>CM061538.1:155583083-160583083 GCA_030864215.1 Capsicum pubescens | reverse complement strand
ACCTATTTGAGCATAAATTGAGATCAAAGAGGTCCCTAAACTCAAAGACGAGTAAAAAGCTTTCCTATCGTTCGTGTTTGAGTGAGCGTTGAAACTTGGGTCATATTCAATCGACCATAACTACTTTTATATGATGAACTGGGTGGCCTACTATATATCAAATGGAATTTCTTCAAATTATCTTGCCAACGACACCAATTTCTCCCATATCCGAGATCGTAGCAAAAGGTTATACCCATTTTACTTCAGCATGTCTATCTGTCGATAAGTGACGACCTGAGCTGACAAGTTATCACATATGTGATGACCTATCAGCCATGTCATCAAAACAAGGCAGTAACTCACAAAAATCATCCTCCAAGTGACAACCTGGTGTGATAAGTTATCACATATGTGACGACCTATCAGCCAAGGTCATAACCTTTAAAATTCAGCATTTCCTAAACAGTTTTGGAGGGGTATTTTTTGTATTTTCCCTTCACCCCATAACTCCATAAACACTGAATTAAACCTTTATTTCACCAAAAATACACTCTTTTCTCTCAAATCCTCCCAAGAACCAAACCCTAGGGACTTAACCCAAGATTCAAGATCCCTCAAAATTTCACCATTAAATTCCAAAATTGATTCAAGAATTAGAATTCCCAAACTAAGATCTTCAAGAATCATCCATCAAAAGTACAAATAGAATTCCAAAAGCAAGTGTTCATTCAAAGTTCATAATATAAGGTACGTGGGGTTTATCCTAAAAACTACATGGGCTTGTAAATACTAGAACATGATTTAAAGATTATCAAGCATGAATTGAGAAAAGGGGTTTTGAAATACATGATTTATTATACATTATGAATGTTTAATTGTACTGTTGATTTGGTCTTTTGGCCTTTCCCCCCCTTTAAATTGATTTACATGTATATGTATATGTATGAATATTTAGATTGAAGATTGTTTAATAGTACAACTTATGAAATCCCTCCCTTGTGATAACTTTAAGTTTATGATATTACTGTGAAGAATTTGAAATGCATGATTTATGGCTTGAAAATAGTTTACTCAAATACCATAGTATTTTGAGCATGATTTAGAGATTTTGAGAGGGAGTTTCATAACATAAATGTGTTTTGTTAAAGAGAGAAAGATTTGCATAAGATTAAGAATTTTTGACATGACCACCTTGTATCATTGAAATATTGTCAAAGAGAGTTGTATACATGTGTTTACATGAGTATTTAAAGAAAGGGTTCTTCGAACTGATTTATTGATATGGTGGTCTCAAACTTTATGTTTTGAAAACAAAGATTCTAATAAACTAATAATGGCTCAGAGATGCGACTTGCAAGTCAATGGTATGACGATACCATAAGTATGTATGCCATAACAGAGTATGTTTTCAGAGTATATTTTCAGAGAATGCATGTTTTAAAGAGTTAAAAATGGGCATAAATAGGGTTAGGTGGTTACCCAAAGAATGCTTGAGTTCAAGTAACTTTTAGCCTAAACCATATTTAATGATATGGGTAGATTATTATTGTACACTGGAGACGGCCGTGTGGCGTAGTAGATTCAGAGACTCTGTTCCTTGCGGCACACTTGGGTTGGGGGGCTTAGCTGCCGAGTTAATGGCAGATTCCATATAGCCCATGGAATTTCAGAGTTGTAGGCTATACCACCTAGCGCAGAAGTAAAATAAAGAGTGTCACAGAGTTCATATGATTTTACAGTCTTTCAAAATGCCCATGTGATTTCTTACTATACGATATGTTTATGAACTATTTTAAATTACCCTTATATATGTTGAATACAAATTATTATTTTAGATTTGATCTACGTACTAGTACATCTGTATGACCCCCTACCTCCCAGGTTTGGAGGTTTAATCTAGGGGTCCGCTAAGCAGTAGAGTATTTCAGAGAGAAGTGATCTATGTAGTGGTGAGCCTTCTTTGTTCCAGAAGGCCTGTTTATTATAGATTATGTTATTATATTTGTTTTGGTCTACTGGGGACCTTGTCCCAGTTTTCAGACAGTTGTCACTTGATTATGTAGTAGAGATTTCGTAGACTGTTCCAGATAATGTTTAGTTGATTTCGGATTTCATTCCTGATTGTTAAACTGAACCAAGAGTTTTGACCATGTTTCAGTATTAAATTATATTTCTACATTTTCTTTTATTATATGAATATTGTGCATGATTACCAGATAGAGTAGGACATCCGGGCCTTCATGGTTTGGGAAGTCCGTCACGGCCAGGGCCCCGGTTCGGGTCGTAACAAACTTGGTATTAGAGCACGGTTCATGGTCCCAAGGTGTCTGCGAAATTACGTCGGGTAGAGTCTTGTTTATGAGTGTGTAGCGTGCCATACTTTTAAACAGGAGGCTATAAGGCATTTAGGAATCTCTCTCTTTCTTCATGTTCTAATTCTTGCTATGGAGTCAGAATGTTCCTCTTTCATACTCTAATTCATGCTATGGTATCGCCCATCTGAAAGTAAAGTTATCCCAATTCTTTTCTTATTTTGATGTGCTCAAATATGTCTTATTATTGGGTTGATTCAAGTGCAGAATTTTAGAGTCTAAATGGTATGGTCCTTTCTGATTGAGTCATATAAGATTTTAAAAATTATGTAAGGGTTTGAGAATAGTTTGTTAGAGCTTCAGAGTGTACTGATTCTAGTGTGAGCTTTGATTCTGATGACATTGTGTTTTTCAGTCTGCAGTATTAAGTGTATTCGGCCCTTTTCAAAAAAAAAATTATGTTACAGATGTCTTGCCTATAAAGAGGAATGATGTATAGAAGAATATTGGAACTGTATTTCCACCCGAATAGTAGTATGAGTTAAAGTATTGTTGTCATGACCTATTGGTAGTGATATTAGACCAAGAAGTTGGTGATGTGAAGTCACAAAGTTAGAAGTCAGAGTGAGGGTGACTTTTGTGTATACAAATATTTTAGTTGGATAACCGATGTTTGAGGATAATTTACCCCTTTATAGTGATAGACTAATGTGGTAGATAGTAGTATGTGTGGATTGTATGGTAGTCTGTGGGGGAAGTGTTTGAATCAGATTTTTATTTATACAGAGAAAGATGTGTATTCTTAGATCATTGAATATTGTGTGTCAAGTTTCTATCTCTTGTAATCTTGTTATCATTGTGTTGTTGAAACTAAAAGTCTAGTGAATCCATGTGGGGCTCTTTCGATTCACTAGCATAGTTGCCTTAATTCATCTCATTTTCTTGTTCAAACCATAAAATCAAAGTCTAGTGAAACCACCATGTGAGGCCTATTTTGATTCACTAGAAACTTGTTATTCATCTTGTTATTCTTGTGTTTGTTGGAACTGGGGGTTTAGAGGCGTAATGGCAAGAAAAGAAGTAAAGGCGGATTATCGAATATATGAACAACCGAATTTTTTTGCATGAGATTGAGTTGGTAATGAAGTGATACGTCCTTGTGTGTTAGTTTAGTAAAATATAGGGAATGAGTTATTAGTTAAGGTGAATTATTGTTGCTTGAAGTATGAAAATGGCTAGATTAGCCACTAAATTATAATTATAGACTCATGGTTGTTTGTGGAATTTGATGGTAGACTAAATGTACGCTTGGGTAAGTAAATATGATGTTAGAAAGCTGTATAAGTAGATAAGATTGTATGGGGTTATGATATAAGATTAAGGTTGACCATGTCTATTATGTGACTTTACCCCTTGACCTTTATTTCATTGGTAGTTGTAAACTAGTACTATTTGTGAGAAGGTATGTAGTATATTTTTGAGGTATAGTAGTAATGTCATAAAGATGTTTTAGTCGTGGGTAGTAGCTAGATAAAATAAGGTATTTAGGTAGGATGTTCCAATTTGGTGGACTAGTATATTATGTTGCATTTTTCATTGATCGTAGATGATTGATGCTTGACTATAGACTTGAATTCAAATGTAGAATGTGGTTGTAAGAATAGTGGCTTAGGATTAATGATGTATGTTTTGCGAGAATTATGTGTAAGGTTGGGTTATAAATCATGTTTAGCACTAGACATTATGTTTGAACAGTTGATGTCCATGAAGGTGGATGTGATGATTTCTTGATTAATGATACTAGTTATATGGAAGTGATCTAATAGGCTTGAGCGGTTTATGCAAGAGCTTAAGTTTATTTGATTCGTAATGAAGTATGATGTTATATGTATGATGTATAAGTATTCCCAAGGAGATATGAGGTTGTGGTATTTTTCTAAGGCTACTACATAATGCATTTGGTTAGTAGTACCGTTGATTTACTAGGTGGAGAAATACTAGTAGATGGTACATGGAGTTCTAAATGGACAAGTTAAGGAGTTTTGACTGATAGTGTTGAGCCTTTTGATATGATCTTAATCCTTATGGTAGAGAGATATAAGTTTGGGGTCACGATATTGGTAGGCTATGATGGATGAAGTATGGTTCATCAAAGGCTTGGTGATATCCATGTTGTGTTAGAATCTAAGTTTGAGTTTTGAAGGTTGAACTAATAGAAATAATAGTAGAAGCACTAGAGGGTGTGCACTTCATCTATGGGGATATTCATGAAGATTCGAAGTTAGTATGTATTCAAGTATTATATGATGACTATTGGTGGCTATAGAAAGATAGAGTGTATCTCAGAAGGCTATATTAAAAGTGGGTTTTCCACTTTTAGGTGTGGTCATTTGAGTTAAGTTCTATTAATTGCATGTATTGTTGCATTCCAGACCCCAGAGTGAAGTGAGTATAGTTCATTTTAGAGTCTAGTAAGGTATCTCTCGAACTTAAGATGATGGCTTAAAGCTAAGGGGGAGATGATAGAACATGTAAACAAGTCAGACTCTCCGATTCTAATAGTATTGCCAGTATGATATAGAACATCAAAAAGAGAGGGTGGGACTCAAGCCATTCTTATCTCAGTAATTTTCAGCTATCCCAATACCTACTCATACTTTATGTTTCGGTTCCATGATCATAGTTCATGTTCATGCATATGATAGAGAATCATGTACTCTTACAGTTCCAAAATAAGGAGTTCCGGTTCATTCAGTAGTCGGAATCACATTCCATATGCCATGAACTCCAAATTGAGGTCATGAAGCTCATGACTCATGTACTCACGCTTTATAGTGTGCTCAGTTCCTATAACTCATGCTATACTCCTAATGATTGGATAGAATTCAGCTTATAGCCATGTATGCCCTCAATTCAGATTTACTTTGATAAATCCCTGATGTTGATTTGTTATTCCTCAGGCCTCAGTTAAGTTTCAAGTCTCAAATAATATCCTTCCATGCTTCAAGGTTTTATGTTCTAACCTTTTGGTGACTCCTTATGTAATGGTAGTGGTGATGAGTGAATGTTTCTTGTTGATGGAAGATCATTGTACGCTTGTTTTAGATAAGTCCATAAGTGTGAAGTGAAATTTGGGGTCAAGTTTTTAATACATATGATGATTAATGGAAAATTTGTGTGTGTATGTTCTTGGGGTAGCGCGTGGGAGTTGTATTGATGGTGGTTTAGAGAATATATGAAGTACGTCTTGATTAATGTTGCCTTGAAGTTCACATGTGGTTATAAAGATCGGCTTGAATGACATGTTGGGATCTAAGTGGAGGAATGCAATATGCGCTAGTGAATCCATAGTAAGAGTTCAGAGTTAGTAATTAAAGTGGTAGGGAAAATTATGCTTAGGATGTGATAAAAAAATATAGAATGTTGAATCATATTGTTTAGAATAATATCGTGGTGTAGCGTGTTGTATTTTGTGATTTATAGTTAGGCTTGATCACAGTTAAAGGATTTAAGCTACTTTAGATATTAGTAGAAAGATTTATCGATGCCCATATGAGAATTTTAAGCTGAATTGATTGAGTTGGTAATTAAGGGGGATAGTATGGTTAAGGGAGTATTCGAGGAGTGTGCTAAGATTGAAAGTAAGAAGTGGTATTGCCTAAGGCCTGGTAATTCTATCCTAGTTTATGAGTTATATGTCTATATTCCATGTTATGGAGTAGTGTTATTTTTGTGATTCCTTAGTTGGATGTCTTGTGTAAATCATGACCAAGATTCTTTGCTCCCTAATGCTACTAGGACTTCTTTAGAAAGAGTGTTGAAGAGATACTCCAGTTAAGTATGAGGGTCCAGCGAAATTCAGTAAGTATAGCCAGTAATTCAGTTTAACAGTCAGATAGACAAGTTACTGTGGTTTTCCACCTTTTCACCTAGTCCTACTATTCGAAGTTTCATGCGTATGAACATCCCAAGAGATAATCTGTTCCATCCATGTAAGTTGCGATTTCAGTTCAGTCAAAGCATCATGTTTCAAATTCAGCTACTTAGTCATGACTCAGTTCGTAAGAGTTCAGAGCATAATTTCAAATACTTCCAAGTATTTTAGCTCAGGCAGTACAGTACCCTGGTACGATCTAAGTCATGTTGCCTCATGGTTCGTACTTGAATAAGTTATCATTTCTTAATTCAATATATATTATTGGATCATGAACACTTCAAGGAAATCCTAAACTCTCAACATGAATCAGCTCCTTAAAGCAAGTAAAGTCAAGTCAACTCGGAATTTAGTTTCATGATAAAAATTTAAATGTTTCAGCTCAGCTATATTCTTTCATAGAAGACATATCATGTACACATTATTCCATACTTTTAAGACTTCAACATTCCTACCCATCATTCGGGGATGAATAATCCCAAGGGGGAGATAATGTAACACCCTGCATTTCGGGCTAGAACGAAAAATCATCGTTTCTACGCGTAGATGATCCAAAATCCATAAATCCTATGCAAATTTGGCATGTTAATCAATTATGTACTGTGGGAACCTCTTTGAGCATAAATTGAGATCATAGAGGTCCCCAAACTCAAGGATGAGTTGAAAGCTTTCCTATCGTTCGAGTTTGAGTGGGCGTCGAAACTTGGGTCAGATTCAATCGACCATAACTCCTTGTATATGACGAACTGGGTGGCCTAATATATATAAAATGAAATATCTTCGAATTAGCTTTCCAACGATACCAATTTTTCCCATACCCTAGATCGGAGAAAAAGGTTATAGCCATTTTACTTCAGCATGTCTGTCTGTAGACAAGTGATGACCTGAGCTGATAAGTTATCACATATTTGATGACCTATCAACCATGTCATCAAACCAAGGAAGTAACTCACAAAAATCAGCCTTTGAGTGACGACCTGGTATGCTAAGTTATCACAAATGTGACGACCTATCAGCCAAGGTGATCACCTTTAAATTTCAGCATTTCCTAAATCGTTTTAGAGGGGTATTTTGGTATTTTTCCTTCACCCCATAACTCCATAAACACTGAATTCAACCTCCATTCCACCAAAAATACACTCCTTTCTCTCAAATCCTCTCAATAACCAAACCCTAGGGACTTAACCCAAGATTCACGATCCCTCAAAATTTCACCATTAAATTCCAAAATTGATTCAAGAATTAGGATCCCCAAACTAAGATCTTCAAGAATCATCCATCAAAAGCACAAATAGAGTTCCAAAAGCAAGTGTTCATCCAAAGTTCATAATATAAGGTACGTGGGTTTATCCTAAAAACTACATGGACTTGTAAATACTAGAACATGATTTAAAGATTATCAAGCATGAATTTAGAAAAAGGGGTTTTGAAATACATGATTTTATTATACATTATGAATGTTTAATTGTACTGTTGATTTGGTCTTTAGGCATTTTCCCCCTTTTAAATTGATTTACATGTATATGTATATGTATGAATATTTAGATTGAAGATTGTTTGAGAGAACAACTTATAAAATCCCTCTCTTGTGATAACTTTAAGTTTATGATATTAATGTGAAGGATTTGAAATGCATGATTTATGGCTTGAAAATAGTTTACTCAAATACCATAGTATTTTGAGCATGATTTTGAGATTTTGAGAGGGAGTTTCTTGAAATAAATGTGTTTTGTTAAAGAGAGAAAGATTTGCATAAGATTAAGAATTTTTGACATGACCACATTGTATCATTGAAATATTGTCAAAGAGAGTTGCATACTTATGTTTACATGAGTATTTAAAGAAAGAGTTCTTCGATCTGATTTATTGATATGGTGGTCCCAAACTTTATGTTTTGAAAACAAAGATTATAATAAACTAACAATGGATCAGAGATGTGACTTGAAAGTCAATGGTATGACGATACCATAAATATGTATTCCATAACAGAGTATGTTTTCAGAGAATGCATGTTTTAAAGAGTTAAAAATGGGCATAAAGAGGGTTAGGTGGTTACCCGAAGAACTCTTGAGTTCAAGTAACTCTTAGACTAATATCATATTTGCCGATACGGGTAGATTATTATTGTACGCTGGTGATGGCCGTGTGGCGTAGTGAATTCAGAGACTCCGACCGTTGCGGCACACTTGGGTTGGGGGCTTGGCTGCCGAGTTAATGGCAGATTCCATATAGCTTATGGAATTTGAGAGTTGTAGGGTATACCACCTAGCGCAGATGTAAAACAAAAAGTGTCATAGAGTTCATATGATTTTACAGAGTCTTTCAAAATGCCCATGTGATTTCTTACTATATGATATATTTTTGAACTATTTTAAATTGCTCTCATATATGTTGAATATAAATTATTATTTTGGATTGAATCTTCATACCAGTACATCTGTATTGAACTCATACCTCCCAGGTTATGAGGCTCAATCTAGGTGTCCAGCTAAGCAGTAGAGTATTTTAGAGATAAGTGATCTGTGCAGTGGTGAGCCTTCTTTGTTCCAGAAGGTCTGTTTATTTCAGATTATGTTATTCCATTTTTTTTGGTCTACTGGGGGCCTTGTCCCTATTTTTAGACATTTATCACTTGATTATGTAGTAGAGATTTCGCAGACTGTTCTAGATATTGTTTAGTTGATTTCGGATTTCATTCCTGATTGTTAAACTGAACCAAAAGTTTTGACCATGTTTCCGTGATAAATTATATTTCCGCATTTTCCTTTATTATATGAATGTTGTGCATGATTACCAGATAGAGTAGGACGTCTAAGCCTTCATGGTTCTGGATTTCCATCAAGGCCAGGGCCCCAGTTGGGGTTGTGACATGAATACCCCACTAACCTAGACTAATTGATTTCTTGAAGGAACATTTGTGTTGGGAGCCCTTGAGGTTAAATTTTTGAGAGAAACCATTGTGTTGGAGTTCTTGAGAGTTTTGAGAGGAGAGAAATCAATGATTTTAGTTTATGGAATGAGGTAAAATGTGACATTATCAATTATCGAGTCATTTAGGATGCAAAAGACTTGTTTACCCTAAAAAACTAAAGAGAAACACGTGTTTTAACATTCTGGAACAAGGTCCATCTCATGCAAAGAAAGGCAGAGCCTAAGGTCCCTGTCACACTGTAAAATGCAAAGCCTAAGGTCTATGTCACACTACAAAATGGAGAGCCTAAGGTTCGTGCAATGCTGAATTTGTGGACCCTCACTGGTTCCTCATGAAAATGCTCATAACTTTCTGCTCGGGTATCGGATTAAGGCAAAATTAGATGTATTGGAATAAATTATCTAAAATTTGGTGGGTCTTAAGATCTAAAATTCCACATATTCTAGAAGTTGTACACGTTTGAAGTCGACCCTAGAAGAATCAAATACCAAAATTTGATCGAATCAAAAACTCTTAGCTCAACTTTGGTCTAAGTATTTCCTATGAATATTTTTCACCTCAAAATCACTCTTCACGCTAGGCTAATGATCATGACACTTATATTTACATAGGAATCATTGGATATCATATACACATAGGAACAATGGTTTGAATGCTTTTGTAAGGTGTTACACTATTTCAATATGTTATTGTTCAAAGTTTACAACACTATAATTTGAAAGAAAAAATAAAATTCAAACTACATAAAATAACTCTGACTGACAATCTACGAAACCTCTATTAATACCGACTATAGGTAGTCGGTAGTTGGTACATGACCTCAAAATATTGCTAATCAACATATACAAATAAGTAAATACAATAGAACTACAACTGACGTGACTTCTTTAAACAAGAGAACTCATCACTTGCAGGATGAGTGTTGTGATTTGCGTGACTATGATCCTGAGAGTAAGCACCTGAATCTACATCCCATAAAAAATATATGCAGGAAGAGGTATACTATTAGTATTTTGGAATATATAGAGTTTGTGAGATATGCATTAGTCATGAAAATACTTAAAACCTACTTTACAACTGAGGATATAAGACATTTTCTAAAATATGCATTTAGAACATTTCTGTATGTAAAGCTGTAAGGTGTAGTGAAATTTCTAAATAATGAGCTAAAGCATTTTTGTAAATTAGGAAGCTGTAGGTACATGACTATTATATTTAATCTCAAGATAATTCTGAATATGATGTAAAACTATACTAAGGGTCATTTCTGAATACTGAGTCTGAAACTGTGAGATATGAACTGATGCAATGACAAAGTATAAACATATACTTATAAAATTGAATAACTGAGTACAAGGTCATGTATAATCTAAAAAATGAACATACTATGAAGCTGAAACATAAATTCAGGACCGGGGGAGCTAGATACAATCGACATACCTAAGTTTGAGTAAAATCAGGGTCCGACCTGTAACCCCAATTGAAAGGATAATAGTACCTTTCCAAGGGTAAGAACACTGGCTGACATGGATCCACTAAACTGATGTACTGAAGGACTAGGGTGTCATGCCTCTACTGATGAGGACTCCTTATAAGCTATGATGGAGATGTAGTTTTGGAACTCAGGAACTTCTACTAATGGTATCATGCAGAACTGACGGGGGAGCAATCATCTTTGCATTCACTTAGTGATAAGTATTACTCTTAACTGAATGACGTTGAAGCATAAATTGGTACATGCTCTAATAACTGATATGATCAAGTCATGGTATTCTGAAAATTGAAGTCCACGTATAATCTAAAGTACTCAAAAGCATATAAACTGACGTACGTCTGAATTCCTAGGCATCGGGTGTTCATAACCCACCTGCTCTTACTAATGCAACTGAATATGATAATATCAAAAACTTACCATAAAAGGGAATTTCATGAATAAAGCCCAATTATAATATGGAAATCCATCATTATTGAACATGGGAAAGGCTATTTTTATATGAAAACATGTATTCATGGATTTATAATAAAAAAATCTAAAGAAATTAGGAAAAACTCATGGTTGACCTAGAATCCAAAACATCAAGGGAAATTAAGCTTGAAGATTGGGAAATCTTAAAAACATGGGTACATTATTCAAAGATTTATCATATGCTTTAAATTTGGAATAATAACATGTAAATCATGTATGGACATGAGAATAGCATGAAGGATATATTATGGGCTGATAAATCACGAATCATCGCTAAAATATGCTTATGAGTGAAATTTATATCAAGGGGATTAAATTTAAGCTTAGAATAACAATTGAGTAAAAGCCCTAGTTTATGGAAATCATAAATTTCATGAAAAATCATAGTTTGAGAATGAGGATGGAAGAAGATCCTCATTGATTATACACATACCTGATTACTTTTAATTCTTGAATTAAAGTTAATGGGATTTGAACTTTAAGATGAAAAACTACAATTTCGATCTTTTGAGGAGTAAAAAATAGCATGTCTCTTGAGAAATTTTGGTTTTGTATTTAGAATGAGGGATTTGGGATTTTTTTTTGGCTATTTATTCATCCTTAAAATAACTTAAACAAAGTAGTTTTGCGGTTAAAAGAGTGGGAAAATACCAAAAAAAATCCCTTAGAAATCATCTTGAAGTCTCCTAGAAGCAGTCCCAACAACTTATGTCATAACTTATGAGGTTTGGCCATGAGTCGTGACTTGAGTCATGGTCAGGAACCCCATTTCATCCTCTACTTCCCAGATTACGACTCCCTCCCAACGACCAGTAATGTCTGACTATGAGTCATAGTCTGGGCAACTTTGACAGTGCTTTAGTATTTTGGTTATAACTTTTCACCCCGATATCGAATTAAGTAAAAAATGGTATCTTTGAAAAGATAATTTAATTATCTATCTGTTGGTGGGTGTTTGGATCAAAATTTCTTTGTATGCCAAAATTTATGCTCATTTGAATCTGACTGTAGTTATATTTTTCTCAAGAATTTCATCGCTAAGGGATGTTTTAACTTGTCTATAAGTGAGGGGCTATTTGTGAACATAATATGTGTCTAAATCACTAATAAATCTATCAAAAAATGAGGTTTTACTTTGCATAAACTCGAAGCATGTTTCTAATATTGGCTTGAATTTTTGGGGTGTTACAATATCTCCCCCTTGGGATCATTCATCCTCGAATAAAGACTGACTTGTCTGAAAGTATAGAAAATGAGTTGTAATCCCTGGAGTAGAATTCTAAGAGATGAATATGGTATGATTAGTAAATTTCCAACTAAAACTTGACTATTTTTAATGTTTAGGAACTCACTAGTACTTCCCGGCTGAATTTTGAAGTTGGAAGAACTAATATGGTATTGATTTCTGAATCTAGATATCTTTTATGGTTGGGACTGATTGATACTTGGAGTAAGGACTCAACTGAATTCACAATTAGTATGAATGGCAATAAATCACCCCATAGAGTAGTCATATTCATGAAATTCGGATAGTAAGACTAGATGAAAAGATGAAAAACTATAGGAGCTTATCCGTCTGATTGTTAAATAGAATTGCTAGCTATACAAACTGACTCATAATAAAACTTTATAACTCAATTAAAGTATCCCTGGAACAAAAGGATAGATAGAGTTATAAAGTGATAGCTAATGACATGAAAATTTCTTAAGGTTCACTGGAAAAGGAATATTTGTTACCTTCAACACTCCTTGTCAGAAGTTCTAATAACATTTCAGAGCAAAGAATTTCGGGCATGATCTAAGCGAGATATCTAAATAAGGAATCGCAACATGGATACAACTCAACCACATAGAATATAGGCGTACAAAACATAATCTAGGATAGAATAATTATGCCTTAGGCAATGCAACTGCTAACTTTCAAGCTTGATCACACTTGTTAAATACTCCCTCAACTACATTTTCCTCTTAAAGACTACACTTCATTTGACGCCACTTATAATCTTCACATGAGTATTGATAATCCCTCCGACCAAAGTCTGAGTTAAACTAAATTCTCTCACCATGTTCAACTTTAACTCAAAGCCACAAGATACTACATATAACACCATAATACTAGTCTAATCCACAAATTCAATATCCTATGTGTTTATAGAGATCTTATCTCAATAATAATAATCCTTACCACTTCAACAAATAACTTCACCTCTTACTAGGAGTTCATTTGAGCACAATGCATTTATCCACTTATATACTAACATGACATTCAACCCTATCATTATAACAACATATGAACTTCTAGGCAACCAACTTACCTAAGAATTTTCCCATATTCTCTAACATCTCTATCCATTACAACTTTCATACAATATCCCCAAGAAGATATCTAGAATTCTCAGCTATTTATGACATATACCAAAAGCTTTGCCTAAATCTTCCTTCTCACTTATAAGCTTGGATAAAACGAGCATAGAACAATATTTCCTTAATAAGGAACATTTACTCTCACCCATCTAAATCATTATTCATTCATTTTCATCACCATTATCTTGACATAAGGAGAGGCTATTGAAAGGTTAGAATGAGGACATGGAGCATTAAGGAATACTATACATAACTTCGACACTCAACTGAGGCTTAAAGAATAGAATATCAAAGGAATGAATTATTTAAAAAGATCTAAATTAAGGACACACATGCTTTAATACGAATTTTAGCTAGTCATTAAGGATGTACCATGAGTTCTAGGAACTGAGCATACTGTAAAACATGAGTACATAAGTCATGAGCTACATGGATTAAGATTTGAATCCATAACTTCATGAAATATGAGTCATACTTCTTAGTGAACTAGCACTCCTTATAGTAGGAATGGGCGCGTATATGATTCTACATTAAGTGTATGATTATGAGTGATGCGTGGAAAGTTTTCCACTCATTTATACCTAAATTTAAGCATATTATGATGAAATAATTGTGTACATGAGGCTAATTCTATATTAAAATGCATTAATTTCCATTATTTGTGATTTGTGCAAGATACATGATGAAAATGAACCAAGGTAAAGTGGAAGGGAAAAAATATGATCAAGATAAAATAAATTTGGAAATCAAGCCTAAGGGTTGACCAACAAATGCTGTGATCATAGACTTAGGGTCGAGATCGTGATAGTCAATAAGTTAACTTAGGTACGAATACGAGAAGACAATCGTGTTAGGGAAAAAATGTTTCAACATAAAAATTAGAATTTCACAGAGCTGAGTCCTAAAAATTTAAGAGGCCAAACCCTTTTTACTAGTTCATTATCTTCCATCTGATATTTTTTGATTTTAGGAGCTAAGAACAATCTTGTGAGTGGAAAAACACAATTTGTAAGGGATTTCCAAGTAAGATTTTAGTCGTGGCATTGAAATTGAAGTTTGGGATTGTATTTATTTATTCTTGTGATGGATGAATTGCATGTTAATTTTGGTATATTCCTCTCCTTTAATTTCATTGGAAACTAATTTTTTTACTTGGGGTTATTTTTTAATAGGTAGAGAATGACGGGTGGGTGTTGATTTATTGTTCAATTCTTAGCTAATTATGATGTATTTTTATTTTGCCCAAATTCTTTGAGTGAGAATTGTGGGTGAAAACCCCAATTGCCTTGGTTACCATGTCATCCTTTTAAAGAGGGATGTAGGTGAAGAGAATTAGCAAATAATAACTTGGGCTAGCTTGTTGACTAACACCATCTTAGATATATGGGTGCTATTTAAGTTAATCCATTTTATAATGCCATCTAAGGGTGCTAATTTAGATACTGGATTCATTGTTTTGACACATTCTTGAGGTGTTTGAAATAACCCATGAATGAAATTTGCAATGTTATTAAAAGATTCACGTCAGTACCTATAATATAGCCTACCTAAAATCTTGTGCTAAAATTGGACTATTTTTCATCAACCCATGTATAGTATCTATCTCGGAAAACATAACCCCAATTCTCTTATCAATATTGATTCACTCTTCAATTGTTCAAGCTAATTAATATTTAGTTTTATTGTGTTGATTTCATTTAAAAATCAAAACCCTCAAATACTTGTATCCCAGATTTGAATTTTGCAAGTTACTTTCATTTCAAACTTACTCGATCACCACTCATATTGTTCCTTATAGATTTGAACCAGACTCATAGTTGCGTAATTATATTAACAATGTCTTTCTTACAACTAATATGATGTCTAAGTTGAGCGTAATTATAACACCCTACATTTTTGTGCTAGAAATTAAATTGTCGTTCCTATATGTACAAACTCAAATCCCATTATTTATATTTGAATACATGTGTCATGATATTTATCCTAGTGTATTAAGTGCTTATGAGGTGAAAAATGCTAATAGAAATCACTTAGATAAAAATTGAGCTTAGAGCCTTCGATTTGGTCATATTTTTGTATTCGATTCTACCAGGGTCAACTTTGAATATGTATAAATTTTTATATATGTTGAATTTTTAATTTCAAGACCCACTAAATGATAGATAAATGAATTATCTTTCAAATGATACCAATTTCTCCTTTATCCAATAGCCGAGCGAAAAGTTATGAGCATGCAAAAGTTTTACATCGTATGACCATTACAAACGGCCATTGGATGAGGTGTGAGATTTCCATGCATCGCACAACCTAAGATGTACGATTGGAATGAGCCACACAGAAATAGAATAGTGCCAAAATTTGCTCCATTTTGACTTAGTTTAAGGGTGTTAAGGCCTTTTCACCGTCCTAACTCATTTCTAATAATTTTTAAACAATTTAGGAGATATTAAATTACAATATTTCCACTCTCTTATGTCTAAATAATCAGTACACAATTCAACACCCTTTCCTTTTTCCCAAGAATTAAATTCAACCTTTCTCTCTATGAACTTAAGGATTCAAGTTCCAATTACAAGCTTTCTTCAAGAATTTGTCCAATTGAGGTATGTGGTTTTAAGCTAGGGTCTATTCCCAAATCTCATGTGTTTAAATTATAGCATTACCTTATGATTTAAAGGACAAAAGATCAGAAGAGTTGTACTTATTCATGTTGTGAACTACAAGTTTGATGTTTTGTTTTGAATTTTGTTATTTTAATGAGAAATTTCTATTCTCCAAAGTTTGATATGTTTGCATGCTTAAATTCATGTATTATACTAATGTATTGAACTGTCCAATGTTTTAGGTCTTTGAATTATGACTTCATATTATTGTTTTAAGAGTTGTTATCGTATTTTAGAAATCATTTAGTGCTAGCGAGTTATGAACACCTAATACCTATGTGTTATACATGATTCTATTTTCAAGTAAAAAGTTAGTTAGAATCATGATTCTATTCCCATATTCAGATTATCATTTTTATAACGAACTCACCAATATTACTTCTTATTAAATACATCAGTTTACATGTTTATAATTACTTTAAAATCTATATGCATTCTTGTTTTCAAGATACCATGACCTGATTATATCAGTTATCAGTGCATGCACCAGTTAGTATTTTAGTGTCTTTCAGTTGGGGGTAGGTTTAGGGGCCTCGCCAGAGAGTGTTTTCCCTTGCCCAATATTGTCTAAGTTTAATGATCACTCAAATTCAGATTCTACTCAGATGGAAAGGATAGAACAACCCTCCTCAATGTGGGTTAGACGTTGGACTCTATGATAGCTCACATTATTTATGTCAGTTACATGATAGTTCCCACAATTTCGGTCAGTATTCAGTTTATCTCAGTTCAGGCTTGCTTGACCAAGTAATAACATTTCATTAATTATTCATTCAGTTTTACAGATTATTCATGTTTTTTAGATAAAGTAAGTACATGTTATACTTGGTCTTGCATTCTCAGTTTTACATGTTCATGTTTTTATGCTTAGTATCCATACAAGATCCTCAGTTCAGTTTAATAGAATGTTTAACTTTATATGAGATTTATGTATTGTATTTATGATTCACTGTCTCCCAATTTCAATTCTACTCATTCTTCTAAAGTAATGATTTAAGGAACTATGTATAGTGATTCAATAGCTTATCATATTATGTTTGTTACTCATGTTTTAAGATACTTCAGCCTTCAGTTGATTTAAGTCTCTTGGTAAGTCTACTTGTACTTAACATGCATGTTTTAAGATTATGTATCTATTTAGTTTTACTTATTGCATTCAATCCAACTTATTCAGTTGACTTCAAAGTACTTATCCACATATATGTCTATGTGTTACATTAGTTCATACTATAGGTACCAGTTTTAGCCCACATATCATAATCAGTCAATTTGTAGCTTCCATCCAACAGGTGATGAGTTCTTCTATTTTTAGGACTCCAATCAGTTGTAGTTTATGTTCTATGTTGTTATTATTCATATGTATTGATTAGTGGTATTTAGAGGCATTTCCCAACTATCTATTGCCAGTATAGTAGAGGCTTCATAGATAGTCAGTCAAAGTTATGATATTTAATTTAAGTTCTTTCTTCAGATTTATCAGGTTGTAAATTTCATCAGTATCATATTTATTCAGACTTTCTCACAATCATTTTTCCGCTTGGTAAATTTAGTTTTTATACTATTTAAGTTAGTTTCTTAAGTATCATGTCAGTATATGAGTTATCTTGGGATCACTTGTGGTTCTAAGAAGCGTGTTATGACTAAGGGTGTCACGACCCGAGTCGGGACCCTGTCCGCAATGAGCATCCCGAACCATGTGGGCTCGGGCGCCCCTTCCTGTCTGGTACTCATGAACACCATTCATAACAATAAAGAAAAAAAATATGGAATATAACAAATGAAATCATGGTCATACTTTGAGTTCGATTGAACATTTTAGACTAGACAACATCTGTTCCAGTCTACGAAATCTCTATTACATATGAAATTATCAAACTATATAAAACTATGACGAGGCCCCCAGTGGACCTAAACTAAAGTAAATAACAAGTATCTGAAAAGAAATAGGCCTTCCGAAGTAGAGAAGGCTCACCAACTGCACACTTTACTTCTTTTTGAAAAACTCTACAGCTTAGCAGGACCTCTTGAATAAGCCTCAGACCCTGAAATATAGGGGGTCAATATAGTTGTACTAAAACACAGAGCGATCCAAAAAAATGAAGTTATACATAAATAGCATAGGTGAGACCAATTCATAAAACATTATGCATGAAATATCTCAAAATACATGGGCCATATCGAATGCTCTTAAAACAATCTTGTAAATGCAACTCTATGCTTTGTATTACTTTTGAGCTAGGTGGTATACCCTAAAACTCTGAAATTCCATGGGCTAGATGGAATTTTCCCTTGACTCGGAAGCCAAGCCCCCAACTCAAGTTTATCGCAAGAGTTGGAGTCTCTGTGTCTGATATGCCACAGGGCACTAGGCCAGTGTATAATCCCTCTTGGGGATGTAATGAAACCTGTATCAGTAAAACACGGTTTTGGGTTTGGATTTATTTGAAATCAAGCCTTCTTCGGAAAACCACCTAACCCTCTTTAAGCTAATTTTTAACTCTTTAAGAAATGTATTCTCTGAAATCAAGTTTGAAACTCTTACTCTGTTATGGCATTCATTTATATGGTATCGTCATACCATTGACTTGAAAGTCAAATCTCTAAGCCATAGAATATTATACTATAATATTTTATTTCAAAACATAAAGTTTGGACCACCATACTTCAAATAATTTAAGAAGATTCATACTTCAAAATATTTGACAAATTATGCAAAGATTCTTTCTTTCCAACATTTTAACAAAACATGTGGTGGTCATGTATTTTTGACAAACCATGCAATTCTTTCATTATGAATTTTCAACATTTATCAACATTTAAAGCCCCCTCTCTTAAATTCAAAACCATAATTAAATCATAAACAATAATCAAGACTTATGCTTCTCAAAATGCATTCAAAATAATCCCTATCATATGAAAGACTGGGAAATCACACCATGAGAGGGATTCCATATGTTCATGCTCTCAATTAAATATTCAAACCCAATTTCATACATACATATATAAGAGTACAAATAAATTTGGGGGAAAGGCCTCAATACCAAAACAATAATATCATTAAAGAATTCATAATGCAAGCTTGTATATATAATTCCAAAAACCTTCACAAATTCATGATCTCACAATGTTTAATGGTATTGAAACAATTTCCATATGCCCATGTAGTTTTAGGAAAACCCCACATACCTTAGATCACTTAGGAGGAAGGGTGGAATCTAAATCTCACTTAAGTTCTTGAAATTCTTGACTTCAAAGATGAACTTTTGATCTTAGGGAAAGAGACTAAGGCTTTTGATTTGGGAGATTGTAAGAGGTTTCTGATGTATTTTTCCCCAAAAATGATTTAATTTTATGTTAAGTTAGAGTTTGGATGAGGGGAATTGACTAATATACCCCTCCTGACCAGAAATTTAAAAAGAAATCACGAATGGGCACAGACGCACCAACTGACGCTATGCGTCGATATCGCGTTGGTCCATTGTTTTATCGATGTATTCATCAATACGGCGTATCGACTTCACATCGGATCACCGTTTCATCAACGCGTTCATCGATGTGGTCCGTCGACTTCGCATCAGTTCACTATTTCCAACATCCAATCTTACCTCTAACATTGTCCGAAAAATCTGAAACTTCCCCGATATATCCCTTTTACTTCCCAGAACATGAAACAACTTAATAATCTACATCTCAAGATTGAAAAAATCGATTTAGAGATCATACAAGTTTAGGATCTTAAAATATGACTAAGTCCTTTTTGACACTTAGGAAATTTTCAAGTTGCTAGCCTCTCAAACATGCTACTAGGTGAGATACGGCGTAGAAGATTTTTACGGGGTGTTACATTATCCTCACCTTAGGATCATTCATCCCCTAATGATGATGCGGAATACAAGTAAGCACGATTTATCTCAGTAAGTAGAAGATAAAAAGAATAAGGAAAGGATTGTACCTTTGATTTCGTCATTCACTGGATCAAAAAGATTTGGGTATCTTGCCTGTATATCATCCTCCGACTCCCAAGTAGCTTCCTCAACATTCTGATTTTTCCACAGCACCTTAACCAAAGTATTTCCTTGATTCTCATCTTCCGAACTAGATCAAAAATAGCAACGGGTTCTTCTCCATATGACAAATAGTCTTTCACATTGATTTCCTCTATAGGCAACACCAAGGAATGGTCCCCAATACACTTCTTCAAGATAGAAACATGGAAAACGGGGTGTACGAAGCCTAAACTCGCGGGCAGTTTCAATTCATAGGTAACTCCACCTATCCTTCTCAAAATCTTGTATTGTCCTATAAAATAAGGACTAAGTTTCCCCTTCTTTCCAAAATGCATGACTCCCTTCATAGGGGAGACTTTGAGAAATACCCAATCACCAACCTCAAATTCTAACTCTTTTCTTCTAACATCGGCATAGGACTTCTGACGACTCTGAGCTATCTTAAGTCATTTTCGAATGGTTTTCACCTTCTCCACTACCCGATGTGCAAGATCAGGCCCAAAATACTGCATTTCACCCACTTCATACCATCCAATCGATTATTTACACCTTCTCCCATTAAGTACTTTGAAATGAGCCATCTTAATGCTAGCATGGTAACTATTATTGTAGGCAAACACTATCAATGGAAAATGATCTACCCAACTACCCTTGAAGTCAATTACATAAGCCCTCAACATATCCTCTAGTGTCTGAATGGTACGTTCATCTTGCCCATTGATCTGAGGGTGGAATGCAGTATTCAGGTTCACTTGGGTACCTAAACCCCTCTGAAAAGATTGCTAAAACTACAAACAGAATTGTGTACCTTAATCGTATATAATGGATACTGGTGTCCCATGCAAGAAAACTATTTCCTCAATGTATAGCTGGGCATAATCATCTCTCAAATAGTTAGTCCTTACAGGCAGAAAGTGAGCTGACTTGGTCAGCCAGTCCATAATTACCCAAATGGAATCATATTGGTTTTGGGACCTCACAAGTCCCGTGATGAAGTCCATATTGATCATCTCCCATTTCCATATAGGCAAAGCTATTTATTGGGAAGTACCGTCGGGTCTCAAATGTTCCACTTTAACTTGTTGGCAATTCAAACACTTGGAAACAAAATCAGCAACATCACATTTTATATTATTCCACCAATATATAGATTTAAGATCATGGTACATTTTAGTAGACCCTGGGTGAACCACATACCTTGAAGTGTGAGCTTCATAAGGATCCTCCCTCGTAAACCATCCACATTCGGCACACACAGCCTGCCTTGGTACCTCAAAATACCATCACCGATAATTTCAAATGCCATCACCTTCTATTGACCCACATCTTCCTTATCTGCACCAAGATGGGATCCTCGACCTGTTTCTTCTTAACTTCCACACATAAGGAAGATTTAGCTACTTCATGCACAACTACTCCTCTATTTTCAGAATCCAAAAGTTGTATCCCTAGATTTGCAAGCCAGTGAATAGCTTTCACCATCTCCCTCTTTCCTTCCTCAACATAAGAAAGATTTCCCATAGATAATCTTCTAAGGGAGTCGGCCACCACATTCACCTTGCCAGATGATAGTGCAGGCTCATGTCATAATTCTTTATCAGTTCCAGCCAATGCCTCTACCTGAGATTCAGTTCATTTTGCGAGAAATTATATTGCAAACTTTTGTGGTCAGTAAATATATCAACATGTACCCCATAAAGATAGTTCTTCCATATTTTAAGTGCAAACACCACAACCTCTAACTCCAATTCATGAGTGGGGTAATTTCTCTTGTGCACCTTCAACTGCCTAGATGCATAAGCTACCACTTTGCTATGCTACATAAGTACACATCCAAGTCCCACTCGAGATGCATCAAAGTATATAACAAAACCCTCTGTACCCTCAGGAAGGGTTAAAACAAGTACAATAGTCAACTTGTTTTCAACTTTTCGAAACTATTCTCACAGGAGTCAGACCACACAAATTTCACTTTTTTCTGTGTCAACCTGGTAAGTGGAGCAGCTATGGAAGAAAAACTCTCTACGAACCTCCGGTAATATCCCACTAAACCCAAGAAGATCCAACTATTGGTTGGAGTCGTGGGTCTGGGACATTTTCTTACCGCCTCAATATCTTAGGGATCAACTTTAATTCCCTCACTAGACACAATATGCCCCAAGAAAGCAATAACATTCAGCCAAAATTCACACTTGGAAAGTTTTACATACAATCTATGATCTTTAAGGGTCTGAAGAATAATTCAGAGGTGATTGGCATGATCCTCCTCACTTTTAGAATAAATCAAATTGTCGTTAATGAAGACTATGAAAAACAAATCTAGAAACTAATGGAACATACTTTTCATTAGGTCCATGAAAGCTGCAAGGGCGTTATTCAATCCAAAGGACATGAATAAGAATTCATAATGGCCATCTTGGGTCCGGAAAGCTGTTTTGGGAATTTCAGCCTCCCTAACCTTCAACTGATGATACCCCAATCGAAGGTCTATCTTTTAAAGATACATAGCACCCTGAAGTTGGTCAAAGAGATCATCAATTCTAGGAAGGGGATATTTGTTTTTTATAGTGACCTTATTCAGCTAACGATAGTCTATACACATTCGGAGGGAACCGTCTTTCTTATGCACGAAGAGTATAGGTTCACCCCAGGGAGAAATATTAGGATAGATAAAGCCTTTGTCAAGAAGATCTGTTAGCTGTTCTTTCAACTCTTTTAATTCTGCAGGAGCCATTCTATAGGGTGGAATAGAAAGGGGATGTGTATCTGGCAATAAATCAATACCAAATCTATCTCCCTATCAGGTGGTATCCTTGGGAGATCATCGAGAAAGACTTCTGGAAATTCATTAACCACAGGGACAGACCAAAGAAAATACTTTTGGTATTTGAATCTTTAACCCAAATAAGATGACACAAAAAACCTTTGGAAATGAGTTTATGAGCTCTGAGGTAAGATATGAATTTCCCTCTACGTGCTAAAGAATGCCCCTCTCATTCTATCACCGGTTTATTTAGAAAATAGAAGGTAACCTTTTGGGTTATATAGTCTAGCATGGCATAACATGAATGGAGCTAGTCCGTTCCTAGAATGGCATCAAAATTGACCATATCAAGTTCTACAAGATCTGCCATAGTATCATGGCTACAAATCGACACAGTATAATTTTTATATATCCTTCTAGCTATAAATGAATCACCTACAAAAGTGGAAACAGAGAAAGGGTCCACAATAACTTCGGGATCAAACCCAAAACCGAATACGACATATGGGGTCACATAAGACAAAGTAGACCCGGGTTCAAGTAATACATACACATCATGGGATAAGATTTGTAACGTATCCGTGACTACATCTGGTGAAGCCTCCATCTCCTGGCAATTAAAAAAGGCATATAACCGGTTGCGACCGCTCCCGATAGCTGATGTAATGTCTTTTAGAGGTGGTGGTAGCATTGAGAAATTATCTTGCGACTTATCTCCCCTAAAATTACCTCTCTATGTAGGGAAATCTCTCTGGATATGACCTTGCTGGCCACAAGAATAACATACCATTATGCTAAACTGACATCTCCTTGGGTGGTGCCTTCTACATATATTACATCGAGGGTATGACCTAGCAGGTTGCGCCATACTCCCTTGTGACTGCTTACCCTGTACTCTCGGCCCATGGCTAGACAGGAAATTCTGAAATTGCTGATTAATTGGAAGTCTGGGCGCAGACGTACTGGATGTAGGCTGAGCATTACTCCAAAACTTTTTCTTCGGCCACTTGTTACCCCAATTAAAATCTTGGTGATGATTGTAGTTCTAGTCTGCTGTCTGGCCCTCTTGGCCTATCTAAATTTCTCCCTTGCTTCAGTAACCCTCCTTTTTTGATCCTCGACCTGCTGCATGTGGATGAACAGTCTGGAGAAGTCCATATCTATGTTCAACATCGCCCCTTTGCACTCCAGCACCAAGTCATTTGAAAGATCGGATGCAAACTTCCTCATATGGGCTCTCATGTTCCTCACCAATTCTGGAGTATAACGGTATAGCTGATTGAATTTCAGGGTGTACTCCTTGATGCTCCTCTTTTCCTGTTTCAAATTCACGAACTCTTTAGCCTTGGACTCCCTCAATTCTTGGGGAAAGAATAAGTCTTGGAAAGCTTCCACAAATTTGCCCCACACAGAAGGCTCAGTATTTTCTCCTCTCAAGTCTTCCCACTCATTGTACGACTAATCTGCACCTCTTTAAGTTGATAAGCCTCTAGTTCAATCCCTTCCACTTCATCTATATGTAGCACTCAAAAAATCTTCTCCATCTCATCCAAAACTCTTGTGGATCCTCCTCTACCTTTGCACCCATAAACTTAGGTGGGTTCAACCTTATAAACCGACCCACCTATGTAGTCTCATATGAACCAGATGTAGACCCAACATCCTCCGAATGTTGGGTATATGAAGTCACCAACTGTGCAATTATATGCATTAATTATCTAAACTCAACATTTGATATCTCTCCTTAGGGAGGTTGGGTATGGTTAGTCCCTGACCGAGGAGCCCTAGGTGGATTGTGTGGGATGGTATGAATAGGACGGACTCCCGGAGCAGCAACAAATTTAGGAGTGTGAGCCCTATTACGTGTCTTTATCCCATGGGTAGGACAGACATCTTCAGTTTGGGAATTCTGATCATTGGAGCAACGTGCAGGCATGATAGCTTTTCTGAAACACTAGAGACCATTGGTTAGGGAACCTTTAGACTGTATAGAATAAACTAAATCACAAAGAAAGAAAACATTCCTAACCGCCTAGAAGCCTCCTTCTTATAAATGTGGTGCACTACACACCCATAAATAGGACTCTACCTGACATGATTTCGCAGACACCCTGGGACCATGAACCGTGCTTTGATACCAAGTTTTTAACTACCCGAGTTGGGACCCAGGCTGCGATAAGCATTTCAAACTGTGTAGGCTCGGGCACCCCTTCCTGTATGGTACTCATGAACACCATTCATAACAAAAAAGAAAAAAATATGGAATATAACAAACGGAATCATGGTTATACTCTGAGTTCAGTTTAATATTTTGACAACAACAACAACAAAAAACCCAGTATATTCCCACTTAGTGGGGTCTGGGGAGGGTAGAGTGTACACAGTCCATACCACTACCCCTAACGAGGTAGAGAGGCTGTTTCCGATAGACCCCAATTTAACATTTTGAAAATAAGTAAATCAATGACTAGTCTGTTCCAGTCTGCAAATCTCTATTACATATGAAATTATCAAGCTCTGTAAAACTGGGACAAGGCCCCTAGTGGACCTAAACCAAAGTATATAACAAGTATCCAAAAAGAAATAGGACTTCCAAAATATAGAAGGCTCACCAACTACACACTTCACTTCTTTATGAAAAAATCTACGGCTTAGCAGGACCTCTAGACTGAGCCTCAGACCTTAAAATATAGGGTGTCAATACAATTGTACTGGTACGCAGAGCAATCCATAAAACATTATGCATGAAATAGTTCAAAATATATGGGACATCTCGAATGCTCTTAAAATAATCTTGTAAATCCAACTCTATGCTTTGTATTACTTTTGAGCTAGGTGGTATACCCTACAACTATGAAATTCCATGGGATATATGGAATATTTCCTTGACTCAGCAGCCAAGCCCCCAACTCAAGTTTGCCGCAAGAGTTGGAGTCTCTATTTTTGATACACCACAGGACACTAGGACAACGTATAATCCCTCTCAGGGATGTAATGAAACCCGTATCGGCAAAACACAGTTTTGGGATAGGAGTTATTTGAACTTAAGTCTTCTTAGGGAAACCACATAACCCTCTTTAAGCCCATTTTTATCTTTTTAAGACATGTATTCTCTTAAATTAAGTCTCAAACTCCTACTCTATTATGGAATTCATTTATATGGTATCGTCATACCATTGACTTGAAAGTCGAATCTCTAAGCCCTAAAATATCATAATATAATCTCTTACTTTAAAACATAAAGGTTGGTCCACCATACTTCTAACAATTTAAGAAGATTCATACTTCAAAACATTTGTTAAATTATGCAAAGAATCTCTCTTTCCAATATTTCAACAAAACATGTGGTGGTCATGTATTTTTGACAAACCATACAATTCTTTCATTATATATTTTCAACGTGTAAACCCCCCTCTCTTCAATTCAAAACCATAATCAAATCATAAATAATAATCAAGACATTTGTATCATGTTTCTCAAAATGCATTCAAAATAATCCATATCATATGAAAAGTCTAGGAAATCATAGCAAGAGAGGGATTCTATATGTTCATGCGCTCAATTAAATATTCAAACCTAATTTCATACATACATATATACTAGTTTAAATAAATTTGGGGGAAAGGCCTCAAGACCAAAATAATAATATCATTAAAGAATGTTTAAATGGTATTGAAATGATTTCCTTATTCCCATGTAGTTTTAGGAAAACCCCACGTACCATAGATTACTTAGGATGAAGGGTGAATTCGAATCTCGCTTAAATTCTTGAAAGTCTGGACTTCAAAGATGAACTCTTGATCTTAGGGGAAGAGACTAGGGCTTTTTATTTGAGAGATTGTAAGAGGTTTCTGATGTATTTTGCCCTAAAAATGATTTAATTTTGTGTTAAGACAGAGTTTAGATGAGGGAAATTGACTAATATACCCCACCTGACTCCGAATTTAAAAAGAAATTGTAAATTGGACATCGATACACCAACCAATGCGATACATCGATATCGCATCGGTTCACTATTTCATTGATGCGTTCATCATAGTGTCCACTTTACGTCGGATCACTGTTTCATCAACGCGTTCATCCATGGACATGTTGACTTTGCGTCGGTTCACTGTTTCAAATATCCAATCTCACCTCTAATGCTGTTCAAAAAATCCAAAACTTCCCCGACACATCCCCTTTACTACCCAGAACATAAAACAATTTTAAAATACATATCTTAAGATTGAAAAAATTGATTTAGGGATCACACAAGTTTAGAAGCTTAAACTATGACTAATTCCATTTTTCACTTAGGAAATTTTCAAGTTGCTAGCCTCTCAAACATGCTACTAGGTAAGATGCCATGTAGAAGATTTTGGCGGGGTGTTACAAAGGGGTAGCCTCGCATCATGAAAAGCTTGGTATCAATTCACTGCATTCAAGTGTCCTGGGGTGTCTATGAAGTCGTGTCTAGTCGAGTCTTGAAAAATAGTACGGAGATGTCTATACTTTTCTTTCATATGCTACAGGACATTTATGAAATATTTCCCTTCTTTCATATCTCAGATCTTGCTATAGAGATGTCCTCTAGGAAACTTTTATAGATTCTCTTCTTACTCTATTCATTGCAACTCTAGCTTAGTTTTGAGGTAGAAAAAATAGTCATTCTTAAATTCTTACCGATAGAATTTTCTCAGACAATCCCTATAGACAGTTATGGAATTGTATGTTGGCTTAAAAAGTATCCTACTAATGCTTTTATGTTCCAAAGTATGAAAGATTCATTCATGATCTTGAAAATAAATCATTCATTGTGCTGAAGTCAGATGTGTCCTCATATACCTTCTCAAAATCCCATAATACCATATAATCTAGACTTGGAAGCATGAACCTAGAAGTTTAACAGTAGTAAAGTAGTTATAGTATTTTCCAATTTTAGTAGATTATGTATCCATGGGGCTAGCTGTATTAAGGTGAATCAGTAGGCTTGAAACAGTGTATGCAGGAATTTAAGTTTATTGATTTGAAATTTAGTATGATGGTGTGGTTATGATATAGAGTTGTACCCAAGGTGATATGGGATTTTATTATTTTTAAGTTTTTAAAGTATATGTGCTTAGATAGTACCCTTGAGTTGCTAAGTGTGAAATATGCTAGTTATTTAGTATATGGTGTTCTTTCCAGCTAAGTTATGGGTTATAGATCATTATGTTGGGAATTTTGGTGTAATGGTAATTATTATGGTTTAGAAAAAAAAATATAAGCTTAGAGTTGTGATATTACTAGGCTATGATAGAAGTTAGTAAGGTTCTTTACAAGTTTAGGGATATCTATGTTAAGCGTTAAAATCTATGTTTGAATTTTTTATGATTGATCTAATAGAAAGAAAATTTAAAATTCTAGATGGTGTGAACTCATGGTATGGTAATTGTAATACCCCACAAAGTTCTCTTCTAGTCTGAGCCTTAGAGCATATCCAGCAAAGCGGAAAATTTGAGTCTAAAAGTTTCAAAAATATCTTCCCAAGTATGAAACACTTTGAATCGTGTGTAATTTCCCTAATTTCTCATTTTATTCATGTATATTATTGAACAAGCTTTCCATCGATACCAACTTAATCAAAATATGACATCGGACGAAGAAGTTATGGCTGTTTTTCTGAGCATTGTCAGAATCGCAGGCTTGATGGTCGATCTGACGGACCGCCAAGTTCTTAGTGGACCGTCAAGAGGACCGTCAAACTGAGGTAGAATGTCCCATTCTTGTACCCCGAGTGAGGGACGATCTGGTGGACCATCAGAATTTTGATGGACCGTCACTTCGACCGTCACTCCGAGGCAGAACATCCCAGTTTTGGCACTTGAGTGATGGATGACTTGGTGGACCGTCGTCATAGACCCCGATCGAAATTTTCTAGACAAATTTTAAAGGGGAATTTTGGTCTTTTCCACATCCTCCCCTAGCTCTATGAATACCGAGCCAAGGGCCTTCAACTTTATTTTTCTCTCTTCCACCCAAAAATTAGGGTTTCTAAAATCAAAATACTCTCTTCTCCTTTCATAAAATTCAAGAGAGATCAAGAAGGATCTAGAGAAATCAAGAACTTCTTTCAAAAGCCTTCAAGAAAAGAAATTCCCAGGTATGTAGATGTTGATTCTTGGGTCCCTTTCATCCAAGAAGCTCAAGTACCCTTTTTTAAACTTAAGGATTTAATGTTTTATGGTATTCCATGATTTGTATGAGTTAAAGTTGATGTTACTTGTGTTGTTGAGTTTGGATTCATGATTTTTTGCAAGATTTATGGTCTTTGACCCTAGTATGTGGAATTTATGTGATGTTGTGATGAGCCCTTTTGAAGTTGGTGTCTATGTGAGATGTTCATGACATTAGGGTGTAGAGATGATTGAATAAGCGGAGTATGCACCCCATAGGTTGGATGAAAGGATGAGGTGAAGCATAGAGGGGCATTGTAGTATGTTAAAGGTGAAACCCAAAATTGTGGGCTAGTCCATGCACACCTAGTGTTTGATAAAATGCCTTAGTAAGCAAAATGATCCATAATAATAATATAGAATCCCCGAGTAGGTGTAGAACCAGACATGTCTAGTGGTTGTCGAAAGACCATAGTGAGTAAGTTGAGACAAAATATCGGTAAATCTCCCAAGTTAATGCTCTTTGATTTATTTTAAGTTTTGATACATGCTAAGTGATTAGCAAGAGAATATTGACATGATAGTGTGAAGTTTTCCCGAAATCTCATGATATCTAGATATACATCGAGACCGATATAGGTGTGAAGTACATGATGCAAGACTTCATTGAATGGGGTATAATTTAATAGCATGTCTTCCTTAAGGTAGTTTGTGATGATGAATTGATATTGATGACCCCCTAAATGTTGGGAGTGATCCTTTGGTAATCATGATGGTGAATAGAGGTTTATATTTCCTAAATGATAGATGCGATGCCATAAGGTTTGCGAGGGGAAAAATATGTTATGATTCTGAAATGCTTAGAGTGACCCCTTGGCAGTTGTAATGATGAGTAGAAGTTTGTGAATCCTTGGAGGCTTGACGTGATGTTCTAATGATTGTGAAATTGAATATATGGCATGATTTCTGAGTTTCTTGTGAATATGCCTGAATGATGGTAATGATGCATAAATGCTTATGATGCTTGAATGAATTATGATGCTTTACTTCTATGTTATCGAGTCCTGGGGGTATTTATACCAAAAAATAGAGCTGTTTTCTAGAGCCCGTGTCAGTTTCTCGATAATTCCAACCAAGCCATGATTTTCAGAACTCAGCGAACTATAGAGCTCTGTATCCTCAGACAAGTGTGAAGCTTAATAAAGCTTATTAATCTCAGTTATCTTTGTAATCTCTGTATCCCTAGTAATCTAGCCTCAGACCTATACTCAATCCAGTCCTAATGAAACTCAAGTGATTCAATTCAAATCTTAGAAATGATTCAAATAATCTAATCAAGCTATGTATCGTCAGTCAGATACCGTTATTCGATATTGTTTCTGTCAGATACGACAACAAGTGATCTCAGCGTATTTCAGCCAGATCATTTGAGAAACATGATTATGTAAACAGATTCAGATTTATTATTTTCACTCTAAGGGTTCAGTGAGAGTCTTTCTATTGGGAGTAGAAACTAGCACCGAGCGAGGGAAGGGATGGTGATTCCTCCCAACAGAGAGAGAGTTCGAAGTCATTAGTAGCAATCCCTGAACTCCCGAACTGTGTAGCCATCAAAGGATATCGGAGTCCCCATCAATAGAGGTTGTCACCGTCAGAGAGGTTGACTATTATATTACCTTAGGTCGACTTCCTGCGAGGTTCATCCCATCAGAGGGGCTTGACCCGAGAGTGAGTCTTTACCCGTGGCATGGTATTGACACCCTTACAGCTAGGGTTACAGGTTGGACCCCACCTGTGGTAGGTCGGGGCATGCCGGTTAAGTAACTACTTCCCACAGTTGCAGTTTCAGTATCAATCTTCAGAAGTCAAGACCGTGTGGTACAATCGTCTATCTCAGTAAGGAATCCAGTTAGTTCCATTGATTCATGGACCATCCCATCAGATAGTCTTGGCCTCATATACAGATGCTTACTATCATATTTAAATATCTCCCATCAGAGTGGATTTATCTCAGTCTCAGATCATGTTGAATATTCTTATTATCATATTTAAAGATCTCCCGTCAGATAGGCTTGGTCTCTTTCTCAGAATTTGTTGAATATTCATGTTGTCCGATTCGGATATAATCCTATTTTCTTATCATTAATAAAGCTTCCGAAGTTATCTGTTAGAAAAGTTGAATCTCTAATTCTGTCGGTTGAAAGCGGTAAGATCAGAACTCAGTCTTTCATATAAGTATACTCAGATCCTTATTTGTCAGTAGCAGATGAGTCAGTGGTTCAGTATCTCAGTGATGGTAGCGAGTTTAGCTCACAGTAAAGTGGTACCCAAGGTCAAGTCTATAGAGTTGTGATGATTATGAGTATGATTTATGCATTCTTATATGTGTTCTTATTTTTGTGCGGTATTCTCATGATCATTTAGGATATACATATTTTGCATGTATGAGCCCTTGTATTTAGCCTTACCCTGTCTACATACTTGGTACATTTTATGCTGACGTATTTGCGCTATGGTGTCTTATTCGACACCATAGGTTTAGAGGCACAGGACCCAGAGTATCATCAGCAGATCAGTCCTAGTCAGCAGCAGTAGTAGTGAGTCCTATTCTTTTGAGGATGTGTTTCAGTTTTCTATTATTGTAATCAAAATCTTATTTACTTTCAATTGACGGAGTTAGTTGGGGACCTATCCCATCAACTCCATAGTTCAATCAGATTAGAGGCTTTTCAGACGGATGTATTGTATAGTATTCAGTTTTATATTTGAGTATTTATAGATGTGTTGAACCTTATGGCTAGTTTCTGCATTTATTCCAGATATTATGCAGTGTACAGGTACATATATCAGTAAAGGGTTATCTTGTGGTTCTTCGGGGTCACAAGCACCGTGTGACATCTTGGAATGGGATCTCGGGGCGTTACAAGCTTGGTATTAGAGCCTAAGGTTCAAGAGTGTCCAAGGGATTATGAAAAGACGCATCTAGTAGAGTGTTGTGCATGGGTGTGTAGCACTCCACATTTATGAACAAGAGGCTATAGGATATTCTTAGGACAAGTTTTCATTCTTTTATTAATCATTTCGTGTGGGTGAGTATGAGCTCAGGTTGATCCTCAGTCTAATCCACTACTTTCTTTCTATTACAGAGTATGCCTCCTCATAGAAGTTTTTTCCGTGGGATCGATGATCATCCCCCTCAACCAGTAGGACTTGATAATTAGAGTGTGTCACATGCATGAGTTTTAGATCTCAATCGGTCAATCATGACCCAGGTGGTAGGTGCCTCGTGCACCACTCCAGTATTTTAGCAAAGAGTGTTTAGAGGGATATATGGTCCCAAGGGGGAGATAACCCATAGTGTTATGATGTTTGCATATCCTTAAGTTTATTTAGATGCATGTTAATATTCTTCTAATGAAGCTAGCATCAGTGATCATTGTATTGTCAATCGTGCTTCCGAAGGTCAGTTCAGTTAGATATTCATGCATTAGATATACACGTCTAGTAGAAAGAGTTCAGGTTGTCAGTTCGTGTTCAGCCATGCATTCGTGAGATCAGCCCAGATAAGAGTCCATGCATCATATGTTCATGCATTCTATGAGGATTGAGCTCCAAGTAGCTTCAGTCGAGTGTTCCATGTGTTAGAGATGCGTGTCCAGTATGAGTACTCAGTATGTTAGTCATTCTAGTTATGCAGTCATGCCTTGAGATGTTTTTGTTTCTTGAGTAAGTTCTGTTGATCAATATTTCCATCCTACCAAGCAACATTCGAGGAAAAATATTCCCAAGGGGGAGATAGTGTAATATCCCACAAAGTTCTCTTCTAGTCTGAGCCTTAGAGCATATCCAGCAAAGCGGAAAATCTGAGTCTAAAAGTTTCAGAAGTATCTTCCCAAGTATGAAACACTTTGAACAAGCTTTCCATCGATATCAATTTCATCAAAATCCGACATCGGACGAAGAAGTTATGGCCGTTTTACTGAGCGTTATCAGAATCGCAGGTTTGACGGTCGATCTGACGGACCTCCAAGTTCTTGGTGGACCGTCAAGGGGACCATCAGACCGAGGCAGAATGTCCCATTCCTGGACCCCGAGTGACGGACGATCTGGTGGACCGTCAGATTTCTGACGGACCGTCACTTCGACGGTCACTCCGAGGAAGAACATCCTAGTTTTGGAACTTGAGTGATGGACAACTTGGTGGACCATCAGTCCCTCTGACGGACCGTTAGGTCGACCGTCACAGACCCCGATCGTAATTTTCTAGACAAATTTTGAAGGGGCATTTTGGTCTTTTCCATATCCTTCCCCAACTCTATAAATACCGGGCCAGGGTCCTTCAACTTCATTTTTCTCTCTTCCACCCAAAAATTAGGGTTTCCAAAATCAAAATACTCTCTTCTCCTTTCATAAAATTCAAGAGAGATCAAGAAGGATCTAGAGAAATCAAGAACTCCGTTCAAGAGCCTTCAAGAAAATAAATTCTCAGGTATGTAGATGTTTATTCTTGGGTCCCTTTCATCAAAGAAGCTCAAGTACCCTTTTTTAAACATAAAGATTTTATGTTTTGTGATATTCCATGATTTGTATGAGTTGAAGTTGATGTTTCTTGTGTTGTTGAATTTGGATTCATTATTGTTTGCAAGATTTATGGTCTTTGACCCTAGTATGTGGAATTTATGTGATGTTATGATGAGTCCTTTTGAAGTTGGTGTCTATGTGAGGTGTTCATGACATTAGGGTATATAGATGGTTGAATAAGCAGAGTATACACCCCATAGGTTGGATGAAAGGCTGAGGTGAAGCATAAAGGGGCATTGTAGCATGTTAAAGGGGAAACCCAAAGTTGTGGGCAAGTCCATGCACACCTAGTGTTTGATAAAATGCCTTAGTGAGCAGAATGAGCCATAATAATAATATGGAATCCCCGAGTAGGTGTAGAATCGGACATGTCTAGTGGTTGTCGAAAGGCCGTAGTGAGTATGTTTAGATGAAATAGCGGTAAATCTCCCAAGTGAATGCTCTTTGATTTATTTTAAGTTTTGATACATGCTAAGTGGTTAGCAAGAGAGTAATAACACGATAGTGTGAAGTTTTCCTGAAATCCCATGATATCAAGATATACGTCGAGACCGATATAGGTGTGAAGTACTTGATGCTAGACTTCATTGAATGGGGTATAATTTAATAACATGTCATCCTTAAGGTGGTTTGTGACGATGAATTGATATTGATGACCCCCTAAATGTTGGGAGCGATCCTTTGGTAATCATGTTGGTGAACAGAGGTTTGTATTTCCTAAATGATTGATGCGATGTCGTAAGGTTTGCGAGGGGGAAAGTATGTTATGATTCTGAAATGCCCCTTGGTAGTTTTGATGATGACTAGACGTTTGTGAATCCTTGGAGGCTTGAGTTGATATTCTAATGATTTTGAAATTGAATATATGGCATGATTTCTAAGTTTTTTGTGAATATGGCTGAATGATGGTAATGATGCATAAATGCTTGTGATGCTTGAATGAATGATGATGCTTTACTTCTATGTTATTGAGTCCTGGGGGTATTTATCCCTGAAAATAGAGCTGTTGTCTAGAGCCCGTGTCAGTTTCTCGATAATTCCAACCAAGCCATGATTTTTAGAGATTAATGAACTATAGAACTCTGTATCCTCAGACAAGTGCGAAGCTTAATAAAGCTCAGTAATCTCAATTATCTCTGTAATCTCTGTATCACTAGTAATCTAGCCTCAGAGTTGTACTCAGCCCAGTCCTAATGGAACTCAAGTGATTTAATTCTTATCTCAGAAATGATTCAACTAATCTAATCAAGCTATGTATCATCAGTCAGATATCGTGATTCGATAATGTTTCTGTCAGATACGGAGCCAAGTGATCTCAGCGTATTTCAGCCAGATCATTTGAGAAACATGATCATGTAAACAGATTCAGCTTTATTATTTTCAGTCTATGGATTCAGTGAGAGTCTTTCAGTTGGGAGTAGAAACTAGCACCGAGCGAGGGAAGGGATGGTGATTCCTTCTATCAGAGAGAGAGGCCGGAGTCATTAGTAGCAATCCCTAAACTCTAGAACTGCGTAGCCAGTGCAGGATACAGGAGTTCCCTTCAGTAGAGGCTGTCACCATCAAAGAGGTTGACTATTATATTGCCTCAGGTCGACTTCCTGCGAGGGTCATCCCATCAGAGAGGCTTGACATGAGAGTGAGTCTTTACTCGTGGCACGGTATTGATGCCCTTCCCGCTGGGGTTACAGGTTGGACCCCACTTATGGTAGGTCGGGGTATGTCGGTTAAGTGACTACTTCCCACAGTTGTAATTTCAGTATCAATCTTCAGAAGTCAAGACCATATGATACAGTCGTATATCTCAATAAGGAACCCAGATAGTTCCATTGATTCATGGACCATCCCGTCAGATAGGCTTGGCCTCACATACAGGTTCTTACTATCATATTTAAAGATCTCCCATCAGAGTTGCTTGATCTCAGTCTCAGATCATGCTGAATATTCTTATTATCATATTTAAAGATCTCCCTTCAGATAGGCTTGGTATCCTTCTTAGAATTTGTTAAATATTCTTATTGTTGGATTCGGATATAATCCTATTTTCTTATTATTGATTAAGCTTCCGAAGTTCTCTGTTAGAAAAGTTGAATCTCTAATTTTGTCGGTTGAAAGCGGTAAGCTCAGAACTTAGTCTTTGATATAAGTATACTCAAATCCTCAGTTATTAGTAGAAGATGATTCAGTGGTTTAGTATCTCAGTGATGGTAGTGAGTTTTTCTCACAGTAAAGCGGTACCCAAGGTCAAGTATCTAGAGTTGTGATGATTATGAGTATGATTTATGCATTCTTGTATGTGTGCTTGTTTTCATGCGGTATTCTCATAATCATTTAGGTTATACATATTTTGCATGTATGAGCCCTTGCATTTAGCCTTTCCCCATCTACATACTCGATACATTTTGTGCTGACGCATTTACGCTATGGTGTCTCATTTGACACCATAGGTTTAGAGGCACAGGACCCAGAGTATCATCAGCAGATCAGTCCTAGTCAGCAGCAGTAGTAGTGAGTCCTCTTCTTTCGAGGATGAGTTTCAATTTTCTATTATTATAATCAAAATCTTATTTACTTTCAGTTGACAGAGTTAGTTGGGGACCTATCCCATCAACTCCACAGTTCAGTCAGATTAGAGGTTTTTCAGACGGATGTATTGGATAGTATTCAGTTTTTTATTTTGAGTATTTATAGATATGTTGAACCTTATAGCCAGTTTCTGCATTTATTCTAGATATTATGCAGTGTACAGGTATATATATCAGTAAAGGGTTAGCTTGTGGTCCTTTGGGGTCATAAGCACCGTGTGACATCTCGGGATGGGATCTCGGGGCGTTACAAGACAGATTCTAAGTTAGTAAGTGTTTAAGTTGTTACATAATGACTAGTGGTTTTATAGAAAGTTAAGAGTTTTATCTCAAAAGGTAGTACTAGCAATGGGTTTTACATTTTAAGGAGTAGATTTTCAGGGTGAGTTTATTATTTATGTGTATTGTTATATCCCAGAATATAGAGTAAAGTCGTTGCAGTTCTGTTTAGAGTTTTTTAAAGGAGCCTACAGACTTAAAATGATAGCTTTAAACTAAGGGGGAGTTGGTAGAACAAGGAACCAAGTCAGGCTCCCGAATTCTAGTAGTGATGCTACTGAATTGTAGAATATTAGTAAGGGAGGAAGATTCCCAACCCATTTTTGTCTCAGTGTAAATTTTTACACTTTATTTATCATGACATCTACTCATTCCTTACATGTGAGCTCTATGATCATAGTTCATGTTCCTGCACGTAAATAGAATCATGTATGCTTCTAGTTCCTAGTATGAGAAGTTCCAGTTAAGTCAGCACTACAAATCATATTCCATGAAATTATGAACTCCAAACTCAGTTCATGAAGCTCATGACTCATGTACCCATGCTTTACAGTATGTTTAGTTCTAGGTACTCATGCTACACTCTTAATACTTAGCAAAATCTAGATTATGTCATGTATTACCTCAGATTAGATCTCTTTGATGAATCTATGATGTTGATATCCTATTTATCAGGCCTCAATTAAGTTTCAAAGTTATGCATAGTATCCTTTCATGCTTCAGGTCCTCATGTTCTAGACCTTTCAGTGGCCTCTCCTTATGTGAAGGTAGTGGTGATAAGTAATTGATGAATGATTGTTTAGGTAGGAGTAAGTAAATGTTCCATATTAGGAAAAGATCATTGTATGCTTGTTCTATGTAAGGCTGTAAGTTTGAAGAAATATTGAGGTAAAGACTTTTATATATATCATGGTTAGTTTAGAATTCCATATCCATTTTATTGGGTTTAGTGCATGGGATTTGTTGTTGACAAAAAATATTTGAGAATGTGGTAAAAGTTCCTAGGTGGGTTGGTTGACCAGAAGTATATATGTGGTTATAATAATAGGCTTGAATGTCATGTTGGTATATTAGTGGATGGGTGCATTGTGCTCTAGTGAATTCCTGGTAAGAGGTTGAATTTAGTTGTTGACGTGGTAAAAAGAATTATTCTTGAGATCAGAGCTGTGAAACACGCATGGGGTATTAAATTCATAGTCAGACTAGTGTTATGGTGTTATGTGTAGTACCTTGTGATTTCGAGCTAGAATTGAACATAGTGAGAGTATATAGCTCATCTAAGATTTTGTCTAGCGTCATTATTTGTACCCATATAAGAATTATAAGTTGAATCAATGAGCATAGTATTTAAGAAGATAAGTATAGGTTATGGACTATTTGAGAAGTGTTTCTAAGCTTGAAAGTTAGCAGTTGTATTACCTAAGGCAAAGTGATTCTATCCTATGTTATGTTTTATAGGACTATAGTCCATGTTAAAGAGTTGTATCCATGTTGCAATTCTTTATTCAGATATCTCACTCAGATCATGCCCAAGATTCTTTACTCCCTATTATTAATAGAGCTTCGTACAAAGAGTGTTGAAGAAATACTCTAGTTGACTATAAGCTTTCAGTATAATTTAGTTCGTATAGACAACAGTTTGGTTTGGCAATCAGAAATATAAACTCCTATGGTTTTTCATTTCTCCATCTAGTCTTACAATCCGAAGTTTCATGAATATGGATATTCCAAAAGGTAATTTGTTCACATCTATGTAAACTGTGAATTTACTTCAGTCCATGAATCATGTCTCTCATTCAGATATTTAGTACTGATTCAGTTAATAAGGTTTCAGTGCATGATCTCAGTTTTCCAAGTATTCTAGTTCAGACATTGTAATACCCCTTTTATGACCTAAGTCTCGTCATCTCATGATTCGTGCTTACATAATGTACTTGGTGATTCCATGAGGCTCTTTTCTTTTGATCCCTATACGTGTTTTGTTAAGGAATAATTCCTAATGATAAGTTACATACTTTTTTCCATCCTTAGTAACTCTTAGAATTTTATTGCATCAGTTATCACTTCACAGTACTATATGTAAGTTCATATCATGAACATTTCAAGTGAGTTCTAAACTATCAGCATGAATCAGTTCCTTATAGTCAGTCATAAAGGTCAAGTCAGCTCAGAAATTAGTTTCATGATAGGATTTTTAATGTTTCATCTTAGCTACATCCTTCATTAGAAGACATATCATTGGTACCTTATTTCATACTTCTAAAGTTTCAATAAGTTTCTACCCATCATTTTAGGACGAATGATTCCAAGGGGGAGATAATGTAACACCCTGTATTTTTGAGCTAGAAATCAAACCATCATTCCTATATGTGTAAAATCAAATCCCATTATTTATATTTGAATATATGTTTCATGATATTTAACCTAGTGTATGAAGTGCTTATGAGGTGAAAAATATTCATAGAAATCACTTCGAGCAAAGTTGAGATAAAAGCCTTTGATTCAGACAAATTTTTCCATTTGATTCTACAAGGGTCAACTTTGAAAGTGAATAACTTTTTATATATGTGGAATTATTCATCTCAAGACCCACCAAATGATATATAATTGAATTAGCTTTCCAACAATACCAATTTTACCCAAATCCGATAGACGAGCAAAAAGTTATGACCATACAAAGGCCGTACATTGCATGACAACTGCAAAAGGCCACTGGATAAGGTGTGAAATTGGCATACTCGCAAAGCCTAAGGTGTATGATTGGCATGCGCCACACAGCAATAGCAATTCCAAAATTACTCCATTTTTACTTAGTTTAAAGGCGTTGAGGTCTTTTCACCCCTAACTTATTTCTAATCATTTTAAAATGATTTAAGAGGACATAAATCACGATATTTCCACTCACTTAACCCTAAAAATTCAGTTCACAATTCAAAACCCTTCCCCTCTCCCCAAGAATGAAATTCAACCTTTCTCTCCAAAAACTCAAGGATTCAAGTTCCAATTGCAAGCCTTCTTCAAGAATTCATCCAATTGAGGTATGTGGGGTTTTGAACAAGGTAAATCTTTGTTCCCAAAATTATGATTTTCAAGTTGAATTTTACATGTTTTAAGTTAGGGTTTATTCCCAAATCCTTATATGTTTAATGCATAGCATTACATCGTGGTTTAAAGGACTAAGAGCATAGGAGTTGTACTTATTCATGTTTCAAACTACAAGTTTGATGTTTTTTGTTGAATTTCTTTATTTTAATGAGAAATTGTTATTCTCTTGAGTTTAATTTGTCCACATTCTTAAATTCATGTATTGAACTGTCCAATGTTTTGGGTCTCTGAATTATGACTTCATATTACTGTTTTATGAGTTGTTATCATATTTTAGAAATTATTCAGTGATGGTGGTATATGAATACTCAATACCTATGTGTTTTACATGATTCCATTTTCAAATAACAAGTCTATCAGAATCTTGATTCTATTCTCATATTCATATTATCACTTTTATACCGAAATCACTAGTATTGCTTCATATTAAATACATCAGTTTACATGTTTATAATTACTGTAGAATCTGTATGCACTGTTGTTTCCAAAATGCCATAACCTGAGCTTGTTAGTTATCAGTGCATGCACCAATTAGTATTTCAGTGTCTTTCAGTTGGAGCAGGATTTAGTACCAACTACAAAGTGTGGGTTCAACACATCCTACTTTTCTAGAAACTATATGCCACCCTAGGTTTAGAGGTCTCTTCAGAGAGTGTTTCCCTTTTCCCAATATGAGCTCTATTTAGTGATCACTCCAGTTTAGATTCTATTCTGATGGAAAGGATAGAACAACCCTCCTCAAAGTGGGTTAGACGTTGGAATCCATGATAGCTCATATGGTTTATGTCGGTTACATGATAGCTCCCACAGTTTCAGTCAGTATTCAGTTTATCTCAGTTCAGGTTTGCTTGACCAAGTATTAACATTTTAGTAATTATTCGGTCGGTTTTATAGATTATTCATGTTATTTAAATCATGTCAGTACATGCTATACTTGGTATTGCATTCTTAATTTTACATGTTCATGTTTTCATGCTTATTTTTCATAGATAATCCTCCGTTCAGTTTTACAATATGCTCAGCTTTACATGAGATTTATTATTTACCGCTTCCCAACTTTAGTTCTACTAATTCTTCAAAAGTAATGATTTAATAAACTAAGTGTAGTGATTCACCAGCTTATCAGATTATGTTTGTTACTCATATTCTAAGATACTTCATTCTTCAGTTGATTTTAGTCTCTTGCTGAGTCTACTTGCACTTAGCATACATATTTTAAGATTTTGTATCTATTCAGTTTAAGTTATTGCATTCACCCGCACTTACTCAGTACATTCCAATGTACTTATCCATATATATATATATCTATGTACTACATTGTCTCATAATGTAGGTACAAGTGTAGCCCACATATCATAATCAGACAGTTTGTAGCTTCCATCCAGCAGGTGATGACTTCTCATATTTCTTGGACTCTAGTCAGTTATTGTTCATGTACTATGTTGTTATTATTCATATGTATTTATTAGTAGTTGTTGGAGGCATGTCCTAGCTATGTATAGTAAGTATACCAGAGGCTTCATAGATAGTCAGTCAAAGTCATTAAGTAATTTATGTTCTTTCTTTAGATTTATCAGGTTGTAAACTTTATCAGTATCTTATTTTTTCAGACTTTATCATGATTATGTTTCCGCTCAGTAACTTTTGTTTTTATATAATTTAAATCAGTGGATCAAGTATCATGAAAATACATATGTTATCTTGGGATCACTTGTGGTCCTAAGCACCGTGTTATGACTAGGGGTAGCCTTGGGTTATGACAGTTATCAAAAATGGTGTCGTTACCAGGGAACAATTTAGCATATTGAGTTAGTTTGGAATTTTAGCTTACTTGCTTTAATTCAAACTTGTGAATATTTGTTTGTGAATTTCTTTTGTTTCTTGTGTTAGGTAGACTTTTGTTTTTATTTACTTGTTACTGTGGCATCATGGAATGAAAGTTAGTTTGGTGGTTGCATATCTTATCTTGATGATCCCTGTCCTTATTGTGGTGGACCCTACTTTTGGAAAAATTATAAATATGCTCCCCGAAAAGAAGTACGTGCACTATCTTTATCATATTAGGATTAACATTGTTCTTTATGTAGTGGTCGAGATGGACCCTAGAGTGATTTCCCCAAGGCCCTCTCCCAAAATTATACTAACAAAAATGACAGTTCTTCTTATGAGTTTGATAGATCTCATAATGTGACAAAGAAAGAACAATGCACCGGACATAATGACGTTGAAGCAATGCGTTGAACTATTTTGGACCAGCTAACTACAATGGGGGAGGACATGCATCTCTATAATCAATCCATGGCGGTATTTGGAAAGGAAAATGAAAATGAAAATGAAGAAGAAGTCGGTGCGAATGTCAGTCTTTCAAGTGCTATGAATATGTCCCATCTTAAAAATAAGATTGATAGAGAAAGGATATCAATACATGTGATTAAGCCAAAAATGTGTGACAACTCAAACAAAAGTTATAAAAATAAAGAAATGGATTAACTAGAAGAAGAAATCTCGGACTCTCAAAAGAAGCAAATAGACGAGATGTTGACGGACACAATGGAAAGGAAACAAAATATGGAAAATTCATTGCTAAATGGTAGAAATTAGTCCAATATGGTGATGATGAATATTTTGAAGACATCGACTTCTCCATGGAAGGACTTTTTTACAAAAGATTATTTAATCTCAAAATGAAGAAAAACTTGATAAAAAGTAAATCGTGAGCCTCATGGAAAACAAATCAAACTCAACAACTTTAATTCCATAATGATAAACTTGATAGTGTGTTACTAATGGCAGACGAATGTCTCAAATTGCATGTTGAGATATGTCAAGTTTGGATTGAATTTGAAATGGCCACTCAAAAATTAAAAATTCAGTTGGATGCAAGAATTGAAGAATGTGGTACTCAAAATCAAATAAATATGCATGACTGTGTTACAACAGTTTCTAATAAAGATTAGAGTGAGCTAGAAGTTGAAGAATTCTTGGCAATTTTTGATCTGAGGTGTATTTATGCGCTTTAGTGTTGTCATCCTAGCCTATTTAGCCATGTTTTAATGACAATTCTGATATTAGTGTATTAATGATGATATAAATAAGCATCCAAGTGTTTAATTATGTAATTACAATGTTAAAAGGTGTTTTCAAGCAATTTTAGGTTCAAATTGATCATTTAGAGTCTAGATGAGAATACTAGTTTTACTAGCTTGAGCTAGGTTGTGTCCTAGTCTATCAAGTTGGATTATAAGGTACTAAAAATAGTGGTTCTCTATGATAAGGGCTTATATCTCAGTTTGACGCGCAAAATTAGCCCCGTGACACGGCCTAGTGCAAAAATGCAACAGTTTCGTCCTCCTATAAGTAGGACACTTGTACTTGATGTTATAAAGCTTGGACTACTTTGAAACTTGGAGAGGGGATGGAAAACACTTAAATTAGGTTTTTTATATATTTATTTTATCTTGATAATGAATTTTATCATGGATTCATATATATATGGATTGTAGTTATGTTTATTAGCAGCTAAAAGCCCCCCTTTTGGGGTTAAAGCCAAGAACATGATTATGATTCCTTGGAATTGAATTGGGTTTGTTTATTTATAATATTTGGTTCCTTATTTACCCTTGTTATCAATATCATAAGGATTCACAACCCTTTTAATATACTTATTGTCATCTGTGTGAACTCAGAAGGGGGAATAAGATGAAAGAACATGGGGGTAAGTAGAGTAAGGTTCTTATTCCTTTATGAAATAGGGAATTTGAATTAGCATCTAGGATAGGGATATACCTATAATCCTTTCTTGGTTAACTAGGGGATGAAATATAAATGCATTTAGCTTAGTGCTCACATCCCCACTCAATGATTTAGTTGTGGATTTGAGTTAGATAGGTGGTTAGAGGTCGGGAGACCATGATCATAAAATCAACACTGGGAATCATCAACCAATATAAATAACTTATCAATTGATGGTCTAATGCATAGTATGAATGTTCGTTTTGCTTTAACCCCGGGTCTTTATTCACTGATTGTCCAAATTCATTACTTTTACGCATTGTTTAATTTACTTTTATTTATAACTCTCAAACTCTTTCGGCTACGTTCCACTAGTAAATCTCAATTGTTGAACTAGATTTGGATAGTTTCTTAAAAAAATTCCCTATGGGATCGATACTTGGCTTGTAAAAGTGTCACTTTACGGCTTGCGAGGCCATGTACACTTGCTTGTGCACTTGGGCGCAACAAGTTTTTGGTGCCATTTCCAGGGACTTGAAGTTTGGCAATTTTCTTATTTTTAGTTTTACATTTTAGATTCCTTTGGTTCTTTACACTTGGTCTTCATTTTTAATTTACAGGAAATAGGTTTACAAGCTAATAAGCTGGCAAGGGATAGGGACTTGGTACAAACCCGAGAAACTCTTCTATCAACGAAGGAGAGAAGCAACCCTTTTTCCCCGTATTCCACAAATTGAAGAAGATAAAGAAAATCCGCATATTAGGCTGGAGAACAACAAGCCCGCAGGAAAGCTCGAGAAGTGGCAATCCCACTTTCGACAAATTTGACCTCCCCTTTTCAGAAATTGGTTGGTGGTTGTAATTTTGAGCTTAAACAGAACATGGTGCAACTTTTGATCAGTAGTGGATAGTTTGTGGGGATTTCACATGAAGATCCATATGTCCATCTGCGAAACTTTCCAGAGATCAGTGAGACATTCATCCCAACAGGTGTGTCAACTGATTATGTTAGTCTTACACTATTCCCCTTTTCACTTTTGGGGGATGCAAAAAAGTGGTTAAACACTGAGCTGGCAAATTTAATTACAAACTGGGATGACTTATCCCATAAATTCCTCATTTGATTCTTTCCATCTAGCAGGACTATGAGATTGCGCGTGAGATTATGTGCTTTAAACCGAGGCTATATGAGAATTTATATCATGCTTGGGAGTGATTCAAAACTCTTCTTCAGGACTGTACATATCATCAGCAGTCTAATGAGGTATTAGCTCACACTTTTGTTGAGGCACTTGACCCTAACACAAAAATTTTGCTAGATTCAGCTGCAGATGGTCAAGCTATAAAGATGATTTATGATGAGCTTTATACTTTGTTGAACCGAATTGCACAAGGAAATCTTGAGTACCATTCAGACTCAAGAAATGACATAAAGAAGGTTGCAGGTGTATTGGAGGTGGACTAATTTAGTGCTATCTCCACCCAGATTTCTGCACTACAAAATTAGATAAGCAATATAAAGTTGGAGGTTACATAGCCTGCAACCATAGTTAATGCAATTCAACAGACTGCAGGTTGGTTTAAGGTTTGTGCTAATAAAGGGCATGCAACTGCTATTTGTGCTGCAAATCTTATGTCTCTGATCTTTGGGGGCAATGCTAAAAGGTGGAATTATGGGAATGCCTACAATATAAAGTGGAAAACTCAACCACTAAATCGACAATGAAATGCCCAACAATAGCAGTTTCAACCACAACAAGCTTAGAATAATCAGGCGATAATTTAGGCTAGCAATATGGAAGAGATGGTGAATCAAATCATGGCTACTCAAACACAGTTGGCAACATATATAAATAGCTAGAAAGTAGATACAAGGAGCCTGGAATTGATAATAGGTCAGATAGAAGCAACACAGAATAACATGCCTCAAGGTGGTTTACAAAGTGATACTGAAAATCCTAAACAAGTAATGACAATCACACTAAGGAGTGGAATAGAGCTGAATAAAGAACCTCCAACAAAAAATAAGTAGGTGGATACGTATTTGGTTCCTAAGATGGTAGATAACAAAGTCCTTGAAAATTTAAGAAAGTATAACTACTCAAAAACCACAATTACTAAAGAGGTGAAGAATATCCCACCATTAACTTTTCTACAGAAGCATTTAAAGTCAAAGAAGGATGCATTCTTTAAGAAGTTCTTTGACATATTCAGAGAGCTGTACATTAACTTACATCTTTTAGATATTTTGCAGGGAATTTACAAATACGCTAAGTATTTAAAGAAAGTGGTAATTAACAAGGTTAAGCTGTAAGATATTAAGACAATAGAACTCACTCAGGATTGTAGGTCTATAGTGATGCAGAAGATGCCCAATAAGCTCAAAGACCCGAGAAAGTTCACTCTCCCCATTCAAATTGGGAATAGTTAGGTGATCCACACACATAGTGACTTAGGGGCAAGCATAAATTTGATGCCCCTTTCTTTGTTCAACAGTTTCGGCTTGGGTAAGCCGAGAGCGAGCTCTTTATTACTGAAATAGGAAAATGAAACCATAGCCTGTCCTGAAGGAGTCACAGAGAATATTCTCATAAAGGTTGGTAAGTTTTTTATTCATCTTGACTTTATTATTTTAGATTTTCTAGTATATAAAAAAGTACTTTTCATCTTAGGACGTCCATTTTTGGCGATATTAGGAGCCTTGATAAATGTAAGAGAGGGAACACTTACAATGAGGATAGATGATAAAGATGAAATTTTTAAAGTGTATAAACCACTCAACACAATATTCCACTACAAAGATTTATGCATGATAATGACGATTAAAGGGGATAAGTATGGGGTGGTAGAGTCTATTCCATAAAAGACCTCTTCAGACTTCCTCATTGAGCAGCCCAAGCTTCCAATACCACAGCCTGATATGATGTAAATTAATGATCCTGAAAAGGCTATTATTGAGAAAGTTGTTGACCTTGAGCGTTCATACTCAAGAGGTTAGAAACTAATAAGAAATGGCGTCCAAATGTGAGGAAGAAGATGAAGGAATAGGGATAAGTCATAGATAGGGTCTTGCCGCAACACTAAATCAGGGGCTACTTGGTAGGCAATTAAAGTTAAGGTAGGTTTTATTTTTAGTATTTTAGTTTTTACTTTATTGGTTTTTATTTTTGTTGAGTCACAAGATGATGGGAAGTTGGAGTACCAGAAAATCTGAGCTATGGAGCATGGCGAAGACTAAGTGTGGGGTCCCCCATACCCTCTTAATGCAAGAAGATGCTACTAGCTAGTCCTAGAGGCCTCAGGGAGTATTTTAATCTCTACTTTTAAAGTATACTTTGGGGACAAAGTAGATTTTTAAGTATGGGGTGGTGAAATTCCCATTTTTAGGAGTAATTATTAAAAAAAAATTATGTTAGAAATAAGTGGGATATTCTTGTTGGTGATATATTTTAATGCATGATGCAAGTGTTTTGGTTGTAAAGAGCATGTTGATTGTGTGAATTACTACTTTTGAGACTCATAGGCTTTTCAGTATGACTCTTGTACTTGTTGGCTTAATGTTGAATTCATGTGATTGTTTAGTTAAGAGTCTATGATGATCCTACTTGAGTTGAGCATGTGTCATATATAATGTGAGGTTTTTGTATATTCCTTGTTTCACTTGATGCTAGAACTTGCCTGGTGTGTGTTCAAAGTGAAATAAAAAGTATGGGTTTAGGAGATAATATAGTCATTTCTTTGATAGCATTGTTTCATACCCTATTTTACCTACACTTGAGCATAATCCTAGTTAAACCCATAGAGCCGTTAGCTTTTTCTTTGGAAGACTCATATGTAGCCCAATCCCCTTCATTGATTGACCTTAAATTGATCCAAAGTTCCTAAGAACTTTAGTGCAAAATTAAGTTAAGAAGTTGGAAATTCAAGAAGAAAAATATGAAATTGAACCCCCAAGTAATAACTATTGGTGTTCAAAAATTTGATATATGTGGTGATTGGGAGTTGAGAAATGAAAAGAATTAAAATAATTATTCAAATTGAATAAGTTGTGAATAGACAATACTCCCACCATAATATATATGAATAAGCTTAATGATATGGGGAAAAACTAGAGAATTGGGTAAACAAAAATGGTGTAATTTAATTGTTAAAGGTGTCTTAATTTAACATTGTGATGTATTAAAGATCTTAGGGAAGATAGTCACTTTTATTGGATAGAATAGTTCCTACCCATCCCTTAGCCTGCATCACAAGTTGATCCTAAGCTTAAAATTTTGATACTAGTGGAGTACTTAACTAAGTACAAGCATATGATTCATCATTCGTAACTTGTGAATTCTTTGTGAGGGTGAGCGCAATTTGATTCTTTTACACATTGTGTTATAAATGGCATTATTGTGAGTGATTATGGGAAACTCTCTTATTGTGAGGGCATTTATTTGATGATAGTTGGTTGGTTTATATGATTTTTTTGATTTAAAAATATGTGTTAGTTTTCCAACTTAGTGAGTCAATTACAGAGGCTAGAACATTTTGGAGTAGTGTTCTTGAACTTTCAATTCTGTACATAACATGCTTAGTGTAGAAACTTGCATTCTGTGAAGTCATTGTAGTAATAGATTGAGTGTCTTGCTTGTAGTAGAAGTGAATTGTCTCCTCAGCTTATTATGCTTAGAGTAAAGAGTTGTTCGAGGATGAACAAGGCTTTAAGTGTGGGGTGGTGATCTGAGGTATATTTATGCGCTTTAGTATTGTCATATTATCCTATTTAGCCTTGTTTTGAGGACAAATCATGAGTTTAGTGTGTTAATGATGATACAAACAATCATCCAAGTATTTAAGCATGTGATTACAATGTTTAAAGGTGTTTTCAAACAAGTTTACGTTCAAATTCATCATTTAGACTCTAGACGAGAAAAGTAGTTTTACTATCTTGAGCTAGGTGATGTTATAGTATATCACGTTGGATTCTAATGTACTGAATGAGATCCTATTGATTCTATTGTGTAATAATGTGTGGAAAAACTTATTTTTAGTGTTTAAAGTACAATTTAATCAATCCAAGAGTCAAAACCAAGTTAAAGATCAAAAGGGGCAAAACTAGTATTCTTAGCTTAAGTTTTGAATTTGTCGTCATGGATGCTGTGTTTTTTTTTAGCTCTAATTTGTTGTGTTTAATTCTATAGGATGATTGGTAAGTTGAGTATTATGATATATTAATGATATAAAATCTGTAATCAAGTGTAAACAACTCAAACAGGCTTGGAATGAATCAAAAAAAGCACAAGATGCAACTCGACGTGAATTGGACACCTAGGATGTCAAGGGCGCATCACGGTCCCAATCAATGGAAATATCATGCGTGATACACATGGTTTGATTAATAAGGTACCCAAAAAAGTTTTTCTACGCTATAAGGTCTCCTTTCTTAGTTAGAAGCACAAAATTAGCCCTGCAATGTGGCCTAGTGCAAATTACGACAATTTTGTCCTCCTATAAATAAGACACTTGTACTTGATGTTATACATCTTTGACAACTTCAACACTTGGATATGGGATGGAAAACACTCAAATTGGGGTTTTTATATCTTTAATTTAGATTTCTAATAGAGTTTATCATGGATTCATATATCTTAATTGTTGTTATGTCTATTAGCGGCTAAAAGCCTCCTTTCTGAGGTTAAAGCCAAGAACATGTTTACGATTGCTTAGAATTGAATTGGGTATGTTTATTTATCATACTTTTTTGTTTATTTACCTTTGTTATCTTTATCATAAGGATTTGTGACCCTTGGGATATACTTATTGTCATCTTTGTGAACTCAAGAGAGGAATTAGATGATAGAACAGGGGGGTAAGTAGAGTAAGGTTCTTACTCCTTTATGAAATAAGGAATTTGAATTAGCATCTAGGATAAGGATCTACCTAGAATCCTTACTTTTTTCACAAGGCGATGTAATATAAATACGTTTATCTTAGTGCTCACATCCCCACTCAATGATGTAGTTGTGGGTTTGAGCTAGATAGGTGTTTAGTGTTCGGAAGACCATGATCATAAAATCAACCCCGTGAATCATCAACCAAGTTAAATAACTTAACCAGTGAAGTTCGAATGCATAGTATTAATGTTCATAGTGCTTTAACCCCGGGTGTTTATTCACTGATTTTCCAAAGTCATTACTTTTATGCATTGTTTAATTTATTTTTAGTTATAAATCTCAAACTATTTTTTCTACGTTGCACTAGTTAATCTCAATTGTTGAGCTAGAATTGGATAGTATCTGTAATACCCCAAGAATCCCAACCGATAGTAGAACCATGATTCAATCTCCTGATAAATAAATCTTAGTGATTTGGTAGTTTTATGATCAAGTTTGATGTGTATTAAGGCCTTAAATACGTCCTAGCCTTTAGACGAATCAAAACATCCCTTACCGATTGAATTCTTGAGAAGGACATTACTATAGTCAACTTCAAATGAGCATATTTCCCATTATACAAATAATTTTTGATCTTATGACATACCAAAAAATATATAATTGAATTATCTTTCCAACGATATCAATTTCACAAAAATCCGATATCGAAGTAAGAAGTTATGTCCGTTTTACTGAGAGCTATCCGAGCTGTCCAGGAGTGACGGACAAACTGATGGACCATCAAGTCAGTGATGGCCCATCACTTTGGCCGTCAAAAAAGAAGCATAAAGGCCCTTTTCTGGACCAAACGTGACGGTGGGAGTGACGGTTAGTCACTAGAGTGATGGTCCATCACTCTGACCGTCAGATTTGTCAGAGACAGCGCTGAAACACAATTTTAAAGAGATTTTTGGGTCATATTTCACCCTATTAAACACCCAATCACCCCAAATCAAGGCACATAACTTCTCATTAATCCAAAACATCAAATTAGGGTTTATTTCCAAGATCAAAACCCTTATTTCTTCTTCAAGAAAAATCAAGAGAGATCAAGAGAAGTCAAGAAATCATGAATCTCTCCAAGAACCTTCAAGAAAGAAGTTTCCCCAAGGTATGTAGATGTTGATTCTTGGGTACTTTTAATCCAATAAGATCAAGCACCCATCTTTAAAACTTAAAGATTTTATGTTTGTGAAATTTCATGATTTGTATGAGTTGAAATTGATGTTCCATGTGTTGTTGAGTTTTGATTCATGTTTGTTTACAAGATTTGTGAGATTTGACCTTTGTATGTGTAATTGATGTGATGTTGGTGATAAACCCTCTTGAAGTTGCTCTCTATGTGATGTGTTCATGACTTTTGGGTTTAGAATTGGTTGAATAAGCAGAGCATGTCTCCCATAGGTTTGATAAAAGCTTAGGAGAAGCATATTGGCCATTATAGTATGTTAAATAGGAAGCCCCAAATTGTGAGTTAGTCTATGCATGACTAGTGTTTTATAAAATGCCCAAGTGAATGAATTATTCCATGATTGTAGGAAATCCCCAAATAAGTGTGAACCTATACATTTCTAATGTTTGTTGAAGGACCTTAGTGAACAAGTGGAGATGTGGTAGTAGTAAATTCCCCAATTATATGATCTTTGATATATGCTAAGTTCTTAATACATGCCAAGTGGTTAGCAAGTAAGTTATGACATGATAGTATGAAGTTTCCCAAGCAATGTTATATCCAAATACATGTCAAGACTTATATAGGTCTGAAATAGTTGAGGTAAAACCTTGTTGAATGGGGTATGATCTAGTAGCATAGTTTCCCTACGTTATTATATGATTATGATTTCTGAAATGCTTAAAGTGACCCTTCGGTGACTGTGATGATGAATAGATGCTTGTGATACTTAATTGCTTGAGGTAAGGACGTAGTGATTGTGAGGATGAATGTATGTTATGATTCCTAATTACTTTGAGAGATGCTTTAATAATTATGATAATACATTAATGATGGTGACGATACATGAATAATTGTGATGGTGAATAAATGCTTGTGACGATGAATGAATGCTTGTGATGATGAATGAATGATTGTGGTGATGACTAGTCAAGAATGATTATGTTTTACTTTTATGTTTTTGAGTCCTGGGGGTATTTATACCCGACAAAAGAGTTGTTGTCTAGAGCCCGTGTCAGTTTCTCGATAATTCCAGTCGAGCCATGATTCTCAGAACTTAGTGAACTATAGAACTCTGTATCCTCAGATAGTTACAGAACTCAAGAAAATTTAGTAATTTTTGTAATCTCAGTTATCTCTGTAATCTCTGTATCGCTAATAATCTAGCCTCAGTCTTGTAATCAGTTCATATCTAATAGTATTCAACTGATTCAATTCTAATCTCAGAAGTGATTCGAGTAATTTATTCAAGCTATGTATCGTCAGTTAGATACCATGATTCAATACCATTTACGACAGATACAGAATTAAGTGATTTCATCTTATTCATTCTTATCCTTTGAAAAATGTGATCAGTATCAGATTTAGTTCAGTTGCTTTCAGTTAAGAATTCAGTTCAGAGTCTTTCAGTTGGGAGTAGAAACTAGCACCAAGCGAGGGAAGGGATGGCGGCTCCTTCCATCAGCGAGAGAGAGAGGCCAAAGTCATTAGTAGCAATCCCCGAACTTTAGAACTGCATAGCCAGCGCAGGATACAGGAGTCGCCTCTAGAAAAGGCTGTCACCTCTAGAGAGAGAGTATTTAACTATTATATTACCTTAGGTCGACTGCCTAGTAGGGTATCCGTTTGAGAGGATTGACCTGAGAGAGGTCTTTAACCGTGGCATGGTATTGACACCCTTCCAGATGGGGTTATAGGTTGGACCCCACCTGTGGTAGGTCGGGGCATGTCGGTTAAGTAACTATTTCCCACAGTTTCAGTTTCAGTATCAATCTTTAGAAATCAGGACTGTCAGAGAAAATCATCTATCATTATGAGGAACTCAGATAGTTCCATTGATTCATGGACCATACCGAAAGATAGGCTATGTCACGTATGCAGTTATTTGATATCATAATCAGAGATATCCTGCCAGACAGGCTTGATTCACAGTCTCAGACTCTATTGAGTATCCTTGTTGTCAGATTCGGATATAATCATAATTCTTATCATTGATAATAGTTTTTGAATATCATCCATTAGAAAGGTTGATCTCTAATCCTGTCAGTCGAAAGCAGTAAAGTTCAGAATTCAATCCTTGATGTAAGTACATCCAGATCCTCAGATCTCAGTATCAGATGAGTTAGTGATTCAGTATCTCAGTGTCAGTAGTGAGATCAGTCTGCAGTAAAGTGGTATCCGAGTTTCAATACCTAGATTTGTGATGATTGTGTTTATGGTCTATGCATTCATGTATGTGTTCTCGTTTGACATTTTCATGATCATTCAGTTTAGATATTGTGTATGCATGAGCCTTTGGATTTAGCCTTACCTCATCTACATACTCAGTACATCCCTGTACTGATGCATTTGCGCTATGGTTTGGCACCATAGGTTTAGAGGAACAAGACCCAGAGTTTCCTCAGCAGTTCAGTCCCAGTCAGCAGCAGTATTCATAGCAATGAGCCCTCTTCTTTCAAGGAGGAGTTTCAGTTTACTTTTATTTGTATCAGATTTTTGTTATTTTTAGTTGACGGAGTTAGTTGGGGACTTGTCCCATCAACTCCACAGTTCATACTGTTTAGAGGCTTTTCAGACAGATGACGGATATATTAGTATTCAGTTTTTAGTTTTGAGTATGTATAGATGTGTTGAACCTTATGGCCAGTTTCCGTATTTATTTCATATATTATGCAGTATACAGGTATAGATATCAGTAAAGGTTTAGCTTGTGGTCCTTCGGGTCTATAAGCACCGTGTGACTCCTCGGGATGGGATCTCAGGGCGTTATAGTATCTTAACACAAATCCCTTTGGGATCGATACTTGTCTTGTAAAAAGGGCCATTTTACTACTTGCAAGGCCATGTAAACATGCGTGTGCACTTGGGAGCAAAAAATTTTTGGCGCCACTACCAGGGACTTGAAGTTTGGCAACTATTTTAGTGTTAGTTTTACTTTTTAGATTTCATTGGTGTGTACACTTTGTTTTCTTTTTGAATTTGCAGGAAACAGGTTGACAAGCTAGTAAACTGGAAAGGGATATGGAATCGGTTTAATCAAGTCCCAAACCCGAGCAATGCTTCCATCAACAAAGGAGAGAAACAACCCTTTTCCCTTGTATTCTGCAAATTAAAGAAGATCAAGTCAATCATCCTATAATGGCTGAAGAACAACAAACCCGCAGGATAACTCAAGAAGTAGAAACCCTACTTTCAACAAATTTCACCTCCCCTTTTCAGAAATTGGCTGCTGGTGGTAATTTTGAGGTTAAACACATGTTACATCTTTTGATCTATAGTGGACATTTTATGGGGCTTTCACATGAAGATCCATAAGTCTATTTGCAAAACTTTCCATATATCAGCAACATATTTATCCCTACGGGTGTGTCAACTGATTATGTTAGGCTTACACTATTCTCCTTTTCACTTTTGGGGGACGCAAAAAAAGTGGTTGAATACTGAGCCAGCGAATTCAATTACAAACTGGGATGACTTATCATAGAAATTCCTCATCCAATTCTTTACTTCTAGAAAGACTATGAGATTGCGTGTGAGATTATATGCTTTAAACAAAAGTCAAATGATAATTTATACCATTCCTATGAGCAATTCAAAACTCTTCTTCCGGAATGTACATAGCATCAATAGTCTAATGAGGTATTAGGTCACACTTTTGTTGAGGCACTTGACCCTAACACAAAAAGTTTGCTAGATTCAGCTATAGATGGTCAATTTTTAGAGCTGACGTATAATGAGCTTTATACTTTGTTAAACCGAATTGCACAAGGAAATCTCGAGTGCCATTCAGACTCAAGAAATGACACAAAGAAGGTGGTAGGTGCATTAGAGGTGGACTAATTTACTGCTATCTCCACCCAAATTTCTGTACAACAAAATAAGATAAGCAATATAAAGTTAGAGGTTACATAGCTTGCAACCATAATTAATGCAATTCAACAGACTGTAGGTTGTTTGAGGTTTGTGGTAATAATAGGCATGCAACTGCTATGTGTGCTGCAAATCTTGAGTCCATGATATTTTTGGTCAATGCTCAATGCTCAAATTATGGGAATGCCTACAATTTAAAGTGGCAAACTCATCCACTAAATCAATAATGAAATGCCCAACAACAACATTTTCAGCAGTAGTAAGCTTAGAATAATTAGATAACAATTTAGGCTAGCAATATCGAAGATATACTAAATCAAATCATGGCTACTCAAACACAGTTGGAAGCATATATAAATATCCAACAAGAAGCTACAAGGAGCTTAGAGTTGCAAATAGGTCAGATAGCAACAACGCAGAATACCAAGCCTTAAGGTGGTTTACAAAGTGATACTAAAAATCCTAAACAAGTAATAACAATCACTTTGAGAAGTAGAATAAAGCTGAATAAAGAGCCTCCAATAAAAACTAAGAAGGTAAATGCGAATTCGGTTCCTAAGATGGTAGATAACAAAGTCGCTGAAAATTTGAGAAAGTCTAACTACTCGAAAAACACAATTACTGAAGAGGTGAAGAATATCCCATAATTAACTTTCCCACAGAAGCATTTAAAGTAAAAAAAGGATGCCTTCTTTAAGAAGTTCTTTTACACATTCCGCGAGCTTGATTCTTCTTGCTAATTATCCTACAGAAGGTTCGTTTAGGTTAGAAGAGCAAATAGTTGGTGAAACGATGTAATATTCCTCTCTTAAAGGAGATAATGCTTAAAGTGGTGAGTTTGTGTAACCTCTAAATAAGGAAGAAGAGGCAAATAATGATGAACTACCACTAAAGTTGTCAGTACAGAAACAAAGTGGAAGTAAAGGTAAAGACAAGGTTGAGAGCACCGATGAGAAAGTTACTATACCATACTTAACTATGAGATATGAGAAAAAGTTGTTACAGGATGCCATGCAGGCTAAAATGTCATCTACTGCTAAGAGAAGATGACTGAAGAAAGCAAGTATAGAGTAGGATAAAATATGGAAGTTGTACATGTTGGAAAAGGGTGAGGATGTTGATCCTGATGTTGTTGTTACAATAAGAAAGAAAAGAAAAAAGATTTATTTTAAAAAATGGACCAGGTCCTCCGCTTCAAGATCCAAAATCCCAATTGGGATGAAATAGAAACACATTACTGTTAAGAAAAAAAAGAAAGTCTTTAAGGGACCTGGTCCCAAAAAAGTGAAAATTTGCAGAAAAAGAGCTAAGCAGTGGTTCTTAAAGGAAAAAAAAGGATGAGGAAGAAAATTTTATGTCCAGAGAGGAGATAAATGATTAGATAAAATCTCATAAAGTGTTGACTGGAATAGTATTTTACTCCAGGATCCTTGGAAAACCTAGAATGGTTGATCTTGTAGATATGTACGAAACCAAAAATTGTTGTATCTCGTAGAGGGACCAGTTCCCACTGTCCATGAAGGAAAATTTAGATAATTATTCTACACTATCAAATTATCTTAAGATAGAGAGAGCCTGATTGCACTGGTGTAAGAAAACAAAATAAAGTTGGATGAAGAAACTCTTGGAAATTTTTTGGATGTTCCCATTGTGGATATGAGGACTATCTCAAAACAACATCCCTTAACTGAGTTTTTCATTGATGCTACAAAAGTGGGAGGAACTTCTTTGGTGGTGTAAGGAAGAAGTTTCTCAAGAGTGAGTTTCAATTGGTGTTTGAGTTTGTTAACAAAGTAGTGCTGCCAAGATCTGAGAAAAAAACTATTGCATCTTATGTAGATTTGTATATGATGGAGTGCTTTAACAAATTTGAATTGGTAAGTCTGCCTTCCCTAATGATTCAATGTGTGTACAAAGTCATCCATGAAAAGGATGAAAGGCATGGTATGCCTTATAGATACTTTCTGAATATGTTGAAGGAAAGGTTGGGACCATGTCCCAGGTGTCAAAATTATTGGTAGTTCAAGAGAGTTTGAGTAAGGAGTTAGAAGAGATAAGAGTTGCTATGGCTACTAAGGATACAAAAATCCTTTTACTGAAATTGAGAAATCAACAATTGTCATTAGAGGGACCAGGTGCCAATGAAGCACTTAGTGTAGAAAATGTAGATCTGAAGAAGAAGGTTTCAGCACTTACTGATGAGGTCTAGAGTTTGAATGTTGAAGTGAAGGACTTAACAATGTACGTGTTGGATTCTCATGTTGCTGCAAGTACTAGCATAGAGATGCTTCTAAAGACCCTATCTCCTAAACCTCCATCTACCTAAGCCCCGTCTCTTTTACTCTTCACTCTTTTTTATGTTAGAATCCTGTCCTTATTCCCTATGTCACTTTTTGAAGATTAGATGTTTTTTTTGGTATGTTGTAATTATACAGATACCATTTAATATAAATGAATCTTTGTTTGTGTATTTTATCTACCTCTTCTTTACTTTAAAAGTTGCTCTTCACATTAGTGTTGCCCCAGTGGCTATGATTTATCTGACTTGTGCTTATTTTACTATTGATTTACTGTTCTTACTTTTTTTTGATGCCAAAAGGGGTAATACTAAATTCATGTGGTTGGGACCAAGTACCAGGTGTGACACATGTGTTGAAGAATTGTACAGGTATATTGACACGGGAAAACATATTGGTATATTGACAGGGGGAAGCATGTTGGTATGTTGACGGGAGGAAAAATGGTGCATAGTGATAGGATGAACATTCACTGACAGTAGTGGTGATCACTCTGATTGAATGAGGTCAATGAATTTTGATGCTCCAAGAATTGTGGTTTGTCGTGATAAAAAAGGGGGAAAATTGTTATAACATGTTTTGATGATGATCAATTGACATCAAGGGACCAGGTCCCTTGATCTTCATGAAAACATACAACTGTCACATCTCTTCAATTTTGTCTGTTAGTGTAATAAACTACGCAGGTGAGTTGTGTACCATTTAGGACAGCTGACGCAATCAAAATTTTACCCTAATCATTATCCTTCTATAAATAGAAAAGAATGCTTCTCAATTCAATATTTTTTGAAATTTTTATTATTGGAGAATATAACGGCTAAAACTCAATATTTCTCAAGTTCTAAGTTTCTGTGTGTTAAGAGACTATTGTTCTTATGTCAAGTCATGGTCTATGATCGAATTACTTATCTTATAAGAGTAATGCTTTTCTTATGTCTATAGAGTGTTTAGGTAGAGTTATCTAAGTTGATATTGATTAGAGTTAATCAATATTGAGAAAAGATCTTGATAGAGTTGTCAAGGAGAGTTTGTAATAGAGTTGTTCAAATTAGTGTGAGCTTAGAGTTAAGTTCCAATGAAATCTATAATCTTGAGTTGGATTATAGTGGATTCTTGAGTTCTTGTAAGGGAAAACTCTGGTTTTTCCTCCCTTTAGCAAGGAGGTTTTCACGTTAAATGATTATGTTCTTTACCTTTTTGTAAAGTTTTATTTCTTTAATGCTTTACTTCTTTATTTCTTGTATCTGATTCTGAGGACCTGATCCCTTATAAGGTGGTGCAACCCCCACGTTTCATCAATCTTAATCATGGTTTGAGAAATATTACAGATGAAGAATGCAACCAAAATTTTAGCACGATGGAGGATCCATGGCAGTGTGTTTCAAAAATCTCACAAGATTGCTTGATATGTATAAGCTATTCTAGCATCATTAGTAGCATCAGATGGGTATTTTAGGATTTTTTCGTATGGTTAGGCAAAACCCAAATGAGTAACTGAACAAAACCTCAAAAAATGATGGGGTGTGAGGTGACGAATGGAGAATTACATCGTAATTGATTCTTGGATAAAGGAAATGAGAGGTGAAGAATGATACGGTGGATATGGATAAAAGGATAGAGAAGAGTATGAGAAAGGTAGTCAAAGAAGAAGAAAATACACATAAAAGATAATTAATAAAAATATTTTCCTGCTACGTGTGTGATATAATAAAAAGGCAATAATTGAAAATGATAATTAATTAAAGAGGTTCCTTAATTAATTAGGTAGAACTAAGAAAATAATTAGCATGAAATAATGTATTAATGTGAAACTGTTGGGGGCCATTAAAAATATTACTATATTTGATGTTGTGTTATAAAGCAAGAAAGAATAAAGAACAAGAGTAGAGAGAGAAGATAAAGATTAATTCTTATTTCTTCTCTTGAGGGATGAGAGACCATAAGATTGTGAATATAATGAACAAAACCCCTTTATTTATAGGGAAAATTTACTCCTAGTCTGAGTAAAAGACAGATGCTTCAAATTCTAATAGATATCAAAGTAGATCTTGATAGACATTCACTATAATGTAAATACATTTATAACACTCCCCATTGAATGTCTATATAGATAATGTACCTCGTTAAAACCTCACTAGAAAAAACCCAGTAGGAAAAAAAATCTAGTGAAGGAAAAAGAGTACACATTTCTAACAATACACATATCGAATGCCTCATTAAAAACCTTACAAGGAAAATCCAGTAGGACAAAACCTCGTAAGGGAAAAAGAGTACAGCTCGTATTAACTCCTCCTAATGAGAACATCCTTGAACCTTTGCATCTCAATCTTATGCAGTATCTTCTTGAAAGTTGCAATTGGAGAAGATTTGGTGAATAAATCAGTAACATTATCAGTTGAATGAATCTGTTGCATGTTAATATCATCATTCTTTTGTAGCTCATGTATATAGAAAAGCTTTGGCAAAATGTTCTTCGTTCTATCTCCATTTATGAATCCTCCCTTAAGATGTGCTATGTATGCTGAATTATCTTTGTATAAAATTGTAGGTAGATTGTCATATTTCACACCATATTTTTCTCGAATGAGATGTATCATGGACCTCAACCATACATATTCTTGGCTTACTTCATGAATAGCTATTATCTCAGCATGATTCGATGAAGTGGCTACGATAGACTGCTTTGTATATCTCCAAGATATGGCAGTATCACCACATATGAACACATAGCCTATTTGAGACCGAGCTTTATGCGGGTCAGATAATTACCCAACATCAACATGACCAATAAGATCAGGACTGTAATCTTTAGAATAAAATAAGCTCATGTGTTTTATCCCATTTCGATGTCTTATAGTAGGAACAAAAATATACCTTGCTAACAAATTAACTGAAAAGGCTATAGGCCTTGTAGTATTTGCAAGGTACATGAGTGCATCAATTTCACTAAGATATGGTACTTCATAACCAATCAAATTCTATATATTTTGAATTTCAAAAAATAATCTATTGCTTTAAAAACTCTCCAAGAGTTCCAATGATGTTCAAGCAATAAGGTTATACAATATAAGAATTATAAATAAGTTTCCCAGAAACTTTTATATGGTTCAAGAATTTTGAATCCTTAGAAGTTTTTCACATAAGTTTTGTCAAGTGACAATGTTCAACATTTCATGAGTGACATATTCAAATATCTGGACTGCAAAGCAAATAAGTTTAATACTTACCAAGATGCATCCTTTCATGTCACTTGCTAAATGTTTCTATGTTAGCATGCTTAAAATAACGTAGAATTAAGATCCTCGTAATCTTTCACATTATTGCATCAATATTGTGTCAAAGATATTGATGATATATCATTTAGTATCTGTTCACAATGCGACATAACATTTTGAGATCTCATCACTTTATTATTTTCAGGTACATGAACCTCTCATAAGGTTTCATGAAGTGTTATATCGTAGGCTCTTCAAGAGCTCATTGCCTTCTTATTATGATTATTTTCTCCTTATTTTTCAAAGACTATTTCATTTGGAACCGATCATTCTACCACGTTTCACGCATGAATAGACTTTGTCCTTTAGGAACACAAAATAAGAGCACTTGCCCTTAATATGAGATGCTTTTAGCATTTGACTTGAATTATCTTTTGGATGATGATATGGTGATAATTCCTAACATATTTCATAGCGCTTATAATCTCCCCCTTATGTTAGGAAAACTAACATACATCCTCTACTTCTTTGAGGAATCCATCGTTGTTCATAATGGTATATTCATTAATCGTATACCGCACATCAAAATTATTAGATGGAATAATTGGTTCTCGACCTTGAAAGAATTGAGAGGGAAGAAATAATCATAATTTATTGGTCTAATGCATACAAATGCTATTGAAATATATCATATTTCAGAACAATACATTAAGTTTTGTTCTCATTAATAATGGTTTAGATATTTATCGAAGACATTCAATGCTAAACCATCATCATTAAGATAAATTATCTTGATTACACAATCTGAAAATTATGCTCAATTTATATTAAACAAGTAACTTTATGAATGTCAAACGTAGGTTGACCATGAATGTACATGTGATAATCTTATTGATGCATCATTTTAACATATCACATGATAGATGAACGGGCCCTTATTCACCTTTTAAAATTGTCATATTTGAAGGATCCAATCCCAATATTAGTTGGTCCAACCAACTTATCATGAGAACAAACGACATAAACAATTCTTGAAGAATCTTCTAGTTCTTCAATACATGCACATGTTCGAGATGTCATAATTGTTCATATCAATTTATGAACTTTTATTCTAGTAAACTCCAAGTTTACCATGACATGTACTTTTTCTTAGTAAATTTCAGATTTACTATTACATGAATAAATTTCAGATTTACTACTTCAGAAGTAAATTTCAAAATTATTCAACCTCTTTCGTAGGTGAGTTGTGATAAATCACAATCAAGTGCACGTTTGCATTAATAAGTTTCTCATTTCACAAGAATGGAATATAATCGTGCCTTAAGCCTATCAAATTATGATAGCTTATAACTTCCTTCAAGATTTTGCTACTTCAGAAGCAAATCGAGGCATACATATGATGTAGAGAATTTTTCTCTAGCATATCTTATAATCATATAAGCGTGTGAAAATATCATCACTTTTGATGATCATTATTATATTCATGCATTCAATCACTTGTATTCTTTCATACATATTATGCAATGCTACCACATACACCTAAAAAATGAAGTAAGTTGTCATATTTCAGACTTATCATCTATTGCTACCACATTCACTTCATGGAATGGAGCATATTCAATGGGTCGAATTTCATGAATTTTCACCCAATACCCATTATTTTGCCTTAGCCATCACAATATCATCAATATGGTGTATTGAGATTCAAACTCAATATTTTATCCATATAAAGGCGTCTTAGGCATAAATCGATGGGACTTGAACCCAAATATTATCATCCCTTTTGATAATATTGTTCTTGAGGAATGAAGCAAATAGAGGAGATGTTGACGGACACAATGGAAAGGAAACAAAATATGGAAAATTCATTGCTAAATGGTAGAAATTAGTCCAATATGGTGATGATGAATATTTTGAAGACATCGACTTCTCCATGGAAGGACTTTTTTACAAAAGATTATTTAATCTCAAAATGAAGAAAAACTTGATAAAAAGTAAATCGTGAGCCTCATGGAAAACAAATCAAACTCAACAACTTTAATTCCATAATGATAAACTTGATAGTGTGTTACTAATGGCAGACGAATGTCTCAAATTGCATGTTGAGATATGTCAAGTTTGGATTGAATTTGAAATGGCCACTCAAAAATTAAAAATTCAGTTAGATGCAAGAATTGAAGAATGTGGTACTCAAAATCAAATAAATATGCATGACTGTGTTACAACAGTTTCTAATAAAGATTAGAGTGAGCTAGAAGTTGAAGAATTCTTGGTAATTTTTGATCTGAGGTGTATTTATGCGCTTTAGTGTTGTCATCCTAGCCTATTTAGCCTTGTTTTAATGAAAATTCTGATATTAGTGTATTAATGATGATATAAATAAGCATCCAAGTGTTTAATTATGTAATTACAATGTTAAAAGGTGTTTTCAAGCAATTTTAGGTTCAAATTGATCATTTAGAGTCTAGATGAGAATACTAGTTTTACTAGCTTGAGCTAGGTTGTGTCCTAGTCTATCAAGTTGGATTATAAGGTACTAAAAATAGTGGTTCTCTATGATAAGGGCTTATATCTCAGTTTGACGCGCAAAATTAGCCCCGTGACACGGCCTAGTGCAAAAATGCAACAGTTTCGTCCTCCTATAAATAGGACACTTGTACTTGATGTTATAAAGCTTGGACTACTTTGAAACTTGGAGAGGGGATGGAAAACACTTAAATTAGGTTTTTTATATATTTATTTTATCTTGATAATGAATTTTATCATAGATTCATATATATGGATTGTAGTTATGTTTATTAGCAGCTAAAAGCCCCCCTTTTGGGGTTAAAGCCAAGAACATGATTATGATTCCTTGGAATTGAATTGGGTTTGTTTATTTATAATATTTGGTTCCTTATTTACCCTTGTTATCAATATCATAAGGATTCACAACCCTTTTAATATACTTATTGTCATCTGTGTGAATTCAGAAGGGGGAATAAGATGAAAGAACATGGGGGTAAGTAGAGTAAGGTTCTTATTCCTTTATGAAATAGGGAATTTGAATTAGCATCTAGGATAGGGATATACATATAATCCTTTCTTGGTTAACTAGGGGATGAAATATAAATGCATTTAGCTTAGTGCTCACATCCCCACTCAATGATTTAGTTGTGGATTTGAGTTAGATAGGTGGTTAGAGGTCGGGAGACCATGATCATAAAATCAACACTAGGAATCATCAACCAAGATAAATAACTTATCAATTGATGGTCTAATGCATAGTATGAATGTTCGTTTTGCTTTAACCCCGGGTCTTTATTCACTGATTGTCCAAATTCATTACTTTTACGCATTGTTTAATTTACTTTTATTTATAACTCTCAAACTCTTTCGGCTACGTTCCACTAGTAAATCTCAATTGTTGAACTAGATTTGGATAGTTTCTTAACAAAATTCCCTATGGGATCGATACTTGGCTTGTAAAAGTGTCACTTTACGGCTTGCGAGGCCATGTACACTTGCATGTGCACTTGGGCGCAATAAGTTTTTGGTGCCATTTCCAGGGACTTGAAGTTTGGCAATTTTCTTATTTTTAGTTTTACATTTTAGATTCCTTTGGTTCTTTACACTTGGTCTTCATTTTTAATTTATAGGAAATAGGTTTACAAGCTAATAAGCTGGCAAGGGATAGGGACTTGGTACAAACCCGAGAAACTCTTCTATCAACGAAGGAGAGAAGCAACCCTTTTTCCCCGTATTCCACAAATTGAAGAAGATAAAGAAAATCCGCATATTAGGCTGGAGAACAACAAGCCCGCAGGAAAGCTCGAGAAGTGGCAATCCCACTTTCGACAAATTTGACCTCCCTTTTTCAGAAATTGGTTGGTGGTTGTAATTTTGAGCTTAAATAGAACATGGTGCAACTTTTGATCAGTAGTGGATAGTTTATGGGGATTTCACATGAAGATCCATATGTCCATCTGCGAAACTTTCCAGAGATCAGTGAGACATTCATCCCAACAGGTGTGTCAACTGATTATGTTAGGCTTACACTATTACCCTTTTCACTTTTAGGGGATGCAAAAAAGTGGTTGAACACTGAGCTGGCAAATTCAATTACAAACTGGGATGACTTATCCCATAAATTCCTCATTTGATTCTTTCCATCTAGCAAGACTATGAGATTGCGCGTGAGATTATGTGCTTTAAACCGAGGCTATATGAGAATTTATATCATGCTTGGGAGTGATTCAAAACTCTTCTTCAGGACTGTACATATCATCAGCAGTCTAATGAGGTATTAGCTCACACTTTTGTTGAGGCACTTGACCCTAACACAAAAATTTTGCTAGATTCAACTGCAGATGGTCAAGCTATAAAGATGATTTATGATGAGCTTTATACTTTGTTGAACCAAATTGCACAAGGAAATCTTGAGTACCATTCAGACTCAAGAAATGACATAAAGAAAGTTGCAGGTGTATTGGAGGTGGACTAATTTAGTGCTATCTCCACCCAGATTTCTGCACTACAAAATTAGATAAGCAATATAAAGTTGGAGGTTACATAGCCTGCAACCATAGTTAATGCAATTCAACAGACTGCAGGTTGGTTTAAGGTTTGTGCTAATAAAGGGCATGCAACTGCTATTTGTGCTGCAAATCTTATGTCTCTGATCTTTGGGGGCAATCCTAAAAGGTGGAATTATGGGAATGCCTACAATATAAAGTGGCAAACTCAACCACTAAATCGACAATGAAATGCCCAACAATAGTAGTTTCAACCACAACAAGCTTAGAATAATCAGGCGATAATTTAGGCTAGCAATATGGAAGAGATGGTGAATCAAATCATGGCTACTCAAACACAGTTGGCAACATATATAAATAGCTAGAAAGTAGATACAAAGAGCCTGGAATTGATAATAGGTCAGATAGAAGCAACACAGAATAACATGCCTCAAGGTGGTTTACAAAGTGATACTGAAAATCCTAAACAAGTAATGACAATCACACTAAGGAGTGGAATAGAGCTGAATAAAGAACCTCCAACAAAAAATAAGTAGGTGGATACATATTTGGTTCCTAAGATGGTAGATAACAAAGTCCTTGAAAATTTAAGAAAGTATAACTACTCAAAAACCACAATTACTAAAGAGGTGAAGAATATCCCACCATTAACTTTTCTACAGAAGCATTTAAAGTCAAAGAAGGATGCATTCTTTAAGAAGTTCTTTGACATATTCAGAGAGCTGTACATTAACTTACATCTTTTAGATATTTTGCAGGGAATTTACAAATACGCTAAGTATTTAAAGAAAGTGGTAATTAACAAGGTTAAGCTGTAAGATATTAAGACAATAGAACTCACTCAGGATTGTAGGTCTATAGTGATGCAGAAGATGCCCAATAAGCTCAAAGACCCGAGAAAGTTCACTCTCCCCATTCAAATTGGGAATAGTTAGGTGATCCACACACATAGTGACTTAGGGGCAAGCATAAATTTGATGCCCCTTTCTTTGTTCAACAGTTTGGGCTTGGGTAAGCCGAGAACGAGCTCTTTATTACTGAAATAGGAAAATGAGACCATAGCCTGTCCTGAAGGAGTCACAGAGAATATTCTCATAAAGGTTGGTAAGTTTATTATTCATCTTGACTTTATTATTTTAGATTTTCTAGTATATAAAAAAGTACTTTTCATCTTAGGACGTCCATTTTTGGCGATATTAGGAGCCTTGATAAATGTAAGAGAGGGAATACTTACAATGAGGATAGATGATAAAGATGAAATTTTTAAAGTGTATAAACCACTCAACACAATATTCCACTACAAAGATTTATGCATGATAATGACGATTAAAGGGGATAAGTATGGGGTGGTAGAGTCTATTCCATAAAATACCTCTTCAGACTTCCTCATTGAGCAACCCAAGCTTCCAATACCACAGCCTGATATGATGTAAATTAATGATCCTGAAAAGGCTATTATTGAGAAAGTTGTTGACCTTGAGCGTTCATACTCAAGAGGTTAGAAACTAATAAGAAATGGCGTCCAAATGTGAGGAAGAAGATGAAGGAATAGGGATAAGTCATAGATAGGGTCTTGCCGCAACACTAAATCAGGGGCTACTTGGTAGGCAATTAAAGTTAAGGTAGGTTTTATTTTTAGTATTTTAGTTTTTACTTTATTTGTTTTTATTTTTGTTGAGTCACAAGATGATGGGAAGTTGGAGTACCAGAAAATCTGAGCTATGGAGCATGGCGAAGACTAAGTGTGGGGTCCCCCATACCCTCTTAATGCAAGAAGATGCTACTAGCTAGTCCTAGAGGCCTCAGGGAGTATTTTAATCTCTACTTTTAAAGTATACTTTGGGGACAAAGTAGATTTTTAAGTATGGGGTGGTGAAATTCCCATTTTTAGGAGTAATTATTAAAAAAAAATTATGTTAGAAATAAGTGGGATATTCTTGTTGGTGATATATTTTAATGCATGATGCAAGTGTTTTGGTTGTAAAGAGCATGTTGATTGTGTGAATTACTACTTTTGAGACTCATAGGCTTTTCAGTATGACTCTTGTACTTGTTGGCTTAATGTTGAATTCATGTGATTGTTTAGTTAAGAGTCTATGATGATCCTACTTGAGTTGAGCATGTGTCATATATAATGTGAGGTTTTTGTATATTCCTTGTTTCACTTGATGCTAGAACTTGCCTGGTGTGTGTTCAAAGTGAAATAAAAAGTATGGGTTTAGGAGATAATATAGTCATTTCTTTGATAGCATTGTTTCATACCCTATTTTACCTACACTTGAGCATAATCCTAGTTAAACCCATAGAGCCGTTAGCTTTTTCTTTGGAAGACTCATATGTAGCCCAATCCCCTTCATTGATTGACCTTAAATTGATCCAAAGTTCCTAAGAACTTTAGTGCAAAATTAAGTTAAGAAGTTGGAAATTCAAGAAGAAAAATATGAAATTGAACCCCCAAGTAATAACTATTGGTGTTCAAAAATTTGATATATGTGGTGATTGGGAGTTGAGAAATGAAAAGAATTAAAATAATTATTCAAATTGAATAAGTTGTGAATAGACAATACTCCCACCATAATATATATGAATAAGCTTAATGATATGGGGAAAAACTAGAGAATTGGGTAAACAAAAATGGTGTAATTTAATTGTTAAAGGTGTCTTAATTTAACATTGTGATGTATTAAAGATCTTAGGGAAGATAGTCACTTTTATTGGATAGAATAGTTCCTACCCATCCCTTAGCCTGCATCACAAGTTGATCCTAAGCTTAAAATTTTGATACTAGTGGAGTACTTAACTAAGTACAAGCATATGGTTCATCATTCGTAACTTGTGAATTCTTTGTGAGGGTGAGCGCAATTTGATTCTTTTACACATTGTGTTATAAATGGCATTATTGTGAGTGATTATGGGAAACTCTCTTATTGTGAGGGCATTTATTTGATGATAGTTGGTTGGTTTATATGATTTTTTTGATTTAAAAATATGTGTTAGTTTTCCAACTTAGTGAGTCAATTACAGAGGCTAGAACATTTTGGAGTAGTGTTCTTGAACTTTCAATTCTGTACATAACATGCTTAGTGTAGAAACTTGCATTCTGTGAAGTCATTGTAGTAATAGATTGAGTGTCTTGCTTGTAGTAGAAGTGAATTGTCTCCTCAGCTTATTATGCTTAGAGTAAAGAGTTGTTCGAGGATGAACAAGGCTTTAAGTGTGGGGTGGTGATCTGAGGTATATTTATGCGCTTTAGTATTGTCATATTATCCTATTTAGCCTTGTTTTGAGGACAAATCATGAGTTTAGTGTGTTAATGATGATACAAACAATCATCCAAGTATTTAAGTATGTGATTACAATGTTTAAAGATGTTTTCAAACAAGTTTACGTTCAAATTCATCATTTAGACTCTAGACGAGAAAAGTAGTTTTACTAGCTTGAGCTAGGTGATGTTATAGTATATCACGTTGGATTCTAATGTACTGAATGAGATCCTATTGATTCTATTGTGTAATAATGTGTGGAAAAACATGTTTTTAGTGTTTAAAGTACAATTTAATCAATCCAAGAGTCAAAACCAAGTTAAAGATCAAAAGGGGCAAAACTAGTATTCTTAGCTTAAGTTTTGAATTTGTCGTCATGGATGCTGTGTTTTTTTTTAGCTCTAATTTGTTGTGTTTAATTCTATAGGATGATTGGTAAGTTGAGTATTATGATATATTAATGATATAAAATCTGTAATCAAGTGTAAACAACTCAAACAGGCTTGGAATGAATCAAAAAAAGCACAAGATGCAACTCGACGCGAATTGGACACCTAGGATGTCAAGGGCGCATCACGGTCCCAATCAATGGAAATCTCACGCGTGATACACATGGTTTGATTAATAAGGTACCCAAAAAAGTTTTTCTACGCTATAAGGTCTCCTTTCTTAGTTAGAAGCACAAAATTAGCCCTGCAATGTGGCCTAGTGCAAATTACGACAATTTTGTCCTCCTATAAATAAGACACTTGTACTTGATGTTATACATCTTTGACAACTTCAACACTTGGATATGGGATGGAAAACACTCAAATTGGGGTTTTTATATCTTTAATTTAGATTTCTAATAGAGTTTATCATGGATTCATATATCTTAATTGTTGTTATGTCTATTAGCGGCTAAAAGCCTCCTTTCTGAGGTTAAAGCGAAGAACATGTTTACGATTGCTTAGAATTGAATTGGGTATGTTTATTTATCATACTTTTTTGTTTATTTACCTTTGTTATCTTTATCATAAGGATTTGTGACCCTTGGGATATACTTATTGTCATCTTTGTGAACTCAAGAGAGGAATTAGATGATAGAACAGGGGGGTAAGTAGAGTAAGGTTCTTACTCCTTTATGAAATAAGGAATTTGAATTAGCATCTAGGATAAGGATCTACCTAGAATCCTTACTTTTTTCACAAGGCGATGTAATATAAATACGTTTATCTTAGTGCTCACATCCCCACTCAATGATGTAGTTGTGGGTTTGAGCTAGATAGGTGTTTAGTGTTCGGAAGACCATGATCATAAAATCAACCCCGTGAATCATCAACCAAGTTAAATAACTTAACCAGTGAAGTTCGAATGCATAGTATTAATGTTCATAGTGCTTTAACCCCGGGTGTTTATTCACTGATTTTCCAAAGTCATTACTTTTATGCATTGTTTAATTTATTTTTAGTTATAAATCTCAAACTATTTTTTCTACGTTGCACTAGTTAATCTCAATTGTTGAGCTAGAATTGGATAGTATCTGTAATACCCCAAGAATCCCAACCGATAGTAGAACCATGATTCAATCTCCTGATAAATAAATCTTAGTGATTTGGTAGTTTTATGATCAAGTTTGATGTGTATTAAGGCCTTAAATACGTCCTAGCCTTTAGACGAATCAAAACATCCCTTACCGATTGAATTCTTGAGAAGGACATTACTATAGTCAACTTCAAATGAGCATATTTCCCATTATACAAATAATTTTTGATCTTATGACATACCAAAAAATATATAATTGAATTATCTTTCCAACGATATCAATTTCACAAAAATCCGATATCGAAGTAAGAAGTTATGTCCGTTTTACTGAGAGCTATCCGAGCTGTCCAGGAGTGACGGACAAACTGATGGACCATCAAGTCAGTGATGGCCCATCACTTTGGCCGTCAAAACAGAAGCATAAAGGCCCTTTTCTGGACCAAACGTGACGGTGGGAGTGACGGTTAGTCACTAGAGTGATGGTCCATCACTCTGACCGTCAGATTTGTCAGAGACAGCGCTGAAACACAATTTTAAAGAGATTTTTGGGTCATATTTCACCCTATTTAACACCCAATCACCCCAAATCAAGGCACATAACTTCTCATTAATCCAAAACATCAAATTAGGGTTTATTTCCAAGATCAAAACCCTTATTTCTTCTTCAAGAAAAATCAAGAGAGATCAAGAGAAGTCAAGAAATCATGAATCTCTCCAAGAACCTTCAAGAAAGAAGTTTCCCCAAGGTATGTAGATGTTGATTCTTGGGTACTTTTAATCCAATAAGATCAAGCACCCATCTTTAAAACTTAAAGATTTTATGTTTGTGAAATTTCATGATTTGTATGAGTTGAAATTGATGTTCCATGTGTTGTTGAGTTTTGATTCATGTTTGTTTACAAGATTTGTGAGATTTGACCTTTGTATGTGTAATTGATGTGATGTTGGTGATAAACCCTCTTGAAGTTGCTCTCTATGTGATGTGTTCATGACTTTTGGGTTTAGAATTGGTTGAATAAGCAGAGCATGTCTCCCATAGGTTTGATAAAAGCTTAGGAGAAGCATATTGGCCATTATAGTATGTTAAATAGGAAGCCCCAAATTGTGAGTTAGTCTATGCATGACTAGTGTTTTATAAAATGCCCAAGTGAATGAATTATTCCATGATTGTAGGAAATCCCCAAATAAGTGTGAACCTATACATTTCTAATGTTTGTTGAAGGACCTTAGTGAACAAGTGGAGATGTGGTAGTAGTAAATTCCCCAATTATATGATCTTTGATATATGCTAAGTTCTTAATACATGCCAAGTGGTTAGCAAGTAAGTTATGACATGATAGTATGAAGTTTCCCAAGCAATGTTATATCCAAATACATGTCAAGACTTATATAGGTCTGAAATAGTTGAGGTAAAACCTTGTTGAATGGGGTATGATCTAGTAGCATAGTTTCCCTATGTTATTATATGATTATGATTTCTGAAATGCTTAAAGTGACCCTTCGGTGACTGTGATGATGAATAGATGCTTGTGATCCTTAATTGCTTGAGGTAAGGACGTAGTGATTGTGAGGATGAATGTATGTTATGATTCCTAATTACTTCGAGAGATGCTTTAATAATTATGATAATACATTAATGATGGTGACGATACATGAATAATTGTGATGGTGAATAAATGCTTGTGACGATGAATGAATGCTTGTGATGATGAATGAATGATTGTGGTGATGACTAGTCAAGAATGATTATGTTTTACTTTTATGTTTTTGAGTCCTGGGGGTATTTATACCCGACAAAAGAGTTGTTTTCTAGAGCCCGTGTCAGTTTCTCGATAATTCCAGTCGAGCCATGATTCTCAGAACTTAGTGAACTATAGAACTCTGTATCCTCAGATAGTTACAGAACTCAAGAAAATTTAGTAATTTTTGTAATCTCAGTTATCTCTGTAATCTCTGTATCGCTAATAATCTAGCCTCAGTCTTGTAATCAGTTCATATCTAATAGTATTCAACTGATTCAATTCTAATCTCAGAAGTGATTCGAGTAATTTATTCAAGCTATGTATCGTCAGTTAGATACCATGATTCAATACCATTTACGACAGATACAGAATTAAGTGATTTCATCTTATTCATTCTTATCCTTTGAAAAATGTGATCAGTATCAGATTTAGTTCAGTTGCTTTCAGTTAAGAATTCAGTTCAGAGTCTTTCAGTTGGGAGTAGAAACTAGCACCAAGCGAGGGAAGGGATGGCGGCTCCTTCCATCAGCGAGAGAGAGAGGCCAAAGTCATTAGTAGCAATCCCCGAACTTTAGAACTGCATAGCCAGCGCAGGATACAGGAGTCGCCTCTAGAAAAGGCTGTCACCTCTAGAGAGAGAGTATTTAACTATTATATTACCTTAGGTCGACTGCCTAGTAGGGTATCCGTTTGAGAGGATTGACCTGAGAGAGGTCTTTAACCGTGGCATGGTATTGACACCCTTCCAGATGGGGTTATAGGTTGGACCCCACCTGTGGTAGGTCGGGGCATGTCGGTTAAGTAACTATTTCCCACAGTTTCAGTTTCAGTATCAATCTTTAGAAATCAGGACTGTCAGAGAAAATCATCTATCATTATGAGGAACTCAGATAGTTCCATTGATTCATGGACCATCCCGACAGATAGGCTATGTCACGTATGCAGTTATTTGATATCATAATCAGAGATATCCTGCCAGACAGGCTTGATTCACAGTCTCAGACTCTATTGAGTATCCTTGTTGTCAGATTCGGATATAATCATAATTCTTATCATTGATAATAGTTTTTGAATATCATCCATTAGAAAGGTTGATCTCTAATCCTGTCAGTCGAAAGCAGTAAAGTTCAGAATTCAATCCTTGATGTAAGTACATCCACATCCTCAGATCTCAGTATCAGATGAGTTAGTGATTCAGTATCTCAGTGTCAGTAGTGAGATCAGTCTGCAGTAAAGTGGTATCCGAGTTTCAATACCTAGATTTGTGATGATTGTGTTTATGGTCTATGCATTCATGTATGTGTTCTCGTTTGACATTTTCATGATCATTCAGTTTAGATATTGTGTATGCATGAGCCTTTGGATTTAGCCTTACCTCATCTACATACTCAGTACATCCCTGTACTGATGCATTTGCGCTATGGTTTGGCACCATAGGTTTAGAGGCACAAGACCCAGAGTTTCCTCAGCAGTTCAGTCCCAGTCAGCAGCAGTATTCATAGCAATGAGCCCTCTTCTTTCAAGGAGGAGTTTCAGTTTACTTTTATTTGTATCAGATTTTTGTTATTTTTAGTTGACGGAGTTAGTTGGGGACTTGTCCCATCAACTCCACAGTTCATACTGTTTAGAGGCTTTTCAGACAGATGACGGATATATTAGTATTCAGTTTTTAGTTTTGAGTATGTATAGATGTGTTGAACCTTATGGCCAGTTTCCGTATTTATTTCATATATTATGCAGTATACAGGTATAGATATCAGTAAAGGTTTAGCTTGTGGTCCTTCGGGTCTATAAGCACCGTGTGACTCCTCGGGATGGGATCTCAGGGAGTTATAGTATCTTAACACAAATCCCTTTGGGATCGATACTTGTCTTGTAAAAAGGGCCATTTTACTACTTGCAAGGCCATGTAAACATGCGTGTGCACTTGGGAGCAAAAAATTTTTGGCGCCACTACCAGGGACTTGAAGTTTGGCAACTATTTTAGTGTTAGTTTTACTTTTTAGATTTCATTGGTGTGTACACTTTGTTTTCTTTTTGAATTTGCAGGAAACAGGTTGACAAGCTAGTAAACTGGAAAGGGATATGGAATCGGTTTAATCAAGTCCCAAACCCGAGCAATGCTTCCATCAACAAAGGAGAGAAACAACCCTTTTCCCTTGTATTCTGCAAATTAAAGAAGATCAAGTCAATCATCCTATAATGGATGAAGAACAACAAACCCGCAGGATAACTCAAGAAGTAGAAACCCTACTTTCAACAAATTTCACCTCCCCTTTTCAGAAATTGGCTGCTGGTGGTAATTTTGAGGTTAAACACATGTTGCATCTTTTGATCTATAGTGGACATTTTATGGGGCTTTCACATGAAGATCCATAAGTCTATTTGCAAAACTTTCCATATATCAGCAACATATTTATCCCTACGGGTGTGTCAACTGATTATGTTAGGCTTACACTATTCTCCTTTTCACTTTTGGGGGACGCAAAAAAAGTGGTTGAATACTGAGCCAGCGAATTCAATTACAAACTGGGATGACTTATCATAGAAATTCCTCATCCAATTCTTTACTTCTAGAAAGACTATGAGATTGCGTGTGAGATTATATGCTTTAAACAAAAGTCAAATGATAATTTATACCATTCCTATGAGCAATTCAAAACTCTTCTTCCGGAATGTACATAGCATCAATAGTCTAATGAGGTATTAGGTCACACTTTTGTTGAGGCACTTGACCCTAACACAAAAAGTTTGCTAGATTCAGCTATAGATGGTCAATTTTTAGAGCTGACGTATAATGAGCTTTATACTTTGTTAAACCGAATTGCACAAGGAAATCTCGAGTGCCATTCAGACTCAAGAAATGACACAAAGAAGGTGGTAGGTGCATTAGAGGTGGACTAATTTACTGCTATCTCCACCCAAATTTCTGTACAACAAAATAAGATAAGCAATATAAAGTTAGAGGTTACATAGCTTGCAACCATAATTAATGCAATTCAACAGACTGTAGGTTGTTTGAGGTTTGTGGTAATAATAGGCATGCAACTGCTATGTGTGCTGCAAATCTTGAGTCCATGATATTTTTGGTCAATGCTCAATGCTCAAATTATGGGAATGCCTACAATTTAAAGTGGCAAACTCATCCACTAAATCAATAATGAAATGCCCAACAACAACATTTTCAGCAGTAGTAAGCTTAGAATAATTAGATAACAATTTAGGCTAGCAATATCGAAGATATACTAAATCAAATCATGGCTACTCAAACACAGTTGGAAGCATATATAAATATCCAACAAGAAGCTACAAGGAGCTTAGAGTTGCAAATAGGTCAGATAGCAACAACGCAGAATACCAAGCCTTAAGGTGGTTTACAAAGTGATACTAAAAATCCTAAACAAGTAATAACAATCACTTTGAGAAGTAGAATAAAGCTGAATAAAGAGCCTCCAATAAAAACTAAGAAGGTAAATGCGAATTCGGTTCCTAATATGGTAGATAACAAAGTCGCTGAAAATTTAAGAAAGTCTAACTACTCGAAAAACACAATTACTGAAGAGGTGAAGAATATCCCATAATTAACTTTCCCACAGAAGCATTTAAAGTAAAAAAAGGATGCCTTCTTTAAGAAGTTCTTTTACACATTCCACGAGCTTGATTCTTCTTGCTAATTATCCTACAGAAGGTTCGTTTAGGTTAGAAGAGCAAATAGTTGGTGAAACGATGTAATATTCCTCTCTTAAAGGAGATAATGCTTAAAGTGGTGAGTTTGTGTAACCTCTAAATAAGGAAGAAGAGGCAAATAATGATGAACCACCACTAAAGTTGTCAGTACAGAAACAAAGTGGAAGTAAAGGTAAAGACAAGGTTGAGAGCACCGATGAGAAAGTTACTATACCATACTTAACTATGAGATATGAGAAAAAGTTGTTACAGGATGCCATGCAGGCTAAAATGTCATCTACTGCTAAGAGAAGATGACTGAAGAAAGCAAGTATAGAGTAGGATAAAATATGGAAGTTGTACATGTTGGAAAAGGGTGAGGATGTTGATCCTGATGTTGTTGTTACAATAAGAAAGAAAAGAAAAAAGATTTATTTTAAAAAATGGACCAGGTCCTCCGCTTCAAGATCCAAAATCCCAATTGGGATGAAATAGAAACACATTACTGTTAAGAAAAAAAAGAAAGTCTTTAAGGGACCTGGTCCCAAAAAAGTGAAAATTTGCAGAAAAAGAGCTAAGCAGTGGTTCTTAAAGGAAAAAAAAGGATGAGGAAGAAAATTTTATGTCCAGAGAGGAGATAAATGATTAGATAAAATCTCATAAAGTGTTGACTGGAATAGTATTTTACTCCAGGATCCTTGGAAAACCTAGAATGGTTGATCTTGTAGATATGTACGAAACCAAAAATTGTTGTATCTCGTAGAGGGACCAGTTCCCACTGTCCATGAAGGAAAATTTAGATAATTATTCTACACTATCAAATTATCTTAAGATAGAGAGAGCCTGATTGCACTGGTGTAAGAAAACAAAATAAAGTTGGATGAAGAAACTCTTGGAAATTTTTTGGATGTTCCCATTGTGGATATGAGGACTATCTCAAAACAACATCCCTTAACTGAGTTTTTCATTGATGCTACAAAAGTGGGAGGAACTTCTTTGGTGGTGTAAGGAAGAAGTTTCTCAAGAGTGAGTTTCAATTGGTGTTTGAGTTTGTTAACAAAGTAGTGCTGCCAAGATCTGAGAAAAAAACTATTGCATCTTATGTAGATTTGTATATGATGGAGTGCTTTAACAAATTTGAATTGGTAAGTCTGCCTTCCCTAATGATTCAATGTGTGTACAAAGTCATCCATGAAAAGGATGAAAGGCATGGTATGCCTTATAGATACTTTCTGAATATGTTGAAGGAAAGGTTGGGACCATGTCCCAGGTGTCAAAATTATTGGTAGTTCAAGAGAGTTTGAGTAAGGAGTTAGAAGAGATAAGAGTTGCTATGGCTACTAAGGATACAAAAATCCTTTTACTGAAATTGAGAAATCAACAATTGTCATTAGAGGGACCAGGTGCCAATGAAGCACTTAGTGTAGAAAATGTAGATCTGAAGAAGAAGGTTTCAGCACTTACTGATGAGGTCTAGAGTTTGAATGTTGAAGTGAAGGACTTAACAATGTACGTGTTGGATTCTCATGTTGCTGCAAGTACTAGCATAGAGATGCTTCTAAAGACCCTATCTCCTAAACCTCCATCTACCTAAGCCCCGTCTCTTTTACTCTTCACTCTTTTTTATGTTAGAATCCTGTCCTTATTCCCTATGTCACTTTTTGAAGATTAGATGTTTTTTTTGGTATGTTGTAATTATACAGATACCATTTAATATAAATGAATCTTTGTTTGTGTATTTTATCTACCTCTTCTTTACTTTAAAAGTTGCTCTTCACATTAGTGTTGCCCCAGTGGCTATGATTTATCTGACTTGTGCTTATTTTACTATTGATTTACTGTTCTTACTTTTTTTTGATGCCAAAAGGGGTAATACTAAATTCATGTGGTTGGGACCAAGTACCAGGTGTGACACATGTGTTGAAGAATTGTACAGGTATATTGACACGGGAAAACATATTGGTATATTGACAGGGGGAAGCATGTTGGTATGTTGACGGGAGGAAAAATGGTGCATAGTGATAGGATGAACATTCACTGACAGTAGTGGTGATCACTCTGATTGAATGAGGTCAATGAATTTTGATGCTCCAAGAATTGTGGTTTGTCGTGATAAAAAAGGGGGAAAATTGTTATAACATGTTTTGATGATGATCAATTGACATCAAGGGACCAGGTCCCTTGATCTTCATGAAAACATACAACTGTCACATCTCTTCAATTTTGTCTGTTAGTGTAATAAACTACGCAGGTGAGTTGTGTACCATTTAGGACAGCTGACGCAATCAAAATTTTACCCTAATCATTATCCTTCTATAAATAGAAAAGAATGCTTCTCAATTCAATATTTTTTGAAATTTTTATTATTGGAGAATATAACGGCTAAAACTCAATATTTCTCAAGTTCTAAGTTTCTGTGTGTTAAGAGACTATTGTTCTTATGTCAAGTCATGGTCTATGATCGAATTACTTATCTTATAAGAGTAATGCTTTTCTTATGTCTATAGAGTGTTTAGGTAGAGTTATCTAAGTTGATATTGATTAGAGTTAATCAATATTGAGAAAAGATCTTGATAGAGTTGTCAAGGAGAGTTTGTAATAGAGTTGTTCAAATTAGTGTGAGCTTAGAGTTAAGTTCCAATGGAATCTATAATCTTGAGTTGGATTATAGTGGATTCTTGAGTTCTTGTAAGGGAAAACTCTGGTTTTTCCTCCCTTTAGAAAGGAGGTTTTCACGTTAAATGATTATGTTCATTACCTTTTTGTAAAGTTTTATTTCTTTAATGCTTTACTTCTTTATTTCTTGTATCTGATTCTGAGGACCTGATCCCTTATAAGGTGGTGCAACCCCCACGTTTCATCAATCTTAATCATGGTTTGAGAAATATTACAGATGAAGAATGCAACCAAAATTTTAGCACGATGGAGGATCCATGGCAGTGTGTTTCAAAAATCTCACAAGATTGCTTGATATGTATAAGCTATTCTAGCATCATTAGTAGCATCAGATGGGTATTTTAGGATTTTTTCGTATGGTTAGGCAAAACCCAAATGAGTAACTGAACAAAACCTCAAAAAATGATGGGGTGTGAGGTGACGAATGGAGAATTACATCGTAATTGATTCTTGGATAAAGGAAATGAGAGGTGAAGAATGATACGGTGGATATGGATAAAAGGATAGAGAAGAGTATGAGAAAGGTAGTCAAAGAAGAAGAAAATACACATAAAAGATAATTAATAAAAATATTTTCCTGCTACGTGTGTGATATAATAAAAAGGCAATAATTGAAAATGATAATTAATTAAAGAGGTTCCTTAATTAATTAGGTAGAACTAAGAAAATAATTAGCATGAAATAATGTATTAATGTGAAACTGTTGGGGGCCATTAAAAATATTACTATATTTGATGTTGTGTTATAAAGCAAGAAAGAATAAAGAACAAGAGTAGAGAGAGAAGATAAAGATTAATTCTTATTTCTTCTCTTGAGGGATGAGAGACCATAAGATTGTGAATATAATGAACAAAACCCCTTTATTTATAGGGAAAATTTACTCCTAGTCTGAGTAAAAGACAGATGCTTCAAATTCTAATAGATATCAAAGTAGATCTTGATAGACATTCACTATAATGTAAATACATTTATAACACTCCCCATTGAATGTCTATATAGATAATGTACCTCGTTAAAACCTTACTAGAAAAAACCCAGTAGGAAAAAAAATCTAGTGAAGGAAAAAGAGTACACATTTCTAACAATACACATATCGACTGCCTCATTAAAAACCTTACAAGGAAAATCCAGTAGGACAAAACCTCGTAAGGGAAAAAGAGTACAGCTCGTATTAACTCCTCCTAATGAGAACATCCTTGAACCTTTGCATCTCAATCTTATGCAGTATCTTCTTGAAAGTTGCAATTGGAGAAGATTTGGTGAATAAATCAGTAACATTATCAGTTGAATGAATCTGTTGCATGTTAATATCATCATTCTTTTGTAGCTCATGTATATAGAAAAGCTTTGGCAAAATGTGCTTCGTTCTATCTCCATTTATGAATCCTCCCTTAAGATGTGCTATGTATGCTGAATTATCTTTGTATAAAATTGTAGGTAGATTGTCATATTTCACACCATATTTTTCTCGAATGAGATGTATCATGGACCTCAACCATACATATTCTTGGCTTACTTCATGAATAGCTATTATCTCAGCATGATTCGATGAAGTGGCTACGATAGACTGCTTTGTATATCTCCAAGATATGGCAGTATCACCACATATGAACACATAGCCTATTTGAGACCGAGCTTTATGCGGGTCAGATAATTACCCAACATCAACATGACCAATAAGATCAGGACTGTAATCTTTAGAATAAAATAAGCTCATGTGTTTTATCCCATTTCGATGTCTTATAGTAGGAACAAAAATATACCTTGCTAACAAATTAACTGAAAAGGCTATAGGCCTTGTAGTATTTGCAAGGTACATGAGTGCATCAATTTCACTAAGATATGGTACTTTATAACCAATCAAATTCTATATATTTTGAATTTCAAAAAATAATCTATTGCTTTAAAAACTCTCCAAGAGTTCCAATGATGTTCAAGCAATAAGGTTATACAATATAAGAATTATAAATAAGTTTCCCAGAAACTTTTATATGGTTCAAGAATTTTGAATCCTTAGAAGTTTTTCACATAAGTTTTGTCAAGTGACAATGTTCAACATTTCATGAGTGACATATTCAAATATCTGGACTGCAAAGCAAATAAGTTTAATACTTACCAAGATGCATCCTTTCATGTCACTTGCTAAATGTTTCTATGTTAGCATGCTTAAAATAACGTAGAATTAAGATCCTCGTAATCTTTCACATTATTGCATCAATATTGTGTCAAAGATATTGATGATATATCATTTAGTATCTGTTCACAATGCGACATAACATTTTGAGATCTCATCACTTTATTATTTTCAGGTACATGAACCTCTCATAAGGTTTCATGAAGTGTTATATCGTAGGCTCTTCAAGAGCTCATTGCCTTCTTATTATGATTATTTTCTCCTTATTTTTCAAAGACTATTTCATTTGGAACCGATCATTCTACCACGTTTCACGCATGAATAGACTTTGTCCTTTAGGAACACAAAATAAGAGCACTTGCCCTTAATATGAGATGCTTTTAGCATTTGACTTGAATTATCTTTTGGATGATGATATGGTGATAATTCCTAACATATTTCATAGCGCTTATAATCTCCCCCTTATGTTAGGAAAACTAACATACATCCTCTACTTCTTTGAGGAATCCATCGTTGTTCATAATGGTATATTCATTAATCGTATACCGCACATCAAAATTATTAGATGGAATAATTGGTTCTCGACCTTGAAAGAATTGAGAGGGAAGAAATAATCATAATTTATTGGTCTAATGCATACAAATGCTATTGAAATATATCATATTTCAGAACAATACATTAAGTTTTGTTCTCATTAATAATGGTTTAGATATTTATCGAAGACATTCAATGCTAAACCATCATCATTAAGATAAATTATCTTGATTACACAATCTGAAAATTATGCTCAATTTATATTGAACAAGTAACTTTATGAATGTCAAACGTAGGTTGACCATGAATGTACATGTGATAATCTTATTGATGCATCATTTTAACATATCACATGATAGATGAACGGGCCCTTATTCACCTTTTAAAATTGTCATATTTGAAGGATCCAATCCCAATATTAGTTGGTCCAACCAACTTATCATGAGAACAAACGACATAAACAATTCTTGAAGAATCTTCTAGTTCTTCAATACATGCACATGTTCGAGATGTCATAATTGTTCATATCAATTTATGAACTTTTATTCTAGTAAACTCCAAGTTTACCATGACATGTACTTTTTCTTAGTAAATTTCAGATTTACTATTACATGAATAAATTTCAGATTTACTACTTCAGAAGTAAATTTCAAAATTATTCAACCTCTTTCGTAGGTGAGTTGTGATAAATCACAATCAAGTGCACGTTTGCATTAATAAGTTTCTCATTTCACAAGAATGGAATATAATCGTGCCTTAAGCCTATCAAATTATGATAGCTTATAACTTCCTTCAAGATTTTGCTACTTCAGAAGCAAATCGAGGCATACATATGATGTAGAGAATTTTTCTCTAGCATATCTTATAATCATATAAGCGTGTGAAAATATCATCACTTTTGATGATCATTATTATATTCATGCATTCAATCACTTGTATTCTTTCATACATATTATGCAATGCTACCACATACACCTAAAAAATGAAGTAAGTTGTCATATTTCAGACTTATCATCTATTGCTACCACATTCACTTCATGGAATGGAGCATATTCAATGGGTCGAATTTCATGAATTTTCACCCAATACCCATTATTTTGCCTTAGCCATCACAATATCATCAATATGGTGTATTGAGATTCAAACTCAATATTTTATCCATATAAAGGCGTCTTAGGCATAAATCGATGGGACTTGAACCCAAATATTATCATCCCTTTTGATAATATTGTTCTTGAGGAATGAAGCAAATAGAGGAGATGTTGACGGACACAATGGAAAGGAAACAAAATATGGAAAATTCATTGCTAAATGGTAGAAATTAGTCCAATATGGTGATGATGAATATTTTGAAGACATCGACTTCTCCATGGAAGGACTTTTTTACAAAAGATTATTTAATCTCAAAATGAAGAAAAACTTGATAAAAAGTAAATCGTGAGCCTCATGGAAAACAAATCAAACTCAACAACTTTAATTCCATAATGATAAACTTGATAGTGTGTTACTAATGGCAGACGAATGTCTCAAATTGCATGTTGAGATATGTCAAGTTTGGATTGAATTTGAAATGGCCACTCAAAAATTAAAAATTCAGTTGGATGCAAGAATTGAAGAATGTGGTACTCAAAATCAAATAAATATGCATGACTGTGTTACAACAGTTTCTAATAAAGATTAGAGTGAGCTAGAAGTTGAAGAATTCTTGGTAATTTTTTATCTGAGGTGTATTTATGCGCTTTAGTGTTGTCATCCTAGCCTATTTAGCCTTGTTTTAATGAAAATTCTGATATTAGTGTATTAATGATGATATAAATAAGCATCCAAGTGTTTAATTATGTAATTACAATGTTAAAAGGTGTTTTCAAGCAATTTTAGGTTCAAATTGATCATTTAGAGTCTAGATGAGAATACTAGTTTTACTAGCTTGAGCTAGGTTGTGTCCTAGTCTATCAAGTTGGATTATAAGGTACTAAAAATAGTGGTTCTCTATGATAAGGGCTTATATCTCAGTTTGACGCGCAAAATTAGCCCCGTGACACGGCCTAGTGCAAAAATGCAACAGTTTCGTCCTCCTATAAATAGGACACTTGTACTTGATGTTATAAAGCTTGGACTACTTTGAAACTTGGAGAGGGGATGGAAAACACTTAAATTAGGTTTTTTATATATTTATTTTATCTTGATAATGAATTTTATCATAGATTCATATATATGGATTGTAGTTATGTTTATTAGCAGCTAAAAGCCCCCCTTTTGGGGTTAAAGCCAAGAACATGATTATGATTCCTTGGAATTGAATTGGGTTTGTTTATTTATAATATTTGGTTCCTTATTTACCCTTGTTATCAATATCATAAGGATTCACAACCCTTTTAATATACTTATTGTCATCTGTGTGAACTCAGAAGGGGGAATAAGATGAAAGAACATGGGGGTAAGTAGAGTAAGGTTCTTATTCCTTTATGAAATAGGGAATTTGAATTAGCATCTAGGATAGGGATATACATATAATCCTTTCTTGGTTAACTAGGGGATGAAATATAAATGCATTTAGCTTAGTGCTCACATCCCCACTCAATGATTTAGTTGTGGATTTGAGTTAGATAGGTGGTTAGAGGTCGGGAGACCATGATCATAAAATCAACACTAGGAATCATCAACCAAGATAAATAACTTATCAATTGATGGTCTAATGCATAGTATGAATGTTCGTTTTGCTTTAACCCCGGGTCTTTATTCACTGATTGTCCAAATTCATTACTTTTACGCATTGTTTAATTTACTTTTATTTATAACTCTCAAACTCTTTCGGCTACGTTCCACTAGTAAATCTCAATTGTTGAACTAGATTTGGATAGTTTCTTAACAAAATTTCCTATGGGATCGATACTTGGCTTGTAAAAGTGTCACTTTACGGCTTGCGAGGCCATGTACACTTGCATGTGCACTTGGGCGCAATAAGTTTTTGGTGCCATTTCCAGGGACTTGAAGTTTGGCAATTTTCTTATTTTTAGTTTTACATTTTAGATTCCTTTGGTTCTTTACACTTGGTCTTCATTTTTAATTTATAGGAAATAGGTTTACAAGCTAATAAGCTGGCAAGGGATAGGGACTTGGTACAAACCCGAGAAACTCTTCTATCAACGAAGGAGAGAAGCAACCCTTTTTCCCCGTATTCCACAAATTGAAGAAGATAAAGAAAATCCGCATATTAGGCTGGAGAACAACAAGCCCGCAGGAAAGCTCGAGAAGTGGCAATCCCACTTTCGACAAATTTGACCTCCCTTTTTCAGAAATTGGTTGGTGGTTGTAATTTTGAGCTTAAATAGAACATGGTGCAACTTTTGATCAGTAGTGGATAGTTTATGGGGATTTCACATGAAGATCCATATGTCCATCTGCGAAACTTTCCAGAGATCAGTGAGACATTCATCCCAACAGGTGTGTCAACTGATTATGTTAGGCTTACACTATTACCCTTTTCACTTTTGGGGGATGCAAAAAAGTGGTTGAACACTGAGCTGGCAAATTCAATTACAAACTGGGATGACTTATCCCATAAATTCCTCATTTGATTCTTTCCATCTAGCAAGACTATGAGATTGCGCGTGAGATTATGTGCTTTAAACCGAGGCTATATGAGAATTTATATCATGCTTGGGAGTGATTCAAAACTCTTCTTCAGGACTGTACATATCATCAGCAGTCTAATGAGGTATTAGCTCACACTTTTGTTGAGGCACTTGACCCTAACACAAAAATTTTGCTAGATTCAGCTGCAGATGGTCAAGCTATAAAGATGATTTATGATGAGCTTTATACTTTGTTGAACCAAATTGCACAAGGAAATCTTGAGTACCATTCAGACTCAAGAAATGACATAAAGAAGGTTGCAGGTGTATTGGAGGTGGACTAATTTAGTGCTATCTCCACCCAGATTTCTGCACTACAAAATTAGATAAGCAATATAAAGTTGGAGGTTACATAGCCTGCAACCATAGTTAATGCAATTCAACAGACTGCAGGTTGGTTTAAGGTTTGTGCTAATAAAGGGCATGCAACTGCTATTTGTGCTGCAAATCTTATGTCTCTGATCTTTGGGGGCAATCCTAAAAGGTGGAATTATGGGAATGCCTACAATATAAAGTGGCAAACTCAACCACTAAATCGACAATGAAATGCCCAACAATAGTAGTTTCAACCACAACAAGCTTAGAATAATCAGGCGATAATTTAGGCTAGCAATATGGAAGAGATGGTGAATCAAATCATGGCTACTCAAACACAGTTGGCAACATATATAAATAGCTAGAAAGTAGATACAAAGAGCCTGGAATTGATAATAGGTCAGATAGAAGCAACACAGAATAACATGCCTCAAGGTGGTTTACAAAGTGATACTGAAAATCCTAAACAAGTAATGACAATCACACTAAGGAGTGGAATAGAGCTGAATAAAGAACCTCCAACAAAAAATAAGTAGGTGGATACATATTTGGTTCCTAAGATGGTAGATAACAAAGTCCTTGAAAATTTAAGAAAGTATAACTACTCAAAAACCACAATTACTAAAGAGGTGAAGAATATCCCACCATTAACTTTTCTACAGAAGCATTTAAAGTCAAAGAAGGATGCATTCTTTAAGAAGTTCTTTGACATATTCAGAGAGCTGTACATTAACTTACATCTTTTAGATATTTTGCAGGGAATTTACAAATACGCTAAGTATTTAAAGAAAGTGGTAATTAACAAGGTTAAGCTGTAAGATATTAAGACAATAGAACTCACTCAGGATTGTAGGTCTATAGTGATGCAGAAGATTCCCAATAAGCTCAAAGACCCGAGAAAGTTCACTCTCCCCATTCAAATTGGGAATAGTTAGGTGATCCACACACATAGTGACTTAGGGGCAAGCATAAATTTGATGCCCCTTTCTTTGTTCAACAGTTTGGGCTTGGGTAAGCCGAGAACGAGCTCTTTATTACTGAAATAGGAAAATGAGACCATAGCCTGTCCTGAAGGAGTCACAGAGAATATTCTCATAAAGGTTGGTAAGTTTATTATTCATCTTGACTTTATTATTTTAGATTTTCTAGTATATAAAAAAGTACTTTTCATCTTAGGACGTCCATTTTTGGCGATATTAGGAGCCTTGATAAATGTAAGAGAGGGAACACTTACAATGAGGATAGATGATAAAGATGAAATTTTTAAAGTGTATAAACCACTCAACACAATATTCCACTACAAAGATTTATGCATGATAATGACGATTAAAGGGGATAAGTATGGGGTGGTAGAGTCTATTCCATAAAAGACCTCTTCAGACTTCCTCATTGAGCAACCCAAGCTTCCAATACCACAGCCTGATATGATGTAAATTAATGATCCTGAAAAGGCTATTATTGAGAAAGTTGTTGACCTTGAGCGTTCATACTCAAGAGGTTAGAAACTAATAAGAAATGGCGTCCAAATGTGAGGAAGAAGATGAAGGAATAGGGATAAGTCATAGATAGGGTCTTGCCGCAACACTAAATCAGGGGCTACTTGGTAGGCAATTAAAGTTAAGGTAGGTTTTATTTTTAGTATTTTAGTTTTTACTTTATTTGTTTTTATTTTTGTTGAGTCACAAGATGATGGGAAGTTGGAGTACCAGAAAATCTGAGCTATGGAGCATGGCGAAGACTAAGTGTGGGGTCCCCCATACCCTCTTAATGCAAGAAGATGCTACTAGCTAGTCCTAGAGGCCTCAGGGAGTATTTTAATCTCTACTTTTAAAGTATACTTTGGGGACAAAGTAGATTTTTAAGTATGGGGTGGTGAAATTCCCATTTTTAGGAGTAATTATTAAAAAAAAATTATGTTAGAAATAAGTGGGATATTCTTGTTGGTGATATATTTTAATGCATGATGCAAGTGTTTTGGTTGTAAAGAGCATGTTGATTGTGTGAATTACTACTTTTGAGACTCATAGGCTTTTCAGTATGACTCTTGTACTTGTTGGCTTAATGTTGAATTCATGTGATTGTTTAGTTAAGAGTCTATGATGATCCTACTTGAGTTGAGCATGTGTCATATATAATGTGAGGTTTTTGTATATTCCTTGTTTCACTTGATGCTAGAACTTGCCTGGTGTGTGTTCAAAGTGAAATAAAAAGTATGGGTTTAGGAGATAATATAGTCATTTCTTTGATAGCATTGTTTCATACCCTATTTTACCTACACTTGAGCATAATCCTAGTTAAACCCATAGAGCCGTTAGCTTTTTCTTTGGAAGACTCATATGTAGCCCAATCCCCTTCATTGATTGACCTTAAATTGATCCAAAGTTCCTAAGAACTTTAGTGCAAAATTAAGTTAAGAAGTTGGAAATTCAAGAAGAAAAATATGAAATTGAACCCCCAAGTAATAACTATTGGTGTTCAAAAATTTGATATATGTGGTGATTGGGAGTTGAGAAATGAAAAGAATTAAAATAATTATTCAAATTGAATAAGTTGTGAATAGACAATACTCCCACCATAATATATATGAATAAGCTTAATGATATGGGGAAAAACTAGAGAATTGGGTAAACAAAAATGGTGTAATTTAATTGTTAAAGGTGTCTTAATTTAACATTGTGATGTATTAAAGATCTTAGGGAAGATAGTCACTTTTATTGGATAGAATAGTTCCTACCCATCCCTTAGCCTGCATCACAAGTTGATCCTAAGCTTAAAATTTTGATACTAGTGGAGTACTTAACTAAGTACAAGCATATGGTTCATCATTCGTAACTTGTGAATTCTTTGTGAGGGTGAGCGCAATTTGATTCTTTTACACATTGTGTTATAAATGGCATTATTGTGAGTGATTATGGGAAACTCTCTTATTGTGAGGGCATTTATTTGATGATAGTTGGTTGGTTTATATGATTTTTTTGATTTAAAAATATGTGTTAGTTTTCCAACTTAGTGAGTCAATTACAGAGGCTAGAACATTTTGGAGTAGTGTTCTTGAACTTTCAATTCTGTACATAACATGCTTAGTGTAGAAACTTGCATTCTGTGAAGTCATTGTAGTAATAGATTGAGTGTCTTGCTTGTAGTAGAAGTGAATTGTCTCCTCAGCTTATTATGCTTAGAGTAAAGAGTTGTTCGAGGATGAACAAGGCTTTAAGTGTGGGGTGGTGATCTGAGGTATATTTATGCGCTTTAGTATTGTCATATTATCCTATTTAGCCTTGTTTTGAGGACAAATCATGAGTTTAGTGTGTTAATGATGATACAAACAATCATCCAAGTATTTAAGTATGTGATTACAATGTTTAAAGGTGTTTTCAAACAAGTTTACGTTCAAATTCATCATTTAGACTCTAGACGAGAAAAGTAGTTTTACTAGCTTGAGCTAGGTGATGTTATAGTATATCACGTTGGATTCTAATGTACTGAATGAGATCCTATTGATTCTATTGTGTAATAATGTGTGGAAAAACATGTTTTTAGTGTTTAAAGTACAATTTAATCAATCCAAGAGTCAAAACCAAGTTAAAGATCAAAAGGGGCAAAACTAGTATTCTTAGCTTAAGTTTTGAATTTGTCGTCATGGATGCTGTGTTTTTTTTTAGCTCTAATTTGTTGTGTTTAATTCTATAGGATGATTGGTAAGTTGAGTATTATGATATATTAATGATATAAAATCTGTAATCAAGTGTAAACAACTCAAACAGGCTTGGAATGAATCAAAAAAAGCACAAGATGCAACTCGACGCGAATTGGACACCTAGGATGTCAAGGGCGCATCACGGTCCCAATCAATGGAAATCTCACGCGTGATACACATGGTTTGATTAATAAGGTACCCAAAAAAGTTTTTCTACGCTATAAGGTCTCCTTTCTTAGTTAGAAGCACAAAATTAGCCCTGCAATGTGGCCTAGTGCAAATTACGACAATTTTGTCCTCCTATAAATAAGACACTTGTACTTGATGTTATACATCTTTGACAACTTCAACACTTGGATATGGGATGGAAAACACTCAAATTGGGGTTTTTATATCTTTAATTTAGATTTCTAATAGAGTTTATCATGGATTCATATATCTTAATTGTTGTTATGTCTATTAGCGGCTAAAAGCCTCCTTTCTGAGGTTAAAGCCAAGAACATGTTTACGATTGCTTAGAATTGAATTGGGTATGTTTATTTATCATACTTTTTTGTTTATTTACCTTTGTTATCTTTATCATAAGGATTTGTGACCCTTGGGATATACTTATTGTCATCTTTGTGAACTCAAGAGAGGAATTAGATGATAGAACAGGGGGGTAAGTAGAGTAAGGTTCTTACTCCTTTATGAAATAAGGAATTTGAATTAGCATCTAGGATAAGGATCTACCTAGAATCCTTACTTTTTTCACAAGGCGATGTAATATAAATACGTTTATCTTAGTGCTCACATCCCCACTCAATGATGTAGTTGTGGGTTTGAGCTAGATAGGTGTTTAGTGTTCGGAAGACCATGATCATAAAATCAACCCCGTGAATCATCAACCAAGTTAAATAACTTAACCAGTGAAGTTCGAATGCATAGTATTAATGTTCATAGTGCTTTAACCCCGGGTGTTTATTCACTGATTTTCCAAAGTCATTACTTTTATGCATTGTTTAATTTATTTTTAGTTATAAATCTCAAACTATTTTTTCTACGTTGCACTAGTTAATCTCAATTGTTGAGCTAGAATTGGATAGTATCTGTAATACCCCAAGAATCCCAACCGATAGTAGAACCATGATTCAATCTCCTGATAAATAAATCTTAGTGATTTGGTAGTTTTATGATCAAGTTTGATGTGTATTAAGGCCTTAAATACGTCCTAGCCTTTAGACGAATCAAAACATCCCTTACCGATTGAATTCTTGAGAAGGACATTACTATAGTCAACTTCAAATGAGCATATTTCCCATTATACAAATAATTTTTGATCTTATGACATACCAAAAAATATATAATTGAATTATCTTTCCAACGATATCAATTTCACAAAAATCCGATATCGAAGTAAGAAGTTATGTCCGTTTTACTGAGAGCTATCCGAGCTGTCCAGGAGTGACGGACAAACTGATGGACCATCAAGTCAGTGATGGCCCATCACTTTGGCCGTCAAAACAGAAGCATAAAGGCCCTTTTCTGGACCAAACGTGACGGTGGGAGTGACGGTTAGTCACTAGAGTGATGGTCCATCACTCTGACCGTCAGATTTGTCAGAGACAGCGCTGAAACACAATTTTAAAGAGATTTTTGGGTCATATTTCACCCTATTTAACACCCAATCACCCCAAATCAATGCACATAACTTCTCATTAATCCAAAACATCAAATTAGGGTTTATTTCCAAGATCAAAACCCTTATTTCTTCTTCAAGAAAAATCAAGAGAGATCAAGAGAAGTCAAGAAATCATGAATCTCTCCAAGAACCTTCAAGAAAGAAGTTTCCCCAAGGTATGTAGATGTTGATTCTTGGGTACTTTTAATCCAATAAGATCAAGCACCCATCTTTAAAACTTAAAGATTTTATGTTTGTGAAATTTCATGATTTGTATGAGTTGAAATTGATGTTCCATGTGTTGTTGAGTTTTGATTCATGTTTGTTTACAAGATTTGTGAGATTTGACCTTTGTATGTGTAATTGATGTGATGTTGGTGATAAACCCTCTTGAAGTTGCTCTCTATGTGATGTGTTCATGACTTTTGGGTTTAGAATTGGTTGAATAAGCAGAGCATGTCTCCCATAGGTTTGATAAAAGCTTAGGAGAAGCATATTGGCCATTATAGTATGTTAAATAGGAAGCCCCAAATTGTGAGTTAGTCTATGCATGACTAGTGTTTTATAAAATGACCAAGTGAATGAATTATTCCATGATTGTAGGAAATCCCCAAATAAGTGTGAACCTATACATTTCTAATGTTTGTTGAAGGACCTTAGTGAACAAGTGGAGATGTGGTAGTAGTAAATTCCCCAATTATATGATCTTTGATATATGCTAAGTTCTTAATACATGCCAAGTGGTTAGCAAGTAAGTTATGACATGATAGTATGAAGTTTCCCAAGCAATGTTATATCCAAATACATGTCAAGACTTATATAGGTCTGAAATAGTTGAGGTAAAACCTTGTTGAATGGGGTATGATCTAGTAGCATAGTTTCCCTACGTTATTATATGATTATGATTTCTGAAATGCTTAAAGTGACCCTTCGGTGACTGTGATGATGAATAGATGCTTGTGATCCTTAATTGCTTGAGGTAAGGACGTAGTGATTGTGAGGATGAATGTATGTTATGATTCCTAATTACTTCGAGAGATGCTTTAATAATTATGATAATACATTAATGATGGTGACGATACATGAATAATTGTGATGGTGAATAAATGCTTGTGACGATGAATGAATGCTTGTGATGATGAATGAATGATTGTGGTGATGACTAGTCAAGAATGATTATGTTTTACTTTTATGTTTTTGAGTCCTGGGGTATTTATACCCGACAAAAGAGTTGTTGTCTAGAGCCCATGTCAGTTTCTCGATAATTCCAGTCGAGCCATGATTCTCAGAACTTAGTGAACTATAGAACTCTGTATCCTCAGATAGTTACAGAACTCAAGAAAATTTAGTAATTTTTGTAATCTCAGTTATCTCTGTAATCTCTGTATCGCTAATAATCTAGCCTCAGTCTTGTAATCAGTTCATATCTAATAGTATTCAACTAATTCAATTCTAATCTCAGAAGTGATTCGAGTAATTTATTCAAGCTATGTATCGTCAGTTAGATACCATGATTCAATACCATTTACGACAGATACAGAATTAAGTGATTTCATCTTATTCATTCTTATCCTTTGAAAAATGTGATCAGTATCAGATTTAGTTCAGTTGCTTTCAGTTAAGAATTCAGTTCAGAGTCTTTCAGTTGGGAGTAGAAACTAGCACCAAGCGAGGGAAGGGATGGCGGCTCCTTCCATCAGCGAGAGAGAGAGGCCAAAGTCATTAGTAGCAATCCCCGAACTTTAGAACTGCATAGCCAGCGCAGGATACAGGAGTCGCCTCTAGAAAAGGCTGTCACCTCTAGATAGAGAGTATTTAACTATTATATTACCTTAGGTCGACTGCCTAGTAGGGTATCCGTTTGAGAGGATTGACCTGAGAGAGGTCTTTAACCGTGGCATGGTATTGACACCCTTCCAGATGGGGTTATAGGTTGGACCCCACCTGTGGTAGGTCGGGGCATGTCGGTTAAGTAACTATTTCCCACAGTTTCAGTTTCAGTATCAATCTTTAGAAATCAGGACTGTCAGAGAAAATCATCTATCATTATGAGGAACTCAGATAGTTCCATTGATTCATGGACCATCCCGACAGATAGGCTATGTCACGTATGCAGTTATTTGATATCATAATCAGAGATATCCTGCCAGACAGGCTTGATTCACAGTCTCAGACTCTATTGAGTATCCTTGTTGTCAGATTCGGATATAATCATAATTCTTATCATTGATAATAGTTTTTGAATATCATCCATTAGAAAGGTTGATCTCTAATCCTGTCAGTCGAAAGCAGTAAAGTTCAGAATTCAATCCTTGATGTAAGTACATCCAGATCCTCAGATCTCAGTATCAGATGAGTTAGTAATTCAGTATCTCAGTGTCAGTAGTGAGATCAGTCTGCAGTAAAGTGGTATCCGAGTTTCAATACCTAGATTTGTGATGATTGTGTTTATGGTCTATGCATTCATGTATGTGTTCTCGTTTGACATTTTCATGATCATTCAGTTTAGATATTGTGTATGCATGAGCCTTTGGATTTAGCCTTACCTCATCTACATACTCAGTACATCCCTGTACTGATGCATTTGCGCTATGGTTTGGCACCATAGGTTTAGAGGCACAAGACCCAGAGTTTCCTCAGCAGTTCAGTCCCAGTCAGCAGCAGTATTCATAGCAATGAGCCCTCTTCTTTCAAGGAGGAGTTTCAGTTTACTTTTATTTGTATCAGATTTTTGTTATTTTTAGTTGACGGAGTTAGTTGGGGACTTGTCCCATCAACTCCACAGTTCATACTGTTTAGAGGCTTTTCAGACAGATGACGGATATATTAGTATTCAGTTTTTAGTTTTGAGTATGTATAGATGTGTTGAACCTTATGGCCAGTTTTCGTATTTATTTCATATATTATGCAGTATACAGGTATAGATATCAGTAAAGGTTTAGCTTGTGGTCCTTCGGGTCTATAAGCACCGTGTGACTCCTCGGGATGGGATCTCAGGGCGTTATAGTATCTTAACACAAATCCCTTTGGGATCGATACTTGTCTTGTAAAAATGGCCATTTTACTACTTGCAAGGCCATGTAAACATGCGTGTGCACTTGGGAGCAAAAAATTTTTGGCGCCACTACCAGGGACTTGAAGTTTGGCAACTATTTTAGTGTTAGTTTTACTTTTTAGATTTCATTGGTGTGTACACTTTGTTTTCTTTTTGAATTTGCAGGAAACAGGTTGACAAGCTAGTAAACTGGAAAGGGATATGGAATCGGTTTAATCAAGTCCCAAACCCGAGCAATGCTTCCATCAACAAAGGAGAGAAACAACCCTTTTCCCTTGTATTCTGCAAATTAAAGAAGATCAAGTCAATCATCCTATAATGGCTGAAGAACAACAAACCCGCAGGATAACTCAAGAAGTAGAAACCCTACTTTCAACAAATTTCACCTCCCCTTTTCAGAAATTGGCTGCTGGTGGTAATTTTGAGGTTAAACAGACATGTTGCATCTTTTGATCTATAGTGGACATTTTATGGGGCTTTCACATGAAGATCCATAAGTCTATTTGCAAAACTTTCCATATATCAGCAACATATTTATCCCTACGGGTGTGTCAACTGATTATGTTAGGCTTACACTATTCCCCTTTTCACTTTTGGGGGACGCAAAAAAAGTGGTTGAATACTGAGCCAGCGAATTCAATTACAAACTGGGATGACTTATCATAGAAATTCCTCATCCAATTCTTTACTTCTAGAAATACTATGAGATTGCGTGTGAGATTATATGCTTTAAACAGAAGTCAAATGATAATTTATACCATTCCTATGAGCAATTCAAAACTCTTCTTCCGGAATGTACATAGCATCAATAGTCTAATGAGGTATTAGGTCACACTTTTGTTGAGGCACTTGACCCTAACACAAAAAGTTTGCTAGATTCAGCTATAGATGGTCAATTTTTAGAGCTGACGTATAATGAGCTTTATACTTTGTTAAACCGAATTGCACAAGGAAATCTCGAGTGCCATTCAGACTCAAGAAATGACACAAAGAAGGTGGTAGGTGCATTAGAGGTGGACTAATTTACTGCTATCTCCACCCAAATTTCTGTACAACAAAATAAGATAAGCAATATAAAGTTAGAGGTTACATAGCTTGCAACCATAATTAATGCAATTCAACAGACTGTAGGTTGTTTGAGGTTTGTGGTAATAATAGGCATGCAACTGCTATGTGTGCTGCAAATCTTGAGTCCATGATATTTTTGGTCAATGCTCAATGCTCAAATTATGGGAATGCCTACAATTTAAAGTGGCAAACTCATCCACTAAATCAATAATGAAATGCCCAACAACAACATTTTCAGCAGTAGTAAGCTTAGAATAATTAGATAACAATTTAGGCTAGCAATATCGAAGATATACTAAATCAAATCATGGCTACTCAAACACAGTTGGAAGCATATATAAATATCCAACAAGAAGCTACAAGGAGCTTAGAGTTGCAAATAGGTCAGATAGCAACAACGCAGAATACCAAGCCTTAAGGTGGTTTACAAAGTGATACTAAAAATCCTAAACAAGTAATAACAATCACTTTGAGAAGTAGAATAAAGCTGAATAAAGAGCCTCCAATAAAAACTAAGAAGGTAAATGCGAATTCGGTTCCTAAGATGGTAGATAACAAAGTCGCTGAAAATTTGAGAAAGTCTAACTACTCGAAAAACACAATTACTGAAGAGGTGAAGAATATCCCATAATTAACTTTCCCACAGAAGCATTTAAAGTAAAAAAAGGATGCCTTCTTTAAGAAGTTCTTTTACACATTCCGCGAGCTTGATTCTTCTTGCTAATTATCCTACAGAAGGTTCATTTAGGTTAGAAGAGCAAATAGTTGGTGAAACGATGTAATATTCCTCTCTTAAAGGAGATAATGCTTAAAGTGGTGAGTTTGTGTAACCTCTAAATAAGGAAGAAGAGGCAAATAATGATGAACCACCACTAAAGTTGTCAGTACAGAAACAAAGTGGAAGTAAAGGTAAAGACAAGGTTGAGAGCACCGATGAGAAAGTTACTATAACATACTTAACTATGAGATATGAGAAAAAGTTGTTACAGGATGCCATGCAGGCTAAAATGTCATCTACTGCTAAGAGAAGATGACTGAAGAAAGCAAGTATAGAGTAGGATAAAATATGGAAGTTGTAGATGTTGGAAAAGGGTGAGGATGTTGATCCTGATGTTGTTGTTACAATAAGAAAGAAAAGAAAAAAGATTTATTTTAAAAAATGGACCAGGTCCTCCGCTTCAAGATCCAAAATCCCAATTAGGATGAAATAGAAACACATTACTGTTAAGAAAAAAAAGAAAGTCTTTAAGGGACCTGGTCCCAAAAAAGTGAAAATTTGCAGAAAAAGAGCTAAGCAGTGGTTCTTAAAGGAAAAAAAAGGATGAGGAAGAAAATTTTATGTCCAGAGAGGAGATAAATGATTAGATAAAATCTCATAAAGTGTTGACTGGAATAGTATTTTACTCCAGGATCCTTGGAAAACCTAGAATGGTTGAGCTTGTAGATATGTACGAAACCAAAAATTGTTGTATCTCGTAGAGGGACCAGTTCCCACTGTCCATGAAGGAAAATTTAGATAATTATTCTACACTATCAAATTATCTTAAGATAGAGAGAGCCTGATTGCACTGGTGTAAGAAAACAAAATAAAGTTGGATGAAGAAACTCTTGGAAATTTTTTGGATGTTCCCATTGTGGATATGAGGACTATCTCAAAACAACATCCCTTAACTGAGTTTTTCATTGATGCTACAAAAGTGGGAGGAACTTCTTTGGTGGTGTAAGGAAGAAGTTTCTCAAGAGTGAGTTTCAATTGGTGTTTGAGTTTGTTAACAAAGTAGTGCTGCCAAGATCTGAGAAAAAAACTATTGCATCTTATGTAGATTTGTATATGATGGAGTGCTTTAACAAATTTGAATTGGTAAGTCTGCCTTCCCTAATGATTCAATGTGTGTACAAAGTCATCCATGAAAAGGATGAAAGGCATGGTATGCCTTATAGATACTTTCTGAATATGTTGAAGGAAAGGTTGGGACCATGTCCCAGGTGTCAAAATTATTGGTAGTTCAAGAGAGTTTGAGTAAGGAGTTAGAAGAGATAAGAGTTGCTATGGCTACTAAGGATACAAAAATCCTTTTACTGAAATTGAGAAATCAACAATTGTCATTAGAGGGACCAGGTGCCAATGAAGCACTTAGTGTAGAAAATGTAGATCTGAAGAAGAAGGTTTCAGCACTTACTGATGAGGTCTAGAGTTTGAATGTTGAAGTGAAGGACTTAACAATGTACGTGTTGGATTCTCATGTTGCTGCAAGTACTAGCATAGAGATGCTTCTAAAGACCCTATCTCCTAAACCTCCATCTACCTAAGCCCCGTCTCTTTTACTCTTCACTCTTTTTTATGTTAGAATCCTGTCCTTATTCCCTATGTCACTTTTTGAAGATTAGATGTTTTTTTGGTATGTTGTAATTATACAGCTACCATTTAATATAAATGAATCTTTGTTTGTGTATTTTATCTACCTCTTCTTTACTTTAAAAGTTGCTCTTCACATTAGTGTTGCCCCAGTGGCTATGATTTATCTGACTTGTGCTTATTTTACTATTGATTTACTGTTCTTACTTTTTTTTGATGCCAAAAGGGGGAATACTAAATTCATGTGGTTGGGACCAAGTACCAGGTGTGACACATGTGTTGAAGAATTGTACAGGTATATTGACACGGGAAAACATATTGGTATATTGACAGGGGGAAGCATGTTGGTATGTTGATGGGAGGAAAAATGGTGCATAGTGATAGGATGAACATTCACTGACAGTAGTGGTGATCACTATGATTGAATAAGGTCAATGAATTTTGATGCTCCAAGAATTGTGGTTTGTCGTGATAAAAAAGGGGGAAAATTGTTATAACATGTTTTGATGATGATCAATTGACATCAAGGGACCAGGTCCCTTGATCTTCATGAAAACATACAACTGTCATATCTCTTCAATTTTGTCTGTTAGTGTAATAAACTACGCAGGTGAGTTGTGTACCATTTAGGACAGCTGACGCAATCAAAATTTTGCCCTAATCATTATCCTTCTATAAATAGAAAATAATGCTTCTCAATTCAATATTTTTTGAAATTTTTATTATTGGAGAATATAACGGCTAAAACTCAATATTTCTCAAGTTCTAAGTTTCTGTGTGTTAAGAGACTATTGTTCTTATGTCAAGTCATGGTCTATGATCGAATTACTTATCTTATAAGAGTAATGCTTTTCTTATGTCTATAGAGTGTTTAGGTAGAGTTATCTAAGTTGATATTGATTAGAGTTAATCAATATTGAGAAAAGATCTTGATAGAGTTGTCAAGGAGAGTTTGTAATAGAGTTGTTCAAATTAGTGTGAGCTTAGAGTTAAGTTCCAATGGAATCTATAATCTTGAGTTGGATTATAGTGGATTCTTGAGTTCTTGTAAGGGAAAACTCTGGTTTTTCCTCCCTTTAGCAAGGAGGTTTTCACGTTAAATGATTGTGTTCTTTACTTTTTTGTAAAGTTTTATTTCTTTAATGCTTTACTTCTTTATTTCTTGTATCTGATTCTGAGGACCTGATCCCTTATAAGGTGGTGCAACCCCCACGTTTCATCAATCTTAATCATGGTTTGAGAAATATTACAGATGAAGAATGCAACCAAAATTTTAGCACGATGGAGGATCCATGGCAGTGTGTTTCAAAAATCTCACAAGATTGCTTGATATGTATAAGCTATTCTAGCATCATTAGTAGCATCAGATGGGTATTTTAGGATTTTTTCGTATGGTTAGGCAAAACCCAAATGAGTAACTGAACAAAACCTCAAAAAATGATGGGGTGTGAGGTGACGAATGGAGAATTACATCGTAATTGATTCTTGGATAAAGGAAATGAGAGGTGAAGAATGATACGGTGGATATGGATAAAAGGATAGAGAAGAGTATGAGAAAGGTAGTCAAAGAAGAAGAAAATACACATAAAAGATAATTAATAAAAATATTTTCCTGCTACGTGTGTGATATAATAAAAGGGCAATAATTGAAAATGATAATTAATTAAAGAGGTTCCTTAATTAATTAGGTAGAACTAAGAAAATAATTAGCATGAAATAATGTATTAATGTGAAACTGTTGGGGGCCATTAAAAATATTACTATATTTGATGTTGTGTTATAAAGCAAGAAAGAATAAAGAACAAGAGTAGAGAGAGAAGATAAAGATTAATTCTTATTTCTTCTCTTGAGGGATGAGAGACCATAAGATTGTGAATATAATGAACAAAACCCCTTTATTTATAGGGAAAATTTACTCCTAGTCTGAGTAAAAGACAGATGCTTCAAATTCTAATAGATATCAAAGTAGATCTTGATAGACATTCACTATAATGTAAATACATTTATAACACTCCCCATTGAATGTCTATATAGATAATGTACCTCGTTAAAACCTTACTAGAAAAAACCCAGTAGGAAAAAAAATCTAGTGAAGGAAAAAGAGTACACATTTCTAACAATACACATATCGACTGCCTCATTAAAAACCTTACAAGGAAAATCCAGTGGGACAAAACCTCGTAAGGGAAAAAGAGTACAGCTCGTATTAACTCCTCCTAATGAGAACATCCTTGAACCTTTGCATCTCAATCTTATGCAGTATCTTCTTGAAAGTTGCAATTGGAGAAGATTTGGTGAATAAATCAGTAACATTATCAGTTGAATGAATCTGTTGCATGTTAATATCATCATTCTTTTGTAGCTCATGTATATAGAAAAGCTTTGGCAAAATGTGCTTCGTTCTATCTCCATTTATGAATCCTCCCTTAAGATGTGCTATGTATGCTGAATTATCTTTGTATAAAATTGTAGGTAGATTGTCATATTTCACACCATATTTTTCTCGAATGAGATGTATCATGGACCTCAACCATACATATTCTTGGCTTACTTCATGAATAGCTATTATCTCAGCATGATTCGATGAAGTGGCTACGATAGACTGCTTTGTATATCTCCAAGATATGGCAGTATCACCACATATGAACACATAGCCTATTTGAGACCGAGCTTTATGCGGGTCAGATAATTACCCAACATCAACATGACCAATAAGATCAGGACTGTAATCTTTAGAATAAAATAAGCTCATGTGTTTTATCCCATTTCGATGTCTTATAGTAGGAACAAAAATATACCTTGCTAACAAATTAACTGAAAAGGCTATAGGCCTTGTAGTATTTACAAGGTACATGAGTGCATCAATTTCACTAAGATATGGTACTTCATAACCAATCAAATTCTATATATTTTGAATTTCAAAAAATAATCTATTGCTTTAAAAACTCTCTAAGAGTTCCAATGATGTTCAAGCAATAAGGTTATACAATATAAGAATTATAAATAAGTTTCCCAGAAACTTTTATATGGTTCAAGAATTTTGAATCCTTAGAAGTTTTTCACATAAGTTTTGTCAAGTGACAATGTTCAACATTTCATGAGTGACATATTCAAATATCTGGACTGCAAAGCAAATAAGTTTAATACTTACCAAGATGCATCCTTTCATGTCACTTGCTAAATGTTTCTATGTTAGCATGCTTAAAATAACGTAGAATTAAGATCCTCGTAATCTTTCACATTATTGCATCAATATTGTGTCAAAGATATTGATGATATATCATTTAGTATCTGTTCACAATGCGACATAACATTTTGAGATCTCATCACTTTATTATTTTCAGGTACATGAACCTCTCATAAGGTTTCATGAAGTGTTATATCGTAGGCTCTTCAAGAGCTCATTGCCTTCTTATTATGATTATTTTCTCCTTATTTTTCAAAGACTATTTCATTTGGAACCGATCAGTCTACCACGTTTCACGCATGAATAGACTTTGTCCTTTAGGAACACAAAATAAGAGCACTTGCCCTTAATATAAGATGCTTTTAGCATTTGACTTGAATTATCTTTTGGATGATGATATGGTGATAATTCCTAACATATTTCATAGCGCTTATAATCTCCCCCTTATGTTAGGAAAACTAACATACATCCTCTACTTCTTTGAGGAATCCATCGTTGTTCATAATGGTATATTTATTAATCGTATACCGCACATCAAAATTATTAGATGGAATAATTGGTTCTCGACCTTGAAAGAATTGAGAGGGAAGAAATAATCATAATTTATTGGTCTAATGCATACAAATGCTATTGAAATATATCATATTTCAGAACAATACATTAAGTTTTGTTCTCATTAATAATGGTTTAGATATTTATCGAAGACATTCAATGCTAAACCATCATCATTAAGATAAATTATCTTGATTACACAATCTGAAAATTATGCTCAATTTATATTGAACAAGTAACTTTATGAATGTCAAACGTAGGTTGACCATGAATGTACATGTGATAATCTTATTGATGCATCATTTTAACATATCACATGATAGATGAACGGGCCCTTATTCACCTTTTAAAATTGTCATATTTGAAGGATCCAATCCCAATATTAGTTGGTCCAACCAACTTATCATGAGAACAAACGACATAAACAATTCTTGAAGAATCTTCTAGTTCTTCAATACATGCACATGTTCGAGATGTCATAATTGTTCATATCAATTTATGAACTTTTATTCTAGTAAACTCCAAGTTTACCATGACATGTACTTTTTCTTAGTAAATTTCAGATTTACTATTACATGAATAAATTTCAGATTTACTACTTCAGAAGTAAATTTCAAAATTATTCAACCTCTTTCGTAGGTGAGTTGTGATAAATCACAATCAAGTGCACGTTTGCATTAATAAGTTTCTCATTTCACAAGAATGGAATATAATCGTGCCTTAAGCCTATCAAATTATGATAGCTTATAACTTCCTTCAAGATTTTGCTACTTCAGAAGCAAATCGAGGCATACATATGATGTAGAGAATTTTTCTCTAGCATATCTTATAATCATATAAGCGTGTGAAAATATCATCACTTTTGATGATCATTATTATATTCATGCATTCAATCACTTGTATTCTTTCATACATATTATGCAATGCTACCACATACACCTAAAAAATGAAGTAAGTTGTCATATTTCAGACTTATCATCTATTGCTACCACATTCACTTCATGGAATGGAGCATATTCAATGGGTCGAATTTCATGAATTTTCACCCAATACCCATTATTTTGCCTTAGCCATCACAATATCATCAATATGGTGTATTGAGATTCAAACTCAATATTTTATCCATATAAAGGCGTCTTAGGCATAAATCGATGGGACTTGAACCCAAATATTATCATCCCTTTTGATAATATTGTTCTTGAGGAATGAATTTAAAATATAAATGGTTCCAAAATAATTATTTTTCCTCAAATCCAACAATAATTATATCATTAATAGAAAAATACAAATAACATAAGGAATTACTAACCTTGACCTTTAGATTTATAATCTCACCTTATTTGGCATAGTCTCGTGCTAATAACATGTTATAAAACAAGAAAGAATAAAGAGGAAGTGTAGAGAGAATACAGAGAGTGATTCTTATTTCTTCTCTTGAGGGATGAGAAATCATCAGATTGTGAATACAATGAACAAAACCCCTCTATTTATAGGGGAAATTTACTCCTAGTCTGAGTAAAAGACAGATGCTTCAAATCCTAATAGATATCAAAGTAGATCTTGATAGATATTGATAGACATTCACTATAATGTAAATACATTTATAACATGATATTTTTTTATTAACTGTTTTTATGGATCATTATTAATGGCATAGGTTACTTGTGTAGGTACTTTTTCCATTTCTAAAATGTAAAAGAGCTTTCTCTGTAGCTCATCCGCATTTTTTTTTGTGCTTGGACTATCTAAGAGGGTGAAGGCAATCCCCTTTGGATCACTCTTTGGTGTCTTAATAAGAAGAAATTGAGTGAAGATAGGATAACCTCCATAATTATCTCAAGTCACTGAGTTCCCTTTCCTTTCATTTTTCCTATATTATGAAGATTAAATTAGAGTTCATATCTTTGGCTAAAGCACTTGATAAATCTTCCTAGCATAAAATACTAGGAATGTCTTATATATTGAAAGCAGAGATCTGATTTTTGAGTTCATGTTATGATCATACTCAAAAATAGTTTGAACAAAACAAACGTGATTATAGTTTGGTTCTAATCCCAAATTTGCTCGATTAGGCAGGAAATGCCACGATTCAAATTATGAGTGACACTCACACTAATTCTACTATTACATCATTCATGTAACAAGATTTAAAATAAAAATAATTCATTAATAAAGGCTAGTACATTAACATCCAAGAACTAATTGTCGAAATCAACATTGTTTAAAACATCCCCATAAACTGAAAGTCAATATTATTCTCCCACTATAGTCAATACAATATGGTTTGATTGATCCAACCTTTTGAAACTAACAATCTTATTTTCCCATTATTTCTTCTCAGTTTTTTTCTACTGCCATTTTTATGAAATTTTATTTTTGATCATATCGGAAAACCTCTCCCAATAATTGGAGCAAGAGAATGTCATTACTACGAGTCTGAAACTGTGGTAAATGAAGAAAAAAATTGTGGTTAGGGCCTGAGAATTTACACCTAAGTACTTGCCTAGTTATTGATGAGAAAGGAATGAGCAAGTAGATACTCCTCAAACTTATGGGAATAAATGAAATAGTATTAATAGTTAAATGAAAGGGTATCTTTGTCTTGATTCTTCTGACCAATATGACTTTGATGAATATCTTAATCATGATTTGGAAAATATTATGTATGAAGAATGAACGACCAAAATTTAGTACAATAGGATCAATGGCAGTGTATTTCTAAGGATTCACAAGATTTCTTGAGACATATTAGCTTTTCAAGCATCATTAGTCGTTTCAGAGTCCACTTTTTGTATGGTAAGATTTTAAATTGGAAACTTCAGATGTTCATTGGCACAACATAACTTGAAGTATTGTTGTTGACACTCAATTTTTGCCCTTCATATTTTAATTTAATTTTCTTGAGCTTTTTTTTTTAATTTCAGACAATGTCAAAATAATTGTTTTAAAAAAATAAAAAAATTAAAAGTAATTTATGGCCAACTTTGTGATTTATAGGTAAAATGAATATATTCTATATTTTATAATATAGAATTATGTAAGTTTCATTTAAAAAATACATTTTGAAAATCATCTTGAGGAAAAGATATAATTTAATTCGAGAATACCTTACATTTCCTCGAATTAATCCATAATTAGAAATTATTTGTATAAAATAGTTTTATTGATTTCAAATAAAATTATCATGCTTTATTTAGAATAATAATTATTTTTTGATTATTGAAATTAGAAGCTCATATTAATTAATTGAAATATAATTTATCTGTATTTTGATCCAATTAGATGGAATTATTCCCTTTCAATCCCGCAAAATCCCTTCAAATTTGTTAAATTCATATACAAATGTACATACTCAATCGAATTGGTCCCTGAGGGACTCATAGATTTTTCATCCCTAATTTCTTTTACCGTAATACCATCGAATTAGGGAAATTCGTACTATTTCCAACTTGTAACCCTCATCCAAAATTTGAAATTCAAAATCGTCCAAATGAAATTCCCAATTTCACCCCTATGATTTCCCCAAATTTTACCCTAAATTTTCCTATATAAAACTGTCTTTCAGAAGGATCAAGGGTTGGTGTTTTGAGAAAAAATGGTGGTTTTAGAGATTCTTTTCTATAACATCTTGTAACCAAAAAGCTTCAGTTAAATAAGCAATAAAAATTCTGTTTTCCAGCATTATTAATTCTAACTTTGGTGGTGAAAATCTCTTCATTAAAGGCTCGTAATCACATTCGCTGCTACAAAATAGGTAAAGAATCCATCTTTTTACTACTTTCCTTCTCAAATCTAGTCATATGTTGTGAAAGAATGTGGTGTAGTTGTGAATTTTGATGCTGTAATTTGTTGTGAAGGCTGGTCTTGAGGGGAGCCTATTGTTGGTGTGTTGAAGCTTTATCCTTTGGGTTAATTTCATTCTATAATGCTTAGCATGTGACACTCTTTGGGCTAGTAATGAATGATTGAGTTGTTTTTGTGGTTTTTGCGGATTGAATTTGTCTTTAAATTGATGTTTTCTTGAGGTGTCTCTTGTTTCACCAAACCTAAGTAAAATGCTTGAGGAAAGAAGAGTGTTGAGGACTACTCTTAGGTTTTCTAGATTGTACTATTAGAAGATGAAATAGTTTCATGATAGCCGATTTTCATCTCTAAAAAATCACTTTATATTCAAGCCAATAATGAGTAAGTTTGTACAACGAATTTAAAAAGTGTTACCGCCTTTTCGTTTATTTATGTTCGTCTTGTTTTAAGTCATTTGATGGTGATTCAATTTTTGAGGGCTTTCTGGTTCAACAAAATCCAAGCGGTTCTTTGAGAAATTTCTAAAGAGGAAATTTCATAAATAGCAAACATGACTTCATAATGAGTTACATAAAAATATTTTGATAATTATATTCTATAGCAACTCACCTCTCTCCCTTATTCTCTTTACTTCTTTCTCTTTTATTTCAAGACTTTTTTTTTGGAACTTCATATTTAATTTTTCTTAGCCCCTCTCTCTCATTTATAATTTATTTTTATACTTTTTAGTATCAAATGATACATTTTATATAAATTTATCATTTTTATAAGGATGATTTAGCCAGTAATATGTATAATTTATCATTTGATATTATTTTTACAAATAAGTGTATGTAATATTTGTATTTCTTGAGTCTATCATATTCAAATATGTAGTGTATCATTTGATACAAATATATCATTTATATTTGCATGTCAAATTTATTATTTGTATTTGTATATAAACAAGTATCATTTGTATCTATATGATATAAGTTATATAAACTAGTATCACTAGATGCAAATGTATCATTTGTATTTTTATGGTTCAATTGTATCAATAAATACAATTTGTATCAATGAATACAAAAATATGTATTTGTAGAAAAAAAATCAACAATTTCTTTTTTAACAATTTAAAAATACAAATGATGCAGTCAGTCAACAATAAATATAAATACAAAACAAATAAGAAAATGAAAATACAAATGACGTAACTAACTACAAATATAAAAATATGTGATGCAGTCAATTATAACTATAATTACCAAATACAAATGAGGCAATCAGCTACAAATATGCTACAAATATTTCAAGAGATCCTTGATATACAAATACAAATACTAGTCATGAAAATTTACTTCGCAAAACAATTATAACTATAACTACAAAATACAAATGATGCAATCAACTACAAAATAAATACAAATAGTTTAAGAAATCATTGATACACAAATACAAACACTAGTGATGAAAATTTAGGTGACACACCATTCAAACTCAATTTCGACGAAATCTGCCATGGAATTTTAGGGTTTTATGTAAGGTAGGTCAAAACCCAAATGGGTAATTAAATAAAACCTCAAAAGATGAAGTATTGTGAGGCGACAAATGGGGATAATCCTTATAATTGATTCTTGGATAAAATAAGTGAGAGACATGGAAGGGTAAGGGGCATATACAGAAAGGATAAAGAAGAGTAGGAGAAAAATAGTTGAAGAAGAAGAAGAAAAATAAACATAAAATATAATTAATGAAAATATTTTTCTCCTATGTGTGCGATATAATTAAAAGGTAAATTTTTAAAGAGGTTTCTTAATAAAATGGGTAAAACTAAAAGAAAATATTTAACATGAAATTAATGTATTCTGGTAATATTGTAGGGGACCGCAAAAAATAATGTTGTATTTGTTGCACTTATTTATTTTTTAATATATATTTATAGATCATAATTAAGCACTTCTATTTTTTTATTCTAGGTAATTTTTCTTGAAATGGAAAATGCAAAATTGCTTTCTCTGTAGCTCATCTTCATTTTTTTTGTGCTCCCCTTTGGATAGGGGTGAGCATGGTATGGTATATACCGAATTACCATACCGAATTGAATTTTTTGATACTATGGGTTTTGTTATTATGGTATTTGGTATGGTATATGGTATACATTTTAAATTTTTTTGGTATATGGTATGGTATACGATATTTACAAATAGCATACCGAAATAACGAATATCATACCGAAATATATATAGTTGTATAAGTAACTTTTAGATATATATATTTACACACACAAAAAAAATACTTAGTACTAGTTTAAAAATATTTAGACTTTGAAACTTATGCTGCTCTATCTTGATTGAAATGTCTTTTTGGTGTAATTGACTAATAAAAGGAATTGTTTGTACTTCTTTTTCAATAATTCTACATGTGTAATACATTTTTATGATACAATTAAGACATGCTTTTGAAAATTCAAAGTAATAATATTCTAGTATACGAGTATATATTGTCAGAGTTAAACAAACTATGGTTACCGATTACCATACTGCAAAATACCGAAACCAAACGTCAAAATATCGAACCATACCGAATTAATATGGTATGGTAATGGTATAGTATTTTTAAAATCGAATACCAATATTACCGTACCGAAGTTTCAAATACCGTACCATACCATACCATGCCCACCCCTACCTTTGGATCATTCTTTAGTGGCTTAATGAGAGGAAATTGAGTCAAGATAGGCTAACCTCCATAGCTTAATCTCAAGTCTCTAAGTTCTTTTTCCTTCCATTGTTCTTGTATTATGTATGTTAAACTAGAGTCCATGTTTGCTAAAGCACTTGTTAAATCTTCCTAGCTCACAATACTAGAAATGACTTATCAAGAGAAAGAAGAGATATAATTTTTGAGGTCAAATTGTGATTATACTAAAAAAAGTTCAAACAAAACAAACTCGATTATAGTTTGATTCTTGTTTAAGATTTGCTAGATTTGGTAGGAAATTTCATGACTGTCTGATATAGTCTAAATTACACCTCTAAAAAGTGTAAAGTGGCCAGTGATCTAACATAGAACTCAACAAGGTTAGGGTCAATTTCATAGGAAATATGTTGAATTTCTATCACGTGTTCATCTAAATAATTGGCAAATAAATAAAAGAAGGGGGTTTTATGAAACAAAATATCAATAGTAACAAGTGTTTATTTTTTGGATTTGGAGTCAATATGAGAAAGACACTACGACTGTACTCCCCAATAACTTCATAATTCCACGGGTTCTCTATACTTAAGTGATCTCTTATGGTATTTGACATGAGAAATTGATAGGTTACATTCCTTCTAGATATTATCCTCAAGCACAATGGTTCATGTGTCATCGATTTTGCATTACTAACCTTTATTTGACCTTCAAACACCTAAATATCCATCATATCCATATAAACATACCATTGTAATAGTAAATATTCACCATTTTAAGCATCTCAAATGCCATCCATTCATGACATATCTACACCCTCAACTTAGAATATTTGGATATCCTCAGGCAATCAAACTAAATAATACTAATAATGGTAGATACACAAGAAGTTGCAGTGGTAAAGAACTACAGGAGGTTTGTTGAAAGTTTTTTCGACTATAGTCACCTAGTTGACTAAGTTGGCACAGAAGAAGGTGAAGTTCTTGTAGTCTAATGCTTGTGAGGGTAGTTTTGAGAAGCTGAAGGATAAGCTGACTTCGGATCCAGTCTTGACTTTTCCTGAAGGCACTAATAAATTTTTGGTCTATTGTGATGCATCCCATGAGAGGCTATGTTGTATTTTGATACATCACGGTAAGGTGATAGCTTACACCTCTAGACTGTTGAGGAAGCATAAGATGAATTATCCAACTTATGACTTAAAATTATTAGTTGTGCCGTTTGCGTTGATAATCTTGCATCAGTATTTGTATGGAGTACATGTGGATATATTTTCTAATCATAAGAGCCTGCAATATATATTTACCCATAAAGAGCTTAACCTCAGGCAAAGAAGATGGCTTGGGATGCTCAAGCATTATAACAAGAGTCTCTACTACCATCCAGGTAAAGCTAACCAGGTTGCCGATGCTCTTAGCATATTATCCATGGGGAGTTTGGATCATGAGGATTAAGGAAAATGGGAGTTGGTGAAAGATATTCACCATTTGGCTAAACATGGAGTTCGTCTCTTGGACTCTGAGAATGGTGGTGTGTTTGTTGATGAGTGGTGATTTTACCACTCATTTGTACTCAACATTCATGAACACTACCATGATTTGTATAAATAAATTAGGAATAATCGTGATTAAATGATCTAATATCTATATTTTGCTGGAATAGACTTAATGAGATGAAAAGATGTGGATTGGAGCTAAAAGAGATAAAAAGAAGCAATGGAGTGTAGCTGAAGACCCAGAGTAGTCATCAACCTTAGTTACCGCGACCGCAGACCATTGGTTGCGGTTGAGGTCAGTCAAGAAGGTCAACAGAATGCAATCGAAAGTACCATTCTAGTCGCATTAGCCGTGATCGTAGACAACCTCATGCGTCTAAGTGGGAATGTTGTCCAGGGCAGTTTTCAAAATTGACTGTGCCGAATCCCACTCCTTTTATAGTCTAGAAGGCTTTATTCTTTGGGGATTGCTTACTTGAGAGAAATTTTTGAATTTGAAACAAGAACCCTAAATTGGGCATGTTTTGTAACTAACTTTGGAGACTTGAATCTTTTTTAGTATTTGTGAAGGATGAATTCTTTGAACAACCCATATGATGGTATATCTTTCTCTACTTTCTTTATGAGTAGCTAAATATTTTATTCTTGGGATTATGTTGAACTAAAGTGTATTTGTGTGTAGAAGTTGAAGTGTTTACATGATTTTTAGTTGTTGATTATTGATTCGACAATTGCTTGAGCTTGATAGTTAAAATTTGTGGGTGACAACCCCAAATCTCTAAATAAGTTTGATGCGTGAAAAACACAAACTCTAGAAAACCTTCATCATCCATGAAAGAGGGATGAATGTGAACCTTTGGGAACCCATAGCATCCTTGGAAAATAGCTATAGAAGGATAAGACAATGGTGGACGGTTAAGTATGTGGTTTAAGGAAATGGTGGACAATTAAGTATGTGGTTTACTACCTTTTGCAATCTTATAAATAAGTGTAAATGGAGTGTAAGTCATGTCATGGGCATCTTCCTAGAAATAGGGATGTCCGATTGAGGTTTTGGGTTACTATGAATGGCACACTTGTTAGGTGATCGAAAGAGCAATTGGGTGAAATCTTTGATGTATTGTTGACAAACTAACTACAAAGATTTTTGACCTAGCCTATATCTTTCTCAACAACTAGATTTCATGTTGAACCATCTCTAACCTACACACATTTTACATTTTGGTTGACATAATCCCAAGATTTTTTCCAAACTTGATTTTAAATCAAAAGTGTTATTGTGGCTTGTAGTGTGAATCATAATTGATACACCCCAATTCTTAATCAAACCACCCAATTTACATTGCATGTTTCTTTTTGTATTCACTTTTTGTACCTTTTTTTAGTAACTATAGCACCCATAGGTCTTGAAGTTTAAATTCCACTCCTGGTAGATTCGACCCCAACGCGAGTTGGGATATTGAAAATGACTGGCTTACCCATTTAAATATGTAAGTGAGTTAAGGATTATCAAAATGGAGCCGTTTTCGGGGAGTGGAATCTAGATTTATCTTATGTGGTGTGCTTTTTACTTGGGTGTACCCGAAGTTAATTTGATTTACTTTATTTGTTGTTTTAGCTTTTGTATAGGTGACCGTAGCATAAATATGTCAATGAGTGATAGTGCTAGTCACACAGGAGTGTTTGATACCTCTCTCGATAGTTAGGGCCAACTCAATGATGCGGGCCAAACAAGTGCAATCCGTATCCCACCAACTCATGGGAACAAGTTTTTTATATGTAACAAGTGTTATGATACACATGTTACAAATGAAAGGGATATATAGGGGTCAAACTTATGAGGACCCAAATCTTCACTTGAAGAATTTTGTGGAAGTATGTGCGCCATTCGACATAGAACACATTACTCAAGAATCCATCCATCTTCGCCTTTTCCCATCCTCACTAATGGTCTAGGAGGTGTTGAGGCTTCGCTCACTCCCACCAGGCTCAATCACTTTATGGGAAGAGCTTACAACAATTTTTCTTGATCGATACTTCCCACTGTCTAAAATGCTCCAAAAGGGAGACGGGATCATAAACTTTAGATAATTGAATAGGGATCTATTGTATGAAGCATGGGAGAGTTTTAATGGAAAGGTAGCCCAATGCCTCAATCACAAGGTCTCTAAAATGATGCTTCTTCAAGTCTTCTACTGAGCCCTTAATCCTCTCAACAAAACCGTAGTGGACAATATGGTGGGAGGTTCCGTAGTGAAATTGCACTATCATCTAGCAATAGAGTTACTTAGAGAGGTGAAAAAGTAAAATTAGGGGTGGCATTCCCGATATACTGAAGTACCCAATCGGGGGTGGCAAACCTGAGATGTTGAAGTACCCCAAATCTCTTCTTTTACATCCGTGGTTAACAAGAAGCAAAGAAAGCAGGATGAAAAAAGGTAAGAGAGCATGGCAAAGATGATGACCTAACTCGAACTCTTGAAAAATCATGTTATTGGTGTACCCATGAAAATGGTAAATGTCGTGGCATCAAAATACTATGAGAATGATGAGGAGGCAAAAGAAATTAGATGAGGATATTTGGTATATAGAAAACTACTTGGGGGGTTGCCGCCCTCCCTATCAAAGGCAAGGCTAGAATAAAGGTTGGATGGACTATGAGTGTGATAGGGATTGGAGATATAGAGAGAGTGATTATGACTGTTATGTTCCTACTAATGATCATTCCAAAAACAAAGAGTCAAGCTCCATTGACCCTGAGAAATTTAAAACCGAGGATATCCTAGACAAAATTTTGAATAGGCTGAAAGGTACAGACAAGATGGTTCATGAATTAAAATGTGATTTCTGTCAACTCTCTCAAACTGTGGTGTCCCACTTCGCCTCCATCAAGCAATTAGAGACCCAAATTGGGTAAATATTAACTCAAATGAATGCTAGACCTAGAGGTGGTCTCCCGAGTGACATTATTGCTAATCTAAAAAATGATGCTCAAGTCCTAGCAGTCGTCACTAGGAGTTGGAATACACTTGAGGAGCCTTTTAAAAGAGACTTGAGAGAAAAGATTCTTAAGTCTAAGCACAAGAAGGTGTCAGCACAAAAGTAAGAAGAAGAAAATGAGAAAGAGGTCGAGGAATTTGACAAAGAAGTGGTTGAGGTTGAAAAGCCACAAAATAAAGCAAGGCCTACAATCCAAGTTTCTCCCCCATTCCTCCAACGATTGCAAAGAAAATAAGAGGGTGACAAGCTAAAGAAATTCTTGGCCAAGCTTAGCAATTTATCGATCAATATCCTAATACTTGAGGTAATCAAGGAGATCCCAAGACATGCTAAAATAATGAAAAAGTTGATGTCAAATAAAAATCTCATCAAAGGTGACACCATTGAAGTCACCCATGGTTGTAGTGATATCATAAATAGTAAGATCGGTGAAAAGAAAGATGACCCGGGATCTTTCACCATTCCTTGTACTATCGGGCCACATATGTTTGTGAAAGTTCTATGCAACCTTTGTGCGAGCATCAACCTAATTCCATTAGTCATCTACAAGAATCTTGGATTGGATGCCCCAACCCCGACATATATGCAACTTTTAATGGCAGATCGGTCTATCAAGAGACCTATGGGGATTTTATTTGATGTCCTAGTCAAAGTGGATAAGTTTATACTTCCAGTGGACTTTGTGGTTTTGGAATTTGAGTTGGACCAAGAGGTACCCATCATCTTTGGTCATCCATTATTAGCCACCAGAAAGTCCATTATTGACTTATAAATGGGGGAAATAAAGTTTTGGGTGTGAGAGAATGAAGTCTCTTTTAGAGTTTGTAAGGCGAAGAAGCAATCCGCGGAGCTTCAAGTTATGGATGTGGTGGATGTTGAGATTGAGGAGGTGAATAAAAGGGGTCTTGAGGACCCACCTTAAAAATGGAATAAGGAAGACGTTGTGCCACACTGTTAACTAAGGCGCTATGTTGGAGGAAAACCATAAATGCCACAAAAGTGGCTCGTATCCTTTATTTATGATGCTCTAAAGTAGATTTTAGATTTTACATTTTAATAACCCATGCATTTGTGGCACTATAGAGTGCATTAGATGAGACTAAAAAAGGAGAAAGTGTATAATTCTTGCATTGAAAACTAAATAGGGGAAAATCTGTCAAGTTGTGAATTGAACTGAACAGGGGAAAATAAGGGAACAGAAATGATCTCAGTTACCATGATTGTGGTCCCTTGTTCATGATCGAGGCCACCCACGTGTCTACAATCATGGGCACTTGACCGCGACCGTAGTCACTTTAGTTATATGACTAGCTAATTTCCTTTATTTCCCTCACACTCTCTTTAAAATTTTTACTCTTTAGTTGGATCAAATTTTGGCCAAGTTTGTGAGTTCTCCAACTGCATCTTCGCATCCCTCTTGAATCACAAATCCGGTAGGTTCCATGAATCCATGCTTTGATTTTTCAAAATAGGCCGTATAATGCATGATATATAGAGGGTCTAAATCTTTGATTCTTATGCTTCCATGTATTCTTACTTGGTACTTGTGTGGTATTTAGTTGCTAGAATATGGTGTGAACATAAGTGGGGAAATCTTGAGTACCTAAAAACATGTGCGAAATGGAGACAAATAGAGTGTGCGCACCGAGTGTTTGATGTATTATCTAAATGAGTATTCAATAATGGTTGTTGCATTTGAAGGGAATAATTGAGAACGTAATATTCTTGTTCACTGGTCTTAATGTGAACCCATATTATAGAACGTGTTGTGGCCTAGAAAATTAGGAATTTTAAACATGGAAAACTGGAATGAAATCATACTTAGTTATCGCGATCGCGATAATATGAACGCGGTCATGTCCTATGATCGCATTAATTGAGGCTAGTTCCCTGCCATGCCCAAAACCTGCACTTTTAATTTTTAGCCAAACACCACCAAATGCCCATCAAATAAGCTTTGGTGGAAAATATGGCATAGTTTGTGTGTAAGATTGTCATTGATTGATGCCATGTGTGCCTAGTGCTTTCAAGAAAAACTCATGGACAAGTATGATCACATCCGATTCATGTCACCCGAATGTCACACTTACTTCTATAGTGATCTTTCGAGGAGAAAGCTACTCCCAGAGAGAGGAATTTTATTAGACAATATGCCAAAAAATCTTTGGGCATTTCATGACAAGCTTCAAGCCACAGGGTGGTGGTGTTTTTCCCCATATCCAAGCAATGCAAATGAGTAATGGGTCCGTGAATTTTATGCCAGCATTAGCGAAGTTTCTTTGTCGTATCTATCCAATATGATTATTAAAATCCGGGATAAAATGGTGCACTTTGGGGAAGAGCAAATCAATGATGTTTACGGGCTCCTGCATGTAGACATGGGAGAATTCAAAGAAAAATATTATAATCCAGGCAGTTGGTTAGAGGAAAGATTATGTCCCGGAAAGGAAGTCTCTTGGACAAAAATGAAAAGAAACATCTACATGAATGACTTTACTTTCAAGGATCGTATTTGGTTGTACATTATATGTAGATGATTCTTCTCTTTTGCACCTACATGACAGCAGTCCTAGATCTGTGTGCTTTGATGGTTTCCTACATTCTTGACGACATTCCTTTGGATGTTGGTCAGCTCGTGGTTAATGAAATGGACTACTTCAAGGACCAAGTTGGTATGCATGTCTTATTCCCTCTTTAATTACTGATCTTTGCAGCAGAGTGGGGGTTGAAGAGTATGCTAGAGATACTTGGTGCACCCTAGAACCCCCCATCTACCCCTTGAGGATTTGAGGAGAGGGTGCATCTGGAAAAGGCAAAAAGAGAAAGATCGACTTAGAGAAGTCGGTATGCATTGAGCCTGAGTTTCATAGATCATCCATCACTAGTCCTCTTGAGGATATTGATATTGATATTGCATCCATCAGGGATCTTGTGTCAAGTTTTCTCCAGGGACTGGGAGAGCTATCCACCACTCATCATTCATATGTGTCACGGTCTCACTATGAGAAGTATAAAGAGGACCAAAAAAAGAAGGAAGTTACCATTTCTAGTCTTGAGAAAGATTACTCATTGTTCATGGAGTCACATTGAGATATCTAGATTGCACATGAAAACATAGTCATAAGATAGAAGAAGAGGGATGAGTTTTTTAACAAGATGTGGAAGGGGGTTAAGGGCCTGTGAAAGGTCCTAAAACCCCAAGATTGACTTCCTTCCTCTTGGGTGGAGAGTGGTGATGAGGATCCATCCTATTGTCTGATCTTGAGGAACCTGATGATGATGCAGAGTTTGATAATGATAGCAACTCTTGATGCGGTTTTAGGGTGCACCCTTATTTCTTTTATCCTTAATTATTTATGTAGTGGGGACATTGCTACCTTTTTAGTTGGGGGTGCCTTTGTAACACCCCAACTTAGGAAAGAGTCCCATATCGATAAAACACAGGAGGGATGCTGGGTGTATAAGTGAGAAAGCCTTACACCCTAGTGACATATTTTACAGCCGTGCAGGCCTGGGCCCAAAGCGGACAATATCACTAGTGGGTTGGGGAGTTACAGGGGTGTCTCGGGCCTTGATAGTTCGCGATGCCCATCACAGCCAGGTCCTTTGGTTGGGTTGTGATAAAATGGAATCAGAGACACTCCTGTGTCATCCCTGTCGATGTGGGATGAAGTTTAAACTGAGTGTAGGCAAATACTGATAAGACGGGGCAAACCTTAGTACTGAGTCTAGGAAAATCCCATTCGGTGGGGAAAACCTCAGCGAGGATGCTGAGTCTATAAGGGGGTGTATGTAACACCCCAACTTAGGAAGAAGTCCCATATTGGAAAAACATAGGAGGGATGCTGGGTATATAAGTGAGAAAGCCTTACACCATAGTGACGCATTTTAATGACGGGCAGGCCTAGGCCCAAAGCAGACAATATCATAAGTGGGTTGTGGAGTTATAGCGATGTCACGTGCCTTGATGGTTTGGAATGCCCGTAGCCGCTAGGGCCTCGGGTTGGGTCGTGACAGCCTTTCTATGTATTCATTTGATTTGGTTTTGTATTCTTGATAATTCTACATATTATTTTACTCATTGGATGATTCTTATTTTTGTTTAGGTTGTAATATTCAAGCACTTTGATGGTGCCCACATTTGCATGGATTAGTTACTTTGTTCCTAGATTGTTGCGTTATTTTATTTTTGTGATTTTATTTGATGAGTTTTTACCTAAGATAGACCGAGTGACGACATTCATAAGGGGAAAGCGTTGTGACTAGGTTTTTAACCATGAATGCAGGGGAAGTTTGAATTCCCATGACATCAAGGTCACAAATGCAGGAGAAGCCTGAATACCCGTTGCATTGTTGTTTTGGGATAGCATTCATATCCATTGGCGAAGTCTGAGTAACCATATGGGTGGTTAGCCTGTATTAAAGACACAATGTGAGACAAGAGATTGGGTTGTTGCCATGGTTAGAAAATTATGCGTGGTGCGGACGTAAAGCAAACACATCCTTCTGTTAAAAATTTTTGCAAAATTCTAGGGCAGCTTTGTAACAATCATTTTTCCTTTTTTATGACTGGAAATTAACTTAGGAAAAATTAGTTGGTACTTTATTTTTTGTCTCAAAGGGGAGGAACAATTGAACCCCATCAAAGAGATTCTCCTTCCATGTCTGGGGGCTTATTTTTCTACATCTCATGTGTACTTTTACCATCTAGAACTTGCCACATTAGTCTCTCAAGGCTAAATATTGATTTTATTTGGTTGGTAAAATGATCCTAGGCCATATTTGAGACATTGGAAGCACACTTTAGCAAAAAAAAGCCTACCAATACATAGGAGTTATCCCTAGTCACCCACTTTGAGCCTTTGGACTTTTTTTTGGCAAACACATTGCAAGCTGTGACCCTTCTAATATTTCTCTCATGAACCCTATCCTCCTTGAACTTAAGAATACAAATTGATGCTAAAATCTTAAGTTAAGGATGGTGGAAATTGAAAGATGTTTTGATAAGAATCTGGTTATATTGATAAATAAGAAAAATAATGCAAAAGCGAAAACCCTAAGATTAAAGACAAGAAATTAAAGATAGATGAAATTTGAGAATAAATCCCCAATTTTGAGATAAAGTGCTAAGAACCCTAATTGATCTTAGTATTCAAAATTAGTGGATTAAGGCTAATTGTGATACTAATAGAGTCAATTCAAGAGCTTAGATCCTAAGGTGATCTTGACCCTTATTTAAAAGAAATTAAAGACAACAATTAATATAAGACTAATCACCTTCTTTAATTAAATTTAACAGAAACCAAAGATATCAAGTTAAAAATTAATCTTACCTCTTAAAGAATCGTTCTTATAAGGTTGCAAGATAAATCCTAAGTAGCCACACACAAAGGTATAAATAAGAGAAACTCTAAATTAATAATAATTTTGTCTGGTTGAAAATAACAAAATCCATACCTATATATAGGGAAAAATCTATCCCAAATAAAATAAGATTCAAATTCTACTTTTACGAAAATAAATAAATCTAGAAAAAATTAAACTAGGAAACTTTTAATATAAGAAACTTTAAACTTGGAAACTTTAAAACTAGGTAAACTTTAAATTAGGGTAATTTTAATCTAGGAAAATAATATAAAAAATAAATCCCTAACTGAATAGGAAAAGTTCCCAAATTTAATCAAAACTCATATGGCCTAATCTTCTTCCCTTTGGACTTGGACTTGAATCATGAAGTATGTATAACACTTAGCCCATGATTCTCCATAATTCTTGGACTCATTCTTTGGATATTCTTCTATCATAAGCATCTTCTTGATTCACATTAAATCTCATCAATCTTAATGTAAGTGGGCTAGCCTGGATGCTATCATTCCCCTCTTCTTAAAACAATTCATCCTCAAATTCGAACCTCACATAATCAAGAGACATACGTTAGTAAACATCCATTACTTAAAAATAATAACGGTAGGAACAAAACAAGATAGTGACCATGCGTCCACTTAACCCAATTAATCCTTGCATGTATAAATACACCTTTATAAAGCATGTGTACATCATCATCCCAATAGAAAATTCTATTCCTTGTATGTGCACAACAATGGTCATGTTTAGATAACATAGAGAATGATATGTTTCTCTCCAATTTAGATTTATCAACAAAGTACTCCACTAGGCTTGTCAAAAACATCCTAAGATCCATAAAATATATATCAAATTTAACACTTTTATGATATATCCAAGCATCATAAATTATACATCTCAAAGATTTTTCTATTTAACATTTATTCACATAAGCATAGGATATTTCAAGAAGGTTAGAAGAGCCTTTCAATCTAAAAATACAATCTTTATTAAATTCTAAGTAGCAGATCAAATTCACCAATAAGGAATCATACATATGTTCAACAATGGGAATTTGATCACTTGTATCATAATTGTCATGGATTTCCTCATCACTAGAAGCAAACATTTTTTAACCTTACAATCACCAAGACGAGGAGCTATGCTTTAATTTGGTATTATGTAGCAAAGGAATAATATCACCTCATTTTCCTTGCTTATTGGTGTTAGATCTACATCTGCCTTGTTGGACTTCTTATCATAAGTCTCATCTCGGACAAGTCCAAAATAATTCTCTTTACCTATATCCTTCTTATGAACAAACACTTGCTCAATGGGTCATGTAGTTTCAACCACCTTAGTATTAAGTTCATCCAATGAAATCTTTTCAATGCAAACTTTTCCATGAGTACCTATAAGAGAATCAAAGAAACTAAAAAAAGTAGGAAGGTTAGAGTTAGAATATGAAATAACCTCACTCAAACTCCCTTGGTCTCTTTCTCTATGTCATTATTACCCATCTCTTTATTAATCTCATGATCATCTCTCCTTTATTTTCTCTTAACATCACATTACATCCTATTCTCTTCACACAACATAATCTTTTCTGTTTTCTCTCTTCAAATATCAATATGCACTCCCTTACTCCTATCATTCTTTTCTCTCTTAGAATTTTTCATTGCTTCTTTTACACGTTTGTGATCTTCATAAACTTAGGATGGATTTAAAGGTACAAGTTTATAAATTTTCTTGGTTATATCAAGGGAAACTCTATTCTTCCCCTAACATAAATTGTATTCCTATTAAACTGCCAGGGACGCCCAAGCTTGGTATGTTAATCTTGCATTGGAATTACATCACAAAGAACATTATCAGAGAACCTTCCAATGGAGAAATAAATCATGCATTGCTTAGTCACCTTTTGTTAACCGAAGTCATTGTGTTTGATGCATGTAAGTTTTAACTTCTCCACCACGTATGAACTATCACATTATCAGCACTTTCAAAATAAATAATCATAGAGCAAATATTATCCTTTACCCCACACCTTGAATGAAAAATACTTTTCTTTAAATCAGTTATATTCACCTGATAAGGTGGGTTTTTGCTGACCACTAGTGGATCGAGTTCGGCAGAAATTCTTCTAAGTGTCTCAGCTATGTCGTTGTTTTGAGTCCCAGCATCAGTATCCTTTTCAGATATCTTCAAAAGTTAAAGAAAAAAATCACTCAATTTGCCCTTTATTTTTCCTCACTTCCCTTGCCTTTTTTCACTTAAATTACAACTCTTGGTTGTTTTCATAAGGATTTATGTATTAATCCTACTAGTAGCAATTCTTTAGAAGTAAGATGTAGAGAGAAAATGAAATTACCAACTCCCAGACGGATTGGGTTTAGTGAGACAAGAAAAAAATCTTTTTTGAAAACAGTCTAAATTTTCCCTCTTCTTAGTTTTCCTTCCTGATGTTGGAAAAGAAGAAACACAATAAATTTAGAATTTCTTGATTTACAAGCAACCTTTTTTTTTTCTATCTACTAAAAGAAAAAAAGAGTAAAGATTTTTTTATTGGCTACAAAACTCCCATGAATTGTCAAGAATGGAACCTTGTTAGAAATGCTATGATACCATTTGATAAGAATCGGGTTACGTTGATAAACAAGAAAAATAATGTTGAAGAAAAAACCCTAAGATTAAAGACAAGAAATTAAAGATAGATGAAATTTGAGAATAAATCCCCAATTTCGAGATGAAGTGACAAGAACCCTAATTTATCTTAGTATTCAAAATTAGTGGATTAAGGCTAATTGTGATACTAATAGAGTCAATTCAAGAACTTAGATCCGAAGGTGATATACACCCCTATTTCGAAGAAATTAAAGACAACAATTAGTATAAGACTAATCACCTTCTTTAATTAACTTTAATAAAACCAAATATACTAAGTTAAGAATTAATCTTACCTCCTAAGGAATTGTTCTTATAAGGTTGTAAGATAAATCCAAAGTACCCACACCTAAAGTTGTAAATAAGAGAAACTCTCAATTAATAATAATGTTGTCTGATTGAAAATAACAAAATCCATCACTATATATAGGGAAAAATCTATCCCAAACAACACAGGATTAAAATTCTACTTTTATGAAAATAAATAAATCTAGGAAAATTTAAACTAGGAAACTTTTAATCTAGTAAATTTTAAAATAGGAAACTTTAAAACTAGGAAAACATTAAACTAGGAAACTTTTAAACTAGGAAAATAATATAAAAAATAAATCCCTAACTAAATAAGGGAAAGTTCCCAAATTTAATAAAAACTCATACGGCCCAATCTTCTTCCATTAGGACTTGAACTTGAATTGTGAAATATGTATAGAACTTAGCCCATACTTCTCTATAATTCTTGGACTCATTTTTGGGCTCTTCTTCCATCATAAGCATCTTTTTATTCACATTGAAGCCCATCAATCTTAATGCAAGTGGCCCATCCTGGATGCTATCAGGTTTCTTTGGGCCACGAAATCATTAGAGAGTGCCTATGAGCTTAAGCAAATAAAGCAAAATAATTATAAGAAAGAAAAGATCCAAAAAAGGAAAGAAATTCATGAATTATGTACAAAAAAAGATATAGAAGTGAAAAGAAAGTGGGTGAACCAAGAAAGGCAAAGTAGGCATAATAGTGAAAGAAAAGAAGTTGCCCAACATCAAAAGTTAAAAGAGTGTAATGTAGAAGTTTAAGGAGGGTTTAGCCTTGTTGTCCTAAATTTATATCCTACCCTACCCTAAACCTACATTACTAGATAAAAAAGTCCTTTGTGGTTCCCAATTAAATATGGTCATTGTAGTGGCGATTGAAAATAGGGGCAAGCCTATAACATGGTACTTATTAGCATTGAGATTTCTTGGGAGAGAGAGTGTTTGCACTTAAATTCCTTGTTGAATGGTTGATAACTTGGTGTTTGAAATTTTCTTTATTGTAAGGAGGCATGTGATTTAGTTGAGGTAGGTGATTTTGTCATCTTCTAAAAAATGAGAAAAAAAGAGTATAATGTGGTTAAAGTCAGAAAGTAAGTCATTCTTAGACCATTAATAGTTGTCCCATGGTTGCTCATTAAAGTCTATTGCATTCTTAAATATTCCATTTGTTGTTGAGGGGCATCGTTAAAGTCATTTCGCTCATGTGTGAAAAGCTTTTTGTGGTAGTATCAAGTTAAAGTAATCATGATCATTGGGTAATAGAACGTGGGAATAAATGTGAAATTGTCTCAATATAAGGGGTGGTGTTTCTTGAGGACAAGTATGGTTTTAAGTTGGGGGTGTTGATGAGTTGTGATCTTACCACTCATTTGCACTCAATATTAATGCAAACTACCATGTTTTGTGTAAATAAATGAGGCAAAATAATGATTAAATGCACTAATATCCATATTTTACAGGAATAGAATTAGTGAGATGGAAAGATGTGGGTTGGAGCTAAAAGAGATCAAATAGAAGCAAAGGAGTGTAGCTGAAGACCTGGAGAAGTCATCGGCCTTAGTTACCATGATCGTGAGTTACAGGCCGTGGTCGTATCCAGTCAAGATGGTCAATAGAATATGATCGGAAGCAATACCGCTATCGCATTAGCAGTGATTGCAGACAACCACATGAGATCGCGGCTAAGAGTGAATATTGTCCATGGCAGTTTTGGAAATTCACTTTACCGAATCTCAATCCTTTTATAGTCTAAAACCCTTTCTTCTTTGGGGATTGCTTACTTGAGAGACATTTTTGAATTTGAAACAAGTACCCTAAATTGGGCATGTTTTCTAACTAACTTTGGAGACTTGAATCTTTAGTATTTGTGAAGGATGAATGCCTTGAACAACCCATATGATTGTATATCATTCTCTACTTTATTCATGAGTATCTAAATATTTTAGTCTTGAGATTATGTTAAACTAAAGTGTATTTTTGTGTGGGTGTTGATGTGTTTACATGATTTTTAGTTGTTGATTATGGATTCCACCATTGCTTGAACTTAATAGTTGGAATTTATGTGTGAAAACTCTAAATCTCCAAATGGGTTTGATAGGTGAAAACCCCAAACTCTAGAAAACCTTTATCATCCTTGAAAGAGGGATGAAGGTGAACCTATGGGACCCATAACATCCTTGAAAAAGGTCTATAGGGGGAAAAGACAATGGTGGACAATGTGGTTTACTTCCTTTTGAAATCTTAGAAATAAGTGTAAATAAAGTGTAAGAAATGTCATGGGCATATTCCTAGTAATAAGGATGCCCGATTGGGGTTTTAGGTGACTATGAATAGCACACTTGTTAGGTGTTCGAAAGAGCCAATGGGTGAAATCTTTGAGGTTTTTTTGACAAACTAACAACAATGAGTTTCTACCTAGCCTATCTCTTGCTCAACAACTAGATATGTTGTTGAACCATCTCTAACCTACATACTTTTTAACTTTAGGTAGACATAATCCCAAGATTTTCTACAAACTTGATTTTAAATTAAAAGTGTTATTGTGGCTTGTAGTGTGACTGAATATTGATACAACCCAATTCCTAATCAAATCCCCTAATTTACATGACATGTTTCTTTTTGCATTCACTTTGGGTACCTTTTTAGTAACTAAAGCACCCATAGGTATTGAATTTTAAATTCCACTCCTTCTGGATTCAACCCCAATGCTAGTTGGGATATTGAAAATAACTGCCTTACCCCTAAAAATATGGGAGCGAGTTGAGTGTTATCATTTGTGCAGTTAGTGGCACAATCATCTCTTAGTTTTGAAATAAAGAAGAAGTAGGTATTGGATCCTATCTTGATGAAGATCAAAGGTGAGATAGGTAAGCATAAAGTGATGGACTTTGAGATTAGTGGTGATGGTACCTTGCGGTACCAAGGAAGATTATGTGTTCCCGATATAGATGGGTTGTGAGAGAGGATCTTGGCTGAGGCGCATGATTGGTATTACGCTATTCATCCTGGTTCAACGAAAATGTATCATGAACTTAAAGAGATGTATTGGTTGAATAATATGAAGCAGAATATGGCTAGTTTTGTGGCTAAGTGCATGGTGTGTCAGGGAGTGAAAGTTGATCACATGAGGCCTGGAAGGTTGTAGCAAAAAATTAAGGCGCCTATGTGGAAGTGGGAAGTGATCAACATAAATTCCGTTACTGGTCTTCCCTTGTATCAAAATTAGTTTGATTCAATTTTTGTCATCATGGATAGGATGATAAAGTCTTCTCACTTCTTTCGAGTATGGACTAATTTCTTGGCAGAGGATTATGCAAGGTTGTACCTCCAAGAGATTGTGAAGTTGTATAGGATACCTGTTTATATTATCTTGGATCGTAGTAGTCACTTTCTTTCACATATTTGGTGGTTGATTTAGAAAGGTGTGGGGACTAATGTGAGTCTTAGTATGATTTTTCACCCGCAGTCAGATGGGAAAATCGAAAGGACTATTCAGATATTGAAGGATATGCTTTGAGCTTGTGTGATTGACTATGATTGTAGTTGGGTTGAGCATTTGCCTCTTTTAGAGTTTACGTATAATAAAAGCTACCAATCTAGCATTAAGATGGCTCCGTTTGAGGCCTTGTATGGTAGGAGGTGGAGATATCCTATTTGGGTGGTTTGAGGTAGGTGAGGAAGAGATCATGGGCTCGAATTTAGTCTACCAAGCCATGGAGAAGGAGAAGGTGAATTAGGATAGTCTTAAGGCTGCCCAAAGTCACAAAAAGTCTTATGCAAATGTAAGGCGTAGGAAGTTCGAGTTTGAGGTTAGGGATAAAGTGTTCTTTAAGGTGTCCCCCATGAATGGAGTAATGCAGTTTGGGAAGAAAGGGGAAGCTCAGTTCCTAGTATGTTTTCCATACTTGGTTGGCAATGTTGCGTCTGAATTGGAGTTGCCTTCTAGTTTGAGCTTCATTCATGTGGTGTTACATGTTTCTATGTTTAGAAAGTATGTGGGCGATCCATTGACTATTGTTCCTATAGATGAGGTAGGTATTTCGGACTCCTTATCTCATGAGGAGGTCATGGTTGAAATCATTGATAAATAGGTTCATTGGTTATAGACCAAAGACGTATCTTTGGTAAAGGTTTTATGGAGGAACCACTAGGTTGAATAGGCTACTTGGGAAGCTTAAGAGGAAATGAAGTCCAAATAGCCATTCTTGTTTCCCGCTCTGGAATATCGTGCGTAAGGTATGTGTTATTCTTAAAACATTTTTTTTTAGAATTTAGTTAAAGGTATTAGCAGAGATGTTTGGGGTTCGATCGTGTTAGTCAATGCCTTGTCTTGTTATTCGTGGATAAATGATACAAGTGGGGGACAAATAAAACACCCTGGATTATGGACCTTGCAAATTTCCTTACCTTTATGCTCACTTCCCTAGTAATGACTCATCATATGAGTCATATGGTGTGGGTACGGGTCAAGTGACCCTGGTTGTTAGGTGTCTAGTGGATGGGGGTTGGGTTTTCTTTCTTAGTTGCAACTTGTTGGTACGAGTCATTAGGGGTGGTGACGAGTCGTTAGGACGATCTTTAATCAAATTAGTAACTTAGTGACTTGACTTTTCTCTGAGTACGAATGGCTCACTAAGAGCTGTGCAGAAAGGGTACGAGTGGTAGGGTTGAGTTGTATGTTGTCCTGTGTCCAATCCCTTGTATTCTTTCATGGATATGACTAGACCATATGAGTCATATAGTCTGGTAATGAGTGGGATCATGTAGTTGTATGGTGGGTAGTGTTTGGGTGTCTAACTCACTATCTTGGTGACGACTCTAGGGTATGAGTCGTATGTTGTGGTCACGAGTCAAGGTGTCAACTCGTAACCACATGCGACCTTTTTACATTTTTTAAGTTGAGGGCGTTTTTACATTTCCCACTTTAACTCCACATGCGGCCTTTTTACAGTTTTTAAGTTGAGGGCATTCTAGACATTTCCCACTTTAACTTCCTTTTATACCAAGACTTAAAACATCCTTTGGGGCTCTTTTACCACATTATTCCCAATCAAATACTCTCAAATTATCTCTCAAACTCTCTGTTCAAGCAAAAGCTAGGGTTTCGTCAAGCTAATCAATTTAGGATTTCAAGGGTTGTTTCTCTCCGTATTCCTTGGTGTCTAAGACATGATATGACAAGATCAAACTAGGGCAATGTCGTAATAGGTATCTCAAGTCAAACAAAGACCAGAGATCACCCCCGATACCCAATTAAATCAACCAAAGAACCACAATTAAATAATCAAATCAATATCTATTCCATAATATACCGATGGCCACAGTTTGTCCGTACAAAGCCTCTGAAACAAAATAAGAATATCCGATCGGTACATACCCCCGACCATAGACAAATCCAATATCCAAGTCTAATCCAATAAATACAAAATTAACTCAAAGCAAGAAATGGAGCCTTCCAAAGTATGGAAGCTAACTACTTCAAGTCAACACAAGCTGTCCCCAAATCCAAGTCACTGAGCAAGAGGTAAGATAGTATAACCAGCACCTGCATTGTGAGGGGATACAACATCCAAGGATGGTTAGCGGTTGGAGTGCTAGCATGTAACTCAAGGAAAAGGATAAAATAATTCCAACAGTTCAAAACCTACATTCAATGCACATAACTATTGTTATACATAAACATACATACATATATACCATGTCAGGATAGGGAACAAGATTAGTATGAGCTTTGGAAACATTAACCTGGGTTATGTAGCATAACCATCATATAACAAAGAACCCATAGGATATATGGGCCCATCTCTCCCCTAGAAGGAAGGGCCTTAGTGCGTGTAGCCGCACGAACCAGAGAAACTCCATAACCGTATATATCTATATGAGGGACTCAAACTCCCGGTATAATCAAGGTGACATAGAACCAATTTAAACAATATAAGGGACTCAAACCTCCTATTCATATATTCCTTAGTGGAACTCGAACCTCTCGGTCATATAGACACTCACGCCAGCTAGTGCGGTTTCTAATGTTAGTCCTTCGGACTTAATTTTCATGACCCAACTACGTATCCCGCTTTAAATCCCAATTTAAAAAATTCTTACATATGCACACAACCATTAGTCCGACTACATATCAAAGTCATCCCGTTGGTATCATCATACCAACTCTACTTGTAAGCATACATCACCATAACCATTATCATTCGACTTTGTGGACTCAAACCCATTGTTTATACAAAGCCATCAATTAAATTCAATATTTAGGGACTCAAACCCATTTAGCCATTTAAACCACCAAGGTTACAATTCAATTCAACTTATGGCCAATACGGCCTTTCATAAAACCATTTACCAATCATTTACATTATTAGGTCAATGTATTAGTTAAAAACACATTTCAATTAAATTTATGGTCATCAACACCTTTACAAAATCATTTATCCTTCTTTGACATTCTTATACTAGGCATTAGTTCAAGACTCAATTCACCATGTGAGAAGATTCTTCTCCTAGGTATTTTTACAACATATTGAGGGTATACCTTAACCAAGACCAAAACCAAAGTAAGAACCAACAAGTTTAGGGTTAACCATGACCCAATAGTTTAACCACAATTACCAAGAACCCACATGTGCAAAAAAATCATTAAAACATGTATATTCACAATTTAAACCAAGATTAAACAATACTCAACAATATACAACAAAACCCTCAACATTGGTTTTCAAAACAACCATTAATGAATCATTAACAAAGTTTTAAATGCATGATTTTCATGAACTAACAATGAGGGAAGAGTCGCATGACTTATTCAAGAAGATTCACGGAAAGAACTTGACTCTTGAGCCTCAAGATGAACACCTTATGCAAACCCTAGCCCAATCTTCAAGAGAGTGGTTAGAGAGAGTTTTTGGAGTGTTTTTATCCTTCAAAGTGTGTAATGAGTTGGGACTTAAGGGTTTTAGGGTGGGAAATTTCCGGAATACCCTCAGCTTAAAAGCTAAAATATGATGCCCAGGAGGGTACAATCATACTACCAAAACTGTACCCACAACATACGAGTGGTACACACCACTCGTACAATAGGAACCAACTTTTACCCCAACACAGTAAAACATACAACCACAACGACCAACTTGTATCCACTCAAATAATTTTTACCCTAGAATCGTACCCTAGGCAAAATCATATAGACTAGACATAAGGCATCATACTGTTTGGGACTATACTCCTCGTACCCTAATGTACGACTAGTATGATGTCCATTCGTACCTTGGAAAGAAACCAACAAAAACAATTCTAAGTAACATAGAGTTGTTGACCCTAAAACGTACCCACATCATATGACAAGTACCCTCAAGTCGTATGATGTCCAGAAGTTCAAACTCAAGAAATTTTCTAAGGGTAAAAACTAGTGTATTCCAATTCTCCCCTACTCGAATTATTCATCCTCGTATTATGGGTTATGGCAAGCATATGCACGAATTAGAACATTATTACTCATCAAACTTCCCTTTAACCAAGTTAGAATGCAGAGACACAAAACGGAGATATTAAGATCAACACATACCTCAAGCATAATTTTTGAACTAGGGAACAAGTACAGTTAATTGGACTTCATATCCTCTTCCGCCTCCCAAGTATCTTCATCAACCCTATGGTTCCTCTAAAGAATCTTTACTGAAGACTCATCCTTCATCCACAACAGACTAACTTGACGATCCAAGATCTCAACCGGGCTACCTCATAAGATAAGGAATTTGAAATACCCAATCATTACAATGGAACAACTGATGAAAGATCACCCACACACTTCCTCAACATAGAGACATGGAAAACTTGATGAATAGAGCTCAAGATAGAAGGCAACTCTAACTCATCGGCAACATTACCAACCCTCTTCAAAACCAAATACGGACCAACATATCAGGGACTGATCTTCCCTTTCTTACCAAACCGTATCACTCTCTTCATTAGAGACACCTTTAGGAACACCTGATCACCAACCTTAAACTCTAACTCCCTATGCCTCACATCTGTATAGAACTTTTCGAGACTTTGAACGGCTTTTAGTCTATCATGAATCAGTTTTACCTTCTCCAAGTCTTGGTGAACCAAGTCAGGGAAAAATAACTTACCCTCACAAACTTCATACCACCCAATAGGAGAATAAAATATCCTACCATACAACGCTTTAAAAGGAGCCATACCAATGCTAGAGTGATAACTATTATTATAAGCAAACTTTATAAGAGGAAAATGGTCAATCCAATTTCTACTATAGTCAATCGCACAAGCACGTGGCATATCTTCTAATATCTGAATAGTCCTCTCCGCTTGTTGATAACGCTCAAACTACAGCTCTCGTAAGAGTGTAAGCGGTCGTCGTCAAATATAGAACCCAACTGGGTTGGGTGTCGAATCCCACAGGGAATACTTGGTCACTAAGTATTGCAACTATTATTAGACTGTTGGTCGAAAATTCTATGGAAAGGGGGGATGGTTTAGGCGTGAAGTAAAGGTATCAAAATAGCAAAGTAAAAACGGAATGCTTGGTAGGTTTTAATTAATGAGAATTGTAAGTTAGGGTTATGTCCACCTTATGAGTTCTACGTATCTATTGGCTATGAGTTATGCGAAATTCAGACATGCATGCGCTTATAGAGATTCGTATTCTATGGTAAATCCTAGCGTCTTTCGACCATCAAGGATTATATCACTTTAACTCTTTCGAGCTTAAAGCGTATCTAATGGTACGAATTCTCCAAGAGGTTAATCCAGTTACGACACTAACTTTTAAACAGGGGTTGGTAGCCCTATTTCCTTGTCATTCTCTCTTTTCCAGACATGTAACTTTTTTTTCGAACAAGTTAATGCTATACTGGCGTATTCTAAATGTTTGCAACCATAAGAATTCAATTAGGATGAAGAGAGTAATGATATAAGCAACATACGTATCAAGAATTCACAAACTCATAGCAATAGATAGTATCTCATAAGGCTTCCATAACCCTAACAGAGAAGTTTAGCTACTCATGAGAGCCACGGAGATCATAATAAACATCATTATCATACCAAAGATCAAAGAATCTCACGTTGAATATGGGGATGGCGTCAAACTAGGTTGACGTTTTTCCCTAGAGTGCCGTGTTTCTCTGTAAACTTACAGAATATGTAACTTGAATAATACTAAAAGTCGAATAGAAAAACTTGAATTAATGAATGAGTGAATAATGAAAAGCTTGAATTAATTGAAAAGCATGAATGCTGAAAAATTCAGCAAAATAGGGTATTTATAACACCCATATCCTATTCCTACTAGGCTACTGCGTACTTATCCTAATCCTACTAGGTTACTGCATCCTTATCCTAATCCTACTATGTTACTGTTGATCCCCAAAATCTTTAGAAATGTTGTTTTTGCCCGGGACAAGTTATCCATGCATCACTTTCAGTCCATAGGCGTCCAAACACTGCTTTCCTTCTTTCGTGAAGCTTCCTTTGGCATCAAGTTATCCATAAAGTGCTGGAATCTTCATCATTTATACCTGAAAACTTGCTAATCACGTTTGTTAGCTCACTTACAGGAAAAAGGACTAAAAGTGCATGAATTATATATTTTGTCCTCAAAACTTAGCTAAATATGGGTAAATTAAGGTGCTTTAGGCGTGTAAATACTCCTATCATCAACACCCCACACTTAAAGCTTTGTTCGTCCTCGAACAATATATCATGTCCATATAAACATCTACTTAGGGTTTCACAGTAACAGCACAAAATATTCATCAAGATAGGCACAACAATTATTAACAAAGAGTAGTTTTCTAATCACTTCTAGAAACAATTCAACCTCCAAAATAGACTCGTGATGATGGTTAATTCATATTCAAAAGTTAAGGCACAAAGAATCATACAAGACTACCCAAAACTCATCAACCATGTATGTCTCACATAAGATATTACCCATAATCACTCACAAGTATTACATTTTTCAGAACATGGGTATAAGGTTATCCTTGCTCTCACTCTCACAAAGAATTCATATGTTGCAACTGATGACCATAGGCTTGCCCTTAGTGTAATTCTCTACTAATATCAGAATTCTAAGCTTAGGATCAAATAGGTCTTTACGGGTTGTAATGTAGGCTAAGGGACGGGTAGGAATATTTTGGCCAGAAATAGTGACTAAGTTCCCTAAGCGATTTAATACATCACATTATGCCATTTACTCTTTCTTTCAAACAACCTTTCCACTTTCTTTTAATCTACCACCCCTTCTCACCTCTTTTGTTTTTCAATTTTAAACATAACTAACTTTTTAGTTTTCTTTTCATTTTTCTTTTCATAACACACCTCTATGATAGCAATTTTTTTTCATAACAAATTCAAGCACCAATACATTCTAAGGCATCACACTCATCGAATTTCCTCTTATTTTGTCACATGACTTTACAATTTAAAGCGCTTAGGAATTTGGATCAAATTATGGTCTTGAAAAAATGGATTAGGCTACATATGAGGCTGTCAAAGAAAATGGCTAAAGGCTCAAAGGGGTTGACTAGGATAATGTCCACGGGTAGGAAAAAAGAAGAAGGTACACAAGTACAGGTTGCCAAAGAAATGCCTAAATCATCTCCTAAACTTGCACTCTTTATTTCGCTTTACACACACACCAGGCAAGTTCTAGCATCAGTCACCAACACAGAATATACTATCATCTCACACACACAAGGCACATGGTCAACTTTATTGGGAGTATTATAGACTCTTGACCCTAACAGATGAATGAATTAAACCATACAATTATCACACAGTGAGTCACACTTAGAGCCTAAATGTCTCAATAGTAATGATTCTAGCACAAAATCTTATCATAATACCATGCCGCCTATCAGAACAATTTCATGCAAAATAAAAAAATTCTACTAACTACTAACTAAATCAAAAAAACAAACATAAATAAATGCAAATGCAAATAAAGAAGTATAGCATACAAATACCAGCACCCCACACTTAGACGGGACACACTGCCCTCAGTGGAAAATAAATAAGAAGAACCTGATTAGTCGGACTCATCCTCTATGTCTGGGGTCATACCCCCTGCATCGGAATCATCATTAGAGTCGTCGTCATCAGAGTTCTCCTCCACGTTGGAGTCTGGAATTCGTCGATCATCATTGGTTGGCATGTCTTCATCAAGAGGTTCCTCAAAGTATACACCTACTCCACACATAGCCCTCGCATGCTCATTCATTGGGTAGTCATAATCCAGCTATTGGAGCTCTGCAGCAGTTAGAACAAGACCCCCGCTCATCATGGTAAACCTTTTCATTCCATATAAATGGCGGGAGAAGCTTTCATCCCTCGCATGTCGTTCTGTAGTGGTCAGGTTGACGCCATGCATGGATTCAGAATCTTTAACCTTTGTGAGGTCAACCTTCTTCGGGTTGTGTGGAAGCTTATGATCTGCAGGTTCCTCTTAGATGTCTTCCTTCCTCAATATCGCAGTCAATAGATTGCCAAAGCTGTAGTGGGACCTCTTGTGCAGCCTAGCCTTATGCATTGAAGATCGAATAATCGCCCCAATGTTGATAGGGACATTCTTCATCAATGCGTACACCAAGCACACTCTATCTCGTGTTATCTTTGTGTACTGTGTCCCTGGAATCAGGCAAGAGTTGACCATCCGCAACCATATCCGAGCTTCTCTGTTCAAGGAGGCATACAGGAAGGTATTATGCCGACCGGTATCCTTGTGACGACTCCACCGTGCCATTGATCTTGTTCTATATAGTGTGTGTCTGATTGCCCTGTATGGAGGTCTGCGATAAAGCTCCTTGAGTGGTGATGGATCTACAGATGGCAAGCCTAGAAAAGAGTTGAAGAATTCCGCGTTTAGTTGCAAAACTTGTCCCCGAATCTTTACTTCACTCCCTGTAGTCTTTGGGGACCAATTGGCATAGAACTCACACGTTAGATCAAGATTACATTCTCCCATATCTCGGAAAATGAAGTCAAGATGTAGCGCCATGAGTTTAGCCAAGATGCGAGGTTCTTTATTTGCTAGGCTCTCCTTTTGTATCAACTCCACGTGAACATATTTTTTTACTTTATTGTTATTGTACCACTCCTTTTCTTCCTCCTCTAGAACCCATTTTATCTCGAACATGCGGTGAGGTATTCACAGCGAGGAGGATTCAGCTTGCTCTTTTCGTCCCCTTTTCTGGCCTTTCTGTGCGGTGGTTGCTTTGTCTTTTCCTTGGCGTGCTTTTGGTGCCATTGTACCTGCGATTAAAATAATAGGCATGTTAGCTTCATCTCGGTAGGTACAATCGACAACCAAACAGTGGTGATACCACCCCACACTTAAGTTGTTGGCACAGACTAATTAAGTGAGTGATGTCGACTACTCATACTTCATCGTCATACATTTGGGCGATATGTTCCAACAATATGTTCAGCACAGTCATACCTTCATGTCGTCTTAACTATCCTTTCCAACTCTATTTCATGTAATCTTGATCATACTTTCATGTTTGGATTAATGCACTTTTTGAACAAGACTACTTTATAGAGATCGTATCAAGTTATAGCATAGAAATAATCACAACATCTCATGCTTGTATTCAATCATGATCTTTATCTCGATGAACGAGTCATTCAAGCATTCAAGCATTCAATTTTGAAGATTATGCAATTAACTTCACCATGTCGACTCCGCAAAAGTATGACAGTGTATAACAATCAAATACAAGTCGGAACAAAATCAAGAACACCCACACGTATTCTTTCACTCACTTAGTTGTATCACAACAAATCAACCATATTCAAATCACCAATACTACTTCAAGATTTAACAATTTATTATAGGCGTAGTAGTGTAGTACTTACGGAATATAAAAGAAGAACAAAGAAGTAATTACTTGGTTGATGGCCTCGGAAGATGTTCTTGCAAAGTAAAAGAGCAAAAGGAAAATTTTTGAGAGATTTTGGAGAGGTAGGCGGCGCCTAGGTTGAAGTTGCAATGCATTTTTGTTCTAAGACTAAGGTTCTATTTATAGGACAAGCTTGGGTCGGGTTTTGACTCATTTGGAATCGGATTTGGAGACCAAAAGTGACCATAGGCGGCGCCTAATGCTTTGCCTATGCTTGGCATAGGCGGCGCCTTTTGCAAAGCCTTGTTGAGCATAGGTGGAGCCTATGCTATGGCATTGTTAGGCATAGGCGGCGCCTATGCCATGGAACTCTAGATTCAGAGACAAAAGGCCTTTGCATAGGCGGCGCCTATGCTATGGCATTGTTAGGCATAGGCGGCGCCTATGCCATGGAACTCTAGATTCATAGAGCTTAGGCCATAGCATAGGCCTAGCCTTGTTCGTTGCCTAGATTTACATAGGCCTTGCCTTGTTCGTTCCCTAGATTTTCATAGGCAATGCCTAACTCATAGCCTTTGTTCTTTCATTCCAAACTTATCACCTACGACATGTAACACTTCCAACTCAACATTTGAAACCAATCTCCTCCTTTATACCTCTTGCACCTACACTTTCTCAAAAACAACAAAAACGATTAGAACGATGGGTTGCCTCCCACCAAGCACCTTAGTTTTGGTCATGGCTCGACTCTTCTTTTTGGATTTTTATTTAACAAAAACAAACTCTTAGTAAACCAATGAAAAATGATGGGTTGCCTCCCATATAGCACTTGATTTATTGTCGCGGCACGACATAGTTACCTCGAGTACTTAGATTTCATTGAGATAGATGGTGGCCATGCATTTTATCGAGTCAAGAGGACCGATATATGGTTTTACCCGTTGGCCATTCACCTTAAAGACAACACCATTATTGTCTTCTAGCTCAACTACTCCCGACAAGTAGACTTGGCTAATTTTGTACGGACTCGACCATTTGGACCTTAACTTACCTGGGAATTTCTTCAGTCTGGAATTGAAAAGAAGTACCATATCACCCTTTTGAAAGTTTCGTTGAACAATCCGTTGATCATGATACTTTTTCATCTGCTCCTTGTAGAAGTCTAATCTTTCATACGCATGTAGACAGAATTCATCCATCTCATTCAGCTGCTCCAATCTCATATTCATGGCATCATCCCAATTCAAATTCAGTCGCTTCAACGCCCATAATACTTTATGCTCGAGCTCAATGGGCAAGTGACAATCCTTCCCATAAACTAGTTGGTACGGGGACATGCCAATTGGCGTTTTGAATACAGTCCTATAAGCCCATAGTGCATCGTCCAGCTTCCGAGACCAATCCTTCCTATTAGCGTTTACAGTCTTAGTAAGGATCTGCTTGATCTTTTGATTAGAAACCTCTACCTGTCCACTAGTTTGTGGGTGATAAGGCGTGGCTACCTTATGTTGCTTGACCCTATATTTCACCAACACGGATTTGAACAGCTTGTTGCAAAAGTGTGATCCTCCATCACTTATGATGGTACGTGGTACCCCAAAACGAGAGAAGATATTTCTCTTCAAGAATGCTACAACATGCTTTCCTTCATTATCGGCCAGCGCTACTGCTTCGACCCATTTGGATACATAGTCGACAGCAACTAGGATATATTTCATCCCAAACAAATTTACGAATGGGCCCATGAAATCAATACCCCACACATCAAACAACTCTACTTCAAGAATTTTTGACATGGGTATCTCATGGTGCTTCGAAATCGTGCCTTATCTCTGACATTGGTCACATCTTCTCATAAATTTGTAGGCATCTCTAAATATCGAAGGCCAATAATAGCCGCTTTGCAATACCTTCCTTGATGTTCGACCACCTGCATGGTGTCCCCCAACTTGGGAAGCATGACTTGCTTCCAATATACTAGGCACCTCCACATGAGATATGCATTGCCTGATAACACCATCAGCGCATCGTCGAAACAAATATGGCTTATCCCAGAAGTAGTGTTTTACATCATGCATGAACTTCCTCTTTTGGTGGAAAGATAGATTCGCAGGCATCACATTACTTACCACGAAGTTCGCAAAGTCTGCATACCATGGTAACTCTTCCATCATTGTGGCTAGGATCTCTTCATCGGGGAATGCATCATTAATCTCAAGATCAGGCTGTGCTATATGCTCATTCTCAAGTCTAGATAGGTGATCAGCCACTTGGTTTTCGCAACCTCTTCTATCTTTTACCTCGAAATCAAATTCTTACAGCAATAACACCCATCGAATTAGCCTTGGCTTTGCATCCTTCTTCGTCATTAGATATCTCAGGGCTGTATGATCAATATGAACCACTATTTTAGTCCCCAACAGGTAAGCACGAAACTTTTCAAAGGCGTAAACAACTGCTAAAAACTCTTGTTCCGTGACAATATAGTTCTTCTGGGCTCCGTTTAAGACTTTGCTCGCGTAGTAGATTGGATGAAATAACTTTTCTCTTCTCTGGCCAAGTACAGCACCCAAAGTTACTCCGCTTGCATCACACATAACTTCAAATGGTAGGGACCAATTAGGTGCTACAATGATAGGAGCTTCAATTAGCTTCCCTTTGAGGCATTCAAATGCCTTCAAGCAATCTTCACCGAAGTCGAACTTTGCATCCTTCTCCAAAAGCTTGCATAACGGACTAGCAATCTTGGAAAAGTCTTTAATGAACCTTCGATAAAAACCTGCATGCCCGAGGAAACTACGAACTCCCTTTACAGAGATTGGAGGTGGTAGTTTCTCGATGACTTCAATTTTATCTCGATCCACCTCAATTCCTCTTTCGGAAATTTTATGCCCAAGAACAATACCTTCTTTAACCATAAAGTGGCACTTCTCCCAGTTTAGCACCAAGTTGAATTCAACTCATCTCTGTAACTCCATACTTAGATTCGCCAAGAACGATTCGAATGACTCACCCACAACTGAAAAATCATCCATGAATACCTCCAAGGTGTCTTCAACCATATCAAAAAAAATGGACATCATACAACGCTGAAAAGTGGAGGGTGCGTTACATAGCCCAAATGGCATACGTTTGAAGGCAAACGTACCATACGGGCATGTAAACGTGGTCTTCTGTTGGTCTTCGGGAGCAATACAGATCTGATTATAGCTGGAATAACCATCTAAGAAGCAAAACCATCCTTTCCCTGCCAATCGATCAAGCATCTGGTCCATGAATGGCATTGGGAAGTGATCCTTAAGCGTCCATGAATTCAGCTTCCGGTAGTCCATGCATACTCTCCACCCTGTGACAGGTCTGAGTGGAATTAGCTCATTCCTTTCATTTGCAACTACCGTCATGCCCCCTTTCTTGGGCGCACACTGTACCAGACTCACCCATTTACTATTAGAGATTGGATACACTACCCCTGCATCTAACCACTTAATAATTTCTTTCTTCACCACCTCTTGCATAGGTGGATTCAAACGTCTTTGATGCTCAATAGTGGGTATGCAATTTTCTTCAAGCTGAATCTTATGCATACATATCCCAGGCAGAATACCAATAATATCAGCGATGGTCCAACCGATGGCTCTCATGTATTTCCTTAGAACAGCGATGTGAGCTGCAACTTGCTGCTCACCTAAGTCAGCCGCCACAATAACCGAGAGGGTGTTTCCACTTCCCAAGAATGTGTACTTTAGATGACTGGGTAGATCCTTTAATTCTAACATTGGTGGCTCTTCAATGGATGGTTTAGCTGGTGGTGTAGGCCGATTTTTGAGATCGAGGTCCAGCTTCTTGGGAGCATAAGGATATGACCCTATTCCTGTTAGAGCACAAATAGTTTCTTCATAATTTTCAGCATCCTCACGCTCAATATTCATAAGCACAGCCGCCAATGGATCAACAATAAGCTGCTCCTCTACGGATAATTCTTTCTCATCATCAAAATAAACATCAGCTGCCGAGAACACGTTCAGATCTTTGGGTTGCTTCATTTATTTGCATACATCAAAGCGGACTACTTCGTTATTCATCCGGAATAAAAGCTCATTCGCTCTTAAATCAATAAGCATACTCCCTGTTGCAAGGAAAGGGCGCCCCAAGATTATGGGAACTTCAGAGTCCACCTCACAATCCAGAATAACGAAGTCCGCCGGAAAGATGAATGAAGAAACCTTCACCAATACATCATATAAAATACCAACAGGTCGTTTTACCGACCTATCTGCCATCACGAGCCTCATATTGGTTGGAGTAGGATCCCCCAATCCCAACTTTTTGTAAATAGATAGCGGCATCAAATTGATGCTGGCTCCTAAATCGCATAATGCCTTGGCAAAATTCAAAGATCCAACAGTGCAAGGAATAGTGAAGGCACCGGGGTCAGCCTTCTTCTGAACTAGTGATCTGGTAGTGATTGCACTGCAATGATGAACAGTATCCGTCAACTCATAACTTGATGCCCGCTTCTTTGTCAAAAGATCCTTCATAAATTTTGCATACCCAGGCATTTGTTCCAGTGCCTCGGCCAAAGGAACATTAATAGTTAGCTGCTTCAACATAGTCATAAACTTATTGAACCTGGTATCGTCAGCTTTCTTCTTCAATCTCTGAGGAAAAGGTGGTGGTGGAAGGGGAGTAGTTTTCTCCACTGCTTCCTTTTCATCTTGCTTTAGTTCGACGATCTTTTCAGGTTGTGGACGTTGAGGGGTGACGTCACTAACAACCTCATCAGCTGCTTCGGCATCTTTTGGTTCTGCAATGATCTCATTATTCGCCATATCATCAACTACCTGCTTGCCTTTGGACGGATTTTCCAACACTTTACCACTCCGGGTAGCCATACACGATCCGTCATTCCTTGGATTTTTCACTGTGTCGCTAGGTAGTGTTCCATCTTTTCTTTGATTTAATGCCGCTGAAAGTTGACTCAATTGCTGCTCTAGTTGCTTTATTGCAGTAGAATGCGAGTCAACCAATTGATTTATTGAAGACAAATCGTTCTTCACCTCATTCACTCCCGTATTAGTTGCCTCAACTCCTTTCAGCAGCTTTGCCATCATATCTTCCATAGACATCTTCCTAGAGCCAGACGCCACAGCCTCACGGTTTCCAGGAGGAACACACAAACCACTCCTATCAGTCTTATTCTTCCAACCACCTTGATCGTGGTCCTTGTATCCAGATTTATCATAATAGTTCCGACCTTGGTTTCCTTGGGCATTGCCTTGGAAACCCCCCTGATTATTCAAGTAGTTGGATTCTTCCTCTGAATCGGATTCGTCTCTTCCTTTTGACGCAACTGCTTTGACTTTTTTGGTCTTCCCTGATAATAGATGCTTTGTAAGAAGATCCATCTGTGTTTTCATGTGCGCCATATCTTGATCACGTTCCTCTTGTCTACGTCTCTGCTCTGCAGTCATGCCAACAGATACGGTAGATCTTGCTACCTCAGAATCCCGGGTATGCCAAGCTCTACTCTGCTTTGTCATACGATCTAGCATATCACTTGCCTCGAGAAAAGTATGGTCCATGAATGACCCACCTGCAGCATTATCAACCGCTGGATAAGTCACTGAGTTCAAAGCCCTGTATAATATCTCCATCAAGTGGATGTTGGTCATCTGATGATTTGGGCACCGCATAAGCTTCTTCTTGAAACTCTCCCATGTTTCGTGGAGAGCTTCAGTTGGAAGCTGTCGGAAGTTGCTGATCTCATCTCTTAATTGTGCTCTCTTGGATGGCGGAAAGAATCTTTCTAGGAAAGCGTCTTTCAATTGCCTCCAATTAGTGATAGAATCAGGAGTCAGCCCATTCAACCATAGAGTTGCCTCCCCAGATAGAGACAATGGAAATAAGCGCAGCTGAATTGCATTCTGTCCAACGCCTGGATTGTCGAATGACTTGCATGCAGAGATGAAGTTGATCAGATGCATATTCGGATCATCGCCTGCAAGTCCACCAAATAATACCTTGAGCTGCAATAGTTGAATCATGGTACTGTTGATATTGAACTTAGCTCCGGGTGCCAAGGGTGGAGGAATAATAGCCCCTGTGGCACCATCTCCATCAAGATCATCATCATCATCATCAAAAGGAGCCTGCACAGCTCGGCGTTCAGGTCTCATTCTAGCTTGACGATCTCTCCTATGCATAGGTTCCGCCACCTCATCAGTACGCCTAGGATTCAGTAGCTCCTCATCGCCCAGGTCCTCATCATCAGGATTTGTTGCCCGACCTGGGTTATCAATATTCTGTTGATGCACTTGAGCAGCTGCCAGTGCAGCTAGTCTAGCCTGCTCCAATTGAGCCGCCCTTCTGTCAATATCACGTTGTGCATCCATTCTGCCAATAAGTTATGGTTCAGGATTGATAGGTAATAACGGTTGACCTGAACTTCGCGTGTTTGGCATGCACTGAACAAAACCTGCTGAAAACAAAAACAACAACTAAAAGTAAAATACGATAATCTTTGACCAAAGGGTCTAGTAACTATCACAAACTTAGTTAACAACCGTATTCCCCGGCAAAGGTACCAAAATTTGATAACGCTCAAACTACAGCTCTCGTAAGAGTGTAAGCGGTCGTCGTCAAATATAGAACACAACTGGGTTGGGTGTCGAATCCCACAGGGAATACTTGGTCACTAAGTATTGCAACTATTATTAGACTGTTGGTCGAAAATTCTATGGAAAGGGGGGATGGTTTAGGCGTGAAGTAAAGGTATCAAAATAGCAAAGTAAAAACGGAATGCTTGGTAGGTTTTAATTAATGAGAATTTTAAGTTAGGGTTATGTCCACCTTATGAGTTCTACGTATCTATTGGCTATGAGTTATGCGGAATTCAGACATGCATGCGCTTATAGAGATTCGTATTCTATGGTAAATCCTAGCGTCTTTCGACCATCAAGGATTATATCACTTTAACTCTTTCGAGCTTAAAGTGTATCTAATGGTACGAATTCTCCAAGAGGTTAATCCAGTTACGGCACTAACTTTTAAACAGGGGTTGGTAGCCCTATTTCCTTGTCATTCTCTCTTTTCCAGACATGTAACTTTTCTTTCGAACAAGTTAATGCTATACTGGCGTATTCTAAATGTTTGCAACCACAAGAATTCAATTAGGATGAAGAGAGTAATGATATAAGCAGCATACGTATCAAGAATTCACAAACTTAAAGCAATAAATAGTATCTCATAAGGCTTCCATAACCCTAACAGAGAAGTTTAGCTACTCATGAGAGCCACGGAGATCACAATAAACATCATTATCATACCAAAGCTCAAAGAATCTCACGTTGAATATGGGGATGGCGTCAAACTAGGTTGACGTTTTTCCCTAGAGTGCCGTGTTTCTCTGTAAACTTACAGAATCTGTAACTTGAATAATACTAAAAGTCGAATAGAAAAACTTGACTTAATGAATGAGTGAATAATGAAAAGCTTGAATTAATTGAAAAGCATGAATGCTGAAAAATTCAGCAAAATAGGGTATTTATAACACCCATATCCTATTCCTACTAGGCTACTGCGTACTTATCCTAATCCTACTAGGTTACTGCATCCTTATCCTAATCCTACTAAGTTACTGTTGATCCCCAAAATCTTTAGAAATGCTGTTTTTGCCCGGGACAAGTTATCCATGCATCACTTTCAGTCCATAGGCGTCCAAACGCTGCTTTTCTTCTTTCGTGAAGCTTCTTTTGGCATCAAGTTATCCATAAAGTGCTGGAATCTTCATCATTTATACCTGAAAACTTGCTAATCACGTTTGTTAGCTCACTTACAGGAAAAAGGACTAAAAGTGCATGAATTATATATTTTGTCCTCAAAACTTAGCTAAAATATGGGTAAATTAAGGTGCTTTAGGCGTGTAAATACGCCTATCATCACTTGTCCATCCAACTGTGGTTGGAAAGCGGTACTAAGGCACACCTTAGTTCCCAAACCTTTTTGAAATGACCTCCAAAAAAGAGATGAGAATGGAGTACCTAGATCTGAAATGATAGAAGCAGGAGCACCATGTAACTTCACTATCTCTGCAAGATATAACTTAGAATAATCTTCCACCAAATAACTAGTCCTCATAGGCATGAACTGAGAACACTTGGTTATCCTATCCACATTGACCCAAGTTGAATCACCTTGATTTCGGCATCGAGGAAGACTAGTATCGAAATCCATATTAATCACCTCCCACTTGCATTCGAGAAATTCTTTCTCTTGGTAAAAAACTGCAGGTAATATGTGCTTAACTTTTACTCGTTGACACACCATGCACTTAGCCACATAGTTAGCCACATCTCACATCATATTATTCCACCAATAGAACTCTTTAAGATCATGCATCTTTGTAGAACTAGGATGAATAGCATAATGAGATCCATGAGCTTCGGCAAAAATCCTTTCCCTAAAACCATCCACACTGGGAACACATAACCTTCCTTTGTACCTCAAGATACCATCTCCACCAATCACAAAGTTAACAACCTTTTTCTAACCCATATTTCCTCGAATCTTCATCAAATTAGGATCTAACAATTGATTTTCCTTTATATCAACAACAAAAGATGACTGCGATACCGATACCCAAATACACCACAATCCTCTAAGTCTGTGAGACAAACTCCAAGATTATCAAAGCAGTGAATGTCCTTTACCAACCCCCATTTATCCTCATCAACATGAACTAGTCTCCCCATCGATAAACTGCTAAGAGCATCAACAACTATGTTAGATTTACCTAAATAGTAATAGAGAGTCATATTGTAGTCCTTCTGCAACTCAAGTGACCTTCTTTTCTTAAGATTTAACTATTTCTGAGTAAACACATACTGTAGGCTCTTATGACCAGAAATATGTCAACATAAACCGTATAAAGATAGTGATGCCAAATATTCAATGCAAATACCACAACTAATAACTCCAAATCATGAGTAGGGTAGTTCGTCTCATGAACTTTCAACTGTATAGAAACATAAGCCAGCATGCTACCATGCTACACCACCATACAACCATGACAAATACGAGAAGCATCATAATACACTATGAAACCATCATTATCCTCGGGCAAGGTCTAAACTGAAGATGAAGTTAAAACTACCCTCATATGCATCTTCATATTCTCAAAACTACCCTCACACGCATCAGACCATAAAAAATTCACCTTCTTTTGGGTTAATCTAGTCAATGGAGCAGCTATAGTTAAAAAACTTGCCCCAAACCTCCTATAGTAACTGGCTAAGGCTAAGAAGCTCTGAATGTAAGTTAGAGTCACGGGTCTAGGCCACTTCTTAACCATTTCAACCTTTTGTCAATCAACCATGATCGTTTCACTAGAGATAACATGACCAAGAAAAGTCACAGTGTTCAACCCAAACTCATACTTAGAGAACTTGACATATAAATACTAATCCTTTAAGGTCTGCAATATAACACAAAGTTGATCGATATGATCCACCTCACTCTTAGAGTATACCAGAATATCATTTAGGAAGAAAATAATGAACAAATCCAGAAACTAACGGATGACCCTATTCATCAAATCCACAAATGCTGCTGGAGGATTGGTCAACACAAAAGACATAACTAGGAACTCATAATGACTATACCGGGCCCTGAAGGCATTCTTAGGGATATCCTATTCCCTAATCATAAGTTGATGATAAGCAGACCTAAGATCAATCTTAGAGAAATACTTTGCACCTTGAAGTTAATCAAACAAATCATCGATCCTAGAAAGAGGATACTTATATTTATAGTCACCTTATTCAGCTGACAAAAATCAATACACATACGAAGGGAACCATCTTTCTCACATACAAAAAACATAAAAGTACCCTAAGGAGATACACTAGGATAGCTAAAACCTTTATCTAAGATATCCCTTAATTTCTCCTTAAGCTCCTTCAACTGCCCCAGAGCCATTATATAAGGAGAGATAGCCATAGGACGAGTGTACAAAAAAAGATCAATCCCAAAATCAATTTCCCTGTATGGAGGAACACAAGGAAGATCATCAGGGAAAAACTCAGGAAACTCATTAACTATAGGATCGGATTCTAAAGTAGGACCATCCGAGTTAAAATATTTATCTCGAACCAAATATTACTAACACCCTTTGGAAAACAACTTTCGGACGCTAAGATATGAGATAGAACCCCCTTCCAATATAATGACCTTCTCATTATAGAGTTTAAACATGACCTTATGGATCCAACAATCTAAGAAAGCATTGCATGAATGCAAACAATCCATCCCTAATATGACATCAAAGTCAACCAAATCTAACTTTATCAAATCGATAAGAGTTTCTCTACCACTAATAGATACCACACACCCTCTATAGACTATTTTAGCAATCACGGAGTAACCAATTCGGGTAGTTACCAAAAAAGTATCTGAAATAAATTAAGTACCAAAACTAAAATGCACAACCACAAATAGGGTCGCATAAGAAAGAGTGGACCCTAGATTAAGTAAAGAATACACATCATGTGAGAATTGATTCAACTTACCAGTAATGAAATCAGTAGATTCCTCACAATCTTAATGAGACTCAAGAGCATATAAGCAATTTTGGCTAGTGGCGATACCAAAAGTAAAAATAGATGTAGAAGTAGCACCCTTTGGTGCAGGAGCAGATGGAGAGCCAATAAGGATCTTGTTATCCCCAGAAGCCATTCTAGCATGACAGTCACACTGCATATGAATAATTTGACCATAATAAAAATATATGTTCTTCCCTTTCTTATAGATCCATGGTGCGACCGCCCATAAAATCTACAAAGAGGGTAGGACAATACCGACTGGGCCTCACTAGTCTGTGATTGGGCACCCTGTGCCCGAAACCCACCATCATGCTATGACCAATGATCACCCAAAAACTTCAGGTAATGAGCACGAGACGTGGGGAAAGAACCAGAACTCCCAACTTCTTCTTTGGCCACTTACAACCATCTCTATCACTTTGCTACAAAGGCCTAAATTTCTTCCCCTGCCTCTCACTAAACTCAACCTGATTCCTCTTCTCTTTCTCCATATGCTGTATATACACAATTAACCTAGAGATATCTGTGTCCTTGATTAACAAGGAAACCTTACTCTTAAGGATCAACTCACAAGACAATCTCAAAGCAAATATATTTATTCTAGCCCTTATGCTTGAAACCAACTTAGGAGCATACCTGCACAAATAATAAAATTTTAAGGTATACTCCTTCACAAATATACTACCTTGCCTCAAATTAACAAACTCTTCTACTCTTACTTCCCTCAACTCCTGAGGAAATAAGTTGTCCTGAAAAACACTAGAGAATTCTTCCCATAAGGAAGAACCAACATCCACTCCCCCCATCTGTTCCTACTCTTTGTAACACTGGTACGCCATATCTTTCAATTGGTAGGCAGCAAACTTAACATCTTCAACCTTCGAAGCATGCATAACCCAAAAGATCTTTTCCATTTCATCAACGAAATGTTAAATATGCTCCTAAAGTTTAATACTCATAAACATATAAGGATGCAACCTCATAAATTAATCAATGCTTGTGGCCAAAGAATATTGAGTAAAAGGAATACTGCACTCAGACTGAGAAGCTACCAACTAAGTTAAAAGGGTAACTGAGCGATGGAAATCAGCATTAGTAGCCTCTCCTTTAGGGGACTGAGTATGAGTATTTCCCTAAGAAGTAGGATTGGATACAGGTGGAATCCCATAAGGATAGTCAGATGCATCGACCCTTGACTAGGTTTGGACTCCAAAAGTTGGATGAGCTTCGTCCATATAATCCTCAATCGGGATAGAAGAGTTTGATGAACATAGATGTTCTTGGAGATATGATATGAAAGATGAGCAAACAAAAATCAGAAGAATTCAAGACCTTAGACTCTATAGCTTTAAGTAAGATAATTAGAAAGTGAAACCTTCCTAAATGTCTCATAGACTCTCTTTGATAAGTGTGGCATGCTATATACCCATAAAAAAGACTTTACTTGACACGACTTTGCAGATACCCAACTGACCATAAACCTAAACTATGATACTAACTTGATATGACCTAAAACAGGGTTGTGTTATAATAGGCATCTCAAGTTAAACAAGGACCGGAGATCACCCCCGATACCCAATCCAACCAGCTAATGAACCATAATTCAATAATCAAATCTATATCCATTCCATAACATACTTGAGCCCATAGTTTGTCCATACAAAGACTCTAAAATAAAGAAAGAATATCCAGTCAGGACATGTCCCAACCATAGCCAAAAACAATATCCAAGTCTAATATAATAAAGACAAAAGAAACTAAAAGCAAGAAATTGAGCCTTCCAAAGTATGAAAGTTCACCACTTCCAGTCACCACAAGCTTTCCTCGAATCCAAGTCACTGAGAAGGAAGTGAGATAGTATGATCACTACCTTATTTCATGGGGATACACCATCCGAGGATGGTAAGTAAGTATAAGGATAAAATAATGCAAAAAGTTAAAAACCAATCATTGAGTACGCATAACTAATGAAATACATATATATATATATATACATATATATACCTTGACTGGATAGGAAATAAGATTATCTTGAGCTTTGAAAACATTAAACTTGGTTGTGTAGCATAACCATCATATAATAAGGCACCCACGAGCTATGTAGGCCCAGCTCTCCCCAACCTAGAAGGGCCCCAGTGCATGTAGCCATACGAACTAGATAAAATCCATAATTGTATATGCCTATATAGGGGACTTGAACCTCTCAACATAATCAAGGTGACATAGCTCCAACTTACATAATATGCGAGACTTGAACCTCCCATTTATATATACAATCGGGGGACTCAAACCTCCCAATCATATAGATACACGCACCATCTACCGTGGTTTCAACTGTTAGTCCTTCAGAATCCACTTTCATGACTCGGCTACACATCGTACTTTAAAGCCCAAATTAAAACATTCTTACACGTGGAAAAAATAATTAGTCTGACTACTTACCAAAGGCATCCCATTGGTATCATCATGCCAAGCCTATTTGCAAGCATACATCATGCCATAACCATTATCATTCAACTTTGGGAACTTAAACCCATTGTTTATACAAAGCCATCAATTCCATTCAATATTTAGGGAATTGAACCCATTAATCCATTTAATCCACCAAGATTATAATACAGTTCAACTTATGGCCAATAAGACCTTTCATGAAACCACTTACCAATCATTTACATTATTAGGATAATGCCTTAGTTCAAAACACATTTCTATTAAATTTATAGTCATTAAGACCTTTACAAAATCATTCATCCTTTATTTAAATTCTTATACCAAGCATTAGTTATAGATCCAATTCATTATGTGACAAGATTCTTCTCCTAGGCATTTTCACAAACACATTGAGGGCATACTTTAAGCAAGACCAAAACTAATGTAAAAACCATCAAATTTAGGGTTAATCATGACCCAATTGTTAAACCATAATAACCAAGAACCTTTACATGAAAATCTATCATTAAAATATGTATATTCATAATTTAAACAAAAATTAAACAATACTCAACAATATGCAACAAAACGCTCAACATTGGTTTTCAAAACCACCATTAATGAATAATAAACAATGTTTTAAATACATGATTTTTATGGACTATCAATGAGGGAAGAGTCACATGCCTTATTCAAGAAAATTCACAAAAATAACTTGAATCTTGAGCCTCAAGATGAACACCTTGTAGAAACCTTAGCCCAATCTTTAAAGAGTGTTTAGAGAGAGTTTTCGGAGTATTTTAATCCTTCAATGTGTGTTATGAGAGGCTGAAATTATTTATAAGCATGGGTACTTAAGATTTATGGGGTGAGAAATGTTTAGAATACCCTCAGCTTAAAAGCTGAAAAATGGTATGCAAGAGGGTACGACCATACTACCCAAATCGTACCCACAACATACGAGTGGTACCCACCACTCGTACCCTAGGAAACAACTTGCAAACTAACACTATAAAACATACGACCACAAGGAACAACTCATATCCAGTCATACTATTAGTACCCTAGAACCTACCCTAGGTAGAATTATCTAGGCTAGAAATAGGACATTATACGGTTTGGATAACTCCTCGTACCCTAACATATGTCTAGTATGATGTTCATTTGTACCTTGGATAGAAACCAACCAAAACTATTTTGAGTAACATATCAGTTGAGGACCCTAAACCATACCCATATCATACGACAAGTACCATACAGTCATATGATGTCCAGAAGCTCAAACTCAAGAAACTTTCTAAAGTGTTTTTCATGTTACTCTATTTACTAAGAACTCATGTTTTAATGTATGATTTTCATGTTATTGTTAAGATTTTAAAATAAAGGTTGTGGGTTTTGGATGTTTATGGTTGAATACTATTTCTCATGTTTTTTTCTTATGTTTATTAAGGTTTTAAAGATGTGGTTGCATGGGCATGGTGGTTGAACTTGATAATGGAAAATTTCAATAAACTTGTGACTTTTGAGTGGTTATCACCCAACCTTGTTTTGTAAAACTGGTTACTAGTTATGAGAATGGTGGGAATTTGAACTAGGGGTACTATGGAATCCCCAAAGTACTTGGTTTGACTATTAATTTAAATTAATGCATTGCATAAATTGTAATGGAATATAAAATGGTTTGGTTTGGTTTTAAATGACTTCGAAAAGGCCTTGGTGGCCAGGGTTTTGATTTAATGGTCTATATGGAATAATGGAAATAGACTTGCAAGCTTTAATTTTTGTATGATGATACCAATAGTAAATTACTAATTAAGAGATTCCTTGGTAAATGATTCAAAAATGTGTAAATGATTTTAATATGGGCTTGATAAGGGTTGTGTAGCAAATCCATGGAAGGTGGAGGTCTCGGGGGATCGATCTTAGAAACTTATGTTTTCTGATATGAGGTTGTGTCATGGTGAACGTGTACATGATGTCACACTTTATATTTTGGGGGATGTACTAGTCATCTCAGGATTTTGTCTAGTACATGTGGCTAACGCACACTAAGGACCTTTTAGCAGGGGGAGTTAAACCTATATAGCTCTTGGGTTCCTTTTGAATGGAAGAGTTACACAGTCTAGGTTAAGATTTTAAATTTATGTTAAACCTTGTTCCCTATTCTGTCATGATATATATATGTATATATGTGATTGCATATGGTTATCTAATTTGGTTTTGAATAATGGCATTATTTATCTTTATCCCTGATTTACATGCTAGTAATTACTATGTTAACCGCCTTCCAGCGTTGTATCCCCATGAGATGCAGGAATCGGCCATACTACTATTCCTCCTGCTCAGTGACTTAGATTTGGGGACAACTTTGAGTTAGATTGAAGTGGTGATTTTTCATACTCTGGAAGACCCCATTTAATGCTATGGACTTCTCTTCATTATTGTTATTTCTATAGTTTTGTTTTTTCCTATGGTCGAGGGCATGTTCCAACTAGATATTCTTTAATTATGGTTAGAGAATTTGTTAGACTACTATAAGCATTGGGAGTGTCATATTAGTGTAAGCATTGATATTGGTATTGAGATGGGGATTGGTATCGGTTGGATAATTGGTTGTTATTCTTTGGTTATGGTTATATATTTTATTTATTGTCTATAGATTAATATTGCTTTATCTTATTTTAAGTTTAGAATTTATCCGACATGGGATGCAGGGTAGATAACTATTGGGTATTTGGGGTTGTCTTCAATTCTAGTTGGACTTGAGATACCCAACATCACTAGGCCCTGATTTAGGTCATGTCAACTGAATAGGCTATTAATGAGTCATTGCTCATGATATTTCTTATGAATATGATAATGCTATGAAATTATGCTATAAATCATGCTAGAAAATATTCCTAATGATAATATTAGCAATTGTGCCATTTATTGTGTTAGAAGTCATGCCTATTGATTATATAGGAAATTATGATATTAGTTATGCTTGAAATAATAATGTTCGATTATATGAATACTCGTGCACGGTGATATTCACATGTGTTGATTACTTATATTATCTTTTTTTTTTCTATTTAATTACTCACTATGCACAACGATGTTAGAGATGATTTAGGTTTATTTATGTACCTTGACTTTGTTATGTTATCTAGCATTTTATCATGATTATATCATAGTTTATCTTATTCGGCCGATCATGCCCACTGATTACTTATTGTTTTGACACTCATAATATACTTCTATACCTTTTTGGTAAAGATCCATGTCCTAGCTATTGCCATTGATCATTGTTCATATGGTGACTGATTTTCAGAGATAGGGTGAACTCTTGGAGTCTAAGTGGCTCATTTCCCTCTATCTTTATTTTTATTATTTTATTTCAATAAAAATGTATTGACTATTCTAGAATTTTGACTTGTATTGATACTGTGAGATGCTCTTGTAGTGGCTCTACCAGGTCGTGGGATTGGTATCTTGTATTGAATATTTTTATCTATCTAGAACACTTTGTTATTTATATACCGTATTCTTGAATTTTTTCGATGATGAGCATTTCCTACTGAATAACTTATTGCGTTAGCTCCGAGTTATGGTTTTGTCATACCTACTGGAGATATTTAGTAGGTGCCATAATGACTCATAAATCAGGTCATGAAACTCACTCCAGGTAGATAAACATGAAGTGTAGATCTTCACAAAGTTCATAATGTGTAGGTTTATGTCATTAGTAGGAGGGCCCACAAAACCTCCTTTAAATTCACCAGTTGGATCATTGCACTCGGAATTTCGAGCTTAGTATATTGAGGAAATTCTTGTGGAATGATTGCACATATTTTAGATGGCTCTTCATAACCCAAATCTTTCTTTGAATCTTTAGAAAAAGGAAGATATTGTTGTAGAGGCTGTTGTCCCCTATTTCTTCTCTGTCGGTGCCTCTCATCAAGTGTATCTAGATGATCTGCATCATCTTATCTAGCCTTCTCTTCCCTTACTGCTTACCTGGCAGATGCTTTTCCAACACTTCCTTAATCACTAACAGAATAGTGACTTTCTATGCAGTTTCCAAACTATCATGTTATCGTAGTGGCTAATTCAAAATTGCTAGGTCATCCTAAATATCCTAGAGAAGGGATCTATAGTCATGAGCTCCTTTTTCACTATTATTCTGTTGTTTCTTAGAGTTCTCTTAAGTTTCATATCAAATGGACTTAGGGGATTTCCTTGACTCTGAGTATCGGGCATAAACTAATGTGTGCCTTAGAAACCATAGAAAAGGAACAACAAGAAACAACAACAAATAACCTCAACAAAAACACTCTAAATAATTTCGTAACCATGTATCCTCACAATGGTGCAAAAATTTGATGTCTCCCAAATTATAAATCCTAAAATATATAAAATGACCATTGATCAAATATAGAACACACATAGGATGGGGTCTATCCCACAGGGAATATGATGATTTTCTATTGCATGTTTGTTTAATTAATTTGAAATAAGTAAGAGAACGGGATTTTGTTAGATAAAATATAAATAGTAACAAGTGTTTAATTGTTGGATTTGTAATCAATATGAGAAAGGAACTAGGACAATGTTCCATAATAACTTCATAACTCTGTAAGGTTCTCCATACGTTGTGATCTCTTATGGTATTCGGCACACAGAGTTGATATATTTTGTATCTTATAAAATACCAGATTATGCCCCTTGTAGATGACTATCCCAATCATAAATGTTCATGTGTCATGGTTTTTACATTATTAAACTATATCAATGATTCCAATATAGTCTTTCCCTTTTATTGGCTCAAGGATAATTAAATGAAAATAACTCCAAGTTTTGTTATTGATTCACTATTCCTATCATATTACCTTTATAAAGTCTAGGGTAGAGGTAGGACAAGTTCCAATGTGTGCACTTTATATAAAGGAAACAATCACAAAGAAACAACAATACATTCCCAACTACCCTTTGAGAGTCAAACTCGTACTTTGAATGATACATTGTTAATCCGTCTTGGTTCCCGCTACACTACTTGTGATGTTTATATACTCATAATTTCAAGAAGAAAAAAATAATTCATAGATCAAAATATAGGTATGAAATTACAATATCATAAGAAAATTCCAAAATCTTAACTTGAAATAAAACCTAGAATCGATAATTATGAAATCCCAAGAATATGCCATAAAATCTCACATATAATGTTTATAAAATATGAAAGAGTATAAACTCATACAATAAACCCATAGGAGTATATATAGACAAAACAAAACCTATCCTACTACAAACAGGAAATCTAGGTCAGTCATCTAGTACGGGTTGAAGGCATAATTACGGTTAGATACCATAATCATCCTTTAGTGCTCGTAGTTTCCTCAAGGACTTTATCATATTCAGGTATTTGATGGTACGACTCTGTTTTATCAACATACAATTATATGATATTGTTGTATTATCATATTCAACTTAAAATTCTTCAAAACTCACATCTGCCTTTTAGTCCCATGACCTCAAGATACAACCATCACTTTTGAGCAAGGTCATGGGGAATCTTTTATGGTGATTCTCATACTTAGCTCCTACATCTTTATTTTCAAGCCTACCTTTCATGACAATATTCTACGATCGTATTATCATGGTACGATTATGGGACCAGTTTATCTGATCAATACCTGAATATCACTTCTCTAACTCTTCCTATGAGGCTCAAGTATGACCATGGTAAGATCCCACAATCGTGACAATGATCTTTTGGGGCCCATTTTAGTCCAAATTCTAGCACTCCACTCTATTTTATATATTAGACGTGCAAAGACCAATAAATCCATTATATCCACATAAACATACCCTTGTACTTGCAAATATTCACCATTATAAACATCTCTTGTGTCGTCAATTCATGGCATATCGCAACCACACAAACCCCGCACTTTCATCATTCAAGTAACAAATTTTCAAAGAAATATAATAGTTAATAAGGTCAAGTACATTAACATCCAAGAACAAAATATGGAATATAACATCTTTAATACATCCTCAAAAAATAAAATTCAACGTACAAAAATTCTAAATATCTAGTCTATTACATTAGAAACTAATAAAATCAAATAAATTTTCTTTATCTTAATCAATAAGGATAAGTGAAGATGAGAGATTTCCATAGTTTCCCAGAAGATGAATTCCCACCCTTGGACCATATGTCACAGTATTGTCTACATGTGAGATCTCGTTGATGCCACTGGAATATGCTCTGAACTCAACAAAAGTAGTATATAGGGTAGTTCCAACTACAACAACAAACATATTAACACCAATAAATCCAATCAAGTAATGAAACTCCAATTAAGTATGTAAATGCTAAATTCAGTGATAATAAAAAAGAATAATTTAAGACCAAGCCAATTTCTACTTATATTAGGAAAACCTCTTGATGTCATTCGCTTCATGAAATAGTTAACACCAACCACTAAAAATAAATATTAAGTCAAAGGACAATCCACACAGGAAAAATCAAGGTAGTATTAACATAAGTACAATACACAAGGAACTCAATAGAAAATATGAAATATACAAAACTTGGTCCACTCAAAGAACCATCAAACTCATCACATTACCATATAAACACATGCTATAGGACATATGGTTTCCCACTAGCCATGACCTGCATGGGGTGAGCTCAATAAATGAATAAATATAATAAGTCAATGATGTAACTATCCATCCTTATCCCAAACAAAGTATTTTTCCACCGTTATTTCATAAAAATACACCAATTCTACCACATGCTATATATTTAGCAAGACTCAACTCACAACAAAAATAATATATTATTCACTAGTACAATTCTCTCAGAAGATTTAAATCTAACCAACACTTATTATTTATTTTGAGGCCTATTTTATACCCTCCTAGATGGGTAATGTTAATTTTTGACTTGCATTATGTTTAGGGATCTTAAAAGGTATTTTGGGAAAGTTTTGGATTTTTCAAAAGGAGCTTGGGGTTATTTTGGGACCCTGAGGCAGTAAGGGTCTACGATAAGGCCTTGTCATAGAGGTTAACTTTTTCAATATTGGTGTAGCGCGGAGGCTAACCTCTATGATAGTGGTGAGCCATGCCAGTGCTTTAATTTAATCTAGTTTGATGTTTTTACTTAAGGTGAGGGGCTTTTGATCTTTTTACCCCTTGTACGACCTTTAAACATAAAATAACCTCATTCCCTTTAGGTTTTAAGGATCAAATCATTCTCTTTCTCTCTCAAACTCAAAACCCAAGAACATGCAAGTGTTTTATAGGGAATTCATCGTCGAGGCCCCAATCTACAAATTGACGTTAATTTTTTTTTATGTATTTTAGACATATTTCTCTTACCTATACAAAATTTTACATTTTGGCATTAATTGAATGGGTTTTCTTTGATTTAAATTGTGGGTTTTGAAATTGGGTTAAGGGGTTTTGGTTGTTACTGATTGAATTACTTGTCCAATGTATTAAATTGATTATTCATGCTTTAATTAATGTTTTGTGGATTGAATTGGTACATTATTTAATGATTTCCATTTTCCCCAAATTGGATGAATTTTGGCTTGGTAACTTCATTAACCTCAACCCACTTTACAATCTTGATTTTAAATATGAATAATTGCATGGTCTAACTTGATTTGAACCCATTGTATTGCATTAAAGGATAAATGGATATAAATATGGTTTTGGATGGCCTTGGTAGCCTTGGTTTTTGGATTTTTATGGAACTTGTTAGTCCAATTTGGTTATGTGGATTTGGTTTGGAATTATATATATAATCTTGAAAGCATATTAGTATGATAATACCAAGTGGTAATGCCTTAATGAATGACTGTTGGGTTATTGGTTGGTTTTAAGTGCAAATTGTTTTAATTTGGTCTCAAAGAGAGTTGTATTGCTCACCGTGAAGGTCTAAATCCTAGGTGTCGAGTACTAGAAAATCTATTTGCCGGTGTTGGAGCTATATATGATTGTGTGCTTAGTAAACACATGATATACATATATTTTTGGGACGACTATTGACTATGGTGGCTTAGTTTTTCCTTGATTTTCCTCAGTTCTTATGGCTAACACGTACTGGGCCCTTTCAGTAAGCGAGCTAAACATATATAGCCCATGGGTGCCTTTAAGACGGATCGAGCTACATAGCTTAAGTTAAATCATAAAATCTCATGTTCATGAACCTTTATCCTATCCTAACATCCTATATATGTATATATGAATATGTGCATGTGGTTTTAACTGATTTTGGACATAATATTATTTTATCACTTTCCCTCAGTTAAATTCTAGTGCTTATCCCATTTTCCATCCTAGGATGCTACATCAATTCATAATGTCGGGTCTGAAAACTTTTTTGTTGCTGCTGTGTAGGTAGGTGCTTGAGAACATCTGTTAAGTTGTTTTGAAGTGGTGAGCCTCCATCATTCGAAAGTCTTTATCATCTTATTGACTAAGTACCTTAGATTCTTTTTTTTTCATAGTGGAGGGTATGTCCCAACTTAGTTGCTATTCTGATTCTAGAGGCTATTATGGACAAGTATGGGTTGGTTGTTGTTTTAACTCTTAGTTTTCATTTGAGTTATCTATTCATCTTCTTATTGCTATTTGATTGGTTTTCTTTTTATTATTATTATTTTGCTTTTGAGGTTAGGCAAAGGGGGTGGTCTCCGGTCCATGGTAGGATTGGGATACCAATTACATCTAGGACCATGGTCAAGTTGTGACAAGCTTGGTATCACAACACAATTTAGAGTCATTGGGTGTCCATAATGTCTTGTTAAGCAGAGTCCTTTTTATGGGTGTGTAGCGCACCACCCTTATAAAAAGGAGGCCATAAGGCATTTAGGAATGTTTTCCTTTCTTGTGTTCTACTTTTGGGCTATAGAGTCTAGTATTATGAAACTTCTCTAGCTACTGGCTTCCTCGCATTTTAGATCATGCATCCCTGGCGATTTGATGTTCATAGAAACTCTACTGGAACCTCTATTTCACCCGAGGAGAACGTTGATGGGACTTTCTCAATTTACGGAGTGTAGACCAGGTATAGGGTCCCTGCTCCTGATTCTACTGCTCTATATAGAGTTCCACCAATCCCTACTAGTCCACTTCGAGCTTCCTAAGCTGGTGACTTTGTTAAAGGAAAGTGAGGTTGTGTTATGTGTTAAATCAATCTAATGGATCCCTCGACTCATAATTCGAGGATGAATAGTCCTAGAGAGGGAGAATGTAATACATCAGATTTTGGTCCATGGAAAATTCCTTAGCTTTGGGATCACTGCCTAAACTATGGCTCACCTTACATAGTGTAAGGTGTCATTACGGGTCATGGGACCCAAGTTGTAGGGTGACCAGTGAAGGTTGCTCTTATTTCTGCCTTAGATATGACTTGACTTAATGAATCATAATTTCTCATTACGAGTCATAGTTTTCCAATTGTAGGGTGACCAATGTCTTTCCCAAACTTTCTGAGCAGAGTATGACTAGGACATAACGAATCGTATGGACTCTTTATGAGTTGTATGGTCCATTTCATAGCTGAACCAGTGTGGTATCCCTTTTTTTTTTGTGACCACGAGTTCTCTACACGAGTCATAATGTCTAAATAAGAGTCATATGACTCAAATTGTAGTCAGACTAATATGGGTGCCCCATCCTTCTTCTCAAACTACGGCTTGTGGCAATGAGTTATAATATGTTCTCACAAGTTAGTGAGTGACCCATAGTCACTGGCAATAATTTTTTAGCCTTATATTAAGGGTACTTTGTACATTTCCCCTTTTCACCAATTATAACCCACGACTTAAAACCCTACTGGAGACCCTATTATCATCCATAACGAAATAAAAACAACTCTCAAAACTCTCTCAACTTCTCTCAAGCAAAAACACTTAGAGATTCTCAAGGTTGGAAAATAGTGCTTCCTAGGGCGATTTCTTCTATAAATTTATTGGTGATTAAGGCATATGACTCTACCCTTAAACTTATTTTCCTTAAAGCATATGTATCAAATGATTATTTATGTGAAATTGAATATTGGTTTTGAATGGGTTAAGGGTTTTGACATGGTGGAGTCTTAAATGTTTTTCCCATGATTACTATGAATTGTTCATGTTTTGAATCAAATGTTTTATAAATAATGGGATACATGGGTGTGGAAATTGGAATGGGGGTCAAGGGATTCCCCCAATAGGATGATTTTGGTATTGAAATTAATTTGGGAATTGTGTTCCCTCAACCCACTTGTGTTTTTGATTTCGAAATATGACTTGTCACATGATTTGACTTACTTACCCGCACTATTGTAGTTCATAATTGGTTGAAAGGTTAAACATGGATTTTGAAGGCCTTAAAACCTCGGGGGTGAAAGGATTCCCCCGAGTGGATTTGATAAACTAAAAGGGGTCGAGGTATTCACCAAACTTAATTTAATGAACAAAGGGGGTCGTTGCATTCCCCTAGATGATGGAATATAATTAAATTAGCATAAGTGTAAGCTTTCAATTGTAAGGGTTTGATGATTGATGTGCTTTCCTTACCGTGTTATTCAATGGTTAAATGAATCAGTTATGTGAAACTTATTTTAAATTGGGCTTAATGGGTGTATGTAGCTACATCGTGAATGTGTGTGTTGAAGGATATGTACTGGAAGTCTTAATGACTATGTGCTTGCGATACATTTAATATATAATTGTATCCATTATTGACATAGGTTCGGGGCATTCCCTGGTGTTTCGTGATACCTCTAGTTCGTGCGGCTAACACATATTGGGTCTTCCATGATACCTCTGGATCGTGTGGCTAACACGCACTGGGGCCTTTTCAATAGGGGGATCTGAACCTATATAGGTCATGGGTGCCTTTTTATAATGGTGAGCTACATAGTCCAGGCTAGTATTTTTACTTCATACTATGGCTTGTTCCCTACCCCAGCAGGATTATATAAATACATGTACATTGTATGCATATGTATTTTACTGTGGTTTGGATAAGGAATTATTTTATCCCTTACCTTAGTTATATGTTAGCTCAACCCGCTAACCCTCTCAAAATATTGTATCCTCATATGACGCAGGCACCAAAAATGCTTTTATTTTTCTGGTGCAGTGGTTGATGATCTTTGGATAGATGCAGAGTTAGTTTCAAGTAGTTATCTTCCATTTATCGGAAGGTCCTTATTTTATGATTTTGTTTTCTTAAATCATATTCATTTCTTTGGTCTAGTTTTGGCTATCATTTGGGCCATGTCCCAACATAGACTGATTTGGTCCTATTTCGAGGCTTTGTCGATTACTGGGGATTTGCTATGGTTGTTGATATATCTTATATTCCATTTGTGCTTATTTTTCCTATCTTGTAATATGTTCGAATTCAGCCACAATTAGTGTATTGTGTTTTGTTTTCTAGGAAAAGGGGGTGGTCTCCAGTCAATAACAAATTTGAGATACTCATCACAAATAGAACCTTTTTTGGGTTTTGACCAATTAGTATCAGAGCTTAGGTTTATGGTCAATTAGGTAACCATAAATTATTGTCAAGTAGAGTCTCTTTTATGGGTTTGTAGCTTTCCAAAATTATAAGGGAGAGACTATAAGGTATTTAAGAATATTTCCCTTCTTTTTTGTCCTTTTTTTAGGCTATAAAGTCTAAGGTCTTGAAAAATCTATAAACTCTAGCTAATTGCATTTCTAACCATGCCTCCTTGAAGATCAGATGCTCGTAGAGGCTCTTTTGTCCCACTTAAGGGAAATATGGATGGAACTCATCCTATGTATAGGTACAAACCCAATCTATGGTCCCTGCTTCTTATTACACTCATGGAGTTCCACTGGTCCCCACCAATCCTTCTGTAGCTTGTGAAACTCATGCTCAGTCACCTCAATGAGATATTTCTAATGATGAGTTCTATTATTTTATTTATCCGTTAACCCATATAGTGGCCTATATATCAAACTATTTTGGTCCTGTTAGTGGTAGAAAGAATCAGGCAAGTGAAAGATCGATAGAGTGAGAGGATCAGATATTCAGAGTAGGTGATAGGTTAAAAAATAGCGGTAGAGATGGTAGGCAGTGGATAAGAAGGGGGATTGGGGGAGTTACCATGTGAATATTAGTGCTACTTATCCCAGGTCTTTTGGTGATCGTGTCTTTTTGGGTTAACAGTGGATTTGAGGCACAAGGCTAATTTTGGGCTAGCAGAGCTCAGCCAACCCCACCCTATCCTCCTTGATAGTTTTATAGTCAGTTCCATTGTGGACAGTATAACGAAGGAAGGAATCAGTGTTATATGTGTGGTCAACTTGGTCACATACAATGGGAGTGTCCTTCAAGGGTTTCTACTAGAGCAAATAAGGTTCTATTTTCTACCTTTTTCAGCCCCAAGGATGAAGGATACTACTTCTGGTACCAACACTGGTCGAAATTATCCCTATGCTCTTTGTACTCATTAGGGATTTGGGGTATCTCCTGACATTATTTTTGGTCAATTACAACTTTTCTCTCATGTTGTGTGTTGTTTACTTTATACCAGGTCTACTCTTTTTTATGTGCCCCCTTATTCGGCTATTCATATTAGTCTCAAACTTGTGTGCATTCTAAATCCCTTTTTTCTGTCTACCCTGGTGGTTGACTCTAATGTGACTGGAAGAGTTAATAGGGGTAGTGCAGTTTCTATTTATTGTTGGGAAACTTTGGTAGACTTTATTGAGTTGGATGTGGTTGATTTTTATGTGATCTTGGGATGGAAATGCTATGTCCATGTTATTCCTCTCTTGATTGTTGAACTCATAAAGTTATTTTCAAATTTGCTAATGAGCTGATTATAGAATGGGAAGGGAGTTCCCTAGTGCCTAATCGAAGGTTTATTTCATATCTTAAAGCCCAAAAATTTATTTCCAAAGAGTTTTTGTACCAACTATTTGGGTTTAGGATTCTAATTCTAAGGGTTCCTCTCTTTAATATATTTTTTTTGTTAGTGAGTTCCCCATAGTGTTCTATGATATTCTCCTGGTATTCCTCCCGATAGGAAAATAGACTTTGGGATTGATCTTACCCCATATAACCATCCTATCTATATCCCTCCCTATAGAATGGCTCCGGATAGGTTGAAAGAACTTAAGAAGCAATTCAAAAAACTTCTTATTAAGGGTCTTTTCCATCCTAGTGTGTATCTATGGGATATTTTGTACTCTCGTGCATAAGGAAGATGGGTTCTTTTAGATGTGTATGGACTATCGGTAGTTGAATAGGGTGATTGTGAAAATGAATGTGTTGATTGATCGTACTTAAGTCAAATACAGATTTTTGAATGACCCCTTTATTTCAAGGACTAGCATACTATGTGGAATTCTTTGATAGTGTTGCATGATTTTTACCAGATACTAAGTTTGAGCTCTAGGTGTCGATTGTGGTAATGAGAGTCTAGCTCGAGGAGGTTGATGCGAGAGCGTGGGAGGGAATGAATAGGTTTAATTTGATATGTAAAAGAGATTAGGATGATAACTTGTGAAATAAAGGAGTGTGTAGTTGTGAGATTTACCAGAGGTCTATTGTTGAGACGTTGAATTAGGTCTAAGTCATTACATGGAGAAGAGAGTTAAGTTTTTAAGGATATGTTGAACCCCTGGTAGCATCGTGTTAGATGAGGTTTGAGTATGTAGGTGCCAGATGTGCCTAGTTCATTATATTGAACATCGTAGTATAAATAAGTTTAGGGAGTTCCATATGGTACCTTTCAGAACTCAATTGAGGAGAACATAGATAGACGCTGTAAGACATTAGTGTAGTTTTTAGAATTCTGTGAAGTTGTGAGGTTATGAAATTAGAGGTTTGATTCTAGTACATTATGTGCAATAGAAATATAACACTTTTGACACTTAAAACGAGGAAAATATGCAGGTTTCTGAGGTTAATTTGTTAGATATGATGCTTATTGGGTATGTTTTGTAGAAAATCATGTTTTGGATGATAAGTTTGTACAAAAGGTAAAAAAGGCATTTTTGGCTATTTTCAGAGAAAGTATGGATGTTCGGGACACTTTCCGGCTTGATCATGATCAAAGCATGTTTGAGAATCGAAGAAATGATTAAAATATCACTCCTAGTAGGTACTAAGTCAACCTACAGACCACATATAGTACCTTCGAACCACAGGTTGGCAAAGCAAGTGCCAGAAGTCTAAAATCCCGAGAGCTAACTTGTAGGATTTTTGTAGTCCAGTACCTATGCCCTGTACTTTTGCCCAGGGCTAGGACCGTAGGTACTACCTGTGCCTCAAGTCAAAGCGCAGGTACAGACCACATGTGGCCTCCGACATATTTTTCACCTATTTCATTTGGGATTTGGTTTTAGGGTTTCCACATGTACTATAAATAAACTTTATGTGTTTTTAGTAGGAGTTACGCACTTTTGATACTCAATAACATATTTTGATTACAAGATCCTATTTTGTTCTTGGAATTCACTTGTATTGACTTTGGTTCATTAATTTAGTTATGTTTTTGGGTTTTATTACTTCTTATCATTGTGATTTCATCTATGCTTTCGATTATGAATGTTATTGATTTCTTTACATGCATGAGTGTCTAAAACCCATATCCAGGGTTGTGGAAACCCTAGCAGATTAACGATGCAGTGGAAGTGCTTTTGTTGTTCTGAACCTATAACCATGCATGCATTGATTTATCTTCATTATAATAGTTTTCTTAATAGCTACACCTGTTATGATCCCTCCAAGATATTTAAGCTTACTCCAAAAGAGGAGTAGTGACTAGGAAAAGATAAAGACAACAATAGTTTGGAGTTTAACTGTTGATCGACGATTCTAGGTTCTATCTTTGTAAGATGGTTATATTTCATCTAATAACTAGATACTCAATAGGTAATGATAACTGGGATCAAAATAAGGGTTAGTAAGGCGACATCCTGAGACTCAAAAGGTAAAGGGTGAAATCTTTCTACTTATCCAAAAGACTGCAGAAGGCACATGAATTATCGATTCTAGATGCAAAGTATTGGGTTGGTTCAGCAAAGCACAATAAGCCTATGGAGCTGAGAAGGAATGGGGAACACAATCCTAGTGTTCACCTATGAATGATTACAACCTAAGTTAGTATAGTTACTTGCTCGAGATTATAATACAAAAACCCTGCATTTACTTTTCTTGTTCTACTTGAAGGCTAGAACTACTAAGATCCACAATTCCACGTGTTCCCTTTTGATTCGACCCCATCCTCTAATGGGTTACTATATTTTGAAAGTAACCATATCATCATTTTAGAGAAGGTGTTGTTTGGACGTCATAAAAACTTTGGAACCATTGCTGAATCCAAATCCAAAGAAGATCCTACAAACACCTATGAGGATGTCTGAGCAGAAAATAGATGAACCTCTAGAAGGGATTCGTGATGTTGTACCTTTCCCTCCTCCCAAAGGAGTATATGATATTGTTGATTGATAGACTTTTGAGCTATTATATCAAGATATAGCCGAGAGGAGGGCAATAGAAGAAGCATAGAGGGTAGCTAGGGAGGCAGAGCTAGCTGAACAGAGACAAGTAGCAGACCGCCGAGCAGCACTTGGTGGAAACCAGAACAGAGCTAGAGGTGCCTGTGTTCAAGTTATAACAACATATGAATATGTGCAGCCATATATAAATAATTAAGAAGACTTGGTATATGTTGATCCAGTAAGGACTGGAGCCATAGTTCCCACTGTTTTATCCGCAGGCATCAAATTTGATATAATGAGTGCAATGATCCAGCTTTTAAATCTAAAGGGTGTGTTTGTAGGTCTTCCTACATATGATGCAAACTTGAACCTTGCAAATTTTCTTGAGATTTGCAGTTCGTATACAAATCTAGGGGTGAATTAGAAAGCACTCAGACTGAGGCTGTTCCCATTATCATTTATAGGAGAAACGTCTTTATGGTTAGGGGACTGCTAAGAGACTCTATCACTTCATGGAACGAGTGCGCATGCAACTCTTGAACAGGTTCCTCCACTATCAAGGATATTGTATTTTAAGGACGTGATCTATAATTTTAGGTTGTTGTAGTAAGAATCTATGTACGAGGAATGGTTCATGTATAAGAAGAAGCTAAGTTTTGTTCCAAATCATCAGTTGTCAGGGACGAGCTTATTAGAGATATTCTACCAAGTCTTGAACATTAGCTCTAGAGCCATGCTAGACACCATATCTAGAGGATAATTTATGAGACTATGATAGGAGAAAGCTTCTGAGATGTTAGATCATATCTTTCTCACTAACAAAGGGTGGCAAACTGGAGAGGCTGAGGGGGGATCTGACACTTATACTATTGGTGCCTACTGTGACTAGAAAGTAGCTGATGACATAGTAGTACAAGAGATTGTGTTCTAAGAATTGATTTTAGGGTACTAACAAACAAGATTGAAGTAGTGACTTCCTAGAAGGTAAATGTAGTAGAAGTACAAGCTTCAACTTCCAAAGATTATGATTCTAAATTGGAGGAGGAAACAAATTATATGGATCGTTAGTTGGTGGGTTTCTGAGCCCAAGGGAAAGGGAACCAAGGTCAAAACTACTATGATAGATATAAATACCGTATTAGAGAGATAGATAGTGACTGGAGGAAGAAGGATGATTACAGAGTGAACGAAGACTGGTACATTCCACTTGGTGGACGTGATGCATAATCCAGAATGGAAGAGATGCTTGCTAAGCTGGTGTAGGGTCAGGAAAATCAAAAGATCATCCTTAAGGAGATTAAGGTCGACGTTTCAGGATTGACCCAGAAGGTCGAGTCACATGCCACTACTATAAAGTAGTTGGAGCAGCAGTTCGGCCAAATTTCAGCAACTCTGAACCAAAGGCAGCCAGGTACCCTTCTGGGCAACATGATGCAAAATCAAAAAATGATGGTCATGTACTTGCTATTACCATAAGAAAAGGTATAACCACTCTGGATCCCCATGAACTGCTGCAGAAGCATTATGAGACACCTATTTTTATGTCTTATAAGGTAACAGGTGATAAAGGTAAAGCTGTCAAGGACAAAGGTAAGGGTGATGTTGGATGTAATTATGCACTTTTGCATTGCTATCCTAGCTTATTTAGCCCTTTTTGATGACAATTCATGTTCTTTATGTGTTAATAATGTTATAAATAAGCATCTAAGGGTTTAAGTATGTAACTATGATGTTTAAAGGTGCTTTCAAATAATTTTGGATTCAAATTGAACATTTAGAGACGAAATGAGAAAACTAGTTTAACTATCTTGAGCTAGTAGTCATTCTGGTATATCGTGGTGTTTTCTAATGAATAGATGAATTCATAATTGTTTGAGTGTGTATTTAAGTGTGGAACAACTTTCTTATAATGTGTAAAGTTCAATTTTATCAAGCCAAGAGTCGAAATAATATGTTAAAGATCAATGTAATCAAGCCTAGTCTTAGCTCGTGTTTCTAGCTTGTCGTTGTGTAATATGTGTTGTTTTGAGCTCTAATATATGGTATATGAGGATGAAGGATGATTTTACATTTGATTATGTTTATATATGGATGATTTAAAGGATATAAATCAACACTAAACCTATACTCCTATATTATAACACTCATTAGAAAGTGTAAGAAGTCACTGTCAAATATAGAACCTAACTAAGTTGGGGTCGAATCCCACAGGGAATACTGTGAAAACTAAGTGTTGTGATTATTAATGGACTATTGATCAAACATTCCAAAATAAAGGGGGTTTGTTTCTTAACAGTTAAGTATTGTTTGTGGTGAATCGTGTTCCAACTAATGAGTATGCTTGCATATTTTGATTCAATGAGAATGAGTAAACTAGGATTATGGTCACCAAGATGTTATATCACTCAAGGTTGTGAGTTATCCAAATTCCTACTTAGTAAATTCTAATTTCAAGAAATATTGAACTCTTAAGTTCATCTATTCATTTCTCAACCTTAATAGATGATTTCCCTTTAATTCCTTCGAACTTAAACAATGCATTGATAAGCTCAATTTTTCTCTCAAGTGCATTAATCCTGTTAAGGAATCAACTATTAACCCAAAGGTTATAGCCATTGAATTCCTAGTAAATCTCCTCTTTTCCCAACACACACTTTTCTACTCAAACACGTGGTGTTCTTCGGCTCACCCTTCAAGTTTTCAATCAAGAAAGATCATGATAATGAATAGGATTTATACAATTGTAATTAGATGCGGAATTTGGGCATTCTCACAACCCTAAACAATGATTCACATCAAGACTCCCATAACCATAGTTATGGGTGCTTTAGCCACACATCATAGAAGAAGAAGATTCCATTGTTTTTCTCATAGATGATTCAGAAAGTTACTTACAAAATATCCAAAGAATTGTTCTTGATCTTCAGTGAATAATGAATAAAGTGCTCAAGTTAAAAATGTCAGCTTGTTTCTCAGAGAACAGTACGTTAAATTTGCTCAAAAGTTTGAAATAAGATAAAACATACCTAATCTAACCCTAGACTGGGTATTTATTTATTTCTAGGTACTGAGGTTTTAAAATTTGAACTTTAATATTGCTGTATCACGGTTGATGGTCAAGTTGATGGCTCATTAGTGGCGTAATGTTCCATCACTTGAACCATCATTGAGAGCCCCAAAATTCTTCATTCTATTTAAGAAGTGATGGCCAAGTTGATGGGCCATCAATGGTCTGATGGTCCGTCACTTGGACCGTCGCGGATAGACCAAAAATCCTTCATTCTATTTAGGAAGTGACGGCCAAGTTGATGGGCCGTCAATGGTCTGACGATCTATCAATTAGACCATTGCTTCATAACTTGAGGGACTACTTTCTATAACACACTGATGATCAAGTTGATGGTCCATCAATGCTGTGACAATCTGCCACTTGTATTATCAATTCTGTCCATTCTTCTTAGTGTTGATGGACACCCTGACGGTCCGTCACGTGGTTGATGGCCCATTTGTTTGGTCAGTAGTTCCCTTTTTTTCCTGTTTATCCAAGTTAATTTTTCATCTAAGTCCTTAACCTGAAAACATTAAAACCCAATATCAACTACACCAATAGTTCCTTAAAATTGCATAATTACCCCTCGTAAAAGATGCAAAATGTTCCATCCAAATCCGGAACATCAACAACCTCATCTTAAGACAATTGCTTGTCCTCAAGCAACCCAACACCATATCATACGCATAAACAAGAAAATGATGGGCATTTAATCGTTCAGATATACATGATATAACCTCTAAACTGTCACCTAACTCATGTACTTCAACACATCAGGATACACAGTTGGCACTAGTTACAAATCCACAGATACACGATCACGGACATAACAACTCATAGAATTCAGTAAGAGCAAGTATAGCTCAGGTTGCCCTTACAGTCAAAGAAGTCCACCATACATTATTCATTTAGCCAATGGGCTATAAACTAAGACTCTCACTCTCAAAAAGAAGTTACAAATGCAGCATACACACCCATAAGCTTTCCCTTATCATATAATGCTCCCCTATAGTTGATTTGCAAAGATCAAAGAGGACTTTCTATGGCTTGTAATAAGGTTTCAGTGCTAGGTTAGGAATGTTTTTGGGGAAGTGACTTCAAGTGTAGATTTCACTCTCTTCACCCTTAATTTGTTCTCACTATGACTTTACTCTTCGTCTTCACTTACAATCCATATCATCCATCTAAACTTTCACCATATACCCTTTTTTTGAATCAACCATTCTCAACTTATGCTGTTAGTTGAGGTGCACAATATCTAAATAGATCAGTGCGATATGATACATTTTCATTCAACTCCCAACCCACTTACATTAGATTGTTATCTTCTTAATAGTAGTCACCCTCAACATAGGAATTTTGCCTAAGTTAAGGTGCACGATTTCCTATACTGGAACAGGGTAAAAATTAGGTTTTAACATCCTACAGAGAATGAATAAAAATTATTGGGACTGAATAACCAACAAGAAAATCTCAAAAAGGGTGCAAGGGAAAAATCACATATTTTTGGTGGGATTTTTATAGATAAGTGAACTATAACTGAAAGAGTCCTGCTTTCATGTTCTATTAAATCAACCAAAAAGAAAAATAAATGAACCGGTCAAGTTTTAGTTATACACACTATGCAAGAACTATATAAAATCTCACTCTCACAAGCAATGAACTCATACTTATCTTACAGAATCTTGAAATTTCATCATATGACTATGCTTGTTCTAACTTCTAATGCGAATTCTAGATTCATAAATGGTTGTTTAAACATACATCTGGCGATAAGAAAGCATTCTCATAACAAGCATGTTAACAGTATTCCGCTATATTTATTATTCATCCATTCATACAAAATGTGCTAAAATAACAGAACATGACATAAATATAATCACTGAACAATATTTATAATACGATGAACAAGGAAAATAAATAGCAACCTAAACTTGCAGGTTCTACTAGATAGATCATGAGGGAAAAGAAAATAGGCAACAAAAACCTTTGTGGTTATCGAAACACAACAAGCACAAGTATACCCACCCCCACTAAAAATAAAAGCTTTGTCCTTAAATGCATTAATAATAAAGTACAAAGGAGTGTAATACTTGCAAATCCTCTCAGGCTTATGGGTCTATCGAATGTTGTGAGGCTTTATTAGCCTCAGGAACAACAGTAGTGACCCTAATGGTGGTAGGGGTGCTCAAATCATCTTCCTCCGGATTTGAAGGGATCACAAATGGAATCGGGTCTGGAGTGGCCCGCCTTACTGGGCCTGAACTGGTTGATACTCTCACTGCTTTATCAATAGCCTTTTTCTTTCTCATCTCCTTATCTTTATTCGATCTCTTAGCATCTTTCTTTAGGTCTCGTGCATCTCTTTCCTCCGGTGTCATATCTTCGCTTCTCCTTCTTCTTAAAGTCTTCCTTTTAGTACTTTCATCAACCTACTTACCTTTATACTTAAGCGGCCTACCCATCAAATCAATAAGGCCCTAATCTTCATCACTAATGATCAATGCAAGATCAAAGATGGGATATAGTGGTTTCCTTTTTAGCTCAGCGATGTCAGCCCGTGCTTGTCAAAACTTTGCCACAAACCTCACAAAATATAGAATTGATAACTCATCCAACCATTTTTTTCACATGCTCCTCCATTTCGTCCATATTGGAATGGATATTTTGATAAGGTTTGAGGGCTTTCTCAATAATGGGGTCAATGAATGGCTTGAACTGCTTTACCCATTCATTTCGATGCTTCTTCCACTTTTTCTAGGCTCTCTCAGATTTGATAAAGTTCTCTTGTGCCATCCGATATTCAAAATATTGAGGTAGGATAGACCCAGTATCTGTATTTTCTGCCATCATAGGCATAGAAGCTGACACTGCTTAAGTATTGAGAGGCACACAATCTGGTGGAACATTAGTTGTAATTGGTAATGGCATACCTGGAGGGATCTCAGTTGTCCCTAGGGATGGAGCTAACTATTATTTATAGGTAGGTGTATTATTGACTCGTATCTTAAATTTGAGTCATTCTTTGTTTACTTGATGTCCTACCTGTGACTTTCTCAAACCTCATTGTCAACCCCTCTAATCAAAGGCACATTGGATTGCCTACATAGTTCTATGATCAAACATGGGAATGGTAAAGGACTCTCCACTTTGTGTGCACAGATGAACAACTTGTCAGCAATAATACGACCAAAATCAATCTTCAACCCAGCAACCAGACTAGAAACCAACACTGCCCTATGTGTGTTGAAGTTTGTATTTTCCCCTATCAGCATCAATCAAAGTCTGATGATAGCCTACTAAAAGTTAAACTAAAAGAGGAGAGATGATTTAGCCATATGATCTTTGGTGTTATGAGTCTATGATGGGTTACCATCTTCAGTGAGAAGTTTAGATAACTAAGGCCTTTGGCAAGAGGCCATCATCAGATGGTGCTCATTTTCTTGTATAGCCACTGGTGCCTCATAATAAGGTCTAAATAGCATCCTGTTCAGCGTGCAGTTACAAATCCTATTTGGCAAGTCTGCAATTTTAGTACCCTTTGGACAGACCTTTTCTATCAGTGCCAAATAGTTGGCGAATAACTCCCATAAAATATTTGGATAGTATGTCCCAAGAGGTTTGATCATCCACCCTAAATCATACTTAGTGAATCGTTGCTCAACATCTGGGTACTCATGAAGCTCGAAAGTGATAATTTGGTGCTTCTCTGAGATGGGCCTCTTTATTTGCCTCTTTGCTGTTGGTTTAAGCCCATCAAGGTAGTGCTCCCGTTCCCCCTAAATCTGCCACCAAACTTCTTCCAGCATTTGTGGTCCTTGATTTTGATCACATTGGCATCTTTCATTTCTAATGCCTTAATTTGGTCGGGGTTAGAAGTTTCAAGCCCTTCTTCCTCGGGTCTGGAACTCGTGCTACTGCTGTCTCTCTCCTCCTTAAAGTGGAAGAGTACTAGAGTTACCTTGTCTTGCTGAAGAGTGTTGAAAGTCGGTGCCTCTTCACTCTGTGCAGGTTCACTTCCACCCCTTTGTTGTTGAATCCTACCACCGCCTTTGTGTGGGGGTAGTTTCCGTGCCATTTTGATTGAACAAAGAGAAGATAATCATTTTCTACTTAGAATTAGTGAAAAGTCAATAATTTTGTGAGTTGATTAACAACATGATGGTCTATCAGGTGACTGACGGTCCACCATAGTATCCATCGCAGCTTAACCAGTGAACCAGTTTTTTAGAGGTTGGGCAACACTCAAGTTGATGGTCCGTTAGGGGTCTGACAGTCCGTCAAGATGTCTGTCACAACTTAAAAAAATACAAGAATTGAACTTTATTGGTGATGACTTTTTTGAAGGTTCATCAAATGACTAATGGGCCGTAATTTTTTAGTTAACAAGTCCTTTTGGAAATTTAACGAACACCTTGTGTGCAAGGAATCTTTAATTACACAATCACAGAATCAGTTCTATTGTTCAAGCAATGTTTTAACCAATTACGAAACATAGGTTACTCTGACTTTACCTAGATTAATGTACACAAGTGTTCGATTTAAGTTAATCTCAACAACACAAAACAAAGGACATTTTAACAAGCATGATCACAATTACATAACAACATGTTCATCTTTTCAAAAGAACAATGGAGAGCTTGAGCCATACCTTAAAGTTTCTGATTGGATCACTTCTTTGGAACTTCAATACTTAGAGCAAAATACTACTCTTTGCTTTTATTAGTGAAAGATTTACTTTGTTTTCTTATGAAAATAATAGTTACTGGGACTTGTTTAAATAATGGAAGAAAATAAGATGAAGAGTTCATCTAGGAGAATGAATGTAATTAAAATGGTGAATGTACAAGGAGTTTAATCGATTCTGGGAGAGGAATGGATGAAGAAGGTGTATGTATGTGGCATTGAGGTTCTTTTAACTAAATTAAATACCCTTAGGTCGGTCAAAAAATACCCATTTAGTATTTAATTGACCCAACCCAAAACTTTAAAAATTAGGGTTCCACTGACGGTGATACTGACGGTCCGTTAGGTCAATGGCGGTCCGTCGGTTCCACCATCAGGTATTATTATAAACTGATTTATTTTTCCTTACTATGATAGTGAAGGAGAAGGTTCATCAAAAGGCTGACGATCCATTATTGTGTCCGTCAGATTTTATCCCGAATATTAATTTTTCAGCTCCATCTTAATGGTAACTTTGACATTCTGTCAAGGAAGTGACGGTCCATCATCATAGTCGTCAAGACTTATCCATAATATGCATGTTTTCTCATAACTTTGATGGTTTCGGTGATATTCCATTAGGCTATTGGCGGTTCATCAGCATTCCTGTCAACCTCCCTCAACTTATTTAGATTCTATTTTCCTGCATTTTTATTCCTGCACACTTCAACAAACACATCAAATTACACCAAAAGAAACAAATAAATCTAACCATACTTACAACAACGCATTATGGGTTGCCTCGCACTTGAGTCTGATTTACTGTAGCGACACGACTCAGTTATCTATATTACTCCGACTTTATTGAGATAAACTGTACTTAGGCATTTAACCAACTCCGTTGGAATGATATATACCTTTACTCATTGCTCTTTGACTTTGAAGATACTTCTATCATTGTTTTAGAGTTCAACTCTTCTAGATGAGTAGACCTGTGTAACTTTAAATAGGCCAGACCAGTTAGACTTAAGTTTACCTGGGGAGAGCTTCAGTCTAGAGTTGAAGAGTAATACCCAATCGCCTTTCTAAAAATCCCACTTTTAAATCCTCTGATAGAGGTATTTCTTCATTATTTCCTTATATAGGTTCTCTCTTTCATAAGACCCAAGACATAATTCATCCATCTCATTCAGATGCTCCAGTCTTAGCTTCGCTGCTTCCATACAATTTAGATTTAACCTCTAGAGTTCCCACATAGCCTTGTATTCAAGTTCAATTCGCAAATGACATACTTTTTCATAGACCAGTTGATAGGTAACATCCCAAAAGGTGCCTTGAAAGATTTCTGATACTTCCATGAGGCATCATCAATATTTATAGACCAATCCTATCTACTTGCATTCACCATTTTGGATAAAATTGGTTTTATCTCACGGTTTGACATCTCCACTTGCCCACTGGTCTGTGTGTGATATGGAGTTGCTACCTTATAATGTTTCATCCCATATTTTGCCAAGGCAGCCCGGAACTCTTTGTTGCAGAAATGGGATCCTCCGTCACTTATGTTGGTACGTGGTACTCTAAAGCGAGAGAAGATGTTCTTTTTGAGAAAAGCAACCACTCTTTTTCCTTTGTTACAACTTCTACCCATTTGGATACATAATCTACAAAAAACATGATGTACTTCAACCCATAGGATCTCACAAAGAGCCCAATGAAATTAATACCCCTGACATTGAACAATTCAACCTCTAAATTTTTTGTCATGGGCATCTTATGGTCTCTAACATTGGTCATATCTCCTAACATATTCGTATGCATCCTTGAATAGAGTGGGCCAATAATATCCACTTTGCAACACCTTTTTTGTAGTACGATCACCTGCATAGTGTCCCCCAACTGGGGAGGCATTGCAGGCTTCTATAATATTCAGCATATCAACTTTTGGGACACATCTTCTGATAATATTATCAGACTAATGCCTGAATAGATATGGCTCATCCCATAAGTACCTTGTGGCATCATGGAGGAATTTTTTTTCTTCTGAAAAGAGAGATTCTCTGGAATAAGATCACTTACCATAAAGTTGGCAAGGTCCGCATACCAAGGTATCCTTTTGAGTGAAGCAGCAAGGATTTTCTCATCAGGGAAAGCATCATCAATGTCTATTTTTTCTGTAGCAACCTGATCTCCCTCAAGCATTGACAGGTGATCTGGAACTTGATTCTTACATCCGTTTTTGTCTTTGACTTCAAAGTCAAAATCTTGAAGGAGAAGTACCCATCTGATCAACCTTGTCTTGACATCCTTCTTTGGTATTAAATACCTCAAAGAAACTTGGTATGTATTAACCATAACTTTAGTTACAAACAAATATGCTCGGAACTTCTAAAATGCATAGAAAACAATGAGAAGTTCCTGCTCGGTGATAGTATAATTCTTTTAAGCCCCATTCTATGCCTTGCTAGAATTATAAATAGGGTGAAACATCTTCTCTTTCTTTTGACCAAGTACAACCTCGAGTGCCACTCCACTCGCATCATACATGATTTGAAATAGCCTAGACCAATCTGGAGCAACAATAATCGGGGCAGCCACCAGTTTCTCTTTTAGGCATTCAAATGATTTCTTGTTGTCATCATCGAATACAAACTTTGCCTCCATCTCCAATAGTTTGCAAAGTTGATTTGAAATTGGAAAATTCTTTAATAAACTGACGATAGAATCCAACATGACAAAGAAAACTACAAAATCCTTTCATCAAGATAGGAGGGGGTAGTTTCTGTATAACTTCCACCTTGGCCCGGTCAACCTCAATCCCTTTAGATGAAATCCAATATCTAATAACAATGTCCTTCTTCACCATGAAGTGACATTTCTCCTAATTCAACACAAGATTTAATTCCCCGCATCTCTATAAAGCTCTGCTCAAATTCACCAAACACAATTCAAATGAATCGCCCACTATAGAGAAGTCAACCATGAACACCTCTATGGTGTCTTCCACCATGTCAGAGAAAATCAACATCATGCATCTTTGAAAAGTAGTAGATGTATTATATAATCCAAATGGCATTCTCTTGAATGTGAATGTTCCATATGTGCACGTGAATATAGTTTTCTCCTGATCCTTTAGATCAATCAAAATTTAGTTGTATCCCGAATATCCATACAAGAAGGAATACCAACCCTTTCCTACCAATTGATCAAACATTTGATCCATGAAGGGAATAGGGAAGTGATCCTTCAATGTCCACTTGTTCAAATTCTAATAGTCTATGCAGACTCACCATCCGATCATCGACCTAAGTGGAATTAGCTCATTCCTTTTGTTAGCAATCACAGTCATACCCCCTATTTTTAGGTACACACTGTAAATGACTAACCCACTTACTATCAGAGATTGGGAATACTACCCCTGCATTGAGCCACTTTATAATTACCTTTTTCACCACCTCTTGAATAGGAAGGTGTAATCTGTACTTTTGCTCAATGGTCGATTTGTATTCTTCCTCTAACTGGATTTTATTTATGCAGATACCTGGTGGATTACCAATATTATACACAATCATCCACCCTATAGATCTCGTGTATCTCTTAAGCATATAAATAAGGGCTTCTAACTGCTGCTCATACAAGTCTTCTTCAATGATCACAGGTAAGGTGTTTCCACTTCCTATAAACACATACTGAAGATGGCCCGGCAACTCCTTCAGCTTCAACACCGGTGGCCCTTAAATTGATGGCTTAGCTGGTGGTGTTGGATGACTTTTTAGGTCTAAATCCAGTTTATTGTGAGATACGAATATGATTCCATTCCTGTTAGTACACATACCGTCTCCTTATATTCTTCGATACCCTCACTATAGAAGTTCATCAACACCGTAGCCAAAGTTTCTACAACAAATTTTTCTTTAATCGGCACCTCTTGCTCATATTCATAATATACACCGATAATGGAGAATACACTTATCTCTTTGGACTAATTCATTGACTGGCAGACATCAAATTTGACTACCTCATCATTAAGCCTAAATTGTAGCTCATTTGCCCATAAGTCAATCAACACACTCCTAATTGCAAAAGTTCTACCCAAGATTATAGGTACATCAAAGTACACCTCACAATCCAGGATCACAAAGTCAGTAGGAAAGATAAAACTAGACACTTTCATAAGCACATCATATAATATACCAACTGGCTTCTTCACAAGTCTGTCTACCATCACAAGTCTCATATTGGCAGGTGTGGGATCTCCCAAACCCAACTTCTTATAAACTACCAGTAGTATCAGATTAATACTTTCCTCAAGATCAAATAGGGCCTTTGCAAAATCCAGTGATCTAATAGTACATGGGATAGTGAATGCTCCTAGATCTGCTTTATTTTGCACTAAGGATGTTGTATAAATAGCACTTCAATGATAAAGATTGTCCAATGGTTTGTATCTCACTTTCCTCTTCTTTATGACAAGGTCCTTCATGAATTTAGCGCAGCCAGGCATTTGTTCTAGTGCCTCTACTAAAGGCACATTTATAGTCAACTAGTTTAGCATTGCCATGAACTTGCTAAACTTCGTGTCATCCACCTTTTTATTTAATCGATGGGTAAATGGAGGAAGTGTCTTTGATATAGAAGTAACCACTACTTATCCTACCTTTCCCTTATCTTTCTCTAACTTATTAACATGTTGATGGCTATCCAGCTTCTCAGACTCCACTGGATGGTCTTCTTATGCTCCCACATCCAACTCCACTACATCATCAATTATAGGTTTTTCCACAGAAGGGCCTATAATATTTTACCACTATGAGTGGAAATCGTCATGCAAGAATCGTTATTTATTGGATTTTGTACAGTGTCACTCGGAAGTGTGCCATTCTTTTGATAGTTAAATGCCACTGAAAATTGGTTTATCTGCTGCTCCAGTTGCTTTATAAAGGTTAAATGTGAGTCAACTAACTGAATCATAGATGATAAGTCATTTTTCATCGCCGTTAAACTAGCATTAGTCGACTCCACCCCTTTCCATAATTTCTCCATCATGTCCTCCATGGATATCTAACCTGAACTTGTAGCAGCAGTATCAGGATTTCTAGGAGGCACATACAATCCATTCCTGTCGTTGTTATTTTTACATATCCCTTGATCACGATCTCTGTTACCAAACAATCATAGTAGTTCTGAACTTGGTTTCCTTGTTGCCTCGGAAACACCCCTGGTTATTAAGATAGTTAGCCTCCTCCCTAGAATTGGATTTGGATCCCCTACTTTGTGATCCCGTGGACTTTACCTTCTATATTTTCCCAGATAGCAAGTTCTTAGTGAGAAAATCCATCTGGGTTTTCATGTTCGCCATGTATTGGTCGCACTCTTCTTCTTTATTTTATTGCTCCATAGTCATACCTCTAGACATAGTAGAGATTGCTACCTATAAATACCTGGTATGCCAAGATTTACTCAGTTTAGTCATCCTATCATATATTTCCTAAGCCTCTAGAAAGGTCAAATACATAAATACCCCACCCACAACATTATCCACTGTCGGCTTTCTAATAGAATTGAAAGCTCTATAGAAATTCTCTATCAGATGTATATCTATCATTTTATAGTTAGAAAATTAAATCAACTTCTTCTTAAATACCTACCAAGTCTCATGAAGAGCTTCGGTCGAAATTTACATGAAGTTACTTATATTTCCCCTCTACTGTAACATCCTAGATGGTGGAAAGAACCTTTCTAGGAAAGCTCTTTTCAACTGCCTCCAGTTTTTTATAGAATTAAGAGTCAATCCATTCATCCACAGTGTTGCCTCCCCATATAGAAACAATGGGAATTGACGCTGATGGATTGTATTCTTCCATACTCCTGGATTATCAAAAGATTTGCAAATAGTAATGAAGTTCACTAAGAGCATATTTGGATCATCTCCCAGAAGTCCACCGAACAACCCCTTCAGATGGAGCAACTAAATCATGATGCTTCAGGTGGAGGAATAATAGCTACAGTCACCCCTGCTCCATCCATATCATCCTCATCATCTTCAAGATTAAAATGCACAACTTGGCAATCTGGTCTCGCTCTGAAAGGGCAATTTCTGTTCATATTTATATTCACAGGTGCAGCTACATCCTCTGCACATCTTTAGTTAGACGGATTGATAAAATCATCATCTCTCAATTCCTCCTCTTTAGGGTTAGGATCACGAACTAGTCAACCATTATTTTGTTGATTCATTTGAGCTATAGTCATAACGGCTAATCTCTCAGCTTCTTGCCGCTGTTCTATTTTGCCAATTAATTGAGGTTTTGGATGAAATGGTAGTAATGGGTGTCCTAACTTAGTCTCTCTTGGCATGAAAAATAAAGATTCTATAATGAACAAAAACATCAAATAAACACTCACAAACTTAATTGACAACCGTATTCCCTGGCAACGACGCCAAAATTTGATACGCCTAAATTATGTCTTGTTAGAAAGTGTAAGAGCTCACTTTCAAATATAGAAAAAAAATAGGTTGGGGTTGAATCCTATAGGGAATACTTTGAAAAGTAAGTGTTATGATTATTAATGGACTACTGATCAAATGTTCCTTAATAAAGGGGGTTTGTTTGTAAACAGTGAAGTATTGTTTGTAGAAAATCGTTTCTGAACTAATGAGTATGGTTGTATGTTTTGATTCAATGAGAATGATTATAATATTATTATGGTCACCAAGATGTTACAACAGTCAAGGTTGTGAGTTATCCCAAATTCCTACTTAGCAAATTCCAATTGCAAGAAATATTGAACTCTTAAGTTCATCTATTCGTTTCTCAACCTTAATAAGTGATTACCCTTTAATTCTTTTGAACATAAAGAATGCATTGATAAGTTCAATTGTTTTCAAGTGGATTAATCCTGTTAAGACATCGACCCTTAACCCAAAGGTTAAAGCCTTTGAATTCCTAGTAAATCTCTTCTTCTCCCAACATACACTTTTCTACTCAAACACTTGGTGTTCTTAGGCTCACCCTTCATGTTTCCAACCAATAAATATCAAGATAATAAATAGGAGTTTACACAATTGTAATTAGATGCGGAATTTGGGGATTCTCAAAACCCTAAACAACAATTCATATCAAGGCTCCCAGAACCCTAGATATGGGGGATTTATCCACATATCATAGAAGAAGAATATCCATTGTTTTTCTCATAGATGATTTAGAAAGTTACTTACAAAATGTCCAAAGAATTGTTCTTGATCTTTAGTGAAAAATTAATAAAGTGCTCAGATTAACAATGTTAAGTTGTTTCTTAGAGAACAAAACATTACAATTTTCTCAAAAGTTGAAAATAAGATAAAGTATACCTAATCAAACCCTATATTGGGTATTTATATGTTTCCAGGTACTGGGGTTTAAAAATTTAAACTTCAGTAGTGCCGCATCATGGTTGACGGTCAAGTTGACTGCCCGTCAGTAGCCTGATGGTCCGTCACTTGGACTATCGTTGAGATCCCTAAAATCCTTCATTCTATTTAATTAGTGAATACCAAGTTGGTGGGCGATTAAAGGTGTAACATTCCATCACTTGGACCGTCACTGAGATCACAAAAGTCCTTCATTCTATTTAGGAAGTGACAGCCAAGTTGTCAAGCCGTCAATGTTCAAATGGTCTGGCACTTAGACCATCACTTCATCACTCGAGGGACTACTTTATATTTCACACTGATGGCCAAGTGGATGGCCCATCAATGGTTTAATGATCCATCATTTGGGCCATCACTTGGGTCTTCAACTTTATCCATTTTCTTAATGTTGACGAACACCCTGATGGTCCATCACATGGTTGACAGCCCGCCAGTTCCCTTTTGTTCATGTTTTTCCAAGTTAATTATTCATCTAAGTCCTTAATCTGAAACATTAAAACCCAGCATCAAATACACCAATAGTTGCTTAAAAACACACAATCACCCCTTGTAAAAGATGAATAATATTCTTTTCAAATCTAGAACATCATAAACATACCACAAGGGAATTGTATGAATAACAAAGGATTAACACAATATAGGACATCAAAAAATAATTCAAAGTGATCTTAAGCGTTTAGGCCGCAATGCAAACGTCAATTAATGTGATAAGAAACACCCTGTGTGTCTTACTCCATGATATATGCAAGGTGTTTTAGTTCTAGCCCATAGTCATCCACCAATGCGATGCAGACCAAATCCCACACAGAGCTAAATTAGCATGTGTATAAATAGGACTTTGTATACTTGTTGGAAACACTTTTGGACATCTTTAGGAGCTTGAGGAGGCTGTTGAACACATTTTTTATGGTTTATATTCTTTAAGTTTAGCTTTTTAATAGATTTACTCATGTATTAAAGTATTTGGATTATGGTTATGTCATTTAGTGGCTAAAGGCCACCTTTCTGGGGTTAAGTCCAAGAGCATACTTTCTATCATTATAAATTAAGTATATCTGGATTGCTTATCATATTTGGTTGTTTGTTCATACTTTTTTTTAAACATTTTTGAGAATTTATGACCCTTAGAATATATATATTATTGACCTTGTGATCTCGGGAAGGGGAATAGGAAGATAGAACGTGGGAATAAATAGACTAAGGTTCTTATTCTTTTATAAAATATGGAATTTGAATTAGCATCTAGGATAGGGATGTACTGTAATGCCCCGTAAAAATATTCCATGCGTTATCTCGTAGTAGCTTACTTATAGAGTTGAAGACTTAATTTTTTTTTCCTAAGTGTCAAAGAGACTTATTCTCATTTTGAATTTCCTATCTTTGAGGATTTTATTTTCGACCTTCCCGACCTTCGTTTCTTAATATTTTTTGTTGATATAGATGGGGCAAGTCAATAGTACTTCTTGGGTGCATTTTAGGGGAAAAACATACTGGTTTGAAATTCCTTTGAAATGCTCCAGCATTCCGGGCATAGTTTGGGCTCATTTTTGGAGCAGAACACACTGGTTTGAAATGCCTTTGAAATACTTCCACATTTTAGGCCAAGTTTGGGCACATTTCAGGGGAATATTAAGGGTCAACTTCAAATGATTATAACCTCTTGTATATAATGAACTGGGAGAGCTGCTATATATCAAATGAAATCTCTTTGAGTTTTGTTTCCAATTCCACTGATTTAATCCAAATCCAACATCTCAGTAAAAAATAAGCCTATTTTACTTCAACATATTATCCTGTCAACTGGCAGAAATTTCTGCGACATTTATTATTTCTTTATGGGTAAAATAGACATTTCCCATCCCCTATCATACACTAACACGAGATTTAAGCCTCAATTGACCAAAAGATGATCATTTTCTTCCAATTGCTCAAGAACCAAACCCCTTAGTCCCAAAACAAAAATCAAGATCCCTCAAAATTCAACCGCAAAATTTTGAAATTTATTTAAGATTCGAACTCCCCATTGCGAGGGCCTTAAGAAGCACCCATCAATTGTTCATATAGCATCCATAATGCGAGAGTTCATTCGAAAGCATCTAATTTAAGGTACACGGATTTTTCCTAAATATCTCACGTGCATAGAAATCATGATTTTAAGAAAAGAGTTTTGGATTTATGAATATGTTCATGTTTTAGAAACATTGATGATATTGTTTTGGTCTTTAGGCTTTCCCCAAATTGATTTGAATTGATATATGAATATATGTACGTGTTTTAATGTTAATGATTGAATTGAGAGCATGATTCATGTAAAAATCCCTATCTTTTTATGATTTTCTTTACTTATCATATGCTATCGATTATCTTGAATGCATCATTGAAAAGCATGATATGAAATGCCTCAAGTATTGTTATAATTGAATTATGATTTTGATTTCAAAAGAGATGGTATTTATGTTGATAAATGTTGAAAATATTCATATAACGAAAGAGTGCATGATTTTTCCCAAAGCACATGACCACCATATGTTTGAAGGATTCTTGCATAGTTTTGACTTATGTTTCGGAACATGAAATCTCTTAAACTATTTTCATGTTTAGGTGGTTTGAACTGAGTTTTCATGAAAGAATCATGCATGGTACAATGTGGCTCAGAATTAGGACTTGCAAGTCTTGGTGTGACGACACCAACTCAATTAAAGCGATAGTAATTTAGAACAGAATAGAACACATATTTGGAATCAGATTTTCAGATGTTGAAACTAGAAATATACATGATTCAGAATAGGATAAAATTGTGCATAAAGAGAGCTTAGGTGGTTCCCCTAAGAAAAAATGAGTTCAGATAATTCATTACCCAAAACTGCGATTTGCCAATCTAGGTATATTATTATATGTTGGCCTAGTGCCCTGTGGCATATCAGACTCAGACACTCCAACCCTTATGGCACACTTGGGTTGGGGGCTTCCCCCCCCCGAGTCAATGGAGGATTTCATATAGCCCATAGAATATCAGACTTGTAGGGGAGTGCCACCTAACTCAGAAGTAATACAAAGATCAGAAATGGTATTGTCAAGAATGGTTTATGATTTTCAGAAAAGTGCCCATGTGTTTTGAATCCATTTTATGCATAATGTTTTGTAACCTACTCTCAACTATTTTATATTTATGCAAACTTGTTATTTTGGATTTCTTCGCATAGCAGTATATTTGTATTGACCCCTTCCCCCTACCTCTCAGTTCTGAGGCTCAGTCTAGGGGTCCAGATAAGCAGTAGATTTCATCAGACAGAGTTGTAGTGTTCAGTTGGTGAGCCTTCTATATTTTAGAAGGCCTTTTTACTTTTCGAAAATTATTATTAGTTATGGTTTTGGTATACTGTGCCAGTTTTAAGATTATTTTAGTGATCATATAGTAGTGATTTTGCAAATAGTTTGCAGATGTTGTTTGATGGTTTTGGATTTCATTCTCCATTGCTAACTTTATTTAAAATTTATGACCATGATTCCATTTGTAATAGTTGCTGCATTTCTTTTTTTGTGTATGAATGGTGTATATGATTTCAAGTTAGAACGGTGTCTAGGCCTTCATGGTTCGGGATGCTCGTCACGGCCAGGGCCTCAGTTTGGGTCATGACAAACTTGGTATCAGAGCATGGTTCATGGTCTCAGGGTGTCTGCGAAATCGCATCGGGTAGAGTCTTGTTTATGGGTGTATAGCGCGCCGTACTTAAAATCAAGAGGCTTCTAGGCGTTTAGGAATATTTCCCCTCTTTGTGATTTAGTTCATGCTTTGGAGTCTAATCTATCCTCTAATCAATGATCTTTTTCATTTAAAAAAACTATCATGCCTCCTCGTCGCTCCAATAATAAGAATACTCAGGATGATGAAGTCTACCCCACCCATGGGATGCAGACCTGTAATAGAGCGCACACCCTAGAACCTTTCCCTACTCCGGGAGTACCTCCAGTACAACCAAACCTCCTCGAAGTCCAAGGACAAACGTTAATCATCCCCAGTCTTTTCAGAGGGACATATCGAATGCAAAATTTAGATAATCCATCCACATTATTGCACAACTGGTATCCATACTGACTCAGAGCTCGGAGGATACTTGGTCTACATCTGTTACTTCCGAGGCTACTAGGGTGGTCCAGTTCATGAGAATGAACCCGCCCAAATTTTTTGGAACTAAGGTAGAAGAGGATCCAAAGGAGTTCATAGATGAAATAGAGAAGATTTTTAGAGTAATATATGTAGATCAGGTGGAAGGGGTTGAGTTAGCATCATACCAACTGAAAGATGTAGAGAACCAATGGTATAATGAGTAGGAGGATACGAAGGGTGAGAGTGCTGAGCCTACAGTTTGGACCGAGTGCATGAAAGATTTTCTTGACCGGTTCTTTCATTTAGAATTGAGGGAAGCCAAAGTAGAGGAATTCATGAATCTTAAGCAGGGTAAAATGAGTGTCAAGGAGTACACTCTGAAGTTTAACAAACTGGCCCATTATGCATCAGAGATGATAGGTAATATGAGAGCCCGAATGAGGAAATTTGCATCTGGACTTTCAGGTGATCTAGCGCTCAAATGTCAGGGAGAAATGCTGAACAGGGATATGGACTTTGCTAGGCTATCAGTCTACATGCAACAAGTTGATGAAAAAAAGAAGAAAATTGCTGAATTTATGGAGAAGGACAGGCAGGCAAGAAGAGCCAAAAAAGTATACCAGAGTCATAGTCAGCAGCAGAATGGTAACTGGGGTAAAAAATAGCAAAAGAAAAAGTTTTGGGGCAGGTGTAGTCTCCAGCTAGCGCCCCAGCGCCCATACCCCCAGTTGATAGATGATCCCAGAGTTTTCAGACTAATCATGGATCCATGGCGCAGGATACCCAGTCACAGGGAAGTGTGGTGCAGCAGCATCATTCTTTTCCACGGTGTGAAACTTTTGGTAAGCATCATCCAGGAAGGTGTCAGCTGGTCTCATTGGTGTGTTATTCATGTGGTCAGACAGGTCATTTTCAGAGGGATTGCCCTTCAGCTAGAAGGAGTGTTGGGGGTGCCAAGTCTCAGGAAAATTCTTCTGCACCACCACAGCCTCAAAAGGGCGCCACTTCTGCTGTCGAGAGCGGTCGCAACCGGTTGTACGCCTTGATCAACCGCTAGGAGGCAGAGGCCTCACCATATTTAGTAACCGGTATGTTGTAAATCTTTTCTTATGATGTATATGTATTGCTTGATCCCGGGTATACCTTATCTTATGTGGCCCCATATGCGGCTGTTGGTTTTGGGTTTGATCCCGACGTGATTGCTGAGCCTTTTTTTGTTTCCACCCCGATGGGAGGTTCTGTTGTGGCTAAGAGGGTGTACAGGAATTGTGTTGTATATGTTTGTAGTCGGGATACCGTAGTTGACCTCATAGAGCTTGATATGGTTGATTTTGATGCTATCTTAGGGATGGACTGGCTCCACTCATGCTATGCTAAACTTGACTGTAGAACCCAAAAGGTTATTTTTTTCCTTTTCGAATGAACCAGTGATAGAATGGAAGGGTCATTCTTTAGCACCTATAGGGAACTTTATATCCTATCTTAGAGCTCATAAGCTTATTTCCAGAGGTTGTCTCTATCATCTGATAGGAGTAAAAGATTTTAATGTTGAGTGTCCATCTCTTCTGTTAGTCCCTATGGTAAATGAGTTTCCAGAAGTCTTTCCATATGATCTTCCAGGAATACACATGATAGGGAGATAGATTTTGGCATTGTTTTATTGCCAGATAGCTAACCTATTTCTATTCTACCATATAGATTTGCTCCTACAGAACTGAAAGAGTTTAAAGAGCAGATGACAAATCTCCTAGATAAAGGCTTTATCCATCCAAGTGTTTCTCCCTGGGGTGCGCTTGTACTTTTCGTGTGAAACAAAGATGGTTTCTTTCGTATATGCATAGATTACCACTAGTTGAGTAAGGTCATGTTTAAAAATAAATATCCCCTTCCTAGGATTGATTATCTTTTTTACCAGCTTCAGGGTGCTTGGCGTTTATCAAAGATAGACCTTCATTTGGGATGCCACCAATTGAAGGTTAGAGAGTCAGATATTCCGAAAACAGCTTTCCAAACCAGATACAACCATTATGAATTCTTAGTCATATCTTTTAGGTTAACTAATGCCCCTGCAACTTTCATGGATCTAATGAATAGGGTCTTTCGTCAGTTTATGGATCTATTTGTCATAGTATTCATTGATCACATCTTGGTATATTCTAAGTGTGAGGAGGACCATGCCAATCACCTCCGAATCATCCTTCAGACTCTCAAAAATCATAAGTTGTATGCAAAATTTTCCAAGTATGAATTCTGGCTGAATGTTGCTACTTTCTTGGGGCATATTATGTCTAGTGAGGGAATTAAGGTTGATCCCCAAAAGAATGAGGCGGTGAGAAAATGGCCCAGACCCACGACTCCAACCGACATTCGGAGCTTCTTGGGTTTGGCATGGTATTATAGAAGATTCATAGAAAGTTTTTCTTCTATAGCTGCTCCACTTACTAAGTTGACTCAGAAAAAGGTAAAATTTGTGTGGTTTGACTCATGTGAGAATAGTTTTGAGAAGTTGAAGGAAAAGTTGACTACTGCACCTGTGCTGACTCTTTCAAAAGGTACAAAAGGTTTTGTTGTATACAATGATGCGTCCCGATGGGACTCGGATGTGTTCTTATGTAGCATGGTAAGGTGGTGGCTTATGCATCCAGGCAGTTGAAAGTGAATGAGCGTAATTACCCTACCCATGACTTGGAGTTAACCATTGTGATATTCACACTTAGGATCTGGCGGCATTATCTTTATGGGGTGCATGTTGATATTTTCACTGACCACAAAAGTTTGCAGTATGATTTCTCTCAAAAAGAATTGAACCTTAGGAAAAGGAGCTGGATGGAATTGCTAAAGGATTATGACATGACCCTGCACTATCATCAAAGCAAGGAAAATGTAGTAGTCGAAGCCCTCAGCAGGTTGTCTATGGGCGGTCTTTCTTATGTTGAGAAAGGGAAAAGAGGATATTCACAGACTTGTAAATCTTGGGGTACGACTCTTAGATTCCGAATATAGGGGAGTGGTTGTTCATGAGATAGCTAAATCTTCCTTTTGTGTAGAAGTTAAAAAAAAATAGGCCGAAGATCCCATATTGATGCAAATTAAGAATGATATGGGTCAGCAGAAGGTGATGTCATTTGATATTGGTGGTGATGGTACTTTGAGATATCAGGAGAGATTATGTATGCTATATATAGATGGTATGCGAAAATAAATCCTTGATGAAGATCACACTTCGAGGTATGTTGTTCATCCAGGCTCTACGAAGATGTATCATGATTTAAAAGCTATATACTAGTGCAATAATATGAAACGTGATGTGGCTAACTTTGTTGCCAAGTGTTTGAATTATCAGCAAGTTAAAGTAGATCATTTGAAGCCCGGTGGTACTTCCCAAGGGATAGGTTTACCTTTGTGAAAGTGGGAGATGATCAATATGGACTTCATTACGGGACATCCGAGGTCCCGAAACCAATATGATTCTATTTGGATGATTGTTGATCGCCTGACTAAGTCATCCTATTTTCTGCCTGTCAGGACTAATTATTCGGGAGATGATTATGCCAAGCTTTACATTGAGGAGATAGTTTGCTTATATGGGACACCGGTATCCATCATATCTGATCGAGGTACGTAATTTTCTTCGTAGTTTTGGAGGTCCTTTCAAAAGGGTTTAGGTACCCAAGTAAACCTAAGTACTGTGTTTCACCCTCAGATGGATGGGCAAGTTGAGCACACCATTCAGACCTTTGAGGATATGTTAAGAGCCAGTGTAATTGATTTCAAGGGTAGTTGGGTGGATCACTTCCCACTAATAGAGTTTGCAGATAATAATAGCTACCATGCTAGTATTAAGATGGCTCCTTTTGAAGCACTATATGGAAGAAGATGTAGGTCGCCTATAGGGTGGTATAAAGTGAGAGAGACTCAGTTTTTTAGGCCTGATCTTGTTCACCAGGCAATGGAAGATGTGAAACTTCTTAGAGAATGACTTAAGATAGCTCAAAGTAGACAGAAATCCTATGCCGATGTTAGAAGAAGGGAGTTGGAATTCGAGGTTGGTGATTGGGTGGTTTTAAAAGTATCTCATATGAAGGGAGTCATGCACTTTGGGAAGAAAGGTAAGTTGTGTCCTCGCTATATAGGACCATACCAGATTTTGAGAAGGATAGGTCCAGTTGCGTATGAGTTAGAGTTGCCTCCATATCTGGGTTTTGTTCATCCGGTATTTCACATATCCATGTTGAAGAAGTGTATTGAAGACCATTCTCTAGTGTTACCCATAGAAGAGATCAAAGTGTTGGACTCCTTATCCTATGAAGACAAGCCTATAGCAATCTTAGATCGTCAAGTTAGAAAATTAAGTGGCAAAGAGATAGCCTCAGTTAAAGTATTGGGGAGAAACTAGAAAATTGAAGAAGCTACTTGAGAATCCAAGGATGATATGCGAGCTAGATACCCAAGCTTGTTTGATCCAGCGAATGACAAAATTTAAGGTAAAATCCTTGTCTTATTCTTTCCTATGCCTTAGTACGTTTGAAATCGTGCTTATGTGTTCTGCGTCTTCATTCGAGGATGAATGATCCCAAGAGGGGATAATGTAACACCCCGTAAAATCCTCCATATGTTATCTCGTAGTATCTTGCTTATAGAGTTGAATACTTAAATTTTTTTTAAGTGTCAAAGATACTTATTCTGATTTTGAATTCCTTATCTTTGAGGATTTTATTTTTTACCTTCCTGACCTTTGTTTATTGATTTTTTTTTGTTGATATACAATGGGGCAAGTCAATAGTACATCTTGGGTGCATTTTAGGGGAAAAATATACTGGTTTGAAATGTCATTGAAATGCTCCAGCATTTTGGGCGCAGTTTGGACGCATTTTTGGAGCATAACACACTGGTTTGAAATGCCTTTGAAATGCTCCAGCATTTTGGGCACAGTTTGGGCGCATTTCAGGGGAAGATTCAGGGTCAACTTCAATCAATCATAACTTTTTGTATATACTTAAATGGGAGATCTTCTATATATCAAATAAAATTTCTTTGAGTCTTCTTCCCAATGCCACTGATTTCATCCAAATCCAACATCTCAATCAAAAGTTATGCCAGTTTTACTTCAACATATCAGCCTGTCAATTGGCAGAAATTTCTGCGACATTTTTTATTTCATTAGGGGTATAATGGACATTTCTCATCCCCTATCATACATTAACACGATATTTAAGCCTCAATTGACCAAAATATGGTCATTTTCTTCCAATTGCTATAGAACCAAACCCCTTAGTCCCAAAATAAAAATCAAGATCCCTCAAAATTCAACCGTAAAATTTTGAAATTTATTTAAGATTCGAAATACCCATTGCGAGGGATACAAGAAGTACCCATCAATTGTTCGTATAGCATCCCTAGTGTGAGAGTTCATTTGAAAGCTTCTAATTTAAGGTACGCGGGGTTTTCCTAAAAATCTCATGGGCATAGAAATCATGATTTTAAGAAAAGGGTTTTGGATTTATGAATGTATTCATGTTTTAGAAATATTGATGATATTGTTTTAGTCTTTAGGCATTCCCCAAATTGATTTGAATTGATATATGTATATATGTACATGTTTTAATATTAATGATTGAATTGAGAGCATGATTCATGTAAAAATCCCTCTCTTGTTATGATTTTCTTTACTTATCATATGGTATGGATTATCTTGAATGTATCATTGAAAAACATGATATGAAATGCCTCAAGTATTGTTATAATTGGATTATGATTTTGATTTCAAAAGAGAGGGTAGTTATGTTGATAAATGTTGAAAATATTCATATAACGAAATAGTGCATGATTTTTCCAAAAGCACATGACCACCATATGTTTGAAGGATTCTTGCATAGTTTTGACTTATGTTTCGGAACATGAAATCTCTTAAACTATTTTCATGTTGGTACAATGTGGCTCAAAATTTGGACTTGAAAGTCTTGGTGTGATGACACCAACTCAGTTAAAGCCATAGTAATTCTGAAAAGAATAGAGCACATGTTTGAAATTAGATTTTCAGATATTGAAACTAGAAATATGCATGATTCAGAACAGGATAAAATTTGGCATAAAGAGAGCTTAGGTGGTTCCCTGATATGGCCAAATTACAACTCTCAGTAGAAAGTGTAAGCGGTCGCTATCAAATATAGAACCCACATCGGTTGGGTGTCGAATCCCACAGTGAATACTATGCTCACTAAGTGTCGTAATTGTTATTAGACTATTTATCAGAGTTTCTTAACCAAAATGGGGGTTTGGTTTTTCTTTAATTTGTAAAATGATAAATTGTAACAAGATTAGTTCAACTAATGATTTTCTCCATATTTCGTAACTTTATGAGATTAATCAAACCAGGGTTATGATCACCAAAATGCCAGCATCATTTGGGTTGTGAATTATTTATGAGTTACACATAACAAATTTAATTGCAATAAAGGTTGAATCCTATTCTATATCTATTATTTTCTCAACCTAAATAGATAGATTATCCTATAATTTTCTCAAACTCATAGGATGCCTTATTCTTTCAACCTAATTCTCATGTAAGCTAATCCTATTAGGGCATTAGCTATTACTCTAAAGGTTAAGGCCCTTAGAATTCATGTAAACACCTTCTTTTCCCCACAAACACTTTCCTCTCAGACAAGAAGTTTTCTAGGGCTTACTCCTCAAGTTTGCAACCAAGAAAAGTAATGAAATTGAAGAAAGGTTTATGCAATGTTATTCAATTATGGAACTCAAATTGATTCCCAACCCATAGATGGATTACACATTAAGGATCCCATAACCCTAGTTATGAGATTTAGCCACAACACTCCATAGAATATAAAGAATTCATTCTTGTATTATTCATAAATAAATGGAAAGTTTACTTACAAAGAACCCCAAAAATCAGTTCTTGAATCTTCAATGATCAGTTATTTGATACTAAAATTCCCCAAAGTACTTGGATACCAAGAAGTTCAATAGATGAAAAGAAAACTTGTAAAAGGTAAAAGATGCGTCCTTAACCCTAAAGGTTGGTATTTATATGTCCCAGCTAAAAAAGTAATTTAAAATTTAAAAACGAAAAAACTGCGTCCCATTTGACGGTCTATATGAAGGACCGCCAAAGATCTGACGGTCCACCATCTTTCCCGTGACTCGATTCATCCGAATGGAAGTTTCTGGATAACATCTGACCGTCCACCTGGCGGTCCGTCGATTGACTGATGGTCCACCATATTTACCATCACGGAGTCCTTTGGGAAGGCAGCTTCTGGATAATAACTGATGGTCAATATGGTGGTCCGTCACAAGATTGACGGTCCACTACTTTGACCATCATGGAGTTTCTCTGGAGAACAGGTTCTGGATAAGCGTTGACGATCAATTTGGTGGTCCGTCCCATGTCTGAAGGTCCACCATATTGTCCTTCACTCGACTCCTCTGGAGGCCTTGTTCTGTTTCAACTTGATGGTATATATGGAGAACCGTCGTAAACCTGATGGTACATCATTTTGACCGTCAATTCCCTTTTCTGCAACTTTTTCCTGTTTTCTTCTGTGGCTATCTCCTTTCACTGAAACACTAAAAACCTTCATTAAATATAACTTTGCTTTCTTGGAAACATACAATTTTCCTAAGAAAATGATGCTAAATGTTCCATAAAACACCGAAACATCATTCCCCGAAAAAGGCATGAGTGCAGATAACTCATTGCCCAAAACCGCGATTTGCTGATCCGGGTATATTATTATACACTAGCCTAGTGTCCTATAGTGTATCAGACTCAGATACTCTAACCCTTGTGGCACACTTGGGTTGGGGTATTCACCACCGAGTCAATGGAAGATTCCATAAAGCCCGTGGAATATCAGACTTCTAGGGAAGTGCCACCTAACTCAGAAGTAATACAAAGATCAGAAACAATATTGTCAAGAATGGTTTATGATTTTCAGAAAATTGCCCATTGTTTTGAAACTATTTTATGCATGAAATTTTGTAACCCGCTCTCAACTATTTTATATTTATGCAAACTTGTTATTTTGGATTTTTTTCGTGTACCAGTACATCTGTATTGACCCTCTCCCCCTACCTAGCAGGTTATGAGGCTTAGTCTAGGGGTCCAGATAAGCAGTAGATTTCATCAGACAGAGTTGCAGTGTTTAGTTGGTGAGCCTTCTATATTTCAGAAGGCATGTTTACTTTTTTACAATTATTATTAGTTATGGTTTTGGTCTACTGGGGGCCTTGTCCCAGTTTTTAGATTGTGTTAGTGATCATGTAGTAGAGATTTTGTAAATGGTTTGCAGATGTTGTTAGATGATTTTGGATTTCATTCTCTATTGCTAACGTTATATCATATTTATGACCATGATTCTATTTGTAATAATTGCCACATTTTCTTATTTGTGTACGAATGGTGTATATTACTTCAAGTTAGAAGGGTGTCCGGGCCTTAATGGTTTGGGATGCTCATCACAGCCAGGGCCTCGGTTTGGGTCATGACATGTACCTAGAATCCTTGTTTGGTTCACATATTTGATGATAACTTTAAGCACTTAATTGGTTTATTACATCCACACTCAATGCTGTAGTTGTAATGTCCAAGTTAGGTAGACAATTAGAGGTAAGGAGACCATGATCATATGATAAACCCAATGAACAATAACGAAGATAATAAATCTAATGAATGAAGTTCGATAGGATAGTATGATTGTTCGAAGTTACTTAACCTTGGTCTCTAATCCATTGATTGCCTCAAGTCTTTACTTTATGCACTGTTTACTTTACTTTTAGTTTATAACTTCCAAAACTCTTTTGGATATGTTTACCATTCTAATATTAATAGTTGAACTAAAATTTGATAGTTGCTTAACACTAGTCCATTTGGTATTGATACTTAGCTTGTAAAAGGGTCACATTACTACTTGTGAGGCCACGTACACTTGCGTACGCACTTGAGTGAAACATGTTTTTGGCGTTGTTGCTGGGTACTTTTAATTTTGCAACTATTTTATTTTTTGTTTCAATTTTTAGATTTTTTTGGTGTTTTACACTTGGTGTTGGTTTTGTATTTGTAGAAAATAAGTTTACAGACAAGTAAGCTGGCAAAGCATAGGGATTTGGTTGAACCAAGCCCTGAACCCGAGAAACACTTCTATCAATGATGGAGAGAAGCAATTATTCTTCACTGTATTTCACAAATTAAAGAAAATCAAGACAATCCTTCTATCATGGCTGAAGAACAACAAACCCATAGGATAGTTAGAGAAGTGGAAATCCCACTTACGATAAATTTAACCTCCCTTTTTCATAAACATGTTGCTGGTGGTAATTTTGAGCTAAAGTAGAATATGCTACATCTTATGATCAGCAGTGGACAATTTACAAAGCTTTCACACAAAGATCCATAAGTCCACTTGCAGAACTTATTGGATAATAGTGACACATTCATCCCTACGGGTGTGTCAACTGACTATGTCAGGCTGACTTATTCCCCTTTTCACTATTAGGGGAAGTGAAGAAGTGGTTGAATACTGAGTCGGTAAATTCAATCAGAACTTAGGACGACTTATCCTAGAGATTCCTCATCCGATTCTTCCCTTCTGCCAAGACTGTGAGACTTCACAGTAAGATTGTGTGCTTCAAATAGAATACAAATAAGAATTTATGTCATGCTTGGGAGAATTTCAAAGCTCTTCTTTGGGACTATGCACACCATCAACAGTCCAATAAGGTATTAACTGAAACTTTTGTTGAGGCACTTGACCATAACACAAAAAATTTTTTAGATTCAGTTGTAGGTAATAAAGATTTGGAGATGACATATGATAAGTTGTATACCTTGTTTAACTGAATTGCACAAGGTAATACTGAATGGCATTCTAACTCAACAATTGCTATAAAGAAAGTTGCTGGTATGTTAGAGATGGACAATTTTACTACCATATCTGTTCAGCTTGCTGCTTTATAGAACTAAATAAGCAATATGTAGTCGGGGACTACATAACCGCAACCATAATTGATGCAATTGAAGAGATAGTAGGTTGGTGTGAGGTTTGTGGTAATAGTGGGCATTCAACAACGATGTTTGCAGAAAATCCTAAGTGTGTGATATTTGTAGGCAATTCTCAAAGGATGAATTATGGGAATTCCTACAATCAAAAGTGGCAGATTCAGCCACTAAATACCCCATGTAATGCCCAACAACAACAATTTTAGCAGTAGCAAGTTTAGAATAATCAGGCCACAACTTAGAAAAATAATGTGGAAGAGCTGATGAAGCAAATCATGGCTACTCAAGAACAATTGACAGAAAATATAAATATCCAACGAGCAGCTACAAGGAGCTTGGAGTTGCAAATCGGTCAGTTTGCGAAGGCACAAAATATCAGGCCTCAAGATGGTTTTCCAAGTCATAAAAAAAATCCTTAGCAAGTCATGGAAATCACTTTGATGAGTAGTAAAGAGATTAATGAAAGACCTCCGTAGAAAACAAAGGAGGTAAATACATAAGTGATTACCCCCTAGTATTTGACCAAGTTTTTAAAAATTCGAGCAAGTCTGAGTACTTGAAAGAAAAAGTTGCTGAAGAGGTGAAGAATATCCCACCACTACCTTTCCAACAGAAGCATATAAATGCAAAGGAGGATGCTTGCTTCAAGAAGTTCTTTGACATATTTATATTGCTTCATATTAACTTACCTCTTTTAGATGTTTTGTAGGGAATGACTAAGTATGATAAGTACTTGAAGGATGTGGTCACTAACAAAGTTAAGTTATAGGATGTTGTGATAGTATCACTCACTTAGGAGTGTAATTCTGTAGTGATGAAGAATATGCCACAATAACTAAAAGATCCTAGGAGTTTCACTCTCACTATTAAAATTGGTCGCAGTGAGGTAATCTATCCACTGAGAGATTTGGGGGAAAGTGTTAATTTGATGCCCCTCTCCTTGTTCCACACCTAAGTCCTGGGGAAGTCGAGATCGATCACATTGATACTTAATTTGTAAGACCGGACCCTTGATCTCTGTAAGACCTCGCAAAGTTCCCTCGTAGTCTGAGCCTTAAGTAAAGTACAATTTTGGCTCTAAAAGATTGAGAAGTGACTTCCCAAGTGATTAGTATTTAAAACATACAGAATTTTATTAAATTTGAATTATTGTCTTGTAGAGAATTGAATTATCTTTCCAACAATACCAATTTTATTCAAATCTGATATCGGGGTGAGAGGTTATGGCCATTTTACTGAGAGTTGTCGAAACCATCCAGGTGCAACGGATGATCCGATGGACTATCGACTTCTCGATGGACCATCACTCAAATTGTTGAATCCAAGGCAGTAACTCTCTTTTCTGGCCCAAGTTCGGCGGCAAAGACTACGGACAGTCGAGTATGCGACGAACCATAGCTGTGACCGTCGCACTGAGGCAGTGTGGCCTCATCCTTGCCATCATACGATGGATGATACGATGGACCATGGGGTATGAGATAGACCATCCCTGAGAACATCACATCGAAACAGTGTGTCCCTTTTCTTGCCATCGTGTGACGAACGACCCGACGGACCATTGGACTTGCGACGGACCGTTGCTCCGACCGTCGCAGACCCCGTTCAATAAATTTTAATTTGTTTTAAAAGGGGCTTCTCTGTCTTTCCACTCTTTTATCAACTAGATATATTCCAAATAAAGTAAATGACTTCATTACTCTTCCAAAACATAAGAGAGCTAGGCTTTTCTCTCAAGATCAAATCAAAAACCCTTCTCCAAGAAATTTAAGAACTCACCTTAGATTCTACAATTTGAGTTGATATATGAGTTCACCATGTTCAAGAGTGAAAGAATCCTCTATCAAGAGTGATAAGAAGAGCTTAGAGCAAGATTGTTTTTCCAATTTCTTAATCTAAGGTATGTGGGGTTTTGAACTAGGGTAATCCTTTCACCCTTGTGCACAAAGGCTTATTTAAACTACAATTTTCTGCAATCCATGAGATTTTACATTAAATTGAATTAGGGTTTTTCACCCATAGTTATTGGATGCAAGCTTTTGATGTTTCTCATGAATTGAGAGTCTAATGACATAATTTCTATATGTTTTCTTGAGAATTTGAAGTTGGGTTTATAACCTATGATTTTATTCTTTGAGAAGTTAATAATTGCAATGTTTGAGGTATTGAAGTATATGAGTATGTTGATATTTTGAGAAAAAATCCTGTAACTTCCATATTTCTATATGATTTATGAATCTATATGCTATCTAATATGCATTTTGATAAGTTTTAACTTGAGATTGAATTATAGGTCATTAAGCCCTACTTGAGAATTGAATTTTTATGAACTCTTGTTCTATAATCACCCATGATTTGAGTATTCTAAGATGGTTGAGAAATGTTTTGACCTAATGGTCATAGAGTTTTGAAATCCACTCTACTACATGAGATTACAAATTTGATTGTTGGGTTCTTATGAACCATGAGATTATTTTGAAAGTGTACTTCCATGAGATGATGAGATAAAATAAAGGGAGTAGTATTTAACATCGAGTTAGGTAAGTTACTATGGTTTTTTACCCCAGAACAACGTGCCATCGTAGGTTTGATATTTTTGGCCTAAGGTCGAGATATTGGTCCTGAAGCTGAGGTAAGTGATCACTGAATTGAGGTTATACTCCCTGGCAAGAGTATGTTGCTCCTCCCCAACGTGGGTTCTCTTCCTTAGGAGGAAAAAATGTTGGAATCCTTGTAGCTCGCATGGTTTATGTCAGTCAAGAGAACCTTCCTTGATACAAGTTATTTTCCTAATAGTAAAGTTTCAGATTTGCTCCTTAACACTAAAGTATTTTCCCTTGATAGAAGTATTTTACCTAAAGCTTTGAGATAAGTTATTTCCCTAAAACTAGAGTAATTTCTATTAATATAGAATGTTTTGCTTAAAGCTTGACATGAGATATTTTCCTAAAGTGAATTAAATGCCTTCAAGTATGTTACAAAATTTTATGATTCTGAATTCCAAGTAATTGAGTTCAAAGGAGTTATGAGTTCTTGAGTACTAAAGAAGTTTACTCTCCATGAGATTTATGAATGAGTGGAAAGTATTGCTTAAAGTTTTCTTTAACCTATAAGTGATGAGAATAAGAGAAGATTACAGATTTCAAAGTTTAAGTATGATCACTCACGAGATTTCTGTTACATGCTACTTTCGACATGATTTATGAGCTTTACATTTTAAACTTATTCAAGCTATATGGGTCATTCCTTCTTTCATGCATTATTTGATTGAAGAGATTTGATACTATTTTATATAAATGCATACATCCCCATATACTCAGTACATTCCCAAGTGTTGATCCACATATACGTCTAGATGCTACATTGTCTTATAATATAGGTTCAGGTGCTCAGTCCCAGCCTCGTCAGTGATTCCCGAGTACCTTGCCTACATTTCTATAGTGGTGAGTCCTCATGGTTCGAGGACCGATCTTCGGACATTTTAGTATTTGAGAGACTATGTTATTACTTTGAGTTCATTTTGAGTTAGTTGGGGACCTATCCTAATGGCTCTCTAGTTCATGGATTAGTAGAGGCTTTGTCAGACTAGTCATTGGATTGTTGCTATGTTGAAATTTCTAGTATTGTTGTCATTTGGATTGAGAATTTTCTATGAATTTCCTATCATTTTATATGTCAATATCCGTGTTAGTTTATTTCATTCTTGAAATGAGTATTATAAGTAGAAACAGGCCCAAGCTACTTGTAGCCTTAAGAACCGTATGACATCCCGAGAGGTGATTTTGGGCCGGTACAAACTTGGTATCAGAGCCTAAGGTTTTAAGGAGTCCTAGGGAGTCTGACAAGCCACATTGAGTAGAATCTTTATCATAGGCGTGTAACGTGCCACATCTATGTGAAAGAGGCTATGAGTTGTGTTAGTAGATTGTTATTTCTTCTTTCAGATTCTATCATGCCTACAGTTGTCCCTCTCATATAATAATTCATGCTCTTCTGTTTAAAAAATGCCTCTCCAAACAGTGAATGCCTGTGGAAATGATAATGAGAAACCCCCACCTATTGATCCTTTGAATAAGACGGTGTCTCAAGCTGAGTTTTGGGCGGCCTTTCCGATATTAGCTCAAGCAATCACCGCTAATGTTCAGGACAATAACCAGGACGTAGTTGCAAATCAGCAAGGAGGTGATGTAGCCATAACTAGAATTCGTGATTTCATGCAGATGAATCCTCTTGAGATTTATGGGTCTAAGGTAGATGAGGACACACAGTTGTACCTTGAGGAGGTGAGAAAGATCACACATGTGATGTATATTTCTGAGGAGGAAAGTGTTGAGTTAGCATCTTACAAATTGAAAGACATTTCTTATGATTGGGTTGTATCGTGGAGGAAAGTAGAGGTGAGAATGTTGCTCCAATGACTTAGCAAGTGTTCCAAGATGTATTCTTGGACAATTTCTTTCTGCTGGAGATGAGGGAATCAATGATTGAGGAGTTTATGAACTTGAGGTAGGGCTCCATGAATGTTAAGGAGTACTGCTTGAAGTTCAACCAGTTGGTCAAGTATTCTCCTAATTTGATTTCTGACACCCGAGATAGTATGAGCAAGTTTGTGACAGGTGTATCTGGTTTGGTGTTGAAAGAGTGTAGGGTTGCGATGCTGCATAGGGATATGGATCTGTCTAGGTTGATAATGCATGCACAATAGATAGAGGCGGATAATATTATCAAGAGAGATAGAGGGAGGGGTAACAAGAGGGCCAAATCAAAGTAGCATGAGTATAGCCAGCCTAGATTCTATGGAGGGAACCACCCTCAGTTTTAGAGACGTCCGTCTATGCCAGCGCCTTCATCAGCTAGTTCTCTCGCACCTAGAGGTAGGCCAGAGTGAGGGAGAAGGTCTTTTATGTCTAGGTCATATAATAGTGTTGGAAATAGGCCTTGTTATCCTCCTTGTGCTAAGTGTGGTAGAGATCATCTCGGTGAGTGCTTTACAGATTTGAGGGATTGATTTGGTTGTGGAAAGAAGATCCACAGACATAGAGATTGTCTGCACGCTAGATAAGGGAACAAAGGTGCCCGACCTCAGGCACCATCTATTAGTGCACCAGCTCCTATACCCCATCCTTCCCCTACTTAGGGCGCTTCATCTAGCACTACTGGAAGTTAGTGCTAGAACAGATTCTATGCCTTACCATTCCTTCAGGATCAGGAGGACTCTCCCCATGTTATTACTGTTATGCTCTGTGTCTTTTGCCTTAATGTTTATGTGTGGTTAGAACCCGGGTCAAATCTCTCTTATGTGACCCCTCTTGTAGCCATGAATTTCAAAATGAGTCCCAAAAATATTCCCAAGCCTTTCCTAGTATCTATATCTGTAGGGGGTTAGTTGTTGCGAAGCAAGTGTATAGAGATTGACTTGTTACTGTCCTTCATAGAGTCATACTTGTGGATCTGATAGAGTTAGATATAGTGGATTTTTACATTATTCTGGGTATGGATTAGCTCCATTTTTGTTATGCATCTATAGACTGTCATACCCGTGTGGTCAAGTTTTTATTTCCTGATGAACTAGTTTTTGAGTGGTCCGAGAGTTTGGTATCTCCTAAGAGTCATTTTATCTCCTATCTCAAAGACAAAAAATAATATCTAAGGGTTGTATCTATCACTTAGTTAGAGTTAAAGACACTAATCCAAGGCTCTAACTATTCACTCAGTCAATATTGTTAATGAGTTTCCAGTTGTTTTTCTAGAAGATCTCCCAGTGGTATATCCTAATAGAGAGATAGAATTCGGGATTGACCTTCTTCTCGACACTCGACCTATTTCTATTCCGCCATACTATATGGCACCTGCAGAGCTTAAGGAGTTGAAAGAACAACTCAAAGACCTTTTAGACAAAGGTTTCATTAGGCTCAATATTTCTTCTTAGGGCGCACCTATCCTATTCGTGCGAAAGAAAGATGGTTCTTTGCGTATGTGCATTGACTATCTTCAGATTAACAAGGTCACAGTAAAAAATAAGTATCCCCTTCCGAGAATTGGTAACCTATTTGATCAGTGGAAGGTGAACGTTATTTCTCTAAGATAGACCTTAGATCCGGCTATCACCATCTTAAAGTGAGAGAATGTAATATTCCAAAGACAACCTTCTGAACTCGCTATGGTCACTTTGAGTTTCTATTCGAGTCTTTTGGGCTAACCAATGCCCCAGTAGCCTTCATGGACCTTATGAATCAAGTGTTCAGGCAATATCTTTAGTTTTTCATCATTGTTTTCATAGATGATATCCTAGTTTACTCCCATAATGAGAATGATCATGTAAATCACCCCAGAACTATCTTGCAAACTCTTAGAGATCACCAGTTGTTTGCCAAATTTAGTAAGTGCAAATTTTGGCTAAGGTCTGTAGACTTTCTGGGTCATGTTGTTTCAGCCGAAGGTATTGGAGTTGATCTCCAGAAGACAGAAGCAGTTAGAAATTGTCCTAAACCTATCTCTCCATCTGACATTAGGATTTTCTTTGGTCTAGCGGGCTACTACCATCATTTTTTTTGGTGGTTTCTCTTCTATTGCATCTCCTATGACCCGGTTGACCCAAAATAAAGTTAAGTTCCAGTGGTCAAATTCCTCTGAGAATAGTTTTCAGGAGTTGAAGACTCGACTTATTTTAGCCCCTGTGTTGACTTTGCCTAATGGTACAGATGGTTTTGTAGTGTATTGTGATGCCTTTAGAGTCGGTTTGGGTTGTGTGTTGATGCAAAAAGGTAAGATTATAACCTATGCATCTATACAATTGAAGCCACATGAAAATAATTACCCAAACCATGATATTGAGTTAGCTGTTGTGGTATTTCCTTTGAAAATCTGGAGACACTATATTTATGGTGTCCATGTTGATGTGTTTATTTATCATAAGAGCCTGCAGTATGTGTTTACTCAGAGAGAGTTGAATCTTAGGCAGAGGAGGTGGTTAGAGTTTTTGAAAGAGTATGATATGAGTGTGTTGTATCACTCGGGCAAGGCTAATGTCGTGGAAGATTCCCTTAGTAGATTGTCTATGGGTAGTGTTGCTCATGTAGAGGAAGGTAAGAGAGAGTTTGCTTGTGATGTGCATTGTCTGGATAGATTGGGTGTTAGGTTGGTTGATTCAGCTGAGGGGAGTACTTTGGTGCAGAGTAGTTTCGAATCCTCTATATTTTTGGAAGGGAAGGAGAAGCAAGACAGAGATCCTTGTTTGGTCAGACTGAAGGAGTCAGTTAAGGACCAAAAGGTAGAGGTTTTATCCAAAGGGGGATCTGGCATATTGAGATTGCAAGGTAGAATGTATGTTCCGTGTGTTGACGATCATAGGTAGAGGATTATGACTGAAGCGCATGGCACGCGGTATTCCATTCATCCCGACACTACTAATATATACCACAACTTGCGGGAAATCTATTGGTCCAACGGTATGAATAAGGATATAGATGGGTTTGTAGCATAGTGTTCAACATGCCAAAAGGTTATGGTGGAGCACCAAAGACATGGTGGTGTAATACAGGAGTTTGGCATACCTACTTGGAATTGGGAGGTGGTGAACATGGATTTCGTGACTGGGTTACCTCTTTTGCATCATCATCATGATTTTATTTGGGTGGTCATAGACAGGATGTCTAAGTTTGCACATTTCATTCCTGTGCACACATCTTATATAACTGAGGATTATGATAGATTGTATATCTGGGAGTAAGTCAGGCTGCACAAAGTTCCCTTGTCTATCATTTCGGATAGGGGTACTCAATTTAGTTCTCAATTTTGGAGGGCGTTTCTGCAGGGTCTTGGTACCCAAGTACTTTTGAGTTTTGCTTTTCATCCGCAGACAGATGGTCAGGCTAAGAGGACCATTCAAACTTTAGAGGATTTGTTGAGAGCATGTGTTCTTGATTTCAAAGGTAGTTGGGATGAGCATTTGCCATTGATAGAGTTTGCCTATAACAATAGTTACCATGCTAGCGTTGAGAAGGAACCATTTGAGGCCTTGTATGGTAGAAGATGCAGCTCGACCATAGGTTAGTTTGAAGTGGGTGAAGCTGTCGTGATTGGGCGTAATGCAATGTTTGAAGCTATGGAGAAATTTTAGTTGAATAGAGAAAGGTTGAAAATAGCATAGAGCCGTCAAAAGTCATATGCTGATGTGAGGAGGAGAGATCTTGAGTTTGAAGTAGGTGATTTGGTATACTTGAAGATTTCACCCATAAAAATGGGTGAAGAGGTTTGGTAAAAATGGAAAGCTTTGTCCACGTTATGTTCGACCGTATAGAGTCTTGATCCTTGTTGGTAAAGTAGCCAACGAGGTTGAGTTGCCTGCAGAGTTGTCAGCCGTTCATCCTATTTTCCATATCGCCATGCTTAAAAAGTATATTGGTTATTCCGTTGTGATAGATCCTTTAGAGAGTGTTGATATTTAGAACGGTCTTTCCTTTAATGAGATTCCTGTCGCTATTCTAGATTTTCAGATCCGTAGACAGAGGAACAAGGAGGTTCCTTTCATCAAAGTTTTGTGGCGGAACCAGTCAAATGAGGGCGCTACTTGGGAGGCAGAAGCAGACATGCGATCCAAGTAACCGCACCTCTTTCCCATAAGTTCAGATCAATCCAAAGGTGTTATTCTTCCTTAATTCAACCCTTCTAATGTAAAGCTCATCTATATATCTATTCTTGCATGAGTTATTGAAATTTCTGAGGTATTCAAGAGTTTAGAGAGATTTCGAGCCCATTTAGCAACTTGCTTCAACTTTGTGTACTCTATTTTCCTATGTTCCTAGTCTAACTAGCGACATTCCAGGATGAATGTTTCCAAGGGGGAGATATTGTAACACCCCACAAAGTTCCCTCGTAGTCTGATCCTTAGAGTGTGTCAAGTAAAGTGTAATTTCGGCCCTAAAAAATTGAGAAGTGACTTCCCAAGTGATTGGTGTTTAAACCATATAGAATGTTCTTAAATTTGAGTATTTGTCATGTAGAGAATTGAATTAACTTTCCAATGATACCGATTTTATTCAAATCCGATATCAGGGTGAAAAGTTATGGCCGTTTTATTAAGAATTGTCAGAACCACCCAGGTGCGACGGACGATCCAATGCACCATTGATCGGACCTTCGATGCCAAGGAAGTAACTCCCTTTTCTTCCCAAGTTCAACGGACAAGACGACGGACCTTCAAATATGCAACGCACAGTCGCTGTGACCGTCGCACTGAGGCATTGTGGCCTAATCCTTACCTTCGTACCACGAACGATTCGATGGTCCTTCGTTGAGATCATCGCATTAAATAAATGTGTACCTTTTCTAGCCATCGTGCGATGGACGACCAGACGGACCATCGGACATGCGATGGACTATCACTTCGACCATCGCAGACCACATTCACCAATTTTTAATTCGTTTTAAAAGGGGCTTTTCTATCTTTCCACTCTTATATAAACCAAATATATTCCAAATGAAGCAAATGGCTTTATTACTCATCCAAAACATAAGAGATCTAGGATTTTCTCTCTAGATCAAAGAAAAAACCCTTCTCCAAGAAATTTAAGAACTCACAATAGATTCTACAAGTTGAGCTGAGATTTTAGTTCCCCAAGATTAAGAGTGTATGAACCCTCTATCAAGAGTGAGAAGAAGAGCTTAGAGAAATCTTGTTCATCCAATTTCTTAATCTAAGGTATGTGGGGATTTGAAAAAGGGTAATCCTTTCACCCGTGGGCCCAAAGGCTTATTTAAACAACAATTTTCAGCAATCTATGAGATTTTACATTAAATTGAATTAGTGTTTTTCACCCATTGTTATTGGTTGCAAGCTTTTGATGTTTCCCATGAATTGAGAGTCTAATGACATGATTTTTATATGTTTTCTTGAGAATTTGAAGCTGGGTTTATACCCTATGATTTTATTCCTTGAGAAGTAAATAATTGAAATGTTTGAGGTATTTAGTATGTTGAGATTTTGAGACAAAATGCTTTAACTTCAAGATTTCTATATGATTTATGAAAGTATATGCTATCTAATATGCATTTTTATGAGTTTTAACTTGATATTGAATTATGGGTCATTAATCCCTACTTGAGACTTGAAATTTTATGAACTTTTGTGCTATAAGCACCCATGATTTGAGTATTCCGAGATTGTTGAGAAATATTTTGACCTAATGGTCATAGAGTTTTGAAATCCACTCTACTACATGAGATTATAGATTTGATTGTTGGGTTCTTATGAACCATGACATTATTTTGAAAGTGGATTTCCATGAGATGAGAAAGATAAACTAAAGGGAGTAGTATTTAGCACCGAGTTGGGTAAGTTACTATGGTTTTTTACCCCAGAACTACGTGCAACCGTAGGTTTGAGATTTTTGACCTAAGGCCGAGATATTGGGCCCGAGGCTGAGATAAGTGATCACTGATTTGAGGTTATACTCCCTGGAAAGAGTATGACGCTCCTCCCCAACGTGGGGTCTCTTCCTTAGGAGGACAAAATGTTGGACTCCATGTAGCTCTCATGGTTTATGTCGGTTAAGAGAACCTCCCTTGATACAACATATTTTCCTAATAGTAAATTTGCAAATTTGCTCCTTAACACTAAAGTATTTTCCCTTAATATAAGTATTTTCCCCAAAGCTTTGAGATAAGTTATTTCCCTAAAACTAGAGTATTTTCCATTGAGATGGAACGTTTTCCCTAAAGCTTGACATGAGATATTTTCCTAAAGTGAATTAAATACCTTTAAGTATGTTCGAAATTTTTTTGATTCTGAATTCCAATTAATTGAGTTCAAAGGAGTTATGAGTTCTTTAGTATTAAAGAAGTTTACTCTCCATGAGACTTATGAATGAGTTTAAAGTATTGCTTAACGTTTCCTTTAACCTATGAGTGTTGAGAATAAGAGAAGATTACCGATTTCAAAGTTAAAGTATGATGACTCACGAGATTTGTGTTACATGCTCCATTCTACAAAATTTATGAGCTTTACATTTTATACTTATTCAGGCCATGTGGTTCATTCCTTATTACTTTCATGATTTGATTTAAGAGCTTTGATACTGTTTTATATAAATGCATACACCCCCATATATTCAGTACACTTCCAAGTGCTGATCCACATATACGTCTATGTGCTACATTATCCTCTTATGTAGGTTCAAGTGCTTAGTCCCATCCTCGTCAGTGATACTTGAGTACCTTGCCTATATTTCTACAGTGGTCAATCCTCATGGTTCGAGGACCTATCTTTGAACATTTCAGTATTTGAGAGACTATGTTATTACTTTCAGTTCATTTCGAGTCAGTTGGGGACCTGTCCCAATGGTTCTCTAGTTCATGGATTAGTAGAGGCTTTGTCAGACTAGTTGTTGGATTGTTTCTATGTTTGGTTTTCGAGTATTGTGGTCATTTGGACTGAGTATTTTCTTCGTATTTCCTATCATTTGATATGTCAATATTCGTGTTAGTTTATTTCATTATTAAAATGAGTATTATACGTAGAAACAGGCTCAAAGGGTTAGCTTGGGGCTATTTGTAGCCTTAAGCACCGTGTGACGTCCTGGGAGGTGATTTAGGGTCATTACACTCACTCCAAAGGAATCATAGATGATGTTCTTATCAAGGCTGGTAATTTAATTATTCCTGATAACTTTATTATTTTAGATTTTTAGGCAGACAAAAGAGTACCAGTCATTTTGGGACATCCATTTTAAGTGATGAGAGATGCGTTGATTGATGTGAGAGAGGGCACACTAATGATGAGGTTGGATGATAAAGAGGTGATTTTGAAAGTGTACAAACCACTCAAAATACTATCCCACTACAAAGAGTTTTGCATGATTACTTTCATCGAAGGAGATAAGTGTGGGGTGGTGGAGTCTGTTCCACCAAAGACCTCTTTGAACTTCCTCATTAAGCTGGCCAGGATTCCAATACCTAAGTCCATCATGATGTAGATTTATGAGCCTAAAAAGGCTAACATGGAGAAAGTTGTTGACCTTGAAAGTTTAAACTCAAGAGGTCAAAAACGAATAAGAATATGAAATCCTAGTTTGAGAAAGAGGATAAAGGAAAATGGTTGAGTTAGAGATTGGGTCGTGCCACGACTATAAATCAGGCACTACTTGGGAGGCAACCTATGTTAAGGTATGTTTTATTTTTAGTATTCTAGTTTTTACCTTACTATTTTTTGTTTTTGTTGAGTCATAGGTTGATGGGAAGTTTGAGTACCAAAAAACCCGAGCTAAGGAGCATGGTGAAGACTAAATATGGGGTAATCAAATGCTCTTGACATATAAATATGCTACTATCTAGTCCTAGAGGCATCAAGGAGTATTTCTATCTTTACCTTTTAAAGTATACTTTGGAGACAAAGTAGAATTTTAAGTGTGGGGTAGGGAAATTCCCATTTTAAGGAAGTACTGTTAATTATTTCTTGTGTGAGATGTTCTTCTCGGTTCTATAGTTGATTACATGATCATGCAAGTATTTTTATTGTAAAGAACATGTGGATTGTGTGAATTACTACTTTTTAGACACCTAGTCTCTAGTTTATGACTCTTGTACTTGTTGGCTTAATGTTGAATTCATGCTATTGTTTGGTTGAGAGTCTATGATTATCCAATGTGAGTTGAGCATGTTCCATGTTCATGTGAGGATATTGTATATTCCTTGTTACACGTGATGTCTACCAATTTTTTGGTGTGTATTCAAAGAGAAATAAAGAGTGGGTTTAGGAGATAATATAGGCATTTCATTGATATCCATGTTTTAAACCTTCTTTTTACCTAACCTTGTGCATAATCCTAGTTAGCCTGATTAAGCCTTTAGCTTTTTCTTTGGCAGCCTCATATGTAGCCTAATCACTTTGTTTGATTGACCTTAATTTAATCCAAGATCCTAAGCTCCTTAGTGTAATCATAATTAAGTTAAGGAGTTACAAATTCAAGTAGTAGAAAGGTGAAATTGAAGCCCTAAAGTCACAGTTATTGATGTATAAAAAGTGTTGTATTATGGTTAGGAGTTAGAGAAATTTGTGCTAAAGAAATTCCTATTTTTAGCCCAGTCGTGTTACAATGAACCTATTTTGGTCGGGTCCACCTTTGACTTTATGCACCTCAACTACAAAAATTTCTTAAGTTGAAGGTTGCTATTGTTGGGGTACGTAACGTATAATGGGTGTGAAAAAGGGTAAAATCGAATGATGTTTACATAAAATAATCCAAACATAGTATAACTGAATGAGCTTAATGAGATGGGAAAAATAAAAGAATTGCGTAGACAAAAGTAGTGTAAGTTGGTTGGTAGAGAGTGTTCTTAGTTGTATAACATAATGTATTAAAGCGCAGGGAAGATAGTCACTATTACCGGCTAGAATATTTCCTACCCGCCCGTTAGCCTCAATTACATCCTTTAAAGACCTATTTGATCCTAAGATTCAACACTCTAATATTAATGGAGTAATACAATAAGGGAAAACATATGGTTCATCTTGTGTAACATGTGAATTCCTTGTAAGTGTGAGCGCAATTTGATTCTTATATCCATTTTGTTATAAATTGCATTTATGTAAGTGTTTATGGGTAACTCTCTTGTTCTGAAGGCACACGTTTGATGATAGTAAGGTGAATTGTATGATGTCTTTGATTGAACTATATGCATGAATTTTCCAACTAGTTTATTCAATCCTTAAGGGTAGGATGTTTTGAAGTAGAATTCTTGAGCTTTCAATTGTGTATGTAACATGCTTAGTGTAGAAACATGCATTATCTGTAGTCATTGTAGTACTAGCTTGAGTGTATTGCTTTTAGTAGAAGTGTTGAATCACCTCACCTTGTTATTCTTATAGTAATGAGTTGTTCGATGATGAACATGGCTTTAAGTGTGGGATGGTGATATTGGGTGTAATTATGCACTTTAGTGTTGCTATCCTAGCATTAGCCTTTGTTTTTAGGACAATTCGTGTACTTTATGTGTTATTAATGATATAAATAAGCATCTAATTCTTTAAGTAAGTAATTATTATGTTTAAAGGTGTTTTCAAACAAGTTTGGATTCAAATTTATCATTTAGAGACGAAACGAGAAAACTAGTTTAACTAGCTTGAGCTAGGTGTCGTTCTAGTCTATCGAGGAGGTTTCTAACGTGTTAAATGAGTTAATTCTGGTTTTAGTGTGTACTTAAGTATGGAAAACCTTTTTTATAATGTGCAAAGTTCAATTGTATCAATCAAGAGTCAAAACAATAAGTTGAAGATCAATGCTACTAAGTCTAGTCTTAGCTCCGGTTCTATCTCATTGTTATGTAATGTGTGTTGTTTAGAGATATAATACGTGGTGTATGATTATTTAGGATGTTTTTTCAGTTGATTATGGTTATATATTTATGATTTAAAGTCTTTAAATCAACACTAAACACACCACAAAGGCATGGGATGAATGACAAAGGCTTAACACAAGACTATACGTCAAAAGGGCTTTCTAGTGAGCCTACGCGTTTAGGAAGTGATGAGGAGCTCCCTAAATATGTTAATCAACTCCCCATATGTATTAGTCCACATTATATTCAAGGAGTTTTGTGGCTTATCCCATAGATAGCAAACAAAGCGATGCGGAGCAAATCCCACACACGGCTAAATTGGCATGTCTATAAATAGGACTTTGTGTACTTATTGGAAACACTCTTGGACGTATTCAGGAGCTTAAGGAGTCTTCTGCACACATTTTTTAGGGTTTATATTCTTTCAATTTATCTTTTTAATAGATTTAATATTGTATTCAAGTATTTGTATTATGGTAATGTCGATTAGTGGCTAAATGCCCTCTTTCGGGGTTAAGGCCAAGAACAAGTTTGCTATCGTTATGAATTATGTTTTTTTGGATTTCTTATCATTTTTTGTTGTTTTTTCATCCTTATTTTAACTATTTTTAGGATTTGCGACCCATAGAATATATATATTATCGACCTTGTGATATCGGGAGGGGGAATAGAAAGATAGAATGTGAGGATGAATAGAGTAAGGTTCTTATTCTTTTATAAAATAAGGAATTTGAATTAGTATCTAGGACAGGGATATACCTAGAATCATTGCTTGGTTCACATGTGGGATGATAACTTTAATGTCTTGACTGGATTATTACATCCCCGCTTAATAATTTAGTTGTAATGATCAAGTTAGGTAGACGATTAGAGGTCGAGAGACCATGATCATGAGATAAACCCTACAAATCAATAACCAAGTTAAGCAATCTAATGAATGAAGTTCAATAGCATAGTATGATGGTTCGAAGTTCCTTAACCTTGGGCTCTAATCCATTGATTGTCTCAAGTCTTTACTATATGCACTGTTTACTTAATTTTAGTTTATAACTTTCAAAACTCTTTTGGATACGTTGCACCATTTTAATCTTAATAGTTGAACTAAAATTTGATAGTTACTTAACACTAGTCCCTGTGGGATCGATACTTGGCTTGTATAAGGGAGACTTAACTACTTATGAGGCCACATACAGTTGTATGTGCACTTGGGAAGAACAAAGGGTCCGATCATTGAGCTAGAAATCATATAGATTTTGAGACCACCTCACTTTTTACTCAGAGTTTGAAGAAACAGATAGAGTAAGGTAAATTCAAGTATTTCAGTAATATGATGAAAGAATTAAACTTGAATATACCTCTAGTAGAGGCGCTGGGGAAGATGCAGTGATACACCAGGTTTATGAAATAATTGGTCATAAAGAATAAATGAGCGACATTTTAGGCTGTTGGTATGCATCTGCAGTGCAGTCAAGACTAGGTATTTGGTGCATAAAAGGGGTGATCCTAGTGCATTCACTATACCATGAACTATTGGGTCGTCCCTATTTTTTATAGCCTTGTGTGATTTAGGAGTCAGTATTAATTTGTTGCCCTATCCATATTAAAGTAATTGGTCTTGAACTCCCCAGAACTGACTTTGATGCATCTGTTGTTGGATCACCACATAGTGAAGAAACCTGTGGGAATCTCTTTTGAAATAATCACGAGGTTGGATAACTTCAACTTTACGGCTGACTTTGTCATCCTGGACTGTGAGGGTGACACCGAGATCCCTATTATATTTGGAAGACCATTTATGGCCATAGGTAGAGCTATGGTTGACTTGGACAAAGATGAGCTAAAATTTCAGGTCAACACTGTAGAAGCTAGATTCAATATTCGAAAGTCAATGAAGCAGCCACCCGACATGAGTGTAGTGTCGGTGATTTATTGTATTGATGACCTTGGAGGATATTCCTATGGGTATATTTATGAATTTCGAGTAGTCAAGATACCAACGTCATGCCGCGATATTAAATAAATCGCTGCATAGGAGGTAACCCATGGGCTTGTTGCTGATGTCTAATAACCAACATAGCTATGCCATGCCGCGATGTTAAATCAAGCGTTGAGTGGGAGGTAACCCATAATATATTTTCTGTTCACATTTTTGCTATTTTGTTCTGAAGGTTTTTATCTCTTGGCCTTACCCAAAATACGGTAAAAGATGCAACACTCATCGATTTCTAGGTAAGGGTGCTATATGATCAACCCATCATGGTCACAAGTCCGACATGATAAGTTGAGTAATAAGCTGAAAAGATAAAATTTTGAGGTTCAAAAAATATGTAAGGTTGTGGACTTTTACATCTAATTTTACTTTTGGGACCCCAAAATTTGATTGCGGGACAATAAGTAGCTAGATAAATATTGATAAACCAAGTCCAGTTTGCAGGAAAGTGGGACAAAAGTTTTTAGCCCAGCACATGTGCCTAGGACCTGCTAGCCGTAGGTGGCATCTGCGCCCACAGCCTGACCGCAGGAAGCTGCTGCGGGTAGGCTTCTTGTAGGCCCAATTTTTAATTTAAATTTTGGGCCCACCAACACTTATATATGACATAAAATAGCCCATCTATTTTTGAACAACCTTAAACTCATTCTAACTCATTCAAATCATCAAAACTTCACCTTTCTCTTTGAATTCAAACTTCCTTTTTAAAACAAAAACTAACCCCACATTTAAGTAAATGCTAAATTAACACTTATTTGAAATACCAAATTGTTACAACATGCTAAAAACAAGTTTCAACATTGGTTTGCTTGACTTCTTCATTATTCAATTTTGGTTCTTCATAATAGAGGTAACTTTCTCGGCTCCTAATGGTTATATATTGATCTATCTATTGTTTAAGCAAGTTGATTTATGTATTCCATTGAAAAATATATAGAATCTATCATTCTTGTATGTAGGATTCTTGAAGTATCCTAAAATATTAATGTGAGGCCATGTTTTGAAGTAAAATCTAAAGTTAGGCCCCAACCAGAAGTTGAGCTTGAATGAATAAAAGTAATACCACTAGTTAACCATGTTTTTTTGCTTTGAAAGCTGTGGTTTATGATAGGTGTGTTCACATTGGACTTGTTGGGATTTTAAATAGGTTATAGGGGTGTGAAAATTGGGGAAAAATTTGAAATTTTTGAATTTTGAGTGTTTCTTCGACTTTTGTTGTCCCTTGCTTTTGTTGGAAACTAACAATTGGTTTTTTAGGTACATATGGCACCTAAAGCTGTGAAGAAGATAAAGAAAGATACTTCAAGGAGACGGATAGAGTATCCTGACCCTAATGGTTTAGTGGAGGAGTACCCAAGGCAACGATATAGAGACGCTGCAGTTGAGGTGACATGCAGAGTTACGAGAGGATAGACTCGCCAGACAGCTCAGTTAGTTACAGCCTAACCTAGGATGAAGTCAGCTAGGATGTCACCACCACACACTTCTCTACTGGATGATGATAATGATTATAAGTAGACAGATTCTGAGTCTTCTCCACAGGTTCTTACTCAGGACCCCTAGTAAGAGGAGGGGTCATAGGATTCAGCTGATGAGGTAGAGAAGGAGGAGCCATAAGTGGTGCCCCAGTGTAAGGAGGGTACCGCTTCTTAAGTACAACAGATAGATATACCCTAATCCCAGGAGGGTATAGAGTAGGCTAGCTATGATGAGTCAGTATAGCAGGGGTAGAGTCCCTCTCCCTCACATGCCTTAAATATGCCTCTCGAGGAGGGATATTTGAGGTAGTGTGTGGAATGTATATGGAAGATATTTACTATTTACAGATCCTATCTGGTATGTAGGATGGCCTAAGAGGTGTATTTATCAGGAGTATCGGTTTAACCTATTAGGGCTAGACATAGTACCATAGTTGCGGGTGGCATTTGATAAATATCAGCTAGAGTGGATGACTAGGACACTCGATTATTATATCCCAACTACGGTATGGGAATTTTATGCATCCTACAGAGCTCTCATAGTCCTTCTTATGCACATATATCAAGGCTTGGTGAGATTTTCAAGGCAGCCACAACTTCAACACATGCTAGTTAGAGGGGTTATAATTGACATATCAACAGAGACAATCCACAAAGTTATCTTTCGTCCAAATTTAATTACTTCTTCATCTACAACTAAGTGTGACCACATACTGAGGATCACACGTAATTGATATTTCATGTGGGAGGTTAAGAACCAATGTGAGAAGATTGAGATATCTAAGTGGATAACTAGTTTTATTTAACTTTTGGTGAGACGACCCCATGGTTTGAGGAGCATGTTGTGATCAAGAAGGGCCAATTCACATTTGAGGCCATGTTTTAGCGATTGCTGATTAGAAATTGACTGATACCCACTGCTTCGAGTAATATATTAAAGTGAGATGAGGCTGCACTACTTGCTTGTATGATGTCCAGTTATGCAATTAATTTTACTACCATCCTTAGGTATGAGTTACATGATAGAGCTTTTGGGGAATTGACTAATCTTCCATTCTTTTTCATGATTCAGAGGTTATGCGATGAGGCCAGTGTGTGATGAGTGGTGAATTTACAACTCATTCACACTCAACATATGTTGTTATTATCATGTTTTGAATGAATAAGTGAGACATAATTGTGATTAAATGCACTAATATCTACTTTATGCAGACGCATAGGTAATGAGATGAAAATAAGTGGATGTAAGTTGAAAAACGTCAAAAAGGGAAAAAAGTGCAGTTTTAAGACCTGGAGAAAAACATATCCTCAGTTACTACGATCATGTCCAGTCAAGAAGGTCAAGATACCATGATCACGTGGTTCTGACTTTAGTTGCGGTAGCCGCAAATATGGACAAACTCCTTCGATCGCAGCCTAGCGGAAAAATAGTCTAAGGGAAAAGGTGTAAACACAACTATTCCCACATTTCCTCAAGAGACTCAAACCCTATCTCTTTAGAGGGGATTCAACTATTCCCAATTATTGAAAATTTGTTTTAATTCTTATTTTAAATTTTTTGAGGACGACTATTGTACTAATGTTAGGTTAAGAATACATTTGAGTAGCTTCCAAGTGAAGGATTGGCAACCTCCCATTGAAGACTTGTTGAAGTCCAAAGTTTGAATTAACATTCACTTAGTATTTCATACATCAAATCAATGGAGATTTTTGGGTATATATTTCTTATTATTATTATGTGTAGCTAGTTCTTCCCATTGGGAATATGGTAGAATATGGTGCAATCGTGTATGGGTGTGATTCATTTGTGCATATGATAACTTGTTGAGGATGTTTTCTACTATTGCTTAAGTAAATTAGTGGGAGTTTGTTGGTGAAAGCCCAAAATACCCAAATGGGTTTATGGGAAAATACCCTACACTCTTGAAAGCTTAAACAATCCTTAAAGAGGGGTTTGGGTTAACTTTTATGAACCCACATTATCCTTGAAAGAGGGATACGGGAACCAAGGAAATAGTAGACAATTTATGGGCATAGTTGGCTAATTTTCACTATATTAGACATAAGGGTGATTGTGAGGTTTACTATACCTAGGGTACCACCCTATAAATAAGGGTGCCTAATTTAGGTATTGGGTGGATTTAATGGACACACTCATTAGGTATTCAAAAGGGTCAACGAGTGACATCTTTAGGTTATGTAAACAAACTAGTCTTAAGAACTTTTTATATAGCTTAACACATCATCAACAATTAGAATCTGCACCGAATCATTATATTTCCATGCATATCATTCCCCTTGGAAATCATAACCCCAAGAACCATTCTTAATTAATTATACTCTAATTATTTGTAACCTCAAATTAGTACATTAAAAGTCAATAAATAAACATTAGTTTTGATATTCACTCCCCCAACAAGTTTTACATATTTGTATTCTAGGTTTGAATTTAATCAAGTTTCATCAATTTTAAGCTAATTCTATTGCCACTCACATTATCACTCGTGGATTCAACCTCAACTCAAAGTTTGGTAAATATATTGACGACGACCTCTTTGCATTTAAATTAACATGTAAGTTGGGCGCTATGAAAAATGGCGCCATTGCCAGGGAGAAATATTTCTCATTGAGTTAGTTTGGAGTTTTATCATACTTGCTTGGATTCAAACTTGAAAATATTTGTTTGTGGTTTTTTTTCATGTTAGGAAGATTTTTATTTATATTTTCTTGACACTATGGAATCTTGGGATAAATATTATTTTGGTAGTTCGAAACCTATATTGATGATCAATGCCGATATTGTGATGGACCCCAATTTTGGCAAGATTATAGATATGCTCCTCGTAAAGAGATGGAGATACGTCCTTGACCCTATTGGGAGTATGGTTGTTCTTTATGTGGTGGTATACATGGACATTAGAGTGATTTCCCAAATGCCCCTCCCTTTGTTATGCTAACAAAAATGCTAGTTCTTATGAGTTTTATAGATATCTTGAAGTGAAAAAGTAACAGAAACATGTCGGATGCATTAGTGTTAAAGAAATGCATCAAACTATTTGGGATTGGGTAACTTCATTAGAGGAGGACGTGTACCAAATGCATCAATCCAATGAGGTATTTAGAAGGGAGATTATAAATATAGAGGAAATAATAAGGAAACAAACCCTTCAAATACCATTACCTTGCCCACATTTCAACATGAGGAGGATCAAGAAGAAGGACCAAGACATGTGTCAAATGATGAGCTTGATAGCGAAGAGTTCTGAGAGGTTTCCTAACCAACCAAAATGAATATATTTGAAGATTCCAAAATTAAGAAAATGGTGCTAGAGTAAAAAAAAGATGCCAAGCAAATCTCTTATGAAAACTCTAGCCCATTTTGGGGTGACAATGCTATCAGGGATGTGGTTACGAAATTAAGGGAAAGAGAATATTCCAACCATTTTTAAACATCATGCCAGGTGGATGTGATAAAATTCTACCCACCCAACAAAATGATGGATTTTTGGCAAAAAGAGCACTATCCCTACATTTTGGAGTTTGATATTCCAAAAGAGCATAAGGAATCCCCTTACTCAAAGTCCAAGGAACTCAACTTCCAATGTTTAACAAGTGTCCTATTGATGTTCCTACTATTATACAATGAGCCTAATAAAAAATTTGATTTAATGTTGGGTAAAAGGTTCAAGTCTTCAAAATGGTTAGATAGAAGTCGAGTCTCCATGCCCTTCTTTTTACTATGCTTTATCTTATAAGATTTGAATCTTTTGTCCCTATACCGGTCAATGCATAGTGAGTGAAAGTTGGGACAGAGATTTAAATCTTCTAAGTAGAAACACAAGTGGTAGTTAGAGGGGTGTCCTTCTACAATGGATGGGAAACAGCCCATCATACCACAAAAGTGGCACGTATCCTTTTTTATTTATGTATAATGCATGAAATTATGGTTCTATGCGGAGTGTTGATTAATGTTAAAAAAAGGATATTGTGGGATGTTTTAAGGATGTACTAAACAAGGGAAAACTGAGGTACAAAAATTCCCTATATTACTGCGATCACAATCTTTGATATGTGATCGCAATCATCTAGGTGTCCACGATCGCAGAACTATGATCGTGATTGCAACCTGATAAGATTTAAAAGACCATTGCTCTTCCTTTTTTATCCCATACTCTCCCTCCAACTTTTCTCTAAAATAGCACTTGTTTGTGATAATATTTTGAATATATCAATGGAATTTTTACATCGACTCTATATCACCAGTTTGGTAAGAGTTTCAAACTCACATTTTTAAATGTTATGAGTTGGCCTTAGGGTGCATGAACTATGTAGGGCCTAATACTGAGTTTTTCACTAACTAAATGGTTAATGAAGCATGATTATGTGGTAATTGGCTATAGATATGGTGTTCACATATGTAGGAAATTTTGAGTACCAAAAGTTATATGAAATTTAGCAAAATATAGGATGCACAGCCAATGAGTGATCAATTGCCCCAAATGTGTCAATAACTAAGTACTATCACATAGCGGGGGCATGATCGAACACTTAGAACATATGTTTCATTGTTATTTATGATTTATTCTTAATTTGGAACATATTTTGTCCGTGAAAATAGATTTTTAAACTGGTGCAAAATACTAAGCAGTTTGATCTCAGGTACCGCCATCATGGTAATTGGGATTGAAATCACAGTACTAGTGATTGCTATCTTATGGTTGTGATCGTGGAAACTTCGATCTCAAAAAAGCTGCTGCAATTGCTATAACTAAGACTGATTGTCAGCCTGGGTCAAAATTCCTTTCGTTCAAATTTTTGTTAAAATATCACCAAGTAACCATGCCATGATGTTTAGTGGACAATATAATGTAGTGTAATCATGAAAATGTTCATGAAGATTGATTTTATATTGTACTCATGCCTTGCATGATTCTGTAATGGAGAACTACGATCAAATCTGGTTCATGACTCCCGAATGCCACAACCAATACTATAATGAGTTTTAAAGACAAAGATGCTCCCAAGAAGGGGTATATGCTTTGATAAAGTGCCGAAAAAGCTTATGTCATTTCATGCTACACTCAAGGCCACTGGATGACATTTTTTTACCCCAAACCCTTGCATATCAAATAAATAGTTGGTGTGAGAGTTCTACGTAAATCTTAGCGTAGTGTTTTTGATGAACCAGATATAAGGATTAGAGGGTTGAATGTGCCCTTTGGATTAGTGAAAATCAATAATAAATATGGGCTCCTAGATGCATACATGGCTAATTTTGAGGCCAAGGGTTGTGAGGAAGGCAGATCGATGGAAGGGAAGTTGTGCCCAGGAAATAAGGTCCTGTGAGCAACAAAAAAAAGCGGCATCACTGTGAATAACTTCATAATCGAGGCCCAAAAATGGCTGAATATCATTTGTAGCCAGATCCCTCCTTGCATGCACATGAATACAAATACAGATATACGTGCCTATATGGTTGCTTGCATATGAGAAAACATTCATCTGAATATTAGTCGTCTTGTGATATTTGATATAAATTTCTACAGGAACCATAGTGGTATGCATATCTTATTACCTTATATTATTACTGAGCTGTGCAGGAGAGCAGGGGTGGTGGAATACCTAGATGACACTTAGGTGCTCCCTAGAACCCCTATTTACTGAATTTAGATCTGGTGTAAGGGTGCACCTTGTATGAGGAAAAAGAGAAAGATTGATGCGAAGAAGTAGACAGTTGAGGAAAAAGAGACATATAGACCATCCACTGCTGGGACTTAGGAAGATATTGGTGTTTTATTAGGATCACCATTGAGATGGTTTCAGGATTGCCTCAGGGGGTCAATCCTATATTTCTCGCATAGATTATGATAAATATTATAAGGACCAGGAGTCGTAGAATACCACAGTTGCTAGACTTGAGATGGCATACTCAGCATTAGTAGAGTCTCACATGGAGCTTCGAGACTCCCACAAAAAGATAAAGAAGTGGGAAAAAAAGTGAGACATGTTCTTCTGTAAGATATGAAAGGGGGTTAAGGGTCGGTGGAAGGTCTTGAAACCCCATGATAAGTTGCCTTCTTCCTGGGTAGAGAGTGATTATGAAGCCTCTGACAAGTAGTCTGGTGCTGATACTGGTGGAAATGATGCAGAATCGACATAAGAGAGCAGCTCTTGATGCAGTTTAAGGGAGAACCCTTCTCTCTTTACTGTGCTATATTGATTATTCATTGTGGACACTTCTTGACTTTAACTTGGCATTGCTTGGCCCTGGAGTTGTACTATTTAGATATAACTAGATATTTTTCTTGTTGTTATTGATAATGTCCTGGATGATTTCTATTTTCTATTTGTGGGTTACTACATTTAGGTACTCTGGTTGTTCCCCACATTTCATGGATTAGTTTTTTTTTTAATTTTCTATTTTACTTTATCTTTATTTTAGTTGTGATGATATTGGATGAGTTTTTCCCTATGATCGATTGAGTGATGACATTCTTAAGGGAAAAGCATCATGATTGAGGTTTTCAGCCAGTGTAGAAGGGAAAGTTTGAGTACCCATGGAATCAAGGTCACAAATACAAGGGTAGTCTGAGTACCTGTGGCATTTTGGATTTGGGATCATATTCATACCTATAGAGAAAGTTGAGTAGTCATATTGTAGGTTCGCCCGTATGAAAACACACAATATGAGGCAAAGGCTTGCCTTGTTTCCATGGTTAGAAAATTGTGCATGATGCAAATGTAAAGAAAACAACCCTATCAGTCCAAAACTTTTCAAAAATCAAGGGCATGGACGTGAGCAACCGTGTAACAAAATTTATTTTATTTTTGTTACTCCAAAATTTTTTTCTTGCGAGAATTGGTAGATACTCCATTTTTTCTCTAATGGGAGGGTAATTAAGACCCCTTAGCAAACATACATGCCATGCGCGGTGAGTTTATTTGGTTAAATCTCATGTATACTTATGCCATCTAGAACTTTCCCCTATAGTCTTTCAAGGCTAATTTTTTTATCATACTTAGCTGGTGAAATGATCTTAGGCCATCTTTGTGAAATTATAAGTCCACTTTAGCCAAAAAAGTCTACCTACGCATAGATGTTATCCCTAATCACCCACTTTGAGGCTTCAGACCTTTCTTTGGCAAACACATTAAATGCCGAGAGCCTTTCCATTCTTATCCCTATTTTGAACCCTACAATCCTTGAACATAAAAAATAAAAATTAAGTCTAGATTCCTAAGTTGGGGGTGTTGAGGTTTTGACGAGGTAACTTTGGGCTACAAAGTAGAAAGTGAGGGCCTAAGGATTAATTATTGTGAACAATGGAGTAAGAAAACAAAAGGATCCAACAAAGGATAGAAAATTATGAACTGTGAAAGAAAAAAAATGAAATGAAAGTGGATGAACCAAGGAAGAAAAAATAGTCACATGTGTAAAGAGTGAAAACAAAAAGAAGTGGCCTATGGTCAAATGTTACATGGAATAGTGTCATGTAGATATAAAAGAAGGGTATAGCCATGTTGTTCCTAAATGATATCCTACTATACCCTGAACCTACGTTACAAGCTCAAGAAGCCCTTTGAGAATACCAACCAAGTATTTTCATTGTAGTGGCGATTGAAAATAGGGGAAATCCTATGGTATGGTATTTTTTAGCATAGAGAGTCCCTGTGTGTGTGAGAGAGAGAGTTTTGCACTTAAACCCCTTGTTTCATATTTTGTAACTTGGTGTGTGGGATTTTACTTCTTGTGAGGAGACAGGAAACCAAGTTAAGTTGGATGAAGTTGTTATCTCCCAGATAAATAAGGAAAAAGGAGTATGTTGTTGTTGAGGTCAAAGTCGACTCACTTTTAAAGTATACGTGATTGTTGCATGGTTTATCTTTGAAGTCTTTTTGCATCCTTCGATTCCTGCATTCTATGTTGAGGGGTGTTGAGAGAATATCTTTGCCTATATTTTAAGAGATACTTTAGGTTGTAACTAAGAATTAAACCATTTTGATCATTGGGTCATATTATGTGGGCATAAATATGCATTGTCTAATGGTAAGAGGTAGTATTGCTTGAAGGCAATCAAAGCTTTCAGTTGGGGGTGTTGAAGAGTGGTGAATTAACCACTCATTCGCACTCAACATTCATGCACATTATCATTCTTTGAATAACTAAGTGAGATATATTTATGATTAAATGCACTAATATCTATATTTTGTAGGAGCATAGGTAATGAGATGAAAAATGTATGGATGCAAGCTGAAAAATGGTCAAAGGAAGGAAAGAAGTGTAGTTTGAAGACCTGAAGTAGAACATAGCCGTATTTACCATGATTGAGACAAGTTAATAAGGTCAAGATACCATGATTGCGTGTCTACCACGATATCGGAAAAACTCTTTCAATCGCATCCTAGCAGAAAAACAACAGAGGGAAAAGATGTATATACACATAGTTGTTCCCACATTTCCTTAAGAGACTCAACTCTAGATCTTTGGGGGGATTCATCTATTCGTAATTATTGAAACTTTTTTTTACTTTTTTGTTTCCAATTTGTTAGGACAACTATTGTAGTAATGTTGGATGAAGAATACATTGGAGTAGATTCCTAGTGAAGGATTAATAAACTCCCGTCGAAGATATGTCAAAGTTCAAAGTTTGAGGTAACATACATCAAATCAATGGAGATTTTGGGATATATCTTGCTTATTATTCTTGTATGTAGCTAGTTTTTCCTCTTGGTATTATGTATGAATAGTATGTAATCGTGTATGCGGTGTTATTCATTTGTGCATATGATAACTTGTTGAGGATGGGTACTACTATTGCTTGAGTAAATTGATGGGGATTGAAGGGTAAAAGACCTAAACACCCAAATGGGTTTTTGGGTGAAAACCCCAAGCTCTTGAAAGCTCAAATTGTCCTTAAAAGAGGGGTTATATTGAACTTATGGGAACCCACATCGTCCTTGAAAGAAAGATATGGGAACCAAGGCGATAGAAGAAAATTATGGGCATTGTTGGATAATTTTCACGATCTTAGATGTGAGTCGGAATACACTTAGGATACCATCCATAGAAATAGGAGTGCCTAGTGGAGGTATTCGGTGGCTTTAATTGACACACTCGTTAGGTACTATAAAGGGTCAACGAGTGACATCTTTAAGGCTATGCTGACAAACTAGTCTTAAAGACATTTGATATTGCTTACCACATCATCAACAATTAGAATTTTCCCTGAACCATAATATTCCCATGCACATATTTCCCCTAGGAAAGCATAACCCCATGATCCGTGCATAATTAATTATACTCTAATTACTCATAGCCCCAAATTAGTCCTTTAAAAGTCTGTAAATAAACATCAGTTTTGATACTCACTTACTTCCCCATTTTTACACATTTGTATTCTAGGATTGAATTTTAGCAATTTTCATCTAGTTCAAGCAAATTTGATTGCCACTCACATTGTTTTTAGTGGATTCAACCCCGACACAAAGTTTGGTAAATACAGTGATGACGACCAATTTACACTTAAATTGACGTGTAAGTTGAGTATTATTTGTGTTCCTGAGATACCAGGTGTGGACGAGAGGGTACTTTTGATAGCGACTACACATACTAGGACTATGAGCGATTTGGCACGTCTATGCTCTTCTAGGAGATTGAGACATCAGTAAATGATAGCATGGGCCCAAACTGAGGGACCAATAGTTTCCACAGAGCCTAATGAGGTACATCAAGATAATATAAGTATTTGTATTAATATGGAGATAGGGGAAGAAAGAGTCTCCAGACTACAATACATAGGGAGAGGGGACACCCACTATTTATTTTTTAGCCCTGGATCCGACCTCAGTGTCTGAGGGTGTAACTTTAGATCCTACTCTCCCATCCATTATAGCTTCTGCTTAAGGTAGGATCACTGTATCTAGTGAGTTTTTTTTTAGCTTAGTAGATAGCCAGAGGGCCATCAATACTAGGGTGAGGGTTGCCTAGACCGATATGACTACCCTCTATGAGCAGATAAAATCAGGAGTTAGGACTAGATTTGAGCAGGCACAGGACTGACTTTAAGACATGGATCAATGAGTTTGAGAGACGCGTTACAACCTGATTCACAAACACAGATATGCTGGATCTATCCCAAATGAGGGATCAGTTTAAGATATTATGAGTAGAGGTAAGCTCTCTCATAGAGAGCTGTGTTGAATCCAATACCTTAGATATGCATCAGATGGTCCAAATATTACCTCCACTAGTATTAAGATAATTTGATTTCCTTACAAAAGTTGATGAGGAGGTCCTAGCAGTTGGGGCAAAGAGATTTCACATAGACGACTTGCAGGACCTTGATTTACCATATGACCAGGTGTTAAAAAGGATAGACATTATTTGATAGAGTTTGCATTAGTTGATAGGAAGAGGCATGCATCTATATCATAGGGTGCTTCATCTAACATTGCACCGCCACTACCTCCACCAGTTGATATGCCCCATCTGGGGATGCTCATGATTCGAGCGCCTACTGCATCCTAGGTATGTTCTCACTTTCCTCTATTTTACTTTGCTTACCATGCCGTCGCGGGTTGTTTTTGTCATGCATCTTTTCACGTCGGCCGTGGTATGGTTGTAGAACCAACATGTCTAGGATAATTTTGTGTCACATTGTGTTTTATTTTGTATTATGTTGTATTTTTGTCTAATTAGGATATTTTTAAGTATTTAGGGAAGTAGTCATGTTTTTATTAATTTTTTATACTCCTCCAAAATTTGTGTTTTAGAATTGTGTGAATGTATATATGTGTGAAAAGTGTGGATCTTGTTATGGCACTAGAATTAGGGTCATCATAACCACTTTCTAACAATTGCATGAATCAGATAGGTAGTACTTAGTAATGTTGACTCTCTACTATGTGTTTGTGAGATACTACAAAGTTCCTTATGTGTGTTGAATTCAAAACTTTCTTGGTTAGTCTTGCCTAGATTGAAGGATAGTCGGTTAGGAAAGGATCATAGGCCCATTTTTATTTTTGTCCACTTTTAGCCTAAATGACTTTCCATGTGTAAATGATAACCCTTGATACCTATTTTGAGCCTTGTAGCCTATTTTTTTCCTGTTTCATCATTCACCTTCCAATTTATAGTATAATTAACCTATTTTTTCGTTAGTTCTCCTTGGATATTATGCACCTCAACTCAGGCAAAATTCCTAATTTGAGGGTGTCTATCATAGGTGTGCATAGTGTGAAATGGGTATGAAGAAGGGTAATATAAGATTAAAATGTTAGTAGGTCAAGGTGTGGTAGAAAAACAAAGGAAAAAGATAAAGAAAAGAAAATTTTTAACAAATAGAAGAAGAACGAATAAAAGACCACACCAACCAGCTTGTGCAATAAAGAATAAAAAAGGAGAAATAAGGTTGGAATAAAAGGAAATTGGCTGGAAAGTGAGACCCCAAAGTTAGTGTAGTGCCAAGGAGTCTTAGTCACTTGATATGTCCATATGTATTATACTATCCCCCAAACCTACAATAAATTCTGAGAAAAGTCATATAGTGATCTAACTTGACTATCTGGATGCTTAGTTAAAGAAAATAAGGCCAAGCCTATTGTATTTGACATGCATTGATTAGAACTTCTTTTCTGAGTGTGTCACTTTATTGTCCCTAGATTTACATGTATTATTTCATGTGAGTGAGTGAGATATCCTTTTTGGAAGGGCACTCGAGTCAATTACAAGCTATTTGCTTATTTTGAGCAGTATAACTTGTATATATGAATGGTTGTTTGTTGCTAATATAATTTCCATACCTTGATCCCATTGTGTTACTTTTTTTTTATTCATGTTCATACACAGTTGGTTTTGAAATATAAAATTTATGGCGGATGTTGTAATTTGAGTTTAAGTGTTGACTACCTACCTTGAATAACTTAGATTCTCCTAGTTAAGCGTCATTTTTATTTTTGTTGTGTTTTGTTACCTAAGGATATCAAACGTTCTAGGTTGAGGATGTTGGTGTTCTATACAAATAGTTCCCTTTTGAAACTTAAAATAAGTAAAATATGTAGGTTTCTGAGGTTAATTTGTTAGTATGATGCTTTTTGTATATGTTTGGCTGGAAATCATGTTTTGGATAATAAGTTCGTTAAAAAGCTGAAAAGGCATTTTTGGCTATTTTTGGAGCAATTATGGATGTTACGAACACTTTTAACCTTAATCATGATCAAAGCATGTTTGAGAATTGTAGAAGAAATGAAAAGATGATTCTCGACAACTATTAACTCAACCTACAGACCACATGTAGGACCTACGGATCGCAGGTAGGTAAAACAAGTGCCAAAAGTCCAAAATCTTGAGAGCTAACTTGTAGGATTTTTATAATCCGGTAGTCGTGCCCTGTACCTGTTCCAAGGGCCAGGAACGCAGGCACTACATGTGCCTAGGGTTAGAGCATAGGTACAGACTAGATGTGGCCACTAACCTTGTTTTCTCCTATTATGTTTGGGTTTTGATTTTAGGGTTTCCTCATGTACTATAAATACCCTTCATGTGTCTTTTAGTTGGAGTTACACACTTTTGATACTCAACAACATATTTTGATTTCATTATCCGACTTTAATTTTTGGATTCTCTTGTATTTACTTTGCTTCATTTATTTAGTTACGGTTGTGGGCTTCATTACTTCTTATCATTGTGATTTCATCTATGCTTTTGATTATGAATATTATTAATTTTTTCACAAGAATAAGTAAATAAAACCCAATGCTAGGGTCATGGGAACCATGGCGGATTAACGAAGTAGGGGAAGTGCTTTTGTTATTCTAAACCGATACCCATGTATGCATTGCTTTACCTATGTTATAATAGTTTTATTATTGAGTGCACACGTTAGGATACCTCTTATATGTTTCTTCTTACTCCAAAAGAGTAGTTACTAGGAAAAGATAAAGACAACAGTAATTTGGAGTTTAACTGTCGATCTACGCTTCTAGGTTCCATCTTAGTAAGATGGTTAGATTTTATCTAATAAATAGAGACTCAAAATGTAATATTTAATTGGTATCAAGATAAAGATTAGAAATACGACATCCTGAGACTCATAAGGAAAAGGGTGAAATCCTTCTGCTTATCCAAAAGACTATTGAAGGTACATAACTTATCGATTCTGCATGCAAAGTATAAGGATGGTTCAGGAATGCACGATAAGACTACGAAACTAAGAAGCTAGGGGGAACACAATCCTAGTGTTTACCTAGACTGATTACAATCGAAGTTAGTATAGTTACTTGCTCGATATTACTACATAATAAACCCCTAGTTACTTTTCTTGTTCTGCTTGCGGACTATAACTGCTAAGATCCATAATTCCACGTGTTCCCTTGGCATTCGACAAGAACCTCTATTGGGTTATTATATTTTGACAGAGATTGTATCATCATCTAAGAGGAGGTGTTATTTGGACATCATTAGTATACATAGGAGTGAAAAAGCGTGGATGTGCATACTCGTGAGCGGGTGCATCATTGGGTGATAACTTTATCTATAAAGGTAGTGAAGGTTACGATTAGTATCCCTGAAGAGTAGTGTCTTCTTACTTATGATATCTGAGAGAAATGGTTAACTAAGGATGATTTAAATTTTCTCATTATGGTGAGTGTCAGGAAAGAGTCATGATAAATATACTCTCTTTCTAGAAAATTCCTCCTACTCCAGTTTAATAGGATATTTTTCCAATGTTGTACGTATATAGATTTTACCTATGCCTAAGGTATGAGTTCTATATGCTACTTATGTCCATGCTACAATCCTTGAACTAGATGAAGTAATGATTCTTAGAAATCCAATCTTTCAAGTATTCAATCTCTAGGGTATGACACTCGTGATACATAAACTCATGTCCCACTTTATACATAGTTCTAAGGAACTATGCACTCTATTTGCTACTTATTTATTTTATGTCATGTCCTGTACCAAAGTGATGTTATTCATATAGACTCGTGACTATTCTCAGTCCTTAAAATGAGATCCAATAGTTTCAAAAGGCAGTCCCTATCTTATTTCTTGAATATACAAGTCTCAACATTATGTTACATGACCTATGATTTTTGCACTCGTGTTTCTCACTGTTCCCAATCCAAGGAACTCATGAAATGTTATGTTTATGCTGAGATTACCATCTATTCATTATCTAGGATATTGCTACAAATTATTTTGTTCCCATTATACCGTGTCTTATTTCACAGGTCTAACTTTGAATAATATGCCTAATAGAAGTTGTAATTGAGGAATAACCCTCCCATCCTTGATGCTTGTTCTCTAGTTCTATAGTGACCCTCCTTGTTGGTAGTATGGTAGTAGCTATGGAAGTTTAATAATTCTCTATATAATAGAGTTGATGTAAGGCCATATATGAGGGTGGAAGAATAAGATGGACTCATATTATAAGAAATAATTAAGAAGGAGAGATGAGGTAAAACCTTCGTTATAGTGATCAAAGTTGGGAAATTCATGAAGTGGGTATAGGAAAGATGGGTGCAAATAGTGTGATTTCTAGATATAAACCATGGTGATACGTGGATGGTACTCTCCGATTTAAGACCTGAGGTTGTTAAGTTATAGTGATAAAATAGAGTGATATTACTAGAGGGTTGTGAAGTATAGGGTACCAGAGCTTACGCTAGCACCTTTATCTCCGATTTAGGCATATATATGGAAGAAATATGCAAATTGTACTCAGGCCCCTATAGTTATGTGTTTCATGGGTAATTAGGGGATTGGAAAGTTAGAGTGTTTTTTTCATAGTGGAGAAGTGTGGTTTTATTTAAGGGTTATTAGTTTCTTTACCTGGGGTGGAAGAAGCCGCTCCGGAGGCGGGAGAGGACATAAAGTCCAAGCATCCATTCTTGTTCTCCGCTTTGGTCTTAAGGTATGTGTTTTCTTTAAAATCTTTGTTTTCTAACTTTGTTAAATAAATTTATGGTTGTAATCTGTGTTAAATTTTTAAAATGGATGACTTGACTCATTATTTGGGGATGAATGATCCTAGGGAGGGAGAATGTAATACCTTAGATTTGGTCTTTGGAAAGTTCCAGAATCTAAGGTATTACATTCTCCCAACCTACAACTCACCTTATGAGGATTAAGCTATCATTATGGGTCATGGGACCCAAGTTGTAGGGCTCCTTGTGAGGGTTTCCCTTGTTCTTACTTTGGATATGACTTAACTTAACGAATCGTAAAGATTCATTATGAGTTGTAGTGTTCCAATAGCAGGGTGACTTGTGTGCTACCCAAATTTTCTGACCAGAGTATGACTGGGATGTAATAAGTCGTGTGGACTTTTTACCAGTCTTATGGTACCTTTTATAGCCAAACTAGTGCGGTATCCCTTATTTTTATTGTAACAACAACTTCTCTATATGAGTGATAACATTTCTATATGAGTCATATTAATCGAATCATAGTTAGTCCAGTGTGGGTGCCCTATCCTTCTGATCAGACTAAAACTCATGGTGACGAGTCATAATGTGTCCTCATGAGTCGCAGGGCAACCTATAGTAACTAGCGATAACTTTTTATCTTTAAATTAGGAGAACTTTGGAAAATTCCCCTTGTCCACAAAAATAACCTACAACTTAAAAAACTATTGGAGACCCCGTTATCATCTATAACGCAGTAAAAAAAACTCTCAAAACTCTCTCAAATTTTCTTAAGAAAAAATACATTGGATTTCTCAAGGTTGGAAGTTAGAACTTCACAAGGTGATTTCTTGATCAAATTTCATGGTGATTAAGACATGTGACTTTACCCTTAAACTTATTTTCCTTAAACCATGTGTATTAAATGATTATTGATGTGAAATTGATTGTCAATTTGGACATGGGTTTAGGGTTTTAGCATGGTTGAGTCTTAAAGTGTTTTCCCATAATTATGATGAATTTTTGATGTTTTGAATCAAATGTTTTTGAACTTATGGGGTGTATAGGCGTGGGAATCGGAATGGGGGTCGAGGCATCCCGCCCAATATGATGATTTTAGTAAAGAAATTGGTTTGGAAATTATGTTTCCTCAACCCATTTGTGTCAGTGGTTTTTAAATGACTTGTCACATGATTTCACTTACTTACCCACTCTATTACATTCCTTAATTGGTTAAAATGTTAAACATGGATTTTGAAGGAGTTTTTGACTGTGTGTTGATTTAAATTAAAATTTTAGGGGTTGAGGAACTTCCCTAGTGGATTTGATAAACTAAAAGGGGTCGAGGAAATCCCATAATTTGATTTAATGAACAAAGGGGTCGTGGAATTCCCCCAAGATAATTGAATGTAATTAAATTGGCATAAGTATAAGATGATAAGCGTAAGGGTATGACTATACCCATGGATTACTTAATGTCTCATTCCACGGTTAAATGAAAGAGTTAGGTCAAACTTGTTATAAATTATGCTTAATGGGGGTTATGTAGCTAAACCTCAATGGTTTGAGTATTGAAGGAGTTAAATTGGAAATTCATGTTTGCCAATGTAAGGGTTTGTCTTGACCGTCTGCTTGCGACACACTTATTATATATTTATATCCTTAATAAATGTTGGGTCGGGGCATTCCTTGGTCTTCCTTAATACCTCTGGTTCATGCGGCTAACATGAATTGGGCCCTTTCAGTAAGGGGAGCAGAGCCCATATAGCCCATAGGTGCCTTTTTATGATTATTGAAGTACATAGTCTAGGATAATGTTTTTACTTTATGATAAGCCTTGTTCCTTCCCCAACAAAAACAACAATAACATACCCAGTGTATTCCCATATAGTAGTTTCTAGGGAGGGTATAGTGTATGCAAACCATACCACTACCTTAGGAGAAGTAGAAAGGCTATTTTCGATAGAACCCCGGCTTAGGATCGATAACAGTATAACAAACACAAAAGATAAGGGCATATAAATTAGTATGGTATACAAGACAAACTAACTTTATAACAAACAACAAAGATAAGGGCATATAAATTAGTATGGTATGAAAAATAAACTACCACCGCTAGCCATGAACAAGAAACTCCAGACACAGAGGAACACTCCCCGATAATTACCGACAAAATCCCACCCCTTAACCCTCTACTTTAATCCACATCCTCTACACCTTTCTATCAAGGGTTATGTCCTCAGTTAGTTGTAACTTCTCCATATCATGCCTAATCACCTCTCTCCAATATTTCTTTGGTAAGACTCTACACCGCCTAAAACCATTCATAGCCACTGTCTTACACCTCCACACTGGAGCATCAGAACCCCTCCTCATCACGTTCCCGAACAAACATAACCTTACTTATCGCATCTTGTTCTCTACTGAAATGACTCCTACCTTCTCCCAAATAATCTCATTCCTTAACCTATTTTTCCTGATATGTCCACATATCCATTACAACATTCTCATCTCAGCCACCTTCAACTTTTAGATATGGGATTTCTTAACTGGACAACACTCTGCTCCATAAAACATTGCAGGCCGGTTTACCACTCTATAAAACATATCTTTAATCTTAGGGGGAACCTTCTTATCACATAGAACTCTCAAAGACAGCCTCCATTTCAACCACCCTGCCCCAATTCGATGCGTGACATCCTCATCAATCTCACCATTGCCATGAATTATAGATCCTAAATACTTGAAACTCTCCCTTTTCTGAATGGCCTGAGAGTCCAACTTCACAACCACTCCAGCTTCCAATGAAATATCACTGAACTTACGCTACAAGTAATCCGTCTTGGTTCTACATAATCGAAATCCTTTAGACTCGAGCATCTTTCTCCAAATCTCTAACTTATCATTAACTCTACCTCAAGTATCGTCAATCAATACCACATCATCTACAAATAACATACACAAAGTACATATCATTAAATATCATGTGTCAAAACACCCGACACCAAAGCAAATAAAAATGAGCTAAGAGTCGATCCCTGGTGCAACCCTATCAAAACTGGGAAGTGCTCAAAATATCTACCTAGAATCCTCACTCGACTCTTTGAACCATCATATATATCCTAAAACAACATAATGTACACCAGAATCATCTCTCTATACTTCAAGCAGCTCCACAAAATCTCCTTAGGAACTCTGTCATATGCCTTCTCAAGATAAATAAACACCATGTGCAAGTCCTTCTTCCTCTCGGAAAACTGCTCCACTAATCTCTTCACAAGTTGAATGGCCTCAGTGGTTGAGTAACTCGTCATGAAACCAAACTTATTCTCAGAGATCATCACTATCCTTCTCATTCTCAACTCTACCTCACTTTCATAAACCTTCATAGTATGAATCAACAACTTAATACATCTATAGTTGTTGTAACTCTGGATGTCTCCCATGGTCATATACACTGGAATCATCATACTCTACCTCTATACTTCAGTCATCTTTGTTGCCCTAAAATAATGTTAAACAACTTTGTCAACCACTTCAAACCTGCCCCGCTAGTGCTCTTCCAAAAATCTACTTAAATCTCGCCTGGACCTGTCGCCCTACCCCGATGCATCCTGTGAATAGATTATTTGACCTCCTCTACATCGATATGCCTACAATCACCACAATCTTAACACTTCTTAAGTTTCTCCAAGTCCCCCAATATGAAACCTTTGTCCCCCTCGTTATTCAAAAGTGTATGAAAATAGGACTTCCACCTATCCCTAATGAGGGAATCCTTAACCAACACTGTACCATCCTCTTCTTTTATTCACTTCACTTGTCCAAGTCATAAACCCTCAGGTGTCTATCCTTGTCTAGCCTAAATAACTTTTTATCTCCGTCTTTCTCTTCTAAAGCCACATACAGGCTCTCAAAAGCTGCAATAACTATATATATGCACATTGTGTGCATGTAGATTTTACTATGGTTTTGACATGAAATTATTCTATCCCTTAACCGGTTACATGCTAGTGCTTAACCCACTAACCGTCTCCAAGTACTGTATACCCATGTAATGGCGGCACCCAAAATACTTTTATTTTTCCTACGCAGAGATAGATAATCGTTGGATAGCATTGGAGTCATCTTGGAGTGGTGAGTTTCCATTTATTGAAAGGCCCTCATTTTATGATATGGTTTCCTTAAGTTATATACAGTTCTTTTGTCTATGTTTTCCTATTGTCGAGAGCATGTCCTAACTTAGACCGATTTGGTCCTATTTAGAGGATTTGTGGATTAATATGCATTGGTTATGGTGGTTGAAATATCTTTGATTACCTTTGACCTTTTTTTTTCTATCGTGTTATATGTTCGAAATTCAGCCACTATTAGTCTATTGTGTTTTGTTTGACTAGGCAAAGGGGATGATATTCGGTCCATAATGTAGTTGAGATACCCATTATGGTCAGGCCCTTGTTTGGGTCGTGACACTTTTTATACATGGTATAGTCACTATCAATTTTTTGTTATGTCATTTGGGTTGACTAATACTCCTAGTACTTTCACCGATCTTATGAATTAGGTTTTCAGGAAGTTTCTGGATTTGTTTGTTATAATCATCATTGATGATATCTTAGTGTCCTCTAAGAGTGAGGATGATCATGCCAATCACCTCCAAATTGTGTTGCAGAATCTTAAGGACCAAAAGTTTTATGCAAAAATTTTTAAGTGTGAGATTTGGCTGAATGCACTATCTTTTCTTAGGAATATTGTTTCTAGAGAGGGGATCAAGGTGGATCCATAAAATTTTGAGGCATTTAAGAAATGGCTTAGACTCATGACTCTAACCAATATTAGGACCATTTTTGGCTTGGATGGGAATTATAGGAGGTTTATGGAGAGTTTCTCATCTATTTCTGCTCCAATGATGAGGCTAATCAGAAAAAAGGTTAAGTTTGTATGGTCCAATGCTTGTGAGGGAAGTTTTGAGAAGTTGAAGGATAAATTGACTTCTTCCCCAATTTTGACCCTCCCCAAGGGTACTTATGGTTTTGTTGTATTTGGTGATGCATCCCATGTGGGACTAGGTTCTGTATTGAAGCAACATGGTAGGGTTTTGGACAACGATTATAGATAGCTTAAGGTTCATGAGAGAAATTATCAGGCTCATGATTTAGAGTTGGCGACTTTGGTTTTTGCTTTGAAGATTTTGCATCATTATCTTTACGGGATACATGTGGACATTTATTCCGATCATAAGTGCCTATAATACGTGTTTATGCAGAAGGATTTGAATTTTAGGAAGAGGTGGTGGATCGATCTACTTAAAGATTACAACATGAGCTTTAACTATTAACCAGGTAAAGCTAATGTTATTGATGATGGTCAAAACAGGTTGTCTATAGGGTGATTTTCTTAAGTTGATGGAAAGAAAAGAGGATTGGTGAAGAAATTCCCAGATTGGCTAACTTGGGAGATCATCTATTGGAGTCCGAAGATGGGGGAGTCATTGTTCAAGAAGTGGTTTAATTATCTCTTAGTGTTGAGGAGGTGAAGGAGAAGCAACTTTTGGATCCCATACTTATGCAGATTAAGGATGATATGGGTCAGCAAAAGGTTATAACTTTTTATATTGGGAGAGATGGCATCATGAGGTATCAAGGTAGGTTATCCATTCGTTATGTTGATAGACTGTAGGAAAGAATTTTCACTGAGGCTCATGATTCTAGATATACAGTAGTTCATCCGTGTTTAACTAAGATGTATCATCACTTGAATGAAATCTATTGGAGGAACAATATTAAGAGATGTAGAAAATTTTGTTGCCAAGTGTCTGGTTTGTCAGCAAGTTAAGATTGAACACTTGAGGCCCTGTTGGCATTTCTGAAGAGATAAAGTTGCCTTTATGGAAGTGGGAGATGATTAATATTGATTTTGTTTCCAATCTTTTGCAGTTTTGCAAACAGTATTATTATTCTTGGGTCATTATTGATAGAATGACTAAGTCTGCTCACTTTTTTCCTGTGAGGACTAACTACACAAGAGAGGATTATGCTAAGTTGTTAATTATAGAGATTGTAAATTTCCATGGAGTTCTAGTATCCATTATTTCAGATCGAGCTACACAGTTTTCATCTAACTTATGGCATTTGTTTTAGAGATGTTTGGGAACTCAGGTGAACCTTCACACCGCTTTCCACCCTTAAATGGATGGGAAATTGGAGAGTAGAACTTAGACTTTGAAGGATATGTTAAGGGCCTGTGTGATTGATTTTAAAGGGAGTTGGGTTGATCGTTTTCCTATTATTGAGTTCCCTTACAACAACAATTATTATTAAACTATTCAAATAGCTCATTTTGAGCATCTTTATGATAGAAGTTGCAGATCTCTTATTGGATTTTTTAAGGATGGTGAGACTAGGTTGTTTGGTCCTAAAATAGTTTACCAAGCCATGGATAAGGTGAAGGTGATTAGAGAAAGACTTAAGACTACCCAAAGTCACAAAAAGTCTTATGCAGATATGAGGCAGAGGGATTTGGAGTTGGTATTCTTGAAGGTGTCTCCTATGAATGGAGTTATGAGGTTTGGGAAGTAGGGGAAGTTCATTCCCTATTACGATGAGCCACATTAGATTTTTAGGAGAATTAGGAGTTTCTCTTATGGGTTGGATTTGCCTACGATTTTGGCTTTTATTCAACCCATTTTTCATGTGTCTATGCTGAAAAGTGTGTGGGTGATCCTTCATTGATAGTGCCAATTAAGGATGTTAGTGTTATAGATTCCTTGTCTTATGAGGAAGTTCCAAATGATATATTGTATAGACAAGTTCGTAGATTAAGGACCAAGGATGTAGCCTCAGTGAAGGTTCTTCGGAAAAATGTCACGACCCAAACTAGGGTCTTGCTGTGATAGGTATCTCAAGTCCAACAATGATCGGAGATCACCCCCTGCACTTAGCCAAACAGAATAAAATACCCCTAACAACGGATGAATTCCAAACTTAACAAGATAGCATATGATAATCTCAAAGAATTTAAGATGAGTCTATAAACGCTCGCCAACTAAAAACAACCGACCAATGCTACCACCCAAGTATATAGTAATCCACAAAGCCTTCAAACAAACTAAAATCAATTAAGTGTCGGAACAAGCCCTCGATTCTAACAAAGATAATGACAATGTTAATGTAAACTATTTACTTCTATTCTATGAAAAGAAACTAATGAAATGACCAAGTCTTCCGTAGAATGAAAGCTCACCACTTCACTACTAATGATCTATGAACCAAGTCGATCCACCAAACACTGTGCAGAAAAAGTAGAAGTATCTATGGTGCCTTAATTACATGGGGATACAACGTTCGACAATGGTTAGTAGGTTGATCACTAGCATGTAACTCAGGGGTCGGGGATAAAATAATTCCATGATCCACATTTTCAAAATCATTCAAGCCAATGCACATAATCATATATATACCTATAAGCATGTCTTGCAAGAAAAGTGAGAAAGGATTAGCATGAAGTAAAACATTATCTTGCACTATATAGCTCAACCGTTATAAACACACACCCACGAACTATATATGTTCATCTCCCCCTGTTGAAAGAACTCCAGTGTGTGCTACCCATATAAACAAAATGTATAAATGAAGACTAGGGAATTCCCCGACCCCGCATCAGTCCAAGATACTAATATATCAATAATGTGAACCATGCAAACAAGTCATCAAGACCAAACCTCACGTCAGCAAACATGTGTTTCTAGTTAAAGTCATCTAAGATCCATACATTATTGGATTAGCTACATAACCCCCACTAACCCTAATTTAAAACAAGTTTCACACAACCTATTTATTAACCAATGAACCAACCGTTAAGGCACACCATTGGTATCATCATACTCTTAAACTTGTAAGCTTATCTATGACATCATAATCACATTAACTTTGGGGAATGCGTCGAACCCTTTTGTTCATTAAATCAAGTCATTACCAACAAGTCTTTCTAAATCCATGTTCATTGTTTAATCATTTATGTAATGAAATATTATAGATGAGTAAGTCAAGCTAATTGACAATTTCACAATTTGAAGCCAATTACATAATGGGTTGAGGGAACACAATTATTCAAAACAAATTCCAATTTCAAAACACCAATTTGGGGGAAACCATGACCCCTTTGTTCATTCACCATACCCATGCACACCAAAAGTTCAAAACCATTAATAAAGAACAAATGATGCATAATAAGTCATAGGAAAACAATTTAGGAATCAACATGTCAAAACCCTTAACCATGACAAAACCCACATTCAAATCCATCCAACTTAAACCATGTAAAACATATGATTTTTGTAAATTTAGATTTGGGTAAGAGTAACATACATTAATTACCAAAATTTATTGAGAGAAATCAACCTTTGAGACCTTAGATGACAAACTTCTAGGAACCCCTAAGTATCTTGACCTTGGAGAGAGAAGAGAGTGTATTTTGATTGTGTTAAGAGTGAGAAGTAACACCCTTGAGTGCTTTCTGGTCATGGGGTTCAATGGAAAAAGGAATTGACTAGAATGCCCTTAATGAAAAGACTGAAAATTTGTAACCCTGTCTCTATGGGTGACCTTGCGACTCATAGGCTCATCTTACGACTTGTAAGGTCCCATTCGTTGTCTAGAGAATATCCATGATCACCAACACTGGCTTTGCTACAAGTGGTACCATATGACTCGTAGTCAGTCATTATGCATGGTCTAGTCATTATCAAAGTAGAAACAATTGGGCATCACACTTGTTAGACTAAGGAAGACACCATACGATTGATTTTGAGTCTTTGCGACTTGTTAGAAGCCACTCGTGTGCAGGAAAAATAGCTTAGCCACACACGCTGGTCAGGATACAATTGGGTCCTTAAGACCTATTAGGACTAATTATGACTCATAAGGAGAGATGTAGTCTGTGCAGTGAGGATAAAATTTCAGAAATTTCATGGACCAAAATCCATGGTGTTACATTCTCCTCCCTTTAGTATCAATAGTCCTCAAATGATGAGCCAAGGTACCCCTTTGCATGATTTAACACAGAAACACACCCTCTCTTGCCTTAAACAAAGACAAAAAAATGTATCAAGGAAATCATAATTTTCTTTAATAATGTCAGAAAACAAAGATTCTAAGGAATACACATACCACTCGCATGATTATTCGAAGCCGGAAACATGAATGGGTACTTGGACTTCATGTCCTCTTCAGCTTCCCATGTAACTTTTTCACACTTTTGGCTCCTCCATAGAACCTTTACCAAAGCCAAGTCCTTCGCCCACAACCAGAGAACTTGCCGATCCAAGATCTCAACCGGGACGTCCTCATATGACAGGAGTCCAAAAATCTCCAAAGGAACTACCGAAAGAGGATAACCCACGCACCTCTTCAACATTGAAACATGAAATACCAGGTGCAAGGAACTTAAACTCAATGGAAAGTCCAACTCACAAACCACATTTCCCACTCACCTAAAAATATGGTATAGACCAATATAACTAGGTTTGAGATTCCTCTTCTTTCAAAACCACATCACACCATTCATAGGAGACACCTTCAAGATTAGCAAATCACCCTCATCAAACTCAAAGTCCCTTCGCGTTACATCCACATAGGACTTTTGGAAACATTGGGTAGTCTTAAGCCTATCCCAAATCACCTTCACCTTATCTATAGGTTGGTGAACTATGTCGAGACCATAAAACCTATTCTCAACAACCTCAAACCACCCAATAGTGGACCTAAATATCCTACCATACAAAATCGATCACCCAGGATATTAGCATATCCTCCAAAGTTAGTATCATCCTTTATGCTTTTCCATCCATATATGGGTGGACGGTAGCGTAAAGGTTAACCTTAGTTCCCAATCTGTCTAAAAGTAACGCCAAAAATGGGATGAGAACTGAGTACCTCGATCGGATATTATAGAAAATAGAGCACTATGCAACTTCACGATCTCCTTAATAAAGAGATTATAGTAATCTTCCGTCGAATAATTAGTCTTAACTGGAAAGAATTGAGTAGACTTAATCCTCCTATGCACGATGACCCAAATGCAATAAAATTGATGGTGGGACCACGTAAGACCAATAACGAAATCCATATTATTCATTTCCCATTTCCACACGGGCAATTCAATCTCTTGAGATAACCCAAAAGGCCTCAAAAGCTCCACCTTCAATTGCTGACAAGCTGAGCACTTAGCCACAAAGTTGGCCATATCTCTCTTTAAGAGAACCTTGATGAATAGTGTACCTCAACTCATGAGCCTCAGCCAAGATCCTCTATCGCAGCCCATCAACATCAGGAACATGTCATCTAACCTTGTACCTCAAGTTAAAATCACCACCAATCTCAAATACCATCACTTTCTGCTAGCCACGTCACCCTTAATCTATATTAATGGAGGGTCCAAAACCTACTTCTCTTTCACCTTGCTACAAATAGATAACTTCACCACAACTTGCAATATTAGACCCCCATTTTCATCATACAAGAGAAGAACTCTAAGATTAGACAACGGGTGAATAGCCTTTACCAAGTCTCACTTCTCCTCATCAACATGAGAAAAAATTCCTATAGATAACTTGCTAAGAGCATCAGCAACAATGTTAGCCTTACCTAGATGATAATGAAGAATCATGTAGTAGTCCTAGAGAAAATCAAGACATATCATTTTCCTGAGATTCAAATCCTTCTGGGAAACACATATTGCAAACTCTTATATTCTGAGAAGATGTCAACATGAAACCTATACAAATAGAGATGCCAAATCATCAAAGCAAGGACCAAAAATAATAATTCTAAATCATGTGTCAGATAGTTCTTCTCGTGAACTTTCAACTGCCTAGAAGAATATGCAACAACTTTGCAATGATGTACAAATAAACAACCCATTCCCACTCAAGATGCAACATAATAAACAATAAAGCCATCGGTACCATCGGGTAGGGTAAAAATTGGAGCCAAAGTTAAGTTATCGTAAAACTTCTCAAAACTTCATTCACAAGCATCAGACCATATGAACTTCACCTTCTTCTTAGTCAACTAAGTCAATGGGGAAGAAATAAAAGAAAATCTTTCCGCAAACCCTCTACAATAACTAGCTCATCCCAAGAAGCTCTGAATATCGATTGGTGTCATGGGTCTAGGATATTTCTTAACCACCACAACTTTCTGCAGATCCACCATAAACCCTTCTCTAGAAATAACGTAACCCAGATAGGTCACAACATTAACCCAGAATTAAAATTTAGAGAATTTTGCGTACAAATGTTGATCTTTAAAGGTTAGCAACACAAGGCAGAGGTGATCAACATGATCTACATCACACTTGGAATACACCAAAATAGCATTAATATATATAATTACGAACAAATCCAAGAACTGATGGAATACTTAATTCATAAACTCCATAAATGTCACCAGGGAACTAGTCAAACCTAAGGACTTCACCAAAAACTCAAAATGACCATACCAGATTTAAAAAGCAGTAATAAGGATATCTACTTTCCTAATCTTTAATTGATGATAGCCCGATCGAAGATTATTATTAGAAAAGTACTTAGCTCCATGAAGTTTGTCAAACAGATCATCAATCCTACTAAGTAGATAATTATTTTTCACATTCACTCTATTAAACAGGCGGTAGTCTCTACACATCCAAAGGGACCCATCCTTCTTACGCACAAAAAGAACCAGAGAATCGAACAGGGAAACAGTAGAGAGGATTAAAAACTTATCTAGAAGATACTTCAACTGCTCCTTAAGTTCTTTCAATTCAGCTAGAGCCATTCGGTAAGGAGGGATAGAGATGGACAAGTTTTCAGAAGAAGATAAATTCAAAAATCAATTTATCTATTGGGAAGATCAATAGGAAGATCATCAGGAAATACCTCAAGAATCTCACAACCATAGGGACTGATTGTAGAGAAGGACTTTCGGATATCAAATCCTTAACATGCATTAAATGATAGAGACACCCCTTGAAAACCAATTTCCAGGCTTTAAGATAACAAATAAAATTTTCCTTGGGCACCAGGGAACTACCTTCCCACTCAACCACCAGATCATTTGAGAATATAAAACTAAACCTTTGGGTTCGACAATCATAAGACGCATAGCATGAGTGCAACCAATGCATCCCCAAAATAACATCACAGTCTAACATGTCTAATTCAATTAGTTCTATTAATTTCTCCCTAACACAAATGGAAACCTCACAACCCCTATAGACTCTTCTAGCTAGAATAGAGTTACTAACTGGTGTACATACAGAAAAGTGATCAAGAATACACTCTGGATCAAAACCAAAATGAATAGCCACATAATGGGTCACACAAGACTAAGTAGAACCAAGATCAAGTAGACAATGTACATCTCAAGAGAAGAGTTTTAGTGTACCAATAATAATATCTTGAGATGCTTCAGTATCCTGACGAGAGACAAGAGCATACATATAATTTCTACTAGTGTTGGAGCTAGAAGTAGCACTTTTTTGTATAGGAGTTGAAGAAGTAGGAACCGGGACCTGATTGGCCCCCAAAGAAACATCGCCTAAAGGAAATTTCCTATGAATGTGGCCATGCTGACCGTATCTAAAACTTTTACACCTCTCCTTATCACAAAAGCCACGATGCACCTGACCATAAATATTACAAGGGGGTAAGATGAAGCCGACTAAGCCTCTCTGTCCTGAGATTGGGCACCTTGTGCCTTAAATCCACTATTACTCTTAATATGGCAATCACCAGATGGCATAGGATATGGAGCACTAGTCTTAGAATAGGAACCAGAATCGCCCCACTTATTCTTAGACCACTGCCTTCCATCCTTGCCACTATTTTGTTAGTCACGACCCTGCTTAGAAAATTAGGATCTCTTACTCTACCTCTCTTCGCTATCTGCCTGCTTCTTCTTCTCATCTTCTACTTGTTTTATATACACCACAACCCTAGATATATCCATATAATCATTCAATAAAGCGACCTTATGTCAAGAACCGAACCAAGGCCTAGTCATGTCGGGAATCTCAAGTCCAACTAAAACTTAAGTCAACCCATAAAACCCAGACCATTAACCTCCCTATACCCCATGTCTGATGAATTCTAAACAAATATCAAGATAAGACAATATAAATTTAAAGACTATAAGTTTTGTCTAAAACCATAACCAAACAATCACAACTAAATATACAATCGATACTAGTTCTAATGCCAATACCAATACCGATACTAACACCGATATCAACACTGCCTATTTCTAAAGTAGTCCGATAAACCCTCTAACCAAAACCAAAGAGTAGATGGTCGGGACATTCCCCCGATCATAGCAAAAACTAAAACCAAAGAAATAAAAGTTACATAAAAGTCCATCGAATTAAATGTGGTCTTCAGGAGTATGGAAGCTCACCACTTCAATTTGACTCAAAAGTTATCCCCGAATCACGTAGTCACTAAGTAGGAGGAGTTAAAGTATGTCCAATTTTAGCATTGCGATGGGACACAACACTCGAAGATGGTTAGGGGAGTGAACACTAGCATATATTTAAAGGATAAAGGTAAAATAGTGCAATCATTAAAACCAAATCAAACAACCATGTGTAATGACATACATATATATATATATCATGAAGAGATATGGAACAAGGTTTAGCATGCATTTAAAACCTTTACAGGATTGTGTAGCTTTTTCTTTATAAATCCACCCATGGGCTATATGGGTTCAGCATTATCCCTTGAATGGGCCCTAGTGCATGTAGCCACACAAATCGGAGAGACCATAGAAGGCTGGGTATTCCCGTGAACCCTTCACCCTCCATGATACATATATTTAAGAATAGACTTAGGGGATTCTCGTGTACCACACAAGCATATGGTCACCAAGACCAACCCTAATGTCAGTTTTTAATGCTCTTCCATTGGACACACACTGTTACGACTACCTATCAGAACCCCCATTATTGCCAAAAATAATATTTTACACGTAACAAAGCCACCATTTCAAGAGTCAATTATTTAAGCATTATAAAGTGGTATCGTCATACCGACTATAGCTTGCAAACAATGTAATTATCTAATAATTATGGGTTTCGCATATACCCCGCAAAATCCATTAATGAAATCGCTTGGGGGATTCCTATGTACCCTACAAGGTTTTCATTATAAGTTACTTAGGGGATTCCTTTTTACCCCACAATGTTTTCAAAACCGTCCATAACCTTTTTAATCAATTATAACATATATTAGTTTCAAAAGTAAGTTAAACCAAACACTTTGGGGATTCCATTGTACCCCTAGTTCAAGTTTCCACCTTTCTCATAACTACTAACAAGTTTTACAATATATGGTTGGGGTTGTAACAACTTCAAAAGTCACAAGTTTAGAAAAAGTTACCATTAGCATGTTCAACCATTATACCCATGTAACCATATGCTTAAAACAATAATAAAATCATGAAAAACAATAATTAAACCATGGGAAAGCATTATTCAACAATGATCATCAAAAAATCCCAACCTTTATTTCATAAGCACAACAATTCCATCAAAACCATACAGTCAATCATGCGTTTTTAGTAAAATAACATTGAGGGAGGAGTAACATGCCTTAGACACCAAGAAGTAATGAGAAAAATCACTCTTGAAAGCCTATAATTGATTAAGTTGATGAAACCCAATCTTTTGCTTAAACAAAAAAATTGAGAGTAAATTTGAGAGTGTTTTATTGGGAATAATCAGTTAATAAAGTCCCAAGTAAGGGTTTAAGTCATGGTATCTAAGGGACTTAAAGTGGAATATGTCTAGACTACCCTCAACTTAAAAGCTTAAAAATGTCATCCTTGGTTATGAGTAAACCCATTGACTTGTCACCACATTATACAACTCATAGTCATGAGTCATATCCTATACTGTGAATTGGTCACCCATACACTATCCTTTTTACGACTCCATGATCCCACCCTTGACCTGACCATACAACTCAAATTGGCTAGTCATATTCAAGATAGAACCCAATATATTAGACATTGGACAACATACGACTCAACCCTACCACTCGTAACCTATCCCCACGGATCTTAGTGAGCCACTCATACTTAGAGCCAAGTGAAGCAACTAAATTACTGATTTGATTAAGGTCAGTTGTAATGACTCGTCACAAACCCAAATGGATCGTATCACCAAGTATTAACCATGATAGAAAACCCAACCACCATCTACTAGCCACTTTACGACTAGGTTCACCTTACCCGTAACCAGTCCATATGACTCATATGATTAGTCGTTTCTAGGATAGTGAGCTCAAAGCTCCGGAATTTTCCTAGGGCCAATACCCAGGGTATTCCAGTTCTGCCTCACTTGGATCATTCGTCCTTGAATGATGGGACAAGGAATTGAATGGCATGATTAAAGACCAAACATCTCTTCTATTACCTTTAACTATGTTAGAAAACAAAGATGCCAAGTAAATCAATCTTTCCTTTAACAAAGTCAGAAAACAAGGATGGTAAGATCTACACATACCTTAAGCATAATTTTTTGGAATGGGGAACAGAAATGGTTACTTGAACTTCATGTACTCTTCATCTTCCCAAGTAGCCTCTTCGACCTTGTGGTTTCTTTATAGAACCTTTACCGAAGTCATGTCCTTGGTCTGCAATCGACAAACCTGTCAATCTAAAGTTTTAACCAGGACCTTCTCATAAGACCAGGAATCCAAAATACCAATATCCTTGATAAGCACAATCTACGATGGATCACCCACACACTTCCTCAATAGAGATACGTGGAACATCGGGTGAATGGAGCTCAAACTAGAGGGCAACCCTAATTTATACGCAATATTGCCAACCCTTCTCAAAACAAAGTATGGACCAACATACTGGGGACTAAGCTTTCCCTTATTCCTAAACCACATAAGCCTCTTCATGAGAGATATCTTTAAGAATACCTTATCTCAAACCTCAAACTATAACTTCCTTTGTCTCACATCTGCATAGTACTTTTGGCGACTTTAGGTGGCCTTTAGCCTATCCCAAATCATCTTTACCTTCTCCACCGCTTGGTAAACCATATCTAGGTCAAACATATCTGCCTCACCTACCTCAAACCACCCAATAGGAGACCTACACCTCCTACCATAGAAGGCATCAAATAGAAACATCCCAACGCTAGAGCAGTAGTTGTTATCATAGGCAAACTCTATAATAGGGAAATGATCTACCCAACTACCACCATAGTCAATCATGCATGCTCGAAGTATATCCTTCAATGTTTAAATAGTCTTTTCCATTTTCCATCTGACTGTGGGAGGAAAGCAGTACTAAGGCTTACCTTAGTCCTTAAACCTTTCTGAAACGATCGCCAGAAGTACGATTAAAACTGCATACCATGATTTGAGATAATAGAAATTGGTTCCCCATTAAACTTCACAATCTCTTGGAGGTAAAACCTTGCATAATTCTCTATTAAAAAAGTTGACCTTACTTGCATAAATGAGAAGAACTTATCATCCTGTCCACGATGACCCAAACTGAATCAAATTTATTCCAAGATCGAGGAAGATAAATAATGAAATATATATTGATCACTTCCCACTTCCACATAGGAAACCCAATCTGTTGATACAATACCACGGATCTCCAATGCTCAACTTTCACTTTTCTGGCACACATGCACTTATCCACAAAATTAGCCATAGCTCGCTTAATATTTTTCCAACAATACATATCCTTGAGGTCATGATGCATTTTCGTTGAACCAAGATAAATAGCATAATACGACTCATGAGCATCAACCAAGATCCTCTCTTGCAATCAATCTATATCAGGAACACATAATCTCTCTTGGTACCACAAGCTACCATCACCACTAATCTCAAAGGCCATCACTTTCTACCCACCTATATCACCCTTGAATATCACCAAGATAGGATCTAGCACTTCTTTCTCTTTTACCTTAGAACCAAGAGATCACTGTACCACCATCTACACAAACAAACCACCATTCCCAGAGTCATATAGATGAACTCCAAGGTTAACCAACCATTGAATATCTTTCACCAACTCCAGTGTAATTTCACCCATATGAGCTAGACTCCCAATGGATAACCCCCTAAGAGCATTGACAACTAGGTTAGCTTTACCTGGATGGTAAGGAAGACTCATGTCATAATACTTAAGCAACTCAAGCCATCTTCTTTGTACGAGGTTAAGCTTTTTCTGGGTAAACATATATTACAGGCTTTTATGATCAGAAAAGGTATCCACATGCACCCCATACAAATAGTGATTCTAGATTTTAAGTGCAAACACCAAAACCACTAACTCAAATTTAAGATTTAGATAATTATTCTCATGCACCTTTAACTATCTATAGCTATAAGAAATCAGCTTGCGATGCTTCATCAAAATAAAACCAAGCCCCACATAGGACGCATCGTAATAGACCACAAAACCATCAATTCCTTCATGTAAGTTTAAGATCAGAGACAAAGATAGTTTATACTTTAGCTTCTCAAAAATACCCTCACAAGCATCAAACAACAAGAACTTCACCTTCTTCTATGTTAACTTCATCAATGGGGCAGCTATAGTTGAAAAAATTTCCATGAACCTCCTATAATAACCAGATAAACTAAAAAAACACCGAATACCAGTTGGAGTGGTGGGTATAGGACACTTATTAACCACTCAATATTCTGTGGATCCACCATGTTCCCTTCACTAGAAATGACATATCCTTAAAACGTGACAATGTTTAACAAAAAATTGTATTTTAAAAATTTGGCATAAAATTGCAGATCATTTAGGGTCTACAATACAATATGAAAGTGATTGACATGATCCACCTCACTCTTAAAGTACACCAAAATATTGCCTATAAGCACAATGACAAACAAATCCAAAAACTGATAAAAAATTCTATTCATTAATTCAATGAATGTCGTTGGGGCATTAGTCAACCCAAATGACATAACTAAGAACTCAAAATGCCTATATCGGGTACAAAAGGAAGTTTTAGGGATATACATATCCCTAAACTATAGATGATGATACCCAGAGAGAAGTTTAATCTTGGAGAAAAATATAGCACCGTGAAGATAATCAAATAAATCGTCTATCATTGGAAGAGGGTACTTATTCTTTGCTATCACCTTGCTCAGCTGTCGGTAGTCAATATATATATGAAAGGAACCATCCTTCTTATGTATGAATAAACTAGGTTTACCTTATGGGGACATACTAGGATGAATGAAACCATTGTCTCAAAGATCCTTTAGTTTCTCCTTCAACTCGTTTAACTCATCTGGAGCCATTCAATATGGAGGAATAGAAATAGGATGGGTTTTGAAATCAAGATTAATCCCAATATAATCTCCCTACCAGAAGGGAAACCATGAAGGTCATCTATGAAAACCTCAACATATTTATTAGCCATCGGGACATAATGTAAAGAAGGACCCTCCGAGTTAGATTCTTTAACTTAGACCAAGTGATAGAGACACCCCTAGGAATTTAATCTACGAGATCTAAGATATGATATGCACCTTCCCTTTGTAGCTAGGGAAACACCCTTCCATTCAACAACCAACTCATCAAGGAATTTAAAGACAAGCTTACATGTACAACAATCTATAAAAACATAGCACGAGTTTGACCAATCCATCCCTAGTATGACCTAAAAATCACCCATGTCAAATTTAAACAGATCCACCAAGGTCTCTTGACCACCCAGTGATACCACATAAAACCTATAGACTCTTTTAGCCATCATAGAGTCACCCGCTGGGGAAAAGATAGAAACAAGGTTTGAAATACACTCAGGACCAAAACCAAAATGCATATTTATAAATGGGGTCACATAAGAAAGAGTGGACCCCAAATCCAGTAAATTATATACATCATGGGAAAAGAGTTTCAATATACCGGTAAAGACATTAGGCGATGCCTCAAACTCCTAATGGGTAGTGAGAGCTAGATTCGATTTTAACCATTGCCCGAGCCAGATGGTGCAAACTTTGTTGCTAGAGCCGATGAAGAGGCAACAAGAACCTTGTTTTCCTTGACAAAAACCTTTGCCACTGGAGAGTTTCTAAGAATGTTCCCTAGGTGACAACAATTGAAGCACATGTCCTTTCCCTTATCATAGAAACCCTGATGTAATCAACCACAAAATCTTCCGAGAGGATATGATGGAGATGATTGAGCCCTATTAGTGTGATATTGGTTGATAACGCTCAACTTACTCTCATGTTTAAGGGGCAAGGAGGTCGTTGTAAATTTTCCAACTCGCGTTGCAGTCGAATCCATAAGGAGTGAGATGTAAATTTCAAGTCCTATGGGTGCTCTAATTAATAAAAGATAGACATAATACAAGCAAACAAAACATGTAATAAAAGTGGGTGGATTTGGTTTGTATCAACTTTTGAGTTACAACAAGCTACAATGACACTTAAGTTTTAAAAATCAAGTTTGGGGAGGGTCTTTGGATTATGTATTTCTAAAGGTATAAAGTGTGCAAGTTAGAGATGGTTCATCGTGATTTAGTTGTTGAGTAAGATATAGGCTAGGTCGAAAGTCTTTCCAGTTATTTTTTCAACAAAACCTCAAATATTTCACCCATTGGCACTTTCGAGCACCTAACAAGTATTCCATTCATAGTCACCCAATACCTCAATCGGGCATCCCTGTTTCTAGGAAGATTTCCATGATATGACTTACACTCCATTTACACTTATTTCTAGATTTCAAAAGGTAGTAAACCACACAATTAATTGTCCACTATTTCTTTGCCCCCTATAACCCTTTTTAAGGATGTTATGGGTTTCCATGGGTTCACCTTCATCTCTCTTTCAAGGATGATGAACATTTTCTAGAGTTTGGGGTTTTCACCCATCAAACCCATTGGAATGTTTGGGGTTTTCACCCACAAAATTCCAACTATTAAACTCAAACAATGGTGAAATCCATACTCAACAACTAGAAATTATGTAAACACATCAACAACCACACACAAATACACTTTAGTTCAACATAATCCTATGCCTAAATTACTTAGATATTCATGTAGAATGTAGAGAAAGATATACCATAAGAATTATCCAAAGCATCCATTCTTCACAAAACACAAAGAATTCAAGTCTCCAAAATTAGTTACAATCTTTCCCAATTAGGGTTCTTATTTAAAATTTTAAAATTATCTATGAGTTAGGCAATACCCAAAGAAGAATGGATTTTTGCCGATATAAGGTTTGGGGTTTGGAAAAGTGAAATTACAAAACTTCCCTAAACAACATACCACTTAGCCACGATTGCATAAGGTTGTCCACAATCGCAGCAATACGTCTGCAGTATGGTTCACAATTGTATTCTATTGACCATCTTGACTCACTGCGACCATGACCTTTGGCTTGTGATCGCTGTAACTGGGGATGATGACTGCTCCAGGTCTTCAGCTACACTTTTTTGCTTCCAATTGATCTCTTTTATCTTTAATCCACATCTTTTTATCTCACTAACTCTATGCCTACAAAATGTGGATATTAGTGCATTAAATCATGCATATGTCTCATTTATTTATAAAAAACTTAGTAGTGTGTACAATATTTGAGTGTAAATAAGTGGTAAAATCACCACTCATCAACACCCCAAATTTAAAACCTTGTTTGTCCTCAAGCAACACCATCCCTTATCATGAAAACAATTTCACATGTATGCCCATATTCTATTACCCAATGATCATTTTGAATTTAACTTGATTATTAACATAAAAAACTCTTCACACATGGGAAAAATGATTTTGACTCCACCTCTAAACATAACATAGAATAATGAAGGACTAGATAGGCTTTAAGGAGCAACCATGTGACAACTACTAATACTCTAGAAGTGACTAACTTCTTGACATCAACCATATTATACTTCCTTTTGCCTCATTGTATGGAAGGTGAAAAAATAACCCACGTCAACTTGATCACATGCCTTCTCAAAAGAAAGAAGAATTCACACACCTAGGTATCAACTATGAAATAAGAAATTTAAGGGCAAACACTCTTTCTCTCTCTCAAGAACTCTCAGTGCTAACAAGTACAATGAAAAATACTTGCCCCTATTTTCAATCACCACTACAATGATCATATTTGGTTGGGAATTTGTAAGACCCCGCAAAGTTTGCTCAAAGTCTGAGCCTTAAAGCGTGTCGAGTGAAGTGTAATTCCGTCCCTAAAAGTTTGAGAAGCAATTTCTACAGTGATTGGTGTTTTAACTTTGTTGAATTCTCCTAAAAATGACTTTCTATCATGTGAGAAATTGAATTATATTTTCAACGATATCCATTTTTCTAAAATTTGATATCTGAGTGAGAAGATACTGACTTTTTTTAGAAAGTAGAGAAATTGCCCAGGTATGATGGAGAGGGCCGACGGACCGTCAAACTAGCGATGGACCGTCGAACTTGCAACGGACCATCGCCCAGACCGTTGCACTGAGGCAAAAAACTGACTCACTGGCAAAGTATGATGTAGAGGTCCGATGTACCATCAAACTAGCGATGGAACATCGTACCCTACCATCACAATTGAGATAGAAAGTGAGATTCTAGCCCAGGTACGATGACCAGGACCGATGGACGGTCGGGCCTTCAACGGACCGTCGCACCCCACCATCGCATATCCCGTTCTGTATTTTTAAGTTGTTTTAAAAGGGTATTTTGTTTCTTTCCCACCATTTAACGCCCTTATATGTTCAAGACAAAGCATATGGCTTCATTCTTAATCCAAACATAAGAGAGCCAGGGTTTCTCCCTCAAGAACAAATCCAAAACCCTTCTACAATAAATTCAAGAACTCACCATAGATACTATAAATTGAGTTGAGAATCAAGTTCCCCAATTCAAGGGTTGCAAGAACCCTCTCTCAAGAGTATGAATAAGAGTCTCAAGCTAGCTTATTCATCAAATTTCATAATCTAAGGTATGTGGGGTTTTGAACAAGGGTAATCCTTTCACCCTTGTGACCAAAGGTTTATTTTAAACTACCAGTTTCTGCAATTATGAGATTTTACATGAAATTGAATTAGGCTTTTTCACTCATTGTTATTGGCTGTAAGCTTTTGATATTTACCATGAATTAAAAGTCAAATAGCATAATTTTGCATATTTTCATAAGAAATTGAATCTGGGTTTATACCCTATGTTGTTACTCCTTGAGAATTTAATAGTTTCAATGCTCTAGAAATCAAAGTACATGAATATGTTGAAATTTTAAAGCAAACTGTTGTAAATTCTAGATTTCTATATGATTTATAAATCTATATGCTATCTAGTATGAATGTTGATGAGTCTTAACTTGAGATTGAATTATGGGTCATTGATCCCTACTTGAGATTTCAGTTTTTATGAACATTTGTACTATAAGCCCCTCTAATTTAAGTATTTTGAGATTATTAAGATAGTTTGGACCTAATGGTCATAGTAGCTTTGAAATCCACTTTATTACATGAGATTACAGATTTTATTGTTGGGTTCTTCATGAACTAAGAGATTATTTTATAAGTGGATTTCGAATGAGATGAGCGAGAAAAACTAAAGGGAGTAGTATTTAGCACCGAGTAGGGTACGTTACTATGGTTTCTTACCCCAGAACAACGTTCAATCATAGGATTGAGATTTTAGGCCTGAGGCCGAGATGAGTGGGACCAAGGCCGAGATAAGTGATTACAGAGTTGACGTTATACTCCTTGGAAAGAGTATGACGCCTCTTCCCAATGTGAGGTTTCTTTCTTAGGAGTACAAGGAATTGGACTCCATGTAGCTCGCATGTTTTATGTCAGTTAAGAGAACCTCCTTAAAGTATTTTCCCTTGAGATGAGATATTTCCTAAAGTAAATAAACACCTTTTGAGTATTTTCCTTAGAAGAAAGTATTTTTCTCTACTATTAAGAGTTGATCAATAATTTTTGAACCAATGTTATATAATTTTGAGTTCCAAGTGTTTTGAGCCTAAAAGAGCTCGAAGTTCTTGAGAATTAAAAATTTTTTTACTCTCCATGAGATGTACCCATGAGTTTGAAAGTATTGTTCAAAGTTTTCTTTAGCCTACGAGTAATGATAATAAGAACAGAGTATAGGTATTAATGCTAAAGTATAATGACTCACGAGATTTGTGTTACATTCATTATTTTACTTGATTTATGAGCTTTACATTTAAACTTATTCAAGCCAGGTGAGTCAATCTTAATTACATGCATGATTTTATTAAAGAGTATTGATATCATTTTATGTAAATGCATTCACCCCTATATACTCAGTACATTCCCAAGTGATGATCCACATATTCGTCTATATGCTACATTGTCTTATAATGTAGATTCAGGGGCTCAGTCCCAGCCTCGTCAGTGATTTTTGAGTACCTTTGTCTATATATCTACACTGGTGAGTCCTCATAGTTTGAGGACCTGTCTTCAAACATTTCAGTACTTTAGTAGATGTGTTATTACTTTCAGTTTAGTCTAAGTCAGTTGGGGAGCTATCCCAATGGCTTTCTAGTTCATGGAGTAGTAGAGGCTTTGTTAGACTAGTTATCAGATTGTTGTTAGGTTGAAATTTCCAGTATCATGGTAGTTTGGGCCAAATATTATCTTCATATTTACTGTCATTTGATATGCAGTGCCAGTGTTTTGTTTATTCCATCTTGAAATGCGTTATTATAAGCATTAATAGGCTCAAAGGGTTAGCTTTGGGCTACTTGTTGCCTTAAGCACCATGTGATATCCCAGGAGGTGATTGTAGGTCGTTACAAACTTGGTATTAGAGCTAGGTTTAAGGATTCCTAGGGAGTCTGACAAGCTGTATTGAGTAGAGTCTTGATCATCGGTGTGTAGCGCACCACATCTATGAGCAAGAGGCTACAAGAATTTGTTGGAAAAATTTGTTTCTTTCTTCAGATTCTATCGTGCCTAAATTTGTCCCTCTCATCTAATAATTTGTGCTCTCCTATTTCAGAAAATTCCTCCCTAAAGAGCGAACGCCCGTAGAATCAATAATGAGAAACCCCTGTCTGTTGATCCCTTGAATGAGACTATGTCTCATGCTTAGTTTTGGATGACCTTTCAGGAGTTAGGCCAAGCAGTCACCACTAATGTTCAGGCGAATAACCAGGCCATAGTTACAAATCAGCAGGGAGGTGATTTAGCTGCTGCTATGATTTATGATTTCATGTGGATGAATCCACCAGAGTTTTATGGGTCTAAGACTAGCGAGGACCCACAATTATACCTTGAAGAAATGAGACAGATCATACAGGTTATGCATGTGTCTGAGGAAGAAAGTGTTGAGTTGGCGTCTTATATGTTGAAAGATATTGCTTATGACTGGGTTGTAGTGTGGAATAAGGGTAGAGGTGAGGGTGTTTCTCCTATAACTCGAAAGGTGCTCCAAGATTTATTCTTGGACAAGTTTTTTCCTCTTGAGATGCAGGAATCAAAGATTGAGGAGTTTATGAACTTAAGGAAGGGATCCATGACTGTTAAGGAGTACGGCTTGAAGTTTAATTAGTTTGCCAATTATGTTCCTGATTTGATTTATGACACCCAAGATAGCATAAGCAAGTTTGTGATAGGTGTTTCTAGTTTTGTACTGAAAGAGTGTAGGACTATAATGCTAAATAGGGATATGGATCTGTCTAGGTTGATGATTCATGTATAGCAGATAGAGGCAGATAAGATAAAGGAGAGAGATAGAGTGAGGGATAACAAGAGGGCTAGATTTGAGCAGCATGAGTATAGTCAGGCTAGGTCCCATGGAGGGAACCACCCATAGTTCCAGAGTCATTTATCTATGCTAGTGCCTTCATCAGCTAATGCTCCCATGCCTAGAAGAAGGCAGGAGCAAGGGAATATGTCTTTTATGTCTAGGTCACAGAATAGTGTAAGTAACAGACCACGCTATTCTCATTATGCTAAGTGTGGCAGGGATCATCCCGATGAGTGTTTAAAAGGTCAGAGGTGTTTTTTGGTTGAGGCAAGCTGGTCTACAGACTTAGAGATTATCCGTATGCTAGGAAGGGGAACAGAGATGCCCGACCTCAGGCACAGATTACTAGTGCATAGCTCTTGTACCCTGTCTCACCCCTACTCAGGGAGCTTCATCTTGCACTACTAGCGGTCAGCGCCAGAATAAATTCTATGCATTACCATCCCTTCAGGAGCCGGAGGATTCTCCTGATGTTGTTACTGGTAGGCTTCGCGTCTTTTTCTTTGATGTTTCTATTTTGTTGGACCCCGGGTCAAGTTTTTCTTATGTGACCCCATTAGTTGCTATGAATTTTGAAATAATTCCCAAAAAGATTTTTGAGCCTTTCCTAGTCTCTACACCAGTAGGGGAGTCAGTTGTTGCTACGAGAGTGCATAGAAATTATCCTGTTACTTTTCTACATAGAGTTATATTTGCTAATTTGATAGAGTTGGACATGGTTAATTTTGACCTTACTCTTGGTATGGATTGGCTTCGTTCCTATTATGCATCCATAGACTGTCGTACTCATGTGGTCAAGTTTCAATTTCCTGATGAACTAGTTTTCGAGTGGTCTCAGAGTTAAGTATCTCCCAAGAGTCATTTTATCTTCTATCTCAAAGCTAAAAAGATAATATCCAAAGGTTGTATCTATCATCTAGTTAGAGTCAAAGACAATAAGTTTGAGGCTCCAACTATTCAGTCAGTCGACATTGTTAATGAGTTTCCTGATGTTTTTCTAGAAAATCTCCTAGGGGTACATCCCGATAGAGAGATAGAATTTTGGATTCACCTTCTTCCTGACACTCAAAATATTTCTATTTTTTCCATACCGTATGGAACCTGTAGAGCTTAAGGAGTTGAAAGAGCAACTCAAAGATCTTTTAGATAAAGGTTTCATAAGGCCCAGTGTTTCTCCTTGAGGTGCACTTGTTCTATTCATGCGAAATAAAGATGGTTCTTTGCGTATGTGCACCAACTATCATCATCTTAATAGGGGCACAGTAAAAAATAAGTATCCTCTTCAGAGAATTGATGACCTGTTTGATCAATTGCAAGGTGCAAGTTATTTCTCCCAGATAGACCTTAGATTCGGCTATCATTAACTTAAAGTGAGGGAATGTGGTATTCCAAAGACAGCCTTTTGAACCCTCTATGGTCACTTTGAGTTTCTAGTAATGTCTTTCGGGCTAACCAATGCCCCAACTGCCTTTGTGGACCACATGAATAGAGTGTTCACGCAATATCTTGATATCTTTTTCATTGTTTTCATAAATGACATCTTTGTGTACTCCCGTACTGAGAATGACTATGTAGATCATCATAGAATTGTCTTGCAAACTCTTAGAGATCACCAGTTTTTTGCCAAATTCAGTAAGTGTGAATTTTGGATAAGATCAGTAGCCTTTATAGGTCATATTATTTTAGCCAAAGGCATTATAGTTGATCCCCAAAAGAAAGAAGCTGTAAGAAATTGTCCTAGACCTATTTCTCCTTCTGACATTAGGAGTTTCTTGGGTCCAGCTGGCTACTTCCGCCGGTTTGTCGAAGGTTTCTCTTTTATTGCATCTCTCATGACCCGGTTGACCTAAAAGAAAGTTAAGTTCCAGTGGTCAGATTCCTGTGAAAAGAGTTTTCAAAATTTGAAAACTCGACACTTTAGCCCCTGTGTTGACTTTGCCGGATGGGACAGATGGTTTTTTGGTGTATTGTGATGCCTCTAGAGTTGGTTTGGGTGGTGTGTTGATGCAAAGAGGTAAGGTTATAGCCTATGACTCTAGACTTTTGAAGCTGTATGAAATGAACTACCCAACATATGATCTTGAATTAGCTGTTGTGGTCTTTGCTTTGAAAATCTGGAGACACTATCTTTATGGTGTCTATATTGATGTATTTACGGATCATAAAAGTCTATAGTATGTGTTTACCAGAGAGAGTTGAATCATAGACAGAGAATGTGGTTAGAGTTGTTAAAAGACTATGATATGAGTGTGTTGTATCACCTGGGTAAGGCTAATATAATGGCAGATGCACTTTGCAGATTGTCTATGGGTAGTGTTAATCATGTAGAGAAAGGTAAGAAGGAGTTATCTCGTGATGTGCATCGACTGGCTAGATTTGGTGTTAGGTTGCTTGATTCAACTGAGGGAAGTACTTTGGTGCAAAGTAGTTCCAAATCCTCTTTAGTTTCAGAAGTAAAGGAGATGCAAGAGAGAGATCCTAGTTTGGTCAGACTGAAGGAGTCAGTTAGGGACCAAAAGGTAGAGGTTTTCTCCCAAGGGGGAGATGGCGTGTTGAGATTCCAGTGTAGATTGTGTGTTCCATGTGTTGATTATTTGAGGTAGAGGATTATGGCTAAAGCGCATGACACGTGGTATTCTATTCATCCCGGCACTACAAAGATGTACCACGACTTATGGGAAATCTTTTGATGGAATGATATGAAGAAGGATATAGCTGAGTTTCTAGCAAAGTGTGTAACATACCAATAGGTTAAGTTAGAGCACCAAAGACCTGGTGGTGTGATGTAAGAGTTCGGTATACCCACTTGGAACTGGGAAGTGGTGAATATGGACTTCGTGACTAGTTTACCTCGTTTACATCAACATCATGATTCTATTTGGGTTATTGTAGACAGGCTGACTAAGTTCGCACATTTCTTTCCCATGCATACATCTTATACAGCTGAGGATTATGCTATATTGTATATCCGAGAGTTTTTCAAGTTGCATGGAGTTCCCTTGTATATAACTTTGGATAGGGGTACTCAATTTACTTCTCAGTTTTCGAGAGCTTTTCAATAGGGTCTTGGTACCCAAGCTCATTTGAGTTCTGCTTTTCATCTGCAGATAGATGGTCAGACTGAGAGGACCATTAGGACTCTAGAAGATATGTTGAGGGAATGTGTACTTGAAATCAAAGGTAGTTGGGATGAGCATTTGCCATTAGTAGATTTTAGTAATAACAATAGTTACTATGCTAGCATCGAGATGGCACCTTGTGATGCTTTTTATGGTAGAAGATGTACATCACCTATAGGCTGGATTGAAGTGTGTGAAGATGCTTTGGTTGGACGTGATGCAGTATTTGAATCTATGGAAAAGGTGAAGTTGATTAGAGAAAGGTTGAAGACTGCTCAGATTCATCAAAAGTCATATGCCGATGAGTAGAAGATATCTTGAGTTTGAGGTAGATGACTTTGTGTACTTGAAGATTTTACCCATGAAAGGGGTGACGAGGTTTGGTAAAAAGGGGAAGCTTTGTCCCTGTTATGTTGGCCCGTATAGAGTCTTGAGCCGTGTTGGGAAAGTAGCCTACGAAGTTGAATTGCCCACAGAGTTGTCAGTTGTTCATCTTATTTTTCATTTCTCCATGTTTAAAAAGCATATTGGTGATTCCGTTGTAATAGATCCTTCAGAGAGTGCTGATATTCAGAACAGTCTTTCATTCGATGAGATTCCTGGTGAGATTCTAGACTTCCAAATCTGTAGACTGAGGAATAAAGAGATTCCCTTGGTCAAAGTTTTTGATGGAACCAGTCAGTTGAGGGCGCTACTTGGGAGGCAGAAGAAGACATGCGATTCAAGTAACCAAACCTCTTTTCGGTGAGCTCAAATCAAGTCGAAGGTATTATTCTTCCTTAATTCAGCCCTTCTATTCTAAAGTTCATCTATGTATCTATTCTTGCATGAGTCCTTGCAATTTCCAAAATATTCAAGAGTTTAGAAAGATTTGAGCCCGTTTAGAAAATCGCCTCATCTGTGTGTACTCAGTTTTTCCTGTATTCCTAGTCTAACTAGTGACATTCGAGGACGAATGTTCCCAAGGGGGAGATATTGTAAGACCCTGCAAGGTTTCCTTGAAGTCTAAGCCTTAGAGTGTGTCGAGTGAAGTGTAATTCCGTCCCTAAAATTATGAGAAGCGATTTCTAAAGTGATTGGTATTTTAACTTTGTTGAATTCTCCTAAAATGACCTTCTATCGTGTGGGAAATTGAGTTATCTTTCCAATGATATCCATTTTACTAAAATCTGATGTTGGAGTGAGAAGATATAGCCTTTTTCTAGAAAGTAGGGGAATCTCCCTGGTGCGACGGAGAGGGCTGACGGACCATCGGACTAGAGATGGACCGTCGCCCAGACCGTCTCATTGAGAAAGAAGACCGACTCACTAGCCAAGTGCAATAGAGAAGTACGATAGACCGTCGAACAAGTGATGGACAGTCGCACGCCACCGACCCAATCGAGACAAAAAGTGAGATTCTGGCCTAGGTACGACTGCCAGGATCGACGGACCGTTGCACCCCGCCGTTGCATATCTCGTTCGGTATTTTAAAGTTATTTTAAAAAGGACTTTTTGTTTTTTTCCCACCCTTTTAACACCCTGATATGTTCAAGACGAAGCAGATGGCTTCATTCTTCAGCCAAACATAAGAGATCTAGGGTTTCTCCCTCAATAACAAATCCAAAACCCTTCTCCAAGAAATTCAAGAACTCACCGTAGATTCTACAAATTGAGTTGAGAATCAAGTTCCCCAAGTCAAGGGTTGCAAGAACCCACTCTCAAGAGTTAGAAGAAGAGTCTCAAGCATGCTTGTTCATCCAATTTCATAATCTAAGGTATGTAGGGTTTTGAACAAGGGTAATCCTTTCACCTTTGTGCCCAAATATTTATTTTAAAATCAATTTTATGTAATTTATGAGATTTTACATGAAATTGATTTAGGGTTTTTCACCCACTGTTATTGGTTGTAAGATTTTGATGTTTCCCATGAATTGAAAGTCAAATAGCATGATTTTTTATGTTTTCTTAAGAAATTGAAGCTGGGTTTATACCCTATGTTGTTACTCCTTGGAAATTTAATATTTCCAATGCTCTAGAAATGAGATTTTAAAGCAAATTACTGTTAATTCCAGATTTCTATATGATTTATGAATCTATATAGTATCTAGTTTGCATGTTGTTGAGTCTTAACTTAAGATTGAATTATGGGTCATTGAGACCTACTTGAGATTTCAATTTTTATGAACATTTGTGCTATAAGCACCCCTAATTTGAGTATTTCGATATAATTGAGAAAGTTTTGTCCTAATGGTCATAGTAGCTTTGAAATCCCCTTTACTAGATGAGATTACAGATTTTATAGTTGGGTTCTTCATGAACCATGAGATTATTTTAAAAGTGGATTTCCAATGAGACGAGTTAGATAACCTAAAGGGAGTAGTATTTAGCACCGAGTTGGGTAAGTTACGACGGTTTCTTACCCCTGAACTACGTGCCACCGTACCATTTAGATTTTGAGCCTGGGGCCGAGATGAGTGGGCCCGAGGCTAAGATAAGTGATCACTGAGCTGAGGTTATACTTCCTGGAAAGATTATGACTCCTCTCCCCAATGTGAGGTTTCTTCCTTAGGAGGACAAGACATTGGACTCCATGTAGCTCACATGGTTTATGTCGGTTAAGAGAACCTCCCTAAAGTATTTTCCCTTGTGATGAGATATTTCCTAAAGTAAATAAACTACTTTTGAGTATTTTCCAAAAAAGAAAGAAGTTTTCTCTACTAGTAAGAGTTGATCATCAATTTTTGAACAAAAGTTATATAATTCCGTGTTCCAAGTGTTTTGGCCTAAAAGAGCTCGAAGTTTTTGAGCATTAAAGAAGTTTTACTCTCCATGAGACGGACGTATGAGTTTGAAAGTATTATTTAAATTTTATTTTAGCCTACGAGTAATGAGAATAAGAAGAGAGTACAAATTTTAAAGCTAAAGTATAATGATACGAGATTTCTATTACATGCTTTATTCGACATTATTTATGATCTTTACATTTAAACTTATTCAAGCCAGGTGACTCAATCCTAATTGCATGCTTGATTTTATTAAAGAGTATTGACATGATTTTATGTAAATGCATACACCCCCATATAGTTAGTACATTCCCAAGTGTTGATCCACAAATACGTCTATGTTCTACATTGTCTTATAATGTAGGTTCAGGTGTTCAGTCCCAGCCTCGTCAGTGATTTCCTAGTACCTTTATCTACATATCTCTAGTGGTGAGTCCTTATGGTTGGAGGTCCTATCTTCAGATATTTCAGTACTTTAGTAGATGTGTTATTTCTTTCAGGTCAGTCTGAGTCAGTTGGGGACCTTTCCTAACAACTCTCTAGTTCATGGAGTAGTAGAGTCTTTGTAAGACTAGTTATCAGATTGTTGTTATGTTGAGATTTCCAGTATCGTAGTTGTTTGGTCCGAGTATTATCTTTGTATTTCCTTTCAATTGATATGAAAGTGCTAGTGTTTTGATTATTCCATCTTGAAATTAGTTATTATAAGCAGTAACAGGCTCAAAGGGTTAACTTGGGGCTACTTGTATCCTTAAGCACCGTGTGACATCCCGTGAGGTGATTTTGGGTCATTACAGAATCACGAAGGACTTTTTTGAACTTGTAATGTAGGTTTAGGGTAGGTTAGGATTTTAATTTTGGGACAATAAGGCTAAACCCTCCTTGAACTTCTACAACACACTTTTAAATTTTGTTGTTAGGCCACTTCTTTTCTGTAACTATGTTGCTTGCATTCCCATATTCTTTCTACTTCTCTCTCTCTCTCTCTCTCTCTCTTTTGGGTATAATTCATACATTTCTTTCCTTTGTTGGTTCCCATATTTCTTCTAATAATTTTGCTTTATTTGCTTAAGTTTGTCATAACTTTCATATAACTTCGTGGCCCAACAACACCTCTTCAAAATTGTACCACCCCCAAATTAGTCTTTTAGCCACAAATTACATTCTTAAGTTCAAGGAGGATAGGGTTCAAGAGGGGGATAATAGAAGGGTTACAACTTGCTATGTGTTTACTAAAGAAAAGTTAAAAGGCTAAAAGTGGGTGACTAAGGATTATATCAATGTATTGGTAGGGTTTTTAGGATAAAATGGGCTTCCAATATCACTAGAATGGCCTAGGATCATTTTACTAATCCAATACAATCTAAATTTATCCTTGAAAGACTAATAGGGCAAGTTCTAGATTGTAAAAGTGCATATGAGATATTGACAAAAAAGCTCCACACATGGCTTGTGAATCTCATCGAGGGGGTTCAATTGGCCCTCCCACTCGAGACAAATGATTTACCTTGGTCAATTGTCGGAGTCTTACAAAGACAATGTTTTGTTACAAAGTTACTCCCATCCACGCCCTTGAATTTTGCAAAAACTTTAGACGGAGGGGGGTGTTTTATATGCATTCGCACCACACATAATTTGTTGATCATAGAAACAACACAAGCTCTTGTCTCATATTGAGGCTTTATTACGGGCTACCCACCCATATGGTTATCAGACTTTGCTAATAGTTATAAATATGATCCCAAATAAACAATGCCACAATGCTACAATTACTCAGATTTCCCTTGAATTTGTGACCTTGGTGCCACGGGTACTTAGACTTCCCCTGAATCCATGACCAAAACCCAATCGCATCACTTTCTCCGTAAGAATATCCTCACTCAATCTATCATAGGGAAAAGCACTTCAAGTGACCAAAATTAAATAAAACAACAATCTTGTAACAAAGTAACTAATCCATGCAAATGTTGGCACAGACTGACAAAATATTACAACTCAAATAAAAATAAAAATCTTCTAAAATAGTTGAAAAATATGCAGAAATATCAATAATATAGGCCCAAACCAAATGAATACGGAGAAGGGAACCTCCAACTTAAAAGGCAGAAGTGTCGCCACTAAATAAATAACCAAGGATAAAAGAGATATGGGTGCTCCCTTAAATCGCATTAAGGGCTGTTGTCACTCTCAAACTCTGCATCATCATTATTCTTCTTCAGATTGGACTAATCGGCTGGTGCCTTATCATCACTCTCCACTCAGGAGGAAGGAAGTTGATCTCGGGGTTTTAGGACCTTTTATAGGCCTTTCACCCCTTCCACATCTTGTTAAAGAACTCATCCCTCTTTTTTCACTTATGATAATATTTTTATATGCAATCCTGATATCTTTATGTGATACCACCCAAGATGAATAATCTTTCTCAAGCCTAGCAATGGTAGCTTCCTTCTTCTTTTGATACTCTTTATACCTCTCATAATCGTACCGTGATACATATGAATGACGAGTGGTGGAGGGCTCACTTTGTCCCTGGGGAAAACTAGACATAAGCTCCCTGATGAAAACAATATCAACTCTAATATCCTCAAGAGTACCAGTGATGGATGGCCTATGAAACTCAGGCTCAATACATGTTGACTTCCTCAAGTAGATATTTCACTTCCTGCCTTTGCTAGGTGCGCCCTCCCTTTGAATCCTCAAGGGATAGATGGGGGGCCAGGGCGCACCCAAGTATCTCCAACATACTCCTCAACCCCTGATCTCCTGCTATGTTCAGTAATCAATAAAGGAAAGAATAAATACATACCATTTTGGTCCTTGAAGTTTTCCATTTCATTTACCATGAATGACCAACATTCAAATGAATGCTATCTAAAATTCAAAAAACCATTCCAGCACGTAGATCTAGGACAGTTGTCATGTGGGTGCAAGGGAAGACTCGACTACATATAATGTGCAACAAAATTTGTTCCTTGGAAGTGAAGTCATGGATTTGTTTCTATTTGTTTTCATCCACGAGACTTCTTTTCTGGGACACAATTATTCCGCCAACCAACTTCCCGCTTACACCCTTTTGCTTTGAATTCCATATATCTGCATATGGAGACCGTAAACTTCATTGATTTTCTTTCCCTCAAAGCACACCATTTGTCTCCGGATCTTAATAGTCATGTTATATGGATTTGACAGAGAAACTAAGCTAATGTTGGAATATAATTGATGGACCCATTGCTCATTTTCATTGCATGGGTCCGAGATAGAACAAGGCCACCCTTTGGCTTCGAGCTTGTCATGGAATGTAGGAAGCTTTTTTGGAAAATTGTCCAAGAAAATTCCTCTCTCCGGGAGCATCTTCATCCTCAAAAGGTCACTATAGTAGTGAGTGTAGCACTCGGGTGCAATGTATCAGATGTAATCATATTTGTCCATGTTATTGTCCTGAAAGAACTAGGCATACATGATGTTAATTAATGATATTTTTATACACTAACTATGAAACATTGTTCACTAAAGCTAATTGGATAGGCACTTGGTGGTGTTTGTTTAAAAATATGGAGTGCAGGATTTTTGGCATGGCAGGAAATCACCCTCATTTACCGTGATCGCAGGTCATAACCACATCCGTTCTGGTGAAATTGTAGTCCCATGACCATAATTACGGTAACTGAGACCAGTTCCAACCAGCTCCCCATGTTCCACATTTCCAATTTTTTAGACCACAAGCATGTTCTACAATATGGATTCACATTAAGACAAATGAACCAGGATATTAGGTGCTCTATTATGACCTTTCAAAATCTAAAACAATTATTGAATACTCATTTTCAAAATATATCAAACATTTGGTATGCACACTCAAGACTTCCCCACTTGTGCCTACCATACTCTAGAAGCTAAAAACCATACAAATACCATGTATGAAAATATGGAAACATGAGAATCAAAGACCTAGGACCTTCTTACATCATGAATTATTTGTCTTATTTTCAAAAATCAAAGCATGGATTCAAAGAACCTATCAGATTTGTGATGCAAGCGGAATGCAAGGATGTTGTTGGAGAGCTCCAAAAATTGGCAAAAATTTGGTCCAATTAGAGAGTAATATTAGAAAAGGGAGTGGGAGTAAAATTGGGGATTCAGCTGTTCATATAGCTGAAGCAACCGCGATCGTAGTTAAGTGACCACGATCACGGGCATGGGGGTGACCATGATCGTGACCAAGGGCCTACAATTGTGGTAACTGAGAGCATGTAGTCTCCTTTATTTTCCATTTTTCAGCTCAATTTATATATTGACAGATTTACCTCTGTTCAGTTTTTAGTACAACAATTTCACACTTTGTCCATTTTAAAGCTCATCCAATGCACTCTATAGTACCATAAATGCATGGGTTATTGAAATTCCACAACCAAAATATATGCGAAAACACCATAAAAAAAGATATGAGCCATTTTCACACCATTTATGGGTTTCCTCCCACACAACATTGTAGTTAACATCATGTTACGACGTTTTTTTGTTTCATTCTTAAGGTAGGTCCTCAAGCCCGCCTTCTTGTAGCTCCTCGATCACAACATCAATCACTGACACAACTTGAAGCTTTGTGGATTGCTTCTTCGTCTTACAAACCTTGAAAGTTACCTCATCCTCTTGCACCCTAAAAATCATCTCCCCTATTTCTAAGTAGACAATGTCCCTTCCTATGGCTGAAAATGGCAGATAGAGGATGATAGGTACCTCTTGGTCCAGTTCACATTCCAAAACCGCAAAGTCCCCCGAACGTATAAACATGTCCAGTTTAACTAGGACATCAACTAAAATTCCCACCGGCCTTTTTATAGACCGGTCCTCTATTACGGGTCATATAGGGGTTGGGGTAGGAGCATTAAAACCATACTTCTTATAGATGAAAAAGGGCATGAGGTTGATGCTTTCACCAAGGTCGTATAATTCTTTTTGAAAACATATATGTTCTAATTGTACAAGGTATTGTGAAAGCTCCAGGATCATCTTTCCTTTCCGCAACCGTACAATCCACGATAGCACTAAAACCATTGGTGACTCCAATGGTGTCACCTTCGACAAGCTTCTTTTTCGACATCAGTTTCTTTATTAGCTTAGTATATACCGGGATCTCTTGGATCACCTGAAGAAATTGGATGTTTATTGATATATTTCTAAGCTTTAACATGAATGTTTTATCTTGTCACCCTCCTTTTTTATTTGCAATAATTGAGAGAATGGTGGAGGAACTTGGATTGTAGGCCTAGTTTCACTTAGTGGTTTTCAACCTCATCCACTTCTTTGTCATCTTTGTTATCTTCGTCGTCTTGATTTTGAGGTAACACCTCCTTTTGCTTAGCCTTAGGCATATTCCCACTCAAGTCATCTTTCAAGTGCTCATCAAGTGTCTTCCTACTCCTAATGACAATTACTAGGACTTGAGCATCATTCTTTGGATTAGCAATCGTTTAAAAAGGTAGTCCACCTCTAGGCCTAATACTTAGTTGCGTAGAGATTTTCCCAATTTAGGTCTCCAATTACATGATGGATTAGGAGTGGGACACCATGGTTTAAGAGAGTAGAGAGAAATAACCTTTAAATTCATGAACCATCTTGTGCGTACCTTCCACCCTATTAAAAATTCAGGGCAAAACATCCTTGGTCTTGAACTTTTCGGGGTCAATGAAGATTGAGTCTTTGTTCTTGGCTCAATCATGGGGGGAACATACTGGTCACAATCATTATTTCTATCCCTCCAAACCCTATCACGCTTATGATCAAACCTTGATTCCCACCCTGCCTTTGATAGGGGGTGGGAATCCCCCAAACAGTTTGCTAAATACTGAATCTCCTTATCCAACTTCTTGGCTTCCTCAATAACCTCATAAGCCTTAGATGCTATGATGGTTACCTTATTTATGGTTGTACCAATAAAAGGATTTGTCCAGAGCTTTATTTGGGTCATCATTTTTACCATGCTCTCTTTACTCATCCCGCTTTCTTTGTTCTTTGTCAACCATGGATGTAAAGGGAGAGCTTTTGGGAACTTTAGTATTTCGGGTATGCCAAACCCAATTTTGCTTCATCACCTTTCCCAACAATTGAATTGCCACATGATAGTAGACCTTTACTAGGAAATCTCCCACCGCATTATCCACCACTGTTTTTCTCAGTGGATCAATGGCCCGGTAGAATATTTGGAGAAACATCTTATCCGGGACCTCGTGGTTTAGACATTTTGCCAATTTTCCATTGAATCTTTCCCATGATTTAAACAATTGTTCCCCACTCAATTGCCTAAAATTTATGATCTCATCCCGCATTTGGAACATTTTGGATGGTGGGAAGTATCGATCAAGAAAAATAGTGGTAAGATCATCCCAAGTAGTGATTGAACTGGGTGGGAGTGAATGGAGCCACAACACCGCCTTGCTCGTTAAAGAGAATGGGAAAAGGCAAAGATGAATAGACTATTGAGTGATGTGTGTGCGATGTTGAAAGGTGCACACACTTCTACAAAATTCTTCACGTGAAAATTGGGATCCTCATATGATTAACCACCCTATAGCCTCTTCATTTGTAACATGTGTAACATAACACTAGTTATATGGAAAACTCTATTCCCATTAGTTAGTGGGATACATATTTCACTCGTTTGGCCTGCATTATTGAGTTGTCCCTCGTCATTAAGAGGAACATCAAAGGACCCTATGTTACTAGGATTGTCACTCATTATTGGGTTAACACTACGATCATCTACAAAATTCAAAAACAGCAAAGAAGGTTAATCACACCACCACAAGAATGTCCAAGTAAGAATTACACCGCACAAGTGAAATATATATTCCACTCCCCGACAACGGCGCTATTTGGATAACGCTAAACTTACTCCCATGTTTAAGGGGTAAGGCGATCGTTTTCAATATCCCAACTTGAATTAGGGTCAAATTCATAAGGAGTGAGATGCAAATTTCAAGTCCTATAGGTGCTCTAATTACAAAAAGTATACCCAAAATGCAATCAAATACATGTAATAAAAGTGTGTGGGGAGTAGGTTTGTATCAACTTTTGAGTTATAAAAATCTAAAATGACACTTTAGTCTTAAAAATTATGTTTGGGGAGAATCTTGGGATTATTTCTAAATAAAGGTATAAAGTGTGTAGGTTCGAGATGGGTCATCATGATATCTAGTTGTTGATTAAGAGATAGGCTAGGTCAAAAGTCTTTGCGGATAGTTTTTCAACTAAACCTCAAAGATTTGATCCATTGTCTCTTTCGAGCACCTAACAAGCGTGCCTTTAATTGTCACCCAATACCTTAATCGGGCATCCTTATTTCTATGAAGATGCCCATGACATGACTTACACTCCATTTACACTTATTTATAAGATTGCAAAAGGTAGTAAACCACATCTTAATTGTCCACCATTGTCTTGTCCCCCTATAGCCCTTTGTCAAGGATGCTATGGGTTCCCATGTTCATCCCTCATTCAAAGATAAGGAAGGTTTTCTAGAGTTTTAGGTTTTCACCCTTCAAACCCATTTGGAAGTTTGGGGTTTCAACAGAAAATTCGAACTATTAAACTCAAACAATGGTGAAATCCATACTCAACAACTATAAATTATGTAAACATATCAACACCTACACACAAATACACTTTAGTTCAACATAATCCCAAGAATAAATTATTTAGATACTATTGAAGAAGGTAGAGAAAGATATACCATAAGGATTATCCAAATCATCCATTCCTCACAAAACACTAAGCATTCAAGTCTCCAAAATTAGTAACAATCTTGCCCTATTAGGTTTTTTTTTTTTTAAATTTAAAAATATCTATGAGGTAAGAAATACCCAAGAAGAATGGGTTTTTGCCAATTTAAGGTTTGGGATTCAGCCAAGTGAAATTAAAAACTACCTTGGGCAACAGTCCCGCTTAGCCTTAATCACATGAGGTTGTTTGTGACTTCAGCCAACAGGAACACGATATGGTTCCGTGATTACCTTCTATTTACCATCTTAACTTACCGCAACCGCGGCCTTTGTCCCACGATCACGCTAACTAGGACTCACGTCTACTCGTGTTCTTCAGCTGTACTTTTTTGCTACCACTTCATCTCCTTTATCTTAAATCCACCTCATTTCATCTCACCAAATCTATGCCTGTAAAATGTTGATATTAGTGCATTAAATCATGATTATGTCTCATTTATTTGTACAAAACATGATCGTGTGTATGAAAGTTTAGTGCAAATGAGTGGTAAAATCACCACTCATCAATGGTCACACAGTTCCCTATAACTATTGCCTCCCTTAAAAATCATGTCATCAGATGGCTTTGGGTAGGGGTACTAGCCGTCGAGTGAGACCTAGGATTTCCCTACTACCCCTTGGACCACTTTCCACCATCCCTTCCACTCTACTGTTGGCCTCCACCCTGATCAGAGAATCTAAACTTCTTATTCAATCTCTTCCCCATTTCCGCCTTCTTATTTTTATCTTCCTCAACCGGCTTGAAGTACATAACCAACCTTGATATGTCTATGTCGCTGATCAACAAGGAAGCCTTACTCTAAAAAATCAAGTCTTAGGACAACCTGAAAGCAAACTTCCTCATTCTATCTCTCATGATAGAAACCAACTCCAGAGCATATCGCAATAACTGGTAAAGCAAGGCATACTCCTTGACTGGCATCTTGCCTTACTTCAGGTTTATAAACTTTTCCTTCTTCACCTTCCTCAACTCCTGAAGAAAGAAGCACTCTAGGAAAGAATTAGAAATATCATCCCACAGGGATGACTTAACATTGTCACCCCGTGACTGGTCCCATTGCTCATACCTACGATAAGCCACATCCTTACATTGGTAGATGGAGAACTCCACGCCTTCCATATTAGTTGCATGCATTACACGAAAGATATTTTTCTATATCATCAAGGAAACTTTGAGCATCCTCCTAAACCTTAACACCAGTAAGAGTCAAAGGGTTCAACCTAATAAACTATCCAACCATTGTGGCCTACGAAGATGGAGTAACAGAAGCACAAGGCTCAAACAGAGAAGTTACCAACTGCGCCAACATATGGTAGAATGGAAAAACTCATCATTTATCACATCATGTTGGGGATCTCAAGAATGACAAAAAGTGACCGGAGGAACTCTGGAAGGGCAATTATAAATTGGACCCCTAAACCGAGTCTAGACCCCATAAGTAGGACATGTCCTATCAATGTTATCCTCGGGTAGAATAGAGGAGTTTTTGTAAGCTTTAAATCATTTAGGAGGGATGATTTGAAAAGAAAAAAATGGGATTAGAAAAAATCTCAGGACCTTAGACTCTATAGCTCGAAAATAGAACACAAGAAAGAGAAATATTCATAAATGCCTTGTAGCCTCTCCCTTATGAGTGTGCCGTGCTACTCACCCTTAAAGGACACTCTACTCGACACAAATTTATGGACACCCAATTGACCATGAAACTGGGGACCTGATACCAATATGTCATGACCAGAACTAGGGACTAGTCGTGTTAGGCATCTCAAGTCCAACCAGGACCAAAGACCACCCCCAATACCCAGACTATTAGCCACCTTACACTCCATGTATGATAAATCCCTAACATATACCAAGATAAGACAATATAAATTTAAAGACATTAAGTTAAGTCTATAACCATAACCAAATAGTCACAACCAAATATTCGACAGATACCAATCCCAATGCCAATACCAATACCAATGATAACACCAATATTAACACCGCCCATGCCCATAGTAATTCAAAAAAGCCTCTAACCCAAAATAAAAAGAATCTGATCGATACATTCCCCCGACCATATCCAAAATTAGAAACATGGAAATAAAAATGATATAAAGAAGTCCTTAAAATGAAATAGGTTCTTCTAGATTATGGAATCTCACCACTTCAATCTGACTCCAAAGTTGTACCCAAATTACCAAGTCACTAAGGAAGGTGAGTGATTGTATGGTTGGTTCCTATATCACATTGGGATACATTGATTGAGGATGGTTAGTGAAGTAAACGCTAGCATGTAACTCTAGGATAAAGATAAAATAGTACAATCCTTCAAATCAAATCATTCAACCACGTGAAATGACATATATATATATTTATCATGGAGGGATAGGTAACAAGGTTTAGTAAGCATTTAAAACCTTTACTTGGATTGTGTATCTTTGTCGTAATAAATCTAACCATGGGCTATATGGGTCTAGTGTTACCCCCTGAATGAACCCCAATTTGTGTAGCTATACGAATTGGAGATATCACAGAAGCCAGGAATTCTTATGTACCCTTCTCCCTCTATGAAACATTGATATAAATATACACTTAGGGGGATTTTTGTGTACCTCACAAGCATATGGTCACCAAAAGCAACCTTCACATCAGCAAACATGAGTTTCCAGTATCCGTTCATCGTTCTCATACCTTCACGGCTAGCTATCACAACGCCCATTATTTCCTAATTAAATCATTTTATAGATAACCAACACACTAATTCTAGGAGTCAATTATTCAGGCATTATAAAGTGGTATCGTCATACCTACTATAGCATGCAAGAAATGTCATTAGCAACTACATAGGGGATTCCCATGTACCCCACAGACTTTATTATTAAAATTACTTGGGGGATTCCTCTGTATCCCACAAGGTTTTCGTTATAAGTTCACTTAGGGGATTCCTATGTATCACACAAGGTTTTTAAAACCATCCATAACATCTTTAATCAATTATACCATACATCAGTTTTAAAAGTAAAGCAGAAAATTTTTGGGATTCCATTGTACGTCTAGTTCAAGTTCCCACCATTCTCATAACTACTAGCCAGTTTATAATAAAAGGTTGGGGTCAAAGCTAATTCAAAAGTCACAAGTTGAGATAAAGTTACAATTCTCAAGCTCCACCACCATACCCATGAAACCTTCTATTTAAAACCATAATAAAATCAAGAAAAAACATAATTAAACCATAGGAAAGCATTATTCAACAATGAACATCGAAAACCCCTACCATTATTTCAATACCATAACAATACCATGAAAAACATACATTAAATTATGTGTTTTTAGTAAAATAACAATGAGGGATGAGTAACATGCCGTAAACACCAAGAAGTACGGAAAGAAATAACCCTTGAAAGCCCCTAATTGATTAACTTAATGAAACCCTAGCTTTTGCTTGAACAAAGAGTTTGAGAGAGAATTTGAAAGTGTTTTATTGGAAATGATAAGTTAATAAAGTTACAAGAAAGTTTTTAAGTCGTGGTATTAAAGGGACTTAATATAGGAAAAGTCTAGTATACCCTCATCTAAAAAGCAGTAAAAAGTCATACTTGGTAATGAGTAAACCCATTGACTCATCACCATATCATGCGACTCATAGCCATGAGTTGTATCCTAGATAGTAAGTTGGACACCCATTCACTGTCCTTATTACTTCTTCCCTGTGAAATGACCATACGACTTGTATGGTCAGTTATATCCAAGATATAACCCAAGTGATTAGACACTAGACAACATACAAATCAACCCTACCAATCGTAACATATCCTTATGGCTCTTCGTGAGTCACTGGTACTCAAAGCCAAGTCAAGTCACTCAGTTACTGATTTGATTAAGGTCTATCCTAATAACTTTTCACCACACCAAGTTAGGACACTAAGTTATACCCGAGATAGAAAACCCAACCACCACCCATTGGACACCTTATGACTAGGGTCACCTAAACTGTAACCAAACAATACCACTCATATACTTTGTTTTTACATAGGACAGTGAGATCAAAGCTTAAGAATTTTCCTAGAGCGAAACCCCGAGGTGTTTCACCTTACACTACAACACCAATTCTTAAAACAAGCCCGAAGAAAATTTCCTCATCTTATCCCTTATATTATGTAGTATCCAAGGAGCATAATAGGATAGATTATGAAACGTCAATGCATACTCCTTCAATTTCTTCTTGCCTTGCTTATAATTTATGAAATCCACATCCTTCGACTCTCTTAAATCGTAGGGAAATAAGGGATCAAAAAAAGCACCAAAGAAATCCTTCCATAATGCCAACTCCACATTATATTCCCTAGACTGACCCCACACATCATACATAGTTATACCACAGGCTTCAACTAGTATGCAACTACTTCCACACCCTCAGAGTCAGAAGCATGCATCACACAAAAACACTTCTCCATATCATCTATAAAACCTTGGTGTTCTTACTTAACCTTAGAACTAGTAAAGGTCAGAGGATTCAACCTCATAAACTGTCCAACCATGTTGGCCTTAAAAGAACTCATACAAGCACAAATAGAACTTGACTGGCGTGACTGAGATTCCACCAACTGGGTTAATAGATGAATGGACTGTAAAAACTCAATATTAGTAATATCTCCTGGAGATGAACGAACAGGAATATTACCAGGAGGAGAAAGATAAATAGTGTACGATGGAACTCTACTAGGGCAATGAGAAGCAGTGACCCTAGAATGTGTTTAAACTCCTTGAGTAGGATGAGCCCCGTCCATATTATCCTCAAGCAGTACAGAGTAGTTTCAACAAAAATTAGATCTTCTGGGAGGCATGATCTATAAAGGAAAGAAATGGGAATTAGAGGATATTTCTCAAAATTAGACTCTATAGCCAGATAGTAGATTACCAGAAAGGGAAACATTCCTAAATGTCTCATAGTCTCTCCCTTATAAATTTAGCACACTACACAGCCATAAAAGAGACTCTACTTGAAATGGCTATTTGGAAATCCAATAAAACAAAGCCTGTGCTTTGATACAAACCTTCTCACAACTTAAACCAAAGCCTGACCATGATGACTATCTCAAGTCCAACAAGGACCGGAGATAACCCCCTTCTCCTAGTCAAACAAAACACAATACCCCTAACAACGGATGAATTTATAAACTATAACAAGACAACATAACATAAGCTCAAATAATTTAATATGTTTCTATAACCGCTCACCAACCAAAACCAGCCAACCAATGCCACTACCCTAGTCCACAATAATCCACAAAACCTTCTAATAAACTAAAATCACTAAAGTATTGAGACATGCCCTTGAATATGTCAAAGAGAATGAAAATCTTAAGGTAAACTTATTATTTCTAGTGGACCAAAGAAAAATAATGAAATGACCAAGTTTTTCAGAGAATAAAATCTCACTATGTCACCACCAATAATCGATGAACTAAGTTGATCCACCTAATACTATGTAGGAAAAGTAGAAGTATATTTGGTGCCTATATCGCATGGAGATACATCATCCAAAGATGGTTAGTGGGATGAGCACTAATATGTAACTCATGGGAAGGGGCTAAAATAATTCCTTGATCCAAAACAATAATATCATTTATTACAATGAACATAATCATATACATTTATATACATATAAGTATGTCATGCTAAAAAAGGGAGCAAGGCTTAGCATGAAGTAAAACTTTATCCTAGACTATGTAGCTCAACCATTATTGATAGACACATACGGGTTATATAGGTTCAGTTTCCCATGCTTAAAGTTCCTAAATGTGTGGTAGCCGTACGAACTAAAGGTATCAAGAAAGAACAGGGAAAGATACAAATATATCAATAGTGTGAACCATGCACATAGGTCATCAAGATCAAACCACATGTCGGCAAACATGAGTTTCTAGTACAAGTCAACTAAGACCCTTACCATTATGACTTCTTTATATAACCCCATTAAGACCAATTTATAGAACATTTCTCATAACCTATTTATTAACCAATGATCCAATCTTTAAGTTTCACCATGGGTATCGTCATACTCTTACACTTGTAAGCTTATTTCTATTGAATAACAATCATATTAGCTTGGTGGAATGAATTAACCGCCTTTGTTCATTAAATCAAATCATATCTAATAAGGCGTTTAAAGTCTATGTTCATTGTTTAATAATTTATGCAATGTAATCACATAGGTTAGTAAGTAAAGCTAATTTAAAATTTTACAATTCAAAGACAATGACACAAGTGAGTTGAGAGAACATAATTATTAAAAACCAATTCCAAATTCAAAACACCAATTTGGGGGAAACCATAACCCTTTTTTTCATTATCTATACCCATGAACCCCAAAAGTTCAAAACCATTAATAAAGCATAAATGATACATAATTAGTCCTGGGAAAATAATTGAGGAATCAACCATGTCAAAACCCTCAACCTTGACAAAACCCATATTCAAATCCATAAAACTTAAAGCATGTAAAACACATGCCTTTTGTAAATTAAAATTTAGGGAAGAGAAACATGACTAAAATACTAAATTTTATGGAGAGAAATCAACACTTGATCCCTTAGATGGCCAAGTTGTTAGAAACCCTTTGTATCTTTACCTTGGAGAGTTTAGAGAGATGAGAGTGTATTTTTGTTATGTTATGAGTCAGAAATATCCCTCTTGAATTCTTTTTGGTCATGGGGTTTATGTAAGGAAAAGGGGATTTGACTAGAATGCCCAAAATTAAAAGACTAAAACTTTATCGCCTAGTCGCTACGGGTGACCTTGCAACTCATAGGGTCAACTTATGACTCATAAGGTCCCACTCACTGTTTGGACATTGTCCATGATAAAAAACACTGTCTTAGCTCTGTATCATATCATATGACTCGTACTAGTCATAATGACTCTTATGGTATAGTTGTTTTTTAAATAAGAATCAATTGGGCATCACATTGTTAAGGCCAAAGAAGAAACCATATGACTCATTTTGAGTCTTTATGACTTGTTAGAATCAACTAATTCTTAGGACCAATAACTTAGCCACACACACTTGTCAGGGTATGATTGGATCCATAAGACTCGTAGTACTCATAAGAAGATTCGTAGTCTGGGTAGTGAGGATAAAATTTTAAGGACCACAATCTGGGGTGTTAGAAGAAATCAAAAGGTAGAAGAGGCTACATGGGAAGCTGGGCTAGATATGAAGGCCATGTATCTATCCTTGTTCCCAGGGTTGTATGAAAGTTCTTAAGGTATGAGTTTTATTTTTATCTTGTTACTTTTTGAGTTTGTCATCTGATTCTAGTGTATTCTTGCTATTCTCCTACTAAAAGTGTCCTAAATCATTATTCGGGGATGAATGATCCTTTGAGGGGATAATGTCACACCCCTTAAAATTTTGATTAGTTTATTTTTGACTCTCTCATGTGCTTAAATTTTATTTTTAACTTGAATTATATTTAGGGATGTTAAATGGGTGTTTTAAAAAAGCTTTTAATTTTTTGGAAACGGTTCGGGGTCATTTTAGTATCCTGAGGTAGTGAGAGTCCATGATAATGTCGTGTCACGGAGGTTAACCTCGATGATTCAGCATGGCATAGAGGCTAACCTCCATGATAACGGCGTGCCATACCAGTTTTTTAATTTCATCTAGTTTTTGTTCTTTCACTTGGGTGAGGGAATTTTTGTGTTCTTACCCCTTGCACAACCTTTAAACCAAATATAACCCCATTCCCTTTAGTTTTTAATGATCAAATCATTCTCTTTCTCTCTTAAACTCAAAACCTAAGAACATTCAAGGGTTTTATAGATAATTCTTTATCCGGTCTCTAATCTAAAAATTAACTTCAATTTCTTATGTATTTCTGGCATATTTTTCTTCCCTAAACTTAAATTTTACATTGTAGTATTAATTTAATGGGTTTTAATGTGATTAAAATTATGGGTTTTGAAATTGGGTTAAGTGGTTTTGGTTTTTACTAATTCAATTACTTGTCACATGTTTTAAATTTATTATTAAGGCTTTAAATTGATGTTTTTGGGACTAAATTGGTATATTATTTAAATGAGTGGAATGAGGAAAATAGGTTCCCCAAATTGGATGAAATTTACCTTGGTAACTTTATTAACCTCATTCCACTTTACAATATTGATTTTAAATATGGATAATTGTATGGTTTAACTTGATTTGAACCCATTTCATTGCACTAAAGTATAAATAGGTATGAATATGGTTTTAGATAGCTTTGCTGGCCTTGATATTTGTATTTTCATTGAAATTGTGAGTGCAGTTTGGTTTTTGGATTTGACTTGGCATAATTTATTAGCTTGTATGCATATTAGTATTATTATACCAAGTGGTAATTCCTTAATAAATGACTCCTAGGTTATTCTTTGGTTTTATGTGCAAATTATTTTAATTTGGTCTCCAAGGGAGTTCTGTAGCTCTTTGTGAAGGTTTATATTTTGGGGGACAAACACTGGAAACCATGTTTACCGGCGTTGGGGGTCTATATTAAAGTGTACTTATATATATATATATATATATATATATATATATATATATATATATATATATATATATATATTTAATGGCTATTGCCCATGGTGGCTTTAATTTTTCCTCAGTTGGTGTGGCTAACAAGCACTGGGTCCCTTTCTGCAAGGGGAGATGAACCCATATTGCCTATGGGTTCCTTTTGGACGGATCGAGCTACACAGTTTAGGTTAAATCTTTAAATTCTCATTTTCATGACCCTTTACCCTAGCTCAACATCTTATATATGTATATGTGAATAAGCATATATGGTTTTTATTGATTTTGGATATGGCATTATTTTATAACTATCCCTAAGTTATATGATCGTACTTCTCCCACTAATCATCCTAGAACCCTACATCATTTCATAATATAGGTTGAACAAATCTTTTGAGTTGCTGTGCATTGGTGAGCCTTCATCCTTCGAAAGTTCATAGCATTTTATTATTATTGTTTGATTTGTTATTTCCTAAAAATTTAAGGGAAGCAAATTTAGAAGAGTTTATGAACTTAAAGAAAGGGAGGATGTTTGTTTAGGAGTATGGCTTGAAGTTCTATTAGTTGTCTAGGTATGCTCTCGAGATAGTTTTTAGAATAAAGGTTAAAATGCATAAGTTTGTTACAAGATTTTCCCGCGAGTTGGTGCTTTAGAATAATGTGTCTTTTTTGATCGAATACATGGATATTTCTAGATTGATTATGTACATGCAATAGGTAGAAAAAGGAGAAAAAATAACAAGTTAGTTTAGTGAAAGGTAAGTTAAATAATTTAGATCTTCTAAAAGTAGTGGTAGAGGTAGTAGTAAGTGTCCAAGAATAAAGAGGAGTTCAAGTTCTATATCCTCATTTAATTCTCCTTCCCCAAAGTCACCAAGCAATTGTCGATCTCAGTTTAGTGGTGGGTTTTGACCATGGGGTGCCCAATCTCAGACTAGTGGGGCTCAATCGGCTCCATCCTACACTTCTTGTATATTTTGTGGTCATCTTCATCATGGACAGTATGAGAAGGGGTGGAATAGATATTTTAGATATGGTCATATTAGACACATGCAATGAGAGTTCCCCTCTCTAGCGGATTTTTGGGCCATCAAGGCCCCTATTACTACTCCATCTACTTCTGGACTGAAGGATGTTGTGTCTGCTTCAGCTTCTATTTCTGGTATCAACACTAGCCAAAATCATTTATATGCACTTATTGCTCACCAGATTTTTTAGACGTCTCCTAACATTTTCATGTGTATGTTGAAACTTTTCTCCCATGATGTCTATTATTTCCTTGATCCAGGGTCTATTTTTTCATACGTGACCCCATTTTTGGCTGTGCTTTTGGTTTTAGTCATGAGATTTTATCAGTTCCTTTTATTATTTCTGCCCCGGTAGGAGACTATCGTTTTTTAAAGAGTCTATAGGCGGTTTGTGGTATCTATTAGTGGTAGAGAAACTCTTTTAAACTTGATAGAGTTAGACATAGTTGATTTTGAATTTATATTGGGGATGGATTGGTTGCATTCGTGTTATGTTTCCTTATATTGTTAGACCCATATGGTCATGTTTAAATTACCTAATGATCCAATCATTATATGGGATAGTGGTTCTTTAGTACCTAAGGGGAGATTCAATTCATTTGTTAAAGCCCAAAAGTTGATCTCTAAGGGGTGTTTGTATCTTTGATCTGAATTAAAGATTATAAATCAAAAGATTCTTCTATAGACTCCATCCCCGTGGTTAATAAGTTTCCAAAGGTCTTTCTCGATGACCTCCCAGGTATTCCTCCCGACCGGGAAATTGATTATGGGATTGATCTTATTCCGTACAGTCATCTAATTTCTATCCCCCTATATAAAATGGCTCCGGCCGAGTTGAAGGAGCTTTAGGAGAAACTAAAAAACCTTTTAGATAAAGGTTTTATCAATCCTAGTATGTTTTCTTGGGGTGCTCCCATGTTGTTTGTGGACAAGAAGGTTGTTTCCCTTTGCATTTGCATTGATTATCTTCAGTTGAACAAATTGACCATCAAGAATAAATATCCTTTTCCTAGAATTAATGACTTGTTTGATCAACTTCAATGTGCCAAGTGTTTCTCTAAGATTGATATTAGGTCGGGTTGTCACCATAATAAGATTGGGGGTGGATATCCGTAAGACTACCTTTAGAACCCAGTCTAGTCACTATGAGTTTTTTGTCATGTTATTTGGATTAATGAATGCCTCGATGACGTTCATAGATTTTATAAATAGAGTCTTCCGTCCATTCTTGGACTTATTTGTCATTGTCTTTATTGATGATATCTTTGTCTATTATCAAAGCAAGGAAAATCAGGTCAATCACCTTTGTTCTATGTTGCAAACTTTGAGAGATCATCCTTTGATTGACAAGTTCTCTAAGTGTGAGTTTTGGTTAAAGGCTGTGACTTTCTGTGGTCATGTTATATTTAATGAAGGGATTATGTTAGATCCTCAAAAGGCTACAACGGTTAAGAGATAGCCTCGACTTGTCTCTCCAATGGATATTTGGAGCATCTTTGGTCTAGCTGGTTACTATAGGAGGTTTGTGGAGAGTTTTTCGACTATAGATTCCCCATTGACTAAGTTGACCAAAAATGGTCAAGCTCTTATGGTTGGATACATATGTGGGTAGTCTTGAGAAGTTGAAAGATAAATTGACTTTGGATCTAGTTTTGAACTTGCCCAAAGTTTATAATGGTTTCATGGTATATTGTGATGCTTCCCATATTGCTCTTTGTTGTGTATTGATGCATCATGGTAGGATGGTGGTGTATGCTTCTTGGTAATTGAAAGTTTATGAGAACAACTACCTTACTCATGACTTGGAATTGTTATTCAATGTTTTTGCTTTTAAAATTTGGCAACATTATTGCTATGGGGTTCATGTTGATATCTTTTTCGAACATAAGATCCTTCACTATGTGTTTACTCAAAAGGAGTTGAATGTCGGGCAAAGGATTTTTCCAGAATTATTGAAAGACAACGACATAAGTCTTTATTAACATTCAGGTAAAACTAATGTAGTGGGAGATGATCTTAGCTGATTGTTCATAAGATGTTTGGACCATATGGATAAGGATAAGTGAGAATTGGAGAAGGATATTCACCGTTTGGCTAATCTTAGAGTTTTTCTCACGGACATGGATAATGGTGGTATGTTTGTACATCCGGTATTGCATTCGTCTCTTGTTTTTGAAATTAGGAAAAAACAAGTGTTGGATTCCAAATCGATGAAGATTATGTGTAATATGGGTCAGTAAAAGGTTGTTGAATTCCTGTTTGGTGGTGATGGTATCTTGAGGTACCAAAGTAGGCTATGTGTTCTAGACATTGATGGATAGAGTCAAAGGATGATGGTCGAGGCTAATGAATCTCGTTATGCTATTCATCCCGGTTCCACAAGGATGTATCATGGTCTTAGAGAGTTTTATTGGTGGAATAATATGAAAACAGATGTGGCTAGCTATATGGATAAATGTATGGTGTGTTAACAAGTGAAGGTTGAGCATATATGATCCGGGGGTTTGTACCAAGAAATTGTGTTACACGAGTCGAAGTGGAAGGCAATTAACATGGATTTCGTTATCGGTCTCGGAATCAATGTGATTCTATTTTGGTCATTGTGGATAGAATGAACAACTCCTCTCATTTTTCGCCCATGAGGACTAATTACTCGTCCGAAGATTATTCTAAGTTATATCTTGTGATGATTTTTAAATCTCATGGTGCTTCAATTTCTATCATTTAAGATCGTGGTGCTCGATTTTCATCTTATTTTTGGAAGTCATTCCAAAAAATTTTGGGGACCAAGGTGTGCCTTAGTACTGCTTTCTACCCGCAGATGGATGGACAATAGAAGAGGACCATCCAAATATTGGAAGATATGTTGCAAGCTTGTGTGATTGATTATGGTGGTGGTTGGTATGACCATTTTCCTTTTATTGAATTCGACTATAACAATCGCTACACTCTAGCATTGGTATGGCCCATTTTGAGGCATTATAAGGCAGGAGATGTCGTTCTCCTATTGGGTGGTTTGAAGTTAGAGAGGGTAAGTTTCTTGGACCTGATTTAGTATACCAAGCCATAGAGAAAGTGAATGTGTTTCATGAAATGATGAAAACCACTCAGAGTCTCCAACAGTCCTATGCAAATATGAGATGTAGGGATTTGGTGTTCAATGTTGGTGAGTGGGTGGTCTTAAAGGTATCTCCCTTTAAGGTGAGTGATGTGATTTGGTAAGAAGGGGAAGCTTAGTCCCCGATATGTTTGTCCTTATTTACTTTTTAAGAGGCTTTGCAATATTGCTTATGAGTTAGATTTTCCCTCTAGTTTGAACTTCATTCACCCAGTTTTTCACGTCTCCATGTTTCACAAATGTGTGGGTAATCCTTCATTGGCTATTCCATTAGAGGATGTTGGTATTTTAGACTCTTTGTCCAATGAGGAGGTCCTGTAGAGGATCTTAGATTGACAAGTTTTCCAGTTGTGAACTAAAGAGGTTGCTTCGGTAAAGGTTCTATGGAGGAACCAAAAGTCTAAGGAAGCTACTTGGGAGGCAGTAGAGTTCATGAAGTCCAAGTATCCACATTTGTTTTCCGTTCTGTAATCTTGTGATTGAGGTATATGTTAACCTTCTTCCCTTGACTTAAGTCATTGGTAAACTAGAGGTTAAAGTCCACAATGTGTTGAGATGACTTATGTCCTTGATAGATTACAAGTTCAAGTCCCTAAGTTTTAATTGAACAAGTGTTTTTGATAAATGATGGGTTTGAGTCCCATAGCCAATGAAATGAATAGTTTGTTGATAATGATCATGATGTGTGTTATATCCTTGTGGCATGCATTGTTTCCTAACTTTTGTAAAGGTTGATTTAATATGTAAAAATGTGTTAACTTTTGTTCATACTTTCCTTATCCGTCATTCGAGGATGAATGATCCACGTAGGGGTGAATTGAAATACCTAGGGTTTTGAACACTAGAAAAATCTCATGAATTGTGCATTCTGACCAAGATACGGTTTATGTGGGTCACTCATACACTAGTGTACGAGTCGTACCCTTCTACCATATACCTCTTGTATGTTGAACAGCCTAGGAGGGTAGTATACTATACACAATAAGACTTGGCTTCTCCTGGTCGTATCTTAGTGTATGAGTCATACACAACTTAGTCATATGGGAGGTAGTCTTGGTCTGGAGTAGACTATTTTTTGTAAAAGTCAAGGGTATGATTTAGGGTTTAAGTCATACCCTTTTAATACGAGTCTAGGGTGTGTGTTCGTACCTTGAGCAGTGTATGAGTCCTAGGTGAAACCTAGGGTATGAGTTAGGGTACCAGTCGTACTCTTGGGTATGGTTGACATAAGTGAGTCGTACCCAAACTTGGGGTCATTTTCTAGGTTATAAGTTAAGGGACATATGGTCATTTCCCACCCCAAAACCCTCAAGACCCCTTACTATATATTTTATTATGGCCTCGTAAACATTTATTTTGATGGATCAAATACTCCAAATGATCTTTCAAACACATCTATGAAGAATTGAAGACTAGGGTTCAAAGAGTGTTCATCAATGTTCAAAGAGTGTTCATCTAGAAGAAAGGTGAAGTCAAGTTTCTTGGTGGATCAATATGTTTAAAGCATGTGACTCTCTCCCTTGTTAAACAACTCAACAAACATGTATTTTACACATGGACTAATAATATGGTGATTTTAAAATCAAATGATAAGGTTTTTATTGCCTAATGATGAATAATAGTGGTTCTCGGTTAGACATATGCTTATACATGTCATTGGTGATGATTTTCATGCGTATGTGTATGTTTTTTGTGGATTAAAAAATGGGTCTTGAGTAACCCTAACATTGATGAATTCTAACATGAATTTGGTCTTGATAAATAAAAAACCCGAGAACATGAACTTACAAATATTTAGTTGAATGGCGATAATCATGATAAGTGTGTTGTGTTGTGTCCTTGTTTCATACTATTTCCAACTTTTATAAGGACTTCTTAGGTGAATTTTAGGGTGTTAAATTTTATCTATTCTCACCTATCCATCTGGGAAAGAATTGTATCACTCAGACTTGAACCCTTAAAGAAAACAACAACTTCTTTAATGTCTCTGGAGTGGATATGGTTGGGGGTACTTGAGTCATACCCTAGGTCAGGAATATTACCAACCATGACCTCCTCTTTCGTACCCTATACAGTAAGTGTAATACCCCGCACTTCTACCAAGTTTGAATTCATCCTGATGATGTCAAAGACATGCTTTAAAGATGAATACACTTTTACATATGTGGTATTTTAAGGATTTTAACTTTTTATCATTTGAGAAATTGAATAAGCCTTCCAACGATATAACATTCGTCAAAATTTGATAACCGGGTAAGAAGCTATGGAAATTTAAAGTTTCAGTCATAAAACACCGTCATCTCAGTCAGTGGCGCATCGCACCATAAGCCAAAATGACATTTGTAAGTTTCCAGTAAGGCTCCACAATTACACCGCATTGTGGAGGGCTCTCGAATTCCAATTTTCCTTTTTCCAGTAAAGCTCTGCGATGTCCCTGCGTCGTTCCATTGCCCAATTTCCCAGTTGTCAAATTCCACTGTCACGACGTAATAGCATTGTGTCGCGCTAGGTGCCCAATTAGAAAAATTTCGACAAAGATTAAAAGTTTCGTCTAAGGATAAAACAGTCTTTTCCCAAGGTTTGAGCATGTCCAGGTACGAGATTTAATCCCTAGAAACATTTTTAATCATTATAATTCACTTTTTCCCTAAAAATCAAGGACATTCTCTCTAAAAAAAACCCTAGCTCTTGAGAATCAAGGTCAATCTCAAGAAATCCATCCAAAAACCTTCAAGGTTTACTTTCTATGGTATGTCAAGGATTACTTCATGGGTCCCTTTAACCCAGGAAGCTCAAGAAACCCTTTCAAAAATATAAACGTCGAATTCTATGTTATAAATTGAATTATATCAATGTTTATGTTGTGCTTTGGTTTCCAAGTTGAAATCTTTAGTAAAAACCATGAAACTATCTTAGTATGTGATTGAAATTCTTGAATTGAAAGTGAATAATATTGCCATGATGTATTAATTTGATAATTATTCCTATGCCTTGATTTGTGCATGCAAGGTTTTTGATAAAATGCCTAAGAGAATAGGAATTGTGCCTTATGACTCAATTGTGGCTGAATAGATGAAACCATGTTTTTACCTTGTGCTCAAAACGACTTCCATGCTAAATTTATGTTGTGTAGTTGTTTGATGAAATTCTCATGAGACTAGAATTATGAAATTTATGACTTTTTTATACGCACTCCTATTCATGTGTAAGCTTATGGCATGCAAACACTTCATGAATATCCCCAATGATAGTACTATGAATTGTTGTCTATGATTATGTGTCAAGAAGTGTCATGTCTCATTCGTTTCATGCTATCGAGTCTTGGAAGTATTCATACCCAACAGTTTAACTATGTTCCTAGAGACGATGTCAGTTTCATGATAATCTCAGTCACACCCTGATAAGTAGTATTCTCAGTCAGTTTCAGTACTCGATAGATTTCAGTCAGCTACATGACTCAGGAAAATTCAGTAATCTCATGAACTCAGTTTGATTAACAGAATTTTGTAGTATTCCGTCAGTCCATGGAACTCAGTGAACTCAGTATAGTTCATCTCAGTATAATCAGTTCAGTGTCTATTCAGTTGGGAGTAGGATTTAGCACCGAGCTAATCCAAGGATGAGGGCACACACTGACAGTAGGGGGTGTGACCCTTAGAAGAAATCCTTGCATTCTAGATCTATGTAGCCAGCATAGGTTGAGACATCAACACTGACAGTTGAGGGTTTATGAGTTGGATTAACAGTGTCATATGAGGGTCCCGCAATTCTTCTTTGGGGATACTGCTAGAAGAGGGTCACTCACAGATTGACTTTACCAGTGGCGCAGTATTGACACCCTTCTAATTGGGGTTACAGATTGGACCCCAACTCAGCTACAACAACTTATTAGGGGCATGTCGGTTAGATGACTACTTCCTACAGTTACAGTTTCAGACTCAGTTTCAGTAATAGAGCTCAGATTATTCTTCATAATTTCAGGATAATCAGATATAGTCAAATCAGAACATATAGAACTCAGCTAGTTCTATCAGAACCTAGACTTTCAGATATAGTAGTTCAGTATCAGTTATTTTAAATATACAGTTATCAATATATCATGTTATCAGTACTCAGACTCAGTAATTATGTTATCACGAATTCAGTTATGCTCTCTTATTCATGAATGTATCCTCACGTTTATGTTATACAATTAGTTAATATAGTTCATGCATATGTACCCTTTGCATTAAACCTACCTCCCTTGCATACCAATACATTCAATCGTACTAATACATTTTTGCTATGGTGTTTTATATTATAGGTTCAGAAGTACGAGATCTAGAGAATCAGTAACATTCCAGTACTCAACAGTCGGAGTCAGTAGTGAGTCCTCATCCTTCGAGGATATGAGCATTATCTTATTATATCAGTACTTAGTTTATTTCGGTAGTTAGAGTTAGTTGGGGACATGTCCCATCAACTCCTTATTCAGATAGTTAGAGGCTTTTTAGACTATCATGATTAGATAGTGATTTCAGTTGTTTTAAGTATTTCATACCCCACCTAGATGTTATATTTTATTAGATATTATGTCTCAGTTTTGAACCTTATAGCCTTTCAGCCTTTATTTTCACATTTATACAGTATATTATGCAGTGTTTAGGTACAAATATTAGTCATGGGTTAGCTTGTGGTCCTTTGGGGTCATGAGCACTGTGTAACATTCTGGGTACTAGATTCGGGGTGTTACAAACTTGGTATCAGAGACAGAGGTTCAATAGAGTCCTAGGAAGTTTAAAAGCCACATCTAGTAGAGTCTTGTACATAGGTCTGTTGAGCGCCACATTTATGTACATGAGGCTATAAGATATTTTAGGTACAGTTTCCCTTCTTTTAGTATTTATGTCATGCCAGTGAGGATGAGCTCAAATTCAACTCTCAGTCTAATCTATTTCACCTATTTGTTTATAGAACATGCCTCCTAAAAAAAGAAACGAAAATCAGTCATCCCCTTAGCCCATCCAAGAAGACCCCTTGGACGAGCATGTTTCACATGCAGAGTTCAGAGCTGCATTCACCACTCTTGCTAAGTTAGTTGCTGCTAAGAATGAACGATCAAATGTCGTTCTGGCCAACCTAGTGGCTAATTTAGGTGTATCCAAGATTCGGGACTTCACCTGAATGAATCCTCCTTCTTTTTTCAGGTCTAAGACAGTCGAGGACCCTCAGGAATTCTGTTATTAGGTTCAGAAGGTTACGAGTATCATAGGATTTACTACTAGTGAGAGTGTTGTGCTAGCTGCATATTAGTTGCAGGATATGGCTCACACATGGTTCAAATAGTGGAAATAAGAAAGGGTTGTAGATGCAGGGCCTTTTGAGTAGGAGGAGTTTTTTACTGCCTTCTTAGATAGATTCTTTCCCTTAGAGTTGAGAGAAGCTAAGGTGTTAGAGTTTATCAACCTCAGGTAAGGAAACATGATGGTGAAAGAGTATTCTCTTAAGTTTACTCAACTAGCTAGATATGATCCTCATGTAGTGGCAGATAGCAGTGCTAAGATGAATAAGTTTATGTCTGGCATAAATAATATTGTGGTTAATGAGTGCAGATCTGCAATGGTGATTAGTGAGATGGAGATATCCAGGCTTATGATCCATGCCCAACTGATAGAAGAGCAGACTATTAAGATGAGAGAGAAGAACAATAAGAGAGTAAGGATAGGTAGTTTCAACTTTACTCAGCCTAAGTCAGAAGGAGAAAACCGTTCTTAGTTCCGTCCTAAGTCATTCCTTCAAGCTCCTTCTTTGGCTAGTGCTCTAGCTCCTAAGTTCAAGGATAGTAATAGAGATAGGGCACCAGGATCTAAGTCTTAGGGGAGTTTCAACAATGCCTGAACTAATTCCCTTTGTCATACTTGTGGTAATAACTACAAGGGTACTTGTAGAGCTGGCAGTGATGTTTATTTTTGTTGTGGAAAGCCAAGCCGACAGAGTCAGAGATTGTCTGTAGCTGGGTCCTCAGGGTCAACATAACCATTCATCAGCTCAGTCTGGTCCCCTAAACTAGCAGGGTGCCCCATACAGTGCTACCAGTGGGTAATACCCAAATAGACTTTATGCTCTCCAGTCCCAAAAGGATCAGAAAAATTCTCCTGATATAGTTAGTGGTAGGTAATAAATCTTTCACTTACATGTTTATGATTTGCTATATACAAAAGCTTCCTTGTCTTTTGTTACTCCTTATATAGTAGTTTATTTTGGAGTAAGTCCCAAAATTCTAGCAGAGCCCTTCTCAGTATCTACCCCAATGGGTAAGACCATCATAGTCCGGTGGGTATACAGGAACTGCCCAGCTATGATATTTTTGAAAGTCACCTTAGCAGACTTAGTCGAATTTAAGATGACTAATTTTGATGTAATTCTTGGCATGGATTGGCTTCATTCCTGCTATGCCATAGTCAACTGTAGAAAAAGAATAGTCCAGTTCTAGTTTTCAAATGAAACTGTCCTAGAGTGGAGGGGTAGTACTTCAACTTTTAGAGGTCAGCTTATTTCCTACCTTTGATCACGAAAAATGATATCTAAGAGAGGCGTATATCATCTTGTTCATGTTAAGGATTCTTGTTTCGAGACCCCCAGTCTTGAATCAGTCCCAGTAGTGAACGAATATTCAGATATCTTTCCCAAATATCTTCTAGGAATTTCTCCCGAAAGGGAAATAGTCTTCAGCATTGATCTTCTTCCAAATACTCAGCCTATATCTATTCCTCCATGTATAATGGCACGATCACAACTCAAAGAAATTAAAGAGAATTTGAAGAATCTCTTAAATAAGGGATTCATCAGACCCAGTGTGTCCCCGTAGGGCGCACCAGTCTTATTTGTACGAAAGAAAGACGGTTCTCTTAGATGTGTATTGATTACCGTTAGCTCAATAAAGTCATGGTCAAGAATAAGTATCCACTTCCCCTAATCGATGACTTGTTTGACCAACTTTAGGGAGCTAGCTATTTTTCTAAGATAGACCTCAGATCGGGCTATCATTAGTTCAGAGCCAGAGAATGTGACATCCCTAAAACAGCCTTCCATACTAGGTATGGTAACTTCGAATTCTTAGTCATATCCTTTGGTCTTACCAATGCTCCAGTAGCTATCATGAACTTGATGAACCGTGTGTTCAAGAAGTACTTGGACATGTTCATGATAGACTTCATAGATGATATTCTTGTTTATTCTCGCAGTGAGTGTGATCATGCAGACCATCCCAGAATTGTACTTCAGACTCTCAAATCCTATCAATTGTTCGACAAATTTAGTAAGTGCAAATTTTGGCTAAGGTCAGTAGCATTCCTTGGTCATATGATTTTCGGTGATGGCATTAGAGTTGATTCTCAAAATACTGAAGTAGTAAAATACTAGCCTTGCCTTGTCTCTCCATCAGATATTAGTAGTTTCTTGGGTCTGGCTGGCTATTACAGATGGTTTGTTGAGGGATTTTCATCTATTGCATCCCCTATGTACAAATTGACTCAGTATAAAGTCAAGTTTCATAGGTCATATCCTTGCGAGAAGAGTTTTCAGGAATTGAAAACTCGACTCACCTCAGCTCCAGTTTTGGCTCTTCCAGATGGTTCAAAGGGGTTTGCAGTATATTATGATGCATCCAGAAGAGGTTTGGTTTGTGTCCTCATGCATCATGGTAAGGTGATAACCTACGACTCTAGATAGCTTAAACCCCATGATAAGAATTATCCTACTCATGATCTTGAGTTAATAGTCGTAGTCTTTGCCTTGAAGATTCAGAGGCATTATCTAGATTGAGTTCATGCATATGTGTTCACAGATCATGAAATCATTTAGTACGTATTCTATCAAAAAGATCTTAATCTTCTTAAGAGAAAATGGTTAGAGATCTTGAAAGATTATGACATGAGTGTCCTTTATCACTTGGGCAAGGACAATGTAGTGGACGACACTCTTAGTATATTATCTATGGGTAGTTTTTCTTATGTTGAGGAAAGTAAGAAAAAGTAAGCTTAGGAAGTTCATCATCTTGCTATACTAGGTATTCGCTTAGTTGATACAGAAGAGGGTGATATATGGGTTCAGAGTCGTTCAGAACCATCTCTAGTTTCTGAGGTGAAAGAAAAGCAAAATAGAAATGCCAGCCTAGTCAAGTTTAAAGAGTAAGTGAAGGATAAGAAGGTTGAGGTTTTCTCCCAAATGGGAGATGGTTTTTTGCATTGTCAGGGTCATCTGTGTGTTCCAAGTGTAGATGACTTGAGGAAGCGAATTCTCGCAGAAGTGCATGGTGTGTGCTACTTTATTCATCTAGGGGCCACAAAGATGTACTGCAACTTGCGAGAGATCTAATAGTGGAGTGGGAAGAAGATATATACTATAGAATTTATGGCTAAGTGCTCTACATGCCAGCGGGTTATGATAGAGAATTAGAAGCCTAGTGGGTACATGCAGGAGTTCAATATTCCCACTTGGAAGTGGGAAGAAGTGAACATGGACTTTGTGATGTGTTTTCCTCGTACTCGTCATCAACATGATTCAGTTTGGGTCATTGTAGATAGGGTGACCAAATCAGCTTATTTTTTTCTAGTCTGTACCTCTTATTCAACCGAGGATTATGCCAAACTCGACATTAAAGAGTTGGTCAGATTGCACGGTTTTCCATTATCTATTATCTCAGATAGAGGTACCTATTTCACCTCTCATTTCTAGAAAGCATTCCAAAAGGGTCTTGGTACCCAAGTCCATCTCAGTACAACCTTCCATCCTCAAACAGATAGCCAAGCGGAAAGGACCATTCAGACTTTAGAGGATATGTTGCGAGCATGTGCAATTTATTTCAAAGGTAGTTGTGATTACCGCTTGCCTTTGATTGAGTTTACATACAACAACAACTATCATTCTAGTATTAAGATGGCTCCATTCGAAACTCTCTATGGTAGGAGGTGCAGATCTACAGTCGGTTGGTTCAAAGTTAGTGAGGCCTCAGTTATTGGGCTTGACTTAGTATTTGATGCCTTAGAAAAACTCCAGTTAATCAGAGAAAGGCTTCTGGTTGCTCAGAGCTTACAGAAGTCTTATACAGATGTACGCAGAAAAGATCTCAAGTTTGATATTGTTGACTATGATTTTCTAAAGATATCTCCCATGATGGGAGTGAAGAGATTCGATAAGAAGGGAAAGCTCAGTTCCCGATATGTCGGTCCCTTAAAAATTCTCAATCGTTTCGGCAAAGTAGCTTATGAGCTCGAATTATCTGTAGATCTAGATTCAATCCATCCAGTCTTTTATGTCTCCTTGCTGAAGAAGTGCATAGGTGATCCAGCAGTCGCAGTCCCTGTTGAGGGCGTCGACGTTTAGAACAGCCTCTCTTATAAAGATATTCCAGTCAAAATTCTTAACTATCAGACTCGTAGACTGAGGAACAAAGAAGTCCCTCTAGTCTAAGTTCTTTGACAGAATTAGTCCATTGAGGGAGACACTTGGGAAGCAGAAGCAGACATATGGACAAAGTATCCTAACCTTTTCTCCGCAAACTAAGACTCAGCCTAAGGTAAAAGCTTTTCTCAAAGCTTATTCAGTTCCATTTTCAAAATTCTAGTTACAAACCAGTTTCATACTCAGATTCCTATTTTAAACTTTGTATCCTTTTACCATTGCATAGTCAATCATATTTTCATGTATCAGACCAGTCATGTGTTCATGCATCAGACATGCATTCTCCTTGTGAGAAGGCTCAGTTATTAGAAATCTCAGTCATGTAATCAGTTTTTTTCTATATTTACACATTAGATATGCCTGATCAACTTATCAGTACTCTTAGCCATGCATTCATTTATAAGCTCAGTCATGAAATCATGCATCAGATATGCATGCTCAGTATGAATCTTAGAAATTTCAGTTATGTAGTCATGTATCAGTTGGTTATGTTCAGTATATACTTCATCTTTTTGTTTCTTCTATCTCAATCAGTCTCATTCTTGGACGAATATTCCCAAGAGGGAGAAATTGTAATACCTCGTACTTCTAACTAGCTTGAATTCGTCCCTAAGATGTCAAAGACATTCTTTAAATATGAACACACTTTTATATGTGTGTTATTTTTCAGATTTTCACTTTTTATCATATGGGAAATTGAATAAGCTTTCCAACGATAAAATTTTTTCCTAAATCTGATAATCGGGTAAGAAGTTATGGCGATTTAAAGTTTAAGTCATAAAAGACCATCATCTCAGTTAGTGGCGCGTCGCGCCATACGCCAAAATGACGTTTGTCAGTTTCCAGTAAGTCTCCATGATTAAACCGCATTGTGGAGGGATCCCAAATTCCAAATGTCATTTTTCAAGTAAAGCTCCTCGATGTCCCCGCGTCGCGCCATCGCCTAATTTCCTAGTTGTCAAATTCCACCACGTCGTGCCAGGTGCCCATTTTGGAAAATTTTGACAAAAATTAAAAGTTTCATCTAGGGCTAAAACAGTCTTTTCCCAATGTTTTAATATGTCTAGGCATGGGATTTAATCCCCAAAAACGTTTTGAATAATTATTATTCACTTTTTCCAAAAAAATCAAGAACATTCTCTCACAAGAAAAACAAAACACTAGCTCTTGAGAATCAAGGTCAATCTCAAGAAATCCATCCAAGAACCTTCAAGGTTTCCTTTCTAAGGTATGTCAAGTGTTGATTCATGGGTCCCTTTCACCCATGAAGCTCAAGAAACCCTTTCAAAAATATGAACTTCGAATTCCATGTTATAAATTAAATTATATCCATGTTTATTTTGTGGTTTAGTTTCTAAGTTGAAATCTTTAGTAAATACCATGAAACTATGTTAGTATGTGATTAGAATTCCTGAATTAAAAGTGAAAAATGTTGCCATGATGTATTAATTTGATAATTCTGCCTATACCTTGAGTTGTGCATGCAAGGTGTTTGATAAAATGCCTAAGAGAATAGTAATTGTGCCTTATGACTCAATTGTCGCCAAATTGATGAATCTATGTATTAACCTTGTGCTCATAATGACTTCCATGCAAAATTTATGTTGTGTAGTTTTTTGATGAAATTCTCATGAGACTAGAATTATGAAATTGATGACTTGTTTATACGCACTCCTATTCATGTGTAAGCTTATGGCATGCATATACTTCATGAATTTCCCCAATGATAGTTCTATGAATTGCTGACTATGATTATATGTCAAGTAGTGTCATGTCTCATCCATTTAATTCTACTGAGTCTGGTGGTATTCATACCCTACAATTTAGCTGTGTGTCTAGAGCCGGTGTCCGTTTCATGAAAATATCAGTCACTCCATGATTAGTAGTATTCTCAGTCAATTTTAGTACTTGATAGAATTCAGTCAGCTACATGACTCAGGAAAATTCAGTAACCTCATGAACTTAGTCAGATTAACAAAATTCAGTAGTATTTTGTCAGTCCACTGAACTCAGTGACCTCAGTCCAGTTCATCTCAGTATAATTAGTTCAGTGTCTATTTAGTTGGGAGAAGGATTTAGCACCGAACGAATCCAAGGATGAGGGCACATACTAACTCTAAAGTGTGTGACCCTTAGAAGTAATCCTTGCGTTCCAAAACTATATAGCCAACATAGGTTGAGACATCAACACTGATAATTAAGGGTTGATAATGTGGATTAACACTGCTAGATGAGGGTCCCACCATTTTCCTTTGGGGACACTGCCTGATGAAAGTCACTCACAGCTTGTCTTTACCAATGGCGCGGTATTGACACCCTTCCAATTGGGGTTACAGATTGGACCCCAACTCAGCTATAACATATTATTAGGGGCATTTCGGTTAGATGACTACTTTACAAAGATACATTTCAGACTCAGTCTGTAATACCCCGCAAAGTCCTCTTCCAGTCTAAGCCTTAGAGCGTATTCAGTAATGTGGAAATCCGAGTCTAAAAGTTTCAGAAATATCTTCCTAAGTATGAAATACTTTGAAATCATATGGAATTTCCCTAATTTATACTTTTTTCCATGTAGAGATTTGAATAAGATTTCCATCAATACAAAATTCGCTATAATATGACACTCGGGTGAAGAGTTAGAGCCATTTTAGTGAGACAGTGTGCCACCTGGCACCTTAGCACATCACGGAGCCAGCTAAAATGGAAATTGTCAAATTCCAGTGAAACTCCATGATTCCACCATGTTGCGATATAGTTTCAGTTTGCAATCAAGGGAGAAATGTGATTTCCACCGCATCGCACCATCGTACAATTTTCCAATTGTCTAAATTCCAGTGAGCTGGCACGATTATGGCGCGTCACGCCAGTATGTAAAATTGGGATTTTTCTGTTTAAATCCAAGGGAGAAAAAGGGTCTTTTCCTAACCCCTATATATACTCAATACACGGGAGTTGGCCTCATTTTCTCTCATTCCACTCCAAAAACTAGGGTTTCCAAAATAAAAACCCTCACTTTTTCTTCAACAAAAATCAAGAGAGAATCAAGAGGAATCAAGAAATTTTTCCAAGAACCTTCAAGAAAAGAGTTTCCCTAGGTATGTAGATGTTTATTCTTGGGTCCCTTTCATCCAAGAAGCTCAAGTACCCTTTTCTAAAAATCTAAGATTTTATGTTTATGAGTTGTTAATGATTCATGTGAGTCGAAATTAATGTTCCATGTGTTATTGAGTTTTGATTCATGTTTGTCTACAAGATTTATGAACTTGAACCCTAGTATGTGGAATTCTTGTGAGGGTGGTGATGAACTTTCTTAATAATACTTCCTATATGAAGTGTTCATGTTAAATTGGAGAAGAAATGGTTTATTAAGCGAAACATGTCCCCCACAAGTTTGATAAAGAGCTTAGGTGAAGTATAAGGGACATTAGAGTATCCTAAACAGTAAACCCCCCTAATTGGGAGCTAATCCATGCCTGCCTAGTGTTTGATAAAATACCTTAGTGAGTGAAATGTGCCATGATAGTATGAAATCCCTAAGCCGGTGTAAACCCATACTTTCTTAGTGTTGTTGCAAGACCTTAGTGAATAAGTCGAGATATTATGGTTGTAAATTCCCCAATTATGTGCTCTCTGATATATGCTAAGCTTGTAATACATGCCAAGTGTTTAGCAAGTAAGTTGAGACATGATAGTATAAAGTTTTTCCCAAATCATGTGATGTGCAAATACATGTCAAGACTGATTTAGGTGTGAAGTACTTGAGGTAAGACCTTCTTAAAATAAGTATAATCTAGTAGAATTTTTCCCTACGCTAGTATATGTTGATGTTTCCTAAGTGCTTGATGCGATGCCTTAATGATTGTAAAGGTGAAGGTATGTTATGTTTCCTAAATACTTAAAGAGATGCTTTAATGATAATGATGCTGAATGAATGACTGTGATGATGAATGAATGATTGTAATAATGTTGATGAATGAATGGTTGTGATGATGGAGGAATGATTATGCTTTATTTTATGTTATCGAGTCCGGGGGGAATTTGTACCTGAAAATTTAGTTGTTGTATAGAACCCATGTCATTTTCATGATAATTCCAGTCGATCCATGACTCTTAGAACTTAGTGAATTATAGAACGTTGTATCCTCAGATAGTTATAGAAATTAATAAATCTCAGTTACCTCTGTAATCTCCGTATCGCTAGTAATCTAGCCTCAGTCCTGTGATCGGCTCAGATCTAATAATATTAAACTGTTCAACTCTAATCTTAGAATCGATTCAAATAATCTATTCAAGCTCTGTATCATCAGTCAGACACCATGATTTAATACCATTTCTGTCAGATACGGATTAAGTGATCTCAATGTAACTCAGTCAAATCTTTTAAGAAACATGATCTGTGTCAGAATTCAGTTCAGAGTCTTTCAGTTGGGAGTAAAAACTAGCACCGAGCGAGGGAAGGGATGGAGGCTCCTCCCGTTCTGTGAGAGAGAGGTTGGAGTTATTAGTAGCAATCCCTGACCTCCATAATTACGTAGCTAGAACAAGATGCAGGAGTATCCATCAGTAAAGGCTGTCACTTCTAGAGAGTATTTGACTATGATATTACCTTAGGTCGACTTCCTATTGAGGGTCATCCATCAGAGAGGATTTACCAGAGAGAGGTCTTTACTCGTGGAACGGTATTGACACCTTTCTAGCTGGGGTTACAGGTTATACCCCACCTGTGGTAGGTTGGGGCATGTTGGTTAAGTAACTACTTCCCACAGTTTCAGTTTCAGATTTAGTCTTAGTCTAAGTATCAATCTTCAGAAATCAGGACTGTCAGATATAATCATCTATGTCTATAAGGAACTCAGATAGTTCCATTGATTCATGGAACATCCATCAGATAGGCTTGGTCTCATATATAGTTATTTCAAATCATATTTAGAGATATGCCGCCAGACAGGCTTCATCACAGTCTCAGATTCTACTGAGTTTTCTTGTTGTCAAATTTAGATAACATCATTTCCTTACCATTGATAATAGCTTCCTTAATCATCCGTTAGAGAGGTTGATCTTTAATCTTGTCACTGGAGAGCAATAAGCTCAAAATTTAGTCATCGATGTAAGTACATCTAGTTTCTCAGTCATCAGTATTAGATGAATCAGTGTCTCAGTATTTCAGTGTCAGTAGTGAGTTCAGTCTGCAATAAGGAAGTATCCGAGTTTCAGTCTCTAGAGTTGTGATGATTGTGACTATGGCCTATACATTCATGTTTGTGTATGTCTTCTCGTGCAGCATTTTCAGGATTATTCATTTTAGATATTATGCATGCATGAGCCCTTGCATTTAACCTACCTTGACTACATACTCGGTACATTCCTGTACTGACGTATTTATGCTATAGTGTTCTATTTGACACCATTGGTTCAAAGGAGCAGGATCCATATTTTCCTCAGCAGTTCAGTCCCAGCCAGCAGCAATTGCCATAGATGTGAGTCCTCTTCTTTCGAGGACGAATATCAGTTTACTATTATTGCATCAGATTTTGATTACTTTCAGTTGATGGAGTTAGTTGGGGACATATCCCATCAAATCCATAGTCCAGATAGTTTAAAGGATTTTCAGACGGATGTATTAGAATTTAGTTTTCAGTTTTTAGTATTCATAGATGTGTTGAACCTTATGGATAATTTTCGTATTTATTTTAGATATTATCCAGTGCATAGGTACATATATCAGTAAAGGTTTAGCTTGTGGTCCTTCGGGATCATAAGAACCGTGTGACGTCTTGGGATGGGATCTCGGGGTGTTACAGAGTCTCAGTAATAAAACTTAGATAGTTCTTCAGAATTTTAGGACTGTTAGATACAGTCAACTCAGAATAGTACGGAACTCAGCTAGTTCCATCAAAACCTAGACTGGAAGATATAGTAGCTTAGTATTAGTTATTTAAAATATACAGTTATCAGTATCTCATGTTATAAGTTCTCAGACATAGTAATCATGTTATCTCAAATTCTATTATAGTCTCTTATTCATTCATGTATTCTCACGTTCATGTTATACAGTCAGTTAGTATAGTTCATGCATATGTACCCTTTTTATTCAGCCTACCTCACTTGCATACCAATATATTCCATCATACTGACGCATCTGTGCTATGGTATTTTATACCACAGGTTCAGAAGCACGAGCTCTAGAGTATCAGTAATATTCCAGTACTCGGCAGTCAGACTCAGCAGTGAGTCCTCATCCTTCGAGGACTTGAGCATTATCTTATAATTTCAATTGTATAAGTGGGTCTAAGACACTTCTTAACCATTGCAACCTTCTACGGATCCACCATGAACTCTTCACTAGAAATGACACTAATAAAAAAAGTGGTCGCATTCATCCAGAATTCATATTTTCACAATTCGGCATACAACTCTTAATCCTTTAGGATCTGCAATACAATGTAGAGGTGATTGGCCTTATCCACCTCACTCTTAGATTTGGACCAGAATATAATCTATAAACACAATGATAAACAAATCCAGAATATAATGAAAGACTCTATTGATAAAGTTCAAAACTGCCTCGGCGGCATTAGTGAACCAAAAAGTCATAACCAGGAACTCAAAATGCCCATATCAGGTATGGAAGGTAGTCTTAGGGATATCCACCTCCTTAATATTTAGCTTATGATACTCAGACTAAAGATATAACTTGGAGAAAAAGTTAACACCATGAAGATGATCTAATAAATCATCTATCCTTTGAAGAGGGTACTTAATTATTACCGTCACCCTATTCAATTGTTGGGAGTTAATAAACATATAAAAGGAACCATCCTTCTTACACATGAATAAAATAGGTGTACTCTATAAGGATACACTAGGATGGATGAAAACTTTATCTAAATGATCCATTAGTTTTTTCTTGAGCTCCTTTAACTCAGCTGAAACCATTCTATATGGGGTAATAGAAATAAGATGGGTGTTTAAAACAAGATCAATCCCAAAATCAATATCCTTATTGAGAGGGACACCAGAAAGGTCATCAGGGAAAACCTCAGGAAATTCATTCACCACCAAGGCTGAATATAAAGAAGGACCCTCTGAGTTAGAATCTTTAACCCGAAGCAAGTGATTGAGAAAGCCCTTGGAGAGTGTTATTCGATCTTTAAGATATGATATTAACCTTCCTTTTGTATCTAGGGAACCAACCTCCCATTCAATAACAAGATCATTAAGAAATTTGAAGACAACCTTACTGGTCCGACAGTCTAGAGAAGCAAAGCATGAGTGCACAAATCCATCCCCAATATGACATCAAAATCAACCATATCTAATTCAAATAGATCCACTAAGGTCTCTTGACCACCCACTGATACCACACAACCCCTATAGACTCTTCTAGACACCATAGTGTCACCTACTGATGAAGAGACATAAAGGGTTTGAAATACACTCGGGACTAAAAACAAAATGAACAGCCATAAATAGGGTCACATATGAGAATGTGTACCCCAGATAAGGTAAATAGTAAAAAACATGAGAAAAGAGTTTCTACATACCAATAATGATATCTGGAAAAGTCTCAGATTCCTGACAGTTAGTAAGAGCATAGAGTCGGTTTTGACAAGTATCAGAGCCAGATAGTGCAACCTTTAGTTCTGGAGCTGAAGAAGAGCCAACTAGAATATTGTTTTACCCAGAAGCAAACTTGGCCACAAGGAAGTTTTCACGCCTCAGAACCTATTGGGGAAGATAAGCACCCATAGCCATGAAGGCCCGGAAAACCAATCCATACCCTTGTACTTCTCATACCTATAACCATGAAAATCAAAGGTTCTGACAAATATGATATAATACATTGATGAGAATAACTACGTAGGAAAGCACAAAACTATATCTACAATAATTGGCCATTGGGTCTACAATATCCAAAAGTCAAGACGCTACCATGTTTAACTTTACATTAGTCTACAAAGCCTCTAAAAGATATATAAACATATTTAGGGTCGGGACAAACCCCGTCCCTACTATATACTATAGCACAATACCAAAATATATGGAACAAACTCAGAAATCCCCGAATCAACCTGAAGCTCCCTAATAGTCAATGAATAGCCTGTGCTTCTACTAGCGAGGTGGATTAGCTGAAGAATCTGCGTCTATTACATGAAATATAGGTTCCTCGTGAGGGACGTCAATACAAAAATATGTACTGAATATGTAATGCTGAAGGTAACAACACATAATACAAGAGCTCAATAAAAATCAGATACAAGTGTATAAGTAGTACTAGTAGACTACCTTTATATATACTTTTGAGAGTACGCACAATTCATTCTTCTCTTTACAATTTCCTTTCTTACTTCAAAATATTTGTAATTCGTATATTTTAAATGACCAGCTGGTTAATGGTAAATAGATAATCAGGATTGGCCCATGCTAGGCTTACGCCCTTGAGCTGCCACACACCTACGAACATTGAGATTGGCCTATGCTAGGATTTTGCCCCTGAGCTATCACCCACATATAAAGGTATCGAGATAGTCCCATGATAGGCATATTCCCATGAGCTACTACTATTTTTTTTAGATTTCATTACTTAGTTTATTTAACCTTTGACATTGTTACTTCGGTGGTCATAATATTCTGGAACCTTAAAACAATAATCTACCAATAAGAAACATATAAATGGGAACTTAATGCAATAACAAAAAGGTAGGGAGCTGTTTCCACATAAATGATGTATTTAGGAGCTAAAAATAAAACATGGGTCTTATTTGAATAAACGGAGAACTCCTAAAATTTTCTAGTGAAAATCGATGTGCAGGTTTAACAATAAGCATGTATTGAGGTGTTTTAATACATTAGAGAGTGGGAACAAGGTCATTAGCTATACGACATATAATACGCTGCCCTTATGTATTACTTGTTAATGGATAACCTTAGAAGCTTACTTGATGGAACAAATATTCGATTCCATGCCAAAGAGTGCAAAATACAGTATGCCTTACATACCTGGTAATACAACTCCGATACTAACCCAACTCGACTTTCTGCCTGTTAGATTACTTATGTATAATAGAATGTATGGTAAAATAGTATTAGAAACCAACCAACATATTTGGGCTACTTAACTTTACCAAAACAGTAATCGGGTATTAAGCCCTTAATCTATCAATCAAGGGTGTTACTTTAATTCTTTTCTCCTACAATTACTCCCACATACCATACATGTTCTTATAAGATTCACCGAAACCAACTAAGCTTCATTACACCCTCCAAACAATATGCAAAATAGATTGGGCGATAAATATATTCGATAATTAGTTTGGTATTGTACCACCACAATTTTTTTCTATATTTCAGTTCGAACTAGTCACAGCTTTCTCAAACATCAACTTGGAGCCCATAACTTATGCATATAAAATAGTCCACTAAACAACCCCAAATCCCTTTTATTATAGCAATTAATTATTGATGTCATCATCTCTTGAGTTCTCAATATCAAAAAATCCATAATTGTAACTCAAATTAATATTTAAGGAGAACAAAATGGGGCAGTCACCTTACCTTAATTCTGCAACTTATCCTTTAAATTGAACTTCTCAAGAACTTCAAATTTCACTTTCCTTCTGACTATAAACCAAAGAATAAAAGAGATCTCTTAATAGCATGTTTTCTAATCTTCCATGAGATAATTAAGCTAAAACACAAGGTTTTCACTTACCTTGTCTTGCAAAGTTTGGGGTTTCCCCAAGAACCCTAAAATGAAATATAGGGCTACTCCTAGTTTCTTTAAATAAAGTAGAGAGAATTTATGAATTATAACCTTTATTTGTGACTTAAGAATGAGGGAAAATGACCAGAAACTTGGTCTATAAAGGCCATATATTTGGCCATCCACTTAGCTGCATTTTGGACCTCAAATTTGGTCAATTAGTCCAAGTAGGTGATGCACCTACTTAAGGGTTCAAAGTTGCTTAAAATTTTAAAGTAGTTAATGCACCTACTTACTTAATTCTTAGTTGGGCTCAATTAAATTGGGCCTTGGCAGATTTGAGAATTGGTCCTTCTCTCCATTTTTCTTCTTCTTTTACCTAATTTGGGCAAAAATAAGTATACTAATAATGTCTCAAATATGATCCCTGGACTTGGTCCATTGACTTGGCTCTTATAACCTAAGTAGGTGAATCACCTACTAGCTTAATTAAGTCATGAAATCACCTCAACAAATTACTCCATATTCCATTATTAATCCCTTTAATCTAATTTAAAACTTGCATACCCTTGGTCACTTCAAACTTTGGCTTTAAATACTAGCTTACGATCCCATGTTTAGATAGTTGTGTTGACGTTAACTTGGTTGCCTCATATTAAAACTTACGGGCAACATCTATAATTCTATTTACACAATTAATACCCATATAACAAATTTCATATGTTACCTATGCAACAAGTCTTTACCAAGTTCCATATTATTAGAACAAGTACAAGAAAAATCTGGGATGTTACATCTTCCCCCCCCTTAGGAACATTCATGCTCGTATATTAGCATAATTATCCAACCAAAATAAGTTCAAGCCTAAGTTTAACACTCGTGCTATCATGTAGTACCTATATATTACACTTACTTGTCTTTTCCCTAATTCAGCATCTTGAAATTTCTCTTCGTATTTGAACTAATGGGGGTAGTCGGATTTCATCGTTTTTTTAGCTTCCCATGTTATCACTTCTACTTGTTGGTTTCTTCAAAGAACTTTTATAGAAGCTATTTCTTTATCCCTTAACTTCTTAACTTGTTTATCTAGGATAGAAATTTGTATTGCTTCACAGGTGAGATCTTTCATAATTTGTACATCTTCATTTGAGGGATCTCTGATGCACTTTTGAAGTATTGAGATGTGGGACACTAGATGGACTGTTGAATTCTCTTGGGGTAGTTCTAACACATAAGCAACTTTTCCAAAACTCCGAGTAATATTATATGGGCTTATATAATATGGACTTAGTTTTCTTTTCTTACCAAATATCATAACCTCCTTCATTAATGACACCTTCAAGAATACCCAATCACCTATATCAAACTCCAGCCCCTTTCTTCTAACATGTACAGATTACTTGTGTCTACTTTGGACTGTTTCTAGCTTTCATTGGATTACTTTAACATTTTCCATATCTTGATAATCAAGATCTGGCCCGAACAAGGCAGTTTCACCTACTTGTAACTATCCTATTGGGGATCTACATTTTCTTCCATACAAAGCTTCATATGGTGCCATTTTGATACTTCAATGAAAGCTATTATTAAAGGAAAATTTGATGAGAGGTAACTGATCATTCCAACTACCTTTAAAGTCCAATACAAAAGCTCATAGCATATCTTCAAGTGTTGGAATGGTATGTTCCTCTTGTCTATCTGTTTGAGGGTGGAAAGTTGTACTTAAATTAATTTGTGTTCCCAAATTTCTTAGAAAAGACTTCCTAAAATTTAAAGTAAATTGAGCTCCTCTATCTAATATAATAGATATTGGTACTCCATCTAATCGAACTATCGATTTGACATACAAATTTTCATACTCTTCAACTGTGTAAGTGTCTTAACTGGCAGGAAGTGTGCTGATTTGGTAAGCCTATCAACTATTACCCATATGGAATCAAAATTTTGATATGTACGAAGAAAACTAGTGAAAAAATCTATGTTGATCATGTCCCACTTCCAGATTGGACGATCTATACGTTGCATATAGCCCATGGGATTTGTATTCTCTACTTTAACTCTTTTACAATTTGGACATTTAGCTACAAATTCTGCAATGTTCTTCTTCATGTCACCTTAACAATATATTCCTTTAAAATTATAATACATTTTTGTTGATCCTGGATGTATGGAATACCTTGAATGATGTGCCACTATCATGATCCTCTTTCTTAGCCCAACTATATTCGGAACACACTATACATTTTGGCACCAAAGTACTCCCTATTTGCGTAAGCTCAAATGCCTTTTTCATACCATATTGTACATTCTCCTTAAGTTTAAATAGTATGTGATCTACATATTATTTCTTTTTCACTTTAGCTACCAATGAAGATTCTGCCTTATTATGCACAATAAGACCTTTATCTGGAGTTTCAAAATGGCAACCCCCAAAATTGGCTAGTTGGTACAGATCTTTAGTCATCCCTTGTCTTTATATAGGAGATGCAATAGTCTTCTGACTTAATGCATCTGCTACCACACTTTCTTTCCCTAGATGATACAAGATATCAAGGTCATAGTTTTTTAATAGTTTAAGCCAGCTTCACTACCTCGAGTTTAGATCCTCTTGGCTAAAGATATATTGCAAACTCTTGTGGTCAGTATATACGTCAACATGAATCCCATACAAATAATGATGCCATATCTTTAAGGCAAATATAGCCCCTTCTATCTCCAGATCATATGTTTGATAATTTTTCTCATGTGACCGCAATTGTAATGAGGCATATGCTATCACTTTATCATGTTGTATCAACACACATACAAAACCAATTCTTGAAGCATCATAATACACTGCATACCCTTTTGTGCCTTATGGAAGTACCTATACAGGTTTAGAAGTAAACTTATTCATCAGATCCTGGAAACTCTTTTCATATGCATCATTCCATTAAAACTTGGACTCTTTGTGTATTATCTTTGTTAAAGGTGCAGAAATTGAAGAAAACCCTTCATCAAACCACCTATAATAACCTGCTCACTCAAAGAAACTACGAACCTCTGTAGGCGTTATAAGTCTTGTCCAGTTCTTCATAGCTTCTATATTTTGAGTATCAACCTTTATTCCTTCATCAGATACAACATGACCCAAGAATGCCACAGATTTTAACCAAATCTCACATTTAAAGAACTTTGCATATAGCTTACAATCACGAAGAATCTATAACACATATCATAAGTGACTGGAATGGTCCTCATTTGATGTCAAATAAACCAGAATATCATCTATAAAAACTCCAACAAATACATCCATGAATGGATTGAACACCCTATTTATAAAATCTATAAAAGTAGCAGGCGAATTAGTCAACCCAAAGGGAATGACTAGAAACTTCTAATGACTGTATCATTTTCAAAAAGATATCTTAGGTATTTCCTTCTGTTTGACCCTCATTTGGTGATAACCAGACCTCAATTCAATCTTTGAAAAACACTTGGTGCCTTGCAACTGATAAAATAAGTCATTAATTCTCAGAAGGGGATATTTGTTCTTAATAGTCACCTTATTAAGTTGTCGATAGTCAATAAACATTCTTTATGAGACATATTTCCTACACACAAATAACACTGGTATGCCCAAAGGGGACATACTAGTCCTTTTGAATCCATTTTCTAGCAAGTCTTTCAATTGCACTTTCAACTCTCATAATTCTGTCGGGGCTATTCTATACTGGGAATTGAGATTTGTTAAGTACCTTGAATCATATCAATAACAAACTCCACTTCTCATTCGGGTGGCAAACATGGAAGATCATCAGGAAATTCATCAAGAAATTCATTTACCACTATATCCTTCAATCTAACTAAATGATATATGTAACCCTTGGAAATCATCCTTTTTACCTTAAAATATGAAATAAATTTACCTCTTGGCGCCCTAATGTTACTCCTCCATTCATGGGCTCCCTCTCTTGGAAAATGTAAATACACCCACTTAGTTCGTTAATCTACTGTGGCATAATAAGAAGCCAACCAATCTATACCCATTATAGCATCAGAATATACCATTTCTAAATCAACAAAGTCAGCCATTGGATTGCGACGACAAATGGTTATTATTCAATTTTGATACACTCTCCTAGCTATAATAGATTCACCAACCGGTGTAGACACTTCAAATGGCTTAACTAGAAATTCTGGTGTTCTTTTAAACTTTCCAGAAACCAATGGAGTGCCATATGATAATATAGAACCTAGATCAATAAATGCATACACATTACGTGAAAATATGGACAATGTACCAGTAACTAAATTCGGAGAAGTCTCTAAATTGTTTTGATCTACTAAAGCATATGTACGATTCTAAACTCCACTAGAGCTAGCTGCTCCATTATCATCTCTACCGTGAAGCATATGTTGTAAACCCATACCTAAAGAAGGCATCGATGATGATGATGCAATGGATGATCCAGGAGGATATGTCATACAACCCATGCCTCTTTGAGATCATTCTCTCATCATATTCCCCGACATACCACCCCAAAAGCAAATGTTTATCCCAAAATAACATGTACAAAAATAAATCTTTCCACGTTATTTACATAGTTTCCGAGGAGTTCTTAATTATCTCATACTCCCTTGCTCTTGATACCCGCTGCTCGTGAACTCTGACTCGCATTTCTCTGCCCAAATTGATTGCCTTTGGACCATTGAAACCTTTTTGAATCACTAGCTGTAGGATAAGTAGATAATGGCCTAGAAGGTCTATTAGAAAACCAAGGTCTAAACTCACCTTGGGATGACACAAACTACCCCGTAGATCTGGCCCTCTTGGAATACCCTCTTTCCAATTCTTGTGTTCTTCTTCTTTGTCTCTGATCCTCCATTTTTTGTGCAAAAGTTGTATCCTTGCTATGTCCATGTATTTATTCAAAGTAGAAATTGTACAATCTCTAACCAGATGATCTAATCTATCCACATATCAATGGACCCTATCATCCATAGTTTCTACTACATTAGGAGCATACTTAGCCAAAGAGTTAAACCAGAGGCTGTACTCCCTCATGCTCATATTTCCTTGGCAAAGATTTAGGAACTGATTCGCACAGGCCTCTCAAATTTCAAATGGAAGGTAATGATCTAGAAATGCCTCTTTCAACTCATTCCAAGTAACTAAAGGTGCATCAATACCCCTAGATCATTTCCAGTCTTCATACCAAAATATAGCCCCCCCTTTGAATCTATATGCTGCTAGATTAACTATCTTCTTACCTGATACATGTATGACATTAAGATCCCACTGGATTTGATCAATAAAGTCATGCGGGTCTTCATTAATATTTGATCTGGTGAATATGGGAGGATCCAATTAAAGAAAATCCTGCATCCATAGGCTAGCTACCTTATCTGCACCACTAGAATATATGGTTGGAATGGATTGTCCTTGAGCTTGTCAAAGATCTGTAAAAGCCAATAATTGTAACGCATTCATTAGATATTTGTCAGTTGCATTAATAGGTGGTTATAAGTATGTTGTTCTTCCCCTTCTTAGCTCATCTGGATATAAAGGAGTAGAAGAGGTTTGTCATCCAAACTCATCTTGAACCTCACTTTGATTAGCTTGTCTAGTTGGTGATTTGCTGGTCCCTTCACCGGCAGCCATGTATAATTGCTTAGCAGTATTTTTAACCATTCTTATAATAAACATATTTACTATAATGAAAAATATAGATTTAATGTTAAATATGACTCTACCTACGACTTGGGTTCTACTGCACGATCTAAGATGTGAAGGAAAGGAGACAACCCCTAAATGTCCCACACCCTCTTGTTTATATATATGGTGCATAACATACCCATAAGCAAGACTCTATATAGACACAACTTTGAAGACTACCTAGGTAGACCTTCTCTGATCTCAAAATCTATTGGGCGGATAGGCACCCGTAGCCGTGAAGTCCCTGGAGAACCAATCCATAACCTTTTACTTCTCATGACTGTAACCATGACAACCAATGGTTATGAAAAATATGATATAATGAATTGATGAAAATAAATATGTAGGTAAGCACAAAACTGTAAATACAAGACTTTGCTGTTGGGGCCACAACATCCAAAAGATAAGACACTACCATGTTTAACTTTACATTAGTCTAAAAACCCTTTAAAAGATATATAGGCATAGTTAGGGTGGGAAAAAAACCCCCACCCAACTCTTGACTATAGCATAATACAAAAATATATGGAACAGACTAGAAAACCCTCGAATAAACCTGGATCTCACCAATAGTCATTGAATAGCCTGTGCTTCTGCTAGTGAGGTGAATTAGCAAAATCACCTGTCTGCAGCATAAAATACAGCCCCCCCCCCCCCCCCGTGAGGGAATTCAGTATAAAAATATGTACTGAATATGTAAGGATTAAGGTAACAACACATGGTACCAAAGCTCAACAAAAATTAGATACAAGTGTATAAGTAGTACTACTAGAACACCATTATCTATACTTGTGGGGCTATGTACATTACATTCTTTTCTTCACTCTTACCTTTCTTACTACAGAATCTTTGTAAGACATATAATGCACATGACCAGCTGATAAGTGGTAAATAGATAATTGGGATCGACTCATTCTAGGATTACGCCCCTGTGCTGCCACCCACACACGAACATTAGGATCAGACCATGCTAGGCTTTTTCCCCTGAGCTGCCACCCACATATAACGGTATCCAGATCTTCCCATGCTAGGCTTATTCTATTGAGCTGGCACTTATTTTACAAATTGTGTTACATAGTTTATTTAACCTTTGAGATTGTTACTTTGGTGGTCATAACATTATGGTACCTTGAAACAATAATCTACCAATAAAAGACATATAAATGGGCACTTAATGCAACAACAAAGAGGTAGGAAGCTGTTGGCACATAAATAAAGTGTTTAGGAGCTAAAAATAACACATGGGTCTTATTTGAGTAAACAGAGAACTTCTAAAATTTTCTAGTGAAAATAGACGTGCATGTTTAATAATAAGCATGTATTAAGGTGTTTTAACACGTTAGAGAGTGGGAAAAAGGTCATTGGCTACACAGGATATAAAATGATTATGTATCACTTGTTATATGATAACCTTGGAAGCTTACTCGATGGAACAAATGTTTGATTTCATGCCAAAGAGTGCGAAATAGAGAATGCCTTACATACCAGGTTCTACAACTCTGATACTAACCCAACTTGACTTCCCAACGATTAGATTTCTTATCTATAATAGAATATATGGTAAACTAGTATTAGAAACCAACCAACACATTTGGGCTACTTAGTTTCACCAAAATAGTAACTGGGCAGTAAGCCCTTAATCTATCAAACAAGGGTGTTATTTTAACCCTTTTCTCCTCCAATTACAACCACAAACCATGAGTGTTCTTATAAGATTCAGCGAAACCACCTTAGCTTTATTATACTGTCCAAAAAATACGCAAAATAGATTGGGCAGTAAACATATGCTATAACTTGTTTGGTGGTGTACCGCTACACCTTTTTCCTATATTACAATATGAACTAGTCACACCTTTCGTAAACATCAACTTTGCAGCCCATAACATATACATAAAAATATTCCACAAAACAGTCCCAAATCCCTTTTATTGTAGAAATTAATTATTGACCTCTTCATCTCTTGAGTTCTAAATAACAACACATATGTAATTCTCACTCGAATTCATATATAAGGAGAGTAAAATGGGGTATTCACCTTACCTCAATTCTACAACTTATCCATTAAATTGAACTCCAAAAGAACTTCAACTTTCACTTTCCTTCACATTTTAAACCAAAGAAGAAAAGAAATCTCTTAATATCATGTTTCCTAATATTCCATGAGATAATTAAGCTAAACCAGAAGTGTTTTCACTTACCTAGGCTTGCAAAGGTTGGGTTTTCTCCAAGAACCCAAACATAGGGATGCTCGTTGTTGCTTTAAAGAAACTAGAGAGAATTTGTGAAGTATGACCTTTATTTGTGACTTAAGAATGAGGGAAAATGACTAGCAACTTGGTCTATAAAGGCACTATTTTTGGCCATCCACTTAGCTACATTTTGGACCTCAAATTAGGTCAATTGGTCCAAGTAGGTGATGCACTTACTTAAGGGTTCAAGCTTCTCAAAATTTCAAAGTAGGTGATCCAACAACTTATTTTATTATTAGTTGGCTTAATTAAATTGGGCCTTGGCAGAGTTGAGCATTGGGCCTTCTCTCTATTTTCCATCTTTTTTTACTTAATTTTGGCCTAAATAAGGATACTAATAAAGGCCCCAATTTGACCCATGGACTTCATCCATTAACTTGGCTCATATAATCCAATCAGGTGACTCACCTACTAGTTTAATTAAATAAAGCAAGCATCTAGACAAATTACTCCATTTTCAGTTTTGAATCCCTTTAATGTAATTTAAAACTTGCATACACTTGGTCACTTCAAACATTAGATTCAAATACTAGCTTACGATCCCAAGATTAGATAGTTGTGTCGATGTTAACTTTGTTGCCTCATATTAAAACTTACGGGCAGCATCTATAATTCCATCTTCACCATTAATACTCGCATAAAAAAATTTCAATTGTTACCTATTCAACAAGGCTATACCAAGTTCCATGTAAGTAGAACAAGTACAAGCAAAATATGAGATGTTACATATTCCCCCTTTAGGAACATTCGTCCTCGAATGTTAGCATGATTATCCATCCAAAACAAGTTCAAGCCTAAGTTTAACACTCATGCTATCACGTAGGACCTATATATTACACTTACTTTTTACTTCCCCAATTCAGCATCTTGAACTTTCTCTTCATATTTGAACACATGGGGGTACTTGGATTTCATCGCTTCTTCAGATTCCCATGTTATTTCTTCTACTTGTTAATTTCTCAAAAGTACTTTTACAGAAGCTATTTCTTTATCCCATAACTTCTTCACTTTTCAATCTAGGATAGAAATTGGTATTTCTTCATTGGTGAGATCTTCCGTAACTTGAAAATCTTCAGTAGAAGTAATATGAGATGATTCTCTGATGCATTTAAAAAGCATTGAGACATGGAACATTTGATAGACTATTGAAAGATCTTGGGGTAGTTCTATATCATAATAAACTAGGACAAACCTCCGAGTAATATTATATGGCCCTATATAATGTGGACTTAGTTTTCTTTTCATACCAAATCTCATAACCCCCTTGATTGGTGACAGCTTCAAGAATATCCAATCACCTATAGCAAACTCCAACCCCTTTTTTCTAATATCTAGAAATTAATTATGTCAACTTTGGGCTATTTCTAGTCACCGTTGGATTACTTTAACCTTTTCCATTGCTTGAAAAACAAGATCTTGCCCGAACATGGCAGTTTCACCAACTTTAAACCAACTAATTGGCGATCTACACTTTCTTCAATATAAAGCTTCATATGGTGCCATTTTGATGCTTGAATGATAGCTATTGTTATAGGAAAACTTAATTTGATGTGAATGATCATCCCAAATACCTTTAAAGTCTAATACACAAGGTCGTAGCATATATTCCAGTATTTGAATGGTATATTAAGTTTTTCTATCTGTTTTAGGCTAGAAAGTTGTACTTAAATTAACTTGTGTTCCTAAATTTATCTGAAAAGACTTCCAAAATTTTGTAGTAAATTAAGCTCCCCTATATGATATAATAGAGACTGTTACTCGTGTAATCTAACTATCTCTTTGATATGCAATTTTTCATACTCTTCAACTATGTAAGTGGTCTAAACCGACAGAAAGTGTGCTGATTTGGTAAGCCTATCAAATATTACCCATAAAGAATCAAACTTTCAAGATGTGCTAGGAAAACTATTTACAAAAGTCATGTTTATCATGTCCCACTTCCATATTAGAAGATATATACATTGCATATAACCCCCGGGCTTTTGGTACTCTACATTAACTCTTTTACAATTCGGACATTTGGCTATAAATTCTACAATGCTCTTCCTCTTGTCACCCCATAAATATATTTCTTTCAAATCATGATACATTTTAGTTGATCTTGAATGGATGGAATACCTTGATGATGTGCCTATGTCATAATCTTCCTTCTTAGACCATCTACATTTGGCAGACATAATCTATTTTGGCACCGAAGTACTCCCTCTTGCGTCAACTCAAATGCCTCTGTTATACCAAATTGTACATCCTCCTTAAATTTTAATAGTATGGGATCTGCATATTGCTTCTATTTCACTTCAGCTACAAAGGAATATTCTACCGCATTATGCTTGATAAGCCATTCAACTAGAGTTTTAAAAAGGACAACCCCCAAATTGGCTAGTTGGTACAGATCTTTAGTAATCCATTTTCTTTCTATAGATGGTGCCGTAGTATTCCGGCTAAATGCATCTTCTAGAACATTTGTTTTCCCTGGATGATAAAAGATATCAATGTCATAGTCATTTAATAGTTCAATCCACCTTCACATCCCTGAGGTTAGATCCTTTTGTCTAAAGATAGATTGTAAACTTTTGTGGTCAGTATATTTGTCAACATGAATCCCATACAATAAGTGACCTATTTTTTTAAGGAAAATATAACTGCTGCTAGCTCCAGATCATGCGTTGGATAATTGTTCTCATGTGGCCACAATTTTCTTGAGAATATGAAATCACTTTAATATTCTTCATCAACACACATCCTAAACCAATTCTTGAAGCACCACAATACACTGCATACCCTTTTGTACCTTCTGGAAGTACCAATACTGTTGTAGAAGTCAACTTAATTTTCAGATCTTGGAAACTCTTTTCACTTGCATCATTCTATTGAAACTTGGACACTTTGTGTGTTAGCTTTGTTAAAGGTGAAAAAATTGAAGAAAACCCTTCAACAAACCTCCTATAATAACCTGCCAACCTAAGAAACTAAGAACCTCCATTGGCATTATAGGTCTTGGCTAGTTCTTCACAACTTCTATCTTTTGAGTATCAACCTTTATTCCTTAATCAGATACAACATAACCCAAGAATGACACAGATTTTAACCAAAACACACATTTAGAGACCTATGAATATAGTTTATCATCACAAAAAATTTATAACACCTGTTATAAGTGAATCGCATGGTCCTCATTTGATCTCAAATAAACTAGAATATCATCTATAGAAACTATCACAAATACATCCAAGAATGGTTTGAACACTCTATTCATCAAATCCATAAAGTTGTAGGTGCATTATTCATCCCAAACTACATGACTAGAAACTCGTAATGACCATCTCATTTTAAAAAAGATGTCTTGGGAATGTCCTTCTCTTTTACCCTCATTTGGTGTTAACCAAACCTCAAATCAATATTTGAAAAACACTTGGCACCTTCCAACTGATCAAATAAGTCATCTAGTCGCCTTATTCAGTTGCCGGTAGTAAATTCACATTCTCAATGAGCCATCTTTCTTACGCACAAATAACACTGGTGTGCCCAAAAGAGACATACTGGGCCTTTTGAATCCCTTTTCTAGCAAGTCTTTCAATTTCTCTTTCAACTCTCGAAATTCTGGCAGGGCCGTTATATACAAAGGAATTGAGATTGGTTGAGTACCTGGAATAACATCAATACCAAACTCTATGTCTCGTTCTTGTGGAAAACCTGGTAGATCTTCAAGAAATACTTCAAAAAAATCATTTACCATAAGAATATTTTTAAAAGTTGGTGGCTCCTCATTTGTATCCTTCACTCTAACTAGATGATATATGCAACCCTTGGAAATCATCCTTTTCAACTTAAAATAAGAAATACATTTACCTCTTGGCCCCCCAATGTTACCCCTCCATTCAAGGGATGCCTCTCTTTGAAAATAGAAATACTGCCTCTTAGTTCGACTATCTATTATGGCATAACAATAAGCATACAAATCCATACCCATTATAGCATAAAAATCAACAATTTCTAACTAAACTAGGTCACCCATTGTGTAACGACCGCAAATAGTTATAATTCAATTTTGATACACTCTCCCTGCTATAATTTATTCACCAACCAGCGTAGACACTTCAAATGGATTAAATAGCAATTCTGGTGTACTTTTGAACTTTCCAACAACCAATGGAGTAACATATGATAATGTCGAACCCGGATAAATTAATACATTATGTGAAAATATGGACAATGTACCAGTAACTACATCCGTCGAAGCCTCTAAATTTTGTCGATCTGCTAAAGCATATATACGATTCTGAACTCCTGTAGAGCTAGCTACTCCTTTAGCACCTCTACCACGACCCATAGGTTATACACCCCTACCTAAACAAGGCACCGATAATTATGATGCTACGACTGATCTAGTAGGTCGTTCCATACCACCCATGCCTCTTAGGGGGAATTCTCTCATCGTATACCCTGGCATACCACACCAAAAGCAAACATTTGAACCAAATAGACATGAACCTAAATGATTCTTTCCATATTGTTTACATGGTTACCGAGGAGTTCTTAATTGTCTACTAATCCCTTGCTCTTGATACCCCGCTACTCGTGAACTCTGACTCTCACTTCTATACCCAAAATAATAACCTTTAGGCCCTTTAAAATTTGGTGGAGCACTAGCTATAGGATAAAGATATAATGGCCTAGGAGGTCTATTAGAAAACTAAGGCCTAAACTAACCTTGGTATTCCACAAACTGCGCTGTAGATTTGACCCTTTTGGTATACCATCTTTCCAATTCTTGTGTTCTTCTTCTTTGGCTCTAATCCTTTAATTTTTGTGCAAAAGCTTGTATCCTTGCTATGTCTATGTCTTTATTAAAAGCAATAATAGTACAATTTTTAACCAGATATGGATCTAATCTATCCACATATCAATGAACCCTATCATCCATAGTAGCTACTATATTAGGAGCATACTTAGCCAAAGTGTTAAACTGGAGGCCGTAATCCCACACGCTCATATTCCCTTGGGAAAGATTCAGGAACTGATCCACACGGGCCTCTCGAATCTCAAATGGAAGGTAATGATAAGAAAATGCCTCTTTGAACTCTTTCCAAGTAGATGAAGGTACATCAATACCCCTAGATCATTTCCAGTCTTCATACAAAAATATAGACTCTTATTTAAATATATATGCTGCTAGCTCAACTATCTCCTTACCCAATCATGCATGATATCTAGTGATCAATAATGTCCTGTGGGTCTTTATTAATATCTGATCCGGTGAATGTGGGAGGATCTAATTTAATAAAATCCTTCATCCGTAGGCTAGCTGCCCTATATGTACTACTAGAACCTGTGGTTGGAATGGCTTGTTCTTGAGCTAGTCCAGCAACTATACAAGCCAACAATTTCACTGCATTCCTTAGATCTTGTCAATAGAATTAATAGGTGGTTCTAAGGATGATGTTCTTCCACTTCTTATCTCTTCTGGAGATGGAGGAGTAGAAGAGATTTGTGATCCAAATTCTGCTTGATCCTCAATTTGATTAGCTTGTATTGGTGGTGACTTGTTGGTACCTTCTCTGGAATCCATGTTTACTCGCTTACTGGTATTCTTACTCATTCTTATAACAGACATCTTTACTATAATGAAAATTTTTTTATAGTTAAATATGAATCCACCTACGTCTTGGGATCTATTGCACGATCTAAGATGTGAAGGAAATAGAAAACCCCTAATGTCCCATAGCCTCTTGTTTATATATATGGTGCACAACACACCCATTATAAAGACTCTACATAGACACGGCTTTGTAGACTCCCTAGGACGACCTGCTCTGATACCACTTTTTTCATGCCTCAAAACCTATTAGGGCGGATAGACACCCATAGCTATGAAAGCCCGAGAGAACCAACCCATAACCTTGTAATTCTTATGCCTGTAACCATGAAAACCAAAGGTTCTGACAAATACAATATAATGCATTTATGAGAATAACTATGTAGGAAATCACAAAATTATATATACAGGACTTGTCCGTTGGGGCCAGAACATACAAAAGACAAGACATTACCATTTTTAAATTTACATTAGTCTATAATGCCTCTAAAAGATATCTAGACATAGTTAGGGTCGGGACTAACCCCCACCCTACTTTAGACTATAAAACAATCCAAAAATATATGGAACAAACTCGGAAAGCTCTGAATCAACCTGGAGCTCACCAATAGTCACTGAATAGCCTGTGCTCCTGCTAGCGAGGTGTATTAGCTGAAGTACCTGTGCCTGCAGCATAAAATTTAGGTCCCCCGTAAGGGACGTCGGTACAAAAATATGTACTGAAGGTAACAACACATGATACAAGAGCTAAACATAAATCAGATACAAGTTTATAAGTAGTACTAGTAGACCACCTTTATATATACTTGTGGGACTATGCACATTACATTATTTTCTTCACTTTTACCTTTTGTACTTCAAAATATTTGTAAGCCATATAATGCAAATGCCCAGCTAATATGTGGTAAATAGATAATCGGGATCGAACCATGCTAGGCTTAATCCCCTGAGCTCACACACGAACATTGGGATCGGCCAATGCTAGGATCTTTCCCCTAAGCTTCCACCCACATAAAAAGGAATCGAGATCAGCCCATGCTAGGATTATGCCCCAGAGCTGCCATTCATTTTAAAGATTGTGTTACTTAGTTTATTTAACCCTTGATATTGTTACTTTGGTGGTCATAGAATTATGGTACCTTAATACAATAATCTACCAATAAAAGACATGTAAATGGGCACTTAATGCAACAACAAAGAGGTGGGGAGCTGTTGGCATAAAAATGAAGTGTTTAGGAACTGAAAATAACACATTGGTATTATTTGGGTAAATGGAGAAATCCAAAAATTTTATAGCAAAAATAGACGTGTAAGTTTAATAATAAGCATGTGTCGAGGTGTTTTAACACTTTAGAGAGTGGGAACAAGGTCATTGGCTACATGGGATATAATGTTCTACCATTAATTATCACTTGTTAAAGGATAACCTTGGAAGCTTACATGATGGAACAAATCTCCGATTTCTTGCCCAAGAGTGTAAAATAGAGTATATCGTACATACCTGGTTATACGAATCTGATACTAACCCAACTTGACTTCTCGCCTGTTAGATTACTTATATACAATAGGATATATGGTAAACTTGTATTTTAAACCAACCAACGTATTTGGGCTACTTAACTTCACTAAAATAGTAACAGGGAAGTAAGCCCTTAATCTATCAATTAAGGGTGTTATTTTAACCCTTTTCTCCTTCAATTACACCCACATAACATACACGTTCTTATAATATTCACCACTCAGCTTCATTGCAACCTATAAATAACATGCAATATAGATTGGGTAGTAAACATATGCAATAATTAGTTTGGTGGTATACCACTGCACCTTTTCCCTATATTTCAATTCAAACTAGTCACCCATTTTTCCAACATCAACTTGGTAGCCCATAACATATACATACAAAATAGTCCACAAAATAGCCCCAAATCCCTTTTATTTTAGCAATTAATTATTGAACTTATCATCTCTTGAGTTCTCCATAACAACACATCCATAATTCTCTATCAATTTCATATATATGGAGAAAAAAATAGAGCATTCACCTTACCTCAATTCTGCAACTTATCCTTTAAATTGAACTCCTCAAGAACTTTAACTTTCACTTTCCTTCACACTTTAAACCAAAGAAGAAAAGAGACCTCTTAATAGAAAGTTTCCTTATCTTCCATGAGATAATTAATCTAAACCATAAGTGTTTTCACTTACCTTGGCTTGCAAAGGTTGGGGTTTCTCCAAGAACCTTAAAAGGAAATATAGGGCGGTTCCTAGTTGCTTTAAAGAAACTAAAGAGAATTTGTGAAGTATAAACTTTATTTGTTACTTAATAATGAGGGAAAATGACCAGTAACTTGGTCTATAAAGGCCCTATTTTTGGCCATCCACTTAGCTGCATTTTGGACCTCAAATTTGGTCAATTGGTCCAAATAGGTGATGCACCTACTTAATGGTTCAAGCTGCTCAAAATTTCAAAGTATGTGATGCACCAACTTACTTAATTCTTAGTTAGGCTTAATTAAATTGGGCCTAGGCAGATTTGAGCAGTGGGCCTTCTCTCCATTTTCCTTTTTCTTTTACTTAATTTGGGCTCAAATAAATATACTAATAAAATCCCAAATTTGATCCATGGACTTGGTCCATTAACTTTGCTCATATAACTTACGTAGGTGACTCACCTAATAGCTTAATTAAGCCAAGCAAGCATCTCAAGAAATTACTCTATTTTTAGATCTTAATCCCTTTAATCTAATTTAAAAATTGTATGCACTTAGTTACTTCAAACTTTAGATTCAAATACTAATTTACGATCCCAAGTTTAGTAAGTTATGTCGACGTTAACTTGGTCACCTCACAATAAAACTTATGGGCAACATATATAATATTCTATTTACACCATTAACACTTGCATAGTAAATTTCATTCGTTTCCTATACTATAGTTGAAGTTTCTAAGCATATTCCTGGATGACCATAGTTGAAGCACTTTTCCTTTCCCTCATCACCGAAACCCCGATTTACTCAACAACAAAACATACATGGAGGATATGATGAAGTTGATTGGGACACACTAGCTTGAGATTGGGTACCCTATTCCTTATAACTATCTTTACCCTAAAAAATCCTACCACCAAACGACTATGGGTAAGGGGCACTAGCCATCGAGTTACACTAAGAATTGCCCTACCTATTAATTGGCATTTTCCCATCATTCCTACTACTATACTGTTAGTCACCACCTTGATTAAAGAATTTAAACTTTTTGTTCCACCTATCCCCCATTTTTCCCCTTCTTCTTCTCTTTATTAACCTACTACCGACAATCAGCCAACAACAAACCTATAGATATCCATGTACTTGTTCAACAAGGTAGTCTTACTCTTTAACATCAAGTCTCAGGAGAACCCAGAAGTCAACTTCCCCATTCTATCCCTCATGCGAGAAACTAACTCCAGATCATATTGTGATAACTAGTGAAACTTAAAGGCATATTCCTTGATAGAAATCTTGCCTTAGTTAAGGTTAAAAAATAATTTTATTTTCACCTTACTCAACTCTTGATTAATGAATTTGCCAAAGAAACCATTACAAAAATCACCGCATAGGTTGACTCAACATTGTCACCCCTTAACTGGTCCCATTACTCATACTACTGATATGCCATGTCTTTTAATTGGTAGGCGGTAAAATCCATGCCATACATATTAGTGGAATGGATCACATAAAAGGTATTTTCCATCTCTTCAAGAAAACCATATGAATCCTTCTAAACCATAACACCAGTAATGATAAGAGCATTCAACCTAATAAAATGGACAACTCTTGGGGCATCAGAAGAACGAGTAATATAGGAACCATGCCCTAACCAAAAATCTACAAACTATACCAACATATGAATAGAATGATGAAACTCAACATTTATCACTTTGTCCTGAGGAGCATGAGAAGGATTGGAGGGGAACGATGAAACTCCGGAAGGGCAATTAGGAATTAGACCCCTCGGTTGGGTTTGGACCCCATAAACAAGGTATGTCCTTAAAAAATTGTCCTCGAGTGAGACAAATGAGTTTTCCTGAACTTTAAATCTTCTGGGAGGGATGGTATAAAAAGCAAAATATTGAAATTAGTGCAGATTTTAGGACCTTAGACTCCACATCAAAAAAATAGAACATATTAAAGAGAAATACTCCTAAATGCCTCATAGCCTCTCTTTTATGAGTGTCGTATACTAAACACCCCTAAAATAGACTTTACTCAACATGACTTTGTGGACTTCCAGTTGACCATGAGCTAAGGCTCTGATACCAATCTGACACAACCCGAACTAGGGCTAAGTTATGTTGATTATATTAAGTCTAACAAGGACTGAATACCACCCCTAATTCCCAGACCATTAACCGCCCTACACCATATGTCAGATGAATTTCAAACATATAACCAAATTAAGAAATAATAATTTGAAGACATTAGATGAAATCTATAACCATAAATAAATAGTCACAACCAAGTCTCCAAGAAATACTAAACGCATTATCAACACAAATAAAAATACTAATACTTATACCAACAGAGCCTATACTCATTGTAGTCAAATAAATCCTCTAACTCAGCATCAAAGAACATCCAGTCAGGAAATGCCCCCGACTATATCTAAAACAAAAAAAATAAATAACAATGATAAAAATAAGTCCATTGCATTAAAAAGGGGTCTTCCTGATATGGGAATAATCACGAATATGGACTTATAGGAGTGCATGTCGGGTCTGGGACTTGGTGTGTGCAATTGAAGTGCAAAAGGGGACCTAAATGCACTAAAAAACAGCCAACTTACTACACTTGATGGGAACCTAAGTTACTAAGGGAACTTTTGGTCTTTTAACCTTTTATTTATAATAGGATATAAATAGGACAATGTAAAGTTCTTTTATTAGATTTTTGATGATGTTCTAAGTCTTAAGACACCAAAAGAACACAAGTTCTCTCTCTAAAGAGGCTTGGCCGAAACTTAGACAAGATCTAGTGTGGATTTACTAGTGATTGTATTTGCTTGGAAACGTCGATGCTTAAGATGTGGAATCTAATATTGTGCCACGTAAGAGATAGGTGAATCATTGTGTGTGGTATTAAGGGTCCAAGAGTTGAATAAGCTCTTTGGTTCTTAAGATTACACCTTTGTGTAGTCTATCTATCTATTCTTTTTCTTTTATTGTAATCTTGTATTGTTTCCTCTTGTTTATTGTAAGAGGTGTGGGGCATTGTTCTTTTTGTTGTTCATCTTGTGTTGTTGTAACTTAGTTTGGTTGTCTGATTTGGTGTCATTTTCACCTTTTTATCTTGATATTCTTGTGTTATTGTTGTTGGACAAAATAGATCTCAAAGGGTCCTTGGGTTCCTCTAATTTTGTGGACTATTTTTGCGTTATTTTTTACCTTCCATATTTTTTCTTGTATCATTTGGTATCAGAGCATGGCTTGATCTTGTTCCTATAAGATCAAATCATGGGATAGCTCACTTTAAAAAAAAAAAAATCTATCCATTTTTTGTTCTTGGCCGAAATTGTGAACTTGTTGTTATTGTTTTCTTGGCTGAGAGTTCCTTGTTGTTATTTTTTTCTTGGCTGAGGAAAATTATTGTTCTTGTCTTGGTCGAGATTGTGGTGTTTAGGTCTAGGAATTATTTTGTTTTCTTTATTGTTCTAGTGTTAGTATTATTCTTCACTAACATATTTGAGTCTCAATCTTAGTTTGAGATTGAACTTTTTGATGTTGTTGTTGTAAAAAACAAATGTTTCCGTGTGTTGAACCTTGTTGTTGGCCGTGAGATATTGTTGTTTTTCAAGCTTAGCTATGTGTTGTATTATGGAATTTAGAGTTGGACATTGTATTATTGTTGTTTGTTATTGAAAATTTGAGGATGAAGATGTGTTGTTGATGTTAGAGAACCCAACGTGAACCTTAGAAGTACAAGTGATGTGTTGTTAGTTTTCTTGGTGTTTTTGGTGTTCTTGAACACCTCCATAACTTGTTAAAGAAAATGTGTTCTTTGATCTTAAACTAAAAAGAGTAAGAGAGTGGAATTATTCTTAGTCTTGAAGACTTTTTTCAACCACCCTTAAGACTTCTCAAATAATTTTCAAAGTTTTAAGGTCTCTTAAGACTTTTCCTACACAAAACAAAGACTTTACAACCACTTCCAACAACCTTTCATAATTTAAGGGCCATTTTTTTAGGAAATAGTACAACTCAAGTCATGACTTTTGTTTGAAAATTAAAGGAATTTCAAGACTTGTGTTTCCCTTCATTGACCAAAGTTCACCATTTTAAATTGTATAGTGATCAAGACTTCAAAATTGGTGAATAAAAATTGCGCCAAAACTTTGACCTATTAGGTAGGTGACACATCACCAATTACTGTTCATGCAACATATTTTAATTGTAAATTATTTTTGAACCCGTTCGTTGTGTTAACATTCCTTTGTGTGTTTTAATTCCTTTTAATACGTCCTTGTGTGTTTTCCTTGATTTTTGACGTCATTGTAAATGTTGGATTAACCTCTCAATGCCTCTCAAAGTATAAGCAAGCTTACAATACTTGTGAGATTGAGGGTGAGGGATCCGAGAGACACGAAATAAAAAAAAGAGAGTAAGGATATTTTTTACAACTTAAGTGTTTTCTGTTTTTTAGGTAACTCTTTTGCCATAATGGACACCATATTGGACTACATTGACGCTATTTCTCGAGAAATAGCTAAGGCGAATACGAGTCTTGAAAAATTGGGCTCGGATATTTCTACTATATTTGAGAGGTTGGATTGAGTGGAGATTCGAAGGAATTCTCGTGATTCTACTTTGAAGATTTCCCTCAAACAATCAATCCTCCAAGACCACCACCAAAGGACATTGTAATACCCAAAAGTTTTCTAACTAATTTCATCCCAAGAGTGTCAAGTATTAGCTTGCAAATTAAATTATGTTATTCCATGGGGAATTTTTAAGATTTTCACTTTTTGTCATGTGGGAAATTCAATAAGCTTTCCATCGATACCAAATTCACCTAAATTCGATAACAGGGTAAGAAGTTATGACTATTTCAAGTTCCCACCGTAAAACAATGCCATATTAGTCAGTGGCGCGCCATGCCACAAGATAAAATGGAAATTGTCCTTTTTTCAGTGTCACAACATGATTTCTTCGCAACGTGCCAAACTTCCAGGTCGCAAATGAAGTGGCAACATGATGGCTCCACGTCGTCCTATCCCCCAATTTTCCAATTGTCAAATTCTAGTGACACGGTGCGATAGCACCACATCGCGCTAGGGGTCCAATACAAGAAATTTTTACAATTTAAAAGACGCATCCAGGGTTAAAAGGGTTAATTTCTCACCCCTTATTTAAGCCCCTTAACACAAGATTCAACTATTTGGAACCCAAAAATATACTCTCTTCTATTAAAAACCTCTCAAGCATAACCTAGGGATTTTCATAGAAGATTCAAAATCAAGAATTTCTTCCGTCAATCTTCGTGTATTTACTTATAGCTCCAAACATAAACTAAATACGCCATGCTTGTTATCCTTTCATTTTTAAATGCTTTTCATTCTAAAATGTATAAGTTGTCGGGATGCCCATGATATTAGAACATTAGATTATGATATGATTATAACCATTCCTGTTCATGTTAGATATTATGATAACCATGTACTTCATGAAACCCCCAACTTATTATATTATGTATTGTTGATGTGGGTCATGTATTCAAGAAAGTAATGCTTTGTTAGTCTCCTTCTCTCGAGTCATAGGGGTACTCGTATCCAAAAAAATATAGTTGTTTGCCTAGAGCCAGGGTTATGTTGTCACGATATCCTCAGTCAGGCCATGACCCATATAACTCAGTCAGTCTTGTGACTCAAGAAAGCTCAGTAATTTAGTAATCTCATAAACTCAGTTAGTTATCAAATCTCAGTAATATTTCATCTGTCAATGTAATATATTTAATTCAGTACAGTTCAGTTTAGTAATTCATGTTCAGTGTCTATTCAGATGGGAGTAGGAATTAGCACCGAGTAAACCCAAGGATGGGAACTCATCTGTTATATGAGGGTGTGATTCTTTGAAGCAATCCTTATGTTCCAGAACTATGTAGCCATCATAGGTTGAGATATTATAGCCCGCTATATGATGGTAGATGAGGTGGATTAACCTATTATATGATGGTTTCCACCGTTCTCGTTAGAGTAACCTGTTATATAAGGGTCACTCACAGTTGTCCTTACCAGTGGCACGGTATTGACACCCTTCCATTCTGGGAACAAATTGGACCCCAACTCATCTATAATACATTATTTGGGGCATGTCGGTTAGATAACTACTTCCCACAGTTTGAGTATCAGTCTCAATAAAAGAACTCAGATAGTTCTTCAAATTTCAGGACTATCAGATACAGTCAACTCAGATATAGTATGGAACTCAGATAGTTGCATCAGATTTAGGACTGTTAGATATAGTCACTCATGTTACCAGTTGTATCTATCATCAGAAATCATGTTATTGGTACTCAGACTCAGTAGTCATGTTACCACGATCTCAATTTTTGTTACTATGTATTTATGTATGTATTCCCACGTTCATATTAGTCAGTTAGTAAGTATTGTTCATACATATAAACCCCATGCATTCAACCTACCTCACTTGTATACCAGTACATTCAAAGTACTGATACATTTGCGCTATGGTGTCTTATACCATATGTTCAGAAGCACGAGCTCCAGAGCATCAGTAGCATTCCAATCTCAGCAGTCAGAGTTAGCAGTGAGTCCTCATATTTTGAGAACATGATCATTTATTTATTATCTCATTAATTAATATATTAGCTAGAGTTAGTTGGGGACATGTCCCATCAAATCCTTATTTAGACAGCTCATTTAGTTAGAGGTTTTTCATACTATCATGTTCAGTTAGTTATTTTAGTTTTTTTGGGTACTTCATACCCCACCCATATGTTATATTTTATTAGATATTATGTTACAGTTTTGAACCTTATGGCCTTTTAGTTCATGTTTCCATATTTATACAGTATATCATGCAGCATACTGGTACAGATATCAGTCATGGGTTAGCTTGTGGTCCTTTGGGGTCATGAGCATTGTGTAGCATTTTGGGTACCAGATTCAATGTCTTACAAACTTGGTATCAGAGCCAGGTTCAATAGAGTACTAGTAAGTGTAAAAGATTCAACTAGTAGAGTCTTGTGCATGGATGTGTTGCGCGCCACATTTATGTACAGGAGGCTATGAGATGTTTAAGAACATTTTCCCTTTTTCAGTGTTCATGTCATTCCAGTGAGCATAATCTCAAGTCAATCTCTTAGTATAATATGTTTCTCCCTTTCTTCTATAGAACATGCCTTCTAAAAGAAAAGATGGTAATCAGTCAACCCCTCAGCCCGAAGAACCTTTGGGCCAACATGTTTCTCATGTAGAGTTTAGAGCGGTATTCATTACTCTTGCTCAGTCAGTTGCTGCTCAGAATGAACGACCAGCTGTCATTCCGGCAAACTCCATTGCCAGTTCAGCTATAGCCAGGATTCAGGATTTCATTCGAATGAATTCTCCATCCTTTGTCGAGTCTAAGTCAGATGAGGACCCTTAGAAATTCATCAATCAGGTTCAGAATGTTACAAACATTATGGGGGTTACTCCTAGTGAGAGTGCTGAGCTAGATGCATATCATTTGCAGGATATTTCTCACTCTTGGTTCAAGCAGTGGAAGTCAGAAAGGCCAGATGATGCAGGGCCTATAGAGTAGGAGAAGTTTGTCACTGCATTCTTAGAGAGGTTCTTTCCCCTAGAGTTGAGAGAAGATAAGGTGTTAGAATTCATCAACCTCAGGTAGGGAAATATGACGGTGAAATAATATTCTCTTAAGTTTACTCAATTATCAGGATATGCCCCTCATGTGGTTGCAGATAGAAGGGCCAAGATGAGTAAGTTTGTTTCTGGGTTGAACGATAGTGTGGTCAACAAGTGTAGGTTTGTGATGTTGAATAGTGACATGACTTTAGCCAAGCTTATGACTCATGCTCAGCAGATAGAGGAGAAAAATATTAAGATGAGGGAGAAGAAGAATAAGAGAGAAAGGACAGGTAGTTTCAACTTTCCTCAACCCAAATTAGAAGGAGGAAACCGTTCTCAGTTTCGTCCTAAGCCATCTGTTCCAGCTCCTTATCAGCTAGTGCTCCATCTCCTATGTTTAGGGATGGTAACAAAGATAAAGCACCAGGCTCTAAGTCTCAGGGCAGTGTTAGCAGTGCCCCTACCTATCCCCTTTGCAAGACTTGTGGCAAGCACCATCAGGGTATTGTAGAGCTAGCAGTGGTATTTGTTTTGGATGTGGAAAACCAAGACACAGAGTTAGATACTATCCTTAGCTAGGTCCTCGGGGTCAGTAGAACCGTTCCCCAGCTCAGTTAGGTCACCCAAATCAGTAGGGTGACACCTCCATTGCTACTAGTGGGTAACGCCCAAACAGATTCTATGTTCTCCAGTCCTAGCAAGATTAGAAAAATTATCCTTATATGGTTACTGGTACATTACAGATCTTTCTTGTGCATGTTTATGCTTTGCCAGATCCAAGAGCTTCTTTGTCTTTTGTTATCCCTATATAGTAGTTGATTTCGAAATTAGTCCCGAAATTCTAGCAGAGCCCTTTTCATTCTCTACTCTAGTACTTAAAACCATCATAGCCCAGCGGTTATACAGGAACTGCCTGGTTATGATATTTCAGAAAGTCACTTCAGCAAACTTAATCAAATTAGAAATGACTGATTTTGATATCATTCTCGGCATGGATTGGCTTCATTCCTACTGATGATAACCGTATTTACACGCCTAAAGCACCTTAATGTACCCATATTTTAGCTAAGTTTTGAGGACAAAATATATAATTCCTGCACTTTTAGTCCTTTTTCCTGTAAGTGAGCTAACCAACGTGATTAGCAAGTTTTCAGGTATAAATGATGAAGATTTCCGCATTTTATGGACTGATGGACGCCAAAGGAAACTTCACGAAAGAAGGAAAGCAGCGTTTGGACGCCTATGGACTGAAAGTGATGCATGGATAACTTGTCCCGGGCAAAAACAGCATTTCTAAAGACTTTGGGAATCAGCAGTAACTTAGTAGGATTAGGATAAGGATGCAGTAACCTAGTAGGATTAGGATAAGTACGCAGTAGCCTAGTAGGAATAGGATATGGGTGTTATAAATACCCTATTTGGCTGAAGCTTTTTATTATCTCTCCCCATTCTTATTAATTCTTTTCCGATTACATTATTCACTCATTCTTTAATTCAAGTCTTTTTCCATTCGAGTTTTACTATTATTCAATTTACAGATTCTGTAAGTTAATAACAGAGAAACACGACTCTCTTGAGAAGAACGGCTATGGAAAAAACGTCAATCTCCCTTTTGACGCCTAAAATCATCCAAATCGTCAAGCTTGTTCTAGATTTTGGTATGATGATGATGTCTATTATGATTTCCGTTGCACTCATGAGTAGCTAAACTTCTCTGTTAGGGTTATGGAAGCCTTATGAGATACTATCTGTTGCTATGAGTTTGTGAATTCTTGATACGTATGTTGCTTATATCATTACTCTCTTCATCTTAATTGCATTCTTGTGGTTGCAAACATATAGAATACGCCAGTATAGCATTAACTTGTTCAAAAGAAAAGTTACATGTCTGGAAAAGAGAGAATGACAAGGAAATAGGACTACCAACCCCTATTTAAAAGTTAGTGCCATAACTGGATTAACCTCTTGGAGAATTCGTACCATTAGTATATGCTTTAAGCTCGAAAGAGTTAAAGTGACATAATCCTTGATGGTCGAAAGACGCTAGGATTTACCATAGAATACAAATCTCTGTAAGCGCATGCATGTCTGAATTCCGCATAACTCATGGCCAATAGATACGTATAACTCATAAGGTGGACATAACCCTAACTTACAATTCTCATTGATTAAAACCTACTAAACATTCCGTTTTTCTTTGTTACTTTGATACTCTTAATTCACTCTACAATTAAATCCCCCCTTTTTTACAGAACTTTCACCAAAAGTCTACTAATCGTTCCATACTTAGTGACCAAGTATTCCCTGTGGGATTCGACACCCAACCCAGTTGGGTTCTATATTTGACGACGACCGCTTACACTCTTACGAGAGCTGTAGTTTGAGCGTTATCAAATTTTGGCGCCGTTGCCGGGGAATACAGTTGTCCACTAAGTTTGTGATAGTTACTAGACCCTTTGGTCAAAAGTTCTTAGATTTTACTTTTAGTTGCTGTTTTTGGTTCATTCAGGTTTGTTTGAGTGCATGCCAAACACTCGAAGTTCAGGTCAACCGTTATTACCTATTAATCCTGAACCACATCGTATTGGCAGAAAGGATGAAGAACGTGACATTGAAAGAAGGGCTGCTTAACAGGAGCAGGATAGAATAGCTTCGTTGGCCGCTGCCCAAGTACATCAACAGAATATTGATAACCCTGGGCGAGCAACAAATCTTGACGATGAGGACCTAGGTGATGACGAGCTACTAAACCCTAGGCGTGACGCTGAGGTGGCGACACCTGCAAATAGAAGAGATAGTCAAGCAAGATTTAGGCCTGAACGCCGCACTATGAAAATGCCTTTCGATGATGATGATGACGACCTGGACGGAGCTGGTGCCACAGGAGCTATTATTCCTCCGCCCTTGGCACCTGGAGCCAAGTTCAATATCACCAGCACCATGATTCAGTTATTGCAACTCAAGGGACTATTTGGTGGACTTGCAGGCGATGATCCGAATATGCATCTGATCAACTTCATCTCTACATGCAAGTTATTCGACAATCCAGGCGTTGGACAGAATGCAATTCGGCTGCGCTTATTTCCATTGTCTCTGTCTGGGGAGGCAACTCTATGGTTGAACGGGCTAACTCCTAATTCTATTACAAATTGGAGGCAATTGAAAGACGCTTTCCTAGAAATATTATTTCCGCCATCCAAGAGAGCACAATTGAGAGATGAAATCAGCAACTTTAGACAGCTTCCAACTGAAGCTCTCCCCAAAACATGGGAGAGATTCAAGAAGAAGCTTATGAGATGCCCAAACCATCACATGACCAATGTCCACTTAATAGAGATACTATACAGATCCTTGAATTCAATAACTAAACCAGTGGTGGATAATGCGGCTGGAGGATCATTTATGGACCTCACTTTTATTGAGGCAAGTGACATGCTAGATCGTATGAAAAAGCAGAGCAGAGCTTGGCATACCAGGGATTCTGAGGTAGCAAGCTCTACTATATCTGTTGGCATGACTGTAGAACAAAGGCGAAGAGAGGAGGAACGCGATCAACATATGGCGCACATGAAAACACAGATGGATCTTCTTACAAAGCATCTATTATATGGGAAGACCGAAAAAGTCAAAGCAGTTGCGTCAAAAGGAAGAGACGAATCCGATTCTGAAGAAGAAGCCAACTACTTGAACAATCAGGGGGGTTTCCAAGGCAATGACCAAGGAAACCAAGGTCGGAACTATTATGATAAATATGGAAACAAGGATCGTGATCAAGGTAATTAGAAGAATAAAACCGACAGGAGCGGTTTGTATATTCCTCCTGGAAATCGAGAGGCCGCGGCATCTGGATCGGGGAAGATGTCAATGGAAGATATGATGGCGAAGCTGTTGAATGGAGTAGAGGCAACCAATACGGGAGTGAATAAGGTGAAGAACGACTTGTCTTCAATAAATCAGTTGGTTGACTCACATTCCACTGCAATAAGACAACTAGAGCAGCAATTGAGTCAACTTTCAGCGGTATTTAATCAAAGAAAAGCCGGCACCCTACCTAGCGACACTGTCTAAATCCAAGGAACGACGGATCATGCATGGCTATTACTACCAAGAGTGGTAAGGTACTGGAAACCTCATCCAAAGGCAAGCAAGTGATCAATGCAGAACCTGAAGACGCTGATGAAGCTACAGAGGACGTTGGTGATGTCACCCCTCAACGTCCACAGCCTAAAAAGATCGCCAATCTGAAGCAAGAGGAAAGAAAGTCATGGAGAAAACTATTCCCCTTTCACCACCACCTTTTCCTCAGAGATTGAAGAAGAAAGATGACGATACCAGGTTCAGTAAATTCATGACTATGTTAAAGCAGCTGACGATTAATGTTCCTTTGGTAGAGGCGCTAGAGCAAATGCCTGGGTACGCAAAATTTATGAAGGATCATTTAACAAAGAAGTGGGCTGTAAGCTATGAGCCGGCAGATAATATTCATCATTGCAGTGCAATTGCCACAAGTTCCTTAGTACAGAAGAAGGCAGACCCTGGTGCTTTCACTATTCCTTGCACGATTGGATCTATGAATTTTGCTAAAGCATTGTGCGATTTGGGAGCTAGCATCAATTTGATGCCATTATCCTTCTATAGAAAGTTGGGGTTAGGCGACCCTACACCAACCAATATGCGGCTCGTGATGGCAGATAGGTCGGTAAAATGACCTGTGGGTATCTTGAATGATGTGTTGGTGAAGGTGTCTACCTTCATTTTTCCTGCAGACTTTGTGATTTTGGATTTCGAGGTGGATTCTGAAGTTCCCATAATCTATGGACGTCCTTTCCTTGCAACAGGAAGTGTGCTTATTGACATGAGAGCTAATGAGCATTTATTTCGATTGAATGACGAAGTGGTCCGCTTTGATATATGCAAAGCAATGAAGCATCCCAGCGATATGAATGTGTTCTCCGTAGCTGATGATCATTATGAGGATAAGAAAGCATTATCTGTAGAGAAACAACTTACTGTTGAGCCATTGTCTGTTGCGCTGCTGAATGTTGAGCATGAGGACAATGAAGATTATAAAGAAACTATGTGTGCTCTAACAGAAATAGGGTCCTATTCTCATACTCCTAAGCATCCGAACCTTGATCTTAAGAATCAATCGTCACCAACAGCGAAGACTTCCATTGTAGAGCCCCCAGTGCTAGAATCGAAAGAGCTCCCCAATTATCTAAGGTATGCGTTCTTGGAAAGTGGAAATACACTTCCGGTGAGTGTGGAGGATGATTTAAGCGAACAACACGTAGAGGCTCTCATCTCTGCTCTGAAGGGATACACGAAAGCTATGGGTTGGACTATTGATGATATAATTGGTATCCCTTCTGGGATATGTATGCACAAGAGTCATATCGAAGAAGATTGCATGCCTACAAGTAAGCATCAGAGTCGTCTGAATCCATTCAGAAAATGATGCCCCATATATCTCGATGAATTCTAAGTAATCGAGATAGCTATGTCATGCCGCGACAATAAATCAAGCGCTTGGTGGGAGGCAACCCATCATTTTTAATTGTTTTGTTTTCTTAAGATTTTGTCGAGCCACGACCAAAACTAAGGCGCTTGATGGGAGGCAACCCATCGTTCTAATCTTTTTTGTTATTTTTGAGTAAATGTAGGTGCAAGAGGTGTAAAGGAGGAGATTGGTTTCAAATTTTGATTTGGAAGTATTGCATGTTGAAGGTGGTAAGTTAGGAATGAAGAAGGAAAAGGCTATGGGTTAGGTACTGCCTATGAAGATATAGGCAAAGAACAAGGCAAGGCCTATGTAAATCTAGGCCACGAAAAAGGCAAGGCCTATGCTATGGCCTAAGCTCTCGGATTCTAGAGTGCCATAGCATAGGCGCCGCCTATTCTCAACAATGCCATAGCATAGGCGCCGCCTATGCAAAAGCCTTTTGTCTCTGAATCTAGTATGCCATGGCATAGGTGCCGCCTATGCCTAAAAATGCCATAGCATAATAGGCGCCGCCTATGATCAACAAGGCTTTGCAAAAGGCGCCGCCTATACCAAGCATAGGAAAAGCATTAGGAGCCGCCTATGGTCACTTTTGGTCTCCAAATCCAATTCCAAATGGGTCAAAACCCGACCCAAGCTAGTCCTATAAATAGAAACTTAGTCTTAAAAAAAAAATGCATTGCAACTTCAACCTAGGCGTCGCCTACCTCTCCAAAATCTCTCAAAAAATTTTCTTTTGCTCTTTTACTTTGCAAGAACATCTTCCGAGGCCATCAACCAAGTAAGTACTTCTTTGTTATTCTTTTATATTCCGTAAGTACTACACTACTACGCCTATAATGAATTGTTAAATCTTGAAATAGTATTGGTGATTTGAATATGGTTGATTTGTTGTGATACAACTATGTGAGTGAAAGAATACGTAAGGATGATCTTGACTTGTTTCCAACTTGTATTTGATTTTGATGCACTGTCATATTTTTGCGGAATTGACATGGTCAAGAAAATTGCATAATCTTGTAACTAGAATACTTACATGTTGGAATGACTTGTTCATCGAGATGAAAATTATGGTTTACTACAAACATACGATGTTGTGATTATTTCTAATGCCTTAACTTGATTCAATCTCTATGTAGTAGTCTTGTTCAAAAAGTGCATTAATCCAAACATGAAAGTATGATCAAGATTACATGAAATAGAGTTGGAAAGGATAGTTAAGACGACATGAAAGTATGATTGTGATGAACATATTGTTGGAACATATCACCCAAATGTATGACGATGAAGTCTGAGTAGTCGACATCACTCACTTAACTAGTCTGTGCCAACAACTTTAGTGTGGGGTGGTGCCATTACTATTTGTTTATCAATTGAATCTTCTGAGATGAATCTAACATGACTATCATTTTAATCTCAGGTACAATGGTACCAAAAGCACGCCAAGGAAAAGACAAAGCAACCACCTCACAGAAAGGCCAGAAAAGGGGAAGAAAGAGCAAGCTGAATCTTCCTCGCTACAAATACCTCAACGCACTTTTGGATCAAGTGGAGTACAATTTGAGGAAACTCTGAGGATGTTGACTCTGATGATGATTCCGACACAGAGGGTATGACCCCAGACATAGAAGAGGAGTCCGACAAATCAGGTTTTCCGTATTTATTTTCCATTGAGGGAAGTGTGTCCCGTCTAAGTGTGGGGTGCTGGTATTCGTATGCTGTACTGCTTTTCCAAAATTTATTCTAGTTCTTGTTTGTTTTAATTAGTCATAATTAGTTAGTTTAAATTCTAGATTTTTTTCGATTTTGCATGAAATTGTTCTGATAGACGGCATGGTAGTATAACAAGAGTTTGTGCTAGATTCATTACTATTGAGACATTTAGGCTCTAAGTGTGACTCATTGTGTGATAACTGTGTGGTTTAATTCATTCATCTGTTGGGTCAAGAGTCTGTACTGCTCCCAATAAAGTTGACCATGTGCCTTGTATGTGTGAGATGATAACATATTTTGTGTTGGTGACTGATGCTAGAACTTTCCTGGTGTGTGTGTAAAGCGAAATAAAAAGTGCAAGTTTAGGAGATGATTTAGGAATTTCTTTGGCAACCTGTACTGGTATACCTTCGTTTTACCTACCCGTGGACATTATCCTAGTCAACCCCTTTGAGCCTTTAGCCATTTTCTTTGACAGCCTTATATGTAAGCCTATCCATTTTTTTCAAGACCATAATTTGATCCAAATTCCTAAGTGCTTTAAATTGTAAAGTCATGAGACAAAATAAGAGGAAATTGGGTGAGAGTGATGCCTTAGAGTGTATTGGTGCTTGAATTTGTTATGAAAAAGAGTGTCTATCATAAGAGGTGTGTTATAGAGAAGAAAAGAAAAAGAAATAGAAAAATAAAAAGATAAATTGTGTTTATGATTAAATAAAAAGATAGTTATGTTTGAATGGAAAAATAGGTGAAAAGGGGTGATAGATGAACGAAAGGTAGCAAGGTTGATTAAAAGAGAGTGTTAATGGCATAATGTGATGTATTAAAGCGCTTAGGAACATAGTCACTATTTCTGGCCAAAATAGTCCTACCCGTCCCTTAGCCTACATTACAACCTGTAAAGACCTATTTGATCCTAAGCTTAGCATTATGATATTAGTAGAGCATTACACTAAGGGAAAGCCTATGGTCATCAGTTGCAACATATGAATTCTTTGTGAGAGTGAGAGCAAGGATAATCTTATACCCATGTTCTGAAAAATGCAATACTTGTGAGTGATTATGGGTAATATCTTATGTGAGACACACATGGTTGATGAGTTTTGGGTAGTCTTTGTATGATTCTTTGTGCCTTAACTTTTGGATACGAATTAACCATCATCACGAGTCTATGTTGGAGGTTGAATTGTTTCTAGAAGTGATTAGAAAACTACTCTTTGTTAATAATTGTCGTGCCTGTCTTGATGAATATTTTGTGTTGTTACTGTGAAACCCAAAGTAGATGTTTATATGGACATGATATATTGTTCAAGGACAAAGAAAGATTTAAGTGTGGGGTGTTGATGATAAGCGTATTTACATGCCTAAAACACCTTAATTTACCCATATTTTAGCTAAGTTTTGAGGACAAAATATATAATTCTTGCACTTTTAGTCCTTTTTCCTGTAAGTGAGCTAACCAACGTGATTAGCAAGTTTTCAGGTATAAATGATGAAGATTTAAGCATTTTATGGACTGATGGACGCCAAAGGAAACTTCACGAAAGAAGGAAAGCAGCGTTTGGACGCCTATGGACTGAAAGTGATGCATGGATAACTTGTCCCGGGCAAAAACAGCATTTCTAAAGACTTTGGGGATCAGCAGTAACTTAGTAGGATTAGGATAAGGATGCAGTAGCCAAGTAGGATTAGGATAAGTATGCAGTAGCCTAGTAGGAATAGGATATGGGTGTTATAAATACCCTATTTTGCTGAAGCTTTTTATTATCTCTCCCCATTCTTATTAATTCTTTTCCGATTACATTATTCACTCATTCATTAATTCATGTCTTTTTCCATTCGACTTTTACTATTATTCAATTTACAGATTTTGTAAGTTAATAACAGAGAAACACGACTCTCTTGAGAAGAACGGCTAGGGAAAAAACGTCAATCTCCCTTTTGCCGCCAAAAATCATCCAAATTGTCAAGATTGTTCTAGATTTTGGTATGATGATGATGTCTATTGTGATTTCCGTTGCACTCATGAGTAGCTAAAATTCTCTGTTAGGGTTATGGAAGCCTTATGAGATACTATCTGTTGCTATGAGTTTGTGAATTCTTGATACGTATGCTGCTTATATCATTACTCTCTTCATCTTAATTGCATTATTGTGGTTGCAACCATATAGAATATGCCAGTATAGCATTAACTTGTTCAAAAGAAAAGTTACATGTCTGGAAAAGAGAGAATGAAAAGGAAATAGGGCTACCAACCCCTATTTAAAAGTTAGTGCCGTAACTGGATTAACTTCTTGGAGAATTCATACCATTAGTATACGCTTTAAGCTCGAAAGAGTTAAAGTAATATAATCCTTGATGGTCGAAAGACGCTAGGATTTACCATAGAATACGAATCTCTGTAATCGCATGCATGTCTGAATTCCGCATAACTCATAGCCAATAGATACGTAGAACTCATAAGGTGGACATAACCCTAACTTACAATTCTCATTGATTAAAACCTACTAAACATTCCGTTTTTCTTTGTTACTTTGATACTCTTAATTCACGCTACAATTAAATCCCCCCTTTTTTTCAGAACTTTCACCAAAAGTCTACTAATCGTTGCATACTTAGTGACCGAGTATTCCCTGTGGGATTCGACACCCAACCCAGTTGGGTTCTATATTTGACGACGACTGCTTACACTCTTACGAGAGCTGTAGTTTGAGCGTTATCACCTACCATGCCACAGTTGACTGCAGAAATAGAACAGTCCAATTTTAGTTTATGAATGGACCTGTCCTAGAGTGGAGAGGTAGTACTTCAGCGTTCAGAGGTCAGCTTGTTTCCTACCTTCGGGCAAGGAAAATGATATCTAAGGGATGTGTCTATAATCTTGTTGATGTAAGGGATTCTAGTTTCGAGACTCCCAGTCTTGAATCAGTCCCAGTCGTGAGTGAATATCAGATGTCTTTCCCAAAGATCTTCCAGGAATTCCTCTGGAAAGGAAAATAGATTTCGGTATTGATCTTCTTCAAGATACTCAGCATATATCTATCCCACCATATAGAATGGAACCAGCAGAACTCAAAGAATTTAAAGAGAAATTGAATGATCTCTTAGATAAGGGATTCATCAGGCCTAGTGTCTCCCTGTAGGGTGCACCAGTCTTATTCGTGCAAAAAAAAGATGGTTCTCTAAGGATGTTTATTGATTGAGGTCAGCTCAATAAAGTTACAGTCAATAACAAGTATCATCTTCCCAGAATCAATGAATTATTTGAACAACTTCAGGGTGTCAGCTATTACACTAAGATAGACCTCAGATTTGACTATTATCATCTCAGAGTCAGAGAATGTGACATTCCAAAAATAGCCTTCCATACTCGGTATGGTAACTTTGAATTCCTAGTTATATCCTTTGGTCTTACTAATTCCCTAGAAGCCTTCATGGACTTGATAAACCATGTGTTCATGCAATACTTGAACTTGTTCTTCATAGTCTTCATAGATGATATTCTGGTCTATTCCCACAGTGAGCGTGATCATGCAGACCATCTCAAAATTGTACTTCAGACTCTCAGAGATCATCAGCTATTCGCCAAATTCAGCAAGTGCAAATTTTTGGTAAGGTCAGTAGAATTCCTTGGTTATATTATTTCCGATGAAGGTATTAGAGTAGATCCTCAAAAGATCGAAGCAGTATAAAAATGGCTTCACCCTATCTCTTCCTCAAAAATCAGGAGTTTCTTGGGTTTGACTGGCTATTAAAGATGGTTTGTTAAGGGATTTTCTTTCATTTCATCTCCGATGTCTAGATTGACGCAGAAGAAAGTCAAGTTTCAGTGGTCAGATGCTTGCGAGAAGAGTTTTCAGGAGTTGAAGACTCGACTCACCTCAGCTCTAGGCTTAGCTCTTCTAGATGGTTTAGATAGGTTTTTAGTGTATTTTTATGACTCTAGAGTAGGTTTGGGTTGTATCCTCATGCCGTATGGTAAGGTCATAGCCTACGCCTCCAGACAGCTTAAACCTCATGAGAAGAATTATCATACTCATGATCTTGAGTTAGCAGCCGTAGTATTTGCCTTGAAGATTTGGAGACATTATCTATATGGTGATCATGTAGATGTTTTCACAGATTATAAGATCCTTGAGTATGTCTTTTATTAGAAAGAACTCAATCTTCGTCAGAAAAGGTGGTTAAAGTTCTTGAAAGATTATGACATGAGTGTCCTTTGTCATCCATGCAAGGCCAATGTAGTGACCGACACTCTCAGTAGACTTTCTATGGGTAGTTTTGCTCATATGGAGGACAGTAATAAGGAGTTATCTCAGGAAGCCCATCAGTTTTCCAGACTAGGTATTCGCTTAGTCGATACATGTAACACCCCTTATTTTAGGCTTGAATGAAAACCATTGTTTTTATGTGTAGATGATCCAAAGTCCATAAATCCTATGAAAATTTGGAATTTTAATCAATTATGTAGTGTAGAAACCTATTTGAGCATGAATTGAGATCATAGAGGTCCCCAAACTCAAGGATGAGTTGAAAGCTTTCCTATCGTTCGAGTTTGAGTGACCTCAAAACATGGGTCAACTTTAATGACCATAACTCTTTGTATATAATGAATTAAAGGGCCTACTATATATCAAATGAAATCTCTTCGGATTAGCTTTCCAACAATACCAATTTCTCCAAAATTCGATACCAGACCAAAAAGTTATGGCCATTTTAGTGACTGAGTCAATAGCATCAAGAGATTAGCGTGTGATGCACGCACCCTATTTCCAAGTGTTGTTTTATCATTTTAAGGTCAAGAGTGGTAGTTTCAACCCCCTATTCAGCCATAACACGGGATTAAATCCTCCAAATACAAAAATAGCATTATTTTCTCTCAAAAATACCAAGAACACTCCTTAGGATTTCAACCCAAAGATCAATATATCTCAAGATTTAACCGTGGGTTTTCCTTAATTCTTCAAGAGTTGAAATCTCCATTACGAGGGCTACAATAAGCACCCATCAATCATACGCATAGCATCCCAAAAGCTAGAGTTCATTTAAAAACTTCTAATTTAAGGTATGTGGGGTTTTCCTAAAATTTCATGGGCATAGAAATCTTCCCTTAATCATGCAAGGGGTTTAGAAATCATGATTCTAAGAAAATTGATTTGAATTTATGATTATAAACATGTTTTAGAAGCCTTGATGATATTGTTTTGGTCTTTAAGCCTTCCCACAAATTGATTAGAAATTATATATATATGTAAGCATGTGTTTTAAGGTTGATGATTGAATTGAGAGCATGACTCATGAAAAATTCCTCTCTTGTTATGATTTTCCTTTACTTATGATATGCTAGGAATTGTTTTGAATGGATCTTCAAAAGCATGATATGAAATGTCTTAACTAATGTTATATTTGGATTATGATTTTGATTTCAAAAGAGAGAGTTGTTTATATTGATAAATGTTGAACATAATCATATAATGAAAAGAGTTGCATGGTTTTTTAAAGATTACATGACCACCACATTGTTATTGAAAGAATGATAATACTTGCATAGTTTTGACTTATGCTTTACGAATAAGAAATATCTTACACTATTTTCATGTTTGGGTGGTCTGAATTGAGTTTTTGATGAATGAATCATTCATGATGCATTATGACTCAGAAATAGGACTTGCAAGTCTGGGTGTGAAGACACCAACTCAGATAATGCCATGGTAATTCAGAACAGAATAGAATGCATGTTTGAAATAAGATTTTTATATTTTTAAACTAGAATGATGTATGTTTTAGAGCAGACTAAAATTGGGTATAAAGAGTGCTTAGGTGGTTCCCCAAAGAAGGTATGAGTTCAGATAACTTATTGCTAAAAACCGTGATTTACTGATCTAGGTGTATTATGATACGTTGGCCTAGTGCCCTGTGACTTATTAGACTCAGACACTTCAACCCTTGTGGCACACTTGGGTTGGGTGATTCCCTGCCAAATCAATGGTGGATTCCATATAGCCCGTGGAATATCAGACTTGTAGGGGAGTGCCACCTAACTTAGAAGTAATACAAAGATCAGAAACTGCAATGACAGAAAGGTTTTATGTTTTCAAAAATACCCATGTGTTTATAAATTATATCTTTCATGATGTTTATGACTAGCTTAGCTTTATTTAGGATTGCTCTGTGTACCAGTACAATTGTATTGCCCCTACCTCCAAGGTCTAAAGCTCAGTTCAGAAGCTCTACTAATTCGTAGAGTTTTTAGTTAGCAATGATGTGTGCAATTGGTGAGCCTTCTTTATTCCCGAAGGTCTATGTCTTTTAGATTATGGTATTTATTTTTGTTTAGGTCCATTGGGGCCTTGTCCTAGTTAAAGAAAGTTGTTATTTTTAGATGTAGTAGAGATTTCGCTTACTTGTTCAGACATTATCTAGTTGTTGTTGGGCTTTAGTTTTGCTTTATAAATTGAGTTCAGACTTATGATCATTATTGTATTTCAGTATGTATTTTCTGCACTTCCTATTTTTATATGAAAGGTGTGTATGATTACAAGTTAGAAAGTCACTCGGTCCGTTATGGTTCTGGATGTCCGTCATGGCCAGGGCCACGGTTTGGGTCGTGACAAACTTTGTATCAGAGCACGGTTCATGGTCCCCGTGTGTCTGCAAAATTGCGTCAGGTAGTGATTTGTTTATGGGTGTGTAGCGTGCCACACTTATAGGCAGGAGGCTACTAGGAATTTAGGAATGTTTCTTTTTCTTCATGTTCTAGTTCATGCTATCGAATTAGAATATTTCTATTACATACTCTAATTTATTCTATGGTGTCTCCCATACGGGAGTAAAGTTATCCGAATTCTTTCCTTACTTTGATGTGCTCAGATATGTCTCATTATTGGGGTAACTCAAGTGCAGAAGTTTAGAGTCTAAATGGTATGGTCCTTTCTGATTTAGCCAAATAAGAGTTTAAAATTTGTGCAAGGAATTGAGAATAGTCCGTTAGTACTCCAAGGTGTATTGATTCTAGTGTGAACTTTAATTCTGATGAAATCGTGTTTTTTAGCTGCAGTATTAAGTGTATTCAGTCATTTTCAAAATTTATGTTGCAGATGTCATGCTTCAGGGGGAATGATGTGTAGCAGAATGTTGGAACTGTATTTTCACTCGAGTAGTAGTATAAGTTAAAGTGACGGTGTCATGACCTATTGGTAGTGATATTGGGACAAGAAGTTGGCATGTAAAGTCACAAGGTTAGAAATCAGAGTGAGGGTGACTTTTGTATAGATAAATGTGTTTAGTTGAATAACTGATGTTTTAGAATAATTTACCATTTTATAGTGATAGATTAATGTGGTAGCTAGTAGCATATGTGGATTGTATGGTAGTCTGTGGGGGAAGTGTTTGATTCAATTTTTTTTATTTAAACAGAGTAATATGTGTATTCTTAGATCATTGAATATTGTGTGTCAAGTTTCTATCTCTTTTAATATTGTTATCATTATGTTGTTGAAACTGAAAGTCTAGTGTAGTCGTGTGGGGATCTTTTGATTCACTAGCATAGTTTCCTTGTCATTCATCTTATTTCTTATTTAAAACACAAAATCAAAGTATAGTGGAGTAGTGTAGGCCCTATTTCAATTCACTAGCAACTTGTTGTTCATCTTGTTGTTCTTGTATTGGTTGGAACTGGGATTTAGTGGCGTAATGGCAAGAAAAGTGGTAAGGGCGATTTATTGAATATATGTATGGATGAATCTTTTTACATGAGATTGAGTTGGTAATGAAGTGATACATCTCTTTGTGATGGTTTAGTAGAAGGTAAGGTAGAGAAAGAGTTATTAGTTAAGGTGAATTATTGTTTACTTGAAGTATGAAAAGAGTTGTTGATGGTGTTTGTCATGCAAGAAAATTATAGGTTATTGATGAAGGTACTTGGTGGATGACTGGTGTTATTTTAGATGTCCATGAGGTTGCAAAAGGGATTTTAGTTGGGACTTATAGAGCTCTAAACTAAGTTTAGCTATATGAAAGGGGTAGATAGTAATGAAGTGAAGAAAGAGGATGTGTTAATGGATTTTAAATAAGATAGATCATAGGATTGTGATTGATCCTTACTGTTATGAAGTTTTGGTGAATTAATGTTTTCAGATGTTTGGCATGTAAGAAAATTATGTGAAGTTGTGGTTCATCATAGCTAGAACTAGACACTAAGTTGGAATAGTAGATGGTGATCAAGATGGATATGATGAATTGATGTGGTGGGTGTTAGTTGTGTGAAAGTGATCTAGTAGGCTTGAACAATGTATACAAGAGCTTAAGTTTATTTGATTCGTAATAAAGTTTGATGTGGTAAGTGTGATGTAAAAGTACGCCCAAGGTGCTATAGGGCTGCATTATTTTCAAGGAACATTGGATGTTGTGTGGTTAGTAGTACCGTGGAGTTTCTAGGTGGAAAAAAACTAGTTAGATAATATATGATGTTCTTTATAGCTAAGTTATGGAGTTTTGATTAATGATGTTGAGTTTTTTTGTATAATCTTGATTCTCATGGTTTATAAATATAAGTTTGCAGGCATGATGCTGGTAGACTATGACCGAAGGTATGGTCTGTCAAAGGTTTGGAGATATCCATGTTTAGTGTTAGAAGAATATTAGTTGGTGAATGTTTAAGCTGTTATATGATGACTTTTGAGGCTATAGAAACCTAAGGGTTGAATCTTAGTAGGAGGTAGTAGCATTGGTTGTTATACATGAAGATACCATCTTACAGGGTAAGTTTAGTTTTATGTGTAGTGTTATATCCCCGACTCTTGAGTAAAGTGATTTCAGTTTATACCAGAGTGTATATAGTGGTTCACAGACTAAGAGTAATGGCTTAAATATAAGGGGGAGATGATAGAATGAGTAACCAAGTCAAGTTTTCATATGCTAATAGATGTGCCAGTAAAGTTGTGGAATTGACCGTGAGAAAGAATGATGCTCAATATATTATTATTTCGGCAGTTTACTTCAGTTATTCCGATACTTACTAATGCTTTATGTTTCAGCTTCATGATCATAGCTTGTGTTCATGTATATGATAAGGAATCATGTACTCTCTTAGTTCCTAGTATAATGAGTTACTGTTTGTTCAGCAGTTAGAATCACTTTTCATAAGTTATAAATTTCAAAAATTCAGGTCATGCAGTTTATTACTCCTGTGCACATGTGATACTCTTAACGATCAGTGAAAATTCATATTTATATCAGGTACGTCCTAATATTAGATCTCTTTAATGATTTCATGTCATGAGTTCTCTATTCCTCACACCTTAGTAGGGTATCAAGTTATTCTTAGTACTCCCCTCATGTTTCGGATCCCGATATTCCAATTTTTCGGTGACCTTTTCCCTTAGGTCGAGATAGTGATGATGAACGGTTGTCTAGATGGGAAAGAGTAAACATTTCTTATTGATGAAAGATGGTTGTGTGCTCATTTGTGTTAAAGAAGTAATTGTGGAGTAAGATTGAGGCTAAGTATTTAATACATGTCAAGGTTAGTTGAAGTTTTATGTGTTATATTTTGGAAAAATTGTTGTGTGCTTGTTTTATGTAAGTCTATAAGATGAACAAATTTGGGGATGAAGTTTCGTGCATGGATTGGTTAGTTGAGGATATTTAATGTGTATCATCTGGATAGTACAAGGAAGTTGTTATGGATAGAAGTATTAGAGAATATAAGAAACATGTTTTATGAGTGTTTTTTTAGAAGTGCATATGTGGGTATGAAGATAGGCTTGAATGTCATGTTTGTATACATATGGATGGATGCTTTGAGTGTTTGTGAATTTCTAATACTAAGTTGAAGGTTATTGCTGGAGTGGCAATAAGAATTATGCAGGAGATGAGGAATTGTGAAATGCAGGGTGTACTGAATTCAAGATTCAGACTAGTACTACAGTATTATGTGGTGCATCTTGTGATTTTGAGTTAGGCTTGAAGATGGTGAGGGGTTTTTGTACAGTTTAGACATTAGTAGATGGAAATATCAGTGGCCATGTGAGAAAAATAAGTTGAATCAAATGAGTATGGTATTTAAGGAGAATAGTATAGTTAAGGGATATTCGAGAGGTGTGCTAAGCTTGAAAGTAAGAAGTTGTATTGCCTAAGGCCTGGTAATTCTATCCTAGTTTATGAGTTATATATCAATATTCCATGCTATAAAGTAGTATCATTGTCGTGATTCCTTAGTTGGATGTCTTGGGTAATTCATGTCAGAGATTCTTTGCTCCCTAATGATACTAGGACTTCTTTAGAAAGAGTGTTGAAGAGATACTCCAGTTAAGTATAAGTGTCCAGTATAATTCAGTTTAATAGTTAGGTAGACAAGTTACGGTGGTTTTCCACCTTTTCACCCAGTCTTACTATCCGAAGTCTCAGGTGCATGACCGTCCCAAAAGATAATCTTTTCCATCCATGTAAGTTGCAAATTAAGTTCAGTCAAAGCATCATGTTTCAGATTCAACTAATTAGTCATGACTCAGTTCATTAGAGTTCAGCGCATAATCTCAAATTTTCCCAAGTATTTTAGCTCAGATAGTGTAATACCCTGATACAATCTAAGTCCATTTATCTCATGATTCATACTTGCATAATTTATCACTTCTCAATTCAATATGTATGATTTGATCATGAACACTACAAAGGAATCCTAAACTTTCAGCATGAATCAACTCCTTAAAGCAAGTAAAGTCAAGTCAGCTCAAAGTTCAGTTTCATGATAGAAGTTTAAATGTTTTAGCTCGGCTATATCCCTTCTTAGAAGACATATCATTTCCACATTATTCCATACCTTAAACACTTCAAAATTCCTACAATCATTCGGGGACGAATGATCCCAAGGGGGAGATAATGTATTACCCCATACTTCGGGCAAGAACGAAAATCATCGTCTCTATGCGTAGATGATCCAAAATCCATAAATCTTATGTGATTTAGGCATGTTAATTAATTATGTAGTGTGGAAACCTATTTGAGCATGAATTGAGATCATAGAGGTCCCCAAACTCAAGGACGAGTTGAAAGCTTTCCTATTGTTAGAGTTTGAGTAAGCGTCGAAACTTGGGTCAATTTCAATAAACAATAACTCTTTGTAATAACAAATTAGAGGGCCTACTATATATCAAATTAAATCTCTTCGGATTATCTTTCCAAAGATACCAATTTCGTAAAAATCCGATACCCGACCAAAAAGTTATGGCCATTTTTGTGAATGAGACAGTAGCATCGTACGATAAGCGTGCAACGCACGCACCCAATTTCTAGGTGTTGTTTTAGCGTTTATAAGGGAATAAGTGGTATTTACCCCCTATTCAGCCATAACATGGGATTAAATCCTCCAAGCACCAAAATAACATTATTTTCTCTCAAAACCACAAAGAACACTCCTTAGGGTTTCAACCCAAAGATCAATATATCTCAAGATTTAACCATGGATTTTCCTTAATTCTTCAAGATTCGGAATCCCCATTACGAGGGCTACAAGAAGAACCCATCAATCGTACGTATAGCATCCCAAAAGCTAGAGTTAATTCAAAAGCTTCTAATTTAAGGTACGTGGGGTTTTCCTAAAATCTCATGGTCATAGAAATCTTCTTTTAACAATGCAAAGGGTTTACAAATCATGATTTTAAGAAAATGGCTTTGGATTTATGATTATAAACATGTTTTAGAAGCCTTGATGGTATTTTTTTGGTCTTTAGGCCTTCCCCCAAAATGATTTGAAATTATATATATATGTAAGCATGTGTTTTAAGGATGATTATTGAATTAAGATCATGACTCATGAAAAATCTCTCTCTTGTTATGATTTCCCTTTAATTAAGATATGCTAGGAATTGTTTTGAATACATCTTGAAAAACATGATATGAAATGTCTTGAGTAATGTTATATTTGGATTATGATTTTTATTTCAATAGAGAGGTTTGTTTAAGTTTTATGAATGTTGAACATAATCATATAATGAAAAGAGTTTCAAGGTTTGTTAAAGATTAATGACCACTACATTGTTATTGAAAGAATAATAATACTTGCAAAGTTTTAACTTATGCTTTTGGAACGTGAAATCTCTTACACTATTTGTATGTTTGGGTGGTCAAAATTGAGTTTTTGATGAAATAATCATGAATGATGCATTATGGCTTAGAAATAGGACCTCTAAGTCTTGGTGTGATGACACCAACTCAGATAACGCCATTCTAATTCAGAACAAAATAGAATGCATATTTGAAATTAGATTTTCAGATTTTTAAACTTGAATGATGAATGTTTCAGAACAAACTAAAATTGGGCATAAAGAGAGCTTAGGTGGTTATCCAAAAAATTCTCGAGTTCAGACAACTCATTACCCAAAACAATAATTTGTCGATCTGGGTATATTATTATATGTTGGCCTAGTGCCCTCTGGCGTATCAGACTCAGACTCTCCAATCCTTGAGACACACTTGGGTTGGGGGCTTCCCTGCTGAGCCAATGGAGGATTTCAGATAGCCCTTGGAATATCAGACTTGTAGAGGAGTGCCACCTTACTCAGAAGTAATACAAATATCAGAAACTGCAATAACAGAAAGGTTTTATATTTTCAAAAATGCCCATGTGTTTATAAATTATATCTTTCATGATGTTTATGACTAGCTCTCAACAATTTTATTTATATAAAATATTTATTTTGGATTGCTCTATCTACTAGTACAACTATATTGACCCCCTACCTCTAGGTTCTAAAGCTCAGTTCAGAAGCCCTGCTAAGCTGTAAAGTTTTCAGATAGCAGTGATGTTGTGCAATTGGTGAGCCTTGTTTATTCCAGAAGGTCTATGTCTTTCAGATTATGTTATTTATTTTGCTTTAGGTCCACTGGGGCCTTGTCCCAGTTTCAGACAATTGTTATTTTCAGATGTAGTATTGATTTCGCAGACTGGTTCAGACATTGTCTAGTTATTGTTGGGATTTACTTTCACATTATAAATTGAGTTTAGATTTATTATCATGATTCCATTTCAGTATATATTTTCTGCACTTCCTATTTGTATATATTAAAGATATGTATGATTAAAATCTAGAAGGGCTCGCGGGCCTTCATGGTTTGGGATGTCCTTCACCGCCAGGGCCCTAGTTCGGGTCATGACAATACAGAAGATGGTGACATATGGCTTCAGAGTAATTCAGAATCATCCCTAGTTTCTGAGGTGAAATAAAAACAAGATAGAAATCCAAGTCTAGTCAAGTTGAAAGAGTCATTCAAGGATCAGAAAGTAGAGGTTTTCTCCCAAGGGGTGATGGTGTATTGCGTTGTCAGGGTCGTCTGTGTGTTCCAGGTGTATATGACTTAAGGCACTGAATTCTTGTAGAAGAACATGGTTCACACTACTCTATTCATCTCGGGGCAACAAAGATGTACCGCGACTTGCGGGAGATTTATTGGTGGAGTGGGATAAAGAGAGATATTGCAGAGTTTGTGGATAAGTGCTCTACATGTCAGTAGGTTAAGATAGATCATCAGAATCCTAGTGGGTCCATCCAGAAGTTTAGTAGTCCTACTTAGAAGTGGAAAGAAGTGAACATGGACTTTATGACGGGTTTGCCTCGTACTCGTCATCAAAATGATTCAGTTTGGGTGATTGTAGATAGGATGACCAAATTAGTTGATTTCCTTCCAGTTCATACCTCTTATTAAGCCGAGGATTATGCCAAACACTATATCAGGGAATTGTTCATATTGCACGGTGTTCTATTATCCACCATCTCAGACAGAGGTGCCCGGTTCACCTCTTATTTTAGAAAATCATTCCAAAAGGCCTTGGTACCCAAGTTCATCTCAGTACAGCCTTCCATCCTCAGACAACTGGTCAAGCAGAAAGGAACATTCAGACTTTAGAAGATATGCTAAGGGCATGTGTAATTGATTTCAAGGGTAGTTTGGATGACCACTTGCCTTTGATTGAGTTTGCATACAACAATAGCTATCACTCTAGCATTCAGATGGCTCCATTCAAACCTCTTTATGGTAGGAGATGCAGATATCCAGTCATTTGGTTCAAAGTTAGTGAGGCCTTAGTTATAGGGCCAGACTTAGTATTAGATACCTTAGAGAAAGTCCAATTGAAAAGAGAAAGACTTAGGACTGCTCAGAGCCGACAAAAGTCTTATGCAGATGTTTGTAGAAAGGATCTTGAGTTCAAGGTTGGTGACTATGTTTATCTAAAGATATCTCCCATGAAGGGAGTGTTGATATTTGGTAAGAAGGGAAATCTCAGTCACCTATATGTCGGTCCCTTCAAGATTCTCAGTAACTTTTGCAAGGTAGCTTATGAGCTCGAATTTCCTTTAGACCTAGCCTTAGTTCATGCAGTCTTCCATGTATCTTTGCTCAAGAAGTGCATAGGTGACCCAACAGTTGTAGTCCCTATTCAGAGCATAGATGTTTAGAACAACCTCTCTTATGAAGAGATTCCTATCGAAATCCTAGACTATCATACTCGTATTGAGGAACAAAGAAGTCCCTCTAGTCAATGTTCTTTGGCAAACTCAGTAATTTGAGGGATCTAATAGGGAAGCAGAAGCAGTTATGCAAACCAAGTATCCCCACCTCTTTTCTGAAAACTCATATCATGCTCAAAGTAACAGTTCTCCTTAAGTTTTTCAGTTTCATGTTTAGATTCCAGTGACAAGCTTGGTATCCAGTTCATGCTAAGAATTCCATTATAAAATTGGTACTAAGTACCATTGAATTTTCAGTCATATGTTCATGCATCAGATTAGTCATGTATTCACGTATCAGATATGTGTCATAAGCTTATCAATACTCTCAATCATGAATTTATGAATCTGATACACATGCATCAGATATGCATGCTCAGCCTGATATGTTTAGTTATCAGTCATGTCAGCCATGTTTCAATTTTTCATGCTTAGTATATACTTCATCTCATCATTTCTTCCATCTCGGTCAATCACATCCGAGGATGAATATTCCCAAGGGGGAGATATTATAATACCTCAAAGTTTTCTAACTAATTTCATTCCAAGAATGTCAAGTATTATCTTACAAATTGAATGATGTTTATTTAGTGGAGAATTTTTAAGATTTTAACTTTTGTAATGTGGGAAATTCAATAAGCTTTTCATCGATACCTAATTCTCCTAAATATGATAACCGGGTATGAAGTTATGACTATTTCAAATTACCGTCGTAAAACAGCGCCATATTAGTCAGTGGCGCGCCGCACTACAAGCGAAAATGACAATTGTCCTTTTTCCAGTGTCCCAAAGTGATTTTTATGCATTGCGCAAAACTTCCAAGTCATAAATGAAGTGGCAACACGATGGCTCCACATCGCGCCATCCCCCAAGTTTCCAGTTGTCAAATTCCAGTGACACGACACGACAGCGCCGCGTTGCGCCAGGGGTCCAATTTGGGAATTTTCATTTTTAAAAGATGCGTCCAGGGTTAAAAGGGTCAATTTATCACCCCTATTTAAGTCCTTTAACAGGAAATTCAGCTATATGGAAACCAAAAATATACTCTCTTCTCCCAAAAACCTCTCAAGAATAACCTAGGGCTTTTCATAGAAGATTCAAAATAAAGAATTTCCTTTGTCAATCTTCATGTATTTACAAACCAAGGTATGTTTACTGTTGATTCATGGATTCCTTCCATCTATGAATCTCAAGAACCTTGTTTTGTATATAAATCATGGTATTTATGTTGTGAGTTATTTGTAACCATGTTGTTGATGTTGATTGATTTCAAAGTTGGAATCTTTATGTGTTCTTCATGATATTATGTTAACATGCAAGATAAAATCCATGAATTGGTGGTTTTATGATTTGTGTAATTTGATGATTTCACCTATGCCCTAAATTTTGCATGTAAGGTGTTTGATAAAATGCTTGAAAGAATATAAATCAGGCCTTATAGCTCCAAACATAAACTAACTATTACATGCTTGTTATCTTCTCATGTTTAAATGGTTTCCATGCTACCATTCTGAAATGTATACGTTGTCGGAATGCCCATGATATTATAACATGAGATTATGATATGATTATAAGCATTACCATTCATGTTAGATGGTATGATAACCATGTACTTCATGAAAACCCCAACTTATAATATTATGTATTCTTGATGTGGGTTATGCATTCAAGAAAGCCATGCTTTGTCAGATTCCTTCTATCGAGTCCTGTGGGTACTCATACATAAAAAAAATATAGTTGTATGCCTAGATCCAGGGTCATGTTTTCACGATATCCTCAGTCAAGGAATGATCCATAGAACTCAGTTAGTCTTGTGACTCAGGAAAGCTTAGTAATTTAGTAATCTCAGTAATCTCATAAACTCAGTCAGTTATCTGATCTCATTAATATTTCGTTAGTCAACGGAATTCAGTTAATTCATTCCAATTCAGTTCAGTAATTCACATTCAGTGTCTGTTCAGATGTGAGTAGGAATTAGCAGAGAGTGAACACAAGGATGGGAACCCACCTGTTATATGAGGGTGTAATTCTTAAAATAAATCCTTGCATTCCAGAACTATGTAGCCAACATAGGTTGAGACATCATATCTTGATATATGAGGGTTCCCACTGTTCTTAGTAGAATAACCTATTATATCAGGGTCACTCACAGTTGTCCTTAACAGTGGCGCGGTATTGACACCCTTCCAATCAGGGAACAGATTGGACCCCAACTCATCTATAATGCGTTGTTTGGGGCATGTCGGTTAGATAACCACTTCACATAGTTTTAGTATCAGTCTCAGTGAAAGAACTCAGATAGTACTTTAAATTTCAAGACTGTCAGATACAGTTAACTTAGATATAGTACGAAACTCAGATAGTTCCATCATATTAAGGAATGTCAGATACATTCACTCGTGTTATCAGTCGTATCATTCATCAGAACTCATGTTATTGGTACTCATACTCTGTAATCATGTACCACTATCTCAGTTTTAGTTACTATGTATTTATGTATGTATTCTTACGTTCATGTTATTTAGTTAGTCAGTATTGTTCATGCATATGTACCCTATGCATTCAGCCTACCTCACTTGCATACCAGTACATTCAAAGTACTGACACATTAGCGCTATGGCATCTTATACCATAGGTTCATAAGTACGAGCTCCAGAGCATCATTAGCATTCCAGTCTCAACAGTCAGAGTTAGCAGTGAGTCCTCATCTTTCGAGGACATGATCATTTTTTTATTATCTCATTAATTAATTTATTAGTTTGAGTTAGTTGGGGACATATCCCATCAACTCCTTATTAAGACAACTTAGTCAGTTAGAGGCTTTTCAGAAAATCATGTTTAGTTAGTTATTTAAGTTATTTTGGGAATTTCATACTCCACCTAGATGTTATATTTTATCAGATATTATGTTATAGTTTTGAAACTTATGGCTTTTCAGTTCATGTTTCCGCATTTATACGGTATATCATGCGGTATACAGGTACAGATATCAGTCATGGGTTAGGTTGTGGTCCTTCAGGGTCATGAGTACTGTGTAGCATTTCGGGTACCAGATTCGGGGCATTACAAACATAGACATAATCCAAGCCACCAAATGTCCTCCAACCAGAGACCTACTTAGGTCAATCCCTCCTCAATTCGATCAAGTCCAACAAAAAGAACTTAGAATCCAAATCCCTCCAGTATAAGCTCCACAACTGAAGCTCCACTTTACCAAATCAATCTTTTCAACAAAGCTTCCACATCACCAAAGCTGACATATCCATTTAAAGGAGAATGGTAGAAGGGAACATGATGGATCTGGAGTCTACGATGATGCTTGTATGATGGTAGGAGACCTATTTTAGATGAGATTGAAGAAAAGGCTCAAGATGGACAGGAAGCTAAGGTTTAAAATGAAGATGTTGGCTGAGACTTGTGTTAATGTGCTCTCGGGTTCCTCATGATTTTGCGGAGTGTTTTTGTGCCATCTAATGTTTTGTGGGCTATTTTGAGTGGTTTCTTTTGAAGTGGTTGAATGAACGAGGTGAAGTCATGAATTTGTGGGAAAATTCCTCTCAAGATGGAGAGGATGATATTGTAATAATCATGGATATGGACTTATGGGAGTGCATGTTGGGTCCGAGACTTGGTATGTTCAATGAAGGGTAAAAGCGTACCTAAATGTACTAAAAGTCAGCCAACATACTACACTTGAAGGGAACGAAAGTCTCTAAGGGCCCGTTTGATCTTTTTGCCTTTTATTTGTAATAGGATATAAATAGAACAATGGAGGGTTCTTTCATTAGATTTTTATAATGGTGTCTGTCTTAAGACACCAAAAGAACACAAGTTCTCTGTCTAAATAGGCTTGGCTGAAACTAGAACAAGATCTAGTAGTGATTGTATTTTCTTGGAAGAGTTGATGCTTGAGAGGTGGAATACGATCTTGTGTCACGTAAGAGATAGGTGATTCATTGTGTGTGGTGTTAAGCTTACAAGAATGGAATAAGTTCTTGGATTCTTAAGATTACACCTTTGTGTAGTCTATCTATCTATCCTTTTTCTTTTATTGTAATCTTGAATTATTTCTTATTGTTTATTGTAAGCCGTGTGGGGCATTGTTCTTGTTGTTGTTCATCTTGTGTTGTTGTAACTTAGTTTGGTAGTCTGACTTGGTGTCATTTTCACCTTGTTATCTTTCTATTCTTGTGTTATTGTTGTTGGTCAAAATAGATCTTAAAGGGTCCTCGAGTTCATCGAATTTTGTGGACTATTTTTATGTTATTTTTTGCCTTCCATAGTTTTTCTTGTATCATTGATACCAAATGATAAAACAAAAACTATGGAAGGCACAAAATAACACAAAAATAGTCCACAAAGTTAGAGAAACCAAAGGACCCTTTGAGATCTATTTCGACCAACAACAATAACACAAGAATAGAAATATAACAAGGTGAAAATGGCACCAAATAAGCAAACCAAACTAAGTTAAAATAACACAAGATGAACAATGACAAGAAAAATGCCCCACACGGCTTACAATAAAGAAGAGGAAACAATACAAGATTACAATAAATGAAAAAGGATAGATAGATAGACTACACAAAGGTGTAATATTAAGAACCCAAGATCTTATTACACTCTTGGACCTTTAACGTCACACACAATTATTCACCAATCTTTTTCGTGACACAAGATCTTATTCCACCTCTCAAACATCGACGTTTCCAAGAAAATCCAATCACTAGTGAATCCACATTAGATCTTGTCCTAGTTTTTGCCAATCCTTTTTAGACAGAGAACTTGTGTTCTTTTGGTCTCTTAAGACTTACAACATCATCAAAAATATAATGAATGAACCCTACATTGTTCTATTTATATCCTATTATAACTAAAAGGCAAAAAGACCAAAAGTCCACTTAGAGACTTAGGTGCCCATAAAATGCAGTATGTTGCCTGATTTTTAGTGCATTAGGTCCCCTTTTGCACTTCAATTGCACACACCAAGTCTCGAACCCAACATGCACTCCCATAAGTCCATATATATTATTATTCCCGTATCAATTCCGGAGTATGGAAGCTCACCACTTTAGTCTTACTTTCAAATTATCCTCGAATCATAAAGTCATTGAGCAGTAGGTGTGAAAGTATGGTTAATTATTGCATTGCATTGGAATACAATGCCCTAAGACGGTTAGCGGAGTGAACTCTAGCATGTAACTCAAGGATAAGATTAAAATTGTGCTATCATTCAAACCAAATCAAATAACTATGTGCAATAACATACATGTATATATATAGTGCTGGGAAAGGAAACAATGTTTAGCATACCTTTAAAACCTTTACCTAGATTGTGTAACTTTGTCATCTTTAATCCATCCATCGGCTATATAAGTCCAGTGTTACCCTGTGAATGGGCCCCAGTTCGTGTAGCTGTACGAATATAAAATATAGTAGAAGGTAGGTGATTCTTGTGTACCCTTCACCCTTAATGATACATATATACAAGTATAGACTTAGGATATTCTCGTGTACCCCACAAAAATATGGTCACCAATATCAACTCTCATCTCGACAAACATAAGTTTTCAATGTTCATCTATTGGACTCACACCTTCACATCTAGCCATTAAATCCCCCATTATTGTCCAATTAAAATAGTTAGCACATAACCAAACCATCAATTAAAAGAGTCAATTATTAAGGCATCATTAAGTTGTATCGTCATACTGACTATAGCTTGCAAGAAATGTCATCATCTTACACTTGGGGGATTCCCATGTACCCCGCAAGTTTTTCATAATATAATCACTTAGGGATTCCCGTGTACCCAACAAGGTTTTCAAAACCATACGGAACCATTTAACAATTTCAAAAGAAACAAGTTTACAAAAAGATATAATTATCATGTTCAACCATCAAACCCATGCACCCATTTGTTCAAAGACATATTTAAAATATAGAAACCATAATTAAATATTAAGAAACATTATTCAACCATGAACATTCCTAACCCCATATATTTTTATTAAAACCATAACAATAACATGAAATTCATAGATTAAAACATGTGTTTTAAGGAAAATAATAATGAGGGAGAAGAAACATGCCTAAATTATTGAGATTCATGAAGAGAATTTCTCTCTTGAACCCAAAGATGACCACTTTGGAGAAAACCTAGCCAATATTGCTTGAGAAAATTTTCAGAGGATAAAGATCATATTTAATATTTTATAGTGTAGAATGAATACCCCCAAATGTGTTTTAGGGATGTGGGGTCCTAAGGGTTTTAAGTTGGAAATGTCCAAAGTGCCCTCAATTTAAATGCTATAATAAGTCGTCTTTGATTAGGAGTCAATCCATTGACTCAACACCACATCATAAAACTCATAGCCATGAGTCGTATCTTAGATAGTGAGTTAGACGTCCATACAATGTCCTCCTTAATACTCCATTATTCCACTTGTGACCATATAACTTATATGGTCTCGTCGTATCCAATACAGAACCAAAGATATTAGACACTGGACAACATATAACTTAACAATACCACTCGTAACATATCCTAATGGATCTTAGTGAGCCACTCATACATAGAGCTAGGTCAAGCCACTAATTTACTAATTTTATTAATGTCTGTCCTAATAATCATCACTACCCCAAATCACTCATACCACCAAGTTGTAACCAAGATAGAAAACCTAACCACTATCTACTGGACACCTTATGTTTAGGGTCACCTGACCTTTAACCATACCATATGACTCGTAGTTGTTACTAGGACAGGGAGCTTAAATCTCAAGAATTTTCCTAGGGCCAAAATCTAGGGTGTTTAAAAAATAGAGGTACAAAGAAATACCTAAATTAATTAGATTGGTGTGGAAATAGGTAACAATCTTAACCCACTTGCATAATTGATTTTGGTTTATGTATTATTACGTGGTTTGGTTTGTTTATTTAAACTAATGCATAATATAAATGGTTAATTGGTTAAGGTTGGTTTTGAAAATCTTGTGGGGTACACAAAAATACCTTAAGTGATTTTAATAATGGGGTCTATGGGGTACACGAGAATACCCTAAGTGTTGGCTATTAAATTTCTTACAAGTTGTAGTTGTATGCCAATACCACATAAGAATGCCTTAATGTTTGATTGCTAAAATTGGTGGTCGGATTATGTGTTACATGATTTATTTGGGAAATAATGGGAGTTGTGGTATCTAGACATTAAGGTGTGAGTGCAAAGGATGGATACTGGAAACTCATGTTTACCGATAAGAGGGTTGGTTTTGATGACCATGTACTTGTGTTGTACATGTGAATACCCTTAATGTATATTCATATTTATTTATTAGGGAGGGTTAAGTGTATAAAGGAAACCCCAATCATCTATGATATCTTCAGTTCGCAAGGCTAACACACACTGGGTCCCATTCAGGGGGTAACACTTGATCCGTATATCCCGTGGGTGGATTTATGATGTTAAAGCTAAACAAACTCAGTTTAAAGTTGTAAAGTTTATACTAATTCTGTTCCCTATCCCAATATTAATATCTATGTGAATATTCATAGTTGTGTATGGATGTGTACATGTGCTTTGGTTTAACTTTGTTTTGAATTAGTGGCATAATTTTATCCTTATCCATTGAGTTACATGCTACCATTCACTTCACTAATCATCTTTAGATGTTGTATCCCCACGAGATGTAAGAAATATCTATAATTCTATCTCTCTTGCACTTTGATTTGGATTCAGGATCAACTTTAGAGTCATAATAAAGTGGTCAGCTTCTATACTTCGAAAGGTCCTATTTCATGCTTTGGTTTATTTCATGTTTTGACTATTTCTTTGGACTTAGATTTTGCTATGGTCGGGGGCATGTCCTGAGTAGATATTCTTTGATTTTGGTTAGAGGTTTTGTTGGACATTTCTTTGGACATGGGTAAGAATTTTGGTTGTTGTCTAAATTCTTATATCATAATCCTTGAACTTTATTATTTATCTTGTTATATGTTTGGAATTAACTCAACATGGGATATAAGGTTCTTAGTTGTGGGATATTGTGGTTGGTTTATAGTCCTAGTTGGACTTATGGTACTCGACACCGCTAGGCCCTAGTTTGGGTCATATATATTTGTATCAGAGCCTATGCTTATGGAAAATTGGATGTCCACAAAGCCAATTCAAGTAGAGTCTCTTTTATGGGTATGTAGCATACCACACTTATAAGAGAGAGGCTATGAGGCATTTTGGAATGTTTCCATTTTTTTTTGTTCTTTTTAAAACTATAGAGTCTAAGGTCTTGAATCTCCTCTAATTACCATTTATTTATTTCCTATAGCATTCCTCTTAGAAGATTTAAAGCTCGTGGAAACTCCTCTGTCCAACATCAGGACAATGTTGATAGGATATGTCTTGCTTATAGAGTACAGACCTGGTTTAGGAGTCCAGTTCCTGGTTTTACTTCTAGAGTTCCACTTGTCCCCTCCAGTCCTCCTCGAGCTCCTTAGGCTGATGTGTTAAATAAAGAATTTTGTTAGTCTGCTGGCTGAATTGGTAGCCTATTAATCTAAGCGTGTAGCTTCTGTTACTCCATCTTCTAGGGCCACAAGGGTTGGATGGTTTATGAGGTTGAGACCTCCTGTATTCACTGCTTCTGAAGTTAAGAATGATCTTAAAAACATTATCAATGAGATGGAGAAGATCTTGTGTCTTATACATACTTTGGATGTTGAGGGCATTGAATTCACTGCGACCAATTAAAGTATGTAGAGTACTGGTGGTATAAAGAGTGGGAGCAGTTGAGATGTGAAAATGCTAATTCTACCGTATAGGATAACTTCTCTAGTGCCTTTCTGGACTGTTTCTTTTCACAGGAGTTAAGGAAGGAAAACGTAAAAGAGTTTGTCAATTTGAAGCAAGGAAGGATGACAGTTAAGGAGTATGCCTTTAAACTTGATCAGCTGTCCCGATATTCTCCCTAGTTAGTATCTAGTATGAGATCTAGAATAAGGAAGTTTGCTTTCGAGTTATCCCAGGATTTTATTTTGGAGATCTAGATTTTCATGTTGAAAAAGGACATAGATATATCCTGAGTTGTAGTATATATGAAATAATTTGAGGAAGAAAAGAGGAAGTAGGTTGATATTCGGGAAGGCAGAGAAAGAAATTTTGGCATTGATATAAAGGGGGATATCAACAATAAAAATGGTAGGGATGGTAGGAACTGGTCAAAGAAGTAGGGCCATTTTATGTCCTATAGTATTCCCTATCCAAAGTCGTTTGGTAATTATCATTCTTAGCATGATAGTAGGTTTTGGCACAGGGTGCCCCATATCATGCTATAGGGGCTTAGTCCTCTCCATCAATTCCTTCTTGTAGGTTTTGTGGTTTGTTGCATCGTGGATTTTATGAAGAGATGAGGGATAGGTGTTTCAAATATGGTCAGCCAGGGCATATTCTAAGGAACTATCATGTGTGTAAGGTTTCTTCTAAAATTATAAAGGTTATTGTTGCCACCTCATCAGCTCTTGCACCACAGGGTGTTCCATCTAGCTTCGACATTGGTCGGAAGTATCTTTATCCTCTCACTTCTTATCAGGAGTACGGGGCATCTCCTGATGTTGTTACTGGTATGCTGACATTTTTTTGTATTGTGTACTATTTACTTCATTTGGGATCCACTCTTTCTTATGTGACCCTTTTTGTGGCTCTGCATTTAAGTTTTGGTCCTGAGTGTATATCGGACCCCTTTTCTGTTTCTACCCTGGTAGGTGACTCTATGTTTTCTAAGAGAGTCTATAAGGGTTATGTGTTATCGGTTTGTCGTAGAGAAACTTTGTTTGATCTATTTGAATTAGACATGGTCAATTTTGATGTCATAATAGGGATGGAATGGTTGTACACGTTCTATGACTCCTTAGATTGTCAAACCCCTAAGGGCATGCTTAAATTCCCTAAGGAGACAATCATTGAGTGGGAAAGAAGTTCTCTAGTGTCGAAGGGGAGATTCATATCATATATTAGGGCCCAAAAATTTATTTCCAAGGGGTATATTTACCACTTGGTTTGATTTAAAGATTCTAACTTGGTAAGTCCTTCATTACCTTCTATTCCTGTGGTTAATGAATTTCCTAAGGTCTTCCCTTATGATGTTTCCGGTTTCCCTCCGGATTCTATCTCTATCCCTCCTTATAAAATAGCTCCAGTAGAGTTAAAGCAGCTTAAGCAGTAGTTAAAGGACCGTTTAGACAAAGGATTCATCTGTCCTAGCATGTCCTTATGGGGTATATTTATATTTTTCGTATGTAAGAAAGATTGTTCCCTTTGGATATGTATTAACTACTGGCAATTGAATAAGGTGGTGATATGGAATAAGTACCATTTTACAAGGATAGATGATTTGTTTGAATAGTTTCAGGTTGCTAAGTTTTTCTCAAAGATTGATCTTCATTTCGGATATCATAAGTTAAAGATTAGGAAAGCGGACATCCCTATGACTGCCTTCAAAACCCGATATGATTATTTTGATTTTTTGGGTTAACCAATGACCCGATGACATTTATAAACTTGATGAATAAGGTCTTTTGTTAATTTTTGGATTTGTTTTTCATTGTATTCATTGATGATATTTTTGTGTACTCTAAAAGTGTGGTGGATCATGCCGATCACCTTTGTATATTGTTGCAAGCCCTGAAGGATCAATATTTGTATGCTAGTTTGCAAAATATGAATTCTGGTTGAATGTTTTTCTTTTTTGGGACACATTATTTCTAGTAAGGGGAACATGGTAGATCCACAGAAGGTTGCGGTGGTTAAGAAGTAGCCTGGATAATTAACTCTAATCGACATTCTGATCTTCTTGGGTTTAGCCGGTTATTACAAAAGTTTGTCAAAAGTTTCTCTTCTACTACATCCCCTTTAATGAAATTAACTCAAAATAATGTTAAATTCTTGTGGTCTGATGCTTGAGAGAGTATTTTAAAGAAGCTAAAAGATAAGTTGACTTCAACTCTAGTTTTTACTCTTCCCGTAGGCAATGATGGATTTGTGGTTTGTTGTGATGCTTCTAGTATGGGACTTTGTTATGTGTTGATGCTGCATTATAGAAGGGTGGCATATGCTTCTAGGAAGTTGAAAGTTCATGAGAATAAATATTCGACTCATGACTTGGAGTTATTTGTTGTGGTGTTTGCATCAAATATCTGGCATCACTATTTGTATGGAGTTATGTAGATATATTTTCTAATCATAAGATCCTGCAATATGTGTTCACCCCTAAGGAGTTGAATCTCAGGCAATGAAGATGGTTTGAGTTGCTGAAAGTTTATGACCTATGTCTCCACTACCACCCAAGTAAAGCTAATATAGTTGTAGATGCTCTTAGCAGGTTATCCATGGGGAGTCAAACTCATCTGGATGACAAAAAGTGGAAATTTGCGAAAGATATTAACCGTTTGGTAAACTTTGGAGTTCATTTCTTCGAATTTGAGGAAGGTGGTGTGTTTGTGCAAAAGGTGATGAAGTCATCCCTTTGTTGCTGAAATAAAAGAGAAGTAGGTACTGGATTCTTTCTTAATGAATATTACGAGGGATGAGGGACAACAAAAGGTTGTATCTTTTTAGAATAGTGGCGATAGTATCTTGAGTTACCAAGGATAATTATGTGTTCCTGACATAGATGGATTATGAGAGAGGATCTTGGTTTAAGCTCATAAATTCCTTCATAATATTCATCCTGGTTTGGTGTTGATGCTTCATGATCTTAAGGAAATTTATTTGTGGAAAAATATGAATTGAGATGTGGCAAATTTTGTGGACACATACATTGTGCGTTAACACGTGAAGGTTGAGCACTTGAGGCACGAAGGGTTGTATTAAGTGATTTAGTTGTCTTTATAAAAGTGGGACATATTTAATATGGATTTCATTTTCGGTTTTCCTCGGTCATGAAATCAGTTTGATTCAATTTGGGTCATCGTGGATAGAATGACTAAGTCTTCCCACTTCTTCCCAGTGAGGACTAATTATTTGATAGAGGATTATGCTAAGTTGCTCCTCCAGGAGATTGTGAAATTCCATGGGATTCCTGTTTCTATTATGTCAAATTGTGGTACTCAATTCTCATTACACTTTAGGCGTTCATTTCAGAGAGTTTTGGGAACAATGCTGAGCCTTAGTACTGCTTTATATCCGCAGTTGAATTGGTATGAAATAAGGACTTTTAATACATTAGAATATATTCTTCGAGATCGTATGATGAACTTTTGTGGTAGTTGGGTTGAAAAGTTCCCTCTTAGAGAGTTTATGTATAATAACAGCTACCATTCTAGTATTTGAATGACTCCATTTTAGGTTTTGTATGGTAGGAAATGTAGATCTCCTATCAGGTTGTTGAGGCTGAGATGTTAGGCCTGGATTTAGTTTACAAAGCGACGGAGAAGGTAAAGGTTATTTGTGATAGACTTAAAGACGCACAAATTTTCCAAAAGTCCTTTACTAGTCTGAGGCATAGGGAATTAGAGTTTGAGGTTTGCAATTAGGTGTTTTTAAAGGTATCTCCCATGAAGGAGATAATGTGGTTTGGGAAGAAGGGGAAGCTTAGTCCCCGGTATGTCGGCCCGTACTTGGTGTTGAAGAGGGTTGGTAATATTGCATTTAAATTAGAGCAGCCCTCTAGCTTGAACTCCATTCATCCGATATTTCATATTTTAATGTTGAGAAAGTGTGTCAGTGATCGTTCGATGGTTATTCCCTTGGATAATTTAGACATTTCATATTCCTAATTGTATGAGGAAGTCCCAATTACTTTTTTTGATCAACAAGTTCATCATTTACAGAAGAAGGACAAAGCTTTGTTAAAGGTTCTGTTGAGGAACCACAAGGTTAAAGACGCTACTTGTGATACCGAAGAGAACATAGAGTCCAAGTATCCATTTTGTTCTGCACTCTAAATAATCGTGCCTAAAGTACGTGTTATTCTTAACATCTTTGTATTCTGACTTTGTTAAATACAAGAGTAGAGGTACATACAATCCAATCGTGCTAGCAATTTCCTTGACTCGTCATTAAGTACGAATGATCTAACTAGGAGAGTATTGAAATACCTCAGATTTTTGGCCATTGAAAATTCCTTGAATTTCAAGATCACTACCCTAGTTACGATTAGACCCTATGAGTCATAGGGTATCCTCACTAGTTGGTGGGATGAGTCATAACAAAACTAGTAAGTTTGTGGCATGATTCTACTCTGAGTATGAGTGTCTCACTAAGATCCGTAAGGATACATTCGGAGTCATTATGTGTAGTAGTAGGGTGTCCAGTGTAAGTCCTAATTTTGGCTTTGTGTTGACTACAAGTAGACCCTATGATCCGTAAGGTCCTCCTCTAGTTAAGGTATAAGGTTAAAAGTATAGGATGCCTTGGTGGCACTACTTTAGTTACGACTCGTAATGATGAATCGTAAGAAAAGGTTATGAGTCAATGGTTGACTCGTGATAAAAAATGACACATTTTTCAGTTATTAAGTTAAGGGCACTCTGGAAATTTCCCATGTTAACCCCTTGGAACCCATGACTTAAATCCTTCCTTGGGGATTGATTATCACATCATTACCAATAAAACACTCCCAAATTCTTTTTCAAGATCTCTGTTCAAGTTAAGGCTAGGCTTTTAAAGCAAATGGTCATCTAGGGTTCTAAGAGTGCTTTAATCTCATAATTTCTTTGTATTTCCAGCATGTTACTCTTCCATCATTGTAAATTCTATAAAAGCATGTGATTTAAAGATTGTTCATAAGATATTGATGTTGGGTTTTGAACTATGGGTTGAAGCTTTTTAATATAAATTATTTAAATGCATTTTCATGATATATATGAAAGTATTGCCCTTAAATTGATGGTTGGTAAATACATTAGGGTGTATGGTATTGGTAGATGGAAATAGGGTTACAAGGGAATCCCCAAATTAATTGGTTTGGTTGGGAAATTGGTAACAACCTCAACCCACTTGCATAATTGATTTTGGTTTATGCATTGTTACTTAGTTTTGTTTATTTCATGAAACTAATGCATAACATAATGGTTTATTGGTTAAATATGGTTTTGAAAACCTTGTGGGGTACAAGAGAATCCCCCAAGTGATTTTATTAATGGATTTGAAACATCCTGGGTTTTGACGTTTAGAAAATTTCCTGGAAATCCATTCTCCAGACCCAATATGACTAATGGGTATGAGTCGTATATTGGGGTATGAGTGGTATAGTCCTATCATTTGCTGACCAGTGTTAGTTTTTGGGATTGTTTTGGTCACTAGAATAGGTATGACTTAAGGGTTTGAGTCAAAGGGCTTGGTATGAGCCGTATCAAGGACTCATATAGTGGGCAGTGTTTGATCTTCATGATATTTCATTTTTCCAGGGATATGGGTAATGTGTATGAATTGAATATTGTTGTTACAACTTAATTGGATGAGTCATATACTGGACAGTGCTTGATCTAAGGTTTGAGGATTGTATACGAGCGGTGGATACCTATTGCTTAGGAGGGTACGACTCATATGGGTCAGTCACATCCCTATGACAGGTTTTTTAGGGATTTCAGTGTGGGTATTTGGGACATTTCTCTACTAACCCTAAATATGAACTTCTAATAGACAAAGGAGGTTAGTAACCCTATTATTCTATTTATTAACACTTAGAAACTATTCCAAAACATCTCATAATTCACTCAAGAGCTTTTGGGGCAAGAAGGCTAGGGTTTCATCTTACAGAGAGCATTGGGGATTTCTTTGTTGATTTATTTTCATCAATTCTTTAGTATAAGTCATGATTCTCTTCCCTTATTGTAATTTAAACTAAAGGCATGGTTTATATGATTGATTTTATGGTTTTACTATTTCATGATTATTGTTTTAGACTATTATTTCTGGGTTTTGATTATACTTTTTATATGCATTAATGGTGGTTTGGGAAATTGAAGTTCATGGAAATGGTTTAATGGTCTTTGGAATTGGTTTTGGTTATATTATGCCCCCAAGGTGTTTGATAAAATGCTAATAAAAATATGTTCATTGCGTTGACTTCTTTTAATAGAACTCTTGTATGTTATAAACTGAATAAAGTATTTATGCATGGTTTAAATGATTCAAAAAGGCTAAAGGCTAAATGGTTAAGCTTGTGGAGAACATGAAAGTCTCCCAAGTGTATTTAATAGGGTAATTGGAAGGGCATCAAAGGTCCCCTTAAACTAAATTGTTTGGCTATAGATATTACTTATAAGTGATAGGGTGGTATGATGATACCACTAATGTTGGCCTTTCTTAATAATAGGTAAATGTATTTTTGGAATGTGGTTTTAATTGGGAATTAATAGCGGGGTGTGTAGCAAAGCCATAGAAGGTGGAGGTCTCGAGGGGGAACAAAACCAAAAACTCATAGTTGTCGATATGTGGGGTTTTAATGACCATGTGCGTGTATCACATTATATATTTGCGGATGTACTAGTCATCCCATGGGATATTCTCCAGTTGTAAGGCTACACACACTGGGGCACTTTCTGTAGGGTTAGCTGAACGCATATGGCCCGTGGGTGGTTATGAAGGCAAAGCTACAAAACCTAGGTAAAGATTTTAAATGCATGATAAAACTGGTTCTCTTTCCTGGCAGTTATATATGTATGGTTATGTACATTATTGATGGTTTCACTTAGTTTTATGACTGGCATTATTTTATCCTTATCTTGAGATTAATCATAATGGGCATTCGCTAACCCCGTCTACTGGTGGTTGTATACCCTCACTATACAGGAACCCTCCATCCTACTCCTCATGTTTAGCATGCGGCTTCAGTATCAATATTTGGACTAAAGTGGTGATCTTCTATCCTTTCGAATGATATCATTTCATGTTATGGATTTATTTAGACAGTTATCTTTTATTTTGGATATTAATTTTGGCCATGGTTGGGGGTATTTCCCAATCAGATTTGTTTATTTTTGCTGGAATTATCGAACATAATTTCTCACTATTTCGTAATACTACAATTTTTGATTGATTTTCATATTATGTTTTGGTATTCCTTTTAGTTTATGGTCTATAGTTTTGTTTTATATAGTTGAGAGGTTGTTGCGGTATAATTTGACTTGGTTGGGTCGGTCATGATTGTGACCTTATCCCAGAGTCTTAACGATAACAGAACACTATCTTGTTATATGTTCAAAATTCAGCTCATCTAATGCCGGATAAAGGTGGTTAGGTTGGGTAAAAAGGACGGTCCTTGGTTCTGGTTGGACTTTGGATTCCCATTATTACAAAACCTTGGATCAGGTTGGGTCGGTTCAAGTTGATATCAGATCCTAGGTTCATGGTAAACTGGGATGTTCACAAAGTCATGTCGAGTAGAGTCTCTTTTAGGGGTGTGAAGCCTGCCACACGTATATGAGAGAGCCTACAAGACAAGGAATGTTTCACCTTCTTGGTAGTCTATCTTCAATCTTGAGTTCTCAATCCAAGAATATCCACTAATCCTTATTTGATAATCTTTCAGATCATGTCTTCTAGATCTTGAACACAAGGAAATTCTTCTTTTCCATCTGGGATAATGCTAAAAATATACGTCCTAAGTCCGGTGTACATCTTTGATCTCATGGTCCTATTGGAGTTTCTCATATTATGGCTTGTTATTCTCAGGCCCCTTAGGGCAATGTGACGAATGCTAAATTTCATCAGTCTATTCATGTCATTGCCCGATTGGTTACTGCTCAGGCTGAGTGGGGTACAACTAGTGCTTTGTTTGATGAGGCCATAGGGGTTGGTCTATTTATGAAGATGGGTCCTCCAACTTTTACTGGGGTGAAGGTGGAGGAGGATCCATAGGTCTTCTTGGATAAGATGGAAAAGATCTTTCGGGTGATGTAGGCTACTAATGTGGAGGGGGTTAATTTTGGTGCTTATCAGCTCAAGGATTTTGCTTATCAGTGGTATGAGGAGTAGCATAGGGATAGTGGTGATATTAAGATGACAAATTGTGGAAAGCCTTTTATAATACCTTCATGTATCGATTATTTCCTCAAGAGTTAAGGGAAACAAAGATGAAGGAGTTTGTAAACCTCGGGTAGGGGAGGATGTTAGTAAAGGAATATTCTTTGAAGTACCATCGGCTATCAAGGTATGCTCCTGATATGGTAGTTGATATAAGGTCGAGAATGAGGAAGTTTGCCTCTAGGTTGAATAAATATTTGATTTAGGAGAGCAAGACTACTTTGCTTATTAAAGATATGGATATCTCAAGGTTGACTGTTAATGTACAACAGGTTGAGGATGAAAATAGAAAGCAGGCAGAGTATGGGGATAGGCAGGGAAAGAGGAGTAGGTTTTCTGATCAGGAAGCTGCTCAGTCTTAAGGTTGTAGGTATGGTAGAAATGGGAATAAAAATAAGTGGGGGAGTTCATGTTCCTTTTCTTCTGGATATCCTTATCAGTCTCGAGACAAACGTCATCAAGGGGGTGATAATTCTCGGGCACAGGTTACCCAATATAAGGCAAGCTGAGTTTAGTCATTTCTCTGTGCCTTTCTTGTTGATTATATGGTCATCCTAATCAGGTTTATTGTGAGTAAGCAAGGGAAAAGTGCTTCAAGTATGGCCAGGTAGTCCATCGGCTCAAATATTGTCTCGTCAATAAGGTTTCTATGGGGGCGAATAATGTTTATGTGGACTCATATTCTTCTCCTACACCTCGTGGGGTGGCATCTTCTTTTGTTACTTCCCATGGTTCTAGTGTCAGTTGGAATAGGTTGTATGCTTTAGCATCCTGACTGGACTCCAAGGCATCACCTGATGTCGTTACTAGTACATTAAAGCTTTTCTCCCGTGATGGATATTGTTTGTTTGATCTTGGGTATGCTCTTTCTTATGTGATTCCATATGAGGCAGTGTCTTTTGGTTTGGATCCAATAATGTTATCTTAGATCATTTTTCTATTTCTACCTTGGTACATGACTCAGTTATTGCTAATAGAGTCTATAGGGGGGTGTGTTACTGTTGGTAGCAAGCAGAACTTGGTGGACCTATTCGAGTTAGATGTGGTAGATTTTGATGTATTTATAGGTAAGGATTTGTTGAATTCTTGTTATGCTTCTGTGGATTATCGGACCCGTAGGGTTATCTTTATATTTCCTGCTGAATCGGTTAATGAATGGGATAGTAGTTCTGTATCTCCTAGGGGGTGGTTTATTTCTTATCTTAGAGATCGAAGGTTAATCTCTAAGGGTTTTCTTTATCACTTGATCTGGGTTAAAGATTCTAGCTTAGAAGGTCCTTTTTTGTCTTCGGTCCCTATGGTTAATAAGTGTCTAGAGGTCTTTTCTATGATCTTCCTGGTGTTTCTTCTTATAGGGAAATAGAGTTTTGTATTGATTTACTTTCGTACACTCATTCAATTTCTATTTCTCTGTATAAAATAGCTCTGATTGAGTTGAGGGAACTCAAGGAGAAACTTATAGATCTTCTGGATAAGCGTTTTATTTGTCCTAATATTTCTACATGGGGTACACTGGTGTTGTTTGTTCACAAGAAGGATGGTTGCCTTCGGATATGCATTGAATACAGGTAGATGAATAAGGTGATGGTCAAGAATAAACATCGTCTTCCTCAGATAGATGACTTATTTAACCAGTTACAGGGTGCCAAGTTATTCTTTAAGATAGATCTTCGGTCTGGGTTCTATCATCTTAAGATTAGGGAGTTACATATCCCTAAGATGACTTTTCGTACTCGGTATAGGAATTTTGAGTTCTTGGTAATGTCATTTGGGTTAACCAATGTTTCGACAACATTATGGAGTTGATGAACAAATTGTTCAGGCAGTAGTTGAATCTCTTCATCATTATTTTTATTGATGACATTCTGGTTTAATCGAAGAGTGAGGTGGATCATGCTAATTACCTCTGTGTAGTGTTTCCAACCTTAAAGGAACAAAACTTTTTGGCCAAGTTCTCTAAAGATGAGTTATGTTTGAACATTGTGACTTTCTTAGGCCATATTATTTTTAGTGAAGGGATCTTGGTTGATCCATAGAAGATTGATGTAGTGAAAAGGTGGCCTAAGCCCACAACTACATCTGATATTCCGAGCTTATTGGGTTTAGCCAGGTATTATAGGTGGTGTGTGGAAATATTTTGTTTGATAGCTGCTGCTTTAACTAAGTTTAATCAGACAAAGGTTAAGCTCTCTTGGTCGGATACTAATGATGGGAGTTTTGAGAAGTTAAAGGATAACTTGACTTCGACTCTAATGCTCACCTTTCCAAAAGACAAAAATTGGTTTATCGTTTATCATGATGTATCTTGGGCAGGGCTTTGTTGAGTTTTGATGCAGCAAGGAAAGGTGATTGCCTATGTATCCAGGTAGTTGAAGGTACATAAGAGAAATCATCCTACTCATGATTTAGAGTTGTTGGCAGTTGTGTTCGCTTTGTAAATATGGCAGCATTATTTGTATGGTGTGCATGTGGATATCTTTTTTTATCACAAGAGTCTTTATTACGTGTTCTCTCTGAAAGATCTTAATCTCAGCCAGAGAGGGTGTCTTGAGCTTCTGAAGGATTATGTTATAAGTCTTCACTACTACCCAGGTAAGGCTAGTGTGGTTGCTGATGCTCTTAGCAGGTTATCCATGAGGAGTTTCACTTATGTGGAGAAAGGTAAGAGGGAATTGGTAAAGGATATTCACCGCTTGGTTAATCCTGGAGATCTTCTCTTTGACTCTAAGGATAGTAGTCTAATGGTGTAAAAAGTTTTTCGATTGTCTCTTGGTGCAGAGATTAAGGAGAAGCAAGTGATTCATCCTCACTTGATGAAAATCAAGAGTAACATTGGTGGGTAGAAAGTAGTGGTGTTTGAGATTTGTGGTGATGATACTTTATTGTACCAATAGAGGTTGTGTGTTCCTGATGTTGATGGGCTACAGCAAAAGAATTGTGCGGAGGTGCATGAGTCGTGCAATGTTGTTCATCCCAACACGACGAAGATGTATCATGATCTGAAGAAGATATATTAGTGGAATGTCATGGATAGGGATGGGGCTGATTTCGTGGCCAAGTTTATGGTGTGTCAACTAGTTAAGATTGAGCACATAATACCCAGGGGGTTGTATCAAGAAATTGATTTTCCCGAATAGAAGTAGGAAGTGATAAATATGGTCTTTATAACCGGTCTTCCTTGATCTAGGAATCAGTATGATTGTATTTGATTCATTATGGATAGGATGCGCAAGTCTATGCATTTTTTGCAAGTACGGACAACCTTTTTGGAAGAGGATTATGCGCGGTTGTATCTTTAAGAGATTGTGAAGCCGCATAGGGTACCTATTTTGATTATTTTTTATTGTTTTACGCAGTTTATGTATCATTTCTATTGGTATTTCTAGAAAGTGTTGGGGACTAAGGTTAGTCTAAGTACTTCTTTTCATCCACAGTCGGATGGGCAAGCGGAGAGAACTATTCAAACATTTGAGATATGCTTCGAGCCTATTTGTTTGACTATGGTCATAATTGGGTTGAGCATCTAACCTTGGTGGAGTTTGCTTAATACAATAGTTATCATACGAGTATTGTAATAGCTCCATTCGAGGCATTGTATGCTAAGATATATAGATCTCTTATTTAGTGGTTTGAGCTTAGAAAGAAGACATGTTTGGTCCGGATTTGGTTTATCAGGCGATGGAGTAAGTTAAGATGATTTGCGATAGGCTTAAAGCTTCCCTAAGTCTCCAAAAGTCCTATGCGGATATTAGGCATAGAGATTTGGAGTTTGAGGTCGGGGATAGGGTGTTCCTCAAGGTGTCTCCCATTAAGGGAGTGGTGCGATTTGGAAAATGGGGGATACTCAGTCTTCAGTATGTTGGTCCTTATATGATTTTACGGAGAGTTGGTAAAGTTTCTTATAAGTTAGAGTTTCCATCTAACTTAAGTTTGTTATCCCATCTTTTATGTTAATATGTTGAAGAAGTGTCTTGGTGATCCTTCTTCGGTTGTTCCTTTGGAAGGTTTGGGTATCTCAAATTCTCTGTCTTATGAAGAGGTTCCAATTGAGTTATTAAATAGGATAGTTTACCGTTTGTGGACAAACAATGAGGCTTCAGTTAAGGTTCTATGGTGGAACCATAAGTTGGAAAAAGCTACTTGGGAAGTGGAAGAGGACATAAATTCCAAGTACCCACATATTTTTTTGCTCTTGGGATTCGTGCTGAAGGTATGTGTCTTGAACACATCTTTAATTTATGAGTTTATAAAGGAAAGATTATCATCTTTGCCTCTTTGTTTTCAAACTCTGTTGAAAGGATGTTTGATAATACAAATGACTCTGTGTGTGGTTATCCCTACCTTGTCCGTCATTCGGGGATGAATGTTCCTAGTGGGGGAGACTGAAACATCCTAGGTTTTGACCTTAGAAAATTTCCTAGAAATCTGTTCACCGGACCCAATATGACTCATAGGTACGATCATTATGCTTGGGTATGAGTGGTATTGTCCTATCGTATCCTGACCAGTGTTAGTTGGTGGGATGATTTTGGTCAGTGGAATTGGTATGACTTAAGGGTATGATTCGTATGGCTTGGTAAGAGTTGTATCAAGGACTCGTATAGTGGGCAATGTTTGATCCTCCTGGTATTTCATTCTTCCAGGGATACGGTTCAAGGGCATGGATCGTATGTTGTGGTTACAACTTAGTTGGATGGGTCGTATACGGGATAGTGTTAGATCTAAGGGTTGAGGCTTGGATACAAGTGCTGGATATCGATCGTATATGAGGGTACAATATATATGGTTTAGTCGTATCCCTGTGATGGGGTTTTAAGGGAATTAAGTAGGGGTATTCTGGACATTTCTCTACAAACTCAAACTAGGACCCATGTCTTCGAATACACTTAGGAGGTTATTTACCCTATTATTTTATTCATTAATAATTATATACTATTCCAAAACATCTCATAATTCTTTTAAGAGTTTTTGGGGCAAGAAGGCTAGGGTTTAATCTTATGAATTTCTTTGGGGTTTGCTCTGGTGATTTCTTTACGTGAATTAAGGAATGATTCTCTTCCTTCATTGTAATTTCCACTAAAGGCATGGTTTATATGATTGATTTCATGGTTCTGCTATTTTATGATTATGGTTTTAAACTATAATTTGGAGGTTTTTATATTTAATGATGGTATAGTTTTCTATGGTTTTAATTATTCTTTTTATATGTATTAATGGTGGTTTTATCAAATTGGATAGCATGGTAATGGTTTAATGGTCTTTGGAATTAATTTTTATTATATGATGCCCCCCAAGGTGTTTGATAAAATGCTTATAAAGATATGTTTATTGCATTGACTTCTTTTAGCAAAACTCTTGCATGTTTTAAACTGGATAAAAGATTGATGCATGGTTTAAACGGTTTGAAAAGGCTAAAGTCTAAATTTCTAAGCTTGTAGAGAACATGGAAGTCTCCCATGTGGATTTAATATTGTAATTTGAAGGGCACCTAAGGCCCCCTTAACCTAAATGGTTTGACTATGGATATTACTTACAAGTAATGGGGTGAATGATGATACCATTAATATTGGCCTTGGTTAATAAATGGTAAATGAATTTTTTGGACATGGTTTCAATTTTTCATTAATGGAGGGGTGTGTAGCTTTGCTGAAGAAGGTGGAGGCCCCGGGGGGACCAAAACTGGAAACTAAAACTTGTCGATATGAGGGGTCTTGATTACCATATGCGTGTTTCACATTTTATACTGGGGGATATAATAGTCATGACATGGGATATTCCCTGGTCGTTCGATGACATACACTAGGTCTCTTTCAACAAAGAGAGTTAAATCAATGTAGCCCATGGGTGTTTATGACGACAAAGCTACACAACCCAAGTATATGTTTTAAATGAATGTTAAACCCGATTTCCTTTTCCCGACACTTATATATGTATGGTTATGTTCATTATGGATGTTTTAACTTGGTTTTATGACTGGTATAATTTTATCCTTATCTTGAGTGTCATGCTAGTGGTGATTCGCTAACCCCCTCTACTAGCAGTTGTATACCTATGCTATGCAGGAACCGACCATCCTACCCCTCCTTTTTAGCACAAAGAATTGGCATCAGCATTTGGACTGAAGTGGTGAGCCTCCATTATTTCAGAAGGCATTATTTCATGTTATGGATTTATGAAGACACTTATCTTGTTTTTTATATTGGTTTTGTCCATGTTTGGGGGCTTGTCCCACCTAGATTTGTTTATTCTTTAGGATATAGGCTTTGTGGTACTTCTTGAGGTTGGTATGGGTGGGATAGGTAGATGTTTCCGTCTTAGCATTGTTATTAATATTGAGGATGGCATTATCATACATGATTTCTCACTGTTCTATCATACTACAATTTGGGATTTAATTTTATATTATATTTTGGTATTCCCTTTGGTTTATGGTCTATGGTTTGGTTTGGTATGTTTGGGCATTTGTTGCGGTATTGTTGGACTCGGTTGGGTTGGTCACGGTTGTGACCCTATCCTAGAGTCTTAATGAGAACAACAACGCTATCTTGTTATATGTTCGTAATTCATCTCATCTAAGTTCGGATATAGGTTGTTGGTTGGGTAATAGTGGGTGGTCCCCGATGCTGAGTTGCACTTGGGATGCCTATTACGATAAGGTCCGAGGTCGAATTATGTCAGGAATCTGTGAGGTACATGGGAATCCCTTAAATGATGGGTAATGAAATTTCTTGCAGGCTATGGTAGGTGTGACGATACCACTTAATAATGCCTTAATGTTTGACTCCTGAAATTGGTGGTTGGATTATATGTTATATGTTTTAATTTGGAAATAATGGGAGTTTAATTATCTAGCCGTGAAGGTTTGTGTCCGAAGGACTAATACTGGTAACTCATGTTTGCCGACATGAGGGTTGGCCTTCATGACCATGTACTTTTGGGGTACCAGGAAATCCCACAAGTGTATATTCATATATATGTAGCATATAGGGTGAAAAGTACAAGGTAATCCCTGATAATTTATGATATCTCCTGTTGGTGTGGCTAACACGCACTGGGGACCGGTCAACAGGTAGCATTGGATCCATATATCCCGTGGGTGGATTAGTGATTGTAAGTCTACACAATCTCAGGTTAATGTTTTTAAGTTTATGCTAAGCCCATTCCCTATCCCAACATTATATCTATGTGTATATACATAGATATGCATGGATGTGTAGACCTATTTTTGTTTGACATGGTTTTTAATTGATGGCATTATTTTATCCTTATCCTTGAGTTACGTTCTAGAGTTCGCCCCGCTAACCATTAATGGACACTGTATCTCATTGCGATGCAGGAACTGGTATACTTCTACCTCTCTTGTACTTTGATTAGGAATTAGGATAAACTTGTTAGTCTGACTGAAATGGTGAGCTTTCATACTTTGGAAGGCCTCATTCATGCTTTGGTTTATTTCCTGTTTTGACTATTTCTTTGGACTTGGTTATGGCTATGGTCGAGGGCATGTCCCAATTGGATATTATTTTATTTTTGTTTGAGGCTTGATTGGACATTACTGTGCACTTGGGTGCAGATGTTGGTGGTTGTTTAAATTCTTATTACAGAATCCTTGAACTTTGTTCTTTATCTTATTATATGTTCAAAGTTCACCCAACATAGGATGTAAGGTGCCTGTGGTCGTGGAAATATGGATGCCTTTTGGTCCTAGTTAGACTTGAGGTAGCCGAAATGGCCTGGCCCGGGTTTAGGTTGTTTCATCAAGTCATGTGAGGTATAGGCAATATTACTTGATTAAGAACTTAATTTCAGAGAAGAACTATTAGTCTTAAAATTTAGGACCAAAAAAGTACAAATTTTTGCATACATGGATTAAAACATTTTACATTAAGGTTTATTAGATCTTAATCTCAGAGGATTTTAAATTAAAATTCCTATGGCATAAATAAATTAATCCTACATGGAAATGCAACAATGCTATTTCAAATTGGAAGAATTAAGCTAAATTACCTCATCAATTAGCTTAGGATGGATCCTTTTTTTTTTCACGATGAATGCATTTCATGAGAAATTGGATGATCAGCATATCCTTCTTACGCTGAGTTGAATTTTTACAATGTAGAATCTAATTACACTTAACATAGATAGGAATTTTGTCCTTATTATTTTTCTCTTAGTATCTTGAATCGTTCTCTAAAGCTTAGCTGCATAAAAGAAGAATATCAAATATAAACTTCCTTTCAATTAATATAACTACCTAAAATAGAAATATTACTCAAATTCTTCAAGAAAGAGAACAAATACAAGATTATACACTTTTCTACCATGACAAAAAACACAAGACGACGAGTTCAATAAATAATTTTAACTAGATGTAAACTAAAAGGATGCTCGTGGAGAGTTGTTTCCGAACCCTATTTAAAAACACAAAATATTAACTTTAGGCATCAAGTAGAAACCTTAATGTTGTATCCCCTCAATTCACATACTATGACATCATTTTATGTCTTGCATTCTCTTAAGGGTGTTTGAATTACTATGACATCCCCAATAGAATCCAACACCAAAAAACACAATATCGTGAATAAAGATTCACCAAACATAAGTGCAACCCAACTCATTCCAATTTAATTTTTTTATTACCTTATCAAAACACTAAATTAATCAGTATTATGTCAATAAATATTTTTTCATAATCTCAACTACACATCAATTTTACTATTGACTTATAGCAGAATAAGTGAAAGAAATAGTTAGTAAAGAACAAAATTATGTGATCATCCACCATAATTCACAATGGACATAAACAATTAGCTAATGAGATGAGTTTACACGATGAACTCAAAGATAAGTTAAGTTGGTTAGCTTGGCTAATATGTCAAACACCCTGGGTTCTTGTACTTATAAAATTTGTGAGTTTGAGCCTTATATTGATCCTATGACTCAGCATACTAGTCGTATGATGTGGGTACGGGTCAGGTCACCCAACTAGTAAGTTATCCAATGTGTGGTGGTTGGGGTTCTATTGTCTTAACGACTTGGTGGGTACGGGTCATATGGGTTGGTGAAGGTTTGTTGGTTTTGTCCTTCACATAATCTAAAACTTTATAACTTCACTTGGATTTGTGTATGAGTGGCTCAGTAAGAGCCGTAAGAATTGGGTACGAGTGGTAAGTTGTAATTATATGTTGTCTAGTGTCAATCCCTTTGGATTTTTCCTCGGGTACAACTGGACCATACTAGTCGTATGGTCTGTTCATGAGTTGGGGGCCTTGAAGTCATATATTGGATAGAATATGATATCCAACTTTCTGATCTAGGTACAAATAGAAGGTACCACTCGTACTATATGGGTACGAGTGAGGGGTCCAAAGCATACCCATCTACAGGAATTTTTGCAGTTTAAGTTGGGGGTATTCTGCAGCTTTTCCCTCTTCACTCCATTTGACCCCATCACCTAAAATATCTTTTGGGGCTTTATCAACCTTCTATTCTCAATCAAACACTCTTAAACACTCCTAAAATCCCTATAAAGATTTGGATTGAAGAAAAGGCTATGGTTTCTTTAAATCAATCAATAAAGACTCTTACGAGTGGTTTTTCTGCATTTTCCTTGTTGTCTATGGGAATGTTACTCCTCTCTTATTGTTAGATCAAATAAAAGCATGTTTTAGTGTATGATTTTCATGGCATTAATATGATATGGTTTTTGGTTTTTAAGTATATGTTGTTTGTTTTGGTTGTCCTTGTTTGGATAATGTTTTCCCATATTTTTCTTATTCTTTTTATGTTAAATCATGATTTGAACATGTGGTTGAATGGGAATGGTCAATTGATACTTGGTGTTGTATTTGGAAGCTATATGCCCTCGACTTTTTTGTTAAAATGCCAATGATATTGCTTTTATCACATAAATTAACTATTAATGATGCCTTTGCATTGCATAATATGGTAATGGAACCTAAATTTGTTTAAATGGTTTTAATTAGATTGGAAAGGCCTTGATGGCCATTGAAATGGTTTAATTGGAAACTTGGGTTTCAAATTTTTTTAATGCTTATGGTATGACATAAATGGAAAGACTTGCAAGCTCATATTTTGGTATGCCGATACCAATGATTAATGCCTAATTAAAAGGACTCATTTGTAATTCGTTGGTCGTGTATTAAGGGTTTTAATATAGGTTTAACTGGGGATATGTTAGCAGAGCTATTGTAGGTGGTGGTCTCAGAGGGACCAAAATTGGAAACTCACATTTGCCGATGTGACGTATGTCTTAGTGACCATGTTCATCATGTCACATTTATATTTTGGGAGATGCACTAGTTATCTAAGGTTTTTCGTCAGCTCATTTGGCTAAAACGTATTGGGGCCCTTTCAGTAGGTGGAGATGAACCAATGAAGCCAATGGGTGGATTTATGACGGCAGAGCTACACAATCCCATGTTCAAGATTTTAAATGCATGCTAAACCCAGTTCGATTTCCCAACATAGTATATGACATATGATTATTTACTTTGGTTTTTAATAATGGAATTATTTTATCCTTACTCTTGATATATGCTAGCATTGACCCGCTAACCTGTGTACGAGTGATGTATCCCTACGTGATGCAGAAATCGGCCATACTACTTCACTTGCTCAGTTATATAAGATTTGGGAAAAACTTTGTGTAGGATTGAAGCGGTGAGCTTCCATACTATGGAAAATTTCATTTTATGTTATGGAGTTCTTTCAGACTTTTGTTTATTTTCTAGACTTAGGTTTTGTCTATGGTTGGGGGCATGTACCAACATGATATTCTTGGATTTTAGTTAGAGGCTTTGTGTGACTACTATGGGCATGGGCGGTGTCGCTATTGGTGTTAGCTTTGGCATTGGTACTGATATTGAATCTAACACCAGTTGGATGCTTTGTTGGATGTTTTGATAGTTATGGCTATGAACTTTATTAAATCCCTTTCAATTATAATTGTTCTATTTTTCTATATGTTCAAAATTTATTTTACATAGGGTACATGGAAGTTATGCTTGGGTATAACGGGTGGTCTCCGATCCGGGTCAGTCTTGAGACACCCGACACAACTAGACCCTAGTTTTGATCATGTCATATTGGTATCAGAGCCCTAGGTTCATGGTAAATTGTGATTCAACAAAGCTATGTTGAGTATAGTCTGTTTTAAAGGTGTGTAGTATGCCACACTCATAAAAGAGAGACTATGACGCATTTAGGAATATTTCTCTTTCTCATGTTCTATTTTTAAGATTTAGAGTCTAAGGTCCTAAATTCTCCTCTAATTCGTGTTTGTTTTCTTTTTAGAGCATGCCACCTCAATGATTTGAATCTCATGGAAACTGTACTATCCTACCTGAGGATAACATTGTTCGGACCTGTCCTACTTATGGGGTCTAGACTCGGTCTAAGGGTCCAGTTCCTAATTTTCTTCTTGGAGTTCCACGGGTTCCCTCCTGTCCTCCTCTAGCTTCTAAGGCTGATAATACAATTGCTAAGTCTCATTGGTCTATTCATATGTTAGCTCAGTTTGTAGCTTCTCAGGCTAAGCGTGGTACATCTATCACTCCATCTTTTGAGGCTATAAAGGTTGGCAAGTTCATTTGGTTAAACCCTACGACCTTTACTGATGTTAAGGTGGAGGAGGATCCTCAAGGTTTTCTGGATGAAATGGAAAATATATTTCGTGTTATGCATTCCACGGATGTGGAAGGCATGGAGTTTTTTGCTTATCAGGTGAAATATGTGGTGTACCAATGGTTCAAGGAATGGGTTGAGTAAAGGGTTGATGATGGTGAGTCAACTCTTTAGGAGGATTTCTCTAATTCTTTCCTGGACTACTTCTTTTCGCAATAATTGAGGGAAGAAAAGATGAAAGAGTTTGTTAATCTGAAGCAAGTCAAGATATAAGTGAAGAAGTATGCCTTGAAGTTCCACCATTTATCTCGATATGCTCTAGAGATGGCTTCTAGCATGAGAGCTACGTTGAGGAAGTTTGCTTACGAGTTGTCCAAAGATTTTATAGTGGAAAGTAAGTTTTCCTTGTTCATCCAACACATGGATATCTCCAGGTTGGTTGTGTACATGCAATAGGTTAAGGTAGAGAATAAGAATCGGGCTGAGATAGAGGAGAGGGAGGGAAAGATGTTTATGTTCTATGATTAGGTGTTGTCCAACAGCAGAGTGGTAGGGATGGAGGTAACTCTAAAGAAGAAATGGGGAAATTTTAGGTCATACTCTACGACTATTGCGCCTTACCCAAATCCATCCGGTGGGAAGAATTTCCAAGGTGGCAAGAACTTTAGGGCACCAGGTGCCCAATCTCAGGTTAGTGGAGCCCGGTGAGCTTCATAATATCCTCCTTGCAGGTTTTGTGGTAGATACATTGGGGGAATTATAAAGAAAGAAGGGATAAGTACTTCAGCTATGGTCAGCCAGGGCACATAATTAAGAATTGTCCAGTGGCCAAGGTTTCTTCAAGGTTGAACAAGGTTCCTGTCGGTCATCATCAGATCCAACACCAAAAGGTGCACCATCTAGTTTTGGTATAGGTCAGAATGATTTCTATCCTCTCACTATCCGACACGAGTTTGAGGCATCGCCTTCTGTTGTGACCTATATGTTGAAACTCTTTACTCATGATGTGTACTTTTTACTTGATCTAAGTTCCTCTCTCTCTTATGTAACCCTATTTATGGATACGTATTTTGTTTTTTGTTCGGGGTATTTTTATACCCTTTTTCTATTTCTACCCTAGTAGGTTACTCTGTGATTGTTAGAGGAGTCTGTAGAGGGTGTGTGGTATCTGTTGGTAAAAATGAAACTATCATGGATCTGTTTAAATTATATATGGTCGACTTTGATGTAATACTAGGGATTGATTTGTTGCACGCATGTTATGCTTCTGTAGACTCTCGAATCCTTAAGTTTGTCTTTAAATTCTCTAATGAACTATTGATTAAGTAGGAGGGTGGTTCCCTAACTGTAAAGGGGGAGTTTTTACCTTATCTTAGCAAACAAATATTAATCTCTGAGGGTTGTTTCTATCATTTAGTCTGGGTTAAAGATTTTAACTCAGAGGGTCCTTCTATGCATTCTGTCCCAGTGGTGAATGAATTTCCTGATGTATACCCGAATGACCTTCTTTATTTTCTTCCTGATAGGGAGATTAAGTTTGCGATTGATGTTGTTCCAGATAATCACCAATTTCTATTCCCCTATATAGAATGGATCTAGTGGAGTTGAGGGACATTAATAAGCAAATTGAGTATCTTTTAGATACGGGTTTCATCAATCCTAGTATGTCTTATTTTGCATAAGAAGGATGGTTCCCTTAGGTGTGCATTGATTACCGATAGTTGAACATGGTAACGGTAAAGAATAAGTACCCTCTTCCAAGGATAGATGATTTGTTTTATCAGTTTCAAGGTGGTAAGATTTTCTCAAAAATTGATATTTGCTTCAGGTACTACAAGCTTAAGATTAGGGAGGTGGATATCTCTAAGACTACTTTCCTTACTATGTATGGGCATTTTGATTTTTTGATTATGTCTTTTGGGTTGACCAATCCTCCTGCGACACTCATAGATTTGATGAATAGGGTCTTCCATTGGTTTAATGATCTTCTTGTTATTGTTTTTGTAGATGACATTTTTGTGTACTAGGAGAAAGGCGGATCATGCAAATTACCTCCTCATTGTGTTACAGACCTTGAAAGAGCAATACTTGTATGTCAAAATCTCAAAATATGAGTTCTGGTTGAACACTATAACTTTTTAAGGTCATATCATTTATAGTGAGGGGATCATGGTAGATCCACAGAAGTATAATATGCTGAAAAAATGTCCTATACCTATGAGTCTAATTGATATTCGAAGCTACTTAGGTTTAACTTGCTACAGGAGATTTGTATAGTATTTCTCGACTATAGTTGCCCCCTTGACTAAGTTGACTCAAAAGAAGGTAAAGTTCTTGTGGTCTGATACTTGTGAGGGGAGTTTTGAGAAGCTGAAGGATGAGCTAACTTCAACTATTGAATTGACCTTGCCTAAAGGTACTGATGGGTTTATGGTCTACTGTGATGCATCCCGTGTGGGACTTGGTTGTGTTATGATTCAAAATAGAAAGTTAATATCTTATGACTCTAGACAGTTGAAGATGCATGAGAGATATTATCTAACTCATGACTTGGAATTTTTAGTTGTGGTATTCACATTAAAAATCTGGCAATACTATTTGTAAGGAGTGCATATGGATATCATTTCTGATAATAAGAGCCTGCAATATGTGTTTACCCAGAAGGAACTTAACCTAAGGAAAAGAAGATGGCTTGAGCTTCTTAAGGACTATGATATAAGTTTTCACTACCACCCAAGTAAAGCTAACATGTTTGCTGATGCTCTTAGAAGGTTATCCATGGGGAGTATAGGTCATGTGGATATAGGAAAGTGGGAGTTGGTGAAAGACATTCACAGTTTAGCCAATCTTGGGTTTCATTTCATGGACATCAATGATGGTGGTGTGTTGGTAAAGAAAGTGGTTTGGTCTTCTCTTTGATACTAGTCAAATGGCCATCTTAGCTTTTGATGACATCTTTGGAGGCCAACATATAGAGACTCAAAACTTGGTCACCTCGAGGATACATGAACATGCATGGAGGACCTATTTTGAACATACCATTAAGCAAGGTTATGTGTGAAAGATTGCTTGGAGCTTTGAAGACTTGAGGACTCACAATTCTGGACAACACTTAATGGATAATGGTTTTCCTCACCATCATTAAGTGTATTTTGGTCACTTTATTTTTTCCAAAACTCAGCTTCTTGTATTACCACCACCTCCTCATTAAGGGCATTGTGGTCATCTTGTCTTTCATTATGTAATAAGACTATATATAGACCCTTATTAGGTGTTTGTTAGTTAGTTTTGTTGATGATGTTTTGAGAGAATCATTCTTGAAAATCCATTGGTACGAAGTTTTAGTATACGACTTGGAGAAGACAACTAGTGTAAGACATGGAAAGTCGTGTAGTGTAGGGCTTTGAAAAGCCGGTATTGAACATTGCTTAGAAATGATGTTGTAAGGCGGATCTAATCCCTCTTTGCGGTCACCTTAAGAAGATTTAAGTTTGATTTTGCGAGTTTAAGGGTCTTAATGTTCGATACACAATTTGGTTATTAATTCTTCGTAACTTCTTATGTCATCTTATCTATCTTTTCATTATTGTAGTTGTTTGTTATCTTGTTTCTCTTAGTATTTATCTATTTAGGCCTATTTTTGTATTATTTGGTAAAAGAGCATGGATTGATTTCATTTCTACAGAGTTAATATTGGGCTTGTTAACTTGGAAATTAAAAAAAAAGTGGGGAAAATCGAAAATCCATTAGGCAAATAATCTTTCCCATTTTTGGTCTTTGGCTAAAATTTTGAACTTATATTTAGGATATTTTTATGTGTTTTTGTTGTTTCTAGTTTTATCCCCTTCTTCACTAACACTAACAGAGTTTAGATCCGAATTTTGAGCCATTTCTGAGTTGTTCTTGGACTTTAAAGATTGTTCTTTTTTTTAGGATTGTTGGCTTGAAAGTGTGTTGTCGATGTTTCTTATTGAGATTGTTTCTAAAAAATGTGTGGTTGATGTTTTTTTTTAAGATTTGAGCTATAAAATGTATTATTGATGTTTGGGGGTGAAACATTAACTTATAACTTTAAGATTCAAAAGTTGTGTTCTTGGTGTTCTTCACCATCTTCATATTTAGGTGAAGAGAAATTTGTTGTTTGATCGTAGAAATTGAAGAAAGAGAGTGTGTCTTGTTGTTAGTCTTGAAAAACTTTCCCAACCACTCTACAAGTTTTAAGGTATAGTACTTGTTTGTTCAAGACTTTTCCCAACTACTGAAAGACTTTTCCAACCACTTTCCATGTTTTAAGGAATAAGTAAAAGGGAAAGTCAAGAATAGGGACCATTACAAGACTTTCTTATCAAGCCCTTTTTTAAAATTTGAAAAAGGGCTCCGAGTCTGGTGTTTCCCTCCCTTACCTGATTTTTCACCTTTCCCAAATTAAAATTTGACCAATAAAAATTATAAACTACCATGTCACAAATTATCACATCACCAATCTACCATGTCATCAAAGTTCTATGTCATCACCCTCCAAAAACGACCTTAGGCTCAAAATTTGAGATTTCTTTGTTTCTTTCCTTTGTTTCTTTCATTTCATTTCTTGATTCTAGAACTAATTCCCAACTAGTAATCATCTACTTAGTTGTAGATTAGTTGTTGAGTCTATTTTTTTCGTGTCTTCGTTAATTATGAGCTTTTCTCGTTTTGACTCATTGAACTTTTTTTGTTTCAAGTTCATAAGTAAATTTTTTTTGCGTGTCTTGATTCGATCAAAGAAAAATCTATTCCGAAATCTAAGTAGAATTGACATCTTATTGACTACCAGGTATAAGCAACTTTCAATATTCGCCGCTCCAATTGTGAGGATGAAAAATTTGAGTTCATACGAGTTTTAGAGAGGAGATTTTACTACTTATCTTGTTTATTTATTTTTTAGGTACAAGAAGGAATAAGGGGAACATATATTTGATAGTTGTGGCTTATTGTGACTATTACATGGGAGAATATGGTTGTAGTGAGGTATTTTATGGCTACAAAGTTGTTGGATATTATGGGAGCTATGAAAATAGCAATGATCAAGACATGGGCAGAATAGAGGGCTACGACTTTGAGGAAGAAAGTAAGTTGAATGAACTGCCTAGTTCTTATAGTGAGTATGGGGAAGATGTTGGGCCTTGTGATGGTTCTTATGATGAAGTTGGGGCATTTGAGGAGTTTTCCACTTCCCACTCTGAACCTAGAATTGTTGTTAGGTATAACCCTTTCATTCACAAAGTTTATAAGAGTTATGGTGAGAGTGCATGTGTGGAGTATAAAGATTCATATTATTCACCTTTTAGTACATCTTCTAATGGTCGAAGTGACGTGCATGGTAATAATAGCTATAGTGGAGGTTATCCCACGAGAAAAAGATGGTATGCTTTTCAAAAGTCGAAGGGTACCCATGTGCCTTGGATTGTAGATCCAAAAAGGAATGTTCACTTAGAAAAGGTGATCATTTGTGGGATATCGAGATGTGTAATTATGATAAATTATAGGTGATATAGAAACTACATCTTTTCATCCATGGCTGACTATTTGGGGTTATTTCGAGAACCTTTACTTGTTCCATATTCCTTGGACAGGTTTAAGGTTACCGAGAGGGTAGAGATTGTCTTCTCCCAATGTGAATACCATGAGGAGGTGTGGTATGATATTTTTCCCTTTACATAGGTTCATTTAAGCTTGGGTGCCGATTGGTTTGCACAACATAAAGTTCCAAATGTTCAAAAATGGCCTAATGTTGTATGCGACCGATGGGGAAAGCATCTCTTGAAGAACATTCTACCCAATCCGTAAAGAAGTGTAAGAGTGTGCAAGGTGGTAATCCAAGAGTTGAAAAAGGAGAGGTTGTGTGGAGCGAAGTGAGGGGATTACCACGAAAATGTGCTAACATTGTTTGTCCTTCTATTGCTAAGGATATTTCTGTAAAGACCAACATGGCAAATGAAAGAGAGAAAGGCCGAAGAGAAGTTTTTGTGAAAGTTTTTAGAGGACCTTCACACCATGGCATACTCTTTAACAGATATCTTCCATTGACTTAAGTTTGCAATATCTTCCGCTTTAGATTCCCTCAACTCTTGAGGAAAGAAGTGGTCAAGGAAAGCCCTAGAGAAATCCACCCAAGGAGCCGTACAAGTATAAATACACCTAGAGAACTCCACCCAAGGAGTCGTACAACTATAAAATCCCCTAGAGAACTCCCACCCTTCGTACCATGGTACATAACATCTTTTAATTGGTATGAAGCATGCTCAACACCCTAAATTTCTGAAGAATGCAGGATTTAGAAGATCTTATCCATTTCATCAATGAAGTCTTAAGGATATTTCTTAACCTTTGGACAAAAGAACATAGGAGGGATCAACCTCATAAATTGGCAAATTCTCGTGGTTTTATAAGAAACAATAGTTCGAGCACCACACGCCGATTGATAGGTTACCAATTGAGTCAAGAGGTTGACTGAGCGACGAAACTATACATTAGTAGAATCCCTTTGAGGAGACTAAATATGAATGCACCTCTCATTATCAGGGTTTGTAGGTTGAATCGAATGAGGATGGCCAGATTTTGTAGCCCTAGCCCTGGTCTGAACTCCATAATTTGGACGAGCTTCATCCATAGGAACCTCAATAGTGTTTTTCTGAGTCTCAGATCTCTTTTGAGGTATGATATAAAGTCTAGCAAACAAAATCAGAAAACATCAATACCTTACACTTTATAACTTGAGATTGAAATATAAGAAAGGGAAACGTTTCCTAAAATGTCTTATAGCTTCTCTTTTATAAGTATGGCATGCTTCACACCCATAAAAGAGACTCTACTTTACATGGTATTGTGAACACCAAACTGACCATAAATCTAGGCTTTGAGACAAACTTGACATGCCCCAAACTTGGGGCCATGTCATATGATCACCTCAAGTACACATGTATCGGAGGTCATCTCGTAATCTAACCTAAACACTTCATCATATAATAGGAGTCGAATGAACACCAATTAATAAGTTACGATAATTGAATAATATCATAAATTTATACTATATTCATTGTAATAACTATGCCCAAGTCACGGTTGTTCACAATACCTCTATTTAATCCAAAGTAAATAAATGTATATGTCGGGACAAGACCTCAACTATAGCCAAACCAAGTCTTAATAGACTAAGCCTAAGTATAGGGACTAATAGATGAATATCTTACAAATGTAAAGAGGATCACCCCTTCAAGTTAATGGATAAACCTCTTGATCGTCTAATCACTGCGTAGGAAAAGAAGAAGATGCTTCAGTTCCTACATCGCGTAGGGATGTAGCATCTAGAGACGATTAACAGTTGGAATGCTAGAATGTAAATCAGATAAGTGAAAAGATAAATCATCAATCAACAAAAATTCAATGTACATTTATATATAACACATTCCAACATATTAAAACACATATCCATACATAACGGTATAGCCCATGATAGTCCAGTTATTAAGGTTCGTCACTATTATCAAGTATCCATTCATTAGATACAAAGTAGAGGACTACAACAATCCATACTTATAGATTCATCATGCTTGATACACCAAGAACTTTAGCCACATTAACATTATCATTAGACTGGGAACTTTACCCATGTAGACACATTCATTATACTAAGGGCTTTAGCGACACACCATCATTCATACAAGAGACTTTATCCATAAAAATTCATCATTCAAATAAGGTAAATTAGACATGCATATTTATCTAGTAAATGGACTCCAACCCCATGCCCGTTTGTTAGACAAGGGACTCTAGCCACATGCTATATTTTGACTTTACCACCAACCTCTTCATAAAGTGAGGTACTTTTACCTCAAGAGATCCTATTAAGAAACAGACATTATCTTGAATTCACATTGGGAAAGGGACATTAACATCAAGCCATATCATGGGGCAAGGGACTTTGACCTCAAGTGTAATACGTTGAAATTTCTAAACTAATTTCATCCTAAGAATATCAAGTATTATCTTCTAGAATGAATAATGTTTATTCCATGAGGAATTTTTGAGATTTTCACTTTTTTCATGGAGGAAATTCAATTAGCTTTCCATAGATATAAAATTCACCTAAATTCGATAACCGGGTATGAAGTTATGACTATTTCAAGTCCCCTTCGTAAAACAGCACCATGTTGGTCTGTGGCACGCCGCGCCACAAGAGAAAATGGAAATTGTCATTTTTACAGTGTCTCAGCATGATTTCTCTGCATCTCTCCAAACTTCCAGGTCACAAACTGTGATGCCCCGAAAAAAAATTTCGTTAAGATCTCGGACGAAAATGTCATGAATTCTGTTCTTTATCATGATTAATAATTTTTATGTGTGGAATTTTTGGATAGACGACCTATCATCGCGTAGATCATCAAATAAGATTTTCAACTATATGTGATTATCCAAAATGGACACTCGAGCGATGAGTTATGATCATTCCGATCTAACCATTAATAGTGGTGAAGAGTAGATGTGCAGGAAAAAAAATACTGAGCCAGGCGAACTTTAGGGTAAACTTAACATGATCATACCTCCTTGTACTTAATGATATGGGTGAGATACTATATATTAACAGAAATCTCTGAAAGTCCTCTTTCCAATGAGATTGGTTTCATCCAATTTGGCTATCAGAGCAAAAAGTTATGGTCGATCTACTTCAGCCTATCAAAACAGTCCACCAAAGGATAGATTTGACATTATTTAATTTTTAAGGGTATTTCGGTCATTTCCACTCTAATCCATCCGGGTAACCTATGGATTTAAGTCCATTAAGAGCATTCAATAGCTCATTTTTCTCCAAAATTCCCGTAAGTCTCGAACCCCAACCCTACTACTCCAAATATCTTCCTTCTACGTCTCTTGATTGAACAGTTGAGCATGTTAAGGGCTTTGAGAAGCACCCTTTATTTTTTTTAATAAAGTTCCGGAGTCGGAAGTTCATATTCATCTTCCAATTTTAGGTATGTGGGGCTTTGAACAAGATTATCCTTTCAATCTTGTACCCGGTATTTTTGTTGAATTACATTGACATGAGAATTTACATGTGTTTACCATGAATTGAAAATATTGTTTTATATCTTATATTATTGTCCATGAGATATGTGATTATGTCATCTGATATGTGCATGATGTTGATATGTAATTATGTCCAAAAAGTATTTGATTATGAGAGTATGATGATTTAATTTGTTAATCCTTAATTTGTACTATCATTCCACTATTTCCTTATTATGCATTTATAATTGATATTGGAAATTATATATCCCTACTATGGATTGATGTCTCAAGTACCTTTAAATGAGAGTTGGATGGCAAATTGAGAAATGTTGATATTGAAGTTGCAATGAGTCTTGGTATTTTCTGGATGGTTTTGATGAGTTAAATTGTTTAAAATATTATGTTTTGAGTCTTCATATCCTTGTCCAAATGTCGAGTCGGTTATGGTTCAATGCATTGATACCTTGTTGATGTTGAGGAAGATTAAAATGTTTTGAGCTAAAATGTGTTGAGTTAGGAATCCACAAATTGATATGATTTGATAAATGAGAAAGAGATTTGATTTGGTCTTTATGATAGACCCTTGTGATGTTGTGGTGAATTTCCTAACGCGTTCTGAGCTTGTCGGGGAGTAGTACTTATCATCGAGAGGGAAATTTGGTATTTCCTCAAACCTATATGACACCGTAGGGTTTTTTGATGATGATATTATTGGCCAGAGAGCCCGGTTGTGATTAGTGCAGTTTTAAGGTCATACTGCCTGGCAAAGAGTATGACACTCCCGCCAATGGGGGTTTCAAACGTTGGTAGTCCACGTAGATCACGTGGGGTTGTCGGTTATAGGAAACTCACCTGTCCATAAGAGTCATGTTTATTGAAATATCGAGTAACTCCGAGTTTTGATGTGGTAAGTCAAGTTGCCTATGATGATCTATAATGATTTATGAGGTTTTTCTCCTATATTTCCTATCTAAGATGTTATGAGCAGCATGATTCAATGTCACTCAAGCCAGGTGTGTCATTATGGTCTGTATGTACGTTTTTACGAAATTTAAGATATTATTTATATTTTGCATGCGCCCCCATATACTCAGTACGTATCTTGTGCTGACCCACATATTTCTCTATGGGCTACATTCTTACAATGATGTAGGTTCAGGTACTCAGCCACAGCCGCAACAGTGATATCCGAGTGCCGCATCTACGTTCCTTTAGTAGTGAGTCCTCATGGTTTGAGGACCAAGTTGCTAGTTTTAGTTCTGTTGTTTTGTGATCCCTTTGGTCTTTTGAGTCAGTTGGGGGTTTGTCCCAACGACTCGTTGATTTTGTTGTATAGAGGCTATGTCAGACTAGTGTATTGTTTGGTTTGTTTGTGTATAGACATTCTATATATGTACAGTCTAATCATATTCCGTGCCATGTGCGAGGTGATATGATATGTACTTATATATATATCCTTAGAGTAGCGTGTATGTTGTTCTGTTGGAACCCAAGGGTAGTATTTTGGCTTAAAGGGTTAGCTTGAGGCTACGTGTAGCCTTGGGCACCGTGTGGCATCTCGGGATAATATTTCGGGGCGGTACAAACTTGGTATCAGAGCCTAAGGTTGTGAAGAGTCCTAGGGTGTCTGACAAGCTGCTTGACATAGATTCTTGACCATCGGTGTGTAGCGCACCACACCTATGATCAAGAGGCTGCGGGGCGTTCTAGGAAAAGTCGTTTCTTTCTTTCTACAAGAGTCTATCTTGCTTACAACTGTTTCCATCTGTTGTTAATTCATGCGTTCTTATGACAGAAAATGCCTCTACGTCGAGCTCGCGGAAATAACAACCAACCTCAAACCATTGATCCGTTACATAAGACGGTATCCCATGCCGAATTTTTGGCAACTTTTCAGATGCTAGCCCAGGTATTTACCGCCAATACTCAGGGAAACGCTCCATCTCCACAGGAAAATAATTTTACAGTAGCACAAATTCATGACTTTATGCAGATGAATCCGCCAGAGTTTCATGGGTCGAGAGAAGGTGGGGACCCATAGATGTAAGTTGATAAAATGAAGAAAATTACACAGATTATGTGTGTGAACGAGGAAGAAAGTGTGGAGCTGGCTTTTTATTGGTTGAAGGATGTTGCCTATGATTGGGTGCAGACGTGGAATAAGGTTAGAGAGGAAGATACCGCTCCGGTGACTTGGAAATTGTTCCTAGATACTTTCTTTGATAGATTCTTTCCTCTTGAGTTATGGGAAGCTAAGCAAGAGAAGTTTATGAATTTGATACAAGGATCCATGTCTCTTAAGGAGTATTGTCTTATGTTTAAGCAGCTATCAAAGTATGCTCCCAATATAATGGCTGACTTGAGGACTAGTATGAGCAAGTTTCTAACTGGGGTGTCGAGTTATGTGGTGAAAGAATGTAGATCTGCTATGATAAATAGGGAGATTAATCTTCCTAGGTTAATGATTGACGCCCAACAGATTGAGTCATACAAGATAAAGGAAAGAGAAAGAGTAAGAGGGATCAAGAGAGTCATATCAGAGCAACAGTGGTCTGGTCAGACTAGATTCTCCAGAGGGAGTCGCCCTTAGTTTAAGAGACATCCATTTATACCTGCACCTTCCTAAGCTAGTGCTCTTGTATATCGGGGTAGGCAAGAGCTCAGGAATAGGTCGGTACCTTCCAGGTCTTAGGTCTGTGTAAGCAACTGGCCTCATCCTCCTTCGTGTGCTAAGTGTGGTAAAGACCATTTTAGGGAGTGTTAAATGGGACAGCAGGGCAGTTTTGGTTGTGGGAAGTTGGGCCAAATATTTAGAGACTGCCCGTATGCTAGACAGTGGAGTCGTGATGCCCGTCCCCAGAGTCAGGCTACCAGTGCCCCGTCTCCCACAGCCAGTCCAGTTCCTCCTCAGGGTACTTCATTTAGTATTGCTAGCGGTCAACGCCAGAATCATTTATATGTTATACCACCTCGTCAGGAGCAGGAGGACTCTCCCGATGTTATCACTTGTATGCTCCGTGTTTTCTATTTTTATGCCTATGTGTTGATGGACCCCGGTTTGAGTTTTTCTTATGTGACACCTCTGGTTACTGTAAATTTTGAAATGGTTCTTGAACTAATTTCTTAGCCTATTTTGGTTTCTACTCCGGTAGGAAAGTCTGTCATTGCTAAGCGGGTGTATAAGAAATGTCCCATTACTATCTTTTATCGGGTTATGTATGCTGATTTGATTGAGCTAGATATGGTTGACTTTGATATTATTCTGGGTAAGGATTCGCTTTACTCATGCTATGCGTCTATTGATTGTCGTGCCCGTGTGGTCAAGTTTTAGTTTTCCGATGAACCTATCCTTGAATGGTCTGGGAGTTTTGTGATTCCTAAGGGTCATTTCATCTCCTATCTCTAAGCTAGGAAGTTGATTTCCAAGAATTGCATCCACCATTTGGTTTGGATTAAAGACACTAAGTCTGAAACCCCGACCATTCAGTTAATTAATGTTGTTAATGAGTTTCTTGTTATCTTTTCGGAAGATCTCCTTGGAGTACCTCTTGATAGAGAGATAGAGTTTAGGATTGACCTTCTTCCTGATACTCAGCCTATTTCCATTCTTCCGTATTGCATGGATCCTACGGAACTTAAAGAGTTGAAGGAGCAATTGAAAGATCTTTTAGAAAAAAGCTTTATCAGAACTAGTGTGTCCCTGTGGGGTGCACCGGTCCTGTTTGTGCGTAAGAAAGATGGTTCTTTGCGGATGTGTATTGATTACCGGCAGCTTAATAGGGTTACTATCAATAATAAATATTCGCTTTCTCGAATTGATGATTTATTTGATCAATTGCAAGGTGCGAGTTACTTTTCGAAGATAGACCTCAGATCCGGTTATCACCAACTTAAGGTTAGGGAATGTGATATCCCCAAGACAGCCTTCTGAACCCATTACAGTTATTTTGAATTTCTAGTGATGTCTTTCGTATTAACTAATGCTCCAGCGGCTTACATGGATCATATGAACCGTGTATTCCGTCCATATCTGGATTTATTTGTAATAGTATTCCTTGATGATATTCTTATTTACTCCCGAAGTGAGGGTGATCATGCGGATAATCTCCAAATCATGTTGGAAACTATTCGAACCCATCGGTTGTATGCTAAGTTCAGGAAGTGTGAGTTCTGGCTGAACTCTGTAGCCTTCTTGGGTCATGTTGTTTCTTCCGAAGGTATTAAAGTTGATCCTCAAAAGATAGAGGTTATAAAGAGTTGGCCTAGACTTATTTCTCCTTCTGATAGCCGAAGTTTCTTGGGTCTAGCTGGTTATTATCGTAGTTTTGTTGAAGGGCTTTCATCTATTGCGTCTTCTATGACCCATTTGACCCAAAAAAAGTAAAGTTCCTGTGGTCCGAATCTTGTGAGAAGAGTTTTCAGGAGTTGAAGACTCGACTCACTTCAGCCCTTGTGTTGACTTTGCCTGACGGCATTGATGGTTTTGTGGTGTATTGTGATGCTTCCAGAGTCAGTTTGGGTTGTGTATTGATGCAAAAGGGCAAGGTTATAGCTTATGCTTCCAGGCAGCTAAAGCCTCACGAGATGAATTATCCTAGCCATGACCTTGAATTAGATGTCGTGGTTTTTTCTTTGAAAATCTGGAGATATTATTTGTATGGTGTCCATGTCAACGTCTTCATGGACCATAAGAGCTTGCATTATGTATTCACCCAAAAGGATTTGAATCTTAGGCAGAGACGATGGTTAGAACTGTTGAAAGATTATGATATGAGCGTTCTATATCATTCGAGCAAGGCTAATGTAGTAGCAGATGCCCTTAGTCGGAAGTCCATGGGTAGCGTAGCACATGTGGAGATTGGTAAGAAGGATTTGGCCCATGAGGTACATCGTTTGGCTAGATTAGGGGTTAGGTTGTTTGGTGATGCTGAGGGTAGTATAGGAGTGTAAAGCGGTTCCGAATCCTCTTTAGTTTCGGAAGTGAAGGAGAAGCAAGACAGGGATCCTACCTTGGTCAGGTTAAAAGAGTCAGTTAAAGACAAAAAGGTGGAGGTTTTCTCTCAAGGAGGAGATGGCGTTTTGAGATTCCGAGAAAGATTATGTGTTCCTAATGTTGATAACTCGAAGCAGAGGATTATGGTGGAAGCGCATGGTACGCGATACTCCATCCATCCTGGTGCTACCAAGATTTACCATGATTTGCGGGAAATCTATTGGTGGAACGGTATGAAGAGGAACATAGCAGAATTTGTGGCTAAGTGTTCCGCGTGTCAACAGGTTAAAATAAAGCATCGAAAGCCCAGTGGCGTGATGCTAGAGTTTAGCATTCCTACTTGGAAGTGGGAAGAAGTGAATATCGACTTCATAGTTGGTTTGCCTCCTTCTCGTCGCCATCAAGATTTGATTTGGGTTATCGTAGATCGGCTGACAAAATCAGCTCATTTCTTGCCTGTTTATTCATCGTATACAACTGAAGATTATGCTAGAATATATATTCGGGAACTCGTCAGACTTCATGGAATCCCTTTGGCTATTATTTCCGACAGAGGTACTCAGTTTACCTCTCAGTTTTGGAAATCTTTCCAGATGGGTCTCGGTAACCTAATTTGTTTAAGTTCTGCTTTCCATCCGCAAACAGATTGTCAGGACAAGCGGACCATTCGGACTTTAGAAGATATGTTGAGGGCTTGTGTGCTTGATTTTAAAGGTAGTTGGGATGAGCACTTAGCATTAATCGAGTTTGCTCACAATAAAAGTTTTCATGCTACTATTGGAATGGCCCCGTTTGAAGCTTTGTATGGTAAAAGGTGTAGATCACCCATTGGTTGGTTTGATGTTGGTGAAGCTGCCGCGATTGGACCAGATACGGTGTTCGAGGCCATGGAGAAGGTTAACTTAATTCGGGAAAGGTTGAAAACCGCCCAAAGTCATCAAAAATCATACGCAGATGTAAGGAGGAAAGAACTTGAATTTGATGTTGGTGATTTAGTGTACTTGAAAGTTTCACCCATGAAAGGGGTGAAGAGATTTGGGAAGAAAGGGATACTAAGTCCCCGTTACATTGGTCCCTATAAGATTGTGGATCGCATTGGGAAGGTAGCATATTATGTTGAATTACCTGCGGAGTTATCTAACGTCCATTCGGTTTTCCATGTTTCTATGCTTAAGAAGTCTATTGGTGATTCTGTTGTGATTGATCCTTCCGAAAGCTCGGGTATTCAAGATAGTCTTTCATATGAAGAGATTCCGGTTGAGGTTTTTGACTTTCATGTTCGTAGGCTAAGAAACAAGGAAGTTCCTTTGGTTAAAGTGTTTTGGTGAAATCAATTCATGGAGAGTGCTACTTGGGAATCCAAAACGGATATGCACGCCAAATATCCCCACCTCTTTACTACGAATCCTGAGCATGTCAATGGTATCGTTCTCTTTTGATTTAATCCTTATTGCTATGTTTATCTTGGCTTGTGTGTTTTCTACGATATCCAAAAAAAATCTAGAATGGAGTATATGCTTCGGCAAGATGATTTTTATCTATATACTCATTTTCATAGTATTCTTGACCTACCTATCAACATTCGAGGACGAATGTTTCCAACGGGGAGATGATGTGATGCCCCAAAAAAAAATCCGTTAAGATCTCGGACGAAAATGTGTTGAATTCTATTCTTTATCTTGATTAAAAAAATTTCTGTATGGAATTTCTGGATAGGCGACCTGTTATCACGTAGAGAATCAAATAATATTTCCAATGATATGTGGATCATCCAAAACGGACACTCGAGCGATGAGTTATGATCATTCCGATCTAACCGTGAATAGTGGTGAACAGTAAATGTGCAGGAAAAAAATACTGAGGCCAGGCGAATTTTAGGGTCAACAGAAAGCTCTGAAAGCCCTCTTTCCAATGAAATTGGTTTCATCCAATTTTACCATCGGAGAAAAAAGTTATGGTCGATCTACTTCAGCCTATCAAAAATAGTCCACCAAAGGACAGATTTGACATTATTTGATTTTTAAGGGTATTTTGGTCATTTCCACTCCAATCCATCCGGGTAAACCATGGATTTAAGTCCATTAAGAGCATTCAATAGCTCATTTTTCTCCAAAATTTCCTAAGGCTCAAACCCAACCCTACTACTCCAAATTTCATCCTTCTATGTCTCTTGATTGAACCGTAGAAATTTCAAATTGATTTGGGATTCGAGTTGATCATGTTAAGGTCTTCGAGAAACAACCTTTATTTTCGTGAATAAAGTTCAAAAGTCGGAAGTTCATATTCATCTTCCATTTTTAGGTATGTGGGGCTTTGAACAAGATTATCCTTTCGATCTTGTGCCCGGTATTCTTGTTGAATTACATTGACATGAGATTTTACATGTTTTACCATGAATTGGAAATATGGTTTTATATCTTATATTATTGTCCATGAGCTATGGGATTATGTCATCCGATATGTGCATGATGTTGAGATGGAATTATGTCCAAAAAGTATTTGATTATGAGAGTATGATGATTTAATTTGTTAAGCCTTGATTTATACTATCATTCCACTATTTCCTTATTATGAATTTATAATTGATATTGGAAATTCTATATCCCTACTATGGGTTGATGTCTCAAGTACCTTTAAATGAGAGTTGGATGGCAAATTGATAAATGTTGATATTGAAGTTGTAATGAGTCTTGGTATTTTTCGGATGGTTTTGATGAGTTAAATTGTTGAAAATATTATGTATTGAGTCTTCATATCCTTGTCCAAATGTCGAGTCGGTTATGGTATAATGCATTGATACCTTGTTGATTTTGAGGAAGATTAAAATGTTTTGAGCTAAAATGTGTTGAGTTAGGAATCCACAAATTGATATGATTTGATAAATGAGAAAGAGATTTGATTTGGTATTTATGATAGACCCTTGTGATGTTGTGGTGAATTTCCTAACGCGTTCTGAGCTTGTCGGGGAGTAGTACTTAGCACCGAGAGGGAAATTTGGTATTTCCCCAAACCTATGTGCCACCGTAGGGTTGTTTGATGATGATATTGTTGGCCAGAGAGACCGATTGTGATTATTGTAGTTTTAAGGTCGTACTCACTGGCAAAGACTATGAAGCTCCCGCCAACGGGGGTTTCAAATGTTGGTATTCCATGTAGCACACGTGGGGTTGTCGGTTATAGGAAACTCCCCTGTCCATAAGATTCATTTTTATTGAAATACTGAGTCACTCCAAGTTTTGATGTGGAAAGTCAAGTTGCCTATGATGATCTATAATGATTTATGAGTGTTTTCTCCTACATTTCCTATCTAAGATGTTATGAGTTGCATGATTCAATGTCACTCAAGCCAGGTGTGTCATTATGATCCGTATGTAGGTTTTTACGAAATTTATGATATTATTTATATTTTGTGTGCGGCCTCACATACTCAGTATGTATCTTGTGCTGAACAAGATATTTCTCCATGGGCTACATTCTTACCATGATGTAGGTTCAGGTTCTCAGCCGCAGCCGCGACAGTAATATCTGAGTGTCGCATCTACGTTCCTTTAGTAGTGAGTCCTCATGGTTCGAGGACAAAGTTGATAGTTTTGGTGTTGTTGTTTTGGGATCCCTTTGGTCTGTTGATTCAGTTTGGGGTTTGTCCCAATGGCTCGTTGATTTTACTGTATATAGGATATGTCAACTAGTGTATTGTTTGGTTGGTTTGTGTATAGACATTCCATATATGTACAGTCTAACGATATTCTGTGCCATGTGCGAGGTGATATGATATTTACTTATATATATATCCTTAGCATAGCGTGTATGTTGTTGTGTTGGAACCCAAGGGTAGTGTTTTGGCTTAAAGGGTTAGCTTAAGGCTACGTGTAGCCTTGAGCACCGTGTGGCATCTCGGGATGATATTTTGGGGTGTTACACAAACAAAGTGTCAACACGATGGCTCCGCATCGCGCTATTCCCCAATTTCCCAGTTGTCAAATTCTAGTGAAACAACGCGATAGCATCGCATCGCGCCAGGGGTCCAGGTCGGGAAATTTTCACAATTCTAAAACACGCGTCTAAGGGTTAAAAGGGTCAATCTCCCACCCCTATTTAAACCCAATAACATGTGATTCAACTATATTTCACCCAAAATATAGTGTTTCTCTCAAGAATAAGCTAGGGTTTTTGATTGAGGATTCAAATTCAATACTCAAATTCAAGAGTCTCTCCATCAATCTAGGCTAAATCAAGAACCAAGGTATGCATAGTGTTCATTCATTGATTCCTTTTGTCCATAAAGACCAAGAATCAAGTTTTAAACTATAAATTATGATATTCATGCTATGTGTTGATTATGTTCATGTGGTGGTTGTTGTTGTAAGATTCCTAAGTTGGAATCTTAATGTATTTTTATTAAATTCCGTTAATATATGAGTTTAAATCCATGAATTTAGTGGTTCATGATGTGTTAATTGATGATAATACCTATGCCCTAAGTTGTGCATGTAAGGTGTTTGATAAAATGCCTAAGGTACTAGAACTTATGTAATATAGCTAAATTGTGACTTAAATGATGGATTCATGTTTTACCTTTATGTTCAAATGAATTCCAAGATATTAACATGCCTTGTAAATGTTGTTAGATTGCTCATGAATTAGCCTTTTGAAACTATGCCATGTTTACATGCAATCCTATTCATGTACAAGCTTATGATAACCACGGACTTCATGAAATCGCCAGCTTATTGTATTATGGATTGTTGATGTTCGTCATGTATTCAAGAATGCCTTGTCAGTTTCCTTCTATCGAGTCCTGGGGGTACTTGTACTAAAAAATTATAGTTGTGTTCCTAGAGTCAGTGACATGTTTCACGATTTCCTTAGTCAAGCCATTATCCATAGATCTCAGTCAGTCATGTGACTCAGGAAAGCTCAGAAATTCAGTTAACTCAATAGTGTTCCGTCAGTTAATGGAACTCCATGAATTCAGTATAGTCCAGTTCAGTTAATCATGTTCAATGTCTATTCAGATGGGAATAGGAATTAGCACCGAGTGAACCCAAGGATGGGAACACACACTGTCTGATAAGGGTGTGATTCTTAGAAGTCATCCTTACATTCCAAAACAATATAGCCAGCATAGGTTGAGACATCAACACTGTCAGATGAGGGTAGATGACATGGATAAACACTGTAAGATGAGGGTCCCACCATTCTCTTTTGGTGACACTGTCAGATGAGGGTCATTCACAGCTTATCCTTACCGGTGGCGCGGTATTGACACCCTTCCAATTGGGGGTATAGAATGGACCCCAACTCAGCTATAATGCATTATTTAGGGCATGTCAGTTAGATGACTACTTCCCATACTTTAAGTTATAGAATCAGGACTGTTAGATACAGTCATTCAGCCTCAGTAATAGAACTCAGATAGTTCTACAGAATTCAGGACTGTCAGATACAGTCAACTCAGAACAATATGAAACTCAGCTAGTTCCATCAGAACCTAGACTGTCAGATACAGTCACTCAGTATCAACTATTTTATTTATACAGTTATCAGTATCTCATGTTATCAGTACTCAGACTCAGTAATAATGTTATAAAAAACTCAGTTACAGTTATTATGTATTCATACATGTATTCTCACGTTCATGTTATCAAGTAAGTTAGTGTAGTTCATTCATCTAAACCCTTTTGCATTCATCCTACCTCACATGCATACCAGTACATTCAATAGTTCTGGCGCATTTGTGCTATGGTGTTTTATACCATAGGTTAAGAAGTACGAGCTCCAGAGCATCAGTAAAATCCAGATTTAGCAGTGAGTCCTCATCATTTGAGGATTATATTATGAGTTATTTCATTAATTCAGTTTAGCTTTTAGTAGATGGAGTTAGTTGGGGACATGTCCCATTAACTCCTTTATCAGACAGTTCAGTCAGTTAGAGGCTTTTCATACTATCATGTTCAGTTAGTTTATTTCACTTGTTTTGGGTATTTAATACCCCACCCAGATGGTATATTTTTATCGGTTATGTTATAGTTTTGAACCTTATGGCCTTTCAGCCTTTATTTCCGCATTATACAGTATATATTATGCAGTTTTAAGGTACAAATATCAGTCATGGGTTAGCTTGTGGTCCTTCAGGGTCATGAGAACCGAGTAGCATTTCGGGTACCAGATTCGAGCACAACCCACACACTTGCATCCTATTCAAGCATAATCCCAAGAGGTAAATCTAGCAAATCCCAATAATAATAAGCATAAATAAACAAAAACTTCCATCAAAGTTATTCATTAAAATGTAAATATAAGGCAAACCACACTTCAAGCTCCTATGAACCTTCAATGAAAGATGCCAAATCTATACTTGGACATTACTCTAATGTTTTCTTAGCTTAAATTAGTACCAATTTAAGTTCCAAGCTCCAAGGAATTACAAAAACCCTAAAATATTAATGGGAGTAGGGATGTGGAATTACAATACCTTATAAAATAAGGTTTTGATCTTTTAAATGGGAATTTGGGGTCGGCTATGTGCTTTTACAATTTTGCCCCTAGGCTGATTTCCCGTTGTCGCACGATCGCGGCTTCGCGATCGCTGAATTATTCAAGCAACTGCAACCTTCTGAATTTCTTGACTTACTGCGATCACGATTTACAATCCGTGATCGCGATAATTGATGCGCAGTCTATACAGGTTATTCATCTTTTGCACTTTTCTTCCCACTTTAATCCTTTTTCAGCTCATTTTGTCTCTTTTTATCTTAGCATTTTTATAACTGCTAAACATGAGAATTAATGCATTAAATATCAAAGTTGTCTCATTTAGAGATTCAAATCATAGTAGTGTGCACAAAAGTGGAGTGCAATTGAGTGGTAAATTCCCCACTCATCTACACCCCCAACTTAAATCTTTGTTTGTCCTCAAGCAACACTACCTTTTTGCATGAGACAATGCATATTTATGCCCACTTAGATTACCCAATGATCACAATAAATTTAATCTTAGTCGTTACCAAATGTATCTCATCAAACATGGAAAAAGTTGTTTTTCCATGCAATATCAAAGGATAAAAACGACTTCAAAGAGAAATCATGCAACAATCACCAATACTCTAGAAATGAGTCTTCATTGACCTCAACTACATTATAGTCCTTTCGCCTCATATTTCGGGAGATGAGAAAATCACTCAAATCGACTTGTTTACATGAATTCTCAAAGGAAAGAATATTCCACACACCAAGTTACCATACATCCGACATGGAATTAAAGTGCAAAAACTCTCTCCCTCTCAAAGGAAGTATCTATGCAACAAGTATCAAACCATTAGCTTCCCCTATTTTCGATTGTCTCTAAAAAGAAAGTAAATGGTTGGAGATCTCAAAGGAATTTATATGCTTGTAACGTAGGTTCATGTTAGGGTAGGATATCATTTGGAAGAAAATGTCTACACCATTCCTTGAACATCTACATCACATTATTGAATTCTTTTTTTTTACTATGGGCCACTCCTCATTGTTTTCTTGCTTTTCATATGCCTATATTTTTTCTTCCTTTTTTCACCCATTTTCTTCTATTTATTTTACTTGCAATTTTCATACAATTCTCTCCTTTGTTGAACTATTTCTTTTTCTTTTAATTTGCTTTCAATGGTAAGGCACAATAGGCATTTCATTTAGAACATCGTGGCCTAAAACTTACTTCCGTCAATCTTTACCACCACACACTTAGGATTTTAGCATCAAATATCATTTTTAAGTTCAAGGAGGGCATGGTTCGAAAGAAGGATAACGCTCAAATTACACCTCTCTTGCGAGAGAGTAAGAGGTCGTTGTCAAATATATAACCAAACTAAGTTGTGGTCGAATCCCATAGGGAATATGGTGCTAATTAAGTTGTATGAAGATTAGTTGACTTTTAATCGTTTGTTTCCGTAAAATAAATAGTCGGGATTTTGTTCAGCTCATAAATTAATGGTTTTAGTTTAACAAGATGAAATACGTGTAGTAGTATTCAAATTCAGAGAAATAGCAAGCTACGGTTATGTCCACCTTGTAGTTTTCAGTACTTTCTAACTATTGGCTTTACGAATTCATACATGCATCATGCTTACATATAAATGTATTGTATTTAATAATATAATCCTAGTGTTTCTCAACCATCAAGGACTAATTCACTTTAGTTCTCTCGAATCAAAAGCTTTTACCAAAAGCAATACAAAATCGCCAAGTAGTTAATCCTGCTAAGGCATTAACTTATGAAATAGGGGTTGGTAATCCTATTTTATTGTCACTACTCTCTTTTCCAAACATCAACCTTTCTTTCGAACAAGTTGCGTTTTAAGGCATATCCTCTAGTTTGCAACCACGAGAATTCAAGATAAGCGAAGAGAGTATGATGTAAACAAATCAATGCATAATGAATTCAAAAACCAAAGTAATAGATTGTATGCTACAAGGCTTCCATAACCCTAACTAATAAACTTAGCTACTCATGAATAAAATGGAAATCACAATAGAAATATTCATCATTCCAAAAACTAAAAGATGATCTTGGTGTGTGAATTGAGACAACAAGAGAAAAACATTGTTTCTCTCTCCTAGGCTAAGCCGCCACTCTCCTTGTTCGGAATAATACAAAAAAATTGATAATGAATAAAAATTCAGCATTAACCCTTTTAATGATCTTTTCTCTCATAATTTCCTTCTAAGTCCCTTAACTAATTATAAATGACAAACTAGTCTTGGACATATTTTCTAGTCGCCACATTTGGTCCAAATTGCTATTCTCTCTTGTGCCATATGCCATTTCGCATTTCATAGTCCCATAATGTCTTCATCTACCTCATTAATGCCTGAAATCATGCTAATCACATCGGCTAGCTCAATTACATAGAAGTACAGTAAAAATATAAGAAACTAGGCACTTTGTTCTCTAAACATAGCTAAAATATTGATAAATTATGGTGCTTAGGCATATAAATACACCCAAGATCACCACCCCACACTTAAATCTTTGTTCGTACTCGAATAACATATCCATTTATACATACTACACAAGCCTTAGCACCCAAAAAGGAAGGCAAGATGCTCGAATAGGCTCATACAACAATTATGAACAAGTAGTAGATTCAGGAATCATTACTAGAGATAACCTACCCTCAAGAATAGACTCATTGAGTTGGACATTTCATGCATATCATTTAAGCATAGAAATCATATAAATTACCCAACCTTCATCAACCATGTGCCTTCACAACAAGAAAGTTACCTATAATCACTCACTATCATGCAATTTCTAACAAAATGGGTACAAGAATCAAGTTGCGCTCACTCTCACAAAGAATTCTCAAATTACAACTGATGACCATATGCTTTCCCTTATTGTAATACTCCACTAATATCAGAATGCTAAGATTAGTATCATATAGGTCTTTTACGGGTTGTAATGTAGGCTAAAGGATGGGTAGGAACTATTTTGCCCAGAAATAGTGACTATCTTCCCTAAGAGCTCCAATACACTACATTATGAAATTAAGACCAATCTCTAACAACCAATTTCTACTTCTGCTATCTTCACAGATTTTCTTTTCACCCCAACTCATTAAACTTAATTAATAACACTATGGTGGGAGTATGCAACCCTTTCAAATAATTTTTTATGGCACCCTTTTCACGTTATGCACCCCTATAATAGACACCCTCAACTTAAGCAATTTTTCTTAGTTGAGGTGCACAATGTCCAAGAAGGACCAGGGCCAAAACAGGTTCATTGTAACATATCCGGGATAAAATTTTGAACTTTTTCAACAATTTTAGCTACTCCCAACCACATCAATTGCTCACGCCAATAACTAGACTTTTGGGCATAGATTTCACCTTTTTCCTCATTTTGTCATACTCCTAACTCACATTTATTTTACATTAAAGCGCTTAGGAGCTTTTGGATCAAATTACGGACTATTAAAGAACTGATTATGCTACTTATGAGGCTAACAAAAGAACAAGATAAAGTCTCAGTGGGGCTAGCTAAGATAATGTATAAAAGTAGGTCAAAAGAAGGTATGAACAATGGCTATCAAAGAAATGCCTAAATCATCTCCTAAACTCACAATCTTTATTTCTCTTTGCATACACACCAGGCAAGTTCTAGCATCTGTTGCAATAAGGAATATACAATAGTCTTACACACTTATGGCACATGGTAAACTCAATTAGGAGCCATATAGATTCTAGACCGAACAATTACATGGATTCAAATAAAACCAACAATCACAACAAGAGTCATAACTAGAGCCTAGGTGTCTCAAACGTAATGATCCATCACATACTTATGTTATAATGTCATGTGATCCACCAGAATTGCTACATGCAATTAAATGACTAATTTCTCTTAAGACGGTCGTTATCCATCCATCATCGATAACTGCACCTAATTATGACTAAATAACTAACAAAATGAAATAAACAAAATAACTAATCCTATCTAGAATTATACTAAGGAGAAGGTCCTATTTTCTTGCAAAACAAGTAGCAAAGTACCTATCCACCCCACACTTAATCTCAGCACTGTCCTCAGTGTAAATAACAAGATAAAGAACCTAGATAGTAGTACTTCTCATCCACATTAGGAGTCATGCCACCTGCATGGAGATCATCATTGGAGCAAATAACAAAGTTATTTGGTACTATTTTCTTACAAAACAAGTAGCAAAGTAACCAGCCAGTGGGCATAGGCGATTGGAAATGCGGTGCATACCCTATCGCCTATATTTTCATGTGCGACGCATAGGGTATCGCCTAGTTTAGGCAGTGGGCATAGGAGATTAGAAATACGGTGCATATCATATCGCCTATATTTACATGTGTGGCGCATAGGGTATCGCCTAGTTTAGGAAGTAATCATAGGCGATTGGAAATGCGGCACATACCCTATCACCTATATTTTCATATACGGTGCATAGGGTATCGCCTAGTTTAGGCAGTGATCATAGGCGATTTACAATGCGGTGCATATCTAATCGCACACCTTAATATGTACGTTGCATTATGCATCGCATAGTTTGTCCAGTGAGAATGTGTGATGGGATGTGTGGCGTACTCTTAGTCGGAAAGGTCCATACCGCGGGGGATTCGCCCCCGTACCCCCATCGAGGTCAGTGGTGGCCTTCGGGATCGGGCCTGTCGGCTCGATCCCTATGCTACCACCACAGGCCTCATTGAAAGTCATAAAATAAAGTCGCACCACAAAAATTTTTGGGTCGGATTGACATAATTCGAGGCACAACTCTAATGCGAATCATACTAAAGACTTACACATTTGACCACTCCAACTTACCTGTAATGTTCCCATCACTCCTAAACTTACCACCATTGACATGGCTCACTTGGAAATCAAGATTGGTACTAATCTCCTCCTTAGTACTTCATGCACCTACACTTAATCAAAAATAACAAAAATGATTAGAAAGATGGGTTGCCTCCCACCAAGCGTCGTAGTTTCGGTCGTGGCTAGACTCTTCTTTTTGTATTTTATTTAACATGATAAAGTGAAAATAAAATCATGGGTTGCCTCCCATGTAGTGCCTGATTTAACGTCGCGGCACGACTCGATTATCTTGACTACTCAGACTTCATCAAGATAAATCGATGATACCATTTGTACCTCATTTTATGGATCATGAAAATGCTTTATTCCTAGTCCAACTACTTTGAAATCACCCTTATCCTTGCGTGCAAGTTCAACCAAACCATTTATGGTCTCCACAGCAGACCTATCCCTAATTGGTACATCTCGCTCATCTTCGTAGAATACATCAACAATTGAGAAGACACTTATTTCCTTTTATTATTTCATAGACCGACATACTTCAAAACTAAGTTCATTCTCGTTGAGCGTAAATTTTAGCTCATTCAACTCCATGTCAACTAACACTCTCCTAGTTGCTAAGAATGGCCTACCCAAAATTATGGGTACTTCAAAGTACACTTAGCAATCAAGAATTACAAAGTCGGCAGGAAATATAAAATCAGCAACTTTTACAAGTGCATCATGTAGAATCCAATCGGCCTTTTTATCGTTCTATCCGCCATTAGAAGTCGCATATTGGGAGGCGTAGGATCTCCCAAACCCAGTTTCTTGAAAACCGTCAATGGCATAAGATTGATACTTGCCCCAAGATTACAAAGGGCCTTTTCAAACTTTAGCAATCCAATCATACATGGAACAGTAAATGCTCCCGGATGAGCTTTCTTCTGGACAATAGATCTTGAAGCAATAGCACTACAATGATGAACATTGTCCACCGTTTCATAGCTCACGGTCCTTTTCATCATCAACAGGTCTTTCATAAACTTAGTATATCCGGGCATATGTTCCAGTACTTCAACTAAGGGCACATTCACTGTCAACTGCTTCAACATAGCCATGAATTTGCTAAACTTGCCATCATCTTTTTTCTTTTTTAATAGTTGTGGAAATGGGGGTGGCCTTGGTATTTCAGTTGGAATAACTTCTACATCTTTTCTTATGCCTTTCTCCATACCACTAACATGATTCTGCTTAGGTTGTTGTTTTATTTCTGCACTCTACTTTTTTGAACCTCCCAAATTCACAGGCACCACTAGAGATTCATCAACCATCTCCCAATCAATTTTGACCTCATCAGTATAAGAGAATGCTCCCAAACCTGGACTAGATAACATCTCACCGCTCCTAGTGGTAATGGCCATACATGATCCATCAGTCCTCAGATTTTGAACTGTATCACTTGGTAGAGTCCCATTCTGTCTTTGGTTGAATGTTGCGGATAATTGGCTTATCTGTTGCTCGAGTTGTTTAATAGTGATTGAGTGCGAATTTACTAGTTGAATAATGGAAGATATGTCACTCTTCATAGTAGTCACCCCAGAATTGGTCGCCTCAACTCCCTTTAATAGTTTCTCCATCATGTCCTCCATGGACATTTTGCCTGAACTGGTGGTAGCATTATCACGGCTTCTAGGATGTACATACAGTCCACTCCTTTCACTTTTATTCTTCCAATCTCCTTGGTGGTTCCAACCTTGGTTTCCTTGACCACCGGTCCGAAAACCCCCTGGTTATGCAAATAGTTAGCCTCATCCTCAGTGTTTAATTCATCTCTCTTACCATGGGACCCCACAAATTTTACCTTTTTTATATTCCCTGATAGCAAATGTTTCGTGAGCAGATCCATCTGCATTTTTATGTGAGCCATATCCTGATCACGCTTCTCTTCTTTCCTATTCTGCTCTACTAATATTACACTAGACCCAGTATTGCTTGCTACCACAGAATCTCTGGTATGCCAAGATATACTTGTCTTAGTCATTCTTTCTAACATGTCCGTAGCCTCAGTAAAGGTGAGCTCCATTAAAGCTCCTCCTGCAGCATTATCCACTATTGACTTTTTAAGTGAGTTCAAAGCTCTGTAGAGTATTTCTATCAAATGTTCATCAGTCATATTATGGTTTGGGCATTAAGTCAACTTCTTTGTAAACCTCGCCCAAGTCTCATGCAAAGCTTCATTAGCTAATTGCCTAAAGTTGCAGATCTCATCCATCAACTATAACATTCTGGAGGGCAGAAAGAACCTTTCTAAGAAAGATCCTTTCAATTACCTCTAGTTTGTTATAGAATCAGGAATCAACACATTCAACCACATAGTTGCCACTCCAGATAGAGACAGTGGGAACAATAGTAAAGGGAATAGCATTTTGTCCTTCTCCAGGATTATCAAATGACTTACAAATACTGATGAAATTCACAAAATTTAGATTTGGATCATCACCAGATAATCCACCAAATAGTCCTTTCAGATTCAGTAGCTGGATCATAGTACTGGTGATGTTAAATTTCACCCCAGGAGCTAGTGGTGGTAGAATGATTGCCCCTGTAGATCCAGTTCCATCTAAATCGTCCTCATTATTGTCAATATCAAACTGCGCAGCTTAGAGGTCTGGTCTTCCTCTGAATGGACGATTTCAATTTACAAGTGCAACTACCCCTGCTGCACACCTCCTATTAGCTGGGTCAATTAAATCATCATCTCCCAGGTCCTCTTCATCTAGATTAGGTACCCGACCTAGGTTATCTGCATTTGTAGATTCAATTGTGAATTAGCCAAAGCGGCTAATCTTTCAGCTTCCTGTTGGTTAACTATTCTTTCAATGAGATGAGCTTCAGGATTGAAAGGTAATCCACCAAATAGTCCTTTCAGATTCAGTAGCTGGATCATAGTACTGGTGATGTTGAATTTCACCCCAGGAGCTAGTGGTGGTAGAATGAATGCCCCTGTAGATCCAGTTCCATCTAAATCGTCCTCATCATTGTCAATATCAAACTGCGCAACTTAGAGGTCTGGTCTTCCTCTGAATGGACGATTTCAATTTACAAGTGCAACTACCCCTGCTGCACACCTCCTATTAGCTGGGTCAATTAAATCATCATCTCCCAGGTCCTATTCATCTAGATTAGGTACCCGACCTAGGTTATCTGCATTTGTAGATTCAATTGTGAATTAGCCAAAGCGGAAAATCTTTCAGCTTCCTGTTGGTTAGCCATTCTTTCAATGAGATGAGCTTCAGGATTGAAAGGTAACAATCGTTCTCCTGAACTTTTAGTTCGTGGAATAAATAACAATGAGCCTGGAATAAACAAAAACAACAAATAACATAAAATAAGGAAACTTGAGTAATAGTCAATTAACACACATAAATTCAATCGACAACTGTACTCCCTGGTAACGGTGCCAAAATTTGATTACACTCAAATTATACCTTTCCTACGAGAGATTAAGCGGTCATTGTCAAATACATAACCAAACTAGGTTGGGGTAGAATCCCACAGGGAATATGGTGCTAATTAAGTTGTATGTAGATTAGTTGACTTTTAATTGTTTGTTTCCATAAAATAAATAGGGGGATTTGGTTCATCTAATAAATTAATGGTTTCAGTTTAACAAGATGAAATACGTGTAGTAGTATTCAAATTCAGAGAAAAAGCAAGCTAGGGTTATGTCCACCTTGTAGTTTTAAATATTTTTAACTATGGGCTTTACGAATTCATACATGCATCGTGCTTACAGAGAAACGTATTGTATTTAATAACAGAATCCTAGTGTTTCTCAACCATCTAGGACTAATTCACTTTAGTTCTCTCGAATCAAAAGCGTTTACAAAAAACAATATGAAATCTCCAAGTAGTTAATCCTGCTAAGGCATTAACTTATGAAATAGGGGTTGGTAATCCTATTTTCTTGTCACTACTTTCTTTTCTAAACATCAACCTTTCTTTCCAAAAATTTACATTTTAAGGAATATCCTCTATGTTTGCAACCATAAGAATTCAAGATAAGCGAAGAGAGTATGATGTAATCAAATCAATGCATAATGAATTCAAAACCCAAATTAATAGATTGTATGTTACAAGACTTCCATAACCCTAACTAATAAACTTAGATACTCATGAATAAAATGGAAATCACAATAGAAATATTCATCATACCAAAAACTAGAAGATGATCTTGGTGTGACAATTGAGAGAACAGGACAAAAATATTTTTTATCTTACCCAGGCTAAGCCACCACTCTCCTTGTTCGGAATAATACAGAATAATTGATAATGAATAAAAATTCTGCATTTAACCCTTTTAATAATCTTTTCTCTTATAATTGCCTTCTAAGTCCCTGAACTAATTATAAGTGACAAACTAATCTTAGACATATTTTCTAGGCGCCATATTTGGTCTAATTTTCTATTCTCTCTTGTGTCATATGCCATTCCGCATTTCATAGTCCCATAATGTCTTCATCTACCTCATTAATGCCTAAAATCATGCTAATCACATCGGTTAGCTAAATTACATAGAAGTAAAGTAAAAACATAAGAAACTAGGCACTTTGTTCTCTAAACATAGCTAAAATATGGATAAATTATGGTGCTTATGCGTATAAATACACCCAAGACCAGACGTTTTCCCCTTAAGATTGTCGTCACTCAATATATCATAGGGAAAAGCTCGTAATGCATCATCTACATCATTATTAAATGAAATAAAAAGATATAAATAAAAATAATTGACTTCATCAAATTCCCATGCTTTGCATTAATTAAGTTCAAGTATTACAATGCAATGCATATACATAAAGGTAGAGTCTCACTCCTAACCACAAGACTTGTAGTGACCTCAGTACATGATATAAAAGTATAATAAGGGTTAAAAGGCTCTCTGAAACCACATTGATAGTCATTCTTAAAGTTGTACACAGAGGCACAATCGTAGCCTGATTGGTGCAATTGTAGTGTCGCGATCGCGGCCTGTGGACTGCGATCGCGATACCCGAGTCCATTTGCTCCTCTATTTTTCTCTATTTTTCTGCATGGTTTCTATACTTCTAATCCGGGTCTTCCCTTTGTTTTTCTTGGACCATATCCAAAATATCTGCAAAACATTAAAATTTTGTGACTTATTCAAAAGTATAAAAATGCAAATATACAAACGATGGGTTGCCTCCCTTAAAGTGCTTGATTTAAAGTCGCGGTTCAACAACTTTTTAATCCTGATTTGTGTTTCAACTTTGAGGAGTTGAATTTCCTGCCCAATTTTTTATCTCTAAATCATTAAGGTGCATTGGGTAAATATAAGAGAATTATGGCACAAAATCTATCATGCCACATCAAAGACTTGAACTGTTTTCCCAATTTTGCATCGAGCTTTCATGTGGGATCATTGAGCAACGATGAGACCATTGGAAGGCCACTACTTGGACATCGGTCTTTAAGCTTCTTGTCCTTAAAAATTAGGTGATGCAATATAAAAAAATCCTTCAACAAACCATCTGTAATAGTTGTTTGGATCCTGATATCTGATGGAGAGACAGGGCAAGGCCAGTTTCTTTCTTATTCAGTCTTTTGAGGATCTACTCTAGTGCCATCACCGGAAACGATCTGACCAAGAAATGCTACTGACATTAGCCAAAATTCGAACTTACTGAATTTGGTGAATAAATGATTATCTCTGAGAGTCTGAAATACTATTCTGAGATGGTCTGCATGATCTCGCTCACTATGGGAATAGACCAGAATATTATCTATGAAGACTATGACCAACATGACCAAGTACTTCTTGAACACATGGTTCATAAAATCCATGAGAGTGGCTGGGGCATAGGTAAGACCAAAAGACATGACTAAGAATTTGAAGTGACCATACCGAGTACAGAAAGCTATTTTTGGGATGTCGCATTCTCTGACTCTGAGATGATGATAGCTAGATCTGAGGTCTATCTTAGAGAAATAACTGGCACCCTGAAGTTGGCCAAACAAGTCATTGATTATGGGAACAGGATACTTGTTCTTGACCATGTCCTTATTAAGTTACCGGTAGTCAATACACATTTTGAGATAACCGTATTTCTTGCGCACGAATAAAACTGATGCACCCCACGGGGAAACACTTGGTCTAATGAATCCCTTATCTAAGAGATCTTTCAACTGCTCTTTCAATTCTTTGAGTTCTACTAGTGCCATTTTGTATGGTGGAAAAGATATAGGATGAGTGTCTAGAAGAAGATCAATGCCGAAGTTTATTTCCCTTTTGGGAGGTATCCCTAGAAGATCTTTGGGAAAGACATCTTAGTATTCATTTACAACTAGAACTGATTCAAGACTGGTAGTTTCAGAACTAGTGTCCTTAACTCAAACAAGATGATAGACACATCCTTTATATACTATTTTCCTTGTCCGAAGGTAGGAAATAAGATAACCTCTAAACACTGAAGTACTACCCTTCTAATCAATGATGGGTTCATTCGAAAACTCAACCTGGACTATTCTTTTACTGTAGCCAACTATAGCATAGAAGGAATGAAGCCAATCCATGCCAAGAATTACATCAAAATCGGTCATCTCTAATTTGACAAAGTCCGCTGAAGTGACTCTCTGAAATATCATAACTGGGAAGTTCCTATATACCCATTGGGCTATGATGGTTTTACCTACTGGGGTATAGATTAAAAAGGGCTCTGCTAGAATTTCAGGATTGATTTCAAAAACAACTACTATTAAAGGAGTAACAAAAGATAAAGAAGCTCCAAAATCTAGCAAAGTGTAAACATGTACATAAAAAATCTATAATGTACCAGTAACTATATCAAGAGAATTTTCCTGAGCTTGTCGAGTTTGAAGAACATAGAGACGATTTAGGAGTTGCCCACTAGTAGCACTGGAGGTGGCACCCTTCTGATTTGGGCGATTGGACTAAGCTGAGGAGTGGTTATGTTGGCCCTGAGGACCTGGATGAGGATAGTCTCTGACTCTGTGGCCTGGCTTGCGATATCTAAAACAAATACCACTTCAAGCTCTGCAAATACCCTGATGGTTCTTGCTATAAGTCTGGACGAGAGGATAAGTGCAGGCACTGCCATCACTGCCCTGAGACTTGGAGCCTGGTTCTCTATCTTTATTACTCTCTATGAACTTAGGACCTAGAGAACTGGATGAAAAAAGAGTTGGAATTGATGACTTAGGATGAAACTGAGAACGGTTTCCTCCTTCTGATTTGGGCTGAGCAAAGTTGAAACTACATGTCTTTTCTCTCTTATTCGGCTTCTCCCTCTACTTAATCTTCTTCTCCTCTATCTACTGAGCATGAGTCATAAGCCTGAATAAATTCATGCCACTATTCAGCATGGAGGATCGACACTCATTTACCACACTATCATTTACTCTTGAAGTGAACTTACTCATCTTGGATCTACTGTCTACAACCACATGAGGGGCATATCTGGGTAATTGAGTAAAGTTAAGATAATACTCTTTCACTGTCATATTTCCCTGCCTGATGTTGATGCATTCTTGCACCTTAGCTTCTCTAATCCCTTGGGGAAAAAATCTTTCTAAGAATACAGTTACAAACTCCTCCAACTCTATAGTACTTGCATTATCAGACCTCTCTGACTTATACTATTTGAAACAAGTATGAGCCACGTCCTGCAACTGATATGCAGCTTGCTCAGCACTCTCAAAAGTAGTCACCCCCATGATGTCTGTCACCTTCTGAACCTGATCAATGAATTCCTGAGTATCTTCATCAACCTTAGACCAACGAAGGATAGAGGATTCTTTCGGGTGAAGTCCCAAATCCTAGCTGTGGCTAAATTGGCCATTGGGTTGGCCGAAATGACTGTTGGACATTCATTCTGAGTGGTAAATAATTGAGCAAGAGTGGTGAATACAGCCGTGAACTTTGCATGAGAAACATTATTGCACAAATGTTCTTCGGGCTGAGGGGCTGATTGATTTTCGTTTCTTCTTTTTGAGGCATGTTCTATAGAATTAAGGGAGAAATAGATTAGACTGAGAGATTGACTTGAGATTATGCTCACTGGCATGACATAAATATTGAAAGAAGGGAAACTATTCCTAAAACATCATATAACCTCTAAAACATAAATGTGGCGCACAACTCACCCATGTATAATACTCTACTAGATGCGGCTTCCAGACTTCCTACGACACCATTGAACCTGGCTCTGATACTAAGTATGTAACGCCCTGAATCTGGTACCCAGAATGCTACACGGTGCTCATGACCCCAAAGGACCATAAGCTAACCCATGACTGATATCTATAGTTGTACACTTCAGAATATATGTATATAAATGCGCAAACATGAACTGAAAGGACATAAGGTTCAATACTGAACATAATTTGAATGATATAATATCTGTGTGGGGTAATATAATACCAAAAACAAAATAGAAAATACTAAAGTATGAAGTATAATAGTCTAGAAAGCCTCTAACATGACTTCCTGAATGATTAAGGAGTTGATGGGACATGTCCCCAACTAACCCCAACTAATAAACCAATCAATTAGATAAAATAAAAATAATAATGTCTTTAAAAGATGAGGACTCACTTCTACTCTGACTGCTGAGATTGGAATCTACTGCAGATCTGGAGCTCATGTCTCTGAACCTATGGTGTAACATAAAAAAAAAGAACCATAGCGCAAATATGTCAGTACAATAGAATGTACTGAGTATGCATGTTAGGTAGTCTATATACAAAGGTTAACATGTATGATCATTGCTAACTGACTGTCTAACATAAGCATGAGAGTACATGCATGAAAACATAATTGAAACTGATACCATGATATCGTAATTACTAACTATGAATACCGATAACATGATATACTGATAACTAATATAACTGATAACATGAATGACAGTATCTGACAATCTTGAATCTGATGGAACTAACTGAGTTCCATACTGTATCTGAGTTGACTGTATCTGGAAGTCCTAAAATTTGAAGAACTATCTACGTTTTATTAGTGAGACTGATTGACTTTATCTGATAGACCTGATTCTGTATAATGAAACTATGGGAAATAGTTATCTAACCAACATGCCCCAAATGTTCTATAATATCTAAGCTAGGGTCCAATCCTTGCCCTGATTAGAAAGGTTTCAATATCGCACCACTGGTTAGGAAAACATGTGAGTAACCCTCATATAACAGGTAACTCTAGTGAGAACGTTGGGAACCCTCATATAACAGGTTAAGCCACCTTATCTACCCTCATATAGAAGGCTACGATGTCTCAACCTATGCTGGCTACATAGTTTTGGAACGCAAGGATTTCTTCTAGGAATCACACCCTCATATAACAGGTGAGTTCCCATCCTTGTGTTCACTTGGTGCTAATTCCTATTCCCATCTGAATGGACACTGAACATGATTTACTAAATTGAACATGAGCTGAGTTACTAAATTTTGTTGACTGATGGAATACTACTGATATCTAACAACTGACTGAGTTCATGAGATCATGGAGATTTTCTGAGTCATAAGACTTTCTGAAGTCTAACGATTCATAGCTTGACTAAGAGTATCGTGAAACATGACATGGCTTTAGGCACACAGCTAATATTTCAGGTACATGTACCCCCAGGAGTCGATAGAAGGAAACTGACCAAGCATAACTTACTTGAACATATAACTAACATCATAATCCATAATACATTTATAGAAGCATTTCATCAAAACATGTGATAGGTATAAACTTGTACATACCTGGGGATTTCATGATATTATGCTAGTTAGGTAGTTTTCCTTTATCTAGGCATTTAATCAAACATATTGTAGGCATAGTACATCTAAACATCATTGTACAACAATTAAACATAATGGTCATATTCTAATTTCATTATTCAAGGGTTTAGTCATAGGTTTTTATGAATCTATATCTACAATAATTAAACCCACATAGAAATTATCACCCAATATGGAGTAGAATTCAATTTCTCATGTATAACAATGAACAAGAACATCCCTATCAAGAAATCATAACGAAATCCATAAATTAAAGTTGTAAAAGAGATTGTTGGACTTCAAGGATGAAATGAGTTCATGAATGAACACTATGCATACCTTAGTTCGTGATTTAGTGAAGATTGACGGTGAAACCTTCTTGAATTTAAATACCCAATAGAAACCCTAGCTTGTTCTTGAGAGAAACTTGATAGAAAGTAGTATATTTTGGGTGAAAAGTCGCTGAATTACGTGTTAAAGGGCTTAAATAGGGGTGGGAAATTGACCCTTTTAACCCTGGATGGGTATTTTAATTTTAGTGAAATTTCCCGAATTGGACCCCTGGCGCGACGCGGCGCTATCATGTCGTGTCACTAGAATTTGACAATTGGGAATCTGGGCAATGGCGCGAGGCCGAGCCATCACGTTGCTATGTCATTTGGGACCTGGAAGTTTGGCGTGACGCGGAGACATCACACTGAGATATTGGAAAAAGGGCAATTCTGAATTTTATTCCTAGCGCGATGCGCCATAATTGCTGACCCCTATTGGAATTTTCTGAATGCAATTTCCTCTGGTGGCGCGGCGCGCCACTGACTAGTATGGCATTGTTTTAGAACAGGAACTTAAAATAGTCGTAACTTCTGATTCGGTTATCATATTTGGGTGAATCTTATATCGATGGAAACCTTATTGAATTCCCCATGTGATAGAAAGTGAAAATCTTATAAATACAACCTGTACAAAATTTCATTCATATTCCAAAGAAAGTTCTAATAACCTTGAGATGATTTCAAGCTAGGAAAAGTATGGTGTATTAAAGGGTCCAATTAGTAACCCCAATTTGAAGGGTCTCAATACTGCGCCACTGGTAAAGACAAATTGTGAGTGAATCTCTCTAGTAGTGTCCCCAAAGAAGAATGGTGGGACCCACAACTGGCAGTGTTAATCCACCTCACCAACCCTCAACTATCAGTATTGATGTCTCATCCTATGCTGTCTACATAGTTCTGGAATGCATGGATTGCTTCTAAGGGTCACACCCTCTACTATCAGTGTATGCCCTCATCCTTGGGTTCGCTCGGTGCTGAATCCTACTCCCAACTGAATAGACACTGAACTGATTATACTGAGATAAAATGCACTGAGTTCACTGAGTTCCATGGATTGATGGAATATTACTTAATTCTGTTAACTGACTGAGTTCATGATATTACTGAGTTATCCTGAGTCATGTAAATGACTGAATTCTACTGAGTCCTGAAACTGATTGAGAATACTACTAATCATGGCGTGACTGAGATTATCTTGAAACTGTCACTGGCTCAAGGACATAGCTAAATTTTCGGGTATCGAATATCTCCAGGACTTGAAAAAATGAAAATAAATAGGACATGACACTTCTTGCGCACAAAAAAATTGTTAGCAATTCATAATACAACCATTGAGGGATTTCATGATGCACTTGATACTCATAGTCTGGTACATGAATAGGAATACATTCCAACATATCATAAGTTCACAATCTAGTCTCATGAACACTCCATCAATTAATCACAAGACATAACATTAGCATGGGAGTCATTTTGAACATTTAGTTATAGCCTAAGTTTATCATGTAGATCAATAAGGGTTCATAATACATAATTCTACTCACTTAAGTATTTTATCATACGCATGAAATGCATGTACTTAGCCTTAGGCATGAACATTAAACAATTACATCATGGCTACATTAATCAACCCCATTTCATGAAATCCAATCCACATTCTAACACAATATCATGAAAACACACTAAAGATTCAAACTTGGGAATCATACAACACATTAACATGATCATAGTCAATCCACAACATGAATATCAAAATTTATAATTTAAAATTTTATTCTTGGACTTCAAGTATGAAAGGGATCCTTGGATGAACATTCTACATACCTTAGAACGTAAATCCTTAAGGGTTCTTGAAGGAATGCTTGAGCCTTGTTCTTGAATTTTGAAACTAGGGTTTCTTGCTTTTGAGTGAATGATGTATTTTTGGGAAACTTGTGTGAATAATGAAATACATAGGTCATTTAGGGATAAAATTTGTGTTTGGATCTGACCTAGTTTATGGGAAAATAACCTATTTACCCTTAAAGATGCGGTCATTTAATGACTGAAAACTAGGCATCGACGCGATTGGTGACGTGGATCGTCGATGGCATCGACACGATACCCGATGGTTTGCACCATGATTGCGCTAAGCCTCAGTAGTTTTTACTCTGGCAACCTGAAACAATGTTAACCAATGTGATAGGCGATGCGGCGTGCCATGTTCGTGTTGGTCCACTATTTTGAGACACCAAACGTGGTCTAAATGAGTTCCAAAAAATCCAAAACTTATCCAGGAACACCTAATGACTTTCCTAATCATGAATCATCAAAAATATAAACTATTAAAGGACCTTAAGGTCATGAAATTAGATTGCAAACCGTCAAAGTCCAAGAATAAACTATGTTTGTAAGCTTAGCTAGAATTTTCTAATTAGCTAGAATTTTCTAAGTTTGGGACCCCTTGACAAGCTTAAAGGAATGTATTAAGCTTAGGAATTCTGCGAGGTCTTACAATATCTCCCACTTGGGAATATTCATCCTCGAATGAGACTGACTGAGATGGGAAAAATAATAAGTTGAAGTACATACTAAACATGAACAACTAAAACATAACTACATGACTGACATTACAGAGATTTTTACTGAGCATGCATATCTGATGCATGATTTTATGACTGAGTTGATACATGAATGCATGACTGAGAGTACTGATAAATTGATCACGCATATCTAATGCATGAATACATGACTAAATTTACTCATGACTATGCAACTGAACATGTAATGGTAAAATACCAAATTTGAAATAAAAACTGAGCATGGAGCTGAATATCAAGTTTGTAACTAAAATTTGAACATGAAAGGTAATAAGCTTAAGAAAAGCTATTACCTTGAGCGGAGTCTGAGTTTACAGAGAAGAGGTAAAGATACTTGGTCTGCATTTCTTCTTGTGCTTCCTAAGTAGCTCCCTCAATGGACTCATTCCGCCAAAGATCTTTGACTATAGGGACTTCTTTGTTTCTCATTCTATGTGTCTGATATTTAAGAATTTTGACTGCAATTTCCTCTTATGAGAGACTATTCTGAATATCTATTCCCTCAATAGGGACTACGACTGTTGGGTCACCTATGCACTTCTTAAGCAAGGAGACATGAAAGACTGGATGAATTAAAGCAAGATCTGAAGTCAATTCGAGCACATAAGCTACCTAGCCAAAATGACTGAGAATTTCAAGGGGACTGACATATTGGGGACTGAGCTTCCCTTTCTTACCGAACCCTTTACTCCCTTCAAGGGAGAGATTTTCAAGTACATCTAATCACCAATATAGAACTGGACATCTTTTATGTGTACATCAACATATGATTTTTGTTGGCTCTGTGCTTTCTTGAGCCTCTCTCTGATTAAATGAACTTTTTGTAAGGTATAAAAGACCAAGTCAAGCCCTTCTACTATGGCCTCACCCACTTTAAACCAACCGATTGGAGATCTACATATCCTACTGTAGAGAGCTTCAAATGGAGCTATTTGGATACTTGAATGATAGCTGTTGTTGTATGTAAACTCAATAAAAGGAAAGTGGTTATCCCAACTACCCTGGAAATCAATTGCACACTCCCTTAGAATATATTCCAAGGTCTGAATGGTCCTTTCTATTTGACTATCTATCTGAGGATGGAAGGCTATACTGAGATGAACTCGGGTACCACGACCCTTTTCGAATGCTTTCCAAAAATGAGAGGTGCACTAGGTACCTCTATATGAAACAATAGACAACGGAACACCATGTAATTGAACCAACTCCCTGATATAGAGTTTGGTGTAATCCTCTACTGAATAAGAGTTATGAATAGCTGAATTTGGTATCGAAGAAAATCTTATCCAATGGTCTACATAACAAAAAGTCGATATTAGGGAAATTCTACACGGTTCAAAATACTTCTCACTTGGGAAGACACTTATAAACCTTTTTGGACCGGATTAACACTTTACTGAACACACTCTAAGGCTTAGACTACGAGAAGATTTTGCGGGGTCTTACACTTATTCTTGAATTTTGAAACTAGGGTTTCTTTCTTTTGAGAGAATGATGAATTTTTGGGAAACTTTTGTGAATAATGAAATACTTAGGTAATTTTGGGATAAATTTCATGTTTGGGGATAACCTGGTTCGTGAGAAAATAACCTATTTACCCTTAAAGATGTGGTTATTTAATTACTAAAAATTGGGCATCGATGCAATACCCAACGCATCGTGCCATGATTGTGCTAAGCCTCAATAGTTTTGACTCTGGAAACTTGCCACAATGTTAACCAACGCGATAGGTGACGCGTCACGCCAAGATCGCGTTGGTCAACTCTTTTGAGACAACAAATGTGGTTTAAATGAGTTCCAAAAAATCCAAAACTTGTCGGGAAGACCTAATGACCTTCCGGATCATGAATCAGCCAAAATATAAACTATTAAAGGACATTAAGGTTGAAAAATAAGATTGCCAATCTTCGAAGGCCAAAAATAAACTAAGTCTTGAAACTTTACTAGAATTTTCTAAGTCTGGGATCCCTTGACAAGCTTAAAGGACTGGATTAAGCTTAGGAATTTTCCGTGGTCTTACAACGGTAAAGAAAGATCTTGTAGTATGAGGAGAATCATCTAATAATCCAGATAATGATAAGAAGCCTGGTGGTGGTACTATACTAGCAGTGAAAAGAAGTCCAATTTCTTATGATTTATCATTCGCTTTCATGGAAAACACAGAACATGAAAACGATAAAGAGATAACACTCCTTAATATAATAGAAAATCTAGATAACTATTCTTCTAAGAAGATAAAGAATATTTCTAGTGTTGTGATAGACTCTGTATATGAACTAATTGCTAAAAAAATGTTCTAGAAGAGAAAGTAGAGAATCATGATCATGAGTTGATTTCTTTAACTCTAAAAATTTTTGAAACTAAAAAGTTTTTCAAAAACCTAATATTTAAAAATTAGATTTTAATGAGAAATCTGAAGAAAATAATGATGAAGATGAAAAAGAGAAGAAAGAAGCTTCAAGTTGATCTTGATGAATGATTGAGGGATTCCCAAAGACACCTGATAGTTGCAGTTCAAAAGAATGGAAAGTTAGAAGGAGACCTAGTCCATCTAAGAGAGGAGATTAATAAGTACCTTAACTAGACAACATCTTCATAGATTCTCTCTAATTTTACTAGCCAAGGTGTTAATGGTCACAAAGGACTAGGCTATAAAGAATAATTCCAATTTTCTAGGTGGTCAGAAAAGAATGTCAATGGTACTAAAAAGAGGAATTTCAAATCTATGGACTATCATTGTGAAAAAATAGGCCCTCTAATGAGAATTTTCAAAGCTAGAGATATGAAGGAATGATTAAATTCAGATATGCTTAGGAGGAGAATGCACAGTCAAATGGATACAAGAACTTAAATAAGATGAATAAGAATTCTCTACCTAGATGGGCCAAGAATGTTTTGGTCACACCATTGTCTTCTTAATGGGAACTCAAACTTAAGTGGGTTCAAAAATTAAATAAGTGATCATGGTTCCTGGTAGGAAAAAAAGGGTTGGCAGTCACGAATGTTCATTAAAAATGAGTGTTCAAGGCTAAATCTTTGAATATCTGACAATGTTCTCTCTCTCAAGGCACTCCAAGGTGGAAGTTTCGTATCTTGAAATAGTTGATTTCAAAGGATGTGGTCCTTAGAAGACACACCTTGAAAGAGGAAATTTGAGTAAGAGGCCAGATCATGGATTGATCAAGACTACTCAACCTTACATATAAATATGTGTAACTATAAGAATTGGCTATGCTAAAGAAACAGGTATCCTTGATAGATTAAATGCTTGTTAAGATAACACAGCCGCATACCTTTGTAGGTATATAATTTTGTGTTCAGCTTAGGTGGAGAATAGTTGAAGCCATCACATGTATAATATTTAGTCAAAAAGGGAAGGGTCCTGGTCCCATCACTTAGGTTAGTGCCTATACAAGAAGCTCAAAGTAATCATAAAATATTTTCTGAAAAGGCCATTCATTTTTTCCCATAAAAGTGTCAATTTTGTTGCAAAAAAAGTGTTGCACTTTTTTAGTTCTAGATATGTCAAATCAAAAAGGAACTTTTTTTAATGACATTGGTCAATTCTAAAAATTGAAAAATTAAACCTTTTTGTCTTTTGTTCTTAAACTTGTCGGAACCATTTTTCCCAAATCTTCAAAACCTATCTAGCCAAATTGGTCCCATACCCTTAATCTCAGTACAAAATCAAAAAATATATCATCACTACTTACTCAAATCCAACAAAAGAACTGAAAGTAAATAAAACTCTAGAGAGTCAAACTAGACATACTTATGTTGAACATCGTGATTCTTCTAAGATTGAAACCATGGAAAACATCATCTCTAGCCCCCAACAACAAATTGAGTCATTTATTCTAACTGAATCTTACTTAGAATGTCCTAAACCCACAATCGAGTCAGTCTTCATTGAACCCTCTTTAACCTTGGAAGTTTATATGCAACCAATTATGATAGATAATCCGCATCAAAGGTTTGGGTCACCAATAGACCAGGAGATTTATCAACCTGAAATTCCCTTTTCTCTATAGAATTCAAAACTATCAAATAGTTTACAATTTCTTGGGTTCTTTGCAAAAAGTGAATCCTCTGATACACTTCAACCACTTGGATTTTCTATACCCTCAGATTCAAACACTATGTTTGCTTAATTTGGTGAATAAATTTTGGTGAAAAGGGTAGATCTTTCCTCAAATAAGAACTAGGTAGCTGAAAAATTGCTCTTGCTTGCATATGACACCAAAGAAAGCCTAGTTAACGGAGTAAAATAAGAAGTAGGTGTTAATAATTAAGTAAATAAAGGAAAACGTGCTCCTCCAAGGAGAGAATTTGCTTTACAGGGATATTTCTACCCACAAAATTGGAAAATAAGGTGGATGAGGATAAAGTGCCTCTAAGATGGACTATGAAGAAACTAAGTAGAAGTAGAGGAAATGAGAAAAAGACTTTGATGTGAAAGTAATGAGAACCTATTCTTAAAGAGGTTCAAAGAGGAAGATGTTGGAAGATTCCATGAAGGACAACAATGATTCGACCATGAAAAGAAGACGATTGAATAAATCTCTTGCGGTTGAGGAGGATTAAAATGTGGAAGTTGTGGAGGTAGAAAAAGAGAAAGAGATAGATTCAGTAGTTATAGCAGTTACTAAAGATAGTAAATCAAAAGTTGAGGATGATGAGAGGACTCGGTCCTCTAACTCAAAGAATAGTATCTCAACTGGAATGCGAAACAAACATATAGCTGTCAAGAAAAGAAAAGACTTTGAGGGGCCTGGTCAAAGAAGAGAAAAACTAATGAAGAAAGAGAGACAAGTAGTACGTCCAACAAGAAGGAAAATAATGTGTAAATGAAGTACATGTGCAGATAAAGGAGGATTGGAAACCTAGCAGCGCAGAAAGTTCAGTCAGGGAGACTACTTGATCCAAAATTCATAAAAAAATAGGGATATTAGAATAAGTAGAATATGTGAGGCATCAAGGTTGTTTGTATCATTTTATATGTATTTTTGATAATGAGAAGATAAATTGCAAGGGACCAGGTCCCTAGACGTTAATGGTACAATACAGCTACCATGCATCATCTGCATAGTTTGGTCTTCTTATATATCAAACTTGCAGATGTTATTTTTTACTGACTTGGACAGCTGGTCTAATAATCTTTCAGCCCTAATCATCACTCAGCTATAAAAGGGAAGAGATATCACTTCATCAAATTGGTTTTTGCAAATTCTAAAGAGTGAAGTGAGGCAGAAAAAACTCCTTTTCAAGTAAGCTCAAGCATTTCCCATGTTCTTATCTTTGTATTATGCTTAATGACTTAGTTAGTTAGTGTTCTTTAGTGTTGATTTCTAACGGAACTACTCATGCTATAAGAGTAGTGTTTTCTCAATGAGATAGTTTCTTAGGTAGAGTTACCTAAGTTTTGACATTAATTATACCTAATTAGTAGAGAGGGCATATGTAGACTTACAAAGATGAGCTTGTAGTAGAGTTACTACTAGTGCAAGTAACCTACAGTTAGGTTCAGTAGAGGTTGTATTCAATAGTTTGATTATAGTGGATTTGGAGGTTATTATGAGGGAAAAACATGGGTTTTACCTTTTCGGGTTTCTACGTAAAAATTCTTACGCCTTTACTCATCTTGTACTGTTTCGTGATTTTTGGCTCATACTGTGTATTTTGGCTATGATTGATGTTTAGAAACTTGTTCCCTTATTTTGTGGTAAAACCAATAAGGGTTTCAACAATTGGTATCAAAGCCTGGTCACTCTAAAAGATTCACACCTAGAGTGTCTTGTTTATAATTGCTTCTCCACCTAATCTGGAAAAAGGGCAATCTAAATCTTGACCACCAAGATTTCAATAGACAGTACGATGTGTAGTGGAAAACTAGTATATCTGACTTCATCATGGATGAGGATAGTGAACAGATGGACACCTTTCTTGATGGTCCTTATGTTCCTATAAATGAGGTTAAAGAAGGGGATGTGACAAGAATGGTTGCCAAAAGCAGGAGGGAGTTTAATGGTAAAGACAAAAAGAAAATCTAAAAGAACTATAAGGCCAAGAAACTGTTGGTTTGTGGTATAGGGCCTGATGAATATAACAGGATTTCTGCATGTGAAAATGCAAAGTAAATCTGGGATTTTTTGAGGATTCTAATGAAGGTAAAATTGAGGGTAAGGATTCAAAAGTAGACATATTGACTACTTAACATGAAACCTTCACATAAAAATAAGAAGAAACTATCCAAGAATTGCATACATGTTCACTTCAATCATAAATGAGCTTCATTACATAGGAGAAGTGATTCCAGTGTATAAGTAATTAAGAAGGATTATAGGTGTTCTTTCTATGTCCTGGGAAAGCAAAGTGGAGGCTATAACTGAAGATAAAAACTTGAAAACCCTCACCATGGTTGAATTGATTGGAAAATTAAAAATACATGAGCTCATGAAGTAGCAAAGGATGGTGAAGAATGACGCAAAAAGAGATGAATACCTTGCAGTGCAGACTTCTAAACATGATCCAGTTGATGATGAAGATAAAGATGTTGCCAATTTTCCAAATAAGATGGATAGATCCATGAAATAAAGTGGTCAGTTCCATAAAAGATGAAGAAATGTTGAAGTATGTAAGAAATATGGATGTCCTGAGCATTTAATCAAGGACTGTCCTATGTACAAAATGGATCATCAAGATTGCCTCAAGGTTGTAAGTGATAAAGGAAATATCATGGATTAGGTACTTGACAATTCAAGAAGGAATGTTACAGTTAATTACATAGTAAAGAAAGCTCTGGCAGTATGAGGGAAATCTTCTAGTGATTCAGGAGATAATGAAAAGACTGGAGATGTATCTATGTTAATAGTGCAAGAAGGTCTACTTACCTATGATTCCTTATTTTAACTCAAGGAAGACACCGAAGATGAAAAAGCAAAAAAGGTAACTCTATCATATATTAAGTATAATCTAGATAATTACACTGCTAGCAAGATAAAAAGGCTTGCAAGTGTGTCGTTAGACTCTCTATGTAAACTAAACACTAATAAGAATTCCTTAGAAGAAAATATTGAGAATCTAGGGCATGAGTAGATTTATTAACATTCAAAATTTTTGAAACTGAAGAGTTTTTCACAAACATGAACTCTGAAAATCTGAGTAATGTGTAATCTAAAGAAAGTAAATGGTGTAGATGGGAAAGAAAAGAAGGAAGCCTTAATTATTCAAATTCATCTTGTGGAGAAATTGAAATATTCACAAAAATACCTTATGACAATACTGCACAAGAATGAAGAATTAGAGAGGGACCTGGTCCGTATGAAAAAAGAGCTGAACACGTTTCTAAATTGGACTACTTCCTCACTAATACTTTTTTACTTGACTAGTCAAGGTGTATGTGATTGTAGAGTTTAGAACTATCAAGTAGAATTTGAACTTGTTAAGCATAAAGTAAAGGGCGTTCATCATAATTAAAGCAAAGGGGATGAACTTCTGTGAACTCAATATTGAAGAGATGTACATTTGGAAGAATAATGTCCATACTTTAATAAGGAAAATTAAAGGATTACTAAATACACTCAGAAGGGGAATGCATATTCAAAGAGCTTTAAGACTCTAAAAAGGTCAAAAAGGAAGCCATCACTGCCTAGATGGGACTAAAGGGATTTAATCAGACCATTATCATCCTACCAGTAACTCAACTCAAACAGTTTACCAAATTCAACATGTATTAATGATTCCATGGATAAGGAAGGGGACTGCAGTCAGGAACAACTTATTGATTGAAAAGATTCAAAGATTAACTATATTCTCTCTCTCAAACACTACAAGTAGAAGTGTCACATGTTGAACTACTTAAGTTCAAAGGACCTTACCCCTATAAAAACAAAGGTGAAATTCTTGAAGCAAGAAGTGCATGCTCCTGATTAGTCAGAAAAGCTATTGATCCCTGGATACAGTAAAACCTCAAAAATTAAAGAATTCATTAATGATGAGATGAAAGGTTTAAAAGTGCAGATAAGTGTGATGTCAATTCAAATTAAAACTCTAGGATTTGCTTCTAAGACTTACTTTATGAACAAATCATGGTATCATACGGTGTAATGAATTTAACAAGCTGATGCTGGGGTTGATCAAATTAGCCCGACCTACTAACATGTGAATTAGTGTCTCTTAAAAAAATTGGCTATGTTTGTTAGGAAGGTATCCTTGGTAAACTAGGTATATATTGGTCTAACTCATTACCATACCCTTGTAGGTATACACCTATTGGAACAACATTGAAGGTGGACAAATATGATAGGCACAAAGCTGGAGATTCATTCTAACTAAAGAGGGACCTGGTCCCATCTCTCAGGTTAGTATCTTGTATTGGCAAATTTTCTTTATTCTGTCAAGAAAAAAATGCTTCCCTCTTGTCCTGGTATGAAAACAAAATTATCATATTTATAAAGTGAATGTGAGTTGCGTAAAAATATGAAATTGATCACATCCTATTTCACTAGAAAACCCTACCTTGTGCCTATTTTCCCTAAATTCCACAAAAATTCATTCTTTCTTCCATCAAAAGGAAATAATTAAATTCCAAATAGCCCTACTAAGAAAATGACCTTTCTAATGGTTGAACCTTTCCTATTTTCTTATCGCTCAAAGGATACTGAGCTTAGTATTATTAAAAATACCTTCTTAAACCTTCTTAAAAACATAGTTTTTCTCTATTCTTCCAAAGCTTAAGTACTTCCTCACTTAACATGTCAATGAAGAATCATTGTTGGATCTTAAAAATTGTTCAAATAATGATATGATGGATGAAACCTAGGTCACTGAAAATCTCATCTTGTTGTAAAACAGCCAAGGAAAGTTGATCACAAGAAAACAGATGTCAGTATGACACAAAAAAATTTAGGAAAATAGTATGGAAATTTTATTGAGATATAGCTGAATCTTGAGAGACCTTGTCCCAAGAAGAGAAAAGTAGCTGAAAATAATTTGTAATCACTTATACTAGAAAAAAGAATGGTTAGAAAATGAGTTTGTATATAAGGAAAAAATAAATGGGTTATTGAAGAATAAAAAGGTTTTAAATGGAAGGATTTTTTATTCATACATGCTAGAAGAACCTTGTATGGTGGAACTTGTTGAGCTGATTAAGCATCACGAGTGGATGCATAATCCTTCAAACTCTTCTTCATAACCCTTCACTTGTTAATCCTTCTTGATTCTTGTGTCTTTTTCCCTAAGAACATTTACTATGGCTTTTTCCCAGAGAACATTTATTTTATGCACTATAATGATACTTATACTACTTATGAATGAATCTTATCATTTTAAGTAACATTTATTCTCTTTAAATTGAGAAGTTATTCTCTATGTTAGTGTTGCCCAGTGGCCATAAGTTAACTAGTTTGTGCTTAAATTACACTTGGTTTATTGTTCTCACTTTTTAATGAGGCTAAAAGGGGGAATACTTACTGAGTACATATAGTAGGGGACCAGGTATCAGGTATTTTAGGTTAATATCAATGGCATTCTTATAGGGGAAGAAAGTAAATAATGTGTTGATATATGAATAAAAAGAGTCATGTCAACATATGGAACTATGAAAATGTACCAAATGAAGGTGCAAAATAACAGGGGGAATATTTTTCTTCAATATAAAAACAAAGGAGCAGGTCCCTGTGTTACATAATAAAGGAAGCATGATGACAGGGGAACATTCATCTTCAGGTAATAATCACACTGAGTAAATGCAATGATATGAACTAATTCTCAAAATTGTATGGTTTAGTTGATATTTATCAAAAGGGGGAAATTGTTATATGTAATTCTAAAGAAGAGTAGATGTACTTCAAGTGGCCAGGTCCCTGGATATGAAAGGTAGAGTACAACTGACATGCATCATCTGTACAGTTTTTTCCTCTTGTGAAAACAACTCGTAAGTCTTATTTTGTACTGACTTGGACAACTAGTACAATGATATTTAGCCCTAATCATTGCTTAACTATAAAAGGGAAGATACGCCTCTTTATTAAATTGGTTTTTGCAAATTCTAAAGAGTGAAGTGAGGTATAAAAAACTCCATTTTAAGACAACTCAAGCATTGCACATATTTTTATCTTTGCAGTATGCCTATAAAGTGTGTGACTGAGTTTTCTTGAGTTCTGATTTATAACTGAACTACTCATGCTATATGAGTAGTGTTTTCTCATTGAGAGAGTTTCCTAGGTAGAGTTACCTATGTTTTGACGTTGATTAGAGTTAATCAGTATAGAGGGTCCTTGGTAGAGTTACCAAGATGAGCTTGTAGTAAAGTTACTAATAGCAAAAGGAACCTAGAGTTAGGTTCATAAAAGGTTGTAATCAAGACTTTGATTATAATGGATTTGGATGTGCTTGTTAAGGCAAGCCATGGTCTTTCCCTTCATGGGTTTCTATGAAAAAATCCTTGTGTCTTCACTCTTCCAACACTATTTCCTTCTTCCTAGTTTTTAGGTGTATTTTGTTTGTGATTGATGTTGAGAGACCTGGTCACTTATGGTTTAGTGAAACCCCCAAGGGTTTCAGTACATCTGTTAGAAAAATCAACTGCCATTGTCTTTGAAGGTGAGGTGAAAGAATTATACTACTCCATGGAATTCTTGGATGATGGGTTAATTTTGACTTCACATGTTCATGATAAGGTTCTTAAGATGGATGATGAAACTCTAGGAAGGATCCTAGATGTACAAATTTTAGGGGTAAGAATTATAGTAAATCAACAGCCTACCACTAAATTTAAGATTGAGACATCAAAGGTAGGAGGGACATCAACAGCTGAAATTAAAAAAAAAATTCTAAAAAGAGATTATTAGCTGGCATTTGAATTTATCAACAAGGTCCTATTGCCAAGGTCTAAAAAATTAACAATTGCCTCCAGTGTAGACTTGTTCTTGATTGAATCCTTGAGTATGTTTAAATTAATAAGACTTCCATCTCTAATGGTAGAGCATATTAAAGTGATTCATGAAAAAAAAAAGAAAACATAGAATGCCATAAATATCTCTTAAACAAGGTGTTCGAACATTATGGTGTGTGTGAAACTAAGGGAACACTTGGGACAGCCAAGTAGATGATCAGCTTGACAACAATTAAGGAGAATGAATACATTGAAGGAACAACTTGATCTGGGTCTCACGTTTCTAAGTTACTAGCTGTTCAAGAAAGGTTGGAAAAGGAAATAGAGGAATTAAGAACCAAGCTGGTTGCTAAAGGTTCTCAAATAGTGAAACTGAAGTTGCATAATTAGAAGTTATCCTGTACGGCACTAGGTGTGGTGAGTACTAATCAATCTAGGTCATTCTATGTTATTTTAGTTGTTTCTGCATTTCATTTTGATTCAGTTAGTTGGGGGTTTATCCCATCGCCATCGTATGTATTAGAGGCTTTTAGACAGCCAGTCTAGTTTTTCAGTGTTTATCAGATACTTTCGATGTGTCATTTTTCATATTTCAGTATTCATTTTGATAATACATTATTTCTTTATCTTCTGCTTAAGTTATATTATTATCTTTTATTCACTGCTCACAGTAGGTGCCAGACCATGGGTTAGCTTGGGTCACTTGTGGCCTTAACCACCATATCCAAACTGGGAGGTATCCTTGAATCATGACAAAACTTGGTATAAGAGCCTATGGTTTTAAAGTGTCCTAGGGTGTCTAAAATCCGTGTTGAGTAAAGTTTTATGCATGGGTCTAAAGCACGCAACACTTATAGGCATGAGTCTACAAGACATTTTTTTAGGAAAGTTTCTCTTCTTTCTGTGTTCATGTCATGTGGAACAACATGAGTTATATTGAATTCGTCTTTCTAACTCATCCTTTGTTTCATTTACAGATAATGCTTCCCAGAAGAAACAACGAAAGAAGAAATGGGGATCAGCTCGAACCACCACCAGTTCAGGTAGATCCTCTGAACGACCATGTTTCTCACGCTTAGTTCAGGGCTACTTTGATAGCCTTAGCCTATTCTGTAGCTTCCCAGAACAGGCAGTATTTAGGATTTGGGATTTCACTTGAATGAATCCCCCTTTGTTTTCTTGATCCAAGTATGAAGAGGATCCGCGGTAGTTTTTATATATGGTATATAAGGTGACAGACATCATGGGTGTCACTTTAAATGAGAGTGCAGAATTGACTGCATATCAGTTGTAGGGAAAAACTCACACCTGGTTTAAGTAGTGGAAGAAGGTCAGTGCTGTTGAGGTAGAGCCTATGGAGTGGGAGGAGTTTCGCACGAATTTCCAAGATAGGTTCTTCCAACTAGATTTGAGGAAAGATATAGTTTAGGAGTTCATTAACATGAAGAAGGGTAGTATGATTGTGAAGGAGTACTCGCTCAAGTTCACTTAGTTGGCAAGATATACTCCTACTATGGTGGCTATCAATAGGTCAAGAATGAGTAAGTTTGTATCTGGTGTATCTGATAGTTGGGTCAAGGAGTGTAGGACCGCCATGTTAATTAAGGAAATGGACCTATCTAGACTTATGGTCCATGCTTATCAGATTGAGGAGGAGAAATTTAAGGAAAAAGAGAGGAGAATAAGAGGGAAAGAATAGATAATTTCAACTTTGTTCAGCCAAGGTCAGAAGGCAGTAATTAGTTTCAAATCCGCTAGAAATCTTCAGCCCAAACTCCATCATCATCTAGTGGGCCAGTACCTAAGTATAGGAAGGACAACTAGGATATAGCTACAGGCACTAAATCCTAGGGTAGTGTGGGAAGTGGTCGTACCATTCCACTATACCAGAAGTGTGGTAAGAATCATATGGTTCAGTGTAGAACTTGTAGGGATAGGTGTTTCAGATGTGGTATGTCAGGCCAAAGGATCCAGGATTTTCAAGTGCTTGCATATAGGGGAAAGGATTTTGACACGACCCGACCCCGAGCCTTGTTGTAATAGACATCCCAAGTCCAACCTGGACCGAGGACCGTCCCCTGTTACCCAACCCAACCACCTACATCCAGCCTCAGATGAGCTGAATTTCGAACATATAATGAGATATCATTATTATTCTCTTTAGGACTCTATGATAGGTTCACAATCGTGACCGACCCAATAGATTTCAACTATACCGCAACAACCGCCCAACCATACCAACCAAACCATAAACCATAATCCAAAACATAATACGAAAATCAATCAAAAAATGTAATAATATGAGGGGAACATTGAGAAATCATTTTTGATAATGCCAGACATAATATCAATACCAAGGCTAATGCTAACAACTCAACCCATCCCATCCATACCAACCCCTAGAAGAACCACAAAGCCTCTTTTCGAAAGAGTAAACAAAAACATGCCCCAACCATGGCCAAAAACAATACAAAAAATAATAGATAATTGTCTAAGCAAACCCATAACATGAAATGAAGCCTTCCAAATGGATGGAAGCTCACAACTTTAGTCCAACTGCTGATACCAAATCCGCATGCTAAACAGAAGGAGTATAATGAATGGTTCCTGCATAGCGTGGGTATACAGCTGCTAGTAGACGCGGTTAGTGAGTGGCCGCTAACATAAATCTCAGGATAAGGATAAGATAATGCCGATCATAAAACCAAGTGAAACCATCCAAAATGCATACGACCATACATATATATAAGTGTTGGGAAAGGGAACCGGGTTTAACATGCATTTAAGACATTTACCTAGGTGTGTATATTTGCCGACCTAACCACCCACTGGCTATATGGATTCAACTTCCCATGCTGGAAGGGCCTCAGTGCGTGTAGCCACATGACCAGGGAATATCTCATGGGATGACTAGTACATCCCTCCCTAATAAAATGTGACATTCACATGTGGTCATTGAAGACCCCTTATATCGTCAAATATTAGTTTTCAGTTTTGGTCTCCCCGAGACCGCCACCTTCCACGGTTTAGCTACGCACCCCATCATTAATTCCCAATTAAAACTATGTCAAAACAATACATTTAACATTTATTAACATAGGCCAATATTAGTTGTATCGTCATACCACCCCATTACTTGCAAGTAATATCCATAGCCTAACCATTTAGGTTAGGGGACCTTAGGTGACTTTCCTTTTACCATATTAAATCCACTTGGGAGACTTTCATGTTCTCTACAAGCATAACCATTTAGACTTTAGACTTTTCGAACCATTTCGATCATGTATAAATCCTTTATCCAATTTAAAACATGCAAGAGTTCCAATAAAAGAAGTCAATGCAATAAACATATCTTTATAAGAATTTTATCAAACACATTGGGGGCATAATATAACCAAATCAAATTAAAAGATTATTAAACCATAACCATGCAATCCAATTGTCTAAAACCACCATTAATGCATATAAAAGAATAATTAAAACCATAAGAAATCATAACCAAGCATTTAATATAAAACCCCCCAAATAATAGTTAAAAAACATAAATATAAAATAGTGAAACCAAGAAATCAATCATATAAACCATTCCTTTAGTTGAAATTACAATGATGGAAGAGACACATGCCTTATAACAAACAATTGATGGAAAGAAATCCCCACAGAAAGCCCCAAAGCAATGCACAAGATGAAAACCTAGCCTTCTTGCCCCAAAATTGCTTGAGAGAATTGTGAAATGTTTTGGAATAGTTTCTAATTGTTCATGATTAGTATAATAGAGTAAATAACCATACTAGGTGTATTAGATGTTGTGGTTCCTAGATTGGGTAAGTCGGTAAATGTCCAAAATACCCTCACTTCAATTCCTTACAAATATGTCAAAAGGTTACGACTGACCCATACTAGTCGTACCCTCTTTACGATTGGTATCCACCACTCTTATCCAAGTCTCAAACACTGTCTTGTATATGACTCATCCAACCAAGAATGATCTGTACCCATGACCCGTATACCTGGAAGAGTGAAATACTAGGATGATCAAACCCTGACCATAATACCAGTCCTTGATACGACTCATACAAAGCCTTACGACTCATACCCCTAAGTTGTACCCATTGAAGTAACCAAAACCATCCCACCAACTAACACTCGTCAGCATACGATAGAACCATACCACTCGTACCCCAGTATACGGCTCATACCCATGAGTCATATTATGCTCAGAGAATGGAATTCCAAGAAATTTTCTAAGGGTTAAAACGGAGGATGTTTCCGTTTCCCCCAGTTGGAACATTCGTCCCAAATGATGAAAAAGGTAGGGGTCACCAAACACAGAGTCATTTGCATTATCAAACATCCCTTCAACAAAGTTTGAAAACAAAGATGCAAAGATGTTAAACTTTTCTTAAACAAACTCAGAAAATATAAATGTGCTTCAAAACACATAACTTCTACATGAATCTCAAGAGCTAAAACAAATGTGGATACTTAGACTTCATGTCCTTTTTCACTTCCCAAGTAGCTTCTTCCACCATATAGTTCCGCCATAGAACCTTAATCGAAACCATATCCTTGGTCCACAATCGATAAATTTTCCTATCTATTATCTCAATCGAGACCTCTTCATAAGATAGAGAATTCAAGATACCCAATTCTTCCAAAGGAACAACCGAAGAAGGATCACCAAGACACTTCCACAACATAGAAACATGAAAGACCAGATTAACCAAACTTAAGGTAGATGGAAACTCCAAATCTAAGCAACATTGCCAACTCTCCGCAAAACCACATAAGGACCAATATACCGAGGACTGAGTTTCCCCTTTTTGACATAGTGCACCTCTCCTTTCATTGGTGACACCTTGAGGAACACCCTATCCCCAACCTCAAACTCCAAGTCTCTATGCCTTACACCACTATAAAACTTTTGGCAATTTTGGGCAGCTTTAAACCTATCCCAAATATCCTTGACCTTCTCCATCACACGATAAACAAATTTCGGACCAAACATGTACGCTTCACAAAGATCAAACCACCTAAGAGGCGATCTACATATCTACCATATAATGCCTCGAAAGTAGCCATTACAATACTTGAATGATAGCTATTGTTGTAAGAAAACTCTACCAATGGTAGATGCTCAACCAAATTGCCACCATAGTTAATCACACAGGTCTGAAGAATATCTTCCAATGTATGAATAGTTCTCTCCACCTACCCATTTGACTATGGATGAAAAGAAGTACCCAGGATAACCTTAGGCCCCAAATAATTCTAGAAAGACCGCTAGAAATAAGACATAAATTGTGTACCACATTCAGAGATAATCGAAATAGGTACTCTATGCAGCTTCACAATCTCATGAAGATACAACTGTGCATAATCCTCGATAAAAAATTAGTCCGCACTGGCGAGAAATGTGCAGACTTGGTCATCCTATCCCCGATGACCCAAATTGAATGATAATGATTCAGAGACGGAGGTATACCGGTAACGAAGTCCATATTGATCACTCCTCACTTCCATTCGGGAAAATCAATTTCTCGATATAACCCACCGGGTCTCATTTGCTTAACCTTAACCTATTGACACACCATACAATATGCCACAAAATTAGACATATCTCTCTTCATGCCATTCCACCAATAGATCTCCTTGAGATAATGATACATCTTAGTCAAACTGGAATGAACAACATAGCGCAACTCATGCGCCTCAACCAAAACACTTTGCACAACCATTCGAGATCAAGAATACACAACCTCCCTTGGTAACATAAAGTACAATCACCATTGATCTCAAACACCACTACCTTTTTCCTACCAATATCACTCTTTATTATCATCAAGACAGGATCCACACTTGCTTCTTCTTAATCTTTGTACCAAGACACGATCGAACCACTTCTTGCACCAGTACACCACCATCTTAAGAGTCCAAGAAACAAACTCCAAGATTGGCCATAGAGTGAATATCCTTTACCAATTCTCTCTTGCCTTCCTCCACGTGAGCCACACTTCTGATGGAAAACCTACTAAGAGCATAAGCAACCACATTAGCCTTACCTGGGTGGTAGTGAAGACTCATATCATAATCCTTGAGAAGCTCAACCTCTTCTGGTTGAGAATTATCTATTTCTATGTGAAAATGTACTGAACACTCTTGTGATTAGAAATGATATCCACGCGAACACCATCCAAATAAAGCTGTCATATCTTCAAAGAAAATACAACCGCCAACAACTCCAAATCATGTGTAGGATAATTTCTCTCATGTACTTCCAACTACATGGAAGAATAGGTAATCACCTACCCATGTTACATCAAAATACAACCAAGCCCTACCCAAGATACATCACGATAAACCATAAACCCATTATTTCCTCCTTGAAAGGTCAGGATTGGAACCGAAGTAAACATATCCTTCAACTTCTCAAAGCTCCATTCAGAAGCATCTGACTAAGATAACTTAACCTTCTTCTGAGTCAACTTAGTCAAAGGAGCAACTATCGAAGGAAAGCTTTCCACAAACCACCTATAATATCCTGCAAAATCGAAGAAACTCCAAACATCGGATGTAGTGTTGGGCCTAGACCACCTCCAACGTTATGCGGATCCACCATGATTCCCTCACTAGAAATAATATGGCCCATGAAAGCCACAACATTCAACCAGAACTCACACGTAGAGAAATTAGCATGCAACTGTTGTTCCTTTAAGGTTTGCAACACCACATGGAGATCGTTAGAATGATCCACCTCACTCTTTGAAAAACCCAAAATTTCATCAATAAACACAATCATGAAGATATCTAAATATTGTCTGACCACTCTATTCATTAAATCCATAAATATTGTCGGAGCATTAGTCGGCCCAAATGATATCACCAAGAACTTAAAATGCCTATAGCTAGTATGAAAATCTATCTTAGGGATATCCACCTCCCTAATCTTAAGCTGATGGTACCTAGACCAAAGATCTATCTTAGAGAAAAACTTGGCACCCTTTAATTGGTCAAACAATTCATCTATCTGAGGAAAATGATACTTTTCTTGATCCTCACCTTGTTCAACTGCTTATAGTTAATGCACATTCAAAGAGAACCATTCTTCTTGCACAGAAACAACACCAGTGCGCCCCATAGAGAAACGCTAGGATGAATAAATACATTATTTAAGATCTTTAAGTTGGTCCTTGAGTTCCCTTAACTCAGCTAAAGACATTATATACAGAGGAGTGGAAATTGGATGAGTGTCCAAAAATAAATCAATACCAAACTCTATTTCCCTATCTAGAGAAACACCAAGAAGATTATCCTGAAAGACCTCTAGAAACTCAATAACCACAGGGACCAAAGACAAAGAATGACCTTCAGAGTTATCATCTTTAACATAGACCAAGTGATAAATACAACCCATTGAGATTAAACTTTGAGCTCTAAGATAAGAAATAACCCCGCCCCCATGATCTAAGGAACTACCTTTCCATTCTATAATCGGGTCACTAGAAAAATTACAGATAACCCTATATATCTGATAATCTACAAATGCATACCAAGGATGCAACAAATTTAAAACTACAATTACATCAAAATCTACCTTATCCAACTCAAATAGACCAGCCAAGGTCTGTTTGCTACCAATAGATACCACACACCCTATATATACTTTTTTAGAAATAACTGAGTCACCTATCAGGGTAGAAATAGAAAAGGTATTTGAGATAACTTCTGCATAAAAACCCAAAAAAACAACCATATATGCAGTCACATAAGAAAGAGTGGACCCTAAACCAAGAAAACAATATACATCACGAGAGAAAAGCTATAATATACCAGTAACGACATCAGGTGATGCCTCAAATTCTTGTTGGGATGCAAAACCATACTACCTGTTTCGACCAACACTCGAACCAAGAGTAGTGATAGAAGCAGATGCCACCCCACCAGGTGTAAGAGGAGAAGATAAAGCCACAAGAATCTTATTCACCCCATATCAACCTTATTAATCAGACAATACCTGAGCTGATGGCCTACCTAGCCATACTTGAAGCACTTGTCACTTCCTTTGTTGCAATAACCTCAACGAGGACGACCACATAATCGATTAGGAGAATACAAGGAAACTGACTAACCTTTGCTGACTTGATATTGGGAAACCTGTGCCCGAGAATTTTTTCCACCTTGATGATGCTTGTCTCCCAACTAACTAGGAGCACTAGAAGAAAAGGATCTCAAACTCCCCCACTTCTTTTTTGACCACTTACCACCCTAAGACTAAGCACTTCCCTAATAAAAAAACCTACCCTCTTTCCCTGCCTAACCCCATACTCTACTAGCTTTCTGTTTTCATTCTCACCTTACTATATATGAATAGTCAACCTTGAGATGTCCATATCTTTAATCAGCAAGACACTCTTTATCTAAAAAACAAATCTCTAGTCAACCTCATATCAACCACTAAATCTGGAACATACCTTAATAGCTGATGGAACTTCAAAGTATATTCCTTTACTGACATCCTCCCCTACCTGAGGTTCACAAACTCCTCCATCCTAGCTTCCTTCAACTCTTGAGGAAAGAACCAATCCATGAAAGCATTAGAAAAGTCCTCCCACAATCCATTCTCTTCCATATCACCTCTATCCCTATCCCACTATTCATACAATTGATAAGAAACATCTTTGATATGATAATCTACAAAGTTAATCCCTCTACATTAGTAGTTAGCATCACCTAAAATAGGTTTTCCATCTCACCCAAATATCCCTGTGGATCCTCCTCCACCTTTACCCCAATAAAAGTTAGAGGAACCATCTTTATAAATTGATCAACCCTTATGGCTTCCGTAGAAAAAACACCAATCAAACCCCGCTCAACTCGAGTAGCAACCAATTAGGAAATAATATGATCAGACTAATGAAATTCTATGTCACATTTCCTTGTGGAACCTGAGGAGGACTAGTCAAAATTAGATAAACTCCAGGACCATCAAAAGTAGGACCACGAGATCAAAGATGTACTTTAAACGTAGGACGTACCCCTTCAACATTATCCTCTGATGGGATTAACTAATTTCTATATGTTCCAGATCTTGGAGGCATGCTATGAAAGATGAACAAACACGGATTAAAAGAGATTTAAGAATTAAGAACTCAATCTTGAAGATGGAATATCAAGAAGGCAAAACATTCCTAAATGTTTTGTAGCCTCTCTCTTATGAGTGTGGTGTGGTTCACACAACTAAATGAGACTCTACTCGATAGGGTATTGTGGACTTGTCTATTGACCATGGACCTACGCTTTGATACTAACTTGGCATAACCCAAAACCCAGGCCTTATCATAATGTGCATCCCATGTCCAACTTGGATTAAGGACCAACCTTTTTTACCCGACCTAACCACCTATATTCAGTGTTAGTTGAACTTATTTTTAAATATATAAAAAGATAACATTATTATTCTCATTAAGAAGCTGGGATAGTGTCACAACCATGATCGAACCAACCAAGTCGAACCATACCATAAAAACTTCCTAACCATAACACCAAACCATAAATCATTATCCAAAAGATAATATGAAAATCAATCCATGATTGAATAGTGAGAAATCATATCTGATGATGCTAGCTTGAATATCAATACAAATGCTAAGGCTGACATCTGTACTGATCATGCCCATACCAACCCCAAGAAGTAACATAAAGCTTGTTTCCAAATGAGTCAACAAATCTGGTTGGGACATGCCCCCAACCATGGCCAAAATAAATATCCAAAATAAGAGATGTGTCTATGAAAATCCATAACATGAAATGATGCCTTCCAAAAGGATGGAAGATCACCACTTTAGTCCAACAGTTGATATCAAATCCATAATCTAAATAGGAAGAGTAAAATGGTCGGTTCTTGCATAGCATGGGTATACAACCGCTAGTAGATGTAGTTAGCGAGTGACCGCTAGCATGAATCTCAATATAAAGATAAAATAATTCCAGTGATAAAACCAAGATAAACCATACATAATATATACAACCATATATATATAAGTGTCGTACAAGGGAACCTAGTTTAACATGTACTTAAAACCTTTACCTGGGCTGTATAGCTTTGTCTTCCAAACCACCAATGGGCCATATGGATTTAGATCCCCCTACTGAAAGGGCCTTAGTGCGTGTAGCCTCACGACCAGTAAATATTCAATGGGATGACTAGTACATCACTCCAATATAAAATATGACACTCGCATATGTTCATTATTGACCCCTCATATTGGCAAATAAGAGTTTCCAATTTTGGTGTCTCTGGTACCGCCACCGTCCATAATTTATTTACACACCCAACATTAATGCCCAATTAAAAGCATTTCAAAAAAATCCATTTACCATTTATTATCCAAGACTAATATTAGTGGTATCGTCATACCACCCTATTACTTACAAGTAATATCTATAGCCAAACCATTTAGGTTAGCGGACCTTTATTTTACCATAGTAAATCCACTTGAGAGACTTTCATGTTCTCTATAAGCATAACCATTCATCCTTTAGCCTTTTCAAACCATTATAACCATGCATAAATCCTTTATCCAACTTAAAATATGCAAGAGTTCCAATAATAGAAGTCAATGCAATAAACATATCTTTATAAGCATTTTATCAAGTACCTTGGGGGCATAATATAACCAAAACCAATTCAAAAGACCATTAAACTATTAACAAGAAATCCAATTGTTCAAAACCACCATTAATGCATATAAATCATAATTAAAACCATAGGAAATCATAACCAAGCATTTAATATCAGAACCCCCTAATAATAGTTAAAACAATAATCATGAAATAGTGAAACCACAAAATCAATCATATAAACCAGTCCTTTAGTTTAAATTACAATAAGTGAAGAGAATCATGCCTTATAATCAAGAATTGACAGAAAGAAATCCCCATAGCAAGACCCAAAAAAATCTATAGCCTTTTTTCCCCAAAAGCTTTTGAGAGAATTATGAGATATTTTGAAATAGTTTTGATGTGTTAATTAATAGAATAATTGGGTAAATAACCATAATAAGTGTATTAGAATTCGTGAGTCCTAGTTAGGGTAAGTAGGAAAATGTCCAGCATACCCCTACTTAAATTTCTAAAAAACTCATCACAGGGATATGGCTAACCCATACAAGTCAAACACGTCTATACCCTTTGTATCTACCACTCATACCAAAGTCTCAACCCTTGGATCAAACACTCTCCAGTATATGACTCATCCAACCAAGTCGTAACCATAACATATGATCTATACCCTTGAACCGTATCCCTAGAAGAATTAAATACAAGGAAGATCAAACACTGGTAACCATATAAGTCCTTGATACAACTTGTATCAATCCTTACAACTCATAACCCTAAGTCTTACCCCTTTCGGTGACCAAAACTATCCCACTAACTAACATAGGTCAACATACGATAGGACCATACCACCCATACCCCTACATACAAATCGTACCCATGAGTTGTATTACGTCTAGAGAATGAAATTCCATGAAATTTTCTATGGATCAAAACACAAGATATTTCAAATTTGCACCAACAGGGCCAGTCTAATCTTTTATCAACTCTAGTAGGCTGCACAACTCAACAGACTGCCACTTCTAGTACAACTAGTAGGCCGTGTCAGAATAGGTTATATGCTCTGCAGACTTGGTATGATCAAGAAAGCTCTCCTGATTTGGTTATGGGTACGTTACAAGTCTTTTAACTTTATGTTTATGTATTGTTAGGCCCTAGAGCTTCACTTTCTTTTATGACTCCTTACATAGTTGTAGACTTTGCTGTCAGTCCAGAAAAGTTATAAGAGCCTTTCTTAGTGTCTACCCTAGTGGGTAAGTCCATTATAGCCAGATGGGTATATAGAAATTTCCCTATTATAGTGTCTCAGAAAGTTACTTTAGTTGATCTTGTAGAGCTAGAGATGACTGATTTTGATGTCTTCTCGACATTGAATGGCCCCACTCATGTTATGCCTCAGTCGATTACAGAAATAGAGTTTACCAGTTCCAGTTTCCTAATAAGCCAATTATACAATAGAGGGGTGGTACTTAAATGCTTAAGGGTCACATTGTTTTCTATCGTAAGGAAATAAAGATGATAACTAAAAGGTGTATTTACCATCTCATCTGAGTCAAGGACCCAAATTCTGAGACCCCAATTCTTTAGTCAGTTTTAGTGGTAAGTGAATTTCCATATGTATTACGGGAAGATCTTCCTAATATTCCTCAAGAAGGGGAAATTGACTTAGGAATAGATCTCCTTCCATATACCCAGAATATCTGTATTCACCTAAAAGAATAGCTCTATCTAAGATCTAGGAGCTAAAAAATTAGTTAAAAGATCTCTTAGATAAGGGATTCATCCGGCCTAGTTTTTCTCATGGGGTGCCCAGTACGATTCATGCACAAGAAAGATGGTTCTCTCAGAATGTGCATCAACTATATTTAGTTGAATAAAGTCACAATAAAGAATAAATATCCTATTTCAAAGATTGATGACTTATTTAACAATCTTTAGGGTGTAAGTTATTTCTCTAAGATAAACCTCAGATCTAGCTACCATCATCTCTAAGTCAGAGAATGTGACATCCCAAAGACAGCCTTCAGGCCTCGGTATTGTCACTTTGAATTTCTAGTTATGTATTTTGGACTAACAAATTCCCTTGCAACTTTCATGTACTTGATGAATGGGGAGTCAATCAGTACTTTGACATGTTTGTCATAGTCTTAATTGTTGACATCTTTGTCTATTCTCTAAGTAAGAATAATCATGCAGACCATCTGAGAGTTATGTTGCGGACTCTTAGTGATCATCAGTTATTCTCTGAGTTTATATAGTGCGAATTTTAGTTGAGGTCAGTATCTTTCCTGGGTCATATTACTTCTGGTGATGGTATTTAAGTTGATCCTTAAGAGACTGAAGTAGTCTGAAACTAGCCTAGACATATCACTCTATCAAATATCAGGAGTTTCTTGTGTTTAGATGGCTATTAAAGATGGTTGATTAAAGGATTTTCTTCTATTTTTTAACCATTTTAAGGATAACCCAAAATAAGGTTAAAGTTTAGTGGACAAATTCCTATGAGAAGTGTTTTCAGGAGTTGAAGACTCGACTTACTTTTGCCTAGTATTGAATTTGCTAGATGGCACAGATGGGTTCATAGTATATTATGATTCTTATAGAGTTGGATTGGGTTGTGTTTTGATGCTGAGAGGTAAGGTTATATCCTACGCCTCTCGATAACTTAAGCCCTAAAAAAAGAATTATCTGACCTATGATCTTAAGTTGGTAGGTATTGTTTTTCCTTGAATATTTGAAGGAACTATCTTTATGGGGTTCATGTTGATGTGTTCAAGGATCATAAGAGTTTACAGTATGTTTTTTGCTGAAAGACCTAAATCTTCACTAGAGAAGATGACTTGATTTGATGAAAAATTATGATATAAGTATTTTGTATTATCTGGGAAAGGCTAATGTAGTGGAAGATGCACTTAGTATATTATCTATGGTAGTGTTGCTCATGTCGAAGGTGATAAGAAGGATTTATTTTGTGAGGTTCATTGACATGCTATATTAGGAGTTCGATTGGTTGATTCGGCCGAAGGTAGTATATGGGTTTAGAATGGATCAAAATCTTCATTGATTGCCAAAGTAAAAGAAATGAATGATAGGGATCCTAGTTTGGTTAAGTTGAAGGAGGCAATTAGAGATTAGAAGGTGGTGGTTTTCTCCCAAGGGGGAGATAGTGTGCTCCACTGTCAGGGAAGGTTATGTGTTTCGTGTGTTGATGGTTTGAGATAGCAAATATTAGTAGAAGCGTGTAGTGCACGGTATTTTATTCACTCTGGAGCACCTAAGATGTTCTATGATTTACGACATATCTGTTGGTGGATTGGTATAAAAAACATCTTGCAGAGTTTATCGCTTAATGTTAGAACTGTCAGCAGGTTAAGGTTAAAAACCAAAGTCCTAGTGGTACATTTTAGGAGTTTGTCATCCCCACTTAGAAGTAAGAGGTGGTGAATATGGATTTTGGGAAATGATTGCTTCGTACGCGCCATAAGAACGATTTGGTATGGTCCATTGTGTATAGAATGACCAAATCAACTAATTTTTTTCAAGTTCATACTTCATATTTAGCTGAGGATTTTTCTAGACTCTATCTCAAAGAGTTGGTTAAATTGTACGATATTCCATTGTCTATTATTTTAGATAAAGGTACTCAGTTTACCTCTTACTTTTGGAAGGCTTTTCAGAAGGGTCTTGGTATCTAAGTTTACCTTAATATATCATTTCATCCTTAAATAGATGGTCAGGTAGAGAGGACCATTCATACTTTAAAGAACTTATTGAAGTCGTGTGTCATTGACTTTGAGGGTAGTTGGGATGACTACTTACATTTGATAGAGATTGCCTACAACAATAGTCATCACTCCAGTATTCAAATGGCTCTATTTGAGTCTATTTAATTGAGATATAGATCTCTTATTAGTTAGTTGGAGGTTGGTATAGCTACTTTGATAGGGATAAATTCGATGTTTGAGTCTACGGAGAAAGTTCAGTTAATTCGAGAAAGGCTAAGGACATCTGAAAGTCGTCAGAAATCTTATGCGAATATGAGAAGAAAAGATCTTGAGTTTGATGTTAGTGACTTGGTCTATTTTAAAATTTCACCTGTGAAAGGAGTGAAGATATTTAGTAAGAAAGGGAAGCTCAGTCCTCGCTATGTTGGCCGATATAAAATCTTGAACTATTTCAGAAAAGTGGCTTATGAGCATGAGTTCCCTACATATTTGCTATCAGTACATCCAGTTTTCCATGTTTCTTTGTTAAAGATATGCATTGGTGATTCAGTTTTACTTATTCCTTTAGAAAGTGTGGAAGTTAAGGATAACTATTCCTACGAAGAATCCCAGTTGAGATCCTTGATCTTCAGATACTTTGACTAGGAACAAAGAAGTTTCCTTGGTTAATGTTCTATGACAGAATCATTCTGTTAAGGGAGATAGTTGGGAAACAGAAGTAGATATGCACTCCATGTACCCTCATAGTTTCTCTGCAAACACAGATTCAATGGTAGGTAATGGTTTTCTTAAGATAGACTCTTTTTCGTTCTCTGTTTTAGCTATGTAACCATTCTCATGTCATTGTATCTATTCAAAAAATTAGTTCAGTTGATATATATGCTTCAAAATCATTTATATAATCATGTTCCAAGCTATGAATTTTCAGTATGTGATCTCAATTGCCTTAGTTTTATCAGTATAACCTGTCTTATTTGAGGTTGAATGTTCCTAAGGGGGAGGTATTGTAATACCTCTTATGATTCTAAGCTCATTTCAGCTTCTAGTTGCAAGCTTAAGGAGTCCAAGGCTTGAAATTTTCACTAAGTGTTGAGGACTTAGTCATTTTCAAGACCCCAAAATTTATGAATTTTTATTCTAGCCTTCTTGACCCTGGGACATTGTGTTTTGAGTTTATTCATGTTTAGGTAGGTTAAAGTTATATCTCGGGAGATTTTCAAAAATTTTGGATAGGGTTTAGGGCATGTTTTTATAGCTAAGACAGTGGCCCTCGCTATTTGTCCATGATGCGCTGGTCTCTCCTATAGTGATGGGTTTTTCAATGCGTTACTCTCTCCCTCGAAGCAAGTGACGTGGTGTGTTGATCTCTATCCAAGAGTAAGGCACGGCGCACTGGTACTTTTCATCCAACTTCTTGGTAAATGAAATCTAGGGGCAATTTAGTATTTTCCCCTAAATCCAAATGGTCCATAATACTATTAGGGACTTTTTTAGGGGCATTATTTTCCCCTTTCTCTCTAAATTACTCACTAGACATCCTTCCCCTTTCCCAATAAACAAAGTTTAATCTTTTCCTCTCAAGAACACAAGTATTTAAGATTTAATTTCAAGATTTCCTGAAGCATCCATTCAATTAAGGTATGTAGGGTATTCATCAATGTGTTTTTTACACCCATTGAGCCTAACCCAAAAATGCTCTCTTTGATTAGAGTATGAATTTTTCTTCCATTATGGAATTTCACGTGTTCAAAATGAGTTTAATCCATGATTTTCTAAAGTAATTGAATTCAATCAATGCCCATTTATGATCCCATGTAAATTAGGTTATATAATGCTTGAAATTCAATTCCTTATACATATTTTAATTTATTTCATGTTAACTTATTCAATTCATGCATTAATTCAAGTGTGTATATATGTTTTCCCCATGTTTAACTCTTTCCCATGTTCCAATTTATGAAGTTCACCAGCTTAGTGAAATGTTTTATGTTTTGGGTCTTTCAACTATAATTTTTATACCATTATTTTCAGCATTGTTTATGTATTTTGTGATCATTTAGTACTGGAGGGTTTTGAACACTCGATACCTATCTATATATATATGTCTTTGTTTTCAAGTTACAAGTCAGACAAGTCATGATTTTTATTACTATATTCAATTTAACATGTTTATGCTGAGCATTTATCAATATAGAACCATAACATGTTAAACCATTTATAACACTATTGTCATTCAATTGGTTGTAGGATTTATCACCAAGCAAACCTAGAGATGTGGGATCACCCGATAGTTATGACTGGTTTCTTATTAATAGTACCTAAGTTCATGAACTACGTATCCAGCATAGGATTATGAGATATTACCCTCCAGTTTAGGACTGACACTCTGTTAGGCGTCACTCACCAGTTTTAGATTTACTCCCTAGTCCTTCGAGACATTAGATTAATGGATCCACATAGTCATGTGTTAGTACCCATGGAAAGTACTGACACCCTTCCAATTGGGGTTACAGGTTGGATGACAATTAGCTTAGATTTGGGCATGTCGGTTACATGATAGCTACCACAGTTTTAATTAGTACTTAGTTTATCTCAGTTCAGGATTTCTTGACCAAGTGGATAGATTTCAGTATTTTATTCAGTTATTGAGTTATTCAGATCATTTCAGTACATGCTTTACTCGGTCTTGCATTCTCAGTTTTCATGATTCAAGCATCCATATTCACTCGCCATATGTATTTTAGTTAGTCCTGACCTCGCGTACCAGTATATTTAAGGTATTGATCACATACTTTCATTTGCGCTATGTTGTCTTATAACATAGGTTCAGAAGCAGTTTCCCAACCATTTCTAAACAGCTTAGAAGGTTCCCGCAACAATAGTGGTGATTCCTCAAGGTTAGTTCATTTGTATCCATATTTCATTATGATTCAATTAGTTGGAGTTAGTTCGGGGTTTATCCGATCAACTTCGTATGTATTAGAGGTTTTTATATAGTCAGCCATATTTTTTTAGTGTTTATCAGACACTTTAGACGTGTCTTTTTTCATATTTTAGTAATCCGTTTGACAGTACTTTATTGGTTATCTTCCGGATATGTTATGTGTTTATTATTTTATTTAGTCCTCACACAAGATGCCAGACCATGGGTTATCTTGGGGTTATTTGTGTCCTTAAGAACCATGTCATGACTAGGGGGTAGCCTCAGTTTATGAAACTAATGGCGGGTACCACATGTATGGTGTGGTACGACTGGTATGAGGTAGTCATACCCTCTTAAAGAATTCCTTTTAATGGAACTGTTGCATGGTATAACTTAGTAATGGAACCCTAAATGGCATAAATAGTTTAAATTGATTGGAATAGTTACATGGTATGGTTTAGTGGTATTGTTATGGTTAATTAAACATTCCTTGAGGGGTACAAGGGAATCCTCCAAGTGAACCTACTTATAAAACATTTGTAGCGTACATAGGAATCTACCAAATCAACTTAATAATGTAATATATGGGTAGATATGAATCCTTTCTTCTATAAAAGGTTGTCTATGTACATTGCTTGCAAGTTATAGTCGGTATGATAATACCACTACTTATAGCTTTGGTTAATAACAAATGGAAGGGTGTTCTTAATTATGCGGTAATGGTTTTAATTGGAAAATAATGGTGGGGTGTGATAGCTATCGTGAAGGTGTGAGTCCAATGGAAAGATATTGGAAACTCATGTTTTCCAGCATTAGGATTTGGTCATGATTACCATATGGGATATATAGTAATCCCCCAAGTTACAATCGTATATATTCATTATGGAAAGCGACGGGTGATTAGGTATTCTCTACTTCTATGGTATCGCCAGTTCATGCGGCTACACACATTTATGCCCGTTCAGTGGGTTACACTTGACCCATATAGATCATGAGTGGATTATGATGGTTAAGCTACACATATCAATGTTAATGGTTTTAAATATATGCTAAACCCAATTTCCTCTTCCCAACATGGTTACATATGTACATATGGTTGTGAATACATATAGTTGGTTCATTGGTTTTAAAGGTTGGCATTACTTTATACTTATCCTAAGTACTTGTTAGCATCCAATCTCTAACCCATCTTCGAGCGGTTGTATGCCCAAGCGATGCAAAAATCAACCATTATACTCTTCCTTCTTAGTGATCAGGATTGGAATCAGCTATTGAATTAAAGTGGTGAGCTTCCATATTTTGGAATGCTCTATTTCACATCATGGGTGTCTTTACATACTTTGGTCATTTTATGGATATTTGTTTTTGCTACGGTTGGGGGCATGTCCTAAGAAGATATTATTTTTCCTTTGGTTAGAGGCTTAGTGAAACTATTATGGGTTTTAATAAGAGGTGTCAGTATTAGTGTCAGCCTTAGTATTGGCGTTTGTATTGGTATTGTGGCTGATACTTTTTGACTAAATTTATAGTTGTTCCATTCTTTTATGTTATATTTGGGACAAGAACTTGTTCTGTATTGGATGTTTGGACATGTTTAGGATCTTCAAGGATGTTGACCTATCCTATAGTCGAAAATTGTAATAATTTCTACCTTTTTATATATTTGGAATTCATCCATCTCAGGGTATGCATATTTAGAGGTTCAATTAGGTAATCAGAGTGGTCCCCAGTCCTGGTTGGACTAGGGATGTCCATTTTGATGAGGCCCTAGTTTGGGTTATGTCAAGTTAGTATCAGAGCTTTATGTTCATGGTCTATTGGGATTCCACAAAATCATGTCGATTAGAGTCTCTTTAAAGGTTGTGTAGCGCGCCACACTCGTAAGGGAAAGTCTACAAGGCATTTAGGAAATATTTCTCTTCCTTGTGTTCTATTTTGAAGCTTGGGGCTTGAGCCCTAAAATATTCTCTACTTCTATTTGTTTACTTTTTAGATCATGACTCAATGATATGAAGTTCATAGAAACTCCTGTGTCCCAACTAGGGATGATGTTGATGGGACATACTCTACTCAGGGGATCCATACTCAGTTTAGGGGTCCGTCCTTGATATTTTTGGTGTTCCATTGGTTCCTTCTAGTCCTCCATAGGCTAATATAATAAATGTTGACTTTTGTTAGTCGATCATATGATTTATCAGTTTGTAGCTTCTTAGGCTGAGCGTGGTGCATATTGTATTGCATTATTTGAGGCCACAAGGTTGGCCAGTTCATGAAGATAAGTCCTCCAACCTTTACTAGTTCTAAGTTAGAGAAGGATCCTCAAGTTTTCCTAGATGTGATAGAAAAGATTTTTAGGATTATGTATGCCATAAATGTGGAAGGGTGGATTTCACAGCTTATATTTTTAAGGATATGGCATACAAATTGTACAAGGAATCAGACTTGGAAAGGGGTGACATTTAGGGATCATCCTTATGGGAGACATTCTCTAATATATTTTTGTACTGCTTCTTTCCCCAAGAGTTTAGAAAAATAAAAGAGTAGGATTTTGTTAATCTAAAACAGGGAAAGATGTCGGTTAACAAGTATGCCTTAAAATTCCACCAGTTGTCTGGTAGGCTCAAAAATTGGTGTCTAATATGAAGGCCAGGATGTGATAGTTTGCTTCAGGACTGTCTTAAGATTTGATCCTTGAAATCTAGACTGCATTACTGATAAAAGACATGGATATTTCTAGGTTGCTTATTCATATGCAATTGGTGGAGCAGGAAAGGAGAAAGCAGGCTGAGATAGGTGAAAGGCATAGTAATAAGTTTAGGTTCTCTGAGCAGGGTACATAAAAATAAAGTGGTTGAAATCATGGTAAGTGGCCAAAGAAGAAGTGGGGAAGTTCTGGTTCATTCTACATAGATAGTATTCCTTACTCGAAGTAGTTAGGTGATAGGCGTCAGCAGGGTGACAACAACTTTAGGGCAAAGGGTGACCAATTTATGGAAAGTGGGACATAGTTGGCTTAATCATGTCCTCTTTTTGGGTTTTATGGTCAATTACATCAGGGATTCTATGATGACGGAAAGGACAGGTGTTTTAAATAGGGTAAGCCAGGACACATGCCAAGAAATTATCCAGTTAGTAAGGTAGCTACGAGAGAAAATAGAGTCTCGATCTCTTCTTCTTCTACACCTATACCAAAGAGTACTACTTCTGCATTTATTTTTTCTTCTAGTACCACCATAGATTGTAATAGGTTGTATGGTCTTTCTACTCGCTTGATGTCGTGACTGGTATGTATTAACTATTTTCTAGCGATATTTATTAATTACTTGATCCGGGTCCATTCTCTCTTATAAGACCCTATTTGTTGCTATGTATTTTTGTTTTGATCCCGTGGTTATTTTGGATCTATTTTTCTATTTCCACCCCAGTAGTTGACATTGTGAATGTTAAAAGAGTCTATAGGGGATGTGTGGTACCTGTTGGTAGTAAGCAAATTTAGATGGATTTGTTCGAATTAGATATAGTGGATTTTGATGTTATTTTAGGGATGGATTGGTTACATTTGTGCTACGCGTCATTAGATTGTCGGACCTATAAGGTTGTTTTTAAGCTCCCTGGTGAACCATTTATTGAGTGTGAGGGTGGTTCCCTAGATCCTAAGGGGAGGTTTATTTTATATCTTAGAGCTTAAAGGTTAATCTATAAAGAGTGTCTCTATTATTCTGTCTGGGTTAAAGATTCCAACCCAAAAGGCCCATCATTGTATTTGGTTCTAGTGGTGAATGAGTTTCTTGAGGTCTTTCCAGATGAAATTCCTGCTGTTCCACAGGATAGAGAGATTGAGTTTGGGATTGATTTTGTTCTGGACAGTCGTCCAATATTTATTTCTCCATATTGATGGCTCTTTCTGAGTTTAGGGAACCTAAGGACAAACTTAAGGATCGTTTGGATAAGGGTATCATCTATCATAGTATGTCTCATTGGGGTGCACCGGTATTATTTGTGCATAACAAAGATGGTTACCTTCGGATGTGCATTGACTATCGAAAGTTGAAAAAGGTGATGATTAAGAACAAGTATCCTCTTTAAAGGATATATGACTCGTTAGATTATTTACAAGGTGCCAAATCTTTTCTATGATAGATCTTCGGTCTGGGTATCAACTACTTAAGATTTAGGAGGTGGATATCCCTAAGCCAGCTTTTTATACTCAGTATAGGCAATTTAAATTCCTGGTTATTTTATTTGGTTTGACCAATGCCCCGGTTACATTCATACATTTGATGAATAGGGCATTCCATTAGTTTCTTGATCTTTTTTGTCATTTTGTTCATTGTTGACATCCTAGTATATTCTAAGAGTGAGGTATTTCATGCCAATAACCTCCGTGTGGTGTTGCAAACCTTAAAAGAGAAGCAATTGTATTCCAAATCCTCTAAATGTAAGTTCTGGTTGAATGCTCTTACTTTTCTAAGTTATATTATTTCTATTACGGGATCATGGTGGATCCAAAAAAGGTGACCTAGTCCCACAACTCCTACTGACATTAGGAGCATCTTGGGTTTGGCTGGGTATTATAGGAGGTTTATGTAAATTTTCTCAATGATTCCTTCCCCATTGACTAAGTTTACTTTTAAGAACTTAATATTCTCTTGGTCGAATGCTTGTGAAGGTAGTTTTTAGAATCTTAAGGATAAACTAACTTCGACTCCAATTTTGACTTTGCCTTAAGGAAATGAGGATTTGTAGTTTACTGCGATGTGCCTCGGGTGGGACTTGCTTCTGTTTTGATGCAACATGATAAGGTGATTTCCTATGCCTTAAGGAAGTTGAAGGTGCATGAGATGAATTATCCTACTCATGACGTGGAATTGTTAGTCGTGATATTTTCATTAAAAATCTGGCGGCCCTATTTATATAGAGTGCACGTGGACATCTTTTCTAATAATAAGAGCCTTCAGTATGTGTTTATGCAAAATGAATAAAATCTCAAGCAGAAGAGATGGCTTGACCTTCTTATGGACTATGACATGATTCTTCACTATCATCTAGGTAAGGCTAATGTTATTGCTGATTCTCTTAGCAGGCTATCCATAGGGAGTTTAGCTTGTGTGGATAAGTAAATAAAGGAGTTGGTGATGGATATTCACTTTTTGTTTAATCTTAGAGTTCACTTTTTGGATTTTAAGAATGGTAGTGTAATGGTGTAGGAAGTGGTTCGATCGTGTCTTGGTACAAAGAACTTGGAGAAACAAATTCTAGATCCTATCTTGGTAAAAATAAAGGGTTATGTAGGTGGTGAAATGGTAATGAAATTTAAGATCAGTGGTGATAGTACCCTGAGGTAAAAAGAAAGGTTATGTATTTCTAAGATCTATGGGTCATGAGAAAGCATATTGGCTGAGAAACATGAATCATGCTATGTTGTTCATCCCGGTTCGACAAAAAAGTATCATGATCTCAAGGAGATGTATTGGTAGAATGGTATGAAGAAGGATATGTCTAATTTTTTGGCCAAGTGTTTAGTTATCATCATGGGATAGTTGAGCACATGAAGCTTGGTGGGTTGTATCAGGAAATGGATTTTCCAGAATGGAAATGTGAGGTGATCAATATGGATTTCATTACCAGTCTTCCTCTGTCTCAGAATCAATTTGATTTGATTTGGTTCATCATGGATAGAATGACAAAGTTGGCTCACTTTTTGCCAGTGAGGACTAACTCTTTAGCTAAGGATGATGCGAGGGTATATCTTCATGAGATTGTGAAGTTACATGCGGTACATTTTTTGATTGTCTCTAATTATGGTACACAGTTTTCATCTAACTTTCGGCAGTTGTTTCAGAAGAGGTTGGGTACTAAGGTTAGCTTGCGTATTGCTTTTCACCCGTAGATAGATGGCATATACGAAGGACTATTCAGACATTGGAAGATATTTTTCTTGCATGTGTGATTGATTATGGTGGTAGTTGGGTTGAGTATCTACCTCTTATAGAGTTTGCATACAACAATATATATCATTCTAGCATTGGAATGGCTCTTTTTGAGGCATTGAATGGCAGGAGGTGTAGATATGATATTTTGTGTTTTGAGCTTAGTGAGGCAAATATGTATGCCTAGATGTTGTTTATTTGTCAATGAAGAAGGTAAAGGTGATTCGAGATAGGATTAAGGCTGCCCAAAGTCGCCAAAAGTCCTATCCAAATGTAATGTGTAAGGACTTAGAGTTTAAGGTTTTCTATAGGGTGTTCCTAAGGTGTATGAAATTAAGGGAGTAATGCAGTTTGGCAAAAAAGGTGAATCTCAATCCCCAGTATGTTGTTCCTCATGTGATTGTGCAGAGGGTTGGAAATGCGGCTTAGGAATTGGTGTTTCGTTATAGTTTGAACTCCATTCATCCGGTATTTCATGTCTCTAAGTTAAGAAAGTATATAGGTGATGCTTCATCAGTTGTTCCTTTGAAAGGATTGGGTATCTTGGATTATCTTTCTTATGAAGAAATCTCGGTTGAGATCTTGGATCTTCAAGTTTGTCGGTCGCATACCAAATATTTGGCCTTGGTAAGGTTCTATGGCGGAACCATAAGGTGGAAAAGGCTACTTGGGAAGTGGAAAAGGACATGAAGTCCAAGTATCCGCATTAGTTTTTGTCTCTGGATATTTTTACATAAGGTATGTGTTCTTGATAACATCTTTGTATTCTGACTTTGTTAAAGGAAATGATAACTTCTTTGCATATATATTTTCTGGCTTAGTTAAAGGTTGGAATGGATTAGTTGGGTGTAACTCTTGCTTGTACGACCTTTTTCTTCATTCAGGGATGAATAATCATAATAGGGTAAATTGAACACCCTGGGTTTTTCAACCTTAAAATTTTTATGTATTTTTGGTTTCTAGACATTACTCGACTAGGGGGTACTAGTCATATGATGGGGTACAATTGGTATGGTCTTGTTCGTACGCTAACCAGTGTTAGTTGGTGGGTTGGATTAGTTTCTGGTATGGGTACCACTTTTGTGGGTTCGAGTAGTATGGTGGGTAATAGTTCGTATTTTTTTAAAAAGAAACACATAATCTAATTCTTGGTATCTTAACTTGGATCTAAGTATGAGTGTCTCACCATGTATCTTAAGATAGGGTACAAGTAATACCATTCATTCTTATGGGGGACAGTGTCAAAATCCTCTTTGATCTTCACTCTGTGGTGGGAATAGGACAAGGGTACAAGTCGTATGATTGGATACTACATGGCCTGGATGGTTGTATATAGGAAAGTGTTGGGGTCCAAGGGGAGGCCTATGGTATGAGTTGAAAGTACCACTCGTATGTTGGGGTATAACTTGTATGGGGTGGTCGTACCCTCCTACCAGATTTTTATACAATTTAGAGGGGGTAATCTGGACATTTCCCTACATAATTTCTTAATGACCCAAGACTTATAAATCTTTTAGGACATCATTTACCCTAATATTCTAATCTTAAACACTTAGAAACTCTCTCTAATTCTCTCTAAGGATCTTTGGTAAAGGAAGGTGATAACGCTCAATCTACAGCTCTCGTAGGAGTGTAAAGCGCTCGTTTGTCAAATATAGAACCCAACTGGGTTGGGTATCGATCCCACAGGGAATAGCTTGGTCAACAAGTAAGCAAAGATTACTAGACTTTTAGTGCAAGTCTCGTAAAAAGGGGGGATTGTAACGTGTAACCAAAAATAATAGAGTAAAAACTGAAAATAGCAAAGTAAAAAGAAAGAATATTTAGTAAGATGTAAACGATGAGAATTGAGAAGTTGGGGTTATGTCCACCTTATGAGTTGTACGTCTCTATTGGCTATGAGTTATGCGGAATTCAGACATGCATGTGCTTATAGAGAATTGTATTCGATGGTAAATCCAAGCGTCTTTCGACCTAAACAAGGACTATTTCACTTTAACTCTTTCGAGCTTAAAGCGTATCTAACGGTACAAATTCTCCAAGAGGTTAATCCAGTTATGGCACTAACTTTTTAATATGGGATGGGACCCTATTACCTTGACATTATCTCTTTTCCAGACATATAACCTTTCTTTCGAACAAGTTAATGCTATACTAGTGTATTCTATGCGTTTGGAACCACAAAGAATTTAGATTAAGATGAAGAGAATAATGATATAAGCAATATACGTGTCACGAATTCACAAACTCATAGCAATAGATAGTATCTCATATGGCTTCCATAACCCCAACAGAGAAGTTTAGTTATCCATGAGTGCGAAGGAAATCACAATAAACATTATTATTATACCACAATAAAGATCTCGTGTAGTAAGGTGTGGTAGGCGTTAGGCGTGACTTCTTTGCAAAGTAACATTTCTCTTGTTGCGGAAATTAAGAATTGAATAGATGAATAGAAGAAGAATAAAAATTAGAATTAATAGAAAAAGTCTTGCGGAATTGGAAGTAGAATGTATTGTAATTGATGGAAGAAGAATGAATTGTAGAATGAGAATTATTAAAATCTCTAGCAAAATAAGGTATTTATAATACCCATATCTTATTCCTACTAAGCTAATGAATTACTTAACCCAATCCTACTAGGTTAAGGTATCATTATCCTAATCCTAATAAGTTACTTCTAGTCCCCAAAGTCTTCAGAATTGCTGTTTTTGCCCGGGACAGATTTTCCATGCGCCACTTTTGGTCCTTGGCGTCCAAGCTTTGCTGTCCTCCTTTCGTGAACTTTCTTTGGCGTCAAGTTAACCATAAAATGCTGAATTCTGCATCATTTATGCCTGAAAACTTGCTAATCATGTTCGTTAGCTCACTTACAGGAAAAAGGACTAAAAGTGCATGAATTATATATTTTGTCCTCAAAACATCGCTAAAATATGGGTAAAATATAGCACTTTAGGCGTGTAAATTCGCCTATCATCAACACCCCACACTTGAAGCTTTTTTCGTCCTCGAACAAAATATCATGTCCTTCTCAACATTTACTTAGGGTTTCACAGCAACAACACAAAATATTCGTCAAGACAAGCATAGCAATTATCAACAAAGAGTAGTTTTCTGATCATTTGTAGAAAAAATTCAGCCTCCAACATAGACTCGTGATGGTGTTCAACTCATATTCAAAAGTTAAGGCACAAAGTATCATACACGACTACCCAAAACTCATCAACCATGTGTGTCTCACAATGTATTACCCATAATCACTCACATGTATAGCATATTTTTTTAAACATGGGTATAAAAATATCCTTGCTCTCACTCTCACAAAGAATTCATATGTTGTAACTGATGACCATAGGCTTTCCCTTAGTGTAACGATCCACTAAATTTCAGAATGCTAAGCTTAGGATCAAATAGGTCTTTTGATGGTTGTAATGTAGGCTAAGGGACGGGTAGAACTATTTTGGCCAGAAATAGTGACTATGTTCCTAAGCGCTTTGATACATCACATTATACCATTAACACTTTTCTTTCAAACAACCTTTCTACTTTCTTTTATTCTACCACCCTTCTTCTCCTCTTTTGTTTTTCAATTTTTAAACATAACCAACTTTTTAGTTTTCCTTTCCTTTTTCTTTTCATAACATTCCTCTTATGATAGCAGTTCTTTTTCATCATGAATTCAAGCATCAATACATTCTAAAGCATCATATTCACCCAATTTCCTCTTATTCTGTCACATGACTTTTACACTTTAAAGCACTTAGGAATTTGGATCAAATTATGGTCTTGAAAAAAAAATGGATTCGGCTTACATATGAGGCTGTCAAAGAAAATAGGCTAAAGGCTCAAAAGGGTTTTATCTAAGATGATGTCCATGGGTAGGTATAAAGAAGGTAAACAATCATAGGTTGCCAAAGAAATGCCTAAATCACCTCCTAAACTTGCACTCTTTATTTTCGCTTTACATACATACCAGGCAAGTTCTAGCATCAGCCACAAGAACAGAATATACTATTATCTCACACACACAAGGCACATGGTCGACTTTATTGGGAGTAGTATAGACTCTTGACCCAACAGATGAAGGAATTAAACCAAACAATATCACATAGTGAGTCACAATTAGAGCCTAAACGTCTCAATAGTCATGATTTTAGCACAAACTCTTGTCATAATCTCATGCTGCCTATTAGAATAATATCATGCGAAGCTAAGTTAAAAAAAAATAAAAAATTTAACTACTGAAAAAAACAATTAACTACTAACAAAACAAACAAACATAAATAAATGCAAATGTGGATAGAGAAGTATAGCATGAAAATAACAGCACCCCACACTTAGACGGGACACACTGTCCTTAGTGGAAAATAATAAGAACCTGGTTAGTCGGACTCATCCTCTATGTCTGGGGTCATACCCCTTTCGTCGGAATCATCATCAGAGTCGTCATCCTCAGTAGTTCCTCATAAGTATCCCACTTAATTCCATGAGTGAGTCGAGGTATTTGCAGCGAGGAGGGTTCTCCTTGCTCTTTTCGGCCTCTTTTCTTGCCTTTTTGTGAAGTGGTAGCCTTATCTTTGCCTTGTCTTGCTTTGGGTGCCATTGTACCTGAGACTTAAAACAATGTTCATGTTAGCATAATCTTGATGGATACAATCTATAAACAAGCAGTAGTGGCACCACCCCACACTTAGTTTGTTGGTACAGACTAGTAAAGTGAAAGTGGTCGATTACTCAAACTTCATCGACATACGTTTTAGGTGCTCTATTCCAACAATAAAATCAGTGTAGTTATACTTCTTGTAATATTGGAAATACTTGCATGTGTGAGATATCAAGACTACTACATAGAGATTGAATCAAGGTATAGCATCTAGAAATAATCACAACCTCCTATGTCGGTAGGCAACTATAATTCTTATCCCGATGAAAAAGTCATTCCAACATGTAAGTATTCAAGTGACAAGATTATGCAATTTTTGTGACCATATCAATTCCGCAAAAGTAAGACAGTGCATCAAATTCAAGTTGGAAATAAGTTACGATCACCCTTACGTATTCATTCACTCACTTGGTTGTATCATAACAATTCAATCACTTTCAAATCATCAATACTACTTCAAGATTTAGCAATTCATAATAGGCGTAGTAATGTAGTACTTACGGAATATAAATGAAGAATAAAGAAGCACTTACTTGATTGATGACTTTGGATGATGTTTTTGTGAAGTAAGAGAGCAAAAGGAATTTTTTTAAGAGGATTTGGGGACTATAGGCGGCGATTAAGCTAGGTTTCCAATGTGTTTTTGGTTCAAGACTAAGTCTCATATTTAGAGGAGAAGGTTGGGTTGGGTTTTGACCCATTTAAAATCGGATTTGTAGACAAAAAGTGACCATAGGCGGCGCCTTTTGCTTTGCCTATGCTTGGCATAGGCAGCGCCTTTTGCAAAGCATTGTTTAGCATAGGCGGAGCCTATGCCATGGAATTCCTAGGCATAGGTGGCGCCTTTCACTTAGAATAAGAGATTCAGAGACAAAAGGCATTAGCATAGGCGGCGCCTATGCTATGGCATACTTGGGCATGGGCGGCGCCTATGTTATGTCACACTAGATTCCGAGATCTTAGGCCATAGTATAGGCCTTGCCTTGTTCGTGGCCTAGTTTTACCTAGGCCTAGACTTGTTCGATGCCTATATTTTCATGAGCAATGCTCAATCCATAGCCTCTTGCATCTTCATTCCTAACTTACCACCTTTAACATGCAATACGTCCAAATCGAAATTTGAAACCAATCTCCTCGTTTTACACCTCTTGCACCTACATTTGCTCAAAAACAATAAAAACGATTAGAACGATGGGTTTCCTCCCATCAAGCGCCTTAGTTTTGGTTGTGGCACGACTCTTATTTTTGGATTTTTATTTATCAAAAGCAAACACGCAATAGAATGAAAGAAAAATGAAAAATGATAAACGATGGGTTGCCTCCCATCTAGCACTTGATTTATTGTCGCGGCATGACATAGCTATCTCGATTACTTAGACTTCATCGAGATAGATGGTTGATCGTTTTCTGAATGGATTCAGACGATAATGAGGCTTACTTGTGGGCATGCAATCTTCTTCGAGATGACCCTTATGCATGCCTATCCCAGGAGGGATACCAATTATATCATCAATAGTCCAACCCATAGCTCTTATGTATCTCTTCAGAGCAGAGATGAGAGCCTCTACGTGCTGTTTACTTAAATCATCCGCACTCACCGGAAGTATATTTATACTTTCCAAGAACACATACCTTAGATAATCGGGGAGCTCTTTCGATTCTAGCATTGGTGGCTCTTCAAGGAAAGTCTTCGCTGTTGGTGACGATTGATTATTAAGATCACGGTCCGGTTTCTTAGGAGTATGGGGATAGGACTCTATTTCTGTTAGAGCACCCATAAGTTCTTCATAATCTTCATCGTCCTCATGCTCAACATTCAGTGGCGTAGCAGACAATTTCTCAACAGTAAGCTCTTTTTCTACAGATAATGCTTTCTTATCCTCATGATGAACATCAACTACAGAGAACACATTCATATCGCTGGGATGCTTTATTGCTTTGCATATATCAAAGCGGACCACTTCTTCATTCAACCGAAATAAAAGCTCATTAGCTCTCATGTCAATAAGCACGTTTCCCGTTGCAAGGAAGGGACGTCCCAAGATTATGGGTACTTCAGAATCCACCTCGCAATCCAAAATCACAAAGTCTGCAGGAAAAATGAAGGTAGCCACCTTCACCAACGCATCATTCAAGATACCCACAGGTCGTTTTACTGACCTATCCGCCATCATGAGCCGCATATTGGTTGGTGTAGGGTCGCCCAACCCCAACTTTCTGTAGACGGATAGTGGCATCAAATTGATGCTAGCTCCCAAATCGCACAATGCTTTGGCAAAATTCATCGATCCAACCGTGTAAGGAATAGTGAAAGCACCAGGGTCTGCCTTCTTCTGAACTAGTGATCGGGTAGCAATTGCACTGCAATGATGAACAGTATCTTTCAACTCATAGCTTGCTACCCGCTTCTTTGTCAACAGATCCCTCATAAATTTTGCATACCCAGGCATTTGTTCCAGTGCCTCCACCAACAGAACATTAATGGTCAGCTGCTTTAACATAGTCATGAATTTGCCGAACTTTGTATCATCCGCATGCTTCTTCAATCTTTGAGGAAAAGGTGGTAGTGGATATGTAATTGTTTTCTCTACGGCTTTCTTCTCCTCTTGCTTCTGAATTTTGGTAGTTTCAGGCTGCAAACCGCTGGGGGTGACGTCATGGACGTCGTGGCCAGCTTCTGCGGAATCTTCTCCTTTCGCCTCATCATCAATGTCCGCTACTTCATCCACCACTTGCTTGCCTTTTGATGAATTTTCCAGCACCTTACCACTTCGTGTAGTAATAGCCATGCATGATCCATCATTCTTTGGAATTTGCACAGTGTCGCTAGGTAAAGTGCCAGCCTTTCTTTGATTGAGTGCTGCTGAAAGTTGGCTCAATTGCTGCTCTATTTGCTTGATCGAAGTGGAATGTGAATCAACCAATTGCTTCATTGAGGACAAATCATTTATTACCTCCGTTACACCCGCGCTGGTTGCTTCCACTCCTTTCAACAGTTTAGCCATCATCTATTCCATATTTCCAGAACTAGATGTGGTGGCGTCACGTCTTCCAGGGGGAACATACAAACCACTACTGTCATTCTTGTTCTTCCAACTACCTTGGTCCATGTTTCCAGATTTACCATAATAGTTCCGACCTTGGTTTCCTTGGGCATTGCCTCGGAAACCCCCCTGATTGTTCAATTAGTTGGCTTCTTCTTCCGAATCAGATTCGTTTCTTCCTTTTGACGCAACAGCTTTGACTTTTTCGGTCTTCCCTGATAATAGATGCTTTGTAAGAAGATCCACTTGTGTCTTCATGTGCGCCATATTTTGATTACGTTCTTATTCTCTTCTCCTTTGGTCTGCAGTCATGCCTATAGATAAAGTGGGGCTTGCTACCTCAGAATCCCTGGTATGGCAAGCTCTACTTTGCTTCGTCATCCGGTCTAGAATATTGCTTGCCTGACAAAAGGTGAGATCCATGAATGATCCTCCAGCCGCATTATCCACAACTGGTTTAGTTATTGAATTCAAGACTCTGTAAAGTATCTCCATTAGGTGAACATTAGTCATGCGATGGTTTGGGCACCTCATTAGCTTCGTCTTGAACCTCTCCCATATTTCATGAAGGGCTTCAGTTGGAAGCTAACGAAAGTTGCTGATTTCATCTCTCAATTGTGCTCTTTTGGATGGCGGAAAGAATCTTTCGAGGAAAGCGTCTCTCAATTGCCTCCAATTTGTAATAGAATCAGGAGTCAGCCCATTCAACCATAGAGTTGCCTCCCCAGACAGAGACAATGGAAATAAGCGTAACCGAATTGCATTCTGACCAACTCCAGGATTGTCAAACGACTTGCATGTAGAAATAAAGTTGATGAGATGCATATTCGGATCATCGCCTGCTAGTCCACCAAATAATCCCTTGAGTTGCAATAACTGAATCATGGTGCTCGTGATGTTGAACTTGGCTCTGGGTGCCAATGGTGGAGGAATAATGGCTCCTGTTGCTCCGGCTCCATCAAGATCATCATCATCATCGTCAAAAGCTGGTTGCATAGCTCGGCGTTCAGGACTAAACCTAACTTGACGATCTCTTCTGTTGGGAGGTGTTGCGATCCCAGCGGCATGCCTAGGGTTTAGTAACTCGTCATCACCTAGATCCTCATCGTCAGAATTTGTTGCTCGCCCAGGGTTATCAATATTCTGTTGATGCACTTGGGCGGCGGCTAGCGCAGCTAGTCTCTCCTGTTCCTGTTGAGCAGTCATCCTTTCAATTTCGTGTTGTGCCTCCATTCTGCGAATACGTTGTGGTTCAGGATTGATAGGTAATAACGGTTGACCAGAACTTCGAGTATGGGGCATGCACTGAATAAAAACCTGCAGTAAACAAAAACAAAAACTAAAAGTAAAAGTACGAGAATCTTTGACCAAAGGGTTTAGTAATTATTACGAACTTAATTGACACTTGTATTCCCCAGGAACGGCGCAAATTTTTGATAACGCTCAATCTACAGCTCTCGTAGGAGTGTAAAGCGGTCGTTTGTCAAATATAGAACCCAACTGGGTTGGGTATCGATCCCACAAGGAATAGCTTGGTCAACAAGTAAGCAAAGATTACTAGACTTTTAGTGCAAGTCTCGTAAAAAGGGGGGATTGTAACGTGTAACCAAATATAATAGAGTAAAAACTGAAAATAGTAAAGTAAAAAGAAAGAATGTTTAGTAAGATGTAAACGATGAGAATTGAGAAGTTGGGGTTATGTCCACCTTATGAGTTGTACGTCTCTATTGGCTATGAGTTATGCAGAATTCAGACATGCATGTGCTTATAGAGAATTGTATTCGATGGTAAATCCAAGCATCTTTCGACCTAAACAAGGACTATTTCACTTTAACTCTTTCGAGCTTAAAGCGTATCTAACGGTAAAAATTCTCCAAGAGGTTAATCCAGTTACGACACTAACTTTTTAATAGGGGATAGGACCCTATTACCTTGACATTATCTCTTTTCCAGACATATAACCTTTCTTTCGAACAAGTTAATGCTATACTGGCGTATTTTATGCGTTTGCAACCACAAAGAATTTAGATTAAGATGAAGAGAATAATGATATAAGCAATATACGTGTCACGAATTCACAAACTCATAGCAATAGATAGTATCTCATATGGCTTCCATAACCCCAACTGAGAAGTTTAGTTACCCATTAGTGCGAAGGAAATCACAATAAACATTATTATTATACCACAATAAAGATCTCGTGTAGTAAGGTGTGGTAGGCGTTAGGCGTGACTTCTTTGCAAAGTAACGTTTCTCTTGTTGCAGAAATTAAGAATTGAATAGATAAATAGAAGAAGAATAAAAAGTAGAATTAATAGAAAAGGTCTTGCGGAATTGGAAGTAGAATGTATTGTAATTGATGGAAGAAGAATGAATTGTAGAATGAGAATTATTAAAATCTCTAGCAAAATAGGGTATTTATAATACCCATATCCTATTGCTACTAAGCTAATGAATTACTTAACCCAATCCTACTAGGTTAAGGTATCATTATCCTAATCCTAATAAGTTACTGCTAGTCCCCAAAGTCTTCAGAATTGCTGTTTTTTCCCGGGATAGATTTTCCATGCGCCACTTTTGGTCCTTGGCGTCCAAGCTTTGCTTTCCTCCTTTCGTGAATGTTTCTTTGGCTTCAAGATATCCATAAAATGCTGAATTCTGCATCATTTATACCTGAAAACTTGCTAATCATGTTCGTTAGCTCACTTACAGGAAAAAGGACTAAAAGTGCATGAATTATATATTTTGTCCTCAAAACATCGCTAAAATATGGGTAAAATATAGCACTTTAGGCGTGTAAATTCGCCTATCATCAGAAGGCTAGGGTTTCATCTAGAGGATCAATTTAGGGCTTATACGGGTTATTTCTCTCCATCATCTTTGTAATCTAACGCAATATACTTCTCCCCCATTGTTAGTTCCAACTAAAGGCATATTTTGTTAACTATTTTCATGGCATACTTATTGTATGGTTTTGGGTTTTAAAATATATTTTAGGGTTTTGGTTGTAAATTCTATGTTATGGTTTTCCTAGGATTTAATTATGGATTTACATACTTTAATAGTGGTTTGGACAATTGGTTGCATGGGAATTGTTAATTGGTAATTTTTTTTTGGTTTTGGAAACACTATGCCCCAACATATTTGATAAAATGCCCATGAGAATACTTTTACTATGTTTTTTGATTTTAAATGGAACTATTGGATGGTATAACTTGGTAATAGAACCCTAAATGGCATAAATGGTTTAATGGATTGGAATTATTAAATAATGAGGTTTTGTGGTCATGTTTATGGTTAATTAAACATTACTTGTGGGGCATAAGAGAATACCCCAAGTGAACCTAAATATAAAATATTTGTGGGCTAGTCTCCCTAAGTCAAATTAATAATGTAATCTATGGTTACATAGTAATTCCTTCTTCAATAAGTGTTGGCTAAGGACATTTTTTACAGGCTACAATCGGTATGATAATACCAATACTTATTGACTCGGTTAATAAAAATTGGAAGAGTGGTCTTGGTTTTGTGGTAATGATTTTAATTGGATAATAATTGTAGGGTGTGATAGCTAACCATGAAGTAATGTGTCCAATGTACGAACACTAGAAACTCATGTTTGCCGGCATGAGCATTTGGTCATGATGACCATGTAGGGTACATGGGAATCCCCTATGTTACAACCGTATATATGTATCATGGAGATCGATGGGTACTTGGGAATCCTCTACTCCTCTGGTATCTCCAGTTCATATGGGTACACGCATTGGGGCCCTTTTAGGAGGTTACATTAAACCTATATAGCCTGTGGGTGGATTATGACGATTAAGCTACACATACCTAGGTTAATGGTTTTAAATGCATGCTAAACCTGGTTCAATCTTCACAGCATGGTTATGTATATATATGTATGGTTGTGAATGCATATTGTTGGTTTACTGGTTTTAAAGGTTGTTTTTTTTATCCTTGTCTTTAGTACTTGCTATCGTTGACCCGCTAACCCATCTTAAGGAACCTATATCCCCACGGATGAAGAAACTAACAATTTTATTCCTCCTACTTAGTGATCATATTCAGTATAAACTATTGAATTTAAGTGGTGAGATTCCAAATTTTGGAAGGCTCTATTTCACATCATGGATATCTTTACATACATTGGTCATTTTACGAATATTGGTTTTTTCTATGGTTGGGGGCATGTCCCAATCGAATATTGTTTATTCTTTAGTTAGAGGCTTTGTGGAGAAATTATGGGTTGGAATAGGTAGTGTCGGTATTGGTGTTTGCCTTTTTATTGGCATTAGAATTAGGGTTGATACCGTTTGACTGAATTTATCATTGTTCCATCCTTTTTTCTTATGTTGGGGAAAGGAATTTGGTTTTCATATGGTTTTGGTTATGGTTATTGGTTGGTATTGGATGGTTGGAATTGTTTGAGTTGGTCACGGTTATAGACCTATTCTAGAATTGAATATTATAACAAATGCTATGCATATTTGAGGTTGGGTCAGGTAATAGGGTTGGTCCCCAATCCTTGTTAGACTTGGGATGCCCATTACGACAAGGACCTTGTTCGGGTTGTGTTTAGAGAGTATTAGAGCCTTAGGTTCATGGTCAATTGGGAGTCCAAAAAACCGTGTAGAGAAAAGTCTCTTTTAAGTGTATGTAGCGCCCCACACTCATAAGGGAGAGGATACAAGGCATTTAGGAAATGATTCTTGTCCTTGTGTTCTATTTTCAAGATTGTGGTTTGAGCCCCAAAGTCTTCTCTAATTCCATTTGCTAGCTTTTCAGATTATGCCTTGATGATATAAAGTTCACGAACACTCATCTGTCCTAACTGGGGATGATCTTGATGGGACACGCTCTACTCAGGGGATCCATATATGGTCTAGGTGTCACATCCATGATATTTTTGGAGTTCCTCCGGTTCCTTCTAGTCCGGTTCAGGCTAATGTGATCAATGTTGAGTTTCATCGGTCTATCTATATGATTTCTCTATTGATAGCTCCTCAGGATGCACTTGGTAAATCTGGTATTGCATTTTCTGAGGCCACAAGGGTTGGACAGTTCATGAAGATGAGTCCTCCAACCATTACTGGTGTTAAGGTGGAGGTGAATCTTCAAAGTGTCCGGAATGAGATGAATTTTTTTTAAGGATTATGCAATCCACAAATGTAGAAGGGTGGAGTTTGTAGATTGTTATCTCAAAGATATGTCGTACAAATGGTACAAGGAATGGGATACGACAAGGGTTTATATTGAGGAATCAACCTTGTGGGAGACTTTCTCCAGTGCATTTATGGACTGTTTCTTTCCTTGAGAGTTGAGGGAAACAAAAGAGTACAAGTTTTTTTATCTTAAATAGGGGAAGCTATTGGTCACGAAGCATGCCTTAAAATTCTACTAGTTTTCTAGGTATGCTCCATAATTGGTTTCTAAAAGAGTCTATAGGGTGTGTGTGGTATCTGTTAGTTTTAACCAGACTTTGGTGGAGTTGTTTGAATTAGATATAGTGGATTTTGATGTTATTCTGGGGATGGATTGGTTACATTCTAGCTACACATCCTTAGATTGTCGGACTCGTAGGGTTATTTTTAAGCTCCCTAGTGAATCAGTTATTGAGTTGGTGGTGGTTCGCTAGCTCCAAAAGGGATTTTATTTCATATCTTAGAGATCAGAGGTTAATCCCTAAAGGCTATCTATATAATTTGGTCTGGGTTAAAGATTACAACTCTAAAGGTCGTTCCTTATATTCAGTTCTAGTTGTTAATAAGTTTTCTGAGGTCTTTCCGGATAACATTCCTGGTGTTCCACCAAATAGGGAGATTGAGTTTCGGATTGATTTGGTTCAGAACACTCGTCCAATATCTATTACTCCATATTGATAGCTCCGACTCAGTTGAGGGAACTCGAGGAGCAACTTAAAGATCTTTTGGATAAGGGTTTCATCTATCATAGTATGTCCCCTTGGGGTGAACCGATATTATTCTTACATTAGAAGAATAGTTCCCTACGGATGTGTATTGACTATACAAAGTTGAATAACGTGATGGTTAATAAAAAGTATCCTCTTTCAAGGATAGATAACTTATTTGATCAGTTACAAGGTTCCAAATTCTTTTCTATGATACATCATTAATCTAGGTATCAACTACTTAATATTAGGGAGCTGGAATCCCTAAGCCAGGTTTTCGTACTTAGTATGGGCAATTTGAGTTTCAGGTTATGTCATTTGTTTTGACCAATGCCCCGACGACATTCATGGATTTAACGAATAGGGTATTCCATCAGTTCTGGATATTTTTGTCATTGTGTTCTTTGATGACATCCTAGTATATTCTAAAAGAGAGGTGTATTATGCCAATCACCTCTATGTAGTATTGCAGAAATTTAAAGAGAAGCATTTGTATGGCAAATCCTTTAAATGTAAGTTCTAGTTAAACGTTGTTACTTTTCTTGGTCATATTATTTCTAGTGAGGGGATCATGGTGGATCCAAAAAGGTGGCAGTGGTTAAAAGGTTTCCTATACCCACGACTCCTACCAAAATTTAGATTTTCTTGGGTTTAGATTATTATTATAGGAGGTTTGTGTGATGTTTTTTTTATGATAGATGCCCCATTGACTAAGTCGACTCATCAAAAGGTAAATTTCTTTTGTTCAGATACTTATGAAAGTAGTTTCAAGAACCTTAAGAATAAGCTGACTTCGGCTTTGATTTTGACTTTGCCTGAAGGCATTGAGGGTTTTGTGGTTAACTGCGATGTGTCCCAGGTGGGACATGGTTGTGTTTTTATATAGAACGGTAAGATGATTTCCAATGCCTCTAGGAAGTTGAAGGTGCATGAGAGGAATTATCCTACTTATGACATAGAATTTTTAGCCGTGGTGTTTTTAAATTTCTGGCGGCACTATTTGTATGGAGTGCATGTGGACATCTTTTATGATAATAAGACCCTTCAGTATGTGTTAATGCAAAAAGAGTTAAATCTCAGGTAGATGATATAGCTTGAGCTTCTCAAGACTATGACATGAGTCTTCACTATCATCCAGGTAAGGCTAATGTTTTTGCTGATTCTCTGAGCATGTTTTCCATTGGGATATTATCTCATGTGAATAAGGAGAGGGGGAGTTGGAGAGGAATATTCACTGCTTGTCTAATCTTAGAGTTCACTTTTTAAATTTTGAGAATTGTAGTATGATAGTGAAGGAAGTGGTTCGATCATCTCTTGGTGCAGAGTATATGGAGCAATAAATGCTAGATCCTATCTTGGTAAAAATAAAGAGTAATGTAGGTAGAAAAAGGGTAATGGTATTTGAGATTAGTGGTGATGGTACCTTACGGTACCAAGAGAGATTATGTGTTCCTGACGTCGATGGTTTGTAAGAAAGGGTATTGGCAGGGTAGTATGAATCGCGCTATGTTGTTTATCTCAGCTTGATAAAAATGTATGATGATCTCAAGGAGATGTATTGGTGGAATCGTGTGAAGAAGGATGTGGCTAATTTTGTGGCCACAAGTTTAGTGTGACAATAAGTGAAAGTAGAGAACATGAGGTCTTGTAGTTGTATTAGGAAATGGATTTTCTAGAATAGAAATGGGAGGTGATAAATATGGATTTTGTTACCATTATTTATTGGTCTTGGAATCAATTTATTCGATTTGGGTCATCCTGGATAGGATGACATAGTCGGCTCACTTTTTTCCTATGAGTACTAACTCTTCGGCTTAGGATTATCCAAATGTGTATCTTTATAAGATTGTGAAGCTGCATGCAGTATATATTTTGATTATGTCTAATCATGGTACGTAGTTTTTATCTCACTTGGCAGTCATTTTAGAAGGGGTTGGGTACTAAGATTAGTCTGAGTACTGATTTTTACCCGTTGATGGACGGGAAAGCAGAAAGGACTATTTAGACATTTGAAAATATGCTTCGTACATGTATGATTGATTATGGTGGTAGTTGGGTTGAGCATCTACCCCTTATAGAGTTTACTTATAACAATAGCTATCATTCTAGCGTTAGAATAGCCCTTTTTGAGGCATGGTATGGTAGGAGGTGTAGATCTTATATTAGGTGGTTTGAGTTTGGTGAGGAAGATATGTATAGCCTAGATTTTGTTTATCAACCTTTGGAAAAGGTAAAGTTTATTCAAGATAGACTTAAGTCTTCCCAAAGTTGCCAAAAATCCTATGCGGATGTTAGGCATATGAACTTAGAGTTTGAGGTTGGTATAGGGTGTTCCTAATGGTGTCTCAAATAAAGGGAGTAATGCGGTTTGGAAAAAAGGTGAAGCTTAGTCCCTGGTATGTTGGTCCTTATGAATTCATCTGGTATTTTAAGTCTCTATGTTGAGAAAGTGTATAGCTGATCCTTCATTGGTTGTTCCTTTGGAAGGATTGGGTATCTTTGATTCTCTATCTTATTAAGAAATCCAGATTAAGATAATGGATCTGCAATTTTATTAGTTGAAAACCAAGGATGTGGCCTCGGTTAAGGTTTTATGGTAGAAACATAAAGTGGAAGAGACTACTTAGGAAGTGGTAAAGGACATGAAGTCCAAGTATCCGCATTTGTTTTTAGCTCTGGATATTTGCACAGAAGGTATGTTTTCTTGATCACATCTTTTTCTTCTGACTTTGTTAAAGGAAAGGTTAACTTTTTTACATCTTTATTTTCTGGCTTAGTTAAATATTGGAATGGATAAGTTGGGTATAACTCATGCTTGTACTTCCTTGTCCGCCATTAAGGGATGAATAATCCTAGTGGGGGATACTGAAACACTCTGGATTTTGGAACCTTAAAATATTTTTGGATTTTTGGTTACTAGACATCATACGATAAAGAGGTACTAGATGTTATCATTGGGTACGGTTGGTATGGTCTTGGTCGTATGCTAACTAGTGTTGGTTGGTGGGTTGGATTGGTTTTTGGTATGGGTACAACTTAAGTAGGTACGAATTGTATGGTGGGTAACAGTTCGTATATTTTGGTTTTTCCATTACTTAATCTAAGACTTGGTAACTTAAATTGGATCTGAGTGAGTGGCTCACCAAGAGTCGTAAGATAGGGTACAAGTAATACCATTCACTCTTATGGTGGACAATGTGAAAATTCTCTTTGATTTACTTTTTGTGGTGGGAACTGGTCAAGGTTACATGTTGTATAGTTGGATACGAGTTGGCTTGGATAGTTGTATGTTGGACAGTGTTGGGGTCCAAGGGGAGGCCTAGGGTACGAGTGGTGGGTACCACTCATATGCTAGGGTACAACTGTATAGGGTGATCGTACCTCCTACTGAAATTTTATACAGTTTAAGAGTTGTTAGTATGGACATTCCCCTACTTAACCCCTTAAGGACCCATGACTTATAACTCCTTTGGAACATAAATTACGCTAATATTCTATTCTAAAACACTTAGTAACTCTCTCAATTTCCCTCTAAGGTTCTTAGGTAAAGGAAGGCTTGGATTTCATCTTGAGGATTAATTTGGATCTTGTATGGGTGATTTCTCTCCATTATCTTCGTAATCAAAGGCAGGATACTTCTTCCACATTGTTAGTTCTAACTAAAGGCATATTTTATGAATTATTTTCATAGAATAATTGTTGTATGGTTTTGGTTTCAAATACATGTTGAAGTTTTGGCTATAAATTCTTGGTTATGGTTTTCCTAGGTTTTAATTATGGATTTGCATTCTTTAATGGTGGTTTGGACAATTGGTTTCATGGGAATGGTTAATTGGTAATTTTCTTGGTTTTTGGAAATACTACGCCCCAACATGTTTGATAAAATGCCCATGAGAATACTTTTACTATATTTTTGGACTTTTAATGGAACTATTGCATGGTATAACTTGGTAATGGAACACTAAATGTAATAAATGGTTTAAATAGATTGCAATGGTTAAATGATAAAGTTTGATGGTCATAGTTATGGTTAATTAAACATTTTTTGTAGGGAATAAGGGAATTCCCCAAGTGAAGCTAAATATGAAACACTTGTGGGGTACATGAGACTCCCCCAAGTCAACTTAATAATGTAATTTATGGGTACATACAAAGCCCTTCTTCTATAAATATTAGCTAAGGACATTGCTTGCAAGCTACAGTCGGTATGACGATACCATTACTTATAGCCTTTGTTAATAAAAAATGGAATGGTGGTCTTGGTTATGTGGTAATGATTATAATTGGGAAACAATGGCAAGGTGTGATAGCTAACCGTGAAGGTGTGCGTCCAATGGATGACACTAGAAACTCATGTGTTCAGGCGTAAGAATTTGGTAATGATGACCATATGGGGTACATGGGAATCCCCTATGTTACAATCGTATATATGTATCATGGAGAGCGATGGGTACTTGGGAATCCCCTACTCTTATGGTATCTCCAGTTCATGCGGCTACACGCATTGGGGCCCTTTTAGGGGTTACACTCAACCTATATAGCCCGTGGGTGGATTATGATGGTTAAGATACATATACCCAGGTTAATGTTTTTAAATGCATGCTAAACCCGATTCATTCTTTACAACATAGATATATATATGTATGTATGGTTGTGAATGCGTATGGTTGTTTTACTTATTTTAACGGTTGGGATTATTTTATCCATATCTTAAGTACTTGATAGAGTTCACCCACTAAACCATATTCAGACAGCTGTATCCACATGCGATATAGGAATCGACTTTCTACTCTTCCTGCTTTGTGATAAGATTTAGGATCAGTTAATGCATTTAAGTGGTGAGATTCAATATTTTAGAAGGTTCCATTTTACATCATGGATATCATTACATAATTTGGTCATTTTACAGATATTAGTTTTTGCTATGGTTGGGGGCATGCCCCAATCAAATACTATTTTTCCTTTAGTTAGAGGCTTTATGGAACTCCTATGGGTTGGAATGGGCGGTGTCGGTATCAGTGTCAACCTTAGTGTTGACTTTGGTATTGGGGTTGATACCGTATGACTGAATTTATTATTGTTCCATTCTTTTATGATATTTTAGGGATAGGAACTTGGTTTTCATATTGGTTTGGTTATGGTTGTTTATTGGTATTGGATAGTTGGAATTGTTTGGGTTGGTCATGGTTATAGACCTATCCTAGAGTTGGGAATTGTAATAAATGCTACCTTGTTATACATTAAGAATTCATCAAACTCAGGGTATGCATATTTGGAGGTTGTGCTTGGTAATGGGGGTGGTCCCTGATCCTGATTAGACTTGGGATATCCATTAAGACAAGGCATTAGTTTAGGTCGTGTCAGAGTCCTTGTCTGATCATTCGAGGACCGATCCTAAGGGGGTGAATGAAACACCCCTGGTATTGATATCTGAGGATTTTTGAAATTTTATCCTCTCTGTCCTGACTATGACTTAACCTACGAGTGATGGGGAGTCTTAGAGAGTTGTTGGTCCTAAATCATAGTGGGACAAGTATTTTTTGCTAGTCTTCTGCTTTGAGTAAGAGTGGCCCACTACAATTCCTGAGGACTCATTATGGGTCATTGTGTGCAAATCATAGGATGTCTATTGTAACGCCCCGAAATATTATCCCGAGATGCCACATGGTGCCCAAGGCTACACGTAGCCTCAAGCTAACCCTTTAAGCAAAAACACTACCCTTGGGTTCTAACACAACAACATACACGCTACGCTACGGATATATATATATAAGTACATATCATATCACCTCACACATGGCACGGAATATCGTTATACTGTACATATATGGAATGTCTATACACAAACCAACCCAACAATACACTAGTTTGACATAGCCTCTATACAACAAAATCAACGAGCCGTTGGGACCAACCCCCAATTGACTCAACAGACCAAAGGGATCACAAAAAAACAGCACAAAAACTAGCAACATGGTCCTCGAACCATGAGGACTCACCACTGAAGGAACGTAGATGCGGCACTCGGATATCACTGTCGCGGCTGCGGCTGAGTAACTGAACCTGCATCATGTTAAGAATGTAGCCCATAGAGAAATATGTGGGTCAGCACAAGATATGTACTGAGTATGTGGGGGCGCATGCAAAATATAAATAATATCATAAATTTTGAAAAAACGTACATACGGACCATAATGACACACCTGGCTTTAGTGACATTGAATCATGCAACTCATAACATCTTAGATAGGAAATGTAGGAGAAAAAACTCATAAATCATTATAGATCATCATAGGCAACTTGACTTACCACATCAAAACTCGGAGTGACTCGGTATTTCAATAAACATGACTCTTATGGAAAGGGGAGTTTCCTATAACCGACAACCCCACGTGAGCTACGTGGAATACAAACATTTGAAACCCCCGTTGGCGGGAGCGTCATAATCTTTGCCAGGGAGTACGACCTTAAAACTACAATAATCACAATCGGTCTCTCTTACCAATAATATAATCATCAAACAACCCTACGGTGGCACATAGGTTTGGGGAAATACAAAATTTCCCAGTCAGTGCTAAGTACTACTCCCCGACATTGCAACTTCAATATCAACATTTCTCAATTTTCCATCCAACTCTCATTTAAAGGTACTTGAGACATCAACCCATTGTAGGGATTTTGAATTTCCAATATCAGTTATAAATTCATAATAAGGAAATAGTGGAATGATAGCATAAATCAAGGCATAACAAATTAAATCATTATACTCTCATAATCAAATACTTTTTGGACATAATTCCATCTCAACATCATACACATATCGTATGACATAATCCCATAACTCATGGACAATAATATAAGATATAAAAAGATATTTCCAATTTTCTTTGATGCCCAAATTGGATGAAACCAATTTCATTGGGAAGAGGAATTTCATAGATTTCTGTTGATATATAGCATCTCACCCAGATCATTATGTACAGGGAGTTATGATCATTTGAAGTTGACCCTAAAATTCACCTGGCCTCACTATTTTTTTTCCTGCACATTTACTTCTCACCACTATTCACGGTTAGATCGGAATGATCATAACTCATCGCTCGAGTGTCCGTTTTGGATGATCCACATATCGTTGGAAATATTATTCGATGCTCTACGCGATAACGGGTCGTATATCAAGAAATTACTCACAGAAAATTATTAATCATGATAAAGAACAGAATTCAACACATTTTCGTTTGAGATCTTAATGGAAAATTTTTCGGGGCATCACATCATCTCCCCCTTGGAAACATTCATCCTCGAATGTTGATAGGTAGGTCAAGAATACTATGAAAATGAGTATATAGAGAAAAATCGTCTTTCCCAAGCATATACTCCATTCTAGATTTTTTTGGATATCGTATAAAACACACAAGCCAAGATAAACATAGCAATAAGGATTAAATCAAAAGAGAACGATACCTTTGACATGCTCAGGATTCGTAGGAAAGAGGTGGGGATATTTGGCGCGCATATATGCTTCGCTTCCCAAGTAGCACTCTCCATGAATTGATTTCGCCAAAGCACTTTAACCAAAGGAACTTCCTTGTTTCTTAGCCTACGAACTTTAAAGTCAAAAACTTCAACCGGAATCTTTTCATATGAAAGACTATCTTCGATACCCGAGCTTTCGAAAGGATCAATCACAAAAGAATCACTAATAGACTTCTTAAGCATAGAAACAGGGAAAACCGGATGGACATTAGATAACTCCGCGGGCAATTCAAACTTATACGCTATCTTCCCAATGCGATCCACAATCTTATAGGGATCAATGTAACGGGGACTTAGTTTCCCTTATTTCCCAAATCTCTTATCCCCTTTCATGGTTGAAACTTTTAAGTACACTAAATCACCAACATCTAATTCAAGGTCTTTCCTCCTTACATCTGCATATGATTTTTGACGACTTTGGGCAGTTTTCAACCTTTCCCGAATTAACTTAACCTTCTCCATGGCCTCGAACACCGCATCTGATCCAGTCGCGATAGCCTCACCAACTTCAAACCAACCAATGGGTGATCTACACCTTCTACCATACAAAGTTTCAAACAGGGCCATTCCAATAGTAGCATGAAAACTGTTATTGTCAGCAAACTCGATTAATACTAAGTTCTCATCCCAACTACCTTTAAAATCAAGCACACAAGCCCTCAACATATCTTCTAAAGTATGAATGGTCCACTTTGCCTGACCATCTATTTGTGGATGGAAAGAAGAACTTAAATGAATTTGGGTACCGAGACCCTTCTGGAAAGATTTCCAAAACTAAGAAGTAAACTGAGTACCTCTGTCAGAAATAATAGCCAAAGGGATTCCATAAAGTCTGACGAGTTCCCGAATATATTTTCTAGCATAATGTTCAGCTGTATACGATGAATGCACAAGCAAGAAATGAGCTGATTTCGTCAGCCGATCTACGAGAACCCAAATCGAATCATGATTGCGATGAGAAGGAGTCAAACAATCTATGAAGTCCATATTCACTTCTTCACACTTCCAAGTAGGAATGCTAAACTATTTCATCATGCCACTGGTCCTTTGATGCTCTAGTGTAACCTGTTGACACGTGGAACACTTCATCACAAATTCTTCTATGTTCCTCTTCATACCGTTAAACCAATAGATTTCCTGCAAATCATGGTACATCTTGGTACCACCTGGATGGATGAAGTATCGCATACCATGCGCTTCTGCCATAATCCTCTGCTTCAAGTTATCAACATCAGGAACACATAATCTTTATCGGAGTCTCAAAACGCCATCTCCCCTTTAGGAGAAAACCTCCACCTTTTGGTCTTTAAATGACTTTTTTAACCTGACCAGAGTAGGATCCCTGTCTTACTTCTCCTTCACTTCCGAAACTAAAGAGGATTCCGAACCGCTTTGCACTCCTAAACTACCCTCAGCATCACCAAACAACCTAACCCCCAATCTAGAAAAATGATGTACCTCACAGTCCAACTCCTTCTTACCAATCTCCACATGTGCTACGCTACCCATGGACTTTCGAATAAGGACATTTGCTACTACATTGGCCTTTCCCGGATGATATAGCACGCTCATATCATAATCTTTCAATAGTTCTAAGCATCGTCTCTGCCTAAGATTCAAATCCTTTTGGGTGAATACATACTGCAAGCTCTTATGGTCCGTGAAGACATCGACATGGACACTATATAAATAATGTCTCCTGATTTTCAAAGAAAAAACCACGACAGCTAATTCAAGGACATGGGTAGGATAATTCTTCTCTTTAGGTTTTAGATGTCTGGAAGCATAAGCTACAACCTTACCCTTTTGCATCAATACACAACCCTAACCGACTCTGGAAGCATCGGAATACACCACAAAACCATCAACATCGTCAGGAAAAGTCAACACAGGGGCTGAAGTGAGTCGAGTCATCAACTCCTGAAAACTCTTCTCGTAAGATTCGGACCACTGGAACTTAACTTTCTTTTAGGTCAAACGGGTCATAGGAGACGCAATAGATGAAAACCCTTCAACAAAACGACGATAATAACCATCTAGACCCAAGAAACTTCGGATATCAGACGGAGAAATAGGTCTAGGCCAACTCTTTATAGCCTCTATCTTTTGAGGTTCAACTCTAATACCTTCGGAAGAAACAACATGACCCAAGAAGGCTACAGAGTTCAGCCAGAACTCACACTTACTGAACTTAGCATACAACCAATGATTTCGAAGAGTTTACAACACGATTCGGAGATGATCCGCATGATCACCCTCACTTCGGGAGTAAATAAGAATATCATCAAGGAACACTATTACAAATAAATCAAGCTATGGCCGGAATACATGGATCATAAGATCCATGAAAGCCGTTGGAGCATTAGTTAACCCGAAATACATCACTAGAAATTCAAAATGACCGTAATGGGTTTGGAAGGCTGTTTTGGGGATATCACATTCCCTAACCTTAAGTTGGTGATAATCGAATCTGAGGTCTATCTTCAAAAAGTAACTCGCACCTTGCAATTGATCAAATAAATCATCAATTCGAGGAAGCGAATATTTATTCTTGATAGTAACCCTATTAAGCTGTCGGTAATCAATACACATCCGCAAAGAACTATCTTTCTTACACACAAATAGGACAAGTGCACCCCACGGGGACACACTATGTCTGATGAAGATTTTGTCTAAAAGATCTTTCAATTGCTCCTTCAACTCTTTATGTTCCGCGGGAGCCATACGATATGAAGGAATAAAAATAGGTTGAGTATCGAGAAGAAGGTCAATCCCAAACTCTATCTCTCTATCAAGAGGTACTCCAGGGAGATCTTCCGGAAAGATATCAAGAAACTCATTAACAACATTAATTGACTGAATGGTCGGGGTTTCAGACATAGTTTCTTTAACCCGAACCAAATAGTGGATGCAGCCCTTGGAAATCAACTTCCTAGCTTTGAGATAGGATATGAAACGACCCTTAGGAATCACAGAACTCCCGGACCATTCGAGGATAGGTTCATCATGAAACTGAAACTTGACCACACGGGCACGAAAATAAATAGACACATAGCATGAGTGAAGCCAATCCATAACCATAATGATATCAAAGTCAACTATATCTAGCTCAATCAAATCATCATACATAACCCGATGAAAGACAGTAATGGAATATTTCTTTTACACCTGCTTAGCAATGATAGACTCTCCTACCGGATTAGAAATCAAAATAGTCTCATAAATTAGTTCCGGATCCATTTCAAAATTTACAGCAACCAGAGGTGTCACATAAGAAAAACTTGAACCGGGGTCATTCAACACATAGACATCAAAATAGAAAACACGGAACTTACCAGTGACAACATCGGGAGTGTCCTCCTGCTCCTGACGAGGTGGTATAGCATAGAAACGATTCTGGCATTGACCGCCAACAGTACTAGATGAAGAACCCTGAGGAGGAACTGGACGAGCTGCGGGAGGCGGGGCACTGGTAGCTTGACTCTGGGGATGGGCATCACGACTCCGCTGTCTGGTATACGGGAAGTTTCTAAGTATGTGGCCCAACTTTCCAAAACTAAAACAGCCCCACTGCCCCATATAAGACTCGCCAAAATGGTCTTTACCACACTTAGCACATGAAGGAGGATGAGGCCAGTTGCTTACACTGTCTTGAGACCTGGAAGGTACCGACCTATTCCCGATCTCCTGCCTGCCCCGATATACGGGATCACTAGCTGAGGAAAGTGCAGGTATAAATAAACGTCTCTGAAACTGAGGGCAACTACCTCCGGAGAATCTAGTCTGACCAGACCCCTGTTGCTCTGATCTGACTCTCTTAATCCCTCTTACTCTTTCTCTTTCCTTTATATTTTCTGACTTAATCTGTTGGACGTGAATCATTTACCTAGGAAGATCAATCTCCCTGTTGATCATAGCGAATCTACATTCCTTCACCGCATAACTCGACAGCCCAGTTAGAAACTTGCTCATACTAGTCCTTGAGTCAGCCATCATATTGGGAGCGTACTTCGATAGCTGATTAAACTTAAGACAATACTCCTTAACCGACATGGAGCCTTGTCTCAAATTCATAAACTCCTCTATCTTAGCTTCCCCTAACTTAAGAGTAAAGAATATATCCAAGAAAGTATCTTGGAATAATTGCCAAGTCACCGGAGCGGTATCTTCCTCTCTACCCTTATTCCACATCTGCACCCGATCATAGGCAACATCCTTCAACCGATAACAAGCCAGCTCCACACTTTCTTCGTCGGTCACGTGTATAATCTGTGTAATTTTCTTCATTTCATAAACATACATCTGTGGGTTCTCACCTTCTCTCGACCCACAAAACTCTGGCGGATTCATACGCATAAGTTACGAATTCGTGCTGCTGCCGAATTATTTTCCTGTGGAGGTAGAGCGTTGGCCTGAGTATTGGCGGTAACTGCATGGGCTAGCATCTAAAAATCTACATGAAATTCGGCATGGGATACTGTCTCATGTAATGGATCAATGGGTTGAGGTTGGTTTTTGTTTCTGCGAGCTCTATATGGAGGCATTTTCAATCATAAGAACGCATGAATTAACAGCAGAAGGAAACAGTTGTAAGCATGATAGACTCTTGTAGAAAGAAAGAAACGACTTTTCATAGAATGCCCCGCAGCCTCTTGATCATAGGTGTGGCGTGCTACAACCGATACTCAAGACTCTACGTAACGCGGCTTGTCAGACACCCTAGGACTCTTCACAACCTTAGGCTCTAATACCAGGTTTGAAATGCCCCAAAATATCATCCCGAGATGCCACACGATGCCCAAGGCTACACGTAGCCTCAAGCTAACCCTTTAAGTCAAAACACTACCCTTGGGTTCCAACACAACAACATACACGCTACGCTAAGGATATATATATAAGTACATATCATTTCAAATCGCACATGGCACGGAATATCGTTAGACTGTACATATATGGAATGTCTATACACAAACCAACCCAATAATACACTAGTCTGACATAGCCTCTATACAGAAATATCAATGAGCCATTGGGACAAACCCCTAACTGACTCAATAGACCAAAGGGATCACAAAACAACAGTACCAAAACTAGCAACTTGGTCATCGAACCATGAGGACTCACCATTGAAGGAACGTAGATGCGGCACTCAAATATTATTGTCGCGGCTGCGGCTGAGTACCTGAACCTACATCATGGTAAGAATGTAACCCATAGAGAAATATGTGGGTCAGCTTAAGATACGTACTGAGTATGTAGGGGCACATGCAAAATATAAATAATATCTTAAATTTTGTAAAAACGTACATACAGACCATAATGACACACCTGGCTTGAGTGACATTGAATCATGCAACTCATAACATCTTAGATAGGAAATGTAGGAGAAAAACCTCATAAATCATTATAGATCATCATAGGCAACTTGACTTACCACATCAAAACTCGGAGTGACTCGGTATTTCAATAAACATTACTCTTTTAGACAGGGGAGTTTCCTATAACCGACAACCCCACGTGAGCTACGTGGAATACCAATGTTTGCGACCCCCGTTGGCAGGAGCGTCATACTCTTTTACAGGGAGTACGACCTTAAATCTGCAATAATCAAAATCGGGCTCTCTGGCCAATAATATCATCATCAAACAATCCTACAGTGGAACATAGGTTTGGGGAAATACCAAATTTCTCTCTCGGTGCTAAGTACTACTCCCCGACAAGCTCAGAATGCGTTAGGAAATCCAGCACAACATCACAAGGGTCTATCATAAAGACCAAATCAAATCTCTTTCTCATTTATCAAATCATATCATTTTGTGGATTCCTAACTCAAAACATTTTAGCTCAAAACATTTTAATCTTCCTCAACATCAACAAGGTATCAATGCGTTGAACCATGACCGACTCGACATTTGGACAAGGATATGAAGACTCAATACATAATATTTTCAACAATTTAACTCATAAAAATCATCCGGAAAATACCAAGACTCATTGCAACTTCAATATCAACATTTCTCAATTTGCCATCCAACTCGTATTTAAAGGTACTTGAGACATCAACCCATAGTAGGGATATAGAATTTCCAATATCAATTATAAATTCATAATAAGGAAATAGTGGAATGATAGTATAAATCAAGGCTTAACAAATTAAATCATCATACTCTTATAATCAATACTTTTTGGACATACTTCCATCTCAACATCATACACATATCGGATGACATAATCCCATAGCTCATGGACAATAATATAAGATATAAAACCATATTGCCAATTCACAGTAAAACATATAAAATCTCATGTCAATGTAATTCAACAAAAATATCGGGCATAAGATCGAAAGGATAATCTTGTTCAAAGCCCCACATACCTAAAAAAGGAAGACGAATATGAACTTCCGACTCTGGAACTTTATTCACAAAAATAAAGGGTACTTCTCGAAGCCCTTAACATGATCAACTTGAATTCCAAATCAATTTGAAATTTCTACGGTTCCATCAAGAGACATAGAAGAATGAAATTTGGAGTAGTAGGGTTGGGGTTTGAGCCTTAGGAAATTTTGGAGAAAAATGAGCTATTGAATGCTCTTAATGTACCTAAATCCATGGTTTACCCGGATGGATTGAATTGGGAATGACCAAAATACCCTTAAAAATCAAATAATGTCAAATTTGTCCTTTGGTGGACTGTTTTGATAGGCTGAAGTAGATCGACCATAACTTTTTGCTCCGATGTCCAAATTGGATGAAACTAATTTCATTGGACAGAGGACTTTCATAGATTTATTTTGATATATAATAGCTCACCCAGATCATTATGTACAAGGATTTATGATCATTTGAAGTTGAACCTAAAATTTGCCTGGCCTCAGTATTTTTTCCTGCACATTTACTGTTCACCACTATTCACGGTTAGATCGAAATGATCATAACTCATCGCTCGAGTGTCCATTTTGGATGATCCACATATCATTGGAAATATTAGTCGATTCTATACGCAATGACTGGTCGCATATCAAGAAATTCCAAACAAAAAAATTATTAATCACGATAAAGAACATAATTCAATACATTTTTGTCCAAGATCTTAACGGAAAATTCGTCGGGGCATCACATCATCTCCCCCTTGGAAACATTCATCCTCGAATGTTGATGGGTTGGTCAAGAATACTGTAAAAATGAGTATATAGAGAAAAATCATCTTGCCCAAACATATACTCCATTCTAGATTTTTTTGGATATCATAGAAAACACACAAGCCAAGATAAACATAGCAATAAGGATTAAATCAAAAGAGAACGATACATTTGACATGCTATGGATTCGTAGGAAAGAGGTTTGGATATTTGGCGCGCATATCCGCTTCGTCTTCCCAAGTAGCACTCTCCACGGATTGATTTTGCCAAAGCACTTTAACCAAAGGAACTTCCTTGTTTCTTAGCCTACGAACTTGAAAGTCAAAAACCTCAACCGGAATCTATTCATATGAAAGACTATCTTGAATAACCGAGCTTTCGAAAGGATCAATTATAATAGAATCACCAATAGACTTCTTAAGCATAGAAACGTGGAAAACCGGATTGACGTTAGATAACTTCGCGGGAAATTCAACCTTATACGCTACCTTCTCAATGCGATCCACAATCATATAGGGACCAATGTAACGGGGACTTAGTTTCCCTTTCTTCCCAAATATCTTCTCCCCTTTCATGGGTGAAACTTTCAAGTACACTAAATCACCAACATAAAATTCAAGGTCATTCCTCCTTACATCTGCGTATGATTTTTGGCGACTTTGGGCGGTTTTCAACTTTTGCCAAATTAACTTAACCTTCTCCATGGCCTCGAACACCGTATCCAATCTAGTCGCGGCAGCCTCACCAACTTCAAATCAACCAATGGGTGATCTACACCTTCTACCATACAAAGCTTCAAAGGGGGCCATTCCAATAGTCGCATGAAAATTGTTATTGTTAGCAAACTCTATTAATGCTAAGTGCTCATCCCAACTACCTTTAAAATCAAGAACACAAGCCCTCAACATATCTTCTAAAGTCTAAATGGTCCGCTCGGCCTAACCATCTATTTCTGTATGGAAAGCAGAACTTAAACGAATTCGGGTACCGAGACCCTTCTGGAAAGATTTCCAAAATTGAGAGGTAAACTGAGTACCTCTGTCAGAAATAATAGCCAAATGGATTCCATGAAGTCTGACTAGTTCCCGAATATATAATTTAGCATAATCTTCAGTTGTATACGATGTATGCTCAGGCAAGAAGGGAGCTGATTTTGTCAGCCGATCTACAACAACCCAAATCGAATCATGATGGCGACGACAAGGAGGTAAACCATCTATGAAGTCCAAATTCACTTCTTCCCACTTCCAAGTAGGAATGCTAAACTCTTGCATCATGACACTTGGCTTTTGATGCTCTATTTTAACGTGTTGACATGGAACACTTCGCCATAAATTCTGCTATGTTCCTCTTCATACCGTTCCACCAATAGAATTCCCGCAAATAATGGTACATCTTGGTAGCACCAGGATGGATGGAGTATCGCATACTATGAGCTTCCTCCATAATCCTCTTCTTCAAGTTATCAACATTAGGAACACATAATCTTTCTCGGAGTCTCAAAATGCCATCTCCCCCTTGGGAGAAAACCTCCACATTTTGGTCTTTAACTGACTCTTTTAACCTGACCAAGATAGGATCCCTGTCTTGCTTCTCCTTCACATCCAAAACTAAAGAGGATTTAGAACCGCTTTGCACTATTATACTACCCTACGCATCACCATACAACCTAACCTCCAATCTAGACAAATGATGTACCTCACGATCCAACTCCTTCTTACCAATCTCCACATGTGTTACGCTACCCTTGGACTTCCGAATAAAGGCATCTGCTACTACATTGGCCTTGCTCGGATGATATAGCATGCTCATATCATAATCTTTCAACAGTTCTATCCATTATCTCTGCCTAATATTCAACTCCTTTTGGGTGAATACATACTGCAAGCTATTATAGTCCGTGAAGACGTCGACATGGACCCCATATTAATAATGTCTCCAGATTTTCAAAGAAAAAAACACGACAGCTAATTCAAGGTCATGGGTAGGATAATTCTTCTCGTGAGGATTTAGCTGTCTAGAAGCATAAGCTATAACCTTACCCTTTTGCATCAATACACAACCCACACCAACTCTGGAAGCATCGCAATACACCATAAAACCATCAACACTGTCAGGCAAAGTCAACACAGGGGCTGAAGTGAGTCGAGTCTTCAACTTCTGAAAACTCTTCTCGCAAGATTCGAACCACAGGAACTTCACTTTCTTTTGGGTCAAATGGGTCATAGGAGATGCAATAGATGAAAATCCTTCAACAAAACGACGATAATAACTAGCTAGACCTAAGAAACTTCAACTATCAGAAGGAGAAATAGGTCTAGGACAACTCTTTATAGCCTCTATATTTTGAGGATCAACTCTAATACCTTCGAAAGAAAAAACATGACCCAAGAAGGATACAGAGTTCATCCAGAACTCACACTTACTGAACTTAGCATACAACCGATGAGTTCAAAGAGTTTCCAACATGATTAGAAGATGATCCGCATGATCACCCTCACTTCGGGAGTAAATAAGAATATCATCAAGGAACACTATTACAAATAAATACAGATATGGCCGGAATACACGGATCATAAGATCCATGAAAGCCGATGGAGAATTAGTTAACCGAAAGACATCACTAGAAATTCAAAATGTCTGTAACAGGTTCGGAAAGCGGTCTTGGCGATATCACATTCCCTAACCTTAATTTGTGATAACCGTATCTGAGGTCTATCTTCGAAAAGTAGCTCGCACCTTGCAATTGATCAAATAAATTATCAATTCGAGAAAACGGATATTTATTCGTGATAGTAACCTTATTAAGCTGCCGATAATTAATACACATCCGCAAAGAACCATCTTTCTTACGCACAAACATGATAGGTGCACCCCATGGGGACACACTAGGTATGATAAAGCTTTTGTCTAAAAGATCTTTCAATTTCTCTTTCAACTCTTTAAGTTAAGCGGGAGCCATGCGATACGGAGGAATAGAATTAGGTTGAGTATCGGGAAGAAGGTCAATCCCGAACTCTATCTCTCTATCAAGAGGTACTCCACAGAGATCTTCCGGAAAAATATCAAGAAACTCATTAACAACATTAATTGACTGAATGGTCGGGGTTTCATACTTAGTGTCTTTAATCCAAACCATATAGTGGATACAACCCTTGGAACTCAACTTCCTAGCTTTGAGATAGGATATGAAACGACCATTAGGAATCACAGAACTCCCGAACCATTCGAGGATAGGTTCATCAGGAAACTAAAACTTGACCACACTGGTACGACAAGCAATAGACGCATAGCATGAGTGAAGCCAATCCATACCCAGAATGATATCAAAGTCAACCATATCTAGCTCAATCAAATAAGCATACATAACCCGATGAAAGACAGTAATGGGACATTTATTATACACCCACTTAGCAATGGCAGACTCTCCTACTGTAGTAGAAACCAAAATAGGCTCAGAAATTAGTTCAGGATCTGTTTCAAAATTTACAGCAACCAGAGGTGTCACATAAGAAAAAATCGAACCGGGGTCCATCAACACATAGACATCAAAATAGAAAACACAGAGCATACTAGTGACAACATCGGGAGAGTCCTCCTGCATTTGACGAGGTGGCATAGCATAGAAATGATTCTAGCATTGACCGCCAGCAGTACTAGATGAAGCACCCTGAGGAGGAACTGGACGGGTTGCGGGAGGCGGGGCACTAGTAGCTTGACTCTGGGGATGGGCATCACGACCCCGTTATGTTGCATACGGGCAGTCTCTAAGTATGTGACCCAACTTTCCACAACCAAAATAGCCCCACTGCCCCATATAACACTCTCAAAAATAGTCTTTACCATACTTAGCACACGAAGGAGGATGAGGCTGGTTGCTTACACTGTCCTAAGACCTGGAAGGTACCGACCTATTCCCGAGATCCTGCCTGCCTCAATATACAAGAGCACTAGCTGAGGAAGGCGCAGGTATAAATGGACGTCTCTGAAATTGAGGGCAACTCCCTCCGAAGAATATAGTCTGACCAGACCCCTGTTGCTCCAATCTGACTCTCTTAATCACTCTTACTCTTTTTCGTTCCTTTATCTTGTCTGGCTCAATCTATTGGGCATGAATCATTAACCTAGGAATATCGATCTCCCTGTTGATCATAGAAGATCTACATTCTTTCACCACATAACTCGACACCCCTATTAGAAACTTTCTCAAACTAGTCCTCGAGTCATCCATTATATTAGGAGCGTACTTCGATAGATGATTAAACTTAAGATAATACTCCTTAACCGACATGTAGCCTTGTCTCAAATTCATAAAATCCTCTATCTTAGCTTTCCCTAACTCAAGAGGAAAGAATCTTTCCAAGAAAGCATCTTGGAACAATTGGCAAGTAACAAGAGAGGTATCTTCTTCTCTACCCTTATTCCACATCTGCACCCAATCATAGGAAATATCCTTCAAATGATAAGAAGCCAACTCCATACTTTCTTCCTTTGTCACGTGCATAATCTATGTAATTTTCTTTATTTCATCAACATACATATGCGGGTCCTCACCTGCTCTCGACCCAAGAAACTTTGGCAGATTCATCCACATAAAGTCATGAATTCGTGCTGCTACTGAATTATTTTCCTACGGAGGTGGAGCGTTGGTCTGAGTATTGGCGGTAACTTAATGGGCTAGAATCTGAAAAGAAGCCCAAAATTCGGCATGGGATACCGTCTCAAATAACGTATCAACAGGATGAGGTTGGATGTTGTTTCAGTGAGCTCGACGTGGAGGAATTATTTGTCATAAGAATGCATGAATTAACAACAGAAGGAAATAGTTGTAAGCATAATAGACTCTTGTAGAAAGAAAGAAATGACTTTTCCTAGAATGCCCCGCAGCCTCTTGATCATAGGTGTGGTGAGCTACACACCGATGCTCAAGACTCTATGTAACGCGTCTTGTCAGACTACCTAGGACTCTTCACAACCTTAGGATCTAATACTAAGTTTGTAACGCCCCGAAATATCATCCCGAGATGCCACATGGTTCCCAAGGCTACACGTAGCCTCAAGCTAACCGTTTAAGTCAAAACACTACCCTTGGGTTCCAACACAAAAACATACACGCTACGCTAAGGATATATATATAAGTACATATCATATCATATCGCACATGGCACAGAATATTGTTAGACTGTACATATATGGAATGTCTATACACATACCAACCCAACAATACACTAGTCAGACATAGCCTCTATACAGAAAAAGTAATGAGCCATTGGGACAAACCCCTAACTGACTCAACAGAACAAAGGGATCACAAAACAACATCACTAAAAGTAGAAACTTGGTCCTCGAACCATGAGGACTCACCACTGAAGAAACGCATATGCGGCACTTGGATATCACTGTCGCGGCTGCGGCTGAGTACCTGAACCTATATCATGGTAAGAATGTATCCCATAGAGAAATATGTGGGTCAGCACAAGATATGTACTGAGTATGTGGGGGCGCATGCAAAATATAAATAATATCATAAATTTCATAAAAACGTACATACGGACCATAATGAAACACCAGGCTTGAGTGACATTGAATCATGCAACTCATAACATCCTAGATACGAAATGTAGGAAAAAAACCTCATAAATCATTATAGATCATCATAGGCAACTTGACTTACCACATCAAAACTCGAAGTGACTCGGTATTTCAATAAATATGACTCTTATGGACAGGGGAGTTTACTATAACCGAAAACCCCATGTGAACTACGTGGAATACCAATGTTTGAAACCCCCGTTGGAGGGAGAGACATACTCTTTATCTGGGAGTACGACCTTAAAACTGCAATAATCACAATCGGGCTCTCTAGCCAATAATATCATCATCAAACAAGCCTACGAAGACACATAGGTTTGGGGAAATACCAAATTTCCCTCTCGATGATAAGTACTACTCCCTGACAAGCTCAGAAGGCGTTAGTAAATCCACCACAACATCACAAGGGTCTATCATAAACACCAAATCAAATCTCTTTCGCATTTATCAAATCATATCAATTTGTGGATTACTAACTCAACACATTTTAGCTCAAAACATTTTAATCTTCCTCAACATAAACAAGGTATCAATGCATTGAACCATAACTAACTCGACATTTGTACAAGGATATGAAGACTCAATATATAATATTTTTAATAATTTTACTAATCAAAACCATCCGGAAAATACCAAGACTCATTGCAACTTCAACATCACCATTTCTCAATTTGCCATCAAACTCTTAGTTAAAGGTACTTGAGACATCAACCCATAGTAGGGATATAGAATTTCCAATATCAATTATAAATTCATGATAAGGAAATAGTGGAATGATAGCATAAATCAAAGCTTAAAAAATTAAATCATCACACTCTCATAATCAAATACTTTTTGGACATAATTCCATCTCAACATCATACACATATCGGATGACATAATCCCATAGCTCATGGATAGTAATATAAGATATAAAACCATATTTCTAATTAATGGTAAAACATGTCAAAATCTCATGTCAATGTAATTCAACAAAAATACCGGGCACAAGATCAAAAGGATAATCTTGTTCAAATCACCACATACCTAAAAATTGAAGATGAATATGAACTTCCAACTCCGGAACTTTATTCAGGAATATAAAGGATTCTTCTCGAAGCCCTTAACATGATCAACTCGAATCCCAAATCAATTTAAAATTTCTACTGTTCAATCAAGAGACATAGAAAGATGAAATTTGGAGTAGTAGGGTTGGGGTTTGAGCCTTAGGAAATTTTGGAGAAAAATGAGCTATTGAATGCTCTTAATGGACTTAAATCCATGGTTTACCCGGATGGATTGGAGTGGGAATGACCAAAATACCTTTAAAAATCAAATAATGTAAAATCTGTCCTTTGCTGGACTATTTTGATAGGCTGAAGTAGATCGACCATAACCATTTTCTCCGATGGTCAAATTGGATGAAACCAATTTCATTGGAAAGAGGACTTTCATAGATTTCTATTGATTTATAGTAGCTCACCTAGATCATTACGTACAAGGAGTTATTATCATTTGAAGTTGACCCTAAAATTCGCCTGGCCTTAATATTTTTTCTTGCACATTTACTATTCACCATTATTCATGGTTAGATGGGAATGATCATAAGTCATCGCTCGAGTGTCCATTTTGGATGATTCACATATCATTGGAAATCTTATTCGATGCTCTACGCGATGACGGGTCGCATATCCAGAAATTCCCCACAGAAAAATTATTAATCACGATAAAGAACAGAATTCAACATATTTTCGTCTGAGATCTTACCGAAATTTTTTTTCGGGCCATCACATCTAGTGTATACCCAAATGGTTTGTATGTTGACTATGAGTGGACCCTATGATTCATAATGTCCCATCACGATCCATGGTGTATGATTCATAAGGTCAACAGTATGTGTGTCTGGTGACACTGTCTTGAAAATGACTCATGTAAAGAGTCATAATGAGTCGTGCAGAGTCATTACGAGAACCATAACGACTGGCGATTTCTTTTCTAGCCTTTTTTTAATGGGGGTATTTTAGACATTCCCCTTTTATCTCAATAATAAGACACAACCAATAAATATACTAAGGGCTCTATTTTCATCGATAAAACATACCGAACATTATTTCTTCTCTCTTATATCTCTCAAGAATCCATAGTTAGGGTTTCCATGAAAAAGGTCAAGGAGAGCTTTAAGAGTTTAATTTTATCCATAATCATGGGTATTTCAGTCAATGTACTCTTCCCTTATTATTACTTTGCTTAAATCATGTGTTTTAAAGTATTATTAATATTGTTTCGATATTGGTTTTAGAACATAGGTTTAGGGTTTTTAATGTTTGAGTTTGAACTATGTGTTCCCATGTTCACACATGATTGTTCATGTTTTAATTATAATTATTAACTCATGGGGTGCATGGGTATGGTGAATAAACTAGGGTGTTGTGATTTCTCCCAATTCGTGTTTATTGATAGTTGAATTAGTAATGACCTCAACCCCTATTGTGAAATTTTTTTTGAATACAAAAGTATGCACATTGAAATAATCTTTTACTATTGCATATGAGAAAGGTTAATGGAGAATAATGATTTTGAATTGAACCTTACGGGGTGGTGGAATTTCCTTAGCTAATGTTTAATTGGACCAAGGGATTTATGTATTCCCTTGGTGATGATAATTTTTTTGTCATTTTGATGTTGCCTTGCAAGTTTAGTTGGTATGACGATACCAATAGTGTATGCCTAAATGTGTAATTATGGCTCAATAAATGGGAATGTGTGATAAATTATTTAATTGGGCTTTAATAAAGGTTGTGTAGTTGAGTCATGAAAGTGGATGTCCGTAAGGACCAACATTAGAAACCATTGATAACGATGTGGGGGACTAAATAACCGGGTAGTTTGAATCCCCCTTACTATATGACTGGGAGGTTCGAGTCCTTAATATAATATTACATGCTTGGGTGCTTCAGTAAACTTAGTATGCTGGGAGGCTTGAGTACCTCATGGTAATTATGTACTTTTTCTAGTTTGTGCGGCTACACTTACTGGGCCCTTTTATCTAGGGGAGAGCTGGACTCATATACCCCGTGGGTGCCTTCTTATTATATAATGGTTGAGCTTACACAATCCAAGCTAAAGTTTTAAAGTGCATACTAAGCCTTGTTCCCTATCTCGACATATTATTTATTTATGTTTTATGATGTGTTTAATATGGTATTTGAAATGGTTAGACTTGAAATTATTTTATCTCTTATCCCTGAGTTTCATAGTAGTGTTCACCCCACTAACCTTCTCCGGATGTTGTATCCCCACGCGATGCAGGAACTAGAGATACTTCTACTCTTCTTGGATAAAGATAGGTGGATTAACTCGATTTAGTGGTTTGTATGGTGAAGTGGTGAGCTTCTATTCTCTGGAAGACTCAAACATTTCAAAAGTTCCTTCATAGAGTAGAATTGAGAATTTACTTTTCATTAAAATTTTAATTGTCATTGTCAAGGTGTGGGCATGTCCCGACACTTTATTGATTCTGGTATTTTTAAAAGGCTTTGTTGATTACTGTGGACTTGGGTGATGTTGGTTGGTCATTTCTTGTCGCTTATTGTCTATTGACGTGTCTTAGTTCCTTGACCTTATCTCATGCTATCCTTTTATATGTTCATAATTTATCCGATATTAGGGGTATTTGTGTTCTACTTCATTTGGTGCAAGGGGTGGTCTTCGGTCCTTATTAGACTTGATATTCCCATCACTACCAGACCTTGGTTCAGGTCGTGACATTAAGATATCTTTCAAAAACCTCCTTTATTTTATCCCTTAGCATGTGAATTTCTTTTACACCTTTTGATTTGAGTTATCTTTCACTCTTTCTGCGCAGATGGTGTTGACTACATCCCACTAGAGTAAAGATATAGATCCTTCACCCAGAGGGTCAGTTTCGAGTCTTGGAGGAATGAAAAAGAGTGGATAGGCCTGTAGATTAGCCTCATTTAGGAGAGCTGCTAGGGGACTCTCTTTTGAGCCTCAAGTTGAGCTTGTTGGGGGTGTAAGTTAAGTTTTAGCTCCCCAAAGTTTTTCTTCCCCAGCTTTGAAGGGGTGGCTGGTGCATTTGTTGACCCTCTTAGATGGTTCTCCTTTGGTTGTGTTAGGTGTTCCTCAAGTTCTGAGTGTCTATCCTCCAGTTCCACTTTCTTTGGTTTTGGGTACTTCTCAGACCTGAATACTATTCTTGTTTCAGCACAAATATTTGAGTATAGACTTTCGTAATTGGGAGTTTAACCTTCATCTATGTTACCTCCTCAGATGGGATATCATCCTGCTAGATTCACTATGCCTCCTTTTGCTGCAAGTACTATTATGTCTTTGAGGATCAAAAGTGGTATGGGAGCTTTACTCATTTGGGTCCTCTTATATTCAGGGGTGTTATGGATGAGGATTCCTATGCATTCTTGATTGATTGCCGATATAAGTTGCATCATTTAGGTTTTCTTGAGCCGCATAAAGTATCTTATACTATGTACCAGTGGAGAGATGTTATTAGAGATTAGTGTAGGTAGATTGTTGGTTGTAGACCTCTTGTTTCTCTTGAAATAAAGTGGGATCAGTTTGCTTATGCATTTTTAGAGAGATTTGTGTCTTACAATATGAGTGATCTGATGCGTGATGAGTTTGATCGCCTGGTGTATGGTTACATGACGTTATAGAGTATGAGTCACGCTTCTATGCCTTGTCAAATTATGCTAGTATTTTCATCAAGTTTAAGAAGATTTAGAAATTTTTTGAGAGATTAGATATTTCCCTTTAGTTGGACATGTCTCAATTGGTTGTATTAGGAACACCCTTTCGCAGTATAGTGGATCATTCTAAGAATACTGAAGGCATTCTGCGAGCAACTCAGGGAGGCTCCAAGAAGGTCTACCATTTTTGTGAGTTCAAAGGTCCATCTTCTTGAGGAAGAGATTTTAAAAGTTCTCATAGGTATCATGGTAGATCCGTGCAGGAAGCCTTTAGATTTTAAGTAGCGGGTCTTTTAGTTTTGTAGTTTAGGGTGGCTGGCCAGGCCCAATGTTACCTTCTCCTGTTGAGTAGGGCCATAGAGATTGCTTTTTGTGTGATGAGACTTGCCATTTTGCCAAGGACTTTTCCAGCCGTGTGATAGTGCTAGACCTATTTTAGCTGTGAGAGGTAAGAGTTTTACTATAGGTGCAAGAAACAGTGGAAGTGTAGCCCGTGCTGGTCATCTTAGGGCTACCTATTTGGTTCGTGTTCGTGTATAGTGTTCTACTATACTTGCGATACCTAAGGCAGAGGCTTCAGATGTTGTGCCCCATGTATCATCTTTCTTTGTTTAAGATCTGCATCTATGTTATTTCATCCCGACTCGACTTTATCCAATGTGTCAGCATATTTTTCTTTGGGTATTTATTTTTTTAGAGAGCCTCTTGCTATGCATATTTTTGTATCCACCCCTATAGGATATTTCTTACTGATGGATTGGGTGAACCAAGGATAGATTAGAAAGGCTAATTTCATTCAGGTCCTAAGAGGATCATATCTTATGTTCATGCTCGTAGATTGTTTGAGAGGGGATGTTTATCTTTCTTGGCTCAATTTCATAATACTAGTGTTATTTCACCTTTTTTTCATTTTCTTTGTATTGTCTATGAGTTTATGGATGTGTTCCCTACGGATTATCCTGGTATGACACTGGATTGTGATATTGATTTTGTTATTGATGTTGAGTCAGGCACCAACCCTTTTTTTATTCCTCCTTATAATATGTCCCCAACCGAGTTGAATGTATTGAATGATCAGTTACAGGAGTAGTTGGATAAGGGATTTATCCTACCTAGTGTATTTCCTTGGGGTGCGCCTATCTTGTTTTTGAAGAAGAAGGATAAGTCTATGATTATGTGTATTGATTATCGATAATAGAACATGGTGGCGGTGAAGAATAAGTATTCTCTTTCTTGGATTGATTATTTATTTTATCAGCTTCAGGGTGTGGCAATGTTTTCAAAGATTGATTTGAGATCTAATTATAACCTGAAGAGGATTAGAGCTTTAGATATTTGGAAGACAACTTTTCAGACTCAATATGGTCATTATGAGTTCTTTGTCATGTCCTTTAGGTTGACCAATACCCCAGCTGTGTTCATGGAGTTGATGGACCAGGTGTTTCGACCATATATCGAATCTTTTTCCATTATATTCATGGATGATATCTTTGTTCTTTTTTATTGTATTTACTAACCATATCTTGGTTTATTCCAAGAGTGAGGTTGAGCATGAGGATCATTTGCAGATTGTGCTTCATAGATTAAGAGATGAGAAGTTGTATGCCAAGCTTTCCAAGTGTGAGTTTTGGCTGGATTTTATTTCTTTCTTTGGTCACGTACTGACTAAAGAAGGTATTATGGTTGATCTGACCAAGATTGTAACTATTCGTGATTGGGCTAGACCTACTACACCCATCGAGATTCAAACTTTTATTGGCTTGACTGCGTATTATCAAAATTTTGTTGATGATTTTTCATCCATTGTTGCTCCATTGACCAAATTGACTCAGAAGGAAATTTCGTTCTAGTGTTTTGATGTTTACGAGGAGAGCTTTCAAAAGCTCAAGGACTTGTTGACTTTAACTCCTATCTTGACGATCAGAAAGAGGACATGGGTTTCACTATCTTTTGTGATGCTTCAGGTATTGGGTTAGACATTGTGTTGATGCAGGATACTAAGGTGATTTCATATGCTTTTCATTAGTTTGATGATGTAGGATTAAGATCGATTCGAGATAAAGGGTTGAGGCCGTTTGATGTAGCTTGAATCGAGATAAACGGCCTCTAATACTAAGATTCAAGCAACATAAGCCTCATTTGATTCTAATAGAGTATTAGAGGCCGTTTTTGTATGAATAGAGTAGGTGATTAGATTAGACTGATTCTGGAGGAGGCCCATTAATTAAGGTATTCCATCCATCCAAGTGTGACTAAGGTGTATCAAGATTCGAGAAAGCATTACACGTGGGGTGGTATGAGAAAGGATGTAGTGGTTTTTCTACCTTGTTTCCTTTCTTTCTAGCAGGTGAAGGCTGAGTATTTGAGCGGTTACCCATTCCCAAGTAAAAGTACGAATGGGTCACTATGGATTTCATGTAAGGGTTGCCTCACACTTCCTGTGAATCTGATAGTGTTTGGGTCATCATAGATCAATTGACCAAATCTTCACATTTTCTTTTGGTACTGGTCTCCTTTAGTACAGAGAGGCTGGCCCATATCTATATTTTGTGGGATTGTAAGACTTCATGGTATGTCTATTTCTATCATATTTGATCGAGGCTCTATGTTCACTTCTCACTTCTGGAAGTCTTTTCAGGATGAGCAAGGTGCTCGAGATGAACTTAGCACAACATTTCACACAAAAACTGATAGTCAGTTAGAGCGGACTGTCCAGATTTCAGAGGATATGTTGCGCTCTTGTGATATGGATTTTGGTGGTCAGTGGGAGAACCATTTGTCTTTAAAAAAGTTTTCATGTAATAATAGCTACCATTCTAGTATCAATATGGCTCATTTTAAGGCATTGTACGCTAGGCGTTGTAACTTACTAGTTGGTTGTTTTTCTATTTTTCAGGTTTGACCTTGAGGTACATACTTGCATCATGAGTCCTTGGATAGAGTTTGGATTATTCAGGATAGACTTTGAGAGGCTCAAGTAGATAGAAGGACTATGCTAATCTAGACTCCGTGCCTTGGGATTTGGAGTTGGTGATCATGTTTTACTTCGAGTTTTACACATGAAAAATGGTATGTCAAGGATTGGGAGGAGGGACAATCTTAGCCCTAGGTATATTGGTCCATTGAGATTTTTCGAACCGTTTCTGATGTAGCTTATGAGTTTCTTTACCACTAGTTTTATCAGCTATTCATCTAGTTATTCATATTTCTATGCATCACCATTATATTTTGGATGATTCTCGTGGCATTCATTGGTCGTCGATTCATTTAAAAAAGAGGTTGTCTTTTATCAAGAAACCGGTCTCCAATTTTGCTAAAGTCAAATGGAGACATCAAACTGTAGATACGGCTACTTGGGAGGTCGAGTCTAATATGCGTCATTCTTATCCCCATCTCTTTGTTGATTCAAGTATTTCTCTTGCCTTTGGTTTGAGGACGAACTACATTTTTAGCGGTGGATAATGTAACGACCTGAAATTTTTATGAAATATGTAAAATATGTGTTTTTGGGTGATTTGGCTATTTTACCCCTCACCGTAGTTGCATTGTAGTACTTTATGGGTGTTGGGTTGATCTATACTATTCCAAATTCATTTTGGTGACATTTGTGCGATATTATAGTTTTTAGTGTCTTTAAGAGCGATAATTTGAGTTTAGTTGATATCTATTGATCCGTGCGATGGATGGTAAAACAAACTGTGCCAACAGATCTAGAACATCGATTTTAGGGTGGTAACATGTTTGGTGTGGTTCTATAAATTTTAAATCTCATTTCAACCCCTAGTTTGGAAAGTTCTGATTTTTGTTTTCGGGGGTCAACTTTGTGAAAATGATATTTTTTCAAAATTCTTATATCGCCATTATGTCTGGTTCGTTTTATTAAATGTGGTACCATGGTTTATTTGCATTCACGGGATTCAGGATTAATCCCGAGGGTCCTGCAGGGACTTGGGATTGAACAAAATCCCTAGCTGGTGCACCAATTTTCTGATGCACCCACGATCATAAACTAAGTACCGTGATCGTGTCTGGTATAGTAGAGGTGTTTCTGTGATATCAACTATTGCCCACTATCGTGACACCTCTGTCTATTAGGGTATTGAGATCGCGTTGCAATAGCGAAATCTGGGTATATATATATACCTAGTTTCATCATTTTTTGCCATTTTTGGGACTTGAAGCTTATGGTTTCATGGTTTGGAGAAGATTTCTTCGTTTTTAAGATTGGATAAGCTCCATTACACCTATTTCAACTAATTTCTACCATCTTTAACATTAGAACTTGTTTTGATTCGAATTTAAAAGTGGAATATAGGGATTTTGGCCCGAAGGCCCAAAAATTGTATTTCTTCAAACTAAGCCCCAATTCAACATCTTTTCAATTGAATAATGTTCTTAATCCTGTAATTATTTGTTTTTTCTTATTTTGACACTCTGATGGTGCCCACCTTTTGATGGATTAGTCGTGTTGTTTTGTTTGTAAATTGCCACTTTATCATAGTTTTGTTATAATATCCGACGAGCATTTCCGATTGATAGATTGATTGACAATATTCTTAAGGTAAATATGTCATGATTGGGTTTTGAGATATGGATGAAAGGGAAGTCTATGTACCAGTAGCATCGGGGTCATAAATACAAGGAAAATCTGAGTACCTGTGGCATTTTTGGATACCTATGGTCAAGTCTGAGTGGTCATATGTTTTTCTCGTGTAAAAGCTAATATGTGAGACAATGTATTAGGCTGGTCCATGATTAGCGAATTGTGCGTGGCGTAAATGCAAACAAAACATCCCCCTTTATCAAAAAAGTTTTCAATAATCAAGGGCACGAACGTGAGAAACCTTGTATCAATATTATTTCTCTTTTTGTGACTTCAAAATTTTTACTTTTAAGAATTGGAAGATACTCAATTCTTGTCTCTAGATGGAGTGGCAATTGAGACACAATGGAAATATACATTCCATGTGTGGTGAGCTTATTTATCCAAATCTCATGCATACTTGTACCATCTAGAACTTACCCCTATTAGTCTCTCAATGCTAATTTTTGTATACTTTGTTGGTGAGATGATCCTAGGCCATCTTTGGGAACTTGGAAGTCCACTCTAGACTAAAAAGCCTATTCTTGCATAAATGTTATCCCAAGTCACCCATTTTGAGCTTTTGGACCTTTCTTTGGCCTAGCACATTGCAAGCCATGAGCCATTCAGTTTTATCCCTCTTTTGAACCCTACCCTCCCTGAACATGAAAATTGTAGTTTGTGGCTAAAAGTCTATGTTGGGGGTGGTGAAGATTTGAAGAGGTAACTTTGGGCCACAAAGTTGTGAGTGAGTTCCTATGAGCTCCAGCATTGAGAACAAATGAATTAAAAAAAAAGGATCAAACAAAGGAAACAAAAGAACAAAGTGTGAAAGAAAAAGAAATTAAAAGAAAATAAGTGAACCAAGGAAATAAAAGTAGACACATGTGTAAATAGTGAAAACAAAAGGAGTGGCCCATGATAAAAGTTTTATAGTATAATGTGATGTTGATGTTCAGGGAGGGTATACACATGTTGTTCTAAAACGTTATCCTCCCCTTCCCAAACCCACGTTATAAGCTCAAAAAACCCTTAAGAATGTCCAGTAAAGTGTAATCATTGTAATGACGATTGAAAATAAGGGCAAGCCTATGGCATTGTACTTGTTAGCATTGATAGTTCTTGTGTGCGAGAGAGTTTTGTACTTCAATCCATTATTGCATAGTTGATGACTTCATGTGTGTGAGTTTTCTTCTGGTGAGGAGGCATGTAGACACATTGAGGTGAGTGATTTTGTCATCTCCCAAAAAATTAGGCTAATGGAGTACATCAAAGTTAAGTTAAAAAATGATTCACTTCTAGAGTATTAGTTATTGTTGCGTGGTTTCTTCTTGGAGTTGTTAAAACCCTTGAAAAAATGGCATTTCATGTTGAGGAATATTGTGAGAATAGTGTTGCCTATGTTTAAAATGCTAATTGTGGTAATAACTAAGCTTGAAGTCATTAAGATTATTGGGTCATTTAATTTGGGCATAAATGTGTATAGTCTCATGGTAATAAGTAGTGTTGCTTGAGGATAAGTAAAGCTTTAAGTTGGGGGTGTTGATGAGTGGTTAATTTACCACCCATTTGCACTTAATATTTGTGCACTCTACAATGATTTGATTATATAAATGAGACAACATTGTGATTAAATGCACTAATTTCCACATTTTGCAAGCATACAGGTGGTGAGATAGAAAGATGTGGAATTGAGCTGAAAAGGAACAAAAAGGAGAAGAAAAGTGCACAACTGAAGGACCGTGTACAGAACAAGTATCTATTATCGCGATCGCGGTCTGAGGACCGCGATCACAGCAAGTCAAGATAGTTAACTACCTCAATTACGTGGATTTACCCGCGGTCTTGGTGGCCGCAATCGCGGTAAATCTTGTGTAATCACTACAACGCGGGATTAGGCCAGGGGCAGTTTTTTAATTTTAAGCAGACAATCCCAAATCCTTTATACGAAAACCCTTTCCCATTTTAGGTATTCTAAACTCTTGCAATATTTTGAATTTGAAGTAGAAACACTAAAGTGGGCAGGAATTGTATTTTGATTGGGATACTTTGAATTTAGTATTTTTGAAGAATGAATTCTTTGAACAACCCTTATGGTATATGTTCCTTCCTTTCTTCATTAGTAGCTAAACTTTAATTATCTTTGGATTATGTTGAACTGGGCTGCAATTGTTTGTGGGTTGTGATGTACTTGTGTGTATACTTGTTAGTTGATGATAGGTTTTACTATTGCTTGGTTAAATTAGTTGAGAATTGTAGGTGAAATCCCCAAATACTCAAAATGAGTTAGTTGGTAGAAACCCTAAACTCTTGAAAACTAAAACCATCCTTAAAAGAGGGGTTTGGGTGAACTTTTAGAACCCACATCATCCTTAAAAGAGGAATGTGGGTAGCAAGGCATTATTAGACAAGTAATGGGTGTAGTTTTCTAATAGTCACTATCTTAGACATAAGGGTGATTATGAGGTTGACTATAGCTTGGGTATCATCCTAGAAATAGGGATACCCAATTGAGGTAATAGGTGAATATAAATAATACACATGTTAGGTATGCGAAAGATTAAACAAGTGAAATTCTTGAGTCTTTGTTGACAAACTAACCTCAAGGAACTTAGACCTTTCCTACCATACTATTAACAAGTCGTATGTACACCAAATCTTCATATACCCATGCATAATTTTACCTTAGGTAGACATAATCTCAAGGCTCTCTTCATATCAAAGTTAAATCAAAATTGTTGTGTAGTTTGTTGACTTGAGTTGCTATTGACAAATACTCTACCAAATCCAAAACCAACCCCCCCTCCCCATTTTAAATTATGCTTTTTAGTTTATTTAAACTTCGGGTGTTTACTTTGTAATTGTTAAGACCCATAAGACTAGAATTCTATTTTCACTAGTTATTGACTCAACCTCAATGAAAGTTGAGATATTGACAATTACTGTTCACTACAAAATATCATGGTATAGTTAAGCATTATCAGATGTCTTTGTTGGTTCAAAATGGCCACCAAGCAAAAAACTAAGTATAACAATCTCGAATGTGAATTCTGACTATGCCTGCAACTCCAAAATATCTATTTTATGCTGGGTAGAACTTTTTTTCGGCTCCCAAAACACTCTAACTCATTTAAACCTATGGGTTGAAAAGTTAGAACATCGGTAATTTAGGTGTTGGACCAATATATGGTCAAAACAACCTCAGATAGAAAATCCAACATCTTTAATGAATCCAAAATATTGAATTTAGTGTGGTTAAATTGTTCATCTGCAAAAATAAGATACCAAATGAGTCCCAAGGCATTTTTAGAAACTTGTAAAATTTTCCAAGTTTGCTAATATCTAGTGTATTATGATCACACAAAGGGGAACATCATCACATTATATTGATCAAAGTGATACCTCGAGGGATCGCCCTTGGTCGATTAAAATCAGATTGATGGAGAGAGAGACATCTCTTTACCTTAAGGGGCTATAAATAGACCCCAATATGGCGACTTTAGTGATTTTCTCTTCATCCTTGAGACCTAAAAACCCTAAATGGTATGATGACTTTCGTTGACTCTTTGGGGTGACTTGGAAGCATGATTAATATTTTTTAAGGTGAACATCTTTGGATTTAAGGTATGAATCCTTCAAATCCATGCTTGAATTTCTTTAATTTTTGACCAAAACTCACAATAGCTTGAGGTCATGATTCTAGCTATAAATTATCTTGGTTTCACCCATTTCTTGAGGGTTATGATTCCTTGATGGTGTATGAATGTTGGGTTGACCTCAAAAACATAACTTTTGTAAGTGGGGCCCACTTAGGTTTTTGTTGTCATTTTTGGACCCAAAGCACAATGGTGCAATATGGGTATCATTATTCTTGTATTAATGAGTAGATTACTATTTTGATAGTGTGATGGCATTTTTGACTTTTGAAATGACAACGAGTGTTTTGTGAATGATTTAAGGATTTGCGTTTTGGCTTTGATGTAGACTTTTGTCTACTTTTTTTCATAAGATGATGCGTGTTATATATTGCATATGAATGTGAATGTTAAGTTTGATTATTGGTTGAATGACTTCGTATTGAATTTTGATATTTGGGGATTAGAATAGGGTTTTGTCCTGTAAGTTGAAATGCTTAATGTCCTATTTGAATCCTATTTCTTTTTCTCTAGATTGAACTAATTTATAGAATGGATACGCTATGATTCTAGGTTTTGTATGTGTTTTTAGTGTTGGAAGAATGGTCAATATGATTAGTCTTAGTGTGGCAGTCTAGTGATCTTGAAATTGTAATTTGAGTAGAGTTTACTTAATTGCCCTTGTTTCTAGACGAAGTTTATATATTAGGTTTTGTTATGGCTTACTTGACATCTAGAAATTGAAATAGATACCTTACCATATTTTGGGGTATAAACTGCCAAAATATGGAAATTAAGGATTCGAAGTGGGTTCTTCCAGCCTACCTTAGGCCAAAACTTGTGTTAGCCCTTATGGACTTAGTTGCGGGATGTTAGGCATAGTTGAGACTATAGAACCTTTAGAATAAGGTTACTTTATGGCTTGGAAAATTGTGATGACTTTTTTCGAATTATGGTTAATGGCCTATAGAGATGACATTCCTCATAATTATGAGTTTGCCTTATTTATGCATTATGCCTCCTAGATGTGAGACACTTATTATTATATTTTGCCTCTTACATTTATTATGCATCTTATAGCTAAGATTAATATAGATATTCCTTATGACTTATAGAGATGTTATGCCTCATAAATATGGTATGGCTTATAAATATGAGATGATGTATAAATATGATTTTGATATAGGTTCTGAGTATGTATGAGGGTCAAAGGCCATGATTATGATGTTTTAATTATTCCAGACTCATTATTGGGCCAAGGGCCGTATTATTATATAATTTGACCATCCGATAAGTGCCAATCTTGTGATGGTATACATAGATTTTGTACATTCATGATAGTTGCGTAGATGATTGATATATTTCATATTAAATTATAATGTTGTTATTGTTGTCACTAACTAAGGGTTAAAGACCACTTTCTACCTTAATAATGGATTTCTTCATAATAATAAATGCCAGACTTTAATGAAAAACATATAGGTAAAAAAGGTTAATAATTATGTTTTAACCACTTGAATGAGATAAGTTTAGGTCTATGATTTGATATTACTAATTAATCGAACAGTGAAAGATTCCGACCCTATCTATACTTTTATAATGATTTAGTTCCGAATTTTACTTTGAGCGACAAACTTACAAATTTACGCTCTTTTATCCACGGCTTGAGCCCTTGTACCTATCATATCCAGATACATAGTTCTACATTATGGGATAGAGGAAGATATTGATATGATCCTGGTTAGGCCCGATGAAATTTTCAATATTCATGTTATGTTTATATGCTTATTGATAATGTGATATTGACGATGAGCGATGGATTACAGAAGTATATTGTACCTTGCTTCTCTTTTTATATTTATTTATTTTAGTCCTCAAGGGGCATGTTCTTTACTTTACCTCTCGTGGGACTTTGTAAGACCCCACAAGATCCTAACCTTAACTCAGTCCCTAAAATATTGCTAAGGGGTACCAGACTTAGAAATTCTAGCTTAGTATTTAGAGTTAGTATTATTTTGGCCTTCGTAAGTTGGCACTATTTCATTACTTTTATGACCTTAAAATGTCAATCTTTAGGTTGATTCATGATAAGGAATGCCTGTAGGTGTTCCCGGATGAGTTTCAGATTTTTCAAACCTCGTTTCAATCACGTTTGGGAATCTAAAACAATGTATCGACACGATCTCGGCATGGCGCATCGGCCATTACTTCGATTTATATTTTCCTTGCCTTCTAATGGCAATTTACAGTGACCAAACATGGACTCGATGCGATACGTTAGTCATTGCATCGATGCCAACGACGAGGCGCATCGGCCTGTGCGTAGATGGTTCAACTTCCAACCTTTTAAACCCACATCTAGAGGGGTAGATCGGTCTCTTCCCACATTATATCAGACCAAAAACATATCATTAAACTATCCAAGAGGAAAAATATACTCATCCTCTCTAGAATTTATCAAGAACAAACCCTAGTTCATCACATTAAAGTTCCAAGACTCAAGGTTTCCACCATTATTCTTCAAGAATTTGCCAACTAAAGTATGTGAAGTGTTCATCCAAGGGTTCCTTCCACTTTTGGAGTCCAAGAAACTCTTTTAAACTTCAATTAGTTGTAATTTATGACTTCCATGATTGGAATTAAAGTGAATTCATGATTATTATTTGAATTACATTTATATTTCATGATTTATTATACGTTTCATATGGAATTGGTTATTATGTGTGAAATTCATGTTAATCCATGTTAAACCCCTTGAAATTGTGAAATTGGAAGTGAATCATAATGCCCTCTTATTATGTGCATATATTATGCTCACTAAGTGCTTGATGAATTGTTCATGTGAACTAATAAGGGAAAGAAATCATGTCATGCAAGATTATGTGCAAGTTATACCATGCAAGTGTTTGATAAAATATCTCTATCGATACATTATGAACAAGAGTGCATTTTATGCTAGGCAAGATCATGTGATGTTTTACTTTTCATGCTATCGGGTCTTGGGGGTATTTAATGCCAAACAATTTAGCTGTTTACCTAGAGCCAATGTCAGATGCAGAATAATCTTAGTCATGTCATGATCAGTATTACTCTCAGTCAGTTACAAGACTCAGGAAAACACAGTAGACTGTATATCAGTCCAATCCAGTTCAGTATTTAGTTCAGACCTTAGTGAATTCAATCAGTTAATAGAATTCAGTAGCATTTCGTCAGTCAGCGGAGCTCAGTGAACTCAGTGAACACAGTTCGGTTCAGTTAGATAGTATAATCAGTAATAGTCTATTCAAGCCTAGTATGAACTAGAAAATCGGTTCAATATCTATTTAGATGGGAGTAGGATTCAGCACCGAGTTAACCAAGGGATGGGGTCCTTCCTTCCTACATAGGGTTTGACCATTAGTAGTAATCCCTATGTAACAGAACTACGTATCCAGCGTAGGTTAACATATCTTTCTTCCAGATATTATGAGGTTGATACATCTCATTCGAGTTTTCCTATCAGCGAGGGTTGATGAAAGAGCTTCCTGTCAGAGAGGGTTAACTCATAGATTGTCTTTACTCGTGAAAAATTATTGACACTCTTCCAACTGTGTTTACAGGTTGGACCCCAATATATTCAGAAAAGGGTATGTCGGTTAGATAATTACCTCCCACAATCTCAGTTTCAGTTCCAGTCTCAAAATAGAACATAGTTCAGTTCTACAGATTCAAGACTGTCAGATATAGTCACCCAGCTCAGTATAAACTTAGTATAGTTCCATAGAAACAAAAATATTAGATACATTCATTCAATTATCAGTAATTTAGTATCAGTATACTAATATATCAATTAATCAGTATTCAGACTCAGTATTCAGTGTTATCATGATCTCAGTTATAGTTGTTTATCCATGCATGTACTTTCACACAGTTATACTCATGTAATTTAGACAGTATTGTTCATGCATATAAACCCATGCATTTTATCCTACCTCACTTAACATACCAGTATATTCAAAGTATTGGCGTATACTTTTCTCTTCCACTATGATGTTTTATATCATAGGTTCAGATGCAAGGGCTCCCAAGAACCCTTAAAAGTTAAGATCTTCAGAAGTCAGAGTTACTGGTGAGTCCTCATAGTTTGAGGACATGATTATTATTTCAGCATTTCAATTTATTTTAGTAGTTAGAGTTAGTTGGGGACTTGTCCCATCATCTCCACTTTTCAGATAGTTTAGCGGCTTTCCAGACTAGAGTATTTTCAGACAGGTGTTTTAGTTTTTTGTATTGTTATACATTATTCATTTTTAATTTAGTATTGAACCTTATGGAAATTTTTTGCCTAATTTCTGCATATTACTGTATTATCATTCAGTTATTGCAGCAGGCACCATTCATGGGTTTGCTTATGGTGCTTCGAGATTATGAGCACCGGGTAGAATCTGGGGTACAGACTCGGGGCATTACAAACTTTGTATCATTGAATAAGGTTAAATAGATACCTAGGAAGTCTTAAAGACGCATCTAGTAGAATCATGTCCATGGGTGTGTAGCATGCCACACTTATGGATAGGATGTTATGAGTTGTTTTAACAAAAGTTTCCCTTTTTTTAGTATTCATGTCATTCGAGTGACCATGAGCTCATGTTAAGCTCTTATTTTAATTTATATCTTCCTTTTTCTTCCATTACATGTCTTCCATAGAATCTAACGAAAGAAGTAAGGAAAACCAGTCAGCCCCTCCGCCCGTTCAGGAAGATCCCCTGAATGAGCATGTTTCTCACGCTAAATTTTAAGATGCTTTCACTGCCTTAGCTTATTCAGTAGTTTCTTAGAACATTCAGTTTGATTTTATCCTATCTAGGCTTATATCTCATGCTCCTCAGAGTAAGGAGGAGAGGCGTAGGAGGAATGAGAGAAAGAATAAGAGGGAAAGAATGTATAGGCCAAATAGTGGTCGAATTAATCCCCTTTGTCAAAAGTATGGCAAAAACCACCAGGGTATCTGCAGAGCTGGCAGTGATTTGTGTTTCGGTTGTTGCAAGCCAGGCTACAGGGTCAGACAGTTTCCTCATGTGGGTTCTCAGAGTCATCATAACCGTCCCCCAGCTTAGTCCGATTGCCTGAACTAGTAGGGTACCTCATCCAGTGCCACCAGTGGGCAGCGCCCAAACAAACTCTATGCTCTTCAGTCCTGAGAGGATCAGGAAAGTTCTCCTGCTATGGTCACTGGAACGTTACATGTTTATCATTTATATGTTTATGCTTTACTAGACCTATAATCTTTTATGTCCTTTGTTACTCTTTATATATCTGTTAACTTCGAAAGTCAGTCCCAAAATTCTAGCTGAGCCTTTCTCAGTCTTTACTGTAGTGGATAAATCTATCATATAGCCCGGCGGGTATACAGGAACTGTCCAGTTATGATATCTCAGAAAGTCACTTCAGCAGACTTAGTTGAATTAGAGATGACTGATTTTGATGTAATTCGCGGCATGGATTGGCTTTATTCCTTTTTTGCCTCAGTCGACGGTAGAAATAGAATTGTCCAGATTTAGTTTCCAAATGAACCCGTCCTTGAGTGGAGGGGTAGAACTTCAACACTTAGGGCTTAGCTTGTTTCATACCTTTGGATGAGAAAAATTATATCTAAGAGATGTGTCTACCATATCGTTCAAGTCCAGGACTCTAATTCAAAAACCCTTAATCTTGAATCAGTGTTAGTTGCATGTGAATTCCTAGATGTGTTTCCCAAAAATCTTCTCGGAGTTCCTCCCGAAAGAGAAATCTACTATGGAATAGACCATCTTCCAGATACTCAGTCTATATTTATTCCTCCATACAGAATGGCCCCAGTAGAGCTCAAAGAATTGAAGGAACAGTTAATAGATCTTCTAGATAAGGGATTTATCAGACCAAGTTTGTCCTTATGGGGTACCCCAGTGTTATTCATGCATAAGAAAGGCGGTTCTCTCAGAATGTGTATTGGTTACCGTCAGCTAAATGAAGTCACAGTCAAGAACAAGTATCCACTTCGCAGAATCGATGACTTGTTTGACCAACTTCAAGGTGCCAGTTAATTCTCCAAGATAGACCTTATCTCAGATTATCATAAGCTCAGGGTCAAGGAATTTTACTTTCCGAAAAAATCTTTCAGAACTCGCTATGGTCACTTCAAATTCTTAGTCATGTCATTTTATGTTACCAATGCCCCAATGACTTTCATGGACTTTATGAACCACATGTTCAAGCAGTACTTGGACATGTTCATCATAGTCTACATAGATAACACTATTCTCTATTCCCATGATGAGGATAAACCCGCTGATCATCTCAAATTCGTACTTTAGATTCTCAAAAACCATTAGTTATCATGATATCAATTCATGTCTTATATGTCATCTCTATGATTATAGCCCATAATCGTGCACGTTAGTAATCATGGACGCTTACAGTTCCTAGTATAAGGAGTTCCAGTTCACTCAGTGTTACGAATCATGTTCCATGAGTGCAGAAACTCCAGACTCAGGTCATGAAACTCATGAATCAGGTATCCATGTCTTTCTATATAGTATGCTCAGTTCCCATGGCCCGTGATACACTCCTAGCTATCGGCTAAATTCATATTTTGTTATGCATATCCTCAGTTTAGATCTTTTGATAAATCCATGGTGTTGACATTCTGTTCCTCAAACCTCTGTTAAGTGTCAAGTTTGGTATAGTATTCATGCATACCTCAGGTTCTCATGTTTTAACCCTTTAGTGGACTCTTCTTACAAAACTGATGTAGTGATGAGTAGTTGCTTAGAAGGGAGAGAGTAAACATTTTATGTTAAGAAAAGATTATTGCATGCTAGTTTTACATGAGGTTGTAGTTATGAAGATAGGCTTGAATGTCATATTGATGTGTAAGTGGCTAAATACATTTCAGAGATTTCAGTAGGCTTGAACATAGTAGGAGAATTCAGTCAAGATCAGCCCTCAATAGGTAGAGTTATCAGAACCCAGTATTTATTCCAAGTACAGTCTTAGTTGTAGTCTTAGTTACAATCTCAGTCTAGTAATCAGATCAGTGACTCAGTTCAGTTTCAGATTTGCTTGACCATAGCGTACAGTTATCATTTATTCAGTTATCAGTATTTCAGTACCTCATTTAAGACATTTTAGAGTTATGTTACATACTTGGTCTTGCCTTCTCAAATAGTATAGTTTTCAAGAATTCATGCTCAGTTATCTCATGTTACTTAGTCAGTACCTACCACATATGCATAATACTATGCAATTTCAGTCCAGACTAAGTACAGTTCAATTCTCCATGACCAGTATTCTGCTATCAGCCACTCAATTAATCAGATAAGTTAGTAAGTTTATGTGTTCATGCTCAGTGCCCATGTAAATATTTTCAGTCGCCTCAAGTGAAATATATGCAATGTTGAAGTAGAAATTCTAGTTGAGGGAATAGTCGAGGGACGTGGCGAAGATTTCAAACTAGGAGTTTCAATGCATAAGTCTTAGTAACACTAACTTAGATGACATTTCATAGGCCTTGCTCCATATTATAGAACTGCAGCCACGTGGTGATTTCTTATTCAGGTGTCTTATTCAGACCACACAAATATTTCCCTACTCCCTAAAGCCACTAGAACTCTATAGAAAGAGTGTCAAAGAAATGCCCCAATCGAATATAAGTTGTCAGCATAGGTTTGTCCGTAAAACAAGCAATTTAGTTTAGTTGTTTGGCAAACAATGTTTGTATGGCTGTTTTTCCTATCTTTCCATCTAGTCGCACTATCCCAAGTATCATAAATGTAAATATTCCAAGATTGAGTAACCATATGGTTGCGAGTTCATCTAAGTTTAGGTGTCATGCCTCAGTTTCAGATCCATGATATGCAGTCACAATTCAGTTCGTAGATGCCTTATGCATCATCTCAGCCAAGTCAGCATTCTTCTGGTAACATAATGTTCCAAGGGGGAGAAACACTATAATCCTCGAGCTTTCATGACCTAAATCTTCCATCTTCTCTACACATAAAGAATCTAGTTTGGAGTAGTGGGCACTCATAGGTGGACCCATAACATGTATTTAGGGGCTCAATTTCATGATATTCAAATCCTATATCACATTTCAGGCTCACTTATGTTCTTATGTTCCCATTCATGCATATTAATAAATTATCTCGAGTTGGAGATCAGTGATTTTGTATTCTTAAAATTTCTTGTATAGAATAAGTGAAGGGGTTTGGCAAGAAGGGGAAGCTCAGTCCCTGACATGTCGGTCCTTACCGAATTCTCAGCCATTTTGGAAAGGTAGCTTACAAGCTTGAGTTGCCTTTAGTCTTAGCTTTAGTGCACCCAGTGTTCCATGTCTCCTTGCTAAAGAAATGCATAGGTGACCCAGCAGTCGTAGTCCCTATAGAGGGCATAGATATTTAGAACAACTCTTTTATGAAGAGATCCCAGTCGAAATCCTTTATTATCAGATTCGCATACTGAGGAACAAAAAAGTCCCTCTCGTCAAAGTTCTTTGGCGGAATAAGTCCGTTGAGGGAGTTACTTGGGAAGCGGAAAAAGATATGTAAACCAAGTATCCTCACCACTTCTCCGCAAAATCAGACTCAGCCCAAGGTAAAAAAATTTCCTTAAACTTACTCAGTCTCATTTTCAGATATAGCTACCAACTTGATATCAATTAATTTTACATACTCATTCATACATTCACAAATCTATTCAGCCATGTATCCATGCATCAGATATGCATGTTCAGTATATAATCTTCGCTTATCAGTAATCCCAATCATGCACTCATGAATCATGTTCAGCTATGTGTGCATGCATCAGATATGCATGTTCAGTATGATAATTTAGTATACCAGTAATCTCAGTTATGAAATCATGCTTCAATTATGCATGTCTAGAGTCTAAATTAGTTCTATCAGTATTCTCAGCTTAGTCAGTCTCATTCGAGGATGAATGTTCCCAAGGGGGAGATATTGTAAAACCCCGCAAAATCCTAAGCTTAACTTAGTCGCTAAAAACTTCATAAGGGGTCCTAGACTTAGAAATTTCTAGTTAAGTATTCAGACTTAGTATTATTTTGGCCTTCACAAGTTTGAAATGCTATATCATGACCTCTATGACCTTAAAATGTCAATATTTATGTTGATTTATGATCAGGAATGTTAGTAGGTGTTCCCAGATGAGTTTTGGATTTTTTGGACCTCGTTTGAAGCACGTTTGGGAATCCAAAATAGTGTATCAATGCAATCTTAGCAAGGAGTGACGGCCATCAAATTTATCAATATTTTCTTTGGCTTTTAATGGAAATTTTTAGTGAACCGACATGGACTCGACGCGGTGCGTTGGTCATCGCGATGATGCCAATGACGCGGCGCATCATTCTGTGCGTCGATGGTTCAACTTTCAGCCCTTTAAACTCGTATCTAGAGGGGTAAAATATACTCATTCTCTCTAGAATTTATCAAGAACAAACCCTAGTTCATCACGTTCAAGATCCAAGACTCAAGGTTTCCACCATTATTCTTCAAGAATTTGCCAACTAAGGTATGTGAAGTGTTCATCCAAGGGTTCCTTCCACCCTTGGAGACCAAGAAAATCTTTTAAACTTCAAGTAGGTGGAATTTATGACTTCCGTGATTGGAATTAAAGTGTATTCATGATTATTATTTGAATTAGATTCCTATTTAATGATTTATTATACGTTTCATGTTTAATCGGTTATTATGTGTGTAGATTCATGTGAATCCATGTTAAACCCAATGAAATTGTGAAATTGGAAGTGAATCATGATGCCCTCTTATTATGTGCATATATTATGCTTACCAAGTGGTTGATGAATTGTTCATGTGAACTAATAAGGGAAAGAAATCATGTCATGCTATCTTATTTGCAAGTTATACCATGCAAGCCGAGTATGAACTAGGAAATCAGTTTAGTGTCTATTTTGATGGGAGTAGGATTCAGCACCATATTAACCCAGGAATTGGGGCATTCCTAGTAGCAAAGGGTTTGAACCTTAGTAGCAATCCATGCATTACAGAACTACATAGCTAACATAGGTTAAGATATCTTCCTGCCAGATATTGTGAGGGTTGATACATCTCATTTGATTTTTTCTATCAGTGAGGATTGACATAAGTGCTTTTTGTCAGAGAGGTTTAACTAATAACTTGTCTTTACCCATGGCACAGTATTGACACCCTTCCAATTATGGTTAAAGGTTGGACCCCAATCTATTCAGAAAGGGGAATATCGGTTAGATAATTACCTCCCACAATCTCAATATCAGTTCCAGTCTCTGAATAGAACTCATTTCATTTCTACAGATTTATGATTGCCAGATATAGTCAATCAGCTCAATATGAAACTCAGTATAGTTCCACAGAAAAAAGACTATAAAATACAGTCATTCAATTATCAATAATTTAGTATCCTTATGCTTAGATATCAGTTAATCATTATTCAGACTCAGTATTCAGTTTTAACACGATCTTAGTTATAGTTACTTACTCATGCATGTACTCTCACCCAGTTATACTCATGTCATTCAGACAGTATTGTTCATGCATATGAACCCATGTATTTCAACCTATCTCACTTAGAATACTAGTATATTCAAAGTACTGATGCATACTTTTCTTTTGTGCTATGATATTTTATATCATAGGTTAAGACACACGGGCTCCTGAGAACCCTTAGCAGTTTAGATCTTTAGCAATCAGAGTTAGTGGTGAGTCCTAATAGTTTGAGTACATGATTATTATTTCAGTATTTTAGTTTATTTCAGTAGTCGGAGTTAGTTGGGGACTTGTCCCATGAACTCCACATTTCAGACAGTTTAGAGGCTTTCCAAACTAGAGTATTTTTAGATAGATGTTTCAGTTTTTTGTATTGTTAAACCTTATTCAGTTTTTATTTAGTATTGAAGATTATGGCAAGTTTTCACCTAATTTTTGCATATTACAGTATTATCATTTAGTTATTGCAGCAGGTACCAGTCATGGGTTAGCTTGTGGTCCTTTGGGATTATGGGAATCGTGTAGCATATGGGGTACAGACTCGAGGCGTTATAGGCTTTAACATTACTTTAGTTCTCTTGGGAATTTCTCTCTATTATAGAGTTTTTATTTAGAAATTACGATGGTATGATAATACTCGACAAAGACTGAGTATATTATGATGATGTAATGATATTTGGTATGGCCAAATAATATTATGTTGATGTGATGATGGCCGACATGGCTAGAGGATATCATGTTGATATAATGATGCTCGATAAGGACAAAGAATGTTATGATAAAGATATTGATACCTAGAAAGGATAGAGGATTATTATATTTATGTGCCTAGATGCATCTACCTGTATGAGTCTGGCTAGACCTATGTATGGAAACTATATATACATATATATACCACGCAAAGCTAGAACATTATTATGATAAGGATGATGATGGTTATGACAATGATAGTTATGTCATTGGTATTAGGATATTGATTCTATTGCATTCATATTTGCATGTGCATTATCGTTCACTAGTATACGTCTATTTCTATCAGATCATATGGAAGAGTTGTATAGATATGGGTGATGACTATGCCTTGTGATATTATTTGCTAATTGAAGCGTTCGATCTACGAGCAATGGGGGAACACATAGGCTTGGATAGGTATTTGGTTATCTGGAATAGCTGATTAATGGCATTGTTATTGATGTTGTTATTATCATTATTATTACGGATAGTTTATGACAGATTGTTCATTTATTTGGTATTGATATTCGAGGTACTATTTTGGTCTCTTCTATATTATCAATTCGATATTATGCATGATAAATTCACGATGAGACATATGGATTAGAAACCCTGAGCATGTTAGTATTAAATCCTGTTTGGATTATAAAACCTTAAAATAAATATATAATGATCTAGGTTTCACTTCTAGATGACCATACCTATATATATGTATCTCTAGCTATATGTATCTATAACATTACCGTATATCCCTTCCTCATTTGTGAAGATTTTGTATTTATTATTTGGCCTTGTATATTGCTATATATTCTTCTTTCGCCCTCTATTCGTGTATTGGCTAGGGATATATGATATCGTGTTTAGATTTTTTAGTATGGCAAGAATAGAATAGTTAATCCTCGATTCTTTCTTAGCCTTATAATGTTAGTCACTTGGACATGGATAAGATAGTCTATCCTTATGATCTTATTAGTTTGTTATATGATTATTGGACTCTTAGGTGCAGTTTCTATTCTATTTATAAGTTATACATATATATCTTCTTTATCTCGTGGAGCTCAATTGGCAGTAGACTACTGAGTACCATTTTTTTGGTACTCATACTACACTTCTACAACCTGTAGATTATAGTACGGGTCATCATCATTGATGTGTGTATTATGCATAGCAACCATGGTTCAAAAACTAGAGTAAGCTCCCAATATTTAGAGTATTACTTTCCCCCTGTTATTTATTACACGATTCTCTATATTGTATTCAGAGATAATTTGTATCATTGTAAATCTATAAGTATTTCATTCTTATACTCTAGTTATATTTGAAGCTCTTGTATTGAAACCACAAATTTTATGGACTATATTATTTAATTGATTTTTTATTCCATCTATTCTGCATTCTTTTCTATATATATTTGGTTAGTCCATTACTATCCATTCCGAATAATAGGGTTGTCATTCCTACTAGTGGGTTATAGTATATGCCATCATGACTTGAGAAATTGGGTCCTGAAAAATTAGTATCAAATCCTAGGTTAATCGATGTATTAGTACAAGAGCTAAGTGTTTAGTAGAGTCTTTTGGATCGGTGCAGAGACATCCTTATCTAATATGTGAGAGGCTATAGGGACATTTTAGGAAATATAATTCTTGAATCCTTGTCATGTGTCTGCATTACTTTAAGCCTTGAACATGTTCTTTGACTCTATTTTGTCCCTAACAAATGATGCAAGATGGGAAATGTAGTTGGTATATATAGATGAGACTTTAATACATGTTTCTATTACTTCTATACAGTGCCAAACTAGTGAGTTAGAGATGGATTTGGAAGACCTTCAACATCAGCTAAAGAATTTGGGTCTAGCTTAGTCTCCAATTGATCTCGTGACTACTTTTACCCTTTGAGGTTCAGCATTGGGGATCCAAGGCATGTTATAGATCTCTTAAATCCATGGATGATATTTAAGTAATTAAATAGTTTTCAGGAAAGAGTTTGCTCGGCTGGTGTTCATCAGAGTTATTGACTAATTTTTAAGTATGAGAATGGGGTTCTTGAGTGGGTGTGGCAAATCTCTATGTTATATTCTTCTGAGTTAGACTTGGTGCATGGATTTATTAATGGATTGACATTGCCAATCTATTTGGCGTCAGAGCATATAATAGTTATTGGGTTGCTTTCTCTTAGATTGTTGATTCTGCAAGGGCCATAGAGAGAGCATGTATTAGGACTTATAGAGGTGTCTGCAAGAAGCTATGTCATAAGTATAACGCTATTGGTGTTTTATCTTAGAGCTTGTATGGTTGTGATAAGATGGCACATTGGTTCAGTGAGCGCCTAATATGTGAGTTAGTTGATCATAAAAAGTTAGCATATGATTCCCTCCATCCTAGAGTTCCTGAGTCATGCTATGATTATAGGAAGGATGGACATTCTACTAGTTTTTTCTTTCAGTGTTAGTTTTCTAGCCATTTGGTCTTATATTGTGTTGCTCTGTGGGAGTAGAGATTTAGAGTTGTCACTATTGTAGAGAGATTAGTTACTGGTCTAAATAGAGTCATCAAAATAACATTTCTAGTCATTCAGGTCATTTAGATCAGCCTCATGATCTGGTGTCATATTTATTTAGAGATAGTGTGCTTAGCACCTCAGTTGACGATTTAGACAGTCGATCTGAGTTTGGACCCATTTAGATTTATTCACCCATAGATCCATTTGGCATGTGATTGTGGATTTTACCATAATGGGTGTGCTTTTATTTTTCTATATTTATTTTTTCATTATGTGTATTGGTGTTTTCATATCCATTGATAATTATATGACTTGATGAATACAAGTTGGTTATTGTGTGCGTTGTTATTGAATTCAGTATTATGTGACTACTCTATGGTTTATTTCTTTTAGTAGTGTATGTAGTAGATCTGTATTAATATTTGTGTCCCTATGAGGGTAGCATTTAGGTTCGAGTCCCATTTTTATTTGCATATTGGCCTCGTTATGGCCTTTAGTCATACTTTCAATAGATGTTTTTTAAGTATCACCTATGGTAACACCCCGTATTTTTGGGCTAGTCTATGCACCATCATTCCTACATGTAAAAGCTATAATCTAAATGATTCCCATGTGAATATAAGCTTCATGATCCTTATCCTTGGGTCTAGTGTTCTTTCGCGCTAAAAAATGTTCATAAGAATCACTTAGAACAAAGTTGAGCTTAGATCTTTTGGTTTGTCCAAAATTTGGTATTCGATTCTACAAGGGTCTACTTGAAACGTTTATAAATTTTGATATAGATGGAATTTTTCAGCTCAAGACCCACCGAATTGTAGATAATTGAATCATTTTTCCAACTATACCAATTTTTCCTAAATCCAATATCTGAGCGAAAAGTTATAGCATTTTCCATGTGAGGCAGTAAGGTGATGCGATTGGGATGCAATGCATTGGTCATTGATGCGATTAACGATGAAATGCGATGGAAACCACGTCACTAAACTATTTAACACACTATTTCAGTTCCTAAAGGGTCTAGGGGCACTTAGGTCATTTCCCCTCACCCAAATCTACCCATATCACTGAATTTCAGCCCCCAAAAGCATTAGATACATGATTTATCATATTTTTCTTTCCAAGAAAACCCTATCCCCCTCAAGAACACCAAGAACTTCATCAAAGTTTCTTCAATTCAATCAAGAAATTATGGTTCCTAATCCAAAAAGTTCAAGAAAAAGCTTTTAATAACTTTCCCATGTCTTCCAATTCAAGCTTTCAATTTCAAATCATCTAGTAAGGTATGTGGGAGTTCATCCATGGGTCCTCTTTCACTCATGGAGACCAAAACCATTTTATTTCAATTAAAGAATCAATTTTTGATCATTATACTATTTTAAATGTTCAAGAAATATTGAATTGCATGTTTATATGGTGATTTTAATTAATTTCAGCCCATGTGTGATTCCATGCAAGATTTTGAACTCCTCATGCTATGAATTTGAGTTTCCCATGCTTTATTCAAGTGAATTCCATGATACATCCTAAATTCAAGATTTTTAGCAACATTCCCATATTTTAAATTCATGTTTTCTACATGTTTTATGAAATTTTAATATCATGTTCAATCAATTTCAAGATGAATCCCAAAGATATGAATTTTTCCATGTAACTCTATTGTTCACCCATGTTTAAGACATTTTTAGGTTCATGTTATGATCTTTACATGTATGATTAAACACCCATGTCCTATTTCAAGCGAATTTCATGTGAATTCCTAAATTTATGATTTTAGTTATGTAATCATGTTATGCTCCCATGTTTGAGATATTTCCATGTCCAAGTATATGAATTCTATGTGTTTGGTGACTTTCCCCATGTTAAAGTATTAATTTTTATGTGTTTGATGAAATGCCCAAGTGATGGATTTCTTTAAATAATGTTTACTTATTATGGTCTCAAATGTGCTCATATATCCTTATTATCTATGCTATCAAGTTCTGGGGTATTGAATACCTGAAATTAGTTGATTATCTAGTCTTCAGTCAAAATAAAATGATTCCATAGTATCCCAAATAGTAGTATTCAGTCAGTCAATAAAATTAGTGTAAATTTTGTCAAGCCTAGTATAGTATAGTGATCAGTTTAGTGTCGATTTAGTTGGAAGTAGGATTCAACACCGAGCAAACCCAGTGATGGGGGAATTCTTTCCAGCAGAGGGTTTGACCCTTAGTAGAAGTTCCTAATTTACAGAACCACGTAGCCAGCGTAGGGTAAATCATCTTCCTGCCAGACTATGTTTGACTTAATCATATATATCTCATGAGTCTTACTGCCAGATTAGGGTTGACCCAGCTACTGTTAGTAACCCATGGCACGATGCTAACATCCTTCCAACTGGGGTTATAGATAGGACCGCAAATTAGTCTATAATTATAGTATGTCGGTTAGACGATAACTCCCATAGTTTCAATATCAGTAATCAGTTCAGAACTCAGTTCAGTTTCAGGTTTGCTTTACCATAGCATACAATTATCAGTTATTCAATTATCAGCATTTCAGTATTTTAGTTTACAGATTATTTCATAATCATGTTATATGCTTGGTCTTGCATTCTCAAATAATATAGTTTCATGAATTCATGTTCGATCACTTCATGTTGTTCAGTTAGTCCTTATCTCATATGCATAGTACTCAACAGTTTTAGTTCAGTTATTCAAACTAAGTACAGTCCAGTCTTAATGACCAGTATTTAGCTATCATTCATTCAGTCAATCAGATAAGGTCAGTATATGTTACGTTTAGTTCTATATGTTTAGGTATTCTTGCTCAGTATAATTGTTTATTCAGATCCCTGATGTGATGTCAGTTTTTATCATATAATTTTAGACTCAGTATTTACATTTTACCATATCCCAACTTCAGTTCTACTTATTTCATTAAAGTAAAGTTTTACAGAAACTAAGTGTAGAGATTCACCATCTTATCAAAATATATTTGTCACTCATGCTTTTAGATGTTTTTAACTTTTAGTTTATTCCAGCCTATTGGTGAGTCTACTTACACTTAGCATGCATATTTTAAGATTACATATGAAATCAGTTTTACTTATTGCATCCACCCTTACATACTCAGTACATTCCAGAAGTACTGATCCATATAAACGTCTGTGTGGCTACATTTTTTCATAATGTAGGTACCATTTGTAGCCCACACATCATAATAAGACAATTACAGTTTCCAGCTATAGGTGATGAGTTCTCTTATTTTGGGAACTCCAGATAGGTTTAGTTCATGTATAGTTTATTTATTTTCCATGTGTATTCATTAGTGGTAGTTGGAGGCATGTCCCATCTATCTATTGTCAGTATAGTAAAGGCTTCATAGATGTCAGTCATAGTCATTCATGTATATTTCAGTTTCTTCCTTAAGTTTTATCATATTGCAAATTTATTAGTAATGTATTAATTTATATTATATGATGATTAGGTTTCCACAGAGCAGAACTTGTTATTTATTTTATTATAATTCAGTTTATTAATAGTGTGCCAGTTCATGGGTTAGCTAGGGATCACTTGTGGTTCCAAGCACCGTGTGATGACTAGGGAGTAGTTTCTGGTCATTACACTTATTCATTAATTTTATATTACACTGCTATTTTTATTGATATTACTTGATGAGATTGATTCTCACTAAGTATCTATTTAGACTAGGGTTATCTAGTTAAAATGTTATTTCTTTGTGATGTTATTCAGTGGCTTGAGTAGACATAGACCGATTTGAAGATTTTTTTCCCATAGCATGATGAGGTTGATTATTTTCTTCCTTGGTTAGCTATGTTAGATTAACTACAAAATGTATTATAGTATCAAAGGTAAGTTGACCTTATATGGTTTGTATGTCTTTAGAGTTGGCAATTTAGTTATATTGTATGTTACTGATTTAAGATTATTAGACTTGCCTATAGGTTGCGAAGGTTGTTGCATTAGATATCCATTTCCATATAGACCCATTTTTTTAGATTGGTCAGATTTGTTTATTGCTATTTCATTACTCGATATTGGTTTTGATATTGACATCGAGATATCCCAAATTCATCTCGTAGATTTGATAGGTTCATTCCCATGTGATGGTTCTCCCTTGTTATTAGTGTGGAGATAGGATGCTTCTTTGTTGTCATAATGTGGTTCTTATCTGAAGTATAGTTGGAGAGTTAGAGGCAGGTGACCTTTCTTGTGATCTCTTCTTGAGTTGGAAAATTTGATATTCCTTATCTTGAGTTGTAGATTTTGTGGTGGTGGTCTGGACTTTGACCTTTGTTTTGTGGTTGGTATATTTCCTCTTCGATGATGTGATTTTTGGGTGGATTTTGAAAATCCCATTTTAGAGTTTGTTTGGAGTAATGGAGGCTTGGTGGAGTGTTTCTCCTTGATTATATGAGCGTATGACATCGAAAAAATGGAGTATTGGATTGAATAGTTTCGATTAAAGTTGCATTTCTTCGAGTTGCTAAAGTTCTCCATTACTGCTTTGGGTTGTAGTTTGTGGAGTTTTGAGTTTGTATAGTTCCTTCCCTATAGTGGTTATGGGGTGTGTTATTGTCATTTTAAATAGGTGATTTATCCTTTGGAATAGCTTTATTTCTATGGCTATATTTCATTCCCACAAGCTGATATAGAGTTGGTTGTTGTATTTTACATTGATGTTTATCCTTGTGGTGATTTTTTTCTTCAGCTAAGTTATGATTTTGGCTTGGTATGCTTTAGCCTTGATGTTTTATATTTGGATATTTAAGTTGATTTGAGTGGTTGACACTAATATGAACTTTTGGCTCAATTTTTATTTAACGCCTTGGAATGGCGATTTAGAAGTCATGATAGATTTGTAGTATAGATACCTTCCTGTCCTTAGGTTTGGCTTGGATAGTTAATATCAAGCAATTTGGACTTGGGGTGGAGATTTCAGCTTAGTGCAGTAGAGCTTGTGTGCAGCCTTTGTGTAGGATTTGTCTTAGTTTTAGGTTATTTATAGGTTGGTTGAGCCTACTCTGTAGTCACCTATTTAGTCTTGTTGACTTTGGATGGATTAGAGTTGCTAAATGTTCCGATGATGGCCCATGGACCCAGGATTGGTTCTTTTAGCTTTGGTCGCAAATTTCTAGTTTTCTTAGGGAATTATTTATGATATGCTCAATGAGAGTAACATACATGAGTTTGATATAGTATGGTTTCATTCTTGATTGATGAGATATCCTGAAGTGGCTTATTTAGTGATAAGTAGTTATGCCTTGATCTTCTAGATTTCAGTTTGACTAACACCCGGACAAGCTATAGTATCGGTATAGATTGCATTCCATAATTATCTCTATTTTTGTGGCCATATAGCGCCTAATGGTCTTAGTCTCATGTTTGCTGAATCGACTTTTAGTGTATCAGCCTCAGCTCTTGAGTTGTCTATGATTAGATTGCGCGGATAGGACTAAGGTGATTTTCCACCTAGTTTGTATTTTATAACAGGTGCAAAGAGGTAAAGGAAAGTTAAATTTGGAATTGGAGTCAGTGGTATGACTCATGTCTTGGTTTGTTTTTTGCTCGGATGAGACATTATAGATTTATGCGGATATCGAGATGGTAGTAGTATGTTTTGGTTAGGGTTACGTGTATCATCCTTTCTCATGTGTGTTAGGGACAGTTTATAATTTAAGTTGAATTTTGGCTATTCGGAAGTAAAGTGAGAAGGTTGAAAAAGGGGATACCTATGGTAAAATCCTCAAAAGTGTTTTAAAACACCCTAAACCTTGGCCTTTGTAAAAATTCTTGTTTTTTGGACATACTACCCTTGGTACAACTCTAGTGTACTAGTCATACCCTAGTGTATGACTTTGGCCCTCCCTATTATATGTTATCTAGTGTAGTGTGAGTTATATACTATCCAAGATATGATTTCGCCCCTCCCAAGTCATATGTGTACGACCTCACAATGTTTTCTTGTAGTCTGAGCCTTTGAGCGTGTTAAGTGAGGTATAATTCTTTCCCTAAAAGATGGAGTAGTGAATTCCCAAGTGATTGGCATTTAAACCCTATAGAATTTTCTAAATTTGACTTTTTATCATGTAGAGAATTGAATTAGCTTTCCAACGATACGAATTTCATCAAAATCCGGTGCCGCGGTGAGAAGTTATGGTCGTTTCATCGAGAGTTGTCGGAACTTCCCAGGGGCGATGGATAGGTTGTCGGACCATCGAGTGTGCGATGGACCATCACCCGAACCGTCAACGCCAAGGAAGTAACTCCCTTTTTTGGCCCAAGTGCGATGGCCAAGACGACGGACCATCGTTGTGACCATTGTGCTGAGGCAGTATGGCCTCATCATGGCCATCCGGCGATGGACAACCCGATGGACAATCGGACTTGTAACGGACCATCCATCTGAATGTCGCATCGAGGCAGTGAGTCCCTTTTTTGGCCATCATGCGACGGACGACCTGACGGACCGTCGTACTTGTGATGGATCATCGCTTCGACCGTCACAGACCCCGTTCAACAATTTTTAACTCATTTCAAAAAGGGATTTTCTGTCTTTCAACTCTTTTATCAACCAGATATATTCCAAACGAAGCAAATGGATTTATTACTCATTTCTAACATATGAAAGTTAGGGTTTCGCTCTCAAGATCAAATCTAAAACCCTTCTCCTAGAAATTTATTATATTACGTGCATGATTTTATTGAAGAATATTGATACTATTTTATATTGATGCATACACCCCTATATACTCAGTACATTCCCAAATGTTGATCCATATATACGTCTATGTGCTACATTGTCTTATAATGTAGGTTCGAATGCTCTGTCCCAGCCTTGTCAGTGATTCCTAAGTACCTTTATCTATATTTCTCCAATGGTGATTCCTCATGGATTCGAGGGCCTATCTCTACATATTTCAATACTCGATTGTTTATGTTAATATTTTTCAGATCATTTAGAGTGAGTTGGGGACCTGTCCCAATGGCTCTCTAGTTCATGGATTAGGAGACGCTTGTCAAACTAGTGTTGGATTGTTTCTATGTTGAGATTTCTAGTATTATGGTCATTTGGACCGAGTATTTTCTTCATATTTCCTATCAATTGATATGTCAATAGCCGTGTTTGGTTTATTTCATTCTTGAAATGAGTGTTATAAGTAGAAACCGGCTCAAAGGGTTAGCTTGGGGCTACTTGTAGACTTAAGTGTCGTGTGACATCTCGGGAGGTAATTTTAGGTCGTTACAAACTTGGTATCAGAGCCTAAGGTTTCTAAGGAGTCCTAGGGAGTCTGACAAGCTGCGTTGAGTAGAGTCTTGATCATCAGTGTGTCGCGCCACATCTATAAGTAAGAGGCTACGAGACATTTTAGGAAAAAGTTATTTGTTCTTTCGAATTCTATCATTTTGACAGCTATCCCTCTCATCTAATAATTCATTCTCTTCTATTTTCATAAAATGCCTCTCCAAAGAGCAAATGCCCGTAGAAATGATAATGACCAACCCCCACCTATTGATCCTTTGAATAAGATGGTCTCTATGCTGAATTTAGGGTGCCATTTCAGGCGTTAGCCCAAGCAGTCGCCGCTAATGTTCGGGGCAATAACCAGGCCTCAGTTGCTAATAAACAGGAGGTGATGTAGCTGCGGCTACGATTCGTAATTTTAAATAGATGAATCCGCCTGAGTTTTATGGGTCTAAAGCAGATGAGGACCCACAGTCGTACTTAGAGGAGGTGATAAAGATCACAGGGGTGATACACGTTTCTGAGGAAGAAAGTGTGGAATTGGAGTCCTACAGATTGAAGGATATTGCTTATGATTGGGTTGCATTTTTGAGGAATGGTAGAGGTGAGAATGCTGCTCCTATGACTTCGCATGTATTCCAAGATGCATTCTTTGACAAGTTCTTTCCACTAGAGATAAGGGAGACAAAGACTGATGAGTTTATGTGATTGAGGCAGGGCTCCATGACCGTTAAGGAGTACTGCTTAAAGTTTAATCAGTTGGCCAACTATGCTCCTTATTTGATTTTTGACACTCGAGCTGGTATGAGTAAATTTATGACAGGTATTTCTGGGTTGGTGTTGAAGGAGTGTAGGGCTGCGATGCTGCATAAGGATATGGATCTGGCTAGGTTAATAATGCATGCCCAGCAGAAAAAGGCGGATAAGATTAGAGAAAAAGATAGAATGAGGGGTAACAAGAGGGCTAGATCTAAGAAGCATGAGTATAGTCAGCCTAGGTTTTATGAAGGGAACCGCAATCAGTTTCAGACACATTCGTCTATTCTAGTACCTTCATCATCTAGTTATTCTACGCCTAGAGGTAGACAGGATCATGGGGGCAGGTCTCTTATTTATAGGACGCAGGACAGTGTTGGTAACAGGCTCATTTATCCTCCTTGTGCTAAGTGTGGTAGGAATCATCTCGTAGAGTGTTTCATAGATCGGAGGGGTTGTTTTGGTTCTGGCAAGCAGGGCCGCAAACTTAGAGATTGTACTTGTTCTATACAGGTGAACAGAGATGCCCGACCTCAGGCACAGGCTACTAGTGCACCAGCTCTTGTACCCCGTCCCGCCCCTGCTCAAGGCGCTTCATCTTGCACTGCTGGCGGTCAGTGCCAGAATTTATTCTATGCCTTACCATTCCTTCGAGAGCAGGAGGAATCTCCTTATGTTGTTACTAGTATGCTCTATGTCTTTTGTCTTAATGTCTATGTGTTGTTGGACCCCGGGTCAAACCTCTCTTATGTGACAATACTTGTAGGTGTGAATTTCAAAATGAGTCCTGAAAAGATTTCTGAGCCTTTCCTAGTTTCTACACCAATGAGGGAGTCTGTTGTCGCTAAACAAGTGTATTGAGATTGTCATGTTACTATTCTTTATAGAGTCATACTTGCTGATTTGATAGAGTTAAACATGGTGGATTTTGACCTTATTCTGGGTATGGATTGGCTTCATTCTTGTAATGCATCTATAGACTGTCGTACCCGTGTGGTGAAGTTTCAGTTTCCTAGTAAGCTAGCTTTTGAGTGGTCTGGAAGTTCGGTATCTCCCAAGAGTTATTTTATCTTCTATCTCAAAGACAGAAAGCTAATATCCAAAGGTTGCATCTATCACCTGGTTAGAGTCAAAGACACTCAATCCGAGACTCCAACTATTCAGTCAGTCGATATTATTAATGAGTTTCCAAATGTTTTTTTGGAAGATCGCCCAGGGGTACCTCCTGATAAAGAGATAAAATTCGGGATTGACCTTTTTCCCGACACTCGACCTATTTCTATTCCACCATACCATATGGAACCTGTAGAGCTTAAGGAGTTGAAAGAGAAACTCAAAGATCTTTTAGATAAAGGCTTCATTAGGCCCAGTATTTCTCCTTGGGGCGCACCTATTTTGTTCGTGTGAAAGAAAGATGGTTCTTTACGTACGTGCATTGACTATCGTCAGCTCAATTAGGTCATAATAAAAAATAAGTATCCTCTTTCTAGAATTGATGACCTGTTTGATCAGTTGCAAGGTGCAAGTTACTTCTCCAAGATAGACCTTAGATTCGGCTATCCTTAACTTAAAGTGATGGAATGCGATATTCCAAAGACAGCCTTCCGAACCTACTATGGTCACTTTGAGTTTCTAGTCATGTCTTGTGGACTAACCAATTCCCCATCCTCCTTCATGGACCTCATGAATCGAGTGTTCAAGCAATATCTTGATATGTTCGTCATAGTGTTCATAGATGACATCCTTATGTACTTCTGTAATGAGGAAGACCATGCGAATCACCTTAGAACTGTCTTGCAAACTCTTAGAGATCACTAGTTGTTCACCAAATTCAGTAACTGTGCATTTTGGCTAAGGTCTGTAGCCTTTCAGGGTTTTGTTATTTCAGCCGAAGGTATTAGAGTTGATCCCCAAATTAGTCTAGACCTATCGCTCCATCTGACATTAGGAGTTTCTTGGGTCTAGCGGTCTATTATCATCATTTTGTTGAGGGTTTCACTTCCATTGTATCTCCTATGACCCGATTGACCCCAAAAAAGGTTAAGTTCTAGTGGTCAGATTCCTGTGAGAAGAGTTTTCAAGAGTTGAAGACTCGACATACTTCATCCCCAGTGTTGACTTTGCCTAATGATACGGACGGTTTTGTGGTTTACTGTAATGACTCTAGAGTTGGTTTGAGTTGTGTGTTAATGCAAAAAGGTAAGGTTATAGCCTATGCCTCTAGACAGTTGAAGCCACATGAAAATAATTACCCAACCCATGATCTTTAGTTAGCTGTTGTGGTCTTTTCTTTGAAAATCTTGAGATACTATCTTTATGGTGTCCATGTTGATGTGTGTACTGATCATAAGAGCCTGCAGTATGTGTTTACTTAGAGGGAGTTTAATCTTAGGCAGAAGAGGTGGTTGGAGTTTTTAAAATACTATGATATGAGTGTATTGTATTACCCGGGCAAGGCCAATGTAGTGGCGGATGCCCTTAGCAGGTTGTCTATGGGTAGTGTTACTCATGTAGAGGAAGGGAAGAAAGAGTTAGCTCGTGATGTGCATTGTCTGGATATATTGGGTGTTTGGTTGCTTGAATTAGCTGAGGGGAGTACATTGGTGCAGAGTAGTTCAGAATCCTCTTTATTTTCAGAAGTGAAGGAGAAGCAAGATAAGGATCTTAGTTTTGTCAGACTGAAGCAGTCAGTTAAGGACCAAAAGGTAGAGGTTTTCTCCCAAGGGGGAGATGGCGTGTTAATATTGCAAGGTAGATTGTGTGTGCCGTGTACTGATGATCTGAGGAAAAAGATTATGGATAAAGTGCATGGCGCACCGTATTCTATTCATCCCGGTGCTACCAAGAAGTACCGCAACTAGTGGGAAAATCTATTGGTGGAATGGCATGAATTAGAATACAACTGAGTTTGTAGCAAAGTGTGCAATATTCCTACAGGTTAAGGTAAAACACTAGAGACCCGGTAGTGTGATGAAAGAATTTGGTATACCCACTTGGAAGTGGGAGGTGGTGAATATAGATTTTGTGTCTGGGTTGCCTCTTTTGCGTCGTCACCATGATTCTATTTGGGTGGTTTTAGACAGACTGACTAAGTCCGCACATTTCTTGCCCGTGCATACACCTTATACAACTGAGGATTATGCTAGATTATATATCCGGGAGTAGGTCAGGCTGCACGAAGCTCCCTTGTCTATCATTTCAGATAGGGGTACTCAATTTACTTCTTAGTTTTAGAGGGCGTTTAAGCAGGGTCTTGGTACCCAAGTCCTTTTGAGTTCCGCTTTTCATCCGCAGACAAATTGTCAGGCTGAGAGGACCATTCAGACTCTAGAGGATATGTTGAGGGGATATGCTCTTGATTTCAAGGGTAGTTGGGATAAGCATTTGCCATTGATAGAATTTGCCTATAACAATAGTTACCATTCTATCATCGGGATGGTATCATTTGAGGCCTTGTATGGTAGGTGGTGTAGATCACCCATAGGTTGGTTTGAAGTTGGTGTAGCCGCCGTTGTTGGACCTGATGTAGCGTTTGAGTCTTTAGAGAAAGTCAAGTTGATTAGAGAGAGGTTGAAGACTGCTCAAAATCGTCAAAAGTCTTATGCCGATGTGAGGAGAAGAAATCTTGAATTTGAGGTAGGTAATTTGGTATACTTAAAGATTTCACCCATGAAAGGGGTGAAAAGATTTGGTAAAAAAGGAAAGCTGAGTCGCCGTTATAGTGGCCTGTATAGAGTTTTGAGCCGTGTTGGTAAGTTAGCCTATGAGATTGAGTTGCCCATGGAGTTGTTAGCTATTCATCCTATTTTTCATGTCTCCATGCGTAAAAAGCATATTGGTGATTCCGTTGTAGTAGGTCCTCCAGAATATGATGATGTTCAGAATAGTATTTCCTTCGATTAGATTCCCATTGAGATCCTAGATTTTCAGATCCGAAGACTAAGAAACAAAGAAGTTACCTTGATCAAAGTTTTGTGGCGGAACCAATCTATTGAAGGTGCTACTTGGGAGGGAAAAGCAGACATGGGAGACAAGTACCCGCACCTCTTTTCCACGTGTTCAGATCAATCCGAAGGTATTATACTTATTTAATTCACCCCTTCTAATCTAAAGTTCAGCTATGTATATACCCTTGCATGGGTTCTTGCAATTTCTGAGCATTCAAGAGGTTAGAAAGATCTTGAACCGTTTACCAATTGCTTCAGCCATGTGTACTCTATTTTTGCTGTGTTCCTAGCGTAATTAGTGACATTCGAGGACGAATGTTCCCAATGGTAATATATTGTAAGACCCCACAAAGTTTAATCGTAGTCTGAGCCTTAGAGCGTGTTAAGTAAGGTGTAATTCAGACACTAAAAGATGGAGTGGTGAAATTCCAAGTCATTCGTGTTTAAACCCTATAGAATTTTCTAAATTTGACTTTTTATCATGTAGAGAATTGAATTATCTTTCAAATAATACCAATTTCATCAAAATCAGGTGTCGGGGTGAGAAGTTATGGTCGTTTTACCTAGAGTTATCGGAACCACTCAAGGGCGACGAACAGGTTGACGGACCGTCAACTGTGCGACGGACCGTCGCCCAGACTGTCGACGCCAAGGCAGTAACTCCCTTTTCTAGCCAAAGTATGATGGCCAATACGATGGACCATCGTACTTGTAATGGACCGTCGTTGTGACCGTCGCGCTGAGGCAGTGTGGCTTCATCATGTCCATCGTGCAAAATTGACCCGACAGATCATCAAACTTGCGATGGACCATCGCTCCGACCGTTGCATTGAGGAAGTGTGTCCCTTTACTGGCCATCGTGCAACAAACGACCCGATGGACCATCGTACTTGTTACGGTTGGAGTGACGGTCCATCGTACTTGTTACGGTTGGAGTGACGGTCCATCGTACTTGTTACGGTTGGAGTGACGGTCCATCGTAAGTCCAACGGTTTGTCAGGTCATCCATCGCATGATGGCCATGATGAAGCCACATTGCCTCAGCGCGACGGTCACAACAATTGTCCATCGCAAGTCTGACGGTCCGTAGTCTTGGCCATGGCACTTAGGCCAGAAAAGGGAGTTACTTCCTTGGCGTCGACGGTCCAGGCGATGGTCCGTCGCACGCTCGATGGTCCGTCAACCTGTCCGTCACCCCTGGGCGGTTCCGACAACTCTCGGTAAAACGGCCATAACTTGTCACCCAAACACCAGATTTGAATGAAATTGGTATCGTTGGAAATCTAATTCAATTATCTACCTGCAAAAAAGCCAAATTTAGGTAAATTATATAAAATTTAAAGACCAATCACTTGAAAATTCTCTACTCCATCTTTTAGGGTTGGAATTACACCTCACTTAACTTCCTCTAAGGCTCAAACTACGAGTAAACTTTACGGGGCCTTACAATATCTCCCCCTTGGGAACATTCATCCTCGAATGTCGCTAGTTAGGCTAGGAACACAGGAAAAATGGAGTACACATAGCTGAAGCAATTGCTAAACGGCTTAAGATCTTTCTAACCTCTTAAATGCTCGAAAATTGCAAGAACCCATTCAAGGATATATACATAGATGAACTTTAGATTATAAGGTCTTAATTAAAGAAGAATAATACCTTCGGATTGATCTAAACTCGCAGAATAGAGGTGCGGGTACTTAGCTTGCATGTCTGCTTTTGCCTCCCAAGTAGCACCTTCAACAGACTGGTTCCGTCATAAAACTTTTACCAAGGGAACTTCTTTGGTCCTTAGTCTACGGATCTAAAAATCTAGGATTTTAATAGAAATCTCATCGAAGGAAAGACTATTATGAACATTGGAAGTTTTTGAAGGATCTACTACAACGGAATCAACAATATGCTTTTTAATAATGGAGACATGAAAAATAGGATGAACAACAGACAACTCCACGGAAAACTCAATCTCATAGGCTACCTTACCAACACGGCTCAAGAGTCTAGCGGTCCAACATTACGGGGACTCAGTTTTCCTTTATAAACAAATCTTTTCACCCATTTCATGGTTAAAATATTCAAGTATACCGAATCACCCACCTCAAACTCAAGATTTCTTGTCCTTACATTGGCATAAGACTTCAGACAACTCTGAGGACTCTTCAACCTCTCTCTAATCAACATGACTTTCTCCATAGCCTCAAATACTACATAAGGTCCAACTACGATGGATTCACCTACTTCAAACCAACCTATTAGATATCTACACCTCCTACCATACAAGGCCTCAAATGGCTCCATCCCGATTCTAGCATGGTAACTATTGTTATAATAAAATTCTATCAATGGAGAATGCTCATGCAAACTACCCTTGAAATCAAGAGCACATGCCCTCAACATATTCTCTAGAGTCTTAATGGTCCTCTCAGCCTGACCATCTATCTACTGATGAAAAGCGGAACTCAGAAGGACTTAGGTACCAAGACCCTGCTGAAATGCCCTCTAAAATTGAGAATTAAATTGAGTACCCCTATCTTAAATGATAAATAAGGAACTCCGTGCATCCTGACCAACTCCCGGATATACAATCTAGCATAATCCTCAGCTGTATAAGTTGTATGCACGGGAAAGAAATGCGCAGACTTAGTCAGTCTGTCAATAACCACCAAAATAGAATCATGGTGATAACGCAAAAGCGGAAACCCAGTCTTGAAATCCATATTCACCACCTACCATTCCACCTTTCCACCAATAACCTATCTTAGCCGTCGCACTTGGGCCGGTATTCTATTCATCCCGGCACTACCAAGATGTACTGTAACTTGTGGGAAATCTATTGGTGGAATGGTATGATGTAGGATATAGCTGAGTTTGTAGCAGAGTGTGCAACGTGTCAAAAGGTTAAGGTAGAACACCAGAGACCTTGTGGTATGAAGCAAGAATTTTGTATACCCACTTGGAAATGAGAGGTGGTGAACATAGATTTAGTGACTGGGCTGCCTCTTTCGTGTTGTCACCATGATTCTATTTGAGTGGTTGTAGACAAACTGACTAAGTCCGTGTATTTATTTCCAGTGCATACATCATATACAACTGAGGATTATGCTAGATTGTATTTTCGGGAGTTGGTCAGGCTACACGAAATTCCCTTGTCTATCATTTTAGATAGGGGTAATTAATTTACTTCTCAATTTTGAAGGGAGTTTCAGCAGGGTCTTGGTACCCAAGTCCTTTTGAGTTCTACTTTTCATCCATAGATAGATGGTCAGGCTGAGAGGACCATTCAGACTCTAGAGGATATGTTAAGGGAGTGTTCTCTTGATCTCAAGGGTAGTTGGGATGAGCATTTGCCATTGATAAATTTTCCTATAACAATATTTACCATGCTAGAATTGGGATGGAACTATTTGATGCCTTGTATGGTAGGAGATGTAGATCACTCATAGGTTTGTTGTATTTGGGTAAATCCACCGTAGTTTGACCTGATATAGTAGTTGAGGCTATGGAGACAATCAAGTTGATTAGAGAGAGGTTGTAGAGTGCTCAGAGTCATCCAAAGTCTTATGCCAATGTGAGGAGAAGAAATATTGAGTTTGAGGTCGGTGATTTGGTATACTTGAAGATTTCACCCATGAAAGGGATGAAAAGATTTGGTAAAAAAAGAAAGTTGAGTCCCCGTTATGTTTGCCCGTATAGAGTCTAGAGCCACGTTGGTAAGGTAGCCTATGAGATTGAGTGGCCTGCAGAGTTGTCATTTGTTCATCCTATTTTTCATGTCTCCATTCTTAAAAAGCATATTGGTGATTCCGTTGTAGTAGATCCTTCAGAAAATGCCGATGTTCAGAACAGTCTTTCCTTCGATGAGATTCCTATTGAGATCCTAGATTTTCAGATGCGTAGACTAACGAACAAAGAAGTTCCCTTTGTCAAAGTTTTATGGAGGAACCAGTCTGTTGAAGGTGCTACTTGAGAGACAAAAGCATACATGCGAGCTAAGTACCCGCACCTATTTTCAACGAGTTCAGATCAATTCGAAAGTATTCTTCTTCTTTAATTCATCCCTTCTAATCTAAAGATCAGCTATGTATATATCCTTGCATGGGTTCTTGCAATTTCTGAGCATTCAAGAGGTTAGAAAGATCTTGAGCTGATTAGCAATTTCTTCAGCTATATGTACTCTATTTTTCCTGTATTCCTAGTCTAACTAGCGACATTCAAGGACGAATGTTCCTAAGGGGGAGATATTGTAAGACCTCACAAAGATTCCTCGTAGTCTGAGCCTTAAAGCGTGATAAGTGAGGTGTAATTCCGGCCTTAAAAAATGGAGTGGTGACTTTACAAGTTATTGGAATTTAAAAACTATAGAATATTCCTAAATTTGACTTTTTATCATGTAGAGAATTGAATTAGCTTTCCAATAATACCAATTTCATCCAAATCCGGTGTCGGGTGAGAAGTTATGGCCATTTTACCGAGAGTTGTCCAAACCTCCCAGGGGCGATATATATGTTGTCGTACCATCAAGTGTACAATGGAATATTGCCCAGACCATCAATGCCAAGGCAGTAACTCCCTTTTCTGGCCCAAGTGCGACTGCCAAGACGACAGACTGTCGAACTTGCGATAGACCGTCGCTGTGACCATCGTGCTGAGGCAGTGTGGCTTCATCATGGCCATCGTGCGATGATTAACCCAACAGACCATTGGAATAGTGATGGATCATCTCTCCGACTATTGTATCGAGGTATTGTGTCCTTTTTTGGCCATCAGACGACGGATGACCCGACGGACCATCGTACTTGCGACGGTCCATCGCTCCGATCGTTGCAGACCCCGTTCAACAATTTTTAACTCATTTTAAAAAGGGGTTTTCTATCTTTCCACTCTTTTGTCAACCAGATATATTCCAAATGAAGCAAATGTATTTATTACTCATCTCTAGCATATGAAATATAGGGTTTTCCTCTCAAGATCAAATCTAAAACCCTTCTCCAAAATATCTAAGAGCTCACCATAGATTGTACAAGTGAGTTAATATTTGAGTTTCCCAATTTCAAAGGCTTCAAGAACCCTCTCCCATGAGTAAGAAGAGGAAGTTTAGAGCAAGCTTATACATCTAATTTCATAATCTAAGGTATTTTGGGTTTTGAACTAGGGTAATCCTTTCACCCTTGTGCCCAAAGGCTTATTTAAACTTTGATTTTCTGCAATCCATGAGGTTTTACATGAATTTGAATTAGGGTTTTCACCCATTGTTAGTGATTGCAATGTTTTGATGTTTTCCCATGAATTGAGATTCAACTGGCATGATTTTTACATGTTTACTTGAGAAATTGCAGCTGGGTCTATATCCCATGGTTTTAATCCTTGAGAATCTAATATTTGCAATGTTAGAGATATTGATGTATATGAGTATATTGAGATTTTGAGATAAATTGCTGTAATTTCTAGATTCTATGTGAGTTATGAATCTATATGTTACCTATTATGCTTTTGATGAGTTTTAACTTGAGATTGAATTATGGGTTAGTAAGCCCTACTTGGAAATTGCAATTTTATGAACTCTTGTGTTATAAGCACCCATGATTTGAGTATTTTGAGATTATTAAGAAATGATTTGACCTAATGGTCATAGACCTTTGAAATCCACTTCACTACATGAGATTACAGATTTGACTATTGGGTTCTTGGTGAACCATGATATTATTCTAAAAGTGGATTTTTAATGAGATGAGCGAAGATAATCTAAAGGGAGTAGTATTTAGCATCGAGTGGGTAAGTTACTATAGTTTCTTACCCCAGAACTACGTGCCATCGTAGGTTGGGACTGAGGCCGAGTTTATTATTGGGCTTAAGGCCGAGTTGATATTGGGCCCGAGTCCGAGTTAAGTGATCACTGAATCTAGGTTATACTCCCTAGCAAAGAGTATGACGCTCCTCCCTAACGTGGGGTCTCTTCCTTAGGAGGAAAAAATGTTGGACTCCATGTAGCTCGCATGGTTTATATCGGTTACGAGAACCTTCCTTGATATAAGAAATTTTCCTAATAGTAAAGTTGCAAACTTGTTCCCTAACTAAAGGATTTCCTTGATATAAGTTATTTCCTAGGACTAAATTATTTCCCCTCGACATAGTATTTTCCATAAAGTTTTAAGGTAAGTTATTTACCTAAACTAGAGTATCTTTCCATTGAGATAGAATGATTTACCGAAAGCTTGAAATGAGATATTTTGCTAAAGTGAATGAAATTCCTTCAAGTATGTTTCAAAGTTATATGATTCCAAATTCTAAATATTTGAGTTCAAAGAGTTATAATTTCTTAATCATTAAAGAAGTTTTAATCTCCATGAGACATATGAATGAGTTGAAAGTATTGTTTTAAGATCCTTTAGCCTTAGAGTATTGAGAATAAGAGAAGATTTCCGATTTCAAAGTTAAAGTATGATGAATCACGAGATTTGTGTTACATGCTCTATCCTACATGATTTATGAGCTTTACAATTTATACTTATTCAAGCCATGTGAGTTGTCCCATATTGCATGCATGATTTGATTGAAGAGTATTTATACTGTTTTATATAAATGCATATAACCGCATATACTCAGTACATTCCTAAGTGTTGATCCACATATACGTCTATGTGCTACACTGTCTTATAATGTAGGTTCGGGTGCTCAGTCCCAGCCTTGTCAGTGATTCCCGAGTACCTTTGTCTATATTTCTCCAGTGGTGAGTCCTCATGGATTTGATGGCCTATCTCCACATATTTCAGTACTCGAGTGTTTATGTTATTATTTTTAGTTTATTTCGATTCAATTAGGGACCTGTCCCAACGACTTTCTAGTTCATAGATTAGTAGAGGATTGTCAGACTAGTGTTGGATTCTTGCTATGTGGAGATTTCCAATATTTTAGTCATTTGGACCTAGTATTTTCTTTGTATTTCCTATCGATTGATATGTCAATACCCATGTTTGGTTTATTTCATTCTTGAAATGAGTATTATAAGTAGAAACCAGCTCAAAGGTTTTTTTTGGGGATACTTGTATCCTTAAGCACCGTGTGATGTCCCAGAAGGTGATTTTGGGTCATTACAGTATGCTAAGGTATGGGTCGTATGCTGACTAGTTTTATGTTTCCATGTGCTTAGCTTAGTGGAATCTATCTGAAGTACGGTTTAAGGTATGGTTTAAGGTACCATTCATACCATAAGATACTATCTATGCTCGTGAATTTGTATCCTAGACATTTTATGGGTCCATGGTGAGACCTAGGGTATAGGTTAGGGTACAACTCGTACCCTAGGTTATGGTTAGTCATGGGGGTCGTACCCTCCTAGAGTTGATATTACACTATTAAGATGAGGACTTTATGGATATTTCCTACCCCAAAACCATTAAGTCCACTCACTATATAACATGTTGTAGCCTCTCATAACATATTTTGGAAGATCAAAACTCACCAAAAAAACACTCTCTAACTCAATCTTGAATATTGGAGGCTAGGGTTGAAGAGTTGTTCTTCTAGAGGATAAAGGGGTCAAGTTCCTTCTGTGAATCGTCTTATATAAGGCATGTATCTCTTCCCTCATTGTTTGTTCAAAATATCATGTGTTTTGAACACTAATTTTAACTTGTAAATGGTGCTTTTAAATTCAAATTTTGAGTGTTTAAATGCATAGTGATGGGTATTGTTTAATCTTTCTTAAATTTATGTTTATACATGTTCTTGGTGATGGTATGCACATGTTGGTTCTTGTTTAATTGTCGTTTAACAATTGGATCATGAGTTACACTAAATTTGATGATTTATACTTGGGTTTTGGTCTTAATGATTGTATGCCCTCAAGGCGTTTGTGAAAATATCTAAGAGAAATAACTACTAACTTGTTAATGGTGTGTTGAACTAGGAAATTGGTCTAGTGAATATGAAATAATTATGGTATTGGCCTAATGAATATAAATGCTTGGTAAATGGCTTTGTGAAGGCCTTTATGGCCATGTAATGTGTTAATTTGGTAACTTTGGTGGTATGACAACTAAAAGGGTTGGAGTCCCTAAGTGTGGAATTGAATTATCTTTCTAACTAAAGTTTGGTAAAAGAATACTGATGAAGAATGAATGTTTTATAAAGGTCTAGATGACCATAAATAGATTTGCATGGTGTTATGAACTAAGACATTGGCCTAATAAAATGATTGGTTGTTAAATGGATTTATAAAGATCGTGTGGTCATATGTGTAATATTGAATCGTAGCCTTGATGGATTGAATTGTTTAACGAGGTTTGTGTCCTTATGTGTTGAGTTAAATGGGTGTTAATAAATGGTTAAAAGGGTCAGTGTCCTAATTTTTAACTAGTAATAGTTATGATAGTTCGTGGTTAAGGTCCACTTACCATATAATATGTGGCGGCTTGTGGTTAGTGTCCACTTGGCATATATGTGAGGTCTTGTGGTTATGATCCACATTCCAAATAAGTTGGTTTACGGTTAGTGTCCACTTACCATATAAGATGAGACAGTTTGTGGTAATTTTCCACTTACCATATAAAATGTGACGTCTTGTGGTTAAGGTCACTTACCATATAAAATAGGATGTCTTAAGGATAGGGTCATCTTGCCTAATGTAATGGAGAATTTCAATGTTCTAAACTATAAAGGTGGAACATTTGAGTCCTTCACTCTATGTATCATGAATGAGTGCTTTAAGAATGCATTTTATGACTTGTTTGTTCATTTGGCCCGTTATGTATCTATATATATGTGTTTCTTCATATATGCGTATATAAATATAAATGTGGTTCCATATGATGGTTTGACTTAGTTTGAATAACTATACTATTTTATCCTTATCCTTGAGTTACATGCTAGTACTACAACCGCTAACTATCTCTAAACTCTATGCCCCTACGTGACATAGGGGCCATAACTTTTTCTTCTCTTCCTGCACAATGACTAGGTTTTTGAGCAGATCATATGTTCATATTGAAGTGGTGAGCTTTCATTCTTCGGAAGGCATACATTTCATAGTCTCTTATCTTATGTCTCAGACTTATTTTAGACTTGGTTCTAGCTATTGTCAGGGGAATGTCCCGACATACTATAGTCATCGGTTTTGAATAGGCTTTGTGGATGATTGTGGACTTGGTTATGTTGGATTTTTGTTAATATTAAAGGGTTGTCTAGATGTTTCTTAAGCTATAATTGTAGTCTTGTTTCCGCCATCTTATTTTATAGCCAAAATTTATCTAGCAACTTGTAGATTGATGTGATGGTTAGGTTGGGTCAATGGAAAGATCTATAGTCCTTGTTGGGCTCGGGATGCCCATAATACAAGGCCTTATTCTAGGTCATGTCAAGTTGGTATCAGAGCCTACGCTCATGGTCAATCGGGAGTCCACAAAGCCATGTCAAGTAGAGTCTATTTAATGGATGTGTAGCGCGCTACACATATAAGATAAAGGTTATGAGACATTTAGGAATGTTCACTTTTTATTCTCTTATTTCGAGCTATAGAGCCTAAGGTATTGGATTCCTCTAATTTTTGTTTGCTCATTTTTTAGATCATGCCTCCCCAATGATCTGAAGCACATGAAATCTTTTTTTTCCCAACTGGAGATGATGTTGATCGGACTCATTCTACTTGTGGAGTCCATACTAGGTATAGAGGTGCGGTACCTGATGGTTTAGGAGTTCTACCGGTTCCCTTTAATCCTCTATTGTTACCTCAAGGGGATGTTACTAATGTTGAGTTTCATCGCTTCATTACTCAGTTGAATCAATCAGTAGCTAGTTAATTCAGGTGCAATGTTCTTGTTTCTTCATCCTCTGAGGCCACAAGGTTTAGACTATTCATGAGGTTACACTGTCCTATGTTTACGGGTGTAATAGTTGTCGAAGATCATCAAGTTTCACTAATTAAATAGAGAAGATCTTTCGAATTATGTATGCGTCAAATATTGATGCTACTGATTTTTCTTCCTATTAATTGAAAGATGTGGCATACTAATGGTACAATGAGTGGGAACAATTGAGAGGTGAGGATACAAATTCTGCCATGTGGGAGGATTTCTCTAGTACCTTCTTAGACCGCTTCTTTCCTAAAGAGTTGATAGAAGTGAAAATGGAAGAGTTTGTGAAATTGAAGCAAGGTAGATGTCTATTAAGGAGTATGCCTTTAAATTCAACAAGTTTTCTAGGTATGCCATTGAGATAGTTTTTAGCATGAGAGCTAGGATGCATAAGTTTTATTTAGGACTGTCTCTCAAATTGGTCCTTGAGAGTAAGGTGGTTGTCTTGATCAAAGACATGGACATCTCTAGGTTAGTTGTGTATATGCAACAGGTAGAGAAAAAGAAAAATAAATAAACTGATAGTGATGAGAGCTAGAGTAAGATATCTCTACACTCTGAATAATGTGGAGGCCAGCAGTCTAGTGGTAAGTGGTCCAAAAGGAATAATTGTGTGAGTGGTGATTGTTCAGGCTAATAGGGCCAATCAACACTGACCTACTTTTCTTATAGATTCTTTCGTAAGAATCATCATGGTGAGTGTGATAAGGAAAGGAACAGGTGTTTTAGATGTGGACAGATTCAGCACATATAACGAGAGTGCCCTTCTCTAGTGGTTGTTTAGGCCAATAGGACCTTTATTGCAACTTTAGCTACTCAAGCATCAAAGGGTGTTGTTTATGGTTCTGCTTTTTATTCCTGTTCCAAAACAGGCCAGAATCAGTTGTATGCACTTACTACCTGCTAGGAGTTTGAGGAATCACCGAATGTTGGCTTCAGGTATGTTGAAAATTCTTTTTTCGTGATGTGTATGCTTTACTTATTATAGGGTCTCCTCTCTCTTCTATAACCCCATTTGTGATTGTGTATTTTTTTTATACCAATGTTATTTTAGACTACTTTTTTGTTCTACCATGGTAAAAGACTGTGGTTGTATGGAATCTACAAGCGGTGTGTGGTAGCTACTGGTAGTAAAGAAACTCTTGATGATTTAATAGAGTTGGCATATGGTTTATTTTGTTGTTATTCTAGGGTTACTTTGTTGAGTAGTGTTCATGGATGGATGTAAGAAATAAATCCTTATGGATGAGGTGTCAATGGGAAAGTATAATTTCCATAGGACTTACCCTCTAGCTTAAGTCCCCTTCTTCTGATTTTCCATGTTTCTATATTGAGAGAGTATATAGATAATCTTTTGATGGTTGTTTCCCTTGAGGAATGTTGGTATTTTAGAATCTTTGACCTATGAGGAGGTCCCTGTAAGGGTCTCGGGTTGACAATTTTGTTGATTGCAAATGAAACATGCAGCTTCAATGAAGGTTCTATGGAGGAACAAATAGTCTGAGGAAGCAACTTCAATGGAAAAAGAGGACATGAAGTCCGAGTATCTTTATTTGTCCTCCTTTATAGGAACTCATGTTTGAGATGTGTGTGATGGTGTTCTTGATTTGATTTATGTCCTTGATAATCAATGGATTAAATTCCACAAACTTTTACATGAAAGAGTATCTTTAATGGACAATGGGTTGGAGTCCTAAAGTCAATGGAATCAATGGTTGATTGATAATGATCTTGGCATATGACTTGTCTTTGTTGTATGTCCTTGTTTTTATATCATGGTTTAAGGTTATCTTGGTGATAAATGGTGTGTTATCTTGTGATGTTCTTTACTTAAGCATCATTCAAGGACGAATTATCCTAAGTGGGGAGAATGAAACAACCTAAACCTTGGCCCTTGCAAAAATTCTTGGGTTTTGTATAAACTGCCCTTAGTACGACTCTAAGGTACTAGTCGTACCCTAGTATCTGAATTTTTCCCTCTCTCTCATATTCTATCCACTATAGTTTGAGTTATATTCTATCCAAAATATGGTTTATCCCCTCTCAAGTTATATGTTAGGGTATAGGTCATATGTTGACTACTCATATGTTACCATATGCTTAGCTTAGTAGAATCAGTTTGGATTACGATTTAGGGTATGGTTTGGGGTACCATTCATCCACTAATATATGAGGCATGCTTATGAAGTTGTATCCCGGATAGTTTAGGGGTCCATGGTGAGGCCTAGGGTACGAGTTAGGGCATCACTCATACCCTAGGGTATGGTTATTCATGGGAGTCGTACCCTCCTGGGAATTCATTATACAACTTTTAAGATGAGGACTTTATGGATATTTCCAACCCCAAAACCCTTAAGTCCTCTCAATATATAATATGTAATAGCCTTTCATAATATATTTTGGAAGATCAAAACTCGCCAAAATACACTCTCTAACTCACTCTTGAAGATTGGAGGCTAGGGTTTGAAGAGGTGTTCTTCTAGAGGCTAAAGGGGTTAAGTTCCTTTCGTGAATCATCTTATATAAGGAGTGTATCTCTTACCTCTTTGTTAGATCAGAATATCAAGTGTTTTAGACAATGATTTTGACTTGTAAATGGTGGTTTTGAAATAAAATATTGAGGGTTTTAATGCATAGTGATGGATGTCGTTTACTCTTGCTTAAACTTGTGTTTTTAGAAGTTTTTGGTGATGGTATGCACATATGGGTTCTTATTAAATTATGGTTTACCAAATAGGTCGCGAGTAACCCTAGATTTGATGATTTCTCCTTGGGTTTTGGTCTTAATGAATTTATGCCCTCATGGTGTTTGTGAAACTATCTAAGAGAAATAACTAGTGACTTGTTAATGGTGTATTAAACTCAGACATTGGTCTAATGAATATGAATAAATTATGTCATTGTCTAATGAATATGAGTACTTGGTAAATGTCTATGTGAATGCCTTTATGGCCATGTAATGAGTTAATTTGGTAACTTTAGAGATATGACCACTAGAAGGGTTGGAGTCCCTACGTGTGGAATTGAATTGTGTTTTGAACAATTGTTTGGTATAAGAATCCTAATGAAGAATGAATGGTTTGTAAAGGTCTATATGACCATAAATGGATTTACATGGTGGTATGAACTAAGATATCGGACTAATTAAATAATTGGTTGTTAAATAGGTTTATAAAGATTGTGTGGTCATATGTGTAATATTGAGTTGTAGCCTTAGTGGATTGAGTTGTCTAAAGAGGTTTGAATCCTTGTGTTTTGTTGAATGGGTGTCAATGCATGGATAGAAGGGTCAGAGTCCAAATTGTCAACTAGTACTGGTTGTGACAGTTCGTGGTTAAGGTCCACTTACCCTATAAGAGGTAGTGACTTGGGGTTAGTGTCCACTTTCCATATATGTGAGGTCTTGTGGTTAGGTTCCACATGCCAAATAAGTCAGTTTGTGGTCAGTTCCCACTTACCATATAAGATGAGACAGTTTAAGGTTAGTTTCAACTTACCATATAATATGTGTCAGTTTGTGGTTAAGGTACACTTTCCATATAAAATAAACCAGCTTAAGGTTAGGGTCCCCTTGCCTAGTGTAACAAAGAAATTCAATGTTCTAAAATATAAGGGTTGAAGGTTTAAGTCGTTCACTCCATGTCTCATGAATGAGTGCTTCAAGAACTCATGTTGGGACTTGTTCTTTGTTTTGCCATTTAAGTACCTATGCATATGTGTATCTTCATATATGCCTATATAGATATAATTGTTGTTGCATATGATGGTTTGAATATGTTTGAATAATTTCTCTATTTTATGCTTATCCTTGAGTTTCATGCTAGTAGTGCTCAAACCACTAACCGTCTCAGGTGCTATGTCTTTAGGAGACATAGGTGTCGGAGCTTCTTCCTCTCTTCCAGCACAGTAACGAGGTGTTCGAGCGGATCGTGTATTGACATTGAAGTGGTGAGCTTCTATTCTTTGAAAGGCATACATTTTATAGTCTTTTATCTTATGTCTTAGACTTGTTTTAGACTTTGTTCTGGCTATTGTCGGGGGCATATTCCGACATATTATTTACATTGGTTTTGTACAGGATTTGTGGATGACTTTGGAGTAGGGTATATTGGATATTTGTTGATATTAATGGATTTTTTAGATTCTTCTTAAGCTATGATTGTAGTCTTGTTTCCGCTATCTTATTTTATAGCCAAAATTCATTTGGCAGTTGTGATTATTATGGTGGTTAGGGTGGGTCAACAATGTGACCTCGGATCCTTGTTGGGCATAGGATGCCCATACTACAAGGCCCGATTTCAGGTCATGTCATGTTCTCTCCTTGTGGAGGTTATCCGGGAAGTTGTTCCTACAGCATAAGAGCCCAATACCTCATCTTTTTTAGCTTTTGCAATCTTTTTATCTGTTGACTTTCGGGGATGAAAGTCCTTTTTGTAATGGATATTGTAATGACCCTTATGGTCATTTTTCATAATTTTGTTTATTTTTTTTATTACATCTTTTCAATAGTTACCCTAAGTCATTTTTGACTAGTTGGGACTAGCTGCTTAGTTACCAAGCATTTTGTTTGTTTTTTAGAGTCAACTTCATGTTTGGTAGTCTAGGCAAGTATGAAAAGGCCACCAATGAAAACCTTCAGTTAAACGATCTTGAATGCAAATTATGACTGTGCCATAAGCTCCTAAATAATGATTATAGGCTAGGTAAACCTTTGGTTCGGGTAGCAATGCACCCAAGACCTACTAGTCAAAAAGTTAGAATATTGGTAATTTGCGTGTGGCACCCATATTTAGTTGAAAATACTGCGATTGGAAAATCTAACTTCGGCATTGCTTCCAAAACATTGAATTTAGTATGGTTACATAGATCATTTGCTAAAATTTGATTCCGAACGAGTCCTGAGGCATTGCTGAAAACTTGATAGATTTCCCTAATATATGGTGTATTGTGATCCCACAAAAGTAACCATGAGCGCACTATGGAAATCAAAGTGATTCCTACATAGATCGCCCGTGGGTGATGACAGTCCAATTCATGGCGATAGCAACATCACTTTACCTAAATGGGCTATAAATAGACCCCAAGGTCGTAATTTTGACCATATTCTCTTCATACTTAATACCAAAACACCCTAAATGGGTATGATGACTTCAAATGGAGTCTTTGGAGAATCTTGGAAGCTTGATTACATCTTTTAATGAAAATATCTTCGGATTTCATGTAAGAATCCTTAAAATCCACACTTGAATTTCTTGAATTTTTTATGAAAACCCCAATATCTTAAGGGCTTTGTTTTAGCCCAAAATTAATTTGGTTTCACCCATTTCTTGAGTGTTATGATTCATTGATGTTGTATGAATATTAGGTTGGACTTGGAAACGTGATTTCCTCAAGTGGGACCAACTTGGGGTTTTTGGTGTCATTTTTTACTGAAGCACAATAGTGCAATATGGGTATCATTATTCTCATAATGAGGATTAGATTACAATTATGAAGTGTTATAGAACTTGTGTCTTGTGAAATAAAGACAAGTATTGGTGAATGATGTTAGGATTTGTAGTTTGGCTTTGAGGTAGGCATTTGTCTACTCTTCTGTAATACCCCGAGACTTTAACCAATAATTCAACCATTAATCAAGATCATGAGAAATAAATTATAGTGTTTTGGGTTGTTTTATGATCAAGGATGATGTGTATTAAGGCCTTAAAGATGTCCTAACGATTGGGTGAATCAAAACATTCCTTACCAATTGAATTCTTAGGAAGGATTTTTCCATATTCAACTTCAAATGAGTATATCTCTTGTTATAATATGATTTATTGATCCCATGACCTACCAAAAGATATATAATTGAATTATCTTTCAAACTATATCAATTTCTCAAAAATCCGATATCGGAGCAAAGAGTTAGGCCCATTTTACTCTAGCATGTCAGGCTGCAAAACTGAGTGACGACATTCATGATAAGCTGTCACGAGCGTGACGGCTTCTCACCAATGTCATCATCCCTGGGAAGATTTCCGACCCCAGTGATGACATTTTGTGATAAGCCATTACGCCCGTTATGCCTTATCACCAATGTCGTCAACCTTAACCAGAAAAATGAAAATTTCACCATTTTGTGACGACATTTCGTGACGACTTGTCACCGGTTTAACGGCTTGTCAAGGATGTCGTCAGCTATTTCTTCCAGCAACTAAGGGAAGATTTTGCAACTGTATTTTGGTCTTTTCCACCCCTTTTTAACCTCTATATATATCCAAAATAGGGGAGAGAAATTCATTTCTCTCCAATTCCCTTCCAAGAATATTCAAGAATCTAAGGTTTTCTCTCAACCCAAAAATCAAACCTTCTTCCAAGAAATTCAAGAATCTTCCAAAGATTTCACCAAGTTGTTCAAGAATCAAGTTCTCCAAGTCAAAGGCATCAAGAAACTTAACTCGAAAGTGTACAGAAGAGTTTCCAATCAAGTTTGTTCATCTTAAAAATCATAATCCAAGGTATGTAGGGTTTGAACAAGAACACTTCCTTCATTCTTGTGCCCAAAGATTTATTTTCTATTGAATTTCATAATTTTTTTGCAAAGTGGGTTTACACCCAAATTACTTTATCAAGGATTTATGAGATTTGAGCTATACAAGATTGACATACATGACTACTTCATTGTATTATTTCTTAAATTGAGAATTTATACCATGAGTTGTATATTGTTATCATGAAATGATGATTTCTTAATGATTTAAGGTAAGTTTCATGATTTATACCTTTCATTGAGAAGTTTGACTATTGAATATATATTGATATTGAGCTTGAAAGTCAAGAATGAGTTTTCTGATGTTTTCTTGAAGTTTTGACATTTGATTGAGTTAATGAGCAAGTACACTTGATGTTGAGAAAGGTTGTTTGAGTTTGAGTCGGGTTGGGAATCCATAATTGTTTGATTTAAAGATGAGAAATATTTATTATTTGGTCCCTATGATAGACCCTTGAGTTGATTAAGGTGGATTTCCTAATGAGTTCTAAGCTTAAGTCTAGGAGTAGTATTTAGCACCGAAAGGGAAGTGAGGGTTTAGCCCATCCAACTTCCCCAGAAGTACGTGCCACCATAGAATTAAGATTAAGGGCCAAAGGCCAAGATAGTGATCACTAAAGTTAAGGTGCTACTCCAATGGCAAGGATAGAACAGCTCTCCCCAACGTGATAAGATGTTGGACTCCATGTAAGATCACTTGGTTTATGTCGGTTATAAAAAACTCCCAAGTCCATAATAGTTAAGTTTCTTAGGACACCAGGTCACTCTAAGTCTTAAGTAAAAGAGTTTCGAGTTGAGTCCAATGGTTTATAAGATTTATGAAGCATGCGTTATTATTGATGATTTATGGAAATATGTGTCAGGTAACTCAATCGAAGAGAGTCATTATTACCAGCATGCATGATTTTCATATACATTTATTATATTATTTAAATATTTCCTTCACCCCCACATACTTAGTACATTCCCAAGTACTGATTCCCATACTCTTTTGTGTTCTATATTTTCTTGTGATGTAGGTTCAGGTGCTCAGTCTCAGCAGCGATAGTGATCTTCGAGAACCTCTATCTACATTCTTGCAGTTGGTGAGTCCTTTGGTTTGAGGACCTATGTCCCTAATTTTGTCTTGATAGTAGATGGTTGTTTATTTTTAGTTTAGTACGAGTCAATAAGGAATCTGTCCCAATGGCTCCTCAGTCTTATGTAGTAGAGGCTTTGTCAGACTAGAGTACTAGTATGTACAGAACTTCAGTATTTTGATTGTGCAGGATAGTATTTCTTCGTATTCCAGTATGTTCATGACATGATTATTCTTCCTTGTTACAACTTGATTATTGTCATAGTGAGTTATAGAAGTGATAACAGGCTTAGAGGGTTAGCTTGAGTCCGCATGTGGGCTTAAGCATTGTGTGACATCTCGAGATGGGATCTTGGGGCTTTACAATCTTGGTATCAGAGCCTAAGGTTTAAATAATCCTAGGGAGTCTGATAAGATGCGTTACATAGAGTCTTGATCATCGGTGTGTAGCGTGCCACATCTATAACCAAGAGGCTAGGGGACATTTTAGGAAAATTCATTTCTTTCTTTCAGAAGTCTATCATGCCTACGACTATTTCTCTCTTCTATTAATTCGTATTCTCTTATGACAGAAAATGCCTCCTCGTAGAGCTCGCAAAAACTATGAACGACCTCAACCCATTGATCCTTTATTAGGATGGTGAGTCATGTCGAATTCCAGGCAGTTTTTCAAGCGCTAGACTAGGTAGTTTCCTCCAATGCTCAGGCTAATGTTCAGGTCATAGTTCCACCTCCACCAGAAGGTAATTCAGCGGCAGCTCCTATTCGTGATTTTATGTGGATGAATCCGACAGAGTTTTATGGGTCAAGGGCAGGTGAGGACCCACAAATGTATCTTGATGAGGTTAAAAAGATTACCTAAATTATGCATTTAATAGAGGAAGAAAGTGTGGATCTAGCTTCCTATCACTTGAAAGATGTTTCTTATGATTGGTTGGAGATGTGGAGGAAGAGTAGAGGGAAGGATGCCGCTCCCATGATTTAGCATTTATTCCAGGATACGTTCTTACACCGATTCTTTCCCCCGGATCTGAGGGAAGCGAAACTAGAATAATTTATGAACTTGAGATATGGCTCTATGACAGTTAAGGAGTATTGTCTTAAATTCAACCAGTTATCTAAGTATGCTCCCGGTATGATGGTTGATTTTAGAACCAGTATGAGTAAGTTTTTAACTAGCGTATTGAGTTACATTGTGAAAGAGTGTAGGTCCACTATGCTCAATAGGGACATGGATCTTTCTAGATTAATAATACATGCTCTGAAGATTAAAACGGACAAGGTGAAAGAGAGAGAGAGTGAGAGGGAATAAGAGAGTTAGATCAGAGCAGCAGGGATATAATCCGACTATATTTTCTGTAGGAATTCGCCCTCAGTTCTAAAGCCGTTCATTTGTGCCAGCGCCGTCATCAACTAGTGCCCCCACATCCTGAGTCAGGATGGAGCAAGGTAATAGGCCTACTGTGTCCAGGTCTTAGGACAATGTGAGTAATAGATCTAACTATCTCCCGTGTTCTAAATATGGTAGGACGCATCTCAGAGAGTGATGGCTGAGCAGAGAGTTTTTTTTAGTTGTGGGAAGTTGGTCCACATACTCAGAGATTGTCCATATGCTAGACAAGAGAGCCGTGATGTTCGTCCAACCCTTTTAGTTCGTCCAACTCCTACTCAGGGTGCCTCATATAGTACTGCTGGTGGTCAGTTCCAGAATCGTTTTTATGCTATACCACTCCATCAGGAGAAGGAGGATTCACCAGATGTTGTTACTGGTATGCTCCGTGTATTTTATTTTGATGTGTATGTGATGATGGACCCTGGGTCAAGTCTTTATTATGTGACTCCATTGGTGGCTGTGAATTTTGAGATCAATGCTGAAAAAATTCCTGAGCCTTTTCTAGTTTCTACCACAGTAGGTGAATCTGTTATTGCTAAGCAAGTATATAAGAAGTGTCCTATCACTGTCCTTCACAAAGTCATGTTTGCAGATTTGATTGAGCTAGAAATGGTTGATTTTGACATTATTCTGGGTATGGATTGGCTTCATCTTGTTATGCGTCTATAGACTGTCGTACCTGTATAGTCAAGTTTCAGTTTCCCAATGATCCAGCCTTTTAGTGGTCCGGAAATTCTGTATCTCCCAAGAGTCATTTCATATCCTATCTTAAAGCAAGGAAATTTATATCCAAGGGTTGCATCTATTATTAATTTTGAGTTAAAGATACTAAGTCCGAGACTCCGACCATTCAGTCGATCAACGTTGTTAATGAGTTTCTTGATGTTTTTTTAGAAGATCTCCCAAGGTTACCTTCCAATAGAGAGATAGAATTCGGTATTGATCTTCTCCTCGATACACAACCTATTTCTACTCCTCCGTATCGTATGGACCCTGCAGAACTTAAGGAGTTGAGAGAGAAACTCAAAGATCATCTAGATAAAGGTTTCATAGGGCCTAGTTTATCTCTTTGGGGTGAACCCGTTCTATTTGTGCAAAAGAAAGATGGTTCATTGCCGATGTGCATTGACTATCATCAACTTAATAAAGTAACAGTCAAAAACAAGTACCCTCTTCCTAGAGTTGATGACCTTTTTGATCAGCTGCAAGGTGCCGGTTACTTCTCAAAAATTGATTTGAGATCCGGTTATCACTAACTTAAAGTCAGAGAGTAAGATATTCCCAAGATAGCTTTTCGCACCCGTTATGGTCATTTTGAGTTCCGGGTCATGTCCTTCGGGCTAAAAAATGCCCCAACATCTTTTATGGACCTCATGAATCGGGTGTTTAACCATTACCTGGATATGTTCATTATTGTGTTTATAGATAATATTCTTGTATACCCCCGAAGTGAGAACGACCATGCAGATCATCTCCGAATAGTCTTGCAAACCCTTAGAGATCACCAACTATTTTCCAAATTTAGCAAGTGTAACTTTTGGCTAAGGTCCGTTTCTTTTCTGGGTCATATTGTTTCTTCTTAAGGTATTTGAGTTGATCCTCAAAAGATAGAAGCTATGAAGAATTGTCCTAGACCTATTTCCCTATCTGATATTAGGAGTTTCTTGGGTCTAGCTGGCTACTACCGTCATTTTGTTGAGTGTTTCTCTTCCATTGCATCTCCGTTGACTCGGTTGACCCAAAAAAAAGTTAAATTCTAGTGGTCAGATTGTTGCAAGAAGAGTTTTCAGGAGTTCAAGACTCAACTTATTTCATCCCCTGTGATGACCTTGCCAAATGGTATAGATGAATTTGTGATTTATTGTGATGCTTCTAGAGTTGGTTTGGGTTGCGTGTTGATACAGAAGGGTAAGGTTATAGCCTATGCCTCCAAACGGTTGAAGCCGCATGAGAAGAATTACCCAACCCATGACCTTGAGTTAGTTGCAATGGTTTTTGCTTTAAAAATTTGGAGACACTACCTATACTATGTGTATGTCGATGTCTTTACGGATCATAAGAGTTTGCAGTATGTGTTTACTTAGAGGAAGTTGAATCTTCGGTAGAAGAAATGGTTAGAATTGCTAAAGGACTACGATATGAGCATGTTGTATCACCCAGGTAAGGCCAATGTAGTGGCAGATTCCCTTAGCAGGTCATCCATGGATAGTGTAGCATATGTTGAGGAAGATAAGAAGGAATTAGCTCATGAAGTGCATTCTGGATAGGTTGGGAGTTGGATTGATGGATTCAGCTAAGGGTAATGTTTTGGTCCAGAATAGTTCCGAGTCTTCTCTAGTTTCAGAAGTTAAGGAGAAGCAAGATATGGATTTTTGTTTTGTCAAACTGAAAGAGTCAGTTAAATACCAAAAAGTGGAGGTTTTCTCCTAAGGGGGAGATGGTGTGTTGAGATTTCAGAATAGCTTGTGTGTGCCTAATGTTGATGATTTGAGGCAGAGAATTATGGATGAAGCGCATGGCGCGCGATATTCTATTCATCCTGGTGGTACTAAGATATATCGTAATTTGAGGGAAATCTATTGGTGGAATGGTATGAAAAAAGATATAGCATTATTCGTAGAGAAGTGTACAACTTGGCAATAAGTTAAGATAGAACACCAAACACCCGATGGAATGATGCAATAATTCAGTATTCCTACTTGGAAGTGAGAGAAAGTGAATATTAATTTTGTGACTGGTTTACCTCCATCCCGACGTCATCATGATTCGATTTGGGTCATTGTAGACAGGTTCACTAAGACCGCGCATTTCTTACCAGTGCATAAATCTTTCACCGCTGAGGACTATGCTAATCTGTAAATTCGAGAATTGGTCAGGTTGCATGGAGTCCCTTTGTCTATTTTCTCTGATAGGGGTACTCAATTTACTTCTCATTTTTAGCAGGCTTTTTAGAAGGGTCTCGGTACCCAAGTTCATCTTAGCTCCGCTTTTCATCCACAGACTGATGGTCTGGCTGAGAGGACCATCGAGACCTTCGAGGATATGTTGAGGGCATTTGTTTTTTATTTCAAAGGAAGTTGAGATAAACATTTGCGATTGATTAAATTTGCTTACAACAATAGTTTTCATGCTAGCATTGGAATGGCTCCATTTGAGGCTCTATATAGAAGGTGATGTAGATCACCCATAGGTTGGTTTTAAGTGGGTGTAGTTGCTGTGATTGGACTTGATGCCGTGTTTGAGGCTTTGGAGAAAGTTAAGCTAATTCAGGAAAGGTTGAAGGTAGCCTAGAGTCGTCAGAAGTCATATGAAGATGTGAGAAGAAGAGATCTTGAGTTTGAGGTTGACGATTTGGTGTACTTAAAGATTTCACCCATGAATAGGGTGAAAAAGTTTGGAAAGAAAGGAAAGCTTAGTCCCCGATATGTCGGCCCTTATAGAGTTTTGCAACGTGTTGGGAAAGCAGCTTATGAGATTGAATTGCCTACTGAGTTGTCAGCTGTCCATCCTATTTTTTACGTTTCTATACTTAAGAAGCATATTGGTGACTCTTTTGTTGTTGATCCGTTAGAAAGCTTTGATGTTCAGGATAGCCTTTCGTATGATGAAGTTCCGGTTAAAGTCCTAGATTATCAAGTTCGTAGACTAAGAACTAAGAAAGTTCCCTTGGTCAAAGTTCTGCGGCAAAATCGATCTATCAAGGGTGCTACTTAGGAAGAAGAAGTAGATATGCCAGACAGATACCCTCATCTCTCCACCGCGAGTTCAAATCAAGATGAAGGTACTATTCTTTCTTAATTCCGTTTCCTTCTAAACCAGTGTATTCAGCTATATGGTTATTCTCACTAAGATTCGTGCATTTTGTGAAGTACTCAAAAGATTAGAGTAAAGTAATCCCTTTGAGTGAGTCATTCCATCTTTATGTCCTCATTTTTTTCTGTTGTTCTTGGCCTATCTGGCAACATTCGAGGGAAAATATTTCCAAGGTGGAGATATTGTAAAACCCCGAGACTTTAACCAATAGTGAAACCATGAATCAAGCTCATGAGAAATAAATTATAGAGTTTTGGGTTGTTTTCTGATCAAGGATGATGTGTATTTAGGCCTTAAAGATGTCCTAACGATTGGGTGAATCAAAACATTCCTTACCGATTGAATTCTTGGGAAGGATTTTTCCATATTCAACTTCAAATGAGCATATCTCTCGTTATACTACAAATTATTGATCCCATGACCTACCAAAAGATAGATAATTGAATTATCCTTCCAACTATACAAATTTTCCCAAAATTCGATATCAGAGCAAAGAGTAATGTCCATTTTACTCTGGCATGTCAGGCTACAAAACTGAGTGACGACATTCGTGATAAGCTGTCACGAGCGTGACGGCTTGTCACCAATGTCGTCATCCCTAGGTAGATTTCCAACACCAGTGATGACATTTTATGAAAAGCCGTCACGCCCATGACGCCCTATCACCAATGTCGTCAACCTTAACCAGAAAAATAAAATTTTTACCCTTTTGTGACGACATTTCATGACAACTTGTCACCGGTTTGACGGCTTGTCACGGATGTCGTCATCTATTTCTTCCAGCAATTAAGGGACAATTTTCCAAGGGTATTTTGGTCTTTTCCACCCCCTTTTAACCTCTATATATATCCAAAATAAGGGAGAGAAATTCATTTAACTCCAATTCCTTTCCAAGAATATTCAAGAAGCTAGGGTTTTCTCTCAACCCAAAAATCAAACCTTCTTCAGAGAAATTCAAGAATCTTCCAAAGATTTGACCAAGTTGTTCAAGAATCAAGTTTTCCAAGTCAAAGGCATCAAGAAACTTAACTCAAAAGTGTAAACACGAGTTTCCATTCAAGCTTGTTCATCTTAAAAATCATAATCCAAGGTATGTGGGGTTTGAACAAGAACACTTCTTTCGTTCTTGTGCCCAAAGATTTAATTTCAATTGAATTTCATGATTTTTTCGCAAAGTGGGTTTACACAAAAATTATTTTGTCAAGGATATATGAGATTTGTTTTATATAAGTTGACATACATGACTACTTCATTGTTTTATTTCATAATTTGAGAATTTATGCCATATGTTGTATATTATTATCATGAAATGATGATTTCTAAGTGATTTAAGATAAGTGTCATGATTTATGCCTTTCCATGAGAAGTTTGACTATTGAATATATGTTGATATTGAGATTGAAAGTCAAGAATGAGTTCTATGATGTTTTCTTGATGTTTTGACATTTGATTGAGTTAATGAGAAAGTACACTTGATGTTGAGAAAGGTTGTTTGAGTTTAAGTCGAGTTAGGAATCCACAGTTGTTTTGATTTCAAAATGAGAAATATTTATGATTTGGTCCCTTTGGTAGACCCTTGAGTTGAATAAGGTGGATTTCCTAACCAGTTCTAAGCTTAAGTCTGGGAGTAGTATTTAGCACCGAGCAGAAAGTGTGGGTTTAGAGCATCCTACTTCCCCAGAACTACGTGCCACCGTAGGATTAAGATTAAGGGCCAAAGTCCAAGATAGTGATCACTAAAGTTAAGGTTCTACTCTGATGGCAATGATAGAATAGCTCTCCCCAACGTGGGCAAGACGTTGGACTCCATGTAAGCTCACATGGTTTATGTCGGTTATAAGAAACTCCCAAGTCCATAATAGTTAAGTTTCTTGGGCCACCAATTTATTCTATGTCTTAAGTCAAAGAGTTTCGAGTTGAGTCCAATGGTTTATGAGATATATGAAGCATTTGTTATTATTGATGATTAATGGAAAATATGTTTTAGGTAACTCAAGCGAAGAAAGTCATTAATACCAGCATGCATTATTTTTTTATACATTTATGATATTATTTAAATATTTCCTGCACCCTCACAAACTCAGTACATTCCCAAGTACTGATTCCCATACTCTTCTGTCTTCTATATTTTCTCATGATGTAGGTTCACGTGCTCAGTCTCAGCAGTGACAGTGATCTTTGAGTACCTCCATCTACATTCTTACAGATTATGAGTCCTCATGGTTCAAGGACCTATGTCCTTGATTTTGTCTTGATAGTTGATGGTTGTTTATTTTCAGTTTAGTACAAGTCAGTTGGGGATCTGTCCCAATGGATCCTCAGTGTTATGTTGTAGAGGCTTTGTCAGACTAGAGTACCAGTATGTACACAACTTCAGTATTTTGATAGTGCAGGACATTATTTCTTTGTATTCCAGTATGTTCATGACATGATTATTGTTCCTTGTTACAACTTGATTATTGTCATAGGGAGTTATATAAGTGATGACAGGCTTAGAGGGTTATCTTAAGGCCGCATGTGGCCTTAAGCACCATGTGGCTTCTCAGTATGGGATCTTGGAGTGTTACATCTTCTTTGTAAGGTTACTTTGTGTCTCGGCAAATTGTGATCACTTTCCACAGATTATGGTTAATGGCCTATAGAGATGATATTCCTCATAATTATGAGGTATTCCTTATTAATGCATTATTTATCCTAGATGTAAGATGCATATTGATGTATTATGCCTCTTATATACGAGATGCCTCATATATAAAAGAAAAGCATAGTTATGCCTTATGGTTTATGGAGATTTTATGCGTCATAATTACACTACAAATGATAAATATGAGATGATGTATGAATATGATTTTATATGGGTACTAGATATGTATGAAGTACTAGGCTATGGTTATGATGTAGTAATTATTCCAGAGATATTATTGGGCCCAAGGCCGTGTTATGATATGAGTTGACCATTCGAGAAGTGTCGATCCTTGTAAAAGATGTGATTGTATTTTATTAATTTATTAATGCTTATGGTTACATTATATGAATATTGTTGATAGCATGCATAGATTTTGTACATTCATGATCGTTGCATTGATGATTAATACGATTTTGATTACATGATAATATTGTAATTGTTGTCACTAACTTAGGGTTAAATCCCACTTTCTACCTTAATAATGGATTTCTTCATAATAATAAATGCTAGTCTTTAATGAATAACTTATAGCTAAAAATATTAATAAAATGTTTTTGAGACTTTACCGAAATATGTTTTGGTGTATGATTTAATATTACTGATCACTCTCGTCATGATAGATTCTGAACCCTTATTTACTTTTATAATGATTTTGTCCCAAAGTACACTCTAGGTGACTAACTTATGAATTTACACTCTTTTAGCCACGGATTGAGCCCGTGCACCTATTAAATCCACATACACATCTCTCAGGTATGGGATAGAGAAAGTTGTTGAATTGATAATATAAATTCCAGATAAGTCCTGATGAAAGTTATAATATTCATGTTATGTATATATGGTTATTGATAAGGTGATATTGATGATGAGCAATAGATTTCAAAAGTATACTCTACCTTGCTTCCCTTTTTTATGTTTATTTACTTTATGCCTTGTGGGGCTTGTTCTTTACTTTGGCCCTTATAGGGATCGCTCTCTATTATTGACATTGATTTGGATAGTATAATGGAATGATGATATTTGGAAAGATTGGAGGATATTATTATGATATGATGATACCCGACAAGGCCAAAGGATATTATGTTGATGTGATGAAGAATGTTATGATGATGATATTAATACCCGAAAAGACAGGAGGATAATTATATTGATGTGCCTAAGTGCATATCTACCAGTTTAAGTTCATGTAGATATATGTATAACAACTATATATACCCAGTTAAGCCAGAGGAATATTATGATGTGGATAATGATGATGATGATAATTGTTATGATCTTGATGGTTATGATGCTGGTATTATGATATTATGGATTCTGTTTCATTCATAGTTTCTTACGCATTGTGTATCAGCTGTATACACCTATGTCCGTCAGCTCGTATGGGAGGGTTACATAGTTATGAGTTATGATTATGCCTTATGTTGTTTTATGTCGATTGAACCTTCCAACCCTAGGGTGTTGGGGGAACACATAGGCTCAGATAGGTAATTGGTTGTCCAAAATATCCAGTTACTCATGTTGTTATTTATATTGTTATTGTCATTATTATCATCATTGTTATGGCTAGTTTATGAAAGATTGGTCATTGATTCGGTATGTAGATTTGAGGTGTGATTTTGGTCAATTCTATATTATGAATACATTACTATGCATGATCAATTCATAATGAGACATATGGACTAGAAACCCTGATCATGTTAGTACTAAATCCTTCTAGGATTATGTGACCTTAAAACAAAGATATGATGATCCAGGTTGCACTTTGAGATGAACTTACCTATATATGTATCTCTATGTATATTTATCTATAGCATTACCATATATCTCTTCCTTTATTTGTTTTGATTGTCTATTCATTCCTTGGCCTTGTATATTATTATATATATTTTTTCGCCCTCTATGTGTGTATTGACTAGGAATATATGATATTCCAGAGTATTGATGGAAAAGGATATTTAATCCTAGATTCTTTCTTAGCCTTATTATGTTAGTCTCTTGGACATGAATAGTATAGGCTATCCTTATAATCTCATTGCTTTGTTATATGATTACTAGACTTTTTGGTGTAGTTTTTATTCTATTTATATTTTATAAATATCTTCTTTATCTTGTGGAGCTCAGTTGGAAGTAGACTACTGAGTACCATTCGTTTAGTACTCATACTACACTTCTGTAGCCCCTGAATCGTAGTATGGGTTATTACCATTGATGTGTGTGTCATGCATAGCAACCATGGTTCAGACACTAGAGTGAGCTCCCGACGTTTAGAGTATTACTTTTCTCCCTCTTATGTATTAGACTAGTCTGTATATAATGTTTGGAGATAAGTTGTATTAGTGTAACTCTCTTGGTATTTTGTTCTTGTACTCTGGTTATATCAGAAACTCGTGTATCGATACCACCAGGTTTTGGGACTATATTATGTAATTGATTATTTCTTATATCTATTCTGCATTCTTTTCAATATATATTTGGGTAGTCCATTGCTAGCCATTCCAGACTACAAGGTTTGCTTGCCTACTTGTGGGTCATAGTAGGCGCCATCATGACCTGAGAAATTGGGTCGTGACAAATTCTTTGTCCAGGTAAATACGTCAATGTCTTGTTTGAGTAATTTTATTACCTTTAGCTCATGTGCTTTTAGATGTTGATTCTAGTGTCTTTTTTAGCACTTTGATTTCTTCTAAATTTGGCTTATCTTGATTCTCAAACTGCTTTTGAAAAATGCTCAAAGAACTTAGTTTTTTAATTGTATTCCTTAAACTCCTCCTCATCAACCTTATTTTTTTCATTAAGCTAATGACATGACATGACTTTTGCAAGTTTTAAAATATTTTTATTGAATTCACGAATAGATACAATTAGCAAATAATATTTTAACAATGGTAAATAATTGATTTTTGAATTATGGGAGGCTTTCACTCAATACTTAAAAGCATGGGACTCTGTCCATGACTTATATAAATCTTTGCATTTTTTAATACATAATTTAAAAACACAAAGAATAATGTCAAAAACATGACATAAAATTTAGGTCCTGACCTCATTTGGACCAACACTAATTTTAGAACTAAAGATTTTATGTTTCATCTACCTAGACAAATGAGGAACCACGACAAAGGTGCATGTCCTATTACATAATCCTGGCTTGGAATCACAATGTTAGATATCATGGTTAATTCTTGCACAAACACATTACACTCTTTGAGAAAATCCATTATTTCTTTCCCTGGACTGCTACTTTTATACCATGCTTTTCCAATGAAAGACTGGTATATATGAGGCAATGACTTGTGTAGCATTTTGTAGCATAGAATATTCTTGAATGAGTAATACCATCTGCGACCTCAGTTTCAACAATGATTTTTTCATAGTGATAACTAGATTATTATTTGGTGGTAAGGAAAATGCATGATGAGGTACCATCATTACTATAAATGCATGCCTCTATTTTATGTTTAGAGAGGTTGTAATTCCCTTATTATCATAAGGTATGGCTTGAATTATAGCATTGAATTCACGGTAATCTTCATATGCTTCAATCACATTAAAAGTTACCCTCATGGTTTGAAAACAAATTTTTATTACTATTGGGGGTGGCTATTTTGAGGGTGGGTGCCGCTTTTTCATTAGTTCTTGAATATTGTGCTTCTTGTTTTTATAATTCTGGGTAGTATGACCAACACCTCATTAATGGTAAGAGATATTGCCCAAACAATACCTTTAATTTGAAAATTATGCAGTCATTGTTAAATTTAGTAACCTAATAAACATTGGGGTTAAATACCAAGGATATATATGCAAATTCGGCTATCATCTACTGTAATTCAACAGGCAAAACAGGAAAAGTAAATAAGGGGAGGGGGGGTTATTGTCAATATTGAACAAGTAGCTAACATCATCTTTGGTTTTAGTTAGTAGTCGGTGAACACTAGGATTGTGTTCTCCTTATCTTCTCAACTCTGTAGGCTTATTGTGCTTTATTGGACAACCCCGATACCTTAGATGCAGAATTTGATAAGTTATGTACCACCAACCATCTTTTGGACTAGGTGACATATTTCACCCTTTACCTTTTGAGTCTTAAGATATCGCCTTACTAACCCTTATCCTGGTCCTAGTTAACTATTATCTTTTGAGTCTCTAGTTATTAGATGATAGCTAAGCATCTCAATTAGATAATACCTAGTAGCGTGGATTGACAGCTAAACTTCAAATTACTGTAATCATTATCTTTTCCTAGTCACTACAACTCTTTTGGAGTAAGTAGTAATAATCTTTGTGGGATCCTAACATTTACGACCACTAAAATAACTATTAAATTTAAGATAATACAATACATGCATGGGTATCAGTTCAGAATAATCATATCACTTCTCCTACTTTGTTAATTCGCCATGGTTTCCACAACCCTAGCTAAGGGTTTTTAGCTGTTCATTCTTGTGAAGTAATCAACAAAATTCATTATTGAAAGTATAAGATGTAATCATAATAATCACAACTGAAAACCCAAAACTTCAATTGAATTAATCAATAAAAATAAATACAAGAGAATTCCAAGACAAAAATTGGATTTCAGAATCAAATATGCTTGTAAGTATAAAGAGTGTGTGACTACTACTAAGAAGCAAATAAATGGTATTTCTACTACATGAGGAAATCCTAAAAATCGAAGTCGAAACAAAAAAGGACAAAAAGGGTTGGTGTTCACTTACGTAAGTCAACATGCGGTCTAACAGTGAGCGCATGTACCACATGCGATGCTCATGTAGAATGAGGTAAGTGCCAAAAAAATTTGTTGCACTATTCATTCTTAGGATTTTGAACTTTTGGTACTTTCCTTACCCATATGCGGTCAGTATGTAGACATAGGTAAGTGCCAGAAGTTCTTATTTAGATCTTTCACTCTTTTGATCTTCAATTTTGGTACTCACCTTAGTCATGTGCAAAGTACAAGTTCTACATACAATCCACATGTAGACATATGTAAGTGTCAGGCCTTCAAATTCTTGAAACCAAGCTTCTGAACTTCAATTTTCAGCACATGCTTTGGACACGTACATCCAGTATGTGTTACAAATGCCAAAAAATAATCAAGTAAGTAGCCAAAAACTCCATTTTCATCTTTTTCTTGAACTTAGCATCCATAAACTAGTTTCCTTCAGAACAAACCAAAACACATCATATCTAACAAAACAACCTAAGAAACTTGCATATAGTCGTTGTTTTTACAATTAAAAGTGCTATATTCCTATAGTACATCAATACCATTAACTTAGAACATTTGCATTTCCTCAGGCATCAAAACAAAACAAAATAAAACACGATGGTTAACTAGGGATCAATGTTATACAAGGCAGTCAATCAACACTTTAAGTTCAAATCACAATACCCTTTCCTATTTCATCTTTTCAAAACCAATTATATATAAACATGAAGCACAATAATGTGACCCAATGGGATAAAGGTCTGTAATTAGATTATAAAAAGACAATCATGCATGTATATACAAGTGACACTACCCAAAACAAGTAAGCAGCTAGCAATATAACTCATGGGCCCTAAAAACAAAGACGTCCCACTCACTCATATGGAATAATTTATGTCAATGCTAGTACAATCAAGAGATATTCACACTCATAAGAGAAGTTCTAATAAATGTTCATCAAATACCATAAGCTTTCCCTTATTTTCATTACCTTAGTTTTAGACAGTCAAATTAGGATCACTATTGGACTTTATTCAGATTATAAAGTAGGCTTTGGGGGATTATATGTACATATGGATATATTAAATGTCTAAGCCTCCTTGGCACTGAAACTACTTTTGAATTCCACGCATAACAAATTTATCTTTATATTGCACCCTTATTTCTCCATTTTTATTCTTTATTGCACATTCAGGTTAGGTGTGGTCTTTTATTCTTTCTTTTTCACTTTTTCACAATTTTTTTCTTTTTTTCTTTTATTCCTTTTTCTTTTCTTTTTCTACCACGCCTAACCCTACTAACTTTTCTCTCATTTTACCCTTCTATATACCCACTATACATCATACATCCCTATGATATCCACCCTCAACCTAGGAAATTTTCCTGAGTTGAGGAACATAATGTCCGAGGAGGAACATGCCAAAATAGGTTATTGCAACACAAATGGGAAGGTGAAAGGTTAAACAAAAAAAATAAGGCTCAAACTTTGACATCAAAGGGTACAATTTTTAGAAGAAAGGTAATTTAGGCTAAATATGGATTTACATCAAAAACAAACTATGATCCTTTCCTAACCCACTATCCTACGCCCTAGGCAAGACTAATGGGCAAGTTATAGATTTAGAACACATAAGGAACTAAGTCGTATCTCACACACCAATGGCATAAAGTCATTATTACAAGCTATTACATATCCAGTTCATGAAATTATAAATAAATGATTATCATGTCCATAATCCTAATTACATAGCAAGATCCATAATGCTAAATATATATATATATACATACATTTACATAGTTCTAAAATTTTAGAGGGGTGTCAATTTTCCTTAAAAAATCAATCATAAACATGACAACTACCCTAAGTAGATAAAAGTATATTAATTAAACAAAATTACAACACAATACAAAAAAATAAAACATAACAAAATTTTTACCCTAGTTATGTTGGTTCTACAATTATACCGTCTTCGATAGGAAAAAAAGAACGAAAATAAAATCCTGCGGCAGCTATGGTATACCCCGCCCCCAACAAAAATATTGTGCACTATCCGCAATGAGCAAAAAAATAATATACAACAAAGGAAATAAAGACATACCTGAGACGCACTAAGCATCTATGTACCTTTTGTCTCCCAAGCAGTGCCTGATTTATCGTCATAACTCGACTAAGTTGTCTTGGATAATAAGACTTCACCAAGGTCTATATCAACACAAATTTTTTACTTTCTCCAGGTTTCCTATATATTTCTTAACTCGCTGACCATTCACCTTGAACGGGATTTCACCTTCATGCTTTATTTTTATAGCACCATGTGGAAATACCCTAACCACAATTATACAACAATACCAAATCACTGGGTTCAAATACCCTTTCCTTGATTTTTCTATCATAATACAACCTAATTTTTTCATTGTATATGGATGAGATATCATAAGTACAAATTTGAAATTTATCTAACTCATTTATGTTTCTCAAACCACAAATTTATTGTATCATGCTACTCAAAATTTACCCTCTTCAGCGCCCAAAGTGCCTTATACTCAAGATCAACAGATAAATGACATGAACTACCGTATAGAAACTGATATGGGGAGGCACTTATGGGGGTTTTATAGGCTGTCCACTAGACCCACAATGCATTGTCTAATTTTCTAAACCAGTCAGTCCTGTTGGCATTCTAAGCTTTTGCCTCTATGGACTTTATCTCTCTATTAGATACCTCTACTTGCCTTCTTGTCTGAGGATGGTAACCTGTTTCCACCTTTTTACTTGTACCATATCTATCAAGAAGGGCTTTAAATAAAGTTTCAAGAGTGAGATCCAATATCAATGATAATTGAACATGGTGTGCCAAATAAAAAAATGATATTTTTCTTTAAAAAAGTGGTGACTTTCTGGTAACACTGATAAAGCTTACTAACTGTCTAACTGACTATCTAAATTTCTGAAAGCCTCTAACCAACTATGTAGTTGATGGTATAGGCCCCCAACTTAAGTAAAATTAACTAAATATAATGAAGTACCAAAAAAACTTAATATGGGATAATATGTCCTCAATGGACGAGGACTCACCAGAGTTGCTGCTGAGTAGCGTTGGAATATCTAAGTACGGTTGAGAAATGATCCATTAGAACCTATGATATAAGACATCATAGCACAAAGAAGAGTATGATGTCAGTACTTCAAAAAGAAACATTAGTGTAGAAAACTATCTCCCCCATTTTTATCTTTTTGTACCATTGGTTTGAATTTAACTTGTATCTATTATTTCAAATTAACTTAATTGACACTCACATTGTTCCTCGTGGATAGGAACCCAACTAAAAAGTTGAGTAAATATATTTATGAAAATTGCCTTGCACTTAAATTAACGTGTAAGTTGAGAGTTATCAAAAATGGCGTCGCTGCCGGAAAACCATTTTGCGTGTTAAGTTAATTTGGAATTTTAGTTTATTTTCTTGAATTGAAGATTGTATATATTTTTGTGTGATTTTTCTTTTGTAGGTAGAATTTATTTTATTTTACTTTTCTCTTATGGCATCTTCCGGCAAGTATGATGTCGATAGTTAGGAATCTTAGCGTGACGACCCATGTCCAATTAATGAATGACCATACTTCAAGAGAGATTGTAACTATGCTCTTGGAGACAGATAGACCCACCATCTAGATCTTATGGGGAGTATAGGCGTTCTTTATGTACTAGTTGAGAAGGACATTAGGATGACTGTCCAAATGCCCCTATTATGCTAACCAGGTTGCTAATTCTTCTTATGATCTCGATAGGACCTATGATAAAAAGAAGGAAAAACAACATACCATGTCCAATACTATTGACAAAAAGATACAAGCTATTTTGGATTTGTTGGATACAATGGGGAGGAATCTAGAAGACATGCATCAAGAGGCATTGATATGAAAAAGTGTTAAGATGGGTGAAATGATCAAAGAAGAAAATCTTGAAACATCACTACCTTGCCATTTCCCAAGAGGACGTTCATAAAGAAGAGAAACTAAGCTATGATGATGAGCTTGATAGTGATGACTCTGCAGTGCTTCCCAATCAACCGAGTCATATGAGGAAGAAGAAGCCACAATCAAAGAAATGGTACCAGAGTCAAAAAAAGAATTAAAGCAAATCTCTTATGATGACTCTAGTTCATTTCGAGGTGAAGATGCTTTGGATGAGGTTAACCAGAAATTAAGGGTTGGACCTCGTTTAGACCACTTTTTAACATTATTATTAGAGGATGTGATGAAGATCCATGACTCCGAACAAATAGTGGATTGTAGGGAGAAGGAGTCCAACTCTTATATTTTTCAATTTGACATTCCAAAAGATCATATAGAACTTCACCCATTAATATCTAAGGAACTCAATTTCCGATGTACAAGGAATGACCTTTAGATATGCTCACTTTTACCTAAGGAGACAAACTTAAAGTTCAATGTACACTTTGGCAAAAGGTTAAATTATTCAAAATGGTGAGATAAAAGCTTGCTTGCTATTTCATCACCTCTTCTAAGACTCATCTTTGAAGATATAAATAGTTTGTCCCTCTTTCGCTGATTACATATTAAATGAAATCTCGGACGGAGATTAAAATCTTCTAAGTGGAAGAACGAAAATAGTAATAAGGGTGTCGTGCTATAATGTTAAACTAAGCGCTCGATGGGAGGCACCCCATCATGCCATGAAAAGGGTCACATATACTTTTTAATTCATGCATGGTGGATTAGATTTTTCTTTTTCTTATACTTGCTTAATCCATGAAATGTTGGTGCAAAGAGGAATTTTGATTGAATTTGAAAAAGGAACATATGAAATTGGCAAATTGGACTAAAAAAAAGTGCAGGATACCCGATTGTTTGGTCTTAGTTACAGCGACCGCGGTGTATGCACTGCAATTGCGGAGGCGGAGTGACTGCAACCGCTTAACTAGCACTGCAATTGCGGTAAAATCATTTTAAATGACCATCTGTATGCCAATTTTTCACATAATCCTTTCTTTATTTCACTCAAAATTCCCTGCAATTTTTTGCATTGTATTGTATACCCACATGCCAATTTATTCCATTAGCATCGTCTAACTTGGTAAGTTTTATCAACTCCCTTAATTTTGATATAACTGAATTATTAGAACTCTTAGTGTAGAGAAAGGCCCGAAATAGTGTCTTTATTCTTAAATACATGCTTAGTAGTGATTATTGTTGTGGTTAGCTATTGTAGTCGGTGTACACGCTAGTGGGGAAGTCTCAAAAACCCAAACTTAAGCTTTAAACGGTTAAAGTTATCATGTATACCATATGTTTTATTTAATGCTCCACGGAGTTTGATCTGAATTCTTTCAGCATTTGGGTCTATAACCACATACTCTAGGATTTCATTCATTATTTATAATTTTGTCATGCCTAGTAGAAAAATAAGTTGTGGTTAAAATTGTGCTTGGACTAAAGTAAAAAAACTGGCATATCTGGTCTTAGGTACCATGATTATGGTCCCAATGTCTGTGATTGCGACACCACGGTCGCGGTCAATGCTCCACTATCTCCATACCTAAGGGAAATTTTTAGCAAAAATCAAAATTTCTACACATCTTTTGCTTCCCTTGAAACCTCTATAACACTACTACTTGAGCTTATATATGTAATTTAGCATGTTTTTTTATATGAAAATACTTGCATTCCTTACAGGTTCTCATCGTCAACTATGAGAGATTTCAACGACACCAGATTTATAGCTGTACAATACCAAAAACTCTATGATGAGGATTTCCACAGGATAAAGCTACTCTCTAAAAATGGTATTATCTTAAACAAGGTGGAGGAGAAACTTCTAGAATTCCATGTCAGACTCACTGCAACTCAGTGTATGTGTTTTTCCCCAGAACCCTGCTACGCTAATGAGAAGTGGGTGCGTGAGTTCTAGAAAAACCTTAGCATACTTTCTCTCACAAACCCAGTGATGACAATTTGGGGTAAGCAAGTGAAATTCAGAGCGGAGTAGGTTAATGCAGTGTATGGGCTCCCAGATGCTGATATGGGGAAGTTTTATGCCAAAGAATACGAACCAAGGACCTAGAAGGCTAATATGTTATGTCCTAGAAAAGAAGTGCCCTGGGCAACCACCAAAAAAGATATTATGATGAATAACTTCAAGGATGAAGCAAGGATGTGGATGAACATCATCTGCAGCAGAGTCTCTCCATGCACTCATATGACCATTATCACAGATACTCGAGCTCAGATGATGGCTTGTCTCCTCTAAATCATATCTCTGAATTTTGCAGAAACAGTGATCTCAGAGTATCGGTACTTCAAAATCCATGGAGGTACTAATCTTCTCTTTCCTTTCCTGATCACTAAGTTATGTAGGAGTGCGGGAGTGGAGGAATATGCTGCAGATACTTGGGTGCATCCAGGTTCCCTCATTTGTCCACTAAAATTTGGAGGTGAGCGTGCCCTTGGATAGAGTAAGAAAAGAAAGATAGAGTCTAGAAAATCAATCCAAGAGAACATAGATTCATGCAGACTCTCATCAACCAACCCCCTCGATGACATTTTAGCTCAAATGAGAATGGTTAGGGAGCTATTATCCATATGGCCTCAGGGGCCGAGAGAACCCTCCACTTCTCGTTATTTAGACATAGCTCAGTCAGATTATGAGAAGTACCTAATGGAGCAACTCAAGTAGGGAGCCACCATAGTTATCTTGGAGAGAGTATATTTAGCCTTGGCTGAATCACACAAGGACCTAAAACATTATCATGAGAAGATGGTGAAAAGAGAGAATAAAAGAGATATGTTCTTAAAGAATATTTAGAATGGGGTAAGAGGCATTTTCAAGGTGATCAAGTCCAGTCATCGACTACCTTCACCAAGGTTGGACAGTGAAGATGAGGCTCCTACAGATTCATTTGCTGATGATGTTGATGGTTATTATGTAGAGTTAGCAGGGGATGACAGCTCTTGATACAGATATAGGGATACCTCTCATACTATTTCTATATTGCACATGCAGTGAGGACACTACATTCCTTTTAGTTGGGGGTGCCCTCGAATTTGTATTGTATTGATTGATGCTGGATATTTTACGTTATTTGCTTGAAGCTCTGGATACTACTTTTATTTGTTTTTTGGGATACTACATTTTTGGGTACCCTAATGGTTCCCACATTTTATTGATTATCATATTGTGTATATTTTTAGTTTTTTTGGTTTCTTTTATTTTAATTTTTATGATACATGACTAGATTTGACCTATAATAGATTGAGTCATGATATTCTAAAGGGTAAAGCATCGTGTTTGGGTTTAGAGACATAGGTATAGGGGAATGATGAGTACCTATAGCATAAATGTCAAGAATCTAAGGGAAGTTATAGTACCTATAACATTGAAAAGTACAAATTTTGGATCATATTCTATGCAATTGGCGAAGTCTGAGTAGCCATATGGTTAGTTTTCCCGATTTGAGCAAAAATGTGAGACTAAGTCTTTGGTTGTTGCCATAGTTTATCAAATTATGTGTGGTGATACTGCAAAATGAACAATACCCTATGACTAAAATTTGTGAAAAATGCAAGGGCATGGATGTGAGCAATTTTGTTACAAAACTTCTTCTCTTTTTGTTACTCCATAAGTTGTTGACTTGAAAATAATGATAGATACTCCTATTTTGTATCTCATAGGAGGGATAATTGAGCCTCCCTTGCATGTTTTTGAAAGCCATGTGCGGTGAGCTTTTTGTATTCATCTCATATATATTTACGTTAGCTAGAACTTGCCTCATTAGTCTTTCAAATCTCATTTTGATTGTTTCTATTTGGAAAAATAATCTTAGGACATATTTGCAATTTTGGAAACCACTCTAGTATATAAAGCCCACCCAAGCATGAATATAATCTCTAGTCACCCACTTTGAGCCTTTGGACCTTTCTTTTGCAATAACATTACAAGTTGTGAACCATTCTTTTTATCCCTCTCTTGAACTATACCTTCCTCGAACTTGAAAATACAATTTGAAGATAAAAGCCTAAGTTGGGGGCAGTGAAAGTTGATGGAAGGAAGTATGAGGCCACAAAGTGTTATTAAAATGACAGTTGTGCCTAAGTGTGAAAATAATGGAATAGAAAAAGAAAGGATCAAATAAAGAAAAGAATTGAATGAAAATTGAAAGAAAAATAGATGAAAGAAATGGGTAAACAAAGGAAACAAAAAGTAGGCATGATAAAAGAGAGAAAACATAGAAGAGTGGCCTATAGTCAAAAAGGATGATTGTAAATTGTCGTGTAGATCTTCAAGGAAGGGTGTAGCCATGATGTTCCCAAATGATATCCTACCTTAACCTGAACCTACTTTACAATCTTAGCAGGTCCTTCGAGATCCCCAACCACTTACTTTCTTTATAGTGGCTATTGAAAAAAGGGGAAATCCTATGGTATGACACTTGTTGCATAGAGAATTCTTTTGTGAGGGAGAGAGTGTTTGCACTTAAAATTCCTTGTTGTGTAGTTTGTAGCCTAATCTGTGGAATTCTCTTTCTTGTGAGGTTTCCATGTGAAACAAGTTAAGGTGGGTGATTTCATCACCTTTCAAACGATGAGGCAAATCCTGTATGACTTAATTTTTGTTAAAAAAAAGTAAGTCATTTATAAAGCATTAGTTGTTGTTTTAAGTAATTTATAGAGCATTAGTTGTTGTTGGTTGATTACTCTTTGAAGTACTATGTATCCTTGAATATTTCATTTTATGATAAGGGGAGTAGTGAAAAATATTTTAGACCATGTACAACAAACTACTTTTAGTGATTATTAAAGTTGAGGTCATTGTGATCTTTAAGGCATAAAGTTTGGGCATGGATGATTGTGTCTCATGGTATGAGGTATTGTTTCATAAGGACAAGAAATAGTTTTCTGTTGGGGTGTGTTGATAAATGATGATTGGGTAAGTTGGGTAAATTAATTATGACGACCGCCTTGCACTGTAATTAACATGCAAGTTGAGCGTTATCAGTGACTTAAATCATTACTTGAAATTCTAAAAACTTGCAAAACACGTATGGATTGGGTGATCAAAACCTACCAGCACTGAATGGAAATAATAATAACGCCATATAAAAACTCTCAGATCATAGTAGGAGATCATTGTTCAAAACCCAAAACATAGGCATTTTATCAAACACATGAGAGTCTTGAACTTAAGCATGTGAAAAAGTAAAGCATGCGAGAATAACATGATTATAAGACTAAAATCATAACTTTGGGATTTAAAGTGAAGATTACAACATCCAAAACATATAATGACTCATTCCACTTGAAAGCAGTTATAAACATAACTTGTAATTGAATTAGCAAGAGATTCATGGAGAAATTTCAACTTAAACTTGAAAACACATAATTTTAAATCAAAAAGGGATTCTTGGACTCCATGTGTGAAAATAGCCCATGATGAACAACAGACATACCTCACTAGATGAATTTGTGAAAACTCTTGGGGTTTTTCTTGAACTTGAAGCTTGGAATCCTTAATTTCTTGTAAAGGAGTTAGGGTTTGTTCTTATTTAAAGAGGGGATTTTCTTGAGAAAATTTATGAGAAAAGGGGCAAATAATATTCCTTAGGGGTCCTGAAATTCGTGTTATGGACCAATTGGGTGAAGGAAAAAGACCCAAATACCCTTAAATAATGAGGAATAAAGCTGGACTACACCTGCCCAATGTGACGCGACCTCTAGTCGAGTCAATGATCAAATGCAATGCAACCCATGCAAGAGTCAAGCAGACAACGCTGCGCGACCCCCAGCTTGGGTCAAGCAGCCAATGTATCACGGGGACATCATGTTACCTTCCTATTTTTTGCATCCAAACATGCCCCAAATCTCATCTAAACGTCCCAAAACTCTCCCAACATATACTTTTAATCTCTCTAAACATGAATGAAATTAAAAATTAACATTTCAAGGTCAGGAAGGTCGATTTAAAATTTGTGAAGTTTAGGGTATCATGAAAATTACTAAGTCCTCAATAATTAGTGAAATTTCAAATCTTTTGACCCCTTAAGCATGTACTAAGAGATGAAATGAGCTAAGAGTATTATAGGGTATTCCAATATATCCCCCTTGGGAATATTCATCCTTTAATGAGACTTGTTTAGCTGGGAGAACTGAAGTAACTGAGATCACATATTGAATATACATGACTTTAAAAATTGTTACATAACTGAGTCTGAAATAGATACATGAACTGAATTGAATGTATGCAATGACCTAAGATGGATTACATAGTTGAAACTAAGAACTTAAAATAGTCAATATAAGGAAAATCGATACGTTAAACTTAATTCGAGTTCACAGAGAAAAGATGAGGGTACTTGGTTCACAAATCTGCTTTTACTTCACAAGTGGCTCCCATATAGGATTGATTCCACAAAGAACCTTGATCAAGGGAACTTCTTTGTTCCTTAGTCCATTAATTTGATGATTAAGGATCTCAAATGGGAATTCTTCATAAGAAGGGATATTCTGAACATCCATACTTTCAAATGGAACAACTAAAGATGAATCCCCAATACACTTATTCAACGGTGAATCATGAAACACTGGAGGCACTGATGCCAAGTCTGTAGGAAACTCAAGCTCTTAAGTTACCTTCCTAAAGCAACTCAAGATCTTATTAGGGTAAACAAAATGGGGAGTGAGCATCACCTTCTTGCCAAATCTCTTCACTCCATTCATGGGCATGATTTTTCAAATAATCGAAATATCCAACGTCAAACTCAAGATCTTTTCTTGTCACATCTACATAAGATTTCTAACGTCTTTGGGATGTCTTCAGCCTCTCCCTAATCAACTGAACTTACTCCATCATATCAAATACTGCATCAGTCCCTGTTAAATAAAATTCACCTACCTCAAACTAACCAATAGGATATCTATATCTTCTTTCATAAATAGCCTCAAATGGGGCTATCTAAATACTGGAGAGATAATTGTTGTTATAGGAAAACTCAATCAAAGGTAAGTGATCATCCTAACTACCTCTGAAGTCAATAAAAAATCCTATAAACATGTCCTCTAAGGTCTAAATTGTCCTCCATACCAGACCATCTATCTAAGGATGAAGATCTGTACTGAGATAAACTTAGTTACCAACACCCTTTTGAAAAGCCTTCCAAAAGTGAGAGGTAAATTGAGTACCCCTATATGATATGATAGAAAATAGTATTTTATGCAACCTAACAAATTCCCTAAGATAAACCCTGGAATAATCCTCAGCTGACTAAGAAGTATGAACTAGTAGGAAATGAGATGATTTGGTCATTCTAACCACAATAACCCATATTGAATTATGCTGACGATGCATAGAGGTAACCCTGTCAAAAAATATATGTTCACCACTTCCTACTTCCAAGTGGAGTACTAAACTCCTTCTATGTGCCACTAGGCATTAGATATTAAACCTTAACCTACTGAACATTAGAACACTAAGCTATAAACTCTACAATATCCTTATTTATACCACTCCACCAATAGATTTTCCTGTAAATAATGATACATCTTAGTGCCTCCTGGATGGATAGAGTATCGTGCACCATGTACTTCTACAAGTATTTTCTCTCTTAATTTATCAACACATAGAACACATAATCTAACCTTACAACGAAGCACACTATCTCCCCCATGAGACAAAACCTTCACTTTTTCATCTCTAACCACCTTATTCAACTTAAACAAACTAGGATATCTGTCTTGCTTTTCTTTCCCAACCAACGAAGATTCCAAACTATTCTAAACCTATGCATTACCTTCAGCTGAATCAACTAACAGAACACCTAATCTGGCAAGCTGATGAACCTCCCTAACTAACTTTTTCTTATCCTCTTCAGCATAACAAACACTGCCAATAGACAACCTGCTAAGGGAATCTGCCACTAAATTGGCCTTGGCCAGATGATACAACACGCTCATATCATAATCTTTCAACAACTCAAGCCATCTTTTCTAATGAATATTTAAATCTTTCTGCGAGAATACTTACTACAAACTTTTGTGATCCATGAACTCATCAATATGAACTCTATAAAGATAATGTCTCCAAATTTTCAAAGAAAATACAATATCTTTCAACTCAATATCATGGGTAGGATAGTTTTATTCATGGGTCTTAATCTGTATAGAGGCATAGGCTATGACCTTACCCTTCTGCGTGATCACACAACCAAGATCAACTCTGGAAAAATCACAGTAAATGACAAACCCATCAAAATAATCTAGCAAATTTAATACTGAGGCTGAAGTAAGACTAGTCTTTAACTCTTGAAAACTCTTCTCACAAGAATCTGATCACTAAAACTTGACTTTCTTCTGAGTCAGTCAAGAAATGGGGGATGCAATAGTATAAAACCCTTCAACAAACCATTTATAATAGCCAACCAAACCCAAGAAACTCCTAATATCTGATAGAGAGATAGGTCTGGGCCAGTTCCTCACTACTTTAGTCTTTTAAGGGTCAACTCTAATGACATCACTAAAAATAATATGGCCAAGGAAAGCTACTGATCTTAGCTAAAATTTGCACTTACTGAATTTGACGAACAACTGAAAAGCTCTAAGGGTATGCAACACAATCCTCAGATGGTCTGCATGATCATTCTTACAGCGTGAAAAGACAAGAATATCATCAATGAAGACTGTGATGAACATGTCTAAGTACTACTTAAACACTCTTTTCATCAAGTCCATGAAAGTTGCAGGGGCATTCGTTAGTCAAAAAGAAATAACTAAGAATTTGAAGTGATCATATTATGTTTTGAAGGTTGTCTTAGGAATGACACATTCTCTGACATTAAGAAGATAGTAGCTAGATCTGAGGTTTATCTTAGAGAAATAACTTGCACCCTAAAGTTGATCAAAAAAGTCATTAATTTTGGGGAGTGGACACTTACTCTTGATCATGACTTTGTTTAACTAATGATAATCAATGCACATTCTAAGATAACCGTCTTTCTTATGCATGAAAAAGACTGGAGCGCCCTATGGGGAAATACTGGGTCTTATGCATCCCTTATCTATGAGATCTTTCAACTTTTCTCTCAGCTCTTTAAGCTCAGTTGGAGCCATTATGTAAGGTAGAATAGAGATAGGCTGGGTATCTGGAAAGAGATCTATTCTGAAGTCCATTTCCCTCTCTGAAGGAACTCTGAAAAGATCTTCAAGGAACATATCAATAAATTCCCTTACTACTAAAACTAACTCAAGACTAGGAGTATTAGAACTAGAGTCTTTAACTCAAAAAAGATGGAACACACACCCTTTAGGTATCATTTTCTTCTCTCTAAACTATGAAATAACTTGACCCCTAAGAACTAAAGTACTACCCCTCTATTCAATTACTGGTTCATTGGGAAACTGAAACTTAGCGACTTTATTTCAGCAATTAACTGAGGCATAACAAGAGTGGAGCCAATATATGTTTAGAATGATATCAAAATCAATCATCGCTAGCTCTACAAGAGAAACTAAAGTAATTATATAAGATACTATGATCGGGAAGTTCCTATATACCTTCCTACCTATAATAGAGACACCTACTAGAGTAGATACTGTGAAGGGTTCTACTAATTTTTCTGGACTGACATAAAAATTGAAAGTTATATAGGGTATACAAAAGAAAGTAAAGATCTGGGGTCTAATAAAACATACACATGAAGATGAAAAATCTATAATGTACCCGTAACCATATCAGGAGAACTTTCCTAATCCTATTGAGACTTGAGTTCATAGAATATATTCTATAGCTGACCACCATACACTTTCGGATCCTATGTCCTTGCTTTCCACATCCAAAACATATATCAATACCAACATTAATCACACCCTGATGATTTCTAACTTACTTCCCACGGAGTGAATTTGTCAACTACTGCTCATACTACCCTAGGACTTAGAGCTTAGCGCCATATCCCGACTATCTTACATGAATATAGGAACTGGTGCACTAAATAAAGATGGAGCTGGGCCTAAAAATTTCTTATGGAATTGAGAACAGTTACCACCATCTGAACTCATCTGAGAAAAGTTAAACTACATATTCTAGCTATTTTATTCTCCATCTCTTTGTCCTTAAGCTTCTCTTCCTCAATGTTCTAAGCATGAACCATAAGTTTAGATAAGTCCATTTCCCAAATCAACATTGCGGTACTACACTTCTTGACCACACTATCAGATATATAAGAAAAAAGCTTACTTATTCTAGACCTATTAACATCCACCATCGAAAGAATAAACCTTGCCAACTTAGTGAACTTAAAAGAATATTCCTTCACACTAATATTATCTTGATTTAAATTGATGAACTACTGCACCTTAGCTTCCCTAAACTCTAAAAGAAAGAACTTGTCTAAGAAAAGTGTGGCAAACTCTTCCCACTCTACAGGCTATGCCTCAACACTCTTATCCTCCTTCCACTGCTTATACCAGGTATGAGCTACATCCTGGAACTGATATGTATAAAACTCTGCATTGTCACTCGAGGTGAAACCCATGATATTTGTAACTTTCTAAACCATATCAAGAAACTTCTATGGATCCTCCTCATACTTAGATCCCAAAAATAAAGAAGGATTCATTCAGGTAAAATCTTGAATCCTAGCTGCAGCTGTTTTTGCAACTAGATTAGCTGGGGCAACAACTTTATGATTGTTCTGAGCAGCTACTAAGTGAGATAATATGGTGAAAACAGCGCTGAATTTGGTATAAGAGATATGCTTGTTCAGGGGATCTTCCTGAATAGGTGGTGGTTTGGGCTGGTACCTATTCCTTTCTCCGTTGTTTTTTTTTGGGAGGCATGGTCTATAAAAGAATTGTGGATAAGTCAAAAGGAGAGTTTAAATATAACTCATTCTCCTTATCACAACATGAATATTGAAAGAAAGGAAAATTTTCCTAAAACATCTCGTAGCCTCTTATCCATAAGCATGGCGCGCTTCACACCCATGGACAAGACTCTACTCCATGTGGCTTTCGGTAATACCCCGGAAAAAAATCAAAACCAATATTAGCCCCTTGTTTCAATCTCATGCATAGTACATCATGATTCTTTTATAGTTTTATGAGTAAGTTAGATTTATATTAAGGCTTCAAATAACTTCCATCTATCAGACGAAGCAAAACATTCCTTACCGATTGAATTATTGAGAAGTATATTGCCATAATCAACTTAAAATGAGCATACATCTCGTTGTAAGATAGATTATTGAATTATATTTCCAACGATGCCAATTTCGCCCAAATCTAATATAAAAAAAAATGTTAAACCCGTTTTACTCCAGCATGTCAGCCTGGAAACTGAGTGACAAAATTTCTGATGACTTATCACATTTTTGATGACTTATCACATTTCTTTCAACATTTCTCATGACTTATTATCCATTTCATAAATCTTAGATAGAAATACAGTAATTTTATCTCCTAGGTGATGACATGAGCTGACGGGCTATCATAGATCTGACGACTTATAAGCCTTGGTCGTCAGTTGATAATTTCAGAAACTAGGAAATGGTTTTGTATTTTGGACTTTTCCTTCACCTTCCATGACATAAATCATCAACATCACGTACATAACCATCATAAATCAGTTTTAAAAACCCTTAATCCTCTCTACTCTCAAGAGTAAGAAAATTAGGACTTCCTCTCAAGATCATCACCCAAGAACAAGATTCAAGCTCTCCTTCAAGATAACTAAGAAATTATCATTCCCAATTAAAGAACCTTTAATAAAATACATTCTCTTTCAAGATTCAAGCCTTTCAGGTATGCAAGTGTTGATTCTTGAGTCCCTTCTTCCCAAGAAGTTCAAGAATCCCTCTTTATAAATTCAAGATTTTAAATTTATGTGTTTTTCCTGGTTTATGTGAATTGAGTTTGAAGGTTATGTTGTTGTTAAGTTTTAGTTCATGATATGATTATAAAGTTGCAAAATTTGACCCTATTATGTAATAATTATGTGATGTTCATGATAAATCCCTTCAAGTTGTATGTTGATTGATTATCCATCAGAATTTAGTGTAAAAATTGTTATTTGACCAAAGCATTCTGCCCATGTGTTTGATAAAATACTTGTGTGAAGGAAATTGGGTCATTATAGCATATTGCCTAGAAACCCCCAAATTTAGTATAAACCATGCACGCCAAGTGTTTATTGAGAGACCATAGTGAATGAATTATAGTATATTGTGTGCATTCTTATTCTTGTGCATCCCTTGTTGAATGAATTGTTATATGTTAGTATGAAGTCCTCAATTTTGTATACTTGAATACATGCTATGATGTTGATGTTAGTCGTGAATTCAAGAAGTAATGTTTTGTCAGTTTCCTTCTATCGATTCCTGGGGATACTTGTACCTGAAAAAAATAGCTCTGTGCCTAGAGCCGAATTAGTCTTAAGATAATTTCATTCGTCCTACGATCAGTAGAACTCAGTTAGTTACATAATTCAGAACTTAGTATCATTCGGTCAGATATGATTTAGTAGTATTCTGTCAGATAATGAAACCATATGAACCCAGTCAGATCAGTCAAGAAATATGAATAATAATAGATTCAGCTCAATTTTAGTTTAGTTAAGAATCAGTTTCGAGTCTTTCAGTTGTGAGTAGGAACTAGAAATGAACGAGTACGGGGATGGAGGCTTCCCCGTTAGAGAGGCAAAGTCGTTAGCAGCAATCCCTGTACTCCAGAACTACGTGTCCAGCGCAGGACCAGGAGTCACCCATCAAATTAAGGCTTGACTTGACTATTATATTTCCTTAGGATTGACTTTCTATTCAGGGTCACCTATCAGAGAGGCTTGACCATAGAAGAGGTCTCTACCCGTGGCACAGTATTGACACCCTTCTAGCTGGGGTTACAGGTTGGACCCCACTAGTTCAGATTTGGGGCATGTTTGTTAAGTGAGAACCCCCACAGTTACAGTTTTAGTATCAGTATTTAGAGTAGGTCTCAAAAATTAGGACTGTTAGATACAGTCATCAATCTCAATGAAGAACTCAGATAGTTCCATAGATTCATAGACCACCAGCTAGATAGGCTTGGTCTCATATAAAGTTATTCAGTATCAGTACCTACAGAGGTCATCCATCAGATAGGCTTGATCTCTGTCTCAGATTCAGTTGAGTATTCTTACTATCAATTCCAGAGATCACTCGTTAGTTGGGCCTAATCTTAAGCCTAGTCAATCTAAATCATTATTAGATGATTTAAAGATCATCCGGCTAGATAGGTTTTATCTAAGATTCAGCCAGTTAATATCAGTTATCGGTAGACTCAGCCATCCAGTTTATCAATATTAATAAGTATAGATATCAGTTTCAATATCTTTAAATACGTATAAACTCAGTAAGTTTAAAAACCTCAGATTGATGGTATATTTGGTATAACTTATCAGATTCAGTCCCGATATGCTCAATCACATTATGCATAGTATGTTAATTAATAGATTGTCTATGTATGATAATCCATCTCTTGCATACAATTCAGTTAGTTATTATTCATGCATAAGCCCTTGCATTTAGCCTTACCTCACTTGCATACTCAGTATATTTTGGTACTGATGCATTTGCACTGTGGTATTTTATTTGATGCCATAGGTTCAGAAGAACGAGCCCCAGATCACTCTTAGCAGTCCAACCCTATTCAGCAGCATTAGATGTAGTAGTGAGTCCTCTTCATTCGAGGATGATCACTACTTTTTTTACTATCCCATTAGATTCAGTTTATTTTCAGTAGTTGGAGTTAGTTGGGGACATGTCCCATCAACTCCACAGTTAAGAAAGTTAGAGGCTTATCAGACAGATGTATTAGTATTCAATTTTTAGTTTTTAGTATTTTTAGACGTTTTGAACCTCATGGCAAGTTTTCGCAAGCTTTCTGCATTTATATTTATATATTATGCAGTGTACTGGTACAAATATCATTCATGGATTAGTTTGTGGTCCTTTGAGGTCATGAGAACCGTGTAGAATCCCGGTTTAAAAAATGGGGCGTTACAAACATGGTATCAGAGCCTAAGGTTTAATAGTGTCTTAGGAAGACTCAAAAGCCGCATCTAGTAGATCCTTGTGCATGTTTATGTTGTGTGCCACATTTATGTACTAGAGGCTATCGGATGTTTTAGGAATAGTTTTACTTCTTTCAGTATTCTTGTCATGCCAGTGAGCATAAATCTCAAGTTGAACTCTCAGTCTAATCCTTATTTATCTTCCATTTATAGAACATTCCTCCCCATAGAGATAATGCACGAAGGAATGAAAATCAGCCACCTCAGCCCGTAGATCATCTGAATGAGCATGTGTCACATGCATAGTTTCGAACATATTTTCAGGCACGGTCCCAAGCTGTGATCACTAGTGTTTAGTGCAACCGTCAGGCTGTAGCCCCACCATAGCAAGATAGGGATTCAGCCACAGCCAGGATCAGAAATTTTATAAAAATGAACCCGCCAAAATTCTTTGGGTCAGTAGCAGGTGAGGACCCACAACTTTATCTTGAAGAGGTTAAGAAAATCACATAGATTAAGAATTTGTCATAGGGGGAGAGTGAGGAATTAGCGTCCTATATGCTGAAAGATATTTCTCATGATTAGTAGTATTGTGGAAGAAAAGTAGAGGGGAAGATGCAACTCCCATGACTTGTTAGATATTTCAGGATGCCTTCTTAGATAAGTTTTTCCTGCTAAGGATAAGGGAAGGTAAGGTAGAAGAATTTATAAACCTGAGACAAGGCTCCATGATAGTGAAGGAGTATTGTCTTAAGTTCAACCAGTTAGCTAAGTATACTCCTAACTTGATAGCTGACCCTAGAGAGAGTATGAGTAAGTTTGTGACTGGTGTGTCCGAGTTGGTATTGAATAGGTGTAGAACGACTATGCTTAATAGAAACACGGATCTTGCTAGGTTAATAAGGCATGCCAAGAAGATAGAGGCATAAATATCTAAGGAGAAGGAGAGATCTAATAAGAGATTCAAAATAGGTTGTTACAACTTTTCTCAAGTTGGGTCACGGGGTGGTAATCATTCTCACCATAGTCAGAAGACTTCAGTACCAGCTTCATCCTCAACTAGTGTGCCTGCACCAAAATTTGGAGATGCCAATCATAATGGTATGCCAGGCTCTAAATCCCAGAGTAGTGTTAGAAGTGAGCGCACTTATCCACTTTGTGGAGAGTGTGGAAAAAACCATCTAGGTGCATGAAGATCTAATAGTTAGGTATGTTTTTTATGTGCTAAGCAAGGTTACAAAGTGTGGGAGTTTAGAGTGTTAGCTCTAAAAGGTAGAGATTCGAGTCAGCAGGGCGCCACTCCAGTACCAATAGTTGTTAGCATCAGAACAAACTCGATTCACTAAAGACTCGCCATGTTCCAAAAAGTTTTCCTGACATAGATTATGGTACGTATGAATCTTTTATTTTCATGATATGCATTAGTTTCAGACTCTCGAGGTTCAGTCATGATCTAGTTCATAGATGACCTGTGCATCTACCCAGTATATCAGTAAGGTAAGTGTACATAGAGGGACATAGTGTCCCAAGGGGGAGATACTCCACGACTACCCAAAGTTATCAAATTCCTTAAATCCATTTAGTTTCATGCTCATATTCTCATTACAAACTTTGCATCAATCATTATAACATAATCAGTCATGCCTCTAGGAGTCAGTTTAGTCAGTCATTCATGCATTAGATATGCATATTCAGTAGAGAAAGTTCAGCTTATCAGTATACCCAGTCATGCATCTACGATAACAAATCATTCATGCATCCATGCATAAGATATGCATGTCTATTATGAGAATTCAGCTTACGAGTAGCATCAGATCTTACATGTATTCAGAATCAGTTACACATACATCAGATATGCAGGTTCAGTATGATATAGTTAGTTTATCAGTCACGTTAGTCATGAGATCATGATTAAGTTATTCATTTTCAGCTTATGTTCGGTCCATCGTTCCTCGCCTCTTATTCAGTCTCCTTCAAGGATGAATGTTCCCAAGGGGGAGATATGTAATACACCAAAAAAAACAAAACCAATATTAGCGTCATCTTTCAATCTCATGCATAGTACATCATTATTAGTTTATATTTTTATGAGTAAGTTAGATGTATATAAAGGCTTCAAATAACTCCCAGCTATTAGATGAAGCAAAACAATCCTTACCGATTGAATTCTTGGGAAGGATATTGTCATAGTCAACTGCAAATAAGTATATCTCTCATTGTACTATGAATTTTTGATATCATTATCCACCAACATATTTATAATTGAATTATATTTCCAACGATATGAATTTCTCTCAAATCCGATATCGTAGCAAAAAGTTATACCCATTTTACTCTAGCAAGTCAGCCTGGAAACTGAGTGATGACATTTCTGACGATATTTCTGATGAGTTATCACATTTATGACGACATTTCTAATAACTTATCAGACATTTCTTCAATCTTATACAACAACCCATCAATTCCATCTCCTAGGTGACGACCTGGGATGACAGGCTATCACAGATCTGACGGCTTATCAGCTGATAATTTCAGCACCTAGAAAGCAATTTGGTTGGTGTATTTTGTACTTTTCCTTCACCTTCCACGACATAAATCATAAAAATCACGTATATAACCATCACAAATATGTTTTAAGAACTATTAATCCTCTCCACTCTCAAGAACAAGAAAATTAGGGTTTCCTCTCAAGATCATCACCCAAGAACAAGATTCAAGCTCTCCTTCAAGAAAACCAAGAAATTATCATTCCCAATTCAAGAACCTTCAATAAAATACATTCTTTTTAAAGATTCAATACATTGAGGTATGCAAGTTTTCTTGGGTCCTTTCCGCCCAAGAAGTTCAAGAATCCCTCTTTCTAAATTGAAGATTTTAAATTTATGTGTTTTTTATGGTTTATGTCAATTGAGTTTGAAGGTTATGTTGTTGTTGAGTGTTAATTCATGATATGATTATAAAGTTGAAAACTTTGACCCTATTATGTAATAATTATGTGATGTTCATGATAAATACTTTCAAGTTGTATATTGATTGATTATCCATGAGAATTAGGTGTGAAAATTGTTATATGACCAAAGCATGCTCCTCATGTGTTTGATAAAATGCTTGTGTTAAGGAAATTGGATCATTATAGCATATTTCCAACAAATCCCCAAATTGAGTATAAGCCATGCACGCCAAGTGTTTGTTGAGAGACCATAGCGAATGAATTATAGTATGTTGTGTGCATTCTTATCCTTGTGCATCCCTTGTTGAATGAATTTTTATATGTTAGTATGAAGTCCTCAATTTTGAATACTTGAATACATGCTATGATGTTGATGTTAGTCATAAATTCAAGAAGTCATGTTTTTTCAATTTCCTTCTATCGAGTCTTGGGGGTACTTATACCCGAAGAATATTATTATGTGCCTAGAGCCAAGTCAGTCTCAAGATAATTTCAGTCGTGCTATGATTAGTAGAACTCAGTTAGTTACAGAATTCAGAACTTAATATCATTCAATCATATATTAGATTCAGTAGCATTCCGTCAGATAACGAAACCATGTGAATCCAGTTAGATCAGTCAAGGAATATGAATAATAACAAATTCAGCTCAGTTTTAGTTTAGTAAAGAATCAGTTTAGAGTCTTTCAGTTAGGAGTAGGAACTAGCACCAAGGGAGTATGGGGATGGAGACTTCCCCGTTAAAGAGGCAGATTTGTTACCAGCAATCCCTGTACTCCAGAACTGTATAGACAGTGCAGGACCAGGAATCACCTGTCAGATTAAGGCATCACTTGACTATTATATTACCTTAGGTTAGAATTTCTGTATAGGGTAACCCATCAGAGAGGCTTAACCATAGAAGAGGTCTCTACCCGTGGCACGGTATTGATACCCTTCTAGCTGAGGTTACAAGTTGGACCCCACTAGTTCAGATTTGGGGCATGTCGGTTCAGTGAGAATTCCTATAATTGCAGTTTCAATATCAGTCTTCAGAGTAGGACTCAGAAATTAGGACTGTCAAATACAGTCATCAATCTCAGTAAGGAACTCAGATATTTCCATAGATTCATAGACCATCGTCTAGATAGGTTTGGTCTCACATTAAGTTATTCAGTATCAGTACTTGCAGAGGTCACCCATCAGATAGGCTTGATCTCAGTCTCAAATTTAGTTTATTATTCTTAATATTAGTTCCAGAGATCACCCGTTAGTTAGGCCTGTTCTCAAACATAATCGATCTTAATTATTATTAGAAGATTTAGAGATCATCCTGCTAGATAGGTTTGATCTCAAATTTAGCCAGTTAATATCAGTTATCGGTAGACTCAGTCATCCAGTTTATCAGTATTAATAAGTATAAATATCAGTTTTAGTAGCTTCAGATACGTATAATCTCAGTATGTTCCGACACCTCAGATTGATGGTATATTTAGTATAAGTTATCAAATTCAGTCCCAGTATGCTCAGTCACATTATACAGAGTATGTAAAGTAGTTACAGATTCTCTATGTATGCTAATCCAGCTCTTGCATATCATTCAATTAGTTATTGTTCATGCATAAGCCCTTGAATTTTGCCTTACCTCATTTGCATACTCAGTACATTCCCGTAATGATGCATTTGCACTATGGTATTTAGTTTGATGCCATAGGTTTAGCAGTCCAAACCCTGTCAGCAGCAGTAGATGTAATAGTGAGTCCTCTTTATTCGAGGATGATCACTATTTCATTTACTATCCCATTAGATTCAGATTATTTTCAGTAGATGGAGTTAGTTGGGGACATGTCCCATCAACTCCACATTTAGACAGTTAGAGGCTTTTCAGATAGATGTTGTAGTATTCAGTTTTCAGTTTGGAGTATTTTTAGACGTTTTGAACCTCATGGCAAGTTTTCGCCAGCTTTTCGCATTTATGTTTATATATTATGCAGTGTACAGGTACAGATATTATGCATGGGTTAGTGTGGTCCTACGGGGTCATGAGCACCGTGTAGAATCCCGGTTTAGAAAAATAGGGCGTTACAAACTTGGTATCAGAGCCTAAGCTTTAATAGTGTCTTAGTAAGTCTCAAAAGCCGCATGTAGTAGAGTCTTGCGCATGGGTATGTTGTGCGCCACATTTATGTACAGGATACTATCGGTTGTTTTAGGAATAGTTTCACATCTTTCAATATTCATGTCATGCCAGTGAGAAAAAATCTCAAGATGAACTCTCAGTTTAATCCTTATTCATCTTCCATTTGCAGAATATGCCTTCTCATAGCGATAATGCACGTAGGAATGACAATAAGCCACCTTAGCCCATAGATTCTCTGAAAGAGCATGTGTCATATGATGAGTTTTGGGAAGATTTTTAGGCACTAGCCCAAGATGTGACCACTAGTATTCAGGGCAACCGTCAGGCTGCAGCCCACCTAAGCAAGATAAGGATTCAGCCACAGATAGGATCAGAAATTTTATGAGAATGAACCCGCCAGAATTCTTTGGGTCAGTAGCAGGTGAGGACCCATAGCTTTATCTAGAGGAGGTTAAGAAGATCACCCAGATTATGCATGTGTCAGAGGAGGAGAGTGAGGAATTAGCATCCTATAGGCTGAAATATATTGCTCATGATTGGTAGTGTTGTGAAAGAAGAGTAGAGGGAAAGATGCAACTCCCATGAATTATCAGATATTTCAGGATGCCTTCTTAGATAATTTTTTCCTGCTATATATGAGATAATCTAAGGTAGAAGAGTTTATGAACCTAAGACTAGGCTCCATGATAGTGAAGGAGTATTGTCTTAAGTTCAACCAGTTAGCTAAGTATGCTCCTGACTTGATAGCTGACCCTAGAGCGAATATGAGTAAGTTTGTGACTGATGTGTCCGGGTTGGTGTTAAAAGAGTGTATAACCACTATGCTCAATAGAGACATGGATCTTGATAGGTTAATGATCCATGCCAAGCAGATAGAGGCAGATAAATCAAAGGAGAGGGGGAGATCTAATAAGATATTCAAAATAAGTAGTTACAGCTTTTGTCAAGTTGGGTCACGGGGTGGTAATCATTCTCACCATAGTCAGAAGACTTCAGTCCCAGATCCATCCTCAACTAGTTTGCCTGTACCGAATTTCGTAGATGTCAGTCATTCCTTAAATCCATTAAGTTTAATGCTCATATTCTTATTACAAACTTTGCATCAGTCATTATTGCATAATCAGTCATGGCTCTAGGAGTCAGTTTAGTCAGACATTCATGCATTACATTTGCATATTCAGTAGACAAAGTTCATCTTATCAGTATACCCTATCATGCATCTATGACAACAAATCATTCATGCATCCATGCATTAGATATGCATGTCCATTATGAGAATTCAGCTTACGAGTAGCATCAGATCTTACATGTATTCAGAATCAGTTACACATACATCAGATATGCATGTTCAGTATGATATAGTTAGTTTATCAGTCATGTCAGTCATGAGATCATGATTATGTTATTCATGATCAGTTCATGTTTGGTCGGTCGTTCCTCCCCTCTCATTTAGTCTCATTCGAGGATGAATGTTCCCAAGAGGGAGATATGTAATACCCCGAAAAAATTCAAAACAAATATTAGCGTCATGTTTCAATATCATGCATAGTACATTATGATTATTTCATATTTTTATGACTAAGTTAGATATATGTTAAGGCTTCAAATAACTCCCAGCTATTAGACGAAGCAAAACATTCCTTACCGATTGAATTCTTGGGAAGGATATTGCCATAGTCAGCTTCAAATAAGAATATCTATCATTTTACTAGGAATTTTTGATATCATGATACACCAAAAGATTTATAATTGAATTTTCCAACGATACCAATTTCTCTCAAATCCAATATCGGAGCAAAAAGTGATACCTATTTTACTCCAGCATGTCAGCCTGGAAACTGAGTGATGACATTTTTGATGAAAATTTTGATGAGTTTTCACTTTTCTGATGACATTTCTGAGAACTTATCAGCCATTTCGTCAAGCTTAGAAAGTAACCCATCAATTCCAGCTCCTAGGTGACGACCTGGGCTGACGGGCTATCATGGATCTGATGGGTTATCAGCCTTGGTCGTCAGCTGATAAATTCAGAAACTAGAAAGCGGTTTCGTTCGGGTATTTTGGACTTTTCCTTCACCTTCCATGAAATAAATCATCAAAATCACGTATATAACCATCATAAATCAGTTTTAAAAACCCTTAATCCTCTCCACTCTGAAAAATAAGAAAATTAGGGTTTCCTCTCAAGATCATCACCCAAGAACAAGATTCAAGCTCTCCTTCAAGAAAACCAAGAAATTATCATTCCCAATTCAACAACATTCAAGAAAATACATTCTCTTTCAAGATTCAATCCTTTAAGGTATGTAAGTGTTGATTCTTGGGTCCCTTCCACCCAAGAAGTTCAAGAATCACTTTTTCTAAATTCAAGATTTTAAATTTATGTATTTTTCATGGTTTATGTGAATTGAGTTTGAAGGTTATGTTGTTATTGAGTTTCAATTCATGATATGATTATAAAGTTGCAAACTTTGACCCTATTATGTAATAATTATGTGATGTTCATGATAAATCCCTTGAAGTTGTATGTTGGTTGATTATCCATGAGAATTAGGTGTGGAAATTGTTCTATAACCAAAGCATGCTCCCCATGTGTTTGTTAAAATTCTTGTGTGAAGGAAATTGGATCATTATAGCATATTGCCTAGAAATCCCCAAATTTAGTATAAGCCATGTACGCCAAGTGTTTGTTGAGAGACCATAGTGAACGAATTATTGTATATTTTGTGCATTCTTATTCTTGTGCATCCCGTGTTGAATGAATTGTTATTTTTTTGTATGAAGTCCTCAATTTTGAATACATGAATACATGATATGGTGTTGATGTTAGCCATAAATTCAAGAAGTCATGTTTTGTCAATTTCCTTCTATCGAGTCCTGGGGGTACTTCTACCCGAAAAATATAGTTGTGTGCCTAGAGCCGAGTCAGTCTCAAGATAATTTTACTCGTTCTATGATTAGTAGAACTCAGTTAGTTATAAAATTCATAACTTACTATCATTCAATCAGATATTAGATTCAGTAGCATTCCATCAGATAACGAAACCAAGTGAACCCAGTCAGATCAGTCAAGAAATATGAATAATAATAGATTCAGCTTAGTTTTAGTTTAGTAAAAAGTTAGTTTAGAGTCTTTAAGTTGGGAGTAGGAACTAGCACCGAGCGAGTATGGGGATGGCGACTTCCCCGTTAAAGAGGCAGAGTCGTTACCAACAATCCTTGTACTCCAGAACTGCATAGCCAGTGCAGGACCAGGAGTCACCCATCAGATTAAGGCTTGACTTGACTATTATATTTCCTTAGGATTGACTTTCTATTCAGGGTCACCTATCAGAGTGGCTTGACCATAGAAGAGGTCTCTACCCGTGGCACAGTATTGACACCCTTCTAGCTGGGGTTACAGGTTGGACCCCACTAGTTCAGATTTGGGGCATGTCTGTTAAGTGAGAACCCCCACAGTTACATTTTTAGTATCAGTATTTAGAGTAGGACTCAAAAATTAGGACTGTTAGATACAGTCATCAATCTCAATAAAGAACTCAGATAGTTCCATAGATTCATAGACCACCAGCTAGATAGGTTTGGTCTCACATAAAGTTATTCAGTATCAGTACCTACAGAGGTCACCCATTAGATAGGCTTGATCATAGTCTCAGATTCAGTTGAGTATTATTAATATTAGTTCCATAGGTCACCTGTTAGTTAGGCCTGATCTCAAACCTAGTCGATCTTAATCATTATTACAAGATTTAGAGATCATCCTTCTAGATAGGTTTTATCTTAGATTTAGCCAGTTAATATCAGTTATTGGTAGACTCTGTCATCCAGTTTATCCGTATTAATAAGTACAGATATCAGTTTCAGTAGATTCAGATAGGTATAATCTCAGTATGTTCAGAAACCTTAAATTGACGGTATATTTAGTATAAGTTATCAGATTATCTCCCAGTATGCTCAGTCACATTATGCAGAGTATGTTAAGTAGTTACTGATTCTCTATGTATGCTAATCTATCTCTTGCATATCATTCAGTTAGTTATTGTTCATGCATAAGCCCTTGAATTTAGCCTTACCTTATTTGCATACTCAGTACATTCCCGTACTGATGCATTTGCGCTATGGTATTTTATTTGATGCCATAGGTTCAGAAGAACGATCCCCAGATCACTCTTAGCAGTCCAACCCTATTCAGCAGCAGTAGATGTAGTAGTGAGTCCTCTTCATTCGAGGATGATCACTACTTTTTTTACTATCCCATTAGATTCAGTTTATTTTTAGTAGTTGGAGTTAGTTGGGGACATGTCCCATCAACTCCACAGTTATGAAAGTTAGAGGTTTTTCAGACAGATGTATTAGTATTTAATTTTTAGTTTTGAGTATTTTTAGACGTTTTGAACCTCATGGCAAATTTTTGCCAGCTTTCTGCATTTATATTTATATATTATGCAGTGTACTAGTACAAATATTAGTCATGGGTTAGCTTGTGGTACTTTGGGGTTATGACCACCAAGTAGCATCTCGGTTTAGAAAAATGGGGCGTTACAAACTTGGTATCAGAGCCTAAGGTTTAATAGTGTCTTAGGAAGTCTCAAAAGCCGCATCTAGTAGAGTCTTGTGCATGGGTGTGTTGCGTGCCACATTTATGTATAGGAGTCTATCGGATGTTTTAGGAATAGTTTCACTTCTTTCAATATTCATGTCATGCCAGTGAGGAAAAATCTTAAGTTGAACTCTCAGTCTAATCCTTATTCATTTCCATTTACAGAATATGCCTTCTCATAGAGATAATGCCCATAGGAATGACAATCAGCCACCTCAGCCCGTAGATCCTCTGAATGAGCATGTGTCACATACAGAGTTTCAGATAGATTTTTAGGCACAAGCCCAAGCTGTGACCGCTAGTTTTCAGGGCAACTATCAAGCTGCAACCCTACCTAAGCAAGATAGGCATTCAGCCGCAGTCAGGATTAGAAATTTTATGCAAATGAACCCGCCAGAATTCTTCGGGTCTGTAGCAGGTGAGGACCCATAGCTTTATCTAGAAGAGTTAAGAAGATCACCCAGATTATGCATATGTCATAAGAGGAGAGTGGGGAATTAGCATCTTATAGGCTTAAAGATATTACTCATGATTGGTAGTGTTGTGGAAGAGGAGTAGAGGGGAAGATGCAACTCCCATGACTTGTCAGATATTTCAGGATGCCTTTTTAGATAAGTTTTTCCTGCTAGAGATGATATATGCTAAGGTATAAGAGTTTATAAACCTGAGACAAGGCTCCATGATAGTTAAGGAGTATTTTCTTAAGTTCAACCAGATAGCTAAGTATGCTCCTGACTTGATAGCTGACCCTAGAGAGAGTATGAGTAAGTTTGGGACTGGTGTGTCTGGGTTGGTATTGAAGGAGTGTAGAACCACTGTGATCAATAGAGACATGGATCTTGCTAGGTTAATGATGCAAGCCAAGCAGATAGAGGCAGATAAATCTAAAGAGGGGGAGAGATCTAATAAGAGATTCAAAACAGGTAGTTACAGCTTTTGTCAAGTAGGGTCACGGGGTGGTAATCATTGTCAACATAGTCAAAAGACTTCAGTCCCAGCTCCATCCTCAACTAGTGTTCCTGCACCAAATTTTGGAGGTGCCAATCATGACGGGGCACCAGGCTCCGAAGCCTAGAGTAGTGTTAGAAGTGAGTGCACTTATCCACTTTGTGGAGAGTGTGTGGAAAAAATGATCTAGCTGCATGAAGATCCAATAGTTAGGTATGTTTTGGATGTGGTAAGCCAGGTCACAAAGTGCGGGAGTGTATAGTGTTAGCTCATAAAGGATGAGATCCGCGTCAATAGGGCGCCACTCCTAGTACCAATAGTGGTTAGCGTTAGAACCAACTCTATTTACTTCAGACTGGCCATGTTCCAAAAAGTTTTCCTAACATAGATTCGGGTACGTCTAAACATTTTATCGTCATGATATGACTTAGTTTCAGAATCCCGCGGTTCATTCATGATCTAGTTCATAGATGCCTTGTGCATCATCCCAGTATATCAGTAAGGTAAGTGTGCATAGAGGGACATAGTGTCCTAAGGGGGAGATACTCCTTGACTCCCCAAAGTTATGAAATCCCTTAAATCCATTTAGTTTCATGCTCATATTCTCATTACAAGCATTGCATCAACCATTATTGCATAATCAGTCATGCCTCTAGGAGTCATTTTAGCCAGGCATTCATGCATTAGCTATGCATGTTCAGTAGAGAAAGTTTTGCTTATCAGTATACCCTGTCATGAATATATGAGAACAAATAAGTCATGCATCCATGCATTAGATATGCATGTCCATTTTGAGAATTCAGCTAACGAGTAGCATCAGATCTTACATGTATTCAGAATCAGTTACACATACATCGGATATGCATATTCAGTATGATATAGTTAGTTAATCAATCACGTTAGTCATGAGATCATTATTAAGTTATTCATGTTCAGTTCATGTTCGGTTCATCGTTCCTCCCCACTCATTCAGTCTTATTCGAGGATGAATATTCCCAAGGGGGAGATATGTAATACCCCAAAAAAATCAAAACCAATATTAGCGTCATTTTTCAATATCATGCATAGTACATCATGATTATTTTATATTTTTATGAGTAATTTATATGTATATTAAGGCTTCCAATAACTTCCAGCTATTAGACGAAGCAAAACATTCCTTACCAATTGAATTCTTGGGAAGGATATTGCCATAGTCAACTTCAAATGAGAATATCTCTCGTTGTACTTTGAATTTTTGATATCATGATCCACCAACAGATTTATAATTGAATTATATTTCCAACGATACTAATTTCTCTCAAATCCCATATCGGAGCAAAAAGTTATACCCATTTTGTTCTAGTATGTCATCCTGGAAATTGAGTGACGATATTTCTGATGAGTTATCACATCTCTGACGACATTTCTGATAACATATCAGCCATTTCATCCATCTTAGACAGAAACCTATCAATTCCATCTCCTAGGTGATGACCTGGGCTGACGGGCTATCACAGATCTGACGGCTTATCACCTTGGTCATCAGCTAATAATTTCAGCGACTAGGAAGCGGTTTCGATGGGATATTTTGGACTTTTCCTTCACCTTCCATGACATAAATCATCAAAATCACGTATATAACCATCATAAATCAGTTTTAAAAACCCTTAATCATCTCCACTCTCAAGAACAAGAAAATTAGGGTTTCCTCTCAAGATCATCATCCAAGAAAAAAATTCAAGCTCTATTTCAATAAAACCAATAAATTATCATTCCCAATTCAAGAACCTTTAAGAAAATACATTATCTTTAAAGATTCAATCCTTTGAGGTATGCAAGTGTTGAGTCTTAGGTCCCTTCTGCCCAATAAGTTCAAGAATCCCTCTTTCTAAATTCAAGATTTTAAATTTATGTGTTTTCCATGGTTTATGTGAATTGAGTTTGAAGGTTATGTTTTTGTTGAGTTTTAATTCATGATATGATTATAAAGTTGCAAACTTTGACCCTATTATGTAATAAATATTAGATGTTCATTATAAATCCCTTCAAATTGTATGTTGATTGATTATCCATGAGAATTAGGTGTGGAAATATTTATATGGAAAAAGCATGCTCCCCATGTGTTTGATAAAATGCTTGTGTGAAGCAAATTGGGTCGTTATAGCATATTTCCTAGAAATCCCCAAATTTAGTATAAGCCATGCACGCCAAGTGTTTGTTGAGAGACCATAGTGAATGAATTATAGTATGTTATGTGCATTAATATCCTTGTGCATCCCTTGTTGAATTAATTGTTATATGTTAGTATGAAGTCCTCAATTTTTAATACTTAAATACATGCTATGATGTTGATGTTAGTCATGAATTCAAGAAGTCATGTTTTTTCAATTTCCTTCTATAGAGTCCTGGGGTACTTGTACCCGAAAAATATATTTGTGTGCCTAGAGCCGAGTCAGTCTCAAGATTATTTCAATCGTTCTATGATAAGTAGAACTCAGTTAGTTACAAAATTCAAAACTTAGTATCATTCAATCAGATATTAGATTCAGTAGCATTCCTTCAGATAATAAACCAAGTGAACCCAGTTAGATCAGTTAAGAAATATGAATAGTAATAGATTCAACTCAGTTTTAGTTTAGTAAAGAATCAGTTCAGAGTCTTTTAGTTAGGATTAGGAACTAGCACTGAGCGAGTATGGGGATGGAGGCTTCCCCATTAAATAGGCAGACTCGTTACCAGCAATCCCTGTACTCCTGAACTTCCTAGCCAGCGCAGGACAAAGAGTCACCCACCAGATTAAGGCTTGAATTGACTATTATATTACCTTAGACTTGACATTCTGTTTAGGGTCACCCATCAGAGAGGCTTGACCATAGAAGAGGTCTCTACCCGTGGCATGGTATTGACACCCTTCCAACTGGGGTTGCAGGTTGGACCCCACTAGTTTAGATTTAGGAAATGTAGGTTAAGTGAGAACTCCTAAAATTGTAGTTTCAGTATCAGACTTCAGAGTAGGACTCAGAAATCAGGACTGTCAAATACAGTCATTAATTTCAGTGAGAAACTCAGATAGTTCCATAGATTCATAGAACACCGGCTAGATAGGTTTGGTCTCACATAATGTTATTCAGTATCAGTACCTACAGAGGTCACCCATTAGATAGGCTTGATCTCAGTATCAAATTCAGTTGAGTATTCTTAATATTAGTTCTTGAGATCACCCGTTAGTTAGGTCTGATCTCAAACCTAGTCAATCTTAATCATTATTAGAAGATTTAGAGATCATTCTGCTAGATAGTTTTGATTTCAAATTTAGCCAGTTAATATCAGTTATCGATAGAATCAGTCATCCAGTTTATCACTATTAATAAGTACAGATATTAGTTTCAATAGCTTCAGCTACATATAATCTCAGTATGTTCAGAAACCTCAGATTGATGGTATATTTAGTATAAGTTATCAGATTCAGTCCCAGTATGCTCAATCACATTATGCAGAGTATATTAAGTAATTTTAGATTCTCTATGTATGCTAATCCAGCTCTTGCATATCATTCAGTTAGTTATTGTTCATGCATAATCCCTTGCATTTAACCTTACCTCATTTGCATACTCAGTACATTCCTGTACTGATACATTTGCTCTATGGTATTTTATTTGATGCCATAGGTTCAGAAGCACGAGCCCCAGAGCACTCTTAGCAGTCCAAACCCAGTCAGCAGCAGTAGATGTAGTAGTGAGTCCTCTTCATTCGAGGATGATCACTATTTTTTTTACTATCCCATTAGATTTAGATTACTTTTAGTAGATGGATTTAGTTGGGGACATGTACCATCAACTCCACAGTTCAGACAGTTAGAGGCTTTTCAGACAGAAGTATTAGTATTCAGTTTTTAGTTTTGAGTAATTTTAGATGTTTTGAACCTCATGGAAAGTCTTCGGCAGCTTTCTGCATTTATATTTATATATTATACAGTGTACAGGTACAGATATCAGTCATGGGTTAGATTGTGGTCCTTCGGGGTCATGAACACCCTGTAGCATCCTGGTTTGGAAAATTAGGGCGTTACACTTCCATACTCCATAGGACACCTTAAAACTTGGATCTGATACCAAATTTTGTCACAACCTGAGGCTACCCCCTAGTCCCAACAACAGTGTTTACGGTCACAACTGACCACAATCTAACCTATGAGCTGGTACTTATGTGAGCATGGAATAAAATAGTAATAAAACATCTGAGCGAAAGATAAACTGGTATATTATTGCAAGTTTTAATGCTGATAGTATGTTTAGATCACATGTTTAAAACAATAAATAAGATATTGAAAAAAATTTATCTATCTGAAAACAATGGGTATTACTAATAAAGAAGAGTAACTGTCTAACTGACTATCTGAATGTTGGAAAGCCTCTAACTAACTGAGGAGTTAACGGGATAGGCCCCTAAATAACTCTAATTGATTAAACATGATAAAGTACCAAAATAATTTAATAAGTGATAATATGTCCTCGAAAGATGAGGACTCACCACTACTTATACTAAGTAGCACTGGGTTGTATAAGACATCATAGCGCAAAGAAGAGAATGCAGTCAGTACTTTGAATGTATTAGTATATGAGATGAGCTCTGGCTAAAATGCATAGGGTATTGTGCATATGTGATAATGTTAAACTGAACAACATGAAATGATTGAGCATGAATGCATAAAAACTATAATATATGAGAATGCAAGACCAAGCATAAATTTGTAATATAAAATAATTCAATAATCTAAAAGACTAAAAACTGTATAACTGACTAACTGAAAATCTATACACTTTGTCAAGCAAACCTGAACTGAAAATATGTTGAATACTGTACTGAGACTGTGGGAGGTATCATATAATCGACATGCCCCAATCTGAGCTAATCGGTGTCCAACCTATAACCCATTTGGAAGGGTATCAATACCGTGCCATGGGTACTAACACTGGCTGTGTAGATCCCCTAAACTAGTGTCCCGAAAGACCAGGGTGTCAAGCCTAAACTGATGGGTGACCCCTGAGAGCAAGTCAAGCCTAAAATAATGGGTAACTTCTTATATCCTATGTTGGCTACATTTTTTTGGAATACAAGGACTGCTACTAACAACTCTGCCTAACTGACGGGGAAGTTGCCACCATTGCATTTGCTTGGTGCTAAATCCTACTCCCAACTGAACTATTGCTTAACTGAACTGAATTAAGCTTAAGTGAATATTCTTACACATTTATATGGCTCATCATGATCATAATACCTGAATAACAGGCAACATTCATGGTGTGACTGAAATCATTTATTGCAATTCTTAAAACATGCAAAACATAAAGGTATCGAGAGTTCACAACCCACCAGCACTAAAAGGAAATAATAATAACGCTATATAAAAATTGTAAGACCATAGTAGGAGATCATTATTCAAAACTCATAACTTAGGCATTTCATCAAACACTTGAGAATCATGAACTTAAACATGAGAATGAGTAAATCATGCAAGAATAACATGATTACACAACTAAAATCATAACTTACAAATTTAATGTGAAGATTACAACATTCAAAATATATAATGGCTCATTCCACTTGAAAGAACTTATAAACATAGCTTGGAATTGAATTAACTAGAGATTTATGGAGAAATTTCAACTAAAACATAAAAAATCATAATTTAAAACAAAAATTTGTATTCTTGGACTCCATGGATGAAAAAAGCACATGGATGAACATCACACATACCTCACTAGATGAATTCGTGATGACTATTGAGGTTTTTCTTGAACTTGAAGCTGAGAATCCTTAATTTCTTGTAAAAGAGTTAGGGTTTATTCTTGGGGAAAGTAGGGATTTTATTGAGAGAATTTATGAGAAAAGTTGAAAATAACGCTCCTTGCGGTCCCCAAATTTGTGTTTTGGATGAATTAGGTAAAGGAAAAATAACCAAATACCCTTAAATTACAAGGATAAAAGTTGTATGACAGCACCCTAATGCGCCATGACCCCTTCTAGAGTCAAGAAGCCAACAAGGATCGACCCCTGCTCGGGTCAAGCAGCCAACGTAGCACGACCTACTTCTTAGTTCAAGCAGCCAATGCGTCGTGGGTCCATTGCAATACCCTTCTAATTTGGGCATCCAAACATGCCCCAAACCTTATCTAAAAGTCCCAAAACTCTCCTGAGATATACCTTTGACCTCTCTAAAAATGGACCGATTTAAAAATCAACATTTTGAGATCAGGATGGTCGATTTAAAAATTTGTATAGTTTAGGATGTCTTGAAAATGACTAGGTCCTCAATACTTAGTGAAATTTCAAATCTTTGGACCCCTTAAGCATGTACTAAGAGATGAATCTAGGTAAGAGTATTAAGGGGTATTACACCTATTTAGACACATATTCAACCGCTACCAAAATATTTCTCATGCCATAAAAGCTAAAGCATGGGCCCATGAAATCAATTCCCCACACATCGAACAACTCCAACTCTAAAATAGGTGTTATGGAGAGTTCATGGCATCGTGAAATATTACCGTGATTCTAAAATTGGCCATAGAATTGTGCAAAATCATTAGTATCCTTGTAAATTGTAGTCCAATAAAACCCACACTATAGAATTTTATGGGTTGTGAGAGTACCACTATAGTGACCCTCCAATTGGTGAAGAATGACAAGCTTCCAGAAAACTTATCATATCCACCTCTGGGATACTTCTTTGAATCATACTAACAACACAAATCATAAGCAGATATGGATCATCCCAAAATAACTTCCTCATCTTATGCATAAATCTCATGCGCTGCTGGAAGGAGAGATCCTCTAGGACAAGATTGCTTACCAAATAGTTGGAAAAATCAACAAAGAAGGGAATTAAGTTTTGAGATGCCTCTAAGACCCGCTCATCTAGCAACATATCATAGATATAAAGATTATCCCCTTGTTTCTGTATTTCCTCATGATCAATTTTGCATAAGTGATCTGCAACCTAATTTTCTATCCCATTTTTGTCCTACACTTTAAAATTAGACTCTGACAGCAAGAGAACCCACTGAATCAATATTTGTTTGGCATATTTTTAAAACATCAAGTACCTCAAGAATTAATTTTTAGGGTGAACTATGAACTTAGTCCTAATTAAGTAAGACCAAAATATTTCAAAGGTGAAAACCATCATAAGTAACTCTTGCTCTGTACCTATATAATTTTTTTGTGTGGGGTTTAAAGTCATGCTGGTATAGTAAATGGTATAAAGTATCTTTTATCGTCTTTATCATAGTACCCCACCCAATGCAACTATACTTGCATCACATATGACCTCAAAAGGTAAAGACCAGTCAGGAGACATAATAATAGTCAAAAAAATCAACCGTTCTTTCAGGCATTTCAAAGCCGTGAAAAATGTATCATCAAACCCAAATTTCACCTCGTTCACTAGATATTTAATAGAGCATTTGATGTTTTAAAGAAGTCTTTAATAAATCTCCTATAAAAGCCTACATGGCATAGAAAGCTTCATATGGATCAATCTGACACTAGCGGTGTCAATTTTTCAATTACCTTAATAGTATGTTTGTCTACCTCAATAGAATATTTGTACATCTTGTTCCCTAGAACTATATCTTCTTTCACTATGAAGTGACATTTTTACTAATTTAGCAGCAAATCGCACTCTTCACATCTCTGTAGTGGCTGTCCAAAAGGGCTAAACAATCATCGAAAGAGTCCCTAAAAACTAAAAAGTCATCCATGAATACTTTGATCATGTCCTCCACTATATTAGAGAATACAAACATCATGCATCTCTAAAAAGGGGTATGCAAATTCATAGCCCGAAAGACATTCTCTTGAATGCAAAAGTCCTACTGGGTATGTAAAACTAGCCTTTTCTTGGTCCTAGGGAGCAATCAGGATTTGATTATAAATCGAGTACCCATCAAGAAACAATACCACCCCTGTCTTCTAGTGTTTCCAAATTTTGATCCTTAAAATGCATAGGGATATGGTCCTTCTGCGTCTAAGTACTCATCTTTTGGTAATCCATACAGAATCGCAAACTGGTCACTGGCCTGATGGATACTAATTCATTATTTTCATTGGGAACCACTGTGATCCCTCTTTCTTTAACATGCATTGAACTAGGCTTACCCAATTGTTATTTGTAATGGGTTAAACCACTCTAGCATCTAACAACTTGATTATTTCCATTTTCACCACCTCCCGCATTGGAGTATTTAGTCACGTCTAATGTTTAATGCTGGGAATGTTATCTGGCTCAAGGTGTATCTTGTGCATGCATATACCTAGTGCATTCCCCAAAATGTCTGCAATGGTCCACCCAATGTATCTCATGAATTTTTGCAACACCAATATCAAAGCTTTCACCTATAGTCCTGCTAAATCTATAGTAATAATCATCGATAGTGCATTTTTGGCCCCCATGATTACATACTGCAATTAAGGTGGGAGGGCCTTCAATTCCCGTATTGGTGGCTCCTCCAATGGAAAGTTTTGTAGGAGGTGTGGTTTTGGTTTTTGAATCAAGATCCAAATTTTTAGGGGAATACATGTGAGAGCCGATGACATGTAATGCATTAACATTCTCATCATATTTCTCTATACCATCACTTTTAAAAATCATAATCATTGTTGCTATGATTTGACCCCTAATCATTCCTCAATAGGCACATTTTTAGCAGACACATCATCATCCACAATATTTATCACTACCAACACTTATATCATCTGACTTTGGTACTATCATACATACATTAAAAACTATTTTCCCATTATTCAGTCAGAAAGTGATCTCCTCCAAGTCCATATCAATAAACACCCTACCAGTGGAGAGGAAGGGTCTGGCCAATATAATGGGGGATTGGAAATCCACCTCAAAATCAAGAACCATGAAATCAATAGGGAATAAAAAGGATTCCACCCTTACTTCTACGTCACATAAAACATCCACCCATTTCTTCATAGATGAGTCAGCCATCAACTGCTTTGTGGATGTAGGGTTGAATTCCTCCATCTTCAATATCTTGTACACAACCAGTGGCATAATATTTACTCCTGATTCTAAGTCATATAAAGCTTGTTTGGAATTAAAATCCATAATATAACATGGAATGGTGACTGCTCTGGGGTAATCTTTTTCTACTAACAGTAATAGAGAAGTTGCACTACAAGGGTTCATATTATCATTTGGATCGACAACCAAATCCTTACCACTATCATGATAAAAATCACTATTATCACTCCATATCAACTTCTTAAACTCTACCTCAGGTGTCTCATCGCTCTCAATACTATAAATATTCAACTCCTCATAATAGGTACAGGGGGATTATTAGTAGTGGCACCATAATTAGTAGTGATATCTAGACAATGACTGGTGTTTTAAGAATTTTACACCGTATCACTCGGGATGGTACTCGACTACTATTGATGCAAAGTAGCAGACATCTTCCCAAACTAATGCGCTAAATGCTTGATATCCATTGCATGAGACTGAACCTTTTAGGTAAAATAGGAAATATCAGCCTTGATCTTCTTAAGGATAGCCTCCTGACTTTCTTTCCCCTTAACTAATTTTGTTAACATTTCTTCCATTATTGCTTCTGTATCTTTTCATCCTAGAAAAATGTACTTCTCTCTCTTTTTCTTATAATCCTTTTTCATCTTTAATAACCATCTCTGCCCTTATTGTGTTGTCTATATTTATCATCAAAAGAGTTTTGGCCTTGATTTCCTTTCCATTGGGCTTGGAAACCTGCCAATTAATGATCCAAAAAGTTTTCTTCCTCCTCAAACTCTAACTTATAAACTTTAGAAGCAGAACCCTATGCTTCTGCTGTATTTGACTTTTTAGAATTTATTATTGCAAAATGATCTACAACATACCAATATCAGTTCTCAGCAGTGTAATTTCTTGTGCTACTGAATCATTAGCTACTTTTTGGTTATAAGAGGCTCTAATAACATATGTGCTAGATTTCTTCTCAGCATCCTGAGTTGTCCACCATCTATTAGTGAGCGAGATCTGATCTAGGATATCAAAATCTACCTTCCATCATAGTCTCATAAAAGATCCTCCATAGATGGTGTCTTCTATGGTTCTAGAACTAATGGCCAAGGCTTTGTAGAAGTTCTCCAATAAGCTCGTCCCTAAAATTCAATGGTTGGCCACCATACTCAGCTTCTTCTTGAACCTAAATGAAGAATTATATGAAGATTTTTATTACAGATGCCTGAAATTATAAATTTTGTCCATAAGATGCAACATCTTATATAGAGGAAAGAACTGGTTCAAGAATTTCTTGTGCAATTTATTCCATTTAGTGATACATCCTTTTGGTAGTTTCCCTAGCCATAAAGATGTTTCTCATAAAAGTGAGAAGGGGAAAAACATCAGTCTAAGCACCTCTTAATTTAACCCTAGATTTAAATACCAACTACAGATCCTACTAAAATTTGCAAGGTGTAAGTTTGCATCACCTGTAAGTAAACCTGCAAATACACCCTTCAAATTTAATAGATGAATTTATGTAAAACATAATACCTAGGGGTAAAATAGAAAGGATAATAGCTCCAGTATCTGCTGGCTCAATGTACCAAAGATCCTCGTTATCTTTCTCATATGATGCAAATATTGGTATACTGGGATCACTTGAGCACGACCACCTCTAACTCTATTTTTATTACCAATGAGTGCTGCTCAGAGGTCTTCATCCAGCCTATATACAACTAACTCTTCCTCCTAGGGTATGCGGTGAGCATTTTTTTCCCTTCTCTTATTATCATCTTGTGCTAATAAGACCTCTATTAGTTGGTCAAAAATATCCAAACACCTGTAGAAGTACTTGGAGGCACCTGGTGTGCATCATCACAAACCCCTTCAGGAATATCATCTCTTTTTTGCTCTATCATCCTTCTAGGTGTTAGAAGGATCCTATCATGATTTGGATATAATATAAGTAAAGGATTTCCTCTACTCTATGTTCTAGGCATACACTGTGAATCATCCTAGGTTATGAACCTTAGAGAATTTCCTAGAAATCTATTCTCCAGACCCAATATAACTCATGGGTATGAGCCATATATTTGGGTATGAGTGGTATAGTCCTGTCATATACTGACCATTGTTAGTTGGTGGGATAGTTTTGTTCATTGGAATGGGTACTACTTAGGGGTATGATTCGTATCAAGGACTCATTTGGTGGACAATGTTGATCCACCTGGTATTTCATTCTGCCAGGGATATGAGTCATGGATGCAGATCGTATGTTATGGTTATGACTTCACGGTATGAGTCATATAATAGATAGTGTTTGATCCAAGGGTTGAGGTTTGGATACGAGTGGTTAGTACTGATCGTATAAGAGGGTACGACTCGTGAGGTTCAGTCGTATCCCTAAGATAGTTTTTTAAGGGTTTTAAGTTGGGGTATTCTATATATTTCCCTACTTACCCAAATTAGGATCCACGACTTCAAATTCACTTATAAGGTTATTTACCCTATTATTTTATTAATTTACACTTAGAAGCTATTACAAAATATCTTATAATTCTCTCAAGAGTTTTTGGGGCAAGAAAACTAGGGTTTCATCTTACGGATTGCTTTGGGGCTTGCTTTTGTGATTTTTTTTGTCAATTCTTTGGTATAAGGCATTATTAACATCCCTTATTGTAATAGAAACTAAAGGCATGGTTTTTATGATTGATTTCATGGTTTCACTATTTCATGATTATGGTTTTCAATGATTAATCTAGGGTTTTAATATTAAATGCTTGGTTATGGTTTTCTATTATTTTAATTATGTTTTATATACATTAATGGTGGATTTGGACAATTGGATTGCATGGTAATGGTTTAATGGTCTTTGAAATTGGTTGTTGTTATATTTTGCCCCCAAGGAGTTTGATTAAATGCTTATAAAAATATGTTTATTACATTGACTTCTTTTAATGGAACTCTTCAATGTTTTAAACTAGATAAATGATTTATGTATGGTTTAAATGGTTTGAAAAGGCTAAAGGATATATGGTTATACTTTTTGAGGACATGGAAGTCTCCCAAGTGGATTTAATATGGTAAAAAGAAAGGCACCTAAGGTCCCCTAACCAAAATGGTTTGGCTATAAATATTACTTGTAAGTAATGGAGTTGCATGATGGTATCACTAATATGGCCTTGGTTAATAAATGGTAAACGGATTGTTTGAACATTATTTTAATTAGGCATTAATGGTGGGGAGTGTAGCCAAGCCATGAAAGGTGGCGGTCATGGGGGACCAAAGCCCAAAAATCATATTTAGGGATATGAGGTGTCTTCGATGGCCACATGCAAGTGTTATATTTTATATTGGAGGGATATACTTGTCATAACATGGGATATTCCCTGGTTGTATGGCTACATGTACTGGGTCCCTTTCAAAAAAGATAGATGAACCCATATCGCCCATGGGTGGTTAGGATGACAAGGCTATAAAACATAGGTAAAGGTTTTAAATGCACGCTAAACCCGGTTCCCTTTCCCGAAACATATATATATGTATGGTTATATGCATTATGGATGGTTTCACTTGGTTTTATGACTAGTGTTACTTTATCCTTATCTTGAGATTCATGCTAGCAGTCATTCACTAACCCCATCTACTGGCAGTTGTATACCCATGCTATGTAGGAACAGACTATTTTTCTCCTTCTGTTTAGCACACAGATTAACTATCAACATTTGGACTGAAGTGGTGAGCTTCCATCCTTTCTAAAGGCATTATTTTATGTTCTAGATTTGTTTAGACACTTTTCTTTTATTTTGAATATTAATTTTTAGCAATGGTTGGGGTCATGTCTTACCCAAATTTCTTTAATCTTTCGGATAGAGGCTTTGTGGTACTTCTGGGGGTTGGTATGGGCAGCATGGGTAGAGGTTTCAACCTTAGCATTGGTATTGATATTTAGGCTGGCATCATCGGACATGATTTCTCATTGTTCTTTCATATTACATTTAGGAATTGATTTTCATATTATGTTTTGGTATTCTATTTTTGTTTACGATTTATGGTTTGGTTGGTATGGTTGGGTGGTTGTTGTGGTACGATTGGACCCGATTGGATCGGTCATGGTTGTAACCTTATCCCAGAGTCTTAATGAGAACAATAATGCTATCTAGTTATATGTTTGAAATTCAGCTCATCTAAGGCTGGATATAGGTTATTGGGTTGGGTAATATGAGGAGGTCCCCGATCCTAGTTAGACTTGGGATGCCCATTACATATGGCCCAAGGTTGGTTCGGGTCACACTGACATATAACAAACTAATAACAAAAACAAAAAGACCCATAAACTGGAACAACTTCAATTCGTAACTCAACACCATAGTCCCGAGCGACGGTGCTGAATTTTTTAGTAATGCCAAAACTACACCTTCAATCCAAAGATTATGAGGTTATTTTCAAATATAGTAACCGAACAAATGTTAGGGTTGAATTCCAAGGGAATACATGGAATTGCGACACTCAGCTACTATAATTCATCGAACAAAACTGGAAAAGTAAATGGGGTTATTGTATTAATATCAAAAAAATAGCTAATATCAACTTTGGTTGTAGTTAGTCATTGGTGAACACTTTGATTTTGTCCCCCCTGGATTCTCAACTGCGTAGGCTGAAACACCCTAGTTTCTGAACCTTAGAAAATTTCATGGAATTCCGATCTTTGGACCTAATATGACTCAAGGGTACGATCCATATGCTGGGTTAAGGATAGTATGTTCCAGCCGTATGCTAACCAGTGTTGATTGGTGAGATTGATTTTTGTTATTAGAATGGATATGAAATAGGGGGTACGAGTCGTATTGGTGGGTACAAATCAGTTGGTTCCTTAACTTAATCTTAGATTTGGTAACTTAGATTTGTGAGTCGCTCACCTAGGTCCATAATCCAGGGTATGAGTCATACCCAGGACTAGTATGGTTATCAGTGTTTAATCCTCCTGGTATTCAATTTTGCCAGGGATACGGATGAAGGGTATGGATAGTATACTTCGGATAAGAATTATTTTTGATGATTCGCACACTGGATAGTGTTGAGTCCAAGGGTTAAGAAAAAGGGTATGAGTGGTGTGTACCACTCGTATAGGGATGATACGACTCATAAGGGTCAGTCGTATCCTTGTGATAGAATTTTAAGGGATTTAAGTAAGGGCAATATGGACATTTCCCCACTTATCCTAATAAGGTCCCATGACTTATATGGCACTTGAAATGTTATTTACTCTAATATTCTATTCATTAACACTTAGAAACTCTTTCTTAAACACTCCACAATTCTCTTAAGAGATTTTGGGGCAAGAAATCTAGGGTTTCAACTAAGGGATTAATTTGGGGCATGTCTTGGTGGTTTCATTCCATCATTATCTTGTTTTAAGGTATGGTCTCTTCCCTCATTATCAATTCTAACTAATGGCATGGTTTTACATAATGTTTTCTTGGTTTTATAATTGTGTAATTTTGGTTTTAAAAATGAATTGGGGGTTTTGATATTAAATTATTGATTATGGTTTTACATGGTTTAATTTATGCTTTAAGTGCATTAATGGTGGTTTTGGATAAATGGATTGCATGGGAATGGTTTAATGGAATTAGATTTGGTTTTGGTTACTATATGCCCCAAATGTGTTTGACAAAATGCCTATAATGATGGATTTCATTGCATATAGTACTTTTAATGGAACTCTTTCTTGTTTTAAAACTTGGTAAAAGAGTTATGCATGGTTTAAATTTCTTGGAAAGGTAAATGTATAAATGGTTATTCTAATGGGATACATGAAAATCCCCTAAGAGGTTTTATATGGTAATTGGAAAGGGCACTTGAAAGTCCCCTTAAACCTATAAATGGTTGGATATGAATGATACTTTCAAGTAAGGTTGGTATGACGATACTGATATTAATTGCCTTTGTTAATAAATGGATAATGGTTTGGTTATTTGGAAAATATTTTTAATTGGGCAATAATGGCGTGATCTGTAGAAATGTCTTGGAAGGTGGAGGTCCGGGGGGGACCAAAACTAGAAACTCATATTTGTGGATATGAGGTTTGGTCCTGGTAACCATGTGCGTGATTTTATACTTTATTTTTGTGGATGTACTAGTTATCCCAGGGTATTTTCTCTGGTCGTGCGACTATACGCACTGGGGCCTTTTCAACAGGGGAAGCTGAACCCATATAGCCCATGGATGGTTTAGGACGGCAAAGCTACACAACCAAGGTAAAGGTTTTAAATGCATGCTAAACCTGATTTATTTTTTGGCATGGTTATATATATATGTGTATGGTTGTATCTGTAGGTATGGTTTTACGACTTCTATAAATGACCTTATTTTATCCTTACACTGAGATAATGCTAGAGTCCACCCGCTAACCCATCTACTTGCAATTGTATACCCACTCTATGTAGGAACCGACTATTCTAGTCCTCCTACATAGTTATTATATTGGGGAAAACACTGGATTGAAGTGTTGAGCTTCCATTTTCCTGAAAGGCTATATTTTATATTATGAATGTTCTTAGACTTTTTTATTAATTTTTGGATATTGTTTTTGTCCATGGTTGGGGGCATGTCCTAATAAAATTTTATCACTCCTTTGGATATATACTTTTTCATAGAACTATGGGTTAGAATGGGCGTGACCGGTATTAGTGTCGGCCTTGTCATTGGAATAAGATTGAAGGTTGGCATCATCACACATAATTTTTCACTATTTGGTCATATTCTATTTTGGGATTGAAACTTATTATATTTTGGAACTTATTTGGTTATACCCTCGTTTATTGCCCTTGTTTCAGTATTAGTTTGGTTTGGATATGGTTGGACAATGGGTATGGGATGGATGGACTTAGTTGGGTCGGTCACGATTATGATCCTATCCCAGAGTCTTAATATGAATAACAATGCTATCTTGTTATATATTTAAAATTCAACAAACTCAAGCTAGGCGACTGGAGGTTGGGTCGGGTAATGAGGGTGATCTATGATCGCGATCTGACTTGGGATGCCCATTATGATAAACACCTCAGTTAGGTCGCGTCAAGTTGGTATTAGAGCCAGGTTCATGGTTAATTGGGAGTCTACAAATCCATGTCTGGTATTATCTCTTTGAGGGGTGTGTAGCGGCCACACTTATAAGAGAGAGGCTATAGTACATTTAGGAATGTTTTAATTTCTTGGTATGTTACTTTCAAGCTTGGAGTCTATGTCTTAGAATCTTCTCTAATCCTTGGTTGTTCAGTTTTTAGATAATACCTTATAGATTTGGAACCCAAGGAAACTCTTCTATCGTATATGGAATAATGTTGATGGGGTACATCCTATGTTTGTATTTTATATTAGATATCATAGTGCTATTCCTAATGACTACAGAGTTTCTCTGATTGCTACTACTCAACCTCAATCTGAGATGACTAACGCGGAATATTGTTGGTATATCATGCTATTGCTACATTGGTTGCTGCTCAGGTTGAGAAGGATACTTCTGATGGGCTGTCAGCTGAGGCCATAAGGATTGGTCAAATTATGGAATTGAATCCTTCTACTTTTACTTGTGTGAAGGTGGAAGAGGATCCTCAGCCTTTCTTGGATGTAATTGAAAAGATATATCAGGTAATTTAGGCTACTAATGTGGAAGGTGTGAACTTTACAGCTTACCAGCTCAAGGATGTTGTATACTAATGGTATGAAGAGTGTGATAGAGATAGAAGAGATGTGGAGGATTCATTCTTATGGGATACCTTTTCTATTTCTTTTCTAGATTATTTCATTCCTTTAGAGTTCAGGAAAGTAAAGATTGAGGTATTTGTGAACCTTAAGCAGGGAAGGAAATTTGTTATGGAATATACATTGAATTTCTATTAGTAGTCAAGGTATGCTCTTCATTTTGTGGCTGATATGAGGGCAAGAATGAGAAAGTTTGCTTCTAGATTAAATTGTGATTAGATTTTTGAGAGCAAGACTGCTTTACTTTTTAAAGATATAAAAATTTAGAGGTTGACTATTCATATGCAGCAAGTGGAGGATAAAGAAAGGAAGCAAGTAGAGTTTGGAGATACGCAGGGTAAGAGGAGTAAGTTTTTTTAATCAAGGAGGGGCTCAGTTGCATGGAGGTCGGAATAGTGGAAAATAATAGAAAAAAAAGTAGGAGAGTTATGGTTCCTTCTCTACTTCTAGTTCACTTTACAAATTAGGCGATATGCATCATCAAGGTGATGACATTTTCTGGGAATAAGGTGCCCAATCTCAAGCAAGCAGAGGTCAGTCAGTTTGTTCATGCCCTACTTGTCGGTTCTATGGTCATCCTCTTCGGGGTTATTGTGATGAAGTGACAAATAGTTCAAGTATGGACAAGCAGGCCAAAGGCTTAAAGATTATCCAGTTATGAAGGTTGTTATAGGAGCGAATAAGATTTTAGTGGCTTGATGTTCTACTCCGATACCTTGTGTTGTTGCATCATCTTTTATTACTACTCTTAGTTTTAGTGTTTGTTAGAACAGGTTGTATTCTTTGGCATTTTGATAGGAATCTAAGGAATTTCTTGATGTTGTTACTAATAGGTTATAACTCTTTTCTCATGACGTGTATTATTAGCTTGATTTGGGGTCTACTCTCTCCTATGTTAACCCATATATGTCTATGTGTATTACTTTTGATATCGAGGTTTTTTGGATTTGTTTTAGGTTTCTACCTCAGTAGGTAACTCGATTATTGCTAAAAGAGTCTATAGGGGGTGTGTGATAGTTGGATGTAGTAAGCAGACCCTAGTGGATCTGTTTGAATTGGACATGGTGGATTTTGATGATATTTTGGGTATGGAATGGTTACACTCTTGTTATGTGAATTTGGATTAGTGGACCCATAAGGTTATCTTTATGTTCCTGGATTAGCCGGTTATAGAATAGGAGTGTGGTTCTCTTTCGCCTTGGGGTGGTGGTGGTGGTTATTTCTTATCTTAAAGCTCAGAGGTTAATCTCCAAAGGTTTTCTTTATCATTTAGTCCAGGATAAAGATTCTAACTCAGAAGGTCCACTTTTCATTAGATTCCTGTGGTAAGTTAATTTCAAAGATCTTTCCGGATGATCTTCCTAGTGTTCCTCCGGAAAGATAAATAGTGTTTGGTATTGACTTGATTTTGGACACTCGGCCCATTACTATTTCTTCGTGAAGAATGTCTACGACTAAGTTGAGAGAACTCAAGGAGCAACTTAAGGATTGTTTGGAAAAGTGGTTTATTTCTCCTAGTGTATATCTGTGGGGTGAACCAGTGTTGTTTATGGGCAAGAAGGATGGTTCCCTTCAGATGTGCGTTGACTATTGGCAGTTGAATAAGGTAACGGTCAAGAACAAGTATCCTCTTCCAAGGATTGGTGATTTGTTTGATCAGATTCAAGGTGCAAATTTCTTTTCTAAGATAGATATTTGGTCTGGGTACCATCAGCTAAATATTAGGGAGGTGGATGTCCCTAAGACGATTTTTAGTACTTGGCATAAGCACTTTGAGTTTTTGGTAATATCATTTTAGTTAAATAATGCCTCAGTGGAATTTATAGATCTAATGAATAGGTTTTTTGTTAGTATTTAGATCTCTTCATTATTGTGTTTATTGATTACTTTCTAGTTTATTCAAAGAGTAAGGTGGATTATCCTAATCACCTCTGTGTGACATTGCATACCTTAAAGAAACAATAGTTTTATGCCAAGTTCTTTAAATATGAGTTTTTGTTGAACGCTGCAACTTTCTTAGGTCATATTATTTCTAGTGAGGGGATCATGGTGGATCCGCAAAAGGTTGTTGTGGTGAAGAGGTGGCCTAGACTGACAAATCCATCCGACATTCGGAGCTTCTTGGGTTTGGCTTGGTATTGTAGGTAGTTTGTTGAAGGCTTTTCGTTGATAGCTTCTCCTTTGACTAAGTTAAATCAGAAAAGAAGTTATGTTTTCTTGGTCGGATGCTTATGAAGGGAGTTGTAAAATTGAACGATAAGTGATCTTTGGCTCCAATTCTCACCTTACCAGAAGACAATAATGCGTGTGTGGTTTAGTGTGGTGCATCTGAGTAGGTCTTGGTTGTCTATTCATGCAGCGTGGGAAGGTGAATTCTTATGCTTATAATCAGTTGAAAGTACATGAGAGGAATTATCCTAATCATGATTTGGAGTTTTAGAAGGTTGTGTTTGCTTTAAAAATATGGCGTCATTATTTGTATGGTGTTCACATGGATATCTTTTTCTATCATAAAATTCTACAATATGTGTTCATGCAGAAGAAGCTTAATCTCAAGAAGAGGAGATGATTAGAGCTTCTCAAAGATTCTGATATGAGTCTTGACTATCACCCAGGTAAGGCTAATATGGTTGCTGATGCTCTGATAAAGTTGTCCATTGGGAGTTTGGCTTATGTGGAAAAGGAAAAGTAGGAATTGGTGAAGGATATTCACCGCTTGGCTAATCTTATAGTTCATCTCTTAGTCTTATAGGATGGTGGATGATGGTGCAAGAAGTGGTTCGATTGTTTATTGGTGCAGAGATTAAAGAGAAAAAAATGCTCGATCCTATCTTGATCAAAATCAAAAGTGAAGTGGGTATGCAAAAGGTGATAGCATTTAAGATCAGGGGAGAGGATACTTTTAGTTACCAAAGGAGGTTGTGCATTCTTGATGCCAACGAGTTGCGACAAAGGATTTTGGCTGAAGCACATGAATCGTGCTATATTCTTAATCTCAGCTCGACAAAGATGTATCATGATTATAAGGATATCTATTAGTTGAATGGTATGAAGAGGGATGTAGATGATTTTGTGGCTAAGTGCTTAGTGTGCAACCAAGTTAAGGTTAAGCACATGAGACCTGGTGGGTTTTATTAAGAGATTGATTTGCTCAAATAGAAATAGAAGGTAATCAACATGGACTTCATTATCGGTCTTCCTCTATCTCAGAATCAATATGATTCAATCTGGGTCATCATGGATAAGATGACAAAGTCCGCTCACATCTTTCCACTACAGACAAACTTTTTAGTGGAGGATTATGTGAAGTATTTTTATGAGATTGTGAAGCTGCATGGGGTGCCTGTCTCGATTATTTTTTATTGTGGAACACAACTCTCATCTCATTTTTCTCGATCTTTTTAGAAGGAATTGGTTATTAAGGTGAGTCGGACAACTGCTTTTTATCTTCAGACGAATGGGCAAGAGGAGAGGACTATTCAGACATTAAAGAACATTTGTCATGCTTGTGTGATTTATTATGGTAGCAATTGGGTTGAGCATCTATCTCTTGTAGATTTTGCTTATAATAATAACTATCATTCTAGTATTGGTATGGCTCCTTTTGAGGCATTGTATGGTAGGAAGTGTAGATCTCCAATTGGTTGGTTTGAGGTTGGTGAGGCAGATATGTTTGGTCTGGATTTGGTCTATCGAGCTATGGAGAAGGTTACGGTGATTTGGGATAGGCTTAAGGCTGCCCAATGTTGCCAAAAGTCCTATGCAGATGTAAGGTGTAGAGACTTGGAGTTTGAGGTTATGGATAAAGTGTTCCTCAAGGTATCTCCCATAAAGGGAGTAATGAGGTTTGGTAAAAAAGGGAAGCTCAGTCCCCGGTATGTTGGACCTTATGAGATTTTGTGAAGGGTTTGTAATGTTACTTTCAATTTAGAGTCTCCTTTTAGTTTGAACTCCATTCATCTAGTATTTTATATTTCCATGTTGAGAATATGTCTTGGTGATCCTTCTTCAGTTGTTCCTCTGGATGGTTTGGCTATCACAGACGCTTTGTATTATAAAGAGGTTCCATTAGAGATATTTTATAGGCATGTTCATCGGTTATGGACCAAGTATGTGGCTTCGGTCATGGTTTTGTGGTGGAACCATAAGGTGGAAGACTCTACTTGGGAAGCGGAGGAGGACATAAAATCCAAATATCCGCATTTGTTCTCAGCTTCGGGTTTTCATGCGGAAGGTACATTTTCTTGATGTATAATTTGATAATGTAAATGAATCTACTTGATTTCCTTGCATTTTTATTTAAGGTAAGAGTAGAGACATATAAGGGGTGTAAGTAGTGTTTGTGCCACATTGTCTATCATTCGGAGATGAATGTTCCTAGTGGGGAAGACTGAAACACCCTAGTTTATGGACCTTTGAAAATTTACTTGAATTCTGGTCTTTGGACCCAATACGACTTATGGGTACGAGCTGTATGCTGGGGTACGGATTGTATGGTCCAGTTGTAGGTTGACCAGTGTTGGTTCGTGGGATGGATTTTGGTCATAAGAATGGATACGCCATAGGGGTATGATTCATATTGGTAGAGGAGACCCAGAAGAGAAAAAAGAGTGAAATATATTTATACCACAGGTATGAACCCCTTATGGCCCGCCAAGGCCCTACAGAATGCCCATTCTAAAACCACAAATCATAATCTTGTTATGACTTTCATAGATAATTTCGTTCCTTAAAATAATCTTAGATTTGGTGTCATAGGTTGGAGCTGAGTACGAGTGGCTTACTTGGAGCCGTTAGCTAGGGTACCAGTCGTACCCAAGACTCGTATGGTGGTCAATATTTGATCTTTTTGGTATTTGATTCTCCCAGTGATATGGATGAAGGGCAAGGATTGTATACTTTGGATATGACTTGGTTTGTATAAGTTGTAGACTGGACAGTGTTGAGTCCAAGGGTACGAGTTGTGGTTGCCACTCGTATACGGAGGATACGACTCGAAAGGGTCAGTCGTATCACTGTGATGGGATTTTGGGGAATTTAAGTGAGGGCAATCTGTACATTTCCCCACTTATCCTAATAAGGTCCCATGACTTATATGGCACTTAGAAGGTTATCTACCCTAATATTCTATTCATTAACACTTAGCAACTCTTCCTAAACACTCTATAATTCTCTTAAGAGCATTTGGGGCAAGAAATCTAGGGTTTCAACTAGAGGATCAATCTAGGGCTTGTCTTGGTGATTTCATTCCATCAACATCTTGGTTAAAGGCATGTTCACTTCCCTCATTGTTAGTTCTAACAAAAGGCTTGGTTTTACATATTGTTTTCATGGTTTTATGATTGTATGATTTTGGTTTTCAAATATGAATTAGATATTTTGATATTAAATGGTTGGTTATGATTTTCCATGGTTTAATTTATGCTTTATGTGCATTAATTGTAGTTTTGGATAATTAGATTTCATGGGAATGGTTTAACGATAATCGGATTTGGTTTTAGTTATATTAAGCCCCCAATGTGTTTGACAAAATGCCTATAATAATGTTTTTCATTGCATTGAGTACTTTAATGGAACTCTTTCTTGATTTAAAACTTGGTAAAGGAATTATCCATGGTTTAAATTAATTAGAAAGGTAATTGGCTGAATGGTTATGCTTGCAGGATACTTGGAAATCCCCCAAAAGTTTTAATATGGTAACTCGAAAGGGCACTTAAAGTCCCCTTAAACCTGTAAATGGTTGGTTATGGATGATACTTTTAAGTAAGGGTTGGTATGATGATACCAATATCAATGGCCTTGGTTAATAAATGGATAATTTTTTTTTATATGGAAAATGGTTTTAATTGGTCAATAATGGCGGGATGTGTAGTAAAGTCATGGAAGGTGGAGGTCCCAAGGGGACCAAAACTAGAAACTTATATTTGCCGATATGAGGTTTGGTTTTGGTGACTGTGTGCGTGATTACACATATTAATTTAGGGGATGTAATTATCAACTCAGGATACCTTCTTTGGTTGTGTAGCTACACGCACTAGGGCCCTTTTGGAAGGGAGAGCTGAACCCATATAGCCTCTGGGTGGTTAAGGAAGGCAAAGCTGCACAGCCCAGCTAAAGGTTTTAAATTCATGCTAAACCCAATTCCCTTTCACGGCATAGTTATATATATATATATATGGTTTTCTGCATATGGTTGGTTTTACTTGACTTTTATAAATAGCATTATTTTATCCTTACCCTAAGATCATGCTGGAGTTCACCCGCTAACCCATCTACTAGAGGCTATATACCTACGTTATGAAGGAACTGACCATTGTACTCCTTCTACATAGTGATTGACTCGGGGACAACATTAGATTGAAGTGGTGAGCTTCAATCTTTACAGAAAGCTCCATTTCATGTTATGGATGTTTTTAGACATTTTAATTTATTTCTAGTTGTTGTCTCAGGCCATGGTTGGGTGCATGTCCTAACCAGATATTATTACTCTTTTGGTTAAAGGCTTTGTGGTACTGCTAAGGGTTGGAATGGGTGGGATCGATATTGGTGTAGATCTTGGCATTGGAATAATCTGGGAGGCTGGCATCATCAGGCATAATTTCTCACTGTTTCATACAATTTCATTTTGAGATTGACTCATATTATTTTTTGAACTAATTTAGTTATGGTATGGTTTATGGCCCTTGTTTTGTTATTGGCATTGTTTGGATATGGTTGGACGGCGGGTATGGGATAGCTGGACTCAATTGGGTCAGTAACGGTAGTGATATTATCCCAGAGTCTTGATATGAACAATAACACTATCTTGTTATATGTTCACAATTCAACCAACTCAGGACAGACGATCGAAGGTTGGGTTGGGTAACAAGGGTGGTCTTTGGTCTAAATTGGAATTGGGATGCCCAGTTCGATAAGGCCTCTGGTCAGGTCGATTCTTAGGCTTATGGTGCTTTATTAAACCAACCTCTTACCTTATATGCATAATATGATAAGATATGTACCAAAAGCAATCTATTGGACAAGTTGACAGATTTCACCCTTTACCTTTTGAGTATCAGGATGTCGCATTACTAACACTTATCCTAAATCCTAGTCATAAATTACTTTTTGAGTCTCAAGTTATTAGATAGAATCTAACCATCTTACTTAGAAAATACGTGGTAGCATGGATCTATAATTAAACTTCAAATTATAATTCTAATAATCTTTTCCTAGTCACTACTCGTATTTTAGAGTATGTAGCAATAACCTAGGCGGGATCCTAACTTTTACGACCGCTAAGGTAGCTATTAAAGTAAAGATAATAAAATACATGCATGGGTATCGGTCCAGAACAATCACTGAACTTCCCCTACTTCATTAATCTCGAAGAGATTCCAGAACCCTAGCTTAGGGTTTTTAGCCACTCGTTCTTTTGAAGTAATCAACAACATTTATAATTGAAAGAATAAGATATAATCAAAATAATCATAAATAAAAACCTAAAACATCAACACAATTTATCAACAAAAATGAATACAAGGGAATTCCAAGACCAAAATCAGATCTCAGAATCAAAAAATAATTGGAAGTATCAAGAGTGTGTGACTACTACTAAAAACACAAAAAGGGTATTTATAGTACATGAGGAAACCATAAAAGTCAAAGCTTAAAAAAAGGACAAAAAAGGTCGGTGTCCACTTACCTATGTTCATATGCGATTTTTTGGTGGGCACATATACCACTTGCGGTCTGCATGTAGACCCAGGTAAGTTCCAAAAATACTTCTTGCACTGTTCATTCTTAGGATTTTGGACTTTTGGTACTTACCTTACCCACATGTGGTCTGCTTGTAAGTGACAAAAATTCTTTTTCAGTTCTTTTACTCTCTGGATCTTCAATTCTTGTACTTACCTTAGTCACATAAGGACCACAAGTGCTATATGTAGTCCATATGTAGATTTAGGTATGTTCCAGGCTTTTCAATTCTTACAATCAACCTTCTAAACTTCAAGTTTCAGCACATACTTTGGTCACGTACATCCAGTAAGTGTTACAAATGCCCAAAAAAAGATCAAGTAAGTTGCCAAAAAATCCATTTTTCATCTTCTTTTTTTTTAACTTAGTATCAAAAACCTAGTTTTCTGCAAAACATACCCAGAACACAACATCTCTAACGAAGAAACCTAAGAAAGATACATAATTGCATTATCTTAAGTGTTAAAGGTGCTATATTTCTATAACACTTTAGTAAGCACAATATTAGTTAGGTTATAAATTTACATATTCACGTTGATACATTTGATATCAACTATTTTTAATAATTCCTAACACTTTTAGTTTCTCAGCAAGTTGTGTTCGACTTTTGGCTAGAGGAGTGTTGACTATGGGATTTTTTTGTAAAAATTTAGATTGTGTAGGTTGTATTTGTTTTTGTACATTTTCATAACAACATGGTGGTAGTTTTGATATCTTAATTTGTAGGGGTTGGTATCTTGGAGCACATTTATGTATATGTGTTATTAGACCCTAGAGCTACACTTTTCTTCATAACTCCCTACATATTAGTATACTTCGATCACAATCTAGAAATCTTTTCAGAACCTTTCACTATTTCAATTTCAATTAGTGACTCAGCCAAAACTAAATTAGTATACAAAAATTGCCCAGTAACAGTTTCCAAAAAAGTCACCTCATTTGATCTTATAGAGTTAGACATGGTAAATTTTGATATCATTCTTGATATGTATTGGCTACACTATTTCTATGCCTCAGTTGATTTTAAGTAAAAAGTAGTCCAATTATAGTATTAAATGTACCAGCTCTAGAGCGGATGGGTAGTACCTTAGTGCCAATGGAGTGGTTTTTCCTTTACCTTAATGATAGAAAGTTGATTTCCAAAGGGTTTATTTATCACCTTACCCTAGTTAAGGATTAAAAATCAAAAACTCAAACTCTTATGTCAGCTCCAGTTGTCAATAAATTTCTAAAAGTATTTCCAAAAGATCTGCCTGGAGTTCCTCCCTAATGGAAATTTGACTTCAGAATAGATCTACTTCCAGATAACCAGCCTATTTTTATTCCACCCTATAGAATATATCCTATTGAGCTTAAAAATTTAAGGGAACAATTTATGGACCTCCTAGACAAGGGTTTGATTAGGCCTAGTGTCTCTTAGTGGTGTGCTCTAATCTTTTAGTGCAGAATAAATATACTTCTATCACAATGTGCAACAACTTCCATAAATTGAATAACGTTACAATTAAAATTATAAGTATCCCATCCCCAGATTAATGACTTGTTCAACAAACTTCAGGGAGTAATATGCTTGTCTACGATAGACTATAGGTTAGGCTATCATTATATTAGAGTTAGTGAATATGACATTATAAAGACAACCTTCAGAACTCGATATGGTCACTTGGAATTTGTTGCTATATACTTTGGACTAACTAATAATACAACAACTTTTATGGACTTGATAGATAGGGAGTTCAAGCAGCACTTGGACATGTTTCTTATAGTCTTCATAGTTAACGTCCTCATTTCTTCTCGTAGTGAGTATGAATATGATATTCATTTAAGGATTTTCTTCAAGGCTCTTAAGGATCAGAACTATTTACCAAATTCAAACAAATATGAATTTTAATTGAAATCGGAAACTTTTCTGGGTCATATTATTTCCAGAGAAGGCAATTGTGTTGATCCTAAAAAGATTAAAGCCATAAGAAACTAGCCAAGACCCATTTCTCCAATAGATATCAGGTATTTCTTGGTCTTATCCGACTACTATAGTTGGTTTGTCATGGAATATTTCTTTATTACTTAACCAATATACTTCGATCACAATCTAGAAATCTTTTCAGAACCTTTCACTATTTCAATTTCAATTAGTGACTCAGCCAAAACTAAATTAGTATACAAAAATTGCCCAGTAACAGTTTCCAAGAAAGTCACCTCATTTGATCTTATAGAGTTAGACATGGTAAATTTTGATATCATTCTTGATATGTATTGGCTACACTATTTCTATGCCTCAGTTGATTTTAAGTAAAAAGTAGTCCAATTATAGTATTAAATGTACCAGCTCTAGAGCGGATGGGTAGTACCTTAGTGCCTATGGAGTGGTTCTTCCTTTACCTTAATGATAGAAAGTTGATTTCCAAAGGGTTTATTTATCACCTTTCCCTAGTTAAGGATTAAAAATAAAAAAACTCAAACTCTTATGTCAGCTCCAGTTGTCAATAAATTTCTAAAAGTATTTCCAAAAGATCTGCCTGGAGTTCCTCCCTAATGGAAATTTGACTTCAGAATAGATCTACTTCCAGATAACCAGCCTATTTTTATTCCACCCTATAGAATATATCCTATTGAGCTTAAAAATTTAAGGGAACAATTTATGGACCTCCTAGACAAGGGTTTGATTAGGCCTAGTGTCTCTTAGTGGTGTGCTCTAATCTTTTAGTGCAGAATAAATATACTTCTATCACAATGTGCAACAACTTCCTTAAATTGAATAACGTTACAATTAAAATTATAAGTATCCCATCCCCAGATTAATGACTTGTTCAACAAACTTCAGGGAACAGTATGCTTGTCTACGATAGACCATAGGTTAGGCTATCATTATATTAGAGTTAGTGAATATGACATTATAAAGACAACATTCAGAACTCGATATGGTCACTTGGAATTTGTTTCTATGTACTTTGGACTAACTAATAATACAATAACTTTTATGGACTTGATAGATAGGGAGTTCAAGCAGCACTTGGACATGTTTCTTATAGTCTTCATAGTTGACGTCCTCATTTCTTCTCGTAGTGAGTATGAATATGATATTCATTTAAGGATTTTCTTCAAGGCTCTTAAGGATCAGAACTATTTACCAAATTCAAACAAATGTGAATTTTAATTGAAATCGGAAACTTTTCTGGGTCATATTATTTCCAGAGAAGGCAATTGTGTTGATCCTAAAAAGATTAAATCCATAAGAAACTAGCCAAGACCCATTTCTCCAATAGATATCAGGTATTTCTTGGTCTTATCCGACTACTATAGTTGGTTTGTCATGGAATATTTCTTTATTACTTAACCAATGTACAGGTTGACTCAGGAGAAAGTTAAATTTTAGTGGTTTCTTTCATGTACAAAGAGTTGTTTGGAGGTAAACACTTGACTCTCTATCTCACTAATTTTTAGTTTACCCAAGTGATTTGAGGGTTTTGTGGTTTACAGTGATTCTTTTTTGGTTGGATTTGGTTTTCTGATGATGCGTTGGGGAAAAGTTATAGCATATGCTTCTAGATAGATCTTGCCTCATGAGAATAAGTAGCCAACTCATGATCTTAAGTTGTCATCATTTTTTGTCCTTATATATTTTGAGGCATTACCTTTTTGGGGTTCATGTCGATGTGTTACACTAATCACAAGATTCTTCAGTATGTGTTTATCAAAAAGATTTCAAGCTCTATCCGGGGAAGATGGCTAAATTTTCTAAAAGATTATGTTATGAGTGTTTGTACAATTTGGGTAAAAACAATATGTTGGACAACGCCCATAGAAAATTAAGAGGAGTTATGCTCATGTAGAGAATGAGATGAAAGAACTAGCTTACGAGATTTTCAGTGGGAGTTCAATTGGTTGACTTAGCAATTTTTGTTATACCTCATCATGTGAGGATGAGATTCAACATTTTATTTCATTTTTCCTTTGTTGTTCCCATTTTTTATATGGTTAGAGTTATCTATGGGCTTGTCCCATCAACTCATTTTAGTAGACCCTTTTTAGACCTATAGTTAGATGTTCAACTTGTGATACTAGATTTGGTTATGGATGAGTTGATTTCTCTTAATATTTAATATATTATTCAGTTAAGATTTTGCATATGTGTTCTACAAGTTATTATGTATGTTCTTATTATTTTCCACACCATGAGATAACTTGGATTTACTTTTGATTCTAAGCATAATGTTACGACTAGGGGTAGTCTTTGGGTCGTTACATTTGACCTATTTAGGGGATGTTAGAATAGAAATATAGTTTGAATCTTAGCCTAGAATAGTTGCTCGAACTATAGGGTTCAGGTAAGCTCACTTATGCATCTATTATAATCCTCGGTGGACTTTAGTAATCCTTAGTGTAGGATTTTGAGTAGTACATTTCTATAATCATGATATTCTTTGGTTACATTTTTCTAGGAATATGAACTCCTTATTTCCCTCAGATTTCTGATTAATGATGTTGATATACTGTTACTTTCTATATTGTTACCGTTGATCCTTTGTTCTGAGACTAGTTGGATGCAAAGATAGTTCTTTATTCCTTGAATGATTGGTGTCTTAGTTTATAGAAGCTTAGGTTCTAAGGTTCTTATAGTTTATTTAGTGGTGAATTCATATATACATTATACACGCTAATGCTTAATTTTTGGTACAAATTCCAACCAAAACCTTAGTTATGACTATTATTTCTAGAAAGAATTTTGTAATACCCAATTATTGGTCATGATTTGTTATTACTAGTCACGAGTCATAGGGTGAGACTTATAGTCTCTCAAGTAAAGTGTGCCCAGGTTATTGTCTTGATCATAACTTTCTCCTCACGAGCTGTAGTGTAAGGTTACGAGTCGTGGTAAGGTACTCAAGAACATAACATTAAACGTGCCCAAGGTTTATTCCCTCACCATAATTCTAGGAAACAAACTCATGACCAGTCAACACGAGCCGTCACTGAACCAGTAATGATTGGGAGCAATTTTTATGAAAGGTATTTATGCCTTTTCGGTCCTTTAAACTTTACCCATGGCCATAAGACGTCTAAGAGTACCTTTCAATATCAATTATCAAATAATAAGTATCATATTCTCCTCTAAAACTCCCCAGCAAAAGAAATTAGGGTTTTCAAGGGATTAATCATCCAAGATCAAAACTCTGTAATTTTCTTCAAATTTTATTGGCGTTCAGGCATGGCTTTCCTCCTTAACTTGATTTTTATATAAGGGAATATGTTTAATCATTGTTATTTTAAATTTGATAGTGAGATTATAATTGGGTTGAGGATTTTGGATTGTTTACTATTGGAATTTCTTTCCCCCTATTTTGAAAATGATGTTCATGCTTTAAATTGGGGTTTTCAAATTTAATGGGTTCATCGTTATGGGAATTCGAAATGGCAAAAATAGGCTTCCCCAATTTGGTGTATTTTCGCTTCACAGTGGAAATATCCTCAACCCACCATCATGAACTTTGGTTTTTAATGTGGAATTTACATGATTTAACTCACTTTTGAACTATTTCATTGTATTAATGGACAAATGGTCTAAAATGGATTTGAAAGGCCTTGATGGCAATAGTTTTTTTTTTTAAATGGAACTTCGAAGTTAGTTTGTTTAATTGAATTTGAATGGAATAATTGGACTTAACTTGCATGCATAATTTTTATGACCAAACCAAAGGTAAATTCTTTAATAAATGACTCCTGGGTTAAAGGATGGAATTATGTGTAAAAGTTTTAATTTGTGCTTTGATACGAGTCAAAGAGGCATCTTAGCACTCGAGCACATGAATACGTGAGTGAAGACCCGAGGTTGTGGGGCTTCCCATCCAAGGAACAATCTTTGAAGTGTTGAGAACAAGTCCCAACACTCTAAAACCATCCAAGCAGTACACTACAAGGTCGCCCCTTTGTTTGGGCTCATTAAGGGTCTTTTGGTCATTTTTGTAATAAGTGTTTCCTTAGTAAATAAATAGAACATTTAAGTAATTTTTTCATTTAAAAATTTGATGATAGATTTTGTAAACTCAATGAGAGTGTTTGGCAATGTGGAATCCTTGTGGCAAGGTGGAATCCTTGTGTTTTTAACTTGCTTAGAAACGGCGGTTTCTTCGGAGTTCTGATTCCCTTGAGTTATCTGTTAGAGTGTAGGTTTCTTTTATTCATGTTTTTTTTGTTTTGAAGTTTAATATATGTCTTAGTGCCTATAACCTGTAGTGCATTATGTCTCACTTTCTATCCTCTTAGTTATAGTAATTTTGTTTTCCATTTTGTGTTGCTTGTTCATCTCGTGTTGGTGGACTATTTTGTCCCATTTCGTGGGCTGTTTTAGCACTTCATAGGTCATTATTGTATCATTTGGTATCAAAGTCATCATTTATTTCGTTTCGACAAGATCAATCTTGGGTTTGTTCACTCAAAAATAAAAAAAAAGTGTTGAAAAGCTGAAAAACTTAAAAATAGTATTTTGTCCACGTTTTTGTGCTTAGGCTGAAATTTAACGCCTAGTTTTTTTGTGTGTTTTGTGTGTTATAGTGTTATATATTTTTTTTCCTAACATTACAAGAGCTGTCCAAGGTCGAAAATCTCACAAAAAGAAGTTATTCTACGGGTTTGGTGTCTTGGCTGAAGTGATGGTGTTGTTGGGCCGAATTTGTGTCTAGATTTAGGTGTTGTTTTGATTTTATTTGTTGTTTATGGTGTTGGTTTTCTTTATCTCTAACACTACTTGAGTCTAACCAAAGTTCTTGAGCCAAAAAAATTGCAAGTTGTTGTGGGAAGAGTGGACGGTTTTGTTGTTGTTGCTGTTGGAGTTCTTGTGTTATGTTGAAGAAGTCTTGTAAAAGGTTGTTGTTTGATCCAAATTCAAAGGAAAAAGAGTGTGGGTTCTTTTTAGTCTTGAAACAAGTTTCAATACATTACAAAAGGGTAAAAACAATAAAAGACCTCCCAAAAGTCTTCATACCAAAAGGGTGTAAATTCATTTTTTCTAGACAAGCCAAAAGAGGAAAGGGGGACAAGACCTCCAAAAGCTTGTCTTTCCATTTTGGTGCAAGTAGGTGAAAGACTTTATGAGTCTTGAAAGTGGAGTCTAGACCTTTTTTGTCCCATACCTTGGCCGAAATTCTCATCTTCAATACATTAAATTGAACAACTAGTTTCTTGAAACAAATATTTTTTAACTTCAACCACATTCCAATGTCCAATAGTTAAGTGCCAAATCATCAAAGAGCTCAAGAACATTGGATATTCTAGTTTCACTTTCTTGTTTCCATAAGTTTCAATTTTTTTGATTCTCATTCTAATTAGAAAACTAGTAAATACCTACTAGGTTGTATATTAGTTTTTGAGTACGTTTTCTTTCGTGTGAAGCGTTGTATTGTGTGCTTCTCTCATTTTTAAGTCATAGTATTTTCATTGGTCCAAGTTTGAACATCATTTCTTGAGTTGTTTCAACCAAGAATCTACTCCGACCTCGAGCCACAATTGGGAAGAAGTAACCTCATTGGAGTATAAGCGAGTTATCAACAGTTGTGAGGCCAATTGAGTGAATACTTCAAAAGTGTGAGCCTGAGAGATTGCAGACTATTTTGAGATGTATTGTGGACTGATTTTTACTAACCTTTAATGTGTTTGTTGTTTTTGTTTTGTTTTTTAGTAGTTCTTGATAGGTACAATGGAGGATGAAGGTGAAATGCCTAGTTTGTTTAAATCCATCGTGGCAAAGCTTGAGGTCATAGATAGCACTTGGGATCTTTTAAAGGGATAATGGAGAGAATGGATGGCCAAATGGAAAGAATGAAAAGAATAATGGATAGAATAGCAGAACGATCAAAAAGGACAGAGAGGTCTATTTGCGGGAAGTTGGAAACTTGATAGAGCATCCAACCTTTCCTAATCCAATTCCCATAATTGTCCAAGATCCACATGAGATACTAGGTAATCAAACTAAATCTTCCACTCTAGTGAATAAGGATAATAACCAACTAAGTGTGAATGATAGTTTATCTTTAGATGACACAAATGTTCCTTCATTTTAGGCTAATAATTTACAACTTAAGATTGTGGATACACTAGTTGATCCACCTTGTGTTAAAGCCATTATGGAAAGTGATAGTATATTGTCTTATGGAAGTCACAAAGACCAACTTGTGTGTGAAAATAGTAATGTTGAACATGTTGGCCAATTGACTAAGGATGACTCTCTAGTTGATTTTTTTGTAGATCATGTGAGTATAGAGGGAACATTTGATCGTAATTATAGTAGCATTGGAGTAGGAAAGTGTGCCCCCTACCCTTTCCTATGGACACTCCACCCATTTGACCCCGGTGATCATTTGAAATATGGTGATGATATCTTTTGAAATGACTTGACTATGCATGGAATGTATGGTTTTTCTATCTTGGCTTTCAAGCCTATTTGTTGTTCCAAGAAGTGTCTATGTTTACCACTTGATAAGAAACTCTTGTTCCTTATTTCTTGTCATACTTATATGGGTTTCCTAATTTATTATTTCTTGGGAGGGTATTTGGGTAAAAAGGATGTTTGGTTGTATGTGAAGTTTGATCCACCTTGGCAAGATTCTATGATTGATTACACTAATCCTAACCCTCAGACCTTAAGGAACTTGTTTGCTTGTCCATCCTATTATTTTGCAAGGTTTAAATAAAAGGAGGAATCCTTTCTATGTAAAGGAGGATGATACGGGTCAAAGAAGTATCTTAGCACTCAAGGACATGAAGACGTCAGTGAAGACTAGATCTTGTTGGTCTTCTCATCCAAGGAACAAGCTTTGAAGTTTTGAGAACAAGTCCCAACACTCCAAAACCGTCCAAGGAGTACACTACAAGGTTGCCCCTTTGTTTGGGCTCATTAAGGGCCTTTTGGTCATTTTTGTAATAAGTGTTTCCCTAGTCTATAAATAGAACATTTAGGTCATTTTTTAATTTAGAACTTTGATGGTATATCTTGTAAACTCATTGAGAGTGTTAGGCAAGGTGGAATCCTTGTGTTATTAACTTACTTAGAAACAGTGGTTGCTTGGGAGTTTTGATTCCCTTGAGGTCTATGTAAGAGTGTAGGTGTCGTGTATTTATGTTTCTTGTGTTTTGATGTTTAATATACATCTTTGTGCCTATAACGTGTAGTACATAATGCCTCACTATCTATCATCTTAGTTATAGTCATCTTGTTTTCCATTTTGTATTGCTTGTTCATCTCGTGATAGTGGACTATTTTGTACCATTTCGTGGTTTGTTTTAGCACTTCATAGGTCTTTCTTGTATCATACTTAAATAAAGTTGTGTATCTCTCCATGACGGTGGAGGTACCTGGGGGATAAATACTGGAAACCACATTTGCCGAGGTAGGGGTTTTATTAGCATGTGCATAGTTCACACATTATATATTATAGGGATGGTTGGATCTTAGTGTCTCTGGCCCTCCCTCGAACTTCCTCGGTTTGAATGACTAACACGCATTAGGCTCTTTCATCACGGGGAGCTTAACCCATAGAGCCCGTAGGTGACCTTAAGATAGATAGATCTACACAATCCAGGTCAATAGTTCTAAAATCTCATGTTCATGACCCTTGTACCGTATCCCAACATCTTTTCTCTATATATATGAATGTGTGCATATGAATTTTATATACTTTGGACATGGAATTATTTATCTCTTTCCCCAAGTTACCTTTCAGTGATTATCTCACTAATCATCCTTGGACTCTACATTATTTAATGATGTAGGGTTCTTTGTTTAATCTTGTGTAGTCCTATGTGTGGCGGATATCAATTGACTTAATGTAAAGTGGTGATTTTCCATCATCCAAAAAGGTTTGCCATTTCATTAGTTTTTTTTTCTTCATATTTTAGGAATTAAAGAATTTCATTATCACGATTGAGGGAATGTTATGACCTAATTTGTTATTCTGGTTTTGAGGGTTTTGTGGTTTAAGTGTGGGTTAGTTATTTGGTTTGTATTATTAGATTCTTCCTATTTTTTTTATATAAAGTTCTTATTGTATTGTTTTTCTTACAATATTATTTTACTATGCTTAGGTAGTTATGATAAGGGGTGGTCTCCAGCACACGATTGGCTTTAGATACCCATCACTGTCAGGCCCTGATTTGAGTGGTTACAAGATTGGTATCAGAGCGTGGTTCTGGGTCTTTGGGTATCCATAATGGAATATGGAGTAGAGCCCCTATAATTTGGTGTGTAATGTGCCACTTTTATGAAGGGAAAGCTACAAGGAATTTAGGAATGTTTCCCTTTCTTAAGTTCTAGTTCGGGCTATAGAGTCTAGTGTCTTGAAAAATATCTAACTCCCAATTTGTTCACATTTCTAATCATGCCCCCCTGAAGATCTGATGTTCATAAAAACCCTGTTAGACCCTCTATCCTACCTTAGGACAATTTTGAGGGAACTCGACCTGCATACAAAGTGTAGACCTAGTCTAGGGTCTTTGCTCTTTATTGTACTGTCCTCCTCAAAATTTTAGAGCTGATGGTACTCATGCCTAGACACCTCAGGAAGATATCTATAATGCAAAATTCTGCCTGTCCATTCACGCACTTACTCAATTGGTGACATCACAGTCTCGCCAACCTGATCGTGTTGGTTCTATTTTTCCTTATTTTAAGGTCACTCGGGTTGGACAGTTCATGAGGTTTAATTCCCTAACCTTTATAGTATCTAAGGTTGAGGAGGATTCTCAAGGATTTATTTCTGAGACGGAGAAGATTTTTAGAATGATGCATGTTACTAATTTGGGAAGGTGTAGGGTTCGTTGCATATTTGCTAAAAGACATAACTTATCAGTTCTATGAGAAGTATGAATAGTCGAGAGGTTATAATGCTAAGCTGGCGTTGAGGGATGAGTTTTCAGGTAACTTTCTTTAACATTTCATTCCCCAGGAGTTGTGGGAAGCTAAGGTGGAGGAATTTGTGAATCATGAGCAAGGTAAGATGAGTTTGAAGGAATATGCATTGAAATTTCAGAAGTTGTATCATTATGTTCCAGAGTTTGTATCTACCATGAGATCCAAGATGAGGAATTCGCTTCTGAGTTGTCCAGTGACTTGGTATCAGAGTGTAAAGATGGAATGTCTATAACTGATATGGAGATATCTAGATTTGTGGTTTATATGCAGTAGGTACAGACTAAAAAGAAAATGCATGTAGAGATGGAGAGGCAGAATAAGAAGTTCAGGTATTTAGAGTAGGGTGTGAATCAGTAGAATTGTAGGAAACATGGTAGGCAGTGGACCAAGAAGAAGACTTGGGGAAATTCTAGTTCATATTCATTAGAAAGTTCTCTTTATCCTAAGTCATTTGATGATCATTGTTTTTAGACTAGAAGTGGTCCTAAGGCACGGGGTGCCTAGTATCAGGCTAGTAGAGCTTAGTCAGACCAACTTTATCCTCCATGTAATTTTATAGATTGCTTCACTGTGGATATTATGATGAGGGAAGGAACTTGTGCTTCAACTATGGTTATCCCAAACATCTGCAAATGAACTACCCTTCAACTAAAGTTACCACCGGAGCTAATAATGTCCCGATTACCACTTCTTCGGCTCATGTACAAAAGGGCACCACTTCTCGTAGCTGCAATAGCCGAAATCTTCTCTATTCACTTGATACTTATAAAGAGTATAAGGTAATTCTAGATGTTGTTATTGGTATATTATAGCTCTTCTTATGTGATGTTTATAGTTTGCTTGATCAAGGCTCTACCCTATCCTATGTAACCCTTTTTGTGGCTGTGCATTTTATTTTTTTTCCTAAAAATATTTTCGACCCCTTCTCTGTTTCTACTGTGGTGGACGATTCTATAATTTCTAGAAAGATCTATTGAGGTTGTGTGGTATCTATCTTTCATAGGAAGACATTGGCGGATCTGATAAAGCTTGACATGGTAGATTTTGATGTGATCTAGGGGATTCATTGCATTCATTCATGCTATGTATCTCTGGAATATAGAATCTGATAGGTCAGTTTCCATTTCCCAAATAAGCTAATATTAAAATGGGAGGGGAGTTCCTTAGTGCCTAAAAGGAAGTTTATTTCATATCTTAGAGCTCGGAAGTTGATTTCAAAGAAGATGTTTGTATCATCTAGTTCCATTAAGGATACTGACTCTAAAAGTTAATCTTTGCAATCTATCCCCGTGGTTAGTGAGTTTTCTAAAATGTTTCTCAATGATTTTCCTTGAATTTCTCCTGACAGGTAAATAGTTTTTGGGATTGATCTTCTATCGAATACCATCATATTTCCATTCCTCCGTATAAAATAACTCTGGCTGAATTAAAGCACAGAAGGAGCAGTTAAAGAATCTTCTTGATAAGGGTTTCATTTGTCAAATTATTCCCCGTGGGGTGCTCATGTACTTTTAAGCATAAGAAAGGATAGGTCCATTCGAATATCTATAGACTATCGGCAGCTGAATACAATCACAATGAAGAACAAGTACCCCCTTTCTAGGATTGATGATTTTTTTGACAAACTTTAGGGTGCTAGATGTTTTTCTAAAATTTATCTTTATTTGGGGTATCATCAATTGAAAATTAGGGATGTTGATATTCCAAAGAATACTTTTTGAATTTGTTATGGCCATTATGAGTTCCTTGTTATGTCATTTGGGTTAATAATGCTCTGACTTCTTTATGGATCTTGTTAAGTGGGTGTTTAGGCAATTTTTGGATCTATTCATAATAGTATTAACTGATGATACCTTTGTGTATTCTAAGAGTGAGGTGGATTATGCCAATCACCTCAGAATTATGTTGTAGACTCTTAAGGGTTAGAAGATATATGATAAGTTATCTAAGTCTGAGTTTTGGATAAACGATGTGACTTTTGTTAGGAATGTGGTGTCTAGTAGTGGGATCAAGGTGGATCCACAAAAATTTAAGGTGGTTAAGAGTGTGGACTAGACCAATGACTCCAAAGAACATTTTGAGCTTCTTGGACTTGTATGGGTATTATTGGATGTTTATGGAGAGTTTCTATTCTATCATTGCTCAATTTACAAATTTGAATCAGAATAAGGACAAATTCTCATGGTCCGCTCTTGTGAGGGTAGTTTTATAAAGTTGAAGGATAAGTTGACTTATACACTAGTTTTGACCCTTCCTGAGGGTATTGATGGTTTTGTTCAGTTTTGTGATATGTCCCATGAATGACAGGGATGTGCTTTGATGCAACATGGTAAGGTTAAAGCCTATACTTTCGGATAGTTTAATGTTCATAAGAGGAATTACCCAATAACGATTTAGAGTTAGTGGTCATGGTCATGCATTAAAAATATGGCACCATTATCTTTATAGGGTGCATGTGGATATTTATTTACATCATAAGAACTTGCAATATAAGGTTATTAAAAAGGAATTGAATATCGAGCAGAGTTGGTGGCTAGAATTACTTAAGGATTACGACGAGTCTTCACTACAATCAAGGTAAAGGTAATATTGTTGTTGATTTCTTAGGAGGTTTTCAATGGAGAGCCTATATCATGTTTATGAAGAGAAGATAGGGTTGATAAGGTACATTCATAGGTTGGCTAACTTAGGAGTTCATCTTATGGACTCTGAGGATGGGGGAGTAATTATTTAAGAAGTTGGTAAATCATCTTTTGATTTTTAGGTAAAGAAAAAGCAAACTTTGGATACCATACTTAAGTAGATTAACGATGATATGGGTCAGCAAAAGGTATGAGTTTCAAGATTGGGGGAGATGGTATCTTGAGGTATCAAGGTAGGTTGTGTGTTCATAATGTTGATGGGCTGCGAGAAAGGATTTTGATTGAGACTCGATATACTGTTCATCCAGGTTTGATAAAGATGTACCATGACTTGTAGGACATCTACTAGATAGGAAAAGAGATGTGGCCTATTTTTTGGCTAAGTGTATAGTCTGTCAGTAAGTTAAGGTAGAACACTTAAGTCCTGGTGGCGTGTCTCAAGATATAGAGTTACCCATGTGGAAGTGGGCGATGATAAATAGGGATTTCATTATGTGTTTTCTGCAATTTCGCAATCAGTATGATTCTATTTGGGTCATTGTGGATATAATGACTAAGTTTGATCACTACTTGCCAATGAGAACTAACTACTCGGGAGAGGATTATGCTAAGTTGTTCAGTCAGTAGATTGTAAAGTTACATGGTGCACTAATGTCCATTATTTTATACTGAGTGCACAGTTTACTTTTCACTTTTGGTGTTTGTTTCAAAAAGGATTGGGGACTTAGGTGAACCTTAGCATCGGTTTCTACCCTCAAACAGATGGACAAGCATAACAGACTATTTGGACTTTGCAGGATATGCTAAGATCCCATGTTATTGATTTCAACGGAAGCAGTGTTAAGAACTTTCCTCTGATTGAATTTGCATACAATAACAATTATCATTCAAGTATTCAGGTGGCTCCTTTTGAGGCTCTTCATGGTAGGAGGTATAGGTCTTCTATTTGGTGGATTGAGGTTGGTTATACTAGGTTGTTTGGTCCTAAAATGATTCACCAAGGCATGGAGAAAGCGAAGGTTATTAGAGAAAGACTTATGACTACTCTCAGAATTGCTTAAAAGTTTCTCCTATACAATGGGTGATGAGGTTTTGGAAGAAGAGAAATATCATCTCCTATTATTTTGGTCTATATTAGATTTTGAGGAGAGTTAGGAATGCTTCTTATGAGTTGGAGTTCCTCGTGAGTTTGTCTTCTATTCATTTTATTTTCCATATATTTATTCTAGAGAAGTGCGTAGGTGATCCTTCTTTGGTTGTTCCAATAGAGGATGTCGATATTTTTGATTCCTTGTCTAATGAGGAAATCTCGATGGAGGTTTTGGATAGGCAAGTTCGTAGGTTAAGAAATAAGGATCTGGCTTTGGCAAAGGTAACTTGGTGAAATAAAATAGTGGAAGAAGATACATGGACAACTGAATATGATATGAAGCCTAAATATTTGTTCATGTTCCCCGACTTTGGTAAAGATGCTTAAGGTATGCATTTTGCACTTGTTCTTATTTTTTGTTGTATTCTATATTTTATTCAAGCTAGGGTTCCCCTAACTTGTCATTCAAGGACTAATGATCCTAAGAGGGGCATAATGTAATACCCAAGGTCTTGGACTCTAAATTTTTTTGAGTACTGACGACACTGCCTAAGCTATGACTCAGGTGACGAGTCGTTATCACTCATCATGAGTCATAGGATGAGACTTATAGTCTAAAGAATAACGTACTCCTAGGTTACTGTCTTTATCATGAGTTAGTCGTCATGAGTCATAGAGTAAGGTCACGAGTCATGGTGGGGGACTCCACTATAAAAATAAAGGTTCCCAAGGTTTTTTCCCCAACCATAAGTCTAGGAAAGGACCCGTGACCAGTCACCACGAGTCATCACCTTACCTGTAACGATTGGGAGCAATTTTTCTGCATGTTTTCATTAAGGGTATTTTGGTCTTTTCTTTTCTTTAAACTTTATGCATGACCTTAAGACGTTTAAGGGTCCCTCTAAACATCAATTATGAAATCATAAACAACATTCTCTCCTCTCAAACTTCCAAGTAAGATAAATTAGGGTTTCAAATGGAATAATCATCCAAGCTCCAAACTTAGGATTTTTCTTTAAATTCCATTGGTGTTCAAGCATGACTCTCCTCCCTATCTAGATTTTTATATAAGATCATATGTTTAATCATTGTTAATATAAATTTGATGGTTGGTTTGTAATTGGTTTGAAGTTTTTGGATTGTTTACTACTGGAATTGCTTTCCATATATTGTGAATATGATATACATGCTTTAAATTATTGTTTTCAAATTGAATGAGTACATGGTTATGGGAATTTGAAATGGGAAAATGGGTTTCCCCAACTTGTTGGGTTTTGGCCTAACAATGGAAAAATCATGTACCCACCTTTATGAACATTGACTTGTTGAATTTACATGATTTAACTCACTTTTGGAACTATTGCATTATATTAATGGAAAAATGTACTAAAATGTATTTTAAAAGCCTTAGTGTCCATGGTTTTGTTTTAAAATTGAACTTGGAAGTCTGTCTGTTTAATTGCATTGGAATGGCATCATTTGACTTAACTTGCAAGCATAATTTTTATAATGATACCAATGGTAAATGCCTCAATAAATTATAGGATTATGCGTAAATGTGTTAATTTGTGTTAAAGGGGGTAATGTTTCTCTCCGTGAAAGTCGAGGTCCTGGAGGGGACAATATTGGAAACAACGTTAGCCGACGTGGGGATAGTTATGATCGTGTGTAGAGATCACATATTATATATATTTGTGATGGTTGGAGCTTTGGTGTCTCTAGACCTCCATTGAATTTCATCGGTATGTATAGCTAATATGTACTAGGCCCTTTTAGTAGGGAGAGCTGAACCTATATAGCCCATAGGTGCCTTTAGGACGAATAGAGCTACACAATCCATTTAATGGTCTTAAAATGTCATGTTCATGACACATGTAACCTATATTGTATATATATATATATATTATATATATATGATTGAGAGCATATGGTCTTGATTGGCTTTGGACATGGCATTATTTTATCCTTTTTCCTGAGTTACATGCCAGTGCTTATCCCACTGACTGTCCCTGGACGCTACATAGTTTCCTGTTGTAGGGTCCTAGGGTTTTTTGTTTTCTCATGTGCAGTCATAGGTGGAGCGGGTATTAGTTTAGTTTTGTGAAGTGGTGAACCTCCATCCTCCTAAAATCATTACCATTTCATTAGGTTTCTTTTTATATGTTGGGAATTGATGAGTTTCACTGTCACAATCGGGGGAATATCCCAACCTAATTTGGTATTTTTTTAGAGGCTTTTGTGGACAGAATGTGGGTTACTTATTTGCTTGGATTCTTAGAACCTTCCTATTGTTTTATTTATTATTCTTATTGTCTGGTTTTAATTTCGTGGTTATTTTATTGTTCTTAGGTTATTAGGCTAGGAGGTGGTCTCCAAACTATGGCGGGCTTAAGATTCTGGTCGAGGCCAAGCCTTGGTTTGGGGTGTAACATATTTATTCTCACTATTGACTTTATAACTAATTTTTAAATGTACGATGTACCACCTTCATTCATGGTTTATCATTTTATAGATTAAACATCCTACATTCAAAACTCAAACCGAGGACAATTTCAATCCATTCTAATAAACTCATTATCATTATTTACTTACATCGATCAATGGAGACTCTACTCCTTCAAAAAATTTTAGTCCTGTATATGATATTGGTCACTGGAATCTTTGACGAATTTCTATGTATTTAGTCTTGGATTGATGCCGATCATTTTTATATACTCTTAGTCATCTCTTGTACTGAATGAAGTAAATTGATTATGGTTGATTAACAATTTGGGACTAGGCACATACAGATATCACTAGTTTCCTAAGGATCCCTCTATCTAGGAACCATGTGTTCATGACAGCGCCCAAGCGCACACGCAAGTGTACGTGCTCTTATCAAGAAGTAAAGTGGCTTCAAGAAATCCCAAGTATCGATCTCTCAGGGACCTGCGTTCGCTGACTATCCAATTTTAATTTAACCAATTAAGGGGAGTAAAACAAGAGTTTTAGAATTGTAAATTAAAAATAAACTAAACTAATGCAGAAAAGTAATGACTTTGGACAATCAGTGGATAGAAGCCCAGGGTTAAGGCTTACGAACAATCATACTATGTTATTGAACTTCATTCGTAAAATTGCTTATATTAGTTGTTTATTCGTAGGGTTAATTGCATGATTATGGTCTCTCGGCCTCTAACCTTTTACCTAATTTGGATATTACAACTACATCATTGAGTGGGGATGGAATAATCTAATTAAGTGTTTTAAAACTATCATCCAACGCGTGAATCAAGTAAGGCTTCTAAGTACATCCTTGTCCTAGATGCTAAATTGAATTCCTTATTTTATAAAGAAATAAGAACCAAACTTTATTTATTTCTATGTTCTATCTCTCTATTCCCTCTCCTGATATCGAAAGGTAGACAATTGATGTATTCTAATGGTGATCAATCCTCAAAATAGTTAAATCAAGAATAAACAAACAACCATAATGATAAGCAATTAAACGAAATTAGTTCAAAAAGAAAGTGGTCATGATCTTGGCCTTAACCCCAGAAAAGGAGTTTTAGCATTTAATGGAAATATTCATCATCTAATCCCTTGGATAGATGATACAAACCATAAAGAAACTAAATTAAAGAATGATAAAACCTAAAAAGATGTTGTAGTAGCCTCCAATGCTCCAAGATGTCCAAAAGTTGTCCAAAAGTATGTAAAAACGTGATATAACATGTATTTATAGTATAAGAGTAAGCCCATTCCGTGTTGGACAAGAAAACCTTCAGCTGTTGAGCCCGGGAATGGAGAGGGCGCCGCCCTGGCTATAGCCCCGCTCCAGGTAAGGTTGCGCCCAGGTTTGAGAGACTCTCCAGGCATGGAGTTACCTCCATATCACCTTTTTTCAATTTTTTGGTGCCTTATGAACATTTTGGAGTGACTAATACACCCAAAAATGTTTTCACGCGCCCTCACTTCCCCTGGACATTCCAGGTGTCCAAATTGGCGTCAAGTATCGTATTGTGCTTCTTTGATCCATTCAAAGCCTTTCTGAGTTGTTTCAAATTGATTTGAAGCTTTTATATCCTTCATATATCATAATAATCCATTAAAAATCATCCTATAACATTAAAAACAACAATTTAGAGATAAAAACAATACAACATCAAAGACGGAGAACTAGAAACACGAGCTAAGCATAGGCTTCATTCACTTTGATTTCTAACTTATTGTTTTGACTCTAGTGTTGATCTAATTGATCCTTGAAAATTACAAATTAGTTATTGCACATATAAATACATAATAACAACCTTAGGAACTCAGTAAACACGTTAGAACCCAACACGATAGACTAGACAAACACCTAGCTCAAGCTAGTCACCTAGTTTTTTCAGTTGAATTCTAAATGATCAATTTGAATCAAAACTTGTTTGAAATCATCATTAAACATTGTAAAAACATACTTAGACACTTACATGCATATTTATATCATTATCAACACACTAAGAACATGAATTGTCCTCAAAATAATGCTAAAAATACTAGAATAGTGACACTAGAATGCATAAATACACCCAACATCACCACCCCACACTTAAAGCCTTGTTCGTCCTCAAACAATTATTAATTATATGCATCATGAACTGAAGAGACTTTACACTTATACTACATGCAAGAAACTCAAGCTAGTACTACAATGACTATATGGAATGCATTTTTACAACACTACGCATGTTATACACAGTTGAATGCTCAAGAATCCTACGCCAAAACATCCTAGACTCAAGAATTGACTCCATACATGGAAAACTAAAGAATATTATTCAATATAAGACATCATACAAATCACCCACATTTATCAAACATGTGCCCTCACAACCAAGAGAGTTACCCATAAACACTCACCATAATGCCATTATCATAATGGGTATAAAAATTAAGTTACGCTCACTCTCACAAAGAATTCACAAATTGCACATAATGAACCATAGGCTTGACCTTAGTGTAATGCTCCACTAATAGTTGAATGTAAAACTTAAGATCAATTAGGACTTTTTTGGATTGTAATGTAGGCTAAAGGATGGGTAGGAACCCTTTTGTCCAAGAATAGTGACTAACCTCTCTAAGAGCTTTAATAAACTACATTATTCATTTAAAACACATCTCAAATAGCCAAATTACATTTTTTTCATCCTTCCATATCTTTTGTTTTTGCCTTATCTTTTTTAAGCATTTTCACAAACACTTGGTGGGCGCATAGCTTATTCCTTCAAGATTCATTTTTTCTAATTCTCTACAATTATGGGAATATTTCTAACATCATTTATATCACACACATCCACCACAAATCAATATAAACACCAATAACTATTACCTTGGGGAATCAATTTTACCTTTTTCTTCTTTAATTTCTCAAACTCCTTTTTTAATTATTATTTTTTCAATTAAAGCACTTAGGAGATTTTTTGATCAAATTATTGTCTGTAAAAGAAAGGATAAGGCTACTTATGAGGTTGCTAAAGAAAAATCTAACAGCTTAATAGGGGTTAAGTAGGATTAAGCACAAAGGTAGTACAAATAGGATGTATAAAACAAGGCTATCAAAGAAATTCCTAAATCATATCCTAAAACCACATTCTTTATTTTTCTTCACACATACACCGGGGAAGTTCTAGATATCACATGTAACATGGAATATACAAAAACCTTACACGTACATGGCTCATGCTCAACTCAATAGGACCATCATAGACTCTCAACCAAACAATAGCATGACTTAAAATTTTAGCCAAAAAGTACAAGTCACAAAAATGAGCCTAAGAGTCTCAAAAGTAGAAATTCCCTCAATCAACATGCTTTTACTAAACAAACACTTGCACCATGCAATCAAAAATTGCACCAACTCAAATATCTCACTTATTCCTATCCTTAAAAAAAATTAAATTGAGATAAAATTTAGGAATTTCCCCACCCCACACTTAAAAATCTACATTGTCCCCAAAGTGAATTTAAAAGTTAAGAGATAGAAATACTCCCTGAGGCTCTAGGCCTTCCTAGTAGCATCTTTTTGTATAAAGGAGATTCATGGGACTCCACACTCAGTCTTTTCCATGCTTCTTAGCTCAAGTTTATGGTATTGAAACTTCCCATTAACCTGTGACTTAACTAAAAACAAAAACTACGTGAAGTAAAAAACTAAAAAAGAAACTAAAAAAAACATACCTTAACTTAGGTTACCTCCCAAGAAGTCCCTAATTTAGTATCGCGGCACGACCCAATAAACTTTTTCCTCCACCTTGAGAATATAAATTTCACCCCCAACATCACATCCATCTTCTTGCCTCGATCATAGGGATTTGGTATAAAGATTAAGGAAGCGAATAATAGGATGTTCATAGTAAACCACTCGGCCTTACAGTGAGGTATGTTTTTATGTTACTTATTTGGTGTAAAATAAAAAATATAGGATTATTGTTCCCCATCTTTACACTCTTCTACTATTTTAAATTATTCTACAGACAAGACATCATGTAGCCATAATATGGAAAAATGCTTTGAATGGGGCCCAACTAATCCTACTTCAGAATCTACACAATCTACTACACACTCACTTTTGTTCACTCTCTCAATTCCATTCTCAAAAGAGAGATGAAAATCTAGTGACTACGATTCATATGGTGGTGGTGGCATATCATTGACCTTTTCAACAATTTTAGTTTCTAAGTACTCAGACTTCCTCGAATTGTCAGCAACTTTATCTGCAACAGGTTGGGAAGTCAACTCTGCATCTACTTTCAACTTATTATCCAATTGCTCTACATCCTCTCGATAGTTCTTTATGTCGGCCATCAACTATACAGGAGACGCTAAAATTTGTTTCAGCATCTATTCCATATTGCTAGTTAACTGATTTGGTTGGGCCTTTTGAAACTGCTATTGGTGGTTATTCCATGATTTCGGCTAATTCTGCACCGTTGGATTGTAGTTGTTTATTTAATTTTGCCTTTCATCATATCCCACAAACATTATCGAATCAGTATTGAAAACACACATATCTTAGAATAACAAGTATGGCCACAAACCATTTACCATATATAATCGTCATCACTCAAAAACCATCTATCCCAAGCTGCCATATCAAGAAGTATGATAAAAAGAAATATATATAAAAGAAATAAAAAGAAACTAAATAAAAATATTTACAACTCAATATAGAAAACTAAAAATAAGATAGTTGCCTAATTCAGGTCCCCGACAATGGTGCCAATAACTTAACAGCGCCCAAGTGCACACACAAGTGTACGTGGTCTTATCAAGTTATAAATTTTCTTCAAGAAATACCAAGTATCGATTTTTCAGGGACTTCCATTCTTCGACTAGCCAATTCTAGTTTAACTAATTTAGAAGAGTAAAAAATAGAGTTTTAGAATTGTAAATTAAAAATAAACTAAATTAATGCGGAAAAGTAATGACTTTATATAATCAATGGATAGAAGACCAAAGTTAAGGCTTACGAACAATCATACTAAGTCATTAAACTTCATTCATTAAATTGCGTATCTTTGTTGTTGATTCGTAGGGTTAATGCATGATTATGGTCTTCGGACCTCTAACCTTTTACCTAATTTGGATATTACAACTACATCGTTGAGCGGGATGAAATAATACAATATAGTGTTTTAAAGCTATCATCCTATGTATTAATAAAGCAAGGCTTCTAAGTACATCCCTATCCTAGATGCTAATTGAAATTCCTTATTTTATAAAGAATTAAGAACCATACTTTATTTATTCCCATGTTCTATCTCCCTATTCCCTTTCCCGAGATCGAAAGATAGAAAATTGATGTATTCTAAGGGTTATCAATCCCCAAAATAGTTAAATCAAGTATAAGAAAACAACCATAATGATATGCAATTAAACAAAATTAGTTTAAAACAAAAGTAGTCATAATCTTGGCCTTAACCCCAGAAAAGGAGTTTTAGACTTTAATTGAAATATTCATCATCCAATCCCTTGGATAGATGATACAAACCATAAAGAAACTAAATTAAAGAATGATAAAACCTAAAAAGAAGTTGTGGTAACCTCCAATTCTCTAAGATGTCCAAAAGTTGTCCAAAAGTATGTAAACACGTGATATAACATGTATTTATAGTATAGGAGCAAGACCATACTGTGTTGTACAAGAAAATCTTTACATATTAAGACCATGACTGGAGAGGGAACCATCCTAGCTATAACCCCGCTCCAGGCAAGGCTGCGCCCTGGTTTGAGCATCATGCCAGGGAAGGAGTCGCGTCTATATCACCTTGGTTCACTGTTTTGGTGCCTTCTGAACATTTTAGACTTACGCACGTGCCCAAAATAATTCCCACATGCCCTTTATTCCCCTGGATATTCCAGGAGTCCAAATTGGCGTCAAGTAGCGTATTGCGCTTCTGTGATCCATTCAAAGCCTTCTTGAGTTGTTTCCACTTAATTTGAAGCTTGTATTACTTAATATATCATCATAATACATTCACCAAGCATACTATAACATTAAACACAACAATTTAATTCTCAAAAAAACATAACATCCTAGATGGGGAACTAGAATCACGAGCTAAGCATAGCCTTCATTCACTTTGTTTTCTAACTTATTGTTTTGACTCTTATTTTGATCCAATTGATACTTGAACATTATCAATTAGTTTTTTTCATATAAATACATAATAAAAACCTTATGAACTTATTAAACACGTTAGAACCCAACACAATAGACTAGACAAACACCTAGCTCAAACTAGTCACACTAGTTTTCTCGGTTGAGTTCTAAATGATCAATTTGAATCAAAACTTATTTGAAATCATCAATAAACATTGTAAACAAATACTTGGACACTTAAATTCTTATTTATATCATTATTAACACACTAATAACATGAATTATCCTCAAAACAACACTAAAAAGACTAGAATAGTGATACTAGAATGCATAAATACACCCAACATCAGTTCAAAATGGAGAAAACCCTATATATCCTACCTTGTGTCTAAATGGATAAAGGAATTCAATATAATTTTTATAATATGACACTCATTCATATGTTGTATTGGATTGTCTTCATATTTATTCTTTCATATAAATTACTTATCACCAGTATAGTTGTTTGGCACTTTTACCTATTAATCTTATGAGGGCTTGATAGGTGAAACACTCTAGATCTTTGGCCCTTGAAAATTCATTGAGATTTGATATTACTTCCCCAGTCTACAATTTGTAGGTTGTCCTGAAGGATCAGGTGACCTAAATCGTAAGGAGACTATTGAGAAGTGATGAAGTTTCTTTTTTGGGTATACCTTGAGGGCACGAGTCATAAAAACTCATGATGAGTCATAACCAAATCATGATATTTTGTGCCTTGATTTTGCTCTGAGTAAGATTTTCTTGCAAAGAGCTGTAAGGATATTTTATGAGTCATAAGGTTTAATCGTAGGGTGTCAGGTATAAGTCTCTACTTGGGTTCTGTGTTGACTATGGATGGACGTTACGAATCGTAGGGTCTTATTACAAGATGATTGGTTGAGTCATAAGGATAATAGTGTAGGGTGACTGAGTGGTTCTTTCTTGGTTACAACTCATGGTGATGAGTCATAAGGTGTGGCTAAGAGTAAAGGGTTGACTCTTAATAAAAGTGGACACTCTTTTAGTTTTTAAGTTGAGGCACTCTGGATATTTCCCACTCTAACGCCTTAGACCCACGACTTAAATCTTTCCCTGGGACTTCATTATCACTTATTTCAAATAAAATACTCCCAAATTCTCTCTCAAACTTATTTTTCAAGTTAAGGCTAGGGTTTCAAAGAAAGCGGTCATCCAGGGTTCTGCGGGTGATTTCTTTTCCATAGTTCTTGGTATTTCAAGAATGTTACTCTTACCTCATAGTATAATCATATGATTTAAAGTATTGTTCATGATATGTTTATATTGTATTTTGAACAATGGGTTGAGCATTTTTAATATAAATTGTTTAAATGCTTTTCCATGATATCTATGAAACTATTGTTCTTAAATTGATGGTTGGAAAATGTATGGAGTGTATGGGAATGGTGGTTGGAAATAGGGGTACAATGAAATCCCCAAATTAATTTGGCATGGAAATTGGTACAACCTCAACCCATTTTCATACTTGACTTTGGTTTATGCATTATCACTTGGTTTTGTTTGTTCCTTGAAACTAAAAGAATGGTTTTCAAAACCTTGTGAGGAACACAGGAATTCCTAAATGATTTTAATATTCGAGCCTGCGGGGTACATGGGACTCCCCTAAATATTGGCTAATGAAGTTGCTTGCAAGTTATGGTTGGTATGACGATACCACTTACAATGACTTAATGTTTGACTACTTCAATTGTTGGTTAGATTATGTGTTACATATTTTAATATTGCAATAATGGAAGTTGTGTTAGCTAGCCATGAAAGTGTGAGTATGAAGGACTGATATTCAAAATTTATTTTTGCCGACATCAGGGTTGGTCTTGATGACCATGAATTATTTGGGTTCAAAGGAATCCCCCAAGTGTATATCTGTACATATGTATCATAGATGGCGAAGAGTACAAGTGAATCCCTGGTCATCTATGATATCTCTAGTTTATGCAACAAACATGCATCGGGGCCCATTTAGGGGGTAACATTGGAACAATATAGCCCGTGGGTGGATTTATGACGATAAAGCTACACAAACTTAGGTTAATATTTTAAAGTTCATGCTAATCCCATTTCCTAACCCATAATTATATATATATATATATATATACATGGATGCACATGGATGTGAACATGTTCTTTGGTTTGACAAAGTTTTAATTGATGTAATTATTTTATCCTTATCCTTGAGTTACAGCTAGCGTTCATCCCACTAACTATCCTCGAACATTTTATCCCTACGTGATGCAGGAACTAGCCATACTTCCATCTCTCATGCACTTTCACTAGGATTTAAGATCAACTCGTTAATAAAACTGAAGTGGTAATCTTCCATACTTTGGAAGGCCCCATTTCATTCCATGGATTTCCTAATGTTTTTATTATTTAATTTGGTTTTGATTTTGTCTATGGTCAGGTGAATGTCCCGACTGGATATTCTTTGGGTTTGATTAGTGGCTTTGCCGGACTACTGTGGACATGAGCGGTATCGATACTGGTATCAGTGCCAATACAGTATCAGTATTTGTATTGGTTGGTTGTTTAGTTGTTTTTGGTTGGTTTTGGTTATAGACTTATGATGATGTCTTTAAATTGATATTCTCTAGTCTTGTTATATGTTTAGAATTCACTAATCATAGGGTGTAAGGAGGTCAATGTTTTGGTATTAGGGGTGTCTCTCATCATAGTTGGACTTGAGATACTAGACATGTCCAAGACATAGTTTAGGCCATGTAATATTAGCATTATAGATGCTAGGTTCATGTTCAATTAGGTGTCCACAAATTCATGCATAGTAGTCTATTTTATAGGTGTGTAGCGCACAACACTTAAATAGGAGAGGCTATGAGGCATTTAGGAATGTTTTCCTTTCTTGATGATTTAATAGTTGTAGAGTATAAGATTTTTATTTCTTATTATTCCCATTTGTTCTCTATTAAGATTATAGATCCAAGAAGATCTTTCATCCAAGGGAACTCTTCTGTCCAGTCTCAGAATAATGTGGATGGAACTCATCAAAATCCAGGAGTTTGGACCTAATATAGGGTCGTTCCTTTTTATTTCCCTAATGGATCTCCACCGGTTCATCCTATTCCTCCTCAAGCACTATAAGATGATATGTATAATGCATAGTTTTTCCAATCAATTCACTTGCTTACCAAGTTGGTATCCTCCTAGAATAAGTGTGTTGCTTCGGTTACTCCTTCCTTTGAGGCCACTAGAGTTGGCAAATTTATTAGATTGAGTCCTCTTACTTTGACTGGTTCTAAAGTTTAGGAAGATCCTTAATACTTCAATAATGAGATGGAAAAGATCATCCATTTGATGCATGCCACTAATGTAGAGGGCGTGGAATTCAGCGCAAACTAACTAAAGTATGTGGTGTACCAATGGTACAAGGAATAAGACTAGTATTAGGGAAATAAAGTTGAGTCTGTTTTATGGGATGATTTCTCTAGTGATTTTGTAGATCGCTTCTTTCCTCTTAAGTTAAGGGAGGATAAGGCAGAAGAGTTTGATAACTTGAAACAAGGAAAGATGTTAGTCAAGGAGTATGCCTTGCACTTTCATCAGTTGTCTCAATATGCTATAGAGTTAGTGTCTAGCATGAGGGATAGAATGAGGATGTTTGCTTCTGGGTCATCTAGAGACTTGGTTCTGTAGAGTAAGGCTCCCTTGTTAAGCAAGAATATATATGTTTCTCGACTTGTAGTTTATATGCAGTAAGTCAAAGAAGGTAATAAGAAGCAGGCTGAATTTGGGGAGAGTCAGGGCTGGAAGTTTTTCTATTCGAATCAGGTTGGAGGTTAGTAGTAAGGTGGTAGAGATGGTTGAAAGTGGTCTAAGAATTAGAGAAGGAGTTGTGGTTACTACTCTACATCTAGCACTCCCTAATAAAAGTTGTTGGGTGATTGTCGTTGTAATCATGATAGTTGGTATAGGTAATAGGGTGCCAAATCTAAGGATAGAGGGGCTAAGTCTTCTTCACCCTCCATGTAGGTTTTGTGGTTAGTTTCATGGTGGATTTTGTTCTAAGGTAAGGTAAAGTTTTTTTGAATGTGGTCAGCTGAGGCATATACTAAGAAACTGTCCCATGGGTAAGGTTGCTTCTGGAGTTAATAAGGTTCTTGTTGTCTCCTCATCATCTCCTACTCCACATAGTGCCCCTTCTGGATCCAGAACTAGTTAGAACCACCTCTATGTTTTCACTACTTCTTATGATTCTAAGGCATCTCCTGATGTCGTTACATGTATGTTGAAACTCTTTTCTCGTGATATGTATTGTTTACTTTATTTGGGGTTCATATTTTTTTATGTGACCCTATTTGTGGTTATCTATTTTGGTTTGTTCCTCGAGTGTATTTTAGACTAGTTTTCTATTTCTACCCCGATGGGTGACTTTGTAGTGGCTAAAAGAGTATATAAGGGTTATGCAGTATCGGTTGGTGGTAGAGAAGCTCTGGTAGATCAGATAGAGTTAGACATGGTTGATTTCAATGTCATACAGAGGATGGATTGGTTTCACTTGTTCTATGCCTCTTTAGATTTTCGAACCCATAAGGTCATGTTTAAATACCCTAATAAGCCGGTCAGTAAGTGGAAAGGTAGTTCTCTAGTGCCTAAGTTAAGGTTTATATCATATCTTAGAGCCCAAAAATTAATTTCCAAGGGATTTCTTTACCACTTGGTCTGAGTTAAGGATTCTAAGTCCTTCATTACATTTTATTTGCTTGGTAAATGAATTCCCTAAGTTCTTCCTTGGTGATCTTCCTGGTGTCCCTCCCGATAGGGAGATTGATTTTGGATTGATCTTATTCCAGACACTTGTTCAATCGCTATTCCCCCAAATAGAATGGCTCCAATGGAGTTAAAAGAGTTTAACAGGAAATTAAAGGACCTTTTTGACAAGGGATTTATTTGTCTTAGCGTCTCACCGATGGGTGCATTAGTAGTATTTATGCATAATAAGGATAGTTACCTTATGATGTGTATTGACTATCGGTAATTAAATAAGGAGATTTTAAAAAATAAGTACCCTCTTGCAAGGATAGTGATTTCTTCAAGCAGTTACATGGTGCTATGTTTTTCTCTAAGATTGTTCTTCAGTTATGGTATCATCATTTAAAAATTAGGGAGGCGGATATCGTAAGAATGCCTTCAAAACCTGGTACTTTAATTTTGAATTTTTGGTAGTGTTTTTTCACTTGACTAATTCCCTAACAATATTTCTTGACTTGATAAATAGGGTCTTCTATCACTTTCTAGATTTTTTCATCACCGTGTTTATAGATGATATTTTGGTATTCTCTATAAGTGAGGCAGGTCACGTCGATTACCTCTGCATTATGTTGCAGAGCTTGAAAGATTAACAGTTTTATGCTAAGTTTTATAAGTGTAAGTTTTGGTTTAAAGCAATTACTTTTCTAGGTTACGTCATTTCTAGTGAAGGGATCATGGTGTATTTGCAGAAAGTAGCAGTGGTTAAGTGGTGTCCTAGACTCATGAATCCAAAATATATTATCAGTTTCTTGGGTTTAGTGGGTTACTATAGAAGGTTTATGGAGATTTTCTAAACTATAGCTTTCCGTTGACTAAGTGGACCTAGAAGAAGTTGAAGTTCTTGTGTCCTGATACTTGTGACAGTAATTTTGAGAAGCTAACATATAAGTTAATTTTAGCACCAATTTTGACTTTGCCTGAAGGCAATGATGGATTTATTGCTTATTGAGATGCATCCCGTGTGGGACATGGTTGTGTATTGATATAGCGTGGTAGGGTGGTGGACTATGCTTCTAGGTAGTTGAAAGTTCATGAGAAGAATTATCCAACTCATGACCTGGAGTTTTTTGTTGTGTTGTTCTCATGAAAAATTTGGTATCACTATTTTTATGGAGTCCAAGTGGATATCTTTTCTGATCATAAGAGCCTACAATATGTGTTCACGTAGAATAAGTTCAATCTCCAGTAAAGTTGATGTCTTGAGTTGCTAAAAGATAACGACATAAGTCTCCATTACCATCGTTGTAAAGCTAACATGGTTGTTGATTCTCTTAGAAGGTTATCCATGGAAAGTCTAGCTCATGTGGATAAGGAAAGTGGGAGTTGGTGAAATATATTCACTGTTTAGCAAGACTTGGTGTTCGTCTCCTGGACCCTGAGAATGGTGGTGTGTTTGTTCAAGAGGTGGCGAAGTCATCCTTTGTTGCTAAAATAAAGGAGAAGAAGGTACTAGATCCTGTCTTTATGAATATTAAGAGGGTTTTGTAACAACAAAAGGTTGTAGCTTTTGAGATTGGTGGTAATGGTATCTTGAGATACCAAGGTAGGTTATCTGTGCTCGACATAGATTGATTATCACAGAGGAACTTGAATGAGGCTCATGAATCATGTTATAATATTCATCCTGGTTTGACAAAGATGTATCATGATCTTAAAGAAATTTATTAGTGGAATAATATGAAGCGAGATGTGGCCAATTTTATGGCTAAATACATGGTGTATCAACAAATGAAGGTTGGGAACTTAAGGCTTGGAGGGTTGTATCAGGATATTAAGTTTCATGTATGGAAGTGTGAGACAATTAATATGGATTTTGTTACCGATCTTCCTCAATCTCAAAATCACTTTGATTTAATTTGGATCATTATGGAAAGGATGAGTATGTCTGCTACTTTTTACCAATGAGGCCTAATTATATGGTAGATGACTATGCTAAGTCATTTCTCCAAGAGTCTGTGAAATTACATAGGGCGCATGTTTCTATCATGTTAGATCATGGTACTCAAGTTTCATCACACTTTTGGCATTAATTTCAAAAAGGTTTGGGATCTAAGGTGAGCCTTAGTACTACTTTCCACCCGCATTCGATAGGCAAGCAGAAAGGACAATTAAAACATTGGAAGATATGCTTTGAGCTTGCATGATTGACTATGGTAGTAGTTGGATTGATCATTTTCCTCTTGTAGAGGTTTCATATAATTATAATTTCCACTCTAGTATTGGGATGGCTGCGTTTGAGGCATTGTATGGTAGGAGGTGTATATCTCCTAGCGGGTGGTTTGAAGTCGGTGAGGCTGAGATATTTGGTCTGAATTTTGTTCACCAAGCGATGGAGAAGGTGAAGGTGATTCGGTATAGACTTACAGACACCAAAGTAGCAAAAATTCCAATGTGGATGTATGGCGTAGGGAGTTAGAGTTTGTGGTTAGTGATTAGATGTTCTTAAAGGTACCTTCCATGAAGGGAGTAATGCAGTTTATGAAGAAGGGGCAGCTCAATCCTTGGAATATTGGCCCGTACTTTATCTTGAAAAGGGTTGTTAATGTTGCATATGAGTTAGAGTAGCCTTCTAGTTTGAGCTCCATTCATTTGGTGTTCCATGTGTCAATGTTGAGGAAGGGTGTGGATGATCCATCGCTGATTGTGCCTATCAAGGATATTTGTATTTTGGATTCCTTGAATTATGAGGAATTCCTTGTTGAAATTTTGGATCGAAAAATTCATCGGTTATGGACTAACGATATCGCTTCGGTAAAATTTCTATGGAGGAACCACAAGTTTGAAGGGGAAACTTGGAAATCCAAAGATGAGATGAAGTCCAAGTATCTATTCTTGTTCCCCGTTATGGATAATCATGCCTAAGGTATGTGTTATTCTTGACATCTTTGCTTTCTAACTTTGTTAAAGGTAAGAGTAGAGGTAAATGGAGTACAATCGTGCTAGCAATTTGCTTAACCAATCATTCCAGGACAAATGATCCAAGTTGGGCAGTATTTAAATACCTGGATCTTTAGCCCTTGAAAACTCCTTGTGTTTTGATGTCACTGCCCTAGTTACAACTTGACCCTAAGAGTCGTAGAATGTTTTAAGGGGTTAGGTAATCCTAATTGTAAGGAGACCGGTGAGGGGTCTTGAAGTTTCTATTGTAGGTATGACTTGAGGGCATGAGTCATAACCTAATCATGAAATTTTGTGGCTTGATTAAGCTATGAGTATTGGTGGTTTGCTAAGATCCTTAAGTATATATTACGAGTCATAATGTGTAATCATATGGTGTCCAGTGTAAGTCTCAATTTGGGTTTTTTGTTGACTACGGCAAGACACTACGAGACTTAGGGTCTCATTAAAGGTTTGTTGGTTGAGTCGTAAGGATGATAGTGTAGAGTACGTTGGTGGTAATGCCTTGGTTATGACTCGTGGTGACGAGTCATAATGAGTGGCTACGAGTCAAGGTTCAACTCATAATCAAAGTCGATACTTTCTCAGTATTTATGTTGAGGTCACTCTAGACATTTCCCACAACAAGCCCTTCGACCCCACGATTTAAATCCTTCCTTAGGACTTCATTATCTCATCTTTCCCAATAAAACACTCCCAAATTCTCTCGCAAACTCTCTTCTTAAGTTAAATTTAAGGTTTCAAAAAAATTGGTCATCTAGAGTTCTAAGGGTGTTTTCTTCTCAAAATTTCATGGTATTTTACGCATGTTACTCTTCTCTCATGGTCAATTTTGTAAAAGCATGTGATTTAAAGTATTGTTCATGAGATATTGATGTTGGGTTTTAAACTATGGTTTGAGGGGTTTTAATATAAATTGTTTTAATGATTTTCTATGATATCTATGATATTATTGTGCTTAAATTGATGGTTGGTAAATGCATTGGAGTGTATAGGAATGGTTGATAGAAATAGGGGTACAAATGAATTCCCAAATTAATTGGTTTTATAGGGAAATTTGTACAACCTAAACCCACTTGCATAATTGACTTTTTTTATGCATTATTACATGGTTTGGTTTTTTTCTTTAAACTAATACATATCATAAATGGTTAATTGGTTAAGCATGTTTTTGAAAACCTTGTGGGGTACATGAGAACCCCCCAAGTGATTTTAACAATGGAGGATGTGGGGTACATTGGACTCCCCTAATGTTGACAAATGAAATCGCTTGAAAGCTATGGTCGATATGATGATACCACTTTATACTTCCTTAATGTTTGACTCCTAGAATTAGTAGTTGTATTATATGTTACATGGTTTAATTGGGAAATAATTAGAGTTGTGTTAGCTAGCCATAAAGGTATGAGTCTGAAGGACTGACACATGAAACTCATGTTTATAAACATAACGGTTGGTCTTGATGACCATGTACTTGTGGGTTACAAGGGAATCCCCCAAGTGTATAATAGTATATATGTATCATGGAGGGTGAAGGGTATAAGGAAATCCCCAGTAATCTATGTTATATCAAATTTGTGCGGCTAACATGCTTTAGGGCCCATTCAGTAGGTAACACTAGGCCCATATAGCCCGTAGATGGATTTAAAGAGATAAAGCTACACAAACTTATGTTAAAGTTTTAATGTTCATGCTAAGCCCGTTCCCTATCCCAACATTATGTATGTGTATATACATGGATATGCATGGATGTGTACATGTGATTTTGTTTGACTTGGTTTGAATTGATGTAATTATTTTATCCTTATCCTCGAGTTTCATGCTAGAGTTTACCCCACTAACCATCCTCGAATTTTGTATCCCCACACGATGTAGGAACTGAAAATACTTCTACCTCTCCTACACTTTGCCTACAATTCAGGATCAGCTCATGAGTCAGACTAGAGTTTTGAGCTTCCATACTTTGGAAAGCCCCATTTCATGCTATTTATTTTTTTATGTCTATATCATTTCTTTTAGTTTTGGTTTTGGCTTTGGTTGGGTTTATGTCCCGACTAGATATTTTTTTATTTTTATTAGAGGCTTTGTTGGACTATTATGGACATGGGTTGTATCGATGTCAGTGTCGGTGTCAGTGTTTGTATCGATATCAGTATTAGTATTGCTTGGTTGTTTGGCTGTTGGTGGTTTGTTTTTATCATAAACTTATCATAATTTCTTTAAATTTATATTCTCTTATCTTGTTAGATGTTCAGAATTCATCAGAAATGGGTGTAAGGAGGTAAATAGTTTGATATTAGGGGTGGTTTTCTGTCCCTGTTGGACTTGAGATACCAGACATAGCCAAGCCTTGGTTGGGATTTGTAACACCCCAATTTTCTGAAATGGAATGCTACACGGTGCTTATGACCCTGAAGGACCACAAGCTAACCCATGACTGATATTTATACATGTACACTGCATAATATACATATAAATACGGAAAACATGAACAATAGGCCATAAGGTTCAACTAAATAAAATATCTGACAAATCATAACATCAATATGGGGTAACAAATACCCAAAACAATTGAAGTCTGAAACAAATCTGAACTAAATCTGAAAGCCTCTAAATACTGTCTGAGTAAGGAGTTGAAGGAACATGTCTCCAACTAACTCCGTAAACTGAGAGATAATCAAAGAAAATAAATGAAGTCAAATCATATCATCCTCGAATGAAGAGGACTCACTGCACCTCTGTGTACTGAAATATGACTGCTACAGCTGATCTGGAACTCGTGGCTCTGAACATATAGTGTAACATAAAAGAAAGCACCATAGCGCAAATGCGTCAGTACAACTGAAAGTACTGAGTATACGAGTGAGGTAGGCTATATGCAAAAGGGATTGCATGCATGAACAGTGCTAACTGAATGACTAATATGAATGTGAGAGTGAAAATATGCATACATAGTAACTGAGATCATGAATACGTGATATCTAGATCTGTACGTTAATACAAGGTTTATTGATATCTAACATGACTAATACTGGGATTTCTGATAACATGGATGACTGTGTCTGACAGTCCTGAATCTGATGGAATTACCTGAGTTTCGTACTGTAATTGAATTGATTATATCTGATAGTCCTGGTATACTAAAATCTGAAGAACTATCTGAGTTCTTTTACTGAGACTGAGACTGAAACTGTGGGAGGTAGTTGTTTAACCGACATGCCCCAAATATGCTATAATAGCTGAGCTGGGGTCCAATTTGTGCCCTGATTAGAAGGGTGTCAATACCGCGCCACTGGTAAGGACAAGCTGTGAGTGACCCTTATCTGGAAGGTTACTCTAATGAGAATGATGGGACCCTAGTCTGACAGGTAAAATCATCTCATCAACCCTAATTTGACAAGTTAAGATGTCTTAACCTACGCTGGCTAAGTAGTTCTGGAATACAAGGATGGTTGTTAAGAATCACACCCTTATCTGGTAGGTGAGTTCCCATCCTTGGGTTCACTCGATGCTAACTTCTACTCCTATCTGAAGAGATTGAACATGATTAATTGATTGTACATGGACTGAGTAACTAACTTCTGTTGACTGACGGAATAGAACTATTATCTGAAAATTAACTGAGATCATGAGATTTCTGAGATTTCCTGAGTCACATGACTGTCTGAGTTCTATAGATCATGGCTTGACTAAGAGTATAGTGATAACATGACATGGCTCTGGGTACACAGCTATATTTTTTGGGTACAAGTACCCCCAGGACTCGATGGAAGGAAACTGACACACATGACTGAGTTAATCATAAGAATAGAGTCCATAATTCACAATATTATAAGTAGGGGATTTCATACTACACTTGGTTCTCAACATCTTATCCTTGGAAGGGGATGCATACAACATGTATATACTCGCGTTACTTCAATATCATGCTCATTCCATATCACAACAATAACATACAACAATAACGTAGAGTTCATGTAGAGTCATAAAGAATAGAACATGAGCTTGTCATTTAAGCACTATTAAGTCATAAAAACATGGATTCTATCATTCTTGGCATTTTATCAAACACCTTACACGCACAACTTTGGGCATAGGTGTACTTATCAATTTGACAATCTTAATCCATCCAAAATTTATGGGTTTCAACTAACCTACTCATATGCTTCTTGAAAAACACATCAGGATACAACCTTGAATCCAAACAATAATCATCAACATGATTATAGTCATAACACAACAAGAAAATCACAATTTATAATTTAAAACATGATTCTTGAGCTCCATGGATAAAAGGGACCCATGGATGAACACTACGAATACCTTAATAATTGAATCTTGATAGAGATCTAATGTTTCTGAAAGTTCTTGAAGAAATCCTTAGGCTTGCTCTTGATTTTTCTTGACTAGGGTTTAACCCCTTTGGCAGAGAATGTTCTTTTTCTTGAGGAGATGATCTTGAGAGAAAACCCTAATCTTGTGGTTGAGAGTGTATGAGAGAGATTTTTGAGATGTTTAACTAAAGTGAATGGAAGATAATATGCTCCTTGAAGGTTATAAGTCATGGGAAGTAAAGGAAAATACCAAAATACCCTTGCAAAAACGTCCCTCAATTGCTGGAAAAAATAGCTAACGAATTCATGACAAGTCGTCAAACTGGTGATAAGTCATCACGAAATGTCGTCACGAAAAGATGAAATCTTGATTTTCTGGTTAAGGTTGACGATATTTGTAATAGGCCATCACGGGTGTGACGAATTATCACAAAATGTCATCACTGGGGGTGGAAATCTCCCCAGGGCTGACGACATTGGTGATAAGTCGTCACGCTTGTGACAGCTTATGACGAATGTCGTCACTCAATTTCCCAGCCTGACATGCTGGAGTAATATGGGCATAAATCCTTGCTCTGATATTGGATTTAGGCAAAATTGATATATTTGGAAAGATAATTTAATTATCTATCTGTTGGTGGGTCATGAGCTCAAAAATTTATATCATAAAGAGAGATATACTCGTTTGAAGTTGACTATACCAATATCCTTCTTAAGAATTCAATCAGTAAGGAAATGTTTTGATTCGTCTATTAGTTAGGACACTTTTGAGCCCTTATTATGAATCAACCTTGATCATAGCACTAACAAAGCACTAAAATTTATTACTCATGAGTTCGAAGTATGATCCTAAAAATATCTGAACTTTTGGGGTATTACAGGACTGTGTCAATATGTTTTTTGTTCGTTGAGTGATTATTTGTACCGTCTAGGTTTATAAGGGTCAGACTAGGTTTCTGTTATTTGAGACTATTTAATTTCTTTATTGCATTTGTATTTTATTGAATAGACTACAATAGGTTGGTTATAGATATGTACTAGAGGTAGTAAGTATGCTTCAAAGCCCTTTTCTTCTTGATATTATGAACCTTCTGATTTTTCTTATTTTGGGTTATCCATTTGATTATATGTTAGAACTAGCTTCCTTTCTATTTATAACCCTCGATATATCTAGGCTATCAAGCTAGCTCCCTCGTGTTAGTACCTTCATGTTTAGCTATCTATATATTACTATCGTATATCCCTTTTCTTCTCTAGATATTCTTATTATGTATCACCTTGTTTTCATTACTACTATTGAATATTATCTTCATCCCTGCATTTTATTATGTATAGATCTTACACCGCCTTTACCAATAGAATATTGTAGTTTATCTTTATTTCTATATCATTCTTCTTCTTTTTTCTATCTTAATTTATTCTAATGTATATTATTGCCTTATAAGTTATTTATACCAATATTTGTATTTGGATCTCCGCCCACCTACACCATGTCAGATACTCATGCTACAGTTTTTCATTCTGCAGATCATAGTATGAGTTCTTGCTGTTGACTTGTGCATCATATGGCTCTGCCAAAGATCAGAGACATAGGGTGAGCTCCTGGCATATAAAGTTGTTCCTTGTTTCTCTTTGTTGTTGGACAAATCTTTATTTTGTATCCTAGAGATCATTATATATATATATATGTGTGTGTGTGTGTGTGTATACACGCACATGCTAAGTTTACCTTTTACTCTTGTTAAGCTAGTGTCTCTTATACTGACCTCACCTAGTCTTGGGGAATATTTGTTTTTTTCTTATGTCCTTCTCCTTTTATTTGATTTTGGTTTCTATTTCTCTTATTTGAATGATACTCACTTTTCCGGGCTATGAATTGGATTACCTACTGTGGGTTATAGTTGGTACCGTTATGACCTAATAAATCGTGCTGTGGCAAAAAAATAGGATTTATAACAATGTCCATCCTAGTTAATTCTCTACTGTGTTGTACTTCTTTTACCATTTGATAAATTTTTTTCCACTAGCTTCTTAATGAATTCAAGTTTATCCATTGTGGTTCGTTCTTGTATAGCTACGCCTATCAACCTTATTTCCTCAATAACTAGTCACTTTTCTTTTCCTTTCCTTTTGTCAAGATATGGTCAGGGAAGATTCTGTATCTACAACTGATCCTTATATAACTATGTCCTACTAGTTTTAAACATAAGACCGTTTCTAAACTTTTACCTGGTACATGAAAAAAAAACTCAAAATGTAATGATGTTAGATTTTGGTTGTAGCAAAAACAAATCATATTTGACAGAAGATAAGCTAAAAAGATTTCTTTTGTAAAAGGTGAGATTAATCTACAGGTGGGTGTTGATTTCTTAAGCATACAGGAATTTCCCTATTGATTTTAGACTAAGTAATTTGATTGGAATAAGATTTTAGGATTCTTTTGAGGGATAGTATGAACCGATTTTTGGTTTTGAGAGAGATACAGAGAAATATGGAAAACTCACTGAGTAGTTTTAGACAAACTTTGTATTTTCTCTTACATTTGTTCCTATAAAGCTCCCAAAACATTTTTCAATAGGAGTGGAATAATCTTTCTTTAATTAAAGAAACTCTTAATCACAAAAATATTATAATAACACATAGTACGTAAACAATTTATAGTGCTACCTATACATATATGTGACCTTTTATGCCAAAGGTAGGACTAAGGAATTGAAGACTGTAATACAACGAAATTACACCTCCCGTTAGGAGTACAAGTGGGTGTTGTCAAATATATAACCTAACAAAGGTTGGGATTGAATCCCATGTGTAATATGGTGAACTATCTAAACTGTTTTAAGTTACAATATGCCAAACTAGAAAAATGTGAATCATTGATGTGTTCACCATGGTTTTATAACACCTTCGGACGAATAACAATAATAGACTCCTCTAATATAAGTAATATAATAAAATTGATTTCTAATATGATTCTAAAGGTTTCTCAGTGTTATTAGATTACTATCGCCTTAATTCTTTCAAACTTAAATGTAGGATAGAAATTTTGAAACCTTATTGTTAATCCCTTTTCTATGCTTTTAACCTTTTATTTCAATCAAGTAAAACCTAGCACTTGTTCTAATGTAGAAAAAATTATAAAGATGTTATGATGAAAAGATTAACAATGCATCAATAAATACTATTTGAATCCAACATGAAATCAACCCTAGAGTTGTTATTTTTCCATTAATCCCACATCTTTATTTGTGTTGGTTTCTAGACTCACTTAGTTCTTAAGATTAAGAAAGAATTATATTTCATAAACAAAAGAAGAATTTTAACAAAGATGAAATTCAACACTTTAATTCTTTAAAAAAACTGACGTAGAATTTTCAAAATCCAAACTCTCAACACTTAGCAGGAAAACTACGTAATAATGTTCTAAAAATTGAATATGTATATTCTAAACCCTAAACGAAATATTTATATGCTTTGGGAAACTTCAATCCAAATTTGAATCACATCTATCCACATTGGCTCTGATGACTCGCTTGACATTTTATCAAGCATGTGGTAATTTGTCAGAGGTAATCGTCAGTCGACTCTGCTTGGTCTGATATACTATTTGACTTTAATGGCTTGGTGAGACGGTTCATCACATGCCTGACTATTCATCATCCAAGCCATGACACTGAAGTCTTCAAATGTACACCTTAGTTTGTTAAGGAGGTTGTTGTGATGGTCGGTCACACTCTTGACAGTTCTGCAAGTGAACCATCAGTTGATCTTCATTATGCACATTTTCCTTTGTTTTTATCCTTGATTCCATTTCCTACATTTCAACATAAAAACCTATCAAATGAAACAATGATGATTTAAAAACTAAAATTTATTCTTTGTTAAAAGCATAAAATGTGTCATCAAATGGTCCTTAAGCAATACTACAAACTTACACTAGACAGATGCTTATGAGAAAAGAAAATTAGGCTAAACTATAGCAATCAATAGGCTATTTACAGTTCATTCTAGTAGTTACCTCTTCCTTACCCTTACTTAACAAAGAACATGGTATTCATTAAATAATTAAGCTAGTGTGGATCTATGAATGTAATCACAATATCAACGAATAAATTGTTTACGCCACAATCGCTATCCTAATGTCAATAATTAACTATGTTTTACTAGTACCACCATCACAAGGTAGTCCCCCCCACACATAATAAATTTGATTAGGGACTACAAAAGGTACACTTAAACTCATAAAGAAAATTCAAACAATGCACATACTATGCCATAAGCGTGCCCTTACTATACTATTTCAATTCTTCAAGATGTTCAGGATCACTATAGGACATTTCGTAGTTTGTAATGAGGGCTTGGTTATAGGTAGGATACATCTGCGGATTAGTGATTCAGTGCTCCTTGACATCAACATACACTTATTTCCACTTCAGAATAATTATTCCGCCCTGAATCACCCTTTCTACCAATTGTTTTCATTTGCGGGTCTGGCAACGTATTTTTGTTTGACTTTATTTTTTTCTTCTTTTTATGTCTTTTTCATTTTTTTTCTTTTTTCTGTTTTCTTTTTTATTTCATATGATGATACCCCTAGTTCATCTTTATCAACACCTATTATTTCATACTCCATTTAACTTATCATACACTGCTATAGTAGAAAACCCTCAGATGTAGGCAATTTGTCTTAGTTGAGGTACACCATGTCCAAAGAGAGACCAAGGACAAAAGAGAGGTTCAAGAAAATATGGGAAATGTGAATAGCTATTGTTTAAAAGAAAGTTTAATCAACTTAAGATAAGGGTCAAGGAAATTATTCACATTATTTGGGTAGTCTTTTTAGATTAAGTAGACTAGATTCATGGAAAGAATGGGATCCTTTACTACAAACAAACTTACAACTTAATGGAGTAATTAGGGTATGTTCTAGATTCACACACAAAATAAGAAAAATACAATGTAATCTCACACATACTTGGCACAGAAAAACACTTATTAATACCTACTATCAAAATAGCAATGAAGCTTAAGCAAAACTATTCATTCCTTATGCACCAATGTTATTCAAAGATGTAGAATAGTTAAAATTATGAAACAAAACTACACGTGTTGAACAAATTTTGGAGGGATATCCATAAAACACATTTAACTAAATTAGGCCATAGATTAATAATAATTTATCCTAAAACACATAAATTGCCTAAATATGCCAGTTATACTAGATAGCACATTTGAGGGGAATAAATCATGGTAACAAAAAACATTCAGTAGTGATAGAATCATAGGCACTCCCAACCCCTTCAAAAGAATCCTTTATTGTCCCCAAAGCCTAAAAAGAAAAATTAAGCTTTAGGAGTAAGGAATTCCTATGAATACCTTAGGCCTCAGTGTCACGACTTGATTTTAAAGGTCATGACGACTCCTACTATAACCCACCAGCAGGAAAGCCAACCCATAGTTAGGAACTAATATTAATGGAATACCAAGAGAAATGGAGAAATAAAGTAGAATAAATGAGATAAAAGACTTAAATACATAAGATAGCCGAAAAACTTAGAGGAATCAGTTAAAAAGCTTCTAATGTAGTAAAATTTCAAAATGAAGTACTAAATGAACATACCAATACAACCTATCTCAGAATACAACATATAGATTAGTCTAATACATAGTAAGAATAGAAATGCTTTGAAATCTAAGAGCTCACCTTTGCCTCTAAACCATAACTACTCTACAAAATGAACACAACAATGATGAGTACTCGTAGTATGATCTAAAGGCTACAGAAGTTTAGTATGAGTAACAAACATGTGGTACTCAGTAGATAATTGCCGACTGAGCTCAAAGGATAATGAAAATATACATAACATGCAATCAAGAATATAAACTCAACTAAAATATAGAGGGAAGTAACATAGTGAAGTTATGGAGGCAATAAGGATAAAATATCTTATTCTGGTCGTACTTAGGATCCCTAGCACTATTTAGTTTATCACCAACCCATATATAATTAAAGAGTTGATGAAGGATGTGTAATAGTATATAATGCCAAGGAATGGATATACAATAAGAAAACATAAATGAAAGGAAGGATATATGGTCATACTATAACTACATATATAACAGTATGTACACAAACAAGGTTAACCCAAAAGTACAACCTAAAGTAGTCATACTAGCATCTTAAGGCCTCCTAATAATAGTAGGAACTAGTACTAACATAAGCAAGATCGCTAATCTATACATATAAACATGAGATAATAATCTATAATCAAGATATTGTAAAGAAAGGAATTAGAATCATATCTTGAATATCAATACTGGATCAATAATCAATCTATCACGAACTAACCATAATAATAATAACATTAATAATATGAGCAATTGGCTGGTCCTAACTAACAATACCTAACTGAGCATGTCATAAACCACCGCTGACATAGGCTCTAAAGGTTAAATTAACACTCAGCAAATAACAGTCATATCTATAAATATACAACCTCCCATAAGGTTGATAGATATAGTTTTATATTGGTGATAGGTGTGCAGGCAACGATTAGTACAAACAGAATCTATAATGCCATAACCAATCCGAGTATCATAATGCAACAGTGAATAAAATCATATCATCAAGATCATCATCAATCATCGGAATTTAACAGAAAATCATTTCATCAATATCATCAAGTCCATTACTAGTAATACATATCTAAACATATATATAAATTCACAACTAAAATTTTTGCTAAGAGGGAGTAAGTCCATAAATCCATTATCCAGGGTAAATTCTGAGACTAAATCATCAAAATAGTGTAGAAAGGGTCAGAATCTCTCTCAACCATCATAAATAATAATAGTAAAATCGTGGATATGAATCTATCTCGGCCAAATCTCTAAAACTTCAGGTTCAATTTCAATGTACAGAGGTTATTCATTAAGATAGTACAATTCCCTCTACGAAGAAATCATATTTAGAAGTGAAAAGTTGGAATAAATCCCAATTTCAGGAAAAGAGTAGTAAAAATTAAATTTCAGTTGGGATCATACCATTTACTATTTTATAGAGTATGAAAGTACCAAATCTATGTATGCTATCACCAGTATGCAAAAAAAATAATTGTAAGCTTCATTAGTAAGCATCTAAACATTAATGAGATAAACCACGTCTTCCACAAGGATAAATCCTTTTTTGGAATCCAACCAATATTATAAACAATGCCTATGACCTAATAATATATATATCTGGCATAACCATAATGTAAAAATTCAGAGAAACCATCACTTCCACAGAGTAATATCATAAACATGTACTCAAGGTCCATTAGTCCTAACTAGTCCTAATTTGATAGAAACCTAGGGTAATATTATCCTACAAGCATGATAACTATTACATATTAGGATCAATTTTCTTTCTAGCCCTCAAGCTCTTAAATTAGGCTAAGTGACGGTGTTCTAGCCAATATCATATCCTAACATTAGTATCTAGCATTCAACATATTTAATACACCATCTCATGAATAATAGTAGACAAAAGCCTACCTTGATGACAGACCAAAATTCCTTGAGTCTTCTAAAAATGTTCTGTATTCAATAGATGATCCTGAAATGACACCACGCTATCAAAACAATAATCTTCACATCATTAGGAGTAAAAATAGACCTATATTCATATATTCAAGACGAGTATAAAAACCCCAAAAATGGATTAAAAATAAAAAGGTTAAAACCATAATTTTAATTTTAGAAATATGTTCCCCGTACTCATAGGAGTCTACAACTGAAAAACCAGGTGAAAAGGAGATCAAAACGAGGTACAAATTAAAGGAAAACCATTCCTAAGATTTACAGGCAAAAACTCCAAAACCTATTATGAAATTAAGGATTTGATTATATTTTTTAGATGAAATCATGGGGAAAAATGATAATTATAAAATTATAAAACTAACCCATCTAATAAATCTCAAAACCTCATTAGGAATCGCCCAAATTCGAGCTCTCGACCCCCAAATATAGTAAAAATGGAGTTTGGATTCTCAACTTGGGTGTAAATTATGAAAAAAATATAAGCTAAGAGGAAATGGGTAAAATCGAGTTCTAAATTGATAGACAATGGTTCTACGATAAAAATATATCAAAAATGATCTAAATTAGAGCTTCGTATCTCCTAAAATATAAAAAATAAGAATATGGATCTTATACAGAGCGATGGCCACTTAAGCGACACTTTCATTGCTTAAGCAACTGTTAAGAGGGTAAATATGTTGCCGAAGAGGCTAAATGGTTGCTTAAGTTAGCAGGTTGAATGGTCAAAGGTTTACATTCACGAACACACTAACACCAACAATGTCAAAATTTGATTTTGACCCCTGGAACTCATTTGGAAACCTATGAACATGATCTAATAGTGAAATTTGATTGCAACACATGTTTTGCATCCAATGGAAACATCAAATCTTTCACCTGAGATCTTTTCAGCTAAGTGTGGGGCGCAAACCTATAATTTCTTTTTCCATATAATTTGCCCAATAGCCTAAAATGAGTCTGGAAGCCTTGGGACCCGAACCAAGGATTCCCCTAACCGAAAGTCAATGTTTTTGAGGTGATGACACTATCAAAATTCTCATCTGAGATCATCTACTAGGAATTTTGGTCCGACACTAAATCCTAAATTATAAAAGCACCAAAATAGGGAAATAAACCTAGAATCCAAACAAACTATCCAATAGCTAAACTGATAGTTCTAGGAAGTCATATATGACTTGTAGCCATTTTGAGATGGCTCAAAATATAGGGAAAATCATGCCAATCGAGGAAATGACCTGGAGGGTCATTGTAATATCCTCTACTTAATAGACTTTACTCGTAAATGTCAATAAATAGAAATATCACGAAAGCTCAAAAGGGTGAGCTATTAGGAACACATGCTCTAAGCATGACTTCCAAGATAACCTCCAAGATGAAATGACGCTTCCAAGGAAATTTTCCACATAAATCCCTTTTCCAACCAACTTTCGCACTTCACTCTCAAACAGCCAAAACTCAACCTCAAATCACAAATTAGACTCCAATTGAACATATAAAGGATGATGCACATAAAACTGAACTGCGACACACTAATACCATACCGATACCGGCACAATCAATTGAAAACTAATCGTAGCTAAAGGAAAACCTTGGCATGATTTATGAAACCAACTCCAAATCCAAATGTAAGCTTTTTTTTTCATTCCAAAACTGCTATTCACTCCAAGCCAGGAAGAAAGTCACCCAAGTCCAGTTCGTGAAATCCCATCACAGTAAATTTGATGAATGAAAGTTGCTCAATGAAAAATCCATAAAATCAAGCATGAGAATAAGCCCATAAGGCGCTACTTAGGCCTACCATTAGAAACAACTAAGGTCTGTAATCTATCCCAATGCTACAACTAGTTTGGATGACCCTCAAAACAAGAAGCATGGAGTTTAGGGCACAAATAATTACCACAGAATAATCTGCTACAAGAGGTCCCATCACCCAAGGATGAATCCATGTTGAATCCGACTCAAGCATACTACTCCTACTGAGTAGATCATCCAAAATCCAAGCAAAAGTAGAAACCTGAGGTCAAATATAAAGGAAGAAACATCTTGCCAACAAACTATCATCTAAACACCTATCAACCATGATCCATCTGAATTAAAGGAGACTAAAAAGATAGACAAGAAGTAGGCTTAGTCTGCCTATAGATGAAATTCTAAATGAGACAAATATGAAAATCAAGGTTGCAACCAAGCTCTACAACTACAAGCTATATTCTCAACAGTAATGTTGAATCGCTTGATCTCATCTGCTCAAATCCAACTTAAAGATGAGTAAGCATCAACACTCTAAACTCATCATAGTTAACATCATTCTAAGGTATCAAACACGAAACTGGGCAAATGAGTCTGATCTAATGCCAAATACCCCATCGACCTTAGTATCAAAATAATACATATCCTTGTTGAATCATGCTAGAGATAAAACTAAATATAGTTGAAGAATAAAATAACCACGGAGTATAAATCTGATTAGAAACACAAACTACAATCTCCATAGCTACTGGAGGGCATGAACCACCAAAACATAATCCAGAATACACCAAGGCTACAACTATACTAGTAATAGAAAAAATCTAGCAACTTAGGTAAATACAGCCTAAGCCAAAAACTGGTCAATCAAATACTCCATCTAGGAAATGAACAACCAATTCACCAACTTAGGAAATAGTCATAGAAAAGATCACCAATGTCCAACTTTCTAACTCTACTAAAATAAGAGCCATATCACTATAAGAATAGAGTGTCCAACTCTGCACTAAAACTAAGATCAAAGCTATAACTAGATCAAATCTAAAACCTCTCGACATTAACATGAAAAGTAATAATGAGCAATGAACTACACAAATAAAAAGGATGGAACTTGAACTAGACAACCTTAAAAATAATCTATATAACCCAATCACCAACTCTAGAACCATAATAAAACCACGAAAAGACAACTTACCTTTAATACCATAATCCACTCCACATCTAATATAGCACAACCAAAATAGAAGGATTTGTACCAACCTCATCTTGATACAAGAGAGAAATCATCCAACCAAGTTAGTTGCCCGATGAGTGGAAAAATTACCACTAATTTAAATCCTAATTTATGCACACTATGATGAATAAATTGTGTACATGAGGAAAATTCTCCATTTTAATGCATTAATATCTAGTGTTTTATGATTTGGTTATAAATTTACTAAAATTGAGTTGAGATAAAGCTGGAAGAGAAGGAAAGTAGGCAATAGGGAAAGACACTAAAGATCAAATGACCCTCAGGTGCTGCGATCACAACCTGAGGGTTGCGATCATGGACAATCAAAAGAAGTTAGCATATAGCGATTGTATAAAGATGCAACATAATTATTGAATCACAAACACAACTAGGAGATGGAAATCACGACAGGCAAACAAATTTAAGAGGCAGATTTGGAATTTAATAGAGCTGAGTCCCAAAGCACAAAAGGCTAAACCCTTGCACAATTTCAATATCTTTAAGCTAATTTTTCAAAATTTTAAAGTGAAGAACAAGTTATGAGTGAGAAGAAAATTGTGGAGTTTTCCTAAAAGATAATTAAGCTATGTTGATTGAACATAAAGTTGGAGAGTTTGCTTATTTTTCTTTTTAATGGATGATTTGAATGCTAATTTTGGTATATCTCTTCTTTTTAATTTCATGAATAGCTAAATTAATATAGAGGTGTTATGTTTGATTAGGTGGTGGAAAATGTGTGGGCATTGATTGTTAGTCCAAAAAAGTAGTTTATTGTTTTGGGTTTAACTTTTAACCTATGTTTGAATTGAGAATTAGGAGTAAAAACCTAAATTACCTAAGGATCCCATATCATCTTTGAAATAGGAATATGGGTGAGGAATATATATGAACAATAAGTTGAATTTTCTTAACTCTTAGCACCATCCTAGATATAAGGGTGTTAGTTGAATTAACTCTTTTCATAAGCATCACCATACAAATAATGATGTCAGTATGAGGTAATGCATTGGTAAATTTTTCACTCTCATAAGGTGTTCCAAATAATCCATGAGTGAAATTTAGTGTTTTATCAAAAGGTTAACACTAAGACCCTAAATCTAGCCTACCCAAAACTCTTAGCTAAAACTCAGACTAACTCCTGATTACCCATGTATATACACTACCAAGGATAGCATAACTCTAAGGATCCTCTCAATTTTGTATACCTTCCAATTGTTCAATCTCTTGATACTACTATTTTTTCAATTGTGTTCAACAAATTTTTGAATTAAACTCCTCACATATTGATTTTATGTTTTATTTAAATATTACATTATTGATTAACACTCAACAAATGTAAGCTTTATAAGATAGTTTGGACTAATCATGTATTCGACCCTAACACTTTTTGGGTAAATATTGACAATATCTGTGTTGCACATAATTTGACATATTAGTTGAGTGTCTTAAAAAATTGTGTTGTTTACAGGGAGTGGAACATAGTTTTCACTTGTGTAGTGTTGTTAGTAACCTTGGGATAATAGTGGTTCTTTAGTTTTCATAGTTTAATGCTTTTGTTCTTTTATTAGGTGATTTTCATAGAAATCATAACCCCATGAGCCATAGTGGAAGAAATGATGGGTCATTTGATGGACACCTCAACGATGAGGATCATCTTCTTGATGTTGGGTGTGTGAGTGCCTTCAGCATTCCACCTACCGTGGAAAACAGAGAATTATATGTCATAAGTGTAATTCTCTATATGTTAAAAATAAAAGTTCTATTTGGGGGACAAGCACACAGAGATGCAAACCTATAGTTTAAAAAATTCATCGAGGTCCCGCTTGATATTGCCTATATTACTTAAGAGTCTATTTGATTGTGACTTTTTCTCTTTTCTTTGATGGGTGAAGAATTTTATGGTTGAGATCTCTACCCATTGAGTAAATTTCATCTTCGATCAAACTTATGAAGGCCTTTTTGGACAGATATTTTCCTCTAGCAGAATGATACAATGAAGAGAAGAAATTACAATTTTTTGTCAACTTAGTGGTGTGCCCTTATATGAGGAGTGGAAAAGGTTCAATGACAAAACTCATGTAATACCCAAACTATAAAGGGTTAGAGAAAGTGCTTCTCTAAATATTTTATCAGGCAGTAGACCTATTGAATAAAACTATTGTTGATAACGTATTCGAAGGGACTTTTATCAAGTTATCCTATGGGGTTACATCGATTTTTCTCAACCAAGTTATAAAATTATATAATGGATGGTACACCCAGGACTCTAAAGTAACCATAGAGTCTCCTTCCGCATCTTATGTAAACAAATATCAAAGAAAAAAGAATGAGGAAAGGTATGAAAATATGGCTAAGGTTATGTCATAATTAGATATCCTCACTAAGCACATGATGGGAACACCTTCAAAAGCGATCAGTGTAGTTTCATCTCTAGGGGCCAAATGTTTTGATGAGGATTAATCTAAGGAACTTGATGAAATGATAAGGTTCTTGATATACCATCCAGTATGTTCCTTCCCTACCTACATAAGGCTAGACGAGAATCAAGGTTGGAATGATCGAGATTAGGTTCGTGATTTTCACAATAGAGGGGGATGGAGAGGAAAATTTAGAGACAAGGAGAGAGGATATGATAGATATGTTCCCCCTCATGATCGTGTTTAGGAGAATGAATCAAGCTTGATGGACTCAGAAAAATTTTAAATTGAGGATGTACTTGCATAGATTTTGATGCTTATTAAAGGTATTGATAAACTTATAAGAGATATGAAAAGTTACGTCACTCAATTAAACCAAATGGTCATAACTCATTCAGCCTCCATAAAGTAATTAGAGACGTAAATGGGAAAAATTTAAACCCACCTCAATGTTAGACCAAAAGAAGGTCAACCAAGTGAAATAGTGGCCAATTCTATCAATGATGCCCATGTTATAGCAATCATAACTAGAAGTGGTATAAATATTAGTGAAAAAAATGTTGAGGTTGATTAAAAGTCTCTTGATGAATAAACCAGTGCAAAGATAAAGCGGTCCAAAAATCCAAATAACGGTACTCTAAAGTCTCATAAAACAAGTGATGAAGAACCAACAATAGTTAAAAACAAGGGTGATAAGGAGGAGAATCGTAAAGTGACTGATGATGATGAGTAAAAGATGAATGAATAAATAAGTAATCCATTTTCCCAAATCAAAATTCCTCCACCCTTTCCAAAACTGTTAAAGAAAAAAGATGACAAGGCAAAGTTCACAAAATTCCTCGCAAAACAAAGAGATCTCTCAATTACTATCTCATGATTAGAAGATCTTCAAGAGAACTCGGGGAATGCTAAGTGCATTAAAGACTTGATGTAAAAAAAGTGAATTGTGGATTGTAAGACAATTGAAGTGATGCGTAGTTGTAGTTCTAATATGTCAAATGCCATGGTGGATAAAAAGAAAGACCCGGGTGCATTTACAATCCCTTGCACCATCAGGATGGATAAATTTGAAAAGGCATTATGTGACTTTGGTGATAGTATAAACTTGATGACATATGTTATGTATTGAAGTCTATGGTTCGTTGCTACTACACACACCACCATGAGACTCTTGATGGCAGACCATTCAATTAAAGAATCGGTGTGCATATTGTATGATGTGTTGGTAAAGGTTCACTAGTTTATCCTTTAGGTGGATTTTGTAGTCCTCGATTATGAAATAATCATGAGATACCAATCAAACTCGGGAGACCGTTTTTAGAAATTGGGAGAGTTATACTTGATATGGAGCATGGGAAGACAAATATCTGGGTACAGGGTGATGGAGACTCTTTCTGTGTTTTCAAAACCAAAAAACAACCAACGGAGTAACAAGTTCAGTCTGTGATTGACGTTGTGGATGAGGAGTGGGTCTTGGATCCCCTCTACTTAAGGATGCAACTTTATGATCGAAGCGCATCATGCAGCGACGTTAAATCAACAACCAAAAGGAGAAAATGGCATTAATCTCCACTATTTCTGATGAAGAATAATATAATTATCTCTTTTCCTTGTCCTTCTTAATGATGTGCCATACCAACCTATGCTTTTTTTCTCATTAACTATTAACCATATATCATTCCATGACTTAAGTTTAGGAAAAACTATTGTTAAAAGGTTTTAGCCTAGAAAACAGAGAGTAACATAGACAAAGGATGAACTGTCGATTATCCATTTCTATGTACCAATAAGAATACATTTAAAATATAGCCTGTGTTGGCACCACCACTATGGATAACACAATTGTGTTGTCATACTCCAATATATATGAAGTCTTCATCTTCGTACATGGTAGCACCCATGTGAAAAGGAAAGATAGATATTATGATTTAGGCTGTAGATGTGAGGCAACCCATTATTACCATTAAGTTGGCCCATATCCTTTGAAATTTAATTATTACAATAGTTTTGTTTTTGTTTTAATTAATCGATGTAATTTTGTCACTCTAAAGATGCATTTGAGAAATTAAACGTTAATAGGAGAAGTTGAATTGGGTGGAGGTAGAACAACTAAAAAATAAGAGATGTGAACCTAGTATTAGGTGTGGCAATCATAAACTAAAATTAGGATTATAATTTGTGACACATGTCTGCCCGACATAAGCTTTATGTTCCCCAATTATGTAAGCTTATAGATATCATGATGCTTGAGTGACTGCAATCACAACTATGGCAGTTATAAAATGGAAATAATTTTGAAGATGGTTCCCACACTCAACTCCCTTAAATACACCAAATTTTTTTAAGTTTTCATTATTATAAAGAGTCTCTAAGGTACTATTCTTCCCTATTTACATTCAAGTGTTTGGTATGTCCTTCCAATCTCTTATTTTATGATAAAATGTGGGCCTTAGAATACATATTTAGGATAATCACCTAGATTTGTGAATTGCATGCTTAATTAGTGTCTAAATTGATATGGTTTGGTGTGGTAGCTATTGTTTTTTTAGTGCTCATCATTGGGGAAGTCTTGAGTACCTAAAATTGTTCAAAATTAGGATCAAATGTATGTGCACAATAAGTGTTTGGTAAAATGCCCAAATGAGTTCCTTGAAAGTTTTTCCATGTTTAAAGGGCATGACGGAGTGCTTAGGAATTATCTTTCATGTTTTTAATGTCATTTACTTGTTATGAACACAAATTGGTAAAAAAATTAGAAGCTTTGGTTCTAATAATTCTAATAATACATCTTTAGGTACCGCGATCGTAGTTGCTAGACTTTGAATACGGCAGCGTAATCCTTATCCAATTACCAGTAATCTCAAGACTTTAGGCCTATTTGACAGGCTCTCAGGGGTCACAATTGCAACCCAAGTGAAGTGCGAGGATGATATTTGAGACATGTTTGATAGGCTATTCCGAACTTTTGAATCCCTATTTTAAGCCTAAATTTGACCCAAAAACCATTTCATTAGCTTAACAGTCGTATAGAATTATTTTTACATAATGATATTGATTGTTAATGCATTGTGTTGTTTTTAGGTCTATTAAGATGAAGATAAAATATTATGATTAGATTTGATTCCTTGCACCCTAATGTCCGATAGTTTATTATGAGGACATTGCCAAGAGTAAAAAACTCCTTGAGCGGGACATATCTTTGGAAAAGTTGCTGAGAAGTTCCTCGTCTTTCATGAGAGACTGGTCTCCACTAGAGGGAGGTGTTTTTCCCTAGATCAATGCTAGGACGATGAGCATTGGGTTAGTGAATTCTACTCAAATCTCAGTGTAGTGTTAATCTCTAACCTAGTTATGAGGATTAGGTGAAAGGAAGTTCATTTCGAGGCCGAGTAGATCAATAAAGTATATGGTCTTCTTTATGTTGACATGAGAGATTTTGAAGCCAAGGACTATACTCTGGGAAGATTGTTGGTTGAGAAACTTTTCCTGGGAAATGAAGTTCCATGGGCTGCTACAAAAACTAGGATATTATTCAATGAGTTTAGGCCAAAGCTCGAATTTTCTTGACTATCATCTATAGTCGTGATTCTTCATCCTCCAACATAACTTATGTCCTAGTTATGTGAGATCAGATGGTTTCTAGACTCTTGGACAACATTCCTTTGAATGTTGGACGATTTGTGCTTTCAGATATTAGAAAATATCAAGAAGAGAGTTGGCTCAATGCTTATGTTCCCATCATTTTTCACAAAGTTATGCAAGAGGGCCGATGTTGAGGAGTACACAGGGGACAACTGGATATCCCCAAATAAACCCATTTACCCATTGAAGATACATGGTGAGGTTGCTATTTCAAATGGAAAAAAATAAAGATTGACTTTCGTAAGGTTGCAGATAATGATATCGGCTCTTGCAAGACATCCATAATAGGGCCATTGAGGATCTCTGAAGTGAGATGCGACTAGTATAGGAGCTTCTGTCTAGGTTGAACATAGTTCCAGGAGAGATATCCACCACTCTTCACTTCTATGTTGCGTAGACTAACTATGAGAGGTTTATAGTAGATCAGAAAGAGTTGGGGTCCACCATCTCTAGACTTAAGAAGGCCTACTCTTCCTTTCCATGGTTGAATCATTAGAAACATGATTATCATGACAAGATTAGGCGAAGGAAAAATAAGAGACAAATGTTTCTCCCAGATATGGAAAGAGGTATAGGGCTTGTGGAATGAATTGAAGCCTAGAGATAGACTTCCTTACCCTAGAGAAAATTATGATAATGAGGTCCCATATATATGGTCAGATGATGATTATCTAAAGTCTGATGATGCTGAGGAGTAGACAGAGAGTGATGACAGTACTTGATGCAGTTTTAGGGATCCCCTTAAATATTTTTTTATGATTTCATGATATTTAGTGAAGACACTGTAAGATCTTTAGTTTGGGGTGCCCATCTCTATATTTAGTTAATATTTGGTTCTTGGGTCTGTATTATTGAGATGCTCATTTGGATGCTTTGTGTTTTATTTGGATGATGTCTTTTACTTTGTTATAGATGATTTGATTTGGGTTTTAATATTGGGAATTCTGGTGGTGCCTATGATTTTTGGATTAATTATTTTTTATTTTTCATTCTAGTTTTATTTTTTGTGGATATTGATGTTGGATGAGCCATTCCCGATGATAGATTGAGTGACAACATTCTTAAATGAAAATTATTATGTTTGGGGTTTTGAGCTATAAATTCAGGGAAAGTCTTAGTACCTGTGGCATTACAGATTTGGGATTCTCTTGTGAGAGACAAAATATGAGGTAATGACTTGATTTTGTGTGAACAATAGCTACTCTTATGTGGTGAAATGCAAAACAAGCACCCTCCTTTATCTAAATTTTTTTTTGTAAATCAAGAGCAGGGACTTGAATTATTTTGTAACAATGCTTTACCTCTTTTTGTGACTCCAAATTCTTTAGTGGTAGTGAGTGGTAAATAAATAATGCTTTTTGTCTCTAATAGGAAGTGCAATCGATTTTCCCAATATGTTTGCATCCTATGTACGCTGAGTTTAGTTGATTGATTTTCACACTCACTTGTGTTATCTAGAACTTTCTTATTGGTCTTTCTAAGCTAAAATTTATTACGCGTGGTTGGTGAAATGATCTTAGGTCTTCTTTGTCAACGTGGAAACAGTTTAGCCTAAAAAGCCTACCCTTGCAGGAATAGTATCCATGGTCACCCGTTTTGAACCTTTTAACTTTTCCTTGCAACTGCATTACAAACCTTGAACCATTTGCACTTTATCCTCTTTTTAATCCTACCCTCTTTGAACTTGAAAGTTCAACTTGAGGCTAATATCCTAATTTGGGGGTGATAGATCGTGGAAGAGGTGATCTTGGGCCGCAGTATGGTAAACGAGTACCTAGAAGCTAAGTAATAAGGACAAATAATTGAGACGGATAAAGGTGTCAACAAAAGAACAAAAAGCATGACATTGCAAAAAGGAAAGAAATAAAAATAAAATGCTTCCAAAGAGTTGGGTGAGCTAATATAGTAAAAGTAGGCACATGTGTAAATTAGGAATAAATGGAGTCACCCATGACCCATTTGGTCTAATAATGTTTTATGTGGAATTCACGGAGGGTGTAGTAATTCTTATACCAAATGTTTATATTACCCTACCTTGAGCCTATATTTAAATCTTGAAAAGGTAATTTGATATCTCCAACCAAGTCTCTATGAGTTAGTAGTGATCCAAAGTGAGGGCAAGCATATGACATGGTACTTGTTTCCTATGAGAAATTCTTTGTGATAGTGGTGCTTTCATATTTGTCCCTTGTTTCTTTATGGAAATACGTTGTGTTGGGACTTTCCTTCATGAGGAGGCATGTAAGCTAATTAAGGTTGGTAAAGTTGTTATACTCCAAAAAATAAGGTGAAGGAGTGTAGTAAAGTCACTATTATAGAGAGTCACATCTTCAGAGTTAGTTGTTGTTGCTTGATTATTATTAGTAGTAGTTTGTATCCCTTTAAATGTGATTGATTTTTAGGGGAGTTGCACGAGTAGTTCTTCTTATGCTTGTTGTTCAACTGTTAGTGCTAATCAAGTTCGGAATCATGGTGATCAATTGGTAGTAAGGATGGGCTTATAGGTTGAGTAGTCTCATTGAGTATAGAGTAGTGATGCATGTGGGCCATAAAAGTACTAAGTTGGGGGTGTTGATGAGAATTGCAACTAATTTACATCCAAATTCATGTACACTACGATGAAGTAATTATGTACATGAGGCAAATTCTCCATTATTCATTAACATCATGTTTTTTTGTGATCTTGTAGGAAATCTAATGAAAATTAGTTGAGATAAAGCTGGAAGAGAAGGAAAGTGGGAAAGAAAAGCAGAAGCTAAAGATCAAACGACCCCTAGGTGTTGTGATCGCAACATATGGGTCGCGATCGCGGTCAATCAAAAGAAGTCATCATATGATGATCGCACAAAGATGCCACACGATAGTAGAATCACGATCATGGCCATGAGATGGCATCCGCAACTAGCTGAGAAATTTGAGGGGTAGATTTTGAATTTCACAGAGCTATGTTCCAAAATAGAAAAGGCTAAACCCTTGCACAATTTCAGCATCATTGAGCTAAGTTTTCCAATTTTTAGAGTAAAAAATAAGTTGTGAGTGAGAAGAAAATTATGGAGTATTCCTAAGTCATAATTTATCTTTGTTGATTAAAATTGAAGTTGGAGATGTTGCTTATTTTAATTTTCAATGGATGAGCTGACTGTCCATTAGGATATATCTATTCTCCTTAATTTCATGAGTAGCTAAATTCATATATTGGGTTGATGTTACATTAGGTAGTGGATAATGTATGGATGTTGATTATTAGTCCAAATAACTAGGTAATTGTTTTGGGCTTCAAAATTGTACACTGTGTTTGAATTGAGAATTAAGAGTGTAAACCCCAATTACCTAAGGATCCCATATCATCCTTGAAATAGAATTATGGGTGAGGGATATTTTTGAACAACCATTTGAATTTGATTAATTCTTAACATCATCTTAGAAATAAGGGTGTTAGTAGAATTAGTTATTTTCAAAAGCATCATCCTAGAATTGGTAAATTTGTCATGCTCATGAGGTGTTCGAAAGAATCTATCAGTGAAATTTAGTGTTTTATCGAACGGTTAATACTATGACACTAAATCTAGCCTACCGAAAACCTTAGAAAAAACTTAGACTAACTCTTGATTACCCATGTATGTAGACTACCAATGGTAGCATAATACCAAGGTTCCTCTAAATTTGGTATACTTTTCAATAGTTCAATCTCTTGTTAGTGATATTTTTGAAATTACGATCAACAAAATTTTGAATTAAACTCCCCATTTTACTTTTATGATAAATTTAAATGTTCCATTTTGGTTTAGCGTATAGTTAACTCTTTACACACGAGATTTAAAAGCTAGTTCACACTCCTTGTGGATTTGACCCCAACTCTTGCTATGTATATATTAACAACGTCTTCCTTGCACTTAATTTGACGTGTAAGTTGTGCATTATCATTGCCCAATCCAACAAATAAAACAATAAGGAATGGAATTCTAACTAGATAATGCTAGTCTAATTGTTTGCAAAAAAGGGTCGATTAACATCAGATATAGAAAATATGGCAATAGTAATAAAAACAATAGTATAAAATATAGGTGGTACTCAAAATTGGGTATCAATAACAAGTACCACTCTAGGGCCATAAGAAGGCCAATATGCAAAGGTAAATGAGGCTCGAACTGAAATGCTACACCCCCAATGATTTATATCTACATTGTTCCACTTTATCCATTACAAAAATAAATAATCACCGAGGGTAGTCATATAATCATGTATTTGATATCAAGCTACATAGAAAATAATATAAACCTACCACGGCATATAATTATGGAAGGGTACGAGAACCCCAATACACTTAAATGAAAGAGGGTAAAGGCAGGAAATAAAAACAAACCTATCATGGTGGAATATTAAGTCACATTCTATATGTGCTCGAGGGAATCGGAATCTGAGCAGGTCTAAAATCATATTGAGCGTCTAAATCATCAACTGAGATACTAAGTGCAATGACTCTTACAGAATATACCACAACACTACGAGACTGGCCTAAATAAGAAAAATAGCTAATAATCCCACTCCAGGGACACTCTTAAAACTAGTGTTCGAACTCTCTATTCTCATAGAAAACCTCTAATGCTCTAACATTGTGAGAAATACGATCTAAACATAATTGGTTGACCAACTGAGACAAGGGAACTCCCTACTCAAATGCACATCCTCTATGCAATCATAATAAACCTTAAGAATTCTAGGCTGGTAAGGAACATATGCTACCTCTACCTAACAACCAACTCAAATCTAAGGCACTTTTTAGACCAATGTCCAATCTCGCCAGAACAAAATTAAGCTCTCAAAATACTCCTAGAAGGTTCCCCTGGTGATCTTGAACAACCTCCATGGCGTGAACACCCATACCAAAGATTCGACATGGTCCAACAAGAACTCTGCCCACTACTATGACCATGAGTAACCTAAGGGCTACCCATATTCTTAAATGCAACCTACACAGAATTAATAGGTTGTAAGAGAAGCAGACCTTCACCAGAAGGATCCTCACTCTCGGATGGAGTATTAATAGAACTATACTGATGACATGACCTATGACCGCCACCTTATTAAAACTCCTATGACAAATTGAGTGGCAATGCTAATCCTATGATAAATCTACACAACATGTCATTCTCTAAAGGATATAGCTTAGGAATATGCCTGGCTCACTCAAGAAACCGAAACTCGTACTATGAAATCATCAGGGAAATCTGCTGAACACAAACAAACCCAACTCTAGCCTAAGAACTTGTCGATGAACTGTATGTCATCCCTAGCTATGTGGTATCCATCAAAAGACTCAAAATATACAATACTAAACCATAAAAGGATGAAGCACTCATAAACTCTACCGGAGCTTGGGTTAGCCCCAAATCATCTGACTGACGCTAAAGATCTTTGACGTCCATCCTTGACTCCCTAATTTGATGCTACGCAGAAGCTGTGGAAAACAAGTATTGAAGTCTTGTCCACGTCTATCGACAACCTCATATTGTCCATTAAGGACAGAATAGAGGCAAACAATGTACTTGAAGCTCAAAAAAATACAGACACACAAAAAGGATTCAAGAATAAAATTTTCTAAGAATTCCCTGTAGCCTTCCAAAGATAGGTTAAAGACATCTCTGTAAACATCTATATGATTCTAACAAACACTTAACTCTTGTACCAAAACATCTGCAATCCTAGGCTATGATACCAATTTGTCACGGCCCAATATTTTTGGTCATGAAGGCACTATAAACTACTAGTAGGCCAGCCAACCGGTAGTTCGAAACTGCTAGTAACGGACAGCTAAGAAAACTGGAGGAAGAATGCAAAATAAATGAAATAAAAGACTAAAATACATAAGATAGTCCCAAACCTAGCAGAATCAGTATTTGAGCATCTATTGTAGTAAGATTACAAATTGAAGTTATATTTAATATACTAACACAACTTATCTCTAAATATAACACAGATATTAGTCTAATGCATAGGAGGGAGAACAATAATGCTTTGAACTCCAGGAGATTAACCTATGTCTCTAAACCATAGCTTCTCTATACAATGCACACAATAACGACCAAAACCCATACAGTCTACAAAAGTATAGTATGAGAACAAACACGTGGTACTCAATAGGCAACTACTGACTAATTTCTAAAAAAGATGCAAATATACATAATATGCAAGAAGCAATGTAAACTAAACTCAAATATCTAGGGAAGTAATATAGTAAAGATAAGTATGGAATAAAGATAGACTATCCTATTCATATATAATAGGAACCGTAGAACTATACCGCATATCGCTAGCCCCTATGCAAATAAAGCGTAATTGAAGGATATCTAATAGTATACAAGGCCAAGGAATATATATACAACATGACCATATGAATGAAGGAAGGTTATACGGTAATACCATAACTACATATATAAATGTATATACATAGAAACGGTTGATCCAAAGGTACAACCTAATGTAGGAATACAAGCATCTTAAGACCTCCTAATGATAGTTGGAACTAGCAATAATATAATCAGGATCTCTAATCCATGCGTCTAAATATGAGATAACTATCCATAATAAAGCAACCATAATGAAAGGAATTAGAATCCTACCTTGAATCTCAGTACATGATCAATAATCAATCTGTCGCGAACTAGCCATAATAATAAAAATAACAATATGAGTAACTGGATAGTCCAGACAAATAATACCGAATAAAGTCTTTCATAAACCACCAATGGCATATGCTTGGAAAGTTCAGCCAACACCTAGCAAACAACAGTCATACCTATAAATATTCAACCCTCCATAAGGCTGATAAATATAGGCACATACTGGTGATAAGCATTGCACATGTAAGGATCAATGCAACCAACATCCGTACTACTATAACTGATAAAAGTATCATAATGTAACATAATGTATAAACTCATTTTCATCAGTATCATCATCAATCGACGGACTTGAACAAACTCACATATCATTAATATTATTATCAATTATCAGACATGAATAGGATCAACTATAAAAAATATCATAATGCCAATTACCTGTAATATATATATATATATATATACACACAACAACAACAACAAAAAACCCAGTGTATTTCCATAATGTGGGGTCTGGGGAGGCTAAGATGTACGTAGTCCATACCGCTACCTTCGAAGAAGTAAAGAGGCTATTTCCGATAGACCCTCGGCTCAAGATAAAGGATAGTAAATAAGGGGATGGATGACAAAAATATAATAAAGAATAAGAAATAATAAAATATAAATAAAAGACATATGAAATACGAGAAATAAAAGAAACACAGAATAAGGAAAATAGGAACTAAGAAATAAGAAATAGGACACCCACCTAGTAGTAAAATACACTCACATACCAAAGACACTTATGTACACTGTCCTATGATTTTTAACCAGGCTACACTAGAACTCTCCTGACTGCTTGCTACAGCCCACACACTAATACTAGCCTTCTACCCTTATCCTCGACCTCCACACCTTCCTATCTATGGTCATGTCCTCACTAAGTTGAAGCTTCTTTATGTCATGTATAATTACCTCCCTCCAGTATTTCTTCAGTCTATCTCTACTCCTCCTGAAACTATCCAACACTAGCCTATCACACCTACGAACTGGGGCATCCATGCCCCTCCTCAATACATGCTCAAACCATCTTAGCCTTCCTTCTCGCATATTGTCCTCCACCAAAGCCACTCCTACCTTGTCTGGAATAATCTTATTCCAAACTCTGTCACCTCTAGTAAGCCAACACATCCAACACAACATTCTCATTTTCGCCTCCTTCAATTTTTGGATGTGAGCGTGCTTAATTGGCTAACACTTCGCTCCAAACAACATGGACAGACAAACTACCACTCTATAGAATTTTTCTTTAAGCTGAAGGGGCACCTTCTTATCGCACAACACTCTCGAGAAGAGCCTCTACTTCATCCAACCCACTCTAATACGTTTAGAAACATCCTCATCAATCTCACTATTCCCCTGGATCATAGACCCAAGATACTTAAAACTATCCCTCTTACAAATATCCATGGAGTCCAACCTCACCACCACTTTATCCTCCTACCTCAAGTTACTAATCTTGTATTCCAAATACTCCATCTTAGACCTACTCAACCTAAACCCCTTAGACTCAAGGGTTTGCATCCAAACCTCTAATTTGTCATTCACCCACCCACCCAGCATCTCATAAATCAACACTACATCATCCATCAATAAAATACACCAAGGAAACTCGCCTTGAATACTCCACGTCAACACGTCCATCACCAACGCAAAGGGGAACAGATTAAGAGTCAATCCCTGATGCAACTCTATCTTGACCGAAAAATGCTCTAAGTTTCCTCTCACTATCCTTAATTGGGTCTTCCCTCCATCGTACATGTCCTTAATAGATCTAATATATGCTATCAAAACCCTTCTTACCTCCAAGCATCTCCAAAGGACCTCCCTCAGGACTTTATCATATGCCTTATCCAGGTCGATGAACACCATGTGTAAATCTCTCTTTCAATATCTATATTGCTCCACCAATCTCCTTACCAGGTGGATTGCCTCTATCGTCGAGCGATACGGCATAAATCCAAACTGATTCTCCAAAATAGACACGACCCTCCTCAATCTCCGCTCAACCACTCTCTCCCAAATCTTTATAGTGTAACTCAACAACTTAATACCCCTATAGTTGTTGCAATTCTGAATGTCACCCTTGTTTTTATACACCAAAATCATTATATTCCACCTCCAAGCCTTAGGCATTCTCGCATTCTTGAAAATGCCATTAAACTAATTAGCCCACCACCTTAAATCTGCCCCACCAACATACTTCAAAAAATCCATCAGAATCTCATCAGGATTTGTCGCCCTACCCCTCTGCATCCTACGAATAGCCTCTCTGACCTCCTCAACCCTAAAATACCTACAGAAACTTAAAACATGACTCTCCTCCGAGTGCTCCAGCTCCCCTAGCTCAATGCCTATGTCCCCCTCCTCGTTCAAAAGTCTATAAAAATACTCCTACCATCTCTTCTTAATGTGTATATCCTCTACCAAAACACTACCATCCTCCCCCTTAATGCACCTCACTTGATCGAGGTCACGACCCTTTCGCTCCCTATCCTTAGTAAACCTATACAACCTCTTTTTGCCGCCTTGCTTCTCTAACCCCGCATATATGCCCTCAAATATGGCTGAGTTAGCAGTCGTAACTGCTAACTTAGCCTCCTTCCTTGCTACTTTGGAAATGTCTCTATTCACCCATTTTTCCTCTTCACCTTTACTGTCAATCAACCTACCACATGTCCTTTTCTTAATCTCCAGTTTCTTCTTCACTTTTACATTCCACCATCAATCCCCCTTATGAAGACCTACCCGACCCCCCGAAATACCCAACACTTCTCTAGCAGTCTCCATGATGCAGCTGGCAGCCTATCCCACATAATATCCACGTCCCCCCTGCACTCCCACACCCCTATTCCCGCTACTTTTTCCCCTATCTCAAGAGCACTAACTAGAATCAAGCCACCACAACTAATTCTAGGTCGACCCTCCCTAGCTCTTCTTTTTTTGTTGTTCTTGATAGACAAGTCCATTACTAGAAGCTTGTGCTGGGTCGAAACATGCTATCTTGGAAAGACTTTACAGTCCTTACATAACACCCTATCCCCCTTCCTAAGCAGTAGAAAGTCAATCTGAGTCTTGGCTATCGTACTTCGAAAGGTAATCAGGTGATCCTACTTCTTCAGAAAGCTCAAATTCACTACCACCAGCCGAAAGTCCTTCGTAAAATCCAACAGAGCAGCTCCCTCACTATTTCTATCACCAAAACCAAAACCTTCATTCTCATCATCATAGCCTCCCGGTATGATTCGAATGTGCCCATTAAAGTCCCCTTCTATGATAATCATCTTTGAGCTAGGCACGCTTCTCCCCACATCATCCAAATCCTCCAAAAATTTCACTTTTACCTGTTCTTCCAAGCCCACCTGCGGTGCATAAACACTACACACATGCAGTGTAAAACCCCCAATAACCAACTTAATTTTTATCATCGTATCACTAACCCTCTTAACCTCCACCACCTGTCTCTAAGCTCCTCATTGACTAAGATTCCCACACTATTTTGATGCCTCTACTACTTGAGTACCACATCTTGTACCCATCCACATATTTAACCTTAGAACCTACCCACCGAGTCTCCTGAACACAAGCAATATTAATCCTCCTTTTCTTAAGAATCTTGACCACTCTACGGACTTTCCTTGAAGGGTCCCAATGTTCCAAGACCCTACCCTCAACCTATATTCTCTCTCATATCACCTACCTCTAACACCCTTCACCACCCCAGACCTAATGCTCAATCTATACCCTACACCCACTCCTGCCCTTCCCTTCTCACCACCTCCTAAAATAGCCCTCACCCCCAACCCACTCAGACATGACCCTAATCCACCATCAACACCTACTTCCACTACTCAAAACCAACACAAATCCCCTAAACTGATAAGTAAACAAACACAGCAATAGAATCAAAATAGTAAGAAAAGGCCTACACAAAATATATTATCCGGCCAAGTAGATAGAACAACATAATAAAAATACACCAATAAGAAAAGCAGCCAGTCACCATTATAATAGCAAGAAGGGAGAAAGAAATCCAAAATTAGTGCTCAATGTGTAGTAGTCACCACTACCGGTTAGAAGCCAAAAATCAAATTAAAAAAAATAATACAAAATTCTACAAAAATTTAGGCAATAGACAAGTAGAAATTGATCAGGCAATCTATTCCTAAATACTTCTACCTCTAGCTTCTTACAAGTAAAATAATTGAGTGTATGCTAACGCAAACCAGATGCACAAAAGATTATCAAAACATACAAGAAATAGTAGACAAAATAAGGAATAAGGAACTGTACAACCAATTTACTAGAGTCCAAAATTCGATAGCCAAAAATTAACAACAAGAAATATATCACCAATAAGAAAGATTTAAAAATTTAGAGATCGATAACAAGGTTGAATACAACTAAAGAATAAGAAAGAAAAAAGATGGAGAAGAAAGGTTTTAGATAATATAAAACTAAATCACGAACAAGAGAAATGTTAGAACCTGGTCAGGACAGAAAGATATCGGTGATACTTAGGAAATTTCCAATCTAGTTATAGTGCTTGACGGTGAGACAAGAAATGGCACCACTATCTCTCTTCGAGATACTCCTGTGTGCTGCTAGAAAGGGTCACCGAAATAATCCCGCTGGAATAATGTCGGAGCGTTCTTTGGAACTTGTTGAAAATTGGGTGTTGGCTTGCCTTCGTACCAACTTGTTATAACCAAAGCTGCCTCTCTTACCCATCGCCGTAGTCGAGTCAAGGCGGCTGCAACCCTAAGCCCGTCGGTGATAGCATGTCTAGAGGTAATAGAGGGAAAAAGAGAAAGAAAGGGTTAGAGATGGGGGTGGGGAGATTTGGGAAGAGAGACAGGTGCGGGACAGAGAACCCTTACCTATTACCGGCATATCTACGCCGTCACCAACATCGACGTCAACCGTTAGAGGTTAGTGATGTAAGGGTTGCTGGGGTCAGCGAATGTTAGGTGAGAGAGAGAGCCGATATTATCTCTTGCATACTTTTGTTTACAATAGCTATATATATAAATATATATATATAAATATAAATATATGCATGGCTATAACCATGGATAATAGAGAGTAAGTCCATAATCCATTGCTCGGGGTAACCTCTAGGACTAAATCATTATCGAAGAATAGAAAGGGTCAGAATCTCTCTCGATCGTGACTATAATAGTTGTAAAATCATAGATCAGAATCAATCTCGGCCAAATCTCTAAAATATCATTTTCACTCAATGAACATAGGTTATTCATTAAGATGGTACAATTCCTATTATGAAGAAATTCGTTTCAAAGGTTAAAAGTTGGAATAAATCCTTTTTTATGAATAGAATAGTTAAAATCATATTTTTGGGGGATCGTACCAATTACCATTTTAGAAAGCATGAAGGTACCAAATCTATGCATCCCATCACCAGTATCCAAATAATATAACTATAAGCATCATAATAAGTATCTAAAATTCAATGAACAAAACCACGTCTTCCATAAGGATAAATCTCTTCCTGGAATCCAACTAATATCTTGAACATAGAGTTGGGCCCAATAATGTACATATTAGACATAACATTATAATTTAGGAAAACCATCACAATCCATCGAGTAACATAATAAAAATTATACTAAAGGTCTGTTAGTCCTAACTATGCCTAAGGGTAATAGGATCCTAGAAGCATATAAGTATTTCATCTTAAGGGTCAATTCCCGTTCTATCCCCCAAGCACATAAACTAGGTTAAGTCACAGTGTTCTACCAACTAGAACATCCTAATATCCGTATCTAACATGCAACATATAAATACACCATCACATTGAGAATAGTTGACATGAGCCTACCTTGATACCGAACTGAAATTCCTTGAATCGTGCACAAAATATCCGTCTTCACTCAACGATGGAAAAATTTTCCTACGCTATCAAAATTGTAATATATACATCATTAGGAGTAAAATGAGTCCCATTTTTCTATATTCTGGATGGGTTTGAAATCGGACTCCAAAAATGGGTTCAAAAATAAAAGGTTTAAAGCCATAATTTTATTTTAGAGAAATGTTCCCAATACTTATAGGATTCTACATTTAGAAAACTTATAAAAACAAGATCAAACGAGGTTCAAATCAAAGAAAACCATTTACAAGCTTTACTGGCAAACCCCCCAACAAAACCCATTATTATATCAAGCATTTGAAGTTGTATTAAAGGAAAAATCGAGGGAATAGAGATAATTATAAGATTATTAAACTTATCCAAGGAATAAATCTCAAAAACACATCTCAATCGCCCAAATTTGAGCTCCCAAGCCCAAAGATGCTGAAACTAGGGTTTTAATTCATATGTTGGGTTGAAATCACAAAATGTAAAATAGAATTTATAGGGAAATAGTGAAAATAAAATTCTAAAGTTATTAAAAAATGATTTGATGTGAAAAATACCTCAAAACTCATCAAAATCAGAGCTCTGTAGCTCCAAAAATATGAATTTGGGTCTTATACTAGCAATGGTCACTTAAGCATCTCTTTGATCGCCTAAGAAACCTGTTCAAAGGGTCAAAATGTCGGTTAAGTGAATATGGCCACTTCTGCGATCCATTAAAATGGTCAGAGATTCAGCACCAGCAATGTCAAAAACCTATTTTTGACCCCCAAAACTTATTTGGAACCCTATGATCATAATTCTATAGTGAAATGCCATTGTAAATACATTTTGGATCCAATGTAATCATCAAAACCTTCATCCAAGATCATTTCAACTAAATGTAGGGCCCACACCTATAGTTCTATTTTTCATATAATATGCCAAATAACCTATAACAAATCTAAAAACCCTGAGAATAAAACCAAGGGTACACCTAGCCTAAATATAATTTTTCAGAGCTGATGGAGCTGTTTGAATTCTTATCCGAGGTCAACTACTATGAATTTTGGTCTGAGCCAAATCTTAAACAATGAAATCTCTAAAATGAAGAAATGAGCCTAAAATCCTAATGAATTATCCAACAACCGAACCCACAGTTTTGACTAGTCCCAAATGACCTATAGCTGTTGTGGGACGGCTAAAAATTCTTGAAATATATGTAATTTGAGGAAATGACTTGGAGGGTATTTGCAATATCTACTACTAAAAGGACATCCATTTTTAAAGTAAATGGATAGAAAGATCATGAAAGCTCAAAGGGATAATGAACAATGCCCTCAGGCTCCAAGCATGACTTCTTAGATATCTTCGAAGAAAAAATGTTGTTTCCAAGGTATTTTCCACATATATCTCTTTTCCAACCATTTTTCGCACTTTACTTTCAAGCAACCAAAACTCAACCTGAACCACCAATTGGCCTCCAATTGAAATTGTAAAGGCTGATGCATAGAAATCCGAATTGTGACATACTGATTCCACACCGATACCAGCATAATTAAATGAAAACTCACCAATGCCAAAAACAAACCAAAGCATGAGTCATGCAACAAATTTCAAATCCAAATATAACCTGCTTTTGCTTTTCTAAACCTGATATCTACTCTAAACCATGAAAAAAATTGCATAATCGTGTTCGGGATATCTTATCACCGTAAACCCAAAGAACAGAAGCTACTCCACCAATAATCCATAAAGTAAGCATGAAAATAATCCCAAAAGACACTACCTGGGAATACAAATAGAGTCAACAAAGGTCTGTAAACTATGCCAAAGCTACGATTGGTCCGGATAACAATAAATGATTAAAGCCAAGAGTTTAAACAACAAGCATTCGCGACAAATAATTTTCTCTAGGAGGTCCCATCACCCAAGGATGAAGGCATGTTGAATCAAATTCAAGCATACTACTCCTACTGAGTAGATCATCAAAAGTCCTAGTAAAAGTTGAAACCCGAGCTCAAAGCCGGAGGAACCAATATCATGCCAACAGACTATCATCTAAATACCTAATAACCAAAATCCATCTAAACTAAAGAAGAAAGATAAGGTAGATAAGTTCATAGCCAGTCTATTGATAAAATTTCAACAGAGATAAATATGAAAATGAAGGTTGCACCCAAGATCTAAAGCTCTAAGCTAAATTTTCAACACCAAGGTTGAATCATTTGATCTTAAACTCCTAAACAAAACATGAAGATGGGTAAGAATCCACACTCTAAATCTATCATAACATCCAAATCGTCATTCCAACGCATCAAATATGAAATTGAACTAATGAGTCTAATCTAAGTCCAAATACACTATCAACCTTAGAATCCAAATCAGACATATCCTTATTGAATCATGTCAAAATTGAAACCAAAATGTAGCTGAAGAACAAAATCACCATGAAGGATAAATCAATGGCAGAAAACACAAGCAATCAACTCCATATCTTTTGGAGGGTATGAAGCACCAAAACATACTCAAGAACTCACCGAGGATGTAAATGCACTAATAATAGAAAAAAACTCAAGCAACTCGGAGAAATAGAACCTTAGCAAAAAACTAGTCAATCTAAAATTCCATCTAGGAAATGAACATTCAATTCACCAACTTAGAAAATAGTCACAGGAAGGATCACCTATCTCTAATTCTCTAACTCCACTAAAAAAAGAACCACTTCGGAGAAATAATGGAGTTTTCAACTCCAAACTAATACTAAGATAAAAGCTATCACTAGAGATGTACCCAACAAACCTGAAAGACAAATACAAAACCTCTAGACATCAACATCAAAACAACCAGAGGGCGATGAACTAGTCAAGTTAGAAGGACGGAGGCCAAACTAGATAACCTTAAAAAGGGGCTACACAACCCAATCACTAACTCTAAAACAACAAAAGCATGGAAAACCAACTTACATACTATACTATGATCCACTCTACAACCAATCTATCCTAACCAACAAAAGAGGATAACTACCAATCTCACCTCATTATAGGATAAATATCATCCATCCAAGCAAACGAATAAAAATAATGAGGAAAAAGTTCTAACTATATAATGTTAGTCTATTCATCTACCAAGACAGGATCGATTAACAACACATAATGAAAATAATGGGAATGATATATAAACATCAGTATAAAAGATAGGTGGTACCCAAATGAAAATCATAACAAGTATAACTCTTGGGCCATAAAAAGGCTAATATACCAAGGTAAATAGGACTTGAACCTAAATGCTAAAACCCCAAGTAAATATCAACATTATTCTACTCTATCTACTATTATAAGAAATAATCTATGGGGGTAGTCATATAATCATGAATTTGATATCAAGGCACAACAACAATAACAACAACAATAAACCCAGTGTGTTCCCACAAAGTGGGGTCTAGGGAGGTTAAGATGTATGCAGACCATACTGCTACCTCCGAAGAAGTAGAGAGGCTATTTTTTATAGACCCCCAGCTCGGGATACAAAAAAGTAACAAGGGGATAAATGACACAACAGAAAATCCGTGATAAGAAAAAAAAGGTAGCCCAGTGTACTAAAGCTACCGCTATTCGCGGTGTCTGGGGAAGGGCCCCACCACAAGGGTGTATCGTACACAGCCTTACCTTGCATTTCTGCCATAGGCTGTTTCCAAGGCTTGAACCCATGACCTCCTGGTCCCAGGGTAGTAACTTTACCAGTTACTCCAAGGCTCCCCTTCATTATGGTACATGATGAACAATATAAATATTCTTAAGTATACAATTATTGAGGGGTACAAGAAACCAACCACACTAAAATAAAAAGAGTAAAAGTGGGAAATAAAAGATCACCTATCGCAATTGAATCCAAAGTCACATTCTTGATATGCCCAAGGAAGTATGAATATAAGCGATTCTAAACTCAGATTCAACGTCAAAATCATCAATTAAGGCACTAAGGGCACTTCCTCTAACTAAAGGTCCAATGCGACGAGATTAACTTGAATGAAAAATTATCCAACCCTAGAGATATTCTTTGGAAAAGTGATTGAACTCTCCATTGTCATAGCAAACCCTTGAAGCCCTAACCTAGAGATAAAAATGAGTTGACCACAATCGGCTGACCAAATAAGGCCGAGGGGACTCTCTACGAAATTATTCATAATCCCGTAGTTGTAACATACCTCAGGAACTCTTGACTGGAAAGCAACATATGCTAACTCTACCTGAACAACCAAATCACATATGGGAACTCTCTAGACCAACGTCCAATCTAGCCACACCAAAAATAATCTTCTAAAATACTCTAAGATATTTCTTCTACTGATCTAAAATGACCGCTATGGACTTAATACCCAATCCAAATACTCCATAAGGTCCAAGGATAATTTTACCTGCTACAATCACCATGAGACAAATAAGATACATCCATATTCTGAACCACTGCTTATATAGAATTGATAGGTTGCAAGGGAAGATAGCCTCCAACAAGAGGATCCTCACACCCAGATAGAGTACCAATAGAATGTATTAATGACATGTCATCTTAATTCTACCTCTATAAATCCTAATACATGCTCTCTCTAAGACCCTCCCATGGTCAACAACATGAGATAAAGAAGACTCAGCTGCTATAAAATTCTTTGATATCAAATGGAGTAGAAATACTAATCCTTTAATAAATCTATGCACCATGTCATACTCTAAAGTATACACCATAAGAATATATCTATCCCACTTAAGAAACCCAATCACATTCTCTGAAACCATCAAGGAGCCCTACTAAACACTAACAAACCAACTATGGCCTAAAAAATACTTTATAAAGAAATGTCAACCCTAGTTGTGTGGTAGACATAAAGAGGCTTAAAATCCCCAATACTAAATATAAAAGGGATAAAATAGTAGAAAACTCTAGCGAAGATTGGTCTGGCCCTAAATTCCTTGAGTAATGCTAAAGATCTTCGACATCCATCCCTAACTCCTTGGTCTTATGCTGCACTAAAGCTCTTGAAATGTACAATGAAGTCCTGGCCAAATCTATCGAAGACCTCACATCGTCCATCTGGGAAAGAATAGGGTAAAAAAATATGCTTGAGGTTATAAAAATAAGAACACACGACAAGAAGTGAAGAACTGAATTTGCAAATAATGCCCTGTAGCCTCCTAAAGATAGGTTATGGATGTGATACAATCTAAATTTTCTTTGGACCTTTGGGTAGGATGCTTATGGTTCTATAAGTGCCTTATGACACCTTGGTACTATCAAAAGGTGCCAATTGGATGAACATTACCTTCAAGTATTATTAAGGGATGTTAAAAAAGCCAAGAGAGTTTAAGACGGGGCTAGAAAGCCCTTAAAAGATTACATACGCTTCATCTTCATTGGAGATGCGCCCAACCTGCTTAGATCTAGTAGAGCATATCAGAATAGGCCCACATGCTCTTGAGATATGCCTAAATTTCTTAAGATGATGCTAAATGGGCTTTTATTCCTTGTTATTTAAAATGGGATACTTTACGGAATATAAGTTGTAATAATTAAACCTAGAATATAAATAGGATCTTTCTTTCATTTGGTAGGTAGATTTTGATGAATTATGAATGATTACTCCCTTGTGAGTGTGTAGAAAGCATGGATTAACTTTTGTTAAAATTTTATTTAGAAATGTTGGTTGCTTGGGAATCGATTCCCTTGTTCTCTACGTAAGAGTTAGGTGTTTGTGGTTCATTTGAATTGAGGATTAAGAGTTTAATATACTTTTTGTTTGCTTTTCAATTCCTATCTTTTGTCTATATTTACATGTTTTTCATCTATCCTTTATCTTTGATTTCTCATCTAGGTCTTCAAACTTATGCCTTTGAGAGGCTTTCTTTGAACACACCTTTGGGAGATTGGACCATGAAACTCATTCGATTCAATCCTTTATTCAACTTCATCATAGAACATTCCTTATTGATCCAAGTTCTTCTCCTTATTCTTAGCTTCCTCTTCCCTCTTATCCTCAACTTTGTTGGGTTGACTTTGGTTTAGTAGAGTTTAGGGTAATTTAGGGAAGGTATTTTGAGCATGATTACACAAGGAACATTGAAATTTTGGTGGATTGGAAAGGGTGGAGTTAGGGAACTTTAGACGATCTATCGTGTTATCCATCCTCGCAGACATGTTATTTATCTTAGCTTCGAAGTAGTCAAATTGATGGTTGAGACCTTCAACGGCCTCTAAGATAGAATTTGAGGTGGGATTATCCATGTTTGTGATGTTTTTCCTTCCAGAGATATTGCATCTAATAAAGGAAATACTAAACAAAAACCAACAAAACAAACAAGTTAAAAGTTAAGAAATCAACCTCATGAACTTTCGAAGCACATACCTTTGTTTTGTCTCTCAATTGGCATCTCTAGCTTTAAAAAATCATTTATATTCCAATTAAAAGACTTGGTACCAAATGTAGCTTGTTATTGAAGTGGATTCTTGTTTGACATTGAAAACAAAACTCATAAACAAACTATCTTAATTGAATCAAGAGAGAACAATGAAACAAAAAAAAAGTTTGAAAAAATGGACAAGAAAAAATCAGATTCAAGAACTAATTAATCAACTAATAGATAAATTATTAGTTGTTAATTAGGTTTTATGAATCAAAAGATGAAGCTAAGAATCAAGAAATGAAGTTACAATTATGGAACCTTGTAAAAAATGAGTGGAAATGATTCATATGCGCTTTGAACAAGCTGAGCGATTCAGGAGCAGACCTGGCACATGTCCAAAGCACCTTTGGGTGTATATGGATGATTATCTACTGGTTTCAGATTCCCTTGATCTGATTTATCAGGTTAGGCACACTTTCAAGGAATGTCCAAGGTAGATGGCCCAAAATTCAGCTTCTACAAGGCCAAAAATGCCCTTTAGTGGTCCCTCTTTTGTGCTCTTCTCTTTGAATATTCCATTGTACTTTGAATATGCTTTTGTACCAACACTCTTGCACACATTTACTTCTCTTTGTTCGATCAAACAACAACTTTTGATGAATTTGGCTGTTGAAGGTATGAATATCCTCAAGAACAGTTTTGAAAATCCAAATTCACAACTTTTTCATTATGGCTCGGGATTCCACAAAATTTTAAACGTAGTCTCCCTCAACACAAGGAACACTTTACAACAACCTTTAACCCTCGTAAAATCACAAAAAAATACAGATTTTCAAACCTACTTTTATTTTCTTCAACCTTCAAAACCGTGAAAATGGTGGACTTTTGAAACTCCTCCAAATGGCACCATCTTTTAACCCTAAGCTTGTGTCAATATTGGGAACACTTTTTCAACTTCTTCAACCTCTAATTTAAACCAAAAATTCATGGATATAAGAACCCATTTCTTATCTTTCTTTAAATTTCTAGACAACAAGAGTGGGTTCTTCTTAAATACACACAGTCAAGCCACAAATCTCAAGGTTCCGACCCTAATAACACTAGTGGGAACAAAGTGAAGTAAAAAAAGGGAATCAAAAACACAAATATTTTTTGGATTTTTCTTTAAAACGTTTTGACACTTTTTTTGATCTTATATAAGATAACAAACCCAAGATTGACTTCTTTGAAGCAAAATCAAGCTCGGCTTTCATACCAAATGATAACGAACAAACTACAAAAACAAATCTAAACTATGATACGAGAAATGAAAGATAAAAAATAGATGACAAGTAAGTAAAGATATACCTAAGATAGGAATTGAAAAGCAATCAAAGGGTATATTAAACCCTTAATCCTCAACTGAAATAACCTATAAGCATGTAACTTTTACATAGACCACAGGGGAATCGATTTCCAAGAAACCAATAATTTTGCAAAAAAAATCAGCACAAGCTAATCCAAGCTCGCCACTCACTCACAAGGGAGTAATCATTCATAATTAATCATAATCTACCTACAAAATAAAAGAAAGATCCTCTTGATAGTCTAGGTATTGTTATTACATTTTATGGTCTCAAAAGTAACCCATTTGAAAAAAAAAGCAGGGTAGCCCACTTAGCATTCGCTTAAACATTTTAGGCACACATAGGGTGCATCTCAAGAGCTTGTATAGCTATTTTGACCTACTCTAGAAGATCTATAGCATGTTGAGTGCATCTCCAAAGCATATGGAGCGTATGTCATCTTCCGGGGGCTTTTTTGCCCCTTCTTGTACTCCTTTGTCTTCTTTAACATCCTTTGACCCTTCTTAAAAGTAACATTCATTAAATCAGAACCTTTGATACAACCAAGGTGTCATCAATCACCTCTAGAACATAAGAACCCTATCTAAATGCCTGGTGGCAATTTCGATTGTATCAGGATGTGTCTCTACTGATTCGCAATAGTCTACCAGACACTTAGCTCATATACCAACACACTAATAAACCTAGGCTCTAACACCAATTTGTCACGATCTAATTTCTCAATTCATGATGGTGCCTACTATAATCCACCAGTAGGCAAGTAAACACATAGTCCATAACTACTATTAATAGGCAACCAAGAGAAATGCAGGAAGAATGCAGAATAAATAAAATAAATTTCTAAAATATATAAGATAGTCCCAAGCTTAGTAGAGTCAGTAAAAGAGCTTCTAATGTTATAAGATTACAAAATAAAGCACTAAATAAATATATTGATACAACCCATCTCTAAATACAACATAGAGATTAGTATAATACATAAGTGGGAGAACAACAATGCTCCAAACACCAGGATGTCATGCAAAGTCTCCAAATCATAGCTTCTTTGCCCGATGCACACAATAATAGCGAGAAAACGTACTATGATCTACAGGCTGCAAAAGTGTAGTATGAATACCAAACATGTGTTATATTGTCGGTAACTATCAACTAATATCCAAAGATAAAGAAAATATACATAACATGAAATCAAGATTATAAACTACGCTAAAATGTCTAGGGAAGTAACATAGTAATGTTATGGAGGAAACAAGGATAAACTATCCTATTCTTGCCATACTAAGAACCCTAGCACTATACCGTATATATTTTACCCCATATACAAATAAAGTGCATATGAAGGATATGTTGCAGTGCATAAGCCCAAGTAATAGGTATACAACATGAGCACATGAATGAAAGAACGGAACGGTAATACCATAACTACTTATATAAATGCAAATACATAAACAAGGCTAACTCAAATGTTAACCTAAAGTAGTAATATTAGCATCTTAAGGTCTCATAATCATAGTAGGAACTAGTACTAGCTTAATCAGGATCTTTAATTCATATGTCTAAAATTAAGATAATTATCCATAATAAAGCAACCTTAAAGAAGAATTAGAATCATACCTATAATCTCAGTACAGGATCAATAATCAATTTGTCCCAAACTTGACATAATAATAATAATAATAATATTAATAAAACTAATGATAATGATAATGATTCTAGTAGCCAACTAGTCCAGACAAACGATACCTAATTGAGCCTTTCATAAACCATCGTCGATATAGGCTCGGAAGGTTCAACTAACATTTAGCGAACAATAGTCATACCTATACCTATACAATCCCTCATTAGGCTTATCGATATAGCCAGATAATGGTGGTAGGAAATACAAATAAAAATACGAATGCAAACAGAATCTACAATACCATAATCGATCCAAAAATCATAATGTAACCTAGCGTATAAACCCATATCATTAATATCGTCATTAATCATCAAATTTAGACCGAAACTCATAGCATTAATATAATCATCAATCACCGGACTTGAACCTGAACTAAAATCATCAATCGATGGATATGAACCGAAACTCATATTATCAATATCATCAAGTCCATTACCAATAATATATACATACATACATATATATATATATATAAATGCACGGGTAGAACCATGCCTAAGAGAGAGTAAGTCTGCAAATCCATTGTTTGGGGTAAACTCCAAAATTAAATCATCATAGAAGTGGAGAAAGGGTCGAAGTCTCTCTCGACTGTGGTAAACAATACAGGTAATACCGTTGATTGAAATCTATATCGGCTAAATCTCTAAACCATCAAGTTTCAATCTCAATGCACATAGATTATTCATTAAGATGGTATAATTCCCATTATGAAGAAATCCATTTTAAAAGTAAAATGTGGGGAAAAATACCTTTTTAGGAAAAGAGTAGTAAATATCGTATTTTAGTTGGGATCAAACCATTTACAATTTTAGCGAGCACGAAGGCACCAAATTTAAGCATTCCATTGCCAGTATTAAAACAATATAACTGGAAGCATCATAATAAGATTCTAAGCATTCATGAGACAAACCACGTCATCCACAAGGACAAATCACTTCCCGAAATATAGTCAATATCATGGACACAACCTAGGTCCCAATAATGTGCATATCCAACATAACCATAACATCATAATCTGGAGGAACCATCACAATCCACCAAGTAACATAATAAATGTTATACTACAGGTCTAATAGTCCTATTTATGCCTAACATTCTAGAAATCTAGGGCAATAGGATACTAGAAGCATAATAATTATTTCATCTTGAGGGTCAATTTCCCTTCTAGCCCCCAAACTCATAAATTAAGCTATGTCATGGTGTTGTACCCAATATCACATCCTAACATACTAAATATATACTACACTATCTCATGATGAATATTAGATTGAAGCCAACCTCAAATCCAAATTGTAATTCCTTGAATCATCCACAAATCGCCCATCTTCACTTGATGATCCCAAAATTCTGCCACGCTATCAAAATAGTAATCTACACATCATTAGGAGTAAAATAAGACCTATATTGCTATATTCTAGACAGGTCTAAAAATAAACTCTGAAAATGGATTCAAAATAAAAGGGCTAAAACCATAATTTTATCTTAGACATATGTTCCCCATACTAATTGGAGTCTACATAATAAAACCAAAGCAAAAATGAGGTTCAAATCAAAGAAAAATTATTTTCAAGATTTACCAACAAAACCCCCCAAATCCATTATGAAATCAAGAATTTGAAGTTATTTTGAAGGTCAAAATATAGGTGAAAATGATAATTACAAGATTATAAAACTTGCTCTTGTTGAAAACTCCTCTAGATTCGACTAAATCCGAGCTCCCAAGCCCAACAAATAGTGTAAATGAGGTTTTGATTCTCAACTTGGGTGGATATCACGAAGAATAAAATAGAAGTTCTTCAAAAATAGGAAAAATATGAATCTAAATTGATAGATAATAATTCTAAGAGAAAAATATCAAAAATTGTAAAATTTAGAGCTTCGTAGCTCTCAAAATGTAAAAAATATTAATTTGAGTCTTATACTTAGCAATAGTTGCTTAAGTGAAATGTTGATCGCTTATGCGACCTATTCAAAGGGTCAAAATATCACTTAAGCATCCAAATGGTTGATTAACTGAACCAATCAAATGGTCATAGGTTTCTTTTCATGATCAAACAAACGCCACCAATGTCAAGAACTTGTTTTTGACCGCCAGAAGTCATTCGGAACCCTTTGAACATGATTCAATAATGAAATTTTATTGTAAATCACATTTCGAATCTAATAGAATCATCAAAACTTTCAAAAGAGACTGTTTTAACAAAATATAGGGCCTACACCTGTAGTTTCATTTTACATATAATTTTCCCAAAAGCCCTAAACGTGTCTGGAATCCTCGAACATTAACCAAGGGTTCCTATAGCCTAAAATTAATGTTCTCGAGAAAATAGCACTACTGGAATTCTATCTGAGGTCATCTATGAGATGTTTTTGTCAGAGACCAAATCTTAAACAACGAAAGCTCTAAAATAGGGAAATGGCCCTAAAATGCAAACGAATTGTCCAATAATCGAACCGACAGTTACTTCAAGTCATAAATGACCTATAATTATTGTAGGAAGGCTCGAAATGCTATAAATACATGTAAATAGAGAAAAATTATGTGGAGGGTCATTACTATATCTGCTACTAAAATGGCCTTCATCTACAGATGTCAATGGATAGAAAGATCACAAAAGCCCAATAGGATGAGGTATTGGGCCTTCATGCTTCGAGGAAGACTTCCAAAACAACCTCCAAAAATAAATGATGCTTCCAAGAAATTTTGCCACAAATATCCCTTTTCAAATAAACTTCTACACTTCACTCTTATAAAGCCATAACTCAACCTCAACAACCAACTAGCCTCTAACTAAAATGATGAAGGTTGATGCATGATAATTCTAATTGACACATTGGAACCACACCGATACCAACACAATCAAATGAAAACTTATCCAAGCCAAAGTCATACCAAGGAATGAGTAATGCAACTAACTCTAAATCTAAATATAACCTTCTTTTTCCCTTCCAAACCTGCGATCCACTCCAAACCAGGAAGAAAATCACCGAAGTCTTGTCTGTGTAATCCCAACACAATAAACCTAAAGTACAAAAGTTGCTCTGCCAAATTGATATAAGAAAGCATAAAAATAAGCCCATAAGGGGCTACCAAGGCACATAAATGGAGGCAACCAAGGTCAGCAATCTATGTCAATGCTACAAATGGTCAAGATAATCCTCAAAACTAAAATACATGAGTTCAAAGCATAAATACTCACCATAGGATGATCTTTTATAAGAGGTCCCATCACCCAAGGATGAAACCATGTTGAATTAATCTCAAGTATACTAGTCCTACTGAGTAGATTATCTAAAATCCAAGAAAAACTTGAAACTCGAGGTCAAAGCTGAAGGAACCAATACCGTACCAATGACTATCATCTAAAAACTATCAACCACAATCTATCTTAACTGAAGAAGACCGTAAAGGTAGAAATGGGATATGCATAGCCAACCAATAGATGAAATCCCAACTAAGACAAATCTAAAGTCAAAGGATCCACCAAAGTGTTACAACTAAATGCAAAATTCTCGACATTAAGGCTGAACAACTTGATCTAAACCACCCAAATCAAACCTTAAGATATTAAGCATCAATATTCCAAATCCAACATAAATTCAGACTTTTCATTCTAAAGAATCAAATCAAAAGCCTAGCTAATGAGTCTAATCTAAGGCAAAATACCGAATCGACCTTTTTATCTAAATCAAACATATGATTACTAAATTATTCCAGAACCAAATCTATAATGTAGCCGCAGAACAAAATTACCACAGAAAATAAATCATTGGTTGAAAACACAAGAAATCAACTCCATATCTATAGGATGGAACGAACCATCATAATAATCTTAAAAACATACCAAGGATGCAACCTACACTAGTAATAGCAAGAACTATAGCAACTTGGAGGAATGGAACTTTATCCAGAAAATCTTCAATCTAATACTCTATCTAGCCAATAAACACTCAATTCACCAACTTAGAAAATGGTCATGGAAAAGATCACCTGGCTCTAACTTTAACTCCACTAAAAGAAGAACCACATCACGGCAAGAACGGAGTGTCCAACTTCACATTGATACTAAGATCAAATATATCACTAGGATACAAACCCAACAATATTGAAAGATAAATCCAAAACCTCTCAATATTTACATAAAAAAAATACCAAGCAATGAACTAGTCAAATCCTAAGGACAAACCCCAAACTATTCAACTCTAAAACTACAAAACCATTAAAAGACAACATACCTTTAATACCAAGGTCCACACCACAACCATCTAGAAAAACTAACAAAAGAGGATAACGGCCAACCTCACCTTTCTATAAAAGTGAAATCATCCAATAAAGTTAGTTTCCCAAGAAAACAAATAATAACCTTGAGGAATAAAATTCTACCTAGATAATGCTAGTTTAATAATTTTCCTAGAGAGGAATGAATAACATAAGATAATGAAAATAATGGCAATATTAATACAAACAACGGTATAAAAAGGTAAATGGTATCCGAAAATGAAAATAAATAACAAGTACCACACTAGGGACATAAGACGGCCAATATGCCAAGGTGAATGGGACTCGAACCCAAATCCTACATCTCTATGGAAATATCAATATTATTCCACTCTATACACTAATAAAAGAAATAATTTACAGGTGCAGTCATATAATTATGAATTAGATATTACGGTACATAAAGAACAATATAAACCTACAAAGTCATACAATTATCGATGGGAATGTGAACCCCTATACACTAAAATAAAAAGGTTAAAGACATTAAATAAAAGTGCACATATTATGATGGAATCCAAATTCGCACGCTTGGCGTGCCCAAGGATGTACGAATTTGAGTTGGTCCAGACTCGAATTGAGAGTCTAAATTACTATTTAAGGTGCTAAGCACACTGCCTCAAACTGAAGGTGCAATAATACTATTAGACTAATCCAAATGATATGAATGGCAAATAATCCCACCCCGTGGACAATCTCTAGACTAGTGGCTAAACTCTCTACTATAATAGCAAATCCCTGAAGCCCTAATCTAGCGAAAATATAGGTTGAACCCAATTGACTGACCATCTAATGCCTAGGGAACTCCCTACTTAAATAGACATTCTCCTCACAATCATAAAAAAAACTGAGGAACTTTAGGCTGGCGATGAGCATATACTAACTTTTCCTGAATAACCAACTCACGCCTTGGATACTCTCTTGACCAATGCCCCATCTTGCCATGAAAAAATAAGCTCATAAAATACTTTAGGATATTGAGCCTGATGATCTAGAATGACTGTCATGCCTTGAATACCCATAATAAATACTCTGCAATGTCTGATGAGAACTCTGCTTATAATGATCACCAGCAGTAACCTGAGAGCAATCCATTATTTGAAATGCTATCTATGAAGAATTATTAGGCCTTAAGTAAAACTGACCTCCACCGGGATGATCCTTATTTTTAGATTTAGTACCAATAGAACTATAATAATGACATAGTGTTTGACCCCGCAAAGTTTCCTTGTAATTTGAGTCTTATAGAGTCAAGTAAAGTGTAATTCTGGCTCTAAATGATTAAGAAGCGACTTCTCAAGTGTTTACTATTTGAATTTTGTTGAATTTTCCTGAAAATGACTTTCTAGAGTGTGGAAAAGTGATTTATCTTTCCAACGATAACATTTTTGTCAAAATCTAATATCGGAGTAGAAAGATACAGCCTTTTCCAGAAAATAGTGGAGTTGCCAGGGTGAGACGGAGGGATCCAACGGACCGTCGTAGGGAGGCAGAGAATTAATTCACTATTCAGGTGAAACAGAGAAGATCGATGGTCATTGGGCCTCTGATAGACCGTCACACACCCCCATCGCAGGAAGGCAGAGAATGAGTTCACTGGCGAGATGCTATGATGAGGTCCGACAGACCATCGCACCCCACCATCGCAGTCGAGACAAAAACTCACTTTATGGATCATGTTCAATGTTCATGACCAACAGAACATCGAGACTCTAACAGACCGTCGCACCCCACTGTCATATATCCCATGCAGTCTTTTTAACTCATTTTTAAAAAATGGCTTTTCGGTCTTTTCTACTCTCTTAAGCCCTCAAATATATTCTAGACAAGGCATCTGACTTCATTACTCAATCAAAGCATAAGAGAGATAGGGTTTTCCTCTCTAGATTAAATCAAAAACCCTTTTCCAAGTAATCAAAGAACTCACCATAGATTCTACAAATTAAGTTGAGATTTGAGTTCCCCAAGTTCAAGAGTTGCAAGAACCTTCTATCAAGAGTGAGAAAAAAAGATTAGAGCAAGCTTGTTCATCCAATTTCTTAATCTAAGGTATGTGGTGTTTTGAACAAGGGTAATCCTTTCACCCTTATACCCAAAGGCTTATTTCAACTATAATTTTTTGCAAATTATGTGATTTCACATGAAATTGAATTAGGTTTTTCACCCATTATTATTGGTTGCTATATTTTGCTATTTCCCATGAATTGAGAGTCTAATGGCATGATATTTTACATATTTTCTTCAGAAATTAATAGTGAAAATGTTTGAAACATTAAAGTATATGAGTATGTTTAGATTTTGAGACAAATTGTTGTAACTTCCAGATTTCTTCATGAATTATGAATCTATATACTATCTTTTACGATTTTTGATGAGTTTGAATTGGAGATTGAATTATGGGTCATTAAACCCTACTTGAGATTTGAAATTCTATGAACTCTTGTGCTATATGCACCCATGATTTGGGTATTTTGAGATTATTGAGAATTGTTTTGACCTGATGGTCATTGAGTTTTGAAATCCACTTCACTACATGAGATTACAGATTTGATTATTGGGTTCTTTATGAACCATGAGATTATTTTAAAGTAGATTTCCATGAGATGAGCGAGATAAACTAAAGGGAGTAGTATTTAGCACTGAGTTAGGTAAGTTACAATGGTTTCTTACCCCAGAACTACGTGCCACCATAGGTTTGAGATTTTGGTCCTAAGGCTTATATGTAGGGCCTGAGGCTAAGATAAGTGATCATTGAATTAAGGTTATACTCCCTGACAAGAGTATGACACTGTTCCCCAATATTGGGTCTCTTCTTTAGGAGGAAAAAACATTGGAATCCATGTAGCTCGCATGGTTTATTTTGGTTAAGAGAACCTCACTTGATATGAGTTATTTCCCTAAAGACTGAAAGTATTCTCCCTTGATATAAGTATTTTCCTTAAAGTTTTTTAGATGAGATATTTTCTAAAATGAATGAATTACTTTGAATATTTCCCAAAAAATAAAGTTGTTTTCTCTATTGAAGTTATATGAGGCCGAGTTCCAAGTGTTTTGAGTTCAAAAGAGTTCTAAGATATTGAGCATCAAAGAAGTTTTACTCTCCATGAGACATATGCATGAGTAGAAAGTATTGTTTAAAGTTTCCTTTATCCTTGAGTAATGAGAATAAGAAAAGAGTATAGATTTCAAATCTAAAGTATAATGACTCATGAGATTTGTGTTAAATGTTCCATTCTAGATGATTCATGTGCTTTACATTTTTATACCTATTCAAGCCATGTAAGTCATTAATTATTGGATGCATGATTTAATTAAAGAGTAATAGTGTTGTTTTATATAAATTCATGCACCCCCATATACTCAGTACATTCCTAAGTGCTGATCCATATATACGTTTATCTACTACATTGTCTTATAATATAGGTTCAAGTGCTCAGTCCTATCCTAATCAGTTATTTATGAGTACCTTGCCTACATTTCTACAGTGGTGAGTCCTCATGGTTCGAGGACCGATCTTCAAACAGTCAGTATTTGAGAGACTATGTCATTACTTTCAGTTCATTTGGAGTCCGTTGGGGACCTGTCTCAATGGCTCTCTGGTTCATGGATTAGTAGAGGCTCTGTCAGACTAGTTGTTGGATCGTTACTATGTTGAGACTTCTAGTATTATGGTCGTTTGGATCGATTATTTTCTTTGTATTTCCTATCATTTGATATGTCATTACCCGTGTTTGGTTTATTTCTTACTTAAAATGAGTATTATAAGTAGAAATAGTCTCAAAGGGTTAGATTGGGATACTTGTAGACTTAAGCACCGTGTGACATCCCACGAGGTTATTTTGGGTTGTTAAAAACATTCTATCATAGCCTAAGGTTTCTAAGGAGTCCTAGGGAGTCTGACTAGCCACGTTGAGTAGATTCTTGATCATCGGTGTGTAGCGTGCCACATCTATAAGCAAGAGGCTACAAGACGCTTTAGGAAAAAGTTGTTTCTAACTTTTAGATTCTATCGTGCCTAGAGTTGTTCCTCTCATCTAATAATTTGTGCTCTTCTATTTTCAGAAAATGCCTCTCCGAAGGGAGAATGCCCACAGAAATGATGATGAGCAACCCCCACCTATTGATTCTTTGAATGAGACGGTGTCTCATGTTGAGTTTCGATCAGCCTTTTAGGCGTTAGCCCAAGAAGTCACCGCTAATGTTCGAGCCAATAACCAAGACACAATTGCTAATTAGCAGGGAGTTGATGTACATGTGGCTAGGATTCATGATTTTATGCGGATGAATCTGCCTGAGTTTTATGGGTCTAAGGCAGAAGAGGACCCACAGTTGTACCTTAAGGAAGTGAGAAAGATCACATAGGTGATGCATGTTTTGGAGGAAGAAAGTGTTGACTTGGCGTCCTACAAGCTAAAGGACATTGCTTATGTCTGGGTTGTATCATGGAGGAAAGGTAGTGGTGAGAATGTCGCTCCTATGACTAGGCAGGTGTTCCAAGATGCATTCTTGGAAAAGTACTTTTCACTTGATATGAGGGAGGCAAAGATTGAGGATTTTATGAACTTGAGGCAGGGCTCCATGACTTTAAGGAGTACTGCTTGAAGTTCAATCAGTTGGCCAAGTATGCTCCTGATTTGATTTCTGACACCCGTATGAGCAAGTTCATAACCAGTGTTTCTGGGTTGGTACTGAGGAAGTGTAGGACTACAATGCCACATAGAGATATGGATCTGGCTAGGTAGATGATTCATGGCCAGCAGATAAAGGTATATAATATTACATAGAGAGATAGAGTAAGGGGTTACAAGAGGGCTAGATCTGATCAACATAAGTATAGTCATCCTAGGTTACGTAAAGGGAACCACCCTCAGTTTCAGAGTCGTCCATCTATGCCAACACCTCCATCATCTAGTGCTCCCGTTCCTAGAGGCAGACAGGAGAAAGGGGCAGATCTTTTGTGTCTAGGTTGAAGAACAGTGTTGGTAATAGGCCCCGTTATCCTCCTTTTTCTAAGTGTGGTAGGGATCATTCCAGTGAGTTTTTTTTAGATTTGAGGGGTTATTTTGGTTATGGAAAGCTGGGTCACAAACTTAGAGATTGTCCTCATGCTAGACAAGGGAACAGAGATGCCCGACCTCAGGCACAGACTACTAGTGCACCAGCTCCTATACCCCGTCCTTCCCCTGCTTAGGGCTATTCATCTATTACTTCTGTCGGTCAGTGGCAGAACAGATTCTATGCCTTACCATCCCGTCAGGAGCAGGAGGACTCTCCCAATTTTTTTACCAGTATGCTTCGTGTTTTTTTCTTTGATGTTATGTGTTGTTGGACCCCAGGTCAAGTCTTTCTTTTGTGACCCCACTTGTAGTTGTGAATTTCAAAATAAGTCCCAAAAGGATTCCTGAGCCTTTCCTAGTTTCTACACCCGTAGGGGAGTTAGTTGTTACTAAACAAGTGTATAGAGACTGTCTTGTTACTATTCTTCTTAGAGTTATACTTGTTGATTTGATAGAGTTAGACATGGTGGATTTGACCTTATTTTGGGTATGGATTGATTTCATTCTTGTTATGCATCTAAATATTATCGTACCCGTGTGGTTAAGTTTCAGTTCCCTGATAAACCAGTGTTTAAGTGGTTGGGAGTTCAGTATCTCTCAAGAGTCATTTTATCTCCTATCTCAAAGTGAGAATGCTAATATCCAAAGATTACATCTATTACCTAGTTAGAGTCAAAGACACTAAGTTTGAGGCTCCAACTATTCAGTCAGTTGATATTATTAATGAGTTTCCTGATGTTTTTTTGGAAGATCTCCCAGGGGTACCTTCTAATAGGGAGATAGAATTTGGGATTGAAATTTTTCCCGATAATTGGCCTATTTCTATTTCTCCATACCATATGGCACCTGCAGAGCTTAAGGAGTTGAAAGAGCAACTCAAAGATCTCTTAGACAAAGGTTTTTTAAGGCCCAGTATTTCTTCTTAGGGTGCATCTATTTTGTTTGTGCGAAAGAAAGATGGTTTTTTATGTATGTGCATTAACTATCGTCAGCTTAACAAGGTCACGGTCAAAAATAAGTATTCTCTTCTGAGAATTGATGATCTGTTTGATCAGTTGCAAGGTGAAAGTTATTTCTCCAAGATAGAACTTAGATCCGCCTATCATCAACTTAAAGTGAGGGAATGTGATATTCCCAAGACAGCCTTCCAAACCTGCTATGGTCACTTTGAGTTTCTACTCATGTCTTTTAGGCTAACCAATGCCTTAACAAACTTTATGGACCTCATGAACCGAGTGTTCAAGCAATATCTTGATATGTTTGTCATAGTGTTTATAGAAGACATCCTTGTGTACTCCTGTAATGAGATTGACCATGAGAATCACCTTAGAACTATCTTGCAAACTCTAAGAGATCACCAGTTGTTCGCCAAATTCAGTAATTGTGAATTTTGGCTAAGGTTTGTAGTCTTTCTAGGTCATGTTCTTTCAGCCGAAGGTATTAGAGTAGATCCCCAAAAGACAAAAGCTGTGAGAAATTGGCCTAGACCTATCTCCCCGGATGACATTAGAAGTTTTTTAGGTATAGTTGGCAATTAACATCGTTATACTGAAGGTTTCTTTTCTATTGCATCCCCCATGACCCGGTTGACCCAAAAGAAAGTTAAGTTCCAGTGGTCAGATTTTTGTGAGAAGAGTTTCAGGAGTTGAAAACTCGACTTTCTCCAGCCCCTGTGTTGGCTTTTCCTGAGGGTACAGATGGTTTTGTGGTTTATGTGATGCCTCTAGAGTTTTTTTGGGTTGTGTGTAGATGCAAAGAGGTAAGTTTATAGCCTATGCCTCTAGACAGTTGAAGACGCATGAAAAGAACTAACCGACCCATGATCTAGAGTTAGCTGTTGTGGTTTTTGCTTTGAAAATCTGGAGACACTGTCTTTATGGTGTTTATGTCGATGTGTGTACTGACCATAAGAGCCTATAGTATATGTTTACTCAGAAGAAGTTGAATCTTAGGCAGAGGAGGTGGTTAGAGTTATTAAAGGACTATGATATGAGTGTGCTATCTCACCCGAGCAAGGCTAATGTCGTGGAAGATTCCCTTAGCAAATTGTCTATGGGTAGTGTTGCTCTTGTAGAGGAAGTTAACAAAGATTTAGCTTGTTATCTGTATTTTCTGGATAGATTGGGCGTTAGGTTGCTTGATTCAGCTGAGGGGAGTACGTTGGTGCAGAGTAGTTCCGAATACTCTTTAGTTTTGGAAGTGAAGGAGAAGTAAGATAGGGATCCTAGTTTGGTTGGACTGAAAGAGTCAGTTAAGGACCAAAAGGTAGAGGTTGTCTCCCAAGAGGGAGATGGTGTGTTGATATTACATGGTAGATTGTGTGTTCTGTGTGTTTATCATCTGAGGTAGAGGATTATGGCTAAAGCACATGACTGCGGCATTCTATTCATCCCAGCACTACCAAGATGTACCGCGACTTGCGGGAAATCTATTGGTGGAATGGTATGAAGAAGAATATAGCCAAGTTTGTAGCAAAGTGTGCAACATGTTAACAGGTCAAGGTAGAGCACGAAAGACCTGGTGGTGTGATGCAAGAGTTCGGTATACCCACTTAGAAGTAGGAGGTGGTCAATATGGACTTCATGACTAGGTTGCCTCTTTCGCGTCGTCATCATGATTCTCTTTGTGTTGTTGTGGATAGGCTGACTAAGTTTGTGCATTTCTTGCCCGTGCATACATCTTATACAGCTGAGGATTATACTAGATTGTATATCCGAGAGTTGGTCAGGCTGTATGGAGTTCCCTTGTCTATCATTTCAGATAGGGGCACTCAATTTACTTCTCAATTTTAGAGGGCGTTTCAGCAGGGTCTTGGTACCCAAGTCCTTTTGAGTTTTGCTTTTCATCCACAGACAGATGGTAAGGCCGAGAGGACCATTCAGACCCTAGAAGATATGTTGAGGGCATGTGTTCTTGATTTCAAAGGTAGTTGGGATGAGCATTTTCCATTGATAGAGTTTACCTATAACAAAAGTTACCATGCTAGCATTGGGATGGAACGATTTGAGGTTTTGTATGGTAGGAGGTGTAGATCACCCATAGGTTTGTTTGAAGTGGGTAAAGCCACCGTGGTTGGGCCGGATGCAGTAGTTGAAGCTATAGAGAAAGTTAAGTTGATTAGAGCTAGGTTGAAGACTGCTCAGAGTCATCAAAAGTCTTATGCCAATATGAGGAGAAGAGATCTTGAGTTTGAGGTGGGTGATTTGGTATACTTGAAGATTTCACCAATGAAATGGGTGAAAAGATTTGGTAAAAAGGGAAAGCTGAGTCCCATTGTGTTGGCCCGTATAGAGTCTTGAGCCGTGTTGGTAAGGTAGCCTATGAGGTTGAGTTTCCCTTAGAGTTGTCAACTGTTCATCCTAATTTTCATGTCTCCATGCTTAAAAAGCATATTGGTGATTCCGTTGTAGTAGATCCTTCAGAGATTGCTGATATTTAGAATAGTCTTTCCTTCGATGAGATTCCTATTGAGATCCTAGATTTTAAGATCTGTAGACTAAGGAACAAAGAAGTTCCCTTGGTCAAAGTTTTGTGGCGGAACCAGTCTGTTGAGGGTGCTACTTGGGAGGCAGAAGCAGACATACGGGCCAAGTACCTGCACCTCTTTTCCGCGAGTTCAGATCAATCCGAAGGTATCAATTTTCCTTAATTCAGCCCTTCTAATCTAAAGTTTAGCTATGTATCTATTCTTGCAACTTTTGAGTATTCAAGAGTTTAGAAAAAACTTTGAGCTCATTTAGCAATTGATTCAGCTATGTGTACTCTGTTTTCCTGTGTTCCTAGTCTAACTAGTGACATTCAAGGATGAAAGTTTCCAAGGGGGAATTATTGTAAGACCCCGGAAAGTTCCCTCATAGTTTGAGCCTTAGAACGTGTCGAGTGAAGTGTAATTCCAGCTCTAAAAGATGTAGAAGAGACTTCCCAAGTGCTTAGTGTTTTAATATTGTTGAATTTTCCTGAAAATGACTTCTTAGATAATGGGAAATTGAATTATCTTTTCAATGATACCCTTTTTGTCAAAATTTGATATCGGAGTAGAAAGATACGACCTTTTCCGGAAAGCAGTGGAGTCGCTCGGGTGTGATGGAGGGATCCGATGGACCGTTAGAAGGGTAATAAGCCGTCGCACCCCACCATCACAGGTAGGCAAAGAATCAATTCACTGGTCAAGTACGATAGAGAGGGTCGTCGGTCCTCCGACGAACCATCACAGGGAGGCAGAGGATGAATTCAATGGCGAGATACGACAATGAGGTCCGACGGACCATCGGGACTCTAAAGGACCGTCGCACTCCACCGTAGCAGTCAAGACAGAAAATCACTTTCTGGATGAAGTTCGACGGTCAGGAACGACGAACCGTCGGGACTCCGACGGAACGTCGCACCTCGCCGTCGCATATCCCGTGCAGTATTTTTAAGTCATTGCAAATAGGGGTTTTTGGTCTTTTCCAATCTTTTATGCCCTTAGATATATTCTAGATGAGGAAGATGACTTCATTCCTCATCCAAAGCATAAGAGAGATATGGTTTTCCTCTCTAGATCAAATGAAAAACCCTTCTCCAAGTAAACCAAGAATTCACCATAGATTCTACAAAATGAGTAGATATTTGAGTTCCCCAAGTTTAAGAGTTGCAAGAACCTTCTATCAAGAGTGAGAAGAAGAGTTTAGAGCAATCTTGTTCATCCTATTTCTTAATCCAAGGTATGTGGGGTATTGAACAAGGGTAATCCTTTCACCCTTGTGCCCAAAGGCTTATTTCAACTACAATTTTTTGCAAATTATGTGATTTCACATGAAATTGAATTAGGGTTTTCTCCCATTATTATTGGTTACTATATTTTTCTATTTTCCATGAATTGAGAGTCCAATGGCATGATTTTTTCATGTTTTCTTAAGAAATTGCAGTTGGGTCTATACCCCATGATTTTAATCCCTGAGAAGTCAATAGTGGAAATGTTTGAAACATTGAAGTATATGATTAAGTTGAGATTTTGAGACAAATTTCTGTAACTTTCAGATTTCTACAAGAATTATGAATCTATATACTATCTATTATGCTTTTTGATGAGTTTGAATTGGAGATTGAATTATGGGTCATTAAACCCTACTTCAGATTTGAAATTCTATGAATTCTTGTGCTATAAGCACCCATGATTTGAGTATTCTGAGATTATTGAGAAATGTTTGACCTAATGTCATTGAGTTTTGAAATCCACTTCACTAAATGAGATTACAGATTTGATTGTTGGGTTCTTTATGAACCATGAGATTATTTTAAAGTGGATTTCCATGAGATGAGCGAGATAAAATAAAGGGAGTAATATTTAACACCGAGTTGGGTAAGTTACAAGGGTTTCTTACCCCAGAACTACGTCCCGCCATAGGTTTGAGATTTTGGGCCTAAGGCCGAGATGTTGGGCTCGAGGCCGAGATAAGCGATCACTGAATTGAGGTTATACTCTCTGGAAAGAGTATGACGCTTCTCCCCAACGTGTGGTCTTTTCCTTAGTAGGACAAAATGTTGGACTCCATGTAGCTCGCATGGTTTATGTTGGCTAAGAGAACTTCCCTTGATATGAGTTATTTCCCTAAAGACTGAAAGTATTCTCCCTTGATATAAGTATTTTCCCTAAAGCTTTGAGATGAGATATTTTATAGAATAAATGAATTACTTTGAATATTTCTCAAAGAAGAAAGTAGTTTGTTCTATTGAAGTTATATGAGACCAAGTTCCAAGTGTTTGGATCTCAAAAGAGTTCTAAGCTATTGAGCATCAAAGAAGTTTTACTCTCCATGAGACATATGCATGAGTTGAAAGTATTGTTTACAGTTTCCTTTATCCTTGAGTAATGAGAATAAGAGAAGAGTACTGATTTCAAATCTAAAGTATAATTAATCACGAGATTTGTGCTACATATTCCATTCTACATGATTCATGAACTTTACATTTTTATACGTATTCAAGCAATGTGAGTCATTAATTATTGCATGCATGATTTGATTAAAGAGTAATGATGTTGTTTTATATAAATGTATGCACCCCTATATTCTCAGTACATTCCCAAGTATTGATCCACACATACGTCGATGTGCTATATTGTCTTATAATATAGGTTCAGGTGATCAGTCCAAGCCTTATCAGTGATTTCTGAGTACCTTGCCTACATTTCTATAGTGGTGAGTCCTCGTGGTTCGAGGACCGATCTTCAGACAGTCATTATTTGAGAGCTATGTCATTACTTTTAGTTCATTCAGAGTCAGTTGGGGACCTATCCCAATGGCTCTCTGGTTTATGGATTAGTAGAGGCTTTGTCAGACTAGTTTTTGGATTGTTGCTATGATAAGACTTCCAGTATTGCGGTCATTTGGACCTAGTATTTTCTTTGTATTTCCTATCATTTGATATGTCATTACCCGTGTTTGGTTTATTTCATTCATGAAATGGGTATTATAAGTAGAAACAGGCTCAAAGGGTTAGCTTGGGCTACTTGTATCCTTAAGCATCGTTTGATGTCCCGGGAGGTAATTTTGGGTCGTTACACATGGCCTCTTACTTCCACCTCTATAAGTCCTAATACATTCTCTCTCTATGGCCCTCACATGGTCAACACCCTTAGAGAAAGAAGACCCAGCTATAATAAAATGCTTCAAATCCAAATGGGGTGTCAGTGATAATACTCTGATAAATCCATGCACCATATCATGCTATGAAGGATATGGCATAGGAATATGCCTAGGCCACTCAAAACACTTAATCCCGTACTCTAAAATTGTCAAGGAACCCTGCTAAACACCAACAAAGCAAACTCTAGCCTAGTACTGCTTGATGAGTCAAATGTCATCCCTAGATTTAAAGTACCATAAAGAGGATAAAAATACCCAATACTAAATCATAAAAGGATTAAGCAGTCCTAAACTCTACATAGCTTAGGCTGCCCCTAAATCCTCTAACGAACACGAAAGATCTTTGACATCTATCACTGATACCCTGGTCTGATGTTGTGCTAAAGCTCTATAAATGCATTATAAAGTCACATCTGCATGTACTTTCAACCTCACATTATCTATCCAGGAACTTATAGAGTCAAATAATGAACTTAAGGCTCACAGAAATAGGGACACACGATGAGGAGTCAAGAATAGAATTTTCTAAAAATGACCAGTAGCCTCCGGAAGATAGGTTAAAAACGCCTCTGCATCGATCTACATAACTCTACCAGACACTTAGGTATTATACAACAAACTAATAAACCAAGGCTCTAACACTAATTTGTCATGAACTAATTTCTCAAGTCATAATGACGCCTGCTATAACCCAATAGTAGGCAAGCGAACCCACAGTTTTAAAATAGTAGTAACGAATACTAAGAGAAATGGAGAAAAAATATGGAATAAAAAAAATAAAACACCAAAATACATAAGATAGTCCTAAAACCCAGTGGAATTAGTATAGGAGCTTTTAAAATAATACGATTACAAAATAAAGTACAAAATTAAAATATTGATACAAAATATCTCTAAATACAACATAGATATTAGTATAATACATAAGAGGGATAACAATAATGCTTTGAACACCAGGAGTTCACCCTATATGTCCAAACAATAGCAACTCTGCATGATGCACACAATATTAACGAGAACCCGTACTATGATTGTAGGCTATGGAATTGTAATATGAGTACCAAACATGTGGTACTCGGTAAGTAACTTCTAACTAAGATCCAAAGATAATGAAAATATATGCTGGCAAGAATGTAAACAATGAACAAATAACTAGTGTAAAATAGTCTGCTAAGAAGGCAATAAAGATAAACTATCCTATTCTATCCATACTTAGGAACCCTAGAACTATACCATATATCACTATCTCATATAAAAATAAAGGGAAGATGAAAGATATGTAATATAATACAAGGACTAGGAATGGATATACAACTTGAACACGTGAAGGAAGGGAAGAATATATGGTAATACAATAACTATATATAAATGTATGTACATAAACAAGGCTAACCAAAAGGTAAAAGATAAATTAGTCATACAAGCATGTTAAGGCAACCTAATCATAGTGGGAACTAGTACTAACATGTTCAGGATTTTATACGGTGCAACAAGATCAAGACCACTCATAAGGAGCCAAACTCAAAAGTTACAAGAAATCCAAGGCATGATCACATTTATTATTGAGTGTGAGTCTGTTACAAATCCATCAAAGGGAGTATATATATTGAAGTATGAAGAGGGCCCTACACTTACACTCCAAAGCCGCCCCTTGAACCAAGGTTGACTTAGTCATTTTAATTTCTTTTGGTAATAGACTATAAATCGGATACATTAGGGATATTTTGAGCCTTCGTTCATTATTGATATTACTTGTAAGACTTGTAACATTTGATACTTCTCTCTCTCTCACTTGAGAAATCTCATTTGAAACTAGGGCAAGTGTAGTGACACTTGTGTTATCTCTTGTCTTGAAACGTGAGTTCTTGGGGTTCTTAAGTTCCTCTTGGGTTCATGTAGGAGTTTGGTATTGATATCACTTGGTCTAAGGGTATTTTTATTTGATAAATATTTTGGTTCTTAGATGTTGTGATATTGTATGTTAGACTAGTTATCTTCTTTTATTATAATCTTATGGTTGTTGTCTCTTTATTTAGTGAAACCCAATTGTTGTATTTCTTCCATAGTCTTGATATTGTCTTCTTTTACTTTTGTTTTTGCTTGTTGATATCATTTAGTATTAGATAATGGTTGATTTTATTCTAACAAAATCAATCTTGGAGTTCTACTTAGAAGATATCGCAAAGTGTGTTCTTGTTGTGCATCTTGGCCGAGAATTTAAGCCTCGATCTAGAACTATTTTATGTGTTTTGAGTGTTTATAGTGTTATTTTATTCTTCACTAACACTACAGGAGTGTACATCCAAGTTTGAGCTTGTGTTATTTATGTTGTTGTTGTGGATCTAAACTTAGCCATGTGTTATTGATATTTTTGTTGTGGATGTGAGTTGGATGTGTGGTTGTTTCTTTTGTTCTTTGGTTTCTTCACATCTTTCTTATCTTGTTGAAGATAAAGTAAATGTTTGATCTAAAAAGGTGAAGGAAAATGGTGTAGTACTTGTTTGTGAAAAGACATGCCCCAACCATTCAATGTCTTTTGCAACCACTTTTCAACCACTTTCCATGTTTTAAGGAAGTTCACTTTCTATGTTTTGAGGAAAAAGTACAAGGTAAAGTCAAGCCTTTTTGAAAATTTGAAAAGGGGACCCAAGACTTGTATTTCCCTCTCTTAATCAATTTTCTTAGCCTCAGACAGTTTTTTTATAGCGTTGTGCTTAACTCCATTAATTTTTGAAAACAATGCTTATATTTGGATAATTCCCCGATAGAGGGTAGTGCTTAACCCCAATTAACTTTTCACGTACAATACTTAGCCTCAGATATTTTCTTGATATAGTTGTGCGTAACCCCATCAAATTTCCAAAACCAATGTTTACTTTGGATTATTTTCTAGAGAGGGTAGTGCTTAAACCGCTCCAAATGCAGAACGACAATACTTAGCCTTATATATCTTATTATTGTGTATAGAATACTCAAGATCTGTATCTGTCACTCTATTCCCATACTCAAAGAAAAAAATTTAGTTTAAAAAGAGAGAAACATTAACACTATCTCTGCCAGTACTTTGCTTCAAGTCATGAATCCATTGTCATTGGTCATGAACTCTATATCTCTCTCTTGAGATGCAATCCTTGATGAAATTTTGAGGATATCCAAAAATGTCTACCCTATATTCACAGCCTTAATCTTTCTAGACTTAAAATTATATAAATGGTTCTCGGTATATTTTCTGAGATCCTCTAAAAAATATTGGCCAAGTTACATATCTTTTAAGTCTTAGACTTGTAGAAATGCTTATCCATAGAAATTTTTAATATCCTTCCAAAAAAAATTTCATAGTTATATGCTCCAAGAAAATTATGAAAATTTTATTATGAGAAACCGAACTCTACATAATGAACAAGTCAAACCTAGTTCAAAATACATAAGAGGAATTCATATCATTTCAACCATATGTAATGATTAAAGTAACTAAAGTGCATTGGGCCTGGACTTAAGAAACAATATGATACCCCTTCAATAATGTCGAATAGGTTCCAATCATGCTTAGAAATTAATAAACTTACAGATTTGTCTCAGTCACCTTTGTATCAAGCAGTACTTGAATTGTGTCTTTCAATGTTCGGAACTCTTCTCTAGTGTGCCCTTTCATACCTGAATGATAAGCACAAACTTTGGTGTGATAAAGCCATTTTGAACTTATATTTATTACAAATGCAGGTATTGTAATAATATATCCAGTAACCCATAATCTTTCGTAAAGTTGGTCAATGGGCTCAACCAACGAGGGTACTATCTTGGTGGATTTTTTAAACATAACTCGAGGCTTGATTGATTGTTTATTTATTAGTGGATTTTAATAAGCTTGTGGTTTTTAGAATGTAGTTGGAGGAATTTAAAAGTATGCGAGTTGTGCATGATATTTGCTTGGATAATAAGATAGTATGGGGTAATTATATGTCATTGTAGGGAATAGATATGAAGGTTATTGATATTTGGGTTTTTGGTATTGGAGTGAAGGAATTTGTGTTTGGTAAATCAGAGGGGTTTTAAGATCTTGTGTAGTCAAGACAACATTTACTTTCTTTATCTCTTTGCTCAGTCTTAATCATTTGCAGCATCTCTAAATTTATTATTGTGCCATTTTTACTATCTTGTTCAATTCACTCACCCAATGATGACTGGCAAATTTTCTACTCATTTTCATCAAATTTCTCACACACTATAGTGAAATGATTGAATATGTGAGACTAATTCAATGTAAAATAAACTAAATTCTGATGTTTGTAATCCTATAGGTAAGCATGATGAAAAGGAGTTGAGACAAAGATGGAAATGTAGGGAAATAGAAAAAATATTGGCAAAGGCTGAAGAAAAGTTCCAGGAGATGTCCCTCAAGTGTTGCGATCACAACCGAAGAATCACGATCGCGATAAGTCCAAAATTGTTATGGGTGGCAATCAAAATATGATGCCACACGATCATGGAATCACAACCACAGCTCATGGAGTGAGATCTTGATAAGTTGAGCATATTTTAGGCAATAATTTATAATCTATAGATCTCAGTCCCTAAATATAAATGGATGAACCCTCAACATTTTTCGGATACAATTTTCTAGATTTTGATAGAAAAAATACTTTATATCGAGTGAAAAAATAATTATTGGTATTATTTCAAGAGATTTGGTTTTTTATTGAAACTTAAGATTGGATTTATACTTATTTTGTATAGATGAATGAATTGCACGCTAATTTGGGTATATTTCTTCTCTTTAGATTCATGAGTAACTAAACTTATATCTTGGGGATATGTTTTATTAGGTGGTGAATAATGTGTGGGTGTTGATCGTAATTTTGATATGGTGTTCTCTTATTCCGTGTTTGAATTAAGAATTGGATATGAAAACTCCAATTGTCTTGGATCCCATATTATCCCTGAAATAGGGATATGTGTGAGGAGTAATTGTGAATAACAACTTGAATTAACTTTTTTCCTCGCATCATCTTAGAAATAAGGGTATTATTTGAGTTAGCAATTTTCATAAGCTTCATCTTAGAAATAAGGATGCTAGTTTGAGATAATGGATTTGTAAATTTTGCACGCATATGAGGTGTTTGAAAGAATCCATGAGTGAAATTTAGTGTTTTATCGAGAGGATAACACTAAGACCCTAAATTTAATCTAATCTATAGCTAATATTTAGACTAACTATTGATTACCAATGCATTTATACCACCTAGGATAGAATAACCCTAAGGTTCCTCTCTACTTGATATTACCTTTCAATTGTTCTATCTCGTATTAGTGTCATTGGTGATTTTAATGACAATGTTCTGAATTAAACCCCCAATTTATTTTCGTGTATTGTTTAATTGTTGCATTATGAGTTAACATATAGTTAACTCTCTACACACATAAGATTTGAAAGATAAGTTTGCACTCCTCGAGGATTCAACCCCGACTCATGTAATGTATATATTAACAATGTTTGCCTTGCACCAAATTTTTAGTATAACTTTAGCTTTATCAAAAATGGCATCATTACCATGGAGTAAAACATAGTTTTCATGACTACGGTGTTGTTAGCGCATCTGGGTTAATCATAGTGTTTTTTTTACTTTATTTAATGTTTTAATTTTCTTAGGGGAGGACCATAGCCTACACGATATCATGATCCAACATAGTTGCAATTCCTGTTTGTTTGATATGCTAGAAGATATAGATCAACTAGGAGATATCTTCTAGGAGATGCAAGCCGGGCTAGTGCCATCTGTATCCCACTAACCAAAGGTAATATAGTATTCCACGTGACTTGTATAGTGCTTCATTTTCTTCAAATGGAGGTAATATTCAGAGGCCAAGCCCATGAAGATGTGAAACCCCGCTTGAAAATATTCATTAATGTGTGATTACCCTTTGATATAGCCTACATCACTTGAGAGTCAATTTAATTGCATCTTTTCCCATTCTTTTTTATGGGAGAAGTTGTTTTTTGGTTGATATCATTACCTGTGAGCTCTATCACATCATAGGCCAAGCTTACGAAAGCTTTCTTTGATCGGTATTTTCCTCTATCTCAGATGTTACAACTTAGAGATAAAATCACCAACTTCCTCCAACTCACTGGTAAACCATTGTATGATGTGTGGAAGAACTTTAATGATAATTTGATGTAATTCCCTAATGATGAGGTCTTAGATAAGATGCTTCTTCAAATTTTCTATAGGGAATTGGATCAACTCAACAAAATGGTGGTGGATAATGCATCCAGTGGGTCTCTTGTTAAGTTCTCCTATGGTTTTGAGTAAACTTTGCTTGATTAAGTAATAAAGAAAATGAGGATGGTATATGAGGGACACCGAGGTCACTAAGAAGCCCCCACAAATATTGTTTTGGATAAAGCGCAAAAAAAGAAGGATGGAGAACAGGATGAATACATGTCCAAAGTAATGACCCAACTCGACCTTCTTACTAAACATGTGATGGGTTCCCTTTCTAAGGAGGTAAATGTCATAGCCTCCAATAGTCCTAGGTCATGTAATGATGAAGAAGGGTAAAATCTTTATGAGGAGATTAGATTTTTGTCAAACAATTTGGGGGTTCCTGCCCTACATATTAAAGGCAAGGCAAGAATCAAGGTTGGAAAGATTATTATCAAGAAAGAGATTAGAGGGATGGAGATTTTTATCGTGACCAGGAATAGAGATATGAAGTGAGAGACTATGATTGATATATCCATCCTTATGATATCCCTAAACATAAGAAATCAATCTGCATTGACCCTAAAAAAATCAAGAGTGAGGATGTCTTGGCTAAAATTCTAATGCGTGTTGAAGAGACTGAAAAATAGTCTAAACATAAAAGGGAATTTATCACAACTAATCAAAACTATGACCTCCCACTCAGCCTCAATGAAGCAATTATAAATACAAGGTTACAAAATCTCAACGCAAATTATTGCTAGGCCAAAAAGAGGTTTTCCAAGTAATACAATGGCCAACCCAAGAACATTCATTTTGAATCCAAGTGGGTGTCATGCCGTGATGTCATATTAGGCGTTGGATGGGATGAAACCCATCATTGCGCTAAATTTGGTCCATATCCTTTGAATTTTGTTTGTTAGAATAGTTTTTGTTTTTTATTTTGATTAATCCAAGGAATTAGGGCCCTTTGGTTGTACATTCGAGTGACTTTGGGAACAAAAAGAGGAGTACAACCAAATGTGGAGAGACCCTAGCTAAAAATAGGGTATTTGCAGTAGGTCTCAAGTGTCGCGAACATGACTTGCAATGTAATGATCGCAGCCTTAAGAATCAGGTCTGCCTTGGCTCATTTGAGGTATTGCGATCACCAAGGCATAGAGAAATTGCAATTATTGGGCAATAGTGATTGTGACACATTGATCGTGATTTTGATTGGATCAATTATCAAAAGAAATAGTTACCCAAAAATGATTCCCTCACATTCCCCTTTAAAATACCTAAAAATTGATTAGTGTTCATCATTGTTAAGAGTTTCTAATGTTATAGGAATCCACTTTTGCATATCATTACCAGGTAAGTCCTTCAATGATTATATTATGTTTAAATGTAAGCCTTAGAAGCATGTTTAGGGCAATGACATAAATTTTTGACTTTTTGGTGCTTAACTAGTTTTTAAATTGATATTTCTTGTTTGGTTTATGTTGTTGATGGTATGCACATCATTGGAAGAGTCTTAAGTACCCTAGATTGTCCAAAATAATTATGAAATATAGGTGCACAACAAGTGTTTGGTAAAATTCCCAAATGAACTTCTTTATAGTTTTCTATGAATTAGAAGGCATAATTGAGTGTCTGGGAATTATGTTTCTTGTTTTAGTGTTATTTACTTTTTATGAACACAAACTGGTAGTGCAAATTGATATTTGGGATCGATCAAGCCTTGTACTGAATCCTTAGGTACCATGATTGCAACTCGTCATGTCTCAATCGCAATCTAGTAAATTGCATTTGTGAGACCTAAGGCATATCTTACAGGCTTCCCAAGTTTCGTGATTACAACTTAGCAAAGTACGATCTCATTATCCGAGGCATATCTGACCGGCCTTCTTAAAATCTTGAATTCTAACTTTAATCCAGAATGTGACCCATGTACCATTTCTTTATCTTAACCCAGTAACATTGTATTGTTTTTACTCGATGATTTTTTATGGTTAATGTTTCTGTGTATTCTTCTTGTCTTCAAAGTTGAGAATGGTTGAATACAATCATAACCACTTCCTCAATGTTGATTGTCAGGTTTCTTACTAGGTAGACCTATCCAAGAAGAAATTACTCCATGAACGAAGCATCTCTTAGAAGAAAGTTCCCAAGAAACTCCCAGCCTTCTACCAAAGATTGCAGGCAATGGGAAGGAGCTATTTTTCCTTTTAATCATGCAAAGAAAATGAACAATGGGTTAGAGAGTTCTATGCAATCTTAGAGGATGTAAGCTTGTTTGAACCAGTCGTGATGATTTGGGGTAATATTTTAAATTTTATCCCCAAATCAATCTCTGATGTATATGGTTTACCGAATGCCAACCCGAGAGAGTTTAAGGCAAAGGGTTGTGCCTAGGGAGCTGGTTAGTCTCAAAGTTATGTCTGGGGAGAGAGATCCCATGGAATTCCATAAAAATAGGGATTACCCTAAATAAGTTCACAGCCAAAGATCGGATTTGATTGATCATCATATGTAGTCGTGTATCTCTAACCACTAACATGGTGCATGTACCAGTTATGCGAGCCCATACGGTTGCTTGCCTCATAGACAACATTCCATTAAATATTGGTGAGTAGCATTGTTCTTGGGGAGTTTAGACATTTCATGAATAAAGGCAACCCTATACTCATTTTTTTTCTCTGATCACGAAGTTATGCAAGAGAGATGAGGTTGAGGAATATTTAGGGGACAGCTAAATATACTTAAAGACACCTATTCATAGAGAAAAAATAGAAAGATGGATATAGGTAAGTCAGTGGATAATGATCTTAATTCTTGTAGGACATCCTCAACAGGGATATTTGAGGAAGTCTCAAGTCAGATATGATAGTGAAGGAATTGTTGTCCAAATTTCCTCAAGGGTCAGGGTGGATATCCTACTAGTCATCACTATTACGTCGCCCAGAGTAATTAAAAAAGATTTCTGGAAGATCAAAAGGAAAAAGGTGCAACCATATCAAGACTTAAGTAGGCCTACTCATCCTATGCACAGTCACATTAGGAGTTGTGTGACTCTTCACGATACAATACGAAAAGGGTAGAAGAAGATAGACAAGTTTTTTACTTACATGCGGAAAGTGGTGAAAAGCTTGTGAAAAGTATTGGAAACAGAGAGATACCTCCCTCCCCAGAGTAGATGATGATGATGATATTTCAGCTAGGTGGTCACAGGATGATGAGACAGAGTATAATGATGTATATGAGGAAATGGAGAGTGATAGCTGCACATGATGCGATTTCAGTAAGTCCCTTTAAATCCTTTTATACTTTCATGATATGCATTGAGGACACTGAAAGCTCTTTAGTTGTGCTGTCTGTCTCCATTTTTATTTCATATTTGATTCATGGGTCTGTATTATTTGAATGATTATTTGGATGTTTTTTTTTATTTGGTAGATTTGATTTTTATTTTCTATGGATAATTTAATGATTTGGGTTGTAATATTGGGTATCCTGATGGTGCCTATGTTTTGTGGATTAATCATTTTTGCTTTCTCATTTTCCTTTTTGATATTAATATTGGACAAACATTTCCCTATAATAGATTGAGTGATGACATTCTTAAGGGGAATCATTGTGTTGAGGTGTTAGCGTCATAGATGCGGGAGAAGTATAAGTACCCACAGAATTAGAAATTGGGATTGACATCAAAACTATACCGATGTTTGAGTAACCATAAGTATATCCCTCACTTAAATCCAAATGCAAAATAGCGACTTGATTGGTTCTAGCGATAGTTAATCTTGCATGGTGAACTACAAAATAAGAACCTTTTCTTACACTTGTGAAGTCAAACTTAACCCATCATACGAGAATTCCATGGAATAGTAGAATTATTTCACCTTACCTTGAGACACAATAGAAGTTGGTTCTTCTAGCAGATATGTTGAAACCCTTGGGGGTTGCACCACACAGTAAGTGACCAGGTCCTTCAACATCAATCACAGGAAAAATACACTTATAGATACAGGATGTAGGAAACAATGAAAGAAGAGTGAAGACAAAAGAAATTTTACATGAAAACCCAAAATGGGAAAAACAACGCCTTGCCCTTACAACTACCTCAACATACACTATAATCAAACTCTTGATTACAACCTCTACTGAACTTAACTCTAGGTTCATTTTGCTAGTAGTAACTTTCTATAATCTTATCTTGGTAACTTTACCAAGGACCCTCTTTACTGATTAACTCTAATCAGTGTCGAAACTTAGGTAACTCTACATACGAAACTCTCTCAATGATTGAACACTACACTTATAGAATGATTAGTTTATCTACAAATTAACACTCAATAACACTCACTCACTCACTCACTCATAAAGAATACTACAAAGATAATAACATGAACAATGCTTGAGTTGTCATGAAATGGGGTTTTTGCTACATCAATTCACTTTTTAGAATTTGAAAAACCAATATAATGAAGAGGCATCTCTTCCCTTTTATAGCTGATTGATGATTAGGGATGAAATATCATTGGTCTAGTTGTACAAGTTAGTACAAAATAGCACCTGCAAGTTTGTTACACTAGATGACAAAATTGTGTAGATGAAGAATGTCAGTTGTACTGTACCATGAATGTCAAAGGACCTTGTCCCTTATATTTCAGAAACTTATCATCAGAACTAAATATATCAATTCCCCCATTTTGATGATGACAAACTAAACCATACAATTTTGTGCATCAGTGCACTTTCATCAAATTTACTTAGTGTTATTACCACCTCAAGATGAATGTCCCCCCATATCGTCATGTTTCCTTCATCATACAACACAGGGACCTTGTCCCTTATTGTCATCTTGAAGCAAAAACTTTCCCCTGTCATTATGCATCTTTATTTGGTGCATTTGCACACTTCTTCCTGTCGACATAATTCCCTTAATTTAACTATTCAACACATAATTTCCTTTCTTCCCCTATCAATATGTCATTCATATTCACCTAGAACACCTGATACCTTGTCCCTTACTATATGTATTCAGTAAGTATTCTCAATTTTGGCAGCATTGAAAAGTGAGAATAATAAACCAAGAGTAATTTAAGCACAAATTTATTAATTCTTGTCCATTGGGGAAACAATAACATGATGAATAATTTTGTAATTTAAAAATAATAGATGTAACACACAAAGAAAAGATTCATTCATAAGTAGGATAAGTATCATTGAATTGTATCAATTAGATATTCTTAGGGAAAAAGCCACAGGAATCAAGAAGGATTAATAAGTGAAGGATTATGAAGAACTGTTTGAAGGAGTAGGGTCTGGTTATTGTTGAGATGCCTTATCTCTGCATTTGACCTAATGAACTCGTCGGTTAAGATTGATATCTTTTTTGTCATTTCAATATTTTAAGTTTTAAGCATTTTATTTTCACATGGGCTTCCTTTGGAGAGATGATAAATTATCTCCTGAAGCTTTCTTATCTCTTCAGCCTTGGAAGCTAAATTTCCCTTTAGTTCTTATATTTCCTTGTTGATCCCCATTTGATAAACAGTACCTAATTTGATACATTCAGTCTGTACTAATGTCTCCATTCAAAGTATCTGAAGCACTGTCCCTTTTGTTTCATTCTCATCGACAATACCAAATCGGTCAATTAACTTGTTCAACCAATATACATAAGGCATGCCATGCTTTCCATCCTTTCAAAGAATTACTTTGTGAATTTGTTCCATCATTAATGCAGGTAGATTAATAAATTCAAAGATACTAAGGCATTTCATTACATACAACTTAGTGGATAAGGTAATGCTTTTTCTTTTGTTACCTAGGCAGAATCACCTTGTTCACAAAGTCAAAGACCAATTGAAACTCACTCTTGAGTGATTTCCTATTCGTTGTATCCATAGATTTCCCCTTGACCTTTGATGTATTTGCTAAGAATTTTATTAAAGGTAGTTACTTGGAGAAAATTATTAACCCATATATAGGAGCTTCAAAAATCCCTCTCAATGTTTCCTCATTCAGATTTATCTTCTTTCCTTAGACCTGTGCAATTAGATGCATCCCAACTTTTGAGAATTCCAAAGTGAAATAGAATTCCCTGACTATTTCACCAAAAGAAGTAGGAACAGGTCCTTCCATGAGATACATTCACACTTGATTCTTAACAAGCTCAACAAGTTCCTCCATACCAAGTTCTGTTAGCACGTTTGAATAAAAAATCCTTCTAGATAAAACCTTTTGATTCCTCAAGAACCTATTTCTATTTTTCTTATATACAACATTATTTTTCTCCACATTCTTTCTTCTAGTATAAGTAATCGCAAATTCCTTTTAAGATACTTTTATCTTCTTAGGACCAGGTCCCTCAATTGTCAGCTACATCTCAATAAAACTTTCAGACCATTTTCCAAAATTTTAGGTGTTTTACTGACATCAGTTTTCTTGTTATCAACTACACTTTTTCCTGAACAATTTTACAACATGATGAGATTTTTAGCGACTCAGGTTTCGTCCATCACATCATCATCAGAATAGTTTTAAAGATTAAGGGATGATTCTTCGTTGACATGTTAAGTGATGAAGGAGTTAAACTTTGGGAGAATAGAGAAGAGGGATATTTTTCAAGAAGGTTTAGGAAGGGATTGTTAACAATACTAAGCTCAGTATCCTTTGACGACAGTAAAATAAGAGAGTTTCAACCATCAGAAAGTTTATTTTCTTTGTTGGTATATTTAGGATTTAGTTTTTTCCTTTTGATGGAAGAAAGAGTGATTTCAGCTGGATTTAAGGGAACAATAGGAAGAAGAAAGGGTTTTCTATGGGAATAAGATATGATCAATGTCAGATTTTTAGGTGACTTACCTCCCCTTTCTGAATAAGACAATGTTGTTTTGATACCAGGAGAAGAAGGATGTATTTTTTTCTTAATAGACCAGACAAAATTTACAAATACAAGTTACTAACCTAAGATATGGGACCAGGTCCCTCTCTAGTTCGAATGAATCTCCAGTTTTGTTCTTATCACATCTATCAAACTTCAAAGTTGTTCTGATGGGTGTATACCTACACGGGTATGGTACTACTGAGTTAGACCAATATGTACTAATTTTATCAAGGATGCCTGCATCCTAAACATAGCCAATTTTGTGAAGAGATATTGATTCACTTGATAGTAGGTCAGGCTGATTCCATTTTCTGCATTTCAACATAAAATATCATCAAATCTAACAATAGTTGCTTATAAACTAGCATTTATCTTTGTTAAAAGTGCAAAATATTTCATCAAATACCAACACATCAATATCTATGCCATTTGTTAAAAGTTCTATCACTACAAAAAAAAATAGTTATGTACAAAAGTTTAAAATAATTTTATTTAGAATACAAAATAAGGAAAGAAAGGTATAGATAAATTTTAGTCAAATACAGAGTAATAGTTCCTATACCTGTCCAGCTACAAGTTAGCCCTTATCTTTTGTCTAAAAAAATACTTTGGTTCTGTTTTATTTCGGGTGTCTAGAGTTGGCTTCAAGAAAAATTGGGTTTGTAGTGGACAACATGGGTTTGAAATATGATATACATTAAAAGCCTAAATTACTACTAAACTACCACATTTCCAGATTATTTCGAGTTGAACAATATGAGTCACGACATCGAAAACCTAAATAATTTAATATCAATGAGAAAGTATGCCATTAATGCAAATTACAGAAAGTAAACACATGAGTACCAAAATTTAAATATTACTAACCATTAAAATTTTTTGATAGTTGGCAATATATGTTAATCAAATTGTCCAATTTTTGTTAGAATCTAAATAGATCCCAACAGAGTCGCTATTTTTTTTTATCTATCTTCAGAATCGTTTGTTTTACAGGAAAATTATTTTCTACATTTTAAACTATTTTAAAATTTAAAGAAAGTTCTAAAATGATTTGATAAAAATGTTGATTCTACTAAATTAATTAAGGAAAATTAAATAACCTAAAAGAATTTTAAAGACATACATACACACAAAATTTTTTAATTCTAGATAAAATGGGTGAGCATTCAAGTAATGTGTTAAGAAGAATTTTAAGACACTCAAGAACGTACATTTGAAAACAATTTTCCAAAAATAATTTGACTAACTTAAGAATAATAGCTAACTTTTAAAGGTCCTCAGAGTAAAATTAATATTATTCAAAATCCAATTTTGGAATAAAGAAACATTTCTTGACATTCAATGAGAGACGTTGCAGACTATGTTGACAATGACGTAAAAGAAATGCCGACAGCTAGCAAATTCTATTTTCTAACGAGGTTAAGACGTGATGTAAAAAATGGAAACAAAGAGATGTGGGGACTCAATGGAGTAGACATTAAAATAAGTAAAAACCATATTTTAGGGAAATGGAAACAAGGTGATTACTTATCCAATTTAAACAAATAAAATTAACCAAAGAGATTTCAAACAAATAAAAGGAAAAGATAAATTAAAAATGTCAAAACTTTAGGAATTAATAAATATTAATTAATTTAGAATTTTAAAAGATAATATAAACAATTATGAAGAATGAATTACAAATGAAACAAAAGGAAGGGAAGTGTAACACCCAACATTTTCGGACTAGACTTTGAACCGTCGTTCCTATGTGTGAAAACTCTAATCCCATGATGTGTATGTGAATATATGTGTTATGATAATTATGCCAGTGTTAAATGTTTTATAGGTGAAAAATGTTCATAGAAATCACTTAGAGTAAAATTGAGCTAAGAGTCTTTGATTCGGCCAAACTTTGGTAGTAAACTCTACAAGGGTAGACCTTGAATGTGTATAACTTTTGTTATATGTGGATTTATGCATCTCAAGAACAACTAGATTATAGATAATTTAGTTATCTTTCCAACTATACAAATTTTGCCTTAATTCGATAACCGAGAAAAAAGTTATGCCCATTTTCATGAGAGGCAGTAAGGGGTTGCGCTTGTGGTCGGGTCGTGAGAGCTACTCCACTTGATTAGGGGTTGTGCTACGGAGTTTATTCCTGCACTATTGACACTTCTTAAGGATCAAGGGGTACTTTAGTCCTTTCCCCTCATACCCAAACTTCCAAAGCACGAATTATAACTCCCAAGAGGGCATTATTTGCCCATCATCGTCAAAGCAACTCACGTAAAAAACATCCCCTTTACCAAGAACAATAATCTAAGCTTCTTCTCTCAAGAACACAATTATTCAAGCTTCAATTTCAATATTCCTTCACAAATTTGTTCAATTAAGGTATGTGGGATGTTCATTCATGGGTCCCCTTTCACCCATGGTGACCAAAAACATTTTTTTCAACTAAAGTATTGATTTTTCTCTTATTATGGAGTTTTAAATATTAAAGATGAGTTTTAATTCATGTTTCTCCTTTGTAGTTTGACTTAATTCATGTACATGAATGACTCCTAGACAAGTTGTGTTATCTCATGCTTTAATCTTCAATATCTCAAGTTATATTCAAGTGAATTAATGTTATATTATCAAGTTATGATCTTGTTAAAGACATTCTCATGTTCAAGCTCATGATTTACATATGTTTGATGAAATGTCTATGTTGTTGGTATTTTAACCATGATTACACACTACCACATTTCAAGTTTGATATTGTATTTTCTTGCTCATTTAGTGTTGGTGGGTTATGAACACCCGATACCTTTATGTTTTATATGATCTCAAATTTTCAAGTAATGATTTTGTTAAAGCATGTGTATTATTTTTTTCTTATTTGATATAATCATGATGAGCATTTAAAGAAATAAAGTTCAGTTAAACTTAGTTTAGTTCAGTACCAGTGTTATTTCAGTTGGGAGTAGGATTTAGTACCGAGCGAACCTAGGGATAGGGGATTAACTGCCAGTTTTGACTAGGTCCTTAGTAGCAATCCCTAAGTTCCAGAACTACGTAGACAGCATAGGATTATTGGATGTCACCGGCCATTTTAGGACTGACTCTCTCTTAAGGGTCACCTGCCAGTTTAGGACTGACTCCCTAGTCCTTTGGGACCTATGATTACTGGATCTACATAGCCACTACTACTACCCTTGGCATGATACTGACACCCTTCCAACTGGGATTACAGGTTAGACCCTAATTATCTCTGATTGGGGCATGTCGGTTACATGTTATCTCACATAATTTCAGTCAGTATTCAGCTTATCTCAGTTTAGGTTTGCATGACCAAGTAGACAGACTTCAGATATTAGTTATTTAGATATTCAAATTATTTTAGTACATGCGTTATTTTGTCTTGCATTCTCAGATTTACATGTTCATGTTATCATGCTCAGTATCTATACATGACCCTCAGTGCGGTTTTCAGTCTATCCATATTTACATGAGACTTATATACAATATCCAGTTCTACCGCTTCCTAGCTTCAGTTATATTCATTATACAAAAGTAAATATTTAAGAAACTAAGTGTTGTGATTCACCATCTTATAAGATTATATTTGTTGCACATGTTTTAAGATACTTCATCTATTAGTTTACTTTAGTCTCTTGGGGAGTCTACTTGCACTTAGCATGCATGTTCTATGATTTTGTACGTAATCTATTTTAATTATTGCATTAACCCCCAATTACTCAGTACATTCCAGAAGTATTAATCCTTATATATGTCTATGTGCTATATTATCTCATAATGTAGGTACTCATGTAGCCTACACATCAAAATTAGATAGTTTGCAGTTTCTAACCAATAGGTGATGAGTTATCATATTTTGGGGACTCCAGTTAGTTTAAATTTATGTATTATATTGTATTATTCATATATATTGATTAGTTGTAGTTGGAGGCATGTCCCAGCCATCTATAGCCAGTATAGTAGAGGCTTTATGGATAGTCAGTCAGAGTCATGAAATGTAAATTCCAGTTCTTTCTTTAGTTTTATCATGATGTAAATTTTATTAGTATTATACTTATTCATATTTCCTTATGATCATGTTTCCTTTCAATGAATTTAGTTTTTATATAATTTAAATCAGTTGCTCAAGCAGTATGCCAGTACATGGGTTAGCTTGGGATAACTTGTAATTCCAAGAAACGTGTTACGACAAGGGGTAGTCTCATGTCGTGAAAGGAAGTTAGAGGTTGTGACCTTGATTTGGCCCATTTAAATTGTACCCAAAAGCTTACTTGGCCCATTTCACACTGGTATATCGGTGTGTATATCAGATAGAAATATTATATTTTTCCTTGCATATATTTTGTGTATATGAATGTATATCAGCTAGATATTAATTTGTTTTGGATTTCCACCTATATAATAGCTTCCCTTTATAATTTGTCTTATATCACCTGTATTTGTTGTATACTAAGTGTAGATCAATTCTATTTCTCGTGTATTTGTTTATATAGGGATTGCTATAAGGCTTGACTTGATGATGTCATACGACTTTAGACCAGCAGATATTGTAAGTAAAATGAGCTCGTTAGGCCTATAGGAGTGTTACATTTTAATACAATAGGAAAAAATTACTATATATTATCATGAAATTTAAATAAACCTCATAACAACAAATTCTCTACAACTTTTAACCCAATTAATGACATCATTTGACTAGTTCAGAATCTATGTTATAATTTTAACATCTTGTCGAACCTTTGGGGGTTTGAACCACACAGTGAAGGACCAGGTCCCTCAAAGTCAGTCTCAAGCGATAAAACAGTAAAGGAATTAGGACGTGCTAAAAATTTAAAGGCAATGTAGGAAAGTAAGAACACAAGATTTTAACGTGGAAACCCAGGAAGGAAAAAACAACTGTTTTCCCTCATAAGCACCAATCAAATCCACTATAATTAACATCTTAATTACAGTCAAGATTTAATCCTACCTCTAGGATCCTTTGGCTTATAGCAACCTATTACACGATCATATTGGTAACTCTACCAAGGACCCTCTACACTTATTAACTCTAATCAGTCTCAAGCTTGGGAAACTCTACCTAAGAAGCTCTCTAAACATAAGAAACACTACTCATATAATCATGAGTAGTTGGGTTACAAATCAGTACTCACTCAAGATAAAGTTCAATTTACGCCAGCATAAATCACGAAACTTGAGCAATTTTGAAATGGGGTTTTGCTACCTCTCTTTTACTCTTTAGAATTTGAAAAAACCATTTGATAAAAAGTTTTCTCTTTCCTTTTATAGCTAAGTGATGATTACGTCCAAAATATCATTGGACCAATTGTCCAAGTTTGTACAAAATAACAACTGTAAGTTTGTTAAACATGCATACAAAACTTTGCAGAGACCATGTGCCAGCTGTACTATACCTCGCATGTCAAGGGACCTGGTCCCTTGCAGTTGAGCTGCTTATCATCAAAACTAAATAGAAAAATTCCCCCCTTTTTTATAATGATAAAACAAACCATATAGTTTGATAATCAGTGCACATTCTTCATACTTAATCAGTCTAATTATCTCCAAAAGAAGAATGTTCCCCATATCATCATGCTTTCTTCTTCATGCAACATAGGGACCTGGTCCCTTGTTTTCATATGCACCAAAAAATTTTGATTTCTTACATTTCTTCCCCATGTCATTATGCATCTTCAATTTGTGCATTTTCACATTGAACATTTCTTCCCTCTGTCATCATCCACCAACTCAACTCATTTGGTACCTGTTCCTGGTTCTTTCAATAAGAATTTATTATTCCCCCTTTTGGCATCATTGAAAAGGAGCAACAGAAAACCATAAGTAGAAATTAGTGCAGGCTAATTAAATCACAGACACTTGGAAATACTATCATGAAGAATAACTTAAAACAAGGAGACGGATGAGGTACACAAACCAAATTCATTCATATTAAAAAGAAAGATTAGTACTAGTACAATCATACTAAAATAATATATAAAATATGCTATGTTTAAGAGCTAACACTAGGAGCAAAATATGAATGTGACACTAGATTGATCATGGTATAGGGATAATAAGACTTAGGTAGAGGGAGGTTTATAGGAATAGGACTTAAGCAACATCTCCATTCTTGCATTTTCAGCACTGTGGGCATCCAACAATTATTTAGTGAGAACCTTCATTTCAGCATTCAGTTCTTTAACTTCACTAGTCGGTTCTTATTTTTTCCAGGAGAGTTGCATTTTCAGATGCATCTTCATCTGTGGCACAACTGTTGCGGGAACCTGCTTAGATGTTTCGAGATAGTTGGGAAACTGTATGTCTGAACATATGTTATAAGACAACATAGCGCAAGGGAAAAGTATGCGATCAATACTTTGAATGAACTGGTACATGAGGTAAGGACTATCTGAAATACATAAGGCAACTGAACATGGACGCATGAATCTTGAAAACTGAGAAAGCAAGACGAAGTAAATCATATACTGAAATGATCTAAGTAACTTAATAGCTGAATAATGTACTAAAATCTGTCTACTTGGTCAAGCAAGCCTGAACTGAGAAAAACTAAGTACTATTTGAAATTGTGGGAGCTATCATGTAATTGACATACCCTAATATGATCTAATTGGGGTCCAACTTGTAACACTAGTTGGAAGGGTGTCAGTACGTTTGCACGGGTACTTACACATGGCTATGTCGATCCACTAATTTGATGTCCCGAAGGACTAGGGAGTCAGTCCTAAACTGGCGGATGACCCCTAAGAGAGTGTCAGTCCTAAACTGATGGGTGACATATCCTAATCCTACGCTGGCAACGTTGTTCTGGAACTTAGTGACTGCTACTAAGGACCCAGTACTAACTGGCGGGTGAGTCCCCATCCCTAGGTTCGCTCAGTGCTAGATCCTACTCCCAACTTAATGACTCTGGTGTTATAAATCATTTAACATGACATGGTACTGTATTGATAAGATCTCAACATAAACAAGGTAGTCTAAATATGGTAATAAATATCATGACTTGTCTGACTTATTACTTGAAAAAAAAGTGTATAAACAGATAGCTATCGGGTGTTCATAACGCTCCAGCACTTAGTTATGACAAAATACGTAAGCAATACTTAAAATAGTGGTATAAAAATCATAATTGAACGACCCAAAACATAAAACATTTCATTAAGCTAGTGAATTTCATAAATTGGAACATAGGAATGAGTTAAACTTGGCAAGAACATATATACACACTTGAATTAATGCATGAATTAGATAAGTTAACATGGAATCATATGCATAAGGACTTGAATTCAAAGCATTACTTTACCTAATTTACAAGGGATTATAAGTGGACATGGATTGAATTCAAATTACTTAGGAAAAACATGGATTAAACGCACCTTGAACATGTGAAATTCCATAATGAAAGAAAAATTCATGCTTTAATCAAAGAAAGGATTTTTGGGCTCAATGGGGGTAAAGGAACGCATTGATGAATACCCCACATACCTTATTAAATGTATTCTTGAGGCAATCTTGAAATCAAACCTAAAATCCTTGTGTTCTAGAGGGAGAAAGATTTAATTTCCCCTAGATTTCATTAACCAAGAGCCTGGACGGAAGGCACCAACGTGTTGCACCCTTTACTCCATGGAAGAGAGCAACACGCCGCGTCACTAGCTCCGTGGGAGAGAGCAACGCTCCGTGGACCCTATCACTGTGGGAGAGACCATCATACAGTAGGTAAATCGTGAGGGATCACTATCTCAGCTACACAAACATGCCCCAAACCCTATTAAAAAATTCTAAAACTCTCCCAAGACATACCTTTAACCTCCCTAAACATGAATCAACTCCAACCACCCAATAGGAAACCTAACATCCTACCATACAAGGCCTCAAATAGAGCCATACCAATGTTAGACTAATAATGGTTTTTGTAGGAAAATTTTATGAGAGGCAAGTGGTCAACCCAACTACCACCAAAGTCAATCACACAAGATCAAAGCATATCCTCTAATGTATAAATGATTTTCTTAGCTTGCCCATCCTCCTGCGGGTGGAAAGTAGTACTAAGGCTCTCCTTAGTCTAAAATCCTCCCTGAAAGGAATGGCAAAAGTAAGATGAAAACGAGTACATAAATCATATATGATGGAAATTAGAGTGTCATCCAACTTCACTATCTCTTCAACGAAGAGCATAGTGTAACCTTCGACCTAATAGTTAGTCCTTATTTGAAAGAAGTGAGGGGACTTAGTCATCCTATCAACGATGACCCAAATATAATCATACTAATGGCAAGACCGTGGGAGACTAGTAATGAAATCCATATTAATTATTTCTCACTTCCATAAAGGCAGCTCATTTTCTTGAAATAATCTGTGGGGCCTCAAAAGCTCAACTTTCACTTGCTGACACACCATGCACTTAGCCCTAAAATTGGCCACATCTCTCTTCATGTTATTCCACCAATAAATTTCTCTCAAGTTATGATACATCTTTGTCGAACCAGGATGAATCATATAATGCGACTCATGAGCTTCTTCCACAATTCTTCCTCGCCACCGTCAACATCGGGAACACATAATCTACCTTAGTACCTCAAGATACCATCACCACCAATCTCAAAAACCATCATTTTCTGCCTACCTACATTCTCCTTGATTTGCATTAAGATAGGGTCCAACACATTCTTCACCTTTACCTAAGCAACAAGAGATGACTTTGCCACCTCTTGAAAATTTAGACCACCATCCTCGAAATTAAAGATATAGACTACAAGATTAACCAAATAGTGAATGTCCTTCACCAAATCCCGCTTATCCTCATCCACATGAGATAAGATCCACATGGACAACCTACTAAGAGAATCAATAACAACATTAGCTTTACCTGGATTATAATAGAGAATTATCCCATAGTTCTTTAGCAACTGAAGCCACTTTCTTTGCCTGAGATTTAGCTTCTTTTGAGTAAACACGTATTGCAGGTTCTTATGATCATAATAAATATCCACATGGGCCCCAAATAAATAATGTTGTGAAATCTTTAATACAAACATCACAGCTAACAATTCCAAATTATAGGTCGTATAATTCTTCTTATTAACCTTTAACAATCTAGAAGCATATGTAATCACCTTGCCGTGCTACATCAATACACAACCCAGTTCCACCTGGCACGCATCATAATAGACAGCAAAACCATCAGTACCCTTGGGTAGAGTCAAGACCAGAGCTGAAGTTAACCTATCCTTCAACTTCTCAAAACTACCTCCACGAGCATCTGACACAAGAACTTCACCTTCTTCTGAGTCAAATAGTCAATAAGGCAGCAATGGAATAGAAACTTTCCAAAAACCTCCTATAATAATCCGCTAAGCCGAAGAAGCTCCGAATGTCAGTTGAAGTCATGGGTTTATGCCACTTCTTCACCATCACAACTTTCTGTGGATCCACCATGATCCCTTTACTAGATAGAACATGACCTGGATATGTCACATTATTTAACCATAACTCATACTTTGAGAACTTCACAAACAATCCCTGATCTTTCAAGGTTTGCAACATAAGGTAGAGATGATCAACATGAGCTACCTCACTTTTAGAATACACCAACATATCATCAATAAATACAATTATAAACAAATCAAAGAACTAAAGGAATATCCAGTTCATAAGATCCACAAATGTCGTCGGGAAATTAGTCAAACTAAAGAACATCACCAAAAACACAAAATAACCATATTGGATTTGGAAAGCAGTCTTAGGAATATTTGCTTCCTAAATCTTCTACTGATGGTAACCCAACCGAAGATCAAACTTGGAGAAGTACTTAGCACCCTGATGTTGATCAAATATATCATCATTCCTAGGAAGTAGGTACTTATTCTTCACAGTCAGCTTATTCAACTGGCGGTAATCTATACACATCCGAAGGGACCCATCCTTATTGCACAGGAAAAGCATGGGAGGACCCCACAGATACACACTAGGGAGAATAAAACCCTTGACTAGAAGATCTTTTAACTGCTCCTTGAGTTCTTTCAACTCAGTCGGAGCCATTCTAATAGCAGGGATAAAAAGAGGACGAGTGTCTAGGAAAAGATCAATCAAAAAATCAATTTCTCTATCGGGAGGAACACCAGAAAGATCATCAGGGAACACCTCAGAAAATTCAAAGACAAAGGAATAGTTTACAAAGAAAGACCTTTGGATATAGAATCTTTAATATGTACTAAGTGATAGAGGCATCCCTTAGTAACCTATTTTCAGGCTATAGGATATGAAATGAACCTTTCTTTAGACACTAGGAAGCTACCTTCCCACTCTATCACTGGCTCATTAAGAAAGTGGTAACTAACCCTTCAGGCCCTAAAATCAAGAGATGCATAAAACTAAAACAACTAATCCATCCCAAAATAACATCAAAGTCTAATATGTCAAACTCTATCAGGTTCACCAAAGTATCCCTTCCACAAAACGACATCACACAACCCCTAAAGATCCTCTTAGCCACAATGGAGTGACCCACTGTGGTGGACACAAAGAAGGGATCTGGAATACACATAGGATTAAAACCAAAATGATAGCCATATAAGGAGTCACATAAGAGAGGGTATACCTGAGATCAAGTAGAAAATATAAATCATGAGAGAAAAGTTTGAGTGTACCACTATCAACATCGAGGGACACCTCAAAATCTTGGCTAGTGGTAAGAGAATATAGAAGGTTTCGACTAGTACCGAAGTCAGAAGCAGAAATAGCACCATTTGGTGAAGGAGCTAATGGAGTAGGAACGGGAATATTATTTGCCCCTGGCGCAATCCTAGAATGACAATCCATCTGCTTATGACCAATCTGTCCATAACTAAAGCATTGATTCCTCCTGTTCTCACACAGACCATAGTGCAACTTACCATAGAATATAGAGCGGATATAATGGTGCTGAATGGGCCCCACTGGCCTGAGATTGGACACCCTATGCTAAAAAATATTGATCATCATACGACTTTGGGTAAGGAGCACTAGAAGTTGAATAGGAGTTTTGACTCCCCCAGTTCCTCTTTTAAGACCATTTCCCATAAATATTACTCCACTGTTGGCCTTTGCCTTACTCTGAATATATAAATCTTATACACTACCTTTCCCCTTTCTCAACTTGCTTTTTTTTCCTCTTTGACTTGTTTTATATACACTACAAGTCTAGAGATATCCATAACCCTGTTCAACAAGGGAGCCTTGCTCTCTAAAAATAAATCGCGAGACAACCTAGAAGAAAATTTCCTTATTCTAGCCCACATGATATACATTAACTTAGAATTATATCATGATAACTGATAGAATTTCAAGGCATACTACTTTATCATCATCCTACCTTGATTTAGATTTATGAATTCCTGAACCTTCATATTCCTCAACTCATTAGGAAAGAAGCGATTAGGAAAAACAATAGAGAAGTCATCCCACAAAGCAAATTCAGCATCATAACACCTAGACTGGACCTATTCCTTATACCACTAGTATAAGGAAAAGCAAATTCCTAAATTTTTCCATCGACATTTCTAAATTCAAAGCGATCTGGAAAAACAAAATGATTGGCAATGAATTCTAAACCCTCAACATCGCTAGCATATATTACTTGAAAGATCTTTTCCTTTTTATATATGAACCCTTGAGGATCCTTTAACATTAGTATCGGTTAAAGTTTAAGGGTGCAACCTCATCAACTGGCTAACTCTGTTAGCCTGAGGAGAACTCGCAACAATACCATCAGGACCCAACTGTTGTAACTGAGATGTCACCAATTGGGTCAGCAGATGAATAGAGCAACAGAACTCAGCGTTGGTAGCATCTCCCTAAGGTAAATGAGCATTAGTATCACCCTTGGGAGTAGGATCAGTAGAGATTGATGGAATTCCATGGAGTCAATTAGAATTAAAGGCCTTAGACCGAGTCTGTGCCCCAGATATTGGAGATCTCCATCAACATTATCCACAGACGGAACTAAAGAGTTTTCACAAATATCAAATCTACTTGGAGGCACGATCTGAAAGGCGACCAAATGAGAATTATAGAGATTTGGGACCTTTGACTCTATAGACTAAAAATAATATAATAAGAAAGGGAAATATTCCTAAATGCCTTATATCTTCTACCTTATAAGTGAGGTATGCTACACACCTATCAAAGAAAGTCTATTAGACACGGCTTCGTGGACACCCAATTGACCATGAACCTGAGCTCTAATACAAACTTTGTCATGACCCAAACTAGGCCTGTCCATGACGGGTATATCATGTTCAACGAGGACGGAAGACCACCCCCTAAACCAAAACAAATAGAACACAAATACCCCCAACATCAAATGAATTTCGAACATATAACAGGATAGCATAAGTTATGCTCAAGGAATCTATGACATGTCTATAGATGATAACCAACAAAAAATGACAAGCTAATAGCACCCAAGCCCACAGTAATGAAACAAAGCCTTCTAAACAAAACTCAAATCAATAAAGTATCGGTGCATGCGCCTAGACCTGACAATGACAACGGTAATGTTAATGACAATGTAAAATCTCAACTCTACTCTATGAAGGAACTGATGAAATGTTTAAGTCTTTCAGAGAATGGAAGCTTAGCACTTCACCACACAAACTGATGAATCGATCCTATCCACCTAACTCTACCCAGGAAAAGTAGAAGTATCTTTGGTGCTACATTGAATAGGGATACAACATCCAAAGAAGGTTAATGGGGTGAACACTAGCATGAAACTTAGGGATAGGAAATAAAATAATGTCAACTCTAACCATTTCAAATACCATATGAACCACATCATAATAAATAAATAAATAACATTTTGGGATAGGGAACAAGTCTTAGCATACCCATTAACACTTTAGCCTGGATTGTATAGCTGAACTTTCATACCATAAGAAGGCAGCCACCGGCTATATAGGTCTAGATCTCCCCTTGTTGGAAGGGACCTAGTACGTGTAGCCACACAAACCAGTAGATGTACATATGCACCATGGGGGACTCTTACCTTCGACCATACTAAGGTGACTGAGCACCTAATCATGTAATATAATATGGGGGACTTGAACTCCTAGCCTTAAATAAGGGGAATCAAACCACCCGGTCACTTAGACCCCTGCGTCGGCAACTGCGGTTTCCAGTGCTGGTCCTTAGGGACCTCTAGTTGTATGACTCAACTACACAACCCTTATTAAATCTTAATTAAATAATTTATCACACATTCCCATTCATTGAACCATAATTACACATTTAGGCATACATAATTGGTATCATCATACCAACTAGACTTGTAAGGTAACATCAACATATCAAACTAACACAAACTAAACCAGGTCCTAGTCATGTTGGGCATCTCAAGTCCGATCCGGATCGGAGAATGCCCTTAATACCTAACCTTAACTGCCTTGTACCCTATGTTGGATGAATTCTGAACATATAACAAGATAGAATAGTTATAATAGAAAGGAATTTAACAAAGTTCATTACCATAACTATCCAGATATCCAACAAAGCATCCAACAGATGTCATCCCCAATACCAATACCAATACCAATTCTAAGGTTGACACCAACACCGACACCGCCTATGTAATAGTAGTCACACAAAGCCTCTAACTGAAATCCAAGAAAATTCGGTCGGGACATACAGCCGACCATAGCCAAACCTAAAGTCCAAGAAAAAAACAAAAGTATGAAAGGAAGTCCATAGCAAGAAGTTTATTCTTTTGAAGTATGGAAGCTCACCATTTCATGACACGACCCAAACCAAGGCCTTATCGTAATGGGCATCCCAAGTCCATCCAGGACCAGGGACCACCCTTATTACCTAACTCAACCTCTAATTATGCATACCCTGAGTCAGATGAATTTCGACTGTATACCAAAATAGTGTTTATTACCATTCCAGACTATGGGATAGATCGATAACCGTGACCAACCCAAATAAGTCCAACCATCCAATAGCAACCAACAACTATAACCAAACTGATAAAATAATCAAGTTCCTATCCATCAAATAAAATAAAAGGATGTAACATTCATAAATTCAATCGAACGGTATCAGCCCCAATACTAAGGCTGACACCACTACCGACACCGCCCATTCCAACCTATAGTAGTCACGCAAAGCCTCTAACCAAAAGAAAACAATATCCTATTTTGACATGCCCCCAACCATAGCTGAAACCAATTTCCATAGAATAACCAAAGTATGTAAAGACATCCATGATATGAAATAGAGCCTTCCAAAATAAAGAATCCTACCACTTGAATCCAATAGATGATCCCGAATCTGATTATTAAGTAGGAGGGGTAGAATGGTCAGTTCATGCATCATGTGGGGATACAACTGCCCAAAGATGGATTAGTGGGTGAAAGCTCCCTTGAACTCAGGATAAGGATAAAAAATACCATCCAGTAAAAGCAAGTAAAACCAACCATAAGCATATAAACCATATATATATATATATAACCATGCCTAGAAAGAGAGTCAGGTTTAAAATGCTATTAAACCATTAGCAGGTATGTGTAGCTTAACCATCCTAAAACTACCCACGAGCTATATAGGTCCTACGTAACCCCCTGAAAGGGACTCAATATGTCTATCCACATGAACCAGAGATACCATAATGGTAGGGGATTCTCAAGTACACTTCTCTCTCCATGATATATATGCATAGTGTACTTAGAGGATTTCCATGTACCTCATAGTATCATATATGGTCAATATAACCAACCCTCAAATCGGCAAACTTAAGTTTCCAGTGTTTGTCCATTCGACTTAAACCTTCACGGTTAGCTATCACAACCCTTCATTATTTTCCAATTAAAACCATTACCATCAAACTAAACCATTATTCCATTTATTTTACTAACCAAGTAAACCGAGTAGTAGTATAGTCATACAGACTATAGCTTGCAAGCAATGTCCTTAGACAACCTTTTTATGTAATAGTATTCCCATGTACCTATAGATTTCATTATAAATTTAACTTGGGGAAATCCCATGTACCCCACAAGTATTCCATTATTAAGTTTGCTAGGGGGAATCTCATTTACCCCCAAAAGTTGTTCATTATGATGTATAGGGGATTCCATTGTACCCTACAAGAAAGTTTAACTAACCATAACCATGAGCACCAAACCTTACCATTTGACCCATTTATACATTTTAGAGTTTCATTATCAAACCATACCATGAAATAGTTCCATTAAAAATCCAATAATATAGCAAAAGCATTATCATAGGCATTTTATCAAACATGTTGGAGGCATAGTGTTTCCAAAAATAATTCCAATTACCAATTAACCATTCCTATGAAACCAATTGTCCAAACCACCATTAAACCATGTAATTACATAATTAACACATGGAAAACAATAACCAAGAATTTAATGCCAAAACCTCAACATATATTTGAAACCCCCAAAACCATACAATAATCAGCCAGGAAAACATTGTATAAAACATGCCTTTAGATGGAACTGACAATGAGGTAGGAGTACATGCCTTGATTATGAAGATGATGGTAAGAAATCACCCGTACAAGCCCCAAATTGATCCTCTAGATAAAACCATAGCCTTTCTTTACCCAAGAGCCTTAGAGAGAATGAAAGAGAGTTTCTAAGTGTATAAGATTAGAATAATAGGGTAAATAATGTCCAAATAATGATATAAGTCATGGAGTATTAAGAGGTTAAGTGGGGAAATATCAAAATTACCCCCAACTTCAACAGCTTAAAATTCCTATCTGACGGTATGACTCCACCGTACCAGTTGTACCCTTTCATATGAGTGGTACCCACCACTCGTACCTTGGACCTCCATCTTTGACCCAGCACTATCCAATATATGACTTACCCAAACCATGTCGTACCCAACCATACAACTCGTACCCCTAAACCGTATCCCTGGAAGAATAGAATCAAAGTAAGTTTGAACAATCTCTTCCATATGAGTCAATGGTGTGACTCATTCCTAACTTACGAGTCATGGTGATCCACTCATACTCAAATCCAAGTTATGCTACTAAGTCTCACATTAAGTGAAGAAAAATCCAAAACCATATGACTGTCACCAATCATACGACCCATACCAACCAAGTTGTGTCAATTCTAAAAACTAATCAAATCCACCAACCAACACTGGTTAGCATACGACCAGACCATACCAACCGTACCCCATCATATGATTAGAACCAACAAGTCATATGATGTCCAGAATCTAGAAATCTAAGAAATTTTCTAAGGGTCAAATCCCAGCGTATTTCACTTCAGTCAAACACAAAGTTGTTCCCGAATCCAAGATCACTGAGCAGAAGGATTAGTATGGTTAGTTGTTGCATCACGTAGGGATACAATGCTTAAAGACTGGTTAGTGGGTGAACGCTAGCATGTAATCAGGAATAAGGACAAAATAGTTCCATTATTTAAAATCAAAGTAAATAACCATATGTAATCACATACATATATATATACATATACACTATGTCGGGAAAGGGAACCGGGTTTAGCATTCATTTAAAATCTTTACCTGTGTTGTGTATCTTTGCCATTCTATAACCACCCATGGGCTATATGGGTTTAGCTCCCCTTGTTGAAAGGGCCTTGGTGCATGTTAGTCGCACAAATTTGAGAATAAAATGTTAGATGACTAGTACATCTCCCAAAATATAAGTTTGACATGATGCAGATGGTCACCATGACCAGCCTCACACCGACAAATGTGAGTTTAAAATTTTTGTCCCCCTAAGACCGCAACCATCCACAGCTTTGCTGACACGTCTCCCTTTAAACCCCCATTAAAACCATTCACACACAGCCAACCAATTAACAAATAGTTTTTTTAATTAGGCATTAACCATTGGTATCATCATACAAAAACTAGATCTTACAAGTCTATCTATTTATGCCATACAAAAATCATTAAGCCAATTTGACTCCCAAGTTTCCAACTACACAAAAACTATGGATATCAAGGCCTTTCAAGACCATTTAAAATACTTTAAACCAATTTAGGTTCCATTACTTTTTATGTGATGATAGGATTTCAATAATAGTCAAACTATGTGATAAAAGCATTCTCATTGGCATTTTAACAAACATATTGAGGGCATATAGTTTCCAAATCCAAAACCAAGTATCAATTTACCATTCCCAGGCAACCACATGTTCAAATCACAATTACAACATAAAAACAATAAGTAAAACATGGGAAAACATTATCCCACCAAGAACAATGAAAAACCCCAATATATATTTCAATACCCAAAACAATACCATAATAGGGCCATGAAAATCAATCATTAAAATATTATTTTATTGAATTAACAATGAGGGAGGAGTAATATGACTTAGAAAATAAGGAAGATGGAGAGAAACCACCCCTTTAAGCCTTAATGGATTGCCTTGAAGAAAACCTTAACCTTTGATGAACCAAGAGTTTGAGAGAGATTTGAGAGTGTTTATAGAATATTTTACTGTAAATAATAGGTAAGAAAACTTCCAAATGTGTTTTATGTCATGGGGTCCAAAGGATTTATTAGGGGGTAATGTCAAAAATACCCTTAACTTAAACTATAAAAATGATGCAAGAGGGTACGGTTGGACCCCTCAACTTGTATCAACATTATACGAGTGGTACCCTCTACTCGTATCTTGATTAGAAAGTCGAACACCATATTTTGTCCAACATACAACTCCTTAGCCTAACTCATCACTCACTATTCGACAAGTACCCTTCAAGTCGCATCCTAAGCAGAACATCAAGACTAGATAATGGAAAACATATGATTGGGCACTATACCCCTCGTATCTTCAACATACGACTCGTATAGTGTCTTCTCGTACCTTTGACAAAACTTGGCCAGTATCATACTGGACAACATACGACTAGGGTCCCTAGACTTGTAGCCACACCATATGACTTGTATGGTGAGTTATATGATCAACGAAAGGCTCAAAACCTAGGAAATTTCCAAGGGTCAAAATCCAGAGTGTTTTAATTCTCCCCCACTTAGATCATTCATCCTTGAATGATGGAACAAGGCATTGAGTAGCACGATTAGACCCCAACTGTATCCACCCTCACCTTTATCCAAGCTAGGAAACAAAGATACTAAGGAAGTCAATCTTTCCTTTAACAAAGTTTGAAAATGAAAATATTATGAAGAACGCATACCCTAAGCATGAATTTCTAGAGCAGAAAACAGGAATGGATACTTCACTTTATGTCCTCTTCATCTTCCCATATATCTTCTTCCACCTTGTGGTTCCTCCACAGATTCTTTATCGAGGCCACATCCTTGGGCTGTAACCAGCGAACCTAATGATCCAAGATTATAATTGGGATCTCCTCATAAGATAAGCAATCTAAAGTACCAATATCCATGATATGTACAACCTGCGATGGATCACCAATACACTACCTCAACATAGAGACATGAAATATCGAGTTAATGGAGATCAAAATAGAAGGCAACTCGAACTCATATTCAACATTGCCAACCCTCCTAAAAATAATATACGAACCAACATACCTTGTACTGAGCTTTCTTTCTTCCCAAACTGCATCTCTCTCTTTATGGGAGGCACCTTCTTAAACATTCTATATCAAACTAAAACTCTAAGTCCCTTCGCCTGACATTTGCATAGGACTTTTGGCAACTTTGTGTAGCCTTAAGTCTATCACAAATAACCTCAAATTTCTCAATAGCTTGGTTAACCAAATCCGTGCCTAACATATCTGCATCTATAACCTCAAACCACCCAATAGAAGATCTATACCTCCTACCATACAAAGCTTCAAATGGAGCCATCCAACTACTAGATTGGCAGCTATTATTATAGGTAAACTTTATAAGAGGCAAATACTCAAGCCAACTACTACCATAGTCAATAACGCAAGGATGAAGCATATCCTCCAGTGTCTGAATAGTTCTTTCTGCTTGCCTATCCAACTGTGGGTGAAAAGAAGTACAAAGACTTATCTTGGTCCCCAAACCATTCTAAAATAATTGCCAAAAGTGAGATGAATATTGCATACCATGATCTAATATAATAGAAACTAGTACCTCAAGCAACTTTACAATTTCATAGAATACAACCTAGCATAATCCTCCATTGAGAAGTTAGTCCTTACTGGCAAAAATGAGTAGATGTTGTCATTCTATCCATAATGACCCAAAGAGCATCAAACTAAATTTAAGACCGAGTAAGACCGGTAACCAAATCATTATTGATCACTTCTTGCTTCCATACAGGAAACTCAATTTATTGATACAATCCTCTGGGACTCATGTGCTCAATTTCACTTACTGGCACACCATGTACTTGGCCACAAAATTAGCCACATCCTTTTTCATATTATTCCACCAATACATCTCTTTGTGTTCATGATACATTTTTATTAAACTAGGATGAATAACATAGCACTACACATACGCCTAAGCAAATATCCTCTCTCGTAATCCATCGACGTCGAGAACACATAACCTCTCTTGGTACCACAAGGTACCATCATAATAGATCTCAAAGGCCATCACCTTCTTCCCACCTACATCATCCTTGATCCTTATTAAGATAGGATCTAATATCTATTTTCCTTGATTTCAGCACCAAGAGATAATCACACCACTTCCTGCACAAATACACTACCATCCTCGAAGTCCAAAAGACGAACTCCAAGATTAGCCAGACGGTGAATGTCCTTTGCAGACTCTGACTTCTCCTTATTCACATAAGTTAGAGTCCCCATGGATAACTTTCTAAAAGCATCAGCAACCATATTAGATTTACCTGGGTGGTAGTGAAGACTCATATCATAATCTTTGAGAAGCTCAAGCCATCTTCTTTGCCTGAGGTTAAGATTTTTTTAAGTAAACACATATTATAGGATCTTATGATCTGAAAAGATATCCATATGCACCCCATACAAATAGTGACGCCAAATTTTCAATGGGAATAACACAGTTAGAAGTTCCAAGTCATGAGTCGAAGAATTCTTCTCATGCATCTTCAACTGTATAGAGGCAGAGCTATCACCTTGCCATTATGCATCAAGATGAAACCAAGACCTACACGGGATGCATCACCTTAAACCACAAATCCGTTTGTGCCTTTGGACAAGGTCAAGATGGAGCCGAAGATAGATTATCCTTTAGTTTCTGAAAATAACCCTCACAAGCATCAGACCATAGGAACTTTAGCATCTTTTAGGTTAACTTAATCAATGGGGAATCTATAGTTAAAAAACTCTCCACAAACATTCTATAGTAACCCGCTAAACCTAAGGAGCTGTGAATGTCAGTTGGTGTCGTGGGTGTAGGCCATTTCATAACTACTGCAACTTTTTATGGATCCACCATGATCCCTTTACTAGAATGATATGACCTAGAAAAGTGACAGCGTTTAACCAAAACTCAAATTTCAATAATTTATTGTACAACTTCTGCTCTTTCACGGTCTGCAACATAATGCAGAGGTGATTTTTATGAGCCACCTCACTCATAGAGTACACCAAAATGTCATCTATAAAAACTATTACAAACAAATCCAGAAAATAATGGAAGACCCTATTCATCAAACCTAGGAATATCGCAGGGGCATTGATCAACCCAAAAGACATAACCAAAAACTCAAAATGCCCATATAGGGTGCAAAAGGCATTCTTAGGGATATCCACCTCCCTAATCTTGAACTGATAATAATCGGATCAAAGATCAATTTTGGAGAAAAACTTAGCACCCTAAAGCTAATCAAATAAATCATCTATCCTTAGAAGAGGGTACTTGTTCTTTACCGTCACCTTATTCAATTATCGGTAATCAACAACATCCGAAGAGAACTATCCTTCTTATGCACAAATAACAAAGGTACACCCAATGGGGACACCCTAGGATGGATAAAAACATTGTCTAAAAGATCCTTGATTTGCTTCTTATGCTCCTTTAACTAAGTCGAGCCATTCTTAACAAGGGGAATAGAGATAGGACGAGTGTCTGAAACAAGATCAATCTAAAACTCGAACTCCTTATCAGGAGGAATACCAGGAAGGTCATTAGGAAAGAATATAGGAAATTCATCCATCACCGAGATAGAATGCAAAGAAGAACCCTCTGAGTTAGAATCTTTAAGCCGCACTAGGTGATAGAGACACCCCATGGAGATTAATCTCCAAGCTTAAAGATATGATATGAACTTCTCTTTAAGAGCTAGGTAACCACACTCTCATTCAATCATTATCTTATTAGGGAATTTATAGACAACCTTACAAGTACAATAGTCTAGGAAAGCATATCACGAGAACAACCAGTCTATCTCCAGTATGAAATCAAAATCAACCATGTCTAATTCAAACAAATCCACCAGATTTTCTTTACTATAAATATATACCACACACCCCCTATAGAATCTTATAGCTATCACAGAGTCATATACCAGGGTAGAAAAAAAGGTTCTGAAACAAACTCTAGACAAAAACCAAAATAGACATAAAAAAATAGGGTCACAAAAGAGATAAAGGACCCCGAATAAAGTAAATAGTACACATCATAGAAAAAAAGTTTCAACATACTAGTCACGACATCATGAGATTCCTAGGACTCCTTTTGGATAGTGAGAGTATAAATATTGTTCCGACTAGTGCCAGAACTAGATGGTGCACGCTTTGGTGCTAGAGCTGATGATGAAGTAACTGGAACCTTGTTCGCCCCCAAAGTAATCTTGTTCATTGGACGGTTATTAATCATGTTCACTGACTGACCATAGCTTAAGCACGTATCCCTTCATTTCTCATAATAACCCTGATGCAATCTACCACAGTAACTGTAGGGAGGATATGATGGAGATAACTGCACCCACTAGCCTAAGATTGGGAACCTTGTGTCCTAAAGTTACGACGGCCTTGGAAATATCTGTAACCCGATGGATTTGGGTAGGGAGAACTATCCGTCGAGAAAGATCCATAGTTCCCCCACTTCTTCTAGAGCCACTTCCCACTATCTCTTCCACTCTGCTATTTTCCACCACCCTACTCAAAGAACCTAAACTTCTTGCCCTGTCTCTCCTCTATCACAACCTATTTCTTCTTCTCTACCTCAACCTATTGCATGTACATAATAACCTAGACATATCCATGTTCTTGATAAATAAGGCAGCCTTACTTACCACTATAAAGTCTTTGGAAAACCCGAAAGCGAACTTTCTCATTCTATCTTTCATGATAGAAGCCATATCTGGAGCATACTGAGATAACTGGTGGAACTTTAAGTCATACTCCTTGATGGACATTTTTCCTTACTTTAAATTAATAAACTCTTTTGACTTTGCGTCCCTCAACTCCTGAGGAAAGAAGCAGTTTAGAAAAGCATTAGAAAAATCCTCCCACATAGATGACTCAGTATCATCACCCCTTGACAAACCATTCCTAGTACCATTGGTATGCCTATTGTTCAGCTGGTGGGCATAAAACTTCATGGACTCCATATTAGTGTCATGCATAATATGAAAAATCTTTTTCATCTCAACCAAAAAGCCATAAGGATCCTTCTCAACCTTGACACCAGTGAACACGGGAGGGTTCAACCTCATTATTTAGCCAACCCTTTTGGCCTCAGAAGATGAAGTAACAGAAGTACCATGCTCAACCTGTGAAGCTACCAACTGTGCCAACATATGGATAGACTGATAAAGCTTAGAGTTTGTCACTTTAGCCTGAGGAGCTTGAGAAGGACTAGAGGAAACCGGTGGAACTCGAGGAAGACAATCAGAAACTGGACCCCTAAACCGAGTTTGGACCACATAAGTAGAATGGGTCCCATCATCATTGTCCTAGGGAGGGACAAAGGAGTTTTTATGGGTTTTAGATTATCGAGGAGGCATGCTATGAAATGCAAGAACAAAAGGATTAGAGGAGAGTTAAGGACTTTAGACTCTACAACTCAAAATAGAACATAAGAAGGTGAAACATTCCTAAATGTCTCATACCCTCTCCCTTATGAGTGTGGCATGCTACACACCCTTAAAAGAGACACTAATTGTCATAAATTTGTGGACTACCACGTGAGGCTCTGATACCAATCTGACACAACCCAAATAGAGGCCTAATCATGTTGGGCATCTCAAATCCGACCCAGACCAGAGACCCCCCTAATACCCAACCATAACTGCCATGTACCCTATCTTATATAAATTTCAAATATATAACAAGATAGAATAATTATAATAGAAAGGTATTTAATAAGTTCATAACCATAACAATCCAAATATCTAACCAAGCATCCAACCGGTATTAGCCCCAATACTAATACCAATGCCAAGGCTGACACTAATATCGATACTACCCATGCCCATAGTAGTCACACAAAGACTTTAACTAAAATCCAAGAACATTCGGTCGGGACATCCCCCCTACCATATCTAAAATCAAAGTCCAAGAATGAAACAAAAGTATAAAAAGAAGTCCATAGCATGAAATGGAGTCTTCCAGAGTATGGATGCTCACCACTTTAGTTCAACACAAAGTTGTTCCTGAATCTAAGATCACTGAGCAGGAGTAGTATTATGGCCGATTCTTGCATTGCATGGGAATACAATGCCCGAAGATGGGTTAGCGGGTGAACGCTAGCATGTACTATACAATAAGGATAAAATAATGTCAGTATTCAAAATCGAAGTAAATGACCATATGAAATCACATACATACATATATGCATATATACCATACCGGTAAAAGGAACTAGTTTTAGCATGCATTTAAAACTTTTAACTGGGCTATGTAGCTTTGTTTTCCTAAATCCACCAATAGGTTATGTGGGTTCATCTCTCCCTGCTCAAATGGCCTCGGTGTGTGTTAGCCATATGAATTGTAGAAGAAAACCTGATATGACTAGTATATCTCCCAAAATATAAGTGTTACATGATGCACACGGTAACTAAAATCAACCTCACATTGGCAAATATGAATTTTGAGTGTTGGTCCCCTAAGACCGCCACCTTCCATAACTTTTCTAACATATCCGTCATTAAAACCATATTAAAACCATTCAAACACACCTAACAAATTACCAAGGAGTCCATTTAATTAGGCATTAGCTATTCTTATTGTCATACCAAAACTAGAGCTTGCAAGTCTATCTATTTATGCCATACCAAAACCATTAAACCAATTTGACTCCCAAGATTCCAATTAAACAAAAACCATGTACATCAAGGCCTTTCCAAACAATTTAAAACCCTTTAAACCAATTTAGGTTCCATTAATTTTTATGCAATGCATGGTTTTCAATAATAGTAAAACTATGTGATAAAAGAATTCTCATTGGAATTTTAACAAACATGTTAGGGCATATAGTTTCCAAAGATAAAACTAAGTATAAATTTAACATTCCCATGCAACCATATGTTCAAATCATAACTTCAACATAAAAACCATAATAAAAACCTGGGAAAACATTATCCCACCAAGAAAAAACAAAACCCCAAACATATATTCCAAACCCAAAATAATACCACAATAATGTCATGAAAATTACTCATTAAAACATGTTTTTAGTTGAAATAACAAAGAGGGAGGAGTAACATGTCGTATATAGAAAGTAAGATGGAGAGAAATCACCCCTTTAAGTCTTAATGGATTGCCTTGAAGGAAACCCTAGCCTTTATTGAACTATGACCTTGAGAGAGATTTGAGAGTGTTTAGCATGTGTTTTATTTTGAATAATAGGTTAACGAAGCCTCCAAATGGTGTTTTATGATGTGGTGTCCAAAGGAGTTATTAGGGAGAAATGTCCAAAATATCCCCAACTTAAACTGTAAAAAGGACGCAGGAGGGTACAATTGGACCCATCAACTGATATCCACATCATACGAGTGGTACCCTCTACTCGTATCATGATAAAAAAGTTGGACATCATATTCTGTCCAATATATGTCTCCTTATCCTAACCCATACCATAACCATATGAAAAGTACCCTTCACGTTGTATCCTAAGCAGAACCTCAAGGATAGATACTAGACAACATACGGTTGGACACTATACCCTTCATATCTTCAACATACGACTCAAATGGTGTCATCCGTACCTTGGATGGAACTTGGCCAATATCACACTGACCAACATATGACTAGGGTTCTTAGACCCATACCCACACCATACGACTAGTATGGTGACTCGTATGATCAACAGAATGCTCAAAACCCAGGAAATTTCTAAGGGTCAATACCCAGGGTGTTTTACCAACCAATTATCATCACTTAGGGAATTCACTACCCTTCTTGGTCCAATTATTCATTATCTTTGGGAATTACATCACCCCATAAGGATCAATTCAAAATTATTATACTTCATTAACTTTTCACATTATGCAGTAGTTCAATGTGAATACTTTTCGTATTCAAAACCAATTTCATGATAAGGGCTGAGGTTATTACCAATTCAACTGTCAATATTCATAAATTGGGGGAAAATACAATTTCCTAATTTATTCACCATACCCATGCACCCCATGAGTTCAAAACCATAATTAAAGTATGAACAATTATATGTAAACCTTAGGAAAATATTGTTCAAACTAAAATATTTAAAACCCTCAACCCATGTTCCAAAACAAACATAAAAACAATATGAATAATACTTTAAAACTTGTGCTTTTAGCAAAGTAATAATTAGGGAAGAGTAAAATGCCTGAAATACCTTAGATTATGGTGAGTATTCAACCCTTGAATCTCTCTTTGACCCTTTTCTTGGAAACCCTAAGTATGGATGCTTGAGATACTTGAGAGAGAAGAAAGATTGTTTAGAGTGTGTTATCGATGAAAAGAGGGACCCAAGTATGTTTATAGGTTAGGGGTTATTATTGGGATAATAGGGAAATGTCTAAAATACCCCCACTTAAAAAGGCTGGAAAATAAACTGCCAGTCATTACAAGTCTCACAATAACTCATCACAACTCATTGTGACTCTTCTCCATGAGTCGTTGTCAAGACAGTGTCACTAGGCACATACACTGTTAACCTTATGACTCATACACCATGGCTTGTAATGGGACACTATGACTCGTAGGATCCAATCATAGCCAACACAGAAAAAATTTAAGTATACACTTAGCATCCTATGATTTGCATATAACAAACCGTAATGAGTCGTCATGACCGTAGTTAGCCACTCGTACTCAAAGCATAAAATTTATCCATACATACTAGTCCAACTGTGATTTGGGTCCAATGACTCGGTAAGACTTCCTACGTCTCGTAGGTTAAGTCATAGTCAGGACAGTGAGGATAAAATTTCTCAAATTCTCAGAAATCAGCAAGTAGTGTGTTTGATATAGCCTCTTGAAAATTGATACCGATGTCTACGTATAGATCCGTGATACTCTATTAGACATCCTATTCTTACACCATTGACACTAATAAACCTAGTTCCTCTGTCACTAATTTGTCATGACACAAAATCCATGGGTCATGAAGGCACTTTCCGCGGCAAACCTTGACAAGTAAGCCAATCACCCAAACTGATTCACAAGGGGAAAAATCAATAATAGCGTCAAGGTAAGACTTCTAGAATGAAGACAAACCATGAAAGTATAATAAATTCATAAAGAATATAATCAATAATACATCCATAACTCCTAAAACATGATGTCAACTGCATAACAACGTATCTAGTACAACTCGAATCCAAATGAAATACATAAGAATACCAAATACTAGGGGAACTTTGTCACTAAAATTAAAGTAAGGACATGGTATTTAAGAAAGGTAGTATAAGACATCTGAATACCTGAAAATCACCCACTACCATGAGAGCTACAAATACCGCCCGAATTAAGGAACGTGGGGCGTACTAGGACATGTATCTACACTGAAAGGGTACAGTAGGGGTGAGTATTGTCCACTTGTACTCAGTAGGTATTATAGGCTGACTAAGCAAAGTAGAAAATAAAGCATACAAAATACACACCAAGGGCACGTCACTTGTAATCAAAAAATATCCCATACACCATGCACTAACAGTTCTAGAATATCACATATAAAGAAACAAATGATAACGTATTATAAGTTTAAAACATGACATGTAAATATAGAACAACAAAGGATGATATATGTATACACACAAGATCATCAAGTAAAAGTATAAGAAGACATAACAATTAGGTAAGTAATAAGTCAAACATAAATAGCATCACATCATAAACATAATAAAGTAGATACAATGAGGACGATGATAATGATGATGATGATTATGATAATGATACACGGGGATGATGCACAATCTTTGAGATCATCTAACAGACTCTATATATACATACGGAAATAGATTTCCAACGTAGGACCCATAGAGGGTTTGTCAACCCGTATACAATCCATATTTTTATATCTTCTCCCCAACACATCCCTCTGGGAGGGTTGTATAAGGTGTCACAATATCTCATCCCTGGCACATCTCTCGAAGAGGGTTTTAAAAAGGTGTTGCCAGTATTTCCCAGATGTTTCAACGATGGTACCAATATTTTATGAATGAGTATGATATGAGGATATAATGCTCACAACTAATGATAATGAGAATTTTCCACAACCAACCATGTGATGTATTTCCATAGCAAACCACAATGATATATTTCCACAACCAACCATACTGATATATTTCCACAACCACCTGAGCTAATATCCACTCATTATTTCCAGCCATCCATTAACTTCCACATGTTTCATATACTAATAAAGTATGAATATATCACAATACATAAATGGTACCACAACACACTTTTTCATCAACAAGATATATTTATTCAGATGTGTAAAAGGCTATCAATATCAGAAAGACCCCACAAAGTCTCACATATAACATAATGTCTCAAAAACTACAATTATATAACATATAGTCCCCCACACGGGCTCAACACATTAAGATATCAAAATTCATAATTAGTTCCCATCCTCTTACATGCATTTTATATAAAAAGTAACTACCCAGACCAGTGTGAAAGGGTTAAGCCATAACCTCCCACGACTGACAAAATTGGCCTGCTACACTTTAATTCCAAAGCTCTACACCTCATAAACTTATCCAACATCAACTAAAACATCAAAAAATAGAATCTACTCATCACAAAAGATGACAAATCTTATAATGCCTAGTTTCAAATCAAGGTCAAAACGGACATCCAAAATGGGTGTGTAATAAAGAAATGCAAAATCATAAAATTGTTTTAAAAATATGTTCCCCATACTTTTAGGAGTCTGCAGCTGAAAACCCAAGTAAAAATAAGATAAAAATCATATTCAAATTGAAGAAAAAACATTTTTAGGCTTTATAGAGTAAAACATTTGAAATTCATTTTAAAATCAAGATTTGAAGTTGTTTTAAAGATGATATTGAGGAAAGGCTAGTAATTATAGGATTACGAATAGTACTCAAGTGAAAATATGTTGAATTGGGGATTAATTTGAAGAAATAAAAACTTTAGGGCCTTCGGTGCCAAAATCCCCAACTTCCACTTTCAAATTTGAATTAAAAGAAGAATCTAATGTTAAAGATGGAAGAAATTAGTTGAAATGGATATAATGGAGCTAAACCATGCTTATTAATGGACAAAGTTTCTCAAATTCCTGAAACGCTTCAAATTACAGCATCACCTCTGCTAGCCCAGTCACGATCACAGCACTTAGTTCGCAATCGTGGGTGCACCAAAAACCAGCTAGGGTTTGGTTCAATCCAAGTCCCCACGGGCCCCTCAAGATTCATCTAGAATCTCGTGAATGAAAATGAACTAGGATACCCTATTAAATTTAATTCTTCGGACTCAATTGTGATATAAGAATTTTGAAAAAATGTCATTTTTACAAGGTTGACCCCCAAAACCCTAAATAACTTTCCAAATCAAGGATAAAAATGAGATTTAAAAGCCATAACACCACACCAAATATGTTACCACCCTAAAATCGACATTCTAAATCTCTATTTTGCCATCTGATGCATGGATAAAAAGATATCAACTAAAATAAAATATAAGGATCTCAAAGCCTCTAAAAAAACATAATATCGTATATTTGGCACAAAATGCATTGGCAACCATATCGATCAATGCCACACCCCAGAAATACCACAATGCAACTATAGGGAGGAAAAAATACTAGAATCACACAAAAACATAGATTTCAGATATTTTCTCAAAATTTCAGGTCATTACAAATAGTTTGCATTATGATCTTTTTGGGGCAGTGACTATAGACCCCTTCACCAGAATAATTTTAATGATACTTGATCTAGTAGTAAAAGTGGTCATATTAAGGGTAAGAAACAACATCAACAGTATGGTATGTCTTGTGAGCCTATTTAGGCATTTCTCTAAATTACTAATGGGGGCCAGACAGGTTATAGTGGGTTCATTGGTTAAGGCTCAGTGCATTATTTAGGGGGTTATCATTCAGTATTCTCATGTCATTAAGTCCCATCATGATATGTAGGTAATTCATATCAAACTTGGTTCGGTGGGGGTTATTTTGACTGGGAAAAAGTTTGACACTTTTTTAGTGAGTGTCCATATCATAGAATGATCGAGCATCAAGCCTAACTAGATTAGCCTTTTAGAAAAGTGGAACCATCGGCTTGTGGTGGTTTCTGAAGTGGTAAGTAGTTCTTAGTGCTCTCTTAGACATGGTTAGGTAGGTAAGAATAGTGGTCATTAAAGCTACCAATATAGCGGTTGGCATAAAAAGTTGTAAGCCATTCCATTTAGTCCATATGTGGAGCCATAAGACTCAGCGACTATACGTATGATTTTAGTATTTTAATAGCCATTTTATGAATTATTTGATCTGGGTTCCACTTATTCTTTTGTATTGGTATACTTGGCTTTTCAATTGGTGTTAGTTTGTTAGCTTCATCTACCCATGCATGCAGTTACTCCTATAACTAACTCTTTAGTAGTGGATCACATTTTGAGATCTTGTATGGTGACTATGAGAAAAAATAAAACTCTGGATGATCTTAAAACTTTATGTGGTTGATATCAATGTTATTCCAGACATGGAATAGTTATCCCCTTATCATAAAATCTTAGATTGCTCCTCCAAGACTATTACCCTAGTCATGCCCAGCATTCTTTAATACTTGTTACAGGGTTATAATAGTTATGTACTGGTAGTAATTATTTCTCAGTTTTGTACTAGATGGATTTTTCAAATAGTCATTTGGATTATCTTTCCTATGTCCGTGATACTAGTGCAGACACTTCTTCCTATAATTCTATCAATGAGGTCCATGAGTTTGTTGATGTCTTTCTTAATAATTTTCTTGGTCTTCCACCCCAGTGGGTCATCGATATTTCTATTAAGGTTGAGCTAGTCACTCTATATATTTCTATTTCACCAAGTTGTATGGCTCTGGCTGAGTTGAAGGAGCTAAAGGTTCAGCTCCAAGATCTGCTAAGTAGGATTTTTATAAGTCAAGTATGTCTTCATATGGTTATCCTATTATATTTTTGAAAAAAAGTTGGTACTATGCATATGTGTACTAATTGAAGATAATTAAATTAGGTGATTGATCCTAGGTGGATTGATGCACCTAATTGTCATTACATACACATGTTTAGCCTAGTATTGAGGACTTATTGTGTGCATAATATATTGTTAATTATAAAATTGAGCATTTATGTGTTATAGTACTGTTTTATGGTATATAAGGTGCGTTTGAAACAAGTTTGAAATCAATTTTATTAAATAGAGTTTAGATGAGAACACTATTGTTTCTTACTTAAGCTATGTGTTGTTCTAGTGTATCTTAATGTATTCTATTGTGTTGTATGCACTAATTCATCATGTTTAATGATATATGAGACCATGTGAGATGATAGGAGAAGTATTATGAAGCATAACAAGGTAAAATTATGGGGGAAATACACCCACCAAGTGAGGAAATCAACGGTAAAAGGAAGGAGTTGAGGTGGAAAAATCTAGAATTTTTAAGGCCATGGGCTTGCCACGCCATTGAACCTCCATGATAAGGGTTTGACACTCCCCAAGACACAAATTAAACATTGTATAATAGCATGCACATGAGTTAAGGGTGTTCCACACCCCTAAATACGCTACACAATGGGCATGACACCCCCAAGGCCACAAAATGGCCAATATTTTTCTTAATATAAAGAAAACACTTGGGTTTTATTGTAAGAAGCTTGGATTACTATTGGGGATGCAAGACACACGAGGAATGCTTCTTTTAGGGTTCTTAATCTTTTATTTATCTTAATTTTGGTATTTATACATGAAGTCCTTAATTGTGATTTTTTGTAAGAGCATTAATGGCTTAACACCATTGTTTTAGGGTTGAGGCCAAGAACATGAATACTTATTCTTTCAATTAAATTTATTTAAGTTGATTATCATGTTTGGTTGTTCATATATCCTTGATTCTACTATTCTATGGATTCACGATGCTTAGAATAAACCTATCTTTCTATTGTGAACCTGGAAAGAGGAACAATAGATTAGATCATAGGATATTTGGAGTTGGATCCTATACATAGAGAAATCAATGTTTGCATTTGCGTTTGGGATAGAAATATACCTAATTCACCCCCTATGGTTCATACACGGTATGAAATATAAATGCATCTAACTTAGTTTTGGGGATAGAAATATACCTAATTCACCACCTATTGTTCATACATGGTATGAAATATAAATGTCTCTAACTTAGTTCTCACATCCCTGCTCAACAATGTAGTTGTGGGGCTAATTTATATAGACGATTAGAGGATGACCATTCCCTAATTATGTTATCAACCCCGTGAATCAACAACAAAGATGATTAACTAAACTAAAAGGATTGTATGGCTAAGTAGGATTGATTAAAGTGCCTTGACCCTGGATTTCTCCCCATTACTGTCTGCAACACTTTACATTATCGTATTGTTTACTATTTTCTTAAATTTTAAGATCTCAACTCGCTTGGTTACCAGTAGCACTTGCTTAATCTCTTTAGTAATGCTTGAGTTATATTTTTATTGAGCACAAGTCCCTGTGGGGTCAATACTAGACTTTTAAATGACACTTTACTACTTTGTTACCACATACATTTGTGTGCGCGCTAGGACTCAACAAGTTTTTAGTGCTATTGTTGGGGAATTTAAAATTGGCAATTGTCTTACTTTTAGTTTTGCTATTTTATTTTCATAAGTGTAAGCAACTTTATGTTAGCTTCTAAATTTGTAGGTACTGTGTTGAAACATGATTAAGCTAGAAAATAAAAGGGATTTAGTTGACCCATATCCTGAACCTGAGGGACAATTACACTAGCTAAGGAGAGAAGTAGTATCTCTCTATTTCATACCTCAAATTCAACACGAAGAAGTTATCCCTGCACTAATAACTAAAGATCAACAAGCCCTCAATAAAGTTCGCAAAGTGGCAATCCCACTCACAACCAATGTTAACCCCGCCATCCATAGATCGAAACCTTAAGGTAGAATCAATCTCAAACAAAATATTGTGAATTTTCTTCACAATAGTGGGCAATTACAGTCCTATCACACAATGGTCTCTAGGTGCATCTGTAGAATTTCTTAGAGATCAGTGACACATTTATCCCCACTAGAGTCTCCATTACCTACTTCAGGCTCACTCTCTTCCCCTTCTTACTTTTTTGGGAAGCAAAGAAATGTTTGAAGGCAGAACCTTCAAACTTCATCACTACATGGGATGATCTCATGAAGAAGTTTCTCATTTGATTTGTTGTCACGGCGTAATTTTTTAGATCATGATGGAGCCTACCATAACCCAAAAGTAGGATATCCAATCCAAAATCCAAAATGGTTAGTAACGGACTACACAGCAATATAAGGAAAAAGTTACGGAATAAATAAAGTAAAGATAATTACATAATAGAATCCCAAAACCTGGTTATATTAGTACAAGGGCTTCTAATATCCCAAGAGTAAAAAAGTGAAACAACAATGGAATTGCATTGATACAACTCATCTCTTATCACAATAAAGAGATTGGCCTAATACAACAGAAAAAGATAAGTAATACTCAAAACATCAAGATTTCACTCTAAGTCTCTGAACCATGGCTACTCCGCATGATGCAAAATCAATGGCGATAACTCGTACTATGATCTACAGGATGCAGAAGTGTAGTATGAGTACCAAATGAATGGTACTCAGTAGGTAACTGACAACTAAGTATAAAAATAATGGAAACTTCACCCAAGATTCCATAAATCATATGACAGGTCAATGAGATAATAAGGAACAACTATCCCGCTCATGTTGAAGAGTCTAGCATAGTAATACTAGAACAATATAAGGGAGAACTATCCTAATCCATCTACATTCAATATACATCAATCCTATACCATATATCCTAGGTATATATATGAATAAAGAGAAAAGGCAAGGTATATAGTGGTATACAAGGCAAAGAAACGACTACAAAATATGAACAATGACAGATGTATACATATATATATATACATATGTAATCCTGAGGTCATATCAAGCATAACCTAGACCATCATATTCTCATGTTAAGACCTCATTATAATACTATCAGGATTCAATACTATCATATTCAGGGTTTCCAATCCACATGGCTAGACATGAAATAATCATGCCTAACAACGTACTCATAAGATAAAAGAGGATGTAAACATAGCTTAAATCTCAATACCAAATCAATGGCCAATCTATCATAATCTAGCCATAATAATGATCATAACAATGTTAATAACAATATCAATAACAATGAGAATAACCGACTACTTCAGACAGTCCTTTTTCTAAGTGTATGTGATTGTGGTTAGAGTCCTATGTATAGTGTGAAATGATGAACCTATAAGTGTGGAGGATCGAAGTCCCCCACTACATGCCTAATGAAAGAATGCTTGAGAATATTAATGAGCCTTGATATCTTGATTGGTATATGGTATATGCATAGGTATTGATTAGTGTATGAATATGATGGTATGTGATATATTGACTTGTTCTTGATTGATGATGTTATCTTATCACTTATCCTTGAGTTACATAATAGCATTCCAAACGTTTACCGTCTCCGGATGCTACATCCCCATGTGATGTAGGGCCCGAAGCATCTTCTTCTTTTCCTGCACAGTGATTAGACGATCAGGCAGTTCGTGCATTGACTTGAAGGGTGAGCTTCCTTACATCCAGAAGATATTCATCTTTTAGTCCTTAGCTTTAGACTTGGTATGGCTATAGTCGGGGTCTTGTCCCAACATATACATTTATTGACTTCGGTTTTGTTTAGTGGTATTGTGAACCACTGTGAACTTGGGCATATTCGGCTAGTTTTTTGAATCTCATAAAGTGTTTGTACTTGATCAAACTATGGCTCTTAATATTTCTTCTATCATATTATAGGTTGAATATTATCCAACCCTTATAATGTTGATGAATAGGTTGGGTTATGGGGAAACCTCAGGTAATGTGTGCTTGAGGTGCCCATACGACATGGCCCAGTTTTGGGTCATGTCAGAAAATTACCTAAAGGGTCAATACAATATTCACTACTAAAAGGACTTTCATATCTGAAAGTCAACAAATAGAAAGAATCCCAAAGCTCGAAAGGATGAGGTATTGGGCTTGCATGCTCCAAGCATGACTTCTCAGGTAACCTCAACGAAGAGAAAACACTTCTACAGGATTTTGCCACTAGTATCTCTTTTTCAACAAACACTCTTATTTTATTTCCAAAATAGCCAAAAGTCAACTTAACCGCTAACTGGACTCAAACTAAACCAAGAAGGTTGATTCACACACATCTGAACCACATCACATTGATACCATCTCTATATCCACATAAATAAATAAATAAAGTCTCATCCGATCCAAAATCAACCAAAATAATGAGTCAAGCCACCAAACCAAATCCAATTACACATTCCATTTAACATTTAGCACATGTTATCCACTCCAATCCAAAAGGAAAATCACTAAAGTCTCGCCCACAGAGTCTCATCAAGGAGAACTAAAGTTGATCCACTAAAAGTCCATATAGTGAACAAAAGGTTAATCTCATAAGGCTCTATCTGGGTACAGAAATGGAGATAATTGGGGGATGAAATCCATGCCAATGTTTCAACCAGATCAGATGAAAATCAAACTTAAATCTCAAAATCCTAGGTATAATTACTCATTGCTGAGTATTCTACTCCAGGATGTCTCATCCACCGAGAATGAAGCCATACTGAATAAAACTCAAGAATATTACTCCCACTTAGTAAATCATCGAACATTCCCAAAGAAAACTGAAACTTGAGGTCAAAACTGAACTAACTGATACAAGGCCCATGGGCTATCATCTGATCACTCATCATCTATGGACCAAGTATAGAAGACCAAATAGGCAACCACGGAGTAGGATCAACCAACCTATAAATGAAATCTAAACAAGGACAAGTCTAAAACAAAAGATACACACAATCTCTACAACACCAAGCTGAAAACTCAATACCAAAGATAATCACTCAGTCCTAAATATCAAAACCAAAACAAAAATGGGTAGGCATTAATTCTCCACATCTATCATACTTTCAAATTGTCATTCCAAGGATTCAAATCCAAAATTGAGAAATTAAGGCTATATCAATATCAACTATCTCAAATTGACTCTAGTAACTAAATCTGACATATCCGAGATAAATCATACCAAGACAAAGTCGAGACATATCTAGAGAGTAAAATTACCACAGGGATAACTATTGACTGATAACATAAGCAACCAACTCCTATCATCTAGATGGAACAAAATAAAGCCATGAAATAGAAATCATACAAAAGGATGAATCACTGGCTGAAAATGTATATAACCCACTCCATATCCATTGAAAGGTATGAACAATCCAAACATACTAAACAACTTCCAAAGGATGAAAACCACACCAGAAATGGCAAAAGCTCTAGCAACTCAGAAAAAAGTTAACATAAGCCAGGAACTAACAAATCCAATAGTCCATCTAGGCAAAGAAATTTCCACAGTTATAAATTACCGAGGAGAAACACTCCACTAAGCCTCACTAGGTCAAATATACTCTGAAATGGGGATTTTCCAAATCCACCCAAGAACTACATTATCGAAGAAGAAATATACCAATTCTCAGAACCAAGGTCAAAGTCACAGCCACAACTAGAATGTCAACAATTCAAGATAAAGAATTTCTAATTTGCCAACTTAAGAAGCGATCAAAGGAAAGGCCACCTGCCTCTAACTCCCTCTGACTCTGCTAAAGGAAAAACCATAATGCATGAAAGGAGCATCTAGTCTCCACATCAATGATAAGGACAAACCATCATAATGGAGAAAACTCAACAAATTTAAGAGATGAATACATGGCATCTTAACATCAATATCAAAATTGCTATCAGATGAAGAAATAGACACAAATAAGAATGACCTCAAACTTGTCTATTTCACAACAGGTCCTATTAGAGGGGATAGCCAAAGAAAAACCTTCGCAACCAAGGCGGCAGTCTAAGAATCACAAACTCAAAACCATGCAACATAACTAAATTACCAACTTAAAAACAACAAAGAACTATGAAAGGTCAACTTACCTTCGATACCACAACACATTCCCAAATCAATTAATATAGCTAACAAAGATGGAACACAATCAACCTCACCGCACTAAGGGAAAGAAATCATCAAATTGAGCTATATCTACTCAAGCCTCCAAATAATATCACAAGAAAATAAAAGTCTAACTAGATAATACTAGTATATACAACTATCCAGGGAGGATCAAATTCCTCATGTAATAACATCAAGTAATAATATCAAGTAATATTAATAACCTCACTCTATTGTAGCAATAGCAACAACAATATAAATATCAACATACTGAATGGGTGGTACCAAAATGAACATCCATATCATGTACCACTCAAGGGATATAACAGGGCTAATGTGCTAAGATAAGTGAGACTCCAACCCAAAAACCACACCTACATGGGAAATCATCAACATAGATCTAATATATCCACTACTAAAAGAAATAAACCATGGAGTAGTAACACAAATCCTGAATCTAATAATAAGGCACATAATGACTAATATAAATTCATCAAGGCATACAATCACTAAAGGGTATGAAAACCCCAATAAACATTATAAGAGATAAATGAGAGAAATAAAAGCTCAACAGTCATGGTGACATCCACAATCACATGCCTAATGGGCATAGGAAAAATACATCTGAATGGGTCCAATTCATATCAATCAACTAAATCATCAATTGAGGTGCCAATCGCACCATCTCTAATTTATAATGTCATGACATCATGAGCTAATCTAAATAAGTTGAAGGACCAAAAATCTCATGTTAGGGACACTCTCAAGACTAGTAGTCATTCTCTCTGCAGTCGGAGCAAACTTTTGAAGCTCCAACATGGAGAGCCATAAACTAAGCCCAAATGGTTAGCTAATTGATGCTGAGAGAAAACCACAAAATTATATCCATACTTTCAAAATCACATTATGTCTCAGGAACCCTAGGCTGGAAAGAAAAATACATGCTAACTCTAGCTGATCATCTATCTTATACCCAGAGGCATTATCTAAACCAATGTCTCATCATGACACAATCAAATTAAGATCCTGGAATACTTTGAGATACTGCCCCTTATAATCTAAAATGGTTGCCATGGCCCGAAGAACCATACCACACTGCGCAAATTTGATGGGACTCTGCCCACTATGATCATCATAACTAATCTGAAAACTAATCATAGTCTGGAATATTCTTTGCATAAAGCTGATGAACTGTAGGTAAAGCTAAACACTCTCAGAGGGATACTCACTCCCAGATAAATACCAATTGTATTATATTGATGACATGCCTCTTGTCGCTATTTCCATAAGTCTAATGCTTAGGCTCTTTATGGTCCTCTCCTAATTAACATCATGATGGAAGGAAGATTTAGTTGTTATCGAGTGCCTCGATGCCAAACAAAGTGGCAATACTAACCGTCTAACATATCCATAAACCAATGTTCAGCTCAGAAGGATATCACATAGGAAAATGTATAGACCACATAAGAAATCCAATCTCATACACTAAACTATTAAAAAACCCTGATGAACACCAATAGACCCAAATTCTTTTTGGTTGCCACTAAAGAAAATTGATGTTCATCTCTAACTCTCTAGTCCAACATTGCGCTGAGACGCTAAAATGTATGTTGAATTCTCATTTGCATCTGTCAAAATATCAAATCATCCTTTTGGGATAGAATGGAGTCAAAGAATATATTTGAATTTTATACCAATGTGGACACATGAAAAGGATTCAAGAAGTGAATTTCCTAAAATATCATTGTTAGCCTTCCATAGATAGGTTACATATGTCTATGCGTTGATCCTTAGGACTCAACTAACACTTAGATCTTGTACTAACACACTATAAAACCTAGGCTCTAATAAGAATTTGTCACGACCTAATTTCTCAGATCATGATGGCGCCTACCATAACCCACCGGCAAGCAAGCCAACTCATAGTCTAAAAGGCTAGTAACGGACTACTCAATAATATAAGGAAAAGAATTTGGAATATATAAAGTAAAGATAATACATAATAGAATACAAAAACCTGGTTGTATCAATACAAAAGCTTCTAATATCCCAAGAGTACAAAAGTGAAATAACAATAGAATTATACTGATACAACTTGTCTCTGATCATAATATAGAGATTAACCTAATATAAAAGAGAAAGAGATATAAGTAATACTCTAAACATCAGGATTTCACCCTAAGTCTCTGAACCATGGCTGCTCCGCATGATGCACAATCAACGGTGATAGCTCATACTATGATCTAAAGGCTGAGAAGTGTAGAATGAGTACCAAACAAATGGTACTCAGCAGGAAACTTCCAACTTAGATCCAAAGATAAAGAAGATAAATACAACATATAAACAAAATGAAAAATACACCCAATATTCCAGGAATCATATGACAATTCAATGAGATAGAAAGGAAGAACTATCCCGCTCATGTCCAAAAGTCTAGCATAATAAGCCTAAGGGAAACATCAGGGAGAACTAAACTATTCTAGCCATATTTAATATAAGTAAATCCTATACCGTATATCTCACATTAATATACGAATAAAAATTGAAGGAAAGGTATATAGTGGTATACAAGGTGAAGAAACGACTATACAGTATGAAAAACTAAGGAAGGATATATGGTAGTATTATAGATTCATATAACTAGACATATATACATATATATATACATGTAATTCTTAGGTCATATCAATAATAACTTAGATCACTATATTCTTATGTTAAGACCTCATTATAATACTATCAAGATTCAATACTATCATACTCAGGGTTTCTAATCGACATGGCTAAACATGAAATAATTGTGCATAACAATGCAATCATGAAATAAAAGAGGCTAAAAAACATACCTCAAATCTCGATACCAAATCAACGGCCAATCTATCATAACTTAGTCATAATATTATTCATAACAATGATAATAAAAATATCAATAACAGCATAAATAATCGAATACTCCAGACAACCATAAATCTTATCGATCTTATTCATACCCCCACCTTCCAGGACTCGAAAGGCTCAACCAACACACAATAACACAAGTCATATTCTTAATCCATGTTTATGCAACCGTCCCATACCGACTAATAGACACAGGTTTATACTCATGATAGGCGATGCACATGAAGGAATGAATGCGAGGTAAATAATCAAAATCACAACTCATTGTAACTATCATTATCGTGACCATCATCATCGTAACCAACCTACGGCCTTGCCGGGTATCAATATATCATCACAATATCCTCCAGTCTCACTTGGTATCAATATCATAACAGTATCCTTCGGCCTTGCTGGGTATCATATCATCGTAATAGTTTACTCTAGCCTTGCTGGGAATCAGTATCATAATAGTAACCTCTAGCCTCGCTGGGTATTAATATCATCACAATTACCATTCTGGAGTAACATATATTAATATACTCATAAACATAATTAAATTACCATAAAGTATGTATCTATACAATACTTCCTAACTACTCACTATTAGTTAACCAACGCTTATTATAAAAAATCAAATAGTTTACTCACCGTCACGCGACTTCTAATTATTTGACAAAATATTATCCATATTATAGGGATAGCAACTAACCACTACTAACTTAATAGTCAACATCTAACATCTATTCATGGTTCATCACAAGACCAAATCGCTATTTATCTACTATTCATCATTATCAACTAATACTCCTATACATATTAATCAGTATTAGATAACACATTACTACTTGTCACCTAACTATCTTTTATTAACTAACACCATTCAATAACTAACCATTATTTACAACTAATCCTTGATTAAGTATTCAATTATTAACTATTTAGCAACTATTTATCACTATTAACTAGTCACCTCTTATTACAAACATCTTTTATTATCTAACCTCATTAATACACAACTCCTCAGCTATCGACTAATCAATGTCACATACTTAGTGATCAATATCAATTAATCTTCACCTATTCTAGACCCAAACTCACTATCAGTAACACATTAACTATCGCTAGCTATCACCTATTTATACTAAGAAAGATTCATTAACTAATACTTAGATTAACTTGCCACCAAGTGTTATAGTCAGCTAATGGACAACTAGCTACCTCATAGCTTAGCCGATAATTAGGCAGAACAATCATAAGATCATACTTTATAGAGAATCACATAAGTTACCAATATAATAATCATGAATGTACCAAATCTAAGCATTCCATCACCAGTATCCAATCAATAAAGTCTTAAGCAACGTACCATATATTTCTCCATCCCATACTGGAGAGATGTGTATACATATATATATATATATATATATATATATATGAATCTATAAACCATAATCATATCTTTTACAATGACAAGCACTTCTCAAATATCCAATCATTACCATGATATAGCCCTTTTCCCAATGACATATCTGAAATAATCACAACATCATAACACGACCTTAGGCCTATATGCATATTAAGAACTCATATTGATAATCATATTTATAAGTCATAGCATATCTCTAACCATCTCACATATAAGAGGTATCTCATATATACAAGGCATAATATCAATAAGTATGTAATCATTCTCTCACAAAAAAGGTATCTGATATCCTGGAGGCATAATATAGATAGAAATGTACTTATCTATATCTTATATCAAAAGGTCAAACATCATGACTATGAGGAATATCACCTCTCTAGGCTAATTACCTTATCTAAAAGGAACCTTATCTTTATAGGTCCAACAATCATAACTAAAGCAAATAGCAACTCTATAGGCCAATCATCAAGTCAAAGAGGAAATAGTATCTTTATAGGCCAATCATCAAGTCTAAGAGAAAATATCATCTCTATAGGACAATCATCATGTCTAAAATAAAATAGCATCTCTATAGGCCTATAATCAAGTATAAGAGTAAATAGCATGTCTATAGGCCACATAACATATATCATCTCGATATGCCCAATATTACTTCGATGAGAAGTATCATAACTATAACTTAGAAGCCACAATTTGGGCAAATCTATACAAGTTATCATGTCAAGAAGTAACCTTATCCTCGGGTTTACTAGCCTCATCTATGTCTAACATTCCACAACAAAATCCACAAGGCTTAATACAAGTTTAGGCCTATGTTGGCCGGACAATAGTATTTCAAATCCTCTATTTAAATAATTAGGCACAACATGCCTCAAACTAGGATAAGGTATCTAGTCCAACTTCTAGATGTCAAGTAGCCATATTCAAGTATAAGATAGCAACTTTGACTAGAAACACGGGTACTCAAGTGAACTCTACCAAACTTACGGTTGCAAGACTACCACACTAGACCAATAAGGTCATACTTACATATCATGCTTAAAATGCTAAAACCACATCCCAAACATAGGTTTACATTTTAACAAGCTACAACTAATCTAAACTAGAGAAGAAAAGCAAAAAGATTCAAAAGGGGTATAGATATGTTATTTTATGGGTCCCAAGTCCTCATGTAAACTCTAAACATCAACAATTAAGGACAAGTCATACAAATCATAATAGATCCTAACATACATATCCACACGTAACATATATCACACATCATCTATGGAGAAAAGTAGACAGAAGTCTACCTCAAAGCCAAACTGTAAAACTTCACTTCATACACCACATGCTTATTTTCACTTTACAATTCTTAAAATGCCATCACACTATCAAAACCATAATATACTCATCAATATAAGTCTAATGACACCCATATTTCACTATTATGCCTCGTATTCAAAAATGACACAAAAACCTCCAAGTGGGTCCCATATATAAAAAATGAGTTTTCGAGACCAAATGACTCTTCAAATACAATTGGGGAGGTATATACCTCAAGAAATTGGTGCAAATCACCCATATTTGGGGCTAAAATCAAGCCTCATGCCATTTGGTGATACGAGCCAATTGTTCATCATAGCTTTTGATGACATCATTCGAAGATAAGACATGAAAAATCAAGCTTTGGTCACATTGAGCACATGGGAACATACATGGAGGAACCAAATTGAGCACACCATCGAGCAATCCCATGTGTGGAAGGTTGCCTGGGGGCTTTCCTTTGATGTATACCGAGGAACAAAATTTTGAACCCACGGCTTTAGATCTTGAAGAAGGAATATTTGGAGTGTTAGGACATACTAAGGGCATTTTAGGGATTACATAGGTAGATTCCCAAACACACCATGGCCTTCTCCTTTCATTAATGGTATTATGGTCATTTTATCTTTCATTATGTAATAATACTAAATATAGTATCTTATTAGCTCTTTTCTCCTTAGTTTTGATGATGATATTTTGAGAGAAACATTCTTGAAACTCCATTAAAATGAACTTTTAGTGTAGGACTTGGAAAAGCCAAGTAGTGTAGGACTTGGAAAAGTCATGTAGTGTAGGTCTTGGGAAAGTCGATATTGAACATTGCGTAGAAACGATGGTTGTTAGGTGGATCTAATCCCCTTTTGAGTTCACCAGAAGAAGATTGGTGTTTGATTTTGCGAGTTTTCGGGTCATAACATTTGATACCCGATTTGGTTCTTAATTCTTCTTAACTTCTTACATCATTTTATCTATCTTTTCTTTATTGCATTTATTTGTTATCTTATTTCTCTTAGCCTTTATTTCTTAAGGCCTATTCTCATATCATTTGGTATCAAAATCAAGGTTTGATTTTATTCCAACAAAATCAATCTTGTGATTGTTATCTAGAAAACCAACAAAAAACATGTCAAAAATCCAAAAATAAAAAAATTGGTTGTTCACGTTATTGTACTTTGGAAGAAATTTGAGATATAGATCTAGGAAATTTTTGTGTGTTTTGTTTATTTCTAGTGTTAGATCCTTGTTACCTAACACTAATAGGGTCTAAATCTAAGATTTGAGCTTAATCCAGGTTGTTTTGATTTATTCACCATTGTTGAGATTGAAGGTTGAAGAAACTTAAATAGTGGATCTCGAAATTTGTTCAGATTTGTGGCATGATAGTGTATGGGTTGAGATTAGGGGTTCAACTTGACCAAAAAGAAAACAAAATTATTCAATTTTGAGGTCATTTGCTTAAGGATCAACTTGGGTCAAACTTTTGAATGTTCTTGGTGTTCTTTATGTTCTTCATATATTGTTGAAGAAGAACATTCAAAAAGTGTTGTTTGATCCAAAAAGTAGGAGAAAAGTAGTGCGGTCCTTGTTTGTACAAAGAATATTCCAAATCTTCCAAAGGAAGAAAGAATTCAAAAAGCACCAAAAGAAATATTATCAACGAAGAGGACAAGGACAAGTACTAGGGAAAGTACAAGTGGGGACCATCACAATTTCAAACTTTTGAGCATGAAAAAGGCCCCAATTCTTGTATTATTCCCTCCCATAGCCAAAACTATTCCTCCTAGTTGAAGAATCGAATTTCAAATTGGACCAAGTCAACAAGTTAACTCCAAAAATGTTGACCAACATTTACCAAGATTCCACATCATCTCTTCCACATCATCACTCCCCTCAAAAATGCTTAAGCTCAAATTTTAGGTTCTAAGTTTCTTTTGTTTGAATCTTAGTTTCATTTCTTGATTCTACTACTTATTAGTAACTAACAATCACCTACTAGATTATGAATTAGTTTCATTTCTAGATTCTACTACTAATTAGCAACTAATAATCACCTACTATATTGTGAATTAGTTTTCAAATCCATTTTCTTTGTATTTTTCATTCATTGTGTGTTTTTCTTATTTTGATTCGTTGAACTTCTTTGTTTCAAGTTCATAACTAAATTTTGTTTTTTGTCTCGAGTCGATCAAATAAGAATCTATTATTTCCACAAAGTATTGATTGATACCTTATTGTCTACTGGAGTATAAGAAAATTTCAATATTGTCACTCCAATTGTGAAGATCACAAAGGTGAGTGCATACGAGTGTTGGTGGGGTGATTTTACAACTAATCTTGTTTGTTTATTTTGTAAGTAGAAGATGATATAAGGGGGACATATCTTGGTAGCATCGGATTTTTGTCACTGCAACATGGGATACTATGATTGCAGTGAGGGATGTTATGGCTATGATGATGTTAGAGATTATGGGGGCTATTAATATAGCCATGATCAAGACATGGGCAAAATTGAGAATTAAGGTTTTGAGGGAGAAAATAATGTGAATGAGGTGCCTAGTATTTATGGTGAATATGGATATGATGTAGGGCCTTGTCATGGTTCTTATAATAAAGGTGGGGCATGTGAGAAGTCTTACACTTTCCACTCTAAACCTAGAATTGGTGTAAGGTATAACCCCTTTATTTGTAAAGCTTATGAGATCCAAGGTTAGAGTGCACATGTGGAGTCTAAAGATTTATATTTTCCACCTTGTAGCACATCTTATCAAGGTCGGAGTGGTATGAATTTGTATACTAGCTATAGTGTAGATTGTCCCATGAGAAGAATAGACTTTACATCTCCAAAACCGAGGGGTACTTATGTGCCCATAGTTTATACTAAGCCTTGCAATATTGATCCAAGAAAGAATGTTCACCCCATAAAGGTAGACATTTATGGGGTTTATGGCTGCCTCATTTTGATAGATGATAGGTGTCATAAAAACCATATCATCCCATCCATGGTTGACTATTTAGGGTTATTTCAAGAATCTTTACTTGTTCCATGTTCCTTGGATTGGTATAAGGTTACCGAGAGAGTTAAGGTTGTCTTTACCCAATTTGAATACTATGAGGAGGTGTGGTGTGATATCTTGTCGTTGCCATAAGGTCATGTATGCTTGGTTGCCGATTGGTTTGCATAACATAGAGTTCCAAATGTGAAAAATTGACCTAAGGTTGTAGTAGACCATTGGGGACATCATCTATTTACCTCAATTCTTCCCAAACTTCAAAGAGATGTGATCACTTACTCCAAGTCAAATGATTATGAGAGATAAAAGATTGAGAAGAGTAAGGGTGTGCAAGGTGTCAATTCGAGAGTGAAAAAAGGGAGGTTAGGAGGAGTGAAGTAAGGGGGTTTTCACCAAACTAACCTAACTTTGTTTGTCCTTCTATTTATAAGGACGTTTGTGTAGGTACCAACATACAAGCGGAGGAGAACAAGTGCTAAAGGAGAAGATTCCCTTTAAAGATTTGATGAGGGAATTCTTAGTTGCTGTAGAAGCTTGTGGAGGACCTTCATACCAAAGTAAAGAAGAATGTGCTTGAGAACTTCAAGGTAAAATAGCTAACTCTTACACTTTTGTGCATGTCAATAATAATTGTATGGCTAGTAGCCCGTTGAGTGTGAGTATTAGTTTACCTAATTTTGAGTCCATTAATTCTTTGCCTCTTGTTGATGATGTACATGTTATGAGTGTGGATACACTAGTTGATCAAATTGATGATTGAATTGACTCTTCTTATAAGATCAATTTATGTCTACCTAGTGTTGAAGCCATTATGTTGAATAAAAGTATATCGTTCATTGATTCTTTACTTCTTAAAGATAATGTTCATGTTGTAAGTATGGATACACTAGTTAATCCTATTGATGACCGAATTGACTCTTCTTGTACGATAAATTTATATCCACATAGTGTTAAAACCATTGTGTTGAATGATAGTACATCATCCTATGGGAAATGTGCTGATCAATTTGTGTGCAAAACTAGTACACCATTTGAGGTTATGTGTGTTGTAATTAGTAGACCTCAAGTGAGTAAAAAAATTGAAATTATTGGTCAAAAAGAGAAGAATGAACCCGTGAGCTTGTCTTTTGATAAAGATTCTCATGTTTTCTTTGCTCAAAGGGATAATAATGTGCTTGAAACGTCTTTAAAACTTCATAATGACCTTTTATAGAGTGGAAGTGCTTTTTTCCAATCTGACCACGAAATAGATCACTCTCTCTTTAGTTATAATATCTTGTTTGAAGATGGAATAGTCACTCCTAATAAACCTAGTGGTGAGAATGATGTTGAAGGTATATCTTGCCTTTAATGCTATAGCCTATATGCTAACCCACTATGGTGTGGCAAAATTCCTCCTAAAGATAGAAATCTCTTCTTGAAAGATAAGAGTACTCTTAAGGGTAAGGAATGTGTAGTCTTTGAAAAGAATAATCAATTGGGTGATGATAGTTTTAAATTGCTTGAACATTTAAGAAACCCAATGGGTTCCTTGAAAAATGATCACGAATGTGATCCTTTGTATGACATCCCACCTTTTTTGGATAAATATGAGGATCAATTTCTTTCTTCTTATGAAGACTTAAGAAATAAACCCTTTGATTTTGGCTGTGGTATGCGTCTACTTAAGGGTTCCTCCATAAAAGGAGAAAATGTCCATCGCTTGGAAATTACTTCTTCTACTATGTATGACCTTACTGTTGAGAGTACTCATGGTGATTATGTTGAAACTAGTAATGAGTACCTACATGAGGACACCTTAGATGAGGTTGAATTGAGTGATACCTTCACTACTCTCTATTTGCTTTTAATGATATATATACTATTATAGAGAGTATGTCTTTTAGTTCAGGTGAAGCCTATGGGGAAAGGGATTGTTGTCTAGACCTATGTGTGTAGCCACTCTTCCCATTTGACCTCGGTGCCAAATGTGGATATGATGATGTCGGCACACCCAATTTGTTGCTTTGTCTATAGGACAAGTAACGTTTGAACAAGGATGTTGGTATCCTTCCCTATAATGGAAAGTCATTCTTAAGGATACACAAACAACTTGCGGGACCAACATTGTGCAAGGGAAAGAACTCCAACCAAGGTAAAGGATCTTTAAAAAAGGGGAGCCATGAAAAGCTCCAAGAGAGATCACTATTGAGTATTTCCATTCTTGACCAAGGTTTTATCACTTGTAGGTCAAGAAGAGAGTCTTATCTTGAAGCTACCTTGGATAAATTCCATTTGTATGATACCTTTATTATATATGTGTGTAGTGATGATAACATCCATATCCAACTCCTTGTGCATTTTTCAGTAGATTTCTAATGTTTAACACGAAGGATCCTTGGTTTTATTTCAAGTATGTACCTCCTTGGCATAATGATGTTAATTATTTTTCTAACTTTAAACCTCATGTCATGAGAATATTATTCTTGTTTATCTTTTCTTTGGACTTACAAGGTTTGTATTCGAGGTTGAATACTTTTAAAGAAGGGGAGGATGATACGAGCAAAATTACCGTCATTGATTTTGATGACATCATTCTAATCAAAGACATGATAAATCAAGTTTTTGTCACATTAGGGCATGGGAACATACATGGAGAAACCAAGTTGAGCACACCATCGAGCAATCCTGTGTATGGAAGGTTGCTTGGGAGCTCGCCTTTGGTGCATACCCGAGACCACAAGTTTGAACCCACAGCTTTGGATCTTGAAGAAGGCACCTTTGGAGTGTTGGGGTTAATTAAGGTCATTTCAGGTATTACACATGTTGATTCCAAAACACACCATTGCCGCCGGTTTCATTAAGGGTATTGTGGTCATTTTATCTTTTAGTATGTAATAAGACTATATATAGTCTCTTATTAGGTATTTCCTCCTTAATTTTGATGATTATATTTTGAGTGAAACATTCTTGAAAATCTATTGGGAGAAACTTTTAGTGTTGGGCTTGGAAAATCCAAGTAGTGTAGTACTTGGAAAAGTCGTGTAGTGTAGGGCTTTGAAAAGCCGGCATTGAACATTGCTTAGAAACAATGGTTGTAAGGAGGATCTAATCCCCCTTTGAGGTCACTATAAGAAGATTGGTGTTTGATTTTTCAAGTTTAAGGGTCTTAACGTTTGATACACATTTTGGTTCTTAATTCTTCATAACTTCTTATGTCATCTTATATATCTTTTCATTGTATTTGTTTGTTATCTTATTTCTCTTAGTCTTCATCTCTTTAGGCCTATTTTCATATCATTGGGGGGTTTGGATCCAAACTAGAAAATTCAATCATGAATCCAAGGGATTCTTACCTTAAATGTGAAGATAATTGTGATAGAAGATGATAATCAAGCTCCCAAGTCACCCACTATGACCAATTTGTGAGTTATTACACTTATTTTGGGGTTTCTAGGTCCAAATAATGAAGGGGAAATTCCCCAAACATGTCTTGGGGTGTTTATATATCCCCTACAAGTAAGTAGATATTTTTATCGTAGTCTTGTAGTCCATGATCGAGCTACCACGATCGCTACACTATTTTTTGCGATTGCGGTTGCACCAGATGACAACAAAATCAAAAATAAATTTTTGACCCTCAAAACTCATACAAAATCCAAAGAACATGATCCAATAGTAAATTTTGAGTGTAAACAACATTTCAAATATATTGTAATCATTTGAAGTTTCATCCGAGATTGTTTAGGAAAAGTGGGGCCCACGCCTATAGTTTCATCATTCTTCAGAAAATTTTCTCAATGGCCCAAAATAAGTCTGAGAGCCTTGGGACCTAAGCCAAGTGTCCCCCTAGACTAAAATCAATATTAAAGACGTCATTTCAAATTTGTATTTTTAATCCAAGGTCATTTCGACAAAATGTGGGTCCCACACCCATTCTTTCTGATTTTCAACTTTCCAACCAAAAGGTCAAAATGACCTCCGGTGCATTGGCACCCAAACCAAATCTATATATAGACTAAAATCAATATTTAGGATCTATTTCCGCAGTTAGAATTTTCTTCCAAGATAGTTTCACTGAAGTTTTCACTCAGTGGACATTTGGAACCAGTGATGCCTTCTAAATATGGAGAAGCTCAAACGGTGAAGATAAGGATAAATATGGAAAATGACATGAAGGGTCATTACATTCGTTACGTATTACAAGACTACAAGGCTACATAATGAAACTATGAGTTTCAAATAGATGACATAGGAGAACTTATATCATACATCAAAGAGGTTCAAATCGCTTCTCAGGGACTGACCGCACCATCAACAAATGAATGAAGTATTATCTCACACTTTTGTTGAACCTCTTGACCATACTACAAAAATATTGTTAGATTCAGATTAAGGTGGTCAAGCATTGGAGAAAACTTATGGTGTTTATGAACTTTTCTAAATTGAACTATTCAAGTAATACCAAATAGTAGAGGAACATGTAGATAAATATAGTGAAGAAGCCTTCCGGGATGATTAACGTTGATAGTGTCACAACTTTGGCCACTTAATTGTCATCCTTAAAATATCAAATGATGACACAGTTTAGGAAGTTGGGTGTGAACCAACCTCTGTCCCAAGTAACTACATTCCAACAAATACCATATTAGTGTGAGACTAATTCTATAAGTAGACACTACGTAGACTCATGTGGAGAAAATCTAAAGTTGATTGAAATTTTGGGAAATGCATAGAAGAGAAATTTATATAATGGTAATGCCTACATTCACAAGAGGCAGAGCTAGACCACCTACTTATGGGGAAACAAAAAAACTCAAACTTTGCAATTTAAGTAGCAGCAAAACATGCAGTCTAGTAATATTGAAGAAACACTAAAAATGATCATGGACAGTAAAGAACAAATCGATATACAGATAAATGGGCTAACAATAATATTGAAGAAATAGATAAAAAAATATATATATTATCCAACAAATAACAAATGGTTATAGAGATTTAAAATTGGCAACTTTCTTAAAAGAATATTGAGATGCAGTAGGGGCAGCTAGCTCAGACCTAAAATATTTGACTCAAGGAGCTTTGCCTAGGGATATAGAGAATCTAAAGTAGGTAATGGAGATCACCTTGGGTAGTGGTCTATACCTTATTAATAGACCTACAAAGTAAAATCATAAGGTAAAGGCAGATTTATTCCCATATCAAGTAGAGGAAAAGCAAGTGCAAACCAAAGAAGCTGAAAAATTGGGGAAATATGAGTACCTAAAAGCAAAAGGTCTAAACATGTAAAAGACAGACCCTACCACCATTCCCTAAAAGGCTTAAAAAGGCTAAGAGGAATGCATGTTCTAAGAAGTTCTTTGACACATTCAGAGAACTTTATATTAACCTTCTTTGTTAGATTTTTTGTAGGAGATGCCTAAGTACACTAAGTACTTGAAGAATGTGGTGACTAATATTATGAAGCTTATTACATTAATATATTGTCAGTTATTGAGAAGTATAGTTCAATTATGATAAGTAAAATGCCGACAAAGATGAAGGATACAGGGTGTTTCACCATCACCATACAAATTGGTGATAATGATGTGGTCCTTGATATGAGTGACTTAGCGGAGAACATAAAATATATGTCACTATCTATTTTTAATACTCTTAGATTAATAAAGTTGAGGTCATAATTGTGGTGCTCTAAATGTTGAATAAAACCTGAGTGTAGCCAAAAAAAAATCATTGAGGACATCCTCATTAAGGTTGGTAAGTTTATCTTATTGATTTTATTATGCTTGATTATAACACAGATAACAAGGTATCGATCATACTGGGATGTTCATTATTAGTGATGGGGTGAGCACTGATTGATATTAGAGAGGTCACTCTGACAATGAGACTGGATTATGAAGAAGTGGCTTTCAAAATATACAAACTACTCAATCCACCTTCACACTATAAGGATTTATGTATAGTTTCCAAAAGAGAAGTAGATTGGTGAGGGTGGATGATCACTAGACTCCATTGACCTCTTTGGACTATAATACCCCGCACTTTTGTTAATTTAGTTCAACTTATAGTGCATGCATAAGAGTCTTAGAACCTGAAAATTTAGCTAAGTGTTGGGGACTTTATTTTATTTTTGTCCTCTTAACTTTGATGATTTTTAAAGTGACCTTCTCGACCCTGAGACATAAGTTTTTGAGTTAATTCATGTTCAGGAGTGTAAGGAGCATGTCTCGGGGAAGTTTTGGATTTTTTAGATGAGGATGGAGGCACGTTTGCATTTCATTTCTAGCACCTCACTGCGATTGCATCGCATCGAGGTGGGTATAGCAATAGGGAGTTCATCACATTGCGGTGATGGGTCAATTGGAATTCCTGTTGTGAATTTAAATTCCACGGGGGGCAGTCTTGTCTTTTCTCCACGCCCTAATCTGTAATAACATGGGATTTACATTCAATTAAGGCATTATTTGCCCATTTTCCCCAATTTTACTCTCAAATAAACCCTATGATTTCCCCTAGTTCATCAAATTCAATCCTCTCCCCATACAAAAATCAAGATTTCAAGCTTCACCATCCAAAAACTTTCTAGAAAGTTGTTCCCTTTTAATATTTAAGTATTAAAGGTATGTGTGATGTTCATCCATGGGTCCTTTCAACCCATGGAGTTCAAGAATTCTTATTTTATATGAAATTGTGAGCTTTTATATGTTTCATTATGAAATATCCCCATGAATTTTTATGAATTTTTATTATACATCATATTTATAATTGTTCTCGATAAAAATAAACCTTACATGTTGGAATGATGATGTTTTCATGTTAAATCCTTGAATTATTGTTTTGCATTGTAGCAATGTGATTATTACATATTTTAAAGTATTCCCATTCTTTAATTCATGACCATCAATGTGTTTGATGAAATGTCTAAGAGTTAAATTTCAAATATTGATCCCTTTTATGGTATTTTAGGCTTCATATGTCCTTAGTGTTATTTCCATTTAGTGTTGGGGGTTATGAATAGCCAAAATTTAGTTGTTTCCATAGTTTCCAGTAATTACAGAATGATTTTTGATAAAACATGAATATCGTCACTCAGTTAGTTGTTATGTTCAGTCGTGACTCATTTAAACTTAGGTCAGTTCAGTAGTCAATGTCTTTCAGTTGGGAGTAAAACTTAGCATCGGGTGAATGTAGGGATGGCGTATCCCCCGTCAGTAGTCATGAATCAATTATCTCCACCACCAGTAGGCATGAAATATTAGTAGAATTCCCCAGGTTCCAGACCTACAGCACCACCGTACAATTTGAGTGGTCCCCCCTCAAATAGGCATGAAACCTTCATCCTTAGAGACGTTAGATTAGTGGATTCACACAGCCAAGGTTAGTACTCGTGGCATGGTACTGACACCCTTTTAATTGGGTTATAGGTTGGACCCTGATAGTATATTGGGGTATGTCAATTACAGCTAGCTCCCACAGTCTTAGTTCACTATTCAGTACAGAGTTCATTTTCAGGTTTGCTTGATCATAGCATACACTTATCGGTTACTCAGTTATCAGCCGCATGCGTGCAGCGCCTGGAGCTTTCCTCGATAGAAGCATCCAGGACTCACCGCTCGCACAGCAGCACCACCTCGTCCGAAATCAAGCGCTTTTCAGTATTTTAGTTTACACACTTTGTCAAAACATATTTATGTTTGGTCTACATTCTCAAATTTTACAGTTTTCATACATTTTTACTCAGCTATCTTATTCTATTTAGTCAGTCATTATCTCATGCATATAACCCATGCATTTTAGCCTAACCTCATCTTATATAACAGTACATTCAAAGTACTGACTGCATACTCATTTCCTTCCTATGATGTTTAATATCATAGGTTCAAACACTCATTTTCCTGACCGTGCTTAGGCATATCAGCTTATCAACAGTGGTGAATCTTCATTCTTCAAGGATAGGTTTATCTTATATTTAGTTATGTTATAAGTTTAGTTATTTAGTCAGTTGGATTTAGTTAGGGGGTTGTCCCATCAACACCATAGTCAGTCAATTTTAGAGGGTTTCAGACATTCATACAGGTAGTCAATTTATCAGTTGCATTTATCAGTATTTTTAGTATGTTTCCAGACATTCAGAACTATTATTCAGTATTGTTTTCAGTTTCTAAAACCTTATGGAATTATAAGTTGGTTTCCCACATATGTCTTTATTATCAGTTTATTATTCAGTACTCATAGCAGGTACCAGTTCATGGGTTAGCTTGTGGTCTTTCGGGAACGTAAGCACCACTGTCGCGACTAGGGGGTAGCCTTGGGTCATGATAATACTTGGTATCAAAGCCTATGGTGTTAAAATATCCTAGGTAGTCTGACTGTCACATTTATTAGAGTCTTATACATGGGTGTGAAGTGTGCCACACTAATGCACTAGAGGCTACAAGATATTTTAGGAAAAGTTTCCCTTTTTTTCAGTATTCATGTCGTGCAAATGATCATGATCTCTATTTAAAACTTTCTTTTTGACTCATTCTTCCTTCTTTTTATAGACAATTCCTCCCAAAAGAAACAATAGAAGTAGGAACGAGAAGTTGCTCGCACATCCGCCTGTTCAGCAAGATCCCCTGAATGAGCATATCTCTCATTTTGAATTTAGAGCTACTTTCACTACCTTAGCTCATTTAGTAATTTTTCAGAATGATCAGCAGTTTGTTGTCCTATCTAGGCTTATATTTCATCCTCAGCAAAGCGGGGGGAGAGTCACAAGAAGAAAGAGAGCAAGAATAAGAGGGCCAGAACAAGTACTTTTAACCCAAAGTCAGAGAGTGGCAGTGATTCCCAGTCCTATCAGAAATTCTCAGAGCCAGCTCATTCTTCAGCTATTGTGCCAGTGCCAAAGTTCAATAATTAAAATCAAGAAAGGGAGATAGTCTCTAGGTCCCAGAGCCCGTGAACAGCGGTCGTACTAATCTTTTTTTCCAGAAATATGGTAGGAGTCTTCAGAGTATGTGTAGGGATAGCAGTTGTTTGTGTTTTGGATGTCAAAAGCCAGGCCACAGAGTCAGGGAATGCTTGCAGGTGGGTCAACACAGTCCTTCCCAAGTTCCAGCCAGTCACCCAACTCAGAAGGGTACCACTCCCAGTGCCCCCAATGGTCAATGCTAAAACAAACTATGTGCACTCCAGTCCCAACATAATCAGGAAAGTTCTCCCGATGTTGTTACACGCACGTTACACATCTTTTATCATCATGTTTACATTATATTAGATCCTAGAGCTTCACTTTCTTTTGTCGCTAATTATATAACTGTCAATTTTAATATCAGACATGAAATAGTAGTAGAGCCTTTCTTAGTCTCTACCTCGGTGGGTAAGTCTATCATTGTCATACGGGTATACAGAAACTATCCGGCTACAGTATCCCAAAAAATCACTTCAGTTGGTGGCATTAATAGAGTCATTCAGTTTTAGTTTCCTAATGAACCAATCATAGAATGGAGGGGTAATACCTCAGTGCTTAAGGGTTAGATGTGTTTTTATATCCTTTCTCATAATCCTATGATAGCATATAATCTAGAGTTAGAAGCATGAGCCTATAAGTTTAGCATCAGTAAAGTGGGGATAGTGTTATCTAAATTAATCAGATTATATATCCATGGGGCTAGCTATATAAAGGTGAATCAGTAGGCTTTAAATGGTGCATGCAAGAATTTAAGTTGTTTATTAAAAATTAAGTATGATTATGCGTGTATGATCTAGAGGTGTACCCAAGGTGATATAGGATTGTATTATTTCTAAGTTTTAACAGTGGGTATGCTTATGTAGTACCCTTGAGTGCTAAGTTTGAATGGGTCTAGTAATTTTGTAATTGACGTTCTTACTGGCTAAGTTATGGGATATAGGATGTTGATGTCGGATGTACAGGTGTAATGGTAATTCTCATGGTTTAGGGATAAAGATATGTTTAGAGATGTGATACTAGTAAGCACTGATGGAAGTTAGTATGGTTCATTAAGGGTTGGAGTTATCCATGTTAAGTGTTAGAATCTATGTTTGAATCTTGTAAGATTGAGCTAATAAAAAGTAGAGTTTAAGCATTATATAGTGTGAACTCATGGTGTAACGCCCCAAATCTGGTACCCGGAATGCTGCACGGTGCTCATGACCACAATGGACCACAAGGTAACCCATGACTGATATCTGTACCTGAATACTTCATACTATACAGTATAATGCGGAAATAATGGTTTTAAGGTCGTAAGGTTCAAAACAGAGACATAATATCTAATAAAATATTAAACCTGGGTGGGGTATGAAATACCCAAACAACTAAAATAACTGTCTAATCATGATAGTCTGAAAAACCTCTAACTATCTGAATAAGGAGCTAACAGGACATGTCCCCAACTAACTCCATCTACTGAAAGCTAAACTAAGTTAATGAAATAAAAATCATATCATCCTTAAATGATGAGGACTTCCTACTAAATCTAGATGTTACTGATGCTCTGGAGCTCGTGCTTTTAAACCTATGATATAAAACACCATAGCTCAAATACGTTAGTATGATTGAATGTACTGGTATGTATGTGAGGTAGGTTGAATGCAAGGGGTTCACATACATGAACTACACTAACTGACTGGATAACATGAACGTGAGAACACATGCATGAATATATAATAACTGTACTGAGTTAAAAATAACATGATTACTGAGTCTGAGTACTGATAACATGAGATAGTGATAGTTGTATAACTGAAATAATTGATACTGAGTGACTGTATTTGAAGTCTAGGTTCTGATGGAACTAGCTGAGTTTCATACTGTTTTGGGTTGACGGTATCTGACAGTCCTGAATTTTGTAGAGCTATCTGAGTTCTATTACTGAGACTGAATGACAGTATCGGAAAATCCTGATTCTGTAACTAAAACTATGGGAAGTAGTCATCTAACCGACATGCCCCAAATAACGCATTATAGCTGAGTTGGGTTCCAATCTTTAACCCCAATTGGAAGGGTGTCAATACCCCGCCACTGGTAAGAACAAGTTGTAGGTAAGCCTTATCTGACAATGTTCAAAAAATAAAATAGTGGGGCCTTCATCTAACAGTGATTATCCACCTCATCAACCCTCATTTGATAGTGTTGATGTCTCAACCTATGCTGGCTACATAGTTCTTGAATGTAATGAATGCTTCTAAGACTCATACCCTCATCTGACAGTGTGTGTTCCCATCCTTGGGTTCACTCGGTTCTAATTCCTACCCCCAACTGAATAAACACTGAACATGGATTACTAAAATAACTTGGACTGAATTAACTGAGTTTCGTTGACTTACGGAATAGTACTCAGATTTCTATATTACTGAGCTTTTTTTAGTCATATGACTGACGGAGTTCTATGGATCATGGCTTGACTGGGGATATCGTAAAACATGTCGCTGACTCTAGGCACACAACTATGTTTTTTGGGTACAAGTACCCCCAAGACTCGATAGAAGGAAACTGAAAAGACATAACTTTCCTGAATACATGACCAACATCAACAATACATAATACAATAAGTTGGGGATTTCATGAAGTACATGGTTATCATAAGCTTGTACATGAATAGGATTGCAAGTAAACATGGCATAATTTCATAAAACTAATTCATGAGCAATCCAACAATGTTTACAAGGCATGTTAATAGCATGGAAGTCATTTAAACTTAAAGGTAAAACATGAGTCCATCACTTAAGTCACAATTTAGCTATGTTTTATAAGTTCTAGTCCCTTAGGCATTTTATCAAACACCTTACATGCACAACTTAGGGCATAGGTATAATCATCAATTAAAATATCATGAACCACTCAATTCATGGATTTAAACTCATATAGTAACGTAATTTCTTAAAACACATTAATATTCCAACTTGGGAATCATACAACAACAACAACCACATGAACATAATCAAGATATAGCATGAGTATCATAATTCATAGTTTAAAACTTGATTCTTGGTCTTCATGGATGAAAAGAATCCATGAATGAACACTATGCATACCTTAGAATGTAACTTCGTGAAGATCCTTGGAGAGATTCTTGATCATTTCCCTAGAATTTTTAAGATTAGGGTTTCTTGTCTTTGAGAGAGTATGAAGAAATTGGAAAAAATGGAGTGAATAATGGTATCCTTAGGTCTTGTAAGGTTAAATTTTGTGTTTAATTCTGAATTAAAATCTTGGGAAAATACCCTTTTAACCCCGGACGCACCTTTTAAATTTGTGAAAATTTCCCGACCTGGACCACTGGCGCGACGTGGTGCTATCGCGTCGTGTCACTGGAATTTGACAACTGGGAAATTGGGGAATGGTGCGACGCAGAGATATCACGTTGCCACTTCGTTTGCAACTTGGAAGTTTGGCACGACGTAGAGAAATCACGCTGAGACACTACAAAAAGGACAATTTCCATTTTCGCTTGTGGCGCAGCACGCCACTGACCAACATAGTGCTATTTTATGATGGGGACTTGAAATAGTCATAACTTCTTACCCAATTATCGGATTAAGGAAAATTTTATATTAATGGAAAGCTTATTGAATTTCCCACATGAAAAAAAGTGAAAATATTGAAAAATTCTTATGGAATAAACATCATTCAATTTATAAGATAATACTTGACATTCTTGGGACGAAATTAGTTAACAAACTTTGGGGAATTAGAATGTCTCCCTCTTGGGAACATTCATCCTCGAATGAGACTGATTGAGAAGGGAGAAATGATGAGCTGAAGTATATACTGAATATGAACAATTGAACTATGATTGACATTTCTGTGATTTATACTGAGCGTGCATATCTGATGCATGATTTCATGAGTTAACTCACTCATGAATACATGTCTGATGTGTGAACACCTGACTAATCTGATGCATGAACATATGACTGAATATGCAATGGTACTTAGTACCAAGTTTAAAATGGAATTCTTAATATAAGAATGATACCAAGTTATAACTGAAATCTGGACATGAAAACTGAAAAGTTTAAGTAGAACTGTTACCTTGAGCTTGAGCTGATTTAGCGAGGAAAAGGTGAGGAACTGAGGTAAGTCCGGTCTTTAACTCATGCTATAACGTAGGAGGAAAAGGTGAGGAACTGAGGTAAGTCCGGTCTTTAACTCCTGAAAACTCTTCCTGCAAAGATCAGACCACTGAAACTTGACTTTCTTCTGAGTCAATCTCGACATAGGGGATGTAATAGATGAAAATACCTCAACAAACCATTTGTGATAGCTAGCAAGACCCAAGAAACTCCTGATATTTGATGGAGAGATAGGGCGAGGCCAATTTCTTACTGCTTCAGTCTTTCGAGAATCAACTCTAATGCCATCACCGAAAAAGATATGACCAAGGAATTTTACTGACCTTAGACAAAATTCACACTTACTAAATTTGGCAAAAAATTAATGGGATCTAAGAGTCCAAAGTACAATTCGGAGATATCCTGCATGATCATGCTCACAGCAGGAATAGAAAAGGATGTCATCTATAAAGACTATAATGAACATGTCTAAGTACTGCTTGAACACACGGTTTATCAAGTCCATAAAAGCTGCAGGGTCATTGGTAAGACCAAAGGACATAACCAGAAACTCGAAGTGAGTATACCGAGTATGAAAGGTTGTCTTCGAGATGTCACATTCTCTGACTCTGAGCAGATGATAGCCTGATCTGAGTTCTATCTTAGAGAAATAGCTGACACCCTGAAGTTGGTCAAACAAGTCATCTATTTGGTGAAGTGGATACTTGTTCTTGACCGAGACTTTATTGAGTTGACAGTAATCTATACACATTCTAAGAGAATAGTCTTTCTTTCGCACGAATAAAACTGGTGCACCCCACGCGGACACACTAGGCCTAATGAATCCTTTATTTAGGAGATCCTTTAAATGCTCTTTCAGTTCTTTGAGTTCTGCTGGTGCCATTTTGTATGGCAGGATAGATATAGGTTGAGTATCTGGATGAAAATCAATGTTGAAGTTTATTTCCCTTTCTGGAGGAATCCCTAAAAGATCTACGGGAAAGACATCTGAATATTCATTCACAACTGGGACTAATTCAAGGCTGGGAGTTTCATAACTAGTATCCTTAACTCTAACAAGATGATAGACACATCCCTTAGATATCATTTTCCTTGCCCGAAGGTAGGAAACAAGCTGACCTCTAAAAACTAAAGTACTACCTCTCTATTCTAGGAAAGGTTCATTCGAACACTAGAACTAAAATATTATATTTCTGCAGTCAACTGTGGTATAGCAGGGATGAAGCCAATCAATGCTGAGAATGACATCAAAATCAATTATCTCTAATTCAACTGTCTGCTGAGGTGGCATTCTGAAATATCATAACCGGGCAATTCCTGTATACCTTCCAGGCTATGATGGTTTTACCCACTGGGTAGAGACTGAAAAGGGCTCTGCTAAAATTTTGGGACTGATTCCAAAATCGCCTGCTATATATGGAGTAACAAAAGACAAGGAAGCTCCTTGATCTAGAAAAGCTTAAACATGCACATGAAAGATCTATAATGTACCTGTAACTACATTAGGAGAATTTTCCTGATCTTACCAGGAATGGAGAGCATAAAGTCAATTCGGGCGCTGCCCACTAGTGGCACTAGAGGTGGCACCCTGCTGGTTTGGGTAATCAGAATGGGTTGAGGAAAGGTTATACTGACCCTTTAGCCTGACTAGGGACAATCTCTAACTTTGTGGCCTGGCTTGCCACATCCGAAATAGACATCGCTACCAGCTCTACAAGTATCCTTGTGGTTCTTACCACAAGTCTGACAAAGAGGATTAATTTGGGCATTGCTGACACTGACCTGAGACTTAGATTCTAGCGCTCTATCTCTATTACCATCCCTAAACATAGAAGCTAGATCACTATCTCAAGAAGGAGCTAGAACTGATGACTTAGGACAAAACTAAGAACGGTTACCTTCTTCTAATTTGGGTTGAGCAAAGTTGAAAATACCTATCTTTGATCTCTTATTCTGCTTCTCCCTCACCTTAATCTTCTTCTCTTCTATCTATTGAGCATGAGTCATAAGACTGGCTAAAGTTATGTCACTATTCAACATCACATACCTACCCTCATTGACCACACTATCATTCACCTCAGAAGCAAACTTACTCATTTTGGACCTGTTGTCTGCAACTGCATGAGGGGCATATCTTTCTAATTGAGTAAACTTAAGAGAATACTCTTTCACCATCATGTTTCCCTTCCTGAGGTTGATAAATTCTAACAACTTAGCCTCTTTCAGCTCTTGGGGAAATAATCTATTTAAGAATGCAGTGACAAACTCCTTCCACTCAATAGGTCCTGTATCAACTGACCTCTCTGACTTCCACTACTTGTACCAAGTATGAGCAACATCCTACAACTGATATCAACTAGCTCAGCACTCTCACTATAATTAACCCCCATGATGTCTGTAACCTTCTGAACCTGATCAATGAATTCTTGAAGGTCCTCATCTGACTTCTACCCAAAAAAAAATGGAGGATTTATTCGGGTGAAGTCTCGAATCCTGGATGCAGCTGAATTGGCTACTGGGTTGGCAAAAACAACAAATGGTCATTTATTTTGAGTAGTAAATTACTAAGAAACAGTAGTGAATGCAGCTCTAAACTCTGCATGTGAAGCATGTTCGCCCAAAGGATCTTTAAGCTAAGGGACTGACTGATTCCTGATTCTTCTTTTTGGGAGGCATATTCTGTAGAAGAAATAGAAAAATAGATTAGACTGAGAGTTATGCTAGATCTCATGCTCACTGGTACGACATAAATACTGAAAGAATGAAAAATATTTCAAAAATATCTCATATCCTCCTGTACATAAATATGGCGCACAACACACCCATGTACAAGACTCTACTAGATGTGGCTTACAGACTTCCTAGGAATCTAATGAACCTAGCTCTGATACCAAGTTTGTAATGCCCCGAATCTGGTACCCAGAATGCTACACGATGCTCATGACCCCGAAGGACCCCAAGCTAACCCATGACTGATATCTGTAACTGAACACTGCATACTATACTGTATAATGTGGAAATAAAGACTGTAGGTTTGTAAGTTTCAAAATTGATACATAATATTTGATAAAATATAACATCAGGGTGAGGTATGAATTACCCAAAACAACTGAAATTACTGTCTAATCATGATAGTCTGAAAAGTCTCTAACCGTCTGAATAAGGAGTTGATGGGACATGTCCCCAACTAACTCCATCTACTGAAAAAAAAACTAAATTAATGAAATAACAAATCATATCGTCCTCGAATGATGAGGACTCACTGCTAAATTTGGCTGCTACTGATGCTCTGGAGCTCGTGCTTCTGAATCTATGGTATAAAACACCATAGAATAAATGCGTCAGTACTATTGAATGTACTGGTATGCATGTGAGGTAGGCTGAATACAAGGGGTTCACATACATGAACTAACTAACTGACTGGATAACATGAACGTGAGAATACATGCATGAATACATAATAACTTTAACTGAGTTTGTGAAAACATGATTACTGAGTCTGAGTACTGATAAAATGAGATATGGATAATTGTATAACTGAAATAACAAATACTAAGTGATAGTATTTGAAATTTTAGGTTCTGATGGAACTAGATGAGTTTCGTACTATTCTGAGTTGACTGTATCTGATAGTCCTGAATTCTGTATAGCTATCTGAGTTCTATTACTGAGACTGAATGACTCTATCTGACAGTCCTGATTCTGTAACTGAAATTGTGGGAAGTAATCATCTAACCAACATGCCCAAAATAATGCATTATAGATGAGTTGGGGTCCAATCTGTTACCCCAATTGGAAGGGTGTCTATACCGCGCCACTACTAACGACAAGCTGTGAGTAACCCTCAACTGATAGTGTTCCCAAAAGAGAATGGTGGGGAACTCATCTGAGAGTTCTTATCCACCTCATCAACCCTCATATGACAGTGTTGATGTCTCAAGCTATGCTGTCTATATAAATCTGGAACATAAGGATTATATCTAAGAATCACACCCTCATCTGACAGTTTGTGTTCCCATCCTTGGGTTCACTCGGTGTTAATTCCTACTCCCATCTGAATAGACACTGAACATGGATTACTGAACTGGACTGAATTAAATGAGTTCCATTGACTGAAGGAAGAGTACTGAGACATGTAATCATTGCATATATTCAAGGAATCAATTCAATTCATAATATTAAGTTCATGTATCATGTTTCAAACTCAGACATGTAATCATGTTTTCAGTTATGCATGTTCAGTATATAATCTAAGTTCCTTCAGTACTCTCAGCCTAACCAGTCTTATTTAACGATGAATGTTTCCAAGGGAAAAATATTGTAATACCCCATATTTTTCTTAATTTAGTTCATCTCATAGTACATGCATAAGAGGCTTAGAACTTTAAAATTTATCTAAGTGTTGAGGATTTAGTTTTATTTATGGTCTCTTAACTTTGATGATTCTTAAATTGACCTTCCTAACTAGAGACGTAAGTTTTTGAGTTAATTCATGTTTAGGGGTGTAAGGAGCATGTCTCAGGAAAGTTTTGGACTTTTCAAACAGGGACGGAGGCACGTTTAGATTTTGTTTCCAGCACCTCACCGTGATTTCATCGTATTGCAGTGGGTATACTGATAGGGAGTTTATAGCATCATGGTGATGGGTCAATCGGCATTCCAGTTGTGAATTTAAATTCCAGAGAGGCAGTCATGTCTTTCCCCTCGCCCTAATCCATAATAACTCGGGATTTACCTTCAGTTAAGGCATTATTTTCCCACTTTCCCAAATTTTACTCTCGAATAAACCCTAATATTTCCCCTAGTTCATCAAATTAAATTCTCTCCCCATAAAGGAAACTTAAGGATTCAAGCTTTACCATCCAAGAACTTTCCAGAAAGTTGTTCCCTTTAAGGATTTAAGTATTATAGGTATGTGTGATGTTCATTCATGATCCCTTTCCACCCATGGAGTTCAAGAATCCTTCTTTTATATCAAATTGTGAGCTTTTATATGTTTTATGATGAAATATCCCCATGAATTGTTATGAATTATGATTATACATCGTGTTTACAATGGGTCTTGATGGAATTAAACCATAAATATTAGAATAATGATGTTTTCATGTTAAATATCTTAATTATGGTTTTGTATTGTAGCTATGTAATTATTACAAGTTTTAAAGTATTCCCATTCTTTAATTCATGACCCTCATGTGTATGATGAAATGTCTAAGAGTCAAATTTTGAACATTGATCCCTTTTATGGTATTTAAGGCTTTATTTGTCCTTAGTGTTATTTCCATTCAGTGTTGGGGGTTATGAATACCCAAAATTTAGTTGTTTACATAGTTTCTAGATATTACAAAATGTTTTCAGATAAAACATGAATATCGTCACTCAGTTAAACTTAGCTCAGTTCAGTAATCAGTGTCTTTCAGTTGGGAGTAAAACTTAGCACCGAGTGAACGTAGGCATGGCTTCTCCCCTATCAGTAGGCATGAGACACTTGTCTCCCCCATCAATAGGCATAATACTTTAGTATTATTCCCTAGGTTCTAGACCTACGGCGCCACTGTAAACTTTGAGGGGTCCCCCGTTAGTTAGGCATGACACCCTCATCCTTCAAGATATTTGATTAATGGATCCATACAGACAAGTTTAGTACCTGTGGAATGGTATTGACACCATTCTAACTAGGGTCACAGGTTGGACTCTGATAGTACATTGGGGTATGTCAGTTATAGCTAGCTCCCACAATCTCAGTTCAGTATTCATTATAGAGTTCAGTTTTATGTTTGCTTGACCATAGCATAGTGTTATAAGTTGCTCAATTATTAGTGTTTTAGTATTTCAGTTGACAGACTATATTAGAACATGTTTTATGCTTGGTCATGGATTCTTAAATTTTATAGTTTTTCATGAACTTATACTGAGCTATCTCATGCTATTTAGTCAGTCATTATCTCATTCATTGAACCCATGCATTTTAGCCTAACCTTATCTCATATACCAATACATTCAAAGAACTAACCGCATATTCATTTCCTGTGCTATGTTCTTTAATATCATAAGTTCAGATGCTCAATTTTCTGACCATGCTTAGGCAGATTAGCTTATCAGCAGTAGTAGAAATGGTGAGTTCCTATCCTTCGAGAATGGATTTACCTTATATTCATTTATGTCAGCAGTTTATTTATTTAGTCAGTAGGAGTTAGTTGGGGTTTTGTCCCATCAACTCATCAGTCAGTCAGTTTTAGAGGCTTTTAGACATTCAAACAGGTAGTCAGTTTATAAGTTGTTTTTATCAATATTTTTTGTACGTTTTAAGACATTAAGAGCTATGTTTCAGTATTGTTTTCAGTTTCTAAAACCATATGGCATTATCAGCTGATTTTCTGCATATGTCTTCATTATCAGTATATTATTCAGTACTTACAGCAGGTATCAGTTCATAGGTTAGATTATGGTCTTTCAGGACTGTAAGCATTATTGTTGCGACTAGGGGTTAGACTCGGGTCATGATATGAAGTATATCATAGAGTTTCACACACCAGCCACTAAGCCCAAAATTAAAAACTTGAGAAGAGCTTCAGAAGAATAATGTTGAAAAGGATGTGGACCTTGAGATTATACACTCAAGAGGTCTGAAAAATCTAAGAAGATGGCCTCCGAGTAGGAAAAAATAGGTGAAGTAATATGGTTAAAGAGTAGTGATATGGTATGTGTCGCGACACTAAATTAGGAACTGCTCAGGAGGCAACCCAAGTTAAGGTAGTATCTTATTTTCTTGTTTTTTCCTTTTATCACCGTTGTCATTGTTTGTTTTTTGAATCACAAGATGAATAAAAGTTTGATTAATGTAAACCCAAGCTAAGGATCATGGTAGAGATTGGGTGTGGGGTACACCAAACCTCAATGGTGATTAAGATGCTACTAGCTAGGCCCAGAGGCCTCAAAAAGTATTTGTATCTCTATATTTTAATTATAGTTTGTGGACGAAGTGTTATTTTAAGTGTGGGGTGAGGAATCTTCCAATTTCTTAAGGCGAGGTGTGGCTATAGGATTTTTATTTTGGTTACTTGTTTTATAGATTTTGACTAGATTTGAAAAAATTACAAAAAGATTTTCTCTTTGTTTGTTTTAATTTTTCTTGGTGTCAGTCTAGTAGAGGCGCGCTTCATCTACCTTTTTATTTTACTTTCCGGTTCTTTTCTGAGGGGGAATCCTTTGAACCAGTATCCTTTTTTTCATTTTTAGGTGTAAATTTTAAAAATTTGTGTTATGAATAAATGAGATGTTTTTGCTAGTTGCTATATATGATTACATGATTCTAGTCCTTTTGAATGTAAGACTATATATATTATGTTTTATGGCTACTTTTGAGACCCTTAAGCTTAGGTTTATTACTCTTATGCGATGTTGGATTAACCTAGAATTTTTTCTATTGCATGTTTTTGTAATAGCCCAGGACTTGGGCTCTGAAAAAATTTTGAGTTTTGAAGACACTGACCAGACTACAACTCAGGTGATGAGTCATTATCACTCATCACACATTTCTAGGGTGAGACTCATAGTCTTACCAATGAAGTGTGCCCGGATTACTGTCAAGATCACGACTTAGTCCTCACGAACCACAGGGTAAGGTCATGATCCGTGGTGAGGGACTCATGACCATAACAGTGTGAATACATAAAGTTTTTGCTCAGGCCACGAGTCCAGGCAACGACTCATGACCAATCATGATGAGTCATTACTTAACTCGTAATGACTGAGATCTATTTCTCCTTTACCTTTTAATTAAGGGTATTTAGGTCTTTTTCCTTTCTTTACACTTTACCCATGGCTTAAACACCTGTAGGGTCCCTTTTAACATCAATCATCAAATCAAATATTACTCCACTCATCTTAAACTCTCCAAAATAAGAAAAGGTTAAAGTTTTCAAGGGATTAATTATCTACGCTCCAATTTGTGATTCATCTTCCAATTACTTTAGTGTTTTAGACATGTCTCTTCTTTCTAACTTAATTTTTATATAAGGATATACTGTTAATCATTGTTCATGAGAATTAGATGGTGGTTTTATAATTGGGCTAAGGTTTTTGGATTGTTTACTATTGGAATTACTTCCCAGTGTTTTGAATATTATATTCATGCTATAAATTGATATTTTTGAATTGAATGGATGCATGGTTATGGGAATTTGAAATGGGGAATATGGGTTTCCATAACATGTTGGATTTTTGCTTGACAATGGAAATATCCTCCACCCACCTTCATGAACTTTGATTTAAAATGTGAAAATTTCATGATATAATGCACTTTTGAAACTATTGCATTATACTAATGGGAAAATGGACTAAAATGGATTTGAAAGGTCTTAGTGGACATGGTTTTGTTTTATAATAGAGTTCAGAGTTAGTTGGTTTAATTGGATTGGAATGGCATAATTAGACTTAGCTTGCAAGAATAATTAGTATGACGATACAAATGGTAAATGCATTAATATATAACTCCTGGTTTAAAGGATGGGATTATGTGTAATTTCTTTAAATTGTGCTTAAAGGGGGTTGTGTAGGTCGTTGTGAAGGTGCAGGTCCTAGGGGGACCAATATTAGGAACTACATTTGCTGGCGTGGGGGTCTTTATGACCGTGTGTGTAGTTTACACATTATATATCTTGGGAATGGTTGGAGCCTTGGTGTCTCTGTCCCTCCCTTGGGTTTCCTCAGTTCGTGTGGCTAACACGCTATAGGGCCCTTTAAATAGGGGTAGTTCAACCCATATATCTTGTGGGTAGCCTTAGGATATAAAAGTTACAAGGTCTAGGTTAATGATGTTAAGCACTCATGTTCATAACCTTTACTCTATCCCGCCATCTTATATACGTATATATATATATATATATATATATATATATATACATACATATATATATATATATATATATATATATATATATATATATACATACATATGAAAATGTGCATGTGGTTTTACTGATTTCTAACATGGCATTATTTTATCACTTTCCCTAAGTTACATGCCTGTGCTTATGATCTGAGGTGATTTTATACACTTCGGTATCATTATTTTAGCTTATTCCGCCTTGTTTTAACAACAATTCATGTGTTTAACATTTTCATATTGATATAAATAAGCATTTAAGTGTTCAAGTGTGTATTTATAATGTCCAAAGTATTTTTCAAACAAGTTTGTGCTTAATTATGTCATTTAGAGTTCAACCCGGAAAACTAGTTTTACTAGCTTGAGCTAGGTGTGTGTCTAGTTAGTTTCGATGGATTTTACTGGGTATAATTTGTTCCAAATGATTTAAATGTGTAATTATTAGTGGGCTAATTTGTTTTTAATGCGCAAAGTTTAATTTGATAAAGTCAAGAGTCGGAATAAGAAGTGGAAGATAATTGCGAATTTGTCTTATCTTAGCTCTTGTTTTGATTCATCGTTGAGAATATTGTGTTGTTTTAATCTTTAATTTGTGGTGTGTGATATTGTAGGAGGCTTTGTGAGCTGAATACGGTAATATTTTGAAGATTTAAAGGTCAAAAATTCATTGGAAATACACTACAAAAGACAAGGGATGAAAGGATAGAACGATAAAGATTTAACCAAAATTTTGAATGCAACTTCCAGTGTAAGCGCGCGATGAGCGTATGTCGCATGCTGTATTTTAGTTCTCCAGTTCCTTAAAGAAATTTTAGAAGATGAATTCTAGTAGCTGCATGCAATTTGCGTGCGACGCATTCTTAATTTCACTGATAATGCACGGTCAAAATATATTATGCCGATACAGTGGCTAATTTTAATTGAAGTGCACGCAATTTAAGGAAATATATGGCAAATTTTTGAGGGAATCTTTTGTTGGAACTACTTGGGATCCGTGCAGCCTTTTAATCCGAATAGGATTTGTAATATTTTATTATATATACACCACATTGCTGGACAGCTTTGGGGAATATATTAAATTGGACTTGGACAACTTTGGGAGAACACTTGAACACGGAGAAAATTATTCGGTGGCTGCACTACTTTTGTAGGTTTTAATATTTTTTATTTAGTCTTTAATTATCATATCATGTATTCAATTTTTTGGATCATGATTATGAATATTATCGACTAAAAATTCTCTTTTCGGAGTTAAAGTCAAGAACATGATTACTATTGTTTTGGATTAATTTTGATTAATTTTGCTTATCATAGTTGGTTGGTTGTTTATTCTTGTTTTAATTATCTTATGGATTGATCACCAGTAAAATACATATGTTTTTGACCTTTTGATCTCGAGAGAGGAAATAGGGAGATAGAACATGAGAATAAAAAAGGTTTGGGTTTTTATTATTTTATAAATAAAGAATTAAACTTAGCGTCCAGGACAGATGTACTTAGATGTCTTACTTGATTCAAATGTAGAATTATAGCTTTAATTCACTTAATTGAATTATTATATCCCCATTCAATGATGTAGTTGTAATGTCCATATTAGGTAAAAGATTAGAGGTTGGAAAACCATGATCATGCAATTAACCCTACGAATCAACAACCAAGATAAGCAAATTAGCAGATAAAATTCAATAAGATAGTATGATTTTTCGGAGTGCTTTAATCCTCAGATTTTTTCCATTGATTGTCTCAAGTACTTTAATTTACGCATTGTTCAATTTATTTTTAATTTTTAATATTTCAAACTCTCTTTTTAGTTACCCTTACACTGAATTAATCTATACTGTGAACTAGAATTAAATCGTTGTTTAAATCAAGTCTCTGTGGGATTGATATTCGGCTTTCTTGAAGGCCACTATATTACTTGATAAGACCACGTACACTTGCATGTGCTCTTGGGCGATGTCAGCTTATCCCAATACCATCCTAGGATGCTACATTAGTTAATGATGTAGGGTTCAAAGACTTTTTTGTTACCCTTATTCAGCATTAGGTGGTTTCATTGTCATTTAAGTTGTCATGAATTGGTGAGCCTCTATCTTTCAGAAAGTGTTGCCTTTTCATTAGGTTTCTTTCCAGATTTTGTGAATTTAAGAGTTTCATTGTCACAATCGGGGGCATGTCCCAATGTAAATTGGTATTCTTGTTTAGAGTCTTTTGTGGACAAAGTGTGGGTTGGTTATTTGTTTTGGATTCTTAAAACCTTCCTGATTGTTTATAAGTCATTCTTATTATTTGTTTTTGCTTTTACTATTATTTTATTATGCTCAGGTGGTTAGGATAGAGGAATATCTTTGGCCCACGATGGGCTTGAGATAGTCATTACAGCCAGGCCCTAGTTTGGTTCATGACAAGATTATTATTAGAAAATATTTTAAGGTCTTTGGGTGTCCACAAATTTGTGTCTTGTAAAGTCTTTTTATGGGTGTGTAGTGCGTCATACTTATAAGGAAGAGGTTACAAGGTATTTAGGAATGTTTCCTTTTCTTGTGTTCTAGTTTGGACTATTAAGTCTGATGTTTTGAAAACTCTCTAACTCTTTGTTTACTCACAATTCAAATCATGCCTCCCCGAAGGTCTTATGTTTGTAGAAACACTAATAGACCCTTTATCCTGCCAGAGGACAATATGGAGGGAACTGGCCATACTTATGGTGTGCAAACCTGATCTAGGGTCCTTGCTCTAGATTGGTCTTCCCTGAGTAGAGATCCACAGGTCCCAGCTAGTCTCTCTAAGGATCCTCGGGATAGTGATACTATGATAAGCTACCTTGGCGAGATATCTCTAATGTGGAGTTTCGTCAGTCCATTCACCTGCTTAATCAATTAGTGCCATCTCCATCTTTTTAGTTGATCATGTTGGTTCTTTTTCTCCTTCTACTAAGGTCACTTGGATTTTCCAGTTTATGGGGTTGAATCCCCCAACCTTTATAGCCTCTAAAGTTTAGGAGGCTCCTCAAGGGTTTGTTAATGAGATGGAGAAGATTTTTAGAGTGATGCATGCTACTAATTTGAAGGGTGTATAGTTTGTTGAGATTCATCTAAAAGTCATAGCTTATCAGTGGTATAAGAAGTGGGAACAACTAAGAGGTGATGATGCTTAGCAGGTTATGTGGGATAACTTTTTAAAGGTTTTTTTGATCACTTATTTCCTCAAGAGTTGAGGAAAGCTAAGGCTGAGGAGTTTGTTAATATAAATTAAGGAAAGATGAGTGTGGAAGAGTATGAATTAAAATTTTAATAGTTGTCCCGTTATGTTCCAGAGTTGGTGTCTAATATAAGGTCCAAGAGTAGGCAATTTACTTCTGGGTTGTCTCGTGACTTTGCGTTAGAGTGTAAGGCTACAATGTTGAACAATTATATGGACATCTCCAAACTTGTGTTTTATATGTAGCAGGTAGAGAGTGAAAACAAGATGCCGGCAGAGATGGAAGAAAGGAAGTGTAAGAATTTTAGACATTCAGAGCGGGGTAAAAATCAACAGAATAGTTAGAGAGATTACAGGCAATATACCATGAAGAAGACTTGGGGAAATTCTAATTCATATTCTTCAGATAGTGCTCCTTATCCTATGTTAACTAGCGATTGTAGTTTCCTGGATAGTAGTGGTCCTAAGGAACAGGGCTCCCAGTCTCAGGCTAGTGGAGCTCATTCGGTCCCAGCTTATCCACCTTTTAGAGTTTATGGATAGATTCACTTTGGTTATTATAATAAAGGGAGGAACTTGTGTTTTAATTATGGTCAGCCTAGACATATGCGGAGAAACTGTCCTGCAGCTAAGGTATCCACTGGAGCTACTAAGGTTTTGGTCTCCACTTCTTCAACTCCTACACCAAATAGTGCCAGTATGAGTATCGATACTTTTCAAAATCATCTTTATGCTCTTGTCACCCATTAGGAATATGAGCCATCTCCCGATGTTGTTACCGGTACATTACAGCTCTTCTCCCATGATTTTTACTGTTTGCTTTATTCGTGTTCTGCCCTATCCTATGTAACCCCTTAAATAGTTATGTATTTTGGTTTTGGTCCTGAAAGTATTTCTGATCCCTTTGTTGTTTCAACTCTGCTGAGTGATTTAAATCTATAGGGGTTGTATGGCATCTATCTATCATAGAGAGACATTAGGGGATCTGATAAAGCTTGACATGGTAGATTTTGATATGATCTTGGGGATGGATTGGCTTCATTCGTGCTATGCGTCCATGGATTTTAGCACCCAAAAGGCCAATTTTAAATTTCCTAATGAATCGTAATTGAATGGGAGAAAAGTTCCTTACTACCTAAAGGGAGGTTTATTTCCTATCTTAGATCTCAGAGGTTAATTACCAAAGGGTGTCTATATTTTCTAGTTTGGGTTAGGGATTCTAGTTTAGAGTTTCCCTCCCCTCAATCCATATAGTTAGTGAGTTTCCTAAAGTGTTTCTCAATGATCTTCCTAGAATTTCTCCCTACAGGGAAAGAGATTTTAGGATTAAGAATTTAATGGAAGGAATGTTACTTAGTACCTAAAGAGAGGTTTATTTCCTATCTTAGAGCTCAGAAGTTGATCGAAAGGTTGTCTGTTTCATCTAGTTTGGGTTAGGGATTCTAGATCAGAGTTTCCCTTCTTGTAATTCGTATAGTTAGTGAGTTTCCTAAAGTGTTTCTCAAAGATCTTCCTAGAATTCCTCCCTATAGGGAAATAGATTTTAGGATTGATCTTCTATCAGATACCCATCCTATTTTCATTTCTACTTATAGAATGTCTTCAACTGAATTAAAGGTGCTGAAGGAGAAGTTAAAGGACTTCTTAATAACGGTTTCATTTATCCTAGTGTTTCCCCGTGGGATGCTCCTGTGCTTTTCGTGCATAAGAAGGATGGGTCCCTTCAGATGTGTATAGACTATCAACAGCTGAAAAAAGTAACAGTGAGGAATAAGTATCCACTTCCTAGGATTAATTTTCTTTTTGACTAGCTTCAAGGTGCCAGATGTTTCTCAAAGATTGATGTTCATTTAAGGTATTATCAATTGAAATTAGGGAGGGTAATATTCCTAAGAATGCTTTCTGAACTCGGTATGCCCATCATGAGTTCCTAGTTTGGGTTGAATAATGCTCCAGCTACTTTTATGGATCTTATGAATCAGGTATTTAGGTAGTTTCTGGATCTGTTTGTGATAGTCTTCATTGATGATATCTTGGTGTATTCTAATAGTGAGGATGATCATGCCAATCACCTCTAAATTGTCTTGTACACTCTAAAGGATTAGTGGTTCTATGCTAAATTTTCTAAGTGTTAATTTTGGCTGAATATTGTAACTTTTCTTAGGCATATGATATCTAGTAAGGGGATCAAGGTTGATCCACAAAAAGGTAAGGCGGTTAAGGGGTGTCCTAGAACCACGACTCCTATCGACATTAGTAGCATCTTGTGCTTGGCTGGGTACTATAGGAGGTTTGTTGAAAGTTTCTCATCTATTGTTCTCCATTGGCAAAGTTGACTCAAAAGAAGGTTAAGTTTTTTGGGTTCGATGTTTGTGAGGGTAATTTTGAGAAGTTGTAGGATAAGTTGACTTTTGCACTAGTTTTGACCCTACCCTAGGGTACTAATGGTTTTGTTGTGTTTTGTGATGCATCCCGTGTGGGATTGGCTTGTGTTTTGATACATCATAGCAAAGATATGGCTTATGCTTTCAGGTATCTTAAGGTTTATGAAAGAAATTACCTGAATCACGATTTAGTGTTGGCGGCTGTGGTTATTTCTTTGAAAATCTAGCACCATTATCTATATGGGGCGTATATGGATATTTATCCAGATCATAAGAGCTTGCAATTTGTGTTAACTTAGAAAGAATTGAATCTCATATAGAGGTGGTGACATCCAAGATACACCTCCACTCTGAAGATGATGCGGTCACTGCCAAATACAGTAACCCAATAAAATTTAGGGTCGAATCCCAAGGAAATACGTGGAATCTTGGTTCTCAGCTATTTTAATCAACGGTCAAAATTAGAAAAGTAAATGGGGGGTTTTGAGTAGCAATATCAAACTAGTGGTGAATATCAACTTTGGTTGTAATAAGTCGTAAGTGAACACTAGGATTGTGTTTCCCCTATATTCTTAACTCCATCGTCTTATCATTCTTTGTTGAACCAACCTGATACCTTGCATGCAGAATCGATAAGTTATGTACCTTCTATAGTCTTTTGGATGAGCAAAAGGATTTTACCCTTTACCTTTTGAGTTTTAGGATGTCACCTTACTAACTATTACCTTTTCAGTCTCTAGTTATTAGATGAAATCTAACCATATTACGTATAAAAAACCTAGTAGCGTTGGATCAACAATTCAACTCCAAATTACTGTTGTCATTATCTTTTCCTAGTCACTACTATTATATTGGAGGAAGCAGCAATAATCTAGGAGGGATCCTAACATGTGTGCCCATTAAGAAAACTATTAACACAAAGATAATACAATACATGCATGGGTATTTGTTCAGAACAACAATAGCATTTCCCCTACTTTTTAAATCTGAAAGGGTTTTCACAACCCTAGCTAAGGTTTTTTAGCCGCTCTTGCTTATGAAGTAATTAACAACATTCATGATTGAAAGCACAAGGTTAAATCACAATAAGCACAAGTAAAACCCCAAAAGCTTAAAAAAATTAATCAACTGAAATCAATAAAATAGTATTCCAAGAAAAAAATCGAATCTCAAAATCAAAATATGTTCGTGAGGGGTATTTATAGTACATGAAGAAACCCTAAAACAAAATCCCAAACAAAATAGGTGAAAAAAGGGTCGGTGGTTACTAGTGGTCCCTACATGTTCCCTGTACTCGAGCATATGTAGTACATGCGGCCTATAGGGTCCACTCATGTAGTGACCGCATGTGCGAATCCTGCCGATTAGCTTTCGGGATTTTGGAATTCTGACACATGCAGATATGGGTAGAAGGCTAGTGCATGTGTGGGTTGTGACTAGTAGTTAGGGAGCTCTTGTGTAGCCAGTTTAGTAACCCTAGGAATGTGTCCTTTGGTAGGAGCCGCTAGTGTATTTTACTACTAGGTGGGTGTCCTTTTCTTATTTCTTATTTCCTTTTTCTTATTTTCGTATTGTGTATATTTTCGTGTCTCTCTTATTTCTATTACTATTGTTTCTTATTTCTTTTTTTCGGTTATGCCACCCATCCTGCTTCATGTATTACTATGACCTTGTTAACTATTCTATATCTTGAGTCGGGGGTCTATCAGAAACAACCTCTTGACTTCTTCGGAGGTAGTGGTATGGACTGCGTACATTCTACCCCCCCCCCAGACCCCACTTGGTGGGAATACACTAGGTTTGTTGCCATTGTATGTTTACTTGGAATGTGCCAAAAGTTATTTATCAACTCTTATTCAATTTCTGCACATGTTTTGATCACGATCAATACACAAATTGTCCTGAACATCCATAATTGCTCCCATAAGTATTCAAAAACACTTTTTCATCTTTTTTACAAACTTAGCATCCAAAACATGATTTATTGCACAATATATCTAAAATGCATAATATCTAACAAAACAACCTTAGAAACTTTTAGATTTTCTTCGTTCTAAGTATCGAAAGTGCTATATTTCTATCGCACATCAATACCTTAAACATAGAACTTTTGCATGTTATCAGGAAACAAAACAAAACAAAACAAAAATAAACTAAACACGACGCATAATTAAGAGAATCTAAGCTATTCAAGGCAGGCAGGCAACACTTTAATCTCAAAGCACAACACCCCCTCCAATCTCACTTTTCAAAACTAACTGTGTAAAAATATGAAGAACAACAATGTGACACAATGGGATCATAGTACGGCATTACTTTATAGATAGACAACCATTCATATGTACAAGTTACACTACCCAAAACAAGCAAGCATCTAGAAATTTGACTCACGTGCCCTCACAACAAAGATGTCCCACTCACTCGTATGAAATAATGCATGTTAATGCAGGGACAGTCAAGAGACACTCACACTCACAAGAGAAGTTCCAATCAATGTGCATAAAATACCATAGGTTTTCCTTTATTTTCTTTACCTTAGAATTCAAACAGTTAGGTTAGGATCACTATAGCACTTTTCTCAATTTGTAATGTAGGTTTGGGGGAGAGTATGGTACCTATGGACTAATCAAGTGACTAAGCCTCCTTGGCACCAAACTAACCTTGGGGTTTCACTTACTAGCAAATTTTCTTTGTATTCCACCCTTATTTCTCTCTTTTGATTCTTTATTTCCCATTCAGGTTGGGTAATGTCTCTTATTTTTTTTTCTATTTTTTCACATTTTTCTCTTTTTTTTCTTTTTCTTTTCTTTTGCTACCACACCTAGCCCTACTTTCTTTTTATTTTATTTTACCATTCTATATACCCACTTTACACTACACACCCCTATGATATCCACCCTCAACTTAGGCATTTTGCCTGAGTTAAGGTGCACAATCTCTTGGGAGGACCAAAGCCAAAATAGGTTCATTTTAACATAAATGGGAAGGTGATTGGTGAAACAAGGAAACAGGCTACAAGGCTTAAAATAGGGATCAAGTAATACCATTTTGCACATGGATGGTCATTTAGGTTAAAAGTGGACAAAAATAAAAAATTACCTATGATTCTTTCCTAATCGACTATCCTTCAATCTAGGCAAACCTAACGAAGGAAGTTCTAAATTTAACACACAAAGGGAACTAATTATCATCTCACACACACATAGCACAAAGTTAATATCACTAGATATTATTCATTCAGTTCATGCAATTATTAGAAAGTAATTATCATATCCCTAATACTAATGCCATAACATGATCCACAATGTTCACATATATATACATTCACACAGCTCTAAAACACAAAATTTGGAGGAGTATCAAAAATCAATCAAAACATGACTACTTCCCTAACTACTTAAAAATCTCCTAATTACTCAAAAACACAACATAATACATAAAAAATACAATACGACACAAATTATCCTAGATATGCCGGTTTTACAATCATACCGCAACAGATAGAGAAAAGAAGCACGATAATAAAAACTCATGGTAGCTATGTTATGACCCACCCCAATCAAAAAATATGGCATAGTGTCCTAATCTCATGGTAGCTATGTTATGACCCACCCCAATCAAAAAATATGGCACAGTGTCCTAAATACAGATGAATAAAAAAACACAGGGAAGTGAGAACATATCTAGGATGCACTAAAAGTTCATGTCATAAACATCCCCAGATGGGGACATATCCACTGGTAGAGTCAGTGGTGGTGGGGGTGCACTACTAAATGATTTACCTATTGCTTTCACTTCACTCCTCATTCTCTTAATGACTTCAAAATCCATCAAATCATGTATGGCCTTTTTTACGGCCAGGTCACACGGCATATCAAGATCCTGCAAATCACATATGTGACCTCTCTTGGTCCCAAGTATCAGGACCTTATCATCATCCTCTACAAAGAAATAAAAATATCTAGGTGCACTCAGAAGTGATATATGGAACACTAGGGGTATAACTAAAGGAGTGGCATCTACATGGATCTCTGTGAGAGGGTGTGCCTCTGCTCATAATATATCCATCTCTTCTCTTATCTGGGCTAAATTTGGTTCCTCTGTCTCTATAAATCGGGTTGTAAACCATATCGTAAACTAATTAAGTTATGCTTGTAAGTCAACAAATAGCTTAAACAAGGCATCTCTCTGTGCAGCCTCTCATCTAGCCTCTGTGTTCTCCAATCTATCCCAAACCCCTGAATGCATCTGCTCGTATTGGTTAGTCATATTAGTCTCAATAACCCACAACCGAGCGTTAGTGGCCCTCTGACTATCCACTAAAATCTGCAAGAACTCTTGAGATATATAATCATTCCTGTAGTAGAAGTTTTAGTGGGTGGGCGAGTAGGCTCTAAAGATACGGTAACCGGCTTTGAGGCCGAAGTTGGGGCTGATGAAGAACTGGTTGGTGTCCCCTAGCTCTGAGTAATCATATATGGGTTCTCTTTCTTTTCCCTTCTCTCAGTATCAACACTAACTCCTAAATCTCCTCTATGTGCATCACTAGGATCTGTGGAAGTTAATGGGCCCTCAATCTGGGCTCGACATATTACAGCAGGCTCTATAGATCTTTTGGGAAGGCCTAGATGTTCCAGATCCTTCATACTCTTTATCTGCATAGTAAATATAACAAGTACCCTCTTATCTACTCCTGGTATCTTAGGTACACTGGCTTTATCACATAGTCTCTGAATCATGCAAGGGAATGGCATATTACTTATCTCTCCAAATGCTTCATCATGGGTATCATACCAGAGGAATTCTGTAAAAATCAATAGAATATTCGGCCATAATACTAGCAGGCAGGGCTGATCTCTCCTAAATTAATGTATTATCTGAGGTTGTGGGGAATAGTCAGTATCACATGAGCAACCACCAAAACTTGTCCTCAAAAATTAATGGACCCTTCTTCATCACGCCATGATCCTCGATCCATGGGGTAGAATTACACAAAGGTTAAATTTAGCTGGCTATTCACTTATCTATCTCAACTCTCTCTCATCTATGTTCATCCTCTTGTATGATCTATCTATCATATGCGACTCTTAGTCTATAGTCACACACAATTGTGGATACGAGAGTAATATAAGCTGGACCAAAAATTTCTTGGTAGATAGTCTCTACTGAAAGATTAATTTTGACCTTTCTCATAGGTGTATAATTAAGTTGTGGCTTCTCCATAAGCCTCATCAGGCCTAGTAATATATGCATTATAAGAAATATTGTATGATGTATAAAACTTATGTACCATAGTTGGTCTTTAAGAATCGAGTGGTCTACTCATACACTCTAACTAATAGAGATCAAAGAAAGCCCACAATTGTGGTACTCTACTCAACCCCGATAGATTAATACAATGCCCCTCATAAATAAGACAGTGTCTAATATAGAACTTTCTATATCATAAACCGCCCATGTATCATCTACACACCACCTCAGATGTTCTCCAGAGGCATGTGTAGGTGTAGGACTCTACCATTGTTGTACTGGTACCTCATAGGAAACCTTCTTTGTACCCTCCTTAGACTAGGGTACATTTTATTGTTGTACATGTGTGGTGATACCCTCCTCATACTAGGGTACCAATGATGACTCCTCCTGCTCTACATCCTCAGATGAATACTGGGACCCCTTCTTAGATTGAGCGTCGTAAGTTGTAACTTATGGAGTAGTCTCAAAATCTACCTCCTCGTCATCATCATAATGATTTGGTGGAGGAGTGTGTGGGGGTGATATCCGGGCTGACTTCATCCTTGGTCAAGAGGCAATAGCCTGGGTTTCCTTGCGCATCTGCGCTCTGGTCACTCTACATGTCACCCCAATTACACCATCTCTACATTGCTTAATTGGGTACTCCTCCACCAAACCACTAGGATCGGGAGACTCAACCCATCTCCTAGATGTCTCGTTCTTCTTCTTACTAGCTTCTTTTGGTGCCATATCTCCCTACCACAAATAGATACAACAAAACCTATAAACCTTTTTAGCCAAAATAGAGTCACCTACCGAGGTAGACACAGAGAAAGGATCAGGAATGAACTCAGGACCAAAACCAAAAAGAATAGCCATATAAGTGGTCATATAAGAAAGGGTAGAGCCGGGATCAAGAAAAAAATATACATCATAAGAAAAAAGTTTTAGCGTACCAGTAACATCAGTAAATGACTCAAAATCCTGATTAATGGCAAGAGCATATAGACGATTCTAACCAGTGTCGGAGCCAGAAGTAGCACCCTTCGGTGCAGGAGCAGAAAAAGCTGCAACTAGGACCATATTAGCCCCCGTAGAAACATTACCTAAATGATAATTCCATTGAATATGTCCAAGCTGACCACATTTGAAAAGCTTATTGATCCACTCATCATAAAATCCATGATCCCCCTGACCATAAAAATGAATAAGAGTATAAGATAGAGTCGACTGATCCTTACTGGCCTGAGATTGGCACCTTGTTCCTTAAATCCATTACTACTCTGAAAAATGGCGATCACCAGATGGATTAGGATATGGAGAACTAGGCGTAGAATATGAACTAGAATTCCCCTACTTCTTCTTAGAATATTCCAACCATATCTACCACTCTGCTACTAACCTCCACCCTGATCCAAAAATAAAGATTTCTTACTCTGACTCTCCCCAATATTTGCCTGCTTTTTCTTCTCATCCTCTACTTATTGCATATACACCACCAACCTAGAGATAACCATGTCATTATTCAGCAAGGTAGCCTTACACTCTAACAAAAAGTCTTGAGATATGCTCAAAGAAAACTTACTCATCTTATCCCTCTTGCTAGACACTAGCTCAAGATCATAGTAGGACACAGATGGAATTTTATGGAATACTCTTTCATAATCATCCAACCTTGTTTTAGATTCACAAACTCCTCGGCTTTTGTCTCCCTCTACTACTGAGAAAAGAAGCGATCAAGAAAGCCACCCAAAAAACCATCCCACCAAGATGACTAAGCATCATCACCCCTAGACTGATCCCACTCCTCATATAATTGATACACCATATCCTTCAACTAGTATGCACCAAATTCAACACCCTCTATATTAGTAGCATATATAACACAAAATATCTTCTCCATCTTATCTATAAACCCTTGAGAATATTCCTTAACTTTATAGCTAACAAAGGTCGGAGTATTGAGCCTCATAAACTACCTAAATTGAGTAATCTCAGAAGAACTCACAGAAGGACATGACTAACGTGACTGACATGTCACAAACTGTGTCAACAAATGATTAGAATGGTAGAACTCAGCATTTAAGATGTCACCTAAGGGCGGTGTAGCATGATCATCATCAGCCTGAAGAGCCTTATAAGGATTGGTAGGGACCGGTAGAACTCAACATGGGGAAGAACAATTAGGAGCTGGACCCCTAAACTAGGTCTGAACTTTATAAGCAGGATAATCTGCGTCCATATTGTCCCCAAGAGGAACTGAAGAGTTTCCACAAGCATCAGATCTACTTGGAGGCATGATCTGAAAAGTGAACATGGGAATTCCAGGAGACTTTAAGATCTTAAGACTCTATAGCTCGAAGTAGAACAACAAGCAAAGGAAACATTCCTAAATGTCTTGTAGCCTCTGTCTTATAGGAGTGGTGCACTACATACCCATAAAAGAGACTCTACTTGACATGGATTTGTGGACACCCAATGATACCAAACCTAGGCTCTGATACCACCTTTGTCATAACCCAAACTAGGGCCTAGTCATGATGGGTATCTTAAATCTAACAAGGATCGGAGATCACACCCTACACCTTTCCAAATAGAAAGACAATACCCCCAACAATGGGTGGATTTTGAACATATAACAAGATAGCATAAGATAGGCCTAAAGAATTTAAGATATTTATATAACCATTATTTAATAATTAACTAAAAATAACCAACGACATCACCCAAGTCCTCAGTAATATCCACAAAACCTTCTAATAAAATCAAAATCAATAATGTGTTGAGTTATGCCCCCAACTTTGACAATGACAATGTTAATATGAACTCTTAAATTCTAATCTATGAAAGGAAACTAATTAAATGACCAAGTCTTTAAAAGAATGAAAGCTCACCAATTCACTACAAACTACCGATGAACCAATCTGATCCACCTAACAATACGTAGGAAAAGTAGAAGTATCTTTGGTGCCTGCACCGCATAGGGATATAGCATTCGGAGATGGTTAGTGGGTTGGGAACAAGCATGTAACTCGAGGATAGGGAATAGAATAATGACATGATTAATGTTTCAAAGTCATTTAAAGTCAATGCACATAATCATATGTTTATATCAGCATGTCATATCGGGAAAGGGAACAAGGCTTAGCATGACGTAAAACATTATCCTGGATAATGTATCTCAATGATCATAAATAGGAACCCATGGACTATATAGGTTTCTCTCCTCCTGCTAAAAAGGACCTGGTGCATGTTAACCACAAGAACCATAGGAATCAAGGAAGACCAGGAAATGATCGACCCTATATTAATCCAAGATACAATTATATCAATAGTGTGAACTATGCACACGGTCATGAAGACCAAAGCTAACGTTAGCTAACATGAAATTCCAGTACATGTTATTAAATACCTACACCTTCATGTCTTAGATACATAACCCCCATTAATCCCATATTAAAAGAAGTTTCACATAACCCTTTTAATTAACCACGAAATCATACATTAAGGAACATCATGGGTATTTTCATACCCTACACTTGTAATCTTATCTTGTTACCATCACAATTTTATTATCTCGGGGAAATCCTCGACCCCCTTGTTCATGAAATTCATTTGGAAGAATGCCTCGACCTCCTTTAGGTTATCAAATAAAATTAGGGGAATGCCTCGACCCCCTTTGTTAATTAAATCAAAACATATCAAACAAGGCCTTCAAAATCCTCTTTTAACAATTTTTACAATGCAATAGCATGGTAAGTAAGTCAAACTATGTGGCCAATTCATATTTCAAACTCAAATGGGTTGAATGAACACAATTACTCAAAACCAATTCCAAGTTCAAAACAACAATTTAGGGGAAATCATGACCCCTTAGCTTATTCACAATACCCATGCACCCCATATGCTCAAAACCATTAATATAGCATAAGGAATGCATAATAAATCATGGGAAAGCAACATTAACCATGTCAAAACCCTCAACCACAAAAAAATCCACATTCAAATCCATAAAATTTAAAACATGTAAAACACATACTTTTGTTAAATTAATAATTAGGGAAGAGTAATATGCCTGAAATACTGAGATTTATTATTACAAATCAACCCTTGAGCTCTTAGAAGACTAACTTCTTGGAAACCCTAAGTATCTTGACCTTTGGGAGTTCAGAGAATTTGAGATTTTCTTATTGTGTTATGAATGAGAAATAACCCCTTAGAATGCTTTATGGTCGTGGGATTCAAGTAAGAATGTCATGACCCGAGGCTACCCCTAGTCGTAATACGGTGCTTAGAACCAAAAGTGATCGCAAGCTAACCCATATACTGGCATAATACTTGACCAACTAATTTAAAATGTATATACAAGATAAATTTTTAGAGCAGAAGCATAATTATGAGAAAAAATGAATGAATGTAATACTAATAAAGTTTACAACATGACAAAACTAAAGAAGGAACTTGAATTACATATAATGACTCTAACTGACTATTTATGAAGACTCTACTATACTGACTATAGGTAGATAGGACAAGACTCCAACTAAGAAAACTCAACACATACTGGTTGAATGTTGAGAACTATTTGATCTTGGTATATGGACTACATCTGGTACCTACATCATAAAGGAATATAGCTACAAATTCATATATGTACTTAGTACTTTTGAATATACTGAGTATATGGGGACATGCACTAATCATGGAAATATTTAAAACATGCTTTAAAACTTAGGATATAAGTTATTGCTGAAACATACATTTAAAATATGGTTATACGTGAAAACTGTAAGTTATAGTGAGATTTATAAAGCACGAGCCGAAAATAATTCTGTAAACTGGGAAATGGTAGAAACATGAATACTATATGTAATTCTCATGTAAAGCTGAACATGCTGTAAAACTGAACTGAGGATCATGCATGGATACTGAGCATGAAAAATATGAAAATGTAAGATGAATTCAAAACCAAGAAAAGAATGTATTGGCATGATCTAAATACTGAATAATCTATAAAACGGTCTGGCTGAATAACTGGTAATCTAATTACTTAGTCAAGAAAACCTGAACTGATATAAATTGAGTACTGACTAAAACTGTAGGAGCTATCATGTAACTGACATAATCCATGTGAGGTATCATGGAATCCAATGTATGACCAATGTTGATAAGGGTAGTTTTACCCTTTCCATCAGAGTAGAACCTAAAATGGAGTGATTTGAGACCACATTAGGCAAGGAGAAACACTCTCTGGAGAGGACCTTAAACCTAAGTGGCAAGTAGTTTCTGGGAAATAGGATGCATTAAACCCATAATTCCCTCATGGTGCTAAATCCTACTCCCAACTGAAAGGCACTGAAACATATGTTGGCGAATGCACTAATAACAAATAATCTCAAGTCATGGTATTTTTTAAAACAACATTGCATGCAGAGTCTAAAGTAATCATGAACATGTAAAATGATGTACTAACATAAAATAATACTAGAAAATTTACTATAAAAATTATGATATGAGTATATGTAACGCCCCGAGTCTACACCTCGGATGCCACACGGTGCTTACGACCCCGAAAGACCACAAGCTAACCCATGATTGGTACCTACTGTGAGCACTGAATAATAATATTGAAATAATGCAGAAAATAGGTTGAAATGTCATAAGTTTCATAATTTGAATACTGATAAAGAATAAAAACTGTAATAACATTTGAAAAATTGAACCTTGTCTAAACTAGTCTAGTCTGAAAAGCCTCTAACTGAACTATCTGAATGTGGAGTTAATGGGATAGAACCCTAACTAACTCCGACTACTGAAATATTGAAGCTACTAAAATACTAAAATAAATACATATACTCGATAGATAAGGACTCACTACTGAATCTGATACTACTGACTGAATCAGGCTAAGCGCAGTCAGGAATTTAAGCATCCGAACCTATGATATGAGACATTATAGCACAAAGAAAGAGTATGCATCAGTACGTGGAATGTACTGGTATGCTAGATGAGGTAAGGCAGAATGTAAGGGTTCATATGCATGAATAGTAATTGACTAAATGATATGAAGTAACTGAATAAGAGTACATGGTTAACTGGAACTATTGTAAAATACTGAGTATGCAATACTATGCATATACATGTATACTGTATCTGAGATTTTACTAAAGCTGAGTACTGAGTTTTGATAACTGAGTAACTGATATCTGAGATTACTGATAATTTCTGATAGCTGATTGATTGTATCTGATAGTCCTGATTCTATAGAACTGAATAGAGTTCTACTACTGGGATTGAAACTGAGACTGTGGGAGGTAGTCATCCAACCGACATTTCCCAAATAAGATAACTGGGGTCCAACTTGTAACCCTAGTTTAAAGGGTGTCAGTACCGTACCGCTGGTAAAGACAACTGAAGAGTCACCCTCATCTGGCAGGTTCCCTGAATAAGAATAGTGGTACCCTCAACTGGAAGGTTAAAACACCTCATCAACCCTCAACTGGAAGGTTGATGTCTCATCCAACGTTGTCTACGTAGTTCTGGAATGCAAGGACTACTTCTAAGGACCACACCCTCTACTGGCAGGTGAACCCCCATCTGTGGGTTTACTCGGTGCTGAATCCTACTCCCAACTGAATAGACTGTGGACTAATTACTAGACTGTACTGGACTTTACTGAACTATTGTTGATCATATTGACTAACTGAACTGGACTGAGTTCACTGAGTTCTATAACTGACTGAGTACTACTATTTTGTTAAATGACTGAGACAATTATAACGACTGTAGTTCAAGGTAAACAGCTAGATTGTCGGGTATTAGATACCCCCAGGACTCAATAGCATAAAAATAAAGCATAGCATTATCTTTCAAAGCATAACAATGTCCACTTGTTCATAATTCATTCATAGAGACAATTTATCAAATTCTTGTAAGGTATAAACTTGTACATATGCTAGCATGTCATGATTTCACCATTTAATTCACATGGACATTCTATGAAACACTTGGGGAGCATAACTTAATGCACATAATCATGGACAACATGTAAACATTGTAACTACTTCAATATGCATGCTATTTCAATTTTATGGATTCTATAATTAATCATGGATTGAAACTCACTATTGTTATGAACATAAATATAATCCAATTTCAAGCATGTAAATCATGTATTAATAATATTGTAGTTTTAAACAAGAAACTCATAGATGAACATCTAACATACCTGGGAATATTAACTCTTGAAGGTTCTTGGAGGAATTCCTGAGTTTGTTCTTGATTTCTTGAAGCTAGGGTTTTGCCATTTGAGAGAGAATATTATAATCTTGAGAGAAAGAGAGGAAAATATTCTATAACTAGGTTAATTAGGGGTTAATCATGTGCTTAAGACAGACTTTGGTCATAAAAAAATACCCAATTATCCCTAGGAAGATTTAAAAATTCGTCATTAGATGCCCGATTTAAGGCCTCACCGCAACACGGTGGCATCTCGGTGAGCCACTGGAATGTGGCTAACATTGTGTAAAAAGGGACGAACATGAAATGGACCCTTGGTGCGATGTGGAACCATCACGAAACCTCACTGGAATTTGACAATTGGGAAAATGGCTAGTGGTGTGATACGGTGGTATTGCGTTGCCATACTGGAACATGACAATTGTGAACTGGAGCATTGGTGCAACACGCTATTATCACGAAGATTCACTAGAAACTGATGACTGTCATTTGGCTGGTCTCCGCGATGCGCTGATGTGCCAAATGGCACACTGCTTTACAAAAATGACTCTAACTCTTCGTTCGGGTATCGGATTTGGGCGAATTTTATATCGTTGAAAAGCTGACTGAATTTCCAATGCAATGGTAAGCTCTAAATTGAAAAATTTTGAGTATTTAGAAAAATTTATATAGGACTCCACACGTACTAAAGGTTAAATTAAGCTATGAAAATATGGGGTATTACAGTATGGTGATAAAATCATGATTCAAACTAACTTGTTACTTGAAAATGAAAACATGAAAAAACACATAGGTATGGGTTGTTCATAACCCTCTAGAACTGAATGGCTATTGTAAATACGATAACATCATCAAAAACTTTGGTAGTAAATCATAATTCATAGACCCTGAACATATTACATTTCAATAACCTGATAAATTAAATGAATTTGGACATGGGAATAAGTTAAACTTGTGATGATATCATATTCATATAGTTTAAATAATAAATTTAACAATTAGACATGGTATTAACTAAGCATGACATGGGGGATAATTCATAACATGAAATAACTTAATTCACATGGAAACACATGTTGACATGCTTGAATTCAAATTGCTAAGAAAACATGGATTAAATTCATGATTTACATGGATAATGTCAAAAAGAAGATTAAAAATTCATACATGATCAAAAAGGGGATTTTTTTGACTCAATGGGTGGAAGCAACCCATTGATGAATATCCCACACACTTGAATGTAAAATCCTTGGATAAATTTCTTTGGATTGAACTTGAACTTAAAGAACCCTAGTTGCCTTGGAGAAAATAGAAAATCACCCCTTTTGATTTCTCAAAGTGGAGTTATGATTCAATCATGGATTTGGTAGATTTTGACTTTTTATTAAGCCTTAAAATATGTTAAACAACGTATTTTTGGGGTTAAAAGAGTGGGAAAAAAACAAAAAAACTTTAGAATTATCTGGAAAATGTCTAGAAGCCATCCCAACGACTTAGGTCATGAATCATAAGGTATGGCTACAAGTTGTGGCTAGAGTCATGGTCTATAACCCATTTTCATCCATTACTTCCAAAATTACGACTCCCTTCTAGCAACTCGTAATGAGACATTATGTGTCGTAGTCCGGAAAACTTTGATAGTTCTTTAGTATTTTGACCGTAACATTTCACCCCAATATAGGAATAAGGAAAAATTGGTATCATTGGAAATATATTTCAATTATCTATCCGTTGGTGGGTCTTGAGCTCATAAATTCTAGGTAGAACAAAAGTTATGCTTGTTTGAAGATGTCTATAGTTATATACATCCCAAGAATTTAATTACTAAGGGATATTTTGACTTGTATATAAGTTAGGATATGTTTGAGTTCTTAATATATATTTAAGTTACTAATAAAACCACCAAAACCTGAGTCTTGATCCTTAGATCCTTTACTAGTTAGGTTACGAGTCCACGCAATGATTCATATTATTGGACTACGAGTCGTGTGCTAGACTCGTAACCACTGGAATGGATTTTTGGATGAGCATTCTTGTGACTACGAATATTCATAATGACTCGTAAGGTCTTATTATGGGTCATCACGTGAGTCATAACCACTGGCAACAGATTGGCACTTTAAGGGATAATTACATAACTTCTTGCCATGATATCAGATCGAGGCGAGATGTGTGGCATGGGAAAGGTAAATTCATGGGATATATTTTAAGAGATTTAGAACCTGAAATCTCAAGGTATTATAATACATCCCCCTTGGGATGATTCATCCTTAAATAATACTAACTTTGCTAAAATACTAAGAAAAGGTTGAGATAATGCACTGAACACTTATGAGCTGAATCATGACTTAATATCTGAGTCTGAAATTGATACATGATCCATGGACTAATATGAATTCATGAATTCATGTTGTGACAGCATGACAAATATAAGAACCCATTAATATTAGCTAGCTGAATTCTGAAGTTGGTAACTATCAGGATGTCGATTCTTAAGCTTGGGAATCTTATAGAATAGGAATATTTATGAAAATTTTGATAGTAAGACTAGATGAATAATGGAAACTATAGAATTTTATCTTTTTTCTTTCTTATCTAAGTTCCTGGCTACATGTACTAACTCATACTGAAAGCTGATAGCTTAACTAATGTATTTTTAGTACGTACTGATATTCAGAAATATAAAGTGATATTTGATGACATAAAATTTCTAAGAGTCACTTGAAAAACAATATTTACTACCTTTAACACTCCTTGTTAGAAGTTCTAATAATATTAGGGATCAAGAAAGTTTAGGCATGGTCTGAATAAGATATCAGAATAAGGAATCTCAATATGGCTATAACTCTATAACATGGAATATAGGCCTATGAAACATAAGATGGGATAGAATTACTAGGCCTTAGGCAATGTAAAAGCTAATATTCAAGCTTAGACACACTTCTCAAAATACTCCAACAACTATACTTTTCCCTTAAATACCATTGCTTATTTTATTAAACTTATAATTCCACATGGGTACATATAACTACTGTAGCCAAAGTCTAAGTTGAACTAAATTCTATCACGATGTTCAAGCCTAACTCAAAGTTACAAGGTACTACACATAACACCATAATACTAGTATAAACCACATATTAAATATCCTATGTGTTTTCAGAGATCTCATGTCAAGAAAATTATCCCTTACTACTTCAAATCTAACTTCAACCTCTAACTAGAACTAGCGCCCAATGTTGTAACACACTGTATTTTTGGGCTATTATTTGACCCATCGTTCTTACATGTATAAGTTATAATCCAAATTATTACCATATGAATATAAGTTTCATGATCTTTATCCTCATGTTTGATGTACTTTTGAGGTGAAAAATGTTCATAATAATAATTTAGAAGAAAGTCAAACTTAGAGCCTTTGATTTGTCCAAAGGTTGGTATTCAATTCTACAAGGGCCTAATTTGAAAGAGTATAAATTTTTATACAAGTAGAATTTTGCATCTCAAGACCACGAAATTGTAGATAACTGAATTAGCATTCTAGTGATACCAATTGCACCTTAATCTGATATCCGAGCAAAAGATTATAGCATTTTTCATGTAAGGAAGTAAGCCGATACGACTGGGATGCGATTCGATGGTCATTGATGAAATGAGTGATGCAACATGATGGAAAACACGATGCCGAACTATTTTACATGATATTTTAGTTCCTAAAGGATCTAGGGGCACTTTGGTCACTTCCTTTTACAAAAATCCACCCCGAACACAATTTCAGCATCGAAAAGCATCATACACACTATTATTCATTTGTTTCTCTCCAAGAAAAACTAGAAACCTCAAGCACACCAAGAACATCATCAAATTTTCTTCAAGACAATCAAGAAATTAAGGTTCCTAATTCAATAACTTCAAGAATAAGCTTTAAGAACACCATTAGGAATTCAAAGTTCTAGCTTTTACATCAAATCCAAATTATAGAGGTATATGGGAGTTAATCCATGGGTTCCCTTTCACCCATGGAGCCGAAAAACCTCTTTTCAATTAAAGAATGAAATTTTATTCTTATTATGGATTTTGAATGTTCAAGAAAGATTTAGTTTCATGATTTCAAAGAGTTTTTAATTCAGTTCAGTCCATGTGTGGTTCCATGAAAGATGTTGAATTCCCCAAGCCAGGAATTTGAGTTTACCATGCTCCATTCAAGTGAATTCCATGATCGATCCTAAATTTATGATTTTTAGAAAGATTCCCATGTCTTAAATTATTGCTTCCTACATGTTTAATGAAATTCCATATCTTGTTTAATCAATTTCTAAATGAATCCTCATGTTATAAATTTTTCCATGTAACTCTATTGTTCCCTCATGTTTAAGAAATTTTTATGTTCAAGTTATGATCTTTACATGTTGTGATGAAATGCCCATGTCCTACTTGAAGCGAATTTCATGTAATTTCCCTAATTCACGATTTTAGTTATGTAATCATGCTATTCTCTCATGTTTAAAATATTCTCATGTCAAGTTCATGATCCCCATGTTCTTGATTGATGAATTTCCCTATGTGAAGTATCAATATCTATGTGTTTGATGAAATTCCCAAGTGATAGGTTTCTTTGAATAATGCTTTCTCATTATGGTTTTAAAGCTTTGTATGTCCTATTGATATTATTATAGAGTCCTGGGGGTTATGAATACCCTAAATTTAGTTGTTTACCTAGTTTTCAGTATCTATAGAATGACTTCAGTCGTACCATAAGAAACATCAATCAGTTAAGTTAGCATGGTTAGTTGTATATTCAGTCAACCCTAGCCAGTCTAACGATCAGTTTCAGTGTCGGTTCAGTTGGGAGTAGGATTTAGCACCAAGAGAACCCAGGGATGGTATCATTCCAACCATATTAGGGTATGACTCTTAGTAGCAGTCCTGAGTTACAAAACTATGTAGTCAGCGTAGGTGATAATGTCTTCCTGCCAGATTAGGGTATGACCCTTAGTAGTAGTCCCTGAGTTACAGAACTACATAGCCAGCATATGTCGTAATGTCTTCCTTTCAGATTAAGGTGGACATATACTTATATTTCATGAGTCTTCCTGCCAGATTAGGGTGGACCCTGCCATTGTTAGTAACCCTTGGTATGGTACTAACACCCTTTGAATTGGTGTTATAGGTTGGACCTCAATCAGTATATATTGAGGCATGTCGGTTAGATGATTACTCCTACAGTTTTAGTTATAGTACTCAGTACAGCGTGTAGATTAGTATTGCTTGACCATAGCATTAAGTTATCAGTATTTTAGTTTACAGACTATTTCATCTTGGTCTTGCATTCTCAGATAATACAATTTTCATGCATTTATGTTCAGTCATCTCATATTGTTTAGTTATTCCTTATATCATATGCATAGTACTCTACAGTTTCAGTCCAGTTATTCAGACTAAGTACAATCCAGTCTTACATGACCAGTATTAAGCTATCAGTCATTCTGTTAATCAGAAAGCTTAGTATATGTTACGTTTGGTTATGTATGTTTAGGTATTTCGTGCTCAGAATAATTATAGATTCAGATCCCTAATGTTATTTTAGTTTCCATCACATAGTTTCAGACCTAGTTTTTATACAGTATTCATGTTTTACCATATCCCAGTGTCAGTTCTACTTATTCTACAAAAGTAAATATTTTAATAAAACTAAGTGTAGTGATTCACCAGCTTATCAGATTTTGTTTGTTGTTCATGCTTTTAAGATATTTTAGATTTCAGTCTATTTCAGTCTCTTGGTGAGTCTATTTACACCTAGTCAGGCATGTTTTAAGATTACGTACGAAACTTGTTTATTCTCCCTCTCTAACTCATTACATTCTAGAAGTACTAACCCACATTTACGTCTATGTGGCTACATTGTTTCATAATATAGGTGCCAGTTATAGCCTATGCATCATGATCAGACAGTTGCAGTTTCCATCCAGCAGGTGATAGGTTCTCTTATTTTGAGCACTCCAGATAGTTTTAGTTTATGTACAATTCATTTATTTTAAGATGTATTGATTAGTGGTAGTAGGAGGCATATCTCAATTATCGATAGTCAGTATAGTAGAGGCTTCATAGATGTCAATCTGAGTCGGTCATGTAAGTTTCAGTTTCTTCCTTCAGTTTTATCAAAATGTAAACTTTATCATTAATGTATTTATTCAGATTATGCCATGATTATGTTTTTGCACAGTAGAACTTGTTATTTATTTTATTATAATTTAGTTGCTTGACAGTATACCAGTTCATGGGTTAGCTTGGGATCACTTGTTGTTCCAAGAACTATAAGGCATCTAGGGTGTACTCTTGGGGAGTTACAAACTTAGTATCATAGAACAAATTTCAAGTGTCCTAGGGTGTCTATGAAGCCGTGACTAGTAGAGTCTTGCGGAATGGTATAGAGACATTTGTAGTTTTCTTCAAGACACTACAGGGTATTTAATAAATGTTTCCCTTCTTTCATGTCTCAGTTCGTGCTATAGAAATGTTCTTTAAGAAACTTACACAGATTCTCATCTTACTCTATCCATGCTATCTCTGCCTTGTTTTTGAGGTAACAAAAAATTGCCAAGCTAAAATTCCAGCAGACAGAGTTTTATTAAATAGTCCCCACAGACAGTTATGGGATTGCATGTTTGCTCAGAAAGTATCCCATCAGCTCCCTTTTGACCTAAAATTTGAAATATTTTATTCATGATCATGAAAATCATGCATCGAGTCAAAGTCAGATGTGCTCTCAGGTCCCTCTCTAGAATTCTATGATAGTATATAATCTAGAGTTAGAATTATGGACCCAGATGTTTAGCAGTGTTAGGGTTAGGATATTTTTATCTAGATTGAGCAGATTATGTATTCATGGGACCAGTTGTACGAAAGGTGAATCAGTAGGCTTGAAATAGTGTATACAAGAATTTAAGTTTGTTGATTCAAAATTTTATGTTGTTGATGTACGAGTTCAGGTGTTATGGTAATTCTCATGGTTTAGATGTGATGTTAGTAGGCTATGAAGGAAGTTAGTATGGTTCATTGAAGGTTTGGCGATATGCATGACAAGTGTTAGAATATAAGTTTGAATCTTTGAAGATTAAGCTAATAGAAATAAGAGTTGAAGCTCTAGATGATGTAAACTCGGAGTAAAGTGATTGTAGTTCAGTTTAGAGTTTAGTAAAGTGGTCCACAGACTTAGAGTAATGTCTTAAAGCTAAGGGGGAGATGATTGAACAAGTGACTAAGTTAGGATCTCAGATTCTAGTAATAGTGCCAGTGTGGGTAGAAGAGCAGTAAGGAGGGATGATTCCCAACCTATTCTTAACTCAGTGAAAAGTTTTTCAGTCATCACGATATCTACTCATGCCTTATATGTCATCTCCATCATTACATCTCATATTCATACGCTTCATAGAAAAATCATGTACGTTTCTAGTTTCTAGTATGAGGAGTTCCAGTTCACTCAGCAGTCCGAATCATGTTCTATGAAATGATGAACTCCAAACTCAGGTCATGCAGGTCATGACTCATGCATTCATGCTTTACAGTATGTTCAATTCAAGTTACGCATGCTACACTCTTAATAATTAGTGAAATTCAGATTTTGTCATGTATGATCTTAGATTAGCTCTCTTTAATGAATTTATGCTTGTGATACTCTATTACTCAGGCCTCATTAAGTGTCAAAGTTATCCTTTCATGTTTTAGGTCCTTGTGTTTTAACATTTCAGTGACCTCTCCTTATATCATAATTAGTTTAAATTCTATCTGTGTTTGTTTGGGGTAGTGCATGGAAATTTTAAGGATAGAGGTTTAGAGAAATATGAGAAAGACGCTTTTGTGGTTGTTTGCCTACAAGTTCATGGGTGGTTATGAAGATTGGCTTGAATGTCATGTTGGTGTACAAGTGGAATGTATAGTTGTGTATAAACTTTCAGGATGATTCATTTTGTATAGCCAGTAATTCAGTCTAGCAGTCATACAGACAAGTTTTTGTTGTTTTCAATATTCCCATCTAGTCATACCATTCGTAATTCTCTTGAGTATGGCTATTCCAAGAGGTAATTCATACGCATCCATGCAAATTATGAATTTAGTTCAGTTCATGCATCATGTTTCAGATTCTAGATATTCAGTCATAATTCAGCCTGTAAGTGTCTCGTGCATCATCTCGATCATTCCTTAGTATTTCATCCAAGTAAGTATCATTCAGGGGATGAACTATCCCAAGGGAGAGATGTTGTAATTATATGAGTATTCAAGTAGTAAACCTTTCATTTTCTTCATGAAATAGGATCCGTCTTCAAGAAATGGTTACTCATCAGTTGACTCTCTCGTTTCTATCTCAGCATTATAATCATTCTAATGTCATTGCATGTATTCAAGAAATTAGTTCAATTCATGATATTAAGTTTATGTATCATGTTTCAGAATCAGTTATGCAATCATGTTCCAAGTCATACATGTTAAGAATATGATCTTAGTTACCTTCATACAGTACTCTCAGTCTAACCAGTCTTATTAGAGAATGAATGTTCGTAAGAGGGAGATAATGTAACACCCCATATTTTTGTGCTAATATTTGAACCGTCGTTCTTGTATGTATAAGTTATAATCCAAATGATTCTCATGTGAATATAAGTTTCATGAACTCTATCCTCATGTTTTATATGCTTTCGATGTGAAAAATGTTCATAAGAATCACTTAGAACAAAGTCGAACTTAGAACCTTTAATTCATCCAAAGTTTGGAATTCGATTCTACAAGGGTATACTTTCAATGTGTATAACTTTTTATATACATAGAATTTTGTAGCTAAATACAAAAATTATAAATAACTGAATTAGCTTTCCAACAATAACAATTTCATCTTAATTCGATACCCGACCAAAAGGTTAAGGCATTTTCCGTGTAAGGCAGTAAACCGATGCGATTGGGATGTGGCGCGATGGTCATTGACGCGATGGTCATCGATGCGATGAGCAATGAGAAGCGATGGACAATGCAATACTGAACTGTTTCACATGCTATTTTAGTTCCTAAAAGGTCTAGGGGCACTTTGGTCACTTCCCTTTTCAAAAATCCGACCCTAACACTTAATTTCAGCACCCAAAAAATTATACACACTATTATTCATCTATTTTTCTCCAAGAAAAACCTATCCGCCTCAAGCACACCAAGAACTTCATCAAATTCTCTTCAAGACAATCAAGAAATTAAGGTTCCTAATTCAAGAACTTCAAGAATAAGCTTCAAGAACACCATTAGGAATTCAAAGTTCAAGCTTCTACATCAAATATGAATTATGAAGGTATGTGGGAGTTCATCCATGGGTTACCTTTCACTCATGGAGCCCAAAAAATCTCTTTTCAATTAAACAATGAATTTTTATTCTTATTATGGATTTTGTATGTTCAAGAAAGGTTTAGTTTCATGATTTAGTTTCATGATTTCAAAGAGTTTTTAATTCAATTCAGTCCATGTGTGATTCCATGAAAGATGTTGAATTCCCAAAGCCAGGAATTTGAGTTTCCCATGCTCCATTCAAGTGAATTCCATGATAGATCCTAAATTCATGATTTTTAGCAAGATTCCCATGATTTAAATTATTGTTTCCTACATGTTTAATGAAATTTCCATATCTTGTTTAATCAATTTCAAGATGAATCCTCAAGTTATAAATTTTTCCATGTAACACTATTGTTCCCCCGTGCTTAAGAGATTCTTATGCTCAAACTATGATTTTTACATGTTGTGATGAAATGCACATGTCCTACTTCAAGCGAATTTCATGTAATTTCCCCAATTCACAATTTTAGTTATGTAATCATGCTATGCTCCCATTTTAAGATATTCCCATGCTCAATTTCATGATCCCCATATGTTTGATGAATTACCTTATGTTAAAGTATCAATCTCCATGTGTTTGATGAAATGCCCAAGTGATGGGTTTCTTTGAATAATGCTTTCTCATTATGGTTTGGAAGCTTTAGTATGTCCTATTGTTATTGTTATCGAGTCCTGGGGGTTATGAATACCCAAAATTTAGTTGTTTACCTAGTTTTCAGTATCTATAGAATGACTTCAGTCGTACCACAAGAAAAGTTATTCAGTTAAGTTAGCAAGGTTAGTTGTATATTCAGTCAAGCCTAGACAATCTAATTATCAGTTTTAGTGTCAGTTCAGTTGGGAGTAGGATTTATCATCGAGCGAACCCCGGGATGGGGGCGTTCCTGCCATTGTAGAGTGTGACCCTTAGTAGCATTCCTTGAGTTACAGAAATAAATAGCCAACATAAGTTGTAGTGTTTTCCTACCAGATTAGGGTGGACATATACTTATATTTCATGAGTCTTCCTACCAGATTAGGGTAGTCCTATCCATTGTTAGTAACCCTTGGCTAGCACCCTTCCAACTGGGGTTATAGGTTTGTAATGCCCCAAAATCTCATCCCGAAATGTCACACGGTCCTCAAGCCTACAAATAGCACCAAGCTAACCCTTTAAGCCTGCTACTAAGTCTGGAACTTACTTCAAGATAAATTAGTCAAGCAATGAAACCATATTATGACATACTGAGCTAAAAATAATCTGAAAACACTGTCTGAATAGCAAATACTGAAAAGTCTAGAGAAAGAAACTAATAGTCCGACAAGCCTCTACTGCTAAAGATCTAGAGAGTCATTAGGACAGACCCCCAACTAACTCAGACTAAACTAAAAATGATAAATCAAATGCTATAAAGACAGGAAAGATGGAAAGTAGGTCCTCGAAACATGAGGACTCACCAAATGCACGGATGTAGATGAGATGCTTGAAATTCACTCTCACTGCTGAGACTGAGCACCTGAACCTATATTATGAGACAATGTAGCACATAGACATATATGTGGATCAGTACTTTGAGGATATTCTGATTATATGGGGGTGAATGTATAAATAAATAGTATCATCATAGTTTTAAGAAAATATCATGCACACTTAATGTAAATGACTCACATAAGCTGGAATATCTAAAAATCTAAATTAATAAGAAGTAAGTCATACTTTATAAATCTAGTGAATCATAACATTTAGTTCTAAAAGTTGTACTTATATTCTCTCTTAAAATCATATTGTCTAAGTATAGGAAGGACTCACTCTTAAATCTGAAATCTGAAAGATAAAATCTTGTAACTAAATGTCTTTCTGTAAAGCACAAATCTAAAATGAAGTTGTGAGTCCTTACACTTAGTTTTCTAAAAGCTTTTCTGTTTGGGAGATTCTCTTAACCGACATAAGCCATGGGAACTACATGGAGTCCAACGTCTTACCCACGTTGGGGAGAGTCCCACGTCTTGTCCTCCTAAGAAAGAAACCTCACATTGGGGAGAGGTGTCACACTCTTGCCAGGGAGTATAACCTGAGCTAAGTGATCACATCTAAGTCATCCACGTAGAAGTGGAAATAATCTGATAATTTGTACCTACGTTGGCTACGTAGTTCTGGGGTACGAGACATTGGAATCATACCCAACTCAGTGCAAATACTACTCTCTTTTTATTTGTCTCACTCATCTCTTTGGAAATCCACTTTTAAAATAGTCTAATGGTTTATAATAAAACCAGCCATAAATCTGTAGAGCTAAATCTGTAAATCTGAATCTGTGAAGAGGATTTCTTTATCTTTAGCTTAGGACCAAAAGGTCAATTCTTTATCAAAATCTGTGGATAATCTCTTCATGGGGTGCTCATAGCACAAATATTTTTCAAGCAACAATCTTTAACTGGGGTCTAATGATCCAAGCATCAATCTCCTATTAAAACATCTCAAAATTCATACTTGGTAATGTAAGAATTAATAAATTATCTTAAATTCTGGAAATTTCGGCAATATTCATGGAAATATAAGCATAGTCATGTAATTCAATTCTTAAATCATGGAAAATCTCATGATCATCAAATATCAACAATGGGTATAAATTTCAACTTAAATTTCATGAAAAAACATATATATTTTAGAAAATTCATAATTAAAATAAATCTTTGGGCTCAAGGATGAAACAATTATCCTTGTTCAAATACCACATATCTTTAGATTATGAACTAGATGAGCAACTTGCTTTTAAGACTCTAATTGTGTTCTTGAATGTAGATTCTTGAAAGTCTTGGATTGGGGACTTTGATTCTTGAATTAATTTGAAGAATAAATGGTGAAATCTTTTTTAATTTGGAATCTTGAATTGGAACCCTAATACTTGTTCTTGAGGAAATTGAGAGAAAGTAAATATAATTTGGCTTTACAGGGTTGAATCTCATGTTTTGGGGGCTAATAAATGGTGGAAAATGACCAAAATGCCACTCAAAACCCCTAACAAAATTAGTTCTGAACTGGGAAGCTATCGCGCTACCTATCCTGATGCGACCCCCAGTTAGGTAGACTGGGCCTTGCGGAGCAGGGACATCGCGACCCCTCACTTGTTTGGACATCTAAACTCGCCCTTACGCTAGTCCAAAAAATCTGAAACTCACCCGATATGACATACAAGTTACTCTGATCATGAATTAATTTTAAAATCGACAAACTAAGGTCGGGGAGGTCATAAATAAAATCCTCAAAGTTCGGAGGCCTTGGAAATGACTAAGTCCCAACACTTAGCCAAATTTTCTAAGTGTGAGACTTCTCTTGACATGCTTTAAAAGAGATTAGACGTCAAAAATTGTGCGGGGTCTTACAATATCTCCCCCTTGGGAACATTCATCCTCGAATATTTCTAGTTAGGCTAAGAGTATTGAGGAATCTGGGTATACAAGATCGCATGCTAAGCTGAAAGGAACTGAGTAACTGAATCTAAATCATCTTGAACTTCTAAGATAATCCGCGAGTGCATGAACTCATAAAGAGGACAACTATATAGCTGAATACATATGATTAGAAAGGAACTGAATCAAGTAAGAATAGTACCTTGGGCTAAATCTAAGTTTACGGAGAAGAGGTGAGGGTACTTGGCTCGCATATCTACTTCCGTTTCCCAAGTGGCACCCTCAAAAGACTAATTCCGCAAAAAAACTTTGACCAAGGGAACTTTTTTGTTCCCTAGTCTACGGATCTGATGGTCTAAAATCTCAACTAGAATCTCTTCATATGAAAGACTCTTACGAATATATGAGCTTTCTAAAGGAACTAAAATAGTGGAATCACCGATGTACTTCTTAAGCATAGATACATGGAATACAGGATGAACAACTGACAAATCTGCGGGCAACTCAATCTCGTAAGCTACTTTCCCAACACGACTCAGAATTCTATAAGGGCCAATATAACGGGGACTAAGCTTCCCCTTTTTGCCAAATTTCTTCAACCCTTTCATGGGTGAAATCTTTAGATATACTAAATCATCAACTCCAAACTCAAGTTCTCTTCTCCTCACATCTGCATATGATTTCTGATGACTCTGGGTTATCTTTAACCTTTCTCTAATCAACTTGACTTTTCCATAACCTCAAACACTGCATCAGGCCCAAGCAAAGAGGCCTCACCCACTTCAAACCAACCTATGGGTGACCTACATCTCCTCCCATAAAGATCCTAAAATGGGGCCATCTAAATGCTAGAATGATAACTATTGTTATAAGCAAACTCAATCAATGAAAAATGCTCATCCTAACTACCTTTGAAATCAAGAGCACATGCCCTCAACATATCTTCTAGAGTTTGGATAGTCCTCTCTTCTTAACCATTTTTCTGTGGATGAAAGGTGGAACTAATATGAACTTGGGTACCAAGACCCTTCTAAAAAGCTCTCCGAAACTGGGAAGTAAACTGAGTACCCCTATCCCAGATGATAGACAAGGGAACTCCATGCAGTCTGACTAACTCTCGGATATACAACTTAGCATAATCCTCGGCTGCATAAGACGTGTTAACTGGGAAGAAATGCACCAACTTAGTTAATTGGTCAACAATGACCCATATCAAACCATGACGATGACGCGAAAGGGGTTATCCTATCACAAAATCTATATTCACCGCTTCCTACTTCCAAGTGGGAATACCAAATTCTTGCAACATACCACCAGGTCTTTGGTGCTCTACCTTAACCTGTTGATAAGTTTCTCACTTCGCTACAAACTCGGCTATATTTTTTTTCATACTATTCCACCAATAGATTTCCCGTAAATTGTTGTACATCTTTGTAGCACCAGGATGAATAGAATATCGCGCACCATGCGTATCTTCCATAATTCTCTGCTTCAAATCATCAACACAAGGAACACATAGTATATTCTTGTATCTCAAAACGCCATCTCCCCCTTGGGAAAAACCTTTAACTTTTGGTCTTTAACCAACTCCTTCAGTTTGGCCAAACTAGAATCCATATCTTGCTCCTCCTTTACTTCCGAAAGTAGGGAAGATTTAGAACTACTCTGAACCCAAATATTACCCTCAGCTGAGTCAAGCAACCTAACACCCAATCTATCTAAACGATGAACTTCTTATACTAACTTTTTCTTATCTTTCCCCACATGAGCAACATTGCCCATAGACAATCTACTAAGGGCATATACCACTACATTGGCCTTGCCCGGGTGATATATACACTCATGTCATAATCTTTTAGAAACTCTAACCACTTTCTCTAATGGAGATTCAACTCCCTCTATGTAAACACATACTGCAAGCTCTTGTGGTCTGTGAATACAACAACATATACACCATACAGATAGTGTCTCCAGATTTTCAAGGCAAAAACAACAGTCGCTAACTCGATATCATGGGTAGGGTAATTCTTTTCATGAGGCTTTAACTATCTAGAGGTATAGGCTATGACCTTACCTCTCTGCATTAGCACACAACCCAAAACAACTCTAGAGGCATCACAATACACCATAAAATAATCAGTACCATCAGGTAATGCTAACACTGGGGCCGAAGTGAGTCGAGTCTTCAACTCCTAAAAACTCTTCTCGCAGGAATCCGACCACAGGAACTTAACTTTCTTTTGGGTCAGTCTAGATATAGGGGATGCAATAGATGAGAAACCTTTAACAAAATAGAGGAATAGCCAGCCAAACCCAAGAAACTTCTAATGTCTGATGGAGAGATAGGTCTAGGCTAATTTCTTAAATCTTCTGTCTTTTGGGGATAAACTCTAATGCCATCAGCAGAGACAATATGACCAAGAAAGGATACCGATCTTAGCTAAAATTCACACTTGCTGAATTTGGCAAACAATTTATGATCTCTAAGAGTTTGCAAGACAATTCTAAGATGATCTGCATGGTCATCTTCGCTACGGGAGAATACAAGAATATCATCTATGAATACTATGAAAAACGTATCTTGGTACTATTTGAACACTTGATTCATGAGGTCCATGAAAGCTGTTGGAGCATTGGTTAGCCCAAAAGACATGACTAGAAACTCAAAATAACCATAAAGGGTTCTAAAGGTTGTCTTTGGAATAACATACTCCCTTACTTTAAGCTGATAATAGCCGGATCTAAGGTCTATCTTTGAGAAATAACTCGCACCTTGAAGTTGATCAAACATGTCATCAACTCTAGGAAGGAGATATTTGTCCTTAATTGTGACCTTATTTAGCTAACGATATTCAATGCACATACGCAAAGAACCATCTTTCTTTCGCACGAATAGGATGGAAGAGCCTCATGGAGAAACACTAGGCCTTATGAAACCTATATATAAAAGAATTTTGAGTTGATCTTTCAACTCCACAAGTTTGGTAGGAGCCATATGATATAGAGGGATGGAAATAGGATGAGTATAGGGAAGAAGGTCAATCCTGAATTTTATCTCCCTATCAGGAGGTACCCCTAGGAGATCTTCTGGAAAAATATCAGGACACTCATTACTACACTGACTGAATAAATAGTTGGAGTATCAGACTTGGTGTTTTTAACTCGAACTAGATGATAAATGCAACCTTTGGATATCAACTTTCTTTCCTAGAGATAGTATATAAAAGGACTCTTGGGGGATACTAAATTACCTGACCACTCAAAGACTGAGTCATCTGGAAATTGAAACTTAACCACACGGGTGACACAATTTATAGATGCATAGCAGGAATGGAGCCAATCCATACCAAGGATAATATCAAAATCAACCATAACTAACTTTATTAAATATGCGAATATGACCTTATGAAGGATAGTGATAAGAAACTTTTTGTAGACTCGCTTAGCAACAACAGACTCACCTACTAGAGTAGAAACCAAGAAAGTCTCAGGGATCTTTTCAGGATTTATCTCAAAATTCACAGCAACTAACAAGGTCATATAAGAGAAACTCGACCCAGGATCTAACAACGTATAAACACCAAAATGAAAGACACGAAGCATACCAGTAACAATATCTGGTGAATATTCCTTCTCTTAATGGGAAGGTAAAGTATAGAACCTATTCTGGCGCAGACCGCCACCAGTACTGGATGATGCACCCTGGGGAGAGGTCGGGCGTCCTAGAGGAGCTGGTGCACTGTTAGCCTGATTTTAGGGACAAACATCTCTACTCCCCTTCCTAGCATACAGGCAATCTCTAATATTGTGCCCTATCTTACCACAACCAAAACAACCTCTCTGTCCAGCCAAACATTTATTGGAATAATTCCTTCCACATTAGCATAAGGTGGATGATGAGGTCTTTCGCTTACACTATCCTGAGATCTGGACACAGAAGACTTACCCTACTGGTCTTGTCTATTTTTTAGTGTGGGAGCACTAGATGAAAAAAATACATACAGTGATGACCGATTCTAAAACTGCAAACGATTTCCTTCTCCGGATCTATTCTGACCATAATCAAACTGTCTTATTCTATCCCTCATATTCACTCTCTCTTTCTCTCTCCTTAATATTCTCTGTCTCAATCTGTTGAACATGCATCATCAATCTAGAAAGGTCCATGTCTCTATTAAGCATAGAAGTCCTACACTTCTTAACCCCCAACCCAGACACACCAGTCACAAACTTACTCAAGCTTGACCTAGGGTCAGTCATCTAATCAGGGGCGTACTTAGACAACTGGTTGAACTTGAGTCAATACTTTTTCACTATCATAGATCCCTACATCAGGTTTATAAACTCTTCTATCTTAGATTCTCTTACCTCAAGTGGGAAAACTTATCTAAGAACTCATCCTGAAATAACTGCCAAGTCTTAGGAGCTGCCTACTCCCCTCTATTATTTTTTCACATCACTACCGAATCATAATAAACATCCTTCATCCTATAGGATACTAATTTTACACTCTCTTCTTCAAAAACATACATAATCTGGGTGATCTTCTTCAACTTATCAACATAAAGTTGTGGGTCCTCACCTGCCTTCAACCCAAAGAATTCTGGTAGATTTATTCTCATAAAGTCTCTGATCCTGGCTATGGCTAAGTCCCCATCTTACTGAGGTGGGGCTGAATCCTGATGGTTACCCTGAATATTTGTTGTCACATCTTGGGCTAGCGCCTAAAAATCTGCCCAAAACTCTGCATGTGATGCATTCTCATTCAAAAGATCTGCGGGCTGAGGTGGCTGGTTATCATTTTTATGGGAATTATCTCTGTGAGGAAACATATTCTTTCATAAAAGATAACGAGTTAATAGAAGATAGAGATAGCTTGTAAGCACGATGGATAATGAAAGAAAGAGATGATTTTCCTAAAATGCTCCATAGTCTCTTGCTCTTATATGTGGTGTTCTTCACACCGATGATCAAGACTCTACGTAACGCGGCTTGTCTAACTCCCTAAGACTCCTTAAACCTTAGCCTCTGATACCAAGTTTATAACACCCCAAAATCTCATCTCGAAATGTCACACAATGCTCAAGGCTACGAATAGCCCCAAGCTAACCCTATGAGCCTACTACTAAGTCTGGAACTTACTTTAAGATAAACTAGTCAAGCAATGACACCATATTATGACATACTCAGCTAAAAATAATCTGAAAACACTATCTGAATAACAAATACTGAAAAGTCTAGACAAAGCAACTGATAGTCTGACAAGCCTCTACTGCTAAATATCTAGAGATTCATTGGGACAGACCCCCAACTGACTCAAACTAAACTGAAAATGATAAATCAAATGCTATGAAGACATGAAATCTAGAAAGTAGGTCCTCAAAACATGAGGACTCACTAATTGTAGGGATGAAGATGCGATGCTCGTAAGTCACTCTCGTTGCTAAGACTAAGCACCTAACCTACATTATGAGACAATGTACCACATAGACATATATGTGGATTAGTACTTTGAGGATTTACTAAGTATATGGGGGTGAATGCATAAATAAATAGTATCATCACAGTTTAAAGAAAATATCATGCATACTAAATGTAAATGACACACATAAGATGGAATATCTGAAATACTAAAATAATAAGAAGTAAGTCATACTTTATAAATATAGTGAGTCATAACATTTAGTTCTAAAAGTTATATTCTCTCTTTAAATCATATAGTATAAGTGTAGGAAGGACTCACTCTTAAATCTGAAATCTGAAAGATGAAATCTTGTAACTAAAAGTCTTTCTGTAAAGCACAAATCTGAAATAAAGTTGTGAGCCTTTACACTTGGTTTTATAAAATCTTTTCTGTTTGGGAGGTTCTCTTAACCGACATAAACCATGCGAGCTACATGGAGTCCAACGTCTTACCCATATTGGATAGAGTCTCACATCTTGTCCTCCTATGAAAGAAATCTCACATTAGGGAGAGGTGTCATACTCTTGCCAGGGAGTATAACCTGAGCTAAGTGATCACATCTGAGTCATCCACGTAGAAGTGGGAATAATCTGATAATCTATACCTATGTTGGTTACATAGTTCTGGGGTACGAGACCTTGGAATCATACCCAACTCGATGCTAAATACTACTCCCTTTTTATTTGTCTAGCTCATCTCATTGGAAATTCACTTTTAAAATAGTCTAATGGTTTATAATAAAACTAGTTGTAAATCTGTAGAGCTAAATCTGTAAGTTTGAATCTGTGAAGTGGATTTCTTTATCTTTAGCTTAGGACCAAAAGGTCAAATCTTTATTAAAATCTATGGATAATCTCATCATGGGGTGCTCATAGCACAAACAGTATTCAAACAACAATCTTTAATTGGGGTCTAATGACCCAAGCATAAATCTCATGTTAAAACATCTCAAAATTCATACTTGGTAATGTAAGCATTCATAAATTATCTTAAAATCTGGAATTTTTGGCACTATGCATGGAAATATAAGCATTGTCATGTAATTCAATTTTTAAATCATGGAAAATCTCATAATCATGCAAATATCAACAATGGGTATAAATCTCAACTTAAATTTCTTGGAAAATCATATATATTTAGGAAAATTCATAATTAAAATAAATCATTGGGCACAAGGATTAAAGAATTATCCTTGTTTAAACCCCACATACCTTTAGATGATTAACTGGATGAACAACTTGCTTTTGAGACTTTTATTGTGTTCTTGAACGTAGATTCTTGAAAGTCTAGGATTGGGGACTTTGATTCTTGGATTAATTTGAAGAATAAATGGTGAAATATCTTGTAATTTGGAATCTTTAATTGGAACCCTAATTCTTGTTCTTGAGGAAATTGAGAGAAAGTGACTATAATTTGGCTTTAAAGGGCTGAATCTCATGTTTTAGGGGCTAATAAATGGTGGGAAATGACCCAAATGCCTCCAGAACCCGTAACAAAAAATAGCTCTAAACTGGGCAGCCATCACGTTACCCATCGCGACGCGACCCCCAGTCGGGTTCACTAGCCCTCGCAGCATGGGGCCATCGCGACCCCTCACTGGTTTGGACATCCAAACTCGCCCTTACGATAGTCCAAAAATTCTGAAACTCACTCGAAATGACCTTCAAGTGACTCTGATCATAAATCAATTTGAAGATCGAAAAACTAAAGTCGAGAAGGTTATAAATAAGATCTTCAAAGTTTGGAGGCCTTGGAAATGACTACTTCCTAACACTTAGCCAAATTCTCTAAGTGTGAGACTTCTCTTGACATGCTTTAAAAGGGCTTAGATGTCGTAAATTGTGTGGGGTCTTACAAGTTTGGACCTCAATCAGTCTATATTGAGTTGTGTTAGTTATATGATTACTCTCACATTGTTAGTTACAGTACTCAGTACTGAGTGCAGATCGGTTTTGCTTGACCATAGCAATCAGTTATCAGTATTTTAATATTTTAGTTTACAAACTATTTTAGAATTATGTTATATGCTTGGTCTTGCATTCTCAGATAATACAGTTTTTTGTATGTTTAGGTATTTTGTGCTTAGTATATTGAATATTCATATCCCTGATGTTATGTTAGTTTCCATCACGTAGTTTCAGACCTAGTATTTATAGAGTAACGGCGTTTTACCATATCTCAGCTTCAGTTTTACTTATTCTACAAAATTGAAGATTTTAAGAAAACTAAGTGTAGTGATTCACCAGCTTACCTGATCTTGTTTGTTGTTTAGTTATTTCAGCTTTCAGTCTATTTCATTCTCTTGGTAAGTCTACTTACACCTAGTCATACATGTTTTAAGATTGCATAGTTTTACTTATTGCATTCACCGATCCAGAAGTACCGATCTACATATACGTATATGTGGCTACATTATTTCATAATATAGGTACTAGATATAGCCTATGCATCATGATTACACAGTTGCAGTTTCCAGCCAGCGAGTGATGGGTTCTATTATTTCGGGAACTCCAGACAGTTTTAGTTCATGTACAATTCACTTATTTTCATATGTATGGATTAGTTGTAGTTAGAGGCATGTCCCAACTATCTATAGTCAGTATAGTAGAGGCTTCATTGATGTCAGTCAGAGTTAGTCATGTAAATTTTAGTTTCTTCCCTCAGTTTTATTAAATTGTAAACTTTATCAGTAATGTATTTATTCAGATTATGCCATGATTATGTTTCCGCACAGTAGAACTTGTTATTTATTTTATTATAATTCAGTTGCTTGACAGTATTCTGGTTCATGGGTTAGCTTAGGATCACTTGTAGTTCCAAGCACCATGTGCCATTTAGGGTGTACTCTCGGGGTGTTACAAATGCACCCGTACTCTTATATACCAATATGACATTCAAGCCTATCATTGTAACCATATGTAAACTTCTAGGCAACCAACTCACCAAATCATCTTTCCCATAATCTCTAATATTTCTATTAATAAGAACTTCCATGCACTATCCCCAAGAAGACACATATGAAATTTTTAACTAACCATGACATATACCAAAAGCTTCACCTAAATCTTCCTTCACACTTATAGCCTTGGATTAAACAAGCATACCACAATTTTATCATAACAAGGAACAGTTACTCTCTCCTATCTAACCCATTATTTATCTATATTCATCTCCACTATCTTTTCACAAAGAGAGGTCACTAAAAGGTTAGAACATAAGGTCCTAAAGCATGAAAGAATACAATACATAACTTTGATACTTAACAGAGGCCTGAGGAATAGAGTATCAACGGCATGGATTTATTAAAGAGATCTTAATGGAAAACATGGCATAATCTAAAGTTTTGCTAATCATTAAGAGTATTAAATAAGTACCAGGAACTCAACATACTGTAAAGCATGGGTACATGAGTCATGAGCTTGATGACCTGAGTTTGGGGTTCAAAAATTCAAAAAATATGATTTGTATTGTTGAATGGACTGGAACTCCTCATACTAGAAGCTGGGAGCGAACATGATTCTATGGAAAGTGCATGAAGATGAGCTATGATCATAAGGCTGACTTGTAAGGCATTAGTATATGTCGTGATGATTAAGTATAAAAATTCACACTGAGATAAGAATGGGTTGGGTATCTTTCTCCCCTACAATACACTAGCATCACTACCAGAATCTGAGAGCCTGACTTGGTTCCTTGATCTATCATCTCCCTCTTAGATCTAAGCCAGCATTCAATGTATCTAGAACCTTTTAATAAACTCTAAACTAAACTGTAACCACTGTACTCTAGAGATTGAGATGTAACAATACACCTAAATAATAAACACATCATGAAAAACGATATCTTAAAGTATAAAACCTGCTGCAAGTACGTCTTTCTGAACTACAACTCTTAACTTTATATAGCCCTAATAGTCATCATATAATAACTTAAATAGTTACTAACTTAGAATCTTCAGGAGTATCACCATACCCTAAGTTCACACCCTCTAGAATTTCAACTCTTTTTTCTATTAGCTCAATCATCCAAAATTCAAACTTCAATTCTAACACCTAACATGGCTATTCCCAAAATTTTAATGAACTACACTAACTTCATTCTTTAACACTCTCTTAATATATACTATTCTTAACTTTGTTTAGCTTCAGCAATCATCATCACATAGTTACATCTTTTTCGACAATATGCTTGCCTCGCTAAACACATAATCTATCTTTTTTCCTTCATATCCTACTAATATCACATCTCTAAACTTATATTTTTCCTAAATAATGAGAATTACCACTAAAAAAAATACCCAATAGCAACAACCTATAACCCATAACTTAGTTGATAAGAACATCATATACTACATAACTAGCCTTATTTACACTTAGCAAGTGAAAGGTAGCATCTAAGAACACATACTTTACAACTTAGAAATAATACAATCCCATGTCACCTTGGGTACACCTCTACATATACATACACAATCATACTTAATTTCAAATCAATAAACTTAAATTCTTGCATACACTATTTCAAGCCTACTGGCTCACCAATCATACAAGTAGCCCCACTAGAATACTGGTAAACTTCTAGGCTCATGATTCTAAATCTAGGTCATGTGGTCGTAGGATTTTTAGAAGGGATCCAAGAGAACATATGACTATAGATCAATGCATAATTTATTTGAACATCAATGAAATATTTCAAACTTTAAAACATAAAAGCACTGATGGGATCCTTTTTTATCCCACATGCAATCTCATAACTATCTGGGGGACTATCTAAGAAAACTCTTTCAGTACGAATTTAAGCTTGACTATTTCTATTCCCTAAAAAATAAGGTAGAGTTGACATAAATAGAGCATGAGGAGAATCTATATAAGTTTCTTAGAGAACATTTCTATAGCACGATCTGAGATATGAAAGAAAACATTTCTTAAATGTCGTGTAGTCTCTCAAAGAAAAGTACAGACACCTTCGTACAATTTCAAAAGAATTTACTAGATATGAATTCATCGAAACCCTAGGACACTTGAACTCTGTGCTTTCTGATACCAAGTTTCTCATGACCCAAGGCTACCCCCTAGTCGTAACACGGTGCTTAGAAACAAAAGTAATCCCAAGTTAACCCATGTACTAGCATGATACTTGAGCAACTGATTTATAATGTATATACAAGCTAAATTTTCTGAGCAGAAGCATAATCATGAGAAAATCTAAATGAATGTAATACTGATAAAGTTTACAACATGATAAAATTGAAGAAAGAACTTGAATTACATATCATGACTTTGACTGACTATCTATGAAGTCTCTACTGTACTTTCTATAGGTATATGAGACATGCATCTAACTACCACTAATTAGTACATAAGAATAATAACAATACAGCACACAAACTACAACTGACAAGAGTTCCCAAAATAAGAGAAATCATTACTTGTTGGCTAAATGCTAAGAACTATCTGATCTTGGTACATGACCACATCTGGTACATATGCATATATGTGGTCAGTACTTTGGAATGTAGTAAGTATATGAGGAAATGCAATAAATTAAGGAAATATTACAAACATGCTTTAAAACTGAGAATATAAGATATTTGCTTAAACATACATTTAAAACATTGTTAGACGTGAAAAATATAATTCATGGTGAGATTTATAAATCATGAGCCAAAACAACTCCGTAAACTGGGAAATGGTAGAAACATAATATTGTATGTAAATCTCATGTAAAGATGAACATGATGTAAAACTCAATTGAAGATCATGTATGGATACTGAGCATGAAAATATGAACATGTAAGATGAATGAAAGACCAAGCAAAGCATGTACTGACATGATCTGAATACTGAATAATCTATAAAACTGTCTGTCTGAAAAACTAGTAATCTGATTACTTGGTCAAGAAAACCTAAACTGATATAAACTAAGTGCTAACTAAAACTGTGGGAGCTAACATATAACCGACATAAACCATGTGAGCTATCATGGAGTTCAACGTTTGACCCACATTGAGAAGGATTGTTCTAATTTTGCCGTTAGAGTAGAACCTGAACTAGAGTGATCAATAAACTAAGCCCATAATGGTCAAGGGAAAGCACTCTCTAGCGAAGCCCCTAAACCTACGGTGGCACATAGTTTTTTGGAAATAGGATGAACTGAACCTATATTTCCCTCTAGGTGCTAAATCCTACTCCCAACTGAAAGACACTGAAACACAAACTGGTGCATGAACTGACAATTGATAATCTAAGGTTATGGTATTTTTGAAAACAACATTGTATGCAGAGTCTAAAGTAACATGAACATGTAAACTGATATACTTACCATGAAATAATACTGGTGCCTTTACTATAAAAATGATGATTTGAATATAGTGATAAAATCATGATTCGGACTAACTTGTTACTTTAAAATGAAAACATGCCAAAACACATAGGTATCGGATTTTCATAAACCTGCAGCACTGAATGATTATTTTAACTATGATAATATCATCAAAAACATTGAAAGTAAATCATAAGTCGTAGACCCAGAACATATTATATTTCAATAACCCGATAAACTAAATGAATTTGAACATGGGATTGAGTTAAACTTGGGATGATATCATATTTATATAGTTTAAAGCATGGATTTGAGAATTGGACATAGTATTAACTAAGCATGACATGGGGGATTTTAATTCATGAAATGAAATAACTCAATTCACATGAAAATACATGTTGACATGGCTTGAATTTAAATTTCTAAGAAAACATGGATTAAATTCATAATTTACATGAATAATTTTATAAAGGAAGATTAAAAATTTATACTTGATAAAAAAGGGGATTTTGGGACTCAATGAGTGGTAGGAACCCATTGATGAATACCCCACAAACCTGAATGTAAAAATCTTGGATAAATTTCTTGGGATTGAACTTGAACTTGAATAACCCTAGTTGCCTTGGAGAAAATAGAAAATCACTCCTTTTGATTACCCTAAGAGGAGTTACGGTTGAATCATGAATTTGGGGGATTTTGACTTTATTCAACCTTAAAATATCTTAAACGACATAGTTTTGGGATTAAAAGAGTGGGAAAAGACCCAAAAAAATCCTTAAAAATCATCTGAAAAATGTTTGGAAGCCATCATAATGACTTAAGTCACGACTCGTAAGGTCTGGCTATGAGTCATGGCTTGAGTAATAGTCTGAAACCCATTTTTAGCCTCTACTGCCCAAATTATGACTCCATCCTAGCAACTCTTGATAAGATATTATGAGCCGTAGTTTGAGAAGCTTTGACAGTGCTTCAGTATTTTGGCCATAACTTTTCAGCCCAATATCAGATTAAGGCAAAATTGGTATCACTAGAAAGATAATTCAATTATCTCTGTATTGGTGGGTCTTGTGGTAGAAATTCTTAGTAGAAAAAAGTTATCCTTTAAAGATGACTACAGTTATATACATCCCAAGAATTTAATCGCTAACAAGAATTTTTGACTTGTCTATATATATATATATATATATATATATATATATAAGTCACTAATAAAACCACCAAAACATGAGTCTTGATTCTTGGATTCTTTAATGGTTAGGCTACGAGTTTATGCCACGATTCGTAATGTCTTGTTTTTGACTCGTAATGTAACGACCCAAAATTGCCTCCCGGGACGTCACACGGTGCTTAAGGCTACAAGTAGCCCCAAGCTAACCATGTGAGCCTGTTTTTACTAATAACACTTATTTCAAGATGAAATAATTCAAACACTAGCATAGTCATATCATATGAAAGGAAATACGGAGAAAATGCTCCGTCCAAATGACCACAATACTGGAAACCTCAACACAACCATAATCTGATAACTTGTCTGACAAAGAATCTACTAATCCATGAACTAGAGAGCCATTGGGATAGGTCCCCAACTAACTCGAAATGAATTGGAAATAACCACATAGTCTCTCAAGTATGGAGATATCTGAATATAGGTCCTCGAACCATGAGAACTCACCACTTTAGGATTGTATATAGAGGTACTCAAAAATCACTAATGAGGCTGGGACTGAGCACTTGAACCTATATTATAAGACAATGTAGCACATAGACGTATATGTGGATCAGCACTTGAGAATGTACTGAGTATGTGGGGGTGCATGCATTTATATAAAACAACATCAATACTCTTTAATCAAATCATGCATGTAATAAGTAATGACTTACATGTCTTGAATAAGTATAAAATGCAAAGCTCATGAATCATGTAAAATGGAACATGTAACACAATCTCGTGAGTCATTTTACTTTTATCTTGGAAATTTGTACTCTTCTCTTATTCTCTTCACTCAAGGCTAAAGGAAACCTTAAGCAATACTTTCAACTCATGCATATGTCTCATGGAGTGTAAAACATCTTTAATTCTCAAGAACTCATAACTCTTTTGAACTCAAATACTTAGAATTCAAAATCATATAACTTTGGAACATACTTGAAGGCATTTCATTCACATTAGGAAAATATCTCATTTCAAGATTTAGGGGAAAATACTCATATCAAGGGAAAGTATTTTAGTTTTAAAGGAAAATATCTTATATCAAAGCTTTAGTTTTAAGAAAGTAACTGATCTCGAACATTAAATATCAAGGGAGGTTCTCTTAAAAGACATAAACCATGCAAGCAATATGGAGTCCAACGTTCTGTCCTCCTAAGGAAGAGACCTCACATTGGGGAGAGGCGTCATGCTCTTGCTAGAGAGTATAATATAGGTCCAGTGATCAATAAACAAAATCAGCCTAAGGCCCAAAATCAACTTGGCCTTAGGCCCAATAATAATCATAAACTAGGCCTCAGGCCCAACCTACGGTGGCACGTAGTTTTGGGGTAAGAAACCATAGTAACTTACCCGTTTGGTGTTAACTACTACTCTCTTTACATTATCTATGCTCATCTTGTAAAAATCCACTTTTAGAAATAATCTCACGGTTCACCATGAACCCAATAATCAAATCTGTACTCTCATGTAGGAAAGTGGATTTCAAAGCTCTGTGACCATTAGGTCAAATCATTTCTCACTAACCTCAAAATACTCAAATGATGGGTTCTTATAGCACAAGAGTTCATAAAATTGCAAGTCTCAAGTGGGGCTTACTAACCCATAATTCAATCTCAAGACTCATCAAAAGCATAATAGATAGCATATAGATTTATAACTCATGTAGAAATCTGGTAATTTCAGCAATTTATCTCAAAATCTCAACACACTCACATACTACAATATCTCAAAAATTTCAACTATTAACTTCTCAAGGATTAAAATCATGGGGTATAGACCTAGCTGCAATTTCTCAAGAAATAAGTAAAAATCATGCCATTAGACTCTCAAAAACATCAAAAGCTTGCCGCCAATAATAATGGGTGAAAACCCCCATTTCAATTTCATATAAAATCTCATAAATTTCAGAGAATTGTAGCTTAAATAAGCCTTTGGGCACAAGGGTGAAAGGATTACCCATGTTCAAAACCCCACATACCTTGAATGTGAAGCTTTGGATGAACTCTCACTTTTGGAACTCTATTTGTACTCTTGAATGAGGGTTCTTGAAGCCCTTGACTTGGGAACCTTGAATCTTAACTCAATTTAGAAAATCTATGGTGGATTCTTGAGATTCTTGGAAGAGGTTTTGGATACTTAGGGGTTTTATTGGGACAAAACTTGAGAAAAACTTCATAGAATGCTTGTAAATGACTTTGATTTGGTGTTTGCACGGTTTAAGAGGCTTGGAAAAAGTACAAACTGCCCTTTTTAACTTCTGTACGAAGCTAGAAAAATTGAATTGGGAACCCAATTTTATGGGCCACCGCGACGCACCACTATCACGGTGGCTCACTGGAAATTGAAAAATGGGAATCTGGGAGTCATCGTGATGCAGAGCCATCACATTGTCCAACTAGTTGGGACCTGGAACCTCAGCGCGACGCGTCATAATCGCGCTAGGCCACTGAAAATTTACTATTGAGAAATTGGAGTTCTCCACGATGCGCCACTATTGCGGAGTTCCACTGGAATTTGACGATTGTCAAATAGACCCTCTCCGCGATGCGCTAAGCACTAAAATGACGCTGTTTTTATGACTAGGATTTAAATTGGCCATAACTTCTTACCCGGGTATCAGATTTGGCGAATCTTATATCGATGAAAAGCTTATCAAATTTCCCATGTGATAAAAAAAACGGAATTAGGGAAATTCTATATGGTTAACACAATACTAACTTAGGAATTCACTTCTTAATCATTTAGGGCCAGAATCACGCCTCACTTGACATGCCCTAAGGCTCATTCTATGAGTAAATTTTGCGGGGTCTTACAATATCTCCCCTTTGGAAACATTCATCCTCGAATGTTGCTAGTTAGACTAAGAACACAGGAAAAACTGAGTATACATAGCTGAAGCAATTTGCTAAACGGGCTCGTAATCTTTCTAAACTCTTAAATGCCTCAGAAATTGCAAGAACTCATGTAAGAATAGATACATAGCTGCACTTTAGATTAGAAGGGCTGAATTAAGGAAGAATAATACCTTCGTCTTGATCTGAACTCGCGGAGAAAAGGTGCAGGTACTTGGATCGCATGTCTGCTTCTGCCTCCCAAGTAGCACCCTCAACGGACTGGTTCCTCCATAAAACTTTGACCAAGGGAACTTCTTTGTTCCTTAGTCTATGGATCTGAAAATCTAGGATCTCCACGGGAATCTCATCGAAGGAAAGACTGTTCTGAATATCGGCATTCTCTGAAGGATCTACTACAATGGAATATGGAAACATGAAAAATAGGATGAACATCTGACAACTCTGCGGTCAACTCAACCTCATAGGCCGCTTTTCCAACATGGCTCAAGACTATATACGAGCCAACTTAACGGGGACTAAGCTTCCCCTTTCTACCAAACCTCTTCACCCCTTTTATGGGTGAAATCTTTAGGTACACCAAATCACCCAACTCAAACTCAAGATCTCTTCTCCTCAGATCAGCATATGACTTTTGACGACTCTGGGTGGTCTTCAACCTCTCTCTAATCAACTTAACTTTCTTCATAGCTTCAAATACTACATCAGCCCAGTCACAGCAGCATCACCCACTTCAAACCAACCTATGGGTGATCCACATCTCCTACCATACAAGGCCTTAAATAGTGACATCCCGATACTAGCATGGTAACTATTGTTATAGACAAACTCTATCAATGGCAAATGCTCATCCCAACTACTTTTGAAATCAAAAGTACATGCCCTCATCATATCTTCCAGGGTCTGAATGGTCCTCTTAGCCAAACCATCTATCTGCAGATGAAAAGAGGAACTCAAAAGAACTATGGTACCAAGACCCTACTGGAATGCCCTCGAAAGCTGAGAAGTAAATTGAGTGCCTCTATTCGAAATGATAGACGAGGGAACTCTGTGCAGCCTGACCAACTCCCAGATATACAATATAGCATAATCCTCAGTTGTATAAAATGTATGCACGGGCAAGAAATATGCGGACTTAGTCAGCCTATCTATAATAACCCAAATAGAATCATGATGACAACGCGAAAGAGGCAACCCGGTCAAGAAGTCCATATTTACCACCTCTCACTTCCAAGTGGGTATACCAAACTCTTGCATCACACCATTAGGTCTTTGGTGCTCTACCTTAACCTGTTGGTACGTTGCACACTTTGCTACAAACTCGGCTATATCCATCTTCATACCATTCCACCAATAGATTTCCCGCAAGTCTCGGTTCATCTTGGTAGTGCCGGGATGAATAGAATACCGCGCGCCATGCGCTTCATCCATAATCCTCTGCCTCAGATCATCAACACATGGAACACACAATCTACATTGCAATATCAACACGCCATCTCCCCCTTGGGAGAAAACCTCTACCTTTTGGCCCTTAACTGACTCCTTCAGTCTGACCAAACTAGGATCCCTATCTTACTTCTTCTTCACTTCCGAAACTAAAGAGGATTCATAACTACTCTGCACCAACGTACTCCCCTTAGCTGAATCAAGAAGCCTAACACCCAATCTAGCTAGACAATCCACATCGCGAGCTAACTCTTTCTTACCTTCCTGTACATGAGCAACACTACCCATAGATAATCTGCTAAGGGCATCCGCCACTACATTGGCCTTTCCTGGGTGATACAACACACTCATATCATAGTCTTTTAATAGCTCCAAGCACCTTCTCTGCCTAAGATTCAACTCCCTCTAAGTAAACATATACTGCAGGCTCTTATGATCAGTAAACACATCAACATGAACACCATAAAGATAGTGTCTCCAGATTTTCAAAGAAAAGACCACAGCGGCTAACTCAAGATCATGTGTTGGGTAATTCTTCTCATGTGGCTTTAACTATCTAGAGGCATAGGCTATAACGTTACCTCTTTGCATTAACACACAACCCAAACCAATTCTAGAGGCATCATAATACACCACAAAACCATCTATACTATCAGGCAAAGTCAACACAAGGGCTAAAGTAGGTTGAGTCTTCAACTCCTGAAAACTTTTCTCACAGGAATCTAACCACAGGAACTTAACTTTTTTTGGGTCAACCGGGTTATGGGAGACGCGATAGAAGAGAAATCTTCAACAAAATGGCGGTAGTATCCCACTAGACCCAAGAATCTCCTGATGTCAAATGGAGAGATAGGTTTAGGACAATTTCTTACAGCTTTTGTCTTTTGGAGATCAACTCTAATACCTTCGACTGAAACAACATGACCCAGAAAGGCTACAGACCTTAGCCAAAATTCACACTTACTGAATTTGGCAAATAACTGGTGACCTCTAAGAGTTTGCAAGACAATTCTAAGGTGATCTGCATGATCATGCTCACTGCGGGAGTAGACAAGGGAGTCATCTATGAACACAATAACAAACATATCAAGATATTGCTTGAACACTCGATTCATGAGGTCTATAAAAGTTGTTGGGGTATTGGTTATCCTGAAAGACATAACTAGAAACTCAAAGTGACCATAGCGGGTTCAGAAGGCTATCTTTGGAATATCACATTCCCTCACTTAAAGTTGATGGTAGCCGGATCTAAGGTCTATCTTGGATAAATAACTTGCACCTTGTAACTGATCAAACAGGTTATCATTTCTCGGAAGAGGATACTTATTTTTTACTATGACCTTGTTAAGATGACGATAGTCAATGCACATACGCAAAGAACCATATTTTTTTGGCACCAATAGAACAGGTGCGCCCCAAGTAGAAATACTGGGCCTTATAAAACCTTTGTCTAAAAGATCCTTGAGTTTCTCTTTCAACTCCTTAAGGTCAGTAGGTTCCATACGGTATGGCAGAATAGAAATGGGATGAGTGTCGGGAAGAAGGTCAATCCCGAACTCTATCTCTCTATCGGGAGGTACCCCTGGGAGATCTTCCAGAAAAATTTCTATAAACTCATTAATTCTATCGACTGACTGAATAGTTGGAGCCTCGAACTTAGTGTCTTTGACTCTAACTAAGTGATAGATACAACCTTTGGATATTAGATTTCTGGCTTTGAGATAGGAGATAAAATGACTCTTGGGAGATACCGAACTCCCGGACCACTCAAAAGCTGGTTCATCGGGAAACTAAAACTTGACCACACGGGTACGACAGTCTACAGACTCATAACAAGAATGAAGCCAATCGATACCCAAAATAAGGTCAAAATCCACCATGTCTAACTCTATTAAATTCGCAAATATTACTCTATGAAGAACAGTAATAGGACAATCTTTATACACTTTTTGGGTGACAAATGACTTCCCTACTGGTGTGGAGACTAGAAATGTCTCAGGAATCCTTTTGGACTCATTTTGAAATTCACAGCCACAAGTGGGATCACATAGGAGAGACTTGACACGGGGTCCAGTAACTCATAAACATCAAAATAAAATATGTGGAGCATACCAGTAACAACATCGGGAGAGTCTTCCTACTCCTGATGGGATGGTAAGGCATAGAATCTGTTCTGGCACTGACCGTCAGCAGTGCTAGATAAAGCGCCCTGAACAGGGGCGGGATGGGGTGTAGGAGCTGGTGCACTAGTAGCCAGTGCCTGAGGTCAGGCATCTCTGTTCCCCTGTCTAGCCTGAGGACAATATCTAAGTCTGTGGCCCTGCTTGCCACAACCAAAACAACCCCTTAGATCTACGAAATAGTCACTGGGTTGATCCCTACCACACTTAGCACAAGGAGGATAACGGGGCCTATTACCAACATTGTTCTGCGACCTAGACATAAAAGATCTGCCCCCTTTCTCCTGCCTATTTATAGGCACGGGAGCACTAACTGATGAAGGCGCTGGCATTGACAGACGCCTCTGAAACTGAGGGTGGTTCCCTTCATGGAACCTAGGCTGTCTATACTCATGCTGCTCAGATCTAGCCCTCTTGTTACCCCTCACTCGATCTCTCTCCCAAATCTTATCCACCTCCATATGATGGGTATACATCATCAACCTAGCCAAATTTATATCCCTATACAGCATCAAAGTACTACACTCTTTCAGAACCAAACCAGAAACATCTATCATGAACTTGCTCATACTAGCTCGGGTGTCAGAAATCAAATCAGAAGAGTACTTAGCCAACTGATTAAACTTCAAGCAGTACTCCTTAACAGTCATGGAACCCTACCTCAAGTTCATAATATCCTTAATCTTTACTTCCCTCATCTCAAGAGGAAAGAACTTGTTAAGAATACATCTTTGAACGCCTACTAAATTATAGGAGCAGCATCCTCACCTCTACCTTTCCTCCCCGATACAACCCAGTCATAATCTATGTCCTTCAACCTGTAATACACCACCTCAACATTTTCTTCCTCAGAAACATGCATCACCTGTATGATCTTTCTCACCTCCTCAAGGTACAACTGTGGGTCCTCACCTGCCTTGGACCCATATAACTCTGGCGGATTCATCCGTATGAAATCACGGATTCTAGTCGCGGCTACATCACATCCCTGATAATTAGAAACTGCGGCCTTGTTACTGGCCCAAACATTAGTGGTGACTGCTTGGGCTAATACCTCTAAGGCCGCCCAAAACTCAACATGAGACACCGTCTCATTTAAAGGATCAACAGGTGGGGGTTCCTCATCATTGTTTCCGTAGATATTCACTCTTTAGAGAGGTATTTTCTGAAATAGGAGAGCATTAATTATTAGATGAGAGGGACAACTGCAGGCACGATGGAATCTGAAAGAAAGAAACAACTTTTTCCTAAAACATCTTGTAGCCTCATGCTCATAGATGTGGCGCGCTACACACCGATGATCAAGACTCTACTCAACGCAGCTTGTCAGACTCCCTAGGACTTCTTTAAAACCTTAGGCTATGATACCAAGTTTGTAATGACCCAAAATTGCCTCTCGGCAGTGCTTAAGGCTACAAGTAGCCCCAATCTAACCCAGTGAGCCTGTTTCTACTAATAACACTCATTTCAAGATGAAATAATTCAAACACTAGCATTTTTATATCATGTGAAAGGAAATACGGAGAAAATGCTCAGTCCAAACGACCACAACATAGGAAACTTCAGCGCAACCACAATCTAATAACTAGTCTGACAAAGCCTCTACTAATCCATGAACTAGAGAGCCGTTAGGACAAGTCCCCAACTGACTCGAAATGAACTTGAAATAACCACATAGTCTCTCCAATATGAAGATGTCTGAATATAGATCCTCGAACCATAAGGACTCACCACTGTAGGAATATAGATAGAGGTACTCAGAAATCACTGACGAGGCTGGGACTAAGCACCTGAACCTACATTATAAGACAATGTAGTACATAGACATATATGTGGATCAGTACTGAGTAAGTGGGGGTGCATGAATTTATATAAAACAGCATCAATACTCTTTAATCAAATCATGCATGTAATAAGTAATGACTCACATGGCCTGAATAAGTATAAAATGCAAAGCTTATGAATTATGTAAAATGGAACATGTAACACAATCTCGTGAGTCATTATAGTTTTAGCTTTGAAATTTGTACTCTTCTGTTATTCTCATCACTCAAGGCTAAAGGAAACCTTAAGCAATACTTTCAACTCATTAATATGTCTCATGGAGAGTAAAACTTCTTCAATGCTCAACAACTCATAACTCTTTTGAACTCAAATACTTGGAATTCAGAATCATATAACTTTGGAACATACTTGAAGTCATTCATTCACGTTAGGAAAATATCTCATTTCAAGATTTAGGGAAAAATACTCATATCAAGGGAAAGTATTTAAATTTTAACGGAAAATATCTTATCTCAAAGCTTTAGTTTTAAGGAAGTAATTGATTTTGAAGTTTAAATATCAAGGGAGGTTCTCTTAACCGACATAAACCATGCAAGCTACATGGAGTTCAACGTTCTGTCCTCCTAAGGAAGAGACCTCACGTTGGGGAGAGGCATCATACTCTTGCAAGGGAGTATAACCTAGGTCCAGTGATCACTAAATAAACTCAGCCTTGGGCCCAATATCAACTCGACCTTAGGCCCAATAATAATCATAAACTCGGCCTCAGGCCCAACATACGGTGGCACGTAGTTTTGGGGTAAGAAACCATAGTAAATTACCCGCTCGGTGCTAAATACTACTCCCTTTAGATTATCTACGCTCATCTCATAAAAATCTACTTTTAGAAATAATCTCATGGTTCACTACAAACCTGATAATCAAATTTGTACTATTATGTAGGAAAGTGGATTTCAAAGCTCTATGACCGTTAGGTCAAATCATTTCTCAAGAACCTCAAAATACTTAAATCATGGGTGCTTATAGCACAAGAGTTCATAACATTGCAAGTCTCAAGTAGGGTTTACTAACCCATAATTCAATCTAAAGTTCAGACTCATCAAAAGCACAATAGATAGCATATAGATTCATAACTCATGTAGAAATCTGGAAATTTCAGCAATTTGTCTCAAAATCTCAACACACTCATATACTTTAATATCTCAAACATTTAAACTATTAACTTCTCAAGGATTAAAATCATGGGGTATAAACCCAGCTGCAATTTCTTAAGAAAAATATGTAAAAATCATGCCATTAGACTCTCAATTCACGGGAAACATCAAAAGCTTGAAACCAATAATAATGGGTGAAAAAACCCAATTTAATTTTATGTAAAATCTCATAAATTTCAGAGAGTTGTAGGTTAAATAAGCCTTTGGGCAGAAGGGTGAAAGGATTACCATTGTACAAAACCCCACATACCTTGAATTCGAAGCTTTGGATGTACTCTCGCTTTTGGAACTCTATTTGTACTCTTGAATGAGGGTTCTTGAAGCCCTTGACTTGGGAACCTTGAATCTTGACTCAATTAGAAAATCTATGGTGGTATTTGAGATTCTTGGAAGAGGTTTTGGATACTTAGGATTTTTATTGAGAGAAAACTTGAGAAAAATTACATAGAATGCTTGTAAATGACTTTAATTTGGTGTTTGCATGGTTTAAGAGGCTTGGAAAAAGTCCAAAGTGTCCTTTTTAACTTCTGTACGAAGCTGGAAAAATTGAACTAGGAACCCGATTTTATGGGCCACCGCGACGCGCCACTATCGCGGTGGCTCACTGGAAATTGACAAAAGGGAATCTGGGAGTCACCGCGATGTGGAGCCATAATGTTGTCCCACTGGTTGGGACCTGGAACCTCAGTGCGACACATCACAATCGTGCTAGGCCACTGGAAATTGACTATTGAGAAATAGGGTCCTCCGTGACGCGCCACTATCGCGGAGTTCTACTGGAATTTGGAAGTTGTCAAATAGACCCTCTTCACGATGCGCCAAGCACTAAAATGACGTTGTTTTTACGACTAGGACTTAAATTGGCCATAACTTCTTACCTATGTATCGGATTTGGGCGAATCTTATATCGACGGAAAGCTTATCAAATTTCCCATGTGATAAAAAGTCAAAATTAGGGAAATTCTATATGTTTAACATGATACTCATTTATGAAGTCACTTCTCAATATTGTAGGGCTGGAATCACACCTCACTTGACACGCCCTAAGGCTCATTCTACGAGAGAATTTTGCGGGGTCTTACACATTACCACCAAAATAGATTCTTGCATGAGAACTGTTGTTACTATGATTTCTCATAATGACTCATAAGGTAAGATTATGGGGTGTGACATAATTAGTAACCACTGATAGTTGATTGACACTCAAGGATAAATTGCATAACTTCCTACCGCGATATCAGACTGAGGCGAGACTTATGGCATTGGAAAGATAACATCATGGGCTATATTTTGAGATTTTTAGAACATGAAATATCGATATATTGCAAAGAAAAGGGGGAATTGACTAGAATTCCCTTAATAATAAGACTAAAAATTGACAATCAGGCATTACGGGTGCCCTTTCGACCCGTAGAATCACCCTACAACTCTTATCATGCAATCCTAAGATGGACAGTATTTAGGAATGTAAATACTTACTTGGATATGAGTCATACCATGAAACTTCTACTCAATCATTACGACTTGCTTAGCCTAGTCGTTCTCAAAGCAGAAACAATTTGGGCATCACACTAGTTAGGCTATGGAAGACAAATACGACTCATTATGAGACACTATGACTCATAGGGTTCAAGCCATAATCAAGATAGAAAATCCAGTCCAACGTACTGTTCAGGTTATGATTGGGTCCATAAGACCCGTTAGGAGACCCTACGACTCGTATGGGGAGTCATAGTTTGGGCAGTGAGGATTAAATTTTAGAAAATTTTAAAGACCAAAAATCTGGGGTATTACAGAATTACCTGACATTATAGTTAAAAGATTATTTTTTATGGTTGAGAGGTCTATCTCAAGGAATACATGTTTCTAATTGTTAGTTGAAAGGCCATTATGTTAAATAAAAGAGATCACAACAGATAGTCACAAAAACTGTTCAACTTGAAATATCATGGGTTGCCAAGATATTCATCCTATTTGAAAATCGAGAGGTTTGTTGTGTCTAAAATTTTTTGTAAAGTATTATTTTAAAGAGTGTGGAAAATAAAGAATTGCTTACTCATCAGAGACCAACTCGTGTGGAGACATGGTAAAGAACTATCCCTCACTCAATGAATTATGATTATCACTAATAATTTTTTTTCAAGAAATGCATGAGAGCATCTGAGAGAATGGATATATTAAAACCACAGGTGTAAACCACTACAAAAAAATCACTATACAATGTGAAACCTTTTCATAGGAGCCAACAGGGACATGGTCCATAGAGGAATATCAAACACTTTGGACATGAGTTGTTGGGCGACTTTCATTGCCATCAGATTTATCCCTATTAGAAGTTATGTGGGTATTTTAGAATATTTTTGTTTCAATTATGCTTTCAGACATTTCTAAAACTCACACTGGAAATAGTTTTTTCTTTCATCAAATTTGAGTGACATTACACCTACCACTTCAAAAATTATGTACGAGTAAAATCTGACATATGGATATGAAAAGCTCCACATTCTTGGTTAAGATATTGCAAGCCTCTTTTACATATCTTGGTTTGTTTGTCACTAATCCTGAGCTAAAGGTTATGTTAACATAATTAGCATGCCATTTCAACCGATTGAATCGAATGACAAGCAGTCTAATTCTTAGGATATTAGGATATATGGATTGGACTTTGTGTGAAAAACTTGACTGCATTCTGAACTCCCCCCAACTTTTCTATTCCTTAACTTTTCGGTCTCTCCATTATCCATGACAAGGATAGCTTTTGAATTCTTTAAAAATTGTGCTTAAAATCAAGTTTTACGATCTACAAGTGGCTGAAACTCTCAGGTAATTAAAGATATGAAGGAAACTTAATACCATGATCCAAAAATAATTTCCTAAAATTTGTGCCAAAACAAACCTCTTTGAAGAGGTTAATTTATGGTTGAACAAAATTCGGAATGTCAAATTCCCTTTTTGCATAGAGTTACTTGCATACACCATACCTAAAGGGAGGGGAAATTGTTGACATTCCATTATTACCCTCCACATTTAAAATTAATTTTCTTGAGCTTCTTTAATTCGAAGTAATTTCAAAATAATTATTCTTTAAAAATAAAATAATTTCAAAGTATTTTCAGGTTAACTTTGTGATTTTTAGTTGATATGAATAATTTTATTATATAGAATTATATAAATTATGTTTAAGAAACTACTTCCGAAATCATTTCGAGTAAATGTTAAGGTTCAATTTGAAAATGCCTTTTTTTCTCAAATTGATCCATAAATGGGAAGTATTTGTATAAATTAGTTTTCTTGATTTTCAAATAAAAAATATCATACATTATATAAGATAATTATTTTATGATTGTTGAAAGAAGATAATTTTAATTAATTGAAATATAATTTATCTCTATTCTAGCCCGATTAGTCAAATTTAATACGAAAAAGGCTCAAAAATATCCCTGAACTATCCGAAATAGCTCAAAAATGCCCTTCGTTAGATTTTTGGCTCAAAAATACCCCTCCGTTAAATATTTGGCTAAAAAAAATACCCCTCCCTCTAACAGAATTCAGAAAAGGATCAAAAATACCTCTGAACTATCTGAAATGGGCCAAAAATACCCTTCTGTTAAATATTTGGCTCAAAAATACCCCTACCTTAACGAAATTAAATTATTTTGATTATTTCGTTAATTTATATAAATTTTATCATTTAATTTATATTTCGTTAATTTCTTTAAGTGAAAATTTATATTTCATTAATTTATATTTCGTTAATTTCTTTAAAGATTAAAAAGATGTCACCTTTTTAGAATAAATGTATGTTTATTTTCCAAATCAAATTCAACCAATTCATATTATAATTCAAATACTTTTTTTCGTTATCATATTTTTAAAATTTAAAAAATACTTTTATGTAAAAAAAATTAAAGTATTAGGGTTAAAAAGTTAAAGTTAGGGTTTAATTCAATCGAAATAATTTAATTTCGTTAAGGAGAGCGGTATTTTTGAGCCAAATATTTAACAGAGAGGGATTTAACAAAATTAAATTATTTCAATTATTTCGTTAATTTATATAAAGTTCATCATTTAATTTATATTTCGGCAATTTCTTTAAGTGAAAATTTATATTTCGTTAATTTCGCTAAAGATTAAAATGATGTAAAGTGAAAATAACTTTTTAGAATAAATTTATGTTTATTTTCCAAATCAAATTCAACCAATTTATATTATAATTCAAATACTTTTTTTCATTATCTTATTTTAAAATTAAAAAATACTTTTATGTAAAAAATTAAAGTATTAGGATTTAAAAGTTAAAGTTAGGGTTTAATTCAATCGAAATAATTTAATTTCGTTAAGGGGAGGGGTGTTTTTGAGCCAAATATTTAACAGAAGGGGATTTAACAAAATTAAATTATTTCTATTATTTCGTTAATTTATATAAAGTTCATCATTTAATTTATATTTCGGTAATTTCTTTAAGTGAAAATTTATATTTTGTTAATTTCTTTAATGATTAAAAAGATGTAAAGTGAAAATACCCTTTAGAATAAATGTATGTTTATTTTCCAAATCAAATTCAACCAATTTATACTATAATTCAAATACTTTTTTTCATTATCTTATTTTAAAATTAAAAAATACTTTTATGTAAAAAAATTAAAGTATTAGGATTAAAAAGTTAAAGTTAGGGTTTAATTCAATTGAAATAATTTAATTCTGTTAAGGGGAGGGTTATTTTTTAGTCAAATATTTATCAGATGGGTATTTTGACCCATTTCGGATAGTTCATGGGTATTTTTGATCCTTTTCTAAATTCCGTTAGTGGGAGGGGTATTTTTGAGCCAAATATTTAACAGAGGGGTATTTTTGAGCCAAAAATCTAACGAGGGGCATTTTTGAGCTATTTCATATGGTTCAGGGGTATTTTTGAGCCTTTTCCGAATTTAATATGGTTTGGCAAGAAGTCTCAATTGTGCTTCTCTTCTTATGGATTTAAAGACCACCAGGCCCAGTTCAATTTTCACTATGACCCTGCCCAATATCATATATCTACATTTCAATTCTATTCAATATCTATAATATATTAAAAGTGTGAAGACCTCTACAAAAGTGATTTGAATTTTTTATCTTTCATTAAAAGACTCACCTTTAGACAAAATTATCTTTTCACTATTTTCTTTAATTTATTATTTAATTATTTTTATCATATTAACTAGACTCCTAAAATATATGAGACTCCTAAAATATATGGAAGGAGAATCAATTAATATTTTTTCCTTATAATAATCAATTAGAAAAATACGCTTAAAATAAAATAAAAAAACACTCCTATACTAGAACTCTATTAATGAAATACTTCTATAAATATTGAGATGTACGTTAAACTAGAGAAGAAATCGGTTTACTTATTGGGAAAATATGATTGATGCTCATCTAACTTAATTGGGTTGCATGTCTAGATTGGTGGATGCTTAATTTTTTAACCCTAAACTTCTTCACTATTTTTGTCAACATAATAGAATTCAATGTGTGTGTGTGTGTGTATATATATATATATATATATATATATATATACTTTGTTTTAATTCAAGTCATTCTTTAGGAGTCAAAATTTTTGCTCAAACAAGAATTATTTTCTTCAAAACTGAAGCTTTGTGATCACTGGAGCTTACTCTTGCAAGCTTGAAAAACATGAAAAACAACAGATCCAGGGAACGACGTTTATCACCCAAAGAAGGAGCAGAACCAGTTGAGGATTTTCGTAGTCAGCCATGGAGGTGGAGGCGGGGAGCTAAGAAGAGTGAAAGAGCTGACTTAGCTCAATGTAGAAACCCTACCCCCTTTGTATATATGTTATTTTTTGTTGTAACGAACTGGGTTGGTGTTTGACCCGGTTTGATTCTTTTGTGTTCTGTGTTTTTTTATTATTAATAAAAGCATAAACTTAGCCAAAAAAAAAGAAGCTTTATTCTATTATTTGTTGTAGTTGAAAGGTTGTAGATGAATTTACAGGTGGTAGATAACTGTCGGTCAGTTTTGAGGAATCTTTTTAGGTAAAGGTTAGGTTTAATTGTAGTGTTTTTATATCTTTGTTTTGAGAATTCTTTTTTGTATAAAGGTTAAGTTAAGTTGTATTATTTTGATATCTTTATTATTGTATTATTTTGTTATAATTTACAGATGGTAGATGAGTGTCAACTGGCTTTGAGAAAATTTTTGTGTAAAGGTTAGATTTAATTATATTGTTTTGATATTTCTATCATCATATTGTTTTGTTGCAGTTTACAGGTGATAGATGAATGTCGATCGGCTTTGATAAAGTTTTTGATAAAGGTCAGGTTTAATTAAATAAATTCTCTAAAAGATGTTGAATTTAATTATTGTATTCATCTTTGTTATTTAGACAATTATTCTATTTAGTGTAACGCTTGAACTCAATAAAATGAGATACACGTGCGAGGCGCGTACACCTAAACTAGTTGGCATATAAATTTGTGCACTCATAACTGAATTCTCTTCACGCGCCATATGCCCCCAATTTAATTGCCAGACCAATATACTCCCTTAGCATGCATACCTCTCATTAATTGCCCCCTTTTTCTAGGAGTGGACATAAATATCGAAAAATCAAAATATCAAATCGAATCAAATTATTTTGATTTTTGGTTTTGTTTTTTTTATTTTTCGATTTGATGTCAGGAAGAGAATGTGAGTTATTCTTATTATCGGTGAGCCGCTGCCCCGGTCACGTCCACTACCTTCATATATTTGATTGGAAGTTTCCCCCTTTTTTTTCTTATTTCGATGGGACTCCTTCTATCGAGTTTGTTGCATTCGCCTTAATAAAATTGCTCGTAGACATGCCCACCAATATACTTTTTCTGAGGTGTTCCTAACGTGCCATAGAAAGTGCGGCAGCTTGCTCTGACCAAGACTCCACTTTTTGCTCCATCCGCGGAGCGTATGAATTTCCTGGTAAGAACTCCAACCTGTCCGATGCTTCTTTCTTATTTTTTAGAAGTTTTCCAGGAGGTGAGGTTTAAATAGGCTTCCCTATTTTTATAGGGCGAATCAAACAAATTCTTCGAGCTAGAGAGAATTTTTGAGATTTAAAAAATTAGAGGTTATTTGTATTCCTCGGAAACCCCCCGCCTATGTTACCATTTAATATTTCTGGCAGTTGCGCAACCTTCGATTGAAGCTACTTCTGCGGATTGCGACAGCAGCTAGCCTTGGATCAAGGCTCTCACTCTCCATCGGGTAGGGAATCCCATCCTCAGCGAAGCCAGTAAGCAAGCCCAAGTCCACACATATCGGCGGGGCTTGCGTAATGTAGGTCCTTGTTGTTTACCTCCGCCTCCCGACATTGCTGACATAGATAAGATTGGAGTTCATGCAGTTGGAATGCCTGAGACCACTTTTAGCCTTGCTGGCATCGAGTGCCTGCCTTACATGCGACTTTCAGGTCTCTAAGGAAAGAGGACAGACTCCCTTCAGGCCAGGTATGAAGTGACTGGTTCGATAGGACCAAGATAATTTTTTGACCTCCCGACTTTGGATCCTCGGACATCGGTACTCACTGCATAAGCTGAAAAGAAAGGTTTTGATTCGTCTTTGCTTGAGTAAATACGGAGCTTTTCCTTGTCTTTCTTGATGACGTGTTGCTGCTTCAGATTCATCGAGTTGGGTGCTGCTTCCTTCTGTTTGCCTGATGGCTTTAAAGGATAGGGGAGACCTTTTTTTGGGTTAGTGCCATCCAATCAAAAAAGTCATTTTTTGATTTTTTTTAGTTTTTTCGAGCCCAGCTCGTGAAAAGGCCTTTTCTATTAAAGGGATACTTCGCCTCATCCGTGCTCCTTGGAAACCTTGACTCTTCAATATATTAGATTCATCAACACTTAAGAAAAGTGGGATCTTATCAACGTCCATGAATGATAAATCATAGATCGAACCGCCACATGTTCTCTTTTCCGAATCTTTCAAGATAGAAGGCAAAAGGGGAGATTTTCCTTTATCTACCCGAAATAGATCTATCAGCGCTAATGGATCATCAGAACCATATTGGGTGGAAGTTCCCCAACTACCACTGAACTCATTCTCAAGCACTTGCAGTGACAATGTGGTATTCTCTTCCACGCAGAAGAATCGACGCATGTCGAGTAGACTACAATTTGTGGCACCATATCCTACCTATAAATTCAATATTTTGATTCGATTTTTTTGTTTAGGTTGACATAATTATGTTTTCGACTTAAGCTGAAAAAAACTAAATTTTTTAATTATATATATATATATGTATATATATAATAAATATAATATATTTATTATTTAATATTTATAATAGCTAAGACCATTAGCTGGTTAGGCTTTAGCTACGGCCCCGGGCCCACTACTACCTACAGCTCAATGCCCTAAAATCCAAATACATTCAGCAACCGAAATCAAAAGTTACTTTTTGCATTGATTTTTGCAACCGAAAGTTTATATATAGTCCTCAATTTGATTTTTGCCTTGTTATTTTTTTTACTGGAGGTAATTATTTTCATTTGTCACCTAGATGACTTTATAAGTTTATCTTGATTTTTTTTTAGGAAAAATTACAGAAACTAGCATCCTTAAGACTATAATTACAATAAATAGCAACACTTTTTCAAAATTACAACTTATAGCAAAAGTAGCAATATTTTACCCACTTCATCGTAATAGAAGAATATGTATTTTCCAGTTGTGCATATGTATTTATGAGTAATACATATATATATTTGTATATGTATTTATATAGCAACATTTTACTTAAATACAAAATACAATTTGCTACTTTTCGTAATTATGAAATTGTTGCTATAAAAGTTATAATTAAGACTACAGAGTTGCTATTTCTGAAATTTTCCCTTTTCTTTAACGTAAGAAAGTTAAACTAGTTCAATTTACAAATATAATTTAGCCCATTAAACAGACCCAAAATCAAAAAATCAAAAATTTTAAACTGAAATAGAACCGAATCGAAATGTACATAAATCAAACAAACCGAACTAATTTGATTCGGTTTTGGATACGCCTAATTTCATAACCAAAAATCAAAAAAACCAAAATAAGAAAATCAAACCCGAACCGAAATATCGAACGTTCACCCTTCCTATCTTCTACCACATCAGTGCAATGAAACAATGAACCCAACATTCAAAACTAGTTGCCTAACGTCTCAAAAATCCTCTAAATGACATCTATACTCTTGCAATCCCATCCCTTGCCCTTTGATTTTGTACAAGAGCATGTGCGAGGCACACTGATTTGTATAAGAGAATAACCCAAACAGTTCTAGAGGGAGTAATCCCTCAAAATCCCGTCAAATTTGCTAAATTCATACCATAGAGGTGCATAACCATTCTAATTTTATTGGTCTCTAACACTTTATTTGGATGGTGATTTTCCATGATTTCATAACGTACGGTACTGTATGATATACTATAATACAATATAGCATAATACAATGTTTGAATAAACTGTATCATTAACTGATATTTAATGGAAGTTTTATTGTTTGGTTTCCAGTATGGTACTGTATTGTAACTGGTAAGTTTACTAAAATGGTCTTAATTATTATAAATGTTAAATTTATCAATAATTATTAATAAAATAATTTTTTTCCTACTAATTTATCATAATTATGCCATGTAGATATATGAAGTTGTTAAATTCATGTAAATTCTAATAAAGTAAAAAAAATAGTAGAACAAATAAATACAAACAGGTTTACGTTTTATAGTAACAAATTTTATTTCTTTTTGGTGTTTTGTGACGTGACACCAACAACAAGTACAAAGCTTGAATGCATTTTATTTTGTATGCTACGGATGTGTTCGCTATGAAATTCATAAAAAATTATTTTCCAAGAAAATAAATTGTTTCTTACTTATTTTCTTGGGTTCATAACACAAGTAGAAAAAAAATTCTAAAAATATTTTTATATATGTAACACAAAATAATAAAAATGGATATGATAAAGGATGGCGGGATTAAAAAATTATTTTTTTTAGAAATATTCGGGGGGTGGGGATAGTGAAGTAGGGGTCGGGACAGAAGTAGGGGTAGGGGGTTGGGGTACGAAAAAAAGTTTCATTTAAAAAAAAAGGCCAAAGTCATCGATAGACACTCAAACTTGTTGCCAAAAATCACTTAGACACCTAAACTAAGGCATGTTCCTATCAAGCTCCTAAATCTCCCGAATTTTGTTTTAATTTGGCATTTTTTGCCTATGTGGCACTGCGCGTGCAGTGCAAACATAGAGGGCGCGTGGGAGTATTTTTTTATTAATTCACGAATAGAAAGATGCCAAGTGGCACTGAGGGCCCCAATTTTTTTTTTAATAAAACAATTGTTTTTTAAATCACTAAAGGCCCCAATTTCTTTTTAATAAAAAAAAATTAAAAAAAAAAAAGCCTCCCCACAACCCCCCCTCCCCCCGATACCCCTGGCCTCATCTTTCTCCCAAACTTCTTCATTTTTTTTCTTAAATTTAAATTTGTTCATCTACCACTAAAAACATGTCAATACAAGCTTGAAATGGTTGTAATTTGATTTTTGAATTACAAATTTGAGATGATTGTGATTCCAAATTTGGTTGTAATTTGATTGTTGAATTCCAAATTTTGGATGGCTGTAATTTGATTGTTGATTTACAAATTTGAGATGGTTGTAATTCCTAGTTTGATTGTAACTTGAGTATTTAATAGCTTTGCTATTTAAAATAGAGTAAAGATTGGAAGAGGGGGGCGGGGTAGGGGGCGGGGTAGGGGAACTAGTTTTTCACTTGGGATGGAGATGAAGAAGACGATAGTCTTCTGGGGATGGGGGCGGGGGATGGCGCGAGGGGTGAGGGTGTCGGGGAGCCTACTTTTTTTTTTCTAATTTTTTTCCAGTCTTCTGGGGATGCGGGTGGGGGCGTGGGGGTAGGGAGGGTTATTTTTTTTTTAATTCTAAAATAATTTTCTTTTTCATAATTTTTGGACCTACATGACAAGTGTCATTATTTAATTGGATTTTTAACTTACAATTTTTTTAAAAAAATTCGTTACCACGTGTTTTTTTAGTATTGGCCATTTTGCCACGTCAGGCGAGTGTATCACACACACTCTATGCCTGTTACTGATTAGGCAAAAATTGACTAATTGAAATAAAATTCGGAGGGTTTAGGGGTCTGATCGGAACAAGCCTTAGTTTATGTGTCTAAGTGAATTTTGGCAACAAGTTTGAGCGTCTATCGATGCCTTTGAAAAAAAAAATATATTAAAAAGTTATTTCTTTTTTTTTGGGGGGGATGGGGGAGATGGTGGAGTGGCTAGTAGGTGACGGGGGTTGGGTTGGTGATGAAAATCGGCTAAGAATAAGTTTTTGAAATATTTTTAAAAATAAATTTAAAAAATTGGGGTGGGGGTGGGGTCAGATCGAGGTGGGGAAGGGGGCGAGGCTAGTGGGGTGGGAGTTTGAGTAGGGGATGGAGTTATATAATATAAGGTGAAGGAAAAAATAAGATTATATAATATTAAGTAAGAACATAATTGGAAGAAAAAACAAGCAAATTATACTATACCACCAAATTGGTGGTTACATAAAATCAGAGTTTTCATGATTACCAAACCATGAAATCAAAACATACCACACCATTCCATACATTTTAAGAAACAATCCAAACAAATACTCCCTCCATCCCATTTTACTCGTCCAAAATTTTCTAATTTATTGTCTCATTTTACTTGTCCTTTTTTACTTATCAAGGCAAGACAATTTTTTGTCCCATTATACCATTAGTGTAATTGATTATTCTTTATTATTAATATTTTTAAAAAATGTTGCAAAGAGGAGTACCATTAAGAGTACACCATTAAAAATATAAATGGTACTCCCTCCGTCCCATTTTTTTCATCCCAAGTTGGGATGACACCGCTATTAAGAAAAATAATAAATAACATGGTTAGTTTACCGTAATACCCCTATTAAATGATGCTTACATTTTAATTTAAATAAAAAGTAACTAATGCAAAGGGTAAAATATGAAAAAAAAACTGTCTTGTCTTGATAAGTAAAAAAGAACAAGTAAAATGGAATACTAGATTAGGAAATTTGGGACGGGTAAAATGGGACGGAAGAAGTACTTTGATATTAGTTATTCATCAATATTGAAACTAATAATAAACACAATTAAAAGGAGTAAAAAGGTAAAGTTACATTATAAATTATTATTTTCTTAATAATTATGCTATTTCAATTTGGAATTAATAAAATGAAACGGAGGAAGTATCTTTTTTTAATAACAGTGCTATACCATACGTGGGAAACTACCATTCAAACAGAGTGTACTGAGATTTTGGAGTTCCGACAAGAAATCTCAATTTCTTTTTCCCTAATTTCATCTGAATTAGGGAGTTGCGTACTATTTCCAACCTGCAAACCTCATCCCAAATTTTGATTTTCAATAGCATCCAAATGAAATTCCTAATTTCACCCCACTATTTTCTCCAAATTTTGCCGTAAGATCTCCGATAAAAGCCTCTCTTTGGGAAGGAATTAAGAGCTTGCCTTTTTTTTTTTTTTTGGGGGGGTGGGATTGTGAGGGAATTGGTTTTTATGGAGATTCTTTTCTATAACCTCACAGAACCAAAATGCTTTAGGGTAAAGTAGCCAATAAAAGCCTATTTTCAAGGGAAATCAATTCAAACCCCGACAGCAGAAATCTTTCATTTAGTGCCTGATGTCTCATTCCTTGCTCCAAAATAGGTTAAAAAATCATCTTTTGACAACTTTCCTTATCGAATCTAGTCGAATGTTGTGAAATGATGAGGTGTAGTGTGAATTTTGTTGTCGTAAATTGCTGAAATGGTTGCTCTTGTATTAAAAATATTGTTTGAATACTGTTATTTGATATCAATGAAGGTCTTCATAATTGAGCATGTTGTTTGTGTGTTGAAGCTTTATCCTTTTGGTTAATGTGATTTTATTCTATACTGCTTAAGCTTGTGATAATTTTAGGGCCGTCTAGAATGACTGAGTTGTTTTTGTGTTTGTCATGGATAGAATTTGTCTTGAAATTGTTGTTCCTCATTATGTCTCTTGGCTGACAATAACTAGTAAAATGTTTTAGGAAAGGAAGAGTCTTGAAGACTACCCTATGGTTTTTCCCGAAGGTACTCTTAGAAGATGAGATAAAGTTTCACAATACCCCAATTTCATCTCTAAAATCCCTTTCTATTAAAGCAAAAATTAAGTTGTACAAAAAAATTAACGTGTGTGTTGCCTTCTTATCATTTGCTTAATAAGAGAAAATTGAGTCGAGATAGGCTAACCTCCATATCTTAATCTGAAGTCTCTAAGCTCTCTTTTAAGTTTTGTGAAGGTTTAATTAGATGCCAAGTAATTGGAGTTCATGCTGAGATCAGAGACAATCTAGGTTGAGGATATTTTGTAGGAAAGGATACAAAGCTTCTATCAGAAAACAAAAGTTATCTGAAGGAAACAAAACTGAATCACATGGGAGCGATATATGCCTAGGTAGTCCAGACTGAAAAATGTCCTAATTATCAAATCAAAATGGAGAAGGATGACATGATAGAGCCAAATAAATTTCTTAATGATGGCAATTGTATAAGGACTACGATGGACTTCCATCGAAGGTGTCCATTGCGTTCCTTTAGATATGAAACACTGAAACCACCTTCCCAAAAAGACATCTAATATTGGGTCAATAAATCCTTGAAACTACCTGTAGGAGTGAAGGTCATAGAATTGAATTATGAATACTTCCTCGTTGAAATTTCTTCGAGAATTGAAGCAGAAAGAGTAAAAATGGGAAGATGTGTTTTCAATAACTGGAGTTTTTTGCTTCAGAAGGAACTTTATTATTAAAACATGGGAATTTAAAAGTTATTCTATCTGGGTAGAACCCAGGCTTTGAGTGTCTTTGAGGAGTTCTTGCAAAATAAAAGGCGGTAGAGAAATAAAAGTTATTGAACTATTATTCATGCATTGAAATTGAGTCTTGCCAAACGCTGCCAACTTATCCGCTACACCATTTGCTTCTCTGTAGATATGGCGGATTTCAGGTTCTTTCAACATTTTAATGATGGACCTGCAATCAGAAAACATGTGTGAGTGGTCTTCATTTGTTGATTTTAAAAGTTGAATGAGTACCTGGGAGTCCGTTTCCACAATAAGAGGAGTCAAGTTCATTTCAAAGGCCAAACGTAGGCCATTATACATAGCCAAAGTTTCCATTTGTAAAGCCGATGTGGCTATGTTTGCAAAGGCCGTTCCAGTTATACAAGTCCCATCTTGATTTTGATAATCCCTCCTCCGCCCCCAAGGTTGTTTGTAGGATCATATGCACCATCAATGTTAAGCTTATAATGACCCGGCGGAGGCGCGATCCATTTGACTTTTATGATGTGAGTGGTGCGTTGATTTTTTAAAATATTTTTATTGTGCCTAAGGTGAAAGTATTCAATAGCATCCAATTCAATTTTTTGGGCAGTTAGTTGGTTAGTCGCATTTTGAAAGAGGCAATCGTTTCTATTTTTCCAAATGGACCATAAGATTAAAGGGGCTAAAACTGAGAAAGGTATGGGGATGTTACCACAATGTTTGATGGTATTATTTGAGTAACAAAGGTTCTTGATGTCACGTATGAAATGGTTCTCGGACGGAGAAAAACCAAAGTGGTTCCAAATTTCTTTGGCTTTGGGACAAGTTAGTAAAGCATGTATACGGTTCTCCGTCACAGTGGTCCATGAACGGCAACAGCTTGTCGGGATTATTTTTTGCTTCCTAAGGATTTCGGCTGTTGGAAGCTTGTCTAAAGTAGTAAGCCACAAGAAGATTTTTATCTTGTTATGAGTGGTTACTTTCCAAACCCAAGGGTTAGAAGGAGTGCTATTCGGAAGAGTTGTGGTTGATGATTTTAGAAAGAGCATATAAGCTGAAGATGTGGTGAAAGTACCTTGATAGGAAAGATTCCAGAGAAATTTGTCCCATTTTGGCTCGATTTGCTGGATATAAGTATTTAGGATAAGTTTCAGAATATCCGGCGTTAATTGAAAAGATAAAGCAGATGTATCCCACGAACCATTACAGATTATTTTCAAGAGAGCTTTTTTAATGTCGGATTGTGTTAGGGGTCCTTGGATGAGCTCACGAAGGTTAATATTGTTGTGGAGCCATCTATACTCCCAAGATTAATGTTGTTACCATTTCCCATATTCCACGAGATACCCTTAGAGAAGACCTTTTGGTTTGTACTAAGACTCTTCCAAATATAGGAATTGATTTATGAATGATGATCCCTTATTTCTACATGTTATAGGAAAAACTATAGGCCAATGCATAGTTGGATTAAATTATTATGCTTCCTATCTTATATCTTTCGGAGAATCTATTCAAGACAATTACTGATTGCTATGGAGGTTTTATTGGTATAGATCATCATATTAGATTTAGACCTCAGCTAAGATAGGTGAGAATTTTCATGAAGAATACTTATTTTCAATTCCCATCAGTGGTTGATTAAATTGTTAATGATCTTAACTTTTTGTGCCATTGTGGGAAGAGTCCATTAGCCGAGTTGATTATTCTGGTTGGAACATGGTAAAGCCTCACCAGACAACATATCAAAACTTGATGAGTTGCATTAATGGTGAAGAACTGACTCTATCGAGTCCCAATAGAGAAGTATTGGAATTGGTTAAAATGTGTGATAAATAAGCCGTCTTGGCTGTGGATTTTCAAAAATAATTCTGAGAACGGACATATGGTGTATAAAGGTAAAAATAAATTAGGGGATGGAGGTATTGGGAGCTCAAGACACAAGATGAGATTTGGGCCTAATTTTATTGGAAAAATTACAGAAACTAACATCTTTAAGACTATAATTACGATAAATAGCAACACTTTTTTAAAATTACAACTTATAGCAAAAGTAACAATATTTTACCCACTTCATAGTAATAGAAGACTATGTATTTTTCCAGTTGTGCATATGTATTTATGAGTAATACATATATATTTGTATATGTATTTATATAGCAACATTTTACATAAATACAAATACAATTTGCTATTTTTCGTAATTATGAAACTGTTGCTATAAAAATTATAATTAAGGCTACAGAGTTGCTATTTCTGAAACTTTTCCAATTTTAATTCCAAGAAGAAGAGGGAACCAATTTTGCAGATCCACGAAATACTAAGAGGTCCAAACCTATTTATAGGCCCGTCTAGATAGATCCATCTAATAAAATTCTCATAGCCCACTTGCTACAAAATTAATTTGACCCTCATTTGGACTAATTAGAGGCGAATAAGATAGGAGCAAAGACAAAAATAACACCTAAAATTAAAACAATTCCACAAAACTAGCACCTGAATTTAAAAATCCAGTAAATAGCCATTAAACATCACAATTCGGCCCTTTCCATTTTGTGTACGGGTCCGCCAACTTTTATATCATAGTATATGCACGTGATTGCAAAAGTCGGGTAAATTTTCTTCACGTTAGAAACTTCAAGGAAGCTTAATTCTCCCGCTGCAAATTCCAAACTTTCTTTCAATAAAATATTATTTTAATCATTCCAATCATGAAAATTAGCTTAATGCATGAATCACTTTTCTTATAAATACGTCATCCTCATCTTCCACCTACAGTCTTGTAAGTTTCATTATCTCTTTCCTTTCAACAATAAAAAAAAACTTCTAATTAACATTCAGAAAACATTATTTTTCTTGAAACTTCTTGTTCATTTTCATCATTTTCTAAAGTGAAAAAAACAACAAAAGATGTTTGGAAATATAGACTTTGAATATGATTATGCTTTACTTCAACCAATTAAGCTTCAGTTACTTGACGATTGGGAATGGAAAAATCCTCCAGCAACATCTTCAAAAAATTATGCCTCATCTTATGGCAGAAACAAAAATATAGTTTTTACATGCATTTTAAAAATGTATCAATCTAGTATAAGAGAGTATCAATTGAGTATATGAACACTGTAAGTGTATCAATGTAGTATAAAAGTGTATTAATGTGGTATAAAAGAGTATCAATTGGGTATATGGATTGCATGTGCTTGCATAGAATTTCCCTTCTCTTTTTTAAAAAGTGTATCAATATAGTATAAAAGTGTATCAATTGAGAATAGAGACTGAATGTGACCAATTGGGTCAAATGGCTAAAAAAAAAATTAGTTTAGCTGACTGGATAGCCCATGTCCACCTTTTCAAATGTGGGCCATTTTTTTTAAAAATGGACAACCCATGTCCTTTTCTAGAATAGTGACTGAAGGATAGGATAATAATGGTGAAACTAATGATAGTTCATCAGAGTTGGGCGATGCTTATTTCACAAAGGTGGATCGTTATGACAATTTGTGAAAAATCCATTTAGAAGATGACTGTTCTTCTTTCTATGTAGAATATGCAAGTAAAATTTTTTGATGCTATTTCAATAGTGAATTAGACACTGATATGAGCCAAATGGCCATCTATGCTTTTGAAGACATCATAGGAGGCCAACGTATAAAGACTCCAGACTTGGTCACCTCGAGGACACAAGAACATGCATGGAGGACCTGTTTTGATTATGACATAAAGCAAACCCGTGTGTGAAAGATTGTGTGGGGGCTTACCTTTGATGCTAACCCGAGACCATAAATGTTGAAGCATAACCTCACGGTTTTGGATCATTGAAGAAACACCCTTCCTTAAGAGTATTTTGGAGATTACACTTATTGGAAAAAAACTCTATAGGCGCCCCTTCTTATTAAGGGTAGTTTGGTTATTTTATCTTCTTTGTAATAGACTATAAGTAGAATATTTTAAAGTTTATTTCCTTAATTGATTATTGATATGGATTATTAAAAAACAAGTTTTCTCTCTTGAGAGAGAGAGTGAAACCGAAACTAGGGTAGTACTTAGTGTGGAATCACTAGTGTTGTATTTTGGCTTAGAAACATTGGTTCTTGAGGAGATTGACGCCCTTATTATGTCTAAGTAAGAGTTTAGTGTTGTTATCACAAGATTTAGGGGTCTTAGTGTTTGAGACACACTTTGGTTCTTGAATTTTTGTGGTAATTTCTGTTAAACTATCTATCTTTTCTCTATTGTAATTGTTGTTATTGCCTCTTGTTATCTTGAAGCTATTTGTTATCTTGTTTCTTAGTGTTGTATTCTTCTTGTTTCGTGAGTTTGTGGACTAATTTGTATCATTTGTTATCAGAGAAAGGATTGATTTTGTTCCAACAGAATTAATATTGGGCTTTTTATCTTGAAAAAAAGTCTTGAAAATTGAAAATCCGACAAAAAAATATTCTATCCCATTTTTGTGTTTTGGTTAAAATTTTGAACTTTAATTTAGGAGATCTTAGTGTGTTTTGTTTGTTTCTAGTGTTAGGTTCTTGTTCCATAACACTAAGCGAGTCTAGATCTTGAATTTGAGCTTAATCTGTGTGGTTTTGAGTTGTTCACCATTGTTGAGTTGAAGGTTGAAGAAACTAGAAAGGTGAATCTCGAAATTGGAAGAGTTGTTGTTCATATTGTGGCTTGAAAAATGTGCAGTTGTGTTTGAGAGTGCAGTGTGAACTTGGAGAAACAAAAGTTATCCAATTCTGAGTTCATTTGGGTTAGGTACTATTTTTGAATGTTTTTAGTGTTTTTCATAAATTATTGAACAAGAACATTCAAAATGTGTTGTTTGATCTAAAAGAGTGGAGAATAAAGTGTGATCCTTGTTAGTCTTAAAACATATTCCAAGAACTTACAAAAGAAGAAAGGGGATCAAAGGGCTTTCAAAAATTCTTGTTACCAAAAGGGAGAAAGGGCATATTTCAAGACAAACAAAAGAGGAAAAAAGACAAAGGCTTTCAAAAAGGTGTCTTGCCAAAAAGATGCAAGGAAAATCAAAGTCTTTTGAATACTGAAAAAAGGGTTCATGTATTGTGGTTTCCCTCCCAACGCTGATTTTCCACTCCCCCAAATTGAAAATTGACCAACACAAATTGAAAACAAACTTTTGCCAAAAATGTCATCCACTTAGACACTGCCACGTCATGAAAGTTTCTACGACATCAAAATTTCAAATACCCTAAGCTCAAATTTCAGTTTCTAAGTTTTTGTTGTTTATTTCTTTAGTTTCATCTCTTGTTCCTAATACTAATTGATAACTATTAATCAGCAACTAGGTTGTGAATTGGTTGTTTGAATTCGTTTCTTTGTGTTGGCATTTTTTTGGTGTGCTTTTATCTTTTGTTATTCATTTTACTTTCTTGGCTAGAGTCCGTAAAAGATTTCTTTGAGTCTTCAAACAAAAATCTATTCCAAGCAAGAGTAGAAATCATCCATCAACTCTCCACGGATTACAAGCCATCTTTCAACACTTGTAAAGCCAAGTGTGAGGTAACCAGAGGTGTGTGAGTATGGTGAGGATAATTTTTTAGCTAACGTGTTTGTTTATTATTTTGTTGATTGTCTTTCTTAGGTTCCATGGATAAGAATGCTTTCCATGCTACTTGGCCTACCTTGAAGCTCTCGACCATAAGTATGAAAAATTACACACAGACTTGTCATCAATAAATAAAAGGTGGGGTCGCATGGGGGTCAAAGGAACTCTAATCACTCCTTTCTAAAGGAGCAAGTGGGCTGCCAAGACCCACATCAAGTTGAAGGTCACACCTTATATGATCTACAAGGTAAAAATATTATCTCCGACACTCTTACAATTTTAAAATATTGTGTTGTGGCTAGTAATAGCTAAGTGGATGTAGCTGGTAGTTTTCCTAAAGAGGATTGCATGAGTTTTCCCTTTCTGATACTCTTAGTATTTCTAAGTTGCAAGAAGATCTAATTTTTGTTGTAAGTAAGCAATCACTAGATGATTCTATAGATGACAAAATTGATTCTTCTTATAAGAATGATTATGTCCTTCTAGTGCTATCCCTTGTGACTTGAATAAGCTTTCATTGTCATGTCATGAGAGTATTCACACACTAGTTTACCCTTGTGAAAACCAAGGTAAGTCTAGGTTGGCATGTGAGTTGCCGACAATTAGTAAGGATGTGTATAATGATCAACTTACCCATGAACATAGTCCACTACTTGAGTATGTGTATGATGTGTTTGAAAGTGCACAAGTTAGTGATACTGGTGATATAGTTGATCACGAATTGAAGATGATTCTTTGAGTATATTCTTTTATGAAGGCCTTATTAATAGTTTTGCTCGTAGAAGTCATGTAAATGAGAATGTTGGCCAAAGGGATAAGAGTGAGCCCGTGAGCTTGTCTTATAGTAGAGACTATAATATTTGCTTGGATCATAGGGCTAATCTTGTGCTTGAAACATCTTTGAAACTTGATAATGATCTTTTAGATTGTGAAGAACTTACTTTTTCCAAATCTGCCTGCGTGATAGATCATAATCTCTTTAGGTATAATGTCTTGTTTGAAGATGATATATACACTCCTAGTGAACCTAGTGGTGAAAATGATGGTATAACTTGTCTTGAAGGCTATAGCCTATATGCTAACCCACTATGGTGTGACAATATTTCTTCTAAAGATGGAAATCTCTTTTTGAAAGATGAGAGTACTCTTAAGGGTACGAAATGTGTAGTCATTCTTAACAACCCAAGGGCAAATGTGTCATTGACTCCTTGGGGTAATATTCCTAAATATGCATCCTTACTTGACACATTTGTGCTTAAATTGCATGAATCCTAACTTGTGGATGCCAAGGTGTATATTTTTTGAAATAAAGAGCGTGTATATGCTTAAATGCTTTCTCTTCACCCATGCATGTCTTTACGCTTGATTCTTTCCTATACTACCTCTTTTCCTATGATGACATCCATGCTAGCTTTGAGTTTGCATTAAGTAGAGGTAGGGGTCTTGTTGGTCAGTCCACTTGTTTGAATGACAATGCTATGACGGATTGGTGGACTTTGAGACCAATGTGGCACCACGTTTGATGATGCCACTTGAAGAGGTAATGAAACAATTGTGCCTTATGGTTCCTAAGACAAGGGTAGTCTTACCATTTGGACTTAGTGATATCATTGAGACCTTTGTAGTGTTTTAATATCTTGATTATTGTCATAGTCAGTTTCTTTGTAACATTATTGCTAAACTTTTCTTGACTAAGACAAAGGATTCGTGGTTATATCTTAAGTATGTACCACGTTGGCATGATGATGTTATTTGTTGTACTAATCCTAACCCTGATACCTTGAGAAAGTTGTACTTGTTTATCCTTTATTTAGTTTTGTAAGGTATGGATTTGAGGTTGAATCCTTTTCAAGAAGGGGAGAATAATACGAGCCAAATATCCATCTATGCTTTTGAAGACATCATTGGAGGCCAACGCATGAAGACTCAAGACTTGGTCACCTCGAGCACACAAGAACATGCATAGAGGACCCATTTTGAGCATGACATAAAGCAAACCCGTGTGTGAAAGATTGCATGGGGGCTTACCTTTGATGCTAACCCAAGACCACAAGTGTTTAAGCATGACCCCATGATTTTGGATCATTGAAGAAACACCTTTCATTAAGGGTATTTTGGGGATTACACTTATTGAAAAGATACTCCATAGGCTCCCCTTCTCATTACGGGTAGTTTGGTTATTTTATCTTTTTTTTAATAGACTATAAGTAGAACATTATAGGGCTTATTTCCTTAGTTGATTATTGATATAGATTATTGAAAGAACAAGTCTTCTCTTGAGAGAGAGAGAGTGAAACCGAAACTTGGGTAGTACTTAGTGTGGAATCACTAGTGTTATATTTTGTCTTAGAAACATTGGTGCTTGAGGAGATTGACGTCCTTCTTATGTGTACGTAAGAGTTTAGTGTTGTTATCATAAGATTTAGGGGTCTTAGTGTTTGAGACACACTTTGGTTCTTGAATTTTTGTGGTAATTTATGTTAAACTATCTATCTTTTCTTTATTGTAACCGTTGTTATTTCCTCTTGTTATCTTGAAGTCGTTTGTTGTCTTGTTTCTTAGAGTTTTATTCTCCTTGTTTCGTGAGTTTGGGGACTGATTTTTATCAGACAGGGATGGATTTTAAGTGATGATGGGACAAAAAGAACAAGCAGGCTTTGATGTTGCCTAGAATATACATATGTTCTTATGGTATGGTAACATGCATGATAAATTAATTAAAATCGAAGTGTCCAAATAGGTAAAAATGAACATGGTTAGACTTAACAAGCAATTGAGAATTAAGTTGGGGGGAAGGGAGAGAGTGAGAAGATAAACTACTTGAACTTTTGTTACGTATTGATAGTGTCGAGCCCAAAAAATACTTATCGTCTTCATTAATGATTACTTCACCAACCAAAAAATATGAAGGGTGAAGAAGATGCTAGAATTTATGGTAGGCTTTAGAGGTGAGTAATGCAATGGGGGTAGAAGCAGGGGAAGGAAAGCTTCGTCAATTGCATAGCGATGTTGAGATTAATTTTTGGAATGTGAATGGTGTGAATAACAAAGAAAAAACACAAATGATAGATCTTTTACTTTGAAAATGGAAAATTGATGTCACCTGCTTAACAAAGACTAAAATGTATGGGATCCAATTACCTTTTATCAAATAGGTTTGTTTTTCCTGATGGATAGATCAGGCTGAATTGGAAGTAGAAGGGAGTAGGGAGTAAATCTTTGTATATTAGGATAAAATAAGATGGTGGTAATGTACATATAAAATAGTGGGACATTATTTTGTTAATGTAATTCTTGAGTAAGGGTTTTTGAGGCTATAATATAAACTCACAGGGGATATGAGCCATGTGATAAAAAAGAAAGAAAAAATTTATAGAAAGAGCTAGAAGTTGTTCACCAAACTATAACATAACCTTAGGAAATTAGGGGTGATTTTAATGTAATTAAATTTGAAAAAAGATAGAATAGGAAGAGCCAAAAGTACTAGATCAATGAGAGAATTTTCACGAGTAATACAATATCTTTCCTTGATGGATGTGCCTCTATATAGGGGATCATATGTATGGAAAAGTGATAGTAATAATCAAATGGCTTCAAGATTTGATAGATTCCTAATTTTAGAAGGGTTGGATAAATATTTCAATGCTATAAAATAAAAAGTTCTTCCTAGAGAAAGCTCTAAGCATTGTGTTATCATTAAGGAGTATGGGGACTTGAATAGGGGGCAAGGATAATTCAAGTTTCAAAATATGTGGTTGGAACACCAAGCTCTTGTCAATTTAGTAGATTGCTAGTGGAAGCCATATAATAGTCAAGGTGAATTAAATGTTGTACTCAGTAAGAAACTTAGGTTGTCTAAGTATTTGACAACTTAGAGGAAAGGAAGAATAAAGCATTAAAAAAGAAGGAACATATTGATCACAAGCTAAAGAGTAATCAGAATGAAGGAAAACTATAAGTTGAAAGGAATAAATTCATTAGGGAGTCAGAGGAAATAGCAAAATCGAAAAAAATATGTTTAAGACAACAATCTAGATGCTTTTAAATTAAGCATGGAGATAAAAACAATATTGTTTTACAAGGAAGAAAATTCCTATAAGTTATTTAATTTTATTAATAAATTAATAGTCAGGGGAGATTATAGAAGATAATAAGTCAATTAATGAACATATTTAGGTAATGTATGAAGATCTTTTACTGAAGCTGATGTTTTTAGGCCAAGCTGGGAAGGTGATGGAAAGTGATTGTAATGACCTTCATGGTCATTTTTCTGTATTTTAACACATTTTCAATATACAGAGCTTTTCTATAACTGCCCTAAGTTATTAATCACTTGTTGGGACTAATACTTTGATTTTCAGGCGGTTCATTTGAAAATTTTAGTAATATCTGTTATATTGTGGAATATTTAATCTAAATTGATATATGGTAAAAATATAATTTATTACCCTTCTAGTGTTATAAAATAAGAAAGAATAAAGAACAAGAGTATAGAGAATAGAGAGAGTAATTCTTATTTCTCTTGAGGGATGAGAGATCATCAGATTGTGAATACAATGAACAAAACCCCTCTATTTATAGGGGAAATTTACTCCTAGTCTGAGTAAAAGACAGATGCTTCAAATCCTAATAGATATCAAAGTAGATCTTGATAAACATTCACTATAATGTAAATACATTTATAACACTCCCTCTTGAATGCTTAATTGGTAGATAATGTGCCTCGTTAAAACCTTACTAGAAAAAACGCAGTAGGAAAAAAATCTAGTGAAAGAAAAAGAGTACACATCTCTAATAATACGCATTTCGGCTGCCTCATTAAAAACCTTACAAGGAAAACCCAGTGGGACAAAACCTCGTAAGGGAAAAAGAGTACAACGCGTATTAACTCCCCCTAATGAGAACATCCTTGAACTTTTGTATCCCGATCTTGTGCAGCATCTTCTTGAAAGTTGCAATTGGAGAAGATTTGGTGAATAAATCAGTCACATTGTTAGTTGAACGAATCTGTTGCACGTTAATATCATCATTCTTTTGTAGCTCATATATGTATAAAAGTTTTGCCAAAATGTGCTTCGTTCTATCTCCATTTATGAATTCTCCCTTAAGATGTGCTATGTATGCTGAATTATCTCTGTATAAAATTATGGGTAGATTGTCATATTTCACACTACATTTTTCTCGAATGAGATGTATCATGGACCTCAACCATACACATTCTCGACTTGCTTCATGAATAGCTATTATCTCAGCATGATTCGATGAAGTGGCTACGATAGAATACTTTGTATATCTCCAAGATATGGCAGTACCACCACATATGAACACATAGCCTATTTTAGACCGAGCTTTATGCGGGTCAGATAAGTACCCAACATCAGCATGAACAATAAGATCGGGACTGCAATCTTTAGAATAAAACAAGCTCGTGTGTTTTATCCTATTTTGATGTCTCATAGTAGGAGCAGAAATATACCTTGCTAACAAATTGACTGAAAAAGCTATAGGCCTTGTAGTATTTGCAAGGTACATGAGTGTATCAATTGCACTAAGATATGGTACTTCATAACCAATCCAATTCAATATATTTCAAATTTCAGTAAATAATCTATTGCTTTGAAAACCCTCCAATAGTTCCGATAATGTTCAAGCAATAAACTTATACAATATAAAGATTATAAATAAGTTTCCCAGAAAATTTTATATGCTTCAGGCATTTTGAATCCTTAAAAGTTTTTCACATAAGTTTTGTCAAGTGACAATATTCAACATTTCATGAGTGACATCTTCAAATATCTGGACTGCAAATCAAATAAGTTTAATACTTACCAAGATGCATCCTTTCATGTCACTTGATAAATATTTCTACGTCGGCATGCTTAAATAAATGTAGAATTCAGATCCTCGTAATCTTTCACAATATTGCGCCAATATTGTGTCAAAGATATTGATGATATATCATTTTGTATCGGTTTACAATGCGACATAACATTTTGAGATCTCATCACTTCATTATTTTCAGGTACATGACCCTCTCATAAGGTTTCATGAAGTGGTATGTCGTAGGCTCTTCAAGAGCTCATTGCCTTCTTATTATGATTATTTGCTCCTTATTTTTCAAGGACTATTTCATTTGGAACCGATCAGTCTACCACGCTTCACGCATACATAGACTTTGTCCTTTAGGAACACAAAATAAGATGAATTGAGCTTAATATGAGATGCTTTCAACATTTGACTTGAATTATCTTTTGGATGAGGATATGGTGATAATTCCTAACATATTTCATAGCACTTATAATCTCCCCCTTATGTTAGAAAAACTAACATACATCCTCTACTTCTTTTAGAAATCCATTGTTGTGCATTATGGTATATTCATTAATCGTATACCGTACATCAAAATTAGTAGATGGAATAATTGGTTCCCGATCTTGAACCAATTGAGAGGGAAGAAATAATCATAATTTATTGGTCTAATGCATACAAATGCTATTGCAATATATCATATTTCAGACCAATACATTAAGTTTTGTTCTCATTAACAATGGTTTAGATATTTATCAAAGACATTCAATGCTAAACCATCATCATCAAGATAAATTATCTTCATTACACAATCTGAAAATTATGCTCAATTTATATTGAACAAGTAACTTTATGAATGTCAAACGTAGGTTGACCATGAATGTACATGTGATCATCTTATTGATGCATCTTTTTAATATATCACATGATAGGTGAACGGGCCATTATTCACCTTTTATTCTTTTTCATATTTAAGGAATTTAATCCCAACATTTGTTGGTCCAACCAACTTATCATGAGAACAAACGACATAAACAATTCTTGAAGAATCTTCTAGTTCTTCAATACATGTCTAATATTCAATATGCACATCTTCGAGATGTCACAATCGTTCATATCAATTTATGAACTTTTATTCTAGTAAACTCCAAGCTTACCATGACATGTACTTTTTTCTTTAGTAAATTTCAGATTTACTATTACATGAATAAATTTCAGATTTACTACTTTAGAAGTAAATTTCGAAATAACTCTTCTCAGTTATTCTGCCTCATTCGGAGGTGAGTTGTGATACCATCACAATCAAGTACACGTTTGCATTAATAAGCTTCTCATTCCCCAGGAATGAAATATAATCGTGTCTTAAGCCTATTAAATTATGATAGCTTATAACCTCTTTCAAGATTTTGCTACTTCAGAAGCAAATCGAGGCATACATATGATGTAGAGAATTTTTCTCTATCATATCTTATGATCATAATATGTGTGTGAAAATATCATCACTTTTAATGATCCTAATCATATTGTCTCTTCACGCTTATATTCGTGCATTTAATCACTTGTCTCCTTTCAGACATATTATGCACTGCTGCCACATACACCTCAAGAATGAAGTAAGTTGTCATATTTAGACTTATCATATATTGCTACCACATTCACTTCATGGAATGGAGCATATTACAGGGGTCGAATTTCATGACTTTTCACCAAATACCCATTATTTTGCCTTAGCCATCATAATATTATCAGTATGGTGCATTGAGATTCAAACTCAACGACTTATCCATATAAAGGCGTCTTAGGCATAAATCAATGGGACTTGAACCCAACATCTTATTTTCATAGTGTATGCATTCATATCGTGCTTTTAGGATGATGACCATCTTCAAGTGGTCAAATCTTTCTTTTAGGCTATTCCACAAAACAAGTGGATCCCTAGTAGTAAGGTATTCAATTTTCAGAATTTTGTCAAGATGATGACGCAAGAAAATCATAGCCTTAGCATGATTTTGATTTGATGTTGTATTTTGCTTCTTTATGACGTCTCCAAGACCCATAAATCTAAGTGGATTTCAACATCTAACACCCGTGAGAGGTAGTTATTACTCGAGGCAACGAACTCAATTTTTGTAAAATTATTAGTCATATGAAAATAAATAAAATAAAATAATACCTAGTAATATAAAGACTTACCTTTTAAAGGTCATATATGGATTATGAAGATAGAACGATAACCTTTTTTCTTTTTTTTTCTTTCAATCAAAACTTTACCTGGCATCTCTTGCTTATATCGTAGAATAAGTGCTCATGATAGAGTTTCATGCTGATAACGTGTTATAAAGCAAGAAAGAATAAAGAACAAGAGTAGAGAGAATAGAGAGAGTAATTCTTATTTCTCTTGAGGGATGAGAGATCATCAAATTGTGAATACAATGAACAAAACCCCTCTATTTATATGGGAAATTTACTTCTAGTCTGAGTAAAAGACAGATGCTTCAAATCCTAATAGATATCAAAGTAGATCTTGATAGACATTCACTATAATGTAAATACATTTATAACATCTAGAATATTTTTAACTTGTATAAAAATTCTTTTGTTATGATATATTTATATTGCTTTATAGTAGATTTTATAATCTATTAACATTTTAAGTGGAGATAGTAAATCTGAAAATGTTAAAAATTATTATTATATAATAGAGTTTTTATTTGAAATAATTTTTTATTAATTATGGTATATTTAAAATATTATAATTATTTATCATGTTTTAATGCAATACCTGAGCATATTCATAATAGGATAAGTATTAGATGGTGTTCCACAATGAAGCGGTGGAGAAGTGCCACCCATTTTTTTTTTTCATTTAAATAACACCACCTCTCCTCTTAAAGTTATGCCACCTTTTCATTATAATCAATGTATATGACTATTCCACTAAGTTTTTATTCATATTTACATAGGTATATATCAATTATTATATGCTCATTTTCTTCTTTGTAAAGATTGCTTTCAGAAAATTACTGCAATGATGTTTACAAAGTCAAGATTTAATTAAAATTTTAGTTAGTAAATAAAGAAAAAGAGTCATTTTTAAAGGTTATCTATAATAATTCATTCAAGATTGGGTTCTAGTAACATTATTTGGAGGCTTCGCAGAAAGTCATTTTAGCTTTGGCGTCCAAGTAAGCTAGGCTTACTCTACCTTTAGATTGAACTTATTTACTGAAATTACGTACTATTACGCTAGTTTTAGATAAGTACTTGTAGTAGCGTACCATTTTATATATATATATATAATATACCTTATTTATTCGGTTAGGACCCCTTTACCTCTCAGTATGATATAGCATCTATCACTTTAGGACGTTGAATTAAGCTGTGAAACCTTGAATTTTCTTCTTTTTAATTTAGACGTGCAAATGGTTAATTAGTTGTATTTTTGTTTCGCTTTTGGTTCAGCTTGTACTTTATTTTTGTCATTGATTGTGAATTTTGGTACCACTCTGACATTGCTTTTGGTATGGTTTGGGTATTAATTTTACAGTTGGGTATGGTTCCTATAAGTCCCGGTTCGAGTCCTGCATTTGATTATGATTGTAGTTCCTATGAGTTCTAGTTTGAGTTCGGCATCTGATTATTGTTGTAGTTCTTATGAGTTTTGATTTGAGTCTGGCATCTGATTATGGTTGTGGTTCCTTTGAGTTCTTCTTTGAGTCTGACATCTGATTATGAGTTTGTTGTATATTATATATGTTGCCTCTTGTTATTAAGCACTATGTTCGGTTCGAATTCGGCACATGTCCTCTTATTATTATTCATCACTATCGGTTCGAGTCAAGTGTCTGGCCTCTTGTTACTACCCATTGACGTCGGTTCATGACCGGTGCACATTGTATGGCTATTATGATTTTGTGGAATGGAGTTCAATTAAAGATTATTTATTTTTATTTTCATTAATTACTTTTTGTGTGTCCCACCATCTTGTGGAGTTATGGTTGGGTATTCAAAAAATTCTTGGATTTTTTCATGATCGTGTTTATTGATGACATCTTTGTAATTCTAAGAGTGAGGAGGATCATGCTAATCACCTCCGAGTAGTGTTACAGAATCTTAAGGATAAATAATTGTATGCTAAGTTTTCAAAGTATGATTTTTTATTTAATGTTGTGACCTTTTTGGGTCATGTTGTCTCTAGTGAGGGGATAAAGGTGGATCCAGAAAAAGTTGAAGCAGTTAAAAAGTGGCCTAGACCCACGACCCCAACCGACATTAGGGGCTTCATGGGTTTAATCTGTTATTAGAGGAGATTTGTGGAAAGTTTTTCGTCTATTGTTGTTTTGTTGATGTTGTTTACTCAAAAAAAGGTGAATTTTTTATAGTTCAATGCTTGGAGGTAGTTTTCAAAAGCTGAAGGATAAGTCGACATCTTCTCCAGTTTTACCTTTGTCCGAGGGTACTAATGGTTTTTTGTTTACTGTGATACATCCCATATAGAACTGGGTTGTGTGTTGATGTAGAATGGTAAGGTAGTGGCTTAAAGAAATTATCTGATTCATGACTGAAAGTTGGCAGAGGTGGTTATCGCTTTAAAGAATTTGCGCCATTATTTTATGAGGTTCATGTTGATATCTATTCATATCATAAAATTTTGCAGTATGTGTTAACTTAGAAGGAGTTGAACCTCAGGCAACAGAGATGGGTCGAGTTGCTCAAGGACTTTGACACGAGTCTCCACTACCTTTCAGTTAAGGCTAATATGGTTTCTGATGCTCTTAGCAGGTTGTCTATGGGAAGCTTATATAATGTTGATGAGGAGAAGTAGGCAGTGGTGAAAAATATTCACCGACTGGCTAATCTTTGAGTTCGTCTTTTGGATTCTGAGAATAAAGTTATTATTGTACAAAGGTGGTGAAGTTATATCATTTTGCAGAGGTGAATGAGAAGCTGGTTCTAGACCCCATCTTGATGCAGATGAAGAATGATATGGTTTAGCAGAAGGTCATGGAATTTCAGATTAGTGGTGATGGTATCTTGAGGTACCAAGGTAGATTGTGTTTTCCTAATATTGATGAGCCATGGGAAGAAATTTTGGCTGAGGCTCTATAGTCACGATATACAATTCACTATGGTTTGATGAATATGTATCATGAGTTGAAGGATATCTATTGGTGGAACAATATGAAGAGGGATGTGTATAACTTCGTAGCTAAGTGCATGCTTTGTCAGTAAGTGATGGTTGAGTACTTAAGGCCCGGTAGGTTGTCTCATGATATTGAGTTGCCCATTTGGAAATGGGAAGTGATCAACATGGCTATTACTTTTGGTCTTTCGTGGTCTCAAAATCATCATGATTCAATTTAAGTCATTGTGGATAGGATGACTAAGTCTGCTCATTTCTTTCATGTGAGGACTACCTACGCCGAATAGGATTATGTTAAGCTGTTCATTTAGGAGATCATCAAGTTCCATGGTCTTCTAGTTTCCATTATTTTAGATAGAATATCACTTTTGGTATTCATTTCAGAGAGGTTTAGGGACTAAGGTGAACCTTAGCACAACTTTCCACCATTAGACGAATGGAAAAGAGGAAAAGACTATTAAGACTTTTGTTAATCATTCATATTTTGAATTGATAGTTTTGAACTCATTGGGTGCATGGGCATGATAAATGGGAATGAGGGTCGTGGATTCCCTGAATAAATGGATTTTTAATTAAAATTTATTATAAGCTCAACCCACCTTATTAAATTGGCTTTGAAACATGAGTATATTTATATTGTAATCACTTTTTGAAGATCACACTATATAAAAGTCTAATGGAACATATATGGTTTTAAATTGAACCTTTGGGGTCGTGGATTCCCCCATGTTAATGGATAATTAACTTTGAACCTTAGGGTTCATGGATTCCCCCACGCGGATGAATGATTGGAGCATGTAGGGTCGTGGATTCCCTAAAGTGACGATAATTAGAATGGCATATTGATAATAGATTTCAAGCATATTTGGTATGACGATACCAACGGTTTATGCCTTAATAGATGAATATTGGTTCAATGAATGAGAATGTGTAAATATTTTAATTGGAAACCCACATTTGCCGGTGTGAGGGTTGGTCTTGATGATCGTGTACTTGTGTCATTTTATATATTTGTATCCTGGATTAGAAAAGGGTTATGAATTCCCTAGCCTTCCTTGATACCACGGTTCATAGGGCTAACACAGACTAGGAACCTTTTATCAGGGTGAGAGCTGGATCCATATAGCCCGTAGGTATAGATGATAGTTTGAGCTACATGGTCTAGGCTAATGTTTCAACTCTCAGTCTAAATCTTGTTCCCTATCTCGATATATTATGTATATATGTATATGATTTAGTGAATATGGTTTTGGACTGATTGATTATGACATTATTTTATCCCCTCACTGAGTTACATGCTAGCACTCACCCCGCTAACCATCCCTAGATGCTTGATCCCCATGCGATGCAGGGTACAAAGACACTTCTATTTTCTTGCACAGTGGTAGGTGATTTTTGGATTATCTGAGAGTCGGCTTTGAAGTGGTGAGCTTCCATTCTCTAAAAGACCATAATTTCATGGTATTATTTCATTTATGTCTTATTATTTTGGTGGAATTTGGCTATGGGCGGGGGCATGTCCCGACTTTGGTTGATGGTTAGTTTCTTAGAGGCTTTTATGGACAATAAGATGTGGGTGGATTTTGTATTATGGATTCTCAGATCCTTTTTAGTTCATTCATTTATCTTGTTATATGTTTGAAACGAAGCTCTATCTAGTTATATGTTTGGAACTCTAATCTATATCGTTATATATTCGGAACTCTTTCACTACTAGTTATATTGTGTTCTTGTTTGCTAGGGTAATAGGGGTTGTCTCCAATCTTTGGTGGACTTGAGATACCCGTTACGATAGGCCCTGGTTCGGGCCATGACAGAAAGCCACTTAATTGATTGGAAATGAAGTACTAAAAAGGGTTTCCTACCATTTAGGCTATAAATAAGACATTAAACACTACGTAAAGTGATTTACTAAAATGGTGATCTATCCTATATGAAAAATATATAGGGAAAGAGAAGGATAACCTCTTTAAAAAGAAAGATCAATTTGGCTGCTACTTACACATCTAGAGTTTTGGGTTGAACTAGGCAATGAAATTTAAGGGCAATGGAGGCCCTTACATTCGACTTCATTTAGGAATAAGAGATATTCTTTATACTACAGTGTATCATGAATATCATAAGCTCATTCTATGACTACAATGGGCATTGATCCTTGTATTCAAAGTTTTCTTTATTGTCTTGACTATCGTTTGTCCAACAACTATCTAAAGTGAACGTTATTCACTAGTATAAGAAAGTCACACCCTAAAGTGAATTCAGATATGTTGTGCTAGGATCTATCTAAGGCAAAGGTAGGTAGAGATTTTCTGATAGCCACTGTTAAACTAATGAAGACTGTAACAATATAGAATAAGCCATCTTATATTATTGATAAAAGGATCAAAGACTTTCGTCCTTGGCATTAAGTTCACATGGGAAAAAATTCCATTCAACTAGTTCAATGACCCTAGAGGGAATGAACACATTAATCTTGAAATCACGAAATCCACTTACTAGACTGACTTAGTATCTTGTTTTTCTTTTATTATTTTACTCTTTTCTTCAAAAAGTCATTTAGAAAGATTTTATTTTAATAGAGTGGATTTCCTTAGATTACAAGAGAAACTTGAGTGGGGATTCACTAAGAGTAATTTCTTAACCAGCTATGAAGTTACAATTACTTGTTGCTTTGTTTCTCTCTCTCTCCTGACTCTATTAGTCTTTAATAATCTCTAAAGGGAGTTAAGTCACCATAGGTTAGAATCAGATGTAATTTTAGAGCTATTGACCCTACCTAACTAACTCACTCTATGTAAAAGCTTACCCTGACAAATTTTTCTTCTCTAGGTTTATAGATAATAGAGAAAAGGTCAGTGTTTTTCTTGTAAGCGACTCTGAATAGATCCTTTAACTTGATTATCTCTATTTTATCAAGAAGGAGAAACTAAATTGACCTTAAATCTATGGGAAGCCCAAAAATTTCAAAGGTTGATAAGAAGATATGAGTACTATGATACTATGAAGACTAATAAGCATTTTGACCAAAAGAGGAAAGTTTTGTTATAGAATCCACCATCGCAACAAATAAAGTATTATTTATTGTGGACGAACTGTTAATGTTGAAAAACAAAAGGGTTGAAGGAAATGAACCTTCTCAAGTTATAAGGGTAAGTTACTCCTTTTCCTACATAATTTCCTATGATACGGTAGGGATAAATTGAATGATAGACTACAAAAGTGAGGCAAACCCACATAAGGAAAATAATAAATCTAATAACTCTAATATAAACCTTAGAGAATCCGACTAAAAATCCTAAATTCATGAATTAACCTCCCTCTGATTTTGATTAGAAAAATCAGTATAAAAGACCTTATATTCGTAAACAAATAGGACTATATTGATTGGTCGTTCAAAAAGATCAACCAAGACCCCACGAGCTAGAAATCTATCCAACAATTGTTTTCATATGGTTTATGTCCCATTTTGTATATCTTTTGAAGGGTGGAAATATAGTTTGGGTAGAATCCATGAGCCATAACTGGGTAGTAACTCCCAAGGAGTATTCTCATCATCCCAACTCATAGCCTGTAAACTACCTCTCAATATAAGGGAATCAAGTGATTTATAGTAACTGCCAGAGCATATTCAACAAAAAGCCTTTTCAATGTTATCATGTGAGTTGGGAGGAGACCGTCTTGGTAATATTTCTCGGCACGCTTAATTTTTCAATGAATAGCATCCCTAACTATAAGGTCCTTACTTTTATTGCATCAACCATCTCAAGTTCAGGTTCCTTCTCTAGACTCTTGGCTGCCTTAGTACCACCATTTACCTTGGGGTTTGAACTAAAACTATAATAGCTCTCCCCATCATTATTATATTCCCCACTTGATGACTAATCCTCATCCTCATACTGGAAGTCGTGAACTTATTTCTTTAATTTTTTCTTGGTGTATTAGTCTAGTGCGTCAGTCTCCTCGATCTTATTATTCAATTCATCTCGTAGTCTCAGAGTTGAGGCAGACCTATTTTGTTTTTTCATGCTCCACCATATGTTACTTGAAGCTTTTGAGATATTATATATGTAGAAGGAACAATTCAGTCAACATAGAAGAAAAACTAGGCAAGGTGTTCAATGAAAGTAAACTATTTATGCTTAATAGTTTCGGATGGTAGCTCGTCAACCCCAATTATCAGGGTTATCTAGGGTTCCTTGATCCTGTAATAGCTACTTGATGTTTCATGACTAAATGATTGTTTTTTTTGACAAACCGCCAGGCTCAGAGATAATATTCTAACTTTATAACACTTGTAATGACTAGATTGATGATTTGTCAGACTTGTGATGATTTATCATGTGACTCGTCATGGATAGTCTGTCAATTTTTTCCTTTTGAGGATTCTTCTCAAGCACCTATCCTGCATATTTTTGAATTTTTCCATTCGTTTCATTTCCCTACTTGTACACAAAACAACTGAGTAATTTTCATGGTATTTATTAAGTTCAGCACATGTACCAATTATTTTTGGGATACTAAATTTTCCCTCATGAATTTAGGCACAACACAACCCTCCATGAGCTTAAAAATAAATTTTTGTAGGATGTGTTGTCTCCAATTTCCCATTTTGAAAATACCCATACAAAAAAGAAACATTAATGCACAACAAAGAAAATGGAATATATGTAAACCTTGATTAAAAACACTGATGAAGATGAATACTCTTGCACTTAAACTGACACTAACATGAATGATTGCTAAAATGTGGAGGTACTGTGAAGGATTTTGTTATTTCTACGGGGTTTTAGGTAATGGTGGGAACAACTTAAGAATGTGTGTTTAAGATGATGTGAAATTTTACATTGTGGGTATTCTGATTAAAGAGGGGAAGGATTAAAGGGAAAACCAATTAAATTTTTAAATGGCTCTTTAAAGTGTTGGGGTTTAATTGAGTATGAGTTGGAGTATTTGATACGGTTAGGATAAGGTATCAAGGAGGAATGAATTAATACAACTAAAACATAGATGTACCGCTGCTGCAAAGTCATGACGATCAACCAAGCATGTGATGGTTCATCACTAAAACCATCATACATAAGAAGAATATAATTTAAGGAGCTCATGGCTGACGAGATAGAGTGATGGCTTGTCAGAACTCTGATAGTTTGTCAAGTAAGCTGTCAACCTTTATCTAAATTATTGCTTTTCCTTTCATCCTTTGATGAGTTAGAGTAGAGGATCATCAAACTTTTGATATTTTATCACATGAGTCATCAACTTTTAACAAAAATGACACCTTTCGTTGCTTCTTGTGACAACTCAAGGTAACGATTCATCTGAGTTCTGACATTTCGTCAAACGAATAATCATCCTCAACCAAAATTTTATCCTTCATGCATTCACCAATACTTTATTTTACTGAACACTTAAACATCCACATTAACCATATTCAAGAATAAAAACTGCTCTAAAAGTCATTTTACAACAACATGATATAGGTTGCCTCCTTTTAGCGCCTGATTCAATGTCGCAGCACGACTCAGGTATCTTGATTACTCAAACTTCATCAATATACACCAATGATAATACCATGGCCTCTTTTGGAACTCTAATATACTATTTGATGCATTGGCCATTTACTTTGAAATGCTCTTTTTCCTTGTTTCCCAATACAATAATTCTAGATAAAACAATTGAGAAACTTTGAAGGTTCTAAACCATTTATATTTAACCTTGCCTAAAAATAACTTGAACCATAAAGATACAACAATTCCAGGTCTCCTATTGTCATGACCCAATTTATGAGTCATGATGGCACCTACTATGTTCCGATAGTAGGGAAGTCAAACAATAACTCAGAGCTAACACAATGGGTTAATTCAGTAGAAAATGTCAAACATAGGCAAACTTTCAAGAACACAATTTGATAAATAACAAAGGTTCTAGATAAAATAAATAGTCAATACAAGATACCAATCTCAATACTTGGTAGAGCCAGTACAAGAGCAACTTATAGTATAAATACATCTCAAAGTCTAGAATAGTCAATCGATCTATCTTGAAACAAAAAAAATTGATATAAAGATAGAGGGAAATAGGTGACTCAAACTCCAAGATCTCACCCTATCTCAGGAAATTAATCACTGCATTAAAGTTGATCAACGATGGAAAATGTACTCGGATATACACAAAAAAGGGAACAAAAGTGTAGTATGAGTACCAAATCAAAGGGTACTCAGTTGGAATCATCGGTTGGCTAAGCTAAATCATGATATAAGTATGATAAAATGCATGATGACATAACTAAGTCAAGGTACAAAATTGAACTTGAATAATCTCCATTACTATTGTACATGATGAGTAATTCAACCAGAATAATAATATAACATAAGGCATCAACACATGCCAATATCTCCATGCACAACAAGTAAACGATTTGGAATAATAACTTATCACAAAGCATTAACATGAACACCCATAAACTGCAGAATTAGCTTCCATACACCAATTGGTGAAAAATAAGTAAAGAGCGCACCACAACCTCCTATTCAATTGGAGGAGTACACTCAACCGAAGAATAAAGCATTCAATAAATATTATAGCTAACTTTGATTATTATCTAACCATCATTCAACACTTATCATAAATATACCATTTACCAACATTATCATAATTTACCAACATTCATAAAACTACTATCATTTAAAAACATCATCATTGATACTCAAAATTCGCTATTTCTTAGCTAACCATTTCTTATTAACTAATCCATTTAATAACTAGTCATTATACAACCTCTATCCATCATTCAATAACTATTCAAAACATATCCTCTAATCATTATTCATTAGATAATCATCCTTTGACCTTTTCGGGAATCAATATATCATCATAATATCATCGAGCCTTGCCGGGTATAAATATATCATCACAATATTCTCCAACCTTGCTCGGTATTAATATATCATAACAATATCCACCGGCCTTGTCGAGTATTAATATATCATCACAATGTCTTGTGGCCTTTTTGGGTATCAATATATAATCACTTTATCCTCTGTCCTTGCCGCATATCATCAATATCAACATCATTTTTCGAAATTCAACCGGGTATATAATCAATGCCATACGTGTCAATATAGTCAAGAATCTAAATTTCTAATATAATTATTAGCATAATTTCCCATATAATAAAAAATCATGACTCCTAGCACAAATAATAATACATTTGCTAACATCATCATAGGAATGCTTTCTGACATGATTTCTAGCATAATTGCTTAGCATTATCATAATTATAGGCAATGTAATGAGCAATGACTTATCGATTTTATAATCCATGGATTATCATTAGAATACTAGGTGGATTATCATTAGAATACTAGGTAGATTTCAATAGCTAATCCAAAGCATAATCTACAGCATATTCATAGAAAAGCCAATAATATAATTTGGCTTAAGCAATATCATAGTCAATGGCTCACTCAATAGTATATTAGGTAGACTAATCGATAGACAAAGCAATTGCATAATTAGTATTTTTTCATATGCTTAACCAATAAATCATACCTGTGGCATAGTCGTCTAGGCATTTCGTCCGATGCCATCCATCATAACCAACAAGTACCAAGGTTCCTCAATATTTTCTCAAGAGGGCATTTTCAAAGCATTTAATAAGAATAGAAGGGTCTCAAGAAAATATTCATCAATCTTTGCTTATGATCGCTCAAAGATCCCACTTCTAAAATCTCGAAATACATTCTAAGTCAAACACTATCTCAGACTAGGAAATGGTATCTAAATCCACACTTAGATGCATTAATAAGCAACGATTAATCCTAAGGTAGATATTCTTCTCAAGCACTTAATCTAATATAAATGGGAACTAAGGCAACTTCCATTAATGTAAGAAACTAAGGACAATTTACCCTAAGCACGAGTGACAACGTCAGTCCCATCTCACTAAAGTAATTTAGAGAATTCTCATCCTAAGAATGAGCCATAAGTATTCTAATTCTATGGTTTTAAATTTCATAGATGGTCCAATTAGCCCTAAGTCTTGCATAAAATCAACCAATACCTAAAACTCATCCCAATCTAAGACAATATCATGAATATACTATGGCATAGCTCAATCTAACAAGGTATAAACCTAGCCTACCTTGACGCCAAAGAAAGCTCACAAACCGCTAAACCACCACTTTTCCTATTTGAGAAGCCACCTCAAGATGCCAAGCTATCAAAAGCATATTATACACATCAATATGAGAATATTGATACCCATATTGGACCATTGTGTTTTGGGTCCAAAAATAACCTCAAAAATCTTGTGTGGGTCCCATTTATGGAAATCGCATTTCTGAAACCAACCTGATATTCATACAAGCTCAAGGAATCATTACCCAAAAGTAGGTGAAGAGCAAGCTAAATTGGGGCTAAAATCAAGCCCTAAAGGTTTTGGAGTTTTTAGCAAATAATCAAGAAATTTCACCAAGAAAAGGGTTAATACTTAACTCAAATCGGAAGATAATGGCAAAAATAAATGTTAATCTTGCTTACCAAGCTTCCACAAGCTTCAATTTTAAGAAGTTTCACTCCTTAGGTTTTTTGCTCTCAAGAGAATGATTAAATATGGCCAATATTTAGGAAAATGGGGTCATTTTATACCCAATCAAGGTACTCAGTAGTCGCTATTATGACCCCAAGGTGTGCGATCGTACTAATTGATAGTTGCACGATTAGTCGTGATCGCGACCCCTAATATGTAACACAACACCACTGTAATACCCCGTATTTCCATAGCTTAAATTAACTCTCAATACATGAGTATTCCTATATAAAATTTTTATAATACTCATAATTTTTCAGTTTAGATCTTAGCAATGAGTAGGAAATTTAGTCATCTTTCCAACGATATAAAATTTTCCCAAATTCGATACCCGGGTGAAGAGTTATAGCAATTTTAGTAAAACAGTGTACCACCTAGTACTTCACCGCGTCGCGAAAAGGGTGCAAGTGGAAATTGTCAAAAATTCAGTGAACCATCATGATCCCACCGCATCGCGCCACCAGTCAATTTCCCAAGTGTTTTTTTCTAGTATGGCAAAGCGATACCACCGCGTCGCGCCACTAGCCATTTTCGCAGTTGTCAACTTCTAGTCAGGCTCGGCGATGGTGCTGCGTTTATATAAGGGTCCATTACACGTTCGTCTATTTTTACACAGTGTCATCCACATTCCAGTGGCTCACCGCGATGCCACCGCATCGTGGTGAGACCCAAAATCGGGCATCCAGTGACGAATTTTTAAATCTTTCCCAGGGGTAATTGAGTATTTTTCCATGACCCAAGTCAAGTCTTAAACATGTGATTAACCCCTAATTAACCTAGTTATAGCATTATTTCCTCACTCTCTTAACATTAAAACATTCTCTCTCAAAGGGAAAAACCCTAGCTTCAAGAAATCAAGAACAAACTCAGGAATTCCTCCAAGAACCTTCAAGAATTAATCTTCTCAGGTATGTTAGGCGTTCATTCATGGGTTCCTTTCACCCATGAAGTCCAAGAACCCTTTCTTTTTAAACTTACAAGATCTCAGATTTATGATTTCCATTCTTGAAATTAATTGTATTCATGTTCAGGATAGTAATTTATTTTCAACTCATGATTAATTATAAGTTTCCATGGAATTAAAGTTGTTTATATGATGAATTATATGAATTGTATGCTAAACCCTTGAATTTGCGATTGAGTATTGTATTCATGATGTTCATGTTTTAACTATTATCATGTGAAATAATCCATACTCCCCAAGTGTTTGGTAACATACCTATGTGAAGTAAATAGTGGAATCATGACATGTCATTATGTGGTCCCAATCATTACAATCTCATGCCTACAAGTGTTTGATAAAATGACTCTGAATAAATTATGAACAAGTGGACATTGTTATGCTTTTCAAGATCAAGCCATGCTTTATTTTCATGCTATCGAGTTCTGAGGGTATGTAATACCCGATAATCTAGCTGTTTACCTAGAGCTACAGTAGTTACAGAATAGTCTCAGTCATGTCCCAAAATAGTAAGTACTCAGGTAATTACAGAACTCAGTGAAACTTTGTATCAGTCTAGTTCACCTTAACATAGTAATTAGTGTCATTCAGTTGGAAGTAGGATTCAACAATGAATGAACAAAAGGATGGGGGTCACCTACCAGTAGAGAGTGTGATCCTTACATGCAGTCCTTGCATTCTAGAACTACATAGCCAGCATAGGTTGAGACATCAACGTGCCAGTTGAAGGTTGATGAGGTGTATTAATCTGCCAGTTGAGGGTACCACTGTTCTCATTCAGGGCACCTTCTACATGAGGGTGACTCTTTATCTTATCTTTACCCGTGGCACGGTACTAATACCCTTTAAACTAGGGTTATATATTGGACCCCAGTTATCTTATTTGGGGTATTTTGGTTAGATGACTACCTCCCACAGTCTCAATTTTAGTCTCAGTTTAGAACTTAGTTAAGTTCTACAGAATTAAGATTGTCAGACACAGTCAATCAATACCAGTAACTCAGTATCAGTAATTCAGTTCCCAGTTATCAAAAATTAGTACTCAACTTCAGTAAGAGATTAGATACAACATACATGTATATGCGCATTATTGCATACTCAGTATTTACAATAGTTTTAGTATCCATGTACTCTTATTCAATTTCTACATATCATTCAGTCAGTTATTGTTCATGCATATGAACCATTGAGTTCAGACTTACCTCATCTAGCATACCAGTACATTCCACTTACTGACACATACTTTCTTTTTGCGTTATGATGTCTCATATCATTGGTTCGGATGCTCAAGCTTCTGAATGCGCTTAGACAGATTCAGTCAATAGTATCAGATTTGGTAGTGAGTCATCATCTATCGAGGATATTCTTTATTTCATTATTACAGTAGATTCGGTATTTCAGTAGTTAAAGTTAGTTGGGGGCTTGTTCCATCAACTCTACATTCAGACATTTTAGATAGAGGTTTTTCATACTAGACTAGTTCAAACAGTGCAGTTTTTTTCCAGATGTTATTATAGTTGTTATTCTTTATCAGTATTCAGATTATGAACCTTATGGCATTTCAGCCTATTTTCTACATTATTCAGTATTATTATTTAGTTCTCACACCAGGTACCAGTCATGGGTTAGCTTGTGTTCTTTTAGGGCATTACAACTATGATCGCAACCCAAGATAGCGATCACAGCTGCATCAGTTGACGGTTGAAGACTTGGAAATCTTCCAAGTTTCTGCCAAGGAATCAGGATTCTTCTGGAATCCCGTATATTCAAATGAACTATGTAACCATACCTAATTCAATTTTATGGATATGATGGAAAACTTAGATTTCCCAACTGTAATGCCCCAATTTTCTGAATCGGAATGTAACACGCTGCTCATGACCCCGAAGGACTACAAGCTAACCCATAACTGGTATATATACCTATACACTGCATAGTATATGTATATAAATGTGGAAACATGAACTAAAAGACCATAAGGTTCAATACTGAACATAATCTGAATAATAACAATGTCTGAATAAAGTTGTATCATAATACCAAAATAAAACTAAAATACTAAAGTCTGAATCTAGTCTATAATCAAGTCTGAAAGCCTCTAACTGTCTGAAGTAGGGAGTGGAAGGAACATGTCTCCATCCAACTCCCGACTACTGAAAGACAAACTGAAATACTGAAGTAATTAAGTAGTAATCATGTCCTCGGAGAATGAGGACTCACTGCTAATTTTGACTGCTAAAATTTACAATGCTACTACTACTCTAAAAATCGTGCCTCTGAACCTATGGCGTAAAATAAAACACCATAGCGCGAATGCGTCAGTACGACTGAATGTACTGAGTATACAAGTGAGGTAGGTTAAATGCAAAGAGTTGTATGCATGAACAATACTGACTGATATAAATGTGAGAATACATACATACATAAGTAACTGTAACTGAAATCGTGGTGATACTGACTACTGAGTCTAAATACTACAATATGAGTTTACCGACACTGAAAACTGAGTCACTGAACAGTCAGGAATTGTTATTGTATTACCAAATACTGAGGGACTGATAATATATATATTGCTGATACATGAATGACTATTTCTGACAGTTCTGATTATGAAGAACTAGTCTGATTGACTGTAGCTGACAGTCCTAAATCTGAGTTCTGATAATATGTGTTTACTAATAGCTAACATGACTGATATAACTGATAACATGGGTGAATGTATCTGACCATCCTAAATTTGATGGAACTATCTAAGCTCCGTACTGTATCTTAGTGGACTGGATCTGTCAGTCCTAAAATCTGAAGAACTATCAAAGTTCTTTTACTGAGACTAGGTGACTGTATCTAATAGTCCAGAAATCTGTAACTGAAACTTTTGGTATTAGTTATTATATAGATATGCCACATATATGCCATTATACATAAGTTGGGGTCCAATCTCTTCCCTGACTGGAAGGGTGTAAATACCACGCCACTGGTAAAGACAACTGTGAGTGACCCTCATATAATAGATTACTCTAATGAGAACGGTGGGAACCCTCATATAGAAGGTTAAGCCACCTCATCTACCCTTATATAATAGGCCATGATGTCTCAACCTACGCTGGCTGTGTAGTTATGGAGCACAAGGATAATTTCTAAGAATCACACCCTCAAAATAACAGGTGAGTTCCCATCCTTGGTCTCACTCGGTGCTAACTCCTACTCCCATCTGAATAGACTGATCATGATTAACTGAACTATACATGGACTGAGTTTACTGAGTTTCGTTGACTGATGGAATGTACTGTTGTCTAAGGACTGGCTGAGAGTACTGTAGTTACTGAGATTTTACTTGGAATACTAAAATCACTGATAGTATTGAACTACTGATATTTCTGAGATTTCCTGAGTCATATGGTTGACTGAGTTCTATGGATCATGGCTTGACTGAGAGTAACGTCAAACATGACATAGCTCAAGGCACAATTCTAAATTGTCGGGTACAAGTACGCCCAGGACTCGATGGAAGGAAACTAACAAAACATGACTTTCCTCTTCTTGAACACATAACCAATATCAAAAGTTCATACTCTAATAATTGGGGATAACTAATGTGGTACTTCATAATCATGATCTTGTACATGACATGGAATGCATATAGACACACTATGAATCCATTCTCCAATCATCATGTACATTTCATTAACACATATATTGCACAACAATGACATGTGAGCCCTTTGAACATAATAGACTAGCATGAATTTACAATATAGTTCACCCTTAAGCTATATTACATGATTTCTATCATTCTAGGCATTTTATCGAACACCTTACATGCACAACTTTGGGAATAGGTATAATTTTCAATTTAACAATCTTAAGTCACCCAAACTCATGAATTTCAATTTAACATGCTCACATACTTTATGGAAATTCATTAAGATAATATCTTGAAAACCAAATAACAACTATCAACATGAACATAATCATACCACAAAAAGATAATCACAACTTATTATTTAAAACTGGATTCTTGAGCTCCATGGATGAAAGGGATCCATGGATGAACACTACGCATACCTTAAATCTTGATCTTGAAATAGATCGAATGTTTCTTGAAGGTTCTTGAAGAAATCCTTAGTCTCATTCTTGATTTTTTCTTGACTAGGGTTTAACCCCTTTTGGGAGAGAATGTTCTTGTTCTTGAGGAGAATGAGAAAATAATGGGATAATAGCCTTCTCAAGGATTTAAAACCATTTTTATAGTGAGGGAAAAAACCAAAATACCCCCACGAAATCACCTCCTAGTTGTTGAAATTATCAGCTGATGACCAAGGCTGATAAGTCGTCAAATCTATGATAGCTCGTCAGCCCAGGTCATCACCTCAGAGCTAAAATTTTTGGGTTTCTGTCTAAGCCTGATGACATGGGCTGATAAGCCTTCAGACTTGTGATAAGTCATCAGCTCATGTCGTCACTCATTTGCCAGGTAGACATGCCGGAGTAAAATGGGTATAACTTCTTGCTCCAACATTGGATTTGGGTGAAATTGGTATTATTGGAAATATAATTAAATTATTTATCTGTTGGTAGGTCATGATATCAATAATTCATAGTATAAGAAGAGATATTCTCATTTGAAGTTGACTATAGCAATATCCTTCCCAAGAATTCAATCGGTAAGGAATGTTTTGATTCGTCTGATAGTTTGGAGATATTTGAAGACTTAATATACTTCTAACTTGCTCATAAAACTATAAAATAACCATGATTTACTATGCATAAGCTTGAAATATGGCGCTAATAGTGGTTTGGATTTTTTAGGGTATTACAATATCTCCCCCTTGGGAACATTCGTCCTCGAATGAGAATGACTGAGATGGAAGAAAAGATAAACTGAAGTACGTACATGACATACACTAATGAAACATGGTTTTGGGATTGACATGACTGATAAGCTGAATACATCATACTGAACATGCCTATCTGATGCATGAGTAACTGATTCATGAATGCATGACTGAGTGTTCTGATGAACTGAGTTTCTCATAATAAGAATACATATCTGATGCCTAATTTTATGACTGACATGATACATGAATGCATGACTGAAAGTACTAGTAAGTTGATCACGCATATCTGATGCGTGAATATATAACTAAACTGAATCATGAATGTTCGACTAAATATGTGATGGAAAAGAGACCATGTTTGAACTGAAAACTGAGCATGGAACTAAATACCAAGTTTGTTACTTAAATCTGGACATGAGAATAAGTAAATTCAAGGAAAAGTGTTACCTTGAACTAAAAATACCGATGAGTCTGAGACTAATTACTCAATATGCATGAGCGGAAACACGAGAACATAACGGAGTCTGGAATGTGGTACATGAACTGAACTGACTCTGTAATACATGGCGTGCAACTGAGTTTGGATCTTAAGGGTCAACTTATGAGTATCCCCTACTCCATACTAGATTCATTTCATAAATTGAGAATGGAATGCTTATGTTATGAAATTTCGAGGAATCATAGTGTATCTCCCCCTTGGGACTCTATGTCCCTTAAAGAATGTTGACTTGTTTGAGATACTGAGGAAAACTGAGGTGGTGTACAAGGAACCTATGAACTGAATCATGATTGAATCCCTGAGATCTAAAATTGAGTCATGATACATGAACAGAGCTGAGCTTACACCTATCTGGTTGGTTCATCTTAGAATGGTTACATTCTTTCATGAGATTTCAGTTAGGGGGTATAGCTGGGGACATAGAAATCGAATTGTACGAATATGTCTGTATAAGACAGCTGAGTAAGAAAATCATAATTTGATTGAGATTCGGTAATATGAGTTGAGGCCTATGAACATCATCTAAGATGAAGTAACTAAGCTTCATGCAATACAACTGAGACTACTAAAAGATTTATGAGGTGCTAAGCACAAATACAGAAACATACTAACATATCTGATTAACTGAATAACTAATAGGTGAATACTAGGCATGTGAGACTGGTCTATACTTAGTCCGAATAACTGGACTGAGACTAAAGAGTATTTACATAGGAGGTAAGGACTAACTGAGTAACATGAGATGACTGAGCATGGATTCATGAAGTCTGTATTATTTGTGAATGTGAGAGCAAACATACTACATGATTTGGAAACATTCCATAGACTGAGGTATTGAAATACCTATAACTGAGTAACTGATAACTTTATGCTATGGTCAAGCAAGTATGAAATTAAACTGAGTTTTCTAATCCAATTACGGAACTGAAGCTGACACTATAACTAAGACTATAACTGAGATTCTTACTAGAACTGAATGCTGAGTTCTGATAACTGAATGTTAATAACTGAGGTTTAGAATAATACTGAGATATTGAATTTTGGAATTGAACACTGATTACTGGGTACTGAATACTAAAACTGTAACTGAGATAGCAACTGAGTTTTCATAGTACACGATGGGGACTGACATAAGTTAAGGATCCAAAAATACATTTACACTCTGTACTTTCCCAACTTTTAAATACTAGCTCTTGCTAGCCATTTACTTGCACACTAACATGACTTTCAAGCCTATCTTCATAACTACACCCTCATGTACAATAAATATGTAATAATCTTATTTTAACATAATACATTTACTCTTTCCAATCTAAGTAACTGCTCATCACTACACTGTTTCCACAAAGAGAGCTCACTGAAGGGTTAAATCAGGAGGACCTGAAGCATGCAGACACTAACTGAACTTAACACATGACTGAAACCTAAGGAATAGAATGTCAACAACATGGATTTACTAAAAAGGTCTGAACTAAGGATATACATAACGTAGTCTAAATTTATCTGATTAGTGGGGGCATAGCATGAGTCATGGATGCTGAGTATACTTGTAAAGCATGATATATGTACATGAGTCATGAACTGCATGACCTGAGTTTGGATTTTCTATGTTCATGAGATATGACTCGTAATACTGAGTGTGATGGAACTTCTTATGCGGGGAACTGGAAGCGTACAAAATTCTATGAAAAGCTTGTGAATATAAGCTGTGTTCATGGAACTGAGTTATGAAACATGTCTAGGCATTATGCTGACTGAAGTACAAAACTTGTACTAAGATAATGATGGATCGGGAATCATCTTCCCTTACTGCTTTTCTGTATATACTGGCACTACTACTGAAATCTGAGAGCCTAACTTGGGTACTTGATCTACCATCTCCCCCTTGGATTTAAGCCATCATTATAAGTCTGTGAACACTAAACTAATATTTGAACTAAATTGCAATCATCATCACATACTTACACTCTGATCGACACATGCTCGCCGTACTAAATATATCATCTGCCTCTGTTTCCTCATATACTACTAATATCACATTCACACCTTCATGCTTAATTTCAAGTCAATAAACTTAAATTTCTAACTTACACTGTTCAAGCGTACCGATTAATTCTGGCACAACTATCCCCATGAATACATAATCTGATCAATCTGGATAACATTATCCCAACTCCATTACTGTTAAACCCCTGGGTTCATGCTTCTAACTCTAGGTCTATGCTATAATAGGATTATGAGAAGGGATTTAATGGCATATCTAAATTTGGGTTCAAGAATGAGTTCTCATATTCATGAATGAAATCTATAAACTTTGGAGCATAATGGAACTGAGGGATACTATCAGAGCATGTGGCAAATCCCATAACTGTTTGTAGGGACTATTTGAGAAATCCCTATCTCTAGGACTTGAGCTTCACTATTTCTGATACCTTGAAAGTAAGGTGGAGTTTACATGAGTGGAGAATGATGAAAATCTACATGAGTTTCTTAGAGGAACTTTCTATAGCATGATCTGAGACATAAAAGAAGGGAAACTATTCCTAAAAGATTTCATAGCCTCTTGCACATAAGTGTGGTTCACAACACACCCATGTACAAGACTCTACCAGATGTGGGTTTCAGACTTCCTAGGACTTTATTGAACCTTAGGGTTTGATACCAAGTTTATAACACCTCGGTTTTCTGAAACGAAATGCTACACGATGCTCATGACCCCGAAGGACCATAAACTAACCTATGACTGATATCTGTACCTGTACACTGCATAATATATGTATATAAATATGGAAACATGAACTGAAAGGCCATAAGGTTCAACACTGAACATAATCTGAATAATAACAATATCAGAATAAAGTGGTATCACAATACCAAAATAAAACTAAAATACTGAAGTCTGAATCTAGTCTGTAATTTAGTCAGAAAGCCTCTAACTATCTGAAGTAGGGAGTGGAAGGAACATGTCTCCAACCAACTCCTGACTACGAAAGCCCAACTAAAATACTAAAGTAATTAAGTACTAATCATGTCCTTAGAGAATGAGGACTCACTGCTAATTTTGACTGCTAAAATCTACAATACTACTGCTACTCTAAAACTCATGGCTCTAAACCTATGGCGTAAAATAAAACACCATAGAGCGAATGCGTCAGTACGACAGAATGTACTGACTATACAAGCGAGGTAGGCTAAATACAAAGGGTTATATGCATGAACAATGCTAACTAATATGAACGTGATAATACATACATGCATAAGTAACTGTAACTGAACTCGTGGTGATACTGACTACTGAGTCTGAATACTGACAACATAAGTTTACTGACACTAAGAAATGAGTCACTAAATATTTAGGAATTGATATTGTATTACCAAATACCGAGGGACTGATAATTTATATATTGCTGATACATGAATGACTATTTCTGATGGTTCTGATTATGAAGAGCTAGTCTGATTAAATGTATCTAACAATCCTGAATCTGAGTACTGATAACATGTGTGTACTGATAGCTAACATGACTGATATAACTGATAACATGGGTGACTGTATCTGATAGTCCTGAATTTGATGGAACTATCTAAGGTCGGTACTGTATCTGAGTGGACTGTATCTAACAGTCCTGAAATCTGAAAAACTATCTGAGTTCTTTTACTGAGACTGGGTGACTATATTTGACAGTCCTAAAATCTATAACTAAAACTGTAGGAAGTAGTTATTTAACCGACATGCCCCATATATGCCATTATAGCTAAGCTGGGGTCCAGTATCTGCCCTGACTGGAAGGGTGTCAATACCGCACCACTGGTAAAGACAACTGTGAGTGACCCTCATAAAATAGGTTACTCTAATGTGCATGGTGGGAACCCTCATATAACGGGTTAATCCACCTCATCTACCCTGATATAATAGGCTATGATGTCTCAACCTACACTGGCTATGTAGTTCTGGAGAACAAGGATGATTGCTAAGAATCAAACCCTCAAAATATTAGGTGAGTTCCCATCCTTGGGCTCACTCGATGCTAACTCCTACTCCCATCTGAATAGACTGATCATGATTAACTGAACTGTACATGGACTGAGTTTACTGAGATTCATTGATTGATGAAATGTACTGATGTCTGAGGACTCATTGAGAGTACTGTAGTTACTGAGATTTTACTTGGAATACTGAAATCACTGAGATTACTGAACTACTGAGATTTCTGAGATTTCCTAAGTCACATAGTTGACTGAGTTCTAAGGATCATGGCTTGACTGAGAGTATCGTGAAACATGACGTGGATCTAGGCACACAGCTAAATTCTTGAATACAAGTACCCCCAGGACTCGATGGATGAAAAGTTACATAACATGACTTTGCTCTTCTTAAACACATGACCAACATCAATAGTTTATACTATATTAATTGGGGATAACTCATGTGGTACTTCATAATCATAATCTTGTACATGACATGGAATGCATATAGACACACTATGAATCCATTCTCCAATCATCATGTACATTTCATTAATACATATATTGCACAACAATGACATGTGAGCCCTTTGAACATAATACACTATCATGAATTTATCATATAGTTCACCCCTAAGCTATATTACATGATTTCTATCATTCTAGGCATTTTATCAAACACCTTACATACACAACTTTGGGCATAGGTATACTTATTAATTTAACAATCTTAAGTCACCCAAACTCATGGATTTCAATTTAATATGCTCACATACTTCATGGAAATTCATTAAGATAATATCTTGAAAACCAAATAACAACTATCAACATGAACATAATCATACCACAAAAAGATAATCACAACTTATTATTTAAAACTGGATTCTTGAGCTCCATGGATGAAAGGGATCCATGGATGAACACTACGCATACCTTAAATCTTGATCTTGAAATAGATCGAATGTTTCTTGAAGGTTCTTGAAGAAATCCTTAGTCTCATTCTTGATTTTTTCTTGACTAGGGTTTAACCCCTTTTGGGAGAGAATGTTCTTGTTCTTGAGGAGAATGAGAAAATAATGGGATAATAGCCTTCTCAAGGATTTAAAACCATTTTTATAGTGAGGGAAAAAACCAAAATACCCCCACGAAATCACCTCCCAGTTGCTGAAATTATCAGCTAATGACCAAGGCTGATAAGCCGTCAGATCTGTGATAGCTCATCAGCCCAGGTCATCACCTGGGAGCTAAAATTTTTGGGTTTCTATCTAAGATTGATGACACGGACTGATAATCCATCAGACTTGTGATAAGTCGTCAGCTCATGCCGTCACTCATTTTCCAGGCGGACATGCCGGAGTACAATGGGTATAACTTTTTGTTCCAACATCAAATTTGGGTAAAATTTGTATTGTTGGAAAGACAATTAAATTATCTATCTGTTTTTAGGTCTTTATATCAATAATTCATAGTATAATGTGAGAGATTCTCATTTGAAGTTGACTATAACAATATCCTTCCCAAGAATTCAATCGGTAAGGAAAATTTTGATTCATTTGATAGCTGGGAGTTATTTGAAGACTTAATATACATCTAACTTGCTAATAAAACTATAAAACAACCATGATGTACTATGCATGAGCTTGAAACATGGCACGAATAATGGTTTAAATTTTTTGGGGTATTACACCATCCCAGGTTGTTTCGACCAAATATGGGCCCTACAACTATATTTCCAATTTTTTAACCTTTTAACCAATAAGTTGAAATGAGATCAGGTGCCTCGAGACCTAAAAAAAAGGTCTACCTAGCCTAAAATTGACATTTTAGAGCTGTTCACATAGTTAAAATTTATGTATGAGATCATTTTGTTAAAGTTTTGGCCTAGTGGCTATTTGGAATCAGATACGACTTCAAATTAGGGAAATGACTCTAAAAGAAAACAAACTACCCACTAACTGAATTGTCAGTCCTAACAAGTCATAAATGACTTTGGACGGGTTTGAAAAACATCTCATGATGAAAATAAGAAAAAATATGGAAAATGTCCTGAACGATTATTATAATATACACTACTAAAGGAATCCCAAAAAGATAATATTAAGATTTACCTAAAGTATTGAATAGGTTATGATACTAGGCCCGCATCCCACTCTCGATATCCTAAGTGGCCTCCTCCCCTGAGCGGTGCCTCCATTGAATCTTAACTACTAGAATCTTGCTTGTTTGTAACTGGTTGACATCACTAGCCAAAATGAGAAATGAATCCTTTATTAAAACACCCTGGGTTTTAGTTCTTAGAAAATTTCCTGAGTTTTGGAATTTCTGGATAGGGTACGACTTATTGTGTGAGTCGTATGGTATGGGTACGGGTCGTATAACCTAGTTGTATGTTTTCCAGTATTGGTACTGGGTTGGATTAGTTTCTATAATGGGTATGACTTGTGTTGTACGAGTCGTATGGTAGCGTACAAGTCTTACCCTTGACTTGTATGGTAGTGAGTGTTCAAATTTCCTTGACTTTATTCTGATAGGGATACAAATTAGAGGAACGAATCATATGGTTTAAGTACGACTTATCTTAGGTAAGTTGTATAGTAGACAGTGTTGGTTCCAAGGAGAGGCTCAGGGTACGAGTGGTGGGTACCACTCATATGTAAGGTTACAACTCATATAGTGAGTCATACCCATATGAAAGAATTTTATACAGTTTAATTAGATGTAATCTGGCCATTTCCCCACTTATCTACATAAGGTCCCACGACTTATAACACTATTGGGATGCTATTTACCCTATTATTATAATCTTACACTATTAGAAACTCTCGTTGTTTCTCTCTAAAGGTCTTGGGAAAAAGAAGGCTAAGGTTAAACTAAGGTGGTCAATTTGGAACTTGTATTGGTGATTTCTCTCTATCATCTTCTTAATTTAAGGCAAGATACTTCTCCCCCATTGTTAGTTCTAAGTGAAGGCATGTTTTATACAATGTTTTCATGGCATGATTATTGTATGGTTTTGGGGTTTTAAAATATATGTTGGTGTTTTGTTATTAAATTCTTGGTTATGGTTTTCCTATATTTTAAATTATGTTTTTACGTTATTTAAAGTTAGTTTGGATAATTGGTTGTATGGGAATGGTAAAATTATAATTGCCAGTCTTTTCAGAAGGGTTTGGGGACTAAGGTGAGTTTGAGTATTACTTTTCATCCGCAGATAGATGGGAAAGTAGTAAGCATTATTCATACATTAGAGGATATGCTTCAGGCATGTGTGATTGACTATGGTGGTTGATAGGTTGAGCATCTACCTTTTGTAAAATTTTCTTACAATAGTAGTTACCATTCTAGTATTGGAGTGTCCCCTTTTAAGGCATTATATAGTAGGAGCTATAGGTATCCAATTGGGTGATTTGAGCTTGGTGAGGTAGACATCTTTGGTCCGAACTTGGTATATCATGCTATGGAAAAGTTTAAGGGGATCCAAGATAGGCTTAAGGCTGCAAAAAATTACTAAAAGTCCTATGCGGATATAAGGCGTAGAGACCTGGAGTTTGAGGTCGGGGATAAGGTGTTCCTAAGGGTATCTCCCAGTAATAGAGTAATGCAGTTTGGGAAAAAAAGGAAGCTCAGTCCTAGGTATATTGGTCCTTATATGGTTTTACGGAGGGTTGGTACTGTGGCATATGAATTGGAGTTTCCTTCAAGTATAAGCTCCATTCATCTGGTATTTTATGTCTTCATGTTGAGGAAGTGTCTTGGTGATCCTTCTATGGTGGTTCCTTGGGAAGGTTTGGGTATCTCAGATTTTTTTTCTTACAAAATGATCCTGGTAAAGATCTTAGATCGACAGGTTCATCTATTATGGACTAAGGATGTGGCTTCAGTTAAGTTTCTACTGTGGAACCACAAGATGGAAGAGGCTACATGTGAAGTAAAAGTGGATATGAATCTGAATATCCACATTTGTATTCTGCTCTAGATATTTGTGCGAAAGGTATGTATTCCTTATTTATAGTTGATAATGCAAATGACTCTACTTAATTTCTTTGCATATTTGTTAAAGGTAAAATAGAGTTATCTAAGGGGTGTAAAATATTCTTGTCCCACCTAGTCCATCAATCAGGGATGAATGATCCTAGTGGGGGAGATTGAAACACGCTGGGTTTGGTCCATAGAAAATTTCCTGAGCGTTATACTTTCTGGAAAGTGTATGACTCATCATGCAAGTCATATGGTGTGAGTATGGGTTATTTAAACCAATCATATATTGTCCAATGTTGGTGGTGGGTTGGCTTACTCGAATGTGTATGAATTATATGGTATGAGTCATATGGCAGGGTACGAGTCTTACCCTGGACTCATATAGTAATCAGTGTTCAAACTTCCTTGATTTTATTCTGACAGGGATACGAATTAGGGGTATGAATTGTATGGTTTGGGTACGACTTGGTTCGGGTGAGTCATACGGTGGATAGTGTTGGGTCCAAGGGAAGGATCAGGGTACTAGTGGTGCGTACCACTCATATGGAAGTATATGACTAGTATGGTGAGTCATACTCATATGCGATACTTTTATACAGTTTAATTAGGGGTAATCTGGACATTTTCCCACTTATCCACTTAAGTTCCCATAACTTATAACTAAATTAGGATGCTATTTACCTTATTATTGTAATCTTAAACACTTAGAAACTCTCTTTGATCCTCTCTAAAGCTCTTGGGTAAAGGAAGGCTAAGGTTTCACTTAGGTGGTCAATTTGGAACTTGTATTGGTGATTCATCTCCATCATCTTCCTAATTTAAGGCAAGATACTTCTCCCTAATTGTTAGTTCCAACTAAAGTCATGTTTCATACAATGTTTTCATGGCATGATTATTGTATGGTTTTGGGGTTTTCAAATATATGTTAGGGTTTTTATATTAAATTCTTGGTTATGTTTTTTCTATATTTTGAATTATGTTTTTACATGATTTAATGTTGGTTTGGTTATTTTGGTTAAATGGGAATGGTAAATTGGTAATTGGATTTGGTTTTGGAAATACTATGCCCCCAACATATTTGATAAAATGCCTATGACAATGTTTTTACTATATTATTGGACTTTTAATGGAACTATTGCATGATATGGTTTGGCAATGAAACTCTAAATGGTATAAATGGTTTGGAAAGGTTAGTTGGTAATGTCTTGGTGGTCATGGTTATGGTTAATTAAACATACTTGTGGGGTACAAGGGAATCCCCCCAAGTAGACATGTTAATGAATAACTTGTGATTTACATAGGATTCTCCCAAGCAACTTAATAATGGAACACTTGTGGGGTACACTGGACTCCCCCTAGTAAAATTGGTAATGTAATCTATAGGTACATTGGAATCCTATTACATAAAAAGGATGGCTAAGGACATTGATTGGAAACTATAGTCGGTATGACGATACCACTATACATAGCCTTAGATAATAATTATGGTTTAATGGTTTGGTCGGATGAAAACAGTTTTAATTAGGCAATAATGACAGGTTATGATAGTTAACTGTGAAGGTACATGTCCAACTAATAGACACTACAAACTCATAATTGCTGACATAAGGGGTTGGTCATAGAGAACATATATGATTCTATAAAGTATATGGGAATCTTCTATGTAAACTGTACATATGTATCATGGATAGCGAAGGGTACTTGGGAATACCCTACTCTCATCGTATCTTTGGTTTGTTTGAATAGATGCATTGGGCCTATTCAGGGGGTTACACTAGACCCATTTAGTCCATGGGTGGTTCTAGGACGATTACACATACCAAAGTTAATGATTTTAAATGCATGCTAAACCCGGTTCGCTCTCTTGGCATGGTTTATATATATATGTATGGTTTGTGTGCATATGGTTGGTTTACTTAGTTTAACTGGACGATATTATTTTATACTTATCCTAGTACTTTCTATCATCCACCCCCTAACCCATCCTCAGATGGATGTATCCCTACGCAATGCTGTAACCAACCATTCTACTCCTGCTGCTTGGTGATCAAACTCGAGATCAGCTATTGGATTAAAGTGGTGAGCTTCCATATTCTTGAAGGCTCCATTTCATGTTTATGATAGTTTGAAATACTTGGTTTATTTATGAATATTGGTTTTGTCTATAGTTGGGGTCATGTCCCAACCGAATAGTGGTTTTCTTTTAGTTATAGGCTTTTATGAAACTACTATGGATTGGTATGGGAAGGATCGATATTGGTGTCGGCCTTAGTATTTGCATTGGTATTAGGGCTGATACTATTGGACTAAATCTCTCACTATTCATCCTTTTATTTTATGTTATGGAACTTGGTTTGGTTATAGTTATGTTTTCAGTTTGTGGTTTTGGTTATGATTATTGGTTAGGTTCAGACGGTTGGACTCAATTGGGTTGGTCACAGTGATAGACCTATCATAGAGTCTGGATTTATGCAAATATGTTATCTTGTTATATGTTCGGAATTCATCAAACTCAGGGTATGCATTGGATGGTAGGGTTGGGTATTGGGGGTGGTCCTTGTTATGGTATCATAGCATTAGGTTCTTGGTCAATTGGGAGTCCATACAGCCATATCTAGTAGATTCTATTTTAGGGGTGTGTAGCACGCCACACTCATAAGGGAGAGGCTACAAGGTATTTAGGAATGTTTCACTTTCTTGGTATTCTCGTTTTAAGCTACATGGTCTAAGGTACTTTCTAATCATGGTTTGTTTGCTTTTCAGATCATGCCATGGCGATCTGAGATGCAAGGTAACTCTTTTGTCCTAATTGGGGAAAATATTAAAGGTACATGTACTACTCAGGGATCCATACTCGATATAGGGGTCCATTTCTTTATATTTTTGGAGTGCCACCAGTTGCTTCTAGTCCTCCTCAGGGTGAGATGAATAACGCAAAATTTTGGCAATTGATTCATGCTATTTCTCAGTTGGTTGCTACTCAAGTTGAGTGAGGTGATTTTGGTGTTTCATCTACTGAGGCCGTAAGGGTTGGAAAGTTTATGAAGATGAATCCTCATACTTTTACTGGTGTGAAGGCGGAAAAAGATACTTAGTGTTTCTTGGATGAAATAGATAAAATCTTTAAGGAGATGTCGTCCACAAATGTGGAAGGGGTTAATTTTATGGTTTATCATCTTAAAAATGTAGTGTACCAATGTTACGAGGAATGGGATGAGTTAAAGGGTGATATTAATGAGTCATCTTTGTGGGAGACTTTCTCTAAGGCTTTTCTAAACTGCTTCTTTCCTTAGGAGTTAAAGAAAGCGAAAGCAGAAGAGTTTGTTAATCTGAAGCAGGGAAAGATGTCGGTCAAGGAATATACATTGATGTTTCATTAGTTGTCAAGGTATGCTCCAGATATGGTGGCTGATATGAGGGCCAGGATAAGCAAGTTTGCATCAGAGTTGTCTGGGGAGTTGATCCTTGAAAGTAAGACAATATAGTTGATCAAGGATGTGGATATTTCTAGTTTTATTGTTCATATGCAGCAGGTGGAGGAACAAAAGAGAAAATAGGTTGAGTTTGGAGAAAGGCAAGGTAAGAAGTTCAGGTTTTCTGAATAAGGTGGTTCTTAATAGTAAGGTGGTGAGGGTTGTGGTAAGTGTCTAAATTAGAAGTGGATAAGTAATGGTTCTTTCTCTACAGCTATCCCTCCTTACCTAAAGCCTTTGGGTGATAGGTGTCAGTAGGGTGGTGATAACTTTAGGGCACAGGGTGGCGAATCTCAGGCATACGGGGCATAGTCGGCTTCACCGTATTCTCCTTGGTGGTTTTGTGGTATGTTGTATAAGGGTTTTTGTGTTGAAGGGAGGGACAAATTTTTAAAATGTGGTCAACTATGCTATATTCTTAGAAACAGTCTGGTTGGTAAGGGTGCTTCAGGAGCGAGTAAGGCTCCAATTGCTTTGTATTTTGCTCCTGCACCAGTGTCCTACTTTTGCATTAGTTTTTGCTTCTGGTACCAGTACAGGCCGAAATAGGTTATATACTCTTACTACTCAACAAGAATCTGAGGCTTTGCCTGATGTTGTAACAGGTATATTATAGATCTTTTCTCCTGACATGTACTGCTTACTTAATTCGAGGTTCTCTCTTTCTTATGTGACCCCATATATAGATGTGTATTTTTATTTTTGATCCTGAGGTTTTTTTGGATCTTTTTTCTATTTCTACCACAGTAGATGACTCTGTGATTTCTAAAAAGGTCTATAGGGTGTGTGTGGTATCTGTTGGTAGTAGGCAAAATTTGGTGGATTTTGATTTTATTCTAGGGATGGATTGGTTACACTCTTATTACGTGTTCTTAGATTGTTGGACCCATAAGGTTGTCTTTAAGTTCTCTGGTGAGCCGATTATTAATTTAGAGGGTGGTTCCCTAGCTCCTAGGGGGAGGTTTATTTCTTATCTTAGAGCTCAGGGATTAATCTCCAAAAGGTGTCTCTATCATGTGGTTCGGGTTAAAAATTTTCACTCGGAAGGTACTTCTTTTCATTCGGTTTTGGTGGTGAATGAGTTTCTTGAGGTTTTCCTTGGATTATCTTCCCGGTGTTCCTCCAAATAGGGAGATTGAGTTTGGTATTGATTTGGTTTTGGACACTCATTGAATATCTATTCCTCCTTATTGAATATCTTCGGCTGAGTTGAGGTAACTCACAGAGAAACTTAAGGATCTTTTGGATAAAGTTTTCATTCATCCTAGTGTATCCCTGAGGGGTGCACTGGTGTTGTTCATTTGCAAGAAGGATGGTTCCCTTCGAATGTGCATTAAGTACAGGTAGTTGAATAAGGTAACAGTTTATAACAAGTATCCTCTTCCAAGAATTGATGACTTGTTTGATCAATTGCTAAGTGCCAAATTCTTTTCTAAGATAGATCTTTGGTCGGAGTATCATCAGCTTAATATTAGGGATGTGGATATCCTATGATGACATTTCAAACTCAATATCGGCACTTTGAGTTCTTGGTGATGATGTCATTTGAGTTTACTAATTCCCTGATGATATTTATGAATTTGATAAATAGAGTTTTCAAGCAGTTTTTAGATCTTTTTGTCACTGTGTTCATTGATGACATCTTGGTGTATTGTAAGACATAGATGGATCTAAAAATCACCTCCATATGGTATTACATACCTTAAGGGGGCAACAGTTGTATGCCAAGTTCTTCAAGAGTGAGTTTTGGTTGAATGCTAGAACTTTTCTTGGTTGTATTATTTCTAGTGAGGGGATCATGGTGGATCCACAAAAGGTGGTTATTGTTAAAAAGTGGCCTAGACCTAAGACACCAATCGAGATTTGGAGCTTCTTGGGTTTGGTAGGGTATTATAAGAGGTTTGTGGTGGGTTTTTCTTCGATAGCTGCCCTATTGACTAAGTTGACTTAGAAAAAGGCAAAGCTTTCTTGGTCGGAAGCTTGTGAAGGTAGTTTCGAGAAGCTTAAGGATAAGATAACTTTAACTTTGGTTTTGACATTACCTAAAGGTGATGAGGGAATTTTGGTTTATTGTTATACGTCTTGGGTAGGACTTAGTTGTGTTTTGAATAAGCATGAGAATGTGATTGCCTATGCTTCCAGGCAGTTGAAGGTGAATGAGAAGAATTATCCTACTCACGATTTGGAGCTTTTAGCAGTGGTTTTTGCTTTGAAAATCTGGTGGTATTAGCTATATGGAGTGCATGTGGACATCTTTTTTCTGATCATAAGAGTCTGCAGTATGTGTTCTCTCAGAAGGAGAAAGATCTCAAGCAGAGGAGATAGTTGAAGCTTCTCAAGAACTATGATATAAGTCTTCACTACCACCTATGTAAATCTAACTTGGTTGTTGATGCTTTTAGCAGGATATCCATGGGAAGTTTGGCTCATGTAAAAAATGAGAAGTGGGAATTGGTGACGGATATTCACCACTTGGCTAATCTTAGTGTCTATCTTCTAGACTTCGATGAGGGTGACATGATGGTACAGGAAGTGGTTCAGTCCTCTCTTGTTGCGGAAATTAAGGAGAAGAAAATGCTAGATCCTATCTTGAAAAAAATCAAGAGTGATTTAGGTTGGCAAAAGGTAATGGTATTTGAGATCAGTGGTGATTAAACCTTGAGGTATCAAGGGAGGTTATGTGTTCTTAACGTGGATTTGTTGAGTGAAAGGGTGTTGGCTAAGGCGCATGAGTCGCGCTATACTGTTCATCTCTATTAGACTAAAATATGTCATGATCTCAAAGAGTTGTATTGATGGAGTGGTATAAAAAGGGACATGTCTAACTTTGTAGCTAAGTGCATGGTGTGCCAACAAGTAAAAGTTGAGAAGATGAGGCCTATTGGGTTGTATCAGGAAATAGAATTATTGAAATGAAAATGGGAAGTAATCAATATGGATTTTGTTATCGGTCTTCATCGGTCTCAGAATCAGTTTGATTCGATTTAGGTCATGGTAGATAGGATGACAAAGTCCGCTCACTTCTTTCCAGTGAGGACTAACTTTTTGGTGGAGGATTATGCAAAGTTGTATCTTTATGAGATTATAAAGCTGCATGGGGTGGCTGTTTTAATTATTTTTGATCGTTGTACATAGTTTTTGTCTTATTTTTGGAGGTCTTTTCAGAAGGGTTTGGGGACTAAGGTGAGTCTGAGTACTGCTTTTCATCCACAGATGTATGGGCAAGTAGAAAGGACTATTTAGACATTAGTAGATATGCTTTGGGCATGTGTGATTGACTATGGTGGTAGCTGGGCTGAGATCTACTTCTTGTAGAGTTTTCTTACAATAATAGTTACTATTCTAGTATTGGAATGGACCTTTTTAAAGCATTAATTGTAGGAGGTATAGGTCTCTTATTGGGTGGTTTGAGCTTGGTGAGGTAGACATGTTTAGTTCGAACATGGTATATCATGCTATGGAAAATGTTAAGGTGATTCGGGATAGGCTTAAGGCTGCCCAAAGTTGCCAAAAGTCCTATACAGATGTTAGGCATAGAGACCTGGAGTTTGAGATTGGGTAAGGTATTTCTAAGGGTATCTCCCATGAAAGGAGTAATACAGTTTGGGAAAAAGGAGAAGCTCAGTCCCTGGTATATTGGTCCTTATGTGGTTTTATGGATGGTTGGTAATGTGTCCTATGAATTGGAGTTTCCTTATAGTTTAAGCTCCATTCATCCAGTATTTTATGTCTCTATGTTGAGGAACTGTCTTGGTGATCCTTCTTTGGTTGTTTCTTTGGAAGGTTTGGGTATCTCGGATTATTGTCTTATGAGGAATCTTGTTTAAGATCTTGGATTAGCAGGTTCATCGGTTACGGACAAAGGATGTGGTTTTGATTAAGGTACTATGGAGGAACCACAAGGTAGAAGAGTCTACACGGTAAGAGAAAGCGGACATGAATTCCAAATATCTGCATTTATTTTCTGCACCGGTTATTTGTGTAGAAGGTATGTGTTCTTGATTTATACTTGATAATTGAAATGATTCTACATGATTTCTTTGCATCTTTGTTAAAGGTAAGACTAAATTCATCTAAGGGGTGTAAATCATGCTTGTCCTACCTAGTCCGTCATTCGGGGATGAATGATCCTAGTGGGGGAGACTAAAACACCCTGGTTTTTGGTCCTTAGAAAATTGTCAGAATTTTAGACTTTTTGGACAGGGTATGACTCATCGTGCGAATCATAAGGTATGAGTACGAGTTGTATAACCCAGTCGTATGTTGTCCAATATTGGTGGTGGGTTGGATTATTTCTAGAATATGTACAACTTGTGTGGTACGAGTCGTATAGTAGGGTACGACTCTTACCCTTGACTCGTATGGTAGTCAGTGTTCAAACTTCCTTGATTTTATTTTGTCAGGGGTATGAATTAGGGGTACTAATCGTATGGTTTGGGTAAGACTTGGTTTGGTGAGTCGTATGGTGTATAGTGTTGGGTCCAAGGGGAGGCTCAGGTTGCTAGTGGTGGGTATCACTCATATGGAAGGGTACAACTGGTATAGTGAGTCGTACCCATATGCGGGATTTTTATACAGTTTAAGTAGGGGTAATCTGGACATTTCCCCACTTATCCACTTAAGGTCCCACAACTTATACTTCTATTGGGATGCTATTTACCCTATTTTTCTAATCTTAAACACTTAGAAACCCTCTTTGAATCTCTCTAAAGCACTTGGGGATAGGAAGACTAGGGTTTCACTGAGGTGGTCAATTTGTGATTTGTATTGGTGATTTCTATCCATCATCTTCTTAATATAAGAAAAGATACTTCTACCTCATTGTTAGTTCCAAATAATGGCATGTTTTATACAATGATTTTATGGCATGATTATTCTATGGTTTTGGGGTTTTCAAATATATGTTGTGCTATTAAATGCTTGGTTATGGTTTTCCCATGTTTTAAATTATGTTTTTACATGCTTTAATAGTGGTTTGGACTATTGGTTTCATGGGAATGGTAAATTGGTATAACTGGATTTGGTTTTGGAAACATTATGCCCCCAACATATTTGATAAAATGCCTATAATAATCCTTTTACTATATTATTGGACTTTTAATGAAACTACTGCATGATATGGTTTGGCAATGGATCCCTAAATGGTATAAAAGGTTTTAATAGTTTGGAAAGGTTAATTGATAAGGTCTTGGTGGTAATGGTTATGGTTCATTAAATTTTCTTGTGGGTTACAAGGGAATCCACCAAGTAGACTTGTTAATGAACAACTCGTGGGGTACATTGGATTACCCCAAGCAACTTAATAATGGAACACTTGTGGGGTACACAAGACTCCCCCAAGTTAACTTGGTAATGTAATTTATGGGAACATGGGAATCCCATTACATATAAAGGTTGGATAAGGACATTATTTGAAAACTATAGTTCGTATGACGATATCACTACTCATAGCCTTGGTTAATAATTATCGTATAATGGTTTGGTTGGATGGAAACGGTTTTAATTGGGAAGTAATGGTGGGGTGTGATAGCTAACCATGAAGGTGTGATTCTAATGGACAGACACTAGAAACTCATGTTTTCCAACATGAGGGGTTGGTCATGGAGACCATACATGATACTATGAGGTACATGGGAATCCTCTAGGTACACTGCACATATGTATCATGAAGAGCGAAGGGTACTTGGGAATCCCCTACTCTTGTGGTATCTTCGGTTAATATGGCTACACGCATCGGGGCCCATTTAGGGGGTTACACTGGACCCATATAGCCCGTGGGTGGTTCTAGGAAGGTTAAGCTACACATACCCAGGTTAATAGCCTTAAATGCATGCTAAACCCGGTTCCTCTTTCGGCATGGTTTATATATATATATGTATGGTTTGTGTGCATATGGTTGGTTTATTTGGTTTTACTGGACGACAATATTTTATACTTATTTTGAGTACTTTCTAGACTTCACCCTAACCCATCCTCGAGCGGCTATATCCCCACGCGATACAGGAACCAACCATTCTACTCCTCATGCTTAGTGCTCGGACTCGGGATCAGCTACTGGATTGAAGTGGTGAGCTTCCATATTATGGAAGGCTCCATTTCATGTTCATGGATGTTTTTACATAATTTGGTTTATTTATGGTTATTAGTTTTTTCTATGGTTTGGAGCATGTCCCAATCGGATATTGGTTTTCTTTTGGTTAGAGGCTTTTGTTGAACTATTATGGGTTGGTATGGGTGGGATCGATATTGATGTTAGCCTTAGTATTGGGGATGATAACATTGGAGTAAATTTCTCACTGTTCCATTTTTTTTTGTTATGCAATGGAACTTGATTTGGTTATTGTTATAGTTTCAGTATATGGTTTTGGTTATGATTATTTGTTAGGTTTAGACGGTTGGACTCGATTGAGTCGGTCACAGTTATAGACCTATCCTAGATTCTGGATTTATGCAAATACGCTATCTTATTATACGTTTTGAATTCATTCGACTCAAGCTATGAATTGGACGGTTGGGTTGGGTATTGGTTGTGGTCCCTGGTCCTGGTTAGACTTGGGATGTCCATTACGACAAGGCCCAGATCGGTTCGTATCATCTACGAAGGTCAAACACTTATCTAGAGACCTGAAAAACTCAATGAAAAGCGACACGATATGGAGGTAAATCTAACTCATAATCCACCTCACCAACTGCGCGAAGAATCTCCATAAGGAGAATATATCTAGGACTGAGCTTTCCCTTTCTTCCGAACCTAATCATACCCTTCATGGGCGACACATAGAGGAATACACGATCACCAACTCCAAACCTCAAGGCAAAAAGCCTATGGTGTGTATAGGCCTTCTACCTACTCTCAGCTACTCTAGACCTATCTCAAATTACCCTAACTCTACCCAACGACCCCTGAAGCTTATCTACCCATATTCATTGCCTTCCAACTAAAAGCATCTTCTACCATATTTTTCTTACCCGAATGATGCATTATCAAAAGATCATAATCCTTGTTGAAATAGGGGGTTGCACCATACTACGAGAGATCATGTCCCTTAAGGCCAGTCACAGGGAATTACATAGTAAGGCTGTAAGGAAGCTAAAACTTTGCAGGAATTTAAAAACATAAATAATTAACTTGGAAACCTTCTTGATCAAGGGAGGAAAACCTCATCTTCCCCTCACAAGCACTTCAACAAATCAACCTCTTTATTATAGACTCCAATGATCCTAAATCTAGACTCCACCTGCTTGTAATAACTCTACTACATGCTTACCTTGAAAAATCTTCCAAGAACATACCTCAATACTAACTCTAACCATTATTGAACTCAAGTAACTCTACCTTAGTAAAATCAAGAAAATAAGGAAAACATTACTCTTATCACTTGATCAATTCAATTACAAACAAAGACTCAACTCAAGAACACACACTCTCAAAGCATACAAAAAATGGAACTTGAGCAATGTTGCAAAAATGAGTTTTTGCCTCTATCATTCTTTGAATATTCAGGAGGTGAAAACTACTCAATTTCAAAGCCTTTTTTTATTTTTATAGTGGATTAATGATTAGGGTAGAAATCTGATTGGGCCAAGTGTCTTGATTGGTACACATCTTACCTTCACAGTTTGTTACACTAGACAACAAAACTGTGCAGGACATGTGACAACTATTTATTTCCATTAAGACCCAGGCACCTTGTCCCTTGTTGTCAGCTGATCATCATCAAAACAAGATATATCAATTTCTCCCCTTTTTGATGATGACAAACCCTTGAACTTGGAGAATCAAATTCATTCACCCTATTTAGTCCATGTGACTACCACTACTGTCAGTGAATTCCCCCCATTATTATACACTAAACTTCCCCCTATAAATATGCCATCATGATATCATTATAAATATGACATCATACTTGATCAAATTTCTTCCCCTGTCACCATGCCATGCAATCAGGCTTTACTAACATTCAACATATTTAATACGTTTGCACCTTTAACTTGTCCCTTACACATCATAAAACACTCACATCCGGTACCTATATTATGAACTAAGTAATCCCCCATTTGGAATCATTGAAAAGTGATAACAGTAAATCAAGAGTAAAATAAGCCCAAGGTAGTTAAATCATGGCCACTGGGGCAACACTAATATGAAGAACAACTTTAAAATTAAGGAAAAGACAGATGAAACACACAAACTGAGATTCATTCATATGTAAAAGGTAAGTATCATTGCAGAGCATAATTTAAATATTCTAGAGAAAAAGAAGCCACAGGAATAAAGAAAGATTAATAGGTAAACGACTTAGGAAAAGGGTTTCGAGAAGTAGAGCCATGTTATTATTTTTTGTGGCATGACAGTGTAACAATTCCTTGGTTAGATGCCTTATCTCTTCATTAAAGCTAAGAACCTCATCAGTCAAGTTGAAACTCTCTTTTTTAGTTCAACATTATTAGTTCTAAACTCTCTTGAGACACTTGGATCCTTTTTTGAAAGATGTTGAATTGTCACTTACAATTTGCTAGTCTCTTCATCCTTAGCAGCTATGTTGCGTTCCAACTCTTCTGTTATTTTGATGAGCTCACCTTGAGAGATGTCACCAAATTTTTTTTTATCTTACTGACATTTTGTTCATACAATAGATCTATTTATTTACCTAAGTTATCCGCACCCCCTACAATTGGTATCAGAGACTATGCTAATTAAAGTTATGGAAGTAGTATAATATTTGTTTAGACGAATAACGTACAAAAACCACAACAATATAAAGAATTAAAACAAATAATATCTGAAAAACGTAAAGAATTAAAAATAAGGATAGAAAGGCTACAGTATAATATAATTGCCAGAGTTAGTAAAAACTCAGTAAATGCACAAAAAGAAGAAATATAAAATTTAGAATCAACAATAGATAGTCTAGAATATATATATCAACATAACCTATATACATTTAAATAAAATGAATAAAGAATAAAGAATAATTTATAATAGATGAAAAAACATATGAAAATCACGAAGGATTAAAAATAAAAATAGTATTCTCTAATTTAGGAAGAAAATATAAGAAAATAGGTGAAAATTTATATTTAATGTTAGAAAAAGAAGAATTAAAATTAGAAGATAAATTGATAGACATGGTAAGAATAGAAAGAGAAAACGAAGAGATAGACAGAAAAAAAGAAATAGATAAAATAAAACAACAAACCACAGAAGAAATACGAAAAATAGAAGAAACTAAAAATAGTAGGATTGCTGAATTAGAAAAAGAACTACAAATGCTAAAAGATTTATATGAAAAGAGACAGAAAGAAAAAGAAGAAAAAGATAAAGAACAAAAATTATTAATTAAGATAAATCAATTTAAAGAAAAATTAGAAATAAAAAATAAAGAACCAGAAACCAGTGAATTAGAAATAAATGCAATAGATGCTGAAGAAACAGATAATTATGATTCGGAAGATAGTGAAACATATACAGAAATTCTAGAAAACATAGGAAAACTAGAAATTAATGAAAAACAAGAAGTAATTAATAAAGAAAATCTAGAACTAATAAATACAGAAGTAAATACTCTAGATAATAATATAATACCTAGTACATCAGAAATAAGAAAACCAACCTATAATAAGTTTAAAAGATATAATCCAAAGGATGAATATAATAAATGGACACTAAAACAAATAATTAATTACAATTTTTTAGATTTAGACTGTGTAATAGATACAAATAAAACAATACAGCAATGGGTAGGATACATGTCAAAATAATTATTAGATAATAAAATAGATACAAAAAATACACCAGAATATAAAGAAAAGACATTAATAGGAACAATAAAATTATGATTTTTAAACCTAGCCGAAGCAAGTAAAAAAGTACTAAGATCTGATAATAAAACAGAAGGAACATCAATACCTACTAAAATACTACCAACAGAAATATTGAAAAATATGAAATAGCCATAAGAGAAGAATTTAGTAGTATAACAACAGAAGAAGAAGAGCAAAATAAAGAGAAAGATACAAATATGAATTTAATGTTAAAATTAGAAATATGTAATATGTGCTATATAGATGAGTAAACGTGCACATTTAAGGAATATTATTATAAAGGAACATATAATATAGAAGAAAGTAAAGAAATAAGAAAATTATATTTTAGTAAATTACCTGAACCATTTAGTTCAAAAATAATAAAGAGTTGGGATGAAGCAAAAATAGTAGATGCCCTAGGAGCAAGAATAATTTTTTTACAACAATGGTATAGAAATCTATGTGAAAAATATAGAGAAGAAATAAAAATTGGAAAAACATTAATAAGAAATTTAGCATGTTGCAAAGATAAAATAGCACCTCAATTTGGATGTAAAGAAAGATATTATAAGAAAAGAAAAAAACATAAGAAATATAAGAAAAACAAAAAATCAAAATACAAATATAAGAAACCAAGAAAAGATATTATGTAAAAAATTATAAACATAAAAGACCATATAGAAAAAAGAAATCTATAAAAGAATGTACTTGTTATAATTGTGGAAAACTAGGACATTTAGCTTGAGATTGTAAATTACCAAAAAACCTAAAAAATAAACAAATATCAGAAATAAAAATAGAAAATACAGAATATATGCAGATAGATTATATAGATTATGAATTAGAAAGTGAAGATAGTATTTATGAAATTTCGGAGGATGAAACAGATAATAAAATAGATGGTGAATTAGATGAATCAAATGACTGAAGAAGATATAAAAATGAACAAAATAACTGAAGAAGATATAAAAATAATAACAAAGGAAAAATATTTAAATGAAGAAGGAAAAGTTCAAAAAATAATATTTGACAGTAATATATTTGACGAAATAAAAGGAAAAGAGTTAGACTTAAGTGTAGAAAAAATATTTAAAATACCAACAATAAAAAATATATTTAGTAGAAAAAAGAAAGAATACTACGTAATAAGTCAAAAAGAACATGTAATAGATTGTTGATATGCAAAAGGAAGAGCTAGTATACCACTTGTAACAAAAAGAATAGTTAATAAAGAAATAAACGATATAAAAAGTAAAGACCCAATATAATATGTACACCTTGGAGGAATAGAGATATTGATAAAAACGTTTTAGAGAAGGAATAGATACACCAATAGAACTATATTTAGCAGATGACAGAATTATAAAACCTATAGAAAAAAGTATAATAACTGCCATAAAAGGAAATTTAATATACCAAAAATTTAAATTTATAATAAGTGCGAATTATTCAGTAGCAATAACAGATAAAAATATAGATAAATCATTAGTATTATATTGGAAAATATCAGGAATAGAACTAACCCCAGGAAGTATAATATTTACAGCAGGATATAAAAATTTATATGTACTAACAACAAAACATAAAATAACAGGAAAAAATAAAATTAATAAAATACAAATAGAAAGTCCTTCTGAACAATTTGTAAAAATAATTGATAATAATGATTATAGTTACAAAGACATAAATATAGAAGAAAATTTAGAAATAATAAATGACAGAATAAGTACAACAAAAAGAATAGCTCATGAAAAACCAGAATCATCAAGCTCATAAAAAAGAACAAGTTATGAAACAACTTCAACAGTTAATTTAAATCAATATTATATAAAAGGAACAATAAATGAAAAAGAATATTTAATACTCTTAAACACAGGACAAGAAGAAAATTATATAGCAAAATATCTAGTAAAAAGTGAAAAAATAAAATCCAATAGTGATATATGCCCAGATCTACCAAGGAGTCTAATAAACATAAAAGATACAGCAGAAAAAATAATAATAATAGGAGTCAGAAAAATAAAAATAGAATTTGAAATAGAGGAAGAAATGCAAAAAGAAGACATAATATTAGGAATAAAATGGTTAGAACAAGTAAAACCATACAATATAGAACATACACAATTATCTATAACATATAATAAAGAAAGATTATTTATAAAATGAACTTTAACATGATAGGAAAATATATGTACTTGTAAAAATAATAGTAGAAGGATATTATAATAGGTATTATACACCTATGATAGATACAGGAGCAGAAGCAAACTTATGTAGCTACAACTGTTTACCAGAAAGTAAATGGGATAAATTAAAAACACCAATAGTAGTCAAAGGATTTAATAATGAAGGAAGCTTAATTACATATAAAGCTAAAAATGTAAAAATACAGATATGAGATAAAATAATAACAATAGAAGAAATCTATAATTATGAACTAACATCAAAAGATATGCTTTTAGGAATGCCATTTTTAGATAAATTATACCCACATATAATAACTAAAAGAGATTGGTGGTTTACAACACCATGTAAACAAAAAGTAAGAGCAAAAAGAGTTATTAATAAAATAAGAAAGAAAACTGATTGAATAGAAGGAAGTGAAAAATTACACAAAAGTTAGAAAATATAAAAAATACAGAAGACACAGTATTACTAGTTGTATTTTCAATAAATAAAAAATAAACTATATTTTCAATAGATAAGGTAGAAATAATAAAGAAAAAATTAAGACAATTATATAGTGAAGATCCATTAAAAGAATGGAAAAAATATAAAACTACTATAAAAATTAAATTAATAGATAAAAATAGCATAATAAATCAAAAACCATTAACATATAATTTTGACGATTTAAAAGAATTTAAAATGCATATAGATGAATTATTAGAAAACAATATATACAAAAAAGTAATAGTAAACACAATAGTCCAACATTTATAGTAAATAAACATAGTGAACAAAAAGAGGTAAAAGTAGAATGGTTATTGATTATATAAATTTAAATGCAAAAACTATGACATATAATTATCCAATACCAAATAAGATATTAAAAATAAGACAAATACAAGGATATAACTATTTTAGTAAATTTGACTATAAATCAGGATTTCACCACTTAAAAGTTAGAAGAAGAATCTAAGGAATTAACCGCATTTACGGTACCACAAAGATTTTATGAATAGAACGTATTACCATTTGGATATAAAAATACACCAGGTAGATATCAACATTTTATGGATAGTTATTTTAAAAAATTACCTAATTGTATAGTATACATAGATGATATACTACTATATACAAAAACTAAAGAGGAACATTTAAAATTATTAGAACAATTTATAGATATAATAGAAAAATCGAGAATAATTGTAAGTGAAAAGAAAGCCTAAATTATGAAAAACCAGATAGAGTTTTTAGGAATACAAATAGATAAAAGTGGAGTAAGAATGCAACAACATATAGTATAAAAAATAATAAATTCAAAAGAAGAATTAGATACAAAAAAGAAATTACAATCATTTTTAGGATTAGTAAACCAAGTAAGAGAATATATACCAAAATTAGCAGAAAACCTAAAGCCTTTACAGACTAAATTTAAAAAGGATGTAGAATATAATTACAACGAAGAAGATAAAAAACAAATTCAAAAAATAAAAATACTTTGTAAAAAGTTACCAAAATTACAATTCCCAGATGAAAATAAATTTTTTACATATATAGTAGAAGCAGATGCAAGTGAATATAGTTATGGAGGAGTACTTAAATATAGATATGAAAATGAAAAATTAGAACATCATTGTAGATACTACTCAGGTACGTTTAATGAAACAAACATAAAATGGGAAATAAATAGAAAAGAATTATGTTCGTGATACAAATATTTATTAGCATTTGAACCATATATTGTATATAACAAATTTATTGTGAGAACAGATAATACCCAGGTTCGGTGGTGGCTAACAAAGAAAATACAAAATTCAGTTACAAAAAAAGAGATTCGGAGACTAGTATTGAATATATTAAACTTTACATTTACAATTGAAGTAATTAATACTAACAAAAATGTTATTGCAGATTACATATCAAGACAAAGCTACACAAACTGATATAATAGAAGATGATGCTTTAGAAAAGATACTCAAAACCCTAACTACGCTTTCAATGAAAGTGGACAGTATGGGTAATGAAATAGAAAATCTAAAGACTAATGAAGTTAAACTGAAGTCTGAAGCTACAAATCAGCTAAATCAGCAGTGTGCAGAGCTATGTTGATCGAAAGACATTAAAATTCCAGAGCTAAAAGGAGACGTTGGGACACTCCATAAAACCCATAACGTTTATCCATCTACAATTGCAGGTACAAGCAAAGGAGTTAGTGGACAAAGATACCAAAACATGAACATGAATAAGATATTTGAGAAGCCATTTATACCAAAAATACAAAAAGACCCCTTGTACATACCCCCACAAATTACCACATATCGAGATAGTTTGAACCAAGATAAACAAACTTATAACCATATAGCCCGAGGATACATAGAAAATATCTACAAAGCACAAACTTTTCTAAACCTTAACCCCAGAGCTACAGATATCCAAGAACCAAACACAAACTATATAACCCAAAGATTGCAAGGTCATAACAAGCTAATCGAACTACCTAAAACTAACCCAAGCTTAATGAAAACTTATTTCGACTATGGATTATTAAATACCATATATACCCAAGATGGAGAAGAACTATCAGCTATGGAAGAATTACATAAAATATTCACCACTTATAAAAGAGTAACCAAAGGAAATCTATTTTATATAAAGATTTATACTGCACCAGCAGAGATATTATACGACGAGATCAAACCAGTTATACAAGTTGTAAAAATAGGATTAACCAGAGATATAATTATACCAGAAGATATTGTACAACAGCCAGAGATACCTGATTTCTATGCAAATAAATAATTTATTGGACTAGCTACAATTATTCAAGAATTAGCAAATAATTATATCAATGGAAAACAAATATGGAGCAATTATTCATGAGACCATAAAATGATTTATTCAAATTCAAGAGAACTACGACAAACAGATATGAAAGATGTCAGACAATGGGTAATGACGTTAATTAACCCAGAAAAATAATCTACTGCAAGAGCAATTAAGAAAAGATTTATTTCAAACAGATTATTAACAAGACATTGTAGGATAATTGGACACAAATATCCAGACCATCAATGTTCGAGATGTAAAGGAGAAGATAACATTATACCAGACGTACAACTAGAATAAAGATAAGCATGCCAGCTGGAAAAACGATAGAAAAGCAGGAAATACGCCAAGAGAAAAATAACAACGGAGAAATAATAGAGAGACAAGTTAATTAAAGTTGAAAGTGACATATGGAATAATAGATACTTTTTCTTGAAAACTTTACGTAAATTATTTATTAGATACTATTTACTTTAAGACTTTGGCAAACATGTGCCATTATTAGTCTTTGATATTTTAGTCTTCGTAGACTTATAGGATTTAATTAGTTTTTGTCTTTTAGAAGAATTTTTAAAGTTGGTAGGTTACGTGTAAAGTTATAGGTACAAAGATGTAAAAAGTTTACATTATAAATACAAGGCATCGAAGGCAGAATAAAAGCAAGCCTTCATGCGTTGAAGTAAACACTCTTCTTTCACAACAAACTTTTGAACATTTAATAAAAAGAAGATATATTTCTAAGCAAAAGCTATGGATGAACAAAGCACAGAATTATCAAGCCTACTAGAACAGGTATATTTACTTATGATTATGAATAGCTAAATTCATAAATTCCTAACAATCATGGTATGATAAAATAAGTTCATGTTAGTTGCTTTATAGTAGAATTATTCAAAAAATAGCATGTTAAGAAGTTTATTAGCAAAGTGGAAAAAGAGAAAAATTCCTACGAACTATGCCATCCTAAAGGTGAAACCGGCGAGGCAAGAAAGCCGTGATAAGGGAGTAGCCAGAGTAGAGGTACTGTTTAAGGGAAAAGTATCTAGATTACCATTCTAATAGTGACCGAAAAATATGTTATTTAAGAATAATCTAGTATATAGTAATCTAAAATGATCATATTTTGTTATGTGTATGATTGAAGGGAATATTTTGAAAAAGAATCATATGAAAAATGAATACTTATTTATCTGACGAAATGGTAGATAAGTTTAAAATACTTGTTTTGTATGTACTTAAGGATATAAGAATTGTAGATATAAGAAAAATCATATTGGAAAAAATATTTGATAAATATTTTATGACTAGGATAAATTACATACCTCACCTACCTAACTACTCTTATAAATACTTACATACCAAACCTACACATCAACCATGATAAATTACGAATAGTGAAAAATGGATATGAAAAATATACAATTAATAGATAAATTAATGAAACCAAATTTAGAAGAATAAATGAGAACAAAAGATATAAAATATATAGAATACCTTAATGAAAATATAGAAGAACTAATAAGATTAAAACAAACAACTAAAGAAAATTATGAAAAAGAATTTAATTAACCCACCTAAATGACAGATAATTTTGAAATACTAGTTTTATACATACTTAGAGATATAGAAATTATAGACGTAAAGAAAATAATATGGGAAAAAATATTTAACATTGAATATGAAGAGTTAGATATATATCAGATAGAAGACGAGTTAGGAAAAATATATTTAAGTGATGACAATCACTATTACTACCTAGATAATTATTCGGATGGATATCATACAGATAAGAAATGCTAGAATATATTCAACGAGTTAGAGAAAAACAAAGTTGGCTATACGAAGAAATTAATTATAGAAACCAACTTAGAAAAGGAAGAGAACAATTAAAAGAAAGATTAATTTGGATAAATAAAATCATGAAACAACTAGAATTAAAAGACAGTTTAGAATATGATTTAGACATGAAATTATTCATAGACGAAAAAGATAGGATAATTAACGAAATTGATAACCTAAATTTGATATCAGTTATAGTACAATTAGAATAAATTATTACAAATAAATTTGCAGTATCACAACTACTTTAGGATAAAATGATAGACTATGAGTATTTAAAATATTGGAGACAAGATATGGACGAAATAAGATTGACAGAAATACTTATGAAAGAAAGTTTAATTGAATATTTTAGAACAAAAGATATAGAATATTTAGAATACCTCCAAAATAATATACAAGAACTACAAAGGCTAAGCAAAAAAACTAAAGAATATTACAGTAAAGCATTTAATCAAATACCATCTAATCACCCCCAAGATATGAACACTAATAAAATTAAAATAAATACACTAAAAATAAAAATGTTTAGAGAAGTTAAGAAATATCCACGCACAAATAAAAATAGATCCATTAGAACTACAATGGATCTATTTATTTACCCAAGTTATCCGCACCCCCTACAATTGGTATCAGAGCCTATGCAAATTCGACTTTTCAACAACAAGAGGAGATTTTTAGCAACCCATGCATCATCCATTAATATGCTACCAGAAATATTATGACTATTCAAGGATGATTCTTCAATAACAAGTTGAGTGAAGAAGGAATTTGGATTTTTAAAAATAAGAGAAGAACAGTGTTTTTCAGGAGGATTTGAAAGTGTTTTTGTCTATGATAAGCTCAGAGTCCTTTGAAAGACACGAAAATAGAAAATTTGCACCCATTTGGAAGTCCTTTTCACAAGAAGGTGGTTTTTTAATATATAATTCCTTTTGACAACAGAAGGAATGGGTACAATAGGATTTAAAAGAACAAATAAGAATAAGGAAGAGTTTTTGTGAGAATGATATGTGATCAATTTTTAATTTTGGGGTGACTCATCCTTCCTTTTAGAATAGGATAATTTTCTGACACAGAGAGATTGGACAAGGCTTTTTTTGACAAAACAAAAAAATGTAAATTCATGATACTAACCTAAGAGATGGGACCGAGTTCGTCAATTTCTTGAGTGAATCCTCAACTTTGTTCATATCATATTTTTTCTCCTCTAATGTTGTTCATATTGGTGTATACCTATAAAGGTATGATACTAAGTTAGACAAACAAGTAGATACTTTTCCTAAAGTATGATAATGAATTAGACCAACAAGTACATCCATAGTAAGAGTCTTTAGGTTTCTTGCCTCATAATAGAATCTACTTTGCTTTCCCAGGAATTAAAAAGAACACATAGAATTTTCCTCACTTGCTTATACAAAGAAATCACTTTTCCTAAGCAGTGTAGCTCATTTTTGATAGAAGTTAATCTTGTATGAATTTCTTGAATTGTTTATCCTTCTTTCATGGTGAAGGTTTCATATAGAGTAGTCAGTAGGTCAACTTTAGAATCCTTCACATCAGTTGTTCCCTCATGAGCTGTCATCAGGAAATCCTAGATTTCTTTAGCATTTTCACGAGAAAAAATCCTATTATACTCATAAGGTCCTACGACACAGACAAGTAGTTTCTTTGCCTTGTAATTCTTCTCAACTCTTTTTTAATCATTGTCATCAAACTCTCTCTAGCTTTTGATAACCATCCTTTTTATGTCTCCTTCTTTGAATTATCTAATGGAAAAATGAAGACTATTAAGTATTATATCCATCAACTTACTGTCCTCAAGCATAATAAAGTAAAACATCTTGGTTTTCCACCACCCATAGTACTGCCCATTATATCTAGGCGGTTTAGTGGTAGATTACCCTTCTTCTAGATTAGGTAGAGTAGCCATGATAACTAAATCACTCTAGGTGTTAACCTTTTAGAGAGTTCTTGCTCTGATACCAATTGTTGAAATGTGGGGGTTTCACCACACCATGAGGGAACAGGTAACTTAAAGTCAGTCACTGGAAATAACAAAATAAACCTGTAAGGAAGCTAAAAAGTTACAGGAATTTAAACACACAAGTATTTAACGTGGAAACCTCCTTGCTCAAGGGAGAAAAACTATGGATTGACCTTACAAGCACTTCAAAAATCCACTATAGTCAACCTATTTATTACACACTCCGATGAACCTAACTCTAGGCTCCACCTATTTGTAATACTCTACTCCACGCCTACCTTGACAACTCTTCCATGAACACACCTCAATAATGATTAACTCTAACCAATATTGAACTTAGTTAACTCTACCTAACTACTCTCAACAAAACAAGTAAAACATTACTCTTATAACTTGAGTAATTCAATTACAAACCAATACATGACTAAGAACACACACACTCTCTCAGCATATAAGGAATGGTACATTAGTAATGTTCCAAAAATAAGTTTTCACCTCTTTTACTCTTTGAATATCTGGATGGTGGAAACTACTCAATTTAGAAACCTTTTTTTTCCCTTTATAGTAGAGTAATGACAAGGGTAGAAATCTTATTATGCCAAGTGTCCTGACTGGTACATATCTCACCTGCGCTGTTTGTTACACTAGATGAAAAAATTGTGCAGGCTATGTGACAACTATATATTTCCATAAAGACTTAGGGACCCGATCCATTGTTGTCAGCTGATAATTATCAAAATAAGATAAAGAAATCCTTAAGAAACTCCATCCATCTACCTCTAAATATTAAGTGCGAAGACTATCGCTGCCTACTCCAAATCATGAGTGGGGTATTATGCTCATGCACCTTAAGAAATCTAGAAGCATAAGCAATAGCACGACCCTACTACATTAATATACAACCCAAATAAAAACTAAAAGCATCACAAAATATAGTGATACCCTCACCCTCAATAGGAAGAGCTAAAATGGGAGCTGAAGTATGAAATTCCTTGAGCTTTCAAAAGCTCGACTCATACTCCTCGAACCATAAAAAAGGAACCTCCTTCCAAGTCAAGTTGGTCATAGGGGCAAAAATAGTAGCAAATCCCTCAACAAATAATCTCTAATAATTGGAAATCCCAATAAAGCTCTGAACCTCCATCGGAGATGTAGGTCTAGCCCAATCATGAATCACTTTAATCTTGGATGGGTTTATAATACTACTATCCTTAGACACCATGTTTTAAAGAAATGTTATTGAGTCAAGAAAAACTCATACTTAGAGAACTTGGCAAAAAACACATGATCTCTTAAAGTTTTGAGCTTGATCCTCAAATACTGCACATGCTACTCTATACTCCTCGAATACACAGGGATGTCATCGATGAACACAATAGAAAAGAAATACAAGGCCTAAATACTCGATTCATCAAGTCCATGAACGTGACTGGGCATTAGTCAACCCAATTGATATCACCATGAACTTATAATGAATATAATGGGTCCTAAAAGTTTTCTTCGGGATATCCTAAACTGATGGTAACTTGATCTTAAATCAATCTTAGAAAAAATTATCACTCCTTAAAGTTGATCAAACCAATCATCAATGCAAGGAATTGAATAATAGTTCTTCATTGTCACCTTCTTAAGCTACCTATAATCAATACACATACACATAGAGATACGTTTTTTCTTTACAAACAATGTAGGAGCTCCCCAATGAGACACATTCAATCTAATAAAACCCTTAAGAAAAAGATCCTAAAGTTAAGAATTTAGCTCCTTAAGCTCGGAGGAAGCCATATGGTATGGTGCAATAAAAATAAGTCAGGTGCTAGGCTCGAGATCAATATTAAACTCAATCTTATGGACAAGGAGAATACTAGGTAGGTTGGAAGGGAACATATCAGGAAACTCACAAACAACAGGAATAGATTCAAGTGATGAACTCTCCATAGTAGTATAAAAAATATAAGTGAGATAAGACTCCCAACCCCTTAAAATAAGCATCTTGGCATGAACATAAGAAATAATCCTTTTCGGCTTACGGCTAATCGCTTCCTGCCATATGACTGGGGGTACAATGGGCAATGCTAAGGTAACGGTCTTGGAAAACAATCCATGATCACATGATAATGGGATAACCAGTCAATGCCCAAAATCACATTAAAATACACCATATCTAACATAATAAGATCAACTTAAGTATTGACATTGCTAACTATCATAACACATGATCTAAACACACGATACACTACTAAAGAATCACCCACAACTGTAGATATGCACAATGACACATATGATGAATCATAAGAAAACATAGTGTAAAAAATCATACGACAGTGATAGCCTCGCCTCCTTGGACCCTATGTTGTTTGGACTCTTCAGAATTGTAGTCGTACTACCACATATGTGTTGGATACTTGAAAAATTCTCAAGCATTAGAGGATCCGACAAGTATCTAGAGGAATTTTTTAACAATCCACACAGTATAGCCTGGGTGTATCATCACAACGTGAATAGATTATTCTTGTATTTTTTTTCGAAAACTAGAAGGGATCGCTAACTTGTCTACACATTTTTTTGTCCCTTGTCCTTGCATTGGTTTGAATCAGTAAAATATATGGATTGTTAAGTTGCATACACTGGTACTTGAAGACATCTCCATCAAACAAACAATCTATATTATTTTCCCCAAAAAGCATAAGTTTCCTTAGTACTCTAGCTCTTCAAATACAACTTGCATAAGAATCTAGATATTCACCCTTCTACTCATACTTTATGTCATTCTCATTATTTACTGAGATTTCTTTCTTATTCCTTGGTACACTAGCTCTTATATTTCCAAAAGCTTATGTTTTCTTTGTACACTACACATGAGAATCATTAACACTATTATTATTAATAAATAATAGTCTTACATGAGAATCAATTTCATAATGTAAATGTCAAATAGTTGCGTTGATTTCATCAAAGCAACTTCTTCGGTAATGGCTATCTCTGAAATTTTAAAGCTTTACTATATGAATTTGATGAACTTTTATGATGTGCTTTTTGATTCTAGGTTCTATACAAAAGGGACTAGAGCAAAGACCTAGATATTTGAGTTTTTTTTTAGGGGTTTCTAAAAAAAATAGAATCTTTCAGCAAAAGAACCCTCAATGCTAACCAACATATGCGAACTCCATCTAAAATCACAAGTTCAAGTTATACCATGCGCTCTAGTCAAGTAATATGAAAAATGGATAAAGATCCCTTGATTCTTGAGAAAGAGGATATTCAAGCCAATATTTCATTGCCTTCATCCATTGATCAAGTCATGAAACACTCTCAAAATATTGAAAAGGGTATATTTTGAACTCATATGTTATTAATTTGTTGAACTAAATTTTATTGTTGTAGTTTTTACCAAATTGTAAAACTGTAGGTTCATATAATAATGGGAAGTGAAAAGAGTTTGAGGTAGCAATAAGTGCAAAGAAGTTGCTTCTCTTAAAATTAGAGAAAATCTGAAATTAACCTTTTACAATAATCGAATGGTTGGAAAAAATGTCAAACTATTTTCGAGGTATTTGGGAAAAATTATTTGTGATCATAATAAACATCCGTTGGGATTATCATCATGGAGTGATATTATCCAAGAAAAGTTGAATCACATATGGGAAACTGTTAGGTAATTAAGATATCTACATCTGATTCAGGTTCTTTTTTTACTATAAAAGCTCTGCTTATTCTTATAAAATCTTAGCTCATCATATGTTCATGTTCTGGTCCTTTCTTCGTAAAAAAATTTAATAGTATTAGCAATGCATTGGCTTATCCCGTATTTTGATTATTGTAGGATAAATTTAAGAGTGTTGAACAGAGTGATCATCGTGAACATATTTTAAGATGGATTAATGAGTTATGGAACAAATGGAGAGGATACTTATACAGAAAATATGTGAAGAATAAGTAACTTCAACAAGCTCTTAAGAATAAGCCATATGGAATAGACAAGAAAGAATGAGAGTGGTTGGTAAAGGAAATTTTTTCTTCTGAAGCTTTTCAGGTATGGAAATACTTTTATTTGTTGCATGTCCCTAGTTTTGAGATAGATTTCCTTGGGGGGATTTATCCCACTCCCTTTTGTTTTATAATTTTTATTTGGATTATTAAAAGTTAGGTTATTGTCTTACAAATATAGAAGATAAGCACGAATGTAGCAAACCAAGCTAAGTTGATGATGCTTCATCACATGGGTACCAAGACTATTCGAGATTTTAATTTTGAAAAGTTATTATCATAAATTTATTTTCCTAAAATTATTTATGAGGTGTTATTTGACATGTTTGTCTTTGATGCAAAAGGTAGGGAAGGATGGTAATCCCCCAGACGTGGGGACTATTTTCTATGAGAGTCGAAAGAAAGATAAAAAGCTCATTAAACCTGAAGCAATTCAAAAACATGTGCGTTTGGTAAATCAAGCATGAATATTAATTACTTGAAATTATATGGAATAATGATAGAACTTATTTCTTTCTTTATTTTGCAGGATCAAATAGAAGAAATAGTGAATGCAGAGCCATATTTATCTAGAATAGAGATTGTTAAAAAATGTTGTGGACCTTAAAATCATAGCCATGTTATTGGCTTTGGGGGTGGAGTAAAGGAGAAAGACATAAAAGGTGGCACTTCATCCAAGGCTGAATTATTATCCACGCTACGTTCTGCTCAAGAGGAAAATAAATACTTGAATGAGGAAAATAAATCCTTGAATGATCGTTTGTCTACCTTAGAATATGAGATGAAAGAAATAAGGAAAATGAAAGAATTCTTCACTGTACAACTACTACAAGTCAGAGATACAAGTGGTAACCATATGCCTTCTTACTCTCCTTTATATATTTATTATATTGGTTTGAGAAATGTAGGATGCGTAATCTGTAGCAAGTGGTCGGTGTCTGTAGCATGTAATTGTTGTGATTTCTTTTTGAGGATGTATTTTTGCATACAACATGTATATGATTCTAGCTATTATTTCTGTACTATCTAGTGGCAACAGATTTACAAAATATATTCTTTGTCTTTGAAGTATTCACTAGGTCATACCCTTTAGTATTAGTAATGTCTACAGAAACTGGGAATAGTAAATGAAGCGAAGCCTGCATAAATGTTAATGGTGCATAGTTTGTGTCATTTGAAAATCTTCCCGTCTTGCCTCCCCCTCAGAAATCTGCTATAGTTGTTTGTTCTCACTGTTATGTTTGTTCTGCCTTGTTTGGTCTAGTTGTCTCAACTCCTTGGTTTGTAACTGTGGATGGTACACCTGTTACTAGGCATGAAATTAAATGAACAAATTACATTGTTTTTTGCATATTCTGTCTTGTAGATCTAAACTACATTATTGTATTATATAGTAAAAATTCTAAAATTCGACACCTAAAACATACTTCTAAGAACAATATCTTTGTATTCCTTGTAGCTGGTGACTTTTCGGAGTTAGCTTCCTGGTAGAGATGGCTTTTCCAGTGAGATTTCGGTGGAAATCCGAGCTTCCCTAACTTTGATCTCCTTTTTTTCTTTTTCTTTCCCCCCAATTTTCTCTAGATTTTACTTTCTGATCTCACCTATTTCTTAACCCAGGTGTCTGTTGTATGTTATATTACTGTCTACTCTTTCCAGTGTGTGTGAGTGAGTGGAATTGAAGTGATGAATCCAAAAATCCCCCACCCTTCTATTCCTTTGTGTGGGTAGTATATATGGGTGTATTGCATTGAAGGAAAATCTAGGGAGTATGTATGTTTTTGCTGCGTGTATTATACATATGAATATCTTGGTGGAGGGGTGTGTGTGCAGATAAGTGAGGGCGGTATGTATATTGTAAAAGAGTGTGTTATGTGTATATAAATTGTGAGAGAGGCCTCTGGTGATCAGAATTTTAATCTATGGTGCATGCGAGATTTTTCTATGTATATTATGCGTGTGAATATCTTGATGGAGGGGTGTGTGTGTGAGTGGAATAGAAGTGTTGAATCAAAAAATCCCCCTCCCCTGTATTCCTTTGTGTGTGTAGTTTATATGGGTGTATTGCATTGAAGGAATTTGGGGAGTATATGTGTTTTTGCTGCATGTATTATGCGTGTGAATATCTTGATGGAGGGGTGTGTGTGTCCAGATCAGTGAGGGTCGTTTGTGTATTTCGTGAGAATGTATGTGTGTATATAAATTATAATAAATGCCTCTGGTGATCAGAATTTTAATTTGGGGAGTATGTGTGTTTTTGCCGCATGTATTGTGTGTGTGAATATCTTGATGGAGGTGTGTGTGTGTGCGTGCAAATTAGTGAGAGTGTGTTCTCTAACTGCAGTTCACAAAACTAGTGGTTTTTTCCTTTCCTTTTCGATCCTTTGAATCTGCCATGTACTAGTCATTTACCTTCCCTTACCCATTTTCTTTCTCTGACTGCAGTTTTTTTTTCTTATTGAAGTAGAATAGATGCATCCTTAAGAGAACTCTGTTCATCTTTAAGTTGTGACAATGAAGTGCTACTAAGGTTTGTGTATGCTCTTGAACTCGCTCTCTTGTTAACTGCTGAAGTATTTGATTATGATTAGTGTAAAGATATGATGTAAATATTCGGCTATACTTGTTACATGCTATGTGCGGTGAGCTGCCTTCTAAACCACATGCCAAAGGTTTATCTTTAGTGAAGAGTTATGAGACTTACTATTTGATGAATTCAAATCTACTTGACGAGCTTTAGAACTCTAGAGTATTATAGAATCTCGGTCTGTAGTCCCATATTCAACTTTTGCAGTTGGGATGCTCTCGGGAAAGTTGTCCTTCTCATCTTTGGTTGTGTATTTGTTTGTGCTTTTACCCTCCCCCCAAAATTAATAAAAGAAACTATCAGAGTTTTATTTGTATTCGTGGATGTTATCGCGTCTTCAGAATAGTTACAGTATAATAAAACTAACAAAGTAAAGTTCTTTGTTGTAATCTACATTGAACAAATGGTTATTTCTTCATCTCTTGGAGCTTTCTCTGCACTTGATTGTTTAAAAATTGAATTTGATACTTTGATATATTCACTTACTTGATTTATGTCGAGCATATAAGGTGAAGTGATGTACTAAATTTCTGCTTTACTATTGCAAAAGTTACTTGCTTTAGGTGAAACAGTAGGAACAGAAAGTCGAGGACTTGATTATTTTTTAGCCCTGTGATTGAAGTTGGTAATTTGAACTAAAAGTTGATGACTTAATTAAACAGTATAAATAGGAGTAACTTGATTTTTTTTTTCTATGTACTCAAATGTTATGAAAAATTTGATATGATACTCTAGCTCGATCGGGATGGTAACTATGTTTTTTGTGAAACTGTCAAGGGATGTTAAATAGGTTTTCTGGTCTCTAATTATATAAATCATATTTTTGTATTGAGATTCTCTATAGCAATTTGATATTTATTTGATGAAATTTATTATTTTGTGATGTTAGGCTCATTTGTGGTCAATTAGAGACTAGAATATTGCTCGACGTTAAATGTTTATCTAGGATGAGATGTTGCTCATCTTTAATGGTTGATCTACGACTAGAATGTGGCTCGTCCTTAAAGGTTGATATAGGAAAAGAATTTTTCTTATCACTAAAGGATAACTATGACCATGTAGTTAGTCTATTTGGGAAGAGAAATACCATCGTGAAAAGATAATTACGATGAAGTAGTTAGTCTATTTGAGACAAGATATACCGTCGCTTAAAGATAATTATGACCATGTAGTTAGTCTATTCAGGACGAGAAATACCGCTGTAAGAAGATAATTAAGATGAGGCAGTTAGTCTATTTGAGATAAGAAATATCGTCGCTAAAAGATAATGATGACAAGGTAGTTAGTCTATTTAGGATGATATTTCTCATCGGAAAAGAATAACTAAGACCAGGTAGTTAGTCGATTGGGACAAGATATACCATCGCTAAAAGGCAATTACGACCAGCTTTTTTGCCGTCATAAAAGTATTTGAAGGACTGATTTATTGGACTCTTCGCTAATGACCTTTAGCGGCAGAGCCTATTAGGATAGGATATAATTGGATTTTTCTGGTCCTAAAAGAACAATTGGGACAAGATTTGGACTTTTTCGAACCGTATTTCCCTTCCTTATAGGCTATTTTTCTTGTAGTGAAAACCTCCTCTTACTAAGAAATGCACTGCTATAAAAGGGGTAACACTCTAAGATAAAACAATAATCGCCCCACGACTAGGACCATCTAGCCAATAGTGAGCAGAAAGTCCACAAATTAAATTGCAAACATGAGCTAAACTAGAACCAAAAGATCCATCGGACCGAGAGTAACTATCACGACTAAAATAACCAGAAGTTAAACCTCTTGATGACTGACTACTTCCCTTACCAGGGTAATCACTAGCACTAGACTAACCTTCTTTAGTAATCTAAAGCACTACTTGAATCGATCAACTAGGCCGACTCTAACGCTAATAGGATGGACGTAGAGAATATCCACCAAAGAACTACTGCCTTTTAACCAGGAACTACTATGGCTCCTACTGAAACTGCCCTGAAATATAGGACTTTTTTCGTTCCCCCATTGGGCTTGACGATGCATCTATCCATCACCCTAGCATGATTCGAAACCTCAGCAAATGATCTACATACAACAACTTAACTCTGAGTATATATACGATTGGGAACTCTCCACCCTCTAACAAAGCAACGAACTCTCTCATACTAAATGTCCAGAATAGAAGTCATATGCCTAGTCAACTTGTAAAAATGAGCCTCATACACTGTAACTATCACGGAGTCGTATTTTAGTCTAGAGAACTAATCCCTCAAACAATCTCTAAGGTTGTGAGGAATGTACTTCTCCATGAACACCTCAGAGAACTGACCCCAAGTCAAGGGAGAAGATATATTTAGTCTATAGTCCATAAAACTGGTCCACCAATGTCGAGTAGTCAAATCCAATTAAAATGCAATGTATCTAAACCACGAGTCTCAACAAGGCCCAAATTACATAGCCTATCCTTACAAGCAACTAGAAACTCATTTAAATCCTCGCCTGGAGAACCAAAAAACCAATGCGGAGAAAATATCAAGAATCTACCCAACACCTTCTTCTCCTAAAAGACATAGAAGGTAGGGCTACCACTAGTGCAGGAGGAACCTCAACTTTGTGAGCCGTAACTATAGGTTTCAGCCTTGCCTCAGTACAACTCTGATCTATAGACTATTCACAATTAGATAGTTCACCATAAACAATACTAAAAGCTAAACTAATGCATGTTTGAGCATTGAAGAAGAAATAAACCCTAGTTGATCTTCCACCTGTCCTTGGCACTACTGGCTGGGGAGGAAGAATATCTAGCTTAGGAGAAGAAATATGACATAGTGAAGGTAGTATATCCAAACCCCTAGTTGAGGATATATCATATGGTTGTCAATAACCTCTAGGTCATCCATGAAGAAGAGTCGGATCCCTAGGCTCGATTATGGGACCCTCGTCTTGTGAAGCAGTAGCACGTGTTCTGGCCATCTGTAAAAGAGTAAAGTCAAAGGGATACTTCTAAAAACCAACTCACACTCTTAGCATGATATGAGTGAAAGAAATGAAGTACTCTTAAGAATATCCCATAGCCTACTAAAGATAGGAAGCGGACGTCATCATTTTGATCCGTATGACTCCATTAGGAACTTGCTCTTGTACCAGCAATACTGGTGAAACTTGGCTTTGATACCAATATGTCATGACAATATCCATAAGTCGTGATGGCACCTACTAAATCCCACTAATAGGTAAGCCAAACCAAAGCCTGGAGCTAACTCAATGAGTTAATTTTGTAGGAAATGCCCAACATAGGAAAAATTTCAAGAACACAATTTTATAAATAACAAAGGTTCTAGAGAAAATAAATAGTAAATTTAATATACTAATAATTCACAGATCATTCCCATGTTTGAGGGTGAGACAGTCGTTGTCAATAACCAAACTAGAGTTGGGGGTCGAATCCAAAAGGAGTGAATTATAAGTTTCAAGTCCTATGGGTGCTCTAATTACTAAAAGGTTACCCTAAATGATACCCTAAATGATAATAACCAAGACATGTAAAATAAAATGGGTGGATTGGTTTGTATCAATTTTGAACTTACAATCCACGACTATGACACTTTTGATTTAAAATCAAGATTTGAGAGGATCTTGGGATTATGTCTATCTAAAGGTAAAAGATGTGGGTTGATGATGATTTAGCATGAAACTTAGTTGTTTACCAAATGATAGGCTAGGTCAAAAGTCATTAAAGTCAATATTTTAATAAAACTACAATGATTTAACCTATTGGCTCTTTCGAGCACCTAACAAGTGTGCAATTCGCAATCACCCAAAACCATAATCAAGCATCCCATTTCTAGGAAGATGCTCTTGACATGATTTACACTCCAAATACACTTATTTCTAAGATTGCAAAAGGTAATAAACCATAGGATCAATTGCCCATCATTAAATTGTCCCCCTATAACCCTCTTTTAAGTATGTTATGGGTTACCTCAAGTTCACCTTCATCCCTCTTTCAAGGATGTTATGGGTTACCTCAAGTTCACCTTCATCTCTCTTTCAAGGATAATGAAGGATTTTTAGAGTTTGAGGTTTTCACCCATCAAACCCATTTGGAGATTTGGATTTTTCACCCATAATTTCCAACTCATAAATTCAAGCAATGGGGGAACCTATACTTAATAACTAAGAATCATGCAAACACAAAAACTCCCAGACACAATTACAGTTTAGTTCAACATAATCCCAAGACTAATTTATTTATCTACTCATGAAGAAGGTAAAGAGAGATATACCATGAGTATTGTACAAAGCATTCATTCTTCACAAAACACTAAGAAATTAAGCCTCCACAATTAGTTACACACTTGCCCAATTAGGGTTTCTTGCTCTCAATTCAAAAATATCTATGAGTTAAGCAATATACAAAGAAGAAAGGGTTTTTGCCTATATATGATTTTTGATTCACCTATGTAATTTTATAAAACTTCCCTAGGTCACATTCCCGATAAACCGATATCATGGTGACATGACGGCGGTTGTGCTTCACGATTGCATTATGCTGACCATCTTGACTGACTGCGATCGCGTCCTGAGGATCGCAGTTTCAATAACTGAAGCTAAACTGCTCTAGGTCTCTAGCTTCACTACTATTTGATCGATTTTTAGATCCAATCCACATGTTTTCTCCTTCTCAACTATATACCTATAAAATATGGTTATTAGTGCATTTAAATAAGGATGATGTCTTATTTTCTTATACAAAACATGGTAGTGTACACAAGTATTTATTTAGTGCGAATGAGTGGTAAAATACCCACTCATTAGACACCAACCCCACGACGTGGTCCAGCCAATAAAAGAGCATCTATTAGTAGAAATATAACTCAAAGTCCAGAATATTTAATACATAATCTTGAAACAGAAGATTGAATATAAAGATAGAAAAAAATGAGTAACTCAAACTCTAAAAGATCACCCTATCTCCAGATCAATAACCATACAAACATCAACTAATGAAGACAACTAGTGCTAAGATATGTACCTAAAAGGTACAGAAATGTAGTATGTGTACCAATATAACACGTACTCAACAGGAATCATTGGATGACTGAGCTAAATCATAATATAAGTATGATAAAATGCTAAATAACATAGTTAAGTCAAGGTACAAAAACAAACCTGAATCATCTCCAATATTGTTATACACAATGAGTAATTCAACCAGAATAACAATATACCATAAGGCATTAACACATGCCAATATCATCATACACAATGACTAAAAGATTTAGAAAAATAACTTATCACAAAGCATTTATATAAACACCCACAAACTACAAAATTGGATCCCACCCACTAATTGGTGCAAAAAATGAAAGAACATGTCATTGCCTCTGATACGACTGGAGAGTACACTCAAGTGAAGAATAAAACATTCAATCAATATTTTTGCTAACTTTCATCGCTATCTAACCATCATGCCACGATTATCATCAATATGCCATTTAGCAATATTATAAGAATTTACCAACATTCATAACATTACTATCATTTAACCACCTTATCATCGATTCTTAAAATTCACCATTTATTAGCTAACCATCTTTTGTTAACTAATCCATTTAATAACTAGTCATCATATATCCTCCATCCATCATTCAACAACTATTTACCATATATGCATAATCATTATTCATTAGATAATCATCATTTATTATCTAATCCACATTTACCAACTAATCCTAGATTGTCAACTATTCATTATTAGTCTTTTAAAAAACATTCATTGCTAATCATTAATACCTAATTATCACTAATCATCAATTATACCACTTTATAAATATTTATCACTTTCGGTCTATAACCAACATCTGTAATAACAATATCATTCCAAAATTTTATATAAATATATATAAACATATAGTTGCCATACATAGGGAATAGTTGGACTCGAACTGGTAGATGTACACATAGGCACATCAATATAGTCATCCTACGACCTATTTGTGTATCAATGCATCATCGTAAACATCCTCCAGCTTTGCCCGGTATCAATATCATCATAATTATCCTTTGGCCTTGACGGGTATATATATATCATCATAATATTCTTTGGCCTTGCCAGGTATCAATATATCATCACAATATCTTTGTCCTTGCTGGGTATCAATATATCATCATAATATCCACCAGCCTAGCCGGGTATCAATATATTATCATAATATCCTCTAGCCTTGTCGAGTATAATTATATCATCAAAATATCCTTCGACCTTGTTGGGTATCATAAATATCAACATAATCTTACAAAATTTAATCGGGTATACAATAGATACCATAAGTTCCATTGTAGTCAACCATCAAGATTTCTAGCATAAATATTAGCATAATTTCCCATATAATCAACAATTATAACTCCTAACACAAATTATAATACAATTGCTAATGCCATTAATACTAATGCTTTCTAACATGATTACTAGCATAATTGTTTAGCATGATCATAATTATAGGAAATATCATGAGCAATGACTTATCAATAGTATAATCCATGGAGTATCATTAGCACATAAGGTATCTTATAAATAGCTTAAGAAAAAACTAATCCAAAAACTAATCTATAGCATAGACAAAAACATAATTTAGCTTAGACAATATCATAGTCAAGGGCTCACTCAATGGTATATTCAGTATCCCAATCAATAGAAAAATAAAAAGCATAATTAGTAGCTTGTCATAAGCTAACCAAATTAATCATACATATGGTATATTCATCTAGGAATTTGGTCCAATTCCATCCATAATAAACAAAAAGTACCAAGGATCCTCAATATTGCCTCAAAAAGGAATTTTTTATCAAGATAACTATACAATAATCTTGGCTTATGGTGGGTCATAGATCAAACTTCTAAATCCCTGAAATATATTCTAAGTCAAACACTATCCGGGACTAGTATATGGTATCTAAATACACACTTAGATGTATAAAAATCCACCATTAATTCTAAGGTAGAGATTTATCTCAAGCCCTTAAACTAATTAAAATAGTAACTAAGGCAACCTTCATTGTTGTAAGCAATTAAGGCCAGTTTATCCTAAGCATGAGTGAAAATGTTACTTCTATCTAACTAGAGTAATTTAGATCATTCTCATCATAATCATGATTCATAAAGTCCACTTCACTAAAGTTCAAGGCAACAAGCTGTAATGACCCTTCCGATAATTTTTCATATTTCCACTTATCCTTATCGTTAGGGTTTCTCCATAGCTACCCCAGGTCATTTATGACTTGTTGGGACTGATGGTATAGTTATCATGCAGGTTTTTTTAGTTTTTATAACTAATTTCCTTTTTAGAAGTCTTTGCTAGTTCTAAATGGCTGTTGAGTGAAAACTCCATTAAAATAATATCAAATCCAAATTCCAACAGTGACAACAACTCCAAAATAATAATTTTGGGCTTGGTAGACCTTTGGTTTGTGTCTCGATGCACCCGATCTCATTTTGACCTACTAGTCAGAAATTTTAAAATTGGTAATATGAGTGTGGGATCCATATTTGTTCGAAATGACCATGGATTGAAAATTCATTTTTGCCATCATTTTTGAAACATAGATTTTAGGCTAGGAGGAACCTTGGTTCAGGTCCCAAGGCTTCAAAACTTATTTTTGGCTACTGAGTAGATTTAATAAAAGACAAAACTATAGGTATTGGCCTAACTTTTTGCCGAAATGGTCTTAGATTAATGTTTGGTGATTCCATTAAATCTGAAATGTGTTTTACACTTGAATTTCATAATTGGATCATGTTCCTTAGGTTTTTAATGAGTTTCGAGGGTCAGAAATAAGTTTTTGACTTTGCTGATATCTAGTGCATGAGGGGATACCATGATCGTGCAAAGTGGATGGTGATCATCCAACAATAATCATGATCCAAGTAATGGTGATGTCTACATCTCTTTACTTGAAGGGGATATAAATCTTCAATGTCATGAATTTTGCATTTCCCCTTCATCCTTGAGTCCTAAAAACCCTAAAAAAGTGTGATAACTCAAAATTGAGTATTGTAGATGACTTGGGAGTTTACTAAAAATATTTTATCATAATTATCATCTGATTAAGGTAAGATTTCATTAATTTATTGGTTAATTTCTTGGTTCTTGACCTAAAACCCCAATATAACTTAGGGCATGGTTTTAGCCCAAAATTTGCTTTGTTTTTACCTATTTCTTGAGGGTTATGATTCCTTGTTCATGTATAAATGTTGGGTTAATCTCAAAAAATGTAATTTTCATAAGTAGGAACCACTTGGGTTCTTTGGTGTCATTTTGGACCTATTTTTAGACTCGTATTGATGAGTAGATTACTAGTTTGATAGTTTGATGGCATTTTGGGGATTGTGAATTGAAAATGAGCATGTGGTGAATGATGTATGGATTTGTGGTTTAGCTTTGTGGTAGAAACCTATCTACTCTACTTTGTAATATAATGTGTGTTATATATGCGTGTGAATATGAAAGTTAAGTCTGATTATTGGTCGAATGACTTAGTATTGGATATTTAAGTTTGGAGATTTGATGAGGGTTTTGGACCCATAATTTGAAATGCTTAATAGACTTTTAGAATCCCATTGTCTTCTTCCTAGATGGAACAAATTTGTAGCATGGATATGATAAGATTCTAGGGTTGAGATGTGGTATAAGTGTTTCAATCTTGGTTAGTATGATTAACTTAGTTGGGCTAGTCTTGTGACCTTAAAACCGTAATTTAGGTAGAGTAAACTTAATTGCTTATGTTTCTAGTTGAAGTTCTAATCTTATGTTTTGTTATGGATGACTTGACATCAAGAAGTTGAACTAGATATCTTAGACCAGTTTAGGGCATAAATTGCCTAAATATGGAAATTGAGGATTAGAAATGGGTTCGTCTAACCTACTTAGGCCAAGACTTGGGTTAGAAATTATGGACATAATTGCGGATGTTAGTCCTATTTGGGACTAATGAGCCTTATTTATGATATTTGATTAGTGAGTTGATGGACAATTATGACTTCCCCAGAGAATGATGGCATTAGAGATGATATTCCTCCTAGAAATTATTTTGGACCTATAGATATGTACTTCCTCTTGGTTATTATATTGGGACCTTAGAGATGATATTCCTTTTAGACTCAGCCTATAGAGATGATATTCCTCATAGTCATGATGCATGAGCTAAAGATAGAGATGCCTCATAGATGTGATATGCCTAGTTGTTATGAGCTATGTTTTTTGATGCATTATGCCTCCTAGAAGTGAGATTCCTTCTTTATGTGAGATGATTATTGATATGCTTCATAGCTGATAGAGATGTTATGCCTCATGAATACACTATGGCCTATAGTTATAAGATTATTTATATATACATGATTATTGATATAAGATTCGAGTTCATATGTGGGCCTAAGGCCGTAATTGTTATGTTATTTTTATTCTCAACACATTAATAGTCCAAAGGCCGCGTTATGATACTGGTTGGATATTTGGGAAGTATCTTTCCTTATAAAGGATACGATTGTAGTTTATGTATATATATGTTTATATACACATCTCTTTGATATAGAATCAAGGAAGATGCGGTATGATGTTTAGGATTCCAATGTTTGAATACTGGTGATGACATATATATATATGAGGTACATTCATGATCATTGCATCGATGATTGATATGATTCTGATTAGACTATATTATTATTATTATTTTTTCTAACTAAGGTTCAAATCCAACTTTCTACCTTAATAATGGATTTGTTTATAATAATGGCTGCTCATTTTAATGAACAATTTATACATATAAAATGGGATAATAATGATGTTTTAAAGACTTGATCGAGATAAGTCCTGGTCTATGATTTGATACTACTAATTACTTAGGTCGTGAATGATTTTGACACTTTCTACACTTATTAATGATTTAGTCCTTAAGATTACTCAGGGCAATGGATTTATGACTTACACTCTATTAGTCATGGCTTGAGTCCGTGCACCTTTTATATATATATATAGATACTTATGGATATATAATATTAATGTTGAGCGATAAATTATGGAAATATAAAATACCTTTATTCTCTTTTCATGATTATTTACTTTAGATCTTATAGGGCTTGTTCATTACTTTAGCCCTTGTGGGACTTGCACTTTACTTTAGTCCTCGTGTGGCTTACTCTCTTTTATTGAAGTTTATTGAGATATTATGATTATATGATGATACTCGGTCAGTCTAGAGTATATTATGATGATGTGATGATGCTCAATTAGGCTGAAGGATACTATTATGATGTGATGATGCTTCGTAAGGCCGATGGATATTCTGATGATATGCTAATGCTTGGTAAAGCCGATGGATATTTTGATATGATGATATTATGCTATTGATTGTGTTTGGATTTGTTCTTATATATGCATCGCCTATCACTAGTTTATGTATATGTCTATTAGTTGGTATGGGATGGTTGCATAAAAATAGGTTATAACTATGCCTTGTGTTGTTGTATGCTGATTTAACCTTTCAAGCTTAGGGAAATGGGGATACATATAGGCTCGGCTAGGTGTTTGGTTATCTAGAACATCCAGTTACTCGCATTGTTATTAATATTGTTATTATTATTATTATTATTATTATTATTATTATTATTATAATCTATAGATCATGATAGATTAGTGATTAATTCGATATCAAGATCGAGGTGTGATTCTGGCCTCTTCTATTATATGATTTCATTATGATGTATGATTAATTTATGTGAGATATATGGATTAGAATCCCTTAGCATATTAGTATTAAATCCTGATAGGATTATAATAAGTCCTTAAAAATTTAAAAGTATGTTGATCTAGGTTGTGCTTTGAGTTGACCTTATATTTATATATATGTATATCTATCTATATGTCACTATGGTATTACCATACATCCCTTCCTTTACTTGTTCAAATTATGTATTTATTCCTTTGCCTTGTATATTGCTATATATTCTTCTTTCGCCCTTTATTTGCATATTGGCTAGGGATATACAATATACTATTGAGATTTATGAGTATGGATGGAATAGGATAGTTCATCTGCAATACTTCCTTATCCTTGTTATGTTAGTCTATTAGACATGAATAGGATAGGCTATCATAATTATCTCATTGGCTATTTTGTTCTTTCTTAACATTGGATGTAGTTCCATTTTGTTTATATGTTATGCATACGTACTTTATCTTTACAACTCAGTTGGTAGTTGCCTACTAAGTACTATTAATTTGGAACTTATAGTAGACTTTTTCAGCCTGCAGATCATTATGCGGGTTATCGCTACTTATGTGTGTATTGTGCGGAGCAAACATGGTTCAAAGACTTATAGTGGGCTCTTAACATTCAAAGTATTAATTATCTCTCTCTTATTTAGTATATTAGTCCCAATATTGTATTCATAATGAGTTATATTAGTGTATTGAATTGTACTTCACTTTGAAATCTTATTATGTATAAGATATTATACTGATACCACTAGGTTTTGGGATTATATTATGTAATTTCTTTTTTATTTCATTTATTTCACATTTTTTTTCTTTATATATATTGGTAGTCTATTACTAGCCATTTCAGACTACTGGGTTGGCTAGCCTACTGGTGGGTTATAGTTGGCACCATCTTGACATAAGAAATTGGGTCGTAAAAAATTAATATCAGAGCCAGGTTTCACCAGTGTATTAGTACAAAAGCTAAGTGTTTAATATAGTCCAGAAGATCGTTGTGGAGATGTCTGAAACCTATCTCAGGGAGGCTATAGGCAAATTCTAGGAAATTCACTTCCTGACTCCTTATAGCGTATCCGTATTGCTATGAATCTCGAACACACTTTTGATTCTATTTTTTCCCCAATGATTATTGCAAGATGGATGATGTTGTTGATAGATGCAGATGAGACTTTGATATGCGTTTTGAGAGTTTTAGCGCATCATCAGACTATAGAGTCAGAGATAAATATCAAAGATCTTCAGCATCCACTAAAAAAGATTTGGGGACAGCTTAGGCTCCAGTTGAACTTGTGATGACTTCATCCCTTTAAGGTTCAACATTAGGGATCTGAGTCATAATTGTAGCTCTTACTCATCCATGGATAATATTAGAGTCATAGAGCAATTCTTAGGCTAAAGTTGGGTCTATTGGTTTTCATCAAGGTTCTTGACCACTTTCTAAGTACGAGATTAGGGCTCTGGAGTGGGAATAGCATATTGATATGCTATATCCTTCTTAGCAGGATATTGGTAAATGGATGTGTTAAAGGACTAGAATTGTCACTCTGTTTAGCATCGGAGCATATTATAGTAGTTGGGTCTTTCTTCTCTCAAGTTATTGATTATATGAGGGCTATAGAAAGAGCATGTATTGGGTCTTATAGAGATGGCAGAAAGAGGCCATGCTATCAGTATAGTGCTATTAGTATTCCATTCGGGAGCTTGTTTGGGTTGTGGCAAGATGAAACTCAGGTCCAGTGAGTGCCCCATATTTGAGTTAGTTGATTGGGCAAAGTTAATATGTATTTCCTCGCTAGGCTAGATTTTTTGATACAGGCTATGATTTCAAGAAGGATGAATATTCTACTAGATTTTACTCTTAGTATAGGTTGGCCAACTATTTAAGCTTAGATTATGTTGCTCACCAGGATTAGAGCATCAAGAGTTTGTTTCAACTGCGAATAGATCGATTATTGAAATAGAGAGTCTACTCGGCTTATGATTTTTAGTCATCCACCCCATTCAGATTTGCCTCATGATGTTGTAGGATATTTAGTTAGATATTGAGTCTGGAACCTCAGTAAATGGTTTAGTTGGTCGGTCCAAGTTTTGACTAGTTTAGATTTATTCTCCCTATATTTCAAGCATGTGATTGTAGATTTCTCTATGATGGGTGTGCTATTATTTTCTGTATTTATGTTTTATTATATGTATTGATTTTTTCATACCCATCAATGATTATATGCTTTAATGAGTTCATATAGATTAAAATGCCTTGTTATTGAATTCATGCTTTTGTGACTACTTCACGATTTATTTCTTTTAGTAGTGGAGAAAGTAGATCTGTATTGATATTTTCCCCAATGGGTGTAGCATTTGGGTTTGAGCCCTATTTATCTTGGAACGTTGGCCTTAGTGTGTCCTTAAGTGGTACATGATATTGATGTTCATTTTGGTGCAACCATTTCATGTTATTGTTGTTACTATTGCCATCATGTTTGATGTTATTGATATTATTTGATATTATCTTATGATAAAATTGATCCTTGCTGGATAACTATTTAGAGTAGTGTTATCTACTAGAAATTTATTTCTTTGAGATATTATTCGGTGGCGTGAGTAGATAGCCCACTTTGAAGATTTCTTTCCCATAATGGAGTGAGATTGAATATTTTCCTTCTTGTTTCTGTGTGTTAGATTGACTCGGGAATGTATTGTGGTGTCGAAGGTAAGTAGACCTTTGTGGTTCTGAAATGGCTCTAGAGTTTGCAATTTAGTTACAAGGCCCGTCATTGAGTTTAAGATTCTTAGACTTTCCTCCTGGGTTGTGAAGGATTTTGTATTAACTATCCCTTTCTATATAGCCCATTTTAAGCTTGAATAGTTTAGTACCATTCTTTGTTTATTTCCATTTAATCATGAATAATAGTTTTGAGATTGTGATTGAGATGTTATAGATTCATCACTTAGATTTTTTGGGTACGTTCCCTTGTGATGGTTCGCTCTTATTATTAGTGTGGAGATTAGATACTTCTTTGTTGCTGTGATATGGTTTTGTCAAAAGTGGAGTTGGAAAGTTAAAGGTAGGTGTCCTTTCCTTTGATCGCTTCTTAAGTTGACATTTTTTCTTCTTCGATGATGTAATCTATGGATGGATCGAGTGATGATTTCCCTACTTGGGTAAATTCATGAAGTCCCTTTTCCAAAGTTTGTTAGCCAAATAAGGCTTCGTGGAGTATTTCTCTTTGATAATATATGCCGATGGCTATTCTTTATAGAGATAGAGTATTAGACTGGTTCATTCTTGCTTAAGTTGCATTTCTCCGAGTTAGTAGATTTCTTGCCTTTGCTGGTTTGGTTTGCAGCCTTGGGAATTTTTTGAGCATGTTTTGATAGTTTAGTTCTCCAGCAAATATGGAGTGGGTTATTTGCATTTCACAGCCGATGAATTATCCTTTGTCATAATTTCTATTTTGTGAGTATATTTCATGCCCTCTAGTTGATATGGATTTGGTTGTTGTGTTTTCATTTGATGGTTTATCCGTATGGTGATTTTGTTCTTCAACTAAGTTTCAATTTTGGGTCAGTTTCACTGAGCGCCTTAGAATGGCAATTTGGAAGTTATAATAGATTTGAAGTATGATAGTTTACACGTCTTCAGATATGGTTTGGGTAGTTGAGATCGAGCGATTCAACCTTTGTGTTGAGATCCAACTTGGAATTATGGAGCTGAGTGCATCTTTAGTCTTCAAATTTGCCTTAGTTAGAATTTCATTTATAGACTGGTTGAGCCAACTCAATGCTGCCTATTTGGTCTTTTCGAATTCAGTTTTATTATATTCAATATGTGTTCAGATGTTATCCCATGTACCCGGTATTGGTTCTTTTAGCTTGATCACGAGTCATTAGTCTTCTTTGGAAATTTCGTATGAGTAGTTACGCCTTGATCTTCTGGATTTCTAGTTTTGATTGCCACCCAAATTAGATGTAGCATGGGAGAAAATTAGTTCCTTATTTTTCTCCATTTATGTGCCCAGACAGCGCCTTATGAGCTTATTCTCATGTTGGCCAAATTGACCTTCAGCCTATCAATTTTAGTTCTTTGATTTCTCTATGATGAGATTGTGCGAACAGGACATAGGTGATTTTTCTCTTGGTTTGGAGTAGATAGTAGGTATGGATTTGTAAAGGAAAGTAATATTTGGATTAAGAGTCAGCGGTATGACTAATATCTTGGGTTGGTTTTGGCTCAGATGGGACATTGTTGATTTTTGTGTATATCTTGATAGTATAAATGTGTTGTGGTTCAGATTTGCGTACATCAGTCTTTTCGGCTCAATTGGAGGCCAGTTAGTTGTTAAGGTTGAGTTTTGGATGCTTGGAAGTGAAATGAGAGTGCTTGTTGAAAAATAGATACTTGTGGCAAAATTCCATAGAAGTTTTCTCTCTTTGTGATGGTTATCTAGGAAGTTATGCTCGGATTATATAGGCCCAATACCTTATCCTTTCAATCTTTCGAGATTTCTCAAATTCGTTGACTTTCGGGGATGAAAATCCTTTTAGTAGTGGATATTGTAACGACCCTTCTGATCATTTTTCATATTTTTTCATATCTTCATCATTAGGGCTTCTGAATAGCTTCCCTAAGTTATTTATGTAACGCCCCGAATTTGGTACCCGAAATACTACACGATGCTCATGACCCCGAAGGACCACAACTAACCCATGACTGATATCTATACCTGTATACTGCATAATATACTATAAAATATGGAAACATGAATTGAAATTTCATAAGGTTCATACTGAACATGATCTAAATAATAACAATATCTGAATAAAGTGGTATCATAATACCAAAACAAAACAGAGAATACTGAATTCTGAATCAAGTCTGAAATCTAGTATGCATCTAGTCTTCATTTAGTCTGAAAGCCTCTACTGTCTGAATAATCTGAATAAGAAGTTGATGGGATATGTCCCCAACTAACTCTGTCTAGCAAAATAGAACTGAAATAATAAAGTAACAATAGTATCCTCGAAGAATAAGGGCTCACTGCTGAACACTGGAATGCTACTGCTAATTTGGAACTCGCGTCTCTAAACCTATGGCGTAACATAAAGAGAAAGCACCCTAGCGCAAATGCATCAGTACGATGGAGTGTAATGAGTATGCATGTGAGGTAGTCTATATGCAAGGGTTCACATGCATGATCAATGCTAACTAACTATCTAACATGAACGCGAGAGTGCATGCATGAATACATAACTGTAATTGAGATCGTGATAACTTGAGTACTGAATCTGAATACTGATAACATGTGTTTACTGATAACAAACATGACTGATATAACTGGTAACATGGGTGACTGTATCTGAATATAACTAATAACATGAGTGACTGTATCTAACAGTCCAAAATCTGATGAAACTATCTGAGTTCCATACTGTATCTGAGTTGACTGTATCTGACAGTCCTAAAATCTAAAGAACTATATGAGTTCTATTACTGAGACTGATTGACTATATCTGACAGTCTTGATTCTGTAACATGAAACTATGGGAAGTATTTATCTAACCGACATACCCCTAATGCGCCAATATGGCTGAGTTGGGGTCCAATCTATAACCCCAATTGGAAGGGTTTCAATATCGCGCCACTGGTAAAGACAATATGTGGGTGACCCTCATCTGATAGTGTCCCCTGAATGAAAATGGTGGGACCCTCATCTGAAAATGTTTATCCACCTCATCAACCCTCATTAGATAGTGTTGACGTCTCAACCTTTGCTGGCTACATAGTTCTGGAATGCAAGGATGAATTCTAAGAATCACACCCTCATCTGAAAGTGTATGTTCCCATCCTTGGGTTCACTCGGTGCTAATTCCTAATCCCATCTAAATAGACACTGAACATGATTTAACTGAACTGAACATGGGCTAAATTACTGAATTCCGTTGACTAACGGAATACTACTGATATCTGACAACTGACTGAGTTCATGAGATCATGGAAATTTCCTGAGTCATAAGACTGTCTGAAGTCTAAGGATTCATAGCTTGACTGAGAGTATCATGAAAATATGACATGGCTCTAGGTACACTGCTAAATTGTCGGGTACAAGTACCCCCAGGACTCGATGGAAAGAAACTGACGAAGTATGACTTCTTGAATACATAATAATCACCATACTCCATAATTCATTTATTGAAGCATTTCATCAAACAGGTGATAAGCATAAACATGTACATACATGGGGATTTCATTATATCATACTAGTTGGGCATTTTTCCTTCATTTAGGCATTTAATAAAACACATGGTAGGTATAGTATGTGTAGAAAACATTGTACAACAATTAAACATCATGATTCAATTCTAATTTCATCATTCAAGGGTTTAATCATAGGTTTACTGAATCTACATCTATACTAACCAAATCCACATAAAATTTATCACCCAACATGGAATTAAATTCAATTAATCAATATCAACATGAACAAGAGCAGCCCAATCATGAAGTTCACAAAGAAATCCATAAACTTAAACTTTGAAAAGAGATTCTTGGGCTTCATGGATGAAAGGAGTCCATGAATGAACACTATGCATACCTTAGTTCATGATTTCATGAATATTGACGGTGAAACCTTCTTGAATTTGAATCCCCAATAGAAACCCTAGCTTGTTCTTAAGAGAAACTTGAGAGAAACTAGTATATTTTCGGTGAAGAATGGCTAAATCACGTGTTATTGGGTTTAAATAGGGGTAGGAAATTGACACTTTTAACCCTTGGATGCGTCTTGTAATTTCAGTAAAATTTTCCCTAACTGGGCCCCTGGCGCGACGCGGCGCTATCGCGTCGTGTCACTGGAATTTGACAATTGGGAAACTGAGGATGGCGTGATGCGGAGCCATCGCGTTGCCCCTTCCCTCGTGACCTGGAACTTTGGTGTGATGCGAGAGAAATTATGCCGAGACACTGGAAAAAGGACAACTGCCATTTTAGCTTGTGGCGCGGCGCGCCACTGACCAATATGGCGCTGTTTTATGATGGGAACTTGAAATTGTCATAACTTCTTCCCCGTTTATCGGATTTGGGTAAATTTTACATCGATGGAAAGCTTATTGAATTTACCACATGACAAAAAGTGAAAATATTGAAAATTCCTCATGGAATAATCATCATTAAATTTAGAAGCTAATACTAGGCATTCTTAGGATGAAATTAGCTAGGAAACTTCGGGGCATTACAATCATAGATATGCTTCATAGATTATAAAGATGTTATGCCCCATGAATACTCTATGGCCAATAGTTATGAGTTCATTTCTACATACATGATTATTGATATGCTAATCATTTTTGTATGTGGACCTAAGGACCAGATTATGAGGTTATGATTATCCCGGACACATCATTGGGCTAAAGGCCACATTATGATATTTCTTGGATATTCAAGAAGTAATTTTACTTTTAAAGAATACGGTTGCTGTTTATGAGTACATATATATATATAGTTTTATAGATACATCTCTCATATATGGGATGGAGAAAGATACGTTATGATGTTTGGGATTCCAATGTTTGAATACTGGTTATGGTATGCATAGATATTGTAAATTCACCATCATTGCATCGATGGTTGATACTATTTCGATTAGACTATAATATTATTATGAATTTCTCCAACTAAGGGTCAAAGACCACTTTCTACCTTAATAATGGATTTCTTCATAATAATAATTGCCCGTTTTAATGAATAATTTATATACATTAAAAAGGATAATAATGATGTTTTAAAGACTTGATCGTTATAAGTTCCGGTCTGTGATTTGATACGACTAGTTTTTCCGTTCAAGAAAGATTATAACATTTTCTATACATATTAATGATTTAGTCCCAAAGATCACTCCAGGCAATGGATTTACGACTTACACTCTTCTTTCATCATTATTTACTTTAGCCCTCGTTGGGCTTCTTTTTTACTTTATTACTTGTGGGGCTTGTTCTTTACTTTAACCCTCATGGGGCTGGCACTTTACTTTATCCCTCATAGTTATCACTCTCTATTATTTACATTGATTTGGATATTGTGATAATATGATGATACCCGAAAAGGTCGACGAATATTTTGAGGATGTTATGATGCCCGGTAAGGCTGGAGAATATTATGATGACATGATGATACCCGACAAGGATGGAAGAGCTTATGATGATCAAATTGTTATATCTTTTGTTTTCCTTCCATTCATTCTTTTATGCACATCGCCTATCACCAGTATGCACCTATGTATATTAGTCGGTATGGGATGGTTGAATAGATATGGGTGGTGGCTATGCCTTATATTGTTGTATGTTGACTGAACCTGCTGAGCTAGGGGTGGTGGGGGCACTCATAGGCTCGTCTAGGTGTTTGATTATCCAAAATAGCTGGTTACTTGCATGCTATTATTTATATTTTTATTATCATTGTTATGATCAATGTTGTGCCTAGCTTATGACAGATTGGTCATTAATTTGGTATCGAGATAGAGGTATGATTTTGGCATCTTCTAACTTACGATTTCAATATTATGTATGTTTAAATAATGATGAGACATATGGATTAGAAACCCTGAGCATGTCAGTACTAAATCTTGATAGAATCATAATAAGTCCTTAAAAAAAAGGTATGATGATCTCGGTTGTGCTTCGAGTTGACCTTATGTCTATATATATGTATATCCAGCTATATGTAGCTATCGTATTACCGTATATCCCTTCCTTTCTTTGTTGAGATTGTCTATTCATTTCTTGGCCTTGTATATTTTTACATGTCCTTCTTTCATCTTTTATTCATCTATTGGCTAGGGATATATGGTGTAATCTTGAGATTTTTGAGTATGGATGGAATAGGATAGTTCATCCTGGATACTTATTTATCCTTGTCATATTAGTCCATTGGATAAGAATAGGATAGGTTATCCTCATTATCTCATTAGCTATTTGGTGGTTGATGAACATTTGGTGTAGATCCATTCTGTTAATATGTTATGTATATTTACTTTATCTTTGGAGCTCAGTTGGAAGTTGCCTACTGAGTACCAGTCGTTTAGTACTCATACTATACTTCTGCAGCCTGCAGATCATAGTACGAGTTATCACCGTTTATGTGTGCATCGTGTAGAGCAGCCATGTTTCAGAGACTTAGAGTGGGATCCTGATTTTGGAGTATTATTTATCTCTCTCTTATATAGTGGTCCAGTCTCTATTTTGTATTCATAGATTAGTTATATTAGTGTTTTCATTTGTACTTCACTTAGAAATCTTGTTATGCAGAAGCTCTTATACTGATATCACCAGGTTTTGGAAGTATATTATGTAATTGCTTCATTATTTCATCTATACCGTAATTATTTTCCTTGTATATATTGGTAGTCCTTTACTAGCCATTTCGGACTGCGGGGCTGGCTTACGTACCAATGGGTTACAGTAGGTGCCATCATGACCTACGAAATTGAGTCATGGCACAAGCTAAGTATTCTAATTCTATGGTTTCAAATATCTTAAATGGTCCAACTATCCCCAAGTCTTTCATATCATCAACCAACACCAAAAACCCATCTCAAGCTAACAAAATATCAAAAATATACTATGGCATACCTCAATCTAACAAGGGATAAATTTAGCCTACCTCGATGCTAAAGAAAGCTCACAAACTGCTAAACCACCTCTTTTCCTTTTCCAAAAGCCTCATCAAGATTCCAAGCTATCAAAAACACATTCTACTCATAATATGAGAATATTGATACCTATATCACACCATTTTTCTTTGGGTCCAAAAATTACCTAAAAAACCCAATGTGGTTCCGATTTACGAAAATTGTAGTTTCAAAACTAACAGAATATTAATACAAGCTCAAGGAATCATTACCTTAAAAATGTTTGAAAAACAAGCTAAATTGGGTCTAAAATCAAGCCCTAAAGGTTTTGGGATTTTGAGCAAACAATCAAAAAATTTTACCACTAAAAGGGTGAATCCGTTCTTTAAATTGGAATGTTAATATAGCTACCCAAGATACCAAATGCTTTAACTTTAATAAGTCTCACTTTTTAGGTTTTTTTTTTATCTCAAGAGAATGATTAAGAATGGCCAAATTTGGGCAAATGAGGTCATTGTATACCCAGTCTAGGTACTCGGGGGTCGCTATCGCGACCTTTAGGTATGCAATCACACTACCTGATAGCTGGATGACTAGTCCCTATCGTGAACCCTATTGTATAATTGCAACACTGCAATAAGGAAATGAGGATAGTGATTACATCTGCATCTGTTGACAGCTTAAGACTTGGAAATCTTCCAAGTCTCTGCCAAGGCCTTGAGATTCATCCAGAATCCCGTATATGCAAAAAAATTATGTAACCATACTAAATTCAATGTTCCTGATGTAATGGAGCACTCTAAATTCCCATACAAGTTTTTTTCATACAAATATGGCTACCACACCCATATTTCTAATTCATACTTTTTGACCAGTTGGAAAAAAGCTCAGGTGCCTTGGTCCCAAAACCAAAGGTGTACCTAGCCTAAAATCAACATTCTGGTGCTACTGGTAGAGTTAGAATTTCTATACAATATAATTTTATTGAAATTCTTTCTCGTTGGACATTTGTAACCATCGAATACTTCACATAGGTATATCTCTATCCTACATGCAAATTACAAACTTTATTCTATTGAAGCTTATAATCCTACTCTATTTACCCCCACGTTCTATCCTCTTGTTCCTCCTTTCGGGCTATCAAGACAATAATAGATGTATTCTAAGGTTAGATACTCCTTAAAATAGTTATATCAAGGATAAATAAACAACCCAATAAGATAAGAAATCAAAACCAAATCAATTCAAAGAAATAGTAATTATGTGCTTAGCCTTAACCCTGAAAAGGGGGCTTTTATCCACTCATGGACATAACTATAATCATGATGGATGCATACATGATAAAATCCATTACAAAACTAAAGTAATGAGATAAAAACCCTAATTTAAGTGTTTTACAGCCCCTCTCTATGTTTTAAAGCCGTCCAAGCTGTATAACATCAAGTTCAAATGTCCTATTTATAGAAGGACAATTTGGCCGCTTTTCGATTTTCCCTTCTTATTCCATGAAATATAGTTGTGAGATGTCTTAAAATAGTGGATACACACAGTAAAATCATCATGAAAGACATATAAATGTACACTACACCCCTCACATAGCATGGACTAAGGTCCGCGATGCGTCATGCATTTACAACCTTAATTTGACTTCTAAACTTATCTTGTGAACTTGTTCTTCCATACCAAGCCTTGTGGTGTTTTTTACACTTTCTTTACAACTTTTTTATCATCCATATATCATCATGATATTCCCACTAAGCATCCTATACAATCAAAAACCACAAATTTGAGGTCAAAACAATACAACATTCAAGACAATGAATTAAAAACTTAAGCTAAGAACTAGTTTTGCCCATTTTTATCTTTAACTTTTTGTTTAACTCTTGGATTGATTCAATTGAACCATCAACACTATAAACAAGTTGTTCCACAGATAATTACATAATAATAATGTAATACCTCGCATTTCCTTAGCATAATCAAAGTCCCAATACATAAGTATTCATTTATAAAATTTTCAAAAAACTCATTATTTGTTAGTTTAGAGACTTCCATTGCATATGAAATTGAATTATCTTTCTAACGGTATAAAATTCTCCCAAATCCGATAACCGAGTAAGAAGTTATGGCGATTTTAAGTTTTAGTCATTAAACACTATCATTTTGACCCTTCCGCATCGCAGAGCCAGTCTAAATGACAATTGTCAAAAACCAGTGGGCCACTGCAATGTTGGCGCATCGCGCCATAGGCTCAATTTAGAATTGTCAATTTTCAGTGATCCTATGCGATACCACTACATGTTGGTGAGATTTCAGAACAAAAACAAGGTGGCATCGCGATTGCCCCATATCGCGCCACTGTGCATTTTCCCAGTTGTCCAATTCTAGTGACACGGCGTGATAGCACCGTGTCGCGTCAGTGGTGTTTTTGGGAAGAATTCATTAAAAATTAAAAGTGTCGCCTAGGGTTAAACTAGTACTTTCCCATTATTTGAATCTTTCGAGGTGTGATATTTAAGCCCTAAAAAACATTTTATGTTCATTATTCACTCAATTTTCCCCTTAAAATCAAAGAGCTTTCTCTCTAAAATACAAACCCTAGCTCTCAAATTCAAGGCCAACCCTCTAGAATTCATCAAGAACTTCAAGAAATTCATCAGTTAAGGTATGTTAGATGTTCATCCATGGATTCCTTTCATCCATGGAGTCCAAGTATCCGATTTAATTTATAAAATTTTGATATTTGCAAGTTAATTGATTTTAAATTGTTATTTAACCCATGAATCTCCATGTACTATTGATTTTATATCATGATTCAATGAAATTATTGTTATTATTCAATCCTCCATGTTTTAACATTATTATTTATTGAATTAAACCATGATTTAATACTATTATGTTGATTTCATGCTATTTCTATAAGTTCCATGACATTCCAATGATTGTTTTTAACCATGAACTATAAGTATTTGATAAAATGCCTACAAGAGTGATGGATTTAATAAAAACCTTCATGCTTTGTCCCCTAAACTTTAGTGTCACTTTACCATTGTTGTTTTTGAGTCCTACCGGTATTGAATACCCAAAAACTATAGTTGTTTATATAGTCTAGTCTATGTACATTACAGAATAGTCTTCAGAACATACTACGAGCCTTATCAAAATAGTCAAATATCAGCCAGTCAAACTCTGAACAGTCTAGCATTTCAGTGTCTTCTAGTTGGAAGTAGGATTTAACATTGAGCGAGTGTAGGGATGGAAGCTTCCTCGTCAGATAGGCAGAGTCATTAGTAGCAGTCCCTATACTATAGAACTACGTCGCCATCGTAGGATATGAGAAGTCACCCATCAGATTAGGCTTGACTATCTCACAGGGGTCACCCGTCAGTTCAGGCTTGACACCCTTAGTCATTTGGACATATATCAGTTTAGTGGATCCACACGGCTAGTGTTAGAACCTGTGGGACAGTATTAATATCCTTCCAACTGAGGTTATAGATTGGACCCCGATTAGCTCAAATTGGGGTATTTCGGTTAGATGATACCTCCCACAGTCTCAGATACAGTCTTAGTTACAGTCCTAGTTCAGTTATTCAGTCTTAGTGTTATTTGACCAAAGCATACAAATTTCAATTATTTCTGTATTTTAATTTATAGATTTTACTTAGTTCATGTTATATACTTGGTCATGCATCCGCAGTATCTACAATTATCACGTATCTTCAATATTTATGGATTTTTATGCATACAAATTTCCACATATACCCAGTACTACAAATTTCATGCTCTCTATTTAGTACTCCATTCTTTACTTGCATATTCAGTTAATTATTAGTTCTGTTTATGAAACTATGCATATTAGCCTACCTTATTTAGCATACCAGTACATTTAAAGTATTGATCGCATACCTTTTCTTTTGTGCTATGATGTATTATACCATAGGTTCTAATGCTCAGTTCCCGGCACACGATTAGACTTATCAGATCCTCAGCAGTAGCAGTAGTGAGTCCTCATACTTTGAGGATATGCTTACATTATTTCATGTCTCAGTTTAGTAGTTAGTTGGGGCCTGTCCCATCATCTCACAGTCATTCAGTTTTAGAGGCTTATCAGACATTAGAGTCAGTTATTTAGTATTCATACATTATTATTAGTTATCCAGTTTATCAGTATTTTATCAAATTGAGTCAGTTATTTCAATAGACTCGTATTTCAGTTTTTAATTCAGTTATTAAAACCTTATGGCATGTCAGTATTCTTTCACATTTATGATTATGTTATTCAGTGCTCATAGCAGGTACCAGCTCATGGGTTAGCTTGTGGCCCCTCAGGACTATAAGCATGGCGTGACACCAAAGGTGTGCTCTCAAGGTATTACAAACTTGGTATCAGAGCCTAAGGTTTTAAAGTGTCCTAGGAAGTATGAAAGCCACATCAAGTAGAGTCTTATGTATGGGTTTATAGTGCGTCACACTTATGGACGAGAGGTTAAAAGGTATTTAGGAAAAAATTTCCCTTCTTTCAGTATTCATGTTGTGCGAGTGAGCATGAGCTCAAGTTAAACTCCCTGTCTAATCCATTTCATCCTTTCGTTTATAGAATATACCTCCTAAGAAGAACAAAAGAAGAATAGAAAACCATCCTGGCAGATCCTATGGATGAGCATGTCTCTTACACAGAAATGTTTACAACTCAGCGAACTCCGTAGCAGCACAGAATAAATGCCCAGTAGCTGTTCTGGCCAACCCAGTGGCTAATACTATTGTAACCAGAATTCAGGATTTCACCCAGATGAATCCTCATTCTTTCAAGGGATCCAAGTCTAAGGAGGATCCACATGAAATCTTATCTACGGTTCAGAAGGTCACATATGCTATGGGGTGACAGCTAGTCAGACTGCTGAGTTTGCTGCATACCAGTTGTAGGATATAGCCCATACTTGGTTTAAGCAGTGAAAGGTTGATAGTGGTGTAGATGCAGAGCCTGTAGAATAAGAAGATTTTGCATAGATTTATTAGAAAGATTCTTCCCATTGGAGTTGAGAGAGGCCAAGGTGTTAGAGTTTTTTAACTTTAGGCAGGGCAGCATGAACGTGAGGGAGTATTCCCTCAAGCTTACTCAGTTATCTAGATATTCTCCTCATGTGGTAGATGATAACAGGTTTAAGATAAGTAAGATGGTTTATGGTGTATCTAATAGTGTGGTCAAGAAGTACAGGACCGTAATGCTGATTAGTGAGATGGACTTGTCTAGGCTATTGGTTCATGCTCAAAAGATAGAGAAGTAGAATATTAAAGAGAGAGAGAGAGGAAACAAGAGGTCTAGGATGGGTAGTTTTAACTCCAGTCATCCAAAGTTAGAGAGTGGTAGCCGTTCTTAATTTCATCAAAGATCTTCAATCCAAGCACTTTCTTCATCCAGTACTCCCTCACCAAAATTCAGAAACAATAATTGGGATAGAGCACTAGTCTCTAAGTCCCAGGTCAGTGTTAGCAGTGATTGTACAAATCCTCTATGTCAAAAATATGGTAGACACCATCATGGTGAGTGTAGAGCGGGTAGTGATGTGTGCTTTGGGTGTGACAAGCCAGTCTATCAGATTTGGGAGTGTCGAGTAGTTGCTCAGAAAGGTAGGGATGTGGGCCAATAGGGCCAGTCCCACCAGTCGTCATTTCCATCCGGTCGCCCAACTCAGTAGGGTGCCGCTTCCAGTGCTACCAGTGGTTAGCGTCTGAATGGATTATGTGCTCTTCAGTGCCACCAAGATTAGGAAAATTCTCCTAACATAGTTACTGGTACGTTGAAGGTCTTTCACTTATATGTTTATGCCTTAATAGACTTGACTCAACTCAGCCCCAGTTCTTACCTTATCAAATGGTTTAGATGGGTTTGTTGTGTACTATGATGCATCCAAAGTTGGTTTAGGTTGTGTCCTCATGTAGAGAGGTAAGGTTATAGCCTATTCCTCCAGAAAACTTAAACCCCATGAGAATAATTATCTAGCTCATGATCTTGAGTTAGCAGTAGTCGTATTTTGCTTAAAAATTTAGAGCCATTACTTGTATGAGGTGCACATAGATATGTACAATAGACATAAGAGCCTGCAGTATGTGTTCTCTCAGAAATATTTAAATCTGCGCCAGAGAATGTGGTTAGAGTTGTTAAAAAATTATGACACGAGTGTTCTGTATAATCCGGGCAAAGCCAATGTAGTGTCTAATGCTCTCAGTAGAATGTCTATGGGTAGTATTGCTCATGTTGAGTATAGTAAGAAGAAGTTAGATCAGAAAGTTCATCAACTTTCCCAACTAGGTGTCCGCTTACTTGATTCAGCAGAATGTAGTGTATGGGTGTAGAGTAGCTTAGAATCATATCTAGTTTCTGAGTTGAAGGAAAAGTAGGATAGAGATCCCAATCTAGTTATGTGTTTCTTGCATAGATGAATTGAGGCAACAAATTCTTACAGAAGCGCATGGTACGTGTTACTCTATTCATCAAAGGGCTACTAAGATGTACCATGATTTGTGGGAGATCTATTGGTTGAGTGGGATGATGAGAGACATTGCAGAGTTTGTAGCTAAATGCTCTACGTTCTAGCAAGTTAAGATTGACCACCAGAAGCCTAGTAGGTCCTTGCAGGAGTTCAACATTCCCATTTGGAAATGGGAGAAAGTTAACATGGACTTTGTGACAGGTATGCCTTGTACTCATTATCAACATGATTCTATTTGGGTTATCATAGATAGGATGACCAAGTCAGATCATTTCTTGGAAGTCCATACCTCTTATTCAGCCGAGGACTATACCAAACTCTATCTAATAGAGTTGGTTAGGTTGCATGGTGTTCCCTTAGCTATTATCTAAGATAGAGGTTCCCAGTTTACCTCTCACTTTGAAAGCCTTCCAAAAGGGTCTTGGTACCCAAGTACATCTCAGTACAACTTTCCACCCTTAGACAGATGGTCAAGTAGACTCTAGAAGATATGCTGTGAGTATGTGTAGTTGATTTTAAAGGTAGTTGGGATGACCACTTGCCTTTGATTGAATTCGCATATAATAACAAGTACCATTCCAGTATCCGTAAGGCTCCAATTGAGGATCTCTATGGTAGGAGATGTAGATCTCTAATTAGTTGGTTTGAATTAGGTGAGGCCACAGTAGTAGGGGCCTGATTTGATGTTTGATGCATTAAAGAAGGTTTAGTTGATCAGAGAAAGGCTTAGGGCATCCCAAAGCCGACTGAAATCATATGCTGATGTGAGGAGAAAGGATTTCAAGTTTGAGGTTGGTGATTTTGTGTACTTGAAAATCTCTCCCATGAAGGGAGTAAAGACATTTAAAAAAAAGGGAACTCAGTCCTCGATATGTTGGTCCCTTCAGAATTCTCAGTTGTTTTTGAAAGGTAGCTTATGAGATTGAGTTGCCTTCAGATTTAGCCTCAGTAAACCCAGTTTTCCACATATCATTGTTGAAAAAGTGTATTGGTGATTCAACAGTAGTTGTTCCCTTATAAAGTGTAGATATTCAGAATAGTCTTTCCTTTGAGAAAGTTCCAGTCGAAATTCTTGATCATCAAGTTCTTAGACTAAGGAAATAAGAAGTTCCATTGGTCAAAGTTCTATGGCAGAATAAGTCCGTTGAGTGAGACACTTGTGAAGGTACTAATCTTTTCTCCGCGAATCCACATTCAGTATAAGGTACTAATCTTCTTAAGATTTCTCTCTATCATGCTCAGTTTTAGTTTCACATCATGTTCATGTCAGTCGAGCATTCTTGAGTTAGTTCAGTTATGCATTCCATGCATCAGATATGCATGTTCAGTGTGTAATCTCAGTCCATCAGTTTTCCCTCATCTTAACCAGTCTCATTCATGGACGAATGATCCCTAGGGGGAGATATTGTAATACCCCGCATTTTCATAGCAAAATCTAAGTCCCAATACATGAGTATTCGTATATAAAAATTTCAAAACACTCATTATTTGTCAGTTTAGAGTATTCCATTGGGTAGGAAATTGAATTATCTTTCCAATGATATAAAATTCACCCAAATCCAATAACCGGGTAAGAAGTTATGGCGATTTTAAGTTTCAGTAGTTAAACACCATCATTTTGACCCTTAGCGCATCGCGGAGTCAATCTAAATGAAAATTTTCAAAAATCAGTGGGCCTCCACGATGTTGGCGCATCGCGCCATAGGCTCAGTTCAGAATTGTCAATTTCCAGTGATCCCAGTGATACCACCACGCCGCGGTGAGATTCCAAGACGCAAAAAAGGTAGAAATGCGATTTTACCGCATTGGACCACTGTGCATTTTCCCATTTGTCCAATTCCAACGACATGGTACGATAGCACCACGTTGCACCAGTGGTGTTTTTTGAAAAATTAGATGAAAATTAAAAGTCTCGCCCAGGGTTAAAATAGGCCTTCCCCATTATTTTAATCTTCCTAGGTATGATATTTAAGCCCTTAAAAATGTTTTAAGTTCATTATTCACTCAATTTTCCCCCAAAATACAAGAGCTTTCTCGCTAAAATACAAACCCTGTCTCTCAAATTCAAGGCCAACCCTCAAGAATTCACCAAGAACTTCAAGTTCATTATTCACTTAATCCATGGATTCCTTTCATCCATAGAGTCCAAGTATTCTATTTAAATTATAAATTTTTGATCTTTGCAAGTTAATTGATTTAAAATTGTGATTTCACCTATGAATATCCATGTACTATTGATTTTATACCATGATTAAATGAAATTATTGTTGTTATTCAATCCTTCATGTTTTAATATTATTATTCATTGAATTAAACCATGATTTAATACTATTATGTCGATTTCATGCTATTTCTATAAGTTCCATGATATTCCTATGAATGTTTTAAACCATGAACTACAAGTGTTTGATAAAATGCCTACAAGAGTGATTGATTTAATAAAAGCCTTCATGCTTTGTCCCCCAAGATTTAGTCTCATTTTACCATTGTTGTTTTTGTGTCCCAGGGGTATTGAATACCCAAAAACCATAGCTGTTTATGTAGTCTAGTCTCAGTACATTACAGAACAGTCTTCAGAACATACTATGAGCATTATCAAAGTAGTCAAATATCAGTCAGTTAAACTCTGAACAATCTAGCATTTCAGTGTCTTCTAACTGGAAGTAGGATTTAGCATTGAGCGAATGTAGGGATGGTGGCTTCCCCGTTAGATAGGAAGAGTCATTAGTAGTAGTCCCTATACTCCAAAACTACATTGCCAGCATAGTATATGAGTAGTCACCCATCAGATTAGGCTTGACTATCTCACAGGGGTCACCCATCAGTTCAGGCTTGACACCCTTAGTCCTTTGGACATTATGTCAGTTTAGTGGATCTACACAGCCAATGTTAGAACCCGTGGCATAGTATTAACACCCTTCTAACTGGGGTTAAAGGTTAGACACTGATTAGCTCAAATTAGGGAATGTCAGTTAGATGATACCTCGAATAGTCTTAGATACAGTCTCAGTTACAATCCCAGTTCATTTATTTAGTCTTAGTTTTGTTTGGCCAAAGCATACATATTTTAGTATTCCAGTTTACATATTTTACACAGTTCATGTTATATTCTTGGTCATGCATCCTCAGTATCTGCATATTTTAACATATCTTCAGTATTTATGGATTTTATACATACTCAGTATTTACAAATTTCCACATATTCCCAGTACCTATAGATTTCATGCTCTCTATTCAGTACTACTTGATTTACATGCATATTCAATTAATTATTAGTTCTGTTCATGAAACCATGCATATCAGCCTACCATATTTAGCATACCAGTACATTCAAAGTACTGATCGCATACCTTTTCTTTTGTGCTATGATGTATTATATTATAGGTTCTGACGCTCAGTTCCCAGCTTGCGATTAGACTTATCAGATGTTGAGGAACCAAAACAACATCTACCTCCTTATTTATCTTTGGAGTTTTATCATTGAGCTCTTTACCAATATTCAAAGTGATTGCCATTACTTGTTTAGGAGATTCAGTATCACTTGGAAAACCACCTTGAGGCCTGGGATTTTGTGTCTGCTGTATTTTCCCAAACTGGTATTCCAAATTTCTTTGAAGTGTTTTCTGAAATTTTTAGTTCAGCAACCCTTTATTTTTGGGTGGCCATGATCTCTTTTAACATGTCCTTTATGTGCTGGCCAGCATATTTTGTTGTTGTTGCTGTTAAAACTAATGTTGTTTGTTTTTCCATGATAGAATTGGTGTCTGAGTCTGCCACTTTTAATTGTAGGCGTTCCCATAATTCAGCCTTTGATCATTTCCCACAAACATCACTAACTTAGGTTATACACTACAAGTGGCTGCAGAATGACCATTGTTGCCACAAACATCACACCAAGTATTTGTCTGATGAATTGCATTAGTTGTTGCTGCAGGCTGTGTAACCCCCAATTTTATATTGCTAAGCTGAGTTGTTAACTGATTTTGTAGTGCATAAATCTAAGTTGATATAGTAGTAAAATGGTCCACATCTTACACACCTGTAACCTTCTTTGGATCACTTCTTGAGTCAGCATGATTCTCATGATTCCTTTGTACAATCCAGTTCAACATGGTGTATATCTCATCAAACGTCAATTCCAATGCTTGACCACCTGCAGCTGAATCTAGCAAAGGTTTTGTTTTGTTATCAAGTGCCTCAACAAAAGCATGAGTTAGTATCTAATTGAACTATTGATGATGTGGATAGTCTCGAATAAGATCTATGAACCTCTCCCACGCATGATATAAGTTCTCATTTGGACTTTGTTTGACGCTCACAATCTCACTGCGTAGTCTTGCAGTTTTCCCTGATGGAATGAATTGGATGAGGAATTTTTGAGCTACGTCATCTTAGGTTGTAATTGAACTTTCTAGGTCAGTGTTCAACCACATCTTTTCTTCCCCCAATAGTGAAAGTGGGAAAAGTGTTAGTCTATCATAGTCAGTTGACACACCCGTAGGGATGAATGTGTCACTAATCTCCAAGAAGTTCCGCAGGTGTACTTGTGGATCTTTATGTGAAAGCCCTATAAACTACCCACTAATTATAAAAAGGTACAACATGTTCTATTTTTGCTCAAAGTTACCTCCAACAGCAAGATTCAAAAAAAGGGAGGTCAAATTCGTAAGAAGTAGGATGCCACAATGCGAACTATCCGTCGGGTTGGTGGATCTTCAGCCATGAGAGCAGGATTGTCTTGTTCCTCTGGAATTTTCTTGATACTTAGAGAAGACATTCTTTTCTCCTCAATTACTGAAAGTGGTTCTCGAGTTTTCATGACCCTCTCGGGAGCCTCATCGTGATGGGCATCCCAAGTCCAACCAGGACCGAGGACCACCCTAATACCCAACCCCAACCATCCAACGGTATCCTAAGATTGATGAATACCAAACATATAACAAGATAGCATGTAATTATGAAAATCTAGACTCTTGAATAGTTCTATAACTGAGACAGAACCAAATGAGTCCAACCATCCCAAACCAATTGATAACCATAACTAAACCAAACTGTAAACCAAAATCAAAACAATAACCAAACACGGGTTGCATAACATAACTTATAAGGATTGAATAGGAAGAAATTTCTCCCAATGGTATAAGCCCCAATACCAATGCCAATACTAAGTTTACCAATACCGATATCTCTCATACAAACCCATAGAATTTCCACAAAAGCCTCTAACCAAAAGAAAACCAATATCCGATTTGAAATGCCCCAACAATAGCAAAAACCAATATCCATAAAATATCCAAAATAAGTGAAAACATCCATAAACATGAAATTGAGCCTTATGAAATATGGAGGCTTATAACTTTAATCCAACCAAGCTGAATCTCGAATTCGCCTACTAAGTAGGAGGAGTAGAATAGACGATTCCTACATCACGTGGGGATACAGTCACCCGAGGATGGGTTTGCAGGTGAAGCTAGCAAGTACTCAAGATTGGGATAAAATAATGCCAACCATTAAAAACAAGTAAACCAACCATACGCATACAAACCATACATACACACACACATACACACACACACACACACACACACATATATATATATATATATATATAACTATGCCAGGAAAGAAAACTAGGTTTAGCATGCATTTAGAATCATTGACCTGGGTATATTGATGATAGGCGTATTTACACGCCTAAATTACTATAATTGACCCATATTTTAGCTAAGTTTTGAGGACAAAATATATAATTCATGCACTTTTAGTCCTTTTTCCTGTAAGTGAGCTAACATACGTGATTAGAAAGTTTTCAGGTATAAATGATGCAGATTTCAGCATTTTATGGATAACTTGACGCCCAAGGAAGCTTCACGAAAGAAGGAAGGGAAAGCTTGGACGCCAAGGACCAAAAGTGACGCATGGAATATCTGTCCCGGGCAAAAACAACATTTCCAAAGACTTTGGGGATCAGAAGTAACTTATTAGGATTAGGATAATGATGCATTAACCTAGTAGGATTAGGTTAAGTAATGCAGTAGCCTAGTAGGAATAGGATATGGGTGTTATAAATACCCTATTTTGCTAGAGATTTTGATTCATTCTGGAGTTTCGAAAACAATTCTCTTTCAATTAATTACTTTCTCTTCATCTATTCAATTCTTAATTTCCACAACAAGAGAACCGCTATTCTAAAAGGGAATTCACACCTAACGCCATACCAAACACTACTACACGTGAGATCTTTATTTTGGTATAATGATAAAGTCTATTGTGATTTCCGTTGCACTCATGAATAGCTAAACTTCTCTGTTGGGGTTATGGAAGCCTTATGAGATACTATCCATTGCTATGAGTTTGTGAATTCGTGACACGTATGCTGCTTATATCATAATTCTCTTCATCTTAATGTAAATTCTTATGGTTGCTAACGCATAGAATACGCCAGTATAGCATTAACTTGTTCGAAAGAAAAGTTATATGTCTGGAAAAGAGATAATGTCAAGGTAATAGGGCACCAACCCCTGTTAAAAAGTTAGTGCCGTAACTGGATTAACCTCTTGGAGAATTTGTACCGTTAGACACGCTTTAATCTTGAAAGAGTTAAAGTAAAATAATCCTTGATGGTCGAAATACGCCTGGATTTACCATAGAATACAATTCTCTATAAGCACATGCATGTCTGAATTCCGCATAACTCATAGCCAATAGAGACGTATAACTCATAAGGTGGACATAACCCCAACTCTTAATTCTCATTGGTTAAACATCTTACTGAACATTCTTTCCTTTTTACTTTGCTATTTTCCATTTTTACTCTACTATTTTGTTACATTATTGCACGCTACAAAATCCCCCCTTTTACGAGACTTGCACCAAAAGTCTAATAATCTTTGCTTACTTAGTGACCAGCTATTCTCTGTGGGATCGATACCCAACCCAGTTGGGTTATATATTTGACAACGACCGCTTACACTCTTACGAGAGCAGTAGTTTGAGCGTAATCAAAAATTGGCGCCGTTGTCGGGGAATACGGTTGTTAACTAAGTCCGTGATAATTACTAGACCCTTTGGTCAAAGTTTCTTGTACTTTAATTTTAGTTTTTGTTTTTGTTTTCTACAGGTTTTTATTCAGTGCATGCCCCATACTCGAAGTTCTGGTCAACCGTTATTACCTATCAATCCTGAACCACAACGTATTGGCAGAATGGAGGCACAACACGAAATCAAAAGGATGGCTGCTCAACAGGAACAGGCTAGACTAGTTGCTTTGGCCACCTCTCAAGTGCATCAACAGAATATTAATAACCCTGGACGAGCAACAAATTCTGACGATGAGGATCTAGGTGATGACGAGTTACTAAACCCTAGGCGTGATGCTGAGATAGTAACACCTGCTAACAGAAGAGATAGTCAAGCTAGGTTTAGGCAGGAACGCCGACCCATGCAACCAGCATTCGACGATGATGATGATGATCTTGATGGAGCCGGAGCCACAGGAGCCATTATTCCCCCACCATTGGCACCCGGAGCCAAGTTCAACATCACGAGCACCATGATTCAGTTATTGCAACTCAAGGGATTATTTGGTGGACTAGCAGGCGATGATCCGAATATGTATCTGATCAACTTTATTTCTACATGCAAGTCATTTGACAATCCTGGCATTGGTCAGAATGCAATTCGATTACGCTTATTTCCATTGTCTCTATCCGGTGAGGCAACTCTATGGTTGAATGAGCTGACTCCTGATTCTATTACAAATTGGAGGCAATTGAAAGACGCTTTCCTAGAACGATTCTTTCCGTCATCCAAAAGAGCACAGTTGAGAGATGAAATCAGCAATTTTTGTCAGCTTCCAACTGAAGCCCTTCATGAAACATGGGAGAGATTCAAGAAGAAGCTTATGAGGTGCCCAAACCATCATATGACCAATGTCCACCTAATGGAGATACTATACAGAGCCTTGAATTCAATAACGAAACCAGTGGTGGATAATGCGGCTGGAGGATCATTCATGGACCTCACCTTTGGTCAGGCAAGCAATATGCTAGATCGGATGACGAAGCAAATTAGAGCTTGGCATACCAGGGATTCTGAGGTAGAAAGCCCCACTTTATCTATTGGCATGACTGCAGAACAAAGGAGAAGAGAAGAAGAACGTGATCAAGATATGGCGCACATGAAAACACAAGTGGATCTTCTTACAAAGCATCTATTATCAGGGAAGACCGAAAAAGTTAAAGCCATTGTAGCACATGGAAGAGACGAATCTGATTCGGAGGAAGAAGCCAACTACTTAAATAATCAGGGGGGTTTCCGAGGTAATGCCCAAGGAAACCAAGGTCGGAACTACTATGAGAAATCTAGAAACAAGGACCAAGGTAGTTGGAAGAACAAGATTGACAATAGTGGTTTATATGTTCCCCCAGGAAGACGTGACACCACTACATCTGGTTCTGGAAATATGGAAGAGATGATGGCTAAACTGTTGAAAGTAGTGGAAGCAACCAGTGCGGGAGTAACGGAGGTAATAAATGATTTGTCCTCAATGAAGCAATTGGTTGACTCACATTCCACTTCAATAAAACAAATAGAGCAGCAATTGAGCCAACTTTCAGCAGCACTCAATCAAAGAAAGACTGGCACTTTACCTAGCGACACTGTGCAAAATCCAAGAAATGATGGATCATGCATGGCTATTACTACCAGGAGTGGTAAGGTGCTGGAAAATTCATCCCAAAGCAAGAAAGTGTCCGAAAATAAGGAAGATGATGACGCCATAGAAGCTGACCAAGACGTCCATGACGTCACCCCTAGTAGGTTGCAGCCTGAAATTACCGAAATACAGAAGCAAGAGGAGAAGAAAGACGTGGAGAAAACACTTTCATTTCCACCACCTCCTTTTCCTCAAAGATTAAAGAAGAAAGCTGATGATACCAAATTCAATAAATTCATGGCAATGTTAAAACAGCTGACCATTAATGTTCCGTTGGTGGAGGCACTAGAACAAATGCCTGGGTATGCGAAATTTATGAAAGATCTTTTGACAAAGAAGCGGGCAGCATGCTATGAGTTGACAGACACTGTTCATCATTGCAGTGCAATTGCTACCCGATCACTAGTTCAGAAGAAGGCCGACCCCGGTGCTTTCACTATTCCTTGCACCGTTGGATATTTGAATTTTTCCAAGGAATTATGTGATTTAGGAGCCAGCATCAATTTGATGCCATTATCTATTTACAAAAAGTTGGGGTTGGGTGATCCTACTCCAACCAACATGAGGCTCGTAATGGCGGATAGGTCGGTAAAATGACCTTTTGGTATTCTATGTGATGTATTGGTGAAGGTTTCTTCATTCATCTTTCCAGCAGACTTCGTTATTTTGGATTGTGAGGAAGACTCAGAAGTTCCCATAATCTTGGGGCGCCCTTTCCTTGCAACAGGAAGTGTGCTTATTGATTTAAGAGCTAATGAGCTTTTATTCCAGATAAATGACGAAGTAGTTCGCTTTGATGTGTGCAAATCAATGAAGAACCCCAAAGAGCTGAACGTATTCTCGGTAGCGGATATTTATGTTGATGATGAGAAAGAATTATCTGAAGAGGAGCAGATTATTAACGACCCATTGGCGGTTGTGCTCATGAATTTTGAGCGCAAGGATGCTGAAAACTATGAAGAAACTATTGGTGCTCTAACAGGATTTGGGTCATATCCTCATGCTCCCAAGAAGCTGAACCTTGATCTCAAAAATCGACCCACACCACCAGCTAAACCATCTATTGAAGATCCACCCACGTTAGAGTTGAAGGAGTTGCCTAGTCATTTAAAGTATGCATTCTTGGGAAGCGGAAACACACTCCCAGTCATTGTGGCAGCAGATTTGGGTGAGCAACAAGTTGCAACTCTCATTTCTATTTTATGAAAGTATATAAGAGCCATTGGTTGGACCATCGTTGACATTATTGGTATTCCACCTGGGATTTGTACACACAAGATTCAGCTTGAAGAAAATTGCACACCCACTATTGAGCATCAAAGGCGTCTCAATCCTCCTATGCAAGAAGTGGTGAAGAAAGAAATTATTAAGTGGTTATATGCAGGAGTTGTGTATCCAATCTCTGACAGTACATGGGTAAGCCCGGTACAATGTGTTCCCAAGAAAGGAGGCATGGCGGTATTCGTGAATGAAAAGAATGAGCTTATTCCACTCAGACCTGTTACAGGATGGAGAGTATGCATGGACTACCGAAATCTGAATTCGTGGACGCTTAAAGATCACTTTCCAATGCCATTTATGGACCAAATGCTTGATCGATTAGCGGGGAAAGGATGGTTTTGTTTCCTAGATGGTTATTCCGGCTATAATCAGATTTGTATTTCCCCCGAAGACCAAAAGAAGACAACATTCACATGCCCATATGGTACGTTTGCCTTCAAACGTATGCCATTCAGCTATGTAACGCACCAGCCACTTTTCAGCGTTGTATGATGTCCATTTTTTCTGATATGGTTGAAGACACCTTGGAGGTGTTCATGGATGATTTCTCAGTCGTTGGTGAGTCATTTGAATCATGCTTGGAAAACTTAAGTATGGCATTACAAAGATGTGTTGAATTCAACCTAGTGCTAAATTGGGAGAAGTGCCACTTTATGGTGAAAGAAGGTATTGTTCTTGGACATAAAATCTCAGAAAGAGGAATTGAGGTTGATAAGGCTAAAATTGAAGTTATCGAGAAGCTACCACCTCCAATTTCCGTAAAGGGAGTTCGTAGTTTCCTCGGTCACGTAGGTTTCTTTCGGCGGTTTATCAAAGACTTCTCCAAAATTGCTAGTCCATTATGCAAACTTTTGGAGAAAGATGCAAAGTTTGACTTCAATGAAGATTATTTGAAGGAATTTGAATGCCTCAAAGGGAAGCTAATTGAAGCTCCTATCATGGTAGCACCAGATTGGTCCCTACCGTTTGAAGTCATGTGTGATGCTAACGGGGTAGCTTTGGGTGTTGTACTTGGCCAGAGAAGGGAAAAGTTATTCCACCCAATCTACTACACAAGAAAGGTTCTGAACGAAGCCTAGAAGAACTATACTGTCACAGAACAAGAGCTTCTAGCGGTTGTGTATGCTTTTTAAAAGTTCCGTGCTTATTTGTTGGGAACCAAAGTGGTAGTTCATACTGACCATACAGCTCTGAGATATCTAATGACAAAGAAGGATGCGAAACCAAGGCTAATTCGATGGGTATTGTTGATGCAAGAATTTGATTTCGAGGTAAAAGATAGAAGAGGTTGCGAGAACCAAGTGGCTGATCATCTATCTAGACTGAGAACGAGCATATAGCGCAGCCTGATCTTGAGATTGATGATGCATTCCCTGACGAAGAGATCTTATCCACAATAATAGAAGAGTTACCATGGTATGCAGACTTTGCGAATTTTGTGGTGAGTAATGTGATGCCTGCAAATCTATCTTTCCATCAAAAGAGGAAGTTCATGCATGATATAAAACACTACTTTTGGGATGAGCCATATTTGTTTCGATGATGCGTGGATGGTGTTATCAGGCGATGCATATCCCATGTAGAGGTGACGAATATATTGGAAGCATGTCACACTTCCCAAGTTGGGGGACATCACGCAGGTAATCGGAAAGCAAGGAAGGTATTGCAAAGTGGATATTATTGGCCTTCGATATTTAATGATGCCTACCATTTTGTGAGAAGATGCGACCAATGTCAGAGACAAGGCGTTATTTCAAAACACCATGAGATGCCCATGTCGAAAATTCTTGAAGTTGAGCTATTTGATGTATGGGGTATTGATTTCATGGGACCATTCGTAAATTCGTTTGGAATGAAATACATCCTAGTCGCTGTAGATTATGTTTCAAAATGGGTCGAAGCAGTAGCGTTGGCCGACAATGAAGGAAAGCGTGTTGTAGCATTCTTGAAGAGAAATATCTTCTCTCGCTTTGGAGTACCACGTACTATCATAAGCGATGGAGGATCTCACTTTTGCAACAAGCTGTTCAAATCCGTGTTGGCCAAATATGGTGTCAAGCAACATAAGGTAGCCACACCTTATCACCCACAAACTAGTGGACATGTAGAGGTTTCCAATCGAGAGATCAAGCAAATCCTTGCTAAGACTGTAAATGCTAATAAGAAAGATTGGTCTCGGAAGCTGGACGATGCATTATGGGCTTATAGGACTGCATTCAAAATGCCAATTGGCATGTCCCCGTACCAACTAGTTTATGGGAAGGCCTGTCACTTGCCCATTGAGCTCGAGCATAAAGCATTGTGGGCGTTAAAATGACTGAATTTGAATTGGGATGATGCTATGAATCTGAGATTGGAGCAGCTGAACGAGATGGATGAATTCCGTCTACATGCATATGAAAGATTAGACCTCTACAAGGAATGGATGAAAAAGTATCATGATCAGCGGATTGTTCAACCAAACTTTCAAAAGGATGATATGGTACTTCTTTTCAATTTCAGACTGAAGCTATTCCCAGGTAAGTTAAAGTCCAAATGGTCTGGTCCGTACAAAGTTAACCAAGTCTACTCATCTGGAGTAGTTGAGCTAGAAGACAACAATGGTGTTGTATTTAAGGTGAATGGCCAACTAGTAAAACCATATATCGGTCCTCTTGACTCGATAAACTATATGGCCACCATCTACCTCGACGAAGTCTAAGTACTCGAGGTAACTATGTCGTGCCGCGACAATAAATCAAGCGCTAGATGGGAGGCAAATCATAGGTTTTCATTTTTTTCTTTCTTTCGTTCTACTACGTGTTTGCTTTTGTTAAATAAAAATCCAAAAAGAAGAGTCGATCCACGACCAAAACTAAGGCGCTTGGTGGGAGGAAACCCATCGTTCTAATCGTTTTTGTTGTTTTGAGTAAGTGTAGGTACAAGAGGTATAAAGGAGGAGATTGGTTTCAAATGTTGAGTTGGAAGTATTGCATGTTGAAGGTGGTAAGTTAGGAAAGAAGAAGCAAAAGGCTATGGGTTAGGCATTGCCTATGAAAATCTAGGCCACGAACAAGGCACGACATATGTAAATCTAGGCCACGAACAAGGCACGGCCTATGCTATGGCCTAAGCTCTTAGATTCTAGAGTGCCATAGCATAGGCGCCGCCTATGCTCAACAATGCCATAGCATAGGCGCCGCCTATGCAAAGGCATTTGGTCTCTGAATCTAGTGTGCCATAGCATAGGCGCCGCCTATGCTCAACAATACCATAGCATAGGCGCCGCCTATGCAAAGGAATTTGGTCTCTGAATCTAGTATGCCATAGCATAGGCGCCGCCTATGCCAAGCATAGGCAAAGCATTAGGCGCCGCCTATGGTCACTTTTGGTGTCCAAATCTGATTTTAAATGGGTCAAAACCCGACCCAAAGCTTGCCCTATAATTAAGAAACTTAGTCTTAGACCAAACATACATTGCAAACCTAACAAAAGCGCCGCCTACCTCTCCAAATCCTCTCAAAAATTTTCCTTTTGCTCTTTTACTTTGCAAGAACATCTTCCGAGGCCATCAAACAAGTAAGTACTTCTTTGATCTTCATTCATATTCCGTAAGTACTACCCTACTACGCCTACAATAAATTGTTAGATCTTGAAGTAGTAGTAGTGATTTGAATGTGGTTGATTTGTTGCGATACAACTAAGTGAGTGAACGAATACGTAAGGATGATATTAACTTGTTTCCAACTTGTATTTGATTTTAATGCACTGTCATACTTTTGCGGAATTGACATGGTCACGAAAATTGCATAATCTTGTAAATAGAAAGCTTACATGTTGGAATGACTTGTTCATCGAGATGAGAATCATGGTTAAACTACCAACTTGTGAGGTTGTGATTATTTCTAGATGCTATACCTTGATTCAATCTCTATGTAGTAGTCTTGATATATCAAACATGAAAGTATTGCCAAGATTTCAAGAAGTATGACTGCACTGATTATATTGTTGGAATTTAACGCCTAAAACGTATATCGATGAAGTCTGAGTAATCGACAACTTTCACTCCACTAGTTTGTGCTAACAAAATAAGTGTGGGGTGGTGCCACTACTTTTTGTTTATTGATTGTATCCACCGATATGATGCTAACATGACTATTGTTTTAATCTCAGGTACAATGGCACCCAAAGCAAGACAAGGCAAAGATAAAGCAACCACTTCACAAAAAGGAAAGAAAAGAGGACGAAAAAAGCAAGGAGAATCCTCATCGCTACAAGTACCGCGCAGCATGTTCGGAATTAAATAGGTCCTAGAGGAGGAAGCAAAAGAGTGGTACAAGAACAATAAAATAAACAAATATGTTCATGTGGAGTTGATACAAAAGGAGATCCTAGAAAAGAAAGAACCTCGCATCTTGGCTAAACTCATGGCGCTACATCTTGACTTCATTTTCCGAGATTTGGGAGAATGTAATCTTGATCTAACGCGTGAGTTCTATGCCAATTGGTCCCCAAAGACTATAGGGAATGAAGTAAAGATCAGGGGACAAGTTTTGCAACTAAACGCGAAATTCTTCAACTCTTTTCTAGGCTTGCCATCTATAGATCCATCACTACTCAAGGAGCTTTATCGCAGACCTCCATATAGGGCAATCAGACACACACTATGCGGAACAAGATCAATGGCATGGTGGAGTCGTCACAGGGATACCGGTCGGCACAATACCTTCCCGTATGCCTCCTTGAACAGAGAAGCTCGGATATGGTTGCAGATAGTCAATTTTTGCCTGATTCTAGGGTCACAGTAAATAAAGATCACACGAGATAGAGTGTGCTTAGTGTACGCATTGATGACGAATGTCCCTATCAATATTGGGGCAATTATTCGATCCACGATGCGTAAGGCTAGGCTGCACAAGAGGTCCTACTTCAGCTTTGGCAATCTGTTGACTGCAATATTGAGGAAGGAGGACATCGAAGAGGAACCGGATGATCATAAGCTTCCACACAACCCGAAGAAGGTTGACCTCACAAAGGTTAAAGAAGCTGAATCCACGCATGGTGTCAAACTTACCACGGCAGAAAGACATGCTCGCGACGACAACTTCTCCCGCCATTTATATGGCATAATGAGGTTTACCATGATGAGCGGGGGTCGTGTTCCAACTGTTGCAGAGCTCCAACAGTTGGATTATGACTACCCAATGAATGATCATGCGAAGTCCATGTGTGGAGTAGGTGTATACTTTGAGGAACCTCTTGATGACGACATACCAACCGATGATGATCGACGAATGCCAGACTCCGACATGGAGGAGAACTCTGATGACGACGACTCTGATGATGATTCCGATGCAGGGGGTATGACCCCAGACATAGAGGATGAGTCCGACTAATCAGGTTCTTCTAAATTATTTTCCACTGAGGGCAGTGTGTCCCGTCTAAGTGTGGGGTGCTTGTATTTGTATGCTATACTTCTTTGTCTGCATTTGCATTTGTATTCTATACTTCTTTGTCTGCATTTGCATTTATTCTAGTTCTTGTGTGTTTTAATTAGTCGTAATTAGGTAGTTTAAATTCTAGATTTTTTTTTTGATTTTTGATTTTGCATAAAATAGTTCTGATAGATGGCATGGTATTATGACAAGAGTTTGTGCGAGAATCATTACTATTGAGACATTTAGGCTCTAGGTGTGACTCACTGTGTGATAATTGTGTGGTTGAATTCATTCATCTGTTAGGGTCAAGAGTCTATAATTCCCCCAATAAAGTCGACCATGTGCCTTGTGTGTGTGAGATGATAGTATATTCTGTGTTTGTGGCTGATGCTAGAACTTTCCCGGAGTGTGTGTAAAGCGAAATAAAGAGTGTGAGTTTAGGAGATGATTTAGGCATTTCTTTGGCAACCTATACTTGTTTACTTTTTTTTTACCTACCCGTGGACATTATCCTAGTTAACCCCCTTTTGAGCCTTTAGCCTATTTTCTTTGACAGCCTCATATGTAAGCCTAATCCATTTTTTTAAGGCCATAATTTGATCCAAATTCCTAAGAGCTTTAAAGTATAAAGTCATGTGACAAAATAAGAGGAAATTGGGTGAGTATGAAGCCTTAAAATGTATTGGTGCTTGAAGTTGTTATGAAAAAGAATTGCTATCATAAGAGGTAAGTTATGAAAAGAAAAAGGAAAAGAAAACTAAAAAGTTAGTTATGTTTAAAATTGAAAAAACAAAAGAGGAGAGAAGGGGTGGTAGAATAAAAGAAAGTAGAAAGGTTGTTTGAAAGAAAGTGTTAATGACATAATGTGATGTATTAAAGCGCTTAGGAACATAGTCACTATTTTTGGCCAAAATAGTCCTACCCGTCCCTTAGACTACATTACAACCTATAGAAGACCTATTTGATCCTAAGCTTAGCATTCTGATATTTAGTGGAGCATTAAATTAAGGGCAAGCCTATGGTCATCAGTTGCAAACATATAAATTCTTTGTGAGAGTGAGAGTAAGGATAATATTATACCCATGTGTTGAAAAATGAAATACTTGTGAGTAATTATGGGTGACATATTATGAGACACACATGGTTGATGAGTTTTGGGTAAGTCATATATGATTCCTTGTGCCTTAACTTTTGGATACGAATTAACCATCATCACGAGTCTATGTTGGAGGCTGAATTGTTTCTAGAAGTGATTAGAAAACTACTCTTTGTTACTGATTGTCGTGCCTGTCTTGACGAATATTTTGTGTTGTTGCTGTGAAACCCTAAGTAGATGTTTAGATGGACATGATATTTTTTTCGAGGACGAACAAAGCTTTAAGTATGGGGTGTTGATGATAGGCGTATTTACACGCCTAAAGTACTATAATTGTCCTATATTTTAGCTAAGTTTTGAGGACAAAATATATAATTCATGCACTTTTAGTCCTTTTTCCTGTAAGTGAGCTAACAAACGTGATTAGAAAGTTTTCAGGTATAAATAATGCAGATTTCAGCATTTTATGGATAACTTGACGCCCAAGGAAGCTTCACGAAAGAAGGAAGGGAAAGCTTGGGCGCCAAGGACCAAAAGTGACGCATGGAATATCTGTCCCTAGCAAAAACAGCATTTCCAAAGACTTTGGGGATCACCAGTAACTTATTAGGATTAGGATAATGATGCATTAACCTAGTAGGATTAGGTTAAGTAATGCAGTAGCCTAGTAGGAATAGGATATGGGTGTTATAAATACCCTATTTTGCTAGAGATTTTGATTCATTCTGGAGTTCCGAAAACAATTCTCTTTCAATTAATTACTTTCTCTTCATCTATTCAATTCTTAATTTCCACAACAAGAGAACCGCTATTCTAAAAGGGAATTCACGCCTAACGCCATACCAAACCCTTCTACACGTGAGATCTTTATTTTGGTATAATGATAAAGTCTATTGTGATTTCCGTTGCACTCATGAATAGCTAAACTTCTCTGTTGGGGTTATGGAAGCCTTATGAGATACTATCTATTGCTATGAGTTTGTGAATTCGTGACACGTATGCTGCTTATATCATTATTCTCTTCATCTTAATGCAAATTCTTGTGGTTGCAAACGCATAGAATACGCCAGTATAACATTAACTTGTTCGAAAGAAAAGTTATATGTCTGGAAAAGAGATAATGTCAAGGTAATAGGGCACCAACCCCTGTTAAAAAGTTAGTGCCGTAACTGGATTAACCTCTTGGAGAATTTGTACCGTTAGACACGCTTTAAGCTCGAAAGAGTTAAAGTGAAATAATCCTTGATGGTTGAAAGACGCCTGGATTTACCATAGAATACAATTCTCTATAAGCACATGCATGTCTGAATTCCGTATAACTCATAGCCAATAGAGACGTATAACTCATAAGGTGGACATAACCCCAACTCTTAATTCTCATTGGTTAAACATCTTACTGAACATTCTTTCCTTTTTACTTTGCTATTTTCCATTTTTACTCTACTATTTTGTTACATTATTGCACGCTACAAAATCCCCCCTTTTACGAGACTTGCACCAAAAGTCTAATAATCTTTGCTTACTTAGTGACCGGCTATTCTCTGTGGGATCGATACCCAACCCAGTTGGGTTATATATTTGACAACGACCGCTTACACTCTTACGAGAGCTGTAGTTTGAGCATTATCATATATGTAGATTAACCATCCTTAAACCACCCATGGGATATATGAGTCCAATGTAACCCCCTTAACGTGTAAAACCCCGAGTCTATTCCTCAGACACTACACAGTGCTTATGATCATGAAGGAACACAAGTTAACCCATGACAGATATCTGTTGTGAGCACTAAATAATATACTAAAATAAATGCAGAATAATAGGCTAAAATGCCATAAGGATCAAATATCCGAAATACCGCTGAAATATCAAACTGTAATAAAAATCTATAAAACTGAATGCTGTCTGAAAACTAGTCTGAAAAGCCTCTAAACTGAGCTATATGAATGTGGAGTTTATGGGACAATCCCCCAACTAACTCCATATATTAAAATACTGAGTCTACTGAAAAAATTAAATAAAAGAATATCCTCGAATGATGAGGACTCAGTGCTAATCTACTACTGCTGGATGAATCTAAATCTTTCTATGCGCGGTCGGGAAAAGCCTGAGCGTCTGAACCTATGGCATAAGACATCATAGTGCAATAAAAAAGTATGCATCAGTGTGGAATGTACTAGTATTCTAGATGGGGTAAGGCGTAATGCAAGGGTTTATATGCATGAACAATAATTGACTGCATGATATAGATTAACTGAACATGAGAGTACATGGATAACTGATACTACTATAAATACTGAATGTGCACTAATGTGCATATAGATAAATACTATGATTGAGCTTGTCTAAAGCTATGTCCTATGTCCTAAATTATGATACTGAGTAACTGATATCTGAAGTTAGTAATAATTGATTTACTGATACTGGTTGACTATATCTGATAGTCCTGATACTGTAAAACTAAACTGAGTTCTATTTTGAAGACTGAAATTGAGACTATGGGAGGTAATCATCTAATCGACATACCCAAAATAAGATAACTGAGTTGGGTTCCAACCTACGATCCTAGTTGGAAAGTTGTCAGTACCGTGCGATGGGTAAAGATACTGAAGTGTTACCCTCATATGGTAGGTACTCTAATAAGAATGGTTGAACCCTCATCTGTTAGGTTTAAACACCTCATCAACCCTTAATCTAGCATGTTTGATGTCTCAACCTACGCAGGCTACGTAGTTCTGGAACCCAAGGATTGCTTATAGTGATCACACCCTTTACTGGCAGGTGAGTCTCCATCCTTGGGCTCCCTCAGTGCTGAATCCTACACCCAACTAAAAGACACTAAACTGAGTATACTAAACTGGACTAAACTGATACTGAGCTTACTGAGTTTTCTTGAGTTTGGTAACTAACTGAGTTCTGTAACTAATTGAGAGTACTACTAATCGTGACATGACTGAGGTTCTGCAACTTACACTGGATCTAGGCATACAACTAAATTATTGGGTATTAAATACCACCAGGACTCGATAGCATGAAAAATAAAGCATAATATACTCTTAACAATCATAATCATTCATAGAGACATTTTCTCAAACACTTGTATGGCGTAAGCATATACCTATACTAACATGCCATGATTTTATTCATTCAATCATATGGACAGTCTATCAAACACATAGAGAGCATAATTTAATGCACAGAATCATGGTTAATACATAAGCATTGGAATTACAATGCACTAACTTGCAAATTCATTGATTATGACATGGGAATTACACAATTCAATGTACAAGCTATTTAAACTTCATGGAATCTACAATTAATCATGAATTGGAACTCATTTAATATCAAGAACACTAATTCAATCAAATTTCAAGCATGTAAATCATGAATCGTAGATCTTGAAGTTTTAAAAGTGGATTCGTAGACTCTATGAGTGAAAGGGATCCATAGTTGAACACCTGACATACCTAGGAATATTTGTTCTTAAAGATTCTTGGAGAAATTCTTGAGATTGATCTTGATTTATTGGATCTAGGGTTTGTTTTCTTGAGAGATAATGCTTTTAATTTGGGGAAATTGATTAAGAATGACCTTTAAAATGTTTTTAGGGATTAAATCCCGTGTCTGTGCATGCAAAAATATCGGGAAAAGACCAATTTATCCATGTACGTCACTTTTAATTTTCGAGAAATTTTCCCAACCTGGACCCCTGGCGCAATGCTAGCACCGTGTCTCTGGAAAATGACAACTAGGAGCTGAGGTCTTGGCACGACGCGGTGGGATTGTGGTGCCCCTTTGATTCTAAAATTCACCCTTGGCGCGACGAGCCATTATCTCGACAGGACACTGGAAAAGGACAATTGGGATTTTAGCTAATGGCGTGATGCGGAGGTATCACAGAGCTCCACTAGAAATTTCCAAATGTGAACTAGTTCCTTGGCGCGACGCGCTACTGGCTTGAATGACGGTGTTTAACGATTGAAACTTAAAATAGCCGTAACTTCTTACCATATTATCAGATTTAGGCAAATTTTATATCATTGAAAAGCTAATTCAATTTCCTACGTAATGGCAGACCTTAAACTAAAAAATACTGAGTATTTCCAAAAATCTTATATTAGATAACTCATGAATTGAGGGTTAAGTTAATCTTGAGAAATACGGGGTATTAAAATGTCTCCCATTTGGGAACAGTCATTCTCAAATGAAACTGATTAAGATGAGACACTGATAGACTGAATTTACATGTTGAACATGCATATATGATGCATGACTACATGACTAAACTACTGAGAAACTGAACTTTCATACTGAACATGCATATCTAATGCATTGAATACATGACTGAAGCTACAAATAAGCTGTATTTTCATATTGAACATGGATATCTGATGCATGAGTACACGACTGAACTGATTCATGAATACATGACTGAATATGCAATGGTAATGAATATCAAGTTTATAATTATATCTGAATAAGGAACTACGTAAAGCTAAGGAAGACTGTTACCTTAAGATGAATCTCAGTTTATGAATAAGAGGTGAGGATACTTGGTCAGCATATCTACTTCGACTATCTAAATATCTTCCTCAATGGACTGATTCTGCCTAAGAACTTTGACTAAGGGAACTTCTTTGTTCCTCAGTCTGCGAATCTGATGATCGAGGATCTGTACTGGAACCTCTTCGAAAGAGAGATCATTCAGAATATTTATATCCTCTAAAGGAACTATGATTGCTGGGTCACTAATTCAATTATTTAGAAAAGAGACGTGGAATACTGGATGCACTGAGGCTAGATTTGAAGGCAACTCAAGCTAATAAGCTACCTTTCCAAAATGGCTGAGAATTATGTAAGGACCAACATATCGGGGACTGAGCTTTCCCTTCTTTTTGAACCTATTTACCCCCTTCATGGGAGAGATTTTAAAGAACAAAAAATCACCGATCTCAAAATCGAGATCCTTTTTCTGCACATCTGCGTTCGATTTTTGTTGGCTATGGGCAGCCCTAAGCCTTTCTTTAATTAACTAAACCTTCTCTAATGTATGAAACACTAGATCAGGACATGCAACTGTAGCCTTACCTACCTCGTACAAACTAATTAGAGATCTGCATCTTCTACCATAGAGAACTTTAAACTGAGCTATCTGAATACTGCAATGATAGTTCTTATTGTATGCAAATTCAATCAAAGACAAGTAGTCATACCAACTACCCTTAAAATAAACAATGAAGGCTCTTAGTATATCTTCTATAGTCTGAATGGTCCTTTCTACTTGACCATCTGTCTGAGGGTGGAAGGATATACTGAGGTGAACTCGGGTACCAAAACCCTTTTGGAATGCTTTCCAGAAATGAGAGGTGAAATTGGTACCTCTATCTGAGATAATGGATACTAGACTTCCGTGTAACTTGACCAACTCTTAGATATAGAGTTTGGCATAGTCCTTGGCTGAATAGGAAGTATGGACTGGCAAGAAATGATTTGATTTGGTCATCCTATCTACGATAACCCATATAGAATCATGATGATAACGAGTACGAGGAAAACCCATCACAAAGTCCATGTTCACTTTTTCCTATTTCCACGTGGGAATACTGAACCCCTGCATGGACCCACTAAGCTTCTGGTGCTCAATCTTAAATTACTGACATGTAGAGTATTTATCTACAAACTCTATAATATCTCTCTTCATTCCACTCCACCAATAGATCTCCTACAAATCACAGTATATCTTAGTGGCCCCCGGATGAAGAGAGTAACGCGTACCATGCAATTCTGTAAGAATTCATTGCCTCAATTCATCTACACCCGACACACATAGATGACCCAAGAAATGCAATACACTATCTCCACCTTGAGAGAAAACCTTTATTTTTAGATCTTTGACTAACTCTTTCAACTTAACAAGACCGGGATCTTTATCCTGCTTTTCCTTCACCTCGGAAACTAGAGAGGATTCAAAACTATTCTGAACCCAAACATTGCTTTCTGCTGAATCAACTAAGCGGACACCTAGTCTGGTAAGCTGATGGACTTCCTTAAATAAATTCTTCTTACTGTCCTCAACATGAGCAACACTACCCATAGACAGTCGACTGAGAGTATCCGCCACTACATTGGCCATGCCCGGATGATAAAGAACACTCATATCATAATCTTTTAATAATTCTAACCACCTTCTCTGATGCAAATTTAAATCTTTCTGAGAAAAGACATACTGAAGGCTTTTGTGATATGTTAACATATCAATATGATCCCAATACAAGTAAGCCTTCAAATCTTTAAGGAAAATACTATAGCTGCTAACTCAAGAACATAGGTCGGGTAATTCTTTGTATGGGTCTTAAGCTGTCTGGAGGCATAGGCTATGACCTTACCTTTTTGCATGAGGACACAACCCAAACCTACTCTGGATGCATCACAATACATAATAAACCCATCTGAACCATTTTGTAGAGTCAAAATTGGGGCTGACATGAGTTGAGTCTTCAACTTCTAAAAACTCCTCTTGCAAGAATTTGACCACTGAAATTAGACTTTCTTCTGAGTCAATCTGGACATGAGAGATGTAATTGATGGAAACTATTCAACAAATCAATGGTATTAGACAGCTAAACCCAAGAAACTCTTGATATCCGATGGAGAGATAGGTCTAGGCCAGTTTGTCACTACTTTAGTCTTTTGAGGATCAACTCTAATTCCATCATCAGAAATAATATCACCATGGAATGCTACTAACCTTAGCCAAAATTTGCATTTACTGAATTTGGCTAATAGATGATGAGTTCTGAGAGTCTGAAGTAATAATTTGAGGTGATCTATATGATCATTGTCAGCATGAGAATAGACAATAATGTCGTCGATGAACACTATAATGATCATGTTTAAGTACTGCTTGAACACGCGATTCATTAAGTCCATAAAAGTTTTTGTGGTATTAGTAAGACCAAAGGACATGACTAGAAACTCGAAGTGACCATACCGGGTTCAGAAACCTATTTTTAGAATGTCACATTCTTTGACTCTGAGTTGATGATAGCCTGATCTGAGGTCTATCATAGAAAAGTAATTGGCTCCCTAAATTTGGTAAAAAAATCATCGATTCTAGGAAGTGGATACTTATTCTTGACTATGACTTTGTTCAACTGATGATAGTCAATACACATTCAAAGAGAACCTCTTTCCTATGCACGAATAAAACTAGTGCACCCCATGAGGAAATGTTGTGTCTGATGAATCCCTTATCTAGGAGATCCTTCAACTGTTTTTTTAATTCTTTGAGTTATGTTGGTACCATTCTGTATGTCAGAATAGATATGGGCTGAATATTTGAGAGAAGGTCCATATCGAGGTCTATTTCACTAATGGGAGGAACTCCAAGAAACATATTTGATAATTCATTTACTACTGGAAGTGACTCAAGAGTTGGAGTTTCTGAGTTAGAGTATTTGACTTGCACATGGTGATAGATACATCCCTTGGATATCATTTTTCTCCCTCTAAGGTATTAAATTAACTAACCCTTAAGCACTATGGTACTACATCTCTATTCAAAGACTGGTTTATTTGGAAACTAAAAATGAACTATTCCGTTTCTACCATCAAATGAGGCATAGTATGAATGGAGATAATCTATGCCAAGAATGACATCAAAATCTTCTATCTCAAGCTCTACTAAGTCTGTTGAAGTAACTTTCTGAGATATCATAATCGGAAAGTTCCTGTATACTCATTGGGCTATGATAGATTTATCCACTGGGGTAGAAACTGAGAAAGGCTCTACTAAGATTTCTGGACTGACTCCAAAGTTAATGGATATATAGGGAGTTATGAAAGATAAAAAATCACCCAGATCAATCAAGGCATAAATATGTAAATGGAAGATCTGTAACGTACCAGTGATCACATCAAAAGAATTTTCCTGATCTTGTCTGGACTGAAGTTCATAAAGTCTATTTGGGCGTTACCCTCTGGTGGCACAAGAAGCGGCACCCTGCTGATTCTAGCGACCTGACTGAGCTGAAGAATGAGTATGCTAACCCTGAGAACTTGATTGAGGAAAACCTCTGACTCTGTGGCCAGGATTGTTACACCCAAAACAAATTTCACTACAAGCTCTGCAGACACCCTTGTGGTTCTTGCCACATTGCTGAAACAGAGGATTTGTTCGAACACTGCTGATACTACCCTGAGACTTAGAGATTGGCACCCTATAGTTGTTACCATTTCTAAAGTTAGGGACTGGAGCACTGGCTGAGGACGAAGCTAGAATCGAAGAACGATTAATGTCCTCTGACTTAGGCTGATTGAAATTGAAGCTACCTATTCTAGATCTCTTGTTCTTCCTCTCTCTTTATATGATATTAGCCTCTTATATCTACTGATAATGGATAATGAGTTAGGATAAGTCCATTTCCTTAATAAACATCGCTATTCTGCACTCCTTAACCACACTATCTGACACCCCAAATATGAACTTACTCGTTCTGGACCTATTGTCTGCTACTACATAGGGAGCATACCTGATTAACTGAGTAAACTTGAGGTCATACTCTTTAACGATCATATTGCCTTGCCTGAGTTTGATTAACTCTAACACCTTGGCTTCTCTCAGCTCTAAGGAAAAGAATCTCTATAGGAAAAAAGTAGCAAACTCTTCCCACTCTATGGGCTCTGCATCTGTGACCCTGTCTACCTTCTACTACTTAAACCACATATCATCTACATCTTGTAGATGATAGGCAGCTAACTCAACACTTTTACTGGAAGTCACTCCAATAATGTCTGTGACTTTCTGAACCTGATCGAGGAACTCCTGTGGATCCTCTTCTGACTTAGATCCTGAGAATAGGTGAGGATTCATTTGAGTGAAGTCCCAAATCCTAGCTGCTGCAGTATTGGCCACTGGGTTGTCCTGAATAGCAGCTGACCATTCATTTTGAGCTTCTACAGAATTAGCTAGAGTAGTGAATACAACTCTAAATTATGCATGGGAGACATGCTCATCTAGGGGATCTTCCTGAACGAGTTGAGGTGCTGACTGATTTCTGATTCTCCTTTCGTTAGTATTTTTGGGAGGCTTGTTTTGTAAACAAAAAAAAGGAAATAGATTAGACTGAGAGTTTAACTTGATCTCATACTCACTCGCATGTCATGAATACTTAAAGAAGGGAAACTATTTCCTAAAATATCTCATAGCCTCTTGTACATAAGTTTGGCGTGCTACACACCCATTCACAAGACTCTACTAGATGCAACTTTCAGAATTCCTCAGAAATTATTGAAACTTAGGCTTTGATACCAAGTTTGTAACACCCCGAGTTTATACCCTAGATGCTACACGGTTCTTACAACCCCAAAGGACCACAAGCTAACCTATGACTGACATTTGATATGAGTACTGAATAATATACTAAAATAAATATGGAATATTAGGCTGAAATGCCATAAGGTTCAAATACCTAAAATACTGCCAAAATATCAAAATATAATAAAAATTTCTAAAATTGAATACTATTTGAAAACTAGTCTGAAAAGCCTCTAAACTGAGCTGTCTGATTATGGAGTTGATGGGAAAATCCCCCAACTAACTCCATCTACTGAAATACTGAGTCAATTGAAATAAAGAAATACAAAAATATCCTTGAATGATGAGGATTCACTACTAATCTGCTGCTGTTGGCTGAATCTAAATCTATTTATGCCCGGGCGGTAATTAAGCATTCAAACCTATGATATAAGACATCATAACTCAAAGAAAGAGTAAGCGTAAGTAAATGGAATGTACTGGTATACTAGATGGGATAAGGCTGAATGAAAAGGTTCCTATGTATGAATAATAACTGACTATATGATATAGAGTAACTGAGCATGAGAGTACATGGATAATTGATACTACTAAAAATACCGAGTGTGCACTAATGTGCATATAGATAAATACTATGACTGAGCTTGTCTGAAGCTAAGTCCTAATTTCTGACACTGAGTAACTGATATCTGATGTTAGTGATAACTGATTTACTAATACTGGTTGATTATATCTGACAGTCCTGATTCTGTAGAACTTAACTGAGTTCTTTTTTGAAGACTGAAACTGAGACTATGAGAGGTAATCATCTAACCAACATGCCCCAAATAAGATAACTGAGTTGGGGTACAACCTATGACCCTAGTTAGAAGCCGTCGTGACTACGGCAGTGAACCCAATTTCTAGTCAAGTGTGAAGGCTAGGACCGATGGACCGTCAAGCTAGCGACAGACCGTTGCCCAAACCATTGCCACTTCTGATCATCAATTTTAAGCCATTTTTAAAAGGGTATTTGGGTTTTTTCCCACCCATTTTAACCCCTAATTATACCAGACCAGAGCTCATAACTTTATTATCCATCTATAACACCAAATTTGGGTTTCTCTCAAAGATCAATCCCCAAGAAAAAGATACCCTAGGCATTTAATCCCAAGTCAAGAATTTAAGCTTTCCTCCACCAATCTTTAAGAAATCATCTTCCCAGGTATGTTAATTATTGATTCATGGATTCGTTTCACCCATGAAGCTCAAGAAACCCTATTTGAAACATAAACTTTGGATTCCATGGTATGAACTGAATTATATCCATGTTTATGTTATTGTTTGATTTCCAAGTTGAAGTCTTTAATGAAAATCATGAAAATATGTTAGTATGTGGTTGAAGTTCTTGCATTGGAAGTGTAAAATGTTTCAATGATATATTAATTTAATATTCATGCCTAAGCCTAAATCTATGCATGCAAACTGTTTGATAAAATGCCTAAGAGAATAGGAATTATGCCTTATGACTCATTTGTGACCAAAATTGATAAATCCATGTTTCTCCCTTATGTTCAATATGAATCCCGCGTTATTGTTATGCTTTGTAATGGGTTGACGTAATGCTCATGAGATTAGGCTTAAGAAATTATGATATGTATATATGCATTCTTATTCATGTGTAAACTTATAGCATACGAATACTTCATGGAAATCATCAAATGATTGAACTATGAATTGTTGACTATGGTCATGTGTAAAGAAGTGTCATGTCTTGTCAGTTTTGTGCTATTGAGTCCTGGAGGTACTTGTACCCGACAATTTAGCTGTGTGCCTAGAGGCAGTGTCATGTTTTTCCAGATACTCTCAGTAAAGCCATGATTCATTGAACTCAGTCAGTCATGCGACTCACGAAAACTCAGTAAACATAGTATGGTGTTTACGCTATGGTGTTTTGTACCATAGGTTCATAAGTATGAGCTCCAGAGCATCCTTAGTAGATCAGACATTCAATATCCAGATTAGCAGTGAGTCCTCATTATTCAAGGATAGTATGATTATTTTATTACTTTATTATTTCAGTTGTCCGGAATTAGTTGAGGACATGTCCCATCAACTCCATAGTTTTTAGACAGTTTAGAGGCTTCCAGACTATAGCATGTTCAGATAGTTATTTCAATTTTGTTTTGGTATTGATATACCATGTTTCCAAATGTTATGTTTTATCAGATATTTGAACCTTATGGCCATTCACCTTTTTCAACATTTATACTGTATATTATAAAGTGCCCAGTTACAGATATTAGTCATGGGTTACCTTGTGGTACTTCGGGGTCATGAGCACCGTGTAGCATTCCGGGTACCAGATTTGGGGTGTTACAAACTTGGTATAAAATCCTAAGGTTCAATAGTATCCTAGGAAGTATGAAAGTCACATCTAGTAGATTCTTGTGCATGGGTGTGTTACTCTCCATATTTATATACAGGAGGCTATAAGATGTTTTAGGAACTGTTTCCCTTCTTTCAGTATTCATGTCGGGCCAGTGAGCCTGAGCTCAAATTTAACTCTCAAGCTAATCTGTTTCTCCCTTTCATTTACAGTACATGCCTCCCCAAAGAAGAAATTAGCCTGTCCAAGCAGATCCCTTGAACGTACATGTTTCTCATGCAGAGTTCAGAGCTGCATTTACCACTGTTGCTAATTTAGTTGCTATCGATAATGAATGAACAACTTTCGTTCTGGCTAGCTTAGTGGCTAATTCAGCTATAGGAGGATTTGCGACTTCACCCGATGAATCCTCTATCCTTTTTTGGGTCTAAGTCAGATGAAGACCCTCAGGAATTTCATGATCAGGTTTAGAAGGTTACCGATATCATGGGGGTATCAACTATTTAGAGTGCTGAGCTAGCTACATACCAGTTGCAACATGTGGCTCACACATGGTTCAAATAGTGGAAAGTAGAGAAGGGTGCAGATGTAGGACCCATAGAATGGGAGGAGTTTGCCACTAGTTTTCTTGATAGATTCTTTCCCTTAGAGCTGAGGAAAGCTAAGGTTTTAGAATTAATCAACCTAAGATAGCTCAACATGATAGTAAAAGAGTATTCTCTTAAGTTTACTCAATTAGCTAGATATGCTCCTCATGTAGTGGCAGACAGTAGGGCTAAGATGAGTAAGTTTGTTTCTGGGGTGAATGATAGTGTGGTCAATAAGTGAAAATCTGTAATGTTGATTAGTGAGATGTACATATCCAGGCTTATGATCCATGCTTACCAGATATAAGAGCAGAAGATTAAGATGAGAGAGAAGAAGAATAAGAGAGCAAGGATAGGTAGCTTTAACTTTTCTCAGCGTAAGTTAGAGGGTGGAAATCGTTCTTAGTTCCACACTAAGTCATCCTATTCTATATCCTTCCCCAACCAGTGCTCTAGTGCCAAAATTCAGAGACAAAAACTGATATAGGGCGCCAGGCTCTAAGCCTCAGGGCAGTGTTAGCAGTGCCCGAACCTATCCTCTTTGTTAAATATGTGGCAAGAACCATCAGGGTACTTGCAGAGCTGGAAGTGATGTTTGCTTTAGATATGGAAAGCCAAGCCACAGAGTCAGATATTATTCCCATCCAAGTCCTCAGGGTCAGCGTAACCGCCCTCTAGCTCAGTCTGGTTGCCCGAATAAGCATGGTGCCTCTTCTAGTGAAACCAGTGGGCAACACCCAAATAGTCTGTATGATCTTCAACCCCGACAAGACTAGGAAAACTCTCCTGATATGGTTACTGGTACATTACAAAACTTTCACTTACATGTTTATGCTTTTCTAGATTCAAGAACTTCTTTGTCTTTTGTTACTCCTTATATAGCAGTTGATTTTGGAGTCAGTCCCGAAATTCTAGCAGAACCCTTCTTAGTATATACCCCAGTAGGTAAAACTATCATAGCTCAATGGGTATACAAGAACTGTCCAATTATGGTATCGCTAAATGTCAGCAGACATAGTCGAATTAGAGATGATTGATTTTACTGTCATTCTTAACAACGATTGGCTTTATTCCATCTATGCCACAGTTGACTATAGAAACAGAGTTTTCCAATTTCAGTTTCCGAATGAACCTTTTCTAGAGTGGAGGGGTAGCACTTCAGCTTTCAGGGGTAAGGTTGTTTCCTACCTTCAGGCACGAAAAATGATATCTAAGGGATGTGTTTATTATCTTGTTCGAGTTAAGGACACTAGTTCAAAAACTCCCACTCTCGAATTAGTCCCAGTAGTGAATGAATATTCAGATATCTTTCCCGAAGATATTCTAGGAATTTCTCCCAAAAGTGAAATAGACTTCGGTATTAATCTTTTTACAGATACTCGGCCTATATATATTCTGCCATACAGAATAGTCCTAGAAGAACTCAGAGAATTAAAAGAGTAGTTGAAAGATCTCTTAGATAAGGGATTCATCAGACCCAGTGTGTCCCCATGTGGCGCACCAGTCTTATTCGTGTGAAATAAAGACGGTTCTCTAAGAATGTGTATCGACTACCGTCAGCTCAACAAAGTCACGGTCAAGAACAAGTATCAACTTCCCAGAATCGATGACTTGTTTGACCAACTTCAGGGTGTCAACTATTTCTCTAAGATAGACCTCAGACCAGGCTATCATCAACTTTAAGTTTGAGAATGTTACATTTCAAAAATAGCCTTTCATACTCGGTATGGTCTCTTCAAATTCTTAGTTATGTCCTTTGGTCTTACCAATGCCCCAACAACTTTCATGGACTTGATGAACTATGTGTTTAAGCAGTACTTGGACATGTTCATCAAAGTCTTCATAGATGACATCCTTATTTACTCCCGCAGTGAGCGTGATCATGCAGACCATCTCAGAATAGTATTGCAGACTCTCAGAAATCATCAGTAGTTTACCAAATTAGTAGGTGTAAATTTTGGCTAAGGTCATTAGCATTCCTTGGTGATATTATTTGCAGTGATGGCATTAGAGTTGATCCTCAAAATACCAAAGTAGTAAGAAACTGGACTTGCCCTATCTCTCTATCAGATATCAGGAGTATCTTGGGGTTGGATGGATATTATAGATGGTTTGTTGAGGGATTTTCTTCCATTACATACCCTATGTTCATATTGACTCAGAAGAAAGTCAAATTTTATTGGTCAGATCCTTGCGAAAAGAGTTTTCAGGAGTTAAAAACTCAACTCACCTCAGCTCCAGTTTTGGCTCTTCCAGATGGTTTAGATGTCTTCTTAGTGTATAGTGATGAATCTAGAGTAGGTTTGGGTTGTGTACTCATGCAGCATGGTAAGGTCATAGCCTACACCTCCAGATATCTTAAATACTATGAGAAGAATTATCTTACTCATGATCTTGAGTTAGCAGCCGTAGTTTTTGCCTTGAAGATTTGGAGGCATTACTTGTATGGTGTTCATGTAGATGTGTTCATAGATCATAAAAGTTTTCAATATGTGTTCTCTCAGAAATATCTTAATCTCCACAAGAGAAAGAGGTTAGAGCTCCTGAAAGATTATGACATGAGTGCCCTTTATTATCCCGGCAAGGCCAATGTAGTGGATGACGCTCTCAGTAGATTATCTATGGGTAGTGTTGCTCATGTTGAAGACAGTATGAAGAATCTATCTCATGAATTTCATTAGCTTGACAGACTAGGTTTTCTCTTAGTCAATTTAGACGACGGTAAATATGGGTTCAGAGTAGTTCTGAATCATCTATAGTTTCTAAAGTTAAGGAAAAACAAGATAGAGACCTCAGTCTAGTCAAATTGAAAGAGTCAGTCAAAGAATAGAAAGTAGAGGTTTACTCCCAAGAGGGAGATAGTGTTTTGCATTGTCAGGGTCGTCTGTGTGTTCCAGGTGTAGATGACTTGAGGCAATAAATTCTTGCAGAAGCATATGTTGCATGCTACTCGATTCATACAGGGGACACTAAGATGTACCGAGATTTGTGGGAGATCTATTTGTAGAGTGGGATGAAGAGAGATATTGAAGAGTTCGTGACTAAATGCTCTACATGTCTGCAGGTTAAGATAGATCATCAAAAGCCTAGTGGGTCCATGCAGGAGTTCAGTATTCCTACTTGGAAGTGGGAAGAAGTGAACATGGACTTTGTGATGGGTTTGCCTCGTATCCGTCATCAGCATGATTCAGTCTGGGTTATTGTAGATAGAATGACAAAATCAGCTCATTTTCTTCCAGTCCACACCTCTTATTCAACCTAGAATTATACAAAACTCTATAATAGGGAGTTGGTCAGATTGTATGGTGTTTCGTTATCCATTATTTTAGACAGAGGTATCCAGTTCACCTCTCACTTCTGGAAAGCGTTCCAAAGGAGTCTTAGTACCCAAGTTCATCTCAGTACAACCTTTCATCCTCAGACATATAGTCAAGCAGAAAGAAACATTCAGACTTTAGAAGATATTCTATGAGCGTGTGCAATTGATTTCAAGGGTAGTTGGGATGACCACTTGCATTTGATTGAGTTTTCATACAACAACAGCTATCATTCCAGTATTTGGATGGCTCCATTCAAAGCTCTCAAGTCATATGTTCATGTATTATGTCAGTCATGTATTCAGGCATCAAATATGCATTCTCATCACAAGAAACTCATCTTTTCAGTAATTTCATTCATGTATTCATAAAGACTATCCATCACATATCCATGCATCAAACAAGCATATTCAGTATGAGATTTCAGTCTATCAAAAGTTCCAGTCATATAGACATGTTCAAATGTTCACATCCCTTAAGTAAGATTAGTCTATCAGCTTTCCTAGTCTAGTCAGTCCCATTCAAGGATGAAGTTCCCAAGGGGGAGATATTGTAATACCCCAAACTTTCTTTAAGTCAAATCTAGTGTCCAGAAGAGTTTGTGATGACTTCTTAAATGATTAATGTTTAAATCAGCTAAAATTACCTCAATTTTGACTTTTTATCCCATGGGAAATTGAATTATCTTTCCAATGATATAAATTTCGTCCAAATTCGGTATCAGAGTAAAAAGTTATGGACGTTTTACAAAGAACAGTCGGAACATCCCAAAAGCGATGTTCAGGCCGAAAGACCGTCAAGATAGCGACGGACTGCTTCCTAATCCATTGTGACGAAGCCAGTGAACCCGACTTTTGGTCAAGTGTAAAGGCCATGGCCGATGGACCGTCGAGCTAGCGACGGACCATCACCCAAACCATTGCCACTTTTGATCAGTGATTTTAAGCCATTTTTAAAAGGGTATTTAGGTCTTTTTCTGACCATTTTAACCCCTAATTATATGAGACCAGATCTCATAACTTCATTATTCATCTATAACACCAAATTAGGGTTTCTATCAAAGATCAATCTCCAAGAACAAGAAACCCTAGGCATTTAATCCCAAGTCAATAATTCAAGATTTTCTCCACCAATCTTCAAGAAATGATCCACCCAGATATGTCAAGTGTTGATTCATGGGTTCCTTTCACCCATGAAGCTCAAGAAACCCTATTTGAAATATAAACTTTAGATTCCATGGTATGAATTGAATTATATCAATGTTTAAGTTGTTGTTTGATTTCCAAGTTGAAGTCTTTAATGACTATCATGAAAATAGGTTAGTATATGGTTAAAGTTCTTGCATTGGAAGTGTAAAATGTTTCCATGATATATTAATTTAATATTCATGACTAAGCCTAAATATATGCATGCAAGCTGTTTGATAAAATGCCTAAGAGAATAAGAATTATGCCTTATGACTCATTTGTGACCAAAATTGACAAATCCATGTTTCTCCCTTATGTTCAATATGAATCCCGCGTTATTGTTATGATTTGTAATGGGTTGACGTAATGATCATGAGATTAGGATTATGAAATTATGATATGCATACATGCATTCTTATTCATGTGTAAAATTATAGCATGCGAATACTTCATGAAAATCATCAAATGATTGAACTATGAATTGTTGACTATGGTCATGTGTCAAGAAGTGTTATGTCTTATCAGTTTCGTGCTATCGAGTCCTGGAGGTACTTGTACCTGACAATTTAGATGTGTGCCTAGAGGCAGTGTCATGTTTTCCAGATACTCTCAGTAAAGCCATGATTCATTGAACTCAGTCAGTCATGTGACTCACGAAAACTCAGTAAACATAGTAATCTCAGAAATTCAATAATCTCAGTAGTATTCTGTTAGTCAACGGAATTAAGTGCACGCATGTCAGTTAGATGACTACTTCCCACAGTTACAGTCTCAGTCTCAGTAATAGAACCTAGATAGTTCTATAGAATTCAGGACTGCCAAATATAGTAACCTAGCACAGTACGACACTCAGCTAGTTCCATCAGAAATAGGACTATCAGACACAATCATTCAGATAATAGTATATCAGTTATAAGAAACTTATGTTATCAGTATTAAGATTCAGAGATGTCATGATCTCACTCACAGTTCATGTATTCATGCATGTATTCTCATGTTTATGTTATTCAGTCAGTTAGTATTGTTCAAGTATATAAACCCCTTACATCCAGCTTACCTAACTTCCATACCAGAATATTTAATAGTACTAACACATTTGTTCTATGGTTTTTTATACCATAGGTTCAGAAGTACGAGCTCCAGAGTATACTTAGTAGATCAAACGTTCAGCAACCAGACTAATACTGAGTCCTTATCATTCGAGGATAGCATGATTATTTTATTACTTGATTATTTCAGTAGTCCGGAGTTAGTTGGGGACATGTCCCATCAACTTCATAGTTTTTAGACAGTTTAGAGGCTTTCAGACTATAGCATGTTCATATTGTTATTTCAGTATTATTTTGGTTATGATATACCGTATTTCCAAATGTTATGTTTTATCAGATATTTGAACCTTCTGGCCATTCAGCCTTTTTCCGCATTTATATAATTTATTATGAAGTACCTAGTTATAGATATTAGTCATGGGTTAGCTTGTGGTCCTTCGAGGTTATGAGCACCGTGTATCATTTTGGGTACCAGATACGGGGTCTTACAATTGATATCTCAACCTATGCTGGCTACGTAGTTCTAAAATGCAAGGATTTCTTATAGAGATCACACCCTCTACTGGAAGGTGAGTCCCCATCATTGGGCTCACTCAGTTCTAGATCCTACTCCCAACTTAAATACACTGAACTGAGTATACTGAACTGGACTGAACTGATATTGATCTTACTGAGTTTTCCTGAGTTCTGTAACTGACTGAGTTCTACTAAGTTCTATAACTGACTGAGGGTACTACTGATCATGACATGGTTAAGGTTCTATAACTAACACTGGCTCTAGGCACACAACTAAATTGCCGGGTAATAAATACCCCCATGCCTCGATAGCATGAAAAACAAAGCATAATATACTCTTGAAAATCATAATTATTCATAGAGACATTTTCTCAAACACTTGTAGGGAATAATCTTATACATATACTAACATGCCATGAGATCATTAATTCATTCACATGGAAAGTCTATCAAAAATCTAGAGAGCACAACTTAATGCACATAATCATGGTTAACATATATGCATGGAAATTACAATGCCCTATCTTTCAAATTCATGGATTATGACATGGGAATTAACAATTCAATGTACATGCTATTAAAACTTCATGGAATCTACAATTAATCATGAATTGGAACTCATTTAATATCAAGAACACTAATACAATCAAATTTCAAGCATATAAATCATGAATCGTAGATCTTGAAGTTTTAAAAGTGGATTCGTGGAGTCTATGGTTGAAGGGGACCCATAGATGAACTCTTGACAAACCTTGGAATATTTGTTCCTGAAGATTCCCCAAGAAATTGTTGAGATTGATCTTGATTTCTTAGAGCCAGGGTTTAATTTTTTGAGAGAGAAAGCTTTTAATTTAGGGAAAATTGATTAAGAATGAACTTTAAAATGTTTTTAGGGATTAAATCTCGTATATAGGCATGCAAAAATCCTGGGAAAAGACTAATTTATACCTGTATGTCACTTTTAATTTTTAAGAAATTTTCCCACCCTGGACCCTTGGTGCGACGCGGCGCTATCGCACCGTGTCTCCAAAAATGACAATTGGGAATTGAGGGCTTGGTGCGATACGGTAGGATCGTGGTACCCCTTTGATTCTAAAATTCACCCATGGAACGAGCGCCATTATAGCGACAGGACACTGGAAAAGGACAATTGGGATTTTAGCTAGTGGCGCGATGTGGTGGTATGACGGAGTTCTACTGGAAATTTCCAAACATGAACTGGATCCTTGGTGCGATGCGCTACTGGCCTGAATGACAGTGTTTAACGATTAAAACTTAAAATAGCCATTACTTCTTACCTGGTTATCGTATTTAAGCGAACTGTATATCGTTGGAAAGATAATTCAATTTCCTACGCAATGGAAGGATCTAAACTAAAAAATACTAAGTATTTCAAAAAAAATTATATTAGATAACTCATGAACTGAGGGTTAGGTTAAGCTTGAGAAATACGGGGTATTACAATATGTCCCCCTTGGGAACATTTATCCCTGAATAAAACTGATTAAGTTGAGACACTAATAGACTGAGTTTACATGCTGAACATGCATATCTGATGCATGACTATATGACTAAAATACTGACAATATGAGATTTGACACTGAACATACATATTTGATGCATGGAATACATGACTAAAGCTAGTGATAAGATGGGTTTTCATACTGGATATTCATATCTAATGAATGAGTACATGACTGAACTAATTAATGAATACATGACTGAATTTGCAATGGTAATGAATACCAAGTTTATAATTATATCCGATCAAGGAACTGAGTAAAGCTAAGGAAGACTTTTACCTTAATATGGATCTGATTTTGCGGAGAAGAGTTGAGGATACTTGGTCCACATATCTGCTTCTGCTTCCCAATTAGCTCTCTCAAAAGACTGAATCTTCCAAAGAACTTAGATTAAGGGAACTTCTTTATTCCTTAGTCTGCGAATCTGATGATCGAGGATCTGGACTGGAACCTCTTCGAAAGACAGATCATTCAGAATATTTACATCATGTAAAGGAACTATGATTGCTGGGTCACCAATGCATTTCTTTAGGAAGGAAACGTGGAATACTGGATGCACTGAGGCTAGATCTAATGGCAGTTCAAGCTTATAAGCTACCTTTCCAAAATGGTTGAGAATTCTATAAGGATCAACATATTGGGGACTGAGCTTTACCTTCTTTCCAAACCTATTTACCCCCTTCATAGGAGTGATTTTCAAGAACACAAAATAACCGATCACAAACTCAAAATCCTTTCTTAGCACATATGTGTATGATTTTTGTTGGCTCCGGGCTGCCCTAAGACTTTATCTAATTAACTGAACCTTCTCTAAGGCATCAAACACTAGATCATGCCCTACAATTGTAACCTTACCTACCTCTAACAACCTAACTAGAGATCTACATCTCCTACCATAGAGAGCCTCAAACAGAGCCATCTGAATACTGGAATGATAGTTGTTATTGTATACAAATTCGATCAAAGAAAAGTGGTAATCCCAGCTACCCTTAAAATCAACAATGCAGGCTCTTAGAATATCATCTAGAGTCTAAATGGTCCTTTTTGCTTGACCATCTGCATAAGGGTAAAAGGGTGTACTGAGGTGAACTCGTCTACTAAGATCCTTTTGGAATGCTTTCAAGAAATGATAGGTGAACTAGGTACCTCTATCTAAGATAATGGATATTGGAAATCCGTGTAACTTGACCAACTCTCTGATATAGAGTTTGGCGTAGTCCTCGGCTGAATAGAAAGTATGGACTGGCAATAAATGAGATGATTTGGTTATCCTATCTATGATAACCCATATAGAATCATGCTGATGATGAGTATGAGGCAAAGCCGTCACAAAGTCCATGTTCACTTCTTCCCATTTCCATGTGGGAATACTGAACTCCTGTATAGACCAACTAGGCTTCTAGTACACAATATTAACTTGCTGACATATAGAGCACTTAGCTACAAACTATGAAATATCTCTCTTTATCCCACTCCACTAATAGATCTCCCATAAATCGCGCTACATCTTAGTGGCCCTTGGATGAATAGAGTAACGCACACCATGCACTTCTGTAGAATTCGTTGCCTCAAGTCGTCTACACCCAGAACACATAGCCAACCCTGGCAATGTAATACACTATCTTCCCCTTGAGAAAAAACCTCTATTTTTTATCTCTGACTGACTCTTTCAACTTAACAAGACTGGGATCTCTATCCTACTTTTCTTTTACCTCGGAAACTTGAGAGGATTCGGAACTGTTCTGAACCCATACATTGAATTTTTCTAAATCAACTAAGCATACAAATAGTAAGGCAAGCTGGTGGACTTTGTAAACTAATTTCTTCTTACTATCCTCAACATGAGCAAAACTACCCATAGACAGTCTACTGAGAGCATCAACAACTACATTGGCCTTGCTCGGATGATAAAGAACATTCATATCATAATCTTTTAATAACTCTAACCACCTTCTCTGATGCAAATTTAAATCCTTATGTGAACAACATACTGAAGTCTTTTGTGATATGTGAACACATCAACATGCACCCCATATAAGTAATGCCTCCAAATCTTTAAGGCAAACACTATAACTGCTAACTCGAGATCATGGGTTGGGTAATTCTTCTCATAGGGCTTAAGTTGTCTGGAGAAATAGGCTATGACCTTACCTCTCTACATAAGGACACAACTCAAACCTACTCTGGATGCATCACAATACACAACAAACACATCTGAACCATTTGGTAGAGTAAAAACTAGGGTTGAAGTGAGTCGAGTCTTCAACTCCTAAAAAATCTTATTGCAGGAATTTGACTACTAAAATTGGACTTTCTTCTGAGTCAATCTAGACATGAGGGATGCAATAGATAAAAACCCTTGCAAACTACCATTAATAGCTAGATAAACCAAATAAAATCCTGATATTTGATGGAGATATGGGTCTAGGCTAGTTTCTCAGTGCTTTGGTCATTTGAGGATCAACTCTAATACCATCATCAGAAATAATATGACCAAGGAATGCTACTGATCTTAGCCAAAATTTATACTTACTGAATTTGGCGAATAACTGATGAGTTCTAAGAGTCTTAAGAACTATTCTGAGGTGATCTGCATGATCATTCTCACTATACGAATTGACAATAATGTCTTTGATGAAGACTATAATAAGCATGTCCAAGTACTGCTTGAATACGCTATTCATTCAGTCCATAAAAGATGTTAGGGAATTTGTAAGATCATAGGAAATGCCTAAAACTCGAAGTGACCATATCGGGTTCGAAAAGCTATTTATAGAATGTCACATTCTATGACTCTAAGCAGATGATAGCTTGATTTGAGGTCTATCTTAGAAAAGTAACTGTCTCCCTAAAGTTCGTCAAACAAATTATCGATTCTAGGAGGTGGATACTTATTCTTGATATTGAATTTGTTCAACTAATGGTAGTAAATACACATTCTGAGAGAACCATCTTTCCTATGCACAATTAAAACTGGTGTACCCCACGGGGAAATACTGGGTATAATGAATCACTTATCTAGGAGATCCTTCAACTGTTCTTTTAATTCTCTGAGTTCTACTGGTGCCATTCTGTATGGAAGAATAGATATGGGCTGAGTATCTAAGAGAAGGTCCATTCTGAAGTCTATTTATCTAACAGAAGGAACTCCAGGAAGATCTTCAGGAAATACATCTGAGAATTCATTTACTACTGGAACTGATTCAAGAGTTTGGATTTCTGAGTTAGAGTCTTTGACTCACACAAGGTTATAGATCCATCCCCTAGATATCATTTTTCTTGCTCTAAGGTATTAAATAAACTGACCCGTAAGTGATGTTGTACTTTCTCTATATTCAAGGACTCGTTCATTTGGAAACTAAAAATAAACTATTCTGTTTCTATAATAAACTGAGGCATAGTATGAATGGAGCCAATCTATGCCAAGAATGACATCAAAATCTGCTATCTCTAGCTCTACTAAGTCTGCTGAAGTAACTTTCTGAGATATCATAACCGGACAGTTCCTATAGACTCATCGGGCTATAATAGATTTACCTACTAGGGTAGAAATTGAGAAAGTCTCTGCTAAGATTTCTAGACTGACTCCAAAGTTAATGGCTTTATAGGGAGTTACAAAAGATAAAGAATCTCCCAGATCTAGCAAGGCATAAATATGTAAATAAAATATCTGTAATGTTCCAGTGACCACATCAAGAGAATTTTCTTGATCTTGTCTGGACTGAAGAGCATAAAGTCTATTTGGACATTGCCCACTGGTGGCACTAGAAGCGGCACCCTACTAATTCAGGTGACCTGACTGAGCTGAAGAATGAGTATGCTAACCCTGAGAACCTGACTGAGGACAACCTCTGACTCTGTGGACAGACTTGAAACACCTAAAACAAACATCACTGCCAGCTCTCCCAACGCCCTAGTGGTTCTTTCGACATTGCTGACATAGAGGGTTTGTTCAAACACTATTGATACTACACTGAGACTTGGATCCTAGATCCCTATCATTGATACCTTTTCTAAACTTAGAGATTAGAGCAATGGCTGAGGACGGAGTTTGAACTGAAGACTTTTGACGAAACTGGGAACGGTTACCACCTTCTAACTTAGGCTAATTGAAATTAAAGCTACCTTTTATAGCTCTCTTATTCTGCCTCTCTCTCTTTGATCTTAGCCTCTTCTATTTGCTGAGCATAGACCATTAGTCTGGATATGTCCATCTCCTTAATCAACATCATTGTTCTGCACTCCTTAACTACACTATTCGACACCCCAGATACAAACTTGCTCGTTCAAGACCTATTATCTGCTATTACATGGGGTGAATACTTGGCTTACTGAGTAAAATTGAGGGAATACTCTTTCATTCTTATACTTCCTTTCCTGAGATTGATTAACTCTAACACCTTGGATTCTATCAGATATAAGAGAAACAATCTCTCTAGAAAAGCAGTAGAAAAATCTTCCTACTCTGTGGGCTTCACATCTATGCCCCTATCTACCATCCACTACTTAATCCATATATGAGCTACATATTATAGCTGATAGGTAGATAACTTAGCACTCTCACTTGAAGTTACTCCCATAATGTTTGTGACTTTTTAAACCTGATCGAGGAACTCCTGTGGATCCTCTTCTTACTTAGATCTTGAGAATATGGGAAGATTCATTTGGGTGAAGTCCCAAATCCTGGATGCAGCAGTATTGGCCATTGGGTTAGCCTGAACATCAGCTTCCTATTCATTCTGAGATGCTATAGAATCGGCTAGAGTAGTGAATGCAGCTCTGAATTCTTCATGGGAGACATGCTCGTCCAGGGAATATTCCTGAACGGGCTGAGGTGCTGACTGATTTCTGGTTTTTCTTTCATTAGTATTTTTGAAAGGCATGTTGTGTAAATGAAAAGGAGGAAATAGATTAGACTGAGAGTTTAACTTAAGCTCATGATCACTTGTACGACATGAATATTGAAAGAAGGGAAACTATTTCCTAAAATATCACATAGCATCCTGTCCATAAGTGTGGTGTGCTACACACCGATGCATAAGACACTACTAGATGCCACTTTCAGACTTCCTAGGACACTATTGAACCTTATACTCTAATACCAAGCTTGTAAAGCCCCGAGTCTGTACCCCAAATGCTACACGGTGATTACAATCCTGAATGACCACAAGCTAACCCATGACTGATATCTACTGTGAGCACTGAATAATATACTGAAATAAATGTGGAATAATAGGCTGAAATTCCATAAGGTTCAAATATCTAAAATATTACTGAAATATCAAACTGTAATAAAAATCTATAAAACTGAATACTGTCTGAAAACTAGTCTGAAAAGCCTCTAAAACTAAGCTGTCTGAATGTGTAGTTAATGGGACAATCCCCCAAATAAATCCATCTACGAAAATACTGAGTAAACTAAAATAAAAAAATAAAATAATATCGTCGAATGATGAGAACTCACTGCTAATCTACTGCTGCTGGCTGAATCTGAATCTATCTACGCGTGGTCGGGAACCTGAGCATCCGAACCTTTAATATAAGACATCATAGTGCAAAGAAAGAGTATCCGTTAATATCTGAAATGTACTAGTATGCTAGATGGGGTAAGGCTGAATGAAAGGGTTCATATGTATGAACAATAACTGACTGCATGATATAGAGTAACTGAACATGAGTGTACATAGATAACTAATACTACTGTAAATACTGAGTGTGCACTAATATGCATATAGATAAATACTGTGACTGAGCTTGTCTGAAGCTAAGTCCTGAATTTAGATATTGAGTAACTGATATCTGAAGTTACTGATACTTTATTTACTAATACTAGTTGACTATATATGATAGTCTTGATTCTGTAGAACTGAACTAACTTCTATTCTGAAGACTGAAACTGAGACTGTGGGAGGTAATCATCTAACTGACATGCCCCAAGTAATATAACTGAGTTGGGTTCCAACCTGTGACCCCACTTGGAAGGGTGTCAGTACCGTGCCACGGGTAAAAACACTAAAAAGTTACCCTCATCTAGTAGGTACTCTAATGAGAATGGTGGAACCCTTATCTGTCAGGGTAAAAAACCTCATCAACCCTCAAATACTTGTAGGGCATAATCTTATACATATACTAATATGCTATGATTTCATTAATTCATTAACATAGACAGTATATCATACACCTAGAGAGCACAAATTAATGCATATAATCATGGTTAACACATAAGCATGGCAATTACAGTGCCCTAACTTGCAAATTCATGGATTATGACATGGGAATTACACAATTCAATGTACATGCTATTTAAACTTCATGGAATCTAAAATTAATCATTAATTGGAACTCATTTAATATCAATAACACAATCAAATTTCAAGCATGTAAATCATGAATCATAGATCTTGATATTTTAAAAGTTGATTCGTGGACTCTATGGGTGAAAGGGACCCATAGATAAACACCAGACATACCTTGGAATATTTGTTCTTGAAGATTCTTGGAGAAATTCTTGAGATTTATCTTGATTTATTAAAGCTAGGGTTTGTTTTCTAAAGAGAGAGACTGCTTTTAATTTGGGGAAAATTGATTAAGAATGACCTTTAAAACATTTTTAGGGATTAAATCCTGTATGTGGGCATGTAAAAATCCTGGGAAAAGACCAATTTATCACTGTACGTCATTTTTAATTGTCGAGAAATTTTCTCGACCTGATACCCTGGCGTGACGCGGCGCTATTTTGCTGTATCTCTAGAAAATAGCAATTGGGAACTGAGGGCTTGTTGTAACACAGTGGGATCTGGTGCCCCTTTGATTCTGAAATTCACTCTTGGCGTGAGACGCCATTATCGTGAAAGGACACTGGAAAAAGGATAATTAGGATTTTGGCTGGTGGTGCATTGCAGTGGTATCGTGGAGAACTAATAAAAATTGCCAAACGTGAACTGGGTCCTTGGCGCGAAGCTCTATGGGCCTGAATGACAGTGTTTAATGACTGAAACATAAAATAGCCATAACTTGTTACCCGATTATCGGATTTAGGTGATTTTATATCATTAGAAAGCTAATTTAATTTTCTATGTAATGGCAGGCTCTAAACTAAAAAATACTGAGTATTTCAAATTTTTTTATGTTAGATAAATCATGAACTGATGGTTAAGTTAAGCTTTAGAAATACGAGGTATTACATAACGGGAGCTGATGTGTGTAGCCACACGAACTGGAGATACCATAAGAGTAGGGCATTCTCGAGTACCCTTTCCCTCCATGATACATATTTATAGTGTACCTAGAGGATTCCCATATACCTCATAGTATCATATATGGTCGGTATGACCAACCCCTCATGTTTGCAAACATGAGTTTTCGATGTTCATCCATTGGACTGCACCTTCACGGTTATCTATCACACCTTATGTTACAACCCGAGGATACCCCCTAGTTGTGACAATAATGCTTATAATCACAAGTAACCACAAGCTAATCTGTGAGTTGGTAGCTGCTATGAGCACTGAATAAAATAATAATAGACATGTGCAGAAATAATTGATAAAGCCACAAGGTATGAATACTGAAGTATGATTTGATATCAAGTCTGAACAATAGATAAAAAATGTTAAAAATAAACTAACTATTTGAAAGACTCTAAACTGACTGAGAAGTTGATAGGAGAAGTCCTCAACTAACTCCAACTGACTGAATGCACTAAACTACTGAACAACTAAAATGAACCATCACATCCCCGATAGATAAATAATCACCACTACTACTACTGAGTAACGCTTGGATATCAAACTGTGGTCGGGGACTGGAGCATCCAAACCTATGATCTAAAACATCATAATAAAAAGAAGAGTATGTGGTTAGTACTTTGAATATACTGGTATACTCAATGAGGTTAGATTGATATACATGGGGTACTGTACCTATGAAATAGGGACTAACTGTAAAGTATGAAATAACATGAATGCATGAAATTATTTGGGAATGCAAGAGCAATCATAGATCTGAAATCTGAAATAAGTGTGTAATCTGAAAGACTGAAAACTGTATAACTTATAAACTAAAAATCTGTACACTTGGTCAAGCAAACCTAAATTAAATACTGTATTGAGTTTGTGAGAGGTATCATCTAACAAACATGCCCCAATTTGAGCTAATTGGGGTCCAACCTATAACCTTAGTTGAAATATTATTAGTACCATGCCACGAATACTAACAATAGCTGTCTGGATCCACTAAGATGGCATCCCAAAGAACTGTAGAGTCACGTTATACTAGTAGTAGTACTCACAATATATGTGTCAACCCTAAACTTGGAGGAAGATATCTTAAACCTATGCTGGCTACGTAGTTTTGTAACTTATGCATTGCTGCTAAGGGTCAAACCCTAAACTGGCAGGAATACCACCATCCCCGGGTTCATTCAGTATTGAATCCTACTCCCAACTGAATGACACTATTTAATGGAATGAACTAAGCTTATCTGAGCAAACAACTGATTGTAATAACTAACTGATTCACAATGTTCATAGTTTATCTTAAATTATTCTGAAGATACTAAAATTATGTAAACAACTAGGTATCGGGTGTTCATAACCCACCAACACAAAATGGAAATAACAATGATGACATATAAATCTTTAAAATCTATAGTAGGGGAATCACTGCTCAAAACCCAATATTTAGATAATTCATCAAGCACATGAGAGTCATGAATTTATGCATGGTAACAGGTAAAGCGTGCAAGGATAACATGATTATAATACAAAAACCATGAATTTGGAATTTCAATAGTCAAAACATGTAATGGCTCATCCCATCAAATACACTTGTAATAATAACTAAAAATCAAAATCAATAATAACTTCATGGAGTTAATTCAACTTGAGCATGTAAAAACTCATAATTAAAAATAAAAGGGGATTCTTGGACTCCATGGATGAATATCACACATACCTTAAACACTTAACCTTTAAAGAGAAACACCAATCTTGAAGCTTTATTTAGGGTTCTTGGATTTAAGAACTTGATTTCTTAGTTTCCTTAGAAAGAAAGTAATGAAAATTGATGTTCTTGGGAGGAGAGGGTTTTTTTTGAGAGGAAATAGGAGTAGATGGGCAAATAATTCCCTAACTGGTGTTTTAATTTATGATTTGACGAATTGGGTTGAGGGGATAAGACATAATTTCCCCTCAGGCAATTAAATTCATAGCTGGATTACGGATTTGTAACACCCCGAGAGTATACCCTAGACGCCACATGGCACTTACGACCCCGAAGGACCACAAGCTAACCCATGACTTATATCTTCTATGAGCACTAAATAGTAATACAGAAAAAAATACAGAATTAGGCCAAATTTCCATAAGCTTCAAAATCTAAATACTGATAAATAATACCATCTGGAAAAACATCTAAAAGATAAACACTTTCTGAATATGTCTAGTCTGAAAGCCTATAACTGAACTGTTTGAATATGGAGTTGATGGGATAAACCCCAAACTATCTCCAACTACTGAACTACTAATAAACTAAAATAAATTATATCCCCAATAGATAAGGACTCATTACTAAATTTGCAACTACTGACTGGAGCTGTCTAAACGCGGTCGGGATATTGAGCATCCGAACCTATGATATGAGACATCATAGCGCAAAGAAAGAGTATGCGGTCAGTACATATAATGTACTAGTAAGTTAGATGAGGTAAGGCTGAATGCAAAGGTTCACATGCATGAACAATAGCTGACTAATTAATATAGAGTAACTAAATGTAAGAGTCTTGTATAACTGATATAATGAAAATAACTGAGTATGCAACACTGTACATATACGTATAGACTGTAACTGGGCTTTTCTAAAGTTGAGTACTGAGTTTTGATAACTGAGTAACTGATATATGAAGTGAACGATAACTCATTTACTAATACTGACAGTCCTAATTCTGTAGAACTGAACTGAGTTCTAAACTGAAGACTGAAACTAAAACTGTGGGAGGTAATCATCTAACCAACATGCCCCAAATAAGATAAGATAACTGAGTTGGGTTCCAATTTGTAACCCCAATTGAAAAGCTGTTAGCACCGTTCCACGGTTACTAACAACTGCTATGGAGTCAGTCCTAACTAACGAGTAACCCCTGAGATCAGTCCTAAACTAACGGGTGATCCCTGAGTATGTCAGTCCTATCGAATGGGTGATATCTCATAACCTACGCTGGCTACGTAGTTCTGGAACATAGGGATTATTTCTAGGGACCCAGTCCTAACTAACGGGTAAGCCCCCATCTCTAGGATCACTCGGTGCTGAATCTTACTCTTAACTGAAAGACACTAAACTAACTATACTGAACTGGACTAGACTTATACTGAGTTTACTAAGTTTTCCTGAGTTCTGTAACTGACTGAATTCTACTTAGTTCTATGACTGACTAAGAGTACTACTGGTTGTTACATGACTGATACTATTCTATAACTGGCACTGGTTCTAGGTGAATAACTAGATTATCGAGTGTTAAATACCCCAGGACTCGATAGCATAAAAAATAAAAAAAGACATAAAATGATCATAAAGGCATAACAATACTTTCTTTTTAACAATGAACTCATTTAGACATTTTATCAAACACTTGATATACATGAACTTGTGCATAAATGATATCACATAATAACATGTCATGCTTTCATTGGTCAAATCACGTAAGCATTTTATCACACACTTGTAGGGCATAAACTTGTACATGATTGGGACCAAATAATAACATGTCATGATTCCAGTATTTACTTCACATAGGCAATTTATAAAACACTTGGGGAGCATGTATGTAACTCCCGGAGTATGTATACTAGACGCTACACAGTGCTTATAATCCCGAAGGACCACAAGCTAACCCATGACTGGTACCTGCTGCAACAAATGAATAATAATACTGTAATATGCAAAAATTAGCAAGAAAACATCCCTTAAGGTTCAATACCAAAATAAAACTAAATACGGTATAGTGATACTAAAACTGAAACAACAATACTGAAAATTGAACAACTGTCTGAAAATACTTTAGTCTGAAAAGCCTCTAAACTATCTAAACTATGGAGTTGATGGGACAAGTCCCCAAATAACTCTGACTAATGAAAAAAATACTTAAATACTGAAAACAACCATGTCCTCAAACTATGAGGACTCACCACTACTCTGATTGCTGAAAATCTGAACTGCTAAGGGTGCTCTGGAGCCCATGAGTCTGAACCTATGATATAAGACAACATAGTGCTAAAGAAAAGAATGTGTCAGTACTTTGAATGTACTGGTATGCTCAGTGAGGTAGGATAAAATTCATGGGTTCATATGCATGAACAATACTAACTAAATAACATAAGTATGACTGAATGAGAGTATATGCATGAATACTCATACTGTAACTGAGATCGGGATAGTACTGAATACTGATTAACTGATGTCTGAATTTACTGATACTGTATTACTGATAACTGAAAGACTATATCTGACAGCCATGATTCTGTGGAACTATATTAAGTTTTGTACTAAATGGAGTGACTATATCTGATAGTCCTGAATCTCTAGAACTAAACTGAGTTCTTTTCTGAGACTGAGACTAAAACTGAAACTGTGGAAGGTAATCATCTAACCAAGATACCCCTCTCTGAACTAATTGGGGTACAAACTATAACCCCAGTTGGAAGGGTGTCAATACCGTGCCACGGGTAGAGACAAGCTGTGAGTTAACCCTCTCTGACTGGAAGCTCTTTCGTTAACCCTTGCTGGTAGAAAAACTCAAATGAGATGTATCATGCCTCACAGTATCTGGCAGAAAGCTATCTCAACCTACGCTGTCTATGTAGTTATGTAATGCAAGGATTACTAGTATGGGTCAAACCCTCTGTTGATAGGAATGCGCCCATCCCTAGGTTTGCTCAATGCTGAATCCTACTCCTAACTGAACACTGAACTAATTTTTTGTCTGTACTAGACTTGACTAAATTGTTACTGATATTACTGTTTGACTAAAATAAATTGAATTCATTGATTTTCGTGGACTGATGGAATACTACTGAATTCTGCTAACTGACAGAGTCTACTCAGGTCCTATCTGAGTACTGTGACTGAATTACGAACACTATTGAGATTTCTTGGGTTTCTGTAACTTGCTAAGTTCTAATGATGGAGTCACTACTGATATTTCTTTATTACTGACACTGTCTCTAAGTAAACAACAAAATTGTTGGGTATTAAACACCTAGGGTTTTTGTTCTTGGGAAATTTGTGAAAGAATGAATATAATTGCTCTCCAAAGAGTTTGATTTTCTGTTTTCGGGGATAAAGGGCATGGGAAAAGACCTAATTAACCTTGAGGGTGCGGTCTTTTAATTCCTGTAAACTATTTTACATATGCACAGGACGGCGCGCTGTATCATTGACATCAACATAATAGCCAACGTGCTTCATCGAGTCCATGTCGGTATACTGGAATTAGCACTGAAGCTGGTGAAAAACTATCTTATCAACGTGATGGTCAATGTGATGCATCAAGATCTCATTGACCCATAATTTTGGGCACTCAAACATGGTCTAAACGAGGTCCAAAAAATCCAAAACGTGTTCGAGAACCTCTACTGACATTCTTGATCAGGAATTAACTCAAATATCAATATTTAAAGAATGTAAAAGTTCATGAAATGAGATTTCCAACTTTCAAAGGATAAAATGTCACTAAGTCTGAATTCTTAGTTAATATATTCTAAGTTTGGGACCCTTATCAAGCTTAAAGGACTAAATTAAGCTAAGAATTTTGCAGGGTCTTATATTATATCCCCCCTTGCGATCATTCGTCCTCGAATAAGACTGGCTAAGATGAGAAAAATTGGTAGACTAAACTTACTTACTGGACATAAATATCCTAAACACGATTATATAACTAACATAAATGACATACTAATTTCATACTGAACATGCATATCTGATGCATAAATACAAGGCAGAACTTACTTATGAACGCATGATTGTATATACAATGGTAACTTTTTCTAAGCTGGTAATGGAAAATCTGATCATGAAACTAAATAATCTTAAGGAAAAACTATTACTTAGGCTAAAAAATACTGATGAACCCAAGATTTTTGGAGTATGCATGAACGGGAACATGAGAACACAACTGATACTAAAACATCATACATAAACTGAATATCGTGAATTGAATTGAGTCCCCTTGAATAAGTGGCTTACGATTGAGATTGGAACTTGAGGGTCAACTTATGAGTACCCACTACTCTAAACTAGATTCGTTACATGAAGAAATTGAGAGGTTTAGGACATGAGATATTGGGGTTATCATGTATCTCCCCCTTGGTACATTATGACCCTCGAAGAATACAGACTTGGCTGAGATACTGAGGAAAACTGGGGAGATGCACAAGGCACCTACTAACTAAATCGTGACTGAATATCTGGGGACTAAAACTGAGACATGATACATGAATTGAGATGACCACGCAAATACCTGGTTGGTCTATCTTAGAATAGTTACATTCATGAGACTTCAGATAGTGCGACTAGATAGAAAACCACACCACCCGAATTTGTTCGTCTGAGTGCTAAAATGAATTGCTAGCTTTACGGACTAACTCATATTGAAAACTTATTCTTGACTGGAGCTTTTTCTCTGACACTTTTTTATTGAGTTGACAACAACTTTAGAGAGCAAGGAAAGCTTGGCATTATCTGAATAAGACATAACAACGTGGCTAGAATTTAATAATATGATGCGAGGCCTACGAATCATCATCAAATATAGAGGGACTAAGACTTATGCACTGCAACTACAAATTTTCAAGGTTAGACATATCCCTTGAATGCTCTTTTAACTATACTCTCCACCTTAGTACGCCACTTTACTTGGGACTACTGAAAAAAATCTTTGCATGAGCGTTGTGCACGAATGCATAAGCATACTAACTCATCTGATTAACTTAATAAATGAAAGCCGAATACTAGGTCTGCTATACTAACTTGTACTTAGTATGAATAACTGGACTTAAACTATGGATAATCATGTATACGAGGTAAGGACAGATTGGGTAATATGAGATAACTGAGCATAAATTTGTGAAAGTTGTCTTATTTGAGATTGCAAGATCAAGAGAATGACATGGTTCTGAAATATTCTGTAAACTAAGGTACTAAAATACTAATAACTGTGTAACTAAAACTGTACGCCATGGTCGAGCAAACCTGAAATTGAATTGAGTTTTTGATCTAGTTACTAGACTGAGACTAACCCTACAACTAAGATTGTAACTAAGACTACGATTCTGATGGTAACTCGGACTGAACACACTGTAAGGCATGAGTACAAAAGTCATGAGATGGATGACCTGAGTTTGGAGTTTCTATGTTCATGGAACATGATTCATACTACTGAGTAAACTGGAACTCCTCATACTAGGAACTGGAAATGCACATGATTCTGTGGAAAGTGTGTGAATATAATCTGTGTTCATGGAGATGAGACGTAAAACATGCGTAGGTATCGTGATGACTGAAGTACAAAAATTTTCACTAAGGCAAAGGTGGGTTGGGAATCATTCCCATACATTACTTTTCTACACATACTAAAATTACTACAGATATTTGGAAGCCTGACTTCCTAAGATATCATAACTGGACAGTTCTTGTATACCCATCGAGCTATCATAGACTGACCCACTGGGGTGGAGGCTGGGAAAGGTTTTGTTAATATTTGGTTTGACTTTAAAGTTAACTTCTATGAAAAGAGTTACAAAAGATAAAGAAGCTCCTGGATCTAATGATACATAAATATGTAAATGGTAGGTCTATAAAGTACCAATGACCGTATCAGGGGAACTTTCCCGATCTTTCCTGGCATGAAGTGATAAAGCCAATTTGGGCGCTACCTACTGGCGACACTGGAAGTGTCACCCTACTGATTTGGGCGATCGGACTGAGCTGAAGGATGGCTGTGCTGACTTTGTAGACCAGCCTTAGGAAAGTCTCAGACTCAGTGATCTGACTCGCCACATCCAAAACACACATCACTTTTGGATCTACACATACCCTTATGATTCTTACCACATTGTTTTGCAAAGAGGATTAGTACAAACACCGCTTGCACTACTCTAGGTTTTGGAGCCTGGATCCCTATCATAACTGTCATTCCTGAACCTTGGTACTAGTGTGCTAGTTGAGGATGCAACTGGGTCTAAAAACTTTTGACTACACCGAGAACGGTTATAACTCTCTGACCTTGGCCGGACAAAACTAAATCTACCCATTCTGGCTCTCTTATTTGCACTCTATTACTTCGTAAGTTTCTATTACTCAATCTATTAAGCATGGATTATAAGCATAGATATGTCTATCTCCCTAATCAATATCACAGTCCTGCACTTCTTAACTATTATACCTGATACCCTAGACACAAACTAGCTCATTCTGGATCTATTGTCTACTACTACATGGGGAGCATACCTGGTTAACTCAGTAAACTTGAGGGAATATTCTTTCACACTCATACAAACTTGCCTGATATTGATGAACTCTAACACCTTGGCTTCTTTCAGCTCTAAGGGGAAGAATATCTAAGAAGGCCGTCGTAAACTTTTCCTGTTCTATGGGCCCTGCATCTGCACCCCTGTCTACCTTCCACTGCTTAAACCACATATGGGATACATCTTAAAGATGATAGGTTGCTAACTCTGCACTCTCACTAGAAGTCACTCCCATGATATCTGTGACTTTCTGAACCTGATCGAGGAGCTCCTGTGGATCCTGTTCAGACTTAGAACCTGAGAATAAGGGAGGATTCAGTCGGGTGAAGTCCCGAATCCTAGTTTTAGCAGTATTGGCCAATAGGTTGGCCGGAACAATAGCTGGCCGTTCATTTTGAGTTACGACTAAATTGGCTAGAGTAATGAATACAACCCTAAATTTTGCATGAGAGACGTGCTCGTCCAGGGGATCTTCCTGAACGGGCTAAGGTGCTGACTGATTTTTGGTCCTTCTTTTGTTAGTCCTTTTTGGAGGCATGTTCTGTTAGCAAAAGGAAGAAGTGGATTAGATTGAGAGTTTTACTGGAGCTCTTGCTCACTCGCATGACATGAATACTGAAAGAAGGAAAACTATTCGTAAAACACCTCGTAACCTCCTATCCATAAGTGTGGCATTCAACACACCCATGCACAAGACTCTACTAGATACAACTTTAGGACTTCCTAGGACACTGTTGAACCTTAGGCTTTGATACCAAGTTTTTAAGGCCCTGAATCTATACCTTGGACACTACATAGTGCTCATAATCTCGAAGGACCATAAGCTAACCCCTGAGTGGTACCTGCTGCAATAACTTGATAATAATACTGTAATATGTGGAAATTAGGTGGAAAACATGCCATAAGGTTCAATACTAAAATAAAAATAAATACGGTAAAGTGATACCCAAACTGAAACATCAATACTTAAAACTGAATAATGATAACGCTCAAACTACACTCTTGAATGGGTGTAAGCGATTGTTGTTAATAAAAAACCAAACTAGGTTGGGGTCGAATCCTATAGGGAATAGGTTGTGAACTTCGATTTGTTTACAAAATAATTTACTGGTAGTTTACTAATTCCGAAAATAGGGGTTTAAGTTTCACAGAGAGTCAATTGTCACTTTCAATATTTTAGTGTTTGTAACCAAGATAAATAGGAGACCAGAGTTATGTTCACCATGGGTTTTGGAAATTTACAGATACTAAGTAATGCTTAAGACTCTTGAAGTAAGTAGAAACAACAGAATATCCCTGACGATGATACTATCTGACTTATCTCTCGACCTCACCAGACAATTTATTATCTAATTCTCTAAAACTTAGATAACTTATATGTTTCCAATAGGATTTTATCTCAGGTAGATTAATACAGTTACGACATTAATCATTAAATAGAGGGTTGGTAGCTTTCGAGTCCCTATTGATAATTCACGTCCTCTAGTTTATTTCACTGTTAAAAGAAAATAATCCTAAGGCATAACCTATTGTTTACAACCAATAGATTCAAGTTAAAGCAACAGAATTTCAAGATGTCCTACTACTCTTTGAATCTTTTAAATACCTAGCATTATATAAAACCCTAATCCATGGATCCCATAACTCAAGCTAATAGAATTAGCCGTTCATGATTTGATGAATGAAATAACAAGTTGAATTCATGGTAATATGGATAAACTTACTGATGGATGAAACCCAATAAGTATTTATTCAATTCAATCACAAGATGGAAACCCGCATTAGTTGATAAGTGTTTGGGAAGAAAACAAGAAAAATAACTGATAAAAAAATGAAGTAATTTTATGTGCCACCCTCCAAGTTAATTGTATGATAGTTTCTCCATCATAAAAATCCAAAAAAAGATTCTCGATCATCAAACTCCCAAAAAGAGATCCTATAGAAAACCCTAAAACAAGTTTTTAAATTGTTAATTCTAAATAAGGAAACAAAAATTAAGATTTTAGTTTTCTCTTCAGAATTGTCGACGATGATCTTAACGGCGTGTCAGATGTCTGACGATGTGTGAAAGATATCATCAAAGATTCCAGTGAATTTTTATCTTCTTAGTCTTCTGATGGTAAATCTGACGGCGTGTTAATTAAGTGACGACGCATGAAAATTTTCATCACATCTTCATTGGAAATCATCATGTTCTGCTTCGAGTTGACGACAATTTTGATGCCTTATCACAGTTGTGACGACGCTTCAAAAAGGTTTACACATGTCACTTCAATTCATCATATTCTGTCTACGCTTGATGGTGACTTTGACATCCTTTCACATATCTGACGGAGCTTCAGAAATGTCGTCAGCTTCACTTCAGCTTATTTGCACCAGATTCTAATTGATTTTTTCTTCTTTCCTTTTGTTTCCTCCCCTATCACTCACATATGCATTAACACTATAAAAACAATCAAAAATAACAAAAGTTACTTAAGACTTTGCAATTATTCTGAGTTAAAAGCCTCAAATGTGTTAGCATCTGCTCACATATCAACACCCTTAACTTAAAACAATTGCTTGTCCTAAAGCAACCAAAACATAACTAGGAGTATACAAAGTACAATTCGGCAACTAACTACTCTTATCGGGTCAGAATACATGTACCATCTCCATGATCAATCAAAGTAAAATCAACTGTGTCTAGTATTTGAAAATGACCATGTAACTCACAAGTATCTAGATATGGCAAAAATCTCAGCTATAACAACCTAGCACATACCTAAATTACATTATCCGAACAAAGTAGTTATTACCAATATACCTAGAGTTCCCTCACAATAAAGAAATCCCTTTTTCACTCAGATTCTTATGTATAGACATAGGGATGAACATAAGACTCTCTCAGAATGAAGTTCCAACATTGCGCATCAAATGCCATAGGCTTGCCCTTATAGTAATTACCTAAGTCTTCAGACAAGTTAGTTAGGATCATTATAGGGATTTTCTTAAGCTTGTAACGTAGGCTAGGGGATGGTATGATATTCATGGGTATTTCATAGTGACTACACCTCCTTGGCACTACATTCAATCTTGGGGTTTTAACTTTTGACGTTCTTTTCCTCCCTCTTTTATTTGTCAAGCTTGCTTAAGATGGGTGCTGTCTATTCAAGCATTAGATTAACTTTTTCAGTTTTTCTCTTTTCCTATTTTCTTTGTCACTGAACCCAACTTGTTATTCATTTTCCTTCTTTTACCTCTCTTCATACTCATATTGCATCACGCACCCCTATCGTAGCCACCCTCAACTTAGGTTATTTGCCTAAGTCAAGGTGCACAGTGTCCAAGGAGGGCCAACAGGTTCATTGTGATATAATGGGAATTTGAAAGGTGTACAAGAAAGAATTAGGCTATTTAGGCTCTAAAGGGATCAAGGGATATTATTCACAATTGGATGGTCATTTAATCTAAAATGGGTTAACATGCAAAAATGGCCTATGATCCTTTCCTAACGCCTATCCTATGACTATGGCATGACTAACTGGGTAAGTTCTAGATTCAACGCATAACGGGAACTGAGTAAGACCTTAAACGCATATGGCACACAAGTATATCGCATATCACTACTCATCCGTTTCATGCATGTGTTTTCTACAGGTTATTCATTAACCATATTAATGCCACAAATAGATACACAGTGGTCACAATGGATGCAATCCACACAGTACACAACAAATCAGACCACTAGAGAGGTACTCAAAAATCACAAAATAAGCTAACTGCCTCAAGTACTTGTACTACTCCTACTTATCTACAGAACATGTTACAACAACAGTTTTCCTACACCCTCAACTTAAAATCAAGAAATAAAAAGCATTAAGGGTTAGGATATACTTGAAGACAGTCAAGCCTATGGATCCTGGATCTCCGACCCTGCTACTGCATCATCTACTGTCTTTCCCACACTCGTAGCATCTACCTTTGTAGTAGATGAAGCCTGGCTCGATGAAGCACCTGCAACTCTAACTCTGATAGCTGCTTCCCATTTTTCCGTGTCAGCCAGAAACTCTAATCTTTCCCTTTTCAATTCTTCCTTCGCTGCCTTCTTCTTTGCTTTCTTTTTAGTTTTTCTCTCCTCTTCACTATCTGACTCATCTCTCTTGTTCTTGACTTTCTTTTCCCCTTTTTTCTTTTTTTTTCTTTGGGGAATCCACAGTAAGATCAAGGATAGGAATTTCTTTCTCTACATAATGCATGGCTGATCCTGTTCGCACCATAATTTGGTGCTGCTGCAGCATCCCAACCTCAGCCTTCACCTTGTCCAATGCATCCCTGAAAGTGGAAAGATCAGCACCTGTCATCTCTTTTACCCGGGCATCGAATCTGTTCTCTAGATCTGCTACCCGCCCAGGCAAAGTCATGAAAGGTTCAAGTGCAGCCTTGATTCTTTTATCCACAGCAGCAACAAACTATTTGGCGAAGGCCTGTAGTTGTACCTCGCACCAATTTGCTTACCTAGCCACCTTCCTGATATCAATCGACTGAAATGCAAAACCTGTTGCTGCTGGAGGAATTGAGGTAGTCGTCTCACTTTGAGGCACTGATCCTGCCTGAGATGAATATGCTGGTGGTGGTGGTATAGCTTCAGAGCCTTGCACCCCCACATCTGGTGCTGAAACAGTCTCAGTGACTGGAGGATCTGCTGCGCCAACTGTATCTCGATCAAGTTAGAAGTTCGACTGAATTTGATCTTTTCTGATAGGGTTCTGGGTATTCTTGGCATGTAAATCAACATAAATACCTGAAATCTCAAGTACATTAGCTGCTTTACACAACCTAGTGATTAGATATGGGAATGGATATGCAGCATTGGGTCTTGCGAGCCGAATCTTGATATCTTCCGCTATAATTTCTCCAAAATCCAAGGGAGTTCTATCTATCAAGCTTGCAACAAATATTTCTCAATCATCCCCCAATATGTTGTCTCCCTCGGTGGGTATCATATGAATCTGTACTAAACCCCACCAAAATATTATCTCTGAATTTGGAGAGGCTTTGGTTATCTTTTCTGTAGGATTATTCAGCCACTCAAGTTCCCCATCTTCTATGAGAGTCGCTATCCATTTGCTCTGATTTTCTCAATGCTTCAACCGGGTATAGAAGGTAGGTGACGTGACTCGTGGGACGAAGGCTAGCCCATGAAGAAACCTATTTATGGTGGCGTCTGATACATCCACCCTCATTCCATATATAACAACATTGGTCAGTAGAGGCTTACCTGAAGTTCTATACCCTTCTTTGCACATATTTTCCACCGTAGCTTTGTAGTTCATATAGAACTCCCAGAATAACATAGGACAGTAAACACCGCTTCCCCTAGTAATCCACTCCAGGCCATAATCCTTGAGTTTTTGCATTACCTCAGGGTATCTGATCAACCCTGTAGTCATAATCTTCTTCTCCTCTAAAATTGGCCTTCGAGTAGTTCTTCGATCTGTTCTGTGAAGTCCGTCCCAAAAGATTGTTTCAGCTCAGGGATTTTCCATCTCATATTGTTCCTAATCTCGGGGTTTTTTAATTTCACCAAAGTTCCCCATACTGGAAAATCATTATCACCTTGCTTCTACGATGATGGTGATTTAAACTCAGTTTTTTCAGCTGCAGGCTTCAAAGAACCGTCATTTTCAGATTCTTGTTTGGTGTCCTCTGACTCCTGCTCAGTGTGTTCTGATCCTTGTTCCCTTGATGCTTACTCAGATAAGGTTGTTACCTCAGTATCATTAGTATCTTCTACCTCAATAGGCTTAGGTGGAGGTGGTATCTTTAGACCAGTCCTCTTTCTAGTCCATCTGAGCAATGGTTCTTCGTGTTCATAGTCAGAGTCCTCATTCACAAGTTGCGGAGGTACACTCTCTTTAGCCATTTTCTTTGGTGTAGTTGGATTCTTTTTCTTAAGTTCTATGCTCAGTTCTGCAACAACATAGATATCCTCAATTAGTGTCCATAATCAAACAAGAGAATAAAAGGATCACCTCAGTTTAACCTCATTACTATTTTTAGTTCAAAGATTTGACAACCTTTCTGATTTGCCGTCACAAGTGTGATGGAGCTTCAAAGGCGTCGTTAACCTTATCCAAAATCTACAATATTTCCCAAATTTTGATGGCATTTTTGAAAAGCCATCACACTGGTGCAAGGCCGTAAAAGTTGTCGTCAGACAAAATTACCACTTCCAATTCCTTTTTACTTGATTTTTCATCTACCATTATTCTCAATTTCAACTTAGGTCATGTGATTCAACTGAAATTTCAATCAAATTGTACCTCATGACCCTACAAACCCTAGTTTTTGAAGTAGCTTGAAACATGTTGATGGGGTCATCTCATTCCTTTGAAACAAAGGTTTCTTGTATTTCATAATTTCTCCAAAGAAAGATGAAGTTAAAGTTTTTCTTATACCTGAATGTCGACTCTTAGTTGATGTACTTCGAGCATTTAGAATTATGAGTGAGAAAAGACTGTAATGAGATAGAGGTAAGGTTTCTTGACTTAACTCTCAAGCTTCAACTTATAAGGAAAGTATTAAAATTATGCCTTAGATGGAAATAACTTTGAAAAAGGAAGGGAAATAATTCACCAAGGAAAGAAAACCAAAGCTGAAAAAAATGTATCTGTAGTATGCAGGAATGTGAACAGTTGTTGCTGGGTCAGGATACTCAAATTTTTAAACTGGGCCCAACTCGTTTGATGGAAGTTTTTATGGCCTATTAGAGATCGTACGTCGCTTCAAAATTGTCGTCAGCCTTAACAGTATAAGTCTTTGACTTGATTATTTTGATGACGTTTCTCATGGCTTGTCATACTTTTGACAGACTGTCAAAATTAACGTCAACCTTCTCAAGATGAATGCAACCAGTTCACATCTTTTGTACAACTCTTAGCTACAAAAATTAACAACATTAGTGCAACAAAATTAAAACTTTGGGATGCCTCCCAAACAGTGCCTGGTTTAACATCGCGGCACGACTTGGTTATCTCTTGACTACTCAGACTTTGTCAAGATACTGTATCGATACCTCATTACCATTTTCATGGAATACATCTACAACCGAGAAGATATTCATATCCTCTACTTCTTTCATAGGAGGATGCATTTTGAATCTGGCCTCCTTTTTTCCATACCTGAACCTTAGCTCATTAAGCTCCATATCAACTAGTACTCTTCCCGGGGCTAACAGTGGTCTACCCAAAATGATGGTTACCTCAAAATTAATATCACAATCCAATATCACAAAATCTGCAGGCAGAATAAAGTCATCCATCTCTACCGGCACATCATGCAATATACCAACTGGTCATTTCACCGATCTGTCTGCCATCACAAGACGCATCGTTGTGGGGGTAGGTTCCACCAATCCAAGTTTCTAGTAGATATAATGTGGCATCAAATTAATACTTGCTCCAAAGTCACATAAAGCTTTGGTAAACTTCATGGACCCAACTGTGCACGGTATAGTAAATGCTCCAGGGTCAAGCTTATTCTGTACTAAGGATTATGAAGAAACAACACTACAGTGGTAGATGTTGTCCACCGGATAATAGCTTACCTTCCGCTTCTTTGTTAACGATTACTTCATAAATCTAAAATTGGTTGGTATTTGCTCAAGTGCCTCCATCAATGGCACATTTACTGTCAGTTGTTTCAGTATTGCTATGAATTTACTAAATTTTTCATTATCTGCTTTCTTCCTCAATCTCTGAGGAAAGGAAGGTGGTGGTCTTGGCATTTCTTTCAATACTACTTCCCCTTTCTTTTCATCTTCTTTCTTTGAAATATCAAAAAAACCATCTAGCTTCTCAGACTCCACTGGATTTCTTCCTTCTAATTCATCAATACTTACCTCATTACCCATAGATTTTCCCACAGGAGGGCCACATAACATCTTACTACTTCGAGTGGTAATCGCCATCGAGAGCCATCAGTCCGCGGGTTTTGAACCGTATCACTAGGTAAAGTACTAGCTTTTTTCTGGTTCAGTGTAGTAAAAAGTTGGCTCATCTGTTGCTCCAACAGCTTAATAGAAGCAGAGTGTGAGCTAACCAACTGACTGAGGGTAGAAAACTCACTCTTCATAGTAGTTACCCCCGAGTTAGTAGCTTCAACTCCCTTTAACAACTTTTCCATCATGTCCTCCATGGACATCTTGCCAGAACTAGTTGTTACAGTATCCCGACTTCCAGGAGGAACATACAAACCAGTCCTGTCATTATTGTTTCTCCAGTGTCCCTGCTCCCTATCGTTATAATCAGGCTTGTCATAGAAATTCCAACCTTATTTCCTTTGGCTATTGCCTCGAAAACCCCCTGATTACTCATACATTTTGCCTCCGCATCAGCACCTGCAGAAATAGTACCCTGAGATTCCACCACTTTAACTATTTCAGTCTTACCGGATAGCAAGTGCTTGGCTAGAAAGTCTATCTGCTTCTTCAAATGAGCTATGTCCTGATCTCTCTCTTCATCCCTTCTACGCTGCTCTGCAGTTATACCACAAGCCACAGTCGGGATAGCCACCATAGAATCCTTAGTGTGCCAAGCCCGACTCTGTTTGTTCATTCTATTCAGCATGTCAGAAGCATCTAGAAAAGAAAGGTCAATGAACGAACCACCTGCAACGTTGTCAAAAATTTTCTTTGTCACAAAGTTGAAAGATCGATACAAAGTCTCCATCAAGTGCAATTCCATCATGTTGTGGTTCAGAAATTGTTCAAGTTTCTTCTTAAATCTTTCCCAGGTTTCGTGTAATGCATCAGTCGGGAACTGTCTGAAGTTTGTAATTTTATCCCTCAACTGTACCCTTCTAGAGGGTGAAAAGAATCATTCTAGGAAAGCATCTTTCAACTGTCTCCATTTGGTTATATAATTAGGTTCTAGTTAATTCAACCATATTGTTGCCTCTCCAAACAGAGACAATGAAAACAACCTCAACCTGATCGCATTCTGGCTCACTCCTGGATTGTCAAAGGATTTGAAAATGGTGATGAAGTTCATTAAATGTATGTTTGGATCATCACCAGGAAAGCCTCCAAATAAACCCTTCAGATTCAGGAGTTGGATCATGGTACTTGTTATGCTGAATTTTACACCTGGTGCCAACGGTGGAGGAATGATAGCACCCGTTGCACCGACTCCATCCATTCCTTCATCATCTTCATCAGCCTCATATTGAATAGGCTGTTGACCATATTTTCCACGGACTGGACAATTTCTATTGACGTTTCACTGCACTGGTGCAGCAACTTACTTAGATCTCCTTGGGTTTTGAGGATTCAGCAATTCCTCATCACCCAAGTCTTCATCATCAGGGTTCTGGTGATGTGCTTGTTGACCTAAATTTTTCACATTCACCTGAGCCCTGGCCAAAGAAACTAGTCTCTCTGCTTCCTGTTGTTCAGCCATTATCGCTATCAACTGAGGTTCCAGGTTGATTGGTAATAGCGGTTCTACGTAACTTCTTGTTTTTGGCATAAACAACACAACACCTAAAATAGACAAAAACAACAAATAAATGTAAATCAAGGAAACTTAACTATCAGCAAATATTTGCACAAAAACTTTTAGTCTACAATCATATTCCCCGGCTACGGTGCCATTTTTGATAACGCTCAAACTACACTCTTGAATGGGTGTAAGCGATAGTTGTCAATATGAAACCCAACTAGGTTGGGGTCGAATGCCACAGGGAATAGGGTGTGAACTTCAATTTATTTACGAAATACTTTACTGGTAGTTTATTGTATCCAAAAATGGGGGTTTAAGTTTCACAGAGAGTCAATTGTCACTTTCAATATTTTAGTGTTTGCAACCAAGATAAATGGGAGACCAAAGTTATGTTCACCATGGGTTTTTAAAATTGACAGATACTAGGTAATTCTTAAGACTCTTGAAGTAAGTAAAAACAACAGAGTATCCCTGATGATGATACTATCTGACTTATCTCTCAACCTCACCAGATAATTTATTATCTAATTCTCTCAAACTTAGATAACTTATCTATTTTCAATAGGATTTTATCTCAGGTATATTAATCCAGTTACGACATCAATCATCAAATAGAAGGTTGGTAATTTTCGAGTCCCTATTGATAATTCACGTCCTCTAGTTTATTTTCCTATTAAAAGCAAATAACCCTAAGGCATAACCTATTGTTTGCAACCTATAGATTAAAGTTAAAGCAACAAAATTTCAAGATGTCCTACTACTCTTTGAATCCTTTAAATACCTAGCATCATATAAAACCCTAATCTATGGATCCCATAACTCGGGCTAATAGAATTAGCCGCTCATGATTTTATGAACGAAATAACAAGTTGAATTCATGGTAATATCGATAAACTTACTGATGGATGAAATACAATAAGTATTTCTTCAATTCAATCACAAGATGGAAACCCACAATAGTTGATAAGTGTTTGGTAAGAAAACAAGTAAAATATCTGATGAAAAAAATGAAGAAATTTTACGTGTCACCCTCTGAGTTAATTGTTTGATAGCTTCTCCATCATAAAAATCCCCAAAAAGATTCTCGATCTTCAAACTCCCAAAAAGAGATCATCTAAAAAACCCTAAAATAAGTCTTTAAATAGTTAATTGTAAATAAGTAAACAAAAATTAAGATTTTTGTTTTCTCTTTGGAATAATCGATGACAATGTTGACGGCGTGTCAGATGTCTGACGACGTGTGCAAGATATTGTCAAAGATTCCAGTGAATTTTTATCTTCTGAGAATTCTGACGATAAATCTGACGGGGTGTCAATTAAGTGACGACGCGTGAAAAATGTCGTCACATCTTCATTGGAAATCATCATTTTCTACTTCGAGTTGACGACAATTTTGAAGCCTTATTACAGTTGTGACGGCGCTTTAAAAAGGTCGTCACACGTGACTTTAATTCTTCAGATTCTATCTACACTTAAAGGTGACTTTGACAGCCTTTGACATATCTGACGGAGCTTCAGAAATTTTGTCAGCTTTACTTCAGCTTATTTGCACCAGATTCTAACTGATTTGTTCTTCTTTCCTTTTGTTTCCTCCCCTATCTCTCACATCTGCATTAAGACAATAAAAAAAATCAAAAATAACAAAAGTTGCTTAAGACTTTGCAATTATTTTGAGTTAAATCCTCAAATATGTTAGCATCTGCTCACACATCAAACAATTGTCTAAAAATACTCTAGTCTGAAAAGCCTCTAAACTGTCTGAAGTATGGAGTTGATGGGACAAGTCCCCAACTAACTCTATCTACTGAAAAAATATTAAAATACTAAAAACAACCATGTTCTCAAACTATGAAGACTAAACACTACACTGAGTACTGAAAATCTAAACTACTAAAGGTGCTTTGGAGCCTGTGCGTCTGAACCTATGATATAAGACATCATAGCACAAAAGAAAAGAATGCGTCATTACTTTGAATGTACTAGTATGCTCAGTGAGTTAGGCTGAATGCATGGGTTCATATGCTTGAACAATACTAACTAAATAACATGACTGTAACTGAATAAGAGTACATGCATGAATATGTATACTATAACTGAGATCGTGATAGTACTAAATACTAAACGTGAATATTGATTAATTGATTTCTGAGTTTACTGATACTATATTGCTGATAACTGAATGAATGTATCTGATAGCCCTGATTCTGTTGAACTATAATGAGTTCCGTACTAAATTGAGTGACTATATCTAATAGTCTTGAATTTGTAGAACTGAACTGAGTTCTATTCTGAGACTAAGACTGTGAGAGATAATCATCTAACCAACATTCCCCTCTCTAAACTAATTGGGTTCCATCCTGTAACCCCAGTTATAAGGGTGTCAATACCGTGGCACGAGTAGAGACAAGCTATGAGTTAACCCTCTCTGACAAGAAGCTCTTTTGTCAACTCTTGCTGGTAGGAAAACTCAAATGAGATGTATCAACCCTTATAGTATCTGACAGGAAGATATCTCAACCTACAATGGCTACATAGTTCTATAATGCAGGGATTGCTACTAAGGGGAAAACCCTCTATTGACAGGAATGCCCCCATCCCTGGTTTTTCTCGGTGCTAAATCTTACTCTCAACTGAACTGACACTGAATTGATTTCTAGTCTGTACTAGATTGGACTAAATTGTTACTTCTATTACTATTTGACTGAACTAAATTAAATTCACTGAGTCTCGTGGACTGATGGAGTACTACTGAATTCTATTAACTGACTGAGTCTACTGAGGTCTGATCTGAGTACTGTTATTGAATTACGAACACTACTGAGATTTCCTGGGTTTTTGTAACTGGCTGAGTTCTACTGATTGAGTTACTACTGATATTACTTCAAAACTGACACTGGCTCAAAGTAAACAACTAAATTATTGGGTATTAAATACCCCTAGGACTCGATAGCATGAAAATAAAGCATCACATGATCTTGCTTAGCATAAGCATGCACATTGAATTCATAATGCATCTATAGAGACATCTTATCAAACTCTTGCATGATATTACTTGCAAATAAGCTAGCATGACATGATTTCTTTACCTTATTAGTTCACATGAACAATTCATCAAGCACTTGGTGAGCATACATATGCACATAACACTAAACAACAAAGTAGACATCATAATTCAAATCCTCATTGACAATTTCAAGGGTTTTACATAGAGCGTTATGATATTACTTACATATCAATTAACCTCACATGAAACGTATCATAAAACATGGATTAAAATCCCAATTAATCCTTATAAACATAAACATAATCAAACCCAACATGGAATTCACAAAATCCATAAACTTGATGTTTAAAAATAGTTTCTTGGACTCCAAGGGTGGAAGGGACCCTTGGATGAATACTTCACATTCCTTAGTTGATGAATTTTGGATAGTTAATGGTGAGTTCTTGAGTTCTTGATTTGAACTTTGAACACCTAGGGTTCTTTTTCTTGGAAAATTTGTGAAAGAATGAATATAATTTCTATCCAAAGGGTTTAATTCCATATTTTGGGGGATGAAAGGCAAGGGAAAAACACCTAATTAACCCTGAGGACGCGGCCTTTTAATGCCTGCAAACTGTGTTACTGACGCGCAGGCCAACACGCCGTGTCATTGGCATCGATGCAATAGCCAATGCACCACTTTGAGTCTGCGTCGATTCACTAGAATTTGCACTAAACCTAGTGAAAAACTATCTCATCAATACGATGGTCGATGCGACGTGTCAAGATCACATCGACCTACTATTTTAGGCACTCAAACATGGTCTAAACGAGGTTCGAAAAATTCAAAACTTGTCCGGGAACCTCTACTGACATTCCTGATCATGAATTAATTCAAATATCAACATTTAAAGGATGTAAAGGTCATGAAATAAGATTGCCAACTTTTGAAGGCTAAAATGGCACTAAGTCTGAATACTTAGTTAATATATTCTATGTCTGGGACCCCTAACAAACTTAAAGGACTGAATTAAGCTAAGAATTTTGCGGGGTCTTACAATGGATTATTTCATGATAATGGCCAAAACATGAGCATCATGATACATTAATCAATATGTAAACTAAAGAGTTTATTAATATAATCACATATTCATCACACATGCTATTCAATTTCAGGAACTTGCACTTAAATCATGGATAGAAACCAAACTAATATCATGAACATGAATTCAATCTAATTCAAACATGGAAGTTTATAATTCAACAATATTGTAGATTTAGAAATGGATTCATGTACTCTATGGGTGAAAGAAACCCATAGATTAACACCTAACATACATGGCCTTATGAATTTGAGAGGATTGATGGCGAGATTTCTTGAAATTTGATCTTGTATTTGAGAGATAGGGTTTTAATGGAGGGAAATTTGATGAAAAATAAGCATATTTTGCTTAATTTAAAGATTAATCTTTTGTTTACATGGTTTGGGGGCTTAATGAAAGACAAGATTACCATTGGGATTTAAAATCCCATAATTGAAATGCCGATTAAGGCCTCACCGTGATGCGGTCAGTGGGTCATCATGATACCCACCGTGACGCGGTGGAATTGCGGTGACTCTCTGGATTATGAAAATTCCTGTTTTGGGATTCACCGCGACACGGTGCAACCACGATGACCCTCTGGAATTGACAAATCCCAAACTGGCCTTCATCGTGATGACATGCTCATTGCGATACTCACCGCGACGCGGCCTAATCGCGGTTTGCTACTGTTTTGCAAATTCGAATGCGGTCCAATCCCTTTTCAAAAATCCTAGAACTTACCTGAAACAAACTATTTTCTAGCTTTTAAGTGTTACAAGTACGTATTAAAGGTTGGACTCAGCTAGAAATTTTTGGGGTATTACAGAGGTATGTCAATATCTCCCCCTTGGGAACATTCATCTTAGAATGAGACTGATTAAGATGAAGAACACTGATAGACTGAGTTTACACATTGAACATGTACACTGAAACATGACTGAACTAATTCATGAATGCTTAACATTATATGTAATGGTAAGGAATACCAAGTTTACAACTGTAACTGAATCATGGACCTGAGTAAATCTAAAGAAGACTGTCACCTTAGACTAAGAATACTAATGAACCTGAGGTCATTTGCTGAACATGTATGAATGGGAACATGAGAACATGACTGAGTTTGAAATATGATAAATGAACTAAATATCATGAACTGAACTGATTCCTTGAAAATATATGCCATGCCATGGGAATGGTCACACGATTGAGATTGGAACAAGAGAGTCCACTTATGAGTACCTGTTACACCAAACTAGATTCGTTACGTGAAGAGAAACTGAGAGGTTTAGCATACAAAAGCTCGGGGGTTATAGTGAATCTCTCCCTTGGGAAATTATGTCCCCCGAAGAATGCTGACTTGGCTGAGATACTGAGGAAAAGCTGAGACGATGCACGGGGGAACCTATGAAATGAATCGTATTGAGTCTTTGGGGTCTGAAACTGAGTCACTACATATGAACTAGGCTAAACTCGTAACTACTAGGATGCTCCATCTTGGAATGGGCTTATTCGGAAGACTTCAGATAGGGTTACTAGGCGGAAAGATGGGAAACCATACAAACTTGTCTGCCTGACTGCTAAACTGAATTCATGGCTTTACGAACTAACTTATACTAAAAACTTATACTCAATTAAAGTATTTCTTGACACTCGTTATATAAAGTTCTGCTGACTTTAGGGAGAATAGAACTCTTAGCATGGTCTAAATGATACATCTAAATAAAAAGTCACAACATGGCTAAAATTCTATAATATGAGCACTAATAGCTCTACCTACGGAGGTCTGATCTGGACTGAATTCTCCCACTATGTTCAAGCCTACTCAAATCTTGAAAATGCATTTAGCCTCTTACTTATCATCATGATATTCAAGCCTATCTTCATAACTACAGCCTCATGTAAAACTAGCATGTAATAATATTTTCTTAACATAAAACATTTACTCTCTCCCTTCTAAGCAACTGCTCACCACTACATCATTCATCAGGAGAGTTCACTGAAGGTTAAAGCATGAGGACTTAAAACATGAATGGACACTATACTGAACTTGATATTTAACTAAGGCCTGAGGAATATATCATCAACATCCTAGATTTTATCAAGAGGTCTAAGCTAAAGATATAAATGACATAGTCTAATTTAACTGATCATTAGGAGTATAGCATAAGTCATGGAAACAGAGCACACTATAAGGCATGAGTACATGAGTCATAAGCTGCATGACCTGAGTCTGGAGTTTCTGTGTTCAGGAAACGTGATTCGTAACACTGAGTGAACTTGAACTACTCATACTAGGAACCGTAAGCGCATATGATTTTTGGTAACGTGCACGAATAGGAGCTATGGTCATAGAACTGACATGTACTACGTGAGTAGATATCGTGATTGGTAAAGTGCAATACTTTGCACTTAGGTAAGGATGGGTTGGGAATCAAACTCTCCCACTATTTTTCTACATATAATGACATTACTACTGAAATATGAAGGCTTTACTTTCTAAGATATCATAACCGAACAGTTCCTATATACCTGTCGGGCTATCATAGACTGACCCACAAGGGTGGATACTGAGAAAGGTCCTCTTAAGGTTTCTGGTTTGACTTTGAAATTGACTGCTATGTAAGGAATTATAAAAGATAGAGAATCTCCTATATCTAATAAGATAAAACATGTAAATGGAAGATCCATAACATACCAGTAACCCTATTAGGAGAACTTTCCCAATTTTTTCTGGACTAAAGTGCCTAAAGCCTGTTTGGGCGTTGCCCACTAGCGGTACTATAAGTAGCACCTTACTGATTCAGGCGACTGTGGCCTATCTTACCAAATCCAAAACATACTTTACTGCCATCTCTACACATACCTAGGTGATATCTAACTCATTCTTTGCAAAGCGGTTAGGTACGACCACTGCTCACACAACCCTAGGTTTTTAAGCCTTGCGCCCCATCATGACTGCTATTCCTGAACTTTGGTACTAGCGCACTAGCTAAGTATGGAGCTGCAACTAAAGATTTTGGATGAAATTGGGAACAATTACCGCTCTATGACTTAGGTTGATTAAAATTATAACTACCTGTTCTAGCTCATTTGTTCTCTCTCTTCTTTTTCTTAATATTTTGCTCCTTAACCTGTTATGCATGGACCATAATATTAGATATGTCCATCTCCTTAAGCAACATCACAGTTCTGCACTGCTTAACCATACTATATGATACCCAGACATAAACTTGCTTATTTTGGACATATTTTCTACTACTACTTGGGGAGCATACCTGGCTAACTGAGTAAACTAAAGGGAATACTCTTTCACACTCAAACTTCTTTGCCTGAGATTAATGAACTCTAACACCTTGGCTTTTCTCAGATCTAAGGGAAAGAATATATTTGGAAAAGCAGTAGAAAACTCTTCCCACTCTACGAGCCCTGCATCTGTGCCCCTGTCTACCTTCCACTACTCAAACCATGTATGAGCTATATCTTGTAGATGATTGGTATCTAACTTAGCACTCTCACTGTAAGTCACTCTAATAATATCTATGACTTTTTGAACCTGATCGAGGAACTTCCGTGGATCCTCTTTTGTCTTAGATCTTGAGAATTGTGGAGGATTCATTCGGGTGAATTCCCAAATCCTGGCTGTAGCAGTAATGGCCACTGAGTTATCCTGAACAACAACTCATCATTCATTATGAGCTGTTACAGAATTGGCTAGAGTAGTGAATATAGCTCTGAATTCTGCATGGGAGACATGCTCATCAAAGAGATCTTCTTAAACGGGCTGAGATGCTGATTAATTTCTGGTTCTCCATTTGTTAGTCTTTTTGGGAAGCACAATTTGTAAATGAAAGGAAGAAACGAATTTGACTAAGAGTTTGACTCGAGATGATGCTCACTCATACGACATGAATAATAAAAGAAGAGAAACTTTTTCTGAAACATCTCATAGCCTCTTGTCCATAAGTGTGGTGCGCTACCTAACCATGCACAAGACTATACTTGATGCGCCTTTTAGACTCCCTAGGAAATTGTTGAACTTTAGGCATTGATACCAAGTTTGTAATGCCTCAAAAGTACACCCTGGATTCCCTACGGTGTTTACAACCCCAAATAACCACAAGTTAAACCATATTGAAATCTATTGTGAGCACTGAATAGTAATCCTAAAATAAATGCGGAATTAGGCCAAATTTCCATTAGGTTCAAAATCTAAATACTGATAATAATAACATCAGGTAAAAACATCTAAAAACTAAACACTATCTAAATTGGTCTAGTTTGAAAGCCTCTAACTGAACTTTCTAAATATGGAGTTGATGGGATAAGCCCCCAACTAACTTCAACTCTTAAACTATTGATAAACTGAAATAAATCATATCCCCTATATATGAGAACTCACTACAAAATCTGCAACTGCTGACTGGAGCTGCCTAAACGTGGTTGGGATTTTTAGCATCCAAACCTATGATATGACATATCATAGCGCAAAGAAAGAGTATGTGGTTAATACATGGAATGTACTGGTATGCTAGATGAGGTACGGCTGAATACAAAGGTTTATATGCATAAAGAATAACTGATTGAATAATATAGAGTAACTGAATGTAAGAGTACATGCATAACTGATACTACAGAAATCACTGAGTATTCAATACTGTACATATATGTATAGACTGTACCTGAGCATTTCTAAAATTGAACACTAAGTTTTGATAAATAAGTAACTGATATATGAAGTTACTGATAACTGATTTACTGATACTGATTGACTGTGTCTTAAAGTTTTGTTTCTGTAGAACTGAATTGAGTTCTAAACTGAAGATTGAAACTAAAACTGTGGGAGGTAATCATCTAACTGACATGCCCCAAATAAGATAAGATAACTAAGTTGGGGTCCAATCTGTAACCCCAATTGGAAGGGTGTTAGCACCATGCCATAGGTACTAACAACTGTTGTGGAGTCATTCCAAACTAAAAGGTGACCCCTGAGATTAGTCCTAAACTAGTGGGTGACCCTGAGTATGTCAGTCCTCTCTAACAGGTGATATCTCATAACCTACACTGGATACATAGTTCTAGAACTTAGGAATTATTTCTAGGGACCCATACCTAACTAACGGGTAACCCCCCATCCCTAGGCTCGCTCAGTGCCAAATCCTTCTCCCATCTGAAAGACACCAAACTAATTATACTGAACTAGACTGGATTGATACTGAGTTTACTAAGTTTTTCCTTAGTTCTGTAACTAACTGAGTTCTATTGAGTTCTGTAACTGAATGAGAGTACTACTAGTTGTGATATGATTGATACTATTTTGTAACTGACACTGTCTCTAGGTAAACAGCTCGATTGTTGGGTATTAAATACCCCCAAGACTCGATAGCATACAAAAAAAGAAAAAAAAGACATAACATGATCATAAAGGCATAACAATACTTGTTTTCAAACAATGCGCTCATTTAGACGTTTTGTCAAACACTTATATACATGAACTTGTGCATGAATAGGATCACATAATATCATTTCATGCTTTCACTGGTCAAATCACATAAGCATTTCATCAAACACTTGTAGGACATAAGCTTTTACATAATTGGGACCACATAATAACATGTCATGATTCTAATATTTACTTCACATAGGAGATTTAGCAAACACTTGGGGAGCATGGATTATTTATATGATAATGGACAACACATGAACATCATGATACATTAATCAATTTGTAAATTCAAGGGTTTATCAAGATAATCACATATTAATCACACATACTATTCAATTTCATGAACTTGCACTTAAATCATGGATTGAAACCCAACTAATATCATGAACATGAATTCAATATAATTCAAACATGGAAGTTCATAATTCAATAATCTTGTAGTTTTAAAAATGGATTCGTGCACTCTATGGGTGAAAGGAACCCATAGATGAACACCTAATACACCCGAGCTAATGAATTTGAGAGGATCAATAGCGAGATTTCTTAAAGTTTGATCTTTTATTTCAGAGCTAGGGTTTGAATGGAGAGAAATTTGATGAATAATGAGCATGTTTTGCTCAATTTCAAATTAAACTTCTGTTTACACGGTTTGGGGGCTTGACGAAAGACAACATTGACCTTGGGATTTAAAATCCTACAATTGGAACGTCGATTAAGTCCTCACCGCGATGCGGTGAGTGGATCATCACGATACCTACCGCGATGCGGTGGAATCGCGGTGACTCTCTGGATTGTGACAATTGTTGTTTTAGGGTTCACCGTGATGCGGTACAACCACGGTGACCTTTGGAAATTGATAAATGCCTAAATGGACTTCAACACAACACGATGACATGCTCATCACGATACTCACAGTGATGCGGCCTAATCATGGTGAGCTACTATTTTTCCAATTTGAATGCAGTCCAATCACCATTCAAAAATCCTGAAACTTACCCGAAATAAGCTGTTTTCCAGTTTCTAAGTGTTACAAGTACGTACTAAGGGTTGTAATGAGATAGAAATATTTGGGGTATTATAGGATTACATGGTCACCATGATGCAGTTGGTTTGTCACCGTTGTTAGCACCGCGACACAATTCTATCGTGATTAGCTACTGGAATCGTGATCCAAACATGACCGAATACTCATCCAAAAATCTGAAGATTCTCCAAGATATGTACCTTACACCCATGAACATGAATTAACTCCAAAAATAATGTCTCATGGTCGGGAAAACCAATTTAAAAATACTCTAAGTTAAGAGGCCTTGAAAATAACTAAGTCCCCAACTCTTAGTGAAATTTTTAGGTTTTAAGCCTCTTATGCATGCAACTAGGAGTTGAACTTAGCTAAGAATAATACAGAGTATTTCAATATCTCCCCCATGGGAATATTCATCCTCGAATAAGACTGATTAGGCTAAGAGTTCTGAACTAATGTAACTGAGATCACCTACTGAACATGCATAACTGAAAACATGATTACATAACTATGTCTAAAACATGATATTTGAACTGAACTGATTTCGTGAATGCATACAATGACATGTGAATGGTTCTAAGGTTGAGTTAGAAATAAGAGATTCAACTTATGAGTATCCATTACCTTAGGATGGATCTAGTTTTGTAAAGAAAAGTTAAGAGGTTTAAGACATAAAACTAAGGGTATTACAACATCTCCCTCTTGGGATAGTTCATCCCCCAAATGATACTTACTTGGCTGAAATACTAAGAAAAGACTGAGATAATGCATGAGGAACTTATGAACTAAATCATGAGTGAATATATGAATTTGAATCATGATGCATGAACTGAACTGAATTCACAATTCATATGAATGCAAATAAACTATAATGCAAATAAACTATCTCTTGGAATGAAAATATTCATGAAATACTTGATAGTAAGACTAGATCGGAAGATGGAAAAACCACAGGAACTTTTCTATCTGCCTGCTAAACTGAATTTCTAGCTATACAAACTAAATTATACTTAAATCTTATACATAATTTGAGTATTTCTTCAACAACCTTTCTAAGAAGTTATAATAACAGTAAGGAGCATAGAACTTGTGCATGATCTGAATAAGATATATGAGTAAGGACTCTTAGTATGGCTATAACACTGTAACATGGAACATAGGCCAATGAAACATAAAATGGAATTGCTATGCCTTAGACAATGCAACTGCTACTCTCAAGCTTAGACATACTCCACAATTACTCCCTCAACTATGCATCAGTCCAATACTGCACTTTACTTGAGGCTACTTAAAATATTCACATGGGCACTAATAACTCTATCTACTGAAGCCTGAGCTGAACTCAATTCTCTCACTATGTTCAAGCCTACTCGAATCTACAAGGTTCACACATAACACTGTAATATTCTCTTGAATCATTAATTCAATACCCCCTGCAGTTTCATAACTTCTCACCTCATGAATAATTTTTATTACCACTTTAACATCTATATTCAACCTCTTTACTAGGATTAACTAGCAAGTAATGCATTCATCCACTTATACACCAACATGACATTCAAGCCTATCTTCATAACCACATATGAACTTCTAAACAAACACCCATAAAAGCATTTTCCTCATCTTCTTCAATCCTTTATTATTAACAATTTGCATCCACTACCCTAAGAAAACACTCATAGAATTCTCACCCAACCATGACATATACAATAAGATTAACCTCAATCTTCCTTCAACCTTATATCCTTAGATGTAAGAAACATATAACAATTTTTTCTTTAACAAGAAACATTTACTATCTCCCATCTTAACAATTACTAATCACCACTATTATTTCATAACGAGAGGTCACTGAAGGATTAGAACGTCATCACCTGAAACATGAAAGGATACTATGCATAACTCTGACACTTAACTGAGGTCTGAGGAGTAGAGTATTAACATCATGAATTAATCAAAGAGATATAAACTGAGGACATAAATGACATAATCTGGATTTCGATGATCATTACGAGTGTAGCATGAGTACCTGGAACTGAACATACTGTAAAACATGAGTATATGAGTTATGAGATGCATGACCTGAGTTTGGAGTTCATAAATTCATGGAACATGATTCGTACTGCAGAGCAAACTGAAACTCCTTATACTAAGGGCTGGAATTGTACATGATTCTATGGTAAGTGCACGGGTATGAGTTATGGTCATGGATTTGACATGTAAGGAATGACTAGATATCATGACGAATGAAAAATAAAACTTTGTCTAAGATAAGGATGTGTTGGGAATTATCCTCAATGACATTCTACAACATACTAGCATCACTAGTAGAATATGAGAGCATAATTTGGTTACTTGTTCTATCATCTCCCCCTTAGCTTTAAGCCATCATTCTAAGTCTGTGGACCTCTTTAATAAACTCTAAACTAAACTGCAGTCATTCTGATCTAGAGTTCAAGATATGTAATTCACATTAATAATAAACTCAACCTTAAAGACTATACCTGAAAGTGTAAAACTGCTGCTAATACTCCCTTCTTAGATACAACTCTTAACTTTTTATATCCCCAACAGTAATCACATAATAACTTAAACACTGACTAACTTAGAATCTTCATGAGTATCACCATACCATGAGTTCACACCATCTAAAATTCAAACATAGATTCTAACATGTAACATAGATATTCTCAAACTTTTAATGAACCATACTAATTTCCTTCATTGCCTACTAATATCCCACCTCCAAACCTATATTTATCCCTAAACCATGAGAATTTCAATTGAACCTAAACATCCAACATCAATATTCTATAGCTCCTAACTTTGCTGGCAAGAACATCAATTACTACATTACTAGCCTTATTAAAACTTAGAAACTCAAGGGTACTATATAAGTGCACCCACAACATCATAATTAACTTAATTTCTTACATAAACCATTTCACGCCTACTGGTTCACCTTTCATACAACTAGCCCCGTGGATATATCACCTGCTAACAACTGGTAAATTCCATCCCCAGCTTACTTCTTCTAAACTTCTAGATTTATACTTCTAACTCTAGATTATATGATGTTATATGATTCTGAGAAGGGATCTAAAAGAACAACCCTTAGATATCACCTTTTTTACTCTAAGATATGAAATGATCTAACCCCTAAGAACTGAGATACTACGCCTCCAAACAAAATATGGTTCATTGGGAAACTAAAAATAAACAACTCTATTTTAATAGTCAATTGAGTAATAACATGAGTGCATCCAATCCATGCCCAGAATGAAATCAAAATTAGTCATCTCTAACTCCACAAGATCTACTGAGGTGATTTTTTGAGGTACTATAACCGGGAAATTTTCATATACCCGTCTGGCTGTAATACATTTACCTACTAGGGTAGATACTGAGAAAGGATCTGCTAATGTTTTTGGGATGACACAAAAATTGACAGCTATATAAGGAGTCACAAAAGAAAGTGAAGCTACGAGATATAATAAAACATAAACATGAAGATAAAATTCCTGTAATACACCCGTAACCACATTAGGAGAACTTTCTTGATCATGTAGGGATTAGAGTACATATAATCTATTTTGGTATTAACCACTTGTGGCACTAGAAGTGGCGCCCTGTTGAGTCGGAAAACCTACTGGTGCTGCTGAAGAGTTAGTCTTACCTTGCTGGCGACTATTTATACCCTTCCACATACTTTTAGGGCACTTTCTTATCCTGTGGCCTAGTTTGCCACATCTAAAACAAACACCACTACAAGCCTTACACATACCCTAATTAATCCTACCACACCTCTTATAGAGCATATTAGTATGACTACTATTCATGCTACTCTGGGCCTAGGGCCTAGCACTCTATCCCGACTGTCATTCTTAAACTTTGGCACTGGCACACTAGCTAAAGAATGAGATAGGGTTGATAATTTTTGGTAGAATTGGGAATGGTTACTACTCTCTGACCTTGACTTAAAACTACCTGTTCTGACCCTCTTATTCTCTCTCTCTCTTTTCCCTACAATTCTTCTGCTCAATCTATTAAGCATGAACCATAAACATAGATAGGATAATAACTTGCTAAGCGTTCTAAGAAACTAGTAAATAATCTAAGGTAGTGAAAGTATCTTTGAATTTCGCATGAGGGACATGCTCATTCTGGTGATCTTCCTGAATAGGTGGATGTGCGGGCTGCTTCCCATTCATTCTTTTGTTGTTTATTTTGGGAGGAATTGTCTATAAATGAAATGGAAGGATAAGTTACGAAAAGTGTTTTAATAGAACTCATGCTCTTTCACATGACATGAACACTGAAAGAAGGGAAACTTTTCCTAAAATATTATGTAGCCTCTTTTCCATAAGTGTGGAGCGCTTTACACCCATGCACAAGCCTCTACTCAATGTGACTTTCAAACTCCCTAGGAAATTGTAAGACCTTAGGCTCTGATACCATGTTTTGTCATGACCTGAGGCTACTTTTTAGTCGTGACAACGGTGCCTACAGTCATAAGTAACCACAAACTAACCCATGAGCTGGTACCTGCTATGAGCACTAAATAAAATAATAATAATAATAATAATAATGGACATATGAAAAAACAACTGATAAAGCCTCAAGGTCTAGATACTGAAAATATGATTTAATCTCAAGTTTGAACTATGGATAAAAACTGTTAAACATGAACTAGCTGTCTAACAGTCTGAATATCTAAAAGCCTCTAAACTGACAAAGGAACTGATGAGACAAGTCCCTAACTAACTCCTACTGACTGAATGTACCAAACTACTGAAAAACTAAAATAAACCATCACGTCCCCAATAGACGAGGACTCACCACTATTGCTACTGAGTAACACTAGGATGTCTAACTGCAGTTGGAGAACTAAGCATTTGAACCTATGATATAAGACATCATAGGACAAAAAAAAGTATGTGGTCAGTACTTTTAATATAATGGTATATGAGATGAAGTTAGGCTAATATACATAGGGTACTCTATATATGAGATAGGGAATAACTGTAAAACATGAGATAATTGACCATTAATGCATGAAAACTATAACATCTGGGAGTGCAAGATCAAGAATAAGTGTAAAATCTAAAATATGTCTGTAATTTGAAAGACTGAAAACTATATAATTGATAAACTTAAAATCTGTACAATTCATCAGGCAAAACTGAACTGAATACTGTACAGAGATTATAGGAGGTATCATCTAACTGACATGCCCTAATTTGAGCTAATTAAGGTCCAACCTGTAACCCCAGTTGGAAGGTTGTTAGTACCATGCCACAAATAATAACAATGGCTATGTGGATCTACTAAAATGGCATCCCCAAGGACTAAAGAGTCATACTATACTAGAAGGAGTACTTATGAGGTATGTGTCAACCCTAAACTAGCGGGAAGATATCTCAAACATATGCTAGCTTCATAGTTATGTAACTTAGGGATTGCTACTAAGGGTCAAACCCAAAACTGGAAGGAATATCCCTATCCCTGGGTTTGCTCGATGCTGAATCCTACTCTCAACTAAATAACACTGCTTACTAGACAGAGCTAATCTTATCTGAGAAAACAGAGGTCATAATAACTAAATGAATAATAATGCTTATGGTTTATTATAAATCATTCTGACGATACTAAAATTATGTAAAAAGAAAGGTATCGGGTGTTAATAACCCACTAACACAGAATGGAAATAACAATCATGACATATAAAGCTTTAAAATACATAGTAAGGACATCACTGCTCAAAACCCACCATTTAAACATTTCATCAAACGTGCAAGGATAATATGATTACAATACTAAAACCTTGAATTAGGGATTTCAATATGAATATTTCAATATTCAAAGCATATAATGGCTCATCCCATCAAAAACACTTGTAAAATTAACTAAAAATGAAAATCAATAATAGCTTCATGGACATAATTCAACTTGAACATGTAAAAACTTATAATTAAAAAATAAAAGGGGATTCTTGGACTCCATGGTTAAAAAGGCCCCTGGATAAACATCACACATACCTTATACCCTTTAGCTTGAAAGAAAAACATCAATCTTGATGCTTTCTTAAAAGTTCTTAGATTTAGGAACTTGAATTTTTTTTCCCTTAGATAGAAATTAATGGAAATTGATGTTATTGGGGGAGGAGAGGGTTTGCTTTTGAAAGAAAACTGGAGAAGATGAGTAAATAATGCCTTAACTAGTGTTATAATTTGTGATTTGATGAATTAGGTTGAGGGGTAAAGACTTAGGTACCCATCAGACAATTAAATTCATAACTGGATTGTGAATTACATGGTAACCACGATATGGTAGGTGCGCAATCTTTGTTATCACCATGACGCTATGTTATTGCTATATACTGCTAGAATCGTGATCCAAACATGACTCAATCTTTGTTATAAAAATCTAAAACTTCTCTGAGACATGTTCCTTACACCCTTGAACATGAATTAACTCAAAATTTAACATCTCGAGGTTGGGATGACCAATTTAAAAATCCTCAAAGTTAAGAGGACTTAAACATGACTAAGTCTCCAATACTTAGTGAAATTTTTAGGTTTTAAGCCTCTTATGCATACAACTCGGAGGTGAACTTAGCTAAGAATAATATAGGGTATTACACCCCACCATTATTACCTAATTAAAACCATTTCCATCCAATTAAACCATTATTATTAAATAAGGCTATGAGTAGTGGTGTCGTCATACCAACTATACTTTGCGAACCTCCTTTATCAGCCTTAGAGGATTCCCATGTACCCCATTGGTTATATTATACAATTAATCTTGGGAGAGTCTCGTGTACCCCATAAGTGGTTCATTATTAAGTTGCTTGGGGGAATCCCATGTACCCCACAAGTGTTCCATTATAATGTTTACTTGAGGGATTCCATTGTACCCCATACGGGTATCCAATTAACCATTACCATGACCACCAAGACATTACAAATTAACCATTCCAAATAATTTAGACTGTTTATACCATTTAGGATTCCATTACCAAACCATACCATGCAATAGTTAAATTAAAAGTTCCATAATTTGGTAAAAGCATTATCAAAGGCATTTTATCAGACATGTTTGGGGCATACTAATTCCAACTATCAATTAACCATTCGCATGGAAATTTTTTCCAAACCACCATTAAATCATGTGAAAACATAATTAAAACATGGGAAAACCATAACCAAGCTTTTATAACCAAAACCCCAACATATAAACAATACAACAATCATGCCATGAAAATATTTTATAAAACATGCCTTTAGTTGGAACTAACAATGAGGGACAAGTATCTTTATTTAACTTGAGTAGATGATAGAGAGAAATCACCAACAGAAGCCCCAAATTATCCACCTTAGTGTAACCCTAGCCTTCCTTAACCCTAGAGCCTTAGAGAGAGTTATAGAATGTTTAAGAGGGTTTTTAAAGTGTTAATGGATAGAAAAACAGGAAAAATAACCTCCCATGTGTGTTAAGAGTCCTGAGGCCTTATTAGGTTAAGTAGGGAAATATCTAGATTGCCCTCACATTAACTGCATAAAATTCCCATCTAGGAGTATGACTAACCATACCCGTCGTACCCTCCAATATGAGTGGAACCCACTATTTATACCCTAGGCATCCCCTTAGGACCCTACACTGTCCAAGGTACAACTTACCCAAACCAAGTCGTATCCAAAGCATACAACATGTACCTTTGAACTGTACCCTAGGAAGAATAGAATCACAAGTGGTTTGGACACTCTCCCTTATATGAGTCCATGGTATGAATCGTACCCTAGATTATGGCTCATAGTAATCCACTGGTACTTAGATCTAAGTTACACTACAAAGTCGAAGGTTAATTAATGGAAAAACCCAAACTAAATGACTCGTATCTATTCATATAACTCGTTCCAACCTATGTCATACCCATTCCAGAAACCAATCCAACCCACCAACCAACACTAGTCAACATACAACTAATGAATACAACACATTCCCTATTATATTATTGGTACTCACTAGTTGTATGTTGTCCATAACCGCACCAAAGAAATATAAAAAGTAAAATTAAAACTAAAGAAGTTGCCAATATACAATTCCCTGGCAATAGAGCCAAAAATTTATTACACCCAAGAGCAAACGCAAGTGTACGTGGTATCACCAAGTAAAATAATGTCCTTGAAGTAGCCAAGTATCAATCCCTCAGAGACTCATTTTGACAACTATTCAATTCTAGTTAACAGTTAAGATTTGATTGGTGCAAAAGTGTTGAAAAAGTGTTTGAGTTATAAACTGGAAGTAAGTAAACAATGCGAAAAATAAGAGATTTGACTATCAATAAAGAGAAACTCGGGGTTAAAGAACTAAGAGCAATCATACTATGCTTTTGAACTTAATTGGTTTGGTTACTCATCATGGTTTTTGATTCACGGGGTTTATATTATGATTATGGTCTCTCGAGCCTCTAATCACCTATCTATCTTAGCCCCACAACTATATCTTTGGGCAGGGATATAAGAACTAAGCTAAACACATTTATATTTCATCCCATAAAGAACTAAATAAGTCACCTTGGTATATCTCTATACCACATTCAAATTACAAACTTCATTGTATAGAAGCTTATAATCCTACTCTACTTACACCCAAGTTCTATGCTCTTGTTCCATCGCTCGGGCTCATAACTCGACAATAAATGTATTCTAAGGTTAGATATACCTTAAAGTAGTTATAACAAGGATAAATAAAAAACCAAATATGATAAAAAATAAAAACCAAATCAATTAAAAGCAATAGTAATCATGTTCTCGGTCTTACCCCAGAAAGAGGTCTTTTAACCACTCATGGACATAACAGTAATCACGATGGATTAATACATGATAAAATCCATTAGAAAACTAAAGTAAAGAGATAAAATCCTAATTGAAGTGTTTTAAATCCCCTCTCCATGTTTCAAAGACGTCCAAGGTGTATAACATCAAGTTCAAATATCATATTTATGGGAAGACAATTTGGCCATTTTTGGATTAGGGTCCGCGTCGCCCCTCTTATTCCATGAAATAGGGTGTGCGAATCCCACCATAGAGGTGACACACTAGAATTACATATTGAAATACATATCCATGAAACCCCAATCATATAATGGACTAAGTTACCTGATGCCACATGCATTTACGACCTCAATTTGACTTCTAAACTTTTCTTGTGCACTTGTCCTTCTATCCCAAGCCTTGTGGTGTTTTTTTCCACTTGATTTATAGATTTTTTTTACCATAAATATACATAATCAACTTACCAAGAATTATATCACATCAAATACCACATATTAGAGTTCAAAACAACACAACATTCAAGATAATGAACTAAAAACTTAAGCTAAGAATTAGTTTTGCCCATTTTGATCTTTAACTTATTGTTTGAATCTTGGCTTGATTAAATTGAAACTTGAATACTATAAAAAAGTTATTACACTCATAATTACACAATAATAACCTTAGGAACTCATTAAACTCACTACAATCCATCTAGATCAACTAGTCAAACACCTAGCTCAAGCTAGTAACTCTAGTTTTCTCATTTGAACTCTAAGTGACCAAATTAAGTACAAACTTGTTTGAAATACACCTTAAACATTGTAATTAAGTACTTAAAAACTTATATGATCAATTACATCATTGTTATCATATTAAGAACAGAAGAAATCCTCAAAACAAAGCTAAACAAGCCCGAATAACAACATTAAAGTGCATAAATCCACCTTCGATCAACCATCCATATTGATACATAATCCACCACATCCAAGATGTAATTATGGACATTAAATCTCATAAATAGGCCCATGATGTCTAATCCCCATACATCAAATAACTCAACATCCAAAACTATTAACATAGGCAATTCCTGTCTCTAAGAAATAGATAGTTGTAGTTGACATTGATTACATGCTTTGACCAAGTCTTCAACATATTTATGGATAGTGAACTAGTATTATCTAGACTATAGTATTATTCAAGCTGCAGTATCACCCACATGATGTACCCCTATGGGGGAAGAATAACAAGGTTGTATAGTGTTCTACATCTTCACTCTGGTACATATCTCTTAATTATGTTGTCAAAAATTAAACATAATTGGTATGGTTTATACCAAAAGTTATTGCTTACATCATTGAGAAATTTATTTCACTAATGAAAAGTTAGTTCTTTTGACATCATATCACCCAAAAGGAAATTAACAAAATTAGCATACTAGAAAAGAGTCATTAATTCCCAGCTCCTCTTGTAACCTTACTTTGTCCTTAAGTCTGTAAAGACGGTTTACTAGTTGATTTTTAGAACACTTTCAATATTTGACCTCAAAGTGAAACTCGTACATCAGCAACACCCATCTAATTGGCCAAGGTATAATATCCTTCTTTTCCATGAGATATCTTAAGTTAGCATGATTAGTGTGCACAATAACTCTTGTGCCAAGTAAGTATGCCCGGAACTTCTCAAAGGCATAGTAAGTTCCCATTCATGCCCAAGAATATCCTTCAATGAAACACTCCTTGAACAATAGATCACAATGAATGGTTTGTACCAATATGAAGCTATAATAATAGGCACAACCACCAACTTAAGGTGAGCCTCCTTTTAGTGACCCTCTCCCTATTTTTTACTTGTATTTTAAAAGTTATAATCTTAGATTTTTTTCTATATGTTAGGACTTAAAAGCCTTTATGTAATCACTATCAAACATAAAAATTTCCCCCTTCTTAAGTAATTTGCATAATAGATAAGAAATTTTATAGAAGTCCTTAATAAAATTCTTGTATAAATTGGTAGGTTCAAGAAAACTTCTAAATCCCTTCAATTACATACGAGGAGGTAGTTTTCAATCACCTCTGTATTAGCTCTATACACGTAAATACCTTTTGCTGAGATCTTCTACCAAAAAATAATGTCGTACTTGATCATAAAGTGATATTTTCCCTAATTGTGAATGAGATTGTACTCTGCACATCATAAAAGGAACTATTGAGATTTGTCTAGAAATCATCAAAAGAATCACAAAAGACTAAGAAGTCATCCATAAATACCTCCAAAGTGTCTTCCACCATGTAAAACAAATAAATATCATACAACTTTAGAATTTTGTCGGAGCATTGCATCAATCGTAGGGCATACACCTGAAGGCCAGTGTTACATTTAGGCATATAAAACATTCTTCTCTTAATCCTCATAAGAAATAGAGGTTGGTTATAACTTTTATTACCATCAAAGAAGTTGTACTAACCTCTCCCTACCAACCTATAAAGAATTAATCCATGAATGGAATTGGGAAGTGATCCCAAAGAAACCATCAATTGAGCTTTATTTAGTATATGTAAACCCACTAACCAGTGACTAGACTCAATGAAATTAAATTTGTTCTCTCATTAACTACCACAATCATACCCCTTATTTGGGACACACTACACTGGACTTACTAATTTTTTATATGATATTGGGTATACCACACCTACATTAAGCCATTTGATTATTTCTTTCTTCACTAGCTTTTGTATTAGTAGGTTGAGCCTTCGTTCATGCTCATTGGTGGGAGTACACTCCTTCTCCAAACTCTTTCTACAACTAAATTTTGTGGGTGAAAATACATGATAGAATTTCAATAATATCAATAATCGTCCAACCAATTGCCCCTTTGTACATAGAACCAAGTGCTTCTACCTGTGATTCTACTAAATATGCCCCTATAATTACTGAAAATGTTGTATCAACAGCCAAGAATGCATATCTAATATGGATAGGAAACACTTTTAGTTCTAGCACTGGGGTTTCCTCTGTTGAAGGTTTTTGCTGAAGGAGTTAGCATATTTTTTAGATCCAGTTCTAACTTCTTTAGGGAATTAAAACATGATCATATTCCATAAAAAGCATGAATGGTATCATAATAATCTTTCGCGTCTTCACCATTGAAATTCATCATCACAACAATTGAGGTTCCAACAATAAAACATTATTCAATAGGCACCACAATATCAACTTAATCAATAACATCAATAACTAAGACAACACTAATGCCTCTTAGTTGCTTCATTAATTGGCATACGTTAAACTTCAACTCTTTCTTATTTAGCCTAAACATTATCTCATTACTCTCCATGTCCACCAGCACATTATTGGTTTCTAAGAATGGTTTACCCAAGATTATTGGTACTTTGAAGTCCACTTCGCAATCAATGATCACCAAGTCAGCTAGAAATATTAAATTCTCAACTATTATGAGCATATTATATAGTATTTCAATGGGCCTTTTGACTAAATAGTCAACCATTAATGGCCTCATAGTCATCTATTTGGGGATCCCTAGCCCAACTATTAATAGATATAGCTGCATTAACTTAATGCTATCCCCAAGATCGTATAATGACTGACAATATTGAATGGACTATTTGTGCAAGGAAAAGTAAAAGCACCTGAATCTTCATAGTTTTTAATCGACAACCAAAAAAAAAAATCACACTAAAATTATGTAAAATTATCCTCTTGCATTTAACTCATAGTCCTTTTCTTCATGACTAAGTACTTCATGAACTTAGAATAGCCCGACACATGCTCAAGCACCGACAAAAAAGAAGTATTCACTAATAGATTTTTACCGTAGAGATAAACTTACCGAATTAATCTTCCTATACCTTCTTCATCTAACTATGTTGTAATATAAAAGAAGTCCAAGGGGTTTGAGTTAGAGATGATGCATATGGGTTTGAGTAAGAGATTTTTCAATCTCTCTACCCTTCTCCTTACTCATAACATCATCATCATTCATAATAGTAGACTCTGAAACATCTACCTTTTGGTCATCAATATTTTCCATATTTTTACATTTTAAAATATACTCATCAATACAAACATTATTGGATTTTGTTTTATAATCAGAGGCGACATATTCCACCTGTGTTTATACCATAAGACGTGGTTTAAGTTCAACCTTATTGGTCCTCGTGTTGATATCCATGTATCTTTCATTATTTCTATGATTCTTAATACTATTACTAGGTAATTAAAGTACCACTCTTCTAATAATTAAAAGTTGTCTACTTCCCCATATGGTTTTCGGACAATTTAATGGAGGTGGAGTATGAATCCAAAAGATAACTCATAGAAGATAGTTTACTCTTTAATTCTTTCACTCCCGAGTTAGTGGATTCCACTCTTTATAGCACCTTATCCAACATCTCTTCTATCTTTATCTTTATTAAATCATTATTGGTTCTATTATGACTTTTAGGTGATATATTTATACCACATTTTTCATTCTTACTCTATTTATTGCCTTAATCAAGATCCTTGAAACCAACCTTGTCATATTTACTATACCTCAGATAGTTTTGACCATGTTTCCTTAGACACTATCCCAAAAACCTCTATCTAGTTATTCAAGTGCTTTGCGTCTTTTTAGAGTCAGAAATAACTACATTACCCTATGAATCAACAACTTTCTACTTTTTTGTAACAGATGCCATTAAATGCTTTGCAAGAAAGTCAATCTATGTCTTTAGGTGAGCCATATATTTATCACTTTCTTCTTTCTTTAGGCATTTTTCTGTGGACATACCCAAACGATAAGTACTACTTTCAACTTAATAATCTCTAGCATGGCGATATTAATTTGTCTTTTTAAGCATATGCATGATCACTATCGCATCCATATAAGTACCATGAAATCTCCTTTTGAAGTATTATCTACCATCGATTTAGTAACCGAGTGTAGAAATCTGAAAAAAGTCTAAAGTTCTTATTTGTTAACTAATGATTCGGGAATTGGGTCATTTTCCTACTCAACCTCAACCACATTTTATGTAATAGGGTTCCATTTCCTAGTTGCACGATAATTGTAATGCAATCCCTCAACCCCATTTTCATGATTTAGATAGTTCCGATTTCACCCACCCCTTCTATAAGAATCACTTTTTCTATATTTTTCTATAGCTAATAAGATATTTTAGTTCACCTATTTCTCTCTTTCCTGTCCATGGATTTATTAGTAGTATAAAGATTCCCTACTCAAGAATCCCAAGATATATATTGATTGTCAACTACACAAAGAAATTCATTAATTAATATATGCTACCTCCTCTCTGGGTGACTATCAAACCATCGTATGACTTCCCATCTTCGAACCTCGCGCAATACTGTAGGGTTATTCCATCCTAAGCATTAAATGAAACCATTTTGATTTTAGATTTATTGAGAAAAGTGCCAGACATATCTTTTTATTTTTGGGAGAATACTCCATTAGTGGGTACCTCATAGGACCTTGATGCTCCAACTTGGGTTATGTATGGATTTGTAGGTAAGGGTGATCTTAGGTGTGTGTGTAGGGGGTGTTTGAATTTACAATAAATGATTCCTCATGAAGAATGTTTGGGGGTTGGGACACTATTTCCTGAATTCAGGAAATGTCTTCAATGGAGAAATCATAAGAAGGATATACCAAACCTGGGGTAGATGTAAACTTGCAAGATCCCAAAGTTAGTGTAATACCCCATATTTCTAAAGCTTAATTTAGCTCAAAGTACATGAGTATTCCTACCTAAAATTTTTAAAATACTCAGTATGTTTTAGTTTAGATCTTACCAATGCATAGGAAATTCAGTCAGGTTTCCAACGATATAAAATTTGACCAAATCCGATTCTCGGGTGAATAGTTAGAGCCATTTTTATAAGACAGTGTACCAAATTGGCACCCATCGCATCGCAAAGACTATCCAAATGGAAATCATCATTTTCTAGTAAGCAAACGCGATACCACCACATTGCGCTACCAACTATTTTCCTAATTGTCACTTTCTAGTGTGACTCCGCATTCATGGCGTATTGCGCCAAGGGTTAAATTCTCATACAGTGGGGTACCACGATTGTACCTCATCCCGCCAAGCTTTCAATTCCTTGTTGTCTAGTTTACAGTTAGCTGGCGAGATTTCACCGCATCGCGCTATTATACAAAATCAGGATTTTCAGTGAGTTTCAAGTTTCAATCCTGAGGGCATTAAAGTCTTCTTCCCCTCACCCCAGTTAGCCTAAACACGTAATTAATCCCTAGAATAGAACTAATTGCTCATTATTTCATTAATTACTCAAGAAATAAATCATTCGATCTCAAAGGAAAAAACCATAGCTTACAAAAATCAAGAACAAACTCCGGAATTCCTCCAACAACCTTCAACAACTCTTCTTCTCAGGTATGTTAGGTGTTCATTTATGGGTTCATTTCACCCATAGAGTCCAAGAATCTTTTATTTTTTTTAAAATGATATTGTTGATTTATGATTTACATGCTTAAAATTGGATAGTATTCATGTTCATGACATTAATTTAGTTTCAATCCATGATTAATTGTGGTTTACATGAAATTGAAATAGCATGTATATTGAATTATGTAATTTACATGTTATAATTCTTGAATTTGTAAGTTTGGGCATTGTAGTTGCAATGTTTATATGATATCCATGATTATGGGCATCAAGTTATTCTCCCCAAGTGTTTGATAGAATGTCCATACGAATTAAATGGAGAAATCATGACATGCTAGTATATCTACAAACTTATGCTCTACATGTGTTTGATAAAATGTCTCTATGAATGAATCATGGACAAGTGTACATTGTTATGTTTCTCAAGATCATGCTATGCTCTTCTTTTTATGCTATCGAGTCCTGCAGGTATTTAATACCCAAAAATCTAGTTGTTTACCTAAAGCTACAATAGTTACAGAATAGTATCAGTCCTATCACGATCAGTAAAATTAGTCAATTACAGAACTCGGTGTTAGTCTAGTTCACCTTAGTATATTCAGTTCAGTGTCTATTTAATTGGGAGTAGGATTCAGCACCGAGTGAACCCAAGGATGGGGTCTCACCTGCCAGTAGAGGGTGTGATCCTTAGAAGCCGTCCTTAATTCTCGAACTATGTAGCCAGCATAGGTTGAGACTTCAACCTGCCAGTTGAGGGATGATAAGGTGTTTTAACCTGCCAGTTGAGGGTACCACTGTTCTTGTTATAGTACCTTCCAGATAAGGGTAACTCTTTTGCTTGTCTTTACCCATGGAATGGTAATGACACCTTTCCAACTGGGGTTATAGGTTGGACCCTAGTTATCTGATTTGGGTCATGTCAGTTAGATGATTACCTCTCATAGTTTCAGTTTCAGTCTCAGTATTGAACCCAGTTCAGTTCTATAGAATCAGGAATGTCAAATACAATCAATCAATTTTAGTAACTCAATTATCAGTAATATCAGATATCATTTACTCAGTTATCAGAACTCAGATCTCAGTTTCAGTAAAACCTCAGTTACAGTGTACACATATATGCACAGTATTGCATACTCAGTATTTTCAGCAGTATCAGTTATCCATGTATTATCATACTCAGTTCCTCTATATCATTCAGTCAGTTATTGTTCATGCATATGAACCGTTGCATTAAGTCTTACCTCATCTAGAATACCAGTATATTCCACATACTGACACATACTTTTCTCTTTGCGCTCTGATGTCTCATATCATAGGTTCAGACGCTCACGTTCCTGAACACGTATAGATAAATTCAGATTCAGCCAGTTGTGTCAGCCTTTGTAGTGATTCCTCATCTTTCGCGGATATTTTATTATTTTAATTTTTTAGTAGATGCAGTATTTCAGTAGATGGAGTTAGTTGGGGGATTGTCCCATCAACTCCACTTTCAGATAGTTCAGTTAGAGGCTTTCTAGACTAGACTTTCATCTAGTATTCTAGTTTAACGAATTATTAATATAGTTGATATTCTTTATCAGTATTTCATATTTTGAACCTTATGGAATTACAGACTATTTTTCGTATTTATTACATTATTATTTAATGTTCACATCAGATATCAGTAATGGGTTAGCTTGTGGTCCTTCGGGGTCGTAAGAACCATGTAGTGTTCGGGGTATATACTCAAGGCATTACAAACATGGTATCAGAGACAAAGGTTCAAAAACATCCTAGGGAGTCTAAAAGCCACATTAAGTAGAGTCTTGTGCATCGGTGTGTAGCATGACACACTGTAATACCCCAAAAAATCCAAACTAGTATTAGAGCCATGCTTCAAGATCATGTATGGTACATCATGGTTCTTTTATAGCTTTAAAATTAATTTAGATGTATATTAAGGCTTCAAATAACTCCCAGCTATTAGACGAATCAAAACATTCCTTACCGATTGAATTCTTGGGAAGGATATTGCTATAGTCAACTTCAAATTAGCATATCTCTCATTATAATATTTATTTTGAAGCTCATGAGGTACCAACAGATAGATAATTGAATTAGTTGTAACGCCCCAAAATTGGGTCCCGAGACATCACTCGGTGTTTAGGAGTACAAGTGACCCAATCTAACCCTCCTTCTGGCATAACTCATAAGCGACTGAATAAAATGCTTAAATTTATATAAAATCAGTGAAAACATAAAACTTCTCTGAACTTGATTAATACAATTATGAACTTTAAAATATTACAACTCTACCATTACAAAATGAAACTGAAACTGAATACATCAACTTCTACTGACTGTCTATGAAGCCTCTACTAGTACAGACTTTTGATAGCCGGGTCATGACTCCCAACTATCCAAGCTCAATATGACTAAAATAAGAAAATACAATACTTCTCAAACTGTATAACTAACTCATGCCCTTGAATCAAAAGGTCTCATCACCTTCTGACTGGAAGCTGCAAACTGACTAAATATGGTATGTGCACTACCACTTGTACCTACATTATGAGACAATATAACACATAGACATTTATATATCTGGGTCAGTACTTTGGGAAGGTACTGAGTTTTTGGGGGTGTATGCAACATTTTTAAATAATATCATAAGTGTAAAATAAAATCATGTATGCTGACAATAATGACTTTCTTAGCTTGAATTAAACTGTAATATAGTTTCTCATCAATGATCAACAGTAACACATGCTTCATAAATCTCATAAATCATTGGACTCAAATCAAACTCTTTGACTCATGACTTAGAGTGACTCGGTAACACAAGAAACTTAGACTATTATGGACTTGGGAGTTTCTTATAACTGACATAAACCATGTGAGCCGCATGGAGTCCAACGTTTTACCCTCCTAAGGAAGAAATCCCACATTGGAGGGAGCGTTATACTCTTGCCAGAGCGTATAACCTCAAACTCATCTCTGTAATCACAAACTCGGCACTTTGTCCCTCAAATATTATTCCTACAGTGGAACGTAGTTCTGGGGAAGTAGGATACGCTGAACCCACATTTCTCGCTCGGTGCTAAATACTCCTCCCGAACTCAGCTCAGAACACGTTAGAAAATCCACCTCTATCAACTCAAGGGTCTATCATAGAGACCAAAATCATAAATATATCTCATCTGTGAATCATAATCAACTTTTAGATTCCTTACTCGACTCAATATCAAAATAATCTTTTTCATCAACAAGTACACTTGCTTATCAAATCATATCAAATAAAAGAAACTTCAAGAAAATATCGTAGAACTCATTCTTGACTCTCAATCTCAATCTCAATATATATTCAATAGTCAAACTTCTCATGGAAAAGCATAAATCATGACACTTGTCTTAAATCGCTTAGAAGTCATCAATACATAATGACAATATACAACTCATGGAATAAATTCAGAATTTAAGAAACATGATGGTAAAATAATCATAAATATCAAACTTATTCAACTCAAATCTTATAAATCATCAATAAAGAAATTTTGGTGTAAACCCACTTGCAAGGATCATGAAATTTTAATATTAAAACTCAATTCTTTGAGCACAAGAATGAAAGGCTATTCTTGTTCAAGCCCCACATACCTTGATTATGATTTTTGAGATGAAGAAACTTGATTGGAACTTCTTTCTCGCACTCTTGAGATAAATTTCTTGATTCCTTGACTTATATATCTTAAATCTTGAACCACTTGAAGGTATTTATGGAAGGTTCTTGAATTTTCTTGGAGAATATTAGATTTTTGGGTTGAGAGAAAACCCTAGCTTCTTGAATGTTCTTGGAAAGAAATTGGAGAGAAATGAATTTTTCTTCTCTACTTAGATATATATATATATCGAGGGTAAGAATGGGGGGAAAAGACCAAAATAACCGTGATACGCTAAAGTGCTAGGTGGCACATTGTCTCACTAAAATGACACTAACTCTACACGGTTCAATCATCATTCACTTTGGAAGTCATTTCTATATACTTAAAAGACGGATTTAGACTGAAGGAATGATTGGGGTATTACATTAGCTTTCTAACGATACTAATTTTTCCCAAATTCGATATCAAATAAAAAATTTAGGCCCATTTTACTCCAGCTTGTCAGCCTGGAAACTGAGTGACGACCTGTCTAATGGCTTATAATATTTCTGACGACCTGTCTAACTTCTTATCACATTTATGATGGCCTGTCTGATGTCTTATCACATTTCTTATGACTTATCATCTAATGTCATCACCTTTAGGAAGAAACCCATAAATTTCAGGTCCTATGTGACGACCTGGGCTGACGGGCTATCACAGATCTGATGGCTTATCAGCCTTGGTCGTCAGCTGAAAATTTCAGCAACTAGGAAGTGATTTTGTAGGGGTATTTTGGTCTTTTTCCTCACCCTAAACCACACCCCCATGACATAAAACACCAAAAACACATACTTAGCTATTGTAATTTAGTTTCAAAAGCTCTTAACCCTACGTTTCCCAAGAACAAACATAGGGTTTCTTCTCAATTAACTTCAAGACCCCATCATACTCTACACAAGATATTCAAGAATTAAGACTCCAAATCCAATAACATTCAAGTAAGGTCAATTTTTTTTCAAGATTTAATCACTAAGGTATGTGTAGTGTTCATCCATATATCCCTTTCATCCATGGAGCATAAGAATCAAGTTTTAAATCTTGAATTGTGATTATATTGTTGTGGTATGATTATGTTCATGCTGATGGTTGTTATTTAGTTTTCAAGATGGTATCTTGATGTATTTTCATGAAGTATGTGAGCATATTAGTTTAAATCCCTAAATTTGGGTGGCTTAAGATTGTTAAATTTATTAATATACCTATGCCCAAAGTTGTGCATGTAAGGTGTTTGATAAAATTCCTAGAATGATAGAAATCATGTATTATAGCTTAGGGTGAACTATATGATAAATTTATGCTATTCTAATATGTTTAAATTGATCCCATGCTATTGTTGTGCAATGTAAATGTTGTTGGGTTGCTCATGATGTTGAAGAATGAAGCTATAGTAAGCCTATATGCATTCCATGTTATGTACAAGATCATGATTATGAATAACCTCATAAATCATCCCCAATTATTATAGTATGAATGTATGACTTGACTATATGCATTCCTATCCTTGCTCAATATTATGATAACCATGTACTCCATGAAATCCCCTACTTATGGCATTGTGAATTGTGAACTTTGTTCCTATAATCAATAAGTGTCATGTGGTGTCATTTTCCTTCTATCGAGTCCTGAGGGTACTTGTACCCAACAATTTAATTGTGCGCCTAGAGCCATGTCCTATTTTCATGATACTCTCAGTCAAGCCTTGATCCATGGAACTCAGTCAGTCATGTGACTCAGGAAAACCCTGAAATCTTGATAATCTCAGTAGTTCAATAATCTCAGTGATCTCTGTATTCAGTAATCTCAGTAACCTCAGTATTCCTAGTCAATCTCAGTAACTTCAATACTCTTAGTCAGTCCTCAAAACTAAGTGCATTCCGTCAGATAATGAAACTTAGAAAACTCAGTTTAGCTCCGCTAACCAATACCATTAGTATTAGTTCAGTTCAGTTAATTAGTTCAGTGTCTATTCAGTTGGGAGTAGGATTCAGCACCGAGTAAACCCAAGGATGGGGAATCACCTGTTATTGAGTAAGGGTGTGATCCTTAGAAACAATCCTTATGTTCCAGAACTATATAGCCAGTGTAGGTTGAGATGTCCCTGCACATAGGGCTAATACATCTTATTTGAGTTTACCTAATAGCAAGGGAAGACGAAAAAAAGATCCCAAATAGAATAGGGTTTACTCACATTTTTTCTCTACCTGTGGCACGGTATTGACACCCTTCCAGTTGGGGGTACAAGTTGGACCCCACTAGTTAAGATTTGGGGCATGTTGGTTAGATGATTACTTCCCACAGTTTCAGTATCAGTCTTAGTAAAAGAACTTAGATAGTTCTTCAAATTTCAGGACTATCAGATACAGTCAACTCAGATACAGTATGGAACTCAGATAGTTCCATTGAATTTAGGACTGTCAGATACAGTCACATATGTTATCAGTTATATCAGTCATGTTAACTATTAATGCACTCACTTTATCAGTATTCAGTATCAGGGCTGTCAGATACAGTCACTCATGTTATCATTATTCAGTACTCAATAATCGCGTTATCATGAACTAAGTTAATAGTATATCAATTATATGAAACTCATGTTATCAGTTATACGAAACTCAAGTTATCAGTATTCAGATTCAGGACTATCAGATATAGTCGATAAGACAAGTTCTTCATAATTTAAACTGTCAAAAATAGTCATTCATTTAATCAGTTATACAGTATTAGTTCCTTACTTATTAGTGACTTACATATCAATATAAGTAAACTCAATCAGTCAGTATCTCAGTGTCAGAAAAATCATGTTGTCAGTATTCAGATTCAATAGTCAGTATCACCACGAGTTCAGTTACAGTTACTTATGTATGCATGTATTCTCACGTTCATGTTAGTAAATCAGTTGGTATTGGTCATTCATACGAACCTATTACATTTATCTTACCTCACTTTCATACCAGTACATTTAAAGTACTGATGCATTTGCGCTATGGTGTCTTATACCATAGGTTTAGAAGCATGAGATTCGAAGCGTCAGTAGCATTCTAGGTTTCAAGAGACAGAGTTAGAAGTGAGTCCTCATCATTTGAGGATGATATTATTTAACTATGTTATTTTTTTAGTTTTTGATTTATTGCAGTAGTTGGAGTTAGTTGGGGACATGTCCCATCAACTCCTTATTCAGACAATTTAGAGGCTTTCAGACTATAGCATGTCAGATGGTTATTTCAGATTTGTTTTGGTATTGTGTACTATATTTTTTTGTTATGTATTAGTATTGAACATTATGGCCTTCCAGTTTATGTTTTCCATATCTTACAGTCTTTTTTGTAGTACATAGGTACAGATATCAGTCATGGGTTAACTTGTGGTCCTTCAGGGTCATGAGTACCGTGTAGCATTCCGGTTCAGAAAATTGGGGCATTACAAACTTGGTATCAGAGCCTAAGGTTCAATAGTACCTTAGAAAGTATGAAAGCCGCATCTATTAGAGTCCTGTACATGGTTGTGTTGTGCACCTCACTTATGTGCAGGAGGCTATGAGGTGTTTTAGGAATAGTTTTCCTTCTTTCAGCATTCAAGTCGTGCCAGTAAGAAAAATCTCCAATTAAACACTCAGTCTAATTCACTTCTTTCTTTCATTTATAGAACATGTCTTCAGAAAGGACTAACTAAAGAAGAACCAAAAATCAGTCAGCACCTCAACCCGTCCAAGCAGATTCCCTGGACGAACACATCCCTCATGTAGAATTTAGGACTGTATTCACTACTCTATCCAGTTTAGCCGCAGCTCAGAACGAATGCCCATTCGTTATTCTAGCCGACCTAGAGGCCAATGCTTCTGTAGCTAGGATTAGGGACTTCACCCGAATGAATCCAACTCTATTCACTGGTTCTAAGTCCGAAGAGGATCCACATGAGTTCTTCGATCAAGTTCAGAAAGTCATAGACATCATAGGAGTGACTTCCAGTGAAAGTGTTGAGTTATCCACCTATTATCTACAAGATGTAGCCCATATGTGGTTCAAACAGTAGAAGGTAAATAGGGTACACCTACAGAGCCCATATAGTGGGAAGAGTTTCCTACAGCTTTCTTAGATAGGCTCTTTCCTATAGAGCAGAAGGAGGCTAAAGTATTAGAGTTCATCAATCTCAGTCAAGGTACGATGAGCGTAAAAGAATACTCCCTTAAGTTTACCCAGTTAGCCAGGTACGCTCCCCATGTAGTGGCAGCCAGTAGGTCTAGAATTAATAAGTTTGTGTCTGGGGTATCAGGTAGAGTGGTTAAGGAGTGCTGGACTGTGATGTTGATTAGTGATATGGACTTGTCTAGGTTTATGGTCTATTCTTAAAAGATTGAGGATCATAAGCTTAAAGAGAAAGAGAGAGAAAATAAGAGGGCTAGAACAGGTAGTTACAGTCTTTCTCACCCGAGGTTAGAGGGTAGTGACAGCAAAGTTTTTACCCATCCCCTTTGTCATACTTATGGTAATCATCACGAGGGTGTGTGTAAGGATGAAAGTGGTGTGTGTTTTGGTTGTGGCAAGCTAGGTCACAGAGTCAGAGATTGTCCCCAGTAAGGTTATCAGAGTCATCTTCGGTCTTCAGCTCAGTCCGGTCGCCCAAATTGACAGGGTTCCACTTCCATGCTATCAGTGGACAATGCCCAAATAGAATATCTACACTTCAGTGCCAACAATATCAGGAAACTCCTCTTGATACAGTCACTGGTATGTTTCAGATATTTCATTTACATGCATACGTTTGGTCTTATCCATGTGTTTATTTTCTTTTGAAACTATTTGCATAACAGTCAACCTTAAGGTCATACCAAATATTGATAGAACCTTTCCCAATCTCTGCCCAGTGGGTCAGTCTCAGAACTAAGTACTTCATTGTCAATCTAAAAGTTAAATTTCAGAAATTCAGTTAACCTAACACAACATTCAGTCCCAATTCAGTAATCAGATCCTAAACTCAGTTCAGTCTTACATACCCAGTATTCCGTTATTAGCATAAGTTAGTCAGTCAATCTAGAAAATTAGTTTAGCATACGGGTAGTCAAATTGCTAGGGGTTGTTCTCCCATCTTTCCATCCATCCACACTAACAGAAATCTCAGGGATGTAACTATTTCAAAGATAGAGTATCCTCATATATGCAAGCTCAACTTAGTTTATGTATCATGTCTCAGTCACAGATTCTATATATTCAATTGGGATTTAGTTCGTGGGTGCCCTGTGCATCATTCTAGCCTTTTCTCAGTCTTTCTGTAAAGTTAACGTTCTTCTATAAACTTAGTATCCCAAGGGGGAGATATGTTATGATCCCCCGAGTTTTCATAACATAAGCACCCCATTTTCTCTTTACGTAATGAATCCAGTTTGGAGTAGGGATACTCATAAGTTGGCACTTAAGTTCAAATCTCAGTCATGAGCCATGTATGTAGAGGCTCAGGTCAGTTCAGAAGTTCAGTTTACATGTCATGTTGCAGCCTCAGTCATGTTCTCAGGTTTCCATTTAAGTATACTTCTAGCATAATCATGGGGTCATTAGTGTTTTCAGTTATGTAATAGGTTTTAATGAACTTACTCAGTTCCATGTTCAAATTACCATTACAAGCTTGATATTCAGTTCATATTAAGATCCCCATTACAAACCTGGTACTAAGAACCCTTTCATAATCAGTCATGCATTCATATATCAATTTAGGCATGTAATTATACATCAAACATTCATTATCACCATGAGAAATTTGGTTCATCAGAATATTCAGTCATGTATTCATGATTCAATTATTTATGCATCAGATATGCATGAATTCCGCTTATCAGTCATGCATCAGATGTGCATGTTCAATATGTTATATTCAACTCCTTAGTCATGTCATTCATGAAATCATGTTTTGGTAGTGTATGTCTTGTACGTACTTCAGTTGACCTTTTCTTCCATCTCAGTCAATCTCATTCAAGGACGAATATCCCAAGGGGGGAGATATTGTAATACCCCAAAAAATCCAAACCAATAATAGAGCCATGTTTCAAGATCATGCATGGTACATCATGCATGGTACATCATGGTTCTTTTATATCTTTATGAGTAACTTAGATGTATATTAAGTCTTCAAATAACTCCCAGCTATCAGACGAATCAAAACATTCCTTACCGATTGAATTCTTAGGAAGGATATTTCTACAGTCAAATTCAAATGAGCATATCACTCGTTATACTACAAATTTTTTAGCTCATGACTACCAACATATATATAATTGAATCAGATTTCCAACGATACCAATTTTTCCCAAATTCGATATTGGAGTAAAAAGTTATGCCTATTTTACTCCAGCTTGTCAGCCTGGAAACTGAGTGACGACCTGTCTGACGGCTTATCACATTTCTGATGACTTTTCTGATGGCTTATCAGATTTCTGATGAACTATATGATGGATTATCATATTTTTGATGACTTATTAGCTAATGTCGTCAGCCTTAGGTAGAAACCCATCAATTTTAGGTCCTAGGTGATGACCTGGGAGGACGGGTTGTCACAGATCTGACAGCTTATCAGCCTTGGTCGTCAGCTGAAATTTTAGCAACTGGGAAGTGATTTTGTAGGGGTATTTTGATCTTTTCCCTAACCCTAAACCTCACCCCCGTGACATAAAACACTAAAAATACATACTTAGCTATTGTAATTTAGTTTCCAAAGCTCTTAACCCTCTTTGTTCCCAAGAACAAACATAGGGTTTCTTCTTAATTAACTTCAAGACCCCATAACACTCTCCACAAGATATTTAATAATTAAGACTCCCAATCCAATAACATTCAATAAAGTTCAATTTTCTTTCAAGATTCAATCACTAAGGTATGCGTAGTGTTCATCCATGGATCCATTTGATCCATGGAGCTCAAAAATAAATTTTTAAAACATGAATTGTGATTATATTTTTGTGGTATGATTATGTTAATGTTGATGGTTGTTATTTCGTTTTCAAGATGGTTTCTTGATGTGTTTTCATAAAGTATGTGAGCATGTTAGTTGAAATCCCTGAATTTGGGTGGCTTAAGATTGTTAAATTGACAAGTATACCTATGCCCAAAGTTTCTCATGTAAGGTTCTTGATAAAATGCCTAGAATGATACAAATCATGTATTATAGCTTAGGGGTGAACTATATGATAAATTCATTCTATTCAACTATGTTTAAATTGATCCCATGCTATTGTTGTGCAATGTAAATATTGTTGGGTTGCTCATGATGTTGAAGAATGAATCTATAGTATTCCTATATGCTTTCAATGTTATGTACAAGATCATGATAATGAAATACCTCATAAATCATACCCAATTATTATAATATGAATATATGACTTGACTATACGCATTCCTATCCATGCTCAATATTATGATAACCATGTGCTCCATGAAATCCCCTACTTATGGCATTGTGAATCGTGAACTTTGGTCCTATGATCAAGAAGTGTCATATGGTTTCAGTTTCCTTCTATCGAGTCCTGGAGATACTTTTACCCGACAATTTAGCTATGTGCCTAAAGCCATGTCATGTTTTAATGATACTCTCAGTCAAGCCATGATCCATAGAACTCAGTTAGTCTTGTGACTCAGGAAAATCTAGAAATCTCAGTAATCTCAGTAGTTCAGTAATCTCGGTGATCTCAGTATTCAGTAATCTTTGTAACCTTAGTATTCCCAGTCAATCTCAGTAACTTCTGTACTCTCAGTCAGTCCTAAGAACTCAGTGCATTTCGTCAGACAACAAAACTCAGAAAACTCAGTTTAGTTCCGCTAACCAATACCATTAGTATCAGTTCAGTTCAGTTAATCAGTTTAGTGTCTATTCAGTTGGGAGTAGGATTCAGCACGGAGTAAACCTAAGGATGAGGACTCACCTGTTATTTAGTAAGGTTGTGATCCTTAGAAGCAATACTTGTATTCTAGAACGACGTATCCAGCTTAGGTTGAGATGTCCCTACACATAGGGCTAATACATCTCATTCGCATTTACCTAATAGAAAGGGTAGATAGAAAGATCTCCCAAACTGAATAGGGTTTACTCATATGTTGTCTCTACCAGTGGAACAGTATTGACACCCTTCTAGCTGGGGTTACAGGTTGGACCCCACCAGTTCAGATTCGAGGCAGGTCGGTTAGATGATTACTTCCCACAGTTTCAGTATCAGTCTCAGAAAAAAAACTCAGATAGTTCTTAAGATTTTAGGACTATCAGATACAGTCAACTCAGAAACAATACAAAAATCAGATAGTTCAATCAAACTTAGGACTATCTGATACAATCGACTATGTTATCAGTTATATTAGTTATGTTAACTATCAGTGCACTCATTTTATAAGTATTCAGTATTAGGGCTGTCAGATAAAGTCACTCATGTTATCATTATTCAGTACTCAGTAATCATGTTATCATGAACACAGTTAATAGTATATCAATTATACGAAACTCAAGTTATCATTTATACAAAACTCAGGTTATCAGTTATACAAAACTCAGGTTATTAGTATTCGAATTCAGGACTGTCAGATATAGTCGATAAGATAAGTTCTTCATAATTCAAACTGTCAGAAATAGTCATTTATTTAATCAGTAATACAGTATCAGTTCCTCACTTATTAGTGACTTTCATATCAATATCAGTAAACTTAGTCACCAAGTATCTCAGTGTTAGTAAAATCATGTTGTCAATATTCAAACTCAGTAGTTAGTATCACCACAAGTTCAGTTACACTTACTTATGTATGCATGTATTCTCACGTTCATGTTAGTCAGTCAGTTAGTATTGTTCATGTATATGAACCTATTGCATTCAACCTACCTCATTTGCATACTAGTACATTCAAAGTACTAATGCATTTGCGCTATAGTGTCTTATACCATAGGTTTAGAAGCACAAGATCCAGAGCGTCAGTAGTATTCCAGGTTTCAACAGACAGAGTTGGAAGTGAGTCCTTATCATTCGAGGATAATATTATTTGATTATCTTATTTTTTCAGTTTTTGGTTTATTGTAGTAGTTGGAGTTAGTTGGGGACATGTCCCATCAACTCCTTATTCAGATAGTTTAGAGGTTTTCAGACTATAGCATGTCAGACAGTTATTTCAGATTTGTTTTGGTATTGTGTACTATATTTCTGAAATGTATTAACATTGAACATTATGGCCTTCCAGTTCATGTTTTCTGCATCTTACAGTATTTTATGCAGTATACTGGTACAAATATCAGTCATGGGTTAGATTGTGGTTCTTTGGGGTCATAAGCACCGTGTGGCATTCTGGTTCAAAAATTTGGAGCGTTACACACACTTATGGATAAGAGGCTATGAGATGTTTTAGGAAAATTTTCCCTTCTTTCAGTATTCATGTCATGTGAGTGATCATGAGGTCAAGTTAAACTCTCAATTTAATTCGTTCTTTCTTTCATTTACAGAACATGAATCCCAAAAAGACTAACAAATGTAGAACTAAAAATTAGTTAGCACTTCAGCCCATTCAGGCAGATCCCATGGACAAGAATGTCTTTCATGCAGAATTTAGATCTGTATTCACTACTCTAGCCAATTCTGTAGCCACTTAGAATTAAGGACCAGCTACTATTCAGGCTAACCCAGTGGCCAATACTGTCGTATCCATAATTTAGGTGTTCACTCGAATGAATCCTCCCCTATTATCAGGATCTAAGTCAGAAGATGATCCACAGGAGTTGGTCGATCAGGTTTAGAAAGTCACAGATATTATGGGAGTGACTTCCAATGAGAGTTCTGAGTTAGCTACCTATTAAATGCAAGATGTGGCTTATATGTGGCTTAAGCAGTAAAAAGTAGACAAGGGCATAGATGAAGAGCCTATTAAGTGGAAGGAGTTTTCTACTACTTTTCTTGATAGATTCTTTCCCTTAGAGTTGAGAGAATCCTAGGTGTTAGAGTTCATCAATCTAAGACATAGAAATTTGAGTGTGAAATAGTATTCCCTCAAGTTTACTCAGTTAGCTAGATATGCTCCCTATGTAGTTGCAGAAAGTATGTCCAAAATGAGCACGTTCGTGTTAGGGGTGTCATAAAGTGTTGTTAAGGAGAGCAAAACATCAATTTTAATTAAGGAGATGGACATATCTAGGTTCATAGTCCATACAAAGTAGATAGAAGAGCCTAAGAATAGAGAGAGAGAGAGAGGTAGAATAAGAGAGCTACAACAGGTAGCTTCATTTTCACTTAGCCCAAGTTAGAGAGCAGTAACCATTAACAGTTTTGCCTAAATTCTTTAGTTTCAGCTCCGTCTTCACCTAGTCCTCCAGTACCTAAGTTCAGAAATGGTAACAAAGATAGGGCGTCAGGCTCTAAATCTCAGGGTAGTGTCAGAAGTGCTCAAACAAATCCTCTTTGTTAGACATATGGTAAAAATCATTAGGGTGTTTGCAGCGCTATCAGTGATGTTTGTTTTGGGTATGACAAGCCAGGCCACAGAGTCAGAGATTGTCCTCAGTCGGGTTCTCAGGGTCAGTATAATCGTCTTTCATCTCAGTCAGGTTGCCTGGATCAGTAGGGTGCTGCTTCCAGTGCCATCAGTAGGCAACACCTTAACAGGCTCTATGCACTTCAGTCCTGACAAGATCAGGAAAATTCTCTGATGTGGTCATTAGTACATTATTGATCTTCCATTTATATGTTTATGCCTTGCTAGAGCCAGGAGCTTATTTATCTTTTGTAACTTCTAATATAGCTATTAACTTTAGAGTCAGTCCATAAATCCTAGAAGAGCCTTTCTCAATTTCTACCCTAGTGGGTATATCTATCTTAGCCCGATGGTTATACAGGAACTGTCCGATTATGATATCTCATAAAGTTACTTTAGTAGCTATTGTAGAGCTAGTGATGGAAGCTTTTGATGTCATTCTCGGCATCGATAGGATCAATTCATGCTATGACTCAGTTGATTGTAGAAACATAATTAGTAATTTTCAGTTTCCAAATGAACCAGTCCTTGAATGGAGGGGTAGTACCCGGACACTTAAGAGTCAGTTTATTTCATACCTTAGAGTGAGAAAAATGATATCTAAGGGATGTGTTTATCATCTTGTATGAGTCAAAGAATCTAGTTCAGAGATTCCTAATCTTGAGTCAGTACCAGTAGTAAATTAATTCTCATATGTGTTTCCCGAAGATCTTCCCAGAGTTCCTCCAGAAAGAAAAGTTAACTTCTAAGTAGACCTTCTTCCAGACACTTAGCCTATATCTATTTTTCCATACAAAATGGATCCAGTAGAACTCAAAGAGTTAAAAGAATAGTTAAAGGAACTATTAGAAAAGGGGTTCATCATACCCAGTGTTTACCTATAGGGTGCACCAGTCTTATTGGTGCGTAAGAAAGATGATTCCCTCAAAATATGAATAGACTACCGTCAGTTAAACAAAGTCACAGTAAAGAATAAATACCCACTTCCCAAAATTGATGACTTGTTTAACCAACTTCAGGGTGCTAATTACTTTTCTAAGATATACCTTGATCAAGTTATCATCAACTCACAGTTAGGGAATGTGAAATTTCAAAAACAGCTTTATGAACTAGGTATGGTCACTTTGAATTCCTAGTTATGTCCTTCGGTCTTACAAATGCCCCTACAGCTTTAATGGACTTAATGAATTGCATGTTCAAGAATTACATGGACATGTTTGTTATAGTGTTCATAGATATCATTCTTGACTATTCATGTAGCGAGAATGATCATGCAGATCACCTTAGATTGTACTTTAGACTCTCAAAACTCATCAGTTGTTAGGTAATTCAGTAAGTGTGACTTTTGGATAAGGTCAGTAGCGTCCGCTGGTCATATTATTTCCATTGATGACACTAGAGTTGGCCCTATAAAGGCCAAAGCGGTGAGAAACTAGCCTATAACCATTTCTCCATCAGATATTAGGAGCTTCTTGGGTTTAGCAGGCTATTATTGTCAATTTGTTAAAGGGTTCTTATCTATTGCATTCCCCATGTCCAGATTGACTCAGAAGCAAGTCAAGTTTCAGTGGTCAGATTCCCGTGAGAAGAGTTTTCAAGAGTTGAAGACTTGACTCACCTCAACCCAAGTTTTGACTCTACCAGATAGTTTAGATGGGTTTGTTGTGTACTGTGATGCATCTAGAGTGGGTTTGGGTTGTATCCTCATACAGAGAGGTAAGTTCATAGCCTACACCTCTAGACAGGTTATGCCTCATAAGAAGAATTACCCTACCCATGATCTTGAGTTAGTATCTATAGTCTTTTCCTAAAAGATTTAGAGGCAATTATTGTATGGGGTACATGTTGATGTGTTCACATATCACAAAATCTTGAAGTATGTATTTTCTCAGAAAGATTTGAATTTGCATTAGACAAGGTCGTTAGAGTTATTGAAATATTATGACATAAGTATTCTATACCATCCAGGCAAGGCTAATGTAGTGGATGATGCTCTCAGTAGATTGTCTATGGGTAGTGTTGCTCATGTTAAGAATGGTAAGAAGAAGTTAGTTCAGGAAGTTCATTAGCTTTCTGACAAGGTGTCCACTTATTCGATTCAGCAGAGGGCAGTGTGTGGGTGCATAATAGTTCAGAATCATCTCTGGTTTCAAAGGTGAAGGAAAACCAGGATAGAGATCCCAATCTAGTTAAGTTGAAAGAGTCAGTCAGAGATCAGAAAGTAAAAATTTTCTCCCAAGGGGGAGATGGTGTGTTATTTATGTGTTCCAGGTGTAGATGACTTGAGGCAAAAAATTCTTGTAGAAGCGCATGGTATGCGACAGTCCATTCATCCAGGTGCACTAAGATGTACCATAATTTGTGGAGATCTATTGGTTGACTGGGATGAAGAGGGATATTTTAGAGTTTGTAGCTAAGTTCTCTATGTGTCAGCAGGTTAAGATTGAGCACCAGAAGCCTAGTGGGTCCATGCAGGATTTTAGTATTCCCACATAGAAATGGGAAGAAGTAAACATGGACTTTGTGATGGGTTTGACTCGTACTTATCGTCCGCATGATTCTATTTGGGTTATCATAGACACGATGACCAAATTAGATCATTTCATACCTATTCATACCTCTTATTCAGTCGAGGACTACACCAAACTCTATATCAAAGAGTTGGTCACGTTACACAAAGTCCTAATGTCTATCATCTTAGATATGGGTACCCAGTTTACCTTTCACTTCTGGAAAGCATTCCCAAAGGGTCTTGGTATCCAAGTTTACCTCAGTATAACTTCCACCCTCTAACAGATGGTCAAGTAGAAAGGACCATTCAGACTCTAGAAGATATATTAAGAGCCTGCATTATTGATTTTAAAGGTAGTTGGGATGACTACTTGCCTTTGATCGAATTTACATATAATAATAATTAACATTTTAGTATTCAGATAGCTCCTTTTGAGGCTCTTTATGATAGGAGATGCAGATCTCCAATTGGATGGTTTGAGGTGGGTGAGCCCACAGTAGTAAGCCGTGACTTAGTGTGTGATGCCTCAGAGAAGGTTCAGTTGATTAGGGAAAGGCTTAGGGCAGCCAAGAGCTGCCAGAAATTATATGCAAATGTAAAGAGAAAGGATCTCGAGTTTGAGATCGGTGATTTAATGTTCTTGAAAAACTCTCCCATGAAGGGGGTGAAGAGGTTCGGCAAGAAGGGAAAGCTCAGTCCCTGATATGTCGGTCTATACAAAATTCTCAGTTGTTTCAGAAAGGTTGCTTATGATCTTGAGTTACCTTCAGCTCTAGCTTCAGTACACCTAGTATTCAACGTCTCCTTGCTAAATAAATGCATTGGTGACCCAGTAGACATAGTTCCTTTAGAGGGATTAGATATTCAAAATGATCTCTCTTTCAAAGAGGTTCCAGTCGAGATTATCGATCATCAGATTTTTAGACTGAGGAACAAAGAAGTTCCTTGGTCAAATTTCTTTGGCGGAATCAGTCCGTTGAGGGATCTACATGGGAAGCAAAAGAAGATATACGGACCAAGTATACTTACCTTATCTCCTCAAACTAAGAATCAACTTAAGGTAATAGTCTTCCTTAGCTCTTCTCAGTTCCATGTCCAGTTAAAGTTATAAACTTGGTATTTTTTTTGTTGCATATCTAGTCATCCATTCACAAATCAGTTCAGTCATGTACCCATGCATCAGATATGCATATTCAGTGGGTAAGCTCTGTCTATCAGAGTTTCTCAGCTTAATCAGTCCCATTCGAGGATTAATATTCCCAAGTGGGATATATTCTACTACCCCGTATTTCTCAAGCTTAATTTATCTCTAAGTACATGAGTATTCCTAACTAAATTTTTTAAAATAGTCAGTATTTTTCAATTTAGAGATTACCAATGCGTAGGAAATTCAGTAAGATTTTCAATGATATAATGTTCACCCATATCTGATACTCGGGTGAAGAGTTAGAGCCATTTTTGTAAGACAGTGGACCAAATTGGCAGCCAACGCGTTGCAAAGAACAACCAAATGGCAATGGTCATTACCTATTACACCAATGCATCGTACCACCAGCCATTTTCCTAATTGTCACTTTCTATAGTTACTATACGATCATGGCGCATTGAGTCAAGGGTTAAATTAACATACAGTGGGGTACCACGATTGTATCGCGTCGCGCCAAGCTTTCAGTTCCCAGTTGTGCAGTTTCCAGTGAGCTGGTACAATTTCTCCGTGTCGTGCCAGCATACAAAATTAGGATTTTCAGTCTGTTTTGAGTTTCAATCCTGAGGGAATTAAAGTATTTTTCTCCTAACACCAGTCATCCTAAACACGTAATTAATCCCTAAACGAGCATTAATTGCTCATTATTTCATTACTTACTCAATAAATAAATCATTCTCTCTCAAAGGGCAAAAACCTAGCTTCAAGAAATCAAGAACAAACTCAGGAATTCCTCCAAGAACCTTCAAGAACTCTTCTTCTCAGGTATGTTAGGTGTTTATCTATGGGTTCCTTTCACCCATAGAGTCCAAGAATCCTTTTTTAAAACCATGAGATTGTTGAATTATGATTTACATGTATGAAATTTGATTATATTCATGTTTATGACATTAGTTGAGTTTCAATCCATGATTAATTATGGTTTCCATGAAATTGAAATAGCATGTACATTGAATTATGTAATTTCCATGTCATAATCCTTGAATTTGCAAGTTTGGGCATTGTAGTTGCAAGGTTATATGAATCCATGATTATGTGCATCAAGTTGTGCTCCCCAAGTGTTTGATAGAATGTCCATGTGATTTAAATGGTGAAATCATGACATGCTAGTATATATACAAGCTTATGCTCTACCTGTGTTTGATAAAATATCTCTATGAATGAATTATGGATAAGTGTACATTGTTATGTTTCACAAGATCATGCTATGCTCTACTTTTCATGCTATCGAGTCTTGGGGGTATTTAATACCCTAAAATCTAGTTGTTTTCCTAGAGTTATAGTAGTTATAGAATAGTATCAATTATGTCATGATCAATAAACTCAGTCAGTTACAGAACTCAGTATAAGTCTAGTTCAGCTCGGTATAATCAGTTCAGTATCTATTCAGTTGGGAGTAGGATTCAGCATCGAGTAAACCCAAGGATGGGGGCTCACCTACCAGTAGAGGGTGTGATCCTTAGAAGTATTCCTTGTTTTCTAGAACTACGTATCCTGGCGTAGGTTGAGACTTCAACCTTCAAGTTGAGGGTTGATGAAGTGTTTTAACCTGCCAGTTGAGGGTACCACCGTTCTCACTAGAGTACCTGCCAGATAAGGGTAACTCTTCAATTTGTCTTTACACGTGGCACAGTATTGAGACCCTTCCAATTGGGGTTACAGGTTGGACCCCAGTTATCTTATTTAGGGCATGTCGGTTAGATGATTACATCCCACAGTTTCAGTTGTAGTCTCAGTATAGAACTCAATTTAATTCTACAGAATCAGGACTATTAGATACAGTCAATCAATTTTAGTAACTCAGTTAACAGTAATCTCAGATATCATTTACTAAGTTATCAGAACTCAGAACTCATCTTCAGTAAAAGCTCAGTTATAACATACACGTATATGCACAGTATTGCATACTTAGTATTTTTTGTAGGTTCAGTTATCCATGTATTCTCATACTCAGTTACTCTATATCATTCAGTTAGTTATTGTTCATGAACATGAATCCTTGCATTCATCCTTACCTTATTTAGCATACCAGTACATTCCATATACTGCCGTATACTTTTCACTTTGCACTATGATGTCTTATATCATAGGCTCGGACGGTCAGGTTCCCGATCGCGCATAGACAAATTCATATTCATCCAGCATGTCAGACTTATTAGTGAGTCCTCATCTATTGAGGATATTCTATTATTTCAATTTTTCAATAGATACAGTATTTCAGTAGATAGAGTTAGTAGTGCGATTGTCCCATCAACTCCACTTTCAGAAAGTTCAGTTAGAGGCTTTCCAGACTAGACTTTTAGAATGTATTCAGTTTTACAAATTATTATTACAGTTAATATTCTTTATTAGTATTTCAGATTTTGAACCTTATGGCATTTCAGCCTATTTTCTTCATTTATTACATTATTATTTAGTTCTCACAGCATATATCAGTCATGGGTTAGCTTGTGGTCCTTCGGGGTCGTAAGCAAGGTGTAGTGTCTGTGGTACAGACTCGGGGCGTTACAGGTAGGGATAATCATCTAGGTTTTATTATGAAATAAATAATACAACAAACAATAGGAAATAGGTTTCTTCATTTTTCATCAACAGGAAGCTTAAAGAGATTTTCAGATAAGTTGCTAAAAAAAGAAAGTTGAAGGATTCACCTGTTCAGATAATTCCAAGAAAGACTGATGGGAACAGGTAAAGATATTTTTTTCCTTTTCCAAACACAAAGAAATGTGGGTACCATAGAGCTCAATAGAGGGTATAAGAATAGCATAGCGTACTATACTGATGATTTAGATGAGAAAAGTATTCTATACCCATTTGCTCTATATTAGTGCTGCAGAAAAGTTTCGGCCATGATTTTTGAGAGATATTCATCCAATTTCAACTGCACATATCACGATATAAGTGGCATAAAGGTTGTATGTTAGGGGTTAACATAACATATTTCTATTATTTTTATAACTCTCTCTCTATGAGAGTTATGTGCTACCGGAGAAACTCACTCATGCCTTAAATGTGCTCTATAAACCAAAGATAATCTTTCTTTAGAATGCTTGAAGGCCCTAAAAACATAAAGTGATTTAGAAATATTCTTATTTATCAATGGTAATTGATCATAGTATGCATAACCTTGATTTTTGTCAGCCAAGCTCGGATTTCATTTACTTTTCCTTATTATCAAGCTTGAGGAGAATTACATTGATAAACAAATTTGATCTTGATAGATTTAATTAAAATATTGGTGTGTGTTCTATCATATAACATAAACTACATTTTTCACTTCATTCAAATAGTATTTGTGTTTATATGAAATTTTTTGTTCATTATTATGATCTCTATAATCATCTTTATTCCCTTAAAAATTATCCTATCCTATTTATTAATAATACTAATTTTAAATAGTCATTAGAATTGATCTGATACTAGATTAACAATATATGCAACATAAGAACCTAGAGTACAAAATGGAGTAGGTATTATTTCTGTAATGGTTGGATCACCTAACTTGGATTTGAAACAAATCATATTTTTTTGTACGGAAATAGGGCCACTGACCCATAAGTTAGATGGGGCTCAAGATGTTGTATGAAATCGGTGGATGACTCTTAATCACCTCCACAACCCCATGAATAGTTGACTATAACATTTCTCAGCAATTATCTTGTGTGGGTAACTATTATTAATTGAATAATTTGTCTGCTTTGAAATAATAAAAAAGTCTTTCATTCTAATTATTTTAGGTAAATTCAAAGGGAATGTGACACCTTTATTATAATGAAATAGTTTAAGTTCATTTAATAATTTAAGGAGAGCTTTTACAAAACCCAATTTGCCACATCAAAGGCCAAAAGAGAAATAAAGTTGTCAAACATCACATCAAAAAGTGTCATCTTTTGCTTAGTATTAAAGATGTATCTTAAATCTTCTTTAATATGGGAGTGTAGACATTCTAGTTCTACTTGATTATCTAGTACATCTTGAACCATTTACCATTTATTGGGCTTGGGTGAGAAGGAAGATAGTCCTTACCTATATATGCAACTTCTTATTTATGTATTATGTATTCCAACATATAATATAAAAGAATGGGGTTTTTAAGGTTTCCTAAAGAACATAAGGATTAGTAATCCTTTTTAGAAAGTGAAAGGATTCGGTCTTATACATATGTCAGGAAGGTAATCCAAAAAGAAAGAAAATGGTTTTTTTCTTTTATTTATCACTTAGGAACCCTAAAAGAAGCTTATTTTTGTTGCTATGATATAAGGCATAAGTAGATAAAAGAGTATACCTATGAAGAGAAATCTTGTATCTTCCATTTGTTAGTTATGAATGATCAAGATAAATAAAGGGTGAGATCCACAAACTAGAACATGGGACCAATCTTTTTGCAAATAAAGGCATAAAGTCCTGGTAGGGTTGTACAGTGTGGGGGAGTCAAAGTGAACCTAAATAGAAAAAACATCAACAGATTTACAGTCTACTATTTTTAACAACTCAACCACTTTTTTTTTATCGATTTGAAGATCTTTTTTATTGGTTCTAATTCTTATAAGGGGGAACACCCTAGGAAGATATAAGTACTTAAATAATTAAATTCAAGTGTAATAGCTTCTTTATCATTTGTTTAAAAAGGTGTACAAGGAAAGGAAACAACCATGAAATCTAAATTGTACCTTAATGGGAATGACATGAAAAGTCTTTTTAAAACCTAACATACTGGGTGTTACAATGATATACAAGAGAAATGGATATAAGAATCATTATTGGTGTGGAGGGAAAGATCCGTTTATGATATAGTTCAAGAAAGAGTCATATGAATTTCTAACTGCGTTATAATTCATTCACTTCAAGACTGGTTCCGAATAACACATATCATATTTAACCAACATCCATCATATTTCCACTAAAACTAATAAATAATTAGTTTTGCACTAAATATTTTCTTATATATGTTTAATAAAAGAATAACTTTCATTATTATCATTAGTCCATCATTAATCTATAGAAGATAGATGTTCCTAAGGAAGCATGTAAGCAATCGATGCTTGCTCATAGGAGATATTTTTGCAATTACTACCAAAATAAAGCAACCACTATCTTTTAAAAGGGTTTGTTACTTCATTCGTATCTCCATGTCTTTACTACCCTGCCACTATCAGTAGCTAAGCACTTAAAAGGTGTGCTAAGAAAAGTTCCTTCTATCACTCTTCTATTCAACAATTTACCAGTAGTAGAAGAGAGGATTAACGTACTTACAAGAATCTTCTAGTTCTTATGGAAGTTGTTTCTTACCATTTAATCAAGTAGCACAGGAACTATGTCTTATCTAATAGCCCGGTGGGCATTGTGGCCTTTGAAATTAGTTTTATAGATAAAAGAAAGTATTAAATAGATAACGAGTAGATGAGTTAGTGAGTTCTCACTTACCTAAGTAATTTTAATCAGCTATCCGTTATTTTTTGTAGGTAATATCACCAAAGTATATCATAAGATTTTACTATGAAGGAAGCAACTTAAAGTTGAAGGGCATTGTCTTGTGCAAGGAAATAATTGTTTGCCAACTATAATCTTCTATATTGTATACTTGGGCAATGTGCACTAACTTATTTCTAGATTTTTCATTTGATGTGGCTTCCCTTTTTCAGATAGGGGATCAAGTTCATTTCCCACTTTGACAAGTTGAGTCATCAAATTTATTTTAAAAATAGTATAGAATAATGAATGGAATATTCTATATCCTTTATATATCATAGGATCACTCTATGAATAGGTAAATTCTCTTTGATCTCTCATTTTTCATAATATCGCTTACTTCTAGCATAAACGGCTCCTCAGTGGATGGTCACATTGAATTTTCCTATTCTTAGAGTGGCACTATGATCAATAAAAAATATAGAATATGTAATTAATTATTCTATTCAATTAATTTTTAAATCATACTTTCCTTAAACGAATCCACTTTTATCCCAAATTCCATTCCATTAAGGCATTCAGTCCCTTAATAAAAGCAAGAGTTCAACAGAATTAATCTTTCTAAGACTAGCTATTCTTTAAACCAAAAGTTGTAACTTTTTTCTTCTATATTTAGAAAGAAATATTTAACTTTACTTTATCTTTGACAATAAGTTTTAATTATTCTAATAACTAAAATAAAATGTAAAGAAAGATCTAAAGAAATGTAGTTGCCATAGTCTATTTTATATCCTTCTCAAGGAAAAAAGTGAGTGGCTCCCCACTTCCTTCACCACTATTTGGAGAACAGTCTTCAAAGGTCTCAAGGTTATCAAAAAGACAAGTCTAATAACAATGCTGCAGGATCTTTCCTTATTAAAGTACCAAGTAGGCAGAGGGATAAGATTTTGATGCAGGGTTTAAAATTGTCTTTGAGTACAAGCCTTGGAGGACTAATTTGTCTACACATTAAATCGATGTGATTTTTGGCAGAACAAGGTATATTACCAATGGATTCTTTGGCCATTTTGTATTTAAATTCTACTAATAGCCTTTTATTCAAGAATATTTCCTCAAAATTCATGATAAATGGAGCAAGATAGGATTAACTTATAGAAGATACAATTATAAATTTAAGTGAAAGTATAGTTACCGATGGCTTCTACTATCTTGAGAATATCAAACCTGAAAACTACATTACATTACTCTTTCTAGGTTTTCATAAAAAATAAGGATGGTGACAACAAAAAGTACATTCATATAACTATTGGAAGGTTTGGAACGCTTACTCAACATTGGGTCCAAAAACCGAACATACCCATTTTTAGAGGAAATTAAAGGAAAAAGAATTATTGTGTCGTTAGCCGCCTTGTAGTATTCCTACATGAGTTTTTGATGATCACTTGAAATCAAAGGATAGGCCCTATTCCAAGTGATTCTCCCTCAAAAAAGTCTACTTGTTATGTTTTGAAAAAAGAAACATTTGATTTAGTCTATTAGAGTGCATTGTGGGGTAGTGAATAACTAACAACGAGTTTGAAAAGTTCTAGTATTTAATAATGGAGGTCATCCACTATAACATTAGAAGGGTATGGCCGAAAGTCTTAAAAGTGGACAATCCTTCTGTGAATACCTAACGAGAGGTAGAATTCAAACACATCCAAAATAAACGTGAATCATACAAACATATATGGAGACTAGAAAGGGAACGTTGGATTTACATTGCATTATCTCACTCAATCTTAAACAGAAACTAAAGTTCAGGTGCCACAAGCATGCCAAGATGCATTTTTTGTAACTAAAATAAAAGCCCTATAGATATGCAATTGTTGTAGACCAATATCTAAATTGAGACTTCTCACTCCTATTTGAGTAAGGAATGAATATCAAACCCTGTTGATGTTAAATCAGTGACTATGCCTAGTGGTATTTGAATATTTTCATAATTTTTCTTGGATTGAAAATTCTGTAAAGAAAGGAAAACAACTATCCAACCATTCAAGTCATTAAATGTTAATTATGGGGGGGGGGTGTAGTGACACCTCGAGTTTATGTTCACTATACCCTCCAGGAGATAAATAGTTGGATTAGCTTTACAACGCCCCTCGTATCTCCTTAAACTATGATCGGGGTAAGAAGTTATGGAAAAATTATAATGGTGATGTTAAACTACCAGTGACAATGGCTACGACCATGACTCATTTCATAACATAACGAGTCGTGGGGAGGACACTTTTCCATGGCTTTGAGGAAGCCCAAACATTGGTCCCTTGACAATGAGTCTAGGGTACGAGTTATTGTGAGACACAATGAGTCATTATGAGGGACCCATTGTCATAAAAATGAAGGGATAGATATTCTATACTCGAGTGATAACTCCTAGCAACGACTTATGGCGAGGCCTCAGGAGTTGTTATCCAAGCCGTGATGATTGTTCCCAAACTTTTCCTGCATATTTTAATTAGGGTATTTTATGTATTTTCCTTCCCTTAAACTCTTGATCCACAACTAATAACACCCAAAAAGACCTCCCCTGTTATCAGATATCAAAATCAAATCCTTACTTTACCTCTTTAACTCCTAAGGAAAGAAATATTAGGGTTTCACAGATAATCTTCATTCAAGCTTCAAGCTTTGATTTATCTTCAAATTCTTTGAAATTTAAGACATAACTCTCATCCTTTACATGAATTTTACATTATTATTTATTTAATCATTATTTATGTTATTTGATTGATGGGTTTGAAATGGGGTTGATGTTTGACTAATTATTACTTATATTGTTTTTCCCAAGTTTACATGTGCATTTCATGCTTATAATTGATAGTTTTAGGACTAAATTAGTGCATTGTTTTAATGGTTGGAATGGGGGAAATGGGTATCCTCAAATTGGATGAATTTTTGCTTGATAATGGTATTAACCTCAACCCATATTACAATCTTGGTTTTAAATAAGGTTATTCACATAATTTAATTTGTTTTATAACCTATTACATTGTATTAAAGGATAAATCGATAATAATGGTCTTTGGAATTCCCTTGGTAGCCATGGTTTTTTATTTTAAATTGAACTTTGGAGTCTTATAATTAAATTGAATATTTTGGCATAATTGAATTAACTTGCAAGAATATTGGTATGATGATACCATGACAGAAAATGCCTTAATAAAGACTCCTTGGTTAATGGTTGGATTTATGTGTAAACGACTTTAACTTGGGCTTAAAGAAAATTGTGCCACTCACTATGAAGGTGTGGTCTTGGGTGGACCAATACTAGAAACTAAGCCTTTAGTTGTTCGTTGGTTTCAGGCAAGCAATGGTCCTAAGGAATAGGTTGCTAGGTCACAATCTAGTGGAGCTCAGTCATCCCCACCTTACCCTCCTTATCATTTTTGCAGACAACTTCAAAGTGGATATTTTGAGAAGGGGAGGAACTTGTGTTGTAACTGTGCTCATCCTTATCACCTACAATAAAATTATTCGATAGATATAGTTGCCACTATAGATAATAAGTTCCTGGTAACAACTTCTCTGTCTTTTACACACCTAAGGGTGCCACTTTAGGTACTGATAGTGGATGGAATCATCTCTATGCACTTTTCTACTCATCATGAACCATACGCATCACCAAATGTTGTCACTTGTATGTTACAACTCTTTTCTCGTAATGTTTATTATTTACTTGATCTAGATTCTACGCAATTTTATGTGACAACTTATGTGGCAGTACACTTTGTTTTTTATGTTGAAAATATTTCTGACCCCTTTTTGTGTCTACTCCGGTGGATAATTCTATTGTTGCTGGAATAATCTATAGGGTTTGTCTGGTGTCCATTCTAAATTTGTAGACATTAGTGGATTTGATAAAAATTGATATGGTGGATTTTGATGTAATCTTGTTGATGGATTGGCTCCACTTGTTCTATGCTTCTCTTGATTATAGGACCTAAAAGTTCAGTTTCCATTTTCCTAATGAGTCGGTGATTATATGGGAGGGGTGTTCCTTAGTGCTCAAAGGGATGTTTATTTCTTATCTTAGACCTAAAAAATAATTTCCAAAGGATGTCAGTATCACCTAGTTCGGGCTAAGAATTCTAACTACGAGAGTCTCTCTTTGTAATCCGTCCTTGTGGTTAATGAGTTTCATGATTTTTTGCCCAATGACCTTCCTTGAATTCCTTTATATAAGGAAATTGATTTCGGGGTTGATCTTCTATCAGATACCCATCCCATTTTGATTCCTCCTTGTAGGATGGCTCTGACTGAACTAAAAAGAGCTAAAGGAGTAGTTAGAATGTTTAGTCCTTAAATTTAGAAAATGAGGGGGCTAAGAAGATCTTATAGTTAGAAAGTCGCATGAAAAATCCAAAGAAATGAAGAAAGAAAATAGTGGCTTTGAATTGTTTTGTAAATATTATTAAAAAAGGGAAATATGGGAAATGATTGGAAGGAGGATAAGCTGGATAGTTTGAAAATCTTTGGGTAGAAAGGGACGAGAAATTGCATTGAAAGAGGTAGTTTAGTCACTTGATCCATAGATATTCCTTCCCGCATTTTAAACCCTCATCTTAACCCGGAAGACCTTGGTGACTCCAAATTAGGTAAGTCTACATTAGTGGCGAAAAACAAAAAGGGAAAGCCTATGGTTCTACTCATTATGATTGAATTTCTTTGCGAGAGTGAGTGTGAATTCTTTCATTATTTGAGCTCCTTCAGAAATTTCAATATCTTTTTTGTGTGTGGAGATAACTCTTGCTTGTGAGCGGCATCGATACTTTGGAGTAGAGGGTGAAATCTTACTCTTTATTTGGGTAAATGGGTGAAGTAAGTTGACTTGTGAAGATTGATAATTTTTTTGAAGATTTTGTGTTTCCTCTTAGGATGCTTTGTTGATTTTGAAGATTCATTAGATACAAACTTATATCCTTGCTTCACAATATGTGTTTTTTGAAAAAATTTTGTTCACTTGTTGCCATGTGACAGCGCACGAGCACACACACAAGTGTACGTGGTCTTATCAAGTAATATAGTGGCCTTCAAGAAAGCTGAATAACGATCCTATAGAGACTTGATTTAACAGTGATTTAAATCTAGTTCACAGTTCAGATTAATTTAGTGCAAGAGTAACCAAAAAGAGAGTTTGTAAATTAAAATTAAAGTAACAATGCATATATAAAAAAATACTTGGAACAATCAATGGAGTAAAATACAGGGTTAAATCACACCGAACAATCATACTATGTTATTGAATTTCATTCGTCAATTTGCTTATCTTGGTTGTTGATTCGTAGGGTTAATCGCATGATCATGGTTTTGCAACCTCTTTTTTTGGTTACTCTTGTGCTAAATTAATCTAAACTGTGAACTAGAATTAAATCGTTGTTAAATCAAGTCTTTGTGGGATCAATATTTGACTTTCTTGAAGGCCACTATATTACTTGATAAGACCACGTACACTTGTGTGTGCGCTAGGGCGCTGTCAAGTTTTTGGTACCGTTGATGGGGACTTGTTTTTTTGGCAATTGTTTATTTTAGTTTTACCTTTAGATTTGTTTGAGGTTTTTAAGCTTGGTCTTGGTTTTGTCATTGCCGAAAATAGGTTTTTAGGCTGAAAAGCTAGCAAGGGAATGGAGTTGGTAGAACCAAGCTCCGAACTTGAGCAATGCTTTCACGAATGCAGGAGAGAAGGAATACTTCTCCCCAAAAGTCCTCAAATCCAATACGTCCAAGAGAATACTGCTCTAATGGCTGAAGAACAAGTAGCCCGAAGGACTGTTAGGGAAGTGGTAGTCCCACTTCCGATGAACTTTACTTCCCCAATTCAAAGACCGGCAACTGGGGGAATTTTTAGTTGAAACACAATATGGTGAAACTTCTTTTCAGTAGTGGACAATTTTCAAGGCATTCACACGAGGATCCACAAGTCTACTTGTAGACTTTCATTGAGCTTACTGATACATTTACTCTGACTGGGGTGACTCTAAATTATGTGAGTCTGGCACTGTTTCCCTATTCACTTTTGGGGGAAGCTAAAAGGTGGTTGAATGTGGAGTAGGCCAATTCAATTACATTCTGGGATGACTTAGCCAGGAAATTCCTCATAAGATTTTTTCCATCAGGAATTACAACGAGACTTGGTAGTGAAATAGTGAGCTTCAAATAGAAGCCTGATGAAAACCTCTATCATGCTTGGGAATGCGTTAAGGCTCTTCTTTGAGAGTGTCTACACGACTAAAAGTCTAATGAGGTACATGCTCATACTTTTGTAGAAGCTCTTGATCACAATACAAAGATTTTACTAGATTCAGCAACAGGTGATCAAGTGCTGGAGTTGACTTATGATGAGCTGTACACATTGTTGAACCATATAGCATAAGGAAATCCAGAGTGGCATTCAGATTCTAGAAATCCAACAAAAATAATTGCGGGTGCACTAGAGTTGGACCAATTCGAAACCTTATCATCATAGTTTTCTGCCTTAAAAAATTGATACCACTCATTTCAGTGGCAAAAAGTTGGGAGCAACAAAACCTGCAGCCACAATCAATGTTATCCAACAAGCTGCAGGTTGGTGTGAGGTATGCGGAAATAGTGGTCATGCAGCGGCCATGTGTTCTTTAAATCCGTAATATGTGATGTATGTATGTAATTCTCAAAGGCCAATTTATGGTAATTCCTACAACATGAAGTGGAAAACTTTGTAACCAAATCATCCATGGAACTCCCACAGCTACATGCCCAATCAAATCAGTCAACGAGCAACATTAAAGAGATGTTGAAACAACTCTTAACTGGTCAAGCATAATTGATTGCGGCTATGAAAAGTGAAAAGGAAAATTTACAAAATCAGCAAGTGACCACAAGAAGTTTAGTGTTACAAGTAGGCCAATTATCAGAGGTATTGAATACAAGACCACAAGGTGGGTTGCCACCGAAAATAGAAAATACAAAGTAGGTTATGACAATCACCTTAAGAAGTGGTAAATAACTTCTAGGAGAACTTCCCAAGGTAACAAAGGAGGTAGATACTGATATGGTGACCCAATAGGTAAGTGATAGAGTTTCTGAAAATTCAAGGAAGTTTAAGTACTTGAAAGAAAAAGTTGCAGAATCAGAAGTGGAAAACACTGCTACTACCCTTCCCTCAAAGGCAAATAAAAGCGTAGGAGGATTCCCTATTCAAAAAGTTCATTGATACTTTCAAAGAGCTTCATATTAACTTACCTTTCCTAGATATTTTAAAGAGTGTGCCTAAGTATGCAAAGTACTTGAGGTATGTGGTAGCGAAGAAGATGAAATTGATAGATGTGGGAGTAATAACACTAACTGAAGAGTGTAGTGCAGTAATGACACAGAAAATCCCAAACAAATTGAAAGATCAGGAAAATTTTTCTATCCCTATTCAAATTGGGATTAAAGAGGTCCATGCACTAAGTGACTTAGGGGAAAGCATAAATATGATGCCCCTATTATTGTGTAAAAAATTGGGCTTAGGGGAGCCTAAATCAACATCCATGGTTATGCAACTCATAGACGGATCCATTACATATCTGGAAGGTGTAATAGAGGACGTCCTCATAAAGGTTGGTAAATTCATTATACCTTCTTACTTTTTTCTTCTTGATTTAGAGGTAGATGAGCAGGTACCAATCATCTTAGGGCATACATTCTTAGCAACCATAGAGGACTTGATAGATGTTAGAGAAGGCACACATAAAATGAGGGTAGATAATAAAGTGGTGGTAACTGATATTAACAAAACACCTATAGTAAAATCCCAAATTAAAGATTTATGTTTTATCAATGTGATTGAAAGAGATAAGTGTGGGGTTGATAATCTACCAAAGACCTCTTTGAACTACCTGATTAAGCGGGCTAAGTTGAGTCCAATGTTTCCCAACGTGATGAAGGATGAAATTGAAAGAGATGTTGACCTTAAGTGTGCAAACTCAAGAGGTCAGAAATGAATGAAAAAAAGGCTCCCAAAAGGAATATGGTTGAGTTGACATAGGTCGTGCCGCGATACTAAATCAGGCGCTGCTTGGGAGGAAACCAAAGTTAATTATGTATGTTTTCTTTTCAGATTATTTTTAAGCTTTTATTTCACGTAGTTTTTGTTTTTGATTAAGTCACAGGTTAATGTGAAGTTTGAGTCCCATAAATTTTAGCTTGAAGCATGGCAAAGACTGAGTGTGGGGTCCCTTGGATCCCAATTTTGCAAAAAAATGCTACTAGCTAGGTCTAGAGGCCTCAGGGATTATTTCTATCTCTTACTTTAAAAAGTTCACAGTAATACCCCGTATTTCCCTAACTTAAATTAACTCTTAGTTCATGAGTTATCTAATTTAAATTTTTTGAAATACACTGTATTTTACAGTTTAGGTCCTGCCTTTGGATAGTAAATTCAATTAGTTTTCCAACGATATAAAATTCACCTAAATCCGATAACCGGGTAAGAAGTTATGGCTATTTTAAGTTTCAGTCGTTAAACCTCGTCATTCAGGCTAGTAGCGCATCACTGAGTATACTAAAATGGCAATTGTCTATTTCTAGTGATGTACCGGGATATTGGCGCATCGTGCCAAAGATTATTTTCACATTTATCAATTTAAAGTGTACCAACGTGATCCCACTGCGTCGTGATGAGTCCAAATTTCAGAATTAAAGGGGCATCGCAATTCCAACGCATCGCGCCAAGCCCTCAATTCCCAATTGTCTATTTCTAGTAGCCCAACGCAATCATAGTGCATGTGTGAGATTAAAGACCTAAAATTAAATGTTTCATCCAAGGTTAAAACAGTTTTTTTTTCCATGATTTTATTCCGCCTATGTGTGAGATTAAATCACTAAAAATGTTTTAAGTCATTCATTACTCAACTTTTCCCCAAATCAAAAGTCATTGTATCTTAAAACTATAAATCTATCTTTAAGAAACCAAGAGAAATCTCAAAGGATTCACCAAGAACTTCAAGAAACTTACAAATTAAGGTATGTTAGGTATTCATCTATGGGTTCCTTTCACCCATAGAGTCCAAGAATCCACTTTTAAAAGTTCAACAGTTACAATTAATGATTTACATCCTTGAAATTGGATTGTATTAATGTTCTTAATATTAAATAAGTTTCAATTCAAGATTAATTTTAGATTTCATTAAGTTTCAATAGCACGTATATTGAATTATGTAATCCCTATGTTATAATCCACAAATTTGCAAGTTAGGGCATTGTAATTGCCATGCTTATGTGTTAACCATGATTATGTGCATTAAGTTGTTCTCTCTAAGTGTTTTATAGAATTTCCATGTGAATGAATTAATGAAATCATGACATGTTAGTATATGTATAAGCTTATGCCCTTCAAGTGTTTGATAAAATGCCTCTATGAATGAATTATGGACAAGTGTACATTATTATGTCTTTTAAGATATGTTATGCTTTTATTTTAATTCTATCAAGTCCTAAGGGTATTTAATACCCGACAATTTAACTATTTGTCTAGAGCCAATGCCAGTTACAGAATAGTATCAATCATGTCAAGATCAGTAGTACTCTCAGTCAGTTAAAGAACTCAGTCAGTTACAAGAACACAGGAAAACTCAGTAAACTCATTATCAGTTCAGTCTAGTTTAGCATACTCAGTTCAGTGTCTTTTCGTTGGTAGTAGGATTCAGTACCGAGTGAAACCAAGAATGGGGGCTCACCTGTCAGTAGAGGGTGTGATCCTTAGAATCAATCCTGTCATTCTAGAACTATATAGCCAGTGTAGGTTGAGACATCAAACCTATAAGTTGAGGGCTGATGAGGTGTTTTAAACTCCCAGTTGAGGGTTCAACCATTCTTATTAGAGTACCTTCCAGATAAGGGTAACTATTCAATGTCTTTACCCGTGGCACGGTACTGACACCCTTCCAACTGGGGTCACAGATTGGACCCCAACTTAGTTATCATATTTTGGGCATGTAGGTTAGATGATTACCTCCCACGGTCTCAGTTTCAGTCTTCAAAATATAACTCAGTTCAGTTTTACAGAATCAAGCCTATCAGATACAGTCAACCAGTATCAGTAACTTCAAATATCAGTTACTCAGTATCAAAACTCAGGACTTAGCTTCAGGTAAACTTAGTCACAATATTTATTTATATACACAATAGTGCATACTCAGTAATTACAGTAGTGTTAGTTATCCATGTACTCTCATGTTTATTTACTATATATCATTCAGTCAGTTATTGTTCATGCATATGAACCCTTGCATTCAGCCTTACCTCATCTAGCATACCAGTACATTCCACGTGCTAACTCATACTCTTTGTTTGCTCTATAATATCTCATATCATAGGTTCGGACGCTTAGGTTCCCCACCGTTCATAGATAGACTCAGATTCATCTAGCAGTGTCAGAGTTAGTAGTTAGTCCTCATCTATCAAGGATATTTTATTATTTTAGTTTCTTAGTAGATACAGTATTTTAGTAGATGGAGTTAGTTGAGGTATTATCCCATCAACTCCTCTTTCAAACAGTTTTAGTTAGAGGCTTTTTAAACTAGACTTCAGACAATATTTAGTTTTATAGATTGTTATTTTAGTTGATACACTTTATTAGTATTTACATATTTTGAACCTTATGGAATTTCAACCTATTATTCTGCATTTATTATAGTATCATATTTCAGTGCTAACAACAGATATCAGTAGTCCTTCGGGGTCGTAAGCATTGTGTAGCATCTGAGGTACAGACTAGGAGGGTTACAAACTTTGTATTAGAGCCCAAGGTTTAATAGAGTTATAGGAAGTGTAAAAGATTCATCTAGTAGAGTCTTGTGCATGGGTGTATAGCACGCCACATTATGGACTGGAGTCTATGAGATGTTTTAGGAAAAGTTTACCTTCCTTCAGTATTCATGTCGTGTGAGTGAGCATGAGCTCAAGTCAAACTCTCAGTCTAATCTGTTTCTTCCTTTTATTTACAGAACATACCTCCCAAAAATACTAATGAAAGGAGAACCAAAAATCAATCAGTACCTCAGCCCCTTCAGGCAGATCCCCTGGACGAGCATGTCTCTCATTCAGAATTTAGAGCTGCATTCATTACTCTAGCCAATTCCGTAGCAGCTCAGAATGAATGGCCAACTATTTTTCTATCCAACCCATTGGCCAATATTGCTGCATCTAAAATTCGAGACTTCACCTGAATGAATCCTCTCCTAATCTCAGGATCTAAGTTTGAAGAGGATCTACAGGAGTTCCTTGATTAGGTGCAGAAAGTCACAGATATCTTAGGACTGATATCCAGTGATAGTGCTAAATTTAGCCTATAAGCTATAAGATGTAGCTCATACATGATTTATACAGTGGAAGGTAGATAGGGGCACAGATACAGAGCCCATAGAGTGGGACGAGTTTGCTACTGTTTTCCTAAAGAGATTATTTCCCTTAGAGTTGAGAGAAGCCAAGGTGTTAGAGTTCATAAATCTCAGGCAGGGAAGTATGAGTGTGAAGGAGTATTACCTCAAGTTTACTCAGTTATCTAGGTATGCTCCCATGTAGTAGGAGACAGTAGGTCCAGAATGAGCATGTTTGTGTCTGGGGAGTCAGATAGTGTGGTTTAGGAGTGCAGAACAACAATGTTAATTAAGAAGATAGACATATCCAGGATCATGTTCCATGAACAATAGATAGAAGAGTCTTTAAGAATAGAGAGAGAGAGGTATAAGAAGAAATATAGAACAATAGCTTCAATTTTAATCAGCCAAAGTCATAGGGCGGTAACTATTCCCATTTTTGCCCGAGATCTTCAGTTCTAGCTCCATCCTCAGCCAGTTCTCCAGTTCCTAAGTTCAAAAATACTAACCAAGATAGATTTCCAGGCTCTAAGTCTCAGGGTAGTTTCAGCAATGCTTGAACAAATCCCTTTTGTCAGATATGCGGCAGAAACCATAAGGGTGTCTGCAGAGATGACAATGATATTTGTTTTATTTGTGGCAAGCAAGGCCACAATTTTTGAGGATTTCCTTAGTCCAGTTCTCAGGGTTAGTATAATCGTCCTTCAGCTCAGCTTGGTCACCTGAATCAGTAGGGTTCCACTTCCAGTGCCATCAGTGGGCATCGCCCAAACAGGCTTTATGTAGTTCAAACCAGACAATATAAGGAAAATTGTCTTGAGGTGTTAACTAGTATGTTACAGATCTTACATTTACATATTCATTCCTTATTCGATCTATGAGATTCTCTATCTTTTGTATCTCCTTGCATGGCAGTCAAATTTAAGTCAGACTAGAAATATTAACAGGACCTTTCTTATTGCTTAACTCAGTAGATAAATCCATTCCAGCCAAACGAGTATACAAAAATTTCTTGATTATAGTATTTTAGAAAATCCACTCTGCTAATTTTAGTAATAGATTTATTCTATTTTAGTTTCCTAATGGACCAATCTTTGAATTAAGGGGTAGTTCCTAAGTTTGAGTTGATGAAACATGCTCAGTTATCTCATGTTCCTCAGTCAATCCTTACCTCAGATGCATGGTACTCTGTAGTTAGAGTCTAGTTATTCAGGTTAAGTATAATTCAATCTTACATGACCAATATCTAGCTATCAATTAATAAGTTAATAAGATAAGTTAGTATGTTTATGCATTCAGGCTCAGTGCCGATATGGACATTTTTAGTAGTCTCAGGTGAAGTTCCGTACTAAGGTGGAGAGTGTAGTTGACAGAGTATTGGAGGAATATTTCTAAGCTTTTGAAAATTTGTAATTGAAGTGTGTAAGGCTTAGTCACTCTATCTTAGATGATGTTCCGTAGGCCTTGCCTCATATATTTCTTATTCAAATATCTTATTCAGACCATGCCAAGATTTTCTTGCTCCTTAAATTCATAAGAACTATATAGAAAGAGCATCAAGAAATTCTCCAGTTGAGTATAAGTTCTCAGAATGAGTTAGTCCTTAAATCTAGGAATTCATTTTAGCAGTCAGGCGGACAAGTTCGTATGGTTTTCCCATTTTTTTGCCCAGTCACCCTATACGAAGTCTAATAAATATGCCCATTCCAAGATGGAGAATCCTAGTAATTATGAGTTTAGACCCGTTAATATATCATGCCTCAGTTTTAGATCTCAGATATTCAGTCACGAATTAGTTTATAGATGCCCTGTGCATCGTTTCAGTTTTCCCCAGGATCCCAGCCAAGTAAGATGTAATACCTCGTATTTCTCAAACTTAACTTAACTATCAGTTCATGAGTTATCTGATATACACTTTTTTGAAATGTTTAGTATTTTTTCGTTTAGAGCTTGTCATTGCATAGGAAGTTGAATTAGCTTTCCAACGATATAAAATTCACCTAAATCCGATGACCGAGTAAGAAGTTATGGCAATTGTAAGTTTCAGCCATTAAACACCGTCATTCAGGCTAGAAGCGCATTGCGGATTATATCAAAATGGAAATTGTCAGTTTCCAGTGTGGTACCACAATACCGGCGCATTGCACCCAAGCTTATTTTAACATTTGTCAATTTCCAGTGTACTAACGCGATCCAACCACGTCGCGATGAGTTAAAATTTTAGAATCAAAGGGGCACCACAATTCCACCGCATTGCACCAAGCTCTCAGTTCCTAATTTTCTATTTCCAGTGGCTCGACGCGATCATGGCGCGTTGCGCCAGTGGACCAATTTGGAAAAAATTGACAAAATTAAATGTTTTATTTAGGGTTAAAACATTCTTCTTCCCATGATTTTATTCTGCCTAGGTGTGAGATTAAAACCCTAAAAATATTTTAAGTCATTTATTATTAAACTTTTCCCCAAATCAAAATGCATTCTCTCTCAAAACTACATACCCTTGCTTTAATAAACCAAGAGCAATCTTAAACGATTCTTAGAAGCAATCCTTGCATTCCAGAACTACATAGCCAACATAGGTTGACATCAACCTGCCAGTTAAGGGTTGATGAGATGTTTTAACCTGCCAGATGAGGGTTCCACCATTCTCATTAGAGTACCTACTAGATGAGGGTAACTGTTCCATGTCATTACCCATGGCACGATACTGACACCCTTCCGACTGGGGTCACACGTTAGACACCAATTTAGTTATATTATTTGGGGCATGTCAATTTGATGATTACCTCCCACAGTCTTAGTTTCAATCTTCAAAATAGAACTCAGCTCAGTTCTACAGAATCAGGACTGTCAGATACAGTCAATCAGTATCAATAACTTAGTTATCAATAACTTCAGATATTAGTTACTCAGTATCAGAAATCAGGACTTATCTTTAGACAAGCTCGGTCATAATATATATTTATATGCACAGTAGTGCATACTCAGTATTTACAGTAGTATTAGTTGTCCATGTACTCTCATGTTCAGTTACTCTATATCATTCAGTCAGTTATTGGTCATACATATGAACCCTTGAATTCATCCATACCTCATCTAACATACCAGTACATTCCACGTACTGACGCATACTCTTTATTTGCACTATGATGTTATATCATAGGTTTGGATGCTCAGGTTCTCGACCATGCATAGACAAATTTAGATTCTGCCAGCAGTGTCAGAGTTAGTAGTGAGTCCTCATCCATCGAGGATATTTTATAATTTTAGTTTCACAGTAGATGCAGTAGTTGAGTAGATGGAGTTAGTTGGGGGATGATATCACCAACTCCACATTCAGACAGTTACAGTCAGAGGCTTTTCATACTAGACTTTTAAAAAGTTTTTAGTTTTATAGATTACTATTATTAGTTGATATTCTTTATCAGTACTTATTGATTTTGAACCTAATGGGATTTCAACCTATTTTTTATTTTTATTTCATTAATATTATTCAGTACTCACAGCAGATATCTGTCATAGGTTAGTTTGTGGTCCTTTTTGGTAATAAGCACCATGTAGCATTCGGGGTATAGACTTGGGGCATTACAAACTTGGTATCAGAACCTAAGGTTCAAAAGTGTCCTAGGAACTCTTAAAACCACATCTAGTAGAGTCTTGTGCATGAGTGTGTAGTGCGCCACACTTATGGACAGGAGGCTATGAGATGTTTTAGGAAAAGTTTCCCTTCTTTTAGTATTCATGTCGTGCGATTGAGCATGAGCTCAAGTTAAAATCCAGTCTAATCTATTTCTTCCTTTCATTTACAGAGCATGCCTCCCAAAAAAGACTAACGAAGGGAGAACCAAAAATTAGTCAGCACCTCATCCCGTTCAGGTAGATCCCCTGGATGAGCATGTTTCCCATATAGAATTTAGAGTTGCATTCACTACTCTATCCAATTTCATAGCAGCTTAAAATGAATGATAAGTTGTTTTTCAGGTCAACCAAGTGGCCAATACTGCTGCAGCCAGGATTCAAAACTTCACCCAAATGAATCTTCCCTTATTCTCAGGATCTAAGACAGAAGAAGATCCATAGAAGTTCCTCAATCAGGTTCAAAAACTCACAGACATTATGGGAGTGACTTCCAGTGAGAGTGCTAAGTTACCTTTCTATTAGTTATAATATGTAGCTCATGCATGGTTTAAGTAGTGGAAGGTAGGCAGAGGAACAGATGAAGAGCCCATAGAGTGTGAAGAGTTTGCTACTACTTTCCTTGAGCGATTCTTTCCCTTAGAGCTGAGAGAAGCCAATATGTTAGAGTTTATCAATCTCAGGCAGGGTAGTATGAGTGTGAAAATGTATTCCCTCAAGTTTACTAAGTTATTCGGGTGGATCCCCATGTATTTGTAGATAGTAGGTCCAGAATGAGCATGTTCATAGTTATGTATCAGATAATGTGGTTAAGGAGTGTAGAACATGGATGTTGATTAAGGAGATGGACATATATAGGCTCATGGTCCATGCTCAGTAGATAGAAGAGGCTAAGATCAGAGAGAGAGGGGCATAACAAGAGAGCTATCATAGGTAGCTTCAATTTTAATCATCCTAAGTAAGAGGGCGATAACCATTCCAAGTTTTCCATGAAATCTTTAGTTCCAGCAGTGTCCTCGGCCAGTGCTCCAGTCCCTAAGTTCAGAAATGGTAAAAAATATAGAGCTCCAGGCTCTAAGTCTCAGGGTAGTGTCAGCAGTACTTGAACAAATCCTCTATGTCAGCAATATGGAAAGAACTATTAGGGTATCTTCAGAGTTGGCAGTGATGTTTGTTTTGGGTGTGGCAAGCCAGGCCATAGATTCAGAGATTGTCCTTAGTGAGGTTCTCAATGTTAGTATAATCACCCCCCAGCTTAGTTCGGTTGCTCGAGTCAACAAGGTGCCCCTTCCAGTGCTACCAGTACGCAACAACCAAATAGGTTTTATCTACTTCAGTCGAGACAAGATTTGGAAAGTTCTCCTGACGTGGTCACTGGTACATTACAAATCTTCCATTTACATGTTTATGCCTTATTAGATCAATGAGCTTCTTTTTCTTTCATAAATCCTTACATAGAAGTCAACTTTAAAATCAAACCATAAGTCTTAATATTACCATTCTTACTCTTACCCCCAGTGGGTCAGTCTATCATAGCCCGGCGAGTATAAAGGTATTGTCCGGTTATGATATCTCAGAAAGTTACTTTAGTAGACCTTGTAGAGCTAGAGATGACGGAATTTGATGTCATTCTCGGCATAGATTTGCTTCATTCATGCTATGACTCAGTTGATTGTAGAAATAGAATAGTTCTTTTTCAGCTTCCAAGTGAACCAATCATTGAATGAAGTGGTAGTACCTCAGTTTCAGTTGATCTAAGTTTGAATCTCTAGATTAAACTAGTAGAAACAAAAGTTGAGAATTATAAGTTAGTTAGTGTTGAGGTTGTTATATGATGAATTTTTGGGCAATAGAAAGCTAAAAATCTTGTATCAGAAGGAAGTACAAGCAGTGAACCTTACATTATCAGGATTAGTCCTTCAGAACGAGTTTTATGTTTACAAGTATTGTCATATGTCAGATTGTAGAGTAATGTAGTTTCAGTTCGATTTAGAGTTTATTAAGTGCCTCACGGTCTTAGAATAACGACTTTAAGCTAAGGGGTAGATGGTAGCACAGGTAACCAAGTATGACTTTTAGAGTTTAGTAGTAATGCCAGTATATGTAGAAAAGCAGCGAGAGAGGTTGATGCCTAACCCATTCTTACCTCAGTGTAAAGTTTTGCACTTAAGCTATCATGATATCTACTTACACGGTATATATCATCTCTACAATCTAAGCCCATATTCAAGAACATCAACGAATATCATGTACGTTTATAGTTATTAGTATAAGGAGTTCCGGTTAACTCAATGTTTTCAATCATGTTCTATGAAAACAAAAACTCCAAACTCAATTAATGCAGCTCATGACTTAGGTACTCAGGTTTTACAGTGTGCTTAATTCAGCAATAATTTCCAGACTTAGTCTAGTTTCAGGTTTGCTTGACCAATGCATACTGTTATCAGTTATTCAGTTGTCAGTATCTAATTATTTCAAAATCATGTCATACGCTTAATCTTGCATCCCTATATAATACCATTTCCATGAATTCATGCTCAATTACCTCATGTTCCTCAGTCAGTCATTACCTTAGATGCATGGTACTTTATAGTTTTAGTTCAGTTATTCAGGTTAAGTATAATTCAATCTTAAATGACCAGCATCCATCTATCAGTTATTTAGTTAATCAGATAAGTTAGTATGTTTATGCATTCGTGCTCAGTTCCTATATGGTCATTTTTAGTAGTCTCAGGTGAAGTGTTATACTAAGGTGGAGTGTAGTTGAGAGAGTATTAGAGGAATATTTCTAAGCTTGAAAATTTATAGTTGCAGTGCATAAGGGTTAGTCACTCTATCTTAGATGGTGTTTCATAGGCCTTGCCTCATATATTTCTTATTCAAATGTCTTATCAGACCATGACAAAAAGTTTTTCTCCCTAAAGTTAGTAGAGCTTTCTAGAAAGAGTGTCAAGAAATTCTCTAGTTGAGTATAAGTTCTTAGAATGAGTTATTTTGTAAAGAAAGGAATTCAGTTTAGCAATCAGGCGGACAAGTTCGTATAGGTTTCCTATCTTTCTTCCCAGTCTCCCTATCTGAAGTCTCACAATATAACCATTCAAATATGGAGCATCCTAGTAATTATGAGTTTAGCCTAGTTCGTGTATCATTCCTCAATTTTAGATCTCAAATATTTAGTCACGATTTAGTTCATAGATTCCCTATGCATTTTTATAGTTTTTGTTAGGATCCCAGCCAAGTCAGCATTGTTTCCGGGACATAATATCTCAAGGGGGAGATGCACTATAACTTTCTAGCTTTCATGTCCTAAACCTTCCAGTTTGTCTTCATGTAACAAGACCCCATTTAGAGTAGTGAGTAATCCTAATTTAACTCTTTCATTCCTATCTCAACCATATGACCATTCCCATGGCATGGCATGTGTTCAAGGAATCAGTTCAGTTCATGATATTATGTTTATGTAACACGTTTTATGCTCAGTTTTGTTCTTACATTCTTGTTCATGCATGTTTAGTAAATGATCTCGAGTTGATATCGATGATTTAGTATTCTTGAAAATCTCTCCCATAGAGGGGGTGAAGTGTTTTGACAATAAGGTAAAGCTCATGCCCGATACGTCGATCCTTAAAAAATTCTCAATCATTTTGGAAAGGTAGCTTATGAGCTCGAGTTGCCTTCAGATGTAGATTCAGTACACCCAGTATTCCACGCCTTCTTGGAAAAGAAATGCATTGGTAACCCAGAATTCATAGTTCCCTTAGAGAGGGTAGACATTAAGAATGATCTCTCTTTCGAAGAGGTTCCAGTCCAGATCCTCTATCATCAGATTCGCAGACTGAGGAGTAAAAAAGTTACCTTAGTCAAAATTATTTTGCAGAATCAGTCCGTTGAGGGAACTACTTGGGACGAAGAGGAAGATATGCAGAACAAGTACCCTCACCACTTCTCCACAAACTCAGATCCATCTTAAGGCAACATTCTTCCTTATCTAAACTCAGATCAAGCTTAAGGTAAAAGTCTTCCTTATCTAAACTCTGATCCAGCTTAAGGTAACAGTCTTCCTTAGCTTTACTCAGTTCCATGTTCAACTATAATTATAACTTGGTATCCATTACCATTGAATATTCAGTCAGTCATTCATGAATCAGTTCCGTCATGTACTCATGCATTAGATATGCATGTTCAGTATGAAAACCTAGCTTATCAGTAGCTTCAGTCATGTATTTCATGCAACAGATATGCAAGTTCAGTGTAAAAGCTTAGTTTCTCAGTATTTCAGTCATGTAGTCATGCATCAGATATGTATGTTTATTGTGTAAACTCATTCTATTAGTGTCTCAGCTTAATTAGTCTCATTCAAGGATGAATGTTCCCAAGGGGGAGATATAGTAATACCCCATATTTCCCAAGCTTAACTTAACTCTTAGTTCATGAGTTATCCTATATAATTTTTTTTAAAATATTCAGTATATTTAGGCTAGAGCCTCTCATTGGGTAGGAAATTTAATAATCTTTCCAACGATATAAAATTTGCCTAAATTTAATGATCGGGTAAGAAGTTATGGCTATTTTAAGTTTCGGCCGTTAAACACCGTCATTCAGGCCAATAACGCATCGTGGATTATGTCAAAATGGCAATTGTCAGTTTCCAGTGAGGTACCACGATACCAGCGTGTCGCACCAAAGATTATTTTCATATTTGTCAATTTACAGTGTACCAACACGATCCCACCGCATCGCGATGAGTCCTAATTTCAGAATCAAAGAGGTACCACAATTCCACCATGTCGTGCCAAGCCTTCAGTTCCCAATTGTCTATTTATAGTGGACCGACGCGATCATGGCATGTCGCTCCAGGGGCCCAGTTCAAAAAAAATTAACAAAAATTAAATGTTTCATCTAGGGTTAAAATAGTCTTTTTCCCATGATTTTATTTCGTCCAGGTGTGAGATTAAAGCCCTAAAAACATTTCAAGTCATTCATTATTCAACTTTTCCCAAAATCAAAAGGCATTCTCTCTCAAAACTACAAACCCTAGCTTCAAGAAACCAAGAGAAATCTCAAAGGATTCACCAAGAACTTTAAGAAACTCACAAATTAAGGTATGTTAGGTGTTCATCTAAGGGTTCCTTTCACCCAACAGTCCACAAATCTATTTTCAAACTACAAGATTGCTGAATTATGAACTTCCTTGCTTGAATTGAATTGAATTTATGTTCATTTTGTTGTTGGGTTTTAGTTCATGATTGAAGTAGAAGCTTTTATGAAATTAATCATTTTTTGTGTTGAATTACATGATCTTCATGATAAACCCTTCAATTGGCAAACAGATTTATGTAGCGGATTAACTATGAAATATCTACCTTAATTTACTTAAGTATCCTCTCTTGGCTCTCTGAACCATTCAAAATCATTGCAAGCAATACTTTCATTTTAGAACTTTTAGACTCAGCATCACAATTCCCTGGTGGAATATAAAGGCTTCTTTATCTATATAATGATCATTCTTTCTCCATTAACCATCATACTATCTATTCATGTCCATATACATATATTTGTAGTAGTTTTGATCTTTATTCTTTTTCCTTGAGTTCCATGTGTCTTGATTTTACTTTTCTCTCTTTGCTCAAAAACCGACCATCTCTCTATCCAAATACTTTGTTGTTTTCTTAAAATCAGATTCTTTATGTCTAGAAACCTTACCTCGAATACCCACTACATTTACCTTTTCTTCCCCCATTACTGTAAACTGGTTTATAAGTAGGCCAACCTCAGTTCTCAATTATTCTATTTCTTGAGCTATTTTCTCACCATTGCCTCATTCTTACTGGAAGAACAAATTGTATAAGTACGAACTGATCTATTTATCTACTGAGTATGCAACCCTTGGTTGGTTTTTATGATTCGATCTACGATATAAAAATCTTGTTCCCAACAAGGGCTCATGAAAGCTTCACCTGTAATACTATCAGCTACGTCCTTGGTATTTGCATTCAAGGATTGGTAGAATATATCAACAAAATTTATCTACATGATTCTATGATTAGGAATATCCATTTGATTCTTCTTGAACCTCAACTATGTCTCATATTGTGCCTCTAAATGTAACTTTCTGAAATTATAGATCTCATAATTTAATTGTAATAGTCAAGAGGGTAGAAAGAATTGGTCTAAGAACTGTGTCCTCAACTTATTCCAAGTTGTATTAAACCCACAAGGCAAATTTCCTAACCGTAAAATTGCTTCTCTTTTTAGAGAGAATGGGAAAAACCTCATTCAGATATCTTCATAGCTCACCCCAGGTATAATGTACTAAGTGCAAATCTCAACAAATTTCATAAGGTGTATGTTTGCATCATCAGTAGGCAAACTAGGAAACACTATCCTCAAGTTCATCAACTAGATCATTGTGGTTGGAACATCAAATTTCATTCCATAGTGCAATTATGGAGGAATGATTTCCCCTACCTTAATTGGTTAAACATATCACCAACCTTCTTCTTGATCATCATACACTAACAAGTACTATTGAATTTGTTATTGACCTTTTTTCATTCTAATTAATTCAGAATCAAGTGCCTCTTGACAATCTTCCTCCTCCTTTATCGCCTTTTCATCTATAGTTGTACATCGTGCAGCTACTTGCTTGACATTTTCCTTATCTACTAAATGAGCAGTGACTTGATCTATATTTTTGTGAGAACCTTTTTATGGCAGTTGATTCAATGTTGTTGGTTCATCACGAACCCCTTGATGCATGAATTTTTTTCATAATGTTCTTACATCTCTATTTTAGAATTTTGTGGTAAGGTCCGATCAAACTCTAGATTTGTAATACCTAAAATTTTCAAACGCTGGAAGTCTCACCTCGATCTGATAACGTGACAAAAAGTTATATAATTTTTTACTTTAACGGTCAGTAAACATCTAGTGGCTATGACTCATGTGAAGACAGGTTACGAGTCATTACGAGTAGTTGTAGTCATAATAGAACAAACCTTTAGTTTCAGTCCAGTAACCATGTCTCCACTCTACGATTCATAATAAGACATTATAACTCATTAGTAGGGACTCGTAGTCAAAACAATGTTCAACCAAGATTCCATTATAGTAGTTATAAGTCCAGCACACCACTTATAGTAAGACATTATGAGTCATTGTATCAACCCATGGCCTATCTAGTAAATGATCCAAGAATCAAGCCACAGACTACGACTCCACACAACGACTTATAGTCGGTCATTATAAGTCGTAGGAGGAAGTCATAGTCATAGAATAAATAACCTAAGACCTCTAGGGTCCAGGTTATGACTTAAACCATGACTCGTGACCAGTCATAACAAGTTGTGAGGTGAGTCATAACGACTGGGAGCAAAATTCCTACACATTTTGAATAAGGGCTTTTTGGTAATTTCAACCCCTTTTAACCCCAAACCCATATTATTTGGGTACCCCACCTAGTTATTGGTTGATATAAACTACCCTACACCTCTTAACATCATAAATCACTTCTCTTAGAGAAATAAAGTTATTCCTTTCTTTCACAAAAGAAACTATGGGTTCCCAAGAGTATGATTAACTTCAAGGATTTCACCAAAGTATCGATTCTCCGCTATGTGGGATATTCATCACCGAGCCCCTTTCACCCATTGTGTCTCAATAAATTCCAAAACTTTACAAATACTAACCCTTTTCCCCTTTTTATCATGTTTAAAGTTAAATATGAATTTTATCATCTCTTTCTCTTTCTTGTTTGGATTGTGTACAATGAAAATATATTTCCTCTTGTGAATTTTATTTCCATACGTTTGATAATCTTTATTATATAAAAATTAATTATTGACATATTGAGTATTAATTATTATTTACTATACTACGGTTAGTTTTACGACATTTATGACCAATTACATAAATCTATGCTGGTGGGTTATGAACACCCGATACCATGGTTTTAAACATGCATAAATTTAAAAGTCCATGATTACTTCAAATATGTATACAATATTAATTTCATAATTCTATGACATGAGCATATCATTATATAGTTTATGCTTTAGTTAAACTTCAGAGTCGATCAGTTGGGAATAACTCTTAGCACCGAGTGAACACAGGGATGACAACTCCCCGTCAGTTAGGCAGAGCAGTTAGTTGCACTATCTAAGTTCTATAACTATATTGCTAGCATGGGTTATGAGGGGTCACCCATAAAATTAGGCCTATCACCCTCTAAGATATCACCCACTAATAGAGGCTTGACTCCGTAGTCCTTCAGGATGTTTGATTAGTGGATCCACACTAGCCAGTATTAGTACCCAAGGCAAGGTATTTTCACCCTTCAAACTGGGGTTATTGGATGGACATTAATTAGCTAAAATTAAGGTATGTCGATTGTAGTCAGATCCCATAGTCCTTAGTTTAGTTATTGATATTATGATAAATTCAGGTTTGCATGACCAAGTGTTTAATATCTCAGTCATCCAGTTATTAAGATTATTTCAGTACATGTTTATACATAGGGTGACATTTTATTTTTCATGTTTGTGCATTCATGATCAATGTATATGTTTATCAACTAGGGCTTCCATCTCACATTCAAGTACATTCACATTATTGATCGCATACTGTCTTTTGCGCTATGTCGTCTTATAACATAGGTCCATACCCTCAGTTCCCAAATTGCACATAGTCCATTTTTGTGCCACTAAAATGCAACATTGGTGAGTGCTCATCAGTCGAGGACTAGTTGTATTATTAATTATTTATCCCTATATTTTATTTCATGCTTTTACGTAGTCAAAATTAGTTAAGGATCTATCCTAACCACTTATCAGGTTTAGAGGCTTTCAGACAGTCAGTCAGCTAGACATGTTTTACTGTTGATATATTTAAGACCTTGTTGATATTGTTTTGACTTTTAGATATTTTTAAATGACTTTTGCACACTATCTTACCATCTTTTTTTGTATTTACAGCTTGTGCCAGATCATGTGTTAGCTTGCGCTTACTCGTAACCTTAAGAATAATGTTATCACTAAGTGGTAGTCCTGGGTCGTGATAAGATAAAATAGAATCATGTATTTCCTTGACTCTAAGTACCATGAATTCACTAGTGTGTTCCTTAGAAACAGTAAAATACTATAAATCAACAAACCAAAATAACTTTAACAAACACGATCAATCAATTTGTAACATATGTCCATTGAAATGATGGCAAAATTTGATGTTTCCTAAATTACACTAAAAATAAAGTATAAAGAGGTTGTTGTATCAAATATAAAACCTAAACATGTTGGGGTGGAACCCTCGAGGTATAGGTCAAAAATCTATCAAGAGATTGCTGAGAGAATTAGAAATTGCTTAAATAAAATATGGGTTTTTGTAATAGTAATGAATGCTGGGCAATTAGGGTTGTGATAAATATAAAATGAGCACTATGAATTTGTTCCCTTGACTTCATAACTCCACAGGCTGTTCATGCTTGTCAAACTATCTTGATGACTTGCATACAAAATCTAACAAGTTATCTATCACCTAACTGTCTCTCAACCTTGGTTTAGTTGAATTTCAATAATCTTTTATCGGTCTCTGAGCATCGCATACTAACCCTTGTTGTATGATCTAAGCTTTACTATCTCCTCTTGGTTGCATAAAAATTAGATAACGGTTGAAATCTTCATATTAATGTGTTATCTCCTTTTTTAATCTCTACCTCTTTTTCGACTAAGTATCAAATACAAGAGAGTTGATAACGTGTGAACCTAATAAGAAAGAAACCAAAATGAAGGAAATCCCAACATGAAATAATACTGATCTCGAATGACTTTGCACTTAACCTACTTCATTAATTTATTAGGGTTTCTATTACTTATGTTTCAGGGTTTTTATACTCATGGTTGAATGATAAAACAAAGATTCCATGGATGAAAGTATAATATTTATCTTAAAAACAATAAGAATTGAAACCCAAAATCTTAAATCATTTATAAACCCAAAACACCAAGAAAAATAATTCCTTCATGAATAATGTATAACATAACTAAAACAATGTAAAAAGTGTATAGTGTGTAAACTAACAATAAAACATCACAGGAGTATTTATAGACACAAAATAAAACCTATTCTAAATAGTTTATGAAAGCTAGGTCAGATCAACTAACGATAAGTTAGTTAAGTCAGGGTGCAACCCACTAATCATTGTTCAAGTAGTGGAAATCAGAGCAGACATCAATCTTTCAGAATCTCAACTTACTAATGCAACTCTCGATTAGTAGGTTGCATCTACTAGTCGTAGGTGGACTAGTATAATTTACACTCAACATACCACCTTCAAAACTCAAATCACTATCCTACTCATGGTTAGTAGATTCTACCCACGATTAGTAGTTGTTACTAATTATTTTGAAGGTTCAACACACTATTAGTAGGTTGACTTATGGGGAACAATTTCAGCAACTTTTCAATCCTTTTTCACAGTCTTTGCTTCAAACTATATTTTACTGTAAAATCAACACAAACATATAACATATATAAAAAGAATACCTATGATCTGACATAATTTTATTGTTTCAAGAATTTAAAGTGTGTTGTGCGCAAGTGCACCTGCAAGTGTACATTGTCAATCAAGTAGTACAGTGGCCTATGAAAGCTATGTATCGATCCCATAGGGTTTTGTTTACAACAATATCAAATTTTACTCTTTCTACACAAATTTAACAAGTGTACAGTAACCTATTGATATACCCAAATTACAACTTTCTTTAGAAAGTGTAAGCACTCGTTGTCAAATATATAAGCTGACTAGGTTGGGGTCGAATCTCATAGGGAATATGGTGTTAACTAAGTTGTATGATTATTAATGGATTATTGATTAAAGGTTTCTGGAAATAAAAGGGGAAATATTGTTAACAGATATTGTTGAGAATATTACTTGGTATTTGAACTCTTGAGTATTTTGCAGAATGACAAGTACAACTCAGATTGCCCTCACATTAAATAAAATCCATCATACTTACTCATTTAACATATGGACTATCAACTAGGACTCTCACTCTCACAAAAGAAGTGTTAAACAAAGCACGTACACCCATAAGCTTTCCCTTATCATCTTATGCAGTATTCATTCAATTAACAAGGTTCAAATAGTATTTTTAATAGCTTATAAAGAGTCTTTGGTGACAGGTGAGGAATATTTTAGGGATAGTGACTTCAAGTGCATACTTCACCCTCATTGACTTTGATTCTACTCACCATGACTACTTCATTTTTTATTGCAACTTCTTTTACAAAATGTACTCTTCATCCTTCAATCTTAAATTGCCTTTTTTTATATTTCTGCATCAACCATCCTTAATTTATGTTGATGCGTCCTGTCCAGTTACACATTACCTAAACAAATAAGGTCCAGATGAGAATAATTTATATAACACAAATTACTAACTTCAAATGAGTACTCCCTAATAGTAGCCACCCTCAACTTAGGTATTTTGCCTCAGTTGAGGTGCACAATGTCCAAGATTGGACTAGGCCCAAAATCAGGTGTTAATATTAAGAAAAGAGTGAATTCAAATTATTGGGACAGAAAAAAAAATAAACAACTAACAATAATGTCTCAAAAAGGGTTGAAAGGGCTAAACTAGTTCTTTTTTGTACGACTTTTAAGGTTAAATAGACTAGAATTAGAAGGAGGCCTATTATCCTATCTTATTCAATCAACTATAATTCTTTAAAAAATGATCTGGGAAAGTTCTAGTTGTACACATTATGTAAGAATTGTATCAAATACTCACACACACTTCCAATGAACTCGTACTCATACTACAGACTCTTGGATTTGCATCACATGATTATGCTTTCTCAAAATCAACACTTTAATGACAATCATAGATCCACAATGGTTGATCCTCACATATTAAGCGACAAGGAAGCATTTTCATAAACTAATAAGTTTACAATTTTCTACCACATCATTCTTATTTAATACACATGAATGGTGACAAAAAAAATATATTTATAAACACAAAAGTTACACCAAAGATAAACAATATAAAAATAACAACTTAAACATATCGGTTCTACTAGATAGGACATGAAGGAAAAGAACACAGGCAAAAAAAACCCCTGTGGTGACCAACTTCACAGTAAGTACCCCACCCCTACTAAATTATTTTTTTCCTCAATGCAACATAATTTAAGTACATGGGAGAAGAATACTTGAGAAGACCTTTGTCTTATGAATCAGCTGAGTCAGGTGAGGCTTCTTTGGCCATGGGTATAATAGCAGCAACTCTCCCTATGATTTGGGTGCTCAATACAACTTCCTCCTCAATAGAATGTATCAAAATAGGAATTAATTTTGTCATGTGCCCGCTTTCTTGGGCTAAACTAGTTGCAAACCCAACTGCTTCATCAACGAATTTTTTCTTTATATTCTCTTCATATCTCTTTGACCTTTTTATTTCTTATCTCATGGATCTTTGTTTCGACGTTTTATCCTTGAGCCTTTTCTTTCTCTCTGATTTTGTGTCACCACTTTCATTAATCTTTTTACCCTTTTCCTTAAGTGGCCTACCCATGAGATCTAAGAGACCTTTTTCTTCATCACTTACCACCAATGAAGGGTCAAATGCACTTGGTGGTGATTATCTCTTCATCTCAGTAATATCAGCTTGTGCTTGTTTAAATTTAGCCACAAACTTTGCAAAATCTTGAATGGATTGCTCTCTCAACAGGTTTTTCACCTATTCCTCCATAGCATCCATACTTGAATTTAGTATCTCCCATGTCTTGAGAGCCTTAGTGATACTTGGTCTACAAACGACTTAAATTCTTTTGACTAAGCATTCAATTGTCACTTGAATTTGTTCTAAGATTCCACAGTCTTTACAATATTTTCCCGTGTCAACCTGTACTCTGAATATATTGGTGGGATAGACCCAATGTCTGATGTCTCACCCACTAGAGGCATAGATTTAAAACCTACAGAAGTACCTGGTGGTACATAATCAGATGGAACATAAATGGTTAGTAGCAATGACATACATGGAAGCATCTGTGTAGTCTCTGGAGAAGGTGTAAAATATGCCTCATGTCGGTGGCTTATGAACTTGCATTTCACATTTAGAGTAGTCTTTAATCTGCTCCAAGTCCTGACTTCTATAAGCTCAAACTTCATTATCAACTCCATTGATTATAAGCACATTAGCCTACCTACATAACTCTGTGATTATGTATAGAAACGGTAATGCGCTTTCCACTTTGTGAGAACAGATTAACATTTTATACGCAATTATTTGTTCAAAGTCAATAATCAATCCCCCAATCATACTGCCTACTAACACTACCCTATGATTTTATAAGTTGGCATCTCTTCCTATCGGCATCAGTCGTAATTTGATAATAGCCTACCAAAGCTTTTCCCTAAATTTTAGGGATGCTTTAGCAATTCGATCTTTACCCTGCAACCATGATGGACTACCATCATCTATGATTACCCTATCCAGCCAATACCTTTGGCTAGATATTGTCAACAGACGATGATCAAGATTTGGTGTAACTGTGGGTGCTTCATAATTTGGTCCAAATAATATTTAGTTGCTTGTGCAATCTGAGATGACAATCTTCATCCCTCTTACAGAAACTGATATTTTGTTCCTCATGTCTGAAAGTTTGGTACCCTTGGGACACTACTTCTGTAATAGTGCCAAGAATTTGTCAAAGGATTACCACACTAAATTTGGATAGTACAATCTCGGAGGCTTCCTTAATCTTTATAACCTGTACTCATTGAACCTTCTTACCAGCTCCGGATACTCATGTAAGTTGGAAGTGATTATTTGGTACTCTTCTGAGATAGGAAAATTCAAAGGTCTGTCTTGTGTTTGATGGAGCCCATCATAGAAGTGTTTTTTATTCCCCTCAACTTTTCACCAAATGTATTCACACACTTCTGGATCCTTACTTTTGATTAGGTTTCCTTTCTCAGGTTCTGATACCTCAACTAGGTCGGGGTTTTAACTATTAACTCCTTCCTCAGGTTCTAATACCTCAACTAGGTCAGGATTTTAACTATTAACTCCTTCCTCATCAGAGCTAGAACTTGTGTTGCTTCTTCTTTAACTTTTACTCTCCTCCTTCGACCGGGAGAGTGCTTGTTTATTTTTCTCACTTTGATGGATGTTATAAGATGGAGCTTCTTCACTCCATTCATGTTCACCTCTTTCTCTTAGAATAGTGGTTTATAGAGATCGTTGAGACCGCCGACCACCTCTTATTAAAGGTATTTTCTAAGTCATTATGCCTAAAAATAGAACATATAATCAAACTTCTAATTAGAAGGTGTAATTATTTGGAATAAGCATAATGAATGAGTCACTAATTTAAACTGATGGAAAGGTTGGCGATCCATTGGATGAGTGACGACTTGTTTCCTTATCGTTCGTAGCTTAACTAGAGATTCAATAACTCAGAAACCCAATCATGGTATAGGTAATGATCCGTCAAGTAACTGACATACCATTGCTCCATCCATCAGTGCTTAACAGAATACAATTTAAAAGTTTAGTTAGTGATTGCCCGACTACTGGTCCATCACAAAGTTGCCAATCCATTAGTTTAGCCATCATACATGGCTCTTGCAATTTAATTCCTCTTTGTTCCATTCGTTTGAACACCTGATAGCCTTGATTTTAATATACACAATTTTCAACTCGCAATGCCACTTTTTTAATGGGCTACTCAGACTTCACCCCAAATAAATCACAATAGTGTTTAACTCACAATCATATTCAAAATAATTTTTCATTAGATAGCTCATAAGCATACATTGTAGTATATTCAGTAGTTTAAGCAAAGAGAAGAAATTAAAACCATACCTTGCTCTTGATGTTTTCTTCACTTTCTATAACTTCACAACTTAGGATCAACTACCACTTATTTCTTTTAAAAGTAAGAACTTATATTTTTATGTGGATGAAGATAACAGTAATGAGTGGTTGTTTAAATAAGAGAGGAGAGAAAGTGATGAGTCCTCCGAGAGGATGAATGTGATTTAAACAATTACTGTGTAGGATTTTCAATAGTTTTGGGAGCTAAAGAGATAGGAACATGCATGTATATAACATTCTGACTCTCTTTATTCATTTAATAGACCTTTGGGTTGGTTGAAAATAGCCTATTAGACTTTAATTGGCCCAACCCATGCTTTTTTTTAAAAAAAGTAGGTTTTTTATGACGGTTAAGCTGACAGTTCGTCAGGAGACTAATGGTCCGTCGGCTAATCCATCACACTTTGCCAGAATATCATGCAAGCAAACTCATCTTGATGGTAAGACTGATAGTACATCACTAAGGTGATGGTTCATCGCACATGCCATCAGCTCTTATCTAGTAATTGTAATTTCTGTCCCAATGTTGATAGATATTGTGACAGTCCATTAATGTTATGACGGTCCTTCACTTTAGTCGTCAGTCCTTAACAAATATTATTACCCTTTACTCATGGCCTTGATGGCTATTGTGACAGTCCGTCAGGTGGCTAATGGCCTTCCAATATTTCCACCACAACACTCTGACTTGTTTAATTCCTTCTCCTGTAATCATAATTCCTGCACGCTTGACAACTATATTAATATTTCCATGATAAAAGCTAATTCTAACTAAACTACAACAATAAATTGTGGGTTGCCTCCTACTAGCGCCTTATTGAATGTCGCTGCATGACTCAACTTATTTGATTACTATAATTTCTTCTACATAAATTGTACTTGCCCATTTCATCAAGTCCATTGGACCGATGTATTGCTTGAATCACTACCCATTTACCTTAAAAACACTTCCATCCTTATTGTTTAATTCAACTACCTAATTGCCTACCTGAAAGTACCGTTTCTCAATTATTTGATCATGGTACTTCTTCATTCATCCCTTTATAAGGGAATGTCTTCCTTTTCCAATAATTTACAAAGTAGATTTGCAATTTTGGGAAAGTCCTTTATAAACCTTTGGTAGAACCCTCTATGACCTAGAAAACTACAAACTCATTTCACCAAAATAGGAGGTAGTTTTTTTATAAATTCTACCTTTTCCATATCAACTTTAATCCCCATTGCAAAACTTCTATGCCCTAGTACGATGCTTTCCTTTACCATGAAGTGGTATTTCTCCCAGTTTAGAACAAGATTTAATTTTTCACACCATTGTAGCACCCTATTTAAATTCACCAAGTAGAGTTCGAATGAGTCGCCTACTATAGAGAAGTCTTGCACGAACACTTCTAAAGTGTCATCCACGATATCTAAAAAAATTAACATCAGGCACCTTTGGAACATGGAAAGTGCATTGCATAATCCAAACGACATTCACTTGAATGCAAAATTTCCGTATGTTCATGTGAAGGTCGTTTTCTCCTAATCCTCCTAGGCAATCGAGATTTGATTGTATCCTAAGTACATATCTAGAAATAAATACCAACCCCTTCCTACCACTCGATCAAGAATTTGATCCATAAAAGGTATTGGGAAGTTGTCTTTCAATATCCATGAGTTCAGCTTCCTATAGTCCATATAGAATCGCCACCCGATCATCAGCCTGAGTAGAATAATTCATTCTTCTCATTTGTAACAATAGTCAAGCCTCCTTTCTTGGGCATGCACTGCACTGAATCACCCACTTAATGTCAGATATTGGGTTCATAACCCCAGTGTTAACCCACTTTATAATCTCCTTTTTTCACCACTTCTTACGTTGGTGGGTTTAGCCTGTGCTAATGCTCAAGCATATGTATAGATTCTTCCTCAATCTGAATCTTATATGTGCAAATAACTGGTGGAATACTTATAATATATACAATCGTCCACCCGATATCCCTCTTGTATCCCCTCAGCAAAGAAATAAGAGCCTCAACTTGTTGGTCTTCCAAATCTACAACAATAATAACCGGTAAGGTGTTTTCATTGCCTAGAAACACATACTGCAAATAACCTGGAAAATCCTTTAGTTCCAACACTGGTGGTTTTTTGATAAAAGGCTTGGCCGGTGGTGTTGGACGATTCTTCTAATCTAAGTCTAGATTTTGGGGGGTATAAGTATACGACCCTATCCTGATCAATACACACATAGTTTCATCATACTCATCAATTCCCTCACTATCAAAGTACATTAACACTGTGGCTAATATTTCCGCATCAAATCTCTCCTTAACTAGTACTTCTTTCTCATCTTTATAGAATACATCAACGATTGAGAAGATACCAATCTCCTTCTGCTGCTTCATCAATATACAAACATCAAAACTGACCTCTTTATTATTGGTCCTAAATTTTAGCTCATTGATCTGGAAGTCAATCAATACAATCTCGGTTGCTAAGAATGGTCTACCCGAGATTGTGGGTACCTCAAAATCTATTTTGCATGACAGGATTACAATGTCAACTGGGTAAATAAAGCTGGCCACACAAAAAAAAAGATCATAAAAAATCCCCACCGGTCTTTTTACCGATCTATCCTCCATTAGAAGCCGCATATTAGGAAGTGCAGGATATATCAAACCCAGCTTTTCTAAAACCACCAACTATATAAGGTTTATGCTTTCCCAAAGATCACAAAGGGCCTTTGTAAATTTGAACGATCTGATGGTAAATAGAATAGTGAATGCTCCCAGATCCTTTTTTTCTGCATTAACGATCTTGTAGCAATGGCGCTATAATGATGCAAATTATCCACCGATTCATAAATCACAGTTCTCTTCTTTGTCAATAGATATTTCATAAACTTAGTATAGCCTGACATTTAGAATAGAACCTCAACCAAAGGAACATTTACTTTCAACTATTTAAACATGGCCATATATTTACCAAATTTTGTGTTTTCCGCATTCTTCTACAATATGTGATGAAATTAAGGAGGTAGTGTTTGTACTATTTTAATAGTAGTCTCTCCTTCCTTCCCCTTTTCCTTCTCCAAATCATCAACTTACTTTTATTTAGATGGATCTTCTGCCTTTCCAGTGTTTCAGACTCTACTAGATGTTCCTTATCTTCTTCTGCTTCTAATTTCACTACATCATCTAAAATAGGTTTGCTCAAACATGTGCCAGGTAATATTTTACCACTTGTAGTGTTAATATCCATGCATGCGTTATCATTTCTTGTATTTCGCACAATATTACTCGGCAATGTTACACTCTTCCTTTGATTGAATGCTCCCAATAGTTGATTCATTTGTTGCTCCAATTTCTTAATAGAAGAAGAGTGTGACTCAACTAATTGACTAATAGATGATAAACCACTTTTAATCTTCCTTACTCCAGAGTTAGTATACTCTACCTACTTTAATAATTTAGCCATCACGTACTCAATCGTCATCTTACCAGAACTAGTTGCAGCGTTGTCATATTTTCTGGGTGGTGTATACAATCCACTCTTATCATGTTTATTTTTCTAGCCACCTTGGTCACGATCTCTATAACCAATACTGTCATAGTAATTTCGATCTTGATTTCATTTGTTATTGCCTCGAAAAACCCCCTAATTATTTAAGTAGTTCGCGTCCTTCTCAGAATCTGATATATCTCCCTACTTTGTGACCCCATATCTTTTACCTTTTCTATCTTCCCTAGTAAAAAATTCTTTGTGTGCAAATCCATTTGGGTCTTTATATGAGCCATATCCTGATTATGTTCCTCTTCTTTCTTGCGTTGTTCAGCTATCATTCCACTAGACCCAGTGTTTCTTTCTTTCTTAGAATCCCTGGTATTCCAATATCTACTTGTCATAGTTGTTCTCTCTAGCATCTCCACAGCCTTAGTGAAAGTAAGGTCCATAAATGCTTCTCATTCAGCATTGTCTACAGATGGCTCTGTAATAGAGTTCAAAGCCCTATAGAATATTTTAATCAAATGCTCATCAGTCTTGTTGTGATTAGGGCATTGTGTCAATTTTTTATTGATCTCACCTATATTTCATGAAGAGCTTCATTTGGTAACTTTCTGAAATTACTACTGTCGTCCCTCAACTATAATATTTTGGAAGGCGGAAAGAACCTTTCTAGGAAAGATCCTTACTGTTGCCTCTATTTTACTATAGAATTAGGGGCTAACTCATTCAACCACTGTGTCACCTCCCCAGAAAGAGATAATAGGAATAGATGCAGATGGATTAAATTCTATCCCACTCCAAGATTATCAAAGGATATGCAGATATTGATAAAGTTTACCAGATGCATATTAGGATCATCCCCTGGCAGTCCACCAAATAGTCCCTTGATATTTATCAACTGTATTATAGTGCTTGTGATGTTGAACTTCATCCTTGGTCATAATGGTGGTGGAATAATTGCTCCTGTAGCACCAGGTTTATCTAAATCAGTATCATAATTTTCATGATGGTCAAACTACACAGTAGGTTTGTGGTTTTCTCTCCCTCTAAATGGTCAATTTGATTCACTGGTGCAGCTACATTCTCTGCACATTTCTTATAAATAGGATCAATAAATTCATCATACCCCTGGTCATCATCATCTTCACTATATACCTTACCTAGGTTATTCGTACTTTGTTAATTGAATTATGCATTAGCCAAAGCAGCTAATCTTTCAGCTTCGTATTATCAGCCATTTTCCCAATTAGTTGTGGTTCTGGGTGGAAAGGGAATAATGGTCCCCCTAACCTTATGGTTCATGGCATATAAAACAAAGAGACTATACTGATAAAAAACAACAAATAAAAGTAAAATTAAGTAACTTGATCAAAGGTAAACTAATGATCTTTTAATTAATCGACACATGTATTCCACAACAACGACATCAAAATTTAATACACCTAAATTAAAACATTCTTTAGAAAGTGTAAGCGTTCGTTGTCAAATATATAACCCAACTAGGTTGGTGTCAAATCCCAAAGGGAATATGGTGTTAACTAAGTTGTATGATTATTAATGGACTATTGATCAAAGGTTTTCAAAAATAAAAGGGGAAATGTTGTTAACAATATTGTTGAGAGTATAACTTGGTAATTGAACTCCTTAGTATTTTGCAGAATGAATTCAGAGAGATTAATTGATCTAGGATTATGGTCATGAAGGTGATGATAAAATTTGGGTTGTGAGCTATTAAAGATCCTTAATTAACAATTTCAGTTGTAAGGTTAATTGGACTCTAAAATCCATCTAAATATTTCTCAACCATAATAGATGGCTACACTTTAATTCTTTCAAACTTAAAGATTGATGTAGAATTTTCAATTCAATACTCAAGTGGGTTGATCCTGTTAAGGTACCAACCCATAAACCAAAGGTTAACGCTCTTGATTTTCTTGTAACTCTTCACTTTTCCTAGCACCAACTTTTCTACTCAAACAAATGGTGTTCATGGGCACACCCTGAAAGTTTCCAACCAAGAAAGATCATTAATTTGAAGAGAAGATTATGCAATTGATATTATCTAAGGAATTTTAGAATTCTAACAATCTTAGCAACAAATCACACCAAGGCTCTCATAACCCTAGTTATGGGAGCTTTAGCCATACATAATGTAAGAAAAAGATTTTGTTGTATTGATCATAAACAATTCAGAATTACTTTTAATGATATAAATGATTTTTCCAGATCTTTGATGATGATGACTAAAATGTAAACCCAAAGTAGTGATCTTGTTTCTTAGAGAATTCTAAGTTACAAATTGTTTCATGTTCTAAAAGATACATAATCTAACCCTAAAATGCGTATTTAGAGGTTTCCAGGAAGTGCAGATTTAATATTCAGAATACAGGCTGCTGCGTCATAGCTGACAGCAAAAATGATAGCCCTTTGAGAGCTTGGCGGTTTGCCACCCAGTCCATCGCGAAGGCTCCAATTTACATTAATTTTTTTAGTTTCAACAGCCAAGTTGAAGGTCCTTCGATGGCTTGATGATCCATCTATTAGTTCATAACTTCAACCTTTGATGAACTTCATTCTGTTTAGGTTTGAAGGCCAAAGTGACGGCCCATCACTGGGGTAATGGTTTAAGCCCGATGAACACAGTGACAGTCCATCGATAAATAATGTCCTATCAGTTAGTCTATCACATGCATCCATTTCATGCTTTTCCAAGTCATTTCATTTTCCAAATCATTTTCCTGATAACACATAAAGACCAACATCAAATGCTTCAATAGTTCCTTAAAAAATACAATTATCCCCTGTAAAAGGTGCAAAATGTTCCGTCCAATTATTGAACATCACCAATCACATTTACAAATTGAAAACTATAAGTAATTGTAAATAATGTGGTAATGTAAAATTCTTGAACAATAATAGGGTCAAACCCATGGATGAGGCACTACGAACAATCCTACTTAGCTATGAAATCTCATTTGTTTAGTTAATTATTTTGGCTATTGGTTCACAGGGTAGATGACACGATTATGGTCTTTCTATCCTCTAATCATCTATCTAACATATCTTTCCAATCCTAACTTTAATTCATTGAATGATTAAGATCGTATTACACATATCCCATTTTTTATTCAATCTTTCCTCCTTCCAAGCTCACGATACAAATATAAATATATTCTAAGTTTCATGAATCCATAGAATAGTAAATACAAGAATTTATGAACAACTAATAACGATAAATAGCATAAACCAACTTAATTTAATGCTTAAGTAATCATGTCATTTGCCTCAACCCCGTATAAGGGTGTTTATCCACTCATGGAATTACAAAGAAACATAGTCATGAAATTCATGTAAATAATCCAAAAGTAAACTAAGAGAAAGATTAAAAACCCTAAGAGAATCCTTGTCAAGTGTATTATAAGACCAAAGGTTGTCGAAGGTATGTAAAATACAATAGTTGTGTTCTATTTATTGTTTAAAACAAATGGACAATTTTGACACTACAACGTGCCACACCATTATCACAGAGGATTAGAAACGTGGCACACCCCTACCGCAGTGGTTCACTAAAAATTGAATTCTGGTTTGTTACTAAGGGTGTGGCACGACCTTATCTTGGAGGATAGAGGACATGGAATGCCCGTAAGCTTAGAAAATCAAGCTTTGGTCAATGTTCGCTCCATGCATTTAGTTTTAAGTTTACCACGTCGTGGTTTCTTTTCCTCTTCAAATTCAGCTTGTATATTATCCCATCATTGAGTTTAACATCACCCCAAGGCTCCTAGATCACCAAACAACTTGAATTAGGACTTATAATACCATCAAATTCAACAAGATAAACTAGAATACCACATAGTTCGAGCTAAGAACACTAGTTTCCCCGTTAAAAATCTAAGTGAATGTTTTCATTCCAAATATGTTTTGAAAACACCTTACACATTATAAAAAATTAGTTTAACACTTATATTATTAATTAGATAAATATCAAATCATCATGCACTTGAGAAGTCCTCAAAATTATGCTAATTAACGCTAGATAATAACACTTGAGTGTGTAAATCCACCTAAGATCATCACCCCACACTTAAAGCCTTTCTCATCCTTGAACAACTATTTACATTAAGAACCATTTAAGAAAGACTCCAACACTATTACTATGAGCAAGATACTAAATCTAGTACTACAATGAATAAAATAGCAAGTTCAACACTCTAGTATGTCATATACAATTAAAAGATCATAAGCACTACTCTAAAACATATTAACCTTGAGAATTGAATCTGCAAAATTTGCAAAATCAAGCATATAACTCAATAAAAGAAACTAAAATAGTCACCTATCTATTATCAAACATTTGCTCTTACCACAGAGAAAGTTAAGCATATTCACTTACAAAGATGCAATTTATTACAAGAATACATGAATGGTTAACTAATAAAATTACTCCCATTCTCACAAAGAATTCAGATGTCATATAAGATGAGTCATAGGCTTACTCTTAGTACAGGACTCTACTAATATCAGAATGTTAAATCGTAAGATCAACCAGGATTTTAAGTGTTGTAATATAGGCTAAGGGATGGGTTGATACTATTCAGGCCAATAATAATGACTATCTTCCCTGAGCACTTTAATACATAACACATAACATTTAGCTCTTATATAAATAACCAAACTTTCACTACATCTACCTTCACACATCTCTTTTGTTTTTTCCCATCCTTTTAAGCTAGTTCACATATATTAAGCAGTAAGTACTTTCTATTACACATGATTCAATTTTTCACATTTTTCAATTTTTTTTCATTACATCACTCCCAACCTCACACATCAACTTTTTCAATGCCAATAGCTACTACTTTGGGTGTTCACTTCCTCTTTTTTCTACTTATTTTTCACAATATTTAATCTTAATTTTTTTTTTCAAATGGCGAGCCTAGGAGCTTTGGATCAAATTACGGTCTACCAATAAACAGGAATATGACAAATATGAAGCTACCAAAATATATAGTCTAAAAGCTCAATAGGGCTAACTAAGATTATGCACAATTGTAGATAACAAGGGTATAAAATATGGCTATCAATGAAATTCCTATATTATCTCCTAACCCACATTCTATTTTTCATTTTGCACACACACTATGAAAGTTCTAGACATCAATATGCAATAAAAAATACAAAAACATCCTTACATCACACATGGAACATGCTAAACTCAAGTAGGATTATTATAGAATCTAAACCAAGCAATTGGACCAACTTAGAATTAAGAAAACAGCAAGGCAAGGGTCATAATAATGAGCCTAGGAGTCTCAAAATTAGTCATTCAACAAAATTAATATGCTCTCACATTTAAAACCACTTGCAATCATGTAATAAAACATTGGGTAATACACATGTTTTGGACTCTAAAATTTCCAGATGTTGACAACACTTCCATAACTATAAATCTGGTTATTAGTTGTCCACCATTATCATGAGTCATAGTGTAGGACTCATTGTCTTTATAGTGAAGATTCACAAAGTTTCTGCTTTGATCGTAACTCCTCATCAAAAGTCATAACGTAAGGTCACGAGTCATATTGAATGACTAGTGGTCATAATAGTGATGTCCTAGAATTTTGACCCTTAGGTAACACTTTCATGTAACAACTCATGGTAAAACTTCACCTGTCGTTACTTGAGTTGTAGAGAATGAGCCAAATTTTCCTACACATTTTAAGTGAGGTTATTTTGGTATTTTCCTTCCATCCAACTATATACCATGACTTAAAAAACCTCAACTAGTCCTTTTTTCCATTAATTGACAAATTTAAATTCACTCTTCTCCTTTTAAGCTCTCCAGATCAAGAGAAATCTAAGGTTTTCAATGAAATAAACATCTAGGCTCTAATTCATGATTTCTCTTCAAATTTATTGGTGTTTTAGTATGGCTCTCTTCTTTAAACTTCAATTTTATATAACGGCATATGTTGATCCTTTTTCATATGGTTTTAATGGTTGGGTTTGAAATTGGGTTGATGATTCTTTATGATTATTACTTTTATTATATTTCCCATGGTTTAAATGATTTGGATATACTTTGATTGATTGTTTTTTAGGTCTGAATGGATTCATGGTAAGAATAGTTGAAATTGGCATTAACCCCAACCCACGTTATAATTTGGTTTTGGAATATTTATATATGCATAGTTTAACTAGTTTTTAGAACATTGCATTACATATAAAGGCTAAATGGATAAAAGTAGATTTTAACGTCCTCAATAGGCATGGTTTAGGATTTTTTTTAAAAAGAAATATCAGGAGTGAAATTATCTTGATGAGATTAGAAATACATAATTGGATTAGCTTACAATCACAATTTGTATGACAATACTAGATGGTAAAAACATTAATAAATTCATGGGTTAATGATTGGGATGTTGTGTAAATGTTTTAATTTGGTCTTAAAGGGGGTTGTGTAGCTTGCTGTGAAACATGTTTGCCGATGTGGGTTATTTATAAATGTGTGCGTATTTCACAAATTATGTATTTTAGGATGGTTGGAGCCTTGTTCTCTACCAATTTCTCAAATTTCCTTGGTTCGTGCGGCTAGCATGCAATGGTGCCTTTTAAGCAGGGGGGGCTGAACCCAAATAGCCCGTGGGTGCCCATAGTATGGATAAATCTACATAGTCTAGGTTAATAATTCAAAACTCTTATGTTCATGTCCTTTTTAACCTACCTTGACATCCTATATATATATATATATATATATATATATATATATATATATATATATATATATATATACACAAATGTGTCCATATTTTTTAACTGATTTTGTATATGGTATTATTTTATCACCTTTTCCTAAGTTACATGCTAGTTCTTATCCCATTGACCATCCTTGGGCATTGTATTGTTTCATGATGTAGGGTCTTAGGTTCTTTCGTTACTCTTGTATAGTGTTAGGTGTTGCAAATATCGATTGAGAGCTGTGAACTAGTGAACATTCATAACCCCAAAAGCTTTACCATTTCATTAGGTTTCTTTTCATATTTTGGAGATTTTCAACTTTTATCTATCATGGTCGATGGCACTTCCCGACCTAATTTGGTATCTTGGTTTTAGAGGTTTTTGTGGAAAAGTGTGGGGTTGATATTTGTTGTTGACTTTTATTCTTCATTTGGTTTATCTATTCATCCTTTAATCATATTTGGTTGTCTTCCACTATTTATCTTTATTATGTTTTAGATGTTAGGATAAGGGGGTGGTCTATAGCTCATGGTGAACTTGAGATACCTATCACGACTAGGACCTTATTTTCGTCATGACAAGCTTGGTATCAAAGCTAGGTTTAGGGTCTTTAGGTTTCCATAAAGTTGTGTTGAGTAGAGTCCCTTTTATGTATGTTTAGTTCACCACACTTATAATGGGGAGGCTACAAGGTATTTAGGAATGTTTCCCTATGTGTTTTCTAGTTTAGTCTATAGAGTATGGTGTCATGAATTTCCCAAACCCCTGATTTACTAATGTTTTAGATTATGCCTTTCGAAGATCGAATGTTTGTAGAAACTGTGCGGGACCCTCCATTCCACTTAAGGAGAATATGGATGGAACTCACCTTGTTTATGAAGTACAAACCTAGTCTATGGGCCCTTCTCCTAATTGTAATGCCCCATGTCTAGTCCTATCAATCCCTATTAGTCCTCATTGTACACCTCGAGTTGATGATACTAATGGACATATGCGTTAGGTAGATATCTCTAATGTGATGTTTTGTCAGTCTATTCACTTACTTAGTTAATTAGTGGCATCTCAATTGCTCTAGTCGAATTATATTAGTTCTATTGCTTCTTTGTTAGAGCTCACTCGGGTTGGACAATTTATGAGGTTGAATTCCCTAAACTCTTTTGGATATAAGGTTAAGAAATATCCTCAATGGTTTCAATATTAGAAAGAGAACAATTTTAGAGTGATGTATGATACTAGTTCAAAGGGTGTACAGTTTTCTGCATATCATCTAAAAGACACTACTTAATAGTGGTATGAAGAGTGGGAATATTTGAGAGGTGATAATACTGAGATGGCATTGTAGGATGAGTTTCTTGTACCTTCCTTGATCATTTCATTTCCCAGGAGATGAGGTAAGGCAGGGGAATTTGTTAATCTAAAGTAAGGTAAGATGAGTGTGAAAGAATATATATTGAAATTTCCACAGTTGTCTCCTTATGCTTTAGTGATGATGTCTACTATAATATTTAAGATGAAGACGTTCGCTTTTGGTGTATTCCATTACATGGTATTGGAGTGCAAAAATGCAATACTGAATATTGATACAGATATTTCATGACTTGTGGTTTATACGCAGAAGGTAGAGGATTAAAAGATGGGGTGGAAAAATTTGGGAGAGAAGCAAAATAAGAAGTTTAGGTATTCAGAGTAGGGTAAAAATTAGTAGAATAGTAGGAATGATGGTAGGTAGTGGACCAAGAAGAAGACTTGGTGAAATTCTAGTTCATATTCATCGTTAAGTTCTCCTTATCCTAAGTAATCTGGTGATCACCATTTTTAGACTAGCAGTGGTCCTAATGCATATGGTGCTCATACTTAGACTATTTGAGCTCAGTTGGCCCCACCTTATCTTCCTAGTAGATATTTTGGATAATTTCACCATGTTTATTGTGATGAGGGAAGAAACTCGCTTTGATCCACTACATAGCATAGCTCAAGCTAGCACCACTATTTTTCTCATCTAAACTCTCTTTGATCATTTTGACTCTTGATTTTTTTATTGGATGCACCTTAAACAACCTACGCCTGTAACTTAAAACACAAATCCATAATTACACCCTTAGTAACTCATTAAGAATATCAAAAAGTCTTCATGTAATAGCCACTTTACAAACACAAAGAACTATTGAGGGTTGAATCAGGTATTGTCACACCAATAACTTTAAAAATCTAAAAATTCTCTGAGAAGGTACTTGGGGTTCATTTGAAACACTATAAATACAAACAAAATATGATACTTTATTAGAAATGACATTTCAAATTTAGTAGAATTGATGAAATAACCAATGAAGGTCATTCTGATGAAATATTGACCAAAGTCTACACATTGTTAGCTTTCTCTAAAATGTACCTATGTTCCTAAAAGGAGTCTGGAATCCTTTAGATCCAAATTAAAGGAGCCACTAGCCCAAAATTCATATTTTAGAGCTAAAAGAAACTATCAAAGTTCTCATCCGAGGTCGTTTAATAAGGATATTGACTTAAGTCAATATGCTTACCTTTAAAAGCTCAAAATTATGGAATATACTTTAAAACCCAACCATGCAGCCCAAGAACCAAATCACTAGCCCCTAACACTCATTATAGTTATGTTGTAGCAACTATAGGAATGCTATAAAATGATCTTCTCCAAAGGCTTTCTGCTGCTACAATTTTCTCCAAGTTTGATCTAGAATGAGTATTTTAGTAAATAAAAATTGATCTAAGAGATCATTGTAAAACCACTTTAACAGTACCATTCGAGCAGTATGAATGGAACGTAATACCATTTGGCTAAAAAAATGCCCCTTCAAAATTTCAAAAAATAATGAATGACATTTTAAATCATTTTTCAACATTCATTATCCTGTACATTGATGATGTCTTAGTATTTTCCACCAGGATTGATCAACATTTTAAAAATTTATGAGTATTCTTTAATATCATCAGAGAAAATAGCTTAATTTTGTCCAAACCTAATTATAATCTTTTTCAGGTCGATATTAGATTCCTTGACCAAAAAATCTATCATGGTACTGTTACCCCAATTCAACGGTCCATCCAATTTGCTGACAAAATTCCTAATCAAATTCTTGATAAAACTCCAACTCCAACAATTTTTAGGATGTGTTAATTATATAGAAGATTTTATTCTAAGGCTCAACAATCTGCTAAAACCTCTCTATGACATGTTGAAAAAGCCTCCTCCTCCATTGACTCAAATCCATACGAATGTAGTCAAGGAAATCAAATTAAAGTGACAGGATGTTATACTCTGAAAAAACATCTATGTTCTATTCATAGATATTATTGGCGTTGTAGTAATTCTTCATATCGTCTATTCATCCAAAAATGCATAGGTTAAACAACCTACAGTGTAGATCTGAAAAATCACAGTACTACATTAAAAATAATCCTTTTATAAAATAGATTTCTTTAAGTCTAATAGCTTGAGTAAAGTTTTACCATTAATTTTAAGGATCTAACATTACCATATAATAGAAAGTTAAAAATAAGAATAATAATCTTTGCATCCTCCATGACTCTGTTACCAAGTACACGGAAAGCCATAGAAGAATTTAAACAATTAACAACAACAATAATAACTTAAAAGTTTCCTATCCTTGGGTCAAGAGACCATTGCGTTCCATAAAGAAAACTATTCAAGTACTTAACTCAATACTATATGGAAGAGTCAGATCTGGTAATTATATTAGTGAAATCTTGTCTCAATACTATCTCTTTTAGCTAGATCTATTTTAACTAAAAGGCTCATTAGTTGGATAGTCCAAAGGTTATAAATAACCATATGCAAGTCCCTAAGTTTCTGCTGGCAATCTAGCCCGACCATATGTTAATGATTCAACTATCTAAATGAAATGAAAGAACACAAATATGAAAATTGAATTTTGATATTAATATCAAAAATAAATTTGAAGTTTACAAAGAGAGAGAAAGAGAGAGAGAGAGATCAAACTCTAACAAAGTATTCTAGAGAGAGAGATTTTTCCAAAGAAAATAATGTGTTCTCTTCAAGAAGATAAGTGGGATATTTATAGCCAAAATTTGCTACAGTAAAAGTGCTACAATAACACCTTTAATTATTGCTACAATGTTGCTACAGTGAGCTACACTAACATCCACTATAATTTTTCAGCAATTGGTTGTTGATGTCATGCATGACATCAATGTTTTGATGACTCCTTAATGATATCAATTTGATGTCAAATTGATTGAATCTTTTCTTCATCATGTGTCTGATTTTGTAGTTGAATATTGATTGTTGGTAATTCCAACTTTGATTTATTGGAGAATTTTTTCCATTTCAGGTATAAAATCTCCTCGACTATCTGACTTAGCCAATTATGTGGCTGCAATTGATTTTTGTTGAAGAAATGAGATTTGGGCGATATCTGTTGGGGTCAGACATCCAGGATTACACCGGAACCATTTTTCTTCTTCTGTTACCTAAGCTTTCGTCGGATCCCAATTCTTGTACCATTTACAATAGCCTTGGAGGGATAGCCATGGAAGTCCCTTGTGCCCCTTTGGTTTGTGAAAGGTGAATTTTCATGAAAATATCCAAGGAATATGGAACCTGTGGAAAATTGTAAAAGCAACGGAATTTGATGATCATCATAAAATATTTAGGTAAAATACTAATATCCTTCTCGTACTGGGGGAGGAATGACTCAAATGTGTGGCCATAAATTGGCCACCACTAATATAGAAACCACTAGGTAAATTCAGAAGCCAGTTGCTTCCCCAAAAGTAAAAACTAAGAATGTTTGTTAGTTTTATTTTGGAAGGTCAATGCATTCATCCATGCTCTTTGATAATCAAAATCATTATAATATTGGGGGTCAAAAGCTTCAGTAAGCTTTCGATATTTTGTTGTATGCTTACCCTACTCTTTTGGTTAGATGATTTTATTAATCCACACAGTGGTATGGGTAACATAAGATTGGGATTGTTTGTATTTGTGGGGTTTGAACAAACATTATTTGGTATCTATCCGTATGAATTCATAAAACTTCTGGGTATGGGCTGGAGTTTATTGGGATAAAATTTACTGCAGTGCTAAGTATTTGCTTAGCTATCTCTTAGGAGTTGGAGTGCCAATACTCAACTTCAATTTGGATTATTGGTAAAACACTATCATTTTTTAAATATGTTGGATCATCTGAGGAGGATCGAGCTATGCCTTCAGAGATAGCCTTAGAAGAAAAACCAAATGTTATGTAGAACAACTACAATGCCATTAATATCTATGCATGGAAAATAGATGGTTGTTCTAAGTATAACATTCATCTTAGTGAAGAAGATAAACAAAGTATCTTCCAAAGTGTCTGTATGGACTCCGTAGGAGAATCAATTCTTAAGGATGGAGAAACTATTCCTCATTCCATAGATACATTGATTTATACTATTATCAAAACCTTAATTGATAGTCTAGGTATCTTTAGAGAAAGGTCCTTTGAATTACTTAACAATGTTAAGTGCAAAACACTTTCTGATTTCAGGTGGTACAAAGCTTCTTTCCTTGTGAGGATCTATAAAAGACCTGATGGAAACCTCCTATATTGGAAAGAAAAATTCCTAGATGGATTGCCTAAGTCCCTTAGATACCTAGTCAAAGAAGACCTCCAAAACCAATACTCCAAAGAGATCATCCCATATTAGAAAATCACTTATGGCTAGCTCACAAACCTAGTAATACAAGTTTCCCTATAAATCTGTCGATAAGATAAGATACCAAGGCAACTCGCTAAAGGCAGGGCCCAAACCCATCGAGATTTAGAAAGTTTCTGTGAACAATTCTGCCTCCCCTCTTGTAAGAAGAAGGCTTATAGAAAACCGACCTAAAAAAGGACGTTTCTACTACTAAGACTAATTTTCCCCAAAAATCAAAATCTTCCCATCCTAAACGGAACCAGACATTAAAACAAACTCTTCCTGCCCCTTATAGTGGCAAATCTTATAGTGACAGGCTGGTCATATTTCCAAATACTATAAATTGTCTAAGAAGGTTAGAACCCCCAACCTTGATGATTCAACCCCCAACCTTGATAATTCAGTCTTTTTCTATATCCAATACCTCTTATCAAAGGAAAGTGGAGATTTAGATAGTCCTAATAACGAGTTTGATCAAGTATTCAACAAAATCCAAAATGATGACTTGGAATCTTCCCAGTCTGATCAAGAAGACAAACCAAAGATAAATGTTCTAAAAAAAGAACTAGATAGCCTCTTATAAATAATTGGCAATTTTTATGATTTTGATCAGAAGAAGTATTATCTAGACCAATTCAAAAGGACTCTGTACAAGTCTTCCACATCTTCATTTGGTGTATTTTCTCATCCCTAGTTTACAATATATTAGATTCTATAACACTCAATGTTAAGACGTCCAATTACAAAACCAAATTTGGATCTATCCTAGAAGCAATTATTTATAGAGTTTAGTGTAGGGCCATGAATTTCCTTCTACTCTGGATCTATGAAAAACAGATACAAAGGTGATATTGTACTCTTCTAAACCAATTCAACGGTCTCACTTTTCGGTTCCCAAGCCGACCTCCTAGAATTAAGTATCTTTTCCCCAAAGTTGGACATTTCAAGATGCAACTCCAGTAGAAAAACTTAAGAATACTATAGTTTCTCAGATACGATAGTTCTCCATAGTAACTATTTCTATTTCTTTCAAGATATCTTGGGCTTCGCGTCGGTTCTCCTCGAAATACAGATGGCTAGGAATTTAGTTTTCTCATTACCCTCTAGAATCAAGACTGTTAACTTTGAATATTAAATTCCACGGGCAAAATATGCTATAGAAATTCCCCCAACTTAGGTCTATGATGATCCACCCTAATCACTAACCTACTAAGCCTTATGTGCAGAGCTAAGGGGCTTGAGTCAAGATTTTCATATTAACAATAAAACTCTTGAAACAGAATTTAATTCATCTGGAAATATTTTAAAACAAACTTGGTTTTTAATAATTTCAGAAAAGATAAGAGCAAAAATATTCAAGAAATTTACTATTTTAATACCCCGCACATTCCTACCTCAGTTCAAACCCTAGTATGCTCTTAATGAACTTAGAACCAGAAAATGAAGTTAAGTATTGAGGGGTTTAGTCATTTTTGAATCCCTTTGAACTTTGAATATTTTTAAGTTGACCTTCGAGGCTCCGAGACAATGATTTTTTAGTTGAATTATGTTCAGGGATGTAAGAAGCATATCTCGAGTAAGTTTTAGATTTTTTGGACAAGGTTTGGATAGTATTTGGATTGGTAAAATAGAAGCTCACCGTAATTAGGCTGCGTTGTGGTGAGTATTTTAGTGAGAGGGGTTACCATGTTGCGGTAAGGGATGAAAAGGCATTCGTCAAAATCTAGTGAGTTACCATAATTGCACTGCAACATGGTAGGTATCGCAATGACCCACTCACTGCATCGCGGTGAAGCCCATATCGACAATGGTCCATTTCTAATGAGCCACTACAATTTCACCGCGTCGCAGTGGGTATCACGATGTCCTATTTGGCACATTGTGGTGGGGTCAAAATTGGTGTTCCAGTTATGGGGTTTAAATTCCCAAGGGAAATTTAGTCTTTTCCCGATCCCTCAATATTTAAGAACACAAATATGAATTCAAAGTCAAGTGTCTTCATCAATTCAATCAATTAAGGTACGTGGGGTTTTGAACAAGGATATTTCTTTCATCCTTGTGCCCAAAATTAGATTTTTTAAAGTTTATTTCATATGAATTTACATGAATTTCAAATTAGGGCTCATACCCAAATGTTGTTATTTGAAGATTATAATATTACAAGTGTTTTAGATGATGAATTGCATGCCTATCTTTGCACATTTATGCTTGTGAAGTGCTTTTAGAAATATTAAAGGTTAAATTTCATTATTTTGACTAGAATTGTGCAGGAACTTCATGATTTTGACTATTGAGCATGATTTGTGATAATTTGACATGAATTTCAAGCATGGGTTATTAAGACCTAGTTTGAATATTGATATTCCAAGAATGATTATGCTTTTAAACACCCTGTGATTAGTTTATAATTAGTTTTGAACAAGATTTGATCATTTGATCCTAGTCTAAGATATGGAATCCACTTTGCAGTATTGATTACAGCTTTGATTACAGATTAGTTTGATTACAACTTTAAATAGATAAATACATAATTGGGTTTTATTACAAACCCATATTCTAGTTTTAAAGTGGATTTCCTACAGAATGAGCATACAGATTTAGAGAATGTAGTATTTAACACCGAACGGGAAGTATGGGTTTAGTGCATCCTACTTTCCCAGAACTATGGGCAAACTTAGGTATAGATTTAGATTATACACATTTATATGGATGAAAAATACAGATTGTGATTACTTACCTCAGGTTATACTCCCTGGAAAGAGTATGACACCTCTCTCCAATGTGAGGTTTTCCCATGAGGAGAACTAGACATTAGACTCCACGATAGCTCACATGGTTTATGTCGATTAGAAGAACCTCCATAAAACCTATAGAAAAGTCCATACAGAAAACCTTTAGAAACTAAGTGTGAAGGCTCACAGTTTTATTCAGATATTACTTTACATCAGCTATCATTCATGAGATTTCAGATTTCAGATTTCAGATATAAAAGTGAGTCCCTTCTACACTTAGAATACATTAGTTAAAGATAGAATACAAGTACAGCTTTTAGAGCTAAATGTGATGGATCACGAGATTTATATAATATGCTTTATTATTTATGATTCATGATTTTCATGCTCTCAGTTAATCAAGCCAATGTGAGTCATTAAAATCAGCATGTATTCTTTCATGAATTTTTATGAACATTGAGCTATTGTTTTACTTGTGCATTCACCCCCACATGCTAGTACATTCCAAAAGTACTTCTCCACATATATGTCTATGTGCTACATTATTTAATAATGTAAGTTTAGGTGCTCAGTTTCAGCAGTGTGAGTGATTTCGAGCATCTCCATCTATATCAGACTGTTAGTGAGTCCTCATAGTTCAGGGACGCAGTTAGTCAAACTTTCAACTTATTAGAGTAGTCTATTAAGTTATTTTCAGTAATTTTGAGTTAGCTGGGGGTTTTTCCTAGTGGCTCTCTTGTTGTTAGTAGTAGAGGTTTGTCAGACTACTAGTTATAAATTAGATTTCCAGTGTTGATTGTTCAGACTTTTAAGTTAAGTATTTTAGACATTATGTTCAGCCTATTTTAGTTTATGTTCTGACAGACTTCAGTAATTTTAGTATTGAGTGCACGCTTAAATCCCTTTTAATATGAGTTTCATATTTAGTAGAGGGCTTACATGGTCAGCTTGAGACTACTTGTGACTTGAACATCGTGTGACATCTCGGTACTCGTTTTTGGGGTGTTACAAACTTTGTATCAGAGCTTAAGGTTTAAAGAGTCCTAGGGAGTCAGACAAGCCTTATTATGTAGAGTTTTGATCATGGATGTGGACTGTGACACATTTATGAGATAGAGGTTTGTAAGACCCCGCAAAATTCTTATCTTAATTTAGTCCTTTAAGCTTTCTAAGGGGTCCCAAACTTAGAAAATTCTAGCTAAGCATTCAGACTTAGTGTTATTTTAGCCTTCAAAAGTTGGCAATCTTATTTCGCGACCTTTACATCCATTAAATGTTGATATTTAAGTTAATTCATGATCAGGAATGTCAATAGGTGTTTCCGAACAAGTTTTGGATTTTTTTGACCTCGTTTAGATTATGTTCAAATGGCCAAAATAATGAGTTGACGCGATTTTGATGTGTCGCGTCGTCGATCACGTTGACAGATAATTTTTCCCTCAGCTCAGTGCAATTTCTAGTGAACCAACATAGTACGTTGGTTCAGTTTACAGTCATTTAAAAGGCCACATACTTAGAGCTAATTAAGTATTTTTCCCACGTCCTTCAGCCCTCATAACACGACATTTAGCCCTCTTTTAGAAAAATATTATCATTCTTTCATAAATTTCTCGAGAACAAAAACCCTAGGTAAATTAAATTCAAACTCAAGGCTCAATATTCCACCCTTAATTTTCCAGAATTTGCCAACTAAGATATGTAAAGTATTCATCCAAGGGTTCGTTCCACCCTTGGAGTCCAAGAAACTCTTTTAAAGTTCATGTAGAGTGATTTTATGATTTCCATGATTTGAATTAATGTGTATTCATGATTTATTGCAAAATTCATGTAGAGTTAATTAATATGTGTACTTTATCATATGAATCCATGTTGAAACTCTTGGAATTGTGTAATTAGAATTGAATCATAATGCCTATATTTAGTTTTAGTATTGTGTGCATATATTATGCCCCATAAGTGTTTGATGAATTGTCCATGTGAGTTGAATAGTGAAATTATATCATGTTAGCATGTATGAAAGTTCATGTCATGCAAGTGTTTGCTTGAATGCCCAAATGAATGCATAACAACAAAGTAGTTAATTACCATGTCTCAAGATTATGCCATGTCTTTTAAGTTTATGCTATCCAGTCCTAGGGGTATTTAATACACGACAACTTAGCTGCTTGTTTAGATCCATGGTTAGTAACAGAGTGGAATCAGTCATGACTCGATCAGTAAAATTTAGTCAGTTATAGAATGTAGGAAAACTCAATGAACTCAGAATTATTCAAGTGCAGTTCAATAAAATCAGTTCAGTTCAGTTATACAGTACGATCAGTAACAATTCAGTCCAGCCTTGTACAGTTTAGAATGTAGTCCAGTGTCTATTCAGTTGGGAGTATGATTAAGCATCAAGTGAACCCAAGGATGGGGACTCACCCACCAGTAGAGGGTGAAATCCGTAGAAGTACTCCTTGTATTCAATAACTATGTAGCTAGCGTAGGTTGACACATTAACCTACTAGTTGAAGGTTGATGAGGTGATCTACCTACCAGTTGAGGGTACCACCATTCATGTTCAGAGTACTTGTCAGATAAGGGTGACTCAATATTTATCCTTAACCGTGGAACGGTATTGACACCCTTCAAATTAGGGTTACAGGTTGTACCCCAAATCAGTTAAATAAGTGGCATGTCGGTTAGATGATTACCTCCCACAGTCTCAGTTTTAGATTCAGTCTCCGTATGGAACTTAGTTCAGTTCTGCAGATTCAGGACTGTCAGGTATAATCACTCAGTTATGTATGGGACTTAGTATTGTTCCACAAAATTAAGACAGTCAGATAAAGTCATTCAATTACCAGTAATCAGTATTCAATGTTATTACAATCTCAGTACTGTTTACATATTCATGCATGCACTCTCATTCAGTCATACTCATGATAATCAGTTAGTATTGTTCATACATATGAACCCATGTATTTTAGCCTACCTCACTAAGCATACCAGTACATTCAAAGTACTGACACATGCTTTTCTTTTGCGCTATGATGTCTTATATCATAGATTCAAACTCACGGGCTCCCGAACACCCTTAGCAGATCAGACTCTCAGCATACAGAGTTTGTGGTGAGTCCTCATAGTTTGAGGACATGATTATTTATTTCAGCATTTCAGTTGATTTTCAATATTCAATGTTAGTTGAGGACTTTCCCATCAACTCCACAGTTCATACATTTTAGAGGCTTTTCCAACTAGAGTATTTTCAAACAGTTGTTCAGTTTTTAGTATTGATGTTCAGTTTTGGTAATGTGATACCACATTCAGTATTATTTATAATATTGAACCTTATGGCCAGTTTTCCACCTAATTTCAGCATATTTTAGTATTATTGTTATTCAGTTGTTATAGCAGGTACCAGTCATGGGTTAGCTTATGGTCCTTCGAGATTTTGAGAACTCTGTAGTGTCTGGGGTATAGAATCGGGGCATTACAAACTTTGTATCAGAGCCTAAGGTTCAATAGAGTCTTAAGAAGTCTGAAAGCCGATCTAGTAGAGTCTTGTACATGGGTATATTGCGCGCCACACTTATGGACAGGAGGCCATGAGATGTTTTAGGAAAAGTTTCCTTCTTTCATATTCATGTCATTTGAGTGAGCATGAGCTCCAGTTAAACTCTTAGTTTAATCCTTTCTATTCTATTTACAGAAATATGCCTCCAAAGAAGACTAAGGAAAGAAGAATAGGAGATCATCCAGAACCCCAACCCATCAAGCTAGATCCACTGGAAGAACACATCTCCCACACTCAGTTCAGAGCAGCCTTCACCACTCTAGCTCATTTTGTGGCAGCCCATAATGAACGTCCAGCTTCCGTTCCATCAAACCCAATGGCCAATAATATTGTTTCCAGGATTTGGGACATCACCCAAATTAACCCTCCATCATTTACAGAGTCTAAGTCAGATGAGGACCCTCAAGAATTTCTTGATAAGGTGCAGAAGGTTACTGATATATTATGAGGGTGACTGCTATTGAGAGTGCTGAAGTTGCCGTATATCAGTTGTAGAATATGTCTCACTCATGGTTTAAATAGTGGTAAGAAGAGAGGGTCGTATATGTAGGGCCCATAGAGTGGGAGGAGTTTACCACTAATTTTCTAGATAGGTTCTTCCCACTGGAGTTGAGGGAAGTGAAGCTTCTAGAATTGATCAATCTGAAGCAGGGCAATATGATAGTGAAAGAGTATTCTCTAAAGTTTACTCAATTATCTAGCTATGCTCCTTATGTGGTGGCAAACAACAGATCTCAAATGAGTAAGTTTATGTTAGGGGTGTCTAGCAGCATGGTCAAGAAATGTAGGACCACAATGCTTATTAAAGAGATAGACATATCCAGGCTCATGGTCTATTCTCAGTAGATAGAGGAGGCCAAGAATAAAGAGAAGGAGAGGGAAATAAATAGAGTGAGAACAGGTAGTCAACTTCGCTCAGCCTAAGTCAGAGGGTGTGAATCATTCTTAGTTCTGAACTGAACCCCAGAGGAGTGTTGGCAGTGCCCGAACCAATCCCCTTTGTCAGAAGTGTGGCAGAAACTACCAAGGTATCTGTAGAGCATGTAGCGATGTGTGTTTTGGGTGTGGAAAGCCAGGCCACAGAGTCAGAGATTGTCCCCAGTCAGGTTCTTAGGGTCAAAATATTCGTCCCCCAGCTCAGTCCAATCGCCCAAATCAGCAGGGTGCTACTTCTAGTACCACTAGTGGGCAGCGCCCAAACAGACTCTATGCTATCAGTCCTGACAGGATCAGGAGAGTTCCCCTAATGTGGTCATTGGTACATTACAAGTTTTCCATTTGGATGTTTATGCTATGTTTGATCCTGGAGTTTCTTTGTCCTTTGTTACTCCATATATAGCAGTTGATTTTGGAGTCAGTCCCAAAATTCTAGCAGAGCCTTTCTTAATCTCTACCCTAGTGGGTAAATCCATTATAACCAAGCGGGTATACAGGAACTACTCTGTTATGATATCTCAGAAAATCACTTCTGCAGACTTAGTCAAATTAGAGATGACTGATTTTGATGTCATTCTCAGCATGGATTGGATTTATTCTAGCTATGCCTCAGTCGACTGTAGGAATAGAATTGTCCAATTTCAGTTTTCGAATGAGCCCATCCTAGAATAGAGGGGTAGTACTTCAGCACTTAGGGGTTATCTTATTTCTTACCTTCGGGCTAGAAAAATGATATCTAAGGGATGTGTCTACCATCTAATTCTAGTCCAGGACTCTAGTTCAGAAACCCTTACTCTTGAGTCAGAGTTAGTAGCATGTGAATTCCCAGATGTGTTTCTCTACGATTTTCCCAGAGTTTCTCTCGAAAAGGAAATTTATTTTGGAATCGATCTTCTTCCAGATACTCATCCCATATATATTCTGCCATACAGAATGGCTCTAGTAGTACTCGGAGAATTAAAAAAGGAAAGGATCTCCTAGATAAGGGATTCATCAGACCCAGTGTGTCCCCGTAGGGCACACCAGTTTTATTCATGCATAATAAACACGGTTCCCTCATAATGTGTATTAACTATCCTCATTTAAATAAAATCATGATCAATAACAAGTATCCACGTCCCATAATCGATGACTTGTTTGACCAACTTTAGGGTGATAGTTACTTCTCTAAGATAGACCTCAGATTAGGCTATCATTAGCTTAGAGTAAGGGAGTGTGACATCCCAAAAATAGCTTTCAAAACTTGGTATGGTCACTTCAAATTCTTAGTCATGTCCTTTGGTCTTACCAATGCTCTAGAAAACTTCATGGACTTGATAAACCGTGCGTTCAAGCAGTACATGGACATGTTTGTCATAGTCTTCATAGAAGACATTCTCGTCTACTCCCGCAGTGAAAATAATCATACATACCATCTCAGAATAGTATTACAAACTCTAAAATATAATCAGTTATTTTCCAAATTCAGTAAGTGTAAATTTTGGCTAAGTTCAGTAGCTTTCCTCAGCCATATGATTTTTGGTGATGGCATTAGAGTTGATCCCCAAAAGATCGAAGCAGTGAGAAACTGGCCCAGGCCCATCTCTCCATTAGATATTAGGAGTTTCTTGGGTTTGGCTAGCTATTACTGATGGTTCATTGAGGAATTTTTGTCTATTGCATCCCCTATGTCCAGATTAACTCAGAAGAAAGTTGAATTCCAGTGGTCAGATTCTTATGAGAATTCTTTTCAAGAGGTGAAGACTCGACTCACTACGGCTCCAATTTGGACCTTACCAGATAGTTCAGACGGTTTTGTGGGGTATTGTGATGCCTCTGAAGTTGGCTTAGGGTATGTTTTAATGCAGAGAGGTAAGGTCATAGCCTATGAATCTAGGCAGCTTAAACCCTATATAAGAACTATCCTACTCATAATCTTGAGCTAGCAACATTAGTGTTTACCTTAAAGAATTGGAGAGACTATTTGTATGGTGTGCACGTTGATGTGTTCACAGACCAAAAGAGTCTACAGTATTTATTCTCTCAGAAAGACCTAAACCTTCATCTGAGAAGGTGATTTTAGTTGTTGAAATACTATAATATGAGTGTTTAATATAAAACAGGAAAGGCTAATATAGTCGCCGACCCTCTCAATAGAATGTATATGGGTAGTATTACTCATGTCGAGGACAGTATGAATAAGTTAGCTATGGAAGTTCATCAGCTAGACCAACTAGGTGTCGGCTTAGTCAATTCAACAAAAGTTAGTGTATGGATGTAAAGTAGTTCCAAATCATTGTTAGTTTCTGAAGTAAAGGAAAAGCAGGATAGAAATCCTAGTCTAGTCAAGTTGAAAAAATCAGTCAGAGATCAGAAGGTTGATGTTTTCTCCCAAGGGGGAGATGGTGTTTAGAATTGTCAGGGTCGACTATGTGTACCAGGCGTAGATAACTTAAGGCAACAAATTCTCGAAAAAGTACATGGTTAGTTCTATTCTATTCATCCAGGGGCCACTAAGATGTACCATGATTTGTGAGAGATCTATTGGTGGAGTGGGATGAATAGGGCTATTGCAGAGTTTGTGGCTAGGTACTCAAAATACTAGCAGTTTAAGATTATTAGAAGCCTAGTGGTTCCATGTAGAAGTTCAGCATTCCCACCTGGAAATGGGAAGAAGTAAACATTGACTTTGTGATGGGTTTGCTTTGTACTCGTCGTCAGCATAATTCAGTTTTGGTCCTTGTAGATAGGATGACCAAATAAGCTCATTTCCTACCAGTCCATACCTCTTACTCAGCTGAGAATTATGCAAAACTCTATATCAGGGAGTTTGTCAGATTGCACGGTATTTCGTTGTCCATCATCTTAGATAGAGGTACTTAGTTCACCTCTCATTTTTGGAAAGCATTCCAAAAGGGTCTTGGTACCCAAATTCACCTTAGCAAATCCTTTTATCCTCAGACAGATAGTCAAGCTGAAAGGACTATTTAGACTTTAGAGGATATGCTGCGAGCATGTGCGAAAGATTTTAAAGGTAGTTGGGATGACCAATTGCCTTTGATTGAGTTCTTATAGAACAAAAACTATCATTCCAATATTCAGATGGCTCCGTTTGAGGCACTTTATGGGAGGAGGTATAGATCTATTATTTTTTGGTTTGAAGTTGGTAAGGCGATAGTGGTAGGGCCTGACTTGGTATTTGATACCTTAGAGAAGGTTCAGCTGATTAGGGAAAGGCTTAAGATAGCTCAGAGCCGACAGAAATTGTATGCAAATGTGTGCATAAAGGATCTCGAGTTTGAGATTTGATTCTTTGTGTACCTGAAGTTCTCTCCTAAGAAAGGAGTGAAGCATTTTTTGAAGGAGGGGAAGCTCAGTCTCTAATATGTTGGTCCTTACAGAATTCTCAACCGTTTTGGGAAGGTAGTTTATGAGCTTGAGTTGCCTTTAGATTTATCTTCAGTCCATCTAGTGTTTCATGTATCCTTTCTAAAGAAATTCATAGGTGACCCATCAGCTGTAGTCCCCATAGAGGGCATAGATTCTCAAAACAGTCTCTTTTATGAAGAGATTCCAGTCGAAATCCTTGAATATCAGATTAGCAAATTGAGGAACAAATAAGTCTCTCTAGTCAAAGTTCTTTAGCAGAATCAGTCAATTGAGGTAGCTACTTGGGAAGAAAAAGCAAATATGTGGACCAAGTATCCTTACCTCTTCTCTGCAAACTGAGATTCAGCTTAAGGTAATAGTCTTACTGAAGCTTATTCAGTTTTATGCTCAAATTTTCCATTATGAACTTGGTATCAGTTATTATTGCATATTCAGTCATATGTTCATTAGTCAGATCAGTCATGTATTCATGCATCAAATATGCATGTTCAGTAAGAAATTCAGTATGTCAGTAATGCCAGTCAGATAATCATGTTTCATATGTTCATGTTCATGAAGTAAGTTCAGTCAACCAGTCCTCTCGACTTAGTGAGTCTCATTCGAGGACGAATTTTGCCAAGGGGGATATATTGTAAGACCCCGTAAAATTCTTAGCTTAATTCAGTTCTTTAATCTTGCTAAGGGGTCCCAGACTTAGAAAATTCTAGCCAAGTATTAAGACTTAGTGTTATTTAAGCCTTCAAAAGTTGTAAATCTTATTTGGCAACCTTTACGTCCATTAAATGTTGATATTTGAGTTAATTCATGATCAAGAATGTCAATAGGTGTTTTCAGAAAAGATTCAAATTTTTTGGACCTCATTTAAATCATGTTCGAATGACCAAAACAGTGAGTCAATGCGATCTTGGCACGTCTCATCGTCCATCGTGTCGATTGAAATTTTTCCCTTAGCTTAGTGCAATTTCCATTGAATCGATGCGGACTCGATCCGATGCATTAGCTATCGCATCGATGCGAATGATGTGACGCATCGGCTTGCGCGTCGATGGTTCAGTTTATAGTCATTTAAAAGGCCGCATCCTCAGGGCTAATTAAGTCTTTTTCCCATACCCTTCATCCCCCATTAAATGAAATTTATCCTTTTTTTAGCAAATATAATCATTAATTCACAAATTTCTCAAGAACAAAAACCCTAGGTGAATTAAATTCAAACTCAAGGCTTAAGATTCCACCGTTAATTTTCCAGAATTTGCCAATTAAGGTATGTGAAGTGTTCATCCAAGGATTTATTCCAACCTTGGAGTCCAAGAAACTCTTTTAAAATTCATGTTGATTGATTTCATGATTTCCATGATTTAAATTAAAGTTTATTCATTATTTATTGCAAAATTCATGTAGAGTTAATTAATATGTGTGCTTAGCAAGTTAATCCATGTTGAAACTCTACGAATTGTGTAATTGGAGTTGAATCATGATGCCTAAATGTTGTTTTATTATTGTGTGGACATATTATGCCTCACAAGTGTTTGATGAATTGTCCATGTGAGTTTAATAGTGAAATTATATCATGTTAGCATGTATGCAAGTTCATGTCATGCAAGTGTTTTCTTGAATACCCAAATGATTAAATGATGACTAAGTAGTTCATTACCATGACTCAAGATTCTTCCATGTATTTTAAGTTTATGCTATAGAGACTTGGGGGTATTTAATACTGGACAACTTAGCTACTTGTCTAAATCCATGGTCAGTCACAGAGTGAAATCAGTCATGTCTCGATCAGTAGAATTTAGTTAATTACAGAACGTAGGAAAACTCAGTGAACTCAGAATCAGTCCAGTCCAGTTCAGTAAAATTAGTTTAGTTCAGTTATACAATACGATCAGTAATAGTTTAGTCTAGCCTAGTACAGTTTAGAATTCAATCCAGTGTCTATTTAGTTGGGAGTAGGATTTAGCACCGAGAGAACCCAAGGATAGAGATTCACCTGCCAGTAGAGGGTGAAATCCTTAGAAGCAGTCCTTGCATTCCACAACTATATATCCAGCGTAGGTTGAGACATCAACCTGCTAGTTGAAGGTTTATGTGGTGATCTACCTGCCAGTTGAGGGTACCATAATTCTTGTTCAGAGTACTTATCAGGTGAGAGTGACTCTGCACTTATCCTTAACCAAGGTACGGTATGGAAACCCTTCCAACTGGGGTTATAGGTTGGACCCTAAATCATTTAGAGAACGGGCATGTCGGTTAGATGATTACCTCCCACAGTCTCAGTTTCAAATTCAGTCTCAGTATGGAACTCATATCAGTTCCACAGATTCAGGACTGCCATGGATAGTCACTCAGTTTAGCACGGGACTCAATATAGTTCCATAAAATTAAGACTGTAAGATACAGTCATTCATTTACCAGTAATCTAGTATTCAGTGTTATTACGATCTCAGTACACTTTACACATTCATACACATGATATTCAGTTAGTATTGTTCATGTATATGAATCCATGCTTTTTAGACTACCTCACTGAGCATGCCAGTACATTCAAAGTAATGACGCATGCTTATCTTTTGTGCTATGATGTCTTATATCATAGGTTCAAACGCACAGGCTCCCGAGCACCCTTAGCATTTTAAATTCTCAGCATAGAGTTAGTGCTGAGTCCTCATATTTCAAGGACATGATTATTTATTTTAGCATTTTAGTTCATTTTCAGTAGTTACAGTTAGTTGGGGACTTATCCCATCAACTTCGCAGTTCATTTATTTTAGAGGCTTTTCAGACTACAGTATTCTCAGACAGTTCTTTAGTTTTCAGTATTGATGTTCAGTTTTAATATTTGTGATACCATATTTAGTATTATTTATAGTATTGAACCTTATGGAAAGTTTTCCACCTAATTTCTGTATATTTCAATATTATTGTTATTCAGTTATTACAGAAGGTACCAGTCATGGGTTAGCTTGTGGTCCTTCAAGATTATGAGCACCGTGTAGCATCCGAGGTAGAGACTCAAGGCATTACAAGGTTGCGGGATGTTTTAGGAAATAATCTTTTATTTCATGATCCATTGTTCTTACAGTTGTCTCTATCTACTTTTAACTCGTGCTCTTACATGACAGAATATGCCTCCTTGCAGAGCTAATGCTCATAGAAAAGATAACCAGCCACCCTAGCCTGCTGATCCCCTTAATGTGAATGTGTCTCATGCCAAATTTCACACTGTTTTTCAGGCGTTCGCCCAATCTATGACTGCTAATATTCAGGGTAACAATCAGCTGCAGTCCCACATCAGCAAGTGGATAATTTTGCTGCAGCTAGAGTTCATAATTTTATGAGAATTAATTCGCCTGAATTCTTTGGGTCAAAGGTAGGGGAGAAACCACAGTTATACCCTGATTAGGTTAAGAAGATCACTCAAGTTATTTATATTACTAACGAGGAAAGTATTAAATTAGTTTCCTACAGGCTAAAGGATGTTCCTTATGATTGGGTTGTTATATTGATGAAAGCTAGAGGTGAAAATATAGCTCCCATGAGTTTGCGGGTATTTTAGATATGTTTCTAGAGAGATTCTTTCTACGTGAGTTGCGAGAAGAAAATATTAAGGAGTTCATAAGCCTGAGGCAGGGCTCGATGACAGTGAAAGAGTACTGCCTTAAGATCAATAAGTTTTCTAAGTATGCTCCTGATTTGATAGCTGACCCTAGATCTAGTATAAGTTTGTTATCAGAGTTTCTGGTTTGGTAGTCAAGGAGTGTAGGACTTTCATGCTTATTGGGGATATGGATCTTTCTAGATTTATGACTCATACCCAATAGATTGAGGTATAAAGTTACAAAGAAGATATAGACGAAATAAGAAGACTAGAACTGGGCAGTTTGAGCATGGCCAACTATGATTTTTGGGGGGAAATCATTCACAGTTTCAGAGTCGCCTGTCTTTGCCTACACCATCTACAACCAGTTCTCCCACACCTAGAACCAAGCAGGAGCAATGGGTAGGACTTCTATGTCCAAGTCTCAGAATAGTGTTGGTGAAAGACCCAGTTATCCTGCATGTGCTAGATATGGTAAAAATCATCCTGGTGAGTGTTTTTTGGAACTGAAAGGTTGTTTTGGATATGGTAAGTTGGGTCATAGAATCAAAGAGTAACTGTATTCTAAGCAAGGAAACAGGTATGTTCATCTCTAGACTCAGACTACTAGTACACCATCCCCTCTAGGTCATCCAGACCCTCGTCAGGGCACATCATCCAATTCCAGTGGTGGTCAAGTCTAGAATCAGTTGTATGCTTTACCATCTGTCCAGGAGAAAGAGAGTTCACCAAATGTTATTATCAGTATGCTTCGTGTTTTTCATCTTGATATTTATGTGTTGTTACACTTAGGGTCAAATATCTTTTATGTGACTTCGTTGGTTGCGGTAAGTTTTGGTGTAGATCCTGAAAAGCTTTCTAAGCCCTTCTTAGTTTCTACCCTACTGGGTGAGTTAGTTATTTCTAAACAGATCTATAGAAAGTGTCTTATTACTGTCATTCATAAAATCATATTAGCATAATTAATAGAGTTAGATATGGTCGACTTTGACCTTATTCTGGGCATGGATTGGCTCTATTCCTATTATACATCTATAAATTGTCGCACCCAAGTAGTGAAGTTTTAGTTTCTTGATGAGTCAGCCTTTGGGTGGTAAGGTAATTCAGTGTCTCCGAAGAATCATTGTATATCCTATCTTAAGTCCAGAAAGTTGATCTCAAAAGGGTGCATTTATCATTTAGTTTGAGTCAAAGATACTAAGTCTGAGGCTCCAACATTTAAGTCAGTCCATGTAGTAAATAAGTTTTTAGAATTTTTTCCTAAAGATTTTCCAGGGTACCTCCCGACAGAGAAGTAGAATTTGGTATTGATTTTCTTCCAGATACTCAACCCATTTCCATTTCTCTATATTATATGGCTCCAGCCGAGCTTAATGATTTAAAGAAGCAACTCAAAGATCTCTTAGATAAAGGTTTCATAAGGCCTAGTGTTTCTCCATGGGGTGCTCCCGTCCTATTCGTGCAAAAGAAATATGGTTCTCTCGGAATGTTCATTGACTATTATCAGCTGAATAAAGTCACACTTAAAAACAAATACCCTTTTCCCAGAATTGATGACTTATTTGATCAACTTCAAGGTGGAAGTTACAACTCTAAAATAGACCTTAGATCTGGCTATCACCAACTTAGAGTAAGGGAATGTGATATTCCAAAGACATCTTTTAGAACTCGTTATGTTCATTTTGAGTTTCTAGTGATGTCTTTCGAGCTAAAAATGCTCCAGCAGCCTTCATGTACTTGATAAACTGAATGTTCAAGCAGTACCTAGTCATTTTTTTCATAGTCTTTATCAATGATATTCTTGTCTATTTTTGTAGTAAGGATGACCATGTAGACCATCTTAAAATTGTGTTTCAGACTCATAGAGATCACCTGTTGTTTGTTAAATTTAACAAGTGTGAATTTTGGATAAGATCAATAGCTTTTCTCAATCATATTCTTTCTTGTGACGGCATTAGAGTTGATCCCCAAAAGACCAAAGTAGTGAGAAACTGGCCTATACCTCTTTCTCCATCAGACATCATGAGTTTCTTGGTTTAGTGGGCTATTATAGACATTTTGCTAAGGGGTTTTCATCCATTGCGTCTCCTATGACTTGGTTAACTTATAAGAAAGTTAAGCTTCAGCAAACAGATTCTTGTGACAAGAGTTTCAGGAGTTGAAGGCTTAACTCACTTCAACCCCAGTCTTAGCATTATCTGATGGTATAGATGGAGTCATTGTTTATTATGATAATTCTAAAGTTGGTTTGGGTTGTGTTTTGATGCAGAGAGGTAAGGTCATAGCCTATGCCTCTAGACAGCTTAAGCCTCACAAAAAGAACTATCCTACTCACAATATTGAGTTAGCTTCTGTAGTGTTTGCATTGAAAATTTTGAGTCATATCTTTATGTGGAGTATGTTGATGTGTTTACGAACCATACAAGTTTGCAGTATGTATTTACACAGAGAGAGTTAAATCACCATCATAGAAGGTAGTTAGAACTTTTAAAAGATCATGATATGAATATTTTGTATCATTTGGGCAAGGGCAATGTTGTGGTAGATACCCTTAGTAGGCTTTTGATGGGTAGTGTTGCTCATGTAGAGGGTGATAAGAAGGAAATGGTTTGAGAAGTTCATTAGTTGGCTATACAAGGCGTGTGGTTAGTTTATTCGACTGAGGTAAATGTTTGGGTCTAGAGTAGTGAAGAATCTTCTTTTGTTTTCGAGGTGAAGGAGAAACAAAATAAGGATCCCAGTCTAGTTAAGTTGAAGGAGTAAGTCAGAGATCAAAAGGTAGATGTTTTCTCCCAAGAGAGAGATGGTGTGTTGAGATAATAGAGCAGATTATGTGTGTAATAAATTGATGGTTTAAGGTAGAGGATTATGGCTGAAGAACATGGTGTACGTTACTCCATTCACCCAGGCGCTACTAAGATGTACCGAGATTTGTGGGACGTCTATTGGTGTAGTGTCATTAAGAAGGATATTGCGGAGTTTATGTCTTAGTGTTCTGTTTGTCAATAGGTCAAGGTAGATCACCAAAGACCTGGTGGAACCTTGAAGGAGTTTTGTATTCCCACTTGTAAGTAGGAGGAGGTGAACATGGATTTTGTAACAGGGTTAACCCATTCACGTCGTCAGAATGATTCGATTTGGGTTATTGTGGACAGGTTGACCAAATCAGCACATTTCCTACCAGTTCATACATCCTACTCAGCTAAAGATTATGCTAAGTTGTACATTAGAGTGTTGGTTAGATTGCACAAAGTTCATTTTTCTTTTAATTTATACAGGGGTACTCAGTTTACCTCTTACTTTTGGAAAGCCTTTCTGAAAGCTCTAGGTACCCAAGTTCACCTCAGTTCAACTTTTCATCCTCACATAGATGGTCAAGAAGAGAGTACCAATCAGACCCTTAGAGGATATGTTGAGGGTATATGTTCTTGACTTTAAAGGTAGTTGGGATGAGCACTTACCATTGATCGAGTTCGCGTACAATAATAGTTACCATTCTAGTATTCAGATTCCCCTGTTATAGGCCTTTTATGGCAGGAGATGTTGGTCACCTATCAATTTGCTCAAAGTGGGTGAGGCCACTTTTATAGGGCCAAATCTGGTGTTAGAAGCTATAGAGAAAGTCCAGTTGATTTTAGAAAGGTTGATAATAGCTTAGAGTCGTCAAAAATCTTATGAAGATGTAAGGAAAAGGTATCTTGAGTTAGAAGTTTATGACTTAGTTTATTTGAAAGTTTCACCCATGAAGGGGATGAAAAGATTTGGCAAAAAGGGGAAACTTAGTCCCCGATATGTTGGCCCTTACAAGATATTGAGCCGTGTTGGAAAGGTGGCATATGAGCTTGAGTTGCCTACAGTTTTGTCATCCGTTCACTCTGTGTTCCATGTATCCTTAATAAAGAAATGTATTGGTGATCAAGCTGTTGTAGTACCCTTTGAAAGTACAGATATACATGATAGCCTCTCATATGAAGAGATTCCGATTAAGATTATTTATCACCAAATTCGTAGACTAAGAAACAAAGAAGTTTCCATGGTTAAATTTTTTTGGTGGAATCATTCCATTGAGGGCGCCACTAGGAAGAAGAAACAGATATAAAAACCAAGTACCCTCATATTTTTTTCGTAAATTCAGTCACAGTTTAAGGTAATAATTTTCCTCAGATCATCTCTTTTTCATTCTAAGGTTCAGCTTTATATAGTTACTCTCTTGATAATGCATGCATTTGCAAATCAGTTTAGTCATGCTTTCAGTTGTGCATGCCAGTTAATAGTCATAGTTCCTCAGTATCCTCATCTTAATTAGTCTCATTCGAGAATGAATATTTTCAAGGAGGAGCTATTGTAATACCTACATGTTCCTAGCTCATTTCATCCCCTAGTATGTGCCTATAGCACTCAAAACCTGAAAATAAAGTTAAGTGTTGAGGGGTTTAGTCATTTTTTACTCCCTTTGAACTTTGAAGATTTGCAAGTTGACCTTGCGAGCTCCGAGATTATGATTTTTAAGTTGAATTATGTTCAGGGGTTCAAGGATCATGTCTTGAGTAAATTTTGAACTTTTCAGACAAGGTTTGGATTGCATTTGGATTGGCAAAATAGCAGCTCACCGCGATTAGGCCGCATCACTGTAAGTATCATATTGAGGGGTTCACCACATCGCGTTGAAGTGTAAAAAGACATTCTTCAAAATCCAGTGAGTCACCGTGATTGCACCACGTCACGGTGGGTATCGCGATGACTCTCTCACCACATCACGGTAAGGTCCATAACGGTAGTGGTCCATTTCTAGTGAACCACCACGATTCCACCGCATTACGGTGGGTATAGTGATGCCGGTTTGTCACATCACAGAGTGATCAAAATTGGCATTGATGTTACGGTACTTAAATCTCCAAGGACAATGTAGTCTTTTCCCAAGCCCCCAAATCATGAAAACAGAATATGAAACCTATTCTAAGCATCTTATACTCATTATTCATCAAATTCTTCTCCAAGAAAACCCTAGTATTCAACATTAAACTCCCAATAAATCCAAAATTCACCATTCTTCTTCCAAGATAATTAAAAATTCAAGGTTCCTAATTCATGATCTTCAAGAAACAATCTTCAAGAACACAAATAGGAATTCAAAGTCAAGTGTCTTCATCAATTCAATAAATTAAGGTATGTGGGATTTTGAACAAGGATAATTCTTTCATCCTTGTGCCCAAAATCATATTTTTAAAGTTGATTTCATATGAATTTCAAATTACAGTTCATACCCAAATGTTGTTATTTGAAGATTATGATATTACAAGTGTTTTAGATGATGAATTGCATGCCTATTTTTTCACATTTATGCTTGTGAAGTGGTTTTAGATATATTGAAGATTGAATTATATTATTTTGACTAGAATTGTGCAAGAACTTCATGATTTTGACTAATGATCATGATTTTTGATAATTTGACATGAATTTGAAGCATGGGTTATTAAACCCTAGTTTGAATATGGATATTCTAAAAAAAAGTATGCTTTTAAGTAACCTATGATTAGTTTATATTTAGTTTTGAACAAGATTTAATCTTTTGATCCTCATCTAAGACATGGAATCCATTATACAGTATTGATTACAGCTTAGATTACAGATTAGTTTAATTAAAGTTTTAAACAGATAAATGCATTACTGGTTTTTATAACCCTTATGCTAGTTTTAAAGTGGATTTCCTACAAAATAAGCATACAGATTTAAAGGAAGTAGTATTTAGCACCAAGCGGGAAGTGTGGGTTTAGTGCATTTTACTTCCCTAAAACTACGAGCCAACATAGGTACAGATTCAAATTATACCCATTTATATGGATGACAGATACAGATTGTGATCACTCAGCTCAGGTTATACTCCCTAGCATGAGTATTACACCTCTCCCCAATGAGAGGTTTTTCCCTTCGGGGAACTAGACATTGGACTCCATGATAGCTCCACATGGTTTATGTTGGTTTTAAAAACTTCCCTAAAACCTACAAAAAGTCTTTAAAGAAAAGATATAGTTCTTTAAAGAAAAGATATAGAAACTAAGTGTGAATGCTCACAGTTTCATTCATCTATTACCTTACATCAGCTATCAGTATAAGATTTCAGCTTTCAAATTTTAGATATAAATGTAAGTCCCTTCTACACTTAGCGTACATGATTTAAAGATAAAATACAAGTACAACTTTTAGAACTAAATGTGATGGCTCACTGGATTTATACAGTATGCTTTATTATTTATGATTCATGATTTTCATGCTCTCAATTATTCAAGCCAATGTGAGTCATTACACTCAGCATGCATTCTTTTATGAATTTTAATGAACATTGAGATATTGTTTTATTTGTCTATTCACTCCCACATGCTCAGTACATTCCAAATGTACTGATCCACATATATGTCTATGTGCTACATTGTTTAATAATATAGGTTCGGGAGCTTAGTTTTAGCAGCGTGTGATTTCGAGCATATCTTTTTACATTCGACTGTTAGTGAGTCCTTATAGTTTGGTGACCCAATTATTCAGACTTTTATCTTATTAAAGTAGTTTGTTCAGTTATTTTCAGCTAGTTTGAGTTAGCTGGGGGTCTATCCCTGTGTCTCTCTAGTTGTTAGTAGTAGAGTCTTATCAAACTACTTATTATAACTCAGATTTCTAGTGTTGATTGTCTAGCCTTTTAAGTCAAGAATTTCTAGACATTATGTGCAGCTAAATTTAGTTTATGTTCAGATAGAATTCAGTATTTTAGTAATGAGTTATGTTTAAATCCCTTTAATATGAGTTTCATATTTAGTAGAGGGCTTACAAGGTTAGCTTGAGACTACTTGTAGTCTTGAGCACCGTGTGATGTTTCAGGACCCATTTTTTGGTCATTACAACAACGAATTTCTATACCCTGTTCAAAAATAATTTAATTTACTTAAATGGTTTGAGGCTTATGCTGAATATCATAAATTGGATTTTTCTTTTTCTAAATCAATCAATGTTTCAAAAGAAACGATGTGAATGTCACTGCTAATTCAAAATATTTTCCACCTCTATCAGACTATCATCGGAGGATCATACAAATTGAGAAATCCATCCACCCAGATGTTCCTGAGACCCCAAATGTTATCTCATCTACTACATTTGGAATATTACAATAGAGTAATTCAGATGACAACTAGATCGAGGAAGAATCTCCTTTACAAATAGCTATATATATATAGGGAGGGCATAGACTTGGTGTTTTTAGCCTTTCCTTAGTTCATGCGAGTAACACTTATTAAGGAACTTCCAGCATGGGGAGATGGACACATATAGCCCATGAGTGCCTTTAGGATAGTTATTGCTACACAGTTTAGGTTAATAATTTAAAATCTTATGCTCATGACATGTGTCCCTATCCTGGAATCCTATATATATGTATATGAATGTGGTGCTTATGATTTTTTACTGGTTTTAGAAATGGCATTAATTTATCACTTTTCTTGAGTTGCATGATAGTGTGTACCCCATTGACCAACCTTAGACGCTACATAATTTTGATGATTTAGGTTCTGAAGAGTTTTTTATTTCTCTTGTACCATGTTAGGTGACTCAGTAATCCTGTGGATCAGCTTTGAAGTGGTGAGACGCAATATTTCAGAAGGACCTATCATTTTTTGTTTATTATTTTTAGTATACCTTAGTATTTCATTTTTTATTCTTTTTGGTCATTATTGGGGGCATGTCCCTACTTAGTTTGGTATTCTAGTTTTAGAGGCTTTAGTTGACAAGTGTGGAATTATTTTGTGTTTTGACTATTATATCTTGATTAAACTAATCTATCTTTACTATATATTTTTTTGTCTTCCTTTGTTTATTATTAATGTACTCTTGAGGTATGGCTAAAAGGGTGGTCTCCAGCATAAGGTGGGCTTAATAAACCCATCTCAGCCAAGCTCAGGTTTAGTCCATTACATGCATATTATCAGAGCATGGTTTAGGGTCGATAGGTGTCTATAAATCTATGTCGAGTAGAGTTCCTTTTATGGGTGTGTAGCATTCCACACTTATAACGGGAAAGATACAAGGCATTTAGGAATGTTTCCCCTTCTTGAGTTCTATTTTTGAGTTGTGGATTCTAGTGCTATAACATTTCTCTAACTCCTTTCTTGTTCGTATTTCAAATCATGCCTTTTCAATGATCTAAAAATTATAGAAACTCTGCTAGGAACGCTTTCCTACCTGAGGAAAATCTAGAGGGAACTCGCCCTATTTATAGAGTGCATACTCGATCCAGGGCTCATTCTCCTGACTGTACTACTCCATGTGGGTTTTTATCGGTCCCTACTTGTCCTTTTTTTCTTCACAAGCTAGTTAAACTTATGCTCAGTCACCTTAGAGAGATATCTCTAATGTGGAGTTTTGTTAGTCTAGTCATCTGCTCACTTAGTTTATGGCATCATATTCACAACATTTTGATATATTGGTCCTGCATTTTATTCATCTAATGTCTCTAGGGTTGGAAATTTTATGACGTTGAATCTTCAAACCTTTATAGGCTTTAAGGTTGAGAAGGATCATCAAGGGTTTTAATGAGATGGAGAAGAGTTTTAGGGCTATGCATGCTACTAAATTTGAAGGTGTGGAGTTTGTTGTGTATCAGTTAAACTATGTGGATTATCAATGGTATAAAGAGTGGTAAGCAAGGTGGGGGGTGATGCCGATTCGACTGTGTGGGTAAATTTTCAGGTGCTTTCCTGGATCACTTCTTTCCTAAGGAGTTTAGGGAAGCTAAGGTTGAAGAGTTTGTGAACTTGAAGCAGGGTAAGATGAGTATTAAGGAGTATGCTCTAAAGTTTCAGCATTGTCCTGTTATGCTCCAAAGATGGTGTCTAATATGAGATCAAGAATATGGAAGTTTTGTTTTGTTTCATCTCTAAAACACCCTGGGTTTTGGCCCTTAGAAAGTTCTTGAGATTTAAGCTTATTGTCCTATTGATGACTTAACCATACGAGTCATATGGTGTGGGTATGGTTAAGGTGACCCAAATCATGAGGTGCCTACTAGATAGTGGTTGGGTTTCTGATATAGTTACTGGTTGGTGGTATGAGTTGTTAGGGGCTGTGACGAGTCATCGGGATGATCCTTAATCAAAATAGTAACTTAGTGGATTGACTTGACTCTGAGTATGAGTGTCTCACTTGGAGCCATGACGATAGGTTATGAGTCGTGAGGTGAAGTCATAGGTTGTCCAGTGCCTAATCTCGTTGGGTTCTGTCTTAGATGCTACTAAACCATACGAGTCATATAGTCTAGTTACAAGTGGGATCATGGGGTATTTTGGTGGACAGTGTGTGGGTGTTCAACTCACTGTCTTAATGACAACTCAAGGGTACGATTCGTATATTGTGGTCACGAGTCAAAGGGTCGAATCGTAACCACCTGTGGTTTTTTTATAGCTTTAAGTTAAGGGTATTTTGGACATTTACCACTTTAATTCCCTTTAATACCAAGACTTGAAACATCTTTTGGGACTTTATTAACATATTATACCCAATCAAACATTCTTAACGTCTCTCTCAAACTCTCTGCTTAAGAAAAAATCTAAGGTTTCTTCAAGATAATCAATTAAGGCTTTCAAGCATGGTTTCTCTCCATACTTCTTGGTGACAAGGCATGTTACTCCTCCCTCATTGTTATTTTACTAAAAGATCATATTTTAATGTATGATTTTCATGGTACTGTTATTACAGTTGTGAAATAAAGGTAGTGGTTTTGAATGTTCATGGTTGAATAATACTTCTCATGGCTTAATTATGGTTTTTCCTTATTTTAGTATGATTTTGAATATTGTGGGATGCATGGTAATAGTAAATGGATCTCAGGGTTCTATGGATTCCGTAAATTACTTGGTCATGGTTTTGAAACTTATGTGCCCTCAACCTACTTGTGAAATTGCCTATGAAAATGATTTTGTCAATAGTTTGACTATTCTTGGAATCCTTGCATCGCATATAAATGGTAATGGAACTTGAATTGGTTTTGTTTTATTTCAAATGGTTTTGGTAAGGCCTTAGTGGCCATGGTCTTGGTTTGATTAGAAATGGTGGAGTGTAATTTTGGTTTAATGGTTCTATATGGCATAAGGGAATACACTTTCAAGCTCTAATTTTGGTATGATGATACCAACAATTAATGCCTAATTTAAAGACTCTTTGGAAAATAGTTGGTAATGTTTAAATGGTTTTAATATACGCTTAAAGGGGTTGTGTGGTAAAGCTGTGAAAGGTGGAGGTCCTGGGATGTACCAACACTGTAAACTCATGTTTACCGATGTGAGGTTTGGTCTTGATGACCTATATGCATGATTCACACTATTGATATATATTTGTATCATGGATTAACATGGGGTTAAGGAATTCCCTTCTTTTCCATGATACCTTTGGTTCATGTGGCTAACATGCACTAGGGTCCTTTCAGCAGGGGGAGCTAAACCCATATAGCATGTGGGTGGAGGTTTAGAACGGCAAAGCTACATAGCCCAAATTAAGGTTTCAAATTGCATGGTAAACTTTATTCCCTATCCCAACATGATATATATGTATATATGAGACTACATATGGTTATTTGATTTGGTTTTGAATGATAGAATTATTTTACCGTTATCCCTATGTTACATGATAGCGTTCACACTGCTAACCATCTTTGAGCATTGTATCTCCACGCAATGCAGAACACATCCATACTACCATTCCTCCTACTCAGTGACTTGGATTCAGGGACAACTTTGAGTTAGATTGATGTGGTGAGCATCTATACTCTAGAAGACTCCATTTCATGCTATGGACTTTATTTTATTATTGTTATTTACTTGGTTTTGGTTTGGTCTATGGTCAGGGGAACATCTCGGTCCGATTTTCTTTGACTTTTGTTAGAGGCTTTCTCGAACTTCTATGGTCATAGGCGGTGTTGGTATTACTATTAGCATAGGTATTGGTATGGTATTGGGACTGGTGTTGGTTAGACACTTAGGTGTGACTGTTTGATTATAGTTATAGACTTCTTCTAATGTCTTTTATACACTTAGGAGAAGCTACAAGGCATTTAGGAATATTTCTCTTTCTTGTGTTCTATTTTTGGGCTTTAGAGCCTAAAGTCCTAAATCTTCTCTAATTCTCTCTGGTTTACTTTTTAGATCATTCCTCCCTGGTGATCTAAAGCTCACAAAAACTCTTTTGTCCCACCCAAGGACAACATTGATGTGACACATCCTCCTTATAGGGTCCAAACTCAATCTAGGGGTCCAGTTCCTGATTGCCAACCTGGAGTTCTACCGGTTCCCTTCCAGTCCTTCTCAAGCTCCTCAATTTGATGTGACAAACGTTGAGTTTTGTCAATCTATCCATATGTTGGCTAAGTTGGTAGCTTCTTATTCTGAGAGTGGTGCTTCTGTTACTCCATCTTCTGAGGTGACAAGGGTTGGCCAGTTTATGAGGTGGAATTCTTCAACCTTTACTAGAGTGAAGGTTGAGAAGAATCTCAAAGTTTCCTTGATGATATAGAAAAGATATTCTATGTGAGTATGGCACTAATACGGAGGGTGTAGAGTTCGCCGCATACCAATTAAAAGATGTGGCATATCAATGATACAAGAATGGGACCAGTCAAGGGGTGACGATGCTGAGTCAATTCTCTGGGATGATTTTTCTAATGCTTCTACACTGCTTTTTTCCTCGAGAGATGAGGGAAGTGAAGGCAGAAGATTTTATTAATCTAGAGTAGGGTAAGATGTCAGTCAAGGAGTATGCCTTGAAGTTTCACTAGTTATCTCCATATGCTCCGGAGTTTCTTTCTTGCATAAGGGATAGAATGAGGAAGTTTGTTCAGGGTTATCCCTAGACTTGATTTTAGAGAGTAAGGATGCTTTGTTAAACAAGGATATGGATATCTCCAGGTTGGTTTTGTATAGGAAGTAGGTTGAGGAAAAGAAGAATAAGCAGGCAGAGATAGGCGAAAGGCAGAGCAAGAAGATTAGATTTTCTGAGCAAGGTGGTGGCCAATAGCAGAGTAGAATGGATGGAGGAAAGTCGCCAAAAAAGAAGTGGGGCAATTCAGGGTCTTTCTCGATGGATATTTTTCCCTACCCAAAGATGTCAAGTGAAAGGCATTTTCATGGTGGAATAATTATAAGGCACAGAGTGCCTAATCTAAGGCTAGTGGGGCGCAACCAGCTCTGGATTAGGGGTTAAAGATTAGGGAAGTAGATATCCCTAAAACTATGTTTCATACCTGATATGAGCATTTTTAGTTCTTAGTCATGTCTTAGTAGTTGACTAATGCCCCCGCGCCATTCATGGACTTAATAAATAGAGTTTTTCATCAGTGTATGGATTTGTTCGTCATCATATTCCTAAATGATATTTTGGTGTACTCTAAGCGCGAGGTGGATCATGATGATCACCTTCGCATTATATTGTAGACCTTGAAAAATCAGTAGTTGTATGCCCAATTTTCAAAATATGAATTCTGGTTGAACGTTATCACTTTTCTAGGTCATGTAATTTCTAGTGAAGGGATCATGGCGGATCCCCAGAAAGTTGTTGTGGTTAAGAGATGGCCTATACCCACAACTCCAACTAATATTTGGAGACTCTTGGGTTTAACTTGTTATTATAGAAGGTTTGTGGAAAATTTCTCTTCTATAGCTTCCCCATTGACTAGGTTGACTCAAAAAAGGTGAAGTTCTTATGGTCTGATGCCTGTGAGGGTATTTTTAACAAGATGAAGGTTAATCAAACTTTCACTCCATTTTTGACTCTTCCTGAAGGCACTAATGGGTATGTGGTCTATTGTGATGCATCCCCTGATACATCATGGTAAAGTAATAGCTTATGCCTCCAGACTGTTGAAGATGCACGAGAAGAATTATTTGATTCATGACTTGGAATTGTTGGTTGTGGTATTATTGTTGAAAATATGGCATCACTATTTGTATGTACTGCATGTGGATATCTTTTACGATCATATGAGCCTGCAATATGTATTTACTCGGAAAGAGTTAAACCTCAGGAAAATGAGATGGCTTGAGTTGCTTAAGAATTATGACATGAGTGTTCACTACCATCCTGGTAAAACTAACATGGTTGTTGATGCTCTTAGTAGGTTATCCATAGAAATTCTAGCTTATGTAGATGAAGGGAAGCAAGAGTTGGTGAGAGATATTAAACATTTGGCTAACTTTGGAGTTAATCTCTTATACTCCAAGTGTGGGGTGTGTTTGCGTAGAAGGTGGAGTAGTCGTCTCTAGGTAGAGAATTAAAGGACAAGCAAGGGTTGAATCATGTTTTGATGAGGACCAACGGTGATGTAGGTGAGCAGAAGGTAATGGCCTTTGTGATTAACGGTGAAGGTACCTTGCGGTACCAAGAGAGATTATGTGTTCCTAAAAAGATGGGTTGTGAGAAAGGATCTTGGCTGAGGCATATGAGTCATGTTGCCTCATATTGATACTAGTTTAATGAAAATGTATCATATCCTTAAGGAGATGTATTGGTGGAATAATTTGAAGAGGGATATGGATAGTTTTTTAGCTAAGTGCATGGTGTGTCAGGGGGTGAAAGTTTAGCACTTGAGGCCCAAAGAAATGTATCAAGAAATTGAGTTTCCTTTGTGGAAGTGGGAGGTGACCAATATGGATTTTGTTACCAATTTTCCTCGATCTTGGAATCAGTTAGATTTGGTTTGGGTCATCATGGATAGGATGATAAAGTCTTCTCATTTCTTGCTAGTGAGGACTAATTTTCAGTACAGGATTATGCAAGGTTATACCCCCAAGAGATTGTGAAGTTGTATGGGTACCTATTTATATAATCTCGAATCATGGAGCATAGTTTTCATTGCACTTTTGGCCGTAGTTTCAGAAAGTTAAGGGAACCAAGTTCAGTCTTGGTACTGCTTTCCACCCACATCAGATGGGCAAGCAGAAAAACTATTCATATAATAGAAGATATGTTTTGATCTTGCGTGATTGACTATGTTGGTAGTTGTGTTGGGCATTTACCTCTTATATAGTTTATGTAAAGTAGCTACCACATTAGCATTGGGATGGCTCCGTTAGAGGCCTTCTATGGTAGTAGGTGTAGGTCTCCTATTGGATGGTTTGAGGTTGGTGAGGTGGAGATGTTTGGTCCGAATTTGTTTCACCAAGTCATGGAGAAGGTGAAGGTGATTTAAGATAGGCTTAACGCCCCCAAAGTTGCCAAATATCCTTTGCTAATGTAAGGCATGGGAAATTAGAATTTAACGTTAGGGATAGGGTGTTCTTCAAGGTATCTACCATAAGGGAGTGATGTAGTTTGGGAAGAAGGGGAAGCTCAGTCCCCGGTTCATCAGCGATATGAAGAGGGTACAGAATCACTTGCTTTTTATTCCAACGAAACTTGGCCACCCAAATTCATATAGTCTTACTCGACCTGGACAATCAGGACCCATAACTATTTTGAGTGCAGCAACTAATTAACTACAAACTTCACTTTCTTGAGTTTCTACTCTTTCCATTACAACAAACAAGTCAGATCCAAAACGAGCTAGTAAATTGAGTTGATTCAATATTTAAGAAATAACAAATAATCTTGATCAATTTTGAATTAGAAAATTTCATACTATTTTATTTGTAATATCTTTAGATATGCCCTTGTATACTCGGTCATGTTTTCTTCTTCTAATAGCCACAAAGAATTCCTAGTTTGACAAAAGCACTAGCATTTTTCTTGTTTTTTCCTAGTTACACATAAGTCAACATTAAAAACTTTACAACTAAATTCAACAATTTTATAGTAATAATATAAGAAAACACTGAACCTCACAGATTAGATAAAAACTTATTTTTCCAACGTGCGCGAATACTTCAAACTTTTCCAATTCTCTTTGTTAGTATTTGTCACACCCCTTTTCCGCTCGAGGGATTGAGTCGAAGGGTTTTTCCAATTAAAGTGACGATATTGAATAGGGATTATTTTAATTATAGAGTCGCCACTTGGAATTGAGTTTGGTGTTCCAAGTCACTTTTTTTAATCCCTAATCAAAAGGAAATGACTCTTTATTATAGTCTGCGAAAATAGAAGACCGGGTAAGGAATTCTGTTGACCGAGGGGAAGGTGTAAGGCACCCCTCGAGTCCCGTGGTTCTAGCACGGTCGCTTTTATTGACTTATCCCGACTTAATTTATTTTAATAAATTATGTTAAGGCCTAAAATCACTCACTTTTAATTATATCGAAAATGACTGTCTACACCTCTTATGTTAAATAAATTGGTGAAAATTAATTTTAAAAAAATATTTGTCAAGGTGCATTTTTGCATCCTTGAATTTTTAAAATGTCTCAAAAAGATGTGTGCGTCGCATTCTTAATTTGAGATGAATATTTTAATTGTGTTTAAAAATCTGTCTTATTATTATAAGAGTGACTAGTTTACTATAAATATTTAATAATTTGTATTTATTCAAAATACTCTATACCTTTAACAATAAATTGAGCAAAAGATAACAATACATTAATCTAATAAATAGTTATTAAGTCTTAATAATAATAATAATAATAATGATGATAAATAAAATAAGGAGGAGAGACATAAAACTACTCAAATTGTGTTTAATTTATTCCATTTTTATTCCATTCATTCTTTTCCTTACATATTTTACTGCCAAACCTCCTTTACTTTTCGTTAAATATTTTCTCCTTATTTTCCATGGAATCTTGAGAAAAGCAAGAGTTAAAATGTCAATTATGACACATGGACAACAACATAATGCAACAAAATCGACGACAACCAACTGTACATGATCTGCATGATTTGCCTATGCATCTTCACCGTCCTCAACGTCGGAGTGGTCGACGGCTGCCATATGGCGGTTTGAATGGTTCACCGCAGTTGTTTTGTCGGAGAGATGAAATAGCGGTGCACGGGAATTGATTCCGGCGCGTCTAGGGTATTGTGGGGTGGTTTGGATAGGATTTGAGAGAGAGGGTGGTGGCTAGTGATCTGTTTTCGGCAATAAGTCGCCGAAAAAATTCAAGTTTCAAATTTGCTTCTTTTTTTTTCTGGTTTTAATTTTTTCTTTTTTTATACATCTTATAACGTAAAAGATCATTTTTGAAAGAATATTTACATATTTTCATCTACTATTTTCGGGAGTAAAATTATATCATCATACATATTTGCTAACAAGATATAATGCATAAAATCATACCATTATGTATATTTATACACAAATAGTATCTTGAATAATTCATTCATGCTTTCCCAGAATAAGATTGATAACATAAATGGTACAAGATTACAAAGAACCTGTGATGAATTAAAAGGAATCGCAAGAAAATCATTACCGGAAACTTCAAATTGTGAACTTTAACTTTGATCTAAAATCTTCCTCGTTTTTTTTTGTCCCAATCTAATCTTTCCTCCTTTTGTTTCTATACGTCTAATGTTTTTCTCTGTCAAAGTACCTATTCTTTGTCTGATTTTTTTTTCCTGATGTTCCAGAGTAAAAAAAAATCCAAATTTGATGTACGCTGAGACGTTCTTTTTAAAAAGAAGATGTAGGAATCAGTTGAGTGTCAGATAGATAAGAATGTTGGCAGTTGAATAAGATAAGACTTCTTTTTATCTTCTTTTTTTTTAGAAAAAAAATTATATATATAAAATAAATAATAATAAAATTTAAAAATAAATAAGTAAATAAAATATTAAATAACTAATTTTTATTTTTATTTTAAAAAAAATATAATAAAGTTTGCAAATAGTCTAAAATAAATATAATTAAGATTCTATCAAAACTACTAACTTATTTATTTAAAAAGAAACATATTTTTTTAAAAAAATTTGTATTATTTTTTAAAAATTGGAATAAAATAAAATAATATCCTAAAATTAACTTCATTTAGTTATTTATCTTTTAACTAAAAATTTATTAAAAATAAAATAATAATTAAAATAATATCGGATCAAATATAAATATTTAGTACTGAAAAATATATATAGTACACTCTGGGGAAGGTCAAAAATCACGTGTCGACATTTTGCCTCTCTTTGTTTGAAATCTCAAAGAGTTTTCATACAAAGAAGTAGACTAAGAGGTGATTTTTGACTCTCCGATTATTCTAAAAGTGAAGATAAAATAAAATATAAAAGATGTGACTGAGTCCTGGTTTTGGACTGCCTACATATCCCGGGTTATAAGGGAATCGGGTCACATATAGTTCAAAGGTAAAATGGTGAGAGAAAGAGTTAGAGATCGAGTGAGGTTCCATCGAGTTTCCGGTTGACGACTTCTCTTTTTACATTCACATGAATAGCAAACATAACATTGAAGATACAAGTGAAAGATTCTATATATTAAGCTATCCTGGAATCTTAACTTGAATCTTCATGACTTATCAAATGGTGAGATAGTCGTTATTTTAAGTTAAATTTAAGGAGCGAAATGTTCCTTTTAGTTGGCTCTTGGCATTAGAGAGGAACTTGATAATTGATTTATTCGTCAAACTTTTCTATGACTTGAACTTGACAATCTTCACCATATTCTTCAGAAGGGTTCCTGACTTGTTATTCCTTCACCCTGTTCTTTGGGCGGACTCTTGACTTGTTACTTTGTCTTCACCCGGTTCTTCAGGCGGGCTCCTGTACATCCTTTTTCTTCACCTTATTCTTCAGGATGGCTCCTGGATTTTCTTTTTCTTCACCCTATTCTTCAGGCGGGCTCCTGGACTTTTTACTTCTTCACCCTATTCTTCAGGCAGGCTCCTGGACTTTCTTTTTCTGATTTTTCAAAATATGTTCCTGAACTCAAAATAAAAGGTCAAATAGAAAAATAACATCCCATTCTTCAGGAGGGTCCTGAGCAGAAAGTAAAATTCAATAAATATGAACAAAATGTTTGCCCCAGTTTGTACTTAGAAAATGACTCGACTAAAAGGTACGTCTTATAGGAATCAAAGGGAATGACTCGACTAAAAGGTACATCTTGTAGGAATCAAGGAGAATGACTCGACTAAAAGGTACGTCTTATAGGAATCAAGGGGGGTGACTCGACTAAAAGGTACATCTTATAGGAATCAAGGGGATTGACTCGACTAAAAGGTACGTCATATAGGAATCAAGGGGATGACTCGACTAAAGGTACGTCTTATAGGAATCAAGGGAGATGACTCGACTAAAATGTACGTCTTATAGGAATGAAAGGGAATGACTCGACTAAAAGGTACATCTTATAGGAATGAAATGGAATGACTCGACTAAAAGGTACGTCTTATAGGAATCAAAGGAATGACTCGACTAAAAGGTACGTCTTATAGGAATCACAAGGATGACTCGACTAAAAGGTACGTCTTATAGGAATCAAAGGGGATGACTCCACTAAAAGGTACGTCTTATAGGAATAAAGGGAATGACTCGACTAAAAGGTACGTCTTATAGAAATCAAAGGAATAACTCGACTAAAAGGTACGTCTTATAGGAATCATAAGGATGACTCGACTAAAAGGTATGTCTTATATGAATCAAAGGGGATGACTCCATTAAAATTTACGTCTTATAGGAATCAAGAGATACGACTCGACTAAAAGGTACGTCTTCTAGGAGTGATGGTTCAAGTTAGGAAGTACATCACCTAACAAATGAGACTTGAATTATCCAGATTAGGAAGTGCGTCTCCTAGGGGTTGAATTTTTACCATAATTTGACTATCAAACCTGTGCAGCAACATTGCTTCCTGCATCTATGGAAATGAGGAATTGCATCCCTTGATATTTATGCTCTGAAGTCCTTAATTTGAAGGTAACATGTTTCCTGTTTCATCAAAGAAAACTTGTAAGTTCAAAAACATGGTGGCAGGTTTGTGGATTTGGCTTCCGTGGCTATCACTCTTGTTCTCGTAACATTTAACCTTGCTTCCAACCATTAGCATCTGTCACCGACTTGCATCATCGTTGACCCAAACTCAGATTATCAGAAGTGACTTTGAAACAAAAACAGTATCTCTTCTTTTCCATGCTCTACAGATAAGCCCTTTGAACCTTAGCATATTCATGAGTTCTCAGACTCATCTGTTTATAAAACTTTCTACATGTCTTATTTCGGCTCACAATCATATCTCTTTCATATTTTGGCTTTTTGTCATGCTTTGTGCAATTGAAGAAGCTAGTAGCCAGTTTTAAAATCTTTTCTCACTTGTTATGACACGGACTTGACTCAACGACATGAAAAAAATGACAATAATTTTTATTTGATGACCAAGATACCAAAAATAAAAAATAGAAAAATAAAAAGAAAAGGGAAAAACAATAGGCATTTTTTTGAAACGACAGAAGAAAACTGATTTGGGTGTGGTAGCCAATTCCAGCAATCATGACATGTATTTTGAATTAAACAACCTGATCTACCCATACTAATCATTACAACTCTAGTTCACTTATTGAGTTTGAAATGGAATCAATCTTGAATATGTTTCCTCTAGATCACAATCCTTTTTCGGCTAGTGACACCTCAATGGGTTTTTGCCAACGCCTATCTCATTTTTATTTCTTTTTCAGCTCACTGTCGCCTTATAGTTCCTAAAAGGGTTTTCACCAATAAGACTCTCTCACTTTTACTTATTCATTTTTTATTTTTTTATTTTTTTTAAAATAATGCTCAATATACGAAACATCATGCACCCATAACATGTTTAGCCTTGACATTCTTAAAGATTGATCTGAAGGCCTTTCTTTGGTTGTAACTTGGCTTTTGGAAAAGGTTAGAAAGAAAGGGAGGCATGAGGTTAAAAAATTTACATAATATTAGGTAAAACATACAACTTTTGGAATCGACTCTTTTAAGGAAATAAACTTTGCCCCAGTTTTATTTCATTCTGGGTAATTTAAATTTTCTTTTGGCTGGACCGAACCCCAGAGTAGGGCTGCCTACGTATCTTGTCATAGAAAGAATCAGGTCAAACGTAATTCAGACAACTTGTTCTTCTACTTGATTTTCTTTCTCTCTGTTTTTTCTTAACTTTTCTCTCTTTTTTTAGAGAGAGAGATTTTTCCCGACTTTATTTTTTCTTGACACTTTTCTGACTATTCGTTTTCTTGACAGTTTTTTTTTGAATTCTTTTTTTCACTCTATTTTGATTCCAAAAGAGGGATATAAAAGAAATAAAATAAAAGATCAAAAGGGATAACAAAGGATGACACAACATTTGGATAGCAGAATGAAATGTCTTCGTCATATCAATCCTTGAAAATGCAAGTACATAACATGCAATATGAAAGTGGGAGATGAAGAACATATGTGACACTTTAACAACACTAACTTTAACTGAATATGTATGCCACTTCTTCTTTTACACGTGCTCAGCATACTATTCCACATTTGTAGTACATCCCTCACATCGAATGATCCAACCTTTCGTGGAGCTGATTATCTTTGTGTTTCTCTTGAATAAGGATCTCGCATCCATTATTTGACCTAATTGATACATGTATTTCAATTGATGACCAAGATATTCTCTTAATTCTCAAAATAATTGCCTTAATTTTCAGAAAAGGCTTTAACTTGTCACCAAATGTATCCGCACTCTACCTATTTTCTCAGGGTTTTTTTTTAACTTTAGCCCTTTGATTTCAAATTCATGCTTAAAACTGAACTTTAAGATCTGGCTGAAATTTCGCAGGCATGTCATATTACTAGAACCAACATAAAATGTATTATGTAAAGAAACAAAAAAAACACATATTTAAAACACAAAAGAGAAAAAAAAAGAAAAAAAAACACTCCATTTAGTAGAAAATAAAAAATAGAAGGGTTTGAACATAAACAACAGAGAGATAAAACAAGATAGATCCCGAACTACAACCCTGAAATAATTTAGATAACAGGAAAAATAACAACACTAACTACCAAACATCTATCCTAACAGGGAGATAATTGACTTCTCAATTGTTGATCTTGACATCTTAGCCACCAATTTGCATACCAACATGACTAGAGATTTCCTCACTGTCCATATTCTGCACCATAATTGATTTATCTTGAATCATCTTTTCAATTTCTCTTTTTAAATCTCGGTAATCTTCAATACTATGACCCTGAGCATCAGAATGATATGCACATCGTGCAATAGGATCGAAATTTCTTGAACGGGGATTAAGAGTGTGCCTAAGGAGAGGAGTAATCATGCCCTCCTATTCTAATCTTTGAAATAAACTGGCATATGACTCTCCAATTGGTGTGAAGCTATTTCTCGACTTCTGCCTCATTTCATTATTTGGCTTGGATAAAAAATCAGGCTTAGAAGGGTTTTGGTATATTTCTGGAATTGGAGGATGACTTTGTGGAGTAGATGTGTGCCATTGTGGGTAAGATAGGGTTTGAACATATGGTTGTGTATTATACACTAAATATGGAGGTGGAGGACTGGAGTATAATGGACTTTGGGAGTGATTATGTGGGGCTTGGGCATGAATTTGGTCTAGAGCCTGAGAACGATGACGACGTGGTCTTCTTGACCGTTCCCGTGGTCCAACTACAATAGTAGATGCATCTTCCTCATTCTTTTTCTCTCCAACACTTCCTGAACCCTTTTGAATTACTTGAGTAGTTGTTTTTGATGTTGCAAAACTCACAATGCTACTGGATTTAATTCCATCCTCTATCATCTCTCCTATTTTGAGGACCTCAATAAATGGTTTGCCTAATGCAGGTAACAAGTGTTGATAATATATTTCATCCTGTGCTTGAATAAACACCTCCATTATCTTGCTTTCTTTCATTGGCGGTTTCACCCTAGCAGCTTGTTCACGCCATCTAATTGCATACTCCCTGAAATTTTCATTGTTGTTCTTCTTGATATTAGTCAGGGATTTCTCATCAGGAATCAGGTCGACATTGTACTTAAATTGTTGCACGAATTCATTAGCCAAGTCATTCCAACTACTCCTCTTGTCGATGTATTGATCCACAAATCACTCTGAGTTTAGATTTGTAAGGCTCTCACCAAAATAAGCCATGAGTAATTATTCTTTACCTCCAGCACATCTTAATTGGTTACAATAATGCCTCAAGTGTGCCATCGGATTACCATGTCCTTCGTACTTATCAAACTTTGGCATTTTGAACCTTAGCGGCAAATGAATGTCGGTAAACATACATAAATCTTTGTATGAAACACTTTTTGGTCCTCCTAATTCTTGCATATTTCCATTCTTTGCTCTAAGCTTCTCACTTTCCTGGCCATCTCTTCCCGTTCTTCACTTTTAACAATCTTCTCAATCACGATAGGAGAATCTTGTTGATGAGCATGATAATGTGGATTTGGGGTTTTGAAAGTTATTTCAGGAGGATACAATTCATTATGACTTAGTTCACCCATATTCTTTTGTACTGTCGATTGAATACCCGCAGTAGCTGGTGCTACAGAAGTGAAAAGTGGGTTATTTATGACAGACAAATTTAGTAAGCCCATGGTAGAAGTATCAGCAACGCCAGACACATTAGCATATGGGCTAAATCCAGGCGGATAAAATGGATCGCTAGTTTGAGCTTGAGCAGGATTTAGATCATACATATTCGCAAGTCCAGGAATTGAGGAAGGCGGGGCTTGTCCATTCAACCAAGCTTGGTACATTTCCGTCATTTGTTGTTTCAAAAACTTAATCTCTTCCATTGATGCTAATTCTTGCGAAATCAATTGATTTTGCTCCTCCTCACTGTCAGACCATACACCCTCTTTGTAGGTCATCTTTCTCTTTTCTTTGTATTTAGTGTTGTACGGATGTGATGCCAGTTTAAACTAAAAACCAACCACCAACTACTTTATCTTTTTGAGACCAAGTAGCAATGGGTGAGTGTTATAGTTTTAACACATTATAATGTCACGTTGTATGTCATGCTTCTATATGCATTTCCCAACCTATCATGGAAGGCTTTGTGTTTCATCTCGACTTTTCTAGGTGTATTTTTTCAAAAACATATGATCGAACCCTTTGGAGGGTTGCCTACGTATCATGCCAGGACATGAATCAGATCTTGCATAGTTCGGAAAGCTATAAATATGAAGAAACACATTTTTATTTTAATGTGAGAAATGAGAAATATTTTTATTTTTGAATTCATTAATAATATAAAACACATTTTATTTTTGAAAATAAATTAATTTATTTTATATATAAATCCAAAACTCTCTTCTTTATTTGTTTAGAAGGAAACAAAAATATATATTTTTTCATTAAAATCACCGAATCCATAAAGGACTGCCTAGGTATCTCAATAAAATGAGAATCAGGTGTGCGTAGTTCTCGAAGTATATGTCGTACAAAATTCAGCCTCAAGACCCCTAAAGGTTCAGGGTTGTTACGATTTATATATATATATTTTTGTAAAAACTTAGCCTCATGATCCCTAAAGATTCAGGACTTTTAAGATTTATATATTTTTATTTATTCTGTATAAACTTAGCCTCATGATCCCTAAAGATTCCGGGCTATTGAAATATATATATATATATTTGTAAAATCTTAGCCTCATGAACCCTAAAGATTCTGGACTATTGAAAGATATATATATATTTGTAAAATCTTAGCCTCATGATTTCTAAAGATTCCGGGCTATTAAGATATATATAAAAATTGGACCTAAGAATTAGAAAAATAATTATGAAAGTAATCATATTTTTAAAACATTCCCCAATAAATCTATGAATAATTTTTCAAAAGATAGGGTCGTATACTGGGAAGGACTTCCTATGTATCCCACTAAAGAGTGAGAATCAGACCCTCGTAGTTCATAAAAATCATAAAACTATGTTACTAAAATTTTCTCTTTTAAAAATAAAATTTTTCTTTCAAAAATAATTCACCAAATGTGACGATAATTTAATCTCTTGCATGTTAATGTTACCTAAAAGCCGGTCAACACACAAATAGCCTTCCAAACAAATGTCAAAGAGCACGTAGGATGCATATGTTGGTCTTTATTAAGTAGGTCACCTGTCCTAGACAGACCCTGCCCATGTGCCGAGTCCCGCTAAGTCAAATGCATATGATGCAAATAAAGCGGTACCTAATAAGGATAACCAGATTCTGAGTTTTCAGTTCTTCTAAGTTTAAACCTAATAGGGATAGGTGTCTAGATTGGCTTACCCGAGCGGACACTCGAGCCGGGGAGGGATAACTTGGTCGGTAGTAGGGCAACACCGCCTTCGTTGTCGATCTGAACCCCGCCTAACATGTGTGAATATATCCTTTACCAGGTGCCTTGAAACTCCGATTATCTCAATAAGAAGGTGGGATGCATATGCTATATTCCCTCTATCCTATTTCAGAGACTCAGAGGAGGTAAGCGAGAGAAGACAATATATAATACAGTTCAAATAATATCAAAGCAGCAAATAAGCGACAAGTAGCACATAAGGCCAACAAACACAATATCAATAATAATTAAAGCAAGTATAAGTCAATATAAAAAGCTCGAGTTCTTATTAGTCCCCAGCAGAGTCGCCAGAGATGTCACACCCCTTTTCCGCTCGAGGGATGGAGTAGAAGGGTTTTTCCTATTAAAGTGACGATATTGAATAGGGATTATTTTAATTACAGAGTCGCCACTTGGAATTGAGTTTGGTGTTCCAAGTCACCTTTTTGAATTCCTAATCAAAAGGAAATGACTCTTTATTATGGTCTGCGAAAACAGAAGACCAGGTAAGGAATTTTATTGACCGAGGTGAAGGTGTAAGGCACCCCTCGAGTCCCGTGGTTCTAGCATGGTCACTTTTATTGACTTATCCCGACTTAAATTATTTTAATAAATTATGTTAAGGCCTAAAATCACTCATTTTTAATTATATCGAAAATGACTGTCTACACCTCTTATGTAAAATAAATTGGTGAAAATTAATTTTAAAAAAATATTTGTCAAGGTGCATTTTTGCATCCTTGAATTTTTAAAATGTCTCAAAAAGATGTGTGCGCCGCATTATTAATTTGAGGTGAATATTTTAATTCTGTTTAAAAATCTGTCTTATTATTATAAGAGTGACTAGTTTACTATAAATATGTAATAATTTTTATTTATTCAAAATACTATATATATATAACAATAAATTGAGCAAAAGAGAACAATGCATTAATCTAATAAATAGTTATTAAGTCTTAATAATAATAATAATAATAATAATAATAATAATAATAATAAATAAAATAAGAAGGAGAGACATAAAACTACTCAAATTGTGTTAAATTTATTCCATTTTTATTTCATTCATTCTTTTCCTTACATATTTTACTGCCAAACCTCTTTTACTTTTCCTTAAATATTTTCTCCTTATTTTCTATGGAATCTTGAGAAAAGCAAGAGTTAAAATGTCAATTACGACACATGGACAGCAACATAATGCAACAAAATCGACGACTACCAACTGTACATGATCTGCATGATTTGCCTATGCATATTCACTGTCGTCAACGTCGGAGTGGTCGACGGCTGCCATATGGCGGTTTGAATGGTTCACCGCAGTTGTTTTGCTGGAGAGATGAAATAGCGGCGCACGGGAATTAATTTCGGCGCGTCTGGGGTATTGTGGGGTGGTTTTGATAGGACTTGAGAGAGAGGGTGGTGGCTGGTGATCTGTTTCGGCAATAAGTCACCGAAAAAATTCAAGTTTCAAATTTGCTTCTTATCTTTTTACTGGTTTTAATTTTTTCTTTTTTTATACATCTTATAACGTAAAAGAGCATTTTTGAAAGAATATTTACATATTTTCATCTACTATTTTCGAGAGTAAAATTATATCATCATACATATTTGCTAACAAGATATCATGCATAAAATCATACCATTATGTATATTTATACACAAATAGTATCTTGAATAATTTATTCATGCTTTCCCAGAATAAGATTGATAACATAAATGGTACAAGATTACAAAGAACCTGTGATGAATTAAAAGGAATCGCAAGAAAATCATTACCGGAAACTTCAAATTGTGAACTTTAACTTCGATCTCAAATCTTCCTCTTTTGTTTTTCTCCCAATCTAATCTTTCCTCCTTTTGTTTCTATCATTCTAATGTTTTTCTCTGTCAAAGTACCTATTCTTTGTCTGATTTTTTTTCCTGATGTTGTAGAGTAAAAAAAAATCCCCCTATAATGTATGCTGAGACGGGTTTTTTGAAAAAGGCGATGTAGGAATCAGTTGAGTGTCAGATAGATAAGAATGTTGGCAGTTGAATAATATAAGACTTCTTTTTATCTTTTTTCTTTTTAGAAAAAAAATTATATATATAAAATAAATAATAATAAAATTTAAAAATAAATAAGTAAATAAAATATTAAATAACTAATTTTTATTATCATTTAAAAAAAATATAATAAAGTTTGCAAATAGTCTAAAATAAATAGTATGACATTGAGTCAGCTTTGTAGGATGATTTCTCCAGTACCTATTCGAATCTCTTCATTCTTTAGGAGTTGATGGAGGAGAAAGATAAGGAATTTATGAATTTGAGTTAGGTGAGATGACAGTAAAATAGTATGCCTTGAAGTTTCATCAGCTGTCATGATATATTCCTGAGCTAGTCTCTAGAATGAGGGCTAGAATGAGGAAATTTTCTTCTGGTTTGTCTCAGTTGATTTTTGAGAGTAAGGTTACCTTATTGAACTAGGATATAGACATCTCTAGACTTTTGGTAAATATGCAGCAGGTTGAGAAGCAAAAGAAGAGGCAAGAAATTATGGGGGAGTGGCAAAGTATTAAATTTTGGTATAAATTCAAGGTGGAGGTCAGCAAAAAAGTGGTAGAGATGGTGGGAAATGGTCTAAGAAGAGGTGGGGCAACTTGGGTTGATATTCATCGAGTAGTGCTCCTTATCCAAATCCATCAAAAGATTGTCATTTTCAGAGTGGTGATGGTTATAGGGCACAGAGTGCCTAATCTCAGCCTAGTGGGACCTAGTCAACACCATCATATCCTCCTTGTAGATTCTGTGGTCGATTGCATCATGGTTTCTGCTATGAGGGGAAGAATTAGTGCTTTAATTAAGGCCAACTAGGACATATACTGAAGGATTACCCAAGGGGAAAGGTTATTGTGGGGGCTAATAAGATTTTGGTTGCCACCTCGTTAGCTTCTGTACTAAGGGGTGCCACTTCTAGTACAGGCATAAGTCGAAATTGCTTGCATGTTCTTACTACCTATTAGGATTCCAAGTCATCTCCTGATGTCATTACTGGTATGTTAAAAACCCTTTTCTCGAGATGTATATTGCTTACTTGACCCAGGGTCTACTCTTTCTTATGTTACCACATTTGAGCCTGTGCATTTTTATTTTTGTCCCAAGTGTATTCTGGACCGTTTTCTAGTTCTACCCTGATGGGTGACTCAGTTATTTGTATAAGATTCTATAAGGTTTGTGTAGTATCTATTGGTTGTAGGAAAACCTTAGTGGATTGTTTGAATTACATATGCTAGATTTTGATGTTATTTTGGGATAGAGTGGTTGCACTCGTGTAATGCCTCTTTGGACTGTCGGACCGGTAAGGTCATCTTTAATTCTCTAATGATCTAGTTATTTAATCGGAAGGGGGTTCTCTATTGCCTAAGGGAAGGTTCATGTCATATCTTAGAACCCAAAAGTTGATTTCCAAGGGGTGCCTTTATCATTTCTTATGGATTAAAGATTCTAACTCGAAGGGTCATTCAATAAAATATGTTCCCGTGGTTAGTGAATTCCATGAGGTTTTCCTTGATTATCTTCATGGTGTCTGTCAGACCCCACAATATTTTTTCGTAGTCTGAGCCTTAGAGCGTGTCAAGTGAAGAATAAATCCAGTCATAAAAGTTTGAGAAGTGCCTTCCTAAGTGTGAATATTTTGAACCATGCAGAATTTCACTAATATTGACTTTTTTTCATGTATAGCAGTGAATCAGATTTCCATCGATAACAATTTCATCAAAATCCAACATCGGACGAGAAAGTTATGGCCATTTTACAGAAAATTGTCTGATTCTGAATTTCCCAGGTGCGAGCGATGGAGTGGTCCGACGGAATGTCACACCCCACCGTCTCATCGATATAGTGATCCACTCTCTGGTTGAGTGCAATGGAGTGGTTCGACGGACCATCGACCATGCGACGGACCGTCGCACCCCCACCATCGCACCAAGGCAGTAAGTCCCAGTTCTGGATCTGTGCGACAGTCAGTTTGACGGACCGTCGACCATGCGACGGACCATCGCACCCCACCGTCGCATGTCCCGATCGGTAATTTTAAGACGTTTTTAAAAGGGTTTTTTGGTATTTTCCTACTCTTTTTCAGCCCCTATTTATACCCGATTAAGGCTCACAGCCTCATTTTTCATCTTCAATATCAAAAACTAGGGTTTACTACAATTTAAAACCCTTCTTTTTTCTTCAAGAGAGATTAAGAGAAAATCAAGAGGAATCAAGAATCTCTCCAAGAGCCTTCAAGAAAGATTTTCCCCAAGGTTTGTAGATATTGATTCTTGGGTCCCTTTCATCCAAGAAGCTCAAGAACCCTTTTCTAAAATCTCAAAGATTTTATGTTTATGAGTTTCCATGATTCATTTGAGTTGAAATTGATGTTCATTCTATTATTGAGTCATGATTTATGTTGTTTACATGGTTTTCAAGCTTTAATCCTAGTATGGGAAATTCATGTGATGTTCATGATAAACCCTCCTCAAGTTGCTTGTTAGATGATGTGTTCATGTGAATTAGGTGTAGAAATTGTTAAATAAACAAAGATTTCTCCCCATATGTTTGATAAAATTCTTATCTATAGGAATTAGAGCCATTATAGCATGCTGACTAGAAATCCCCAATTGTGTGCAAGCCCATGCATGCCAACTATTTGTTGAAAAGCCTTAGTGAATGAACTATGACATGATAGCATGAAATTCCCCAATTATATGCTCTTCTATACATGGCAAGACTTTAATACATGCTAAGTGTTTGATGAAAGAATTGGGGCATGATAGCATGAAGTTCCCCAATTGTGTGCTCTTCGACACATACCAAGACTTTAATACATACTAAGTGTTTGATGCAAGACCTTGCTGAATGGAATATGAGCCAATAGCATGCCCTCGTATATTATCGCATGTTTATGATTCCAAAATGCTCAAAGAGATCTTTAGTGATTGTGATGGTGAATGAATGTCCATGGTCTTGATTATTCAAGAATGGTTATGTTTTACTTTTATGTTATCGAGTCGTAGGGTATTTATACCCAATAATTTAGCTACAACCTAGAGCCTGTGTCAGTTTTCACAATAACCCTAGTCAATCCATGATTCTCAGAACTTAGTGAGTTATAGAACTTTGTACTCTCATACAAATACAAAACTTAAGAAATCTCAGTAATCTCCATAATATCAGTATGACTAGTAATCTAGCCTCAGTTCTGTACTCAGCTGTATTCAAGTGTTCAGTTCAGACCCTAGTAGTAATTGAGTAATCTATCCAGAGCTCAGTATCGTGCATTCAGATAACAAGATTCAGTAGTATTCCGTCAGATACAGAATTGAGTAAATTTAGATTAACTTAGTCATATCATTCGAGAAACATGATCAGTATCGGATTCAGCTCAGTTTAAGTTCAGTTGAGAATCAGTTCAGAGTCTTTCTGTTAGGAGTAGGAGCTAGCACCGAGCGAGTGCAGGGATGGAGGTTCCCCGTTAGAAAGGCAGAGTCGTTATGAGTAATCCCTAAACTCCAGAACTGCGTATCCACCGCAAGATATAGGAGTCATCCGTTAGAAAAAGGCTTGTCATCTGTTAGAGAGGCTTTACTATTAAACTACCTTAGGCTTGACTTCCTACGAGGGTCACCCTTTAGAAAGTCTTGACGAGAGCGGTATTTACCCATGGACTGGTATTGACACCCTTCCAGTTGGGGTTAAAGGTTAGACCCCACCAGTTCAGATTCGAGGCATGTCGGTTAAGTGAGCACTACCACAGTTATAGTTTCAGTATCTATCTTCAGAGTAGAATCAAAAAGTAGGGTAGTTATATACAGTCATCTATCTCAGTAAGGAACTCAGATAGTTCCATTGATTCATGGTCCACCCGCTAGATAGGCATGGTCCCACATGAAGTTATTCAGTAGCAGTATTATTAGATATCGAGATCACCCGCTAGATAGGCTTGATCTCAGATTCAGTTGTGCATTCTTGTTATTAGATTCTGAGATCACCCGCTAGATAGGCTTGATCTCAGTCTTAGATTCAATTGAGTAATCTCATTATCAGATCCTGACATCACCCGCTAGATAGGGTTGATCTCAGATTTAGTTGAGCATTGTTGTTATCAGATTCAGAGATCACCCGCTAGATAGGCCCGATCTCAGTTTCAGATTCAGTTGAGTATTCTTATTATCATATTCAGACATGATCATTTCTTATCATTGATATTAGATCCTGGGATCATCCGTTAGAGAGGTTTGGTCTCCAATTCAATTAGTCGAGAGTAGTAAGCTCAGAATTCCGTCATTGATGTGAGTAGATTCAGTTAATCAGCTTCAGTATCATCATTTTTCAAGATCACTCACTAGATAAGACTGATCTCAATTTCAGTACTCAGTTATCTATACCAGATGATCCAGTTGTTCAGTATCTCAGTATTAGTAGTGAGTTTAGATGACGGTAAAGTAGTATCCGAATTTTAGTATTCTGAGTCATGATGATTATGGCTATGATTTGTGCATTCATGCATGTATTATCATTCAGTACTCTCATGATTATTTAGTTAGGTAATTCTTTATGCATAATCCCTTGTATTTAGCCTTACCTCATCTTCATACTTAGTACATTCCCGTACTGATACATTTGCGCTATGGTATTTTATTTAACCCCATAGGTTTAGAGGCATGAGATCCAGAGTACCCTTAGTAGTTCAGTCCCAGTTAGCAGAAGTAGACGTAGCAGTGAGTCCTCTTTATTCGAGGATGATCCTTTTATAATTATTGCATCAGATTTTGTTTATTTTCAGTAGACGGAGTTATTTGGGGACATGTCCCTTCAACTCTATAGTTCAAACAGTGTAGAAGTTTTTTGGACAGATGTATTAGTATTCAGTTTTCAGTTTTGAGTAATTTTAGATGTTTTGAACCATATGGCTAGTTTATGCATTTATTACAGATATTTTGTAGTGTTTAGGTAAAGATATCAGTAGAGGGTTAGCTTGTGGTAATTTGGGTCATAAGCACCATGTGACGTTTCAGTTCTAGAAAATTGGGTCGTTACAGTGTCCCTCTCGATAGGGAAATTATTTTTTTGGTATTGATATTTTTTTAAACACTCGTCCTATCTCAATCTCTTCTTATAGAATTGCTCCGGATGAGTTGAAGAAGCTTAAGGAGAAGTTAAATGATCTTTTTGACAAAGGTTTTGTCTTTCCTAGTGTGTATCTGTGGAGTTCTCCCATTCTTTTCATGTGTAAGAAAGAAGGTTCTCTTCGTATGTGTATTGATTACTCCTAGTTGAAATGGTAATTATGAAGAATAAGTACCTTTTTCCTAGGATTAATGATCTTCCAACTTTAGGGTGCTAAATATTTCTCTAATATTACCCTACATTTAAGCTATCATTAGCTAAAGATTAGGGAGGAAGATATCCCTAAGACTACCTTTCTTACTCAATATGGACATTTTGCGTTCTTGGTCATGTTTTTTGGGTTGACCAATGCCTCGGTGGAATTTATAGATCTCATAAATAGGGGTTCCCATAAGTTTTTGGACTTGTTCATAATTGTGTTTATAGATGATATTTTTGAATATTCGCAGATTGAGATGGATCATGCTAATCACCTCCGTGCTATTTTGAAGAAACTAAAAGATAGCAATTGTATGCTAGGTTTTTGAAGTTTAAGTTTTAGTTGAATGTTGGTACTTTTTGGGTCATGTTGTTTCTAGTAAAGGGATCATGGTGGATCCACCAAAGGTTGCAGTGCTTAAGAAGTGGCCTATACCCATAACTCCAGCCGATATTGAAAGCTATTTGGGTTTTAACAGGTTACTATATAAGGTTTGTGGAGATATTTTCATTGATTATTGCACCTTTGACTAGGTTGACTCAGAAGAAGGTGAAGTTTCTCTGCTCTGATTCTTGTGAAGGGATTTTTGAGAAACTGAAAGATAAAATGACCTCTGCTATGATTATTACTTTGTGTAAAAACCCGGGACTACCCCTAGTCGCCAAACGGTACTTACGACCCCAAACTACCACAAGCTAACCAATGAATGATATCTGTTGTGAGCACTGAAGAATAATACTAAAATAAATGCGGAATAATAGGCTGAAAAGCCATAAGGTTCAAAACATCTAAAATACTGATAAAATATAACATCAATAACAACATCTATAAAACTGAACACTAACTGAAACTAGTATCAAAGCCGCTAACTATAACTTTCTGAAAGTGGAGTTCATGGGACAATCCCCCAACTAACTCCATCTACTAAAATACTGAGTCTGCTAAGATAATGAAATAAAAAAATGTCGTCGAATGATAAGGACTCACTACTAAATATGTTGCTGCTGGCTGAATCTGAATCTACTACGCGTGGTTGGGAACCTTAGCATCCGAACCTATGATATGAAACATCATAGTGAAGGAAAGTATGTGTCAGTATGTGGGAATGTATTGGTATGCTAGATAAGGTAAGACTGAATGCAAGGGTTCATATGTGATGTTGGATGTTTTTATGCATTCTAGAGTTACTATTGTAGACTTTTTAGCTTTGTTTTGAGGACGATTCTTATGATATATATGTTGAAAATGATATAAATGAGCATTTATGTGTCCAAGTATTGTTTACAATGTTTAATGGTGGTTTCACATGAATTTTGATTCAATTTTAGTATTTAGAAGTCAACAGAGAAAACAAGAGTAATTAGCATGAGCTAGGTTCTTTCTAGTCTCTTGTGTTGGGTTATAATGTGTTTTAATGAGTTAATAAGGTTGTTAGTATGTACTTATAAGTAAAAAAACTTATTTATAATGTTCAAGGGTCAATTGGATCAAGAAAAGAGTCAAAACAATGAGTTAAAACTCAATGTGAATTTAGCCTATGCTTAGCTTGTGTTTCTAGTTCATTGATGAGGATGTTGTGTTGTTTTGAGCACTTAATTCATGTTTTTAATGCTTTAGGATGCTTGGTAAATGAATTATGATGATCTATGAAGGATATACAAGCTTCAAATTAAGTGGAAACAACTCAAGAAGGCTCAGAATGGCTCAACGAATGCACAAGACACAAGTTGGACGTAATTTTGACCCCTGTAATGTATTGAGTGCGTATAGGGTGTAGGATAGTCTAACGGATAAGTTAAAAACATCAATAGATTCAGAATAGGACCAACTTTTCTACCTGTAGGTGCGTGTAGATTATAATGTGGTTTAATGAGGCTCCGTGATGCGTTGAAATCTCGACTAGCTACTGGAATTTGAGAGATTTTTTGACAATTGTGAATTAGCACGTTAGTACGATGAGGGGAGCACCAAATGGGGAAAATTTCGCCCAACTGAAAGAAAAAAGAATGTAAACCTAATCAAATTTGGTTTATAACTTGTCTACTATAAATATAACGTCCAAAAAGATGTTTTAAGCATCTAGGGACATCATGGAACACCCTAGATTACTTGGGACATCATTGGAGGCTACCACAACTTCTTTTTAGGTTTTTTCATTCTTTAATTTAGTTATTTTATTATTTGTATTATCATTCCAAAGGATTGGATGATGAATATTTCTATTCAAGGCTAAACCCTCTTTCCAAGGTTAAAGCCAAGAACATGATTATATTGTTTTGGATTAATTTCGTTTAATTCGCTTATCACTATTGGTTGTTTTTTTATTCTTGTTTTAATTATTTTATGGATTGATCACCCATAAAATACATCAATTGTCGACCTTTTGATCTCGAGAGAGGGAATAGGGAGATAGAAAATAGGAATAAATAAAGTTTGGGTTTTTATTTTCTTTTATAAAATAAAGAATTGAACTTAGCATCTAGGACAGGAATGTGTTTAGAAGCCTTACTTGATTCAAACGTTGGATGATAGCTTTAATTAACTTAATTATATTATTGCACCCCATCTCAATGTTGTAGTTGTAATGTCCATATTAGGTAAAAGATTAGAGGTTCGGAAACCATGATCATGCAATTATTGTATCCCCGCTCAACGATGTAGTTCTAATGTCCAAAGTTTGACTATTCTTGGAATCCTTGCATTGCATAAATGGTAAATGGAACATGAATTGGTTTTGAGAAACTGAAAGATGAATTGACCTCTGCTATGATTGTTACTTTGTGTAACAACCCGGGACACCCCTAGTTGTCACACGGTGCTTACGACCCCAAAGGACCAATAGCTAACCAATGAATGATATCTGCAGTGAGCACTGAACAATAATACTAAAATAAATGTGGAATAATAGGCTGAAATGCCATAAGGTTCAAAACATCTAAAATACTGATAAAATATAACATCTGTAATAATATCTGTAAAATTGAATTCTAACTGAAACTAGTGTCAAAAGCCTCTAACTATAAAAGTCTGAAAGTGTAGTTCATGGGACAATCCCCCAACTAACTCCATCTACTAAAATACTGAGTCTACTAAGATAATGAAATAAAAGAATGTCCTCGAATGATAAGGACTCACTACTAAATATGTTGCTGCTGGATAAATCTAAATCTACTACGCGTGGTTGGGAACCTTAGCATCCAAACCTATGATATGAAACATCATAGTGCAGGAAAGTATGCGTCAGTATGTGGGAATGTATTGGTATGCTATATTAGGTAAGACTGAATGTAAGGCTTCATATGTGATGTTGGGTGTATTTATGCATTCTAGAATTACTATTCTAGACTTTTTAGCTTTTTTTCGAGGATGATTCTTATGATATATATGTTTATAATGATATAAATGAGCATTTATATGTCCAAGTATGTGTTTACAATGTTTAATGGTGGTTTCACAAGAGTTTTGATTCAATTTGAGCATTTAGAAGTCAACGTAGAAAACTAGAGTAATTAGCATGAGATAGGTGTTTTCTAGTCTCTTGTGTTGGGTTATAATGTGTTTTAATGAGTTAATAAGGTTGTTAGTATGTACTTATATGTAAAAAAAACTTATTTATAATGTTCAAGGGTCAATTGGATCAAGAAAAGAGTCAAAACAATGAATTAAAGATCAATGTGAATTTAGCCTATGCTTAGCTTGTGTTTCCAGTTAATTGATGAGGATGTTGTGTTGTTTTGAGCACTTAATTGATGTTTTTAATGCCTTAGGATGCTTTTTAAATGAATTATGATGATATATGAATCATAAACAAGCTTCAAATCAAGTTGAAACAACTCAAGAAGGCTCAGAATGGCTCAACGAATGCACAAGACACAAGTTGGACGTAATTTTGACCCCTGTAATGTATTGAGTGCGTATAGGGTGTAGGAGTGTCTACTGTCTAAGTTGAAAACATCACTAGATTCAGAATAGGACCAACTTTTCTACCCGTAAGCAAGTGTAGATTATAATGTTTTTTAATGAGGCTCCGTGATGCGTTGAAATCTTGACTAGCTACTGGAATTTGAGAGATTTTTTGACAATTGTGAATTAGCACGTTAGTATGATGCGGGGACCACCAAAATGGGGAAAATTTCGCCCAACTAAAAGAAAAAAGTGTGTAAACCTAATCCAATTCGGTTTATAACTTGTCTACTATAAATATAACGTCCAAAAAAATGTTTTAAGCATCTAGGGACATCTTGGAACACCCTAGATCACTTGGTACATCATTGGAGGCTACCACAACTTCTTTTTAGGTTTTTTCATTCTTTAATTAAGTTATTTTATTATTTGTATTTTCATTCCAAAGGATTGGATGATGAATATTTCTATTCAAGGCTAAACCCTCTTTCCAAGGTTAAATCCAAGAACATGATTATTATTATTTTGGATTAATTTTGTTTAATTAGCTTATCATTATTGGTTGTTTGTTTATTCTTGTTTTAATTATTTTATGGATTGATCACCCATAAAATACATATATTGTTGACCTTTTGATCTCGAGAGAGGGAATAGGGAGATAGAAAATGGGAATAAATAAATTTTGGGTTTTTATTTTCTTTTATAAAATAAAGAATTGAACTTAGCGTCTAGGACAAGAATATATTTAGATGCCTTACTTAATTCAAACGTAGGATGATAGATTTAATTAAATTAATTGTATTATTGCATCCCCGCTCAACGATGTAGTTGTAATTTCCATATTAGACTCTCCTACACCCTATATGCACTCAATACATTACAGGGGTCAAAATTGCGTCAAGCTTGTGTCTTGTGCTTTCGTTGATCCATTCCGAGCCTTCTTGAATTGTTTCCATTTGATTTGATGCTTGTATATCCTTCATATATCATCATAATTCATTTACCAAGTATCCTAAATAATTAAATACATCAATTAAGTGCTCAAAACAACACAACATCCTCATCGATGAACTAGAAACACAAGCTAAGCATAGGCTAAATTCACATTGAGCTTTAACTCATTGTTTTGACTCTTTTATTGATCCAATTGACCCTTGAACATTATAAATGAGTTTTTTTACTTATAATTACATAATAACAAGCTTATTAACTCATTAAAACACATTATAACCCAACACAAGAGACTAGAAAACACCTAGCTCATGCTAATTACTATAGTTTTCTCCGTTGACATCTAAATTGTCAAATTGAATCAAAACTCATGTGAAACCACCATTAAACATTGTAAACACATACTTGAAAAAATAAATTCTCATTTATATTATTATCAACATATATATCATAATAATCATCCTTAAAACAAAGCTAAAAAGTCTAGAATAGTAACTCTAGAATGTATATATACACCCAACATCACATATGAACCCTGGCATTCAGTCTTACCTAATATAGCATACCAATAAATTCCCATGAAATGACGCATACTTTCCTACTCTATGATGTTTCATAACATAGGTTCGGATGCTAAGGTTCCCAACCACACATAGTAGATTCAGATTCAGCCAGCCACAACATATTTAGTAGTGAGTCCTTATCATTCGAGGACATTATTTTATTTCATTATCTTAGTAGACTCAATATTTTACTAGATGGAGTTAGTTGGGGGATTGTCCCATGAACTCTACTTTCAGACAGTTGTAGTTCAAACTAGTTTTAGTTAGTATTCATTTTTACAGGTATTATTACAGATGTTATATTTTATCAGTATTTTAGCTGTTTTGAACCTTATGGCATTTCAGCCTATTATTCCGCATTTATTTTAGTATTATTGTTCAGTGCTCATAGAAGATATCATTCATTGGTTATCTTGTGGTCCTTTGGGGTCGTAAGTACCGTTTGACAACTAGGGGTGTCCCGGGTTGTTACACAAAGTAATAATCATAGCAGAGGTCAATTTATCTTTCAGTTTCTCAAAACCAATTCATATTCTATTTACCATTTATTCAATGCAAGGATTCCAAGAATAGTCAAACTTTGGACATTACAACTACATCGTTGAGCAGGGATGCAATAATTGCATGATCATGGTTTTCCAACCTCTAATGTTTTACCTAATATGGACATTACAACTACATCGTTGAGCTGGGATGCAATAATACAATTAAATTAATTAAATCTATCATCCTACGTTTAAATCAAGTAAGACATCTAAATACATTTCTGTCCTAGACGCTAAGTTCAATTCTTTATTTTATAAAAGAAAATAAAAACCCAAACTTTATTTATTCCCATTTTATATCTCCCTATTCCCTCTCTCGAGACCAAAAGGTCAACAATATATGTATTTTATGGGTGATCAATCCATAAAATAATTAAAAAAATAATAAACAAACAACCAATAATGATAAGCTAATTAAACGAAATTAATCCAAAACAATAATAATCATGTTCTTGGCTTTAACCTTGGAAAGAGTGTTTAGCCTTGAATAGAAATATTCATCATCCAATCCTTTGGAATGATAATACAAATAATAAAATAACAAAATTAAAGAATGAAAAAACCTTAAAAGAAGTTGTGGTAGCCTCCAATGATGTACCAAGTGATCTAGGGTGTTCCAAGATGTCCTTAGATGCTTAAAACATTTTTTTGGACGTTATATTTATAGTAGACAAGTTATAAACCAAAACTTGTCTACTATAAATATAACATCCTAAAAAACATTTTAAGAATCTTGGGATATCTTGGAACACCCTAGATCACTTGGGACATCATTGGAGGCTACCAAAACTTCTTTTTAGGTTTTTTCATTCTTTAATTTATTTATTTTATTGTTTGTATCATCATTCAAAGGTATTGGATGAAGAACATTTCCATTCAAGGCTAAACCCTCTTTCCAAGGTTAAAGCCAAGAACATGATTATTATTGTTTTGGATTAATTTTGTTTAATTCGCTTATCATTATTGGTTGTTTGTTTATTCTTGTTTTAATTATTTTATGGATTAATCACCCATAATATATATATATATATATATATATATTATTGACCTTTTGATCTCGGGAGAGGGAATAGGGAAATAGATAATGGGAATAAATAAAGTTTGGGTTTTATTCTTTTATAAAATAAAAAATTGAACTTAGAATGTAGGACAAAAATGTATTTAGATGTCTTACTTGATTCAAACGTAGGATGATAGCTTTAATTAACTTAATCTGATTATTGCATCCCCGCTCAACGATGTAGTTGTAATGTCCATATTAGGTAAAAGATTAGAGGTTGGGAAACCATGATCATGCAATTAACCCTACGAATCAATAACCAAGATAAACAAGTTGACAAATGAAGTTCAACACATAGTATGATTGTTCGAAGTTCTTTAACCCTAGGTTTTTATCCATTGATTGTCCCAAGGCTTTTATTTTTACGCATTATTTATTTTATTTACAAAATTACAAACACTCTTCTTGTTTATTTTTTCTCAATTAGTTAGATTAGAATTAGATAGGCGGCGAACGCAAGTCCCTGTGAGATCGATACTTGGGCTTCCTTGAATACATTTTACTACTTGATAAGGCCACGTACACTTGCGTGTGCGTATGAACACTGTCAAGTTTTTGGTTCCATTGTCGGGGACTTGTTATTAGGCACCTATCTTACTTATAGTTTTTCTATATTGAGTCTTAAATAGTTTTTGTTTAGTTTCTTTTTATTTTCTTTTATTTTTATTTTTCTCACACTCTTCTCGAGATGTCCACCTGGGATATATGGTTTTCAAGTGTTGTTTATTTTGTGGAGGACACCACCTTGTGCCTTATTATCTAGATTTTTATGAAAGTGCATGGATGAAACCTTCACAATATGATGCAGATAATTCAAGTAAGTCTGAGTACTCAAAAACAGATATTATGAAAATTATGATGGATCCACTGCCACCATGTCTACAGTGGCTAAGCAAAGAAATATATGTGGAGGATATTAGCCAATATATGGAGCTAACACAAGAATAGCAGCCACTCGATTGTCATCTTGATCTTGAGACTGAAATTGAGGAGGTGAATAAAAGTTAGTGTGTAGTAGATTGTGTAAATTATTAAGTAGGATTTGTTGGGCCGCATTCGAAACACTTTTCTACATTATGTTGAGATGATGTCTTGTCTGTGGAATCATTTAAAATAGTGAAAGAGTGTGAAGATGAGGAAAAAGATTCCTATATTCTTGATTTTACACCGGACAAGCAACAAAAAAACACACCTTACTTCAAGGCCTAGTGGTTTACTATGCATATTCTATCACTCGGTTGATTAATCTTTGTACCAACTCTATATGAGCGAGGCAAGAATATGGATGCAATGTTGGGGGTGAAATTTATATCCTCAAGGTGGAGGAAAAAGTTGATATGGGTCATGCCGCAACACTAAATTAGGCGCTTCTTGGGAGGTAACCCAAGATAAGGTATGTTTTCTTTTCAATTTTTTTTAGTTCACATAGTTTTTGTTTTTTATTGAGTCACAGGTTAATGGGAAGTTTGAGTACCATAAACTTGAGCTTAAATCATGGTAAAGATGGAGTTTGGGGCTCCATGGATCCCCTCTTTATGTGAAGATGCTACTAGCTAGGCCTACAGGCCTCAGGGAGTATTTCTATCGCTTACCTTTAAATTCACTTTGGGGACAAAGTTGATTTTTAAGTTTGGGGTGGGGAAATTCTCAAATTTGGACTCAATTTTAAAAATATTTAGGTTAGGAATAAGTGAGATTTTCTTGTTGGTGCTATTTCTGATAGCATGATGCAAGTGGGTTTCTTTGATAAAAGCATGGTGATTGGTGTGAATTGTTATTCTTGAGACTCCTAGGCTCAAGATTATGACTCTTGTACTTGGTGGCTTAAATTTGAATTTATGCTATTGTTTGGTTAGGAGTATATGAAGATCTTATTAAGTTGAGCATGTGTCATGTGTGTGTAAGGTTTTTTTTTGTATATTCCTTGTTGCATGTGATGTCTAGAACTAGCCCGGTGTGTGTGAAGCGAAATAAAGAATGCAGGTTCAGGAGATAATATAGGCATTTCTTTGATAGCTTATTTTTTTACCTTATTTTTGCCTACGCTTGTGCATTATCCTAGTTAAAACCCATTGACCCTTTAGCCTTTTCTTTGCTAGCCTCATAAGTAGCCTAATTCCTTCTTTGATAGACCATAATTTGATTCCAATGGCTTTTAAGTGCTTTAATTGAAAAAAAAAAACTGAATTTGAGAAAGGAGTTTGAGATATTGAAGAAGAAAAAGGTTAAATTGATGCACCAAGGTAATAGTTATTGGTTTATAATTGATGTGTAGTGAATTGTTGTGATATAATTTATGCTAAAAATATTTCCATGATTGTGAAAAAAAAGAAAAATTGATTCTTGTGGTAGCAAACTATGTGTCCACCAAGTGTTTGTAAAAATGCTTAAAAGAGATGGTGCAAAAATAAAAGAGATGGGTAGACAAAAGTGGTGTAATTTTGTTGTTGGAGATTGGTTTTAAAGGTATAATGTAGTGTATTAAAGCGCTTAGAGAGGTTAGTCACTATTCTTGGACAAAATAGTTTCTACCCATCCCTTAGCCTACATTTCAACCCGGAAAAGCCCTAATTGATCCTAAGTTCATCATTTCAATATTAGTGGAGCATTACACTAAGGGAAAGCCTATGGTTCATTATGTGTAACTTGTGAATTCTTTGTGAGAGTGAGAGTAATTTGATTCTTGTACCCATTACATTATAAGCTGCATTATTTTGAGTTATTGTAGGTAATTATCTTCTTGTGAGCGGAACATGTTTGATGAATGTGAGTGATTTGTATGATGTCCTTGATTGAACGATATGCATGAGTTTGCTACTTGTGAAGTCCATTCTTGAGGCTAGGATGTTTTGGAGTAGGATTCTTGAGCTTTCAATTGTGTAAATCATGCTTAGTGTAGAATCTTGCATTCGTGTAGTATTGTATTGCTAGCTTGAGTGTCTTACATGTAGTAGAAGTGTGGAGTCTCTTCAGCTCATGGTATTTATAGTTAAGAGTTGTTCGAGAATGAACAAGGCTTTAAGTTTGGAGTGGTGATGTTTTGTGTATTTATGCATTCTAGAGTTACTATTCGAGCATTTTTAGCCTTGTTTTGAGGATGATTCTTGTGATATATGTGTTTATAATGATATAAATAATAATTTATGTGTCCAAGTATGTGTTTGCAATGTTTAATGGTTGTTTCACATGAGTTTTGATTCAATTTGAGCATTTAGAAGTCAACGGAGAAAACTAGAGTAACTAGCTTAAGCTAGGTGTTTTGTAGTCTCTTGTTTTTGTTTCTAATGTGTTTTAATGAGTCAATAAGGTTTTCATTATGTATTTATATGTAAAACAACTTATTTATAATGTTCAAGGGTCAATTTGATCAAGAAAAGAATCAAAACAATGAGTTAAAGCTCAATGTGAATTTAGCCTATGTTTAGCTCGTGTTTCTAGTTCATCAAAGAGGATGTTGTGTTGTTTTGATCTCTTAATTGATGTGTTTAATGCTTTAGGATGATTGGTTAATAAATTATGATGATATATGAAGGATATACAAGCTTCAAATCAAGTGGAAACAACTCAAGAAGGCTCGTAATGGCTCAACGCACAAGACACAAGTTGGACGCAATTTCGACCCCTGTAATGTATTGAGCGCGTATGGAGATTAACAGAGTTCAATGGATAATTTCAAAACATCACTAGATTCAGAAGAGGCCCAATTTTTCTACCCATAGGCACGTGTAACTTATAATTATGTTTAATGAGACTCTGTGATGCATTGAAATCGCGACTAGCTACTGGAATTTGACAGATTTTTTGACAATTGTGAATTAGCATGTCAGCGCGACGTGGGGAGCACGAAAATGGGGAAAATTTCGTCCATATGAAGGAAAACAGCGTGTAAACCTAATCCAATTTGGTTTACAACTTTTCTATTATAAATATAATGTCCTAAAAAACCTTTTACGCATCTTGGGACATTTTGGAACACCCTAATCACTTAGGACATCATTGGAGGCTTCCACAACTTCTTTTTAGTTTTGTCATTCTTTAATTTAGTTATTTTATGGTTTGTATCATCATTCCAAGGTATTATATGATGAATATTTCCATTCAAGGCTAAACCCTCTTTTCGGGGATAAAGCCAAGAACATGAGTATTATTGTTTTGGAGTAATTTCGTTTAATTCGGTTATCATTATTGGTTGTTTGTTTATTCTTATTTTAATTATTTTATGGATTGATCACCCGTAAAATACATATATTGTCGACCTTTTGATCTCGTAAGAGGGAATAGGGAGATAGAACATGGGAATAAATAAAGTTTGGATTTTTATTCTTTTATAAAATAAAGAATTGAACTTAGTGTCTAGGACAGTGAGGTATTTAGATGCCTTGATTCAAAAGTAGGATGATAGCTTTAATTAACTTAATTATATTATTACATCCCCGCTCAATGATGTAGTTGTAATGTCCATATTAGGTAAAAGATTAGAGGTTGGGAAACCATGATCATGCAATTAACCCTACGAATCAACAACCAAGATAAGCAAGTTGACAAATGAAGTTCAACACATAGTATGATTGTTCAAAGTTCTTTAACCCTAGGTTTTTATCCCTTTATTGTCCCAAGGCTTTTATTTTTACGCATTATTTATTTTATTTACAAAATTACAAACACTTTTTTTGTTTATTTTTTTTCTCAATTAGTTAGACTAGAATTAGATAGGCGGCGAACGCAAGTCCCTGTGAGATCGATACTTGGGCTTCCTTGAAACCACTTTAATACTTGACAAGACCACGTACACTTGTCTGTGTGCTTGGGCACTGTCAATATGTATGAATAATAACTAACTAAATGATATCGAGTAACTGAATATAAGAGTACGTGTATACTATAACTAAGCTTTTTTGAAGATAAGTACTAATTTCATATAGCTGTATAACTGATATCTGAAATTACTGATGACTGAATTACTGATACTAATTTACTATGTCGGATAGTCCTGATTCTGTAAAACTGAGCTGAGTTCTAAACTAAAGACTAAAACTAAAACTGTCAGAGATAATCATCTAACCGACATGCCCTAAATAAGAGAAGATAACTGAGCTGGGGTCCAATCTGTAACTTCAGTTGGAAGGGTGTCAGTACCGTGCCACAGGTAAATACAACTATTGTAGAGTCAGTCCTAACTAATGGATGACCCCTGAGATCAGTTCTAATCTTGCAGGTGATCCCTGAGTATGTCAGTCCCATCTAACGGGTGACATCTCATAACCTACGTTGGATACGTAGTTTTTGAGCTTAGGGATTGCTTCTAGGGACCCATTCCTAACTAATGGGTGTGTCTCCATCCCTAAGCTCACTCGATGATGAATCATACTCCCAACTAAAAGTAACTGAACTGAGTATACTAAACTTGACTGGACTGATACTGAGATTAATGAGTTTTCCTAAGTTGTGAAACTGACTGAATTCTACTGAGTTCTGTAAGGGACTGAGAGTACTACTGATTGTGATATGACTGATACTATTTTGTAACTAGCACTGGCTCTAGGTAAACAACTAAATTTTTGGGTATTAAGTACCCCCAGGCCTCGATAGCACAAAAAGTAAAGAAAAGCATAATCTTGAATAACATAACAATGTTTACTTGGTCATAATTCATTCATAGAGACATTTCATCAAGAACTTGTCATGCATTAACTTGTACATGAATGAGGATGACAGTTATCATGCTATAATGGCATTATTTCATACCCATAGACAATTTATCAAACACATGGGAAGCATACTTGGTTCATTAAATCATAAACACTTAGGGTTAACATGGATACAACAATCAACTTGCAAATTCATGGATTATAACATGGGGATTACTCAATTCGACATACATGTTATACAACTTCATAGAATCTACAATTAATCATGGATTGAAACTCCATAATGTCAAAACATGAACACAATCCAATTTCATACATGTAAATCATGAATCATAATTCGTGAAACTTTAAAAATGGCTTCCTTGACTCTATGGGTAGAAGGGGCCCATAGATGAACATCCAACATACATTAATTTGTGAGATTCTTAAAGTTCTTGAAGAAACTCTTGGGATTGACCTTTATTCTTGAGAGCTAGGGTTTGTTTTCTTGAGAGAGAACTATCTTTTGATTTTGGAAAAAAGTGAATAATAAAAGGTTTTACAGGTTTTAGGTCTTAAATCCCACATCTGGGCGTAAAAAAATCATAGGAAAAGACTGTTTTAACCCTGGGTGGAACTTTAATTTTTCATGAAATTTTCTCGATCTGGACCCGTGGTGTGACTTGCCACTATCGCGCTAGGACACTAGAAAATGACGACTGAGAAATTGCATCGTGTTGTGGTGCTGTACAATTACGTTGCCACCTTGGACGCGACCTGAAAGCTCACCGCGATGCAGTGGTATCTCGTTGAAACACTGAAAAAGGACAATTCTTAAATTGAGCCTTGGCGCAAATCACCAATATCATGAAAACTCACTGTTTTTTCAAATATTACCATTTTGGCTGGCTCCGAGACCTGCTGATGGATCAAGTGGTACACTGTCTTACTAAAATGGACATAACTCTTTGGCCGGGTGTCGGATTTGGGCAAATTTTGTATTGATGGAAAACTTATTCAAAATCTTAAAGATTTCACATGTATAAAAGTGTATTCATCTTTAAAGAAAGTCTTTGATATTTTTGGGATGATTTTAAGCTAGGTAAAAGTACGGGATGTTACACTTTGCCCTAGTGTTGTGATGGTTTCGTGGTTTATTTTGATGCATCCCCTGTGGGGCTTGGTTGTCTTTTGAAGTAACATGGCAAGGTGGTAGTGTATGCTTCTAGGAAGTTAAAAGATCATGAGAGGAATTATCCAACTCATGATTTGGAATTAATGGTTGGGGTTTTTGCATTGAAGATTTGGTGGCATTCTATATATGAGGTTCATATTGACATCTTTTCAGTTCATAAGATCCTTTAGTGTTTTTTCACTGAGAAGAAGTTGAATCTGAGGAAGAGGAGATGTCTCAAATTGCTCAACAACTATGACATGACTCTCCACTATTACCTAGGTAAGGCTAATGTGGTTGTTAATTCTCATAGCAGGTTATCTTTAGGGAGTTTGTCTTATGTGGAGGAGGAGAAATAGGACTTAGTGAAATACAATAATCGGTTATCTAACCTTGGAGTTTGTCTCTTACACTCTAAGAATTATTGTGTGTTTGTGCAAGAGGTGGCGAAGTCATCTCTTGGTGCTGAGGTGATGGAGAAGTAGGTGTTGGATCCTATCTTTATGCAAATCAAGGATGATATAGGTAGGTAAAAGGTGATGGCTTTCAATATTGGTAGTGATGGTACATTGAGGTAGTAAGGGAGGTTTTGTTCTCGATGCGGATGGACAAGCAAAAAGGACCATTCATACTCTCGAGGATACGTTTTGGGTGTGTGTAATCAACTTTGGTTGCTGTTGGGTTGACCACGTACCTCTTGTAGAGTTTGAATACAATAATAGTTATCATTCTAGCGTTAGTATGGCCCCATTTAAGGCTTTGTATAGTAAGAGGTATAGATCCCCTATTGGGTGGTTCAATTTTTGTGAGGCGAGGTTGTTTGGTCCTAATTTAGTTCATCAAGCTATGGAGAAGGTTAACGTGATTCAAGATAGGCATAAGACAACCGAAATTCTCCAAAAGTCATATATTGACTTGAGACGAAGAGAGTTGGAGTTTAGTGTGGGTTATTGGATGTTCTTTAAGGTTTCAACTATGAAAGTAGTGATGAATTTTTAAAAGAAGGGGAAGCTCAGTCCTTGTTACATATATTGGTCCTTATTTGATTTTGAATAGAGTGGAAGGTGTTGCTTATGAGTTGGAATTCCTGCGAGTTTAGGTTCTATTTACCTTGTGTTTTATGTGTCCATGTTGAGAAATGCGAGGGTGATCCTTCCTTAGTGCTTCCTATTGATAATGTTGATGTCTTGGATTTTCTGACTTAGGAAGAGGTCCCATGGAGATCTTGGATAGACAATTTCATAGATTGCGGACTAAAGATGTATTATTGGTAAATGTCCTCTGGACGAACAATATGGTGGAAGAAGACAATTGGGAGGCGAATGAGGATATGAAGGATAAGTATCCATTTCTATTCCATGTGATGGATAAAGAATATTGAGGTGTGAATTCCGTTCTTTTTTTTGTTATTCTGGTTTATCTTTTGATGCTGGTGTGTTGTTATAATTCTCTTGCGAAAATGAATCCTAGCTCATCACTTGGGGATGAATCCTATGAGGGGATAATGTAACACCCTCAAAATTTTGGGTATATTATTTTTTACCTTCCCATACTTCAAATATCAATTTTGACTATAATTATATTTAAGTATGTTAAAAGGATAACCCGAAAGATTTTCAAAAATTTTGGATGGGTTCGGGGAAAGTTTGGGTCACGGAGGTTGTAAGCCTCCGCACTATTCCCGTGCCACGTAGGCTAGTCTCCTTGATAGCCTCTGTGTCACTGAGGCTACGTGGCCCGACCTGACCCCTATCCTTGTCGTAATGGGAATCCCAAATCCAACCAAGACCTGGGACCGCCCTCTATTACCCAACCCAACCACCTATATCCAGCCTTAGATGAGCTAAATTTCGAATAAATAACCAGAGAGCGCTATTGTTATCGTTATGAGTCTAGAATAGGGTCACAACTATGACCGACCCAACCGAGTCCAACAATACCCCACGAACCGCCCAACTATACCAAACCAAACCATAGACCATAAACCAAATGGAATACCAAGCATAATATGAAAATCAATCCCAAAATGTAGTAGGATGGAACAACCAACATTATCATCCAATAATGTCAGCCAACCGGCTTATTCCAATACCATGACTGACACCAATATTGATCCCAACCATACCAACCCCCAGAAGCACCTCAAAGATTCTATCCGAAAGAATAATTAAATTCGATTGGGACATGCCCCCAACCATGGCCAAAACCAATATGCAAAATAAAAGAGAAGTGTCTAAAGAAATCCATAATATGAAATGATGTTTTTGTAAAGGATGGAAGCTCACAACTTTACTTCTAATACTGATACCAAATAGGTGTGCTAACAGTACGAGTAGAATGGACAGTTCCTGCATAACATTGATATACAGCCGCCAGTAGATGGGGTTAGCGAATGACAGCTAACATGAATATTAGGTAAGGATAAAATAATGTCAATCATATAACCAAGTAAAAACATCCACAATGAATACAACCATACATATATTTAATTGTCGGGAAAGGGAATCGAGTTTAGCATATATTTAGAACCTTTACTTGGGCTGTGTAGCTTTACCACCCTAACCACCACCGGGCTAAATGGGTTCAGCTCCCCCTAATGAAAGGGACACAATGAGTGTAGTAGTACAACCAAGGAATATCCCATGGGATTAATAGTACAGCCCCCAATATAGAATGTGACACACACATGGTTATCAAGACCCCTCATATCGGCAACTATGAGTTTTCAGTTTTGGTCCCACCGGGACCGCGACCTTACATGGCTTAGCTACACACCCCACCATTAATACCCAATTAAAACCATGTCCAAACAATCCATTTACCATTTATTAACCAAGGCCAATATTAGTGGTATCGTCATACCACCCCATTACTTGCAAGTAATATTCATAGCCAAACCATTTAGGTTAAGGAGACCTTAGGTGCCCTTCCAACATCCATATTAAATCCACTTGGGAGACTTCCATGTTCTCGACAAGTATAACTATTTAGCCTTTAACCTTTTCAAACCATTTAAACAATGCATAACTCTTTTATCCAGTATAAAACATGCAAGAGTTCCCTTAAAATAAGTCAATGCAATGAACATATCTTTAAAAGGATTTTGTCAAACACCTTGGAGTCATAATATAACAAAAACCAATTTCAAAGACAATTAAACCATTGCAATGAAATACAATTATAAAAAGACCCCATTAATGCATATAAAAATCATAATTAAAACCATAGGAAACCATAACCAAGCATTTAATATCAAAACCCCAAAATAATAATTGAGAACCATAATCATGAAATAGTAAAACAATGAAATCAATCATATAAACTATGCCTTTAGTTGAAATTAAAGAGGGTAGAGAATCATGCCTTATACCAAATAATTAACTGAAAGAAATAACCAAAGCAAACCCCAGTGCAATACGTAAGATGAAACCCTAGAATTCTTTCCCCAAAAGCTCTTGAGAGAATTATAAGATGTTTTGGAATAGTTTCTAATTGATAATGAATAGAATACTAGGGAAAATAACCTCCTAAATGGGTCCTAGTTAGGTAGGAAAATGTACAGAATACCCCTGCTTAAATCACTTAAAAAACCATCACAGGGATATGATTGACCCATACGAGTCAAACCCTACGTTACGATTGGTGCCCACCACTCGTATCCAAGCCTCAACCCTTGGATCAAACAACGTCCAGTATATGTCTCATCCAACCATGTCATAACCACACCATTTGATCTGTACCCATAACCCATATCCCTAGAAGAATGAAATGCCAGGAGAATCAAACACTATGCACCATACGAGTCTTTGATATGACTCGTACCAAGCCATATGACTCATACCCTTAAGTGGTACCCATTCCAGTGACCAAAACCATCCCACCAACTAATACTGGTAAGCATACGATAAACCCTACCACTTGTACCCCAGTATACGGCTCATAACCATGAGTCATATTGGGTTCGAAGAACGTATTTCTAGGCAATTTTCTAAGGGTCAAAACCTAGGATATTTTAATCTCCCCCACTAGGAAGATTCGACGCCGAATGATGGACACAGTAGGTGTAAACACACAGAGTCATTTGCATCATCAAACATATCTTCAATAAAGTTAGAAATTAAAAAGGCAAAGATGTTAATATTTCCTTTAACAAACTCAGAAAAGAAAGATGTGTTCAAGACACATACCATCTGCCAGAATCCTAGGAGCAGAAAACTAATGTGTATACTTAGACTTCATGTCCTCTTCTGCTTCCTAAGTGGCTGCTTCCACCTTATGGTTCCTCCATAAAACCTTAACTGAAGCCACATCCTTGGTCCACAACCAACGAACTTTCCTATCTAATAAGACATAGAATCCGAGATACCAAATCCTTCCTAAGCAACAACCGAAGAAGGATCACTAAGACACTTTCTCAAAATAGAAACATGAAAAACCGGATTAACCAAACTTTTACAAGATGGAAATTCCAACTCATAAGCAACATTTCCAACTATCCATAAAATCACATAAGTAACAAAGAACCGAGAACTGAGTTTCCCCTCTTTGAAAAATTAAATCACTCTCTTCATGGGAGACACCTTGAGGAATACCCTATCCATGTGCTCAAACTCCAAGTCTCTACGCCTAACATTTGTATAAGACTTTTGGTGACTTAAGGCAGCTTTTAGCCTATCCCAAATCACCTTAACCTTCTTCATTGATTGATAAACCAAATTAGGACCAAACATGTTTGCTTCCCAAAGCTCAAACAACCCAATAGGAGATCTACATATCCTACCATACAACGCCTCGAAAGGAGCCATACAAATACTCGAATAATAGCTAGTGTTGTAAGCAAACTCTATCAAAGCTAAATGCTCGACCCAATTGCCATTATAGCCAATCACATAGGCCCAAAGCATATCTTCCAATGTCTTAATAGTTCACTCTTCTTTCCCATCTAACTTTGGATGAAAAGCAGTACTCAGACTAACCTTAGTCCCCAACCCTTTCTTGAAAGACTGCCTGAAATGAGATGTAAACTACATACCACGATCAGATATAATCAAAACAGGTACCCCATGTAGCTTCACAATCTTCTAAAGATACAACAACACATAAACCTTGACCAAAAAGGAAGTCCGTACTAGAAAGTAATGCGCAGACTTAGTCATCCTATCAACGACGACCCAAATAGAATCATATTGATTCCGAGACCGAGGAATACTGGTATTGAAGCCCATATTGATTAGTTCCCACATCCATTCCGGCAGATAAATTTCTTGATACAACCCACCAGGTCTCATGTTCTCTACCTTAACCTGTTGACAAACCATACACTTGACAACGAAGCCACATCCCTCTTCATCCCATTCCACCAATAGATCTCCCTGAGATCATGATACATCTTAGTCGAGCCAAGATGAACAACATAGCGCGATCCATGCACCTTAGCCAAAACCTTTTGCTATAGCCTAGCGACATCAGGAACACACAACGTCCCTTGGTACCATAAAGTACCATCACCACAGATCTCAAACTCCACTACCTTTTGCCCACTAATGTCACTCTTGATTTTCATCAAGACAGGATCAAACACTTGATTCTCCTTAATTTTTCTAGCAAGAGATGATCGAACCACTTCTTACATGATCATACCACATTCTTAGAGTCCAAGAGATGAATTCCAAGATTAGCCAAGCGATAAATACCCTTCACCATTCCCACTTTCCTTCCTCCACGTGAGTTAAACTCCCCATGGATAACCTGTTAAGAGCATCAGCAACTATATTAGCCTTACCTGGGTGGTAGAGAAGACTCATATCATAATCCTTGAGAAGCTCAAGCCACCACCTTTGCTTGAGATTAAGCTCTTTCTGAGTGAACCGGTACTGAAGACTCTTGTGATCAGAAAGGATACCCATATGAACACCATACAAATAATGCCACCATATTTTTAAAAAAAATACAACCGCCAATAACTTCAAATCATGAGTAGGATAATTTATCTCATGTACCTTCAACTTCTAGGAAGCATAGGAAATAACCTTCCCATGTTGCATCAAAACACAAGTAAGACCTACCCGAGATGCATCACTATAAACCACAAACCCATCATTGCCTTTCGGTAAGGATATGAGTGGAGCCAAAGCCAACTTATCTTTCAACATCTCAAAACTCCCTTAACAAGCATCAAACCAAGAGAACTTAACCTTTTTCAGAGTCAACTTAGTTAAAGAAGAAGCTATCAAAGAAAAACTTTCCATAAACTACCTATAAAACCCAGCTAAACCCAAGAAACTCCGAATATCGGATAGAGTCATAGTCCTAGGCCACCTCTTCACCGTAACAACATTTCATGGATCCGCCATGATCCCTTTACTAGAAATAAAATGGCCCAAGAAAGTCACAGCATTCAACCAGAACTCATACTTAGAGAACTTGGCATACAAATGTTGTTTCTTTAAGGTCTGTAATACCACACAGAGGTGATTAGTATATTCACCTCGCTCTTCGAATAAACCAGAATGTCATCATTAAATACAATGATAAAGCAATTCAAATACTGCCTGAAAACTTTATTCATCAAGTCCATAAATATTGTTGGAGCATTGGTCAACCCAAATGACATCACCAAGAACTCAAAATTCCTATATCGAGTATGAAAAATAGTCATAGGGATATCTACCTCCCTAATCTTATGTTGATGGTACCCAGACCAAAGATCTAACTTAGAGAAGAACTTGGCACCCTGTAACTAGTTAAACAAGTCATCTATTCGAGAAAGAGGATACTTGTTCTTGACCATCACCATGTTCAACTACCTATACTCAATGCACATCAAAAGGGAACCATCCTTATTGTACACAAACAACATTGGTGCACCCCAGGAGAAATACTAGGACAAAAAATCCCTTATCCAGAAGATCCTTAAAGTTGCTCTTTAACTTCCTTCAACTCAACTAGAGTCATTCTATATGGAGGAATAAAAATTGGATGAGTGTCTGAAAGTAAATCAATACTAATCACTATTTAACTATACGGAGGAACACAAGGAAGATCATCTGAAAAGACGTCTTGAAACTTATTAACCACAGAAAGCGAAGACAAATATGGACCTTTTAAGCTAAAATCATTAACCCAGACCAAGTCCTAAAGATAACCCTTAGAAATTAACCTCCAAGGTCTAAGATAAGAAATAAACCTCTCCCTAGGAGCTAAGGAACTACCTTCCTTTTCTATTACTAGTTTACCAGGAAACATAAAAATAACCCTATAGGTCTGACTATCCAAAAACATATAATAAGAATGCAACTAATCACTACCTAGAATTACATCAAAATCTACCATTTTAACCCCGAATAGATTCGCCAAGGTCTCCTTGCTACCAACAGATACCACACACCCCTTATAGACTCTGTTAGCAATAACCGAGTTACCTATCGGGGTAGAAACAGAAAAAGGATCTTAGATAACTTCGATATCAAAACCAAAAGACAAAGCCATATATGGAGTCACATAAGAATGAGTGGACCCCAGATCAAGTAAACAATATACGTCATGAGAGAAAAGATGCAACGTACTTGTAAGGATATTAGGTGATGCCTCGAATTCCTGTTAGGATGCCAAAGCATACAACCGGTCTAACACTAGAACTAGGAGCAGTAATAGAAGTAAGTACCACACCGCCACGTTTAGGAGCAGACGATGAAGCCACAATAATCTTATTCACCCTCATAGCAACCTTATTAACCGGATAATTCATGAGCTGATGGACTACCTAGCCATACTTGTAGAACTTGTCCTTTTCTTCTTCATAATAACCCTGATGAGGACGACCACAGAATCAATAAGGAGGACACAAAGAAATTGATTATCCTTCGCTCGCCTAATATTGGGTAACCTGTGCTCGAGAATTATCACCACCTTAATGACACTTGTCTCCCGATTGACAAGGAGCACTAGAAGAAAAGGATCCCAAACTCCACCACTTTTTTTTCTACCAGTTTCCACCATCCCTACCACCCTGAGACTGAGCACCTCCCTGATGAGAGTATCTGCTCCTCTTTCCCAACCTATCCCCAAACTCCACTTTGTTCCTTTTTTCATTCTCAAAATATTACATATGAACAGTCAACCTCAAGATGTCCATATATTTAATCAGCAAGGCGGGCTTGCTCTCCAGAATAAAATCTCTATTCAACCCAAAAGAGAACTTCCTTATTCTCAATCTCATATTAGCCACCAAATTAAGAGAATACCTTGATAACTGATGGAACTTTAAAGAATATTTCTTTACAGAAATCCTCCAAAGCCTGAGGTTTAAAAACTCATCCATATTTGTTTTCCTCGACTCATAAGGAAAGAATCAATCCATGAAGGCATTAAAGAAGGTCTCCCATAATCCATCCTCTCCCATTTAACCTCTATAACTGTCCTACTCCTTATGCCACTAATAAGCAACATCCTTGAGCTAAAAAGATGGAAAGTTAAACCCCTTTACATTAGTATCCATCACCACCCAAAAGATATTTTCTATCTCATCCAAGAAGCCTTGTGGATCCTCCTCCACCTTCACACCAGGAAAAGTTGGAGTACCCATTATCATAAATTTTCCAACCCTTTTGGCCTAAGCATACAAAGCATCAGTTGTACCCTGCTCAAACTAAGCAGAAATTAATTGGGCAATAATATAAATAGACTAATGAAATTTTGTATTCATCATATTTCCCTGAGGTACATAAGGAAAACTAGCCATAATAGGAGGAACTCCAGCACCATCATGAATAGGACCATGAGATTGAAGATGTACTCTAGACATAGGACGTACCCCTTTAGCATTATCCCCAGATGGGATGTAAGAATTTCCTTGTGTTCCAAATCTAGAAGTAATGACCAGAAAGATAAACAAATAAGTATTAGAGGAGATTCCAAGATTAAGAACTCAATATTGAAGATAGAATACCAAGAAAGTGAAACATTCCAAAATGTCTTACAATATCTCTCTTATGAGTGTGGCGTGCTTCATACCCCTAAAAGAGACTCTACTCAACACGTCTTTATGGACATCCCAGTTGACCATAAACCTTGGCTCTAATATAAACTTCACATAACCCGACCTCGGGCCTTGTCATAATGGGCATCCCAAGTCCAACCAGGATCAGGTACCGCCCCCTGTTACCCAACCCAACCACCTATATATGGCCTTAGATGAGCTGAATTTTGAACATATAACAAGATATCATTATTTTTCTTATTAAGAGTTTGGGATAGGGTAACAACCGTGACCAACCCCACCGAGTCCAACAGTAACCCACAAACCGTCCAACTATACCAAACCAAACCTTAGACCATAAACCAAAGGGAATACAAAGCATAATATGAAAATTAATCCCAAAATGTAGTAGGATGGAACAACCAACAATATCATCCAATGATGTCATCCCACCGGCTTATTCTAATGCCAATGCTGACATCAATACCGATCCTTCCCATACGAACCCCCAGAAATACCATAAAGCCTCTATCCAAAAAAATAAAAAAATCTATTTGAGACATGCCCCTAACCATGGCCAAAACCAATATCTAAAATAAAAGAGAAGTGTCTAAAAAAATCCATAACATGAAATGATGCCTTCTGAAAGGGTTGAACCTCACTACTTCATTCCAAATATTGATACCGAATTTGCGTGCTAAATAAGAGGAGTAAACTCACCGGTTCCAGTAAAGAGTGGGCATAAAACCGTCATTAGGAAAGGGAATTGGGTTTAGTATGCATTTAAAAACTTTATCTAGGTTGTGTAACTTTGCCGTTCTAACCACCTACGGGCCATATGTGTTCATCTCACCTTCTGAGAGGGCCCCAGTATGTGTAGCCGCACGACCAATGAATATCCCATGGGATGATTAGTACATCCCCCAATATAAAATGTGATATACACACATAGTCATCAAGACCCCTCATATCAGCAACTATGAGTTTTTAGTTTTGGTACCCTAGGACCACCACCTTCTACGGCTTAGCTATACACCCCTCCATTAGTGCCCAAGTAAAAGCATGCCCAAACAATCTATTTACCATTTACTAACCAAGTCCAATATTAGTGGTATCATCATACCACCCCATTACTTGCAAGTAATATCCATAACCAAACTATTTAGGTTAAGGAGACCTTAGGTTCCCTTCTAACTTCTATATTAAATCCACTTGGAAGACTTTTATGTTTTCCACAAGTATAAGCATTTATCATTTATCCTTTTATAACCATATAAATCATGCATAAATCCTTTATCCAATTTAAAACAAGAAAGAGTTTCATTAAAATAAGTCAATGTAATAAACATATCTTTATGAGCATTTTATCAAAAAACTTGGGGGAATAATATAACAAAAACACTATCCAAAGATAATTAAACCATTACCATACAATTCAATTGTCCAAAACTACCATTAATGCATATAAAAAGCATAAATTAAGCCATAGGCAACTATAACAAAGCATTTAATATCAAAATCCCTAAATAATAGTTGAAAACCATAATTATAAAATGGAAAAAACATGAAATCAATCATATAAACTATTCCTTGAGTTGAAATAACAATGAGGTAAGATAATCATACCTTATAACAAAGAATTCAGGGAAATAAATCACCAAAGTAATCCATAAGATTCAACACTTACCTTCTTACCCCAAAAGCTCTTGAGAGAATTAATAGATATTTTGGAATACTTTCTAAGGCTTAATGAATATAATAATATCTTAAATAACCTCGTAAGTGTATTAGAAGTCATTGGTCCTAGTTAGTGTAAGAAGGTAAATATCTTGAATACCCCTAATTAAATCCCTTAAAACCCCATCACAGGGATACGACTGACCCCTATGTGTCGTAACCTCCAATACGTTTGGTACCCACTACTCATATCCAAGCCTCAACCCTTGGATTAAAAATTATCTAATATACGACTCAACTAACCAAGTTGTAACCACAGGATACGATCTATAGCCATAACCCGTATACCTAGAAGATTAAAATGCCAAGAGGATCAAATAGTACTCACTATAGGAGTCCTTAATACGACTCATACCAAGCCCTATGACTCATACCGTTAAGTTTTACCTATTCTAGTAACCAAAACCATCCTACCAACTAGCACTGATCACCATACAATAGGACCTTACCACTCATACCCCAACATATAGCTCGTACCTATGAGTCATATTGGGTCTGGAGAATAGATTTCTAGGAAATTTTCTGACGGTCAAAACCCAACATGTTTTACTAGGTGTCTGTGAGAGGGTCCTTTATATGAGGGATAGCCTTCGCAATGAGGTCTGTGCCATGGACCAATGTAAATTTTGGATGTTTTATTCTATTTTAATTGTGATGAAGGGTAATTAGGTTCTTTCACTTATAGACGACCCTTATACATTACATTTGCATTTTTCCTATCAGTTTTTATGACTCAACATTGATTATTTCACTCTCAAACTCTAGACCCCAAGAAAGCATAAGAGTTTAAACTTACTTTCATTATTCGGTTTCCGAATTCTCAATTGCTCACAAATCGTTATGTGTCTAAGGCATATACCTCTTTCCCCTATACTTATATTTTTATTATTGGCATGAAATTGGTTATTATTCATGGTTTTGATAATGGGTTTGGAACTATGGATTGGGGGTTGTGAATGTGTTTGGTTTAATTGTTTTTCCATTGTTTATTTTTCAATAATTACGCTTTATTTATTATTTTGAACATTATGGGATGCAGGGTAAAGGTTATAAACTGATTGGTCTTGGTTAATACCCAATTCAATAATTTTTCCTTGATATATGGTGTCAGAAATTATGTTCCCTTAACCTATTTGCAAAATTGATAAGGAATATGATTTTTTTCACATAGTTTGCCAATTCATGGAATTCTTACATTTCATAAATGGTAAATGGAACATTAATTGGCTTGATTTGGTTTTAAAATGGATCTGGAAAAGCCTTTGTGGCCACGGTTTAGATTTAGTTTGAAACTTTGGTGTCAAATTTGGTTTAATAGTTTCATATGGAATAAAAAAATAGACTTGCAAGCTCTAATTTTTGGTATAATGATAGCAACAGAAAATGCCTAATCAAAAGACTCCTTGGTAAATGGTTGAAAATATGTAAATGGTTTTAATATGGGCTTAGAGGTGGTTATGTATTAAAGCCTTAGAAGGAGGAGGTCCCAGGGGGACCAAAATTGAAAACTCTTATTTGATGACATGAGGTTTGGTCATCATTATTTTTTGCATGAAACACACTTTATATTTTGGTGATGGCATTATCCTTCTTAGGTTATCTCCCACGTGTTTGGCTAACACGCATTGGGGCCCTTTCACTATGGAGAGGTAAACCCATATAGCCCATAGGTGCCCTTAGGACGACAGAGCTACATAGTCCAGGTTAAGGTTTTACTCTCATGTTACATATTGTGTATGATGTTGTCCATTTGGTTTTATTGGTTTTATATAATAGATTATCTCATTATTTTATCTTTTATCCCTGAGTTACATGCTAGCGCTCCAACTTCTAACAATCTTTAGACGTTCTATCTATACACGATGTAGGAACTGGATATACTTCTACCTTTCATGTTCACTGATCAGGTGTTTGCAGTTAGATATAGAGTTGACTTTAAGTGTTGATCTTCCATACTTTGGAAGACTTTATTTCATGTTTGGTTTCCCTTGTCTTCGACTTTATTTTAGATTTGTTTTTGGTATAGTCAGGGGCATGTCCCGATATATTTATATTGTTCGATTTTTTAGAGGCTTTGTTGGAATACTATGGATATGGGTATTATAGTTGCCGGTCAGTATTAGTTTTGGTATTGTGGATGGTTTACAACTATTGATATAATATATACTTTTGGTTTTATCCTTCCTATCTTGTCATATATATTGGTTACATTGGAATAGGCTTAGGGGGTTGTCTCAGGTCCTCGGTAGACTTGAGATACCCATCACGTTCAGGCCCTGATTTGGTTCATGATTGTATCCTACTAGATAATTATTATGGATAATTTTTAAATAAAAAAATTGAGGTAGTGACCTACATGAAATTTTAAATAAATATTGGCTCACAGCATAAATAGTTAGCTCTACTAAGGCTGAGTAATAGTGTTTTTATATGGTATGTCTAATGAAGGAGTTTAAGTTTCACTGGAAACATATACTAAAAGAAAGGTCAAATTACATCCATCATGTACAATGTACTATAGATTTTGAGTGAAAGAAAGGCATAATATAAAAACTCAAATTGAAGTATATTGTACATATTGATATTATACCTTAGCTTCTTGGAGTTCCAATACTTAAGAATATCCTCAAATACAAATTTTGGAATAGTCTCCAGCCTACTTTTCATTCTAATTGCCTAGGCATAAAAGTTTCTTTGCCTAAAACTGGTCTTACACCTTTTAAAACCAACATTAATTTCATTCATAATCCATTTTTTCCTGTTGTCGAGAATTTCATTATTCTCCTATAATTTGGTGCAATTTGGCTAGTGCAAAAAACTGTAAAATACTTTCAACTAGATATCAGAATATTGAGAACTTTAAACCTAGATGTATATCCACATATTATCATGTGTCTTCAACTTTGTCCAACTAACATTAAGAGGATAAAATGTCTCATTCCCTGCCAATGTACTAAGGAAATAGTCAAACTCAGTTACCATTATTATATTTTGTCCAATAGGATTGTTCAACTCATTTAGCACTATCAGTTGTCGGTCACTCCAGCGACGTACTTCTTCCATTTGTGTAGAGCCTCATTTTCTTTTGTTAATTTAAGGGATTAAAATAATATAGCCAACAAAACTACTAGAATACAAATAATTTTTGGAATAGTATGAACTAAAATTGTTCAAGTTGTTTCCTTCTTCAAATTGTTCATTTTCTTCAACATTAGGAAGTTGTGGCTATCTTGATGCACTTGTATAAGTGCTAGTTCTGATGCACAAGTGGTGTAATCTTGTAATTTCTATCGCACTTGCACCTCTACTGGTCCTGCAGGTAAGATAGAATCCTGAGACACCTACTAAGCTTGTTTTTGTACCTAATATTTAAATGGAACGGTGTTTGGCTTATTCCTTCTATTTGTGATGCATTTCCTTTGCATTTAGGTATCTTGTATTATTCTTCTTCTTTTGTTCTAGCATATGTTCATTTCATAAAGCTGCGAGTAATCCAGCTGAAACAAAGCTTTTAAATTTCATATGATTTCATTAACTTTCTTCTTGATTCATGATTGTTATACAAAATAGGCTCAATACTTTATGTCAAGATAACAATTCATGTTAGCTACAAAACATGAATTAACCATCATAATTTATAGTAGTATAATTTTTTAGGTGAGTAGCATTATTTTTTCTACGTTAAATATTATTACATGTCATATATGTACTCACACCCCTAAAACATGTGGTGTTGCATTCTTTTAAATGTAGAAGTAGGTACAAAGAGTTGTAGACCTTCTCAGTTGGCACTATCCTTTATCAGTAGAGCATTCAATGAGATCCACTTCCCCTGTTACTCGTTAAAGATAGTACTCTCTTTGTTGTACATAGTTGCATAATATAAGGATGGAGGGATTGTGACAACTAGTTGGTAGTTGCACAAATTATTAGTGTTTAAGAAGATTTGTAGACAATATAGTAAGATCTTTTTGCATCATTTAGTCAGAGTCCATGATATATGTGTGTATCTTCCTTATAAGATTTATGTTCATATGGTTTTTTATGCCCCATTTTAGTATCGGGTGTGACATACTTTGTATCATAGCCAAGGATCAAGTGTCCCAGGAAATTGTCTATGATGTTGTGCCTAGTAGTAAATTTATTATAAATGTGTTGCATACCACATTTAAAGGTATCGACTTCTTTGACATTTTTGAAATATGACCCTTCATGTTTTAAATTATGTGATAGAGCAAAGATATAGGAAATTGATTCTGACTTATGCTTTAATCTTTATTTACAGTTATTCCTATAAAGAAAGGATTTCGAGTAGTCCATGACTTACCATATCCCCATAGGTAAAGACTGGTGCATAACCACATGCTACTAAGGATTAGACGGAAACTAAATATGGAACAATTAGGCATCTTATCCCAGACCCTTAGTCATATCAAACAGAATGGACTATAAGAGCCTCGATCCTCTAATCCCTCCATCTAACCCCTCAAACTAGGTGTGAAAGGATTTATTCTTGTTCTTACTAGGTGTTAGTTCTTCTTGAAGTCCCTTGATACCTTATCCATGAACACTGAAAAAATTAGTGTTATAGATGAACATTTCTAGAGTGTAATTCTTACTAATTTGGTGTATAATTGTGGCAACCTCTATGAAGCTTGGTTATCAGATAATCCAAAAACCCTTTGACATAGATTGCATACTTATTTTATAGACCCATTAGCATGGATGGTCTAAGATCCAAGACAGTTCCACATCTAGCAAGTGCCATCCATGTAGTTGTGACTCGGGCTCGTTGAGTCATAACTTGATGGTGACAACTTTACAACCTAAGAGAAAAAACATATGACGGCTTGGATGTATGATTCTTGATAAAATATAAGAATTTTAGTAGGATGCACATATTTGAACAGAGTAATTTTGGACCTATACACAGTGCAAAATTGGAGGTACAACTATATCCATTTAGTCCAATAAAATGATTTCATATAATAGCAAACATACAAAGCCAAATAAACTAAATCCAAAAAAGGTTTGTTGTAAAGTAGTAGGTATATTCAAATTACTAGTATGTGATTCTTCTTTCCGGCAAACAATGGTGTTATTTGAATTCTTCTGTTATTTTCAAAGATCAAGGCTTTTCTAATTCCCCGGTTTTATAGTTTAACTTTTGTTGTGATCAAGTCTGATGGTATCATAATTTAAGAGGAGAAACCATTTATGCTTGTGTATAGTAAACCAAGAATAGGGTCAAGATTCTAGCCAAGCATCATTCTAACAACCCAGAAATAAAAAGGATAAAGCCTGAGTTTACCAATAAAATTTTTATTTTTTTCTACAATTTGTTTCAATGGACTAAAATCGTGAGGAATACTTAATGAAATTTTGCAATACCTAGCTTCAAAAATTAGAAATAAAGGGAAAAATGTGACCTACTGAATGAAATGTGACACTCTAGTTACTTGTTGTTTACATCTTATATGGGTCTGTGAGAGGCATTATGGTGCTAACTCTACTAATTTCCTATTGAATGAGACATTTGTTTAGACAATCGATCAATATCAAGGTAATTAGCTAATATAAAACAACGAAATACTTGAATTGAACTCAAAATAACCATTCAAATTAACTAGAACTAAGTGAGTGAGAAATCAAAATTAAGTCATGGCACTTACTAGAATCACTCAAGTTATATGAAATCTTAGACTCTTAGAAATAGAAGTTAATGTTCATCAACCAATCAGCTTTTCAAAATCTTCATGTGTACGACTTGGATTCTCTCAACTGTAGATATATTTTCTGTTCTTACACTTTGTCCAATCAATCATATCTGAGAGTTTATACATCATATTAATGTTAAGCTAAGGAGAAGAGGAATTGGAAACTTTGATCAAATTCCTTTAATGCATTAGAAATGACGCAAAAACACCATTTTTCTAATTTCGGAAATGAAAGATCATATACTACTCCTTTGAAATATAGAACTACAATACACTTAGAAAAAAAAAATATACAACTCGGTAATAGATAGTAACCTGAAAGAAGAATCATATAATAGTAACTTGACTCTCTCAAATGCATGTGTTCCCATCTTTAGTTGACAAATGCAAATTAGGTTTGCTTTCAGATGAGGCACAAATTAGAAAATAGTTCTAGGAAAATATTCACAGGTGAAGTAGAGAAAAAAATTAAGACACTGCTCAAAAAATATGTGAAAGCAGATGGACTAAGATAGTCACTAAGCAAGCAGATTGAATTAACACACTTTAATAATATTTCATAAAAAAAAGATCTTCCTGAACATGGTCAAGATATACTATAGAAAAACGTTCAGAATTTTTCATTTTAAAAAGAGAAGCAAGTATTTTCTAATTAACTGACCACCCACTCCCCTACCTTCTTACTCTAGCCAATGTTTCCAAATGATTAAAATACACTCAAAGAATAACATAATTTTCCCCCTACTCACCCACATTGGCCCAATTATTGTATAAAGCATATATGCAAAAATATGTTATTATGCACAACAAACGAACAAGATGAAATACATACTAATGAAACTTGATATAATCTTGACCAATACCTTTCCCTTTATCTTTCCATCTTTGTTCTTATAGAAATACTCTATCAAAGACCAACCTTTAACTCTGTCATACCACAGTAAAAGAAAAACACATTATGCTACTCATCAATTAAATAGGTCGGTTAAGGACAAAATTTGAAAATTGAGAGACTAAAAGAATATGACGGGGGGTAATTGCATCTGGTTTATATTTGGCAGGAATTGAATTGCATTTAAAATTGAGAAATATTAAAAGAAAAAAACAGCAAAAGTATCTTAAAACCGATTCATGTTACTCAACAATAATGAAATAAAGTTTCATGTATTTTCTTTAAAATTTTGAGTAATATTTTCCTCTCCTAATCAATAATGAGACCTATCACTCTCCACTACATGAAATATAATATTCAAAAACAAAAGCTATTAGAAAGAATAAATCAATGATTAACACGATGCATACCTCAAATATTCACCTACTAGGATCCAACTGCTATAAGAAAAAACACCCTTATAGAAATGCATTCTGCATTTCTTCAGCAGCTTAAATAATGCTTTTTTATTCGAGAAGCATTGACTTTTGAAAAGAAAACCAGCAACTAGCTAGTAGTAAATCCATAAGACAATTACAATTTATCCACGACAACAGAAATTATAAAATCAAAAGTTGAAGGGAAAAATTTTTACTAATCAGGCCAAAGTCCTCTTCAATGATTCAATAGCTTACTTTGAATCAAACTTTGAAAATTATGCAAAAAATATAAAATTTTAATAAAAATGATTAAAATGATATAAACAAGCATATATAAAAATATTTGTATGCAAAAGGAAATTTAACCCTCACAAAAGATGAAAATAATAATGAACATATATTTAAAAGAATTTCTTTGTCTAATCATCTACCTCCATCCAATCCCAATTAGTATCATCAAACTCATCCTTCTATTCCAATGCTTTCACAACTATATCTTCTGAATGTTCTTCAGTATATGAAATATCAACAACGACAATGGCTCCATATTTACTTAATCATCTAAAGTCACCCTTATCTAATCTAGTTGAGGGACCAATGTCATCATTAGTCTTTCTGAAAAATGTTTCTGCTATATTAAGGCAATTCTCTTCCTTTATATCATACAAATTTATAGGGACTTTATTATTTTCCTAATGAACATCATTTCCACTTGGATCTACAACATAAAAAACTAGATAAAATTGTGATTCCAACATTAAAGGATCATCTTTACAGCATAACTTATTAAAGTATGCCCGAGTTTACCGATACTAATCTACTTCATTCATATACCAAGCACATCTAAATAATATAACACTAAAACAATCATAGTAATCAATCTCAATGATATTTTGAATAACACCATAATAAATCATCTATCCATCTACGGGAGTCCCTAGAACTAGAAAAATTATCGGTTGTTAGTGATAAAGTAGCTCTAGTATTTTGGGTCTTGCATGGGGCATCCCGATCTTTTATATGAAATTGATATCTATGGATGAAATATGCACTATATCTCATTGCCACCATATTAGGCCCCCTAGCTAGCCATTATAAATAATGATATACTTCAATATTTTTAACTTTCTCTTCAAACTAATTGTTGAATTCATGACTATTATTCATTGAACTTGCCCATGCATTCGACCTAGTATTATTACTCATTGAGTTCTTATGTTCCATACAGTCAAGAATAGTGCAAGTATAATTACTAGGACTTTATAAATGGATGTTAATGTGCCTTATCATAACCAAGTACATGAAGTTTAATATGTAAATATCTCACTCAATGAACTTTTCTACTTCTTCATCTCTCCTATTAAAAAGAATATATCGATGTGCTTCATAACGTAACTTGAATTCATCAAAAAAGCGTAGTAATTTTTCTTTTCAGTTCCAATTGGATGACCATTCTTTAAGAATATAGGTGACAAATTTTGAATGCATTCCTCGTCTTCAATTTTATACCTACTAATTAATGTCTTCACACCATAATGTAGGTACCTTGAACAAAAAATCAAATATTCTTCAACCAAATAACCCTCTGCTATTGATGCTTTCGGACAAGATCGATTACTAACGATCCCCTTAAGGTTACATAGGATCCTCTCAGTGATATACATCCAACAAGGATGAAAGAGACCCCCAATCTTAATTTCATTCACTAATGAATAGGCAAATGTAGACTTATATCGAATTGGATGAAAAATCATTTCAAGGTTAGATGTAATTTCACCAATTTTAGACTCTAATTTCTCAAGATCTCTAAGCCTAATTACATTAATACATATGGATCTAAAGAAATTGCCCAACGTTGTCAATGAAACATTCTTGGGCAAACTTTTCTAACAACAATCTGAAGCAAGTGATGTATTAAAAAATGAGGATCGTGACTCTTTTACCATCATAGCCTTATATCCTTCATATACACGTGATCTGATATATTTAAAGTACATCTTTTATGTAATTTGAGATTTTTTAAGACACGACAAAATAATCTTTTTTGTTCTGATTCCATGAAGAAAGAATATTAAGCCAACATATATTTGCATTATTATCTTGTACTGGTTGTAGCTCATTTTGTATTACCATTTTTTATAAGTCATATCAAGAATTTACCTGATCATTTGACTTTCTAAGTATATCCAATAAAGTCCTATGCAAACTCTCACATGTATTATTTTTTATGCGCATTGGATAAAGATTGTGCCTCAATTTGTTATATGGCCAATATGGCAGTTAAAGAAAATAGATCTTTTCTTCCAAGGACCCTTACTATCTCAAAATAGATTGAAAGACCTAACCTAACGTTATGAGGATCTCTAGAGAAGTTTGAATACAAATGATCATACTCCATCCATGCTTTCCCATTAGCAGGATTCCTTAGATTTTGTAACACCTTGGCCATTCTGATACTTAAAAATTTCATGGAACGAGTCTTTAAGGCCCCAATAATAAATATTAGCAATCTAATATTGTGTTATAATGGGTTGGGGTATGTTTATGCTTAAAAATACCATTGCATCATGAAATACGTACCTCACGACAGCTCTTCACTATGAATACCCCCTCTCACGATAGGCTAATGCCTAAGTTCCTTGTTGGGTTTGATGCTATGAACCTTCAAGTTTTCCCCAAGGGTCGCATTGTGAACATTCTAGTTTGAGATGGGGGTCTCCTTGTGAATCCCTCCTCGTGCTTTGAAATTATTCTATTTTAGTATAATTTAAGTTCAAGAGGTTCTTTTCACACCCCTAAGTCATTCACAATCCCTTATGTATGAGTTTAGGGCCTTAAAAATATTTTTTATACCTCAGTAATTCCCTAATCATCACTCTAACAATAAGGGAGGAGAAAACATCCTAGGGTTTGAGGATTCCAAGCTGTAAAGGTAAACTTTAATTCAATTTCTCTCCATTAGAGGTACGTATAATAACCTAAATTTTATGGGTTTTGAATTTATAACTTTTAATATCTTTTAAGTATTGAAGCTTTGAGATTTTCGTTCACTATATGAGCATGAAATTCAAGATTTTCATCCAACCTCAATTGTGCATTCTTATAGGTATATGCATATGTATGTGTGCATATTAAATTGTGATTTGTGAAAATAATGAGGTTGTGAATGATTTTCTTGACCAATTTTTCATGAGGAAGGTTTTAATAATTATTAGTTGTTTTGATGTTGATCTTGTTTTTCAATGGTGGTTGATTGAATATGATTGAAAAGAGTAATCCTTTTCTTAAAACCTTTACCATATTTTATGAATGAGAATGTTTAACTAAACCACAATGATTACTGAAAGAGTTTTACTATGTGTTTATGAAAGAGATGACCACCTCAAGAGTTAGGCTTTGAAAGAAAGAAAGTTTACTTAAGTTTGCATACCAGATTTGAAAGAGAAATCTCTTATAATATTTGATCATTGTGGTGGTCAAATAACATGCTTTTAATTAAAAGGGCTATGACATGATATAAAAAGTCTTGTACAGTCCTGGTATGACGATACCATGTCAAACTTAGACTAGACCAAACTACAGACTTTTCAGACTTCAGACCATGTTTTGAGAAAGTATTCATGTTTTAAGTGGAAAAAATATAGGATTAAAGAGATCTTGGTGGCTAACCGAGAAGGAACAAATTCTGATAACTCATAGCCCAAAATTGTGTTTTATCGATACAAGATTGATATTTTCTTGAAATATGGATGACCATTGTATATTTTTTAAATGTAGTTGTAATTCTTATGGAAAACTCAGATTGGGGGCTTGACGGACGAGTCATTGTCGGACCCGGCATAGCCCATAGGATTTTTTAGATTGGTTTGATGTCATATAACCCCATGCTATGATTTTTATAATGTTCTTAATGTTATGATATTTTGAAATTTATTTCCTTTGGTTGTTATATGTACCAATACATTCAAAGTATTGACCTACCTCGGGCGACTATATTATCTCAAAATGTTGGTTCTGAGGGCTAGTCCTATTGTCCAGTTCAGCAGTAGTAGATCACTACAAAAATTTAGAGTTGGTAAGCCTCCCTTACTTCAAAAGGTAGTTATAAATATTTTGGTACCTTTTAGTTTCATGGTCCCACTGGAAACCTTATGTCACGACTTAGTACTACCCCATAGTCATAACACGGTGCTTGGAACCACAAGTGATCAAACACTAACTCATGAACTGACATACTATTGATCAAGTGACTTACAATATATTAAATAACTAGCTCTACAATGCAGAAATATAATCACGAAAAAATCTGGGTAAAATATAATACTAATACAATTTACAATCTGATAAAACTAAAGTAAAAACTAAAATTTACATTTCATGAATCTGACTGACTATCAATGTAGCCTCTACTATACTAACTATAGATAGCTAGTACATGACTCTAGCTACCACTAATCAATACATATGAATAATAAAATAATATATATGAACAACATCTAACTGGAGACCCTGAAATATGAGAACTCATCAGCTGCTGGCTGGAACTGCAACTGTCTGATCATGATGTATGGGCTACAACTGGTACCTACATTATGAAATAATTTAACCACATAGACGAATATATTGATCATTACTTCTGGAATGCACTGAGTAAGTGGGGGTGAATGCAATAAGTAAAATTGATTACATACGTAATCTTAAAAACATGCATGCTAAGTGTAAGTGAACTCACAAAGGGACTGAAATAAATTGAAAGTTGAAGTATCTCAACACATAAGTAACGAACATAATATGATATGCCGATGAATCCCTAAACTTTTTTTTTCAAAAACATTACTTTTGTAATATAAGTAGAACTGAAGTTGGAAGAGAATAAAACATGGATACTGTATGAATACTGGGTCTTAAACTATGGGGTAGAAACCGACATAACTCAGGGATTTGAACATATAAATATATTGAACACTAATGAATAAACATACAAAACCCAACAGAATATATACTAAGACGACCTGATTAATTGACTGACTGATTGCTTAATACTGATCGTGTAAAACTAAATTGTCCTTAGTCTGAATGACTGTACTGAAATTATGGGGTACTGTGCATATGAGATAAGGACTAACTGAACAACATGAGATAACTAATCATGAATAAATGAAAACTATAATATCTGAGAATGCAAGACTAAGTGTATATCTGTTCTGTCTCTAAAACAATTTGAAATCTTAAAGACTGAATGCTGAAAAACTAAATAGCTGAAAGTCTATACGCTTAGTCAAGCAAACCTGAACTGAAGAGGCACTAAATTTTGTAATGAGAATATGGGATCTATCATGTAACCGACATAAACCATGTGAGCTATCATGGAGTCCAACGTATAACCCGCATTGAGAAGTGTTGTTCTATCCTTTCCATCGGAATAGATCCTGAATTGTAGTGATCACTAAATGATGTCTTGAATGACTAAGGAGTTACCCTATATTAGCAGGCCCTCTCATGATATATGTGTCAACCCTAAGATGGTAGGAAAATATCTCAAGACTATGCTGGCTAGGTAGTTTTATTACTCAAGGATTGCTACTCAGGATCACACATTATACTAGCTGGAATGCCCCCATCCCTGGGTTCACTCAGAGATAAATCCTACTCCCAACTGAAATACTAACTAGTGTATGCACTGATAACTGGTAACTGATAATCTCAGGTCATGGTATTCTGAAAATAATAGTGCATACGGATTCTGGGTAATTATGAACATATAAGCTGATAATGCTCAACATGAATATGAATATCTGAGTATACTGATAAGATTCATGGATTAACTTCTTGAATACTTGAAAAGCTGAATTTATGTAAATCACATAGGTATCGGGTGTTCATAACCCACCATCATGGAATGTGTTAAAAATACGATATCAATCTTGAAACATTGTAATAAGTAATTATGTTTCAAAGAACCTAACATGGGAATTTCATCAAACATGTGAAAATTATAAGCTTATACATGGGAAAATAGTAGGATAACATGGCTAAATTCATAACTTGGGGTTTATCCTAAAATTTATTGAACATAATATGGGAATTTCACTACTCAAGCATGATATGACTCATTCTACTTGAAAACACATGAAACCATAACACGTAATTGAAATCAACAAGAGATTCATGGAGATAATTCAACTTGAAACATGAAAAACTCAAAATTTAAAATCAAAAAGGGTTCTTGGACTCCATAGGTGAAAAGGAATCCATGGATGAACGTCCACATACCTTAATTAGATGAATTCTTGAAGAAATCTTGAACTTGAAGTTTTAATCCTTGTGTTCTTAAGAGGAAAAACATGAACTTTGTTCATGGGGGAAGGGAAGGATTTTTTATGTGAGAAATTTTGAGTAAGATGGGAAATTAATGCCCTTTTGGATGTTATAAATCGTCCTTTGGACGTTTGGGGTTGAGGGGAAAAGACTTAAGTGGCCCTGGACCCTTAAGAAGCTGAAATAGAGGGTGAATAAGCTCTACATTGCATTTTATATCGCGTTGAGTGAGTAATGCATCGTGCACCAAATTGTATTGAGAAACTGGTGTACCACGGCCAAATCAAGGACCCTTAGTGCCTCTCACAAAAAAAGTTCATAACTTTTTGCTCGGGTATCGTATTAAGGAAAAATTTGTATAGTTGGAAACCTAAATAAATTATCTATCATTTGGAGGTTATTTAGATGAAAATATCAACATATAAAAAAATATATACATGTTCAAAGTCGAACCTTTTAAAATAGAATACCAAACTTTGGATGAATCAAAGGCTATTAGCTCAACTTTGCTGTAAGTGAATTGTATGAACATTTTTCACCTCCTAAGCACTTCACACACTAGGATAAATATCATGAAACAAATGTTCAAATAAAAATAATAGGATTAGATCCTACACACGTAGGAACGGCAGTTCAAAGCCTAGCCCAAAAATGCAGGGTGTTACATTATATCTCCCTTGGAAACATTCGTCCTCAAATGATTGATAGGAACTTGTTGAAGTATTGAGAATGGAGTAACGTACACATGACATGTCTGGAAATGAAGGATGTAGATGACATTAATCATTAGAACTTTCATCATGAAACTGGTTTCTGAGCTAACTTAACTTTATTAACTTTAAGAAGTTGATTCATGTTGAGAGTTTATGAGTCACTAGAAATGTTCATGATAAAATCATACATATAGAACTACGAAGTGATAAATGATGCAATAGAAGCATGAATCGTGAGACCAAGATCATACAAGGGGTATTACATTGTTTAAGTCGGAATAATAGGATAATTGAGATCCTTCACTGAACACTTATGAACCCAATCATGACTAAATAGATAAATCTGAAACACGATGCACGAACTGGACTGAATTTGTAAATTGCAAGGACATGAATGAATTACCTCATGGAATAGCCATATTCATGAAACTTCAGATAGTAAGACTAGATGGAAAGATGGAAGACAATAGGAACTTATCTGTCTGACTGCTAAACTGAATTGCTGACTATACAAACTAAATTTTACAAAATCCCATACTCACTGGAGTATTTCTTCAACATTCATTCTAAAAAGTTCTAATAACATTAGGGAGTAAAAAATTCTTGGGCATGATCTGAGTAATATGTATTAACAAAGAATCTTAATATTGGTATAACCCTATAACATGGAATATAGGCCTATAAAACATAAACTAGGATAGAATTACTAGGACTTAGGCAATGCAACTACCCAATTCAAGATTAGCCTCGCTCCTTAAATACTTGTATGGGTACATATAACTATCAACCAAAGTCTGATTGAACTACCTTCTCTCACCATGTTCAAGCCTAACTCAAAATTATAAGATACTACACATAACACCATAATCCTAGTCTGAACCATAAATTCAATACCCCATCCATTTTCGCAACTTCTAATCTCAAGAATAATTCTTCTTACCGCTTCAACAACTAAATTCAGCCTCTTGTTAGGAATTCACTACACAATGCACCTATCCACTTATATACCAACATTACATTCAAGCCTATCATTATAACCACTTATGAACTTCTAGGCAAAGACCCATAAACGCATCTTTCTCATATTATCTAAACCCCTATCAATAACAACTTTTTTGCACTATCCTCAGGGAGACACACAAAGAATTCTCAACTAACCCTGACATATATCAAAAGCTCAGCCTCAATCTTCCTTCAACTTTATAGCCTTATATAACACAAGCTTACAATAATCTGTCCTCAACAAGAAAAATATACTCTCTCCCATCTAAAATATCATTCATCACCACCATTATTAAATAAGGAAAGGACACTGAAAGGTTAGAACCTGAGGACCTGAATAATGGAAGAATAACCTTGACACTTAAGTGAAGCCTGAGGAATAGAATATCAATATCATGGATTCATCAAGAGATCTAAACTGAGGATGTACATGACATAATCTAAATTTCGCTGAGTTTAGCATAAGTACCTAGAACTGAACATACTGTAAAGCATGATTACATCAGTCATGATATGCATGACCTGAATTTGGAGTTCATAAATTCATGGACTATGAGTCGTACTATTGAGTGAATTGAAACATCTTATACTTGGAACTGGAAGAGTAAATGATTCTATGAAAAGTGCATAAATATGAGCTATGATTGTAGGTGTACTTTTAAGGCTTGAGTGGATATTGTGATGACTGAAGTACAGAACTTTGAACTGAGATAAGAATGGGTCGAGCTTCTTTTTCCCCTGCTAATATTCTACAATACTCTAGCATCACTACTATAATCTGAAAGCCTGACTTGGTTACTTATTCTATCATCTCCCACTTATATTTAAGCCATTATTCTAAGTCAGTGGAACCCTTTTAAATAAAATCTGAACTGGACAAAAACCACTCTACTCTAGAGTCTGGGGTAATACACATAAATGATAAACTCACCTTGAAAGACTAAACCTGGAAGTATAAAACCCACTGCTAATACTTTCTTCCAAGAACTCTTAACTTTCTATAGCCCTAATAGTCATCATATAAGAGCTTAAACACTTACTAACTTAGAATCTTCATGAGTATCACCATACTATGAGTTCACACCATCTAGACCTTCAACTCACATTTCTATTTGCTCAATTTTTAAAGATTCAACCTTATATTCTAACACTTAATATGGATATCCCCAAACCTTAATGAACCATACTACTTCCATCATATCCTACTAATATCATATCTCTAAACTTATATTTCTGCCAAAATCTTGAGAATTACCATTACACTTGAACATACCCAACATCAACATCATAATGTCGAATCAACAAACTTAATCTCGAATCATTAAATTTAAATTCTTGCATGCACTGCTTCAAGCCTACTAGTTCACCTTTCATACAACTAGACCCATGGATACATAATCTTCTCAATTCAGATAACACTATCCCATTCTACTACTGCTAAACTTTTGGGTCCATGCTCCTAACTCTAGGTCACATGCTGTTATGGGATTCTAAGAAGGGATCTCAGGGCACATCTTACTTTTTCTTAGTGCATGATTTTTATGAACATGAATGAAATACTTCAAACTTTGGAACTTAAAAGCACTGAAGGGATACTTTCAAGCCTGTGTGTAATCCCATAACTATCAATGGGGATTGTCTGAGAAAACTCTATCTATAGAGATTTAAGCATCACTATTTTTGCAACCTCAAAAATAAGGTATAGTTGGTATGAATAGATTAATGAAAGAAGCTACATAAGTTCCTTAGAGAAAACTTCTACTGCACGATTTGAGACATGAAAGAAAGGAAACATTTCTTAATTGCCCTATAGCCTCTCAAAGAAGAGTACAAACATCTTTGTACTATTCAGCAAGATTCTACTAGACACGACTTTATAGATACCCTAGGACACTTGAACCTTGTACTCTGATAACAAGTTTGTCAAGACCCAAGACTACTCCCTAGTCGTAACACGGTGTTTGGAACCATAAGTGATCCTAAACTAACCCATGAATTGGCATACTATTGAGCAACTACTTATAATATATTATATAGCTGGTTCTAATGCGCAAAAATGTTATCACGATAAAATCTAGGTAAAATATAATACTGATACAATTTACAATCTGATAAAACTGAAGTGAAAATTAAAATTTACATTTCATGAATCTGACTAACTATAAATGAAACCTCTATAATACTGACTATAGATAGATGGCACATGCCTCCAGCTACCACATATCAATACATATCAATAACAATATAAAGTACATAAACAATATCTTCCAAGAGTCCTAGAACTCATTACCTGCTAGCTTAAAATTTCAACTGTCTAATCATGATGTGTGGGCTACAACCTATCCCTATATTATGAAAAAATGTAGCCACACAGACATATATGTGGATCAGTACTTCTGGAATGTACTGAGTAAGTGGGGTGAATGCAATAAGTACAACTGATTTCATACGTAATCATAAGAACATACATGCTAAGTGTAAGTGGACTTACCAAGGGACTGAAATACATTTAAAGTTGAAGTAATTGTAAGCATAAGTAACAAACATAATCTGATAAGCTTGTGAATCCCTACACTTAGTTTCCTAAAAGCATTACTTTTGTAATATAAGTAGAACTGAAGCTGGAAGACAATAATAAATGGATATTAAATGAATACTGGGTCTAAAACTATGGGGTGGAAACTGATATAACTTGAGGATCTGAACATACAAATATACTGAGAAAGAATGCATAAATAGACAAAACCAAACATAGCATTTGCTAAGCTGATCTAATTAACTTACCGACTGATAGTTGGATACTGATCATGTAAAACTAAATTGTGCTTAGTCTGAATGACTGCACTACAATTATAGGGTGTTGTGCATATGAGATAAGTACTAATTGAACAATATGAGATGATTGAGCATGATTGCATGACAATTGTAATATATTTGAATGCAAGACTAAGAGTATATATGTTATGTCATTGAGACAATCTAAAATATGAAAGTTTGAAAGATGTAAAACTGAATAACTAAAAGTTTGTACACTTAGTCAAGCAAACCTAAACTAAATAGACACTGAATATTGTACTGAGACAGTGGGAGATATAATGTAGCAGACATAAACCATATGAGCTATAGTGGAGTTCAAAGTCTGACCTATGTTGAGGAGGGTTGTTCTATCCTTGCCATCAAAATAGAACCTGAATTATAGTAATCATGAAATAAAGTCCTGAAGGACTAACAAGTTACCCTATACTGGCAGGTGCTCTCATGAGATATATGTCAATCCTAAACTGGAAGGAAGATATCTTAAACCTACACTGGTTACATAGTTTTGTAACTCAAGGATTGCTACTAAGGGTCATACCATATACTGGCAGGAATGCCCCTATCCCTGGGTTTGCTCGGTGCTAAATCCTACTCCAAACTTCACACGAATCAAGACTACCCCCTAGTAACAACACGGTACTTAGGACCACAAGTGATCCTAAGCTAAACCTTGTACTATCATATTGCTTGAGTTACTGATTTAAATAGATAAAAACTAGAAGTGAAATTGGAATCAAATACATCAGCTCTACTAACTGTCTATGAAGCCTATAAAACTACTAATAATAGGTAGATGGGACATAACCTTTAGCTATCTCTAATAAATACTACTAAATAAAGAAAAACAAGATGCTACTCAAACTATGACTGAATTGAGCCCTCGAAGAAAAAGGACTTATCACCTACTTACTAAAAGTTGCACATTGTTTGTTTAGGATGTGTGGGACAAAACTTATACCTAAATTATAAGAAAATTTAGCATATAGACATGTATATGGATTAGTACTTTTGGAAAGTACTGATTATATGGGAGTGAATGCATAAGTAAAACAATAACTGAATATACTTATAAACTTTCAAATAATGCATGCTAAGTGTAGATGACTCACCTTGAGCTTGAATAAAAAACGGGCAGTAAAATCATAAACATGAGTAATAAAGCATAATTATAAACTTTGTGAGCCATAACACTTAATTCTAAAAGATTTACTATTTATTCTTTCTTTTGGGAGGTTCTTCTAACCTACATAAATCATGTGAGCTGTTATGGAGTCCAATTTCTTACCTACCTTGACAAGAGTTGTTCTACCCTTACAATAGGAATAGAACCTTAACTTAACTGATCACTATACTTAACCCACAATGGTACTTAAATCTATGGTGGCACGTAGATATAGAGAATGGGACCTTCGACTCTGTAATACCCCGCATGTTTCTAAGCTAGGAAGTGAATAAGTTTTCCTACATATGAAACCTCCTATCTAGTGAGTAGAATTTTAGTGCATGACTTACAATGAATATACTAGTGATAGGATAGCTTATGATGCATTAAGCATGTTCATATGAGTCACTTAAGGTAATACAAGCTAAGAGTTTTTAAATCTATCAAGTTTTAGTGTTCGATTTTCTAAGGGTCATATTTTAACGAGTATAACTCAATGTTAATGTGGTATTTTGGCTGATTTAGACTCAAAAAAATTATATATAATTGAATTATCTTTCCAACAATACCAATTTTGCGTTAATCCAATACCCGAACAAAAAGTTATGCCCATTTTCGTGAGAGGCAGTAAGGATAAGCGCCACCCAACCAAACTTAGGTGATTGGTTAGGCGCCACCCAACCTTACTTGTGCAATTACTTGGGTGCCTCCTAAGTCAGTTCCAAGTGCCAAAAATAGTTTGTTTTGAGTTATTTTAAGGTTAATTAAGTCTTTTAACACTCCTTACACGTCGCTAAACTTAACCCTATGAAATATATAGCTTCTAAACATATTACAACCCTATTAACATCTCAAAGCTCATCATCCAAGATCACTAAAAGATAAAAACAACTAGGGTTGAATAATTAAGCTTGAATATCCAATTTCAAGGAAATTCCTCCGTCAATCATCAAGAATCTTCCTTCTAAGGTATGCGTTAGTTGATTCATGGACTCCTTTCATCCATGAAGCTCAAGAACCATCTTCTAAATTATGTATTATGATGTTTATGTTGTTGGTGGTTGATGTTCATGTGGTTGGAGTTTGATGATGCCTAAGATGGGATCTTTGTATGTTTTCTGTGAGGATATGATGGTATTTAATGTATAAATATATGAAATTGGTGGTTGAATATTTGTAATCTTGATGAATCTACCTATGCCTAAGTTGTGCATATAAGGTATTTGTGAAAATACCTAAGGGAATAGAAATCATGTTTTTATGACATAATAAGTCCTAAATGACTATTCCATGTTCTATGTTAATGTTCAACGTGATCCCCATGCCATTTTCTTAAATTGAAGATGTTGTATGAGATGCTCATGATATGGAATGACCATGTTATTGAAGCCATGCAAGTATATACATGTTGTGTGCATTCCCGATCATGTGATAGTTTGTTAAGAATCATTCTTATTATGAAATCCTTACTTATGATATTGTGAATTGTGGACTCTACTCTTATGATCAAGTCAGTCATGTGTGTCAGTTTCCTTCCATCGAGTCCTGAGGGTACTTGTACTCGAAAACTATAGCTGTATGCCTAGAACTAGTATCATGTTTCAAGACATCCTCAGTCAAGCTATGCTCTATAGATTTCATTTAGTCACATGACTCAGAAGAACTCAGAAATCTCAGTAGTTCAGTAGTCCCAATAGTTTCAGTACTCTCAGTCAGACCTCAGATCTCTAGTAGGTTTTTCGTCAGTCAACGGAACTCAGTGATTTCAGCTTAGTTCAGCTAAGAAAATATTATCAGCTTAGTTAATCAGTTTATAAATCAGTTCAGTTCAACGCAGTTAATCTTTTTAGAGTCTTTTAGTTGGGAGTAGGGACTAGCACCGAGCAAGTGCAGGGATGGCGGTTTTCCCATTATAAAGGAAGAGCCATTACCAAAAATCCCTGTACTCTAGAACTGCGTAGCCAGTGCAGGAAAGGAGTCACCCATCATATTAAGGCTATACTTGACTATTATATTTCCTTAGGCTTGATTTCCTGTTCAGGGTCACCCGTCAGAGAGGCTTGACCATAGTAGAGGTCTCTACCCGTGGCACGGTATTGACACCCTTCCAATAAGGGAAAAGATTGGACCCCACCAGTACAGTATCAGGGCATGTCGGTTAGGTTACTACCTCCCACAGTCACAGTTACAGTTAAAGTTTCAATATCAATCTTCAGAGTAGAAATCAGGAATCAGGACTGTCAGATACAGTCATCGATCTCAGTAAGGAACTCAGATAGTTCCATTAATTCCTAGACCATCCCATAAGATAGGCTTGGTCCCATATTCAGATTCTTATTATAGATCTAGAGTTCACCCGGCAGACAGGCTTAATCTCAATCTCAGATTCAGTCGAGTATTCTCATTATCAGTTTCAGAGATCACTCATTAGCTAGGGCTGATCTCAGACTTAGATGTTCAGATACAGTTTGAAACTCAGATAGTGCCATTGATTCCTAGATCATCCCATCAGATATGCTTGGTCCCATATTCAGATGGTTATTATTAGATCTAGAGGTCACCCGGCAGACATGCTTGATCTCAATCTCAGATTCAGTCGAGTATTCTCATAAGGAGTTTTAGAGATCACTCGTTAGCTAGGAATGATCTCAGACTTAGATGTTTAGATACATTTGGAACTCAAATAGTTTTCCCCAGAATTAGGACTATTAGATACAATCATTCATGCTATCAGTTATCAGAACTCATGTTATAAGATATATCAGTTATCAGAATCCAGTTATCATTATTGATATGTTATCAGTAAATATATGTCATCAGTATTCATACTCAGTAGTCATGTTATCACAAGCTCAGTTTTAGGACTGTTATATACGGTCAGTCAAATCAATTTTTCATAATCAGAACTGTCAGAAACAATTATTCCTTTATCAGTAATATAGTATCAGTCTCCTAGTATTCAGTAATACAGTATCAGTTCCTCACTTATTAGTGAATTACATATCAATATTAGTAAGCTCATGCTGTCAATATTCAGACTCAGTAGTCAGTATCACCACAAGTTTAGTTGCAGTTACGTATGTATGTATGTATTCTCACATTCATATCAGTCAGCATTGTTCATGCATATAAAACCCTTTGCATTTAGCCTACCCCTACGTATACTCAGTACTTTAGTTGTACTAATGCATTTTCCCTATGGTGCTTTCTTTTATGTTACACCATAGGTTCTTAGGTGCAGATTCTAGATCAGCGGTAGCAGTTCAGTAAGCAGTGAGTCCTCATCTTTCGAGGACATGATCGTTACATTTATTATTCCAGTATTTCAATTTATTTTCAGTTTAGGGAGTTAGTTGGAGACATGTTCCTTCAACTCCTTAGTCAGACAGTTTAGAGGCTTTCAGACGATTATAGAGTTTTCAGATTTAGATTTTAGTATTTTCAGTTTTGTTTTGGTACTGTGATACCACCTTATTTCAGATATCTTATTATTCAAGATTGAACCTTATGCCCTCTTTTTTCATGTTTCCGCATTTTATATATTTATATTATGCAGTTACAGGTACAGATATCAATCATGAGTTAGCTTGTGGTCCTTTGGCATGAGCACCGTGTAGCGTTTTGGTTCAGAAAATCAGGGCGTAACAGACTCATACCCAACTTGGTTCTAAATACTACTCTCATATTACTTATATGCTCATAATTTAAAAAAAAATCCACCTTAAAATAACACAAGGGTGTAACATCTGGCATTTTCAGACTAGTCTTTGAATTGTCATTTTTATGTGTATAACTTATAATCTAAATGATTCCCATGTGAATATAAGTTTCATGATATTGGAAGATTTTATTAAGATTTATGTATTAGGGAACCTACTTCTTGGTTTTTCTTGAAGAGATTGTAATGGAGTCTTGAAGTTCTTGAATGGGGATTAGGGTTTGTTCTTGAAGGAGGCTTGTAGAGAAATTATGGTTAAAGGGGAAAATAATCCTCCCTAAGGATTTAATTATCTTTTATGGATGAATTAGAGTGGTGTTAATGACCCTTTTTCCCTTAAAAATGAAAAAACAAAACTTGGGAAATTGGTGCGGGCGGTGGAGCGTGCGTCGCTGGCTAATCGCGCGCCCTCACTGTCTCTCTCATGAAAATAGTTATAACTTTTTTCTCAGGTATAAGATTAAGGCTAAATTGGTATCATTGGAAAGCTAATTAAATTATCTAAAAATTAGTGGGTCTTGAGCTGCAAAATTCTTTGACAATAAAAATTTATACACGTTCAAATTAGTCCTTGTGGAATCGAATATCAAATTTTGGACGAATCAAATGATCTTAGATTAACTTGGCTCTAAGTGATTTCAGTGAACATTTTTAACCTTCTGAGCAATTCCCACACTAGTGTAAATATCATGAAACTTATATTCATATGGAAATCATTTGGATTATAACTTATACATATAAGAATGATGATTAAAAGACTAGTCCGAAAATGCGGGGTTACATTATCTCCCCTTGAGAACATTTGTCCTCGAATAAAATTGGTTAGAATGAGAGTATTGTACAATGGTAACTGAGATCATATTCTGAACATGCATGACTTGGTATATGACTATATAAGTGAGTTTGGGCATGATACATGAACTAAACTAATTTCGTGAAGGCATTCACTGACATAAAAATTATCATAAGGCTGATATAGAAATGAGAGAGTGAACTTATGAGTAACCATTACTTCATGCTTGATCTTATTTCGTGAAGAAAATATTTAAGGTTTAGGACATGAATACTTGAGGTATTACAATACATCTCCAACTTGGGAAATTTTGTCTCCCAAATGATATTGAATTTGCTGAAATACTAAGTAACAACTGAGATGATGTATGGGACACTTACGGATTGAATCATCACTAAATACCTTTAATCTGAAACTAATGCATATATGCATAAACTGAGATGAATTCAAAATATGCATGGACGTGAATTACCTCATGAATAGGAAAGAAGGAAAACCATAGGAACTTGTCTATCTGATTGATTGAGTGGATCGTTGGCTATACAGACTAAATAATATTGAAATCCTACACTCAACTATGCATTCCACTTGAAACTGCACTTCACATGAAGCTACTTGATATATTCAAATGGGCACTAATAACTCTATCTACAAAATTCTGAGTTGAACTCAATTCTACCACCATGTTCAAGCCTACTCGAATATACCAAGTGCTGGAAATTAAGGAGGCTTTGATAGAGCACGCTCCGCGGGATCTGGTCCACCGGACTAGAGCATGTACTGCGGGCTCTATTGCAGGATCCTCTACTAGTGGACTGAGGTGCACGATATGGGCTTATCCATGTGGTGCTACTATTTTAAAAGTCCAAACACACCTGTACGCTGGTCTAAAATTTTCAAAACTCACCCGAGAAGTACTTTTGACCACCCCGATCACGAATCAACATAAAAATTAACGTTTCAATGTCGGAAAGGTTGAAAATAAAGTCATCAAGGTTTGGGAGATTTATAAATGACGTAAGTTCTAATACTTAGTTAAATTTTCTAAGTCTTGAACACCTTTTTTAACATGTAATAGTAATCTAAAATGAGTTTTGTCAACAAGAAACATTTACTCTCTCCCATCTGGAAATTGCTCATCACTACTATCATCTGATAAGGGGAGGTCACTGGAAGGTTAGGACATGAGGACCTGAAAAATAAAGGGATACGATGCATAACATGACACTCAATTGAGGCCTGAGGAATAGAGTATCAACATAATGGATTCATTGAAGAGAACTAAACTGACATACATGACATAATCTAAATTTTTGTTGATTATTAAGAGGGTAGTATGAGTACTGGAACCGATCATACTGTAAAGTATTAGTACATGAGTCATGAGCTGCATGACTTGAGTTTGGATTTCATAAATTAATGGAACATGCTGTACTACTTAATTAGTTGAAACTCCTCATACTAGGAACTAAAAGAGTACATGATTCCACGGAAGTGCATGAATATGAGCTATGATCATAGGGCTGACTTGTAAAGCATGAGTAGATGTCGAGATAACTCAAGTACAAATGCTGAAATATGAATGGGTTAGGCATTATCCTACCTTACTGCTTTTCTACACATACTGGGATCACTACTAGTATCCGAGAGCCTGACTTGGTTACTTGTTCTATCATCTCCCATTATTTTTAAGCCATCACTTTAAGTCTGTGGAATACTTAATAAACTCTAACTGAACTACAACCACTTTAATCTAGAGCTCGAGGTATAACAATAAACATAAATACTAAACTCCCATAGAATCACTACCTTTAACTTTCTTTAGCTTCTACAGTCATCATAACATACTTACACTTTTCTTGACACATACTTTCCTCAATAAACACATTATCTTCTTATATTTCTTCATAGACTACTAATATCACATCTCTTAACTCACATCCACACCATCATACTTAATTCTGAATCAATAAGCTTAAATTCATGCATACACTATTCAAGATGACTGATTCACCCTTGACACAACTAGCCCCTTGAATATATAAGCTACTTAATCTGGATAATGCTATCCCACTCTAATACCGCTAAACTTTTAGTTCATGCTTCTAACTCTAGGTCACATACTGAAAAAGGGGTTTTGAGAAGGAATCTGAAAGCACATCAGACTTTGTCTTAATTCACGATTTTAATAAACATGAATGAAATAAAGTCCTTCAAACTTTGGAAATTAAAAGCACTTCTTGGATACTTTCTGGCCTACATAAAATCCAATAACTATCTATAGGGACTATCTGAAAATTCTCTACCTATAGGAATTTGAGCTTGGCTAATCTGTTACCTCGAAACCAAGGTAGAGTTGGCATGAATAAGATAGAGCATGATGAAAATCTGCATAAGTTCCTTCAAGAACCTTTATATAGCATGATTTGAGACATGAAAGAAGGAAAACCTTTCCTAAATACCTTGTTTCCTCTCGAAGAAAAGTATAGACATCTCTGTACCATTCCGCAAAACTCTACTAGATATGACTTCCTAGACACCCTAGGATACTTGAACCTTTTGCTCTGATACAAAGTTTGTAACTCCCCTAAAGTACACCCTGGATGCCACATGGTTCTAGGAACCATAAGTGATCCCAAGTGAACTCATGAACTGGCATACAGTTAAGAAACTGAATTATAATACATTAAATAACAAGTTCTATTATGCGGAAACATAATCAGATTAAAAATCTTAAATAGTATATAACTGATAAAGTTTTACAATCTTATAAATCTGAAAGAAGAAACTAAAATTACATGACTGACTCTCACTGACATTTATGAAGGCTCTACTATACTGACTATAGATAGCTGGGACATACCTCCAATTACCACTATTAAATACATATGAAAGCTCGATGAACTATACATGACCTAAAACTGTCTGGAGTTCCCAAATCAAGAAAACTTATCACCTGTTGGCTGGAAACTACAACTATCTGGTCATGATGTGTGGGATACCAATGGTACCTAGATTATGAAACAATGTAGCCACACAGACGTATCTATGAAATAGTACTTCTGGAATGTACTGAGTATGCAGGGGTGAATGCAATAAGTAAAACTTATTTCATACGTAATCTTAAAACATACATGAATAGGTGTAAGTAGACTGACCAAGAGATTAAAATAGACTGAAAGTTAAAATATCTTTAAAAAATAAGCAACAAACAAAATCTGGTAAGCTGGTGAATCACTAAATTTAGTTTTCTTAAAATCTTAAATTTTGTAGAATAATTAGAACTAAAGTTGAGATATGGAAAAACATTGATATTGTATGAATTTTGGGTCTAAATCTATGTGATGGAAACTGACATATACTAAGCTTATCTGATTAACTGAATACTAGTCATCTAGTGACTGGGTTGTACTTAGTCTGAATAAATGGACTGAAACTGTGGAGTACTATGCATATGGGGTAAGGACTAACTAAACAAAATAAGATAACTAAACATAAATGCATGAAAATAGTATTATCTGATAATACAAGACCAAGTGTATGACATGATTCTGAAATAGTTTGTAAACTAAAATATTGAAATAGTTATAATTAAATTTTATGGTCATGTAAAACTGATCTACAAGCTGTACTGAGTACTATAACTGAGACTGTGGGAGGTATCATCTAACAGACATGCCCCAGTATGAGTAATCGGGGTCCACACTGTAACTCAAGTTGGAATGGTATCAGTACTTTTCCACAGATACTAACAATGGCTGTGTGGATCCACTAAAGTGAGGTTCCTAAGGACTATAGAGTAACCCTATACTGACAAGAGACTCATGAGATATGTGTCAACCCTAATCTGGCTGGAAGACATCTCAAGCCTACGCTTGCTAAGTAGTTCTATAACTCAGGGATTGCTACTAATGGTCAAACCCTATGTTGGAAGGAATTCCTCCATCCCTGAGTTCGCTCGGTGCTGAATCCTACTCCCAAAACAATTGACACTGATCACTAAACTAGGATAAGCTTGATTAAACTCTCACTAACCATGTTAACTAACCAAAAACGACCATTCATAATACGACTATGACCCTTCTATAACTACTGAAAACTATGTAAACATCTAAATTTTGGGTATCATAACCCCCCAGGACTCAATCATAATAACAACAACACATACTAAAGCTTCGAGGCATAATAAGTAGTCAATATTCAAAGAAAGCCATCACTTGGGCATTTCATCAAGCACATGGGGATTAATACTTTAACATGGGAAAATTCATCAAACACATAGATATTATGAACATTAATAAGGGAATGAGAAAGCATGCGAAAAGATCACGGCTACACGAATCAATTCACATTGGGGATTTGATATGAAGATCATAAAAGTCAAAATATGTATTGGCTCATTCCACTTAAAAACACATATACTCTAAACTTTAAATCAAACACATGAGGATCATGAGGTAAAACACCACAAGGTTCATGCTTGATAATCAAAATCTTAAAATTTCTTTAACAATTCTATCAAGACAATGATATTCAATTCTCATTAAATGAAAAACCAAGTCAAACATATGGACATGTTAAAATAGATATCCAATTCAATACCAATTTACTTGTAACTTCATAAATATTAAATAATGACAATTGGGTTTAAACACTATACTGCAAATTATGTATATTCATATAAATTCAAATTTAAAATCTAGTTTTGGGAACAAGAATGAAAGGAGTATCTTTGTTCATAACCCCACATACCTTAAAAGAATTCATTTGATGTATAAAACATGACTTTGAAACCCTTGGAGATGATCTTGAAAGAGTTTCTTGAGATTTTTGGATTAGGGAACCTACATCTTTGTATTTCTTAAAGATTTTGTAATGGAGTCTTGAAGTTGTTGAATGTGAATTAGGGTTTGTTATTGAGGGAGACTTGGAGAGAAATTTTTTATAAAGGGGAAAATAATGCTCCCTAAGGCTTTAATTATCTGTTATGGATGAGTTAGGGTGGAGTAAAAAACCCTTTTGTCCTTAAAAATATGAAAAAAAACATTCAAAATAGGTCGGGCGATGAAGCGCGCGTCGTGGGCTAATCGCGCGCCCACACTGCCTCTCTTACGAAAATAACTATAACTTTCTGCCTGGGTATAGGATTAAGGCAAAATTTGTATCTTTGGAAAGCTAATTCAATTATATAAAATTTGGTGGGCCTTGAGCTGCAAAATTATATGTATATAAAATGATATACACATTCAAATTATACCCTTGTAGAATAAAATATCAAATTTTGGACGAATCAAATGATCTTAGCTCAACTTGGCTCTAAGTGATTTCTATGATTATTGTTAACCTCATGAGCACTTCCCACACTAGTATAAGATCATGAAACTTATATTCACATGGGAATTATTTGCATTATAACTTATACACATAATAATGACGATTCAAAAACTAGTTCGAAAATACGGGGTGTTACAGTAGGTGTGCTTGGTTTGATTTGGTGGAAGGTTACTTAGGTTGTGTGCTTGTCCCAGAGTAATGGTGGTGGATTGAACCAATGTCCTCCTCATCTTTTCATTTCTAGGCAATTGAGGTGTTTACCCTCTAATCTCACTCTCTACCTTTGCCAACCATTCCTCTACTCATTTAAACCTCCCATTTATTTCCATCATCATTTCCATCATTTGCTTGGAGAGGTGGGTGATAACCTGTATGATGTTCTCTGATATCTCCCCAATTGAAATTCTATAATACATGATAAATACAAAATTCAACAAATGAGGTTAGTTGTAAATGCTTCATGATAGTCGTATCTAAAGTCTAAACTCACATTTTACTGCATTGTCTCTAAATTTGTAGTGAACTAGATCCATTTAGTCAATTCAAGGTCTCTATCCTTTATAGTGGAATGGATTCTTGTGACTCTAAAATGAAAGATAAATCAAATAAATATAAAAGGCCATGAAATAAGAACTTTATGTATGAATTAAGATAAGAAAGGTAGAAGAAAATAAGCTCAAAAAAATTAGACTCAAGAAACCAAGTAACAAAAATAGAAAGAATTAGATGTTGTTAAGTTATTTGAAGAATCAAGGAGATTATTAGGCATTTAGAAACTATTTATCAAGTTATTAAAGATGTTAATTAGCTTTTGAAAGATGACAAATGGAATAAAATTAGTGTAGAAGAAGAACCTTGAAGTTTTGACTCTTAGAGAAATTTTGGGACCTAAAAAAAGCTAAGTAATGAATTCTAATTAAATTTGTTCTCTGTGTTTGGCTTACATGCATCAGTGAGAGTGTGGAAGGTTGAGCGTGTGCCTGGTTGGTTATTGATAGTTCAACTACTAATGTGGCACAATGGCAAAGAGTTTTTTTAACGATTTTTAAATTCTTTTTTTCAATTAAGTTCCACGATTGGTCACGCAAAGACCTTTACCAACTTCATCTTAAAAACAAAATTAGATCAATTTACATATTTGTCCTTTTTCTTCAAGAAAAAAATTATGAACACCAAGAACACACTTCAATTTTCTACACACTCAAATCAGCTCAACTTTGGCTCAAAATTAGGATTAGTTTCCCCTCTACTTATGGAAAAAATCACCAATGATTCTTAAGCAGTAATTCCCCCTCAATCTAAAGATCTACTATCAAAGATTGCAAAGTTTAAGTGCCCCAAAACCCTCAAAGGAAACGTCTATTTTAAAACTCTAAATTGCACTAAATTCAATGTTTGCACTAAAATTACACTAGGGAATCAAGATCTAAAATAAAAAACAAATCAAAATAATAAATAAATAAATCTTTAGAGGATATTTGGATGATTTCTTTTAATTTTTTAATTTATAAACCTTGGACCTAAGACCTAATGGAAAAAATCTTAAAATCTATCCTATGATACCCGGTGAGTGGTAAATTTATCACTCATTTACATCCAAATTTGTGCACACTACTATGATTAAATTTTGTAAATGAGGTAAATTTTTCATTTGAATGCACTAGTTCCATATTTTGCATATTTATAGGTAAATAGAAGAAAAAAAGTGAAGTGAACAAAAAAGAGAACAAAAAGAGAAAAGTTAGTTCAAAATCTAGAAAATCCGGAGCAGGGACTGACCCTCAGTTATCGCGATCATGGTCTTAGGGTCACGATCGGGACAAATCAAAATAATTCAAAGTTGGCGATCGCAATGGGCTCACCGTGATTGCGGGAGTTGCGATTGAGATCAAGAAATAGCAATCGCGATGCAGTGTGTAAATACCCAGGGGAAGCTTTGTAATTTCAGTCAGTTGAACCTAAATACTCTAAAGGGAAAAACCCTTTATATTTTGAGATATCTTCCAACTAGATTTCAATTTTTAGTGTGGAGAAAATCCTACTAAATTAGGATAGACTATTATCTCTAATTTTTAATGGAGTTTTAATTTTAAATTGAGATTGAAGTTTGTGAATTAATATTGTTTGTTATGAATGGAAGCATTGGGTATTCACTTGGGTATATTTCCTTCCTCTAATTTTATGAGTAGGTAAATATCTATTGTGGGTTATACATGAATATTGCGTAAATTCCTCAACCCCAGAAGTACTCTATATAATTTTATACTCCAAATTCATACTATTGTTATTTTGTGCTACTTAGTTATAATTACCCAAAAAAACTCATAATTGGTTACAAATCGCACTTATTTAATCTTATTTGTAATACTAGAATTGAATAGTTTGATAATCACCAAGTCCATGTGAGATTCATATCCGGCTCATAAGAGTCACTTTACTTTTGGGTGACCAGGCACACTTGGTAAAGACAAAAGACAACAAGTTTTTGGCACCCTTGGTAAAGACATAAAAATTTATGACTTTTTGATTTTCTGTTTTGCTATTTTGTTTTATAAGTGCTAACAACTTGGTAAGATTCTGAACATGCAGGTATAGGTCTGAAATTCAAGTAAGCTAGATAGGTAAAGGGATTTGGTTGAACCATATCCTAAACCTGAGTGAAGCTTGCTTCAGTTAAGGCGAGAAGAAACACTTCTCTATCCCATCCCATAAGTTTAACAAAGAGAAGCCATTCTTGTAGTCACGGCTGAGGAACTACTGACCCGCATTACAATGCACGAAGTGGAAATCCCACTCACAACTAATGTCACCTCCAACATCTGAAGAATAAAGCACAAAGTTTGTTTTGAGTTTAAATAGTTAATGGTTCGACTGTTGCACAATAGTAGACAGTTCATAGGCTTGTCCCATGAGGACCCATAGGTTCATCTATAGAAGTTCTTGGAGATCAGTGACAGCTTCATTCCCATTGAAGTCACCACAAATTACATGAGGCTCACTCTCTTCCCCTTCTCACTATTGGGGAAAGCAGAGAAATTATCTAAGGAAAAAACTTTAAACTCTATCATAAATTAAGATGACCAAGAAAAGAAATTCCTCATCTGGTTCTTTAAGTCTGGCAAAACTGCAAGATTGAGGAGCGAGATCTGAAGTTTCAAACAAAAGAAAGATGAGAATTATTATCATTCATAGGAGAGATTTAAGTTTTTCCTCAGATATTGGTTGTATCACTAACAGAGAAATAAGGTATGACCTTATACTTTTGTTGAAGCTCTTGACCATTACATAGAAATTTTGATATATTCAGTTGTTGGTGGTCAAGCTTTGGAGAAAACATATGATGAACTATATACTCTTCTAAATCAAATTGCACAAGGTAACCTCGAATGGCATGGTGATATTTTTAGAGGTGTGGTGGATAGAGTTAGATAGTGCCACAACATTGGCTTCTCAGTTAACCTCTTTTCAAAACCAAATGATGTTATAGTTTAGCAATTTAAGGGTGAATCATCTTCCGGCTCATGTTAATGTAGTTAATAAGGCTCAAACGTGTTGTGAGATTTGTGGAAATAATAGTTACTCGACAGACCAATGTGGAGAAAATTCAGAGTTGGTTAATTTTGTGGGCAATTCATAAAAGAGAAATCCAAGCAATGGTAATGCTTACAACTGTAACTAGCAGAGTAAGCCCAATTATTCATGGGGAAATAATTAGGCTCAAACCCAATTGTTTTAACAATAGTAAAGCATTAAGGATAACACGCAAGCCTGTAATGTAGAAGAGATATTGAAAAATATCTTGTATAACCAGGAACAAATGGTTGCGGATATAAAAAATCGGCAATTGGCTCCGAAGATTTGGAGATAAAATTGGGGTAGTTGGCCCAGACACAACAAAAGACCTCAAGGGGTTTTCCTATTGAACCAAAAAATCCAACACAAGTGATGAAAATTACCTTGAGGAGTGGAAAAGACTTGACTGACAGACTACCAACGAAAAATCATGAGGTACAGGTAGAGTTAAATCGACAACAAGATGATAAGAAGCAAGTGGCAGCCAAAGAAGCTAAATATTTGGTGAAGTCTGAGTACCCAAAAGCAATGATAGTTGAGCATACACAAGAGAGACCACTGCAATTCTCTCACTAACTTTAAAAGGTTAAAGAGGATGCATGTCTTAAGATGTTCTTTGACATGTTTTGATATCTTCACATAACTTCCTTTGTTAAATGTTTTGCAGGGAATACCTAACTACGCAAAGTACTTAAAAGATGTGGTGACCAATAAGATGAAACTTGGTGACATTGAGATGTTAGCACTCATTAAGGAGTGAAGTTGAGTGGTGATGAGCAAGATGCTGAAAAAGCTCAAGGATCTTAGGTGTTTCACCCTTCCCAAACAAATTAGTGAACATTAGATGGGACATGCTCTTAGTGATTTAGGGGCGAGCATAAATCTGAAGCCCCTTTTAGTGTTTAATACCCTTGGATTGGGAAAATTGAGGCCACGTTTAACAGTGCTCGAAATGGCAGACAAAAGAAAAGTGGTTCTCAAAGGATCCAAAGAGGATGTTCTCATTAAGGTTGGTAAGTTCATTATTCCTTTTGACTTTATTGTTCCTGATTATGATACAGATAAAAGGGTTCCAATCATACTAGGACATCCATTCTTTTCAACTAAAAGAGCAATGATACATGTGAGAGAGGGCATTCTAAAAATGAGATTAAATAATGAGGAGGTGGTCTTGAGAGTTTATAAATCACTAAACACACCCTCAAAGTACAAGGATCCTTTCATGATCAAAACAATAGAAGGAGATAAGTGTGGGTTGGAGGAGAGAAAACATCCAATGACCTCTTTGGATGCTCTTATAGAGTTGCCAAAAGAAAAACATGACATGACCCAAACTTCAGACCACGTCATATAGGCACCTCAAGCTCACATGAATGGGAGGCCACACCGATAACCTAACCTAATTGCCTTATCGTATCATAGGAGTCGGAGGGAATCCAACTCACATAATAGAATAGCGAAAATAATAGTATAAGTTAACATTATATTCATTACAATAACTATGCCCAAGATCACAACTTCTTACAACACCTCTACACAAATTGAAGTTAATAAGTGTACAGGTCAAGACAAGCCCCCGACTATAGCCAAACCAAGTCTTAAAGAGACTAAGTCTAATGATATAGACCAAGAGATGAGGTCATCACAAGTAAGAAAGCTCACCACTTCAAGTCAAAGAACAAAATGGCTTGATCACATTTTGGTCACATTCACACACCTATCCATACATATAGATACGTCATATGAAAATAAGGATATCAAGGCTCATCATCCTTCTCAAATACATTCTCACACACATAGATATATTCCATCATGATCATATTAGGCCACAAGGGGACAAGACATAGAATGTATTCTCAAATCATTCAATCGTAAGGCATAAAGTGGAGGACTCTAGCATTCCATACTTGGGATTAAACCATTGTCATTAGTCTTAGAGCTTAAACCATAAAAACACATTCTTAGACAAACTAACTCAACCATGGGTACAACTATAAGCAACAAAACTATATCCACATAGATATTTATCGAAACAAGGGCTCTACCCATAAACCACAATCAAGTAGACATAGAATTCTATTCATATGATCACACATTAAAATAGACATGGAACTGTAATCCTATTTGCTTGGCCATGGAACTTTAATCACGAAATGGAACTTTAATCACGAGCCATGATATTGGCTTGGCCATGAAACTTTAATCACGAAATGAAACTTTAATCATGAGTAATCATATTGGATTGGCCATTGAACTTTAATCATGAAATGGAACTTTAATCACAAGCCATCATATTGGCTTGGCCATGGAACGTTAATGATGAAATGGAACTTTAATCGCGAGCCATTGTATTGGCTTGGCCATGTAACTTTAATCTCTTAACCCCGTTAGTTCATTTATTGGCATCCCTATCATTGTTTTAGACATATTATAGAAATACCACACATTCAAAGGCTCTAGCTTATTTAGAAAATTCAAAACTAATCGTGACCACATGGTCCTCATGGGACCATTCATTGCTCAACCATATCAATAGGTCGATGTATTAACTCATTTCATCGCATAAGTCTATTCATGGTCATCATGACCCATATAAGATTGCAAGGTCTTTAGTAGTTAATCGCCATTCACTAACACCTCTATGCCACCCATTAGTTCCACACTTAGTTTAAAGTTCAAGCTTAGGAAATTGAACCCTTTTTCTTAGCCATTAAACAATGTAGTCATAGATAAACACATTTCATAGCTAACCAAATCATCATAATACCAATTAAAAAATATTCATACTCAAGGTGGCCATTGCCCCAATTAAGCCACAAGCTAACCTGTTACATACTTAACAAGGTTCTTATCAACCACTGCCAAGCATTCATTATCATTACGACTCAATACATTGCTAATAAGGCCTTAACCAACCATCAATAAGTATTCATATCCATTTAGACATTATCATGAATCATTCATATTCACTAGACCTTTTCCCTAAATACACATTTGGCTATTCATAAGACCATTCAACCACTCATTATATTAATAGGTCAAATTCCTTCATATAACACATCATTAATTACACCTACTGTCGAAAAAACCCACACAACCTTTCACATTTTATCAGCAAGCTTACACCACCTTTTTCTCCACGTTTAGACTCAACACACACATCAAGTTAATTTTCATGTTTAGGGTTTCAACCCCTTATTATCCATTAACCCAACAATGTCATCATTATGCAATACATGGCTTGGAATACCTATAGAAACATCATTATCGATAACTTATACTCATTAGCTCATTGCTCTAGCTTTACACATTACCAACATACTACTAGACAATTCACTTAGACATTTTCACAAACATCTTTTGTGCATACTTGTAACAAAGTCATTTTCATGGTGGATATCATCAATACTAGGATCACTAAATACCCTCATGTTAAACAACATACCATGAGAATCCACAAATGCAATCTACCACCAATAACATGTATCAACATAAGTATAAGATAAAGTCATCATTACTCATTGTTAACTAACAAAATCTTTTTCATTAGATTCAAAAACACCATGTACACTTACTAATCCAAGTGTGCAATGCATGGGTTTGGAATTATTTAAAGAGGGGAAGAGATAAATTCCTTAAACAAGCTAACACACAAACAATCTTGACTCCCCATTTTCTCTTGAAGTCCACTCTTGAAACCCTAGCCTCCAATCTTTAAAAGATGAGCTTGAGAGAGTGTTTAGAGGGTTTAAATCTTTTCAATGAAGATTTGGGATGCTACCATACCTTATATAGGGAGAGGGTTTAGAGTTTTAGGCATGGGAAATGACAAAAATATCCTTGGTTAAAAGTTATAAAGTCCACACGTGCAGGGGTATTAGTCCCCCTCATGGCTCACTTGGCAATCGTGACCTAGGGTATGAGTCGTACCCTAACTCATTCCCTAGCCTTCTACTAGGTCAACCACACTATTGTGGGTATGAAAAAGAAACCTTTTAGTCTTAACAAAGTGTATTACTCACCCTCCAATCGTGAGCTCATATCGTGACTAAAACAGTACACTCTTGGTTTTAGACTTTACTCTATATGGTTGGCTAGTATACAACTCGTAAGGTTGGTTATGATCGAGGAATGGCCTTATCATATGGAAGATAGTATGTTACCTTAATATATTGCTTATGATACAAAAGTGGAGGGCATGTTTGGTATGAGTCGTGACCTAGGGTATGACTCAAGTGCCCCCAACCATATCCACTCCAGAGGAATCAAAAGTTAATGCTTTCTCAATGGTTCCAAGGTATAGGTGCTTCAACTCTCTTCTACTTTGATAGGAAAGTAAAGATTCAAGTTAACACCTCAACATACACCAAATAAATCTTTACATAAGTTAGAAACAACACACTATAAGGATGTAACACAACACATATCATGATCATTACCAATCAACTAAAAATTTTGCAACGCCACATTCTCGGGTGTTTTATTCTCCCCCCATTAGATCATTAGTCCATGAATGATGGGTAAGGCGAGCATGAACATGGTTTAACACATCAACATACATCAAACCAACTACTACATAAGCTAGAAATAATCACACAACAAGGATGCAACATGATACATATCATGATCATCATCCATCAACTATTCCATTTCATTTGTCATGGGACTCTAATCCATCACTTATCCAACACTTACTGATTTTATAACTGAGGGACTCCAACCTATCAACTCATCAAGGATATCGAGAAACTCAAGGCATTGGAGACTTTACTCGACCATCTATCAAGAATATGAATTATTCAAAGTATTAGAGACTTAAACCCATCACAACAAGTCACATATTATTTCATAGTATTATGAACTTTAATCCATGGTCTAACAAGACACCAATCAAATTCACACGTTGGCAACTTTCATCCATCGTCTAACAAAGACATAAATCAATTTCAATCATTGAAGACTTTATTCCATTATCTATCATAGACATAATAGAAACCAAGGAGATTTACACATACCTCCATCACAATCTTTTGGAATGAGAAACAAATGTGGGTACTTGGACTTTATGTCCTCTTCCGCCTCCCAAGTAGCTTCCTCGAACCATCGATTCCCCCATACAAGCTTCACAGAAGCCACTCCTATTGTTCACACCCGGTGAACTTGCAGATCTGACATCCTCACTGGGATCTCTTCGCAAGTTAAAGAACCAAAAATACTGGCATCCCACAAAAGAACTACCATCAAAGATCACCTATATGTATATTGACTTACTGACATGAATAATTTGGGGGAAATGGAGTTCAACGTAGAAGGCATCTCCATCCTTTAGGTAACATTGCCGACCCCTTTTGAGACCATATAGGGACAAGCATACCAGGGAATAAGCTTTCCTTCATTATCGATATATATCACTCCCTCCATGGGAGACACCTCCACGCATACTCAATCACCAATACCATACTCTAAAACCCTAGGCCACTATCTTCATAGGACCTTTTGCGACTTTAAGAAATTCCCAGCCTTTCATAAATCACCCTTACCTTCACTGAGTTTTGGTAAACTAATTTGAGGTCGAATAACTTACCCTTACCAAAATTATTCAATTAAAAGAAAAGACGATATCACACACCATACAATTCCACAAAGGAACCCTAGAGTCTGTCCCACTTAAAGACGTCTGCACCCCCCATTTTAACACATCACCATGCTCCCCAACCCATTACCCAATAAAATAAGGGTCACAGAGGAATCTAAAGCACAAGAACCACACACACCTCTAAAGGTAAGGACCCCAACAGAAACACAAAATCATAGGTGCTAAGTAATTTATAGGAACTACCTAGGTCTCTATTAAGACTTATCCTGACATAACATACCAAAGAAGGATTCTTTAGGATCGAACACAAAAATACACACGACTTCATAACCTTCTTGGGATCTACCATGATCCCCTTCACTAGGGATAGATATCATGGACAAGAAAAGCTATGACTTTCTACCAAAACTTACACTTAGAGAACTTGGCAAATAAATAATGACCCTTCAAGGTTTGCAACACATCACAGAGGTGATCTACATGATCCACCTTACTTTTTGAATATACTAAGATATTATTAGCAAAGACAATGACAAGCATATCCAAGAACGGATGGAAGACCCTATTAACAAAGTTGGTGAATGTCGTTGAGGCATTGGTCAACAAAATGACATAACAAGAAACTCATTAACTACAGGAGTGATTTTATAGAAAGCCCTCTTGAGTTGGGATCTTTAACCTGGACCAACTGATACAAACACCCCTTATAGACTCCCTGGAATCATGGAGTTTTATTCCAGGGTAGAGACCAAAATAGGAGCCCAAATGGCTCAAACCAAATTGAAATACTTGATCACTAATGGGACCAAACACGCCAAATAATGCACGCACACTGTAAAGAAGGAGGTTTCAACATACCCGCAATGACATTCGGGGATGCCTCAGAATCCTGTTGGGTAAAAAGTGCACATGAGTGACCCCGACTAGCACCGATACCAAAAATAAAATAAAAGATAGCACCCTTCGGTGCAGGAGTTGAGAAAGTAGAAATAGAGGCCCTGTTGGACCAAGAAGCTGCTTGAGAGGGGCACTCTCACTGCATGTTCAAAACCTGACCACAATGGTAATATTTTCCCTCCCTATCTCACACTGACGATAATGACTCTGACCACAAAATATGCAAGGAGGGCAAGATGGAGCCGACTAGGCATCATTATCCTTAACATGGGCACCTTGGGTGCTAAAGCTAGAGAAGTGATAACCAACATCCTTTGTCTGGCCCAATATACAACCCTTATGGCATACTCCCATTCTATATGACCCAATTGACCACATCAAAAACACTCATTATTTCCTTCATTACAATAACAGCGGTGTGATAGACCGCAAAACTAAATAGAAGGATAGGTCAATAAGGGTTGGGCTCCATCGACCTGATATTGGGCACCTTGTGTCATATAAGCATCACCAATCTAAAAATGCTCATCTCTTAATAGATTCAGGTAAGGAGCACTAGTTGTAGAGTGAAAACTAGGACCTTCCCAACACTTTCACCTAGACCACTTTCCACCGACCTAAGCTAACTAAGAAAGGGAACAATCAAACCTAGTATCCTGAGGCGACTAAGAAGAAGTTCCATCTCTAAAAGAGGGGTTATTGAGAATATATGGAACCCCACGAGGATAGTCAAATGTCACGACCCTTGACCGGGTCTGAATATCAAAACTAAGACGAGTGTTGTTCATATTGCCCCCAACCATGACAAAAAGGTTTTCCCAAATGTCAGAGTTTCTTTGATACATAATTTGAGAGATGAGAAAATAGAAATCAGGGGAATATAAGACCTTAGACACTATATAGCTTGAGATTGAAGCACAAGAAAAGGGAAAAGTTTCCTAAGATGTCTCATAGCCCCTTTTTAATAAGTGTGGTGCGCTTCACACTCATAAAAATAACTCTACTCGACATGGTGTTCTAAACTCCCAATTGACCATGAACCTGGATCTGATACAAACTTGACACAACCCAAACTTCATACTATGTTGTATGGGCACCTCAAGCTCGCATAAACCGAAGGCCACCCTGATAACCCAACCTAATTGCCTTATCATATCATAGGAATCAGAGGGAATCCAACTCACTTATCAGAATATAAAAAATAATAACATAAGTCAACATTTTGTTCATTACGATAACTACACCCAAGTTCACAGTTGTTCATAATAACTCTAAATAAACTGAAGTCAATAAGTGTATATGTCGCGACAAGCCACCGACTATAGCAAAAATAAATCTTAAAGAGACTAAGTGTATTAATATAGACGAAGAGATGACGTCTTCCAATGTAATAAATCTCACCACTTTAAGTCAGAGCACGAACCGCCTCGATCATCTAATTACTGCATGGGAAAAGAAGAAGGTTTTTTGAGCTCTACATCACATGGGGATGTAGAATCCGGTGATGGTTAGCGATTGGAACGCTAGCATGTAACTCAAGTATAAGTGATGAAATACATCATTAATCAACAACATGTCAATATATCACATTTTTATCATATTCTTACACCTATCCATTCATATAGATATATCATATGCAAATTAATATATCAAGGATCATCACCCTTCTCAAACACATGCTCACACACATAGATATATTCAATCATGATCATATTAGTCCACAAGGGGACAAGACTTAGAATGCATTCTCAAATCGTTCAACCGTAAAGCATAAAGTGAAGGACTCTAGCATTCCACAATAAGGATTAAACCGTTCTTATTAGTCTTAAAGCTTAACCACATACACACATTCTTAGACCAACTACATCAACCATGGGTACACTTTCAAGCAACGACACTATATCCATATAGATATTTATAAAAATAATGGATCTACCCATAAACCATAATTAATTAGGCATGGAATTATATTCTCATGATCACATATTCAAATAGATATAGAACTTGAATCCTATATGATTGGTCATGGAAATTTAATCCCGATATTGAACTTTAATCACAAGCCATCATATTGACTTGTCCATGGAACTTTAATCTTGAAATTGAACTTTAATCACGAGACATCATATTGGCTTGGCCATGCTATTTTAATCACGAAATAGAATTTTAATCATGAGCCATTATATTATCTTTTCCATGGAACTTTAATCACAAAATGGAACTTTAATCACGAGCCATCATATTGGCTTGGCCATAGAAATTTAATCATGAAATGGAACTTTAATCACTAGCCATCATATTTTCAAGGCCATGGAACTTTAATCACGATATAGAAATTTAATCACGAGCCATCATGTTTGCTTGGCTATGGAACTTCAATCATGAAATAGAACTTTAATCATGAGCCATAATAATATGTTGGCCATGGAACTTTAATAGCTTAACCCCCTTAGTTCATGCATTGGCATCCTTTCATTGTTTTAGACATATTACACTAGTACCATACATTCAAAGACTCTATCTCATTTAGCCAAATTAATACTAATCGTGACCACATGGTCCTCATGGGAGACTTCATTACTCGAAAATTTTGATAAGACAATGTCTTAAATCATTTAATCACACAAGTCATTTCATGGTCATCATGACCCACACAAGACCACAAGGTCTTCAAGGAGATATTCTTCTTCACTAATACCTCTATGCCACCCTTTAGTTCCACACATTATTTCAAGTTCAAGCTTAGGGAATTGAACCCCATTTATTATCCATTAAACCAACATGGTAATAGATTAACACATTTCATGGATAACCACATCAACACAATACCAATTAACTAACATTCAAACTCAAGGGGGTCATTTCCCAATTAACCCATGAGCTAACCTATTACATGCTTAACAAGGTTCTTTTGAACCATTTCTAATCATATACTATCATTATGACTAAATACATGGCCAACAAGGCCTTAACCAAGCATCAATAAGTATTCATATCCATTTAGACATTATCATGACTCATTCATATTCATTAGACCTTTTCCCTAAATATATATTTGGCTATTCATAAGACCATTCAACCACTCATTATATTAATAGGACAAATGCCTTCATATAACACATCATTAATTACACCTACGGTCACCAAAACCCACACAACCTTTCACATTTTATTAGCAAGCTTACACTACTTTCTCACCCAATTTAGACTCAACACACACATCTATTTCATTTTCATGTTTAGGGTTTCAACCCCTTATTAGCCATTAACCCAAAAGTGTCATTATTAAGCAATGCATGGCTTACACTACCTTTAACAACATCATTATGAATCAATTATACTCATTAGGACATTTCTCTAGTTTTATACATTACCAATATATTACTAGATAGTTCACTTAGATATTTTCACAAACACTGTTTGTGCATACTTTTAACAAAGCCATTTTTATGGTGGATATCATCAAGACATGGGTCACTCAAAACCATTATATTAAAAAAAATACAACAAGTATCCACATATTCAATCTACCACCAAAAACATGTATCAACACAAGTATAAGAAAAACTCATCATTACTCATTGTTAAGTAACAAAATCCTTTTCATTAGATTCAAAACCACCATGTACACTTACTAATCCATGTATGAAATACATGGGATTGTAATTATTTCAAGTGGGGAGGATATTCATACCTTAAACAAGGTGATACAACAACAATCTTGACTTCCCTTTGCCTCTTGAAGAAAATTTTTGAAACCCTAGCCTCTAATCTTTAAAAGATGAGCTTGAGAGAGTGTTTAGAGTGTTTAAGTCTTATTAATAAAGACTTGGGAGGATACCATACCTTATATAGGGAGAGGGTTTAGGGTTTTAGGCATGGGATATAACCGAAAGGTCCTTCGTTAAAATTTATAAACTCCACAAGTGCAGGCGTACGACTCCCCCTCATGGCTCACTTGGCAATCGTGACGTAGGGTATGAGTGGTACTCAAAATCATACCCTTGCCTTCTCCTAGGTCAACCATATTGTTGTGGGTATGAAAAGGATTCTTTGAGTTGTAACAAAGGGTATGAATCACCCTCTAATCAGTATATTAACTTGTGACCAAAACATTTCACTCTATGTTTGAGACATTAGTCTATACGGTTGGCTAGTATATGACTCGTAAGTTTGGTTACGACCAAGGAATGACCTTGTCATATGGAGGAATGTATGTTACCTTAATATAATTCTTGTGATACTAAATTGTAGGTCATGGTTTGTACGAGTCATGACCTACGGTATAACTCAAGTACACCCAACTGTATCAACTCCATAGGAATCAAATGTTGAGGTTTTCTCAATGGTTCCAAGGTCTAGGTGTGTCAACTCTCTCTTCTACATTGATATATAAGTAAAGATTCAAGTTAACACATCATCATAAGCCAAAGAAATGTTTACATAAGTTAGAAACAACATACTAAAAGGATGCAACACAACACATATCATAATAACTAACAATCAACCAAAAATTTTGCAAGGACACATTCTTGGATGTTCAAAAAAACAAAGCCAAAGATTGAGAAAACATGAAGAGGATCCTGAAAAGGTAGGTATAGAAAGAGTTACAGACCTTGACAGTAATAACTCAAGATATCAAAAAGTGTTCGAAGATAGGCTCTGAGTTGGAAAAAAAGGATGAGAGATTACGATTGAGAGTTGTATTGAGAGTCGTGTTGCTATAGTAAATCAGGCATTACTTGGCATGTAATGGAAGATAAGGTAGGTATTTTATTTCCTAGTTATTCTTAAATATTATATTTTTTTATTTGTTTTTGTATGAGTTACAGTTGAAGAAAAGTATGAGTACCAGTGTATTACCCCGCATGTTTCTAAGCTAGGAAGTGAATAAGTTTTCCTACGTATGAAACCTCCTATATTGTGAGTATAATTTTAGTGGATGACTATAATGAATATACTAGCAATAATATAGCTTTTGATGTCTTAAGCATGCTCATATGAGTTTCTTAGAGTCATGCAAGATAAGAGTTTTTTAATCCATCAAGTTTTAGTGTTCGATTTTGTAAGGGTCATATTTGAATGAATATAACTTGATGTTAATATGGAATTTTGTCTGATTTATACCCACCAAATTGTATAGAATTGAATTAGCTTTCCAACGATACAAATTTTACCTTAATCCAATACCCGAACGAAAAGTTATGCCTATTTTTGTGAGAGACAGTAAGGATAGGCGATTGGTTAGGCGCCACACAACCAAACATAGGCGATTGGTTAGGCGCCGCCCAACCTAGCTTGAGAAATTAATTGTGCGCCGCCTAAGTCAGTTCCAAGTGCCAAAAACACTCCGTTTTGAGTTATTTTAAGGGTAATTAAGTCTTTTAACACTCCTTACACGTCCCTAAACTTAACCCTACAAAATATATAGCTTCTAAACATATTACAACCCTATTATCATCTCAAATATCATCATCCAAGAGCACTAAAAGAGAAAAACAACTAGGGTTGCATAATTAAGCTTGAAGATCTGATTTCAAGGAAATTCATCCGTCAATCATCAAGAATCTTCCTTCTAAGGTATGCGTGAGTTGATTCATGGACTCCTTTCATCCATGAAGCTCAACAACCATCTTATAAATTATGTATTATGATGTTTATGTTGTTGGTGGTTGATGTTCATATGGTTGGAGTTTGATGATGCCTAAGATGGGATCTTTGCATGTTTTGTGTTAGGATATGGTGGTATTTAACGTATAAACATGTGAAATTGTTGGTTGAATATTTGAAATATTAATGAATCAACCTATGCCTAAGATGTGCATGTAAGGTGTTTGTGGAAATACCTAAGGGAATAGAAATCATGCTTTTATGACATAATGAGCCCTAAATGACTATTCCATGTTCTAAGTTTATGTTCAACGTGATCCCCATGCTATTGTATTGAATTGAAGATGTTATATGAGATGCTCATGATATTGTTTTGATATGGAATGACCATTTTATTGAATCCATGCAAGTATATACATGTTGTGTGCATTCCCGATCATGTGATAGTTTGTTGAGAATCATTCTTATTATGAAATCCTTACTTACGATATTGTGAATTGTGGACTCAAATCTTGTGATCAAGTCATGTCATGTGTGTCAGTTTCTTCCTATCGAGTCTTGGGGGTATTCGTACCCGAAAAATATAGCTGTGTTCCTAGAGCCATGTCATGTTTCATGATATCTGAACTCAAGCTATGATTCTTCAATCAGTCATGTGACTCAGGAAAACCTCATGATCTCAGTCAGTTGTTAGATATCAGTAACATTCCGCCAGTCAATGGAATTCAGTAAGATTAAGTCATGTATAGTCAGTTATTCATGTACAGTCCCTCCAGATGGGAGTAGAGGTTAGCATCGAGTAAACCCAAGGAAGGGAACTCACCCGCCAGTTCAGGGTGTGATTCTTAGTAGTCATCCTTGTGTTACATAACTACATAGCCAGCGTAGGTTGAGACATCTTAACCCATCAGATTAGGATTGATGAGGTGGCTTAACCCGTTAGTTTAGGGTTCCCACCATTCTCATTGAGTACCTACTAGATAAGGTTCACTCATAGGCTATCCTTACCCGTGGCACGGTAATGACACCCCTCTAGTCAGGGCAGAAATCGGACCCCATCTTAGCCATAACGGCATACATGGGGCATGTCGGTTAAACACTACCTCCCACAGTTTCAGTATCAGTCTTAGTAAAAGAACTTAGGGCGTTCTTCAGATTTTAGTATATACAGGATTATCAGATATAGTCGTCCATGTTATCAGTTGCAGTATCAGTCATGACAGTTATCAGTAAACCATATATTAGCTTACAGGTCAAGCTATCACGTATTCACGGTCCCAGTTTCTATATATGTGTTTTTGCACTCCCACGTTCATATTAGTCAGTCAGTGTTGTTCATGCATGAAACCCTTTATGTTCAGACTACCTTCCTCGTATAATCAGTACTCCAGTTGTAATGACGCATTTGTGCTATGGTGCTTTTTTTCATGTTACACCGTAGGTTCTGAGACACGAGCTCCAGCCTAGCAGTAGCGGTAGTATTCCAGTCGCAAAGACACAGTGAGTCCTCATTGATTCGAGGACAATATGATTTGATAGATTTATTTATTTCTTTAGTTCAGTTTTACGGAGTTAGTTGGAGACATGTTCCTTCAACTCCTTATTTAGATAGTTTAGAGGCTTTCAGATTTATGTTCAGATTTACGTTCAAACTTAGCTTTCAGATTGAGTTGTTTTGGGTATTTTCACCCACATGGTTTTATTCAGTTGAACCTTATGGCCTTACAGTTTTATGTATTTCACATTATTATATCATGATTTGTAGTATACAGGTACAGATATCAGTCATGGGTTAGCTTGTGGTCCCTCGGGGTCATAAGCACTGTGTATCATTCTGATTCAGCGTATTGGGGTGTTACAAACTTGGTATCAGATCCTAAGGTTCAATAGAGTCCTAGGAAGTCTAAAAGCCGCATCTAGTAGAGTCTTGTACATGGGTGTGTTGCGCGCCACATTTATGTACAGGAGGCTATAAGATGTTTTAGGAATAGTCCCCTTTATTCAGTATTCATGTCATGCTAGTGAGCATAATCACAAGTTAAACTCTCAGTCTAATCCATTCTTCTCTTATTCCAGACCATGGCCCTAAAGAAAAGAAACCAGCCAGCTCCTCAGCCCGAAGATCCTTAGGGCGAACATGTTTCCCATGTGGAGTTTAGAGCCGTATTTACCACACTTGCTCAGTCCGTGGCTGCACGGAATGAATGTACACCAGTCATTCCGTCCAATCCAGTGGCCAATACCAAAGCATCTAGGTTTCGGGACTTCACCCGTATGAACCCTCCATCTTTCCATGGGTCTAAGTCTGATGAGGACCCTCAAGAATTCATTGACCAAATCTAGAAGGTCATTAACATCATGGGTATTACTTCTATTGAGAGTGCTGAGTTATCCGCCTACCAGTTACAAGATGTTTCTCACGATTGGTACAAACAGTGGAAGTCTAAGAAGTTAGATGATGCAGGCCCTATCGAGTGGGAGGAATTTTTCACGGCCTTCTTAGACAGATTCTTTCTTCGAGAGCTGAGGGAAGCCAAAGTTCTTGAGTTCATCAACCTCAGGCAGGGGAATATGACAGTTAGGGAGTATTCTCTCAGATTTACTCAGCTATCCAGGTATGCTCCTCATATGGTTGCAGACAATAGGGCTAAGATGAGCAGGTTCGTGTCAGGGGTCAACGATAGCATGGTAAATGAGTGTAGGTCTGCGATTCTAATTGGTGATATGACCTTAGCCAGACTCATGACCCATGCCCACAAAGTAGAAGAGCAGAAGTTTAAGACTAGTGAGAGGCAGAACAAGGGAGCAAGGTCAGGTAATTTCAACTTTGCTTACCCCAAGTCAGATGGAGGAAACCGTTCATAGTTTCACTCTAAGTCAGCCATTCCAGCTTCTTCCTCTACCAGCACTCTAGTGCTGAAGTTCATAGATGGCAATAGAGACAAAGCGCCAGGTTATAAATCTCAAGGCAGTGTTAGCAGTTCCCGAACGAATCCTCTTTGTCAAAATTATGGTAAGATCCACAAAGGCATTTGTAGAGTCCGTAGTGATGTCTGTTTTGGTTGTGGCAAGCTAGGATACAGGATTAGGGAGTGTCTGCAGTCAAGTCTTCAGGGTCAGCAAAATCATTCTGCAGCTTAGTCTTGTCGTCCAAACCAGCAGGGTGACATTTCCAGTGTTACCAGTGGGCAACGCCCAAACAGACTCTATGCACTTCAGTCCCGGCAGGATTAGGAAAATTCTTCTGATGTAGTTACTGGTATGGTATAGATTTTCCATGTTCATGTTTATACTTTGCTAGACCCAGGTGCATCTTTGTCTTTTGTTACTCCATACATAGCAGGCGATTTTGGAATCAGTCCCAAAATTCTAGAAGAGCCCTTTTTAGTCTCTACCCCAGTGGTTAAAACCATCATAGCTCAGTGGGTATACAGGAACTGCCCGATTATGATATCTCAGAAATCCACACCAGCAGATTTAGTAGAGTTAGAGATGACTGATTTTGATGTCATTCTCGGTATAGATTTGCTTCATTCCTGCTATGCCACAGTCGACTGCAAAAATAGGATAGTTTAGTTTCAGTTCTCTAATGAGCCCGTCCTAGAGTGGAAGGGTAGCATTTCAGCGTTCAGGGGTCAACTTATTTCCTACCTTCGGGCAAGGAAAATGATTTCTAAGGGGTGTGTGTATCATCTCGTGCATATTAAAGATTCCAGTTCTGAATCTCCCAGCCTCGAAACAGTCCCTGTTGTTAATGAATACTCAGATGTCTTTCCCGAAGATCTTCCACGCATTCCTCCCGAAAGGGAAATAGACTTCGGCATAGACCTTCTTCCGGATACTTAACCTATCAGGAGTTTCTTGGGTTTGGCTGGCTATTACAGATGGTTTGTCAAGGGATTTTATTCTATTGCATCCCCCATATCCAGATTGACTCAGAAGAAGATTAAGTTTCAGTGGTCAGATTCATGCGAGAAGAGCTTTCAAGAGTTGAAGACTCGACTCACCTCATCTCCAGTTCTAGCTTTTCCAGATGGTTCAGATGGTTTTGTAGTCTATTGTGATGTATCCAGAGTGGGTTTAGGTTGTGTCCTCATGCAGCATGGTAAGTTCATAGCCTACGCCTCCATATAGTTAAAGCCACATGAGAAGAATTATCCTACTCATGATCTTGAGTTAGCAGCGGTAGTTTTTTCCTTGAAGATTTGGAGGCATTATCTCTATGGAGTTCATGTAGATGTCTTCACAGACCATAAAATCCTCCAGTATATCTTTTCCCAGAAAGCTCTCAATCTTCGCCAGAGAAGGTAGTTAGAGCTCTTGAAGGATTATGACATGAGTGTTCTTTATCATTCGGGCAAGGCCAATGTTGTGGACGACACTCTCAGTAGACTCCATATGGGTATTATTTCTCACGTTGAGGGTAGCAAGAAAAAGATGGCTCAGGAGATCCATCAGCTTGCCAGACTAGGCATTTGCTTAGTCGATTCTTCATAGGGTGGTGTATGTGTTCATAGTAGTTCAGAGTCATCTCTAGTTTCTGAGGTGAAAGAGAAACAAGACAGGGATCCTAGCCTTGTCAAGCTCAAGGAGTCAGTTCAAAATCAGAAAGTCTAGGTTTTCTCCCAAGGGAGAGATGGTGTTCTTCGTTGTCAGGGTCCTCTATGTGTTCCAGGTGTAGATGAATTGAGGCAGCGAATTCTTGCATAAGCGCATGGTACGCAATACTCTATTCATCCAGGAGCCACTAAGATATACCGCGACATACGGGAGATATATTGGTGGAGTGGGATAAAGAGAGATGTTACAGAGTTTGTGGCTAAGTGCTCTACATGTCAGCAGTTTAAGATAGAGCATCAAAAACCTAGTGGATCCATGCAAGAGTTCACCATTCAAACTTAGAAGTGGGAATAAGTGAACATGGACTTCATGACGGGTTTGCCTAGAACTCATCATCAGCATGATTCATTCTGGGTCATTATAGATAGAATGACCAAGTCAACTCATTTCCTTCCTATTCATACTTCTTATTCCACAGAGGGTTATGCCAAACTCTATATCAGGGAGTTATTCAGGTTACACGGTGTTCCACTATCTATCATCTCAGACAGAGGTACCCAGTTCACCTCTCACTTTTGGAAAGCATTCCAAAAGTGTCTCGGTACCCAAGTCCATCTCAGCACAGCGTTTCATCCTCAGACAGATGGTCAAGCAGAGAGGACCATTCAAACTCTTGAAGATATGCTAAGGGCGTGTGCAATTGACTTCAAGGGAACTTGGGATGACCACTTTCTTTTGATTGAGTTTGTATACAACAATAGCTATCATTCTAGTATTCAGTTGGCTCCATTCGAAGCTCTCTATGGTAGGAGATGTTGATCTCCGATTGGTTGGTTCGAAGATAGTGAGGCCTCAGTCATAGGTCCTGACTTAGTATTTGACGCCTTAGAGAAAGTTCAGTTGATCAGAGAGAGACTCCGGTCTTCTCAGAGCCGACAGAAGTCCTATGCAGATGTTCGTAGAAAGGGTCTCGAGTTCGAGGTCAATGACTATCTCTATCTTAAGATCTCTCCCATAAAGGGAGTTAAGAGGTTTGGCAATAAAGGGAAACTCATTCCCCGGTATGTCGGTCCCTTCAGAATTCTCTGTCGCTTCGGCAAGGTAGCTTATGAGCTTGAGTTACCTTCTGATCTAGCCTCAGTCCATACAGTCTTCCATGTCTCTTTGCTCAAGAAATGCATAGTTGACCCAGCAGTTGTTGTCCCTATTCAGAGCATCGACATTCAGAATAGGCTCTCTTATGAAGAGATTCCAGTCGAAATATTAGATTATCAGACTCATAGATTGAGGAACAAAGACGTCCCTATAGTCAAGGTTCTTTGGCAAAATTAGTCTCATGAGGGAGCTACTTGGGAAGCAGAAGCAGATATGCGTACCAAGTATCCTCACCTCTTCCCCACCAATTCAGATCAAGCTCAAGGTAACAGTTCTCCTTAAGCTTATTCAGTTTCATGATCATGTTTCCATTATAAACTTGGTACCTATTAACCGTTTCATACTCAGTCATGCATTCATGTATCAAGTTATCCGTGCATCAGATATGCACGAGTTTAGTATGTTTAGCATGTCAGTCATGAGATCAAGTTTCAATTCTTCATGTTCAGTTCAGGTTCTATAGTCTTGTATGCCTTCTCAGTAAATTCTCATTCGAGGATAAATGTTCCCAAGGGGGAGATATTGTAATACCCCGCATGTTTCTAAGCTAGGAGGTGAATAAGTTTTCCTACGTATGAAACCTCATATCTTGTGAGTAGCATTTTAGTGCATAACATACAATGAATATCCTAGAAATAAGATATCTTGCGATGTCTTAAGCATGCTCATATGAGTCGCTTAGAGAGATGCAAGCTAAGAGTTTTTGAATCCATCAAGTTTTAGTGTTTGATTTTGTAAGGGTCATATTTGAACGAGTATAACTCGATATTAATGTGGTATTTTGGCTAATTTAGACCCACCAAATTGTAGAGAATCGAATTAGCTTTCTAACGATACCAATTTCGCCTTAATTAAATACCCGAACGAAAAGTTATGCCCATTTTCATGAGTGACAGTAAGGTAGGCGATTGGTTAGGTGCCGCCCAACCAAATATAGGCGATTGGTTAGGCGCCTACCAACCTAGATTGGGCAATTACTTGGGCGCCGCCTAAGTCAGTTCCAGGTGCCAAAAATACTCCGTTTTGAGTTATTTTAAGGGTAATTAAGTCTTTTAACACTCCTTACACTTCCCTAAACTTAAACCTATGAAATATATAGCTTCTAAACATATTACAACCCTATTATCATCTCAAAGATCATCATCCAGGAGAACTTAAATAGAAAAACAACTAGGGGTGCATAATTAAGCTTGAAGATCCGATTTCAAGGAAATTCCTCCGTCAATCATCAAGAATCTTCCTTCTAAGGTATGCGTGAGTTGATTTATGGACTCCTTTCATCCATGAAGCTCAAGAACCATCTTCTAAATTATGTATTATGATGTTTGTGTTATTAGTGGTTGATGTTCATGTGGTTGGAGTTTGATGATGCCTAAGATGGGATCTTTGTATTTTTTGTGTGAGGATATGGTGGTATTTAACGTATAAACATGTGAAATTGGTGGTTGAATGTTTGAAATCTTGATGAATCCACCTATGCCTAAGATGGAATGTAAGGTGTTTGTGGAAATACCTAAGGGAAAAGAAATCATGCTTTTATGACATAATAAGCCCTAAATGACTATTCCATGTTCTAAGTTTATGTTCAACGTGATCCCCATGCTATTGTATTGAATTGAAGATGTTATATGAGATACTCATGATATTGTTTTGATATGGAACGACCATGTTATTGAAGCCATGCAAGTATATACATGTTGTGTGCATTCCCGATCATGTGATAGTTTGTTGAGAATCATTCTTATTATGAAATCTTTACTTATGATATTGTGAATTGTGGACTCAAATCTTATGATCAAGTCATGTCATGTGTGTTAGTTTCCTTCTATCGAGTCCTGGGGGTATTCGTACCCAAAAACTATAGCTGTGTGCCTAGATCCATGTCATGTTTCAAGATATCTGAACTCAAGCTATGATTCCATAGACTTCAGTCAGTCATGTGACTCAAGAAAACCTCATGATCTCAGTCAGTTGTCAAATATTAGTAAAATTCTGCCAGTCAACGGAATTCAGTAAGATTAAGTCATGTATAGTCAGTTATTCATGTCCAGTCCCTCCAGATGGGAGTAGAGATTAGCACCGAGTGAACCCAAGGATGGGAACTCACCCGCCAGTTCAGGGTGTGATTCTTAGTTGTCATCCTTGTGTTCCAGAACTACATAGCTAGCATAGGTTGATACATCTTAACCATTCATATTAGGGTTGATGAGGTGGCTTAACCCGTCAGTTTAGGGTTTCCACCATTCTCATTGAGTACCTGCCAGATAAGGGTCACTCACAGGTTGTCCTTACCCGTGGTACGATATTGACACCCCTCTAGTCGGGGCAGAGATTGGACCCCAGCTTAGCCATAACGGCATACATTGGGCATGCCGGTTAAACACTACCTCCCATAGTTTCAGTATCAGTCCCAGTAAAAGAACTCAGGGCGTTTTTCAGATTTCAGTATATACGGGACTGTCAGATACAGTCGTCCATGTTATCTGTTGCAGTATCTGTCATGATAGTTATCAGTAAACCATATATTAGATTACAGGTCATTCTATCACGTATTCATGGTTTCAGTTTCTATATATGTGTGTTTGCACTCCCACGTTCATATTAGTCAGTCAGTGTTGTTCATGCATTAAACCCTTCATGTGTGAGTGAGTTTCCTTGTTATATTCCAAGTATGCATATTGATGTCTAGCACTTGCTTGTTGTGTGTGCAAACTGAAATAACTAATGTTTGATTTAGTAGATTATATAGGCATTTATTTGATATCCATGTTTATACCCTCTTTATTTATCCTTTTAGCATGACCTTAGTTATCCCCGTTGAGCCTTCAGGCTATTCTTTGGTCGCCTTATGTGTAATCTTGTTCCCCATTAAAAATGAGTTGCATGCTCTTTTTTGCTATTGCAGTAAACTAGTATGTCATCAATTAAAATAATAATGAATGAATCCAAGAATTCCATAAAGACCAGTTCATCAGAATCATAATAGTAGCTAGGGTTAAGCCAAAAGTCATGCCCATAATGAATTTACAAAGTATTCTTTGGGATGCCCTCTTCCTAAATCTTGAGTTGATGATAACCTAACCTCATTGAAATTTTGAGAATATTGTAGCTCCTTACAACTATTCAAATATGTCATCTATCCTAGGAAATGATAGTTGTTTCAAATAGTGATAAAATCCAAAAGACCACAAGACTATTCATTAAAACCCAAGGACGGGAGTTGCAAGTCCTTCAAGGATTATTTATGAAGATGGAAGCACTTGATCATGATTTAAGACCCTCCAAAGAATGTCACATCATCATGAATATCTTGGGAACAAAATAAGGATTAAATGACATTCTGCCAAGAGTTTATGGCATAGTTGACAATATGTCAACCAATTGACAACTAAGTTAATGAGCTGTCTAAAGTTGATGACATAGTTGACAAGCTATCAACCTATTGACAACTAAGTTAACAGGATTGAATGTTGGGTTGACGACTTGATTGATGGGTTGTCAAATTGTTGACGGCCTAAGTTGTCAACTAAAGTTCATCCATTAAGGTTCTTTTAAAACAATTTCTTGGGACATTTTTGCTCCTTGTAATAGACTACAAATAGAAACTTCTAGGGTTATTTTCCATCTTTATACTTTGAAAATAGAATGAACTTTGCACTTGAGAGCGTGATAGTGAACTTGTATTGAATTCTTGTTTAGAAATAGGGGTTTCGAAGGTGTTGTCTTAATTCCTTCTATTCTCTTCATTCAATCTATTATCTTCTATCTTACGTTGTTTCCCTATAATTTCTATAGTTAGATTCTTATTTTTGTAATTAGAATTGTATCATTCGGTATCAAACCCGAGCTTGATTTTGTACCCATAAGTCAATCTTGGGTCATGTTATATTGAAAAATCAAAAAATCACAATAAAATTACTATTCATGTTTTTGGGTTTAGTTCAAATTTTAAGTATTTGATTATTTGTTTTCTTATGCTTCTAGTGCTAGAATAGTGTTCCCTACTGTTGTTTGAGTCGTTATCAAAAAATTTGAGCTTAATTCAACAAGTGGTGAGTAACCCACCATTGTTGAAGCTTGAGTATAAAGATATTTCAAATGGATTCTTAAATCTGAAAAAAATTATAGGTGAGTTTTGAAGTGTAAAAACTATTGGGATTTGTCCAGGAGCTTGAAAAGAGTTTGGGTTTCAAATTTTATCGAATTCCAAGATCTTTTTCTAGATGGTCAAAAATTGATTTTTATTTTAGTTCTTCATATCTTGTTGAAGAAAAAGCTACAAAAGTAAGGGTTTAATCCAAAAGAATTGAAGAAAAGGGATTTGTACTTATTTATGCTAAAGAATATTCCAAAAAGGATAAGTACTAGAAGAAGTAGGCAAGAGGAATCAAGTGATAAACAATTGGTGTCAATAGAAAAGGGATTTGTACTTATTTATGCTAAAGAATATTCCAAAAAGGATAAGTACTAGAAGAAGTAGGCAAGAGGAATCAAGTGATAAACAATTTGTGTCAATCCCTGAAGATGTTCATAGGCTATAAAATTAATGATGGGTTGTGAACTTAGTCTTCAACTGAAGAAGCCTCAACACCTATTTTGCCTAAGGTTAACCTGGAAGGTTGACAGGTTGTCAACTTAGTCTTCCACTCTGGAAGCTTCAACCCCTATTCTGCGTAATAATTTACATTCCTAGTTTAATTTTTTTGATTCCTAATAATTTTTACTTGATTCTAACACTAATTAAAAACTAGTAATCAACCTACTTAGTTGTGAATTAGTTCTTGAGTTCATTTCTTTCTTTGTCCTAATTATATGAGTACATTTATTGTTTCAATGGTGTCGTAACTTCTTGGCTCAACTCTGTACGAGATTTCTTTGAGTATTTCAAAAAAGTATCCATTCCGGAAAAGTGTAGACATAAATACCTTAAATCTCATCGGAGTGTAAACAAACAATCATCACTTGTATATCAAAGTGTGAGGCATCAAAATGGGTGTAGACTTGTGAGGTTAATTCTTTAACGCTAACTTTTTGATTGTTTTTACTACTTTCTTTTTTAATAGGTACAATTTCTATGAAATGTGAAACATCATAACCATGGCTAATAGCACCTCATATTCTATCTTAGCTATCCTTGAAGATCTCAACCATAAATTTAATCTTTGGATGCCAAGGTAGGGTGACTTCAAGATAAGATGGGATCGATTAAAAGAGATGTGTCTACTATGGGTGAGAGAATATATAGCATGGAAGGTCGAATAACCTCCACCCTGTCCATTCCCTAAAACTACTAGGTTTCTTCAAGCAAACATGCTAAAAATACATCCTTTACCATTTCCCCAGAAACCCTTCACCAAATGCTCAATGTACAAAGTCCAATACAAGATTCAACTATCGAAACCACAACATATCCACAAAACTGAGATCTCATTCAACCACTCCAACCTCAATTAAACTAAACAAAACAAGAAGAAACAATAAACTAAATACCCTAACCTCTACTAAACAAAATTCCTCCATTCCAAGCACCACTTAAGCAAAACTAACCTACCCAAATATACAAGTAATATAGGGAGGAACAACAAGAGGAGTTTGACCATTCGATGAAGTCGGCACATAGGTAGGTGAGACGATACATAGACCAATAGGTCAAGGAGGATATCGAGGTCAGGAAGAAGATTTTGTTTGGCACCTAATAGTGCAGGAAATGGGAAACCACCCCAAGCTTAAGATTAATGAAACCAACATGATCATAATAAAAGAGGAATTTTGAGAAACCACCCCAACGTTATGATCAAGGGTGCCAATAAGGTAATACGGATCAAGATATGAGCATCGTTTTAATCAAGATTAATCATCCAACCTTTAAATGCAAGAGTGATATTAAGGATTACCTTACACAAGAATCAATGTGTTAAAGGATTTTCCAAGTCAATGATCTCACCAATGAGAAGAAAAGCTTCTATACCATAGCACATTTTGAAGAGTTGCCACTACATGAAGAGATTATGCTAAGAGTTTCGAAATATGTTGAATAATGGACAACTGCCTCCATGGTATAACTTAAAGGTACATATGACACAAAGGTTTGTACAGAGAAGGTATAGACACAAGTTACTTCTCAAGATATACAACCTTATAAAATTAACAAAGAGTGTCTTAGCCTACTATGATGAATTCCAGCAATTGTTATTGAATCTCGAGTACCAAGAGAATGAGAACCATGTTGTCATACATTTCAAGGTTGGGTTTAACAAAGAGATATACTCATGTATGACTATCCACAAGTTTGAAATCGTAGATGAACTTTTCTTAGATACCTTAGAGATTTAGAGGGATATCAAGGAGAGAGTAAGTTATAAACCAAAGGGCAACTACTCTACCAATTCATGGAGTAAGAAAAAATAGGTAGATCAATATTCATCGTGATGGAACAAAAAGAAGAAATCTAATAAGTCTTATAAGAATCCTATAGAGAAGACCACATCAAAATATTCACCGAGGAATAATTGTTAAAAACATCCTACTCTAAATACTAAATGTTTTCAATGTTTTAAATGCCAAAGATGGGGACATAAAGCAAGTGAATGTCCTAACCAAGGAAATATGATCCTTAGGGAAAGTAAATTGTATTAAATTGGAGAAAATAAGGGATTGGAAGATAAGAAAGATTAAAAAGACCAAGAAGGAGAAGGTCCAAAGAAGAAGAGCAAGTAGAGAAATATAGTGAAGATTCTTGGCCTCAGGATGGAGAGTTTGAGGTTCCTAACTTTTTCGTGAGGCATGCAATGATTACTAAACAAATAGTTGATCATAATTAAAGGAAAAAATACTTCCATACTAAATGTCTTATCAGGAACAATTTGTGCTTTTGAATCAATGATAGTAGGAGTCGTGCTAATATGGCTAGTGTTACTTCGGTTGATTTCTTGAAGTTACCTATACTAAATATTTCACACGATACAAGATTCAATGGTTAAATGAATGTGGAGAGTTAAAGGTGACTAGACAAGTGATGATACCATTAAAAGTTAAAAATAATCATCATGAGGTGCATTGTGATGTGATATCTATATAAGCTTGTCATCTCTTACTTAGGTTGCCATAGAAATATGATCGTTCAACCAAATATGATTGGAGGACCACCCAATATTCTCTTGAGTTGAATTGTCAAAAATTCACTCTTCATCCACTTTTACCATCCTAAGAGAATGAGGGTCACCAAAAGTTGAGAGAATTAAAAGGTAAGGGTAAGAAGCAAGGTGATAAAGAGGAACAAACCAAGGAGGGGGGTAAAAAAAAGGAGAAGAGGAGGTTGCAAGAGAAGAGTCCATTTGTAATGTTGTCTAGGAACAAAGATATTTTAATGAGCATGATGATAAAACACCGATGCTCTTCCTAGACCATTCTTTTCGTGATAACAACTCTACTTCTTCTGTGCTCTATTCTATTTCCATTGTTTTATAGGATTACGAAGATGTGCTCCGAAAAGAGCTTTCCCAAGGATTACCCCCACTTTGGATAATTGAGCATCAAATTTATTTTGTGTTGGGTTTTCAATTGCCCAACAAACCGGTATACCATTGTAATCCGTTGACACGAAGGAGTCTTAAGGAAAGTTGAGGAACTCCTCAACAAGGTATGTATCAAAGAGAGAATGATTCCATGGTTTGTATCAGTGTTTCTAGTGCAAGATAAAGATAGTACATGGCGTATGTGTGTTGATTGTTGAGGTATCAATAAATTAATGGTAAAGTATCACCTCCTATTTTCATATTTGGATAATATGCTTGATGAATTTAATGATTCTTGCATGTTTTCTAAGATAGATCATAGTAGAGGTACCACCAAATTTTGATGGAACTGAGTGATGAGTGGAATACTACATCTAAGACCAAATCATATCTATATGAATTGATGATCATCCCTTTTGGCCTCACCAACACTCCTAGTACCTTCATTCTATAAAATAGTTCATATGGAAGTTTGTTGTGGTATACTTTAATAATGTCCTAGTTTATAGAAAATCCCATGAAAATCATGTCTAACATTTGCACAATGTTTTTGAAGTACTTATAAAAGAGAAGTTGTATGTTAATATTTAAAAGTGTTCTTTTGGTATGAATGAAATAGTGTTCTTAGGAATTATTCTGAGCTCAAGAGGAGTTGATATGTATGAATATACAATAGAAGTCATCAAGAATTGACCAACTCTGAAATCCATTGGTAAAGTACAAAGCTTCAATTAGCTAGTTTTTATAGGCAATTTGTCAAAGAATTTAGTACCATCGTCTCTCCCTTGACTGAGGTGATTCATAATGATAAACTTTTTAAATGGGGTGATGAGCAAGCCAATGTATTTGAAAAGTTGAAGGCTATGCTTAACTGTGCCCCCATGTTGTAATTACCCAACTTTGATAAAATGTTTGAGAATAAATATGATTCTAGTATGGTAGGCATAAGCTCTATCTTAATGCAAGACCATAAGCCCATTGCCTATTTTAGTGAAAAAGTCAAAGGGTCAATCTTAAATTATTCCACCAATGACTTACAGTTGTATGCCTTGGTTAGCGCATTAGGTATTTGGCAATATTACTTGTGGACCAAGGAGTTTGTGATCCAAACCGACCATGAGTTATTAATACACCTCTGAGCCCAAGATAAATTAAGTAAATAGCATGACAAGTGGTTTGAGTTTTAGAGGCTTTCCTTTATGTAACTCAATACAAAAAGGGAAAGTAAAATGTGGTATCTGATTCCTTGTCTAGGAAACATGTTCTTAACTTTGCATTGTATCCTAAACTAATGGGTTTCAAGAGTCTAAAGTCAGCATTCCTCCAGGACCTAAAGTTTGCTCAAATCTACCCAAAACTGTTGCGGTAGGGAGAGGTGGATGAGGGATAGAACATCTATACCCTACTCCAATTTTGATGGTTTCTTGTTCAAGGGAAGGAGGTTATGTGTTCCCTATAGACCATAGATATAATTGTTTGTAAGAAAGGCATACGATGGTGATATGATGGGTCACTTTGGAACTGACAAGGTTTTAGCATCCTAGAGGAATAATTCTATTATACTGAAATGAATCAAGATATTGCGACAATTTGTTGTCAATGCATGGATTGTAAAAGTTCAAAATCCCGCCTTCTCCCTCAAGGACCATATACCCCACTACCCACTCCTGATGCCAATGGTTTAACAACTATATGGATTTTTTTTTGGTTTTGCAAAGGACAAGGAGGGTTAAGGGGTAACACCGTATATTCTGTGTGTACTACTCATATGACCCTTGATATAGCTTTATGGGATAGGTGATAGACTCGGTACCTTATGTGATTAGTAATTTTATGATAGGTTTGAAGGAATTTACCACACATTTAAATGTGGTACGATCAAGTTACAATTGATTAAAGTATTTAAACTTGGGACCGTAAGTAGGTATTTAAGTCTAAAGGTTGAAACAACCAAGGCTACATAATTTTTAAATTTAACTAAAGGTATTTTGATTTAAAAATGGAATATAATACTAAGGTGATTTCTTGACTTATTTAAGCTAGTAGGTGAGTCACCTACTTGATCTATATGGACCAATTTAATAGGTCCATGACCAATGGACCATATTTAGGGCCTATACTAAAGAGCTAATTTAAGGCACAAACTAAGTAAAATAAATGTTGAAGAGAATGGGCAGCCCAACACAAAAATATATCCCTAAGCCCACTAAGTTAAAGGCCCATTTAGACATGAATAAAGCAAGTAGGTGCATCACCTACTTTGACCTTTTGACCAACCTATGAACTATGTAGGTGCATACCCTACTAAGGATCCCTTGACAAACTTATTGGTCTAAGTACACTACCACCTACTTTAATTTTTTTTTACCCAAATTAATTGAGGGAAATGAAGAAGAATAGACAGCCAATGCCCAATAATTTTAGATCGACAAAGGCCCAAGTATAATGTGGAAGTGGTGTATCACCTACTTGACAAACTATGTCCAAAAAAATGGACATTAAAATCGGCCAAGACCAGCTGTCTTTAAGGGGATTGAAACCACCTCAATTAACCCATATTAACTTAGACAAAAAGCCAGCTTTCTTAGGGTTTTATATCTTTCTCTCTCTTAGCTATTCAACATCCCTATAATTCCACTAGGATTCTTGGTATTTACCTTCCTTAAAACATAAAGGATATTGAACAAATCATGAGCCTATCTTATGTATACTATGAGAATTATGTTATCTATGATAAATTGTAAGACAACCCTTGGAAAGTTTGGCAGTCCCATTGTTCATGATTATTAAGAGATTTCTCTCTTCCCCTTTCGTTTGTGTGTGAAGGAATCAAGATAATGAAGATTTTCATAAACTAAACCAGGGCCTAGTCATAATGGGTATATCAAGCCCACCGTAGGTTAGAGACCACCCCTTATCCTAACTTCCAGAGCATAATATAACAAACAATGGAATCCAAACAAAATAATAAATAAGATAGATGAATCAACTATAATCTAAGAGTCTAAACAATACAACCAATCATCCCAATACTATCCATGAAAGACAATAAAACTAGAAATACCAAAATAGGTTGGGACATGCCCTCGACCATGACTAAAGAGAATTCACAAATTCCAAAATAAGAAAAAAAAACTAATGAAATAGAAGGGGTTTCCGAAAGATGGAGGGTCACCACTTCACAACAACTCAACCAGCGTAGCACACCACCTAACGCTGCACGGGAGTAATAGAAAAGCTCCTGGAAACTACATCATAAAATGATGAAGCATCCAGGGATGGTCAGTGGGGAAAGCACTGGTATGTAACTTAGGAAAAAGTGAAAATAATGTCATTTCCAAAAACCAATCAAGACCACATGAATAAAATTTATATATATGTATAGGATGTCGGGATAGGGACAAGGTCCATGAATATGAGAGTTTAAAATATTAACCTAAATTGTTTAGCTCTCTCCATCTTAAAGGCCCTCATTGGCTAGATGGGATCGACTCCCCCTACCAAAAGGCCCCAGTGCATGTTAGCCGCACTTACCGAGGAAACCAAAGAAAGGCTTAAGATACCAAGGTGATGCCAAAAAAAAATATAAAGTGTGCACAAAGAACCGGTCACATAGACCTCTACATCAGAAAAAATGGTTTCTAATGTTGATCCCTCCCCCCACCTCTTCCTTGGGGTACTACACCTTTAAGATAAGCTGCACAATTCCCTTGAAACCCAAATTAAAATAGTTTACATATAACCCAATCATTAACCAATGAATCTTTATTAAAGGATTTTTCAACATGGAATCGTCATACCAATATTCTTGCAAGCCTATGTGATTATGCCAAACCAATCCATGTAACCATTACACTCCCAATTTCCAATAAAAATCCAAACCATGGCCACCAAGGGCCTTCAAAACATATTTTTGTCCATTTATCCTTTAATGCATTGCAGTGTTTTTAAAATATAAGTTAAATCGTGCGATTATCTAAATTCAAGATCAAATTTAAAAGGTAGGTTGAGGCTAATGCCATTACTAAGTAAAAAATCCAAAAATTTAGGAAACCCATGTCACCAATTCCAAACCTTACCATATTGCACAAACTAAGTCCAAAACTTCCAAACCCTACCATGTTGCACCAACTTAGTCCAAAATAAACTATTTATCAAGCATGAATAACAAATTTAAAATGTGGGAAAACAATCTATGTAATAATCAATCAATAGACCTCAAACCAAATTCAAACCCAAAAATTTAAGACATGAAGATTGAGTAAGTAAATGCCACAATATAAAAATACAAGTTAAAGATGAGTTATATGCCTGAAATATAGAGAAGTTGGAGAAGATTCAAACTTTTGAGCCTGATGTTAAATTCTTACAAAATCCTAGTATCTCTTTCCTTAGAAGTTAAAGAGGAAAAAGTAAGGTTTAATCTTGATAACTAATGGCAAAGGGGTCATTTAGGTGTTTTATGTCGTGGTAAAGAGTTTGAAGGGAGGAAAGACCAAAAATATCTAAATTAAAACATGCAGGAAAATCGTGTGAACAATCATCACAGCTTGGGTAATGATTTGTGTGGTCTAACCATGAGTCGTGGCCTAGAGTCATTACCCAAGGATCGACAACCTATTACATCACTGTTATAAGAATGGGTCTCTCATAGCAACTCATTGTATGTCGTATTGAGTCATCAGGAAGAATCGTGGTTAGGGGCTCATCTCGTGTATCCTTCTATTATGACAAAGAGTCCCTCCTAATGACTCTTTGTGTCTTACAACAGGTCATACCCTAGACTCATTGTCAAGGGACAAAAACCTGGGATTCTTTAATACTGTCATAATAAGTCCTCCTGATGACTCGTCATATTTGACAATGAGTTTTTGTCAAGGCCATTATCAATGAAAGTTCTAACATCACTTTAGCAACTTGGCTAATTCAATTATTCATCTCATGAAAGGTCTAGAGCCCAAGAATTTGGGGTGTTACATTATACCCCCGGGATATTCATCCCTAAATGATAATTCAGGGTACCCTTAGCATAATAAAGAAAGAATACAAATAGAATCCATGGATAAAATTAACGTGAGATAAAGGAAAATGAAAATCATACCTTAAGAACTTCCATCCATTGCTAGAAATAAGGATGGGTACTTGGCTTTCATATATTCTCCAAACTCCTATATAACTTCTCCAACTTTTGATTTCTTCACAACACTTTTACCACAGATGCATCATTAGTTCTCAATCTACAAACTTTTAAATCCATTATTTCAACTAGGACTTTCTCATAAGACAACGTATTTGAAACACCACCATCTTCAATAGGCACTATCAAAGAGGGATCACCCATGCATTTTTTTTAGAATAGACACATGGAAAATATGATGATTCGAGGCCAAACTAACTGGAAAATCTAATTCATAAGAGACATTCCCAATTCTCCTCACAAACTGATATGGACAAGCATAATGGGGACTGAGCTTCCCCTTCTTCCAAAATCTCATGTCTACTTTCATAGGAGAAACCTTCACGAATACCAAAGCACTAAACCTCAAACTCCAACTCCTTCTGCCCAACATCTAGATATGAATTTTGGCGACTTTGAGAAATATTAAGTCTTTCTCTAATCACTTTCACCATCTTCATGGCTTGGTAAAACAAGTCATAACCAAACAACATAGTCTCACTAACCTCAAACATCCACTAGGAGACCTACACCCTCTAACATAAAGATCCTTAAAAGAAGACTTCAAAATACTAGTATGATAATTGTTATTTTAAGCAAACACAATAAGATGCAAATGATCAATCCAACTTCACTTAAATCAATCACACGGGACCTAAGCATATACTCTAAAGTCTAAATAGTATGCTTCACTAGCCAATGTGTTTGAGGGTGGAAAGTGGTTCTAAGGTTGACCTTAGACCCCAAAACTCTCTAAAAAAGTGCCAAAAATTAGAATTGTATAACTCAATCTGAAGTGATGGACACCGACACTCCATGTAATTAACTATCTCCTTAATGAACAACTTAGCATAATCCTCTCTTGAGTAGTTAGTCCTCAAAAGCAGGAAATGAGCAGACTTAGTCATTCTATCTACAATGACCCAAATAGAATCATACTAATTACGAGATCATGGAAGACCCGTAACAAAGTCCATATTCATCATCTCCAACATTTATATGGGCAATGCTATCACTAACGATATTTGTCCCGCATATCACTAGGAAGATCGGGATCTTTAAAAGGGGCTTATAAATCTTTCATCTCAATTCATATTTATCCTATCCACGAGCAATCTGCATTTTTTATCTCTTATATTTTGCTTCACCGACATCTTACTGAGTTTCCCCCTCATTTTTTTTCCAAAAAGCAGCTCCACGATGGTAAAGTATCATCTTGTGTGTTGGATGAAATTATAATAGTAAAATTGAACCCTCGAATATGCTCAAAGATCTCAAAATTATCTTCCAGTTGGGGAGAGAATTCACAAAATTCTATTTCCATAGAGAATTGAATTGACCTTTTCCTTATATCGAGCAGAGAATCTAACTGAAATATTATTGTGGATATTCTGACCAAACAATGTGTCATTCCATGCCCTTGGAGAGGCTTTGCCATGCTAGGTCACTGATATCCTTTTTTGTCTTTATTTGACCCAAAGAATGGAATGGATCAAAACGACTTTCCTGTTGAAACCCTTTGTGCATGTATTAATTTCTAACCGCATGGAATCTCCATAGCTAATTTTCCATTTTTCATAAAAGGTGTTGTCTTTGGTACTACTATTATTTTACATGATCCAGGAACTTCTATAACATTAGCATGATTTGGTTTGAGCAATGGATCCTGAAGTGATACATCCTAGTAATGAAAATATAGTGGAAACATGAGTTGATCCATAATGAGTATTAGATTGAAGTTCTCTTAAAGAAAAGAATTTAAGTCCATATTTATCATCTCCAACATTCATATAGGCAACTCTATCTCTTGAGACATGCCACCATGCATCAAATGCTCTACCTTGACTTGTAGACAAACTTACACTTAGCAACAAAATTTGCCATATCTCTCTTCATATATTTCCACCAGTAGTTTTCCTTTCAGTAATAATACGTCTCAGTCGAACCTTGAGGAACTGTCTATCTAGACTAATGAACCTCAGTCAAAATTATTTACCTAATCCATTAAAAACAGGAATACACAATCTTTCTTGGTATATCAGAAAGCGATCTTCCCTAATCTTGAATACCATAACCTTTTAGTGAATCATATCATCCTTAATCTGCATAAGCATGGGATCCAATGCCTACTTCTCCTTCACCATAGCACCAAGAGATGATTTGGACACCACTTGAATAATCACTTCCCATCCTCAGAGTCCAAGAGATAGACTCCCAAGTCAGCCAACCTATGAATATCCCTCATCAACCCTCTTTTCTACTCATCCATGTGAAATAAGATCCCTATAAACAACCTGCTAATACCATCAGCAGCAACATTAGATTTACCTAGGTGCTAGTGAAGTCTCATGTAGTAATCCTTAAGTAACTCACGCCACCACCTCTGCCAAAGATACAATTCCTTCTGCATAAACACATATTGTCATAAATATCTACATACAACAATACAGACGATGGTGCTAAGTCATCAAAGCGAAATCCACGATCTCTAACTCTAAATCGTGAGTTGGGTAGTTCCTCACATGGACCTTAAGCTATCTGGAAGCATAGGATACAACCTTCCTATGTTACATCAATTCAAAACTTAGTCTCCTTATGGGATGCATCACTATACACAATAAAACACCTCAGTACTGTTTGGTAGGGTCAAAATAGGAGAAGAAGTCAACCTATCCTTCAATTTCTCAAAACTTCCCTCACAAGAATTAGACAATAAGAACCTAAACTTGTTTTGAGTTAACTTCGTCAGTAGAGCAGCAGTAGACGTGAAACACTTCACAAACCTCTTATATTACCTAGCTTAGCCCAAAAATCTCCTTATGCCAATTGGAGTCAGGGGTCTAGGTCTCTTTTTAACTACCTCAACTTTCTATATATCCACTGTGATCCCTTAACTAGAAGCAACATGCCCAAGAAAGGTCAGAATATTTAGCCAAAATTCATACTTAGAAAACTTAGAATTCAATTTTTGATCCCTTAGAGTCTGCAACACAATTCAGAAGTGATTGTTATAATCCTTCTCACTTTTGGAGTACACCAAGATGTCATCAATGACGACTATAAAAAAATCCAAAAACTATCTGAACACCCAATTCATAAGTTCCATGAAAGTAATCGTAGCATTGGTCAACCCAAAGGACATAACCAGAAGATCACAATAGACGTACTGGGTTCAGGAAGAAGTCTTAGGAGTATCAACCTCCCTAATTTAAAAAAGATGATATCCCAAATAAATATCAATCTTAGAGAAACACTTAGCACCATAAAGGTAATCGACAGTTCATCAATCCTATAAAGAGGATACTTATTTTTCACTGTAACCTTATTCAACTAATCATAGCCTATATACATCTGAGGAGACCTATCTTTATTTTGCAAAAAAAGTACAGGAGTACCCCACAAAAATACACTAGGACAGATTAAACCCTTATCTAGAAGATCCTTCAATTGCTCCTTTAGTTCCTTAGTTCAATCAGAACCACCTTATAATGAGGAATGGAAATGGGATGGGTATTCAATAGAAAATTGATCCCAAAATCTATTTCTGTATTGGAAGGAATTCTAGGAAGATCCTTAGGAAACACTTTAGGAAACTCATTAACCACAAGGATAGATTCCAGAGATAGACCCTCAAAATTCGAATCCTTAATCTAAACTAAATGATACAACACCATTTGAAAATCTATTTTTGAGCTCTAAGATATGAAAAAAAACTCTCTTTGGGAACTAAGGAACTCTCCTCCCATTCAATCATTGGTTTATAAGGAAAATAGAAACTAGCCTTTGGAGTCCTACAATCTAAAGAAGCACAGCGCAAATAAAGCCAATCCATTCTCAAGATAACATAAGATCTACCATGTCCAGCTTTATCAAATCCACTAATGTCTCCTAATGATGAACTGACACCATAAAACCCTTGCATATTCTTCTAGCAATAATAGAATCACCCACTAGAGTAGAAATAGAAAGGGGATATAAAATATTTGTAGGACAAAAACCAAAGTTTACAGCCACATAAGGGGTCACATAGGATAGGGTAGAACTCAGATAAAACAAACATTGAACATCATAGGAGAAAAGTTGTAACATACCAATGATAACATCTGAATATTCCAAAGATTCTTGGGGAGTAGCAAGTGCATAGACGTGATTCTATCCATTGCCTAAATTTGAAGTGGTTTCCTTAGGTGTAGCAGCCAAAGAAGTGGTGAGCGAGACCTTATTAGCTCCAGTGGTAACTTTAGCTATAGGATAATTTCTCTACGTAAGGCCAAGTTGACCTTAATTAAAACAAAAATTCCTCCCCTATTCATAGATAACATAGTGAAGTTGCCTATAAAATTGACATGAAGGGTAAGGTGGGGCTTACTAAGCTCCACTGGCTTGAGACTGGGCACCGTATGCTATAGGGCCCCTACTAGCCTAAAAACTATGATTACCTAAGGGATTAGGTTTAGGAGAACAAGCCAACAAATAAGAATCTCCCTAATGTTTCTTCTTAGTCCATTGCAACCTTGCATTCCAACACCAAACTGGAGATGTCCATATCATTGTTCAACATTGTAGCCTTGCATTCCAGTAGCAAGTCGTGAGACAATCCAGAATAAAAAAAATTTAGTTGATACCTCATACTAGATACCAACTCTGGAGCATAACGAGACAACTACAGAAATTTTAGTGCATACTCCTACACACTCATCTTTCCCTATTTCAATTTAACAAACTCTTTTACCTTAGCCTTCCTCGGCTCCTGAGGAGGAAGTGATCCAAAAAAGCACCTAAAAACTCTTCGCACACCGCTGTCTTATCATTATCACCCCTCATAGGATCCCACTCCTCATACCACAAGCAAGCCATATTTTTCAACTAATAGTAAGAAGAAAACTTCACACCCTTAGAATTAGTAGCATATAATACCCCAAAATTCTTTCCATCTCAATAATAAGCCCTTGAGGATCTTCCTCAACCTTAGATCCTATAAAAACTGGTGGATTTACCCATAAAAATAGGATAGCCTAGGTAACATAAGAAGAACTAACAACATAATTAGACCGATGATATTTTTAAGGCACCAGTTGAGCAATCATAGGAATAGGCTGGCAGAACTCTGCATTAGAGATATCTTCCAAAGGCATCTAGTCATGAGTATCACCAGCTCAAGAAGCCTAAGGAGGACTAATAAGGACTGGTAGAACCCTACATAGAGCAGTATAGTCAAGTGAAGGGACCCTAGATTGGGTTTGCTCCATAAACAAGGTGAGTTCCCTATACATCTTCCCCAGGGGGACAGGGGTTCCAATAGAGTTTCTACGAGCATAAAATCTTCGGGAAAACATGATCTAAAAGCAAGTAAGATAGAAGTAAGAGAAGATTCAAGGTAAATAGACTCTATAGCTCAAAATAGAGAAAGGGAAATATTCATAAATACCACGTATTCTTACCCTTATAAGTGTGGAATGCAACACACCCATAAAAAGGACTCTACAAATCTTGTCACGACCCAAACCAGGTCCTAGTCATGATGGTTGTCTCAATCCCATCATAGGTCGAAGACCACCCTTTTAGACTAAACTCTAAAGTGTAATTTAACAAATAATGGAAGCCAACAAAAATAGTAAATAAGATAGATGAATCAAATGAAATCTAAGAGTCTAAACAAGACAACCAATCATCTTAATTCTATCCATGGAAGACTCTAAAACAAATAAAATCAAAATAAGTTGGGACATTCCCCCGACCATGAAAAAATAAAATTCATAATTCCCAAAATATGTAAAGTAACCTAATAAAATGATAGGGCTTTTCGAATGAAGGATGCTCACCACTTCACAACAACTGAACTAATGTAACACACCACCTAATGTTGCATAGGAGTAACAAAAAAACCCTCAAACCCTGCATGATGAAACAATGCAGTATCCAGGTACAGTCAGTAGGAAAAAATTGGTATGTAACTAAGGGGAACGTTATAAATAATTCCATTCCCAAAAACTAGTCAAAACTACATCCATAATATTTATATATACATATATAAGATGTTGGTATAGGGAAATGGTCCATGAACATAAGATTTTAAAATATTAACCTGAACTATGTAGGTCACTCCGTCCTAAAGAGGCCCATGGGCTATATGGGTTTTTCCCCCGATCGGAAGGACCTAGTATGTGTTAGAACGTGTACTGAGGTAATACAGGAAAGTCTAAAGAGTCTAAGGTGATAGCCATCTAAAGAATAAAGTTTGCACCAATCCCTCAGTAACAAATACCCTACGTCAGCAAACATGGTTTCCAGTGTTTGTCCTCTTGGGATAACACTTTCACAGTGAGCTACACAATTCCCTTTAACAAATGAGTCTTTATTAAGAAATTTTCAAACATGGTATCATCATATAAATATGCTATAAAGATTATATAATCATGCCAAACCAATCCATATAACCATTAGACACCAAGTTCTATTTAAAATCCAAACCATGTCCACAAGGTCCTTCAAAAACCATATTTATCCATTTATCCTTTAATGTTATGCAATGTTTTGAAAATATAAATTAAATAATTAAATTATCCAAATTCAAAATATAATTTACAAGATGGGTTGAGGCTGATGCCATTACCAAGTCAAAAATCATTAATTCGGGAAATCAATGTCACCCATTCCAAACCCTACCATGTTGCACCAACTTAGTACAAAACGATCCATTTATCAAGCATGAACAACAAATTTAAAATATGGGAAAACAATCAAATAATAATCCATCAAAACCCTTCAAACCCAACAAATAAAATACATGAAGGTTGATTAAGTGAATTCCACAATGTACAAATACCAGTTATGGGTGAGCAACGTGCCTAAAATATTGAAGAATTTGAAGAGGATTAAAAGTTTGGAAACTAAAAGTTGAATTTCTTGTAAAACCCTAAAAGCTAAAGAGGAACAAGTAAGTTTTAATCTTTATAACAAAAGGAAAAGGGGTAATTTGGGTGTTTTTATATTATGGGAAAGAGTTTAAAGGGAGGAAAAGACCAAAAATACCCTAATTAAAATATTCAGGAAAATTTTGAGAAAAGACATCATGGAATGGGTAAATACTTGTGAGGTCTGAGCACGAGTCGTGGCCCAAAGTCATTACCTAAGGATCAACAACCTATTCCTTCACTATTATGATAGCAGGTCTCTCATAATGACTCTTTGTATGATATAAGGAGTCATCATGAATAATCGTGGTCAGGGGTTGAACTCTTGAGATTCCTTCTATTATGACAACTAGCCCCTCTTAACGACTCGTGTCTCAAAATGGGTTGTACCCTGGAATCATTGTCAGGGAACAAAGAATGAGCTTCCTTTCTACCATGGTAACGAGTCCTCCTAATGATTCATTATTTTTATCAACAAGTCATTGTTAGAGTAATTATCACTGACAGTTTTGGTATTTCTTTAGTAACTTGGCTAATTCAATTATTCATCTCTTGGAGGGTCTATATACCAAGAACTTGGGGTGTTAGAAAGAAATACACATTAAGAGAATAAACTACCAAAGAAATTAAGGTATGTCTATTGCCCATTTTTGCCCTTTTCCTATATACATATGTTGGTAAAGGATTGTTATATATTGTTGTTATGAACTCAAAGGATGGTGACTTCAATATTTGGTTTCTATATTAAAGGATATTTGGGGATGTTATAGAGATGTTTTATGTGTATACATTGGGGGATGCTTGGTTGATGTTAGGTAAAGGTGTGAATAATTTTTATAGAAAGGTAGAAGGAGGGTGTAGTTATACACAACTAAATTAGATGTTGTGTAAACTTACTGCCCACTCTACTTCATATACTTTTTGAGAGTACAATGAAAAAAAAATATTAGGGGGGACCTTATATAAATTTATATTGTATGTAGATGTGATTAGAGGAGAATGGGGTTGAAAGAATACCCTTGAATTAATTAATTATCATTTACTACCCGACTACTATTTTAGTGAGAGTAAATAGTGCAAATGTATAAATTATCTACTAATACTAGTTTATGATTCACTCAAATGTAGATTAATAATCTAAAAGGAAGACGCTTATTTTGTGTTCTATCAAAGTTGTGCTGGTATATAATCTTTCTTGATCCTATACTCTTTGGAATAAATCTAACTCATGTGTTACAAAGTAAGTTCTTAAGTGATTTTTCTTTCAATTGATACATAATGGTAGCATAGAACCACCAATGTGACTAACAACCTTATCCCAACTCCTTAGGGTGCAAAGTACCTTAAAATATGTTTGTGACTAAATCTGCACATTTGCTCTTCTAAGTACTAGCATGATAAAGATATTGTCAATAACAAGTTGTATGAGTTCTTCTTTTAGTCAAACATGGTCCATTGTGTTATTTAAGATCCTATGTGTTATATTTCCATTATTGTTGCTTCCTACATCATCGCTATTGCATCAAGCACATATTTATATATCTTTTACTTCTAGTCCAATGTTTCAAATACAATAATGTCATGACCACAAAAATATCAACTTTAAAAATAAAAACAATAATCTAATGTGATCTATATGTTCTTGGGTGGTATCACAGGGGTGGAAGGAATACCTAGCATTGGTCGACCCCTATATTATGAATGGTGTCCCAGCGGTGAAAGGAAATCCTCGCATGGGTCAATCCAGATTTATGTATTGATGAGGACCATATCCCAAGGGTTAAATACCTAGCATGGGTCATCCTCTTTTACCATAGACCATCTGGTCATTTGTACCATGCCTTACAATTTTATGAAGAAAAGAAAATTAAAGTAAAGGATGTAATATGCATTATTCCAAAAGTACAAGCAAAGGTGGTCCTTTATCCTTATCTATATAGTTATATATTAATATCTGATTTTATTAAGTGTTTATTGTACTACAGTCACTTTATGCTTTACATACTCAGTCATTATTTCCTACAAACGCCCCTTATGGGGGACACCATATTTCCTGTTGTAGGTACAGGTACCTGATACGCCCAAATTACACCTCTCTTATAAGAGAGTAAGCGGTCGTTATCAAATATATAACCCAACTAGGTTGGGGTCGAATCCCACAGGGAATATGGTGCTAATTAAGTTGTATGCAGATTAGTTGACTTTTAATCATTTGTTCCCATAAAACAATAGAGGGTTTGATTCAGATCACAAATTTATAGTTTCAGATTAACAAGATAAGAGATGTGTAGTATTTGAATCCAGAGAAATAGCAAGCTAGGGTTATGTCCACCTTGTAGTTTTCAATACTTTCTAACTATGGGCTTTACGAGTTCATACATGCATCATGCTTACAGAGAAATGTATTGTATTTAACAACATAATCCTAGTGTTTCTCAACCATCAAGGACTAATTCACTTCAGTTCTCTCGAATCAAAAGTGTTCACAAAAACAATACAAAATCTCCAAATAGTTAATCCTGTTAAGGCATTAACATATTAAATAGGGGTTGGAAATCATACTTTCTTGTCACTACTCTCTTTTCCAAACATCAACATTTCTATCGAACAAATTGTGTTTTAAGGCATATCCTTTATGTTTGCAACCACGAGAATCCAAGATAATCGAAGAGTGTACGGTGTAAAAAAAATCAATGCATAGTGAATTTAAAACCCAAAGTAATAGATTGTATGCTACAAGGCTTCCATAACCCTAACTAATAAACTTAGCTATTCATGAGTAAAATATAAATCACAATAGAAATATTCTTCAAACCAAAAAGTGAACCCAATTTTTGGTGGAGAAGAAGAAGTTGTGTTTCTCCCTTAGTGTTAAGCGACCACTCTCAGTGAAAAAATAATACCCAATTATCAATAATACGTGAATTTTCATCATTAAGTTGTTTTAATAACTTTTCCCTCATAATTTTCTTCTAAGTCCCTAGGCTAACTCTAAATGACAAATTAGTCTTTGGCATAGTTTTTAGACGCCACATTTGGTCCAGATCGCTACTATCTCTTGTGTCATTTGCCATCCTCATTCAATAGTGCCATTATGTCTCCATCTACCTCATTAAAGCCTAAAATCATAGTAATCACATCGATTAGCTCAATTACATAAAAGTAGAGTAAAAACATAAGAAACTAGGTACTTTGTTCTCCAAACATAGATAAAATATGGGTAAATTATGGTGCTTAGGCGTATAAATACACCCAAGATCACCACCCCACACTTATCCACTTATGCATACTACACAAGTCTTAACACCCATAATGCAAAAACAAGATGCTCAAGTAGGCTCACACAACAATTATGAACAAGTAGTAGATTCATGGATCATTACTAGAAACAACCTACCCTTAAGAATAGACTCATTAAGTTTGAAAATGTGTGCATACCATTTAATCAAAGAAATCATATAAACTACCCAACCTTCATCAACCATGTGCCCTCACAACAAGAAAGTTACCCATAATCAATCACTATCATGCAATTTCTAACAATATGGGTATAAGAATCAAGATACACTCACTCTCATAAAGAATTCTGAAATTACAACTGATGACCATATGCTTTCCCATAGTTTAATGCTCCACTAATATCAGAATGCTTAGATTAGGATCAAACAGGTCTTTTACCTGTTATAATACAGGCTAAGGGATGGGTACAAACTATTTTGGCCAGAAATAGTGACTATCTTCCCTAAGAGCTTAAAATACACTACATTATGCAACTAAGACCAATTTTTAACAACCAATTTACACCACTTTCATCTACCCATATCTTTTATTTTTACCCCATCTTATTAAACTCAACTAATAACACTATGGTGGGAGTATGCAACTCTTTCAAACATAAGGCATTTTGTTTCACCCATTTCACGTTACACACCCCTATGGTAGCCACCCTCAACTTAAGCAATTTTTCTTAGTTGAGGTGTACAATGTCCAAGAAGGACCAGGGCCAAAACAGGTTCATTGTAACATGTCCGGGATAAAATTTGGAACTTTTTCAACAATTTTCATTACTCCCAACCACATCAATTTTACATGCCAATAACTAGTCTTTGGGGAATCAATTCCACCTTTTCCTCTTATTGTCAAACTCTTAACTCAAATTGACTTTACATTAAAGCACTTAGGAGCTTTTGGATCAAATTACGGTCTATTAAAGAATGGGTTAGGCTACATATGAGGATAACAAAAGAACAAGCTAAAGGCTCAATGGGGCTAGCTAAGATAATGTGCAAAGGTAGGTCAAAAGAAGGCATGAACAATGGATGTCAAAGAAATGCCTAAATCATCTCCTAAACTCACAATTTTATTTCTCTTTACAAACACACCAGGAAAGTTCTAGCATCAGTTGCAATAAGAAATATACAACAGTCTTACACACTCATGGCATATGGTCAACTCAATTAGGAGCATTATAGATTCTTGACCCACCAATTAAATGAATTCAAATAAAACCAACAATCACAACAAGAGTTACAACTAGTGCCTAGGTGTTTCAAACATAATGATCTATCACATACTTATGCTATAATGTCATGTGATCCACAAGAACAGTTACATGCAAGCAAATGACTAATTTTCTCTTAAGACGGTTGCCATCCATCCATCATCGAGAAAAACACCTAATTATGACTAAATCAAACAAATATCTAACAAGGAACAAAATAACTAATCTTATCACAGATGTATACTAAGGAGAAGGTACTATTTTCTTACAAAACAAGTAGCAAAGTAACAAGATAAAGAACCTAGCTAGTAGTACTCCTCATCCACATTAGGAATCATTCCACCTACATTAAAATCATAATCGGAGCCATTTTTCCTATAGCCATCATATCATCCACGTCAGCCACATAGAATGAACTAACTTCAATTAAGATGGGGGTGGTGAAGTCACCACCCCATACTTCATTTGCCAGTATAAATGAATTAAGTGTTATTGTCGGGTAGTCAGACTTTGCCTACATACACTATGACATGGTGCACCAATATTAGTGACAATACAATTCACTCACTTCAATTCCCCCAATTCTATTTCAACAAAGCACTTTTTTGAACAAAATCATGCCCTACAACTTCAACAATATCAAGATATACAAAACACCATCACTTTCACATAATTTTAACACACCATGTTCAATAAAGTAAGATGTGAAATAATAGCTACACAACTACTATATTAGTCATGAAAGATTCAATCACTCGCAAAAGCTCAAAGAACTACAACAATGGTGTTTATCTTCCCAAGATATTCAAAATCCTTCTTTGACATAGCCATGGCAAGAATTTATTTCATAATCCTCAAGAAACCCATTAATAACTACAATATAAAGTCACAACACCTAAGGATTAAGAAAAAAAAACTTACCTTAAAGATGAAAGATTGAAGAAAGAGTGTGGATGTTTTTGGGTTTTGAATGTTTTGAAGAAGCTTGTGGGACAAAGAGTGTGTTGGAGGCAAGGTTTTGTGGTGAAATAAGAGATAATTTGGGGATTTAGTTGAAGTTGGAGTAGTTTGTGTCGCCTAATGGATAGCCAATGGTTAATTTTCCATCACAAAGATTAGCGCCTAAGGGAACCACTGTACGTACGCTTTATGTTAAGAGTCGCATACATCATCGCCTTACCATAAGTGTGTGTTGCCTAAAGTATCGCACAAGTAGACTTAGGTGTTGCATAGGCAGTCACTAACTTGAAACAGTGAGGGTATGTTTTTGGTCATGCAACACACAAGCTATCACCTAAACTAGGGTAGGAGCCGCCTAACTTAACACACAAGGAGACTTGAGTGCGCCTAAGATTCCATCTAAGTGAGACAGTGGCTTTATGCTAAGTACTAAGAGGCGCATAATTCATTGCCTAATCAAGATTAAGCACCACAAAAGGAATGACATGACTTAGGCAGTGACGAAGCCCACTCTATCTCTTAATTGAGGCATTAGGAAAGGTTTTTGGGGTCAGGTTAACATAATTTGTGGCACAACTCTAATACGAATCATGACTCGAGACTTAACAATTGACCACTCCAACTTACCAGAAATGTTCCCATTACTCCTAAACTTACCACAGTTGATATGGCTCAAATCCAAACCAAATTTGGTACCAATCACCTCCTTTGTACTTCATGCACCTACACTTAATCAAAAACAACTAAAAATGATTAGAAGGATGGGTTGCCTCCCACCAAGCGTCGTTGTTTTGGTCTTGGCTCGGCACTTATTTTTGTATTTTTAATTAACATGATAAATTGAAATTAAAATCATGGGTTGCCTCCCATGCAGCACCTGATTTAACATCGCATCATGACTCGATTATCTTGACTACTCAGACTTCATCAAGATACATCGATGATACCATTTTTACCTCATTTGTTGGATCAAGAAAATGCTTTATTCCTAGTCCAGCCACTTTGAAGTCACTCACATCCTTACTTACAAGTTTAACCAAACCAACTATGGTATCCATAGTAGACCTATCCTTAACTGGTATATCTCGCTCATCTTCATAGAATACATCAACAATCGAGAAGACACTCATCTACTTTTGTTGTTTCATGGACATACATTTTTCAAAACTAACTTCTTTCTCGTTGAGCCTAAATTTCAGTTCATTCAACTCCATGTCAACTAACACTCTCCCAGTTTCTAAGAATAACCTACCCAAAATTAAGGGTACTTCAAAGTTCACTTCACAATCAAGAATTACAAAGTCGGCAGGAAATATAAAATCAGTAACTTTTACAAGTACATCATGTAGAATCACAATCGGCCTTTTCACTGATCTATCTGCCATTAAAAATCACATATTGGTGGGCGTAGAATCTCCCAAACCCATTTTCTTGAAAAAAACTAATGGCATAAGATTTATACTCGCCCCAAGATCACAAAGGGCACTTTCAAACTTTGACGATCCAATCATACATGGAACAGTAAATTCTCCAGAATCAGCTTTCTTCTGCACAAGAGATCTTGTAGCAATAGAACTAAACTGATTAATATTGTCTACCATTTCATTTCTTACAGTACTTTTCTTCGTCAAAAGTCCTTTTATAAACTTAGCATATCTGGGAATCTATTCTAGTAATTCAACTAATGACACATTCATTGTCAACTGCTTCAATATAGACATGAATTTGCTAAACTTGCCGTCATCTTATTTTTTCTTTAATCATTATGGAAATGGAGGTGGTGGCCTTGGGATTTCAACTGTAGTAACTTCTACCTCCTTTTTTATGCCTTGCTCTGCATCACTAACATACTTCGGTTTTGGTGGTAGTTACAGTTTTCCACTCTTTTTTTCCAAACCTCCCAACTCAACAGTCACCAAGGAAGGTTCATCAACCATCTCCCAATCCATTTCGACCTCATCAGTATAAGAGAATGCTCCCAAATCTAGACTAGATAACATCTTACCACTCCTAGTGGTAATATCCATACACAATCTGTCAGTCCTTGAATTCTGAACTATATCACTTGGTAAAGTTCCACTCTTTGTTTGGTTGAATGTTGTGGATAATTGGCTCATCTGCTGCTCCAGTGATTTAATAGAGGTTGAGTGTGAATTTACCAGTTGACTCATGGAAGATAAGCCACTCTTCATAGTAGTCACCCCAGAATTAGTCACCTCAACTCACTTAATTAGTTTCTCCATCATGTACTCCATGGACATTTTTTCTGAACTGGTAGAAGAATTATCTCTACTTCCGGGAGGTACATATAATCCACTCTTTTCATTTTTGTTCTTCAAGTTTCCCTGATCTCTATCCTTGTAACCATCCTTGTCATAATAATTTTGACCTTGGTTCCCTTGGCTATTGCCATGGAAACCACCCTGGTTATTTAGATAGTTCGCCTCTTCTTTCAAGTCAGAATCAACCCTGCCTTGGGATGCAACAACTTTCACTTTTTCAGTCTTTAGAGATAATAAGTGCATGGTCAACAAATCCATTTGCGTCTTCAAGTGTGCCATGTCTTGATCGTATTTTTCCTCTTTCTTACATTGTTCTGCAGTCATGCCAATAGACATAGTAGGGCTTGCTACCACAGAATCCCTGGCATTCCAAGTTCTACTTTGTTTGGTCACCCGATCAAGCATTCCGAGCCATTCTTTCAATGAGTTGAGGTTCAGGATTGAAGGGTAATAATGGTTCTCCTGAACTGTTGGTTCGTGGCATAAACAAAAATAAGCCTGTAACTAACAAAAACAACAAATAAACGTAAAATTTTGGAAAATTGACAAAGTTCAACTAACAAACACAAACTTAATTTACAATCGTATTCCCCGGCAACGGCGCCAAAATTTGATACACCCATATTACACCTCTCTTACGAGAGAGTAAGCGGTCGTTGTCAAATATATAACCCAAATAGGTTGGGGTTGAATCCCATAGGGAATATGGTACTAATTAAGTTGTATCCAAGTTATTTGGCTTTTAATTATTTGTTGGTTCGTGGCATAAAGAAAAATAAGCCTGTAACTAACAAAAACAACAAATAAAAGTAAAATTTTGGAAAATTGACAAAGGTCAACTAACAAACACAAACTTAATTTACAATCGTATTCCCCAGCAATGGCGCCAAATTTGATACACCCAAATTACACCTCTCTTACGAGAGAGTAAGCGGTCGTTGTCAAATATATAACCCAAATAGTTTGGGGTTGAATCCCACAGGGAATATGGTGCTAATTAAGTTGTATCCAAGTTATTTGGATTTTAATTATTTGTTCCCGTAAAACAATAAGGGGTTTGATTTAGTTCACAAATTTATAGTTTAAGATTAACAAAATGAGTGATGTGTAGTACTTCAATCCAGAGAAATAGCAAGCTACAATTATGTCCACCTTGTAGTTTTCAATAATTTCTAACTATGGTATTTACGAGTTCATATAAGCATCATGCTAGAAAGAATCGTATTGCATTTAATAACATAATCCGATTGTTTCTCAACCATCAAGGACTAATTCACTTTGGTCCCCTCAAATCAAAAGTGTTCACGAAAACAATACAAAATCTCCTTGTAGTTAATCCTGTTAAGGCACTAACATATGAAATAGGGGTTGGAAATCCTATTTACTTATTATCACTACTCTCTTTTTTGAACATCAACCTTTCTATCGAACAAGTTGTGTTTTAAGGCATATCCTCTATGTTTACAACCACAGAATTCAAGATAAGCGAAGAGGGTATGATGTAAACAAATCAATGCATAATGAATTAAAAACCCAAAGTAATAGATTGTATGCTACAAGGCTTCCATAACCCTAACTAATAAACTTAGCTACTCATGAGTAAAACGGAAATCACAATAGAAATATTCATTATACAAAAAAGTGAACCCAATTTTTGGTGGAGAAGAAGAATGTAACGACCCAAAATTGCCTCCCGGGACGTCATACGGTGCTTAAGGCTACAAGTAGCCCCAAGCTAACCCTTTGAGCCTATTTCTACTAATAGCACTCATTTCAAGATGAAATAATTCAAACAGTAGCATAGTCATATCATATGAAAGGAAATACAGAGAAAATGCTCGGTCCAAACGACCACCATACTGGAAACCTCAACACAACCACAATCTGATAACTAGTCTGACAATGCCTCTATTAATCCATGAACTAGAGAGTCGTTGGGACAGGTCCCCAACTGATTCGAAATGAACTGGAAATAACAACATTGTCTCTCAAATATGGAGATGTCTGAATATAGTTCCTCGAACCATGAGGACTCACCATTGTCGGAATGTAGATAGAGGTACTCAAAAATCACTGACGACACTGGAACTGAGCACCTGAACCTACATTATCAGATAATGAAGAACATAGACATATATGTGGATCAGCACTTGAGAATGTACTGAGTATGTGGGGGTGCATGTATTTATATAAAACAACTTCAATACTCTTTAATCAACTAATGCATGTAATAAGTAATGACTCACATGGCTTGAATAAGTATAAAATACAAAGCTCATGAATCATGTAAAATGGAACTTGTAACACAATCTCGTGAGTCATTATACTTTTAGCTTTGAAATTTGTACTATTCTCTTATTCTCATTACTCATTACTTTTAGAAATACTTTCAACTCATGCATATGTCTCATGGAGATTAAAACTTCCTAAATTCACAAAAACTCGTAACTCTTTTGAACTCAAATACTTGGAATTCAGAATCATATAACTTTGGAACATACTTGAAGGCATTTCATTCACTTTAGGAAAATATCTCATTTCAAGCTTTAGGGAAAAATACTCATATCAAGGGAAAGTATTTTTGTTTTAAAGGAAAATATCTTATCTCAAAGCTCTAGTTTTAAGGTAGATTATCTTAACAGACATAAATCATGCGAGCTACATGGAGTTCAACATTTTGTCCACCTAAGGAAGAGACCTCACGTTGGGGAGAGGCGTCATACTCTTGCCAGGGAGTATAACCTCAATTTAGTGATCACTTATCTCGACCTTGGGCCCAATATATCGGCCTTAGGCCCAATAATCATCTTGGCCTCAGTCCCAACCTACGATGGCACGTATTTCTGGGGTGAGAAACCATAGTAACTTACCCACTCGGTGCTAAATACTACTCCCTTTAGATTATCTATGCTCATCTCATAAAAATCCACTTTTAGAATAATCTCATGGAGCACTAAGAACCCAATAATCAAATCTGTAATCTCATGTAGTGAAGTGGATTTCAAAGCTCTATGACCATTAGGTCAAATCATTTCTCAATAATCTCAAAATACTCAAATCATGGGTGCTTATAGCACAAGAGTTCATAAAATTGTAATTATCAAGTAGGGCTTACTAACCCATAATTCAATCTCAAGTTAAAACTCATCAAAATCACAATAGATAGTATATAGATTCATAACTCATGTAGAAATCTAGAAGTTACGGCAATTTATCTCAAAATCTCAATATACTCATATACTTCAATATCTCAAACATTTCAACTATTAACTTCTCAAGGATTAAAATCACGTGGTATAGACCAAGCTGCAATTTCTCAAAAAAATATGTAAAAATCATGCCATTAGACTCTCAATTCATAGGAAACATCAAAAGATTGCAACCAATAATAATGGGTGAAAACCCCCAATTCAATTTCATGTAAAATCTCATAAATTGCAGAGAATTGTAGTTAAAATAAGCCTTTGGGCAGAAGGGTGAATGGATTACCCTTGTTCAAAACCCCATGTACCTTGAATTAGAAGCTTAGGATGAACTCTCATTTTTGGGACTTTATGAATACTCTTGATTGAGGGTTCTTGAAGCCCTTGACTTGGGAACCTTGAATCTTGACTCAATTTTGAAAATCTATGGTGCATTCTTAAGATTATTGGAAAAGGTTTTGGATACTTAGGGTTTTTGTTGAGAGAAAACTTGAGAAAAACTTCATAGAATGCTTGTAAATGACTTTGATTTGGTATTTGCACGGTTTAAGAGGATTGGAAAAAGTCTAAAGTGCCCATTTTAACTTCTATACAAACCTGGAAAAATTAAACCGGGAACCTTATTTTATGGGCCACCGCGATGCGCCACTATTGCGGTGGCTCATTGGAAATTGACAAATGGGAATCTGGGTGTCACCACGATGCGGAGCCATCGCGCTGTCCCACTAGTTGGGACCTGGAACTTCAGCGCGACACATCACAATTGCGTTAGGCCACTAGAAATTGAATATTGAGAAATTAGGGTCCTCCGCGACATGCCACTATCGCGGAGTTCCACTAGAATTTGACAATTATCAAATAGACCCTCTCTACAATGCGCCAAGCACTAAAATGATGCTATTTTACGACTAGGACTTAAATTAGCCATAACTTCTTACCTGGGTATCATATTTGGGCAAATCTTATATCCAAGAAAAGCTTATCGAATTTCCCATGTGATAAAAAAGTCAAAATCAGGGAAATTCTAGATGGTTAACACAATACTCATTTAGGAAATCACTTCTCAATCTTTTAGGGCCGGAATCACGCCTCACTTGACACGCCCTAAGGCTCATTCTATGAGAGAATTTCGTAGGGTTTTACAATATCTTCCCCTTGGAAATATTCATCCTCGAATGTCGCAAGTTAGACTAATAACATAGGAAAAAAATGAGTGTACATAGCTGAAGCAATTTGCTAAACGGGCTCAGAATCTTTCTAAACTCTTAAATGCCTCGGAAATTGCAAGATCTCATGTAACAATAGATACATAGCTGCACTTTAGATTAGAAGGGCTGAATTAAGAAAGAATTATACCTTCGGCTTGATCTGAACTAGTGTAGAAAAGGTGTGGGTACTCTGCTTACATTTTAGCTTCTGCCTCCCAAGTAGCTCCCTCAAATGACCAGTTCTGCCAAAAATCTTTGACCAAGGGAACCTCTTTATTCCTCAGTCTGCGGATCTAAAAGTCTAGAACCTCAATAGGAATCTCATCGAATGAAATACTGTTCTAAATATCAATACTCTATGAAGGATCTACTATCACGGAATCACCAATGTGCTTATTAAGCATGGAGATATGAAAGATAGGATGAGCTGACAACTCTACGGGGAACTCAACTTCATAGGCTACTTTACCAACACGGATCAAGACTCTTTAGGGGCCAACATAACGGGGGCTAAGCATCCCCTTTCTATCAAACCTCTTCACCCTTTTCATGGGTGAAATCTTTAGGTACACCAAATCACCCACCTCAAACTCAAGATCTCTTCTCCTCATATCGGCATAAGACTTTTGATGACTCTGGGTGGTCTTCAACCTCTCTCTAATCAACTTAACTTTCTCCATAGCTTCGAACACTATATCAGGCCTAGTTACGGTAGCTTTAGCCACTTCAAACCAACCTATGGGTGATCTACATCTCCAACAATACAAGGCCTCAAATGGTTCCATCCCGATGCTAGCATGGTAACTATTGTTATAGGCAAACTCTATCAATGGAAAAAGCTCATCCTAAATACCTTTGAAATCAAAAGCACATGTTTGTAATGCCCCAAAATTTGGGTCTCGGGACGTCACACGGTGCTTAGGGGCGCAAGTGACCCCAAGCTAACCCTCCTACTGGCATAACTCATAAAAAAACTGGATAAAATCCGTAAATCTATATAAAGTTAGCAAAAATATAGAACTTCTCTAAACTTGATCAATATAAACATGAACTTTACAAGATTACAACTCAACTTTTACAAATGAAACTCTACTTTTACAAATGAAACTGAAACTGAATACATTAACTTCTACTGGTTGTCTATGAAGCCTCTACTGGTACTGACTTCAGATAAATGGGTCATGACTCCCAACTATCCAATCTCAATACGACTAAAGTAAGAAAAATACAACACTTCTCAAACTGTATAACTAGCTCATACCCTCAAATCAAAAGGACTCATCACCTGCTGACTGGAAGCTGCGAACTGACTGAATGCGGTATCTGCGCTATAACTTATACCTACATTATAAGGCACTGTAGCATATAGAAATATATGGGGGTCAGTACTTTAAGGAATGTACTGAGTATGTGGGGGTGAAATGCAACATTATAAATAATATCATAAATGATTATGAAAATCATGCATGCTAACGATAACAACTTTCTTTGCTTGAATTAACTAAAATATATTCCTTGTAAATCATCAATAGTAATACAAGCATTATAAATCTCATAAATCATTATACTTAACTCAAACTCTTAAAATCATGACTTAGAGTGACTCGGTAACTCATGAAACTTGAACTCTTATGGACTTGGGAGTTTTTTATAATCGACATAACTACACCATGTGAGCCGCATGGAGTCCAATGTTTTTCCCTCCTAAGGAGAGAACCCCACATTGGCAGGGGTGTTGTACTCTTGTCAGGGAGTAACACCTTAATCTCGTTATCACAATCCCATACTCGGCCTTTGGCGCACAATTATCAAAATCAATCCTACGGTGGCACAAAGTTTTGGGGAAATACCAAATTTCCCGCTCAGTGTAAATACTCCTCCCACACTCAGCTCAAAACTCGTTAGGAAATCCACCTTAATCAATATCAATTCATGGGTCTATCATGAAGAAAAAAACAATAATATATCTCATAGGTAAATCATATACAACTATGGATTCCTAACTCGACTCAAAATCAAACAATCTTTCTCAACATCAAGATGTATCAATTTATTTAGTCATAGCAACATCAATAACTTTGAGGAAATATCAAGACTCATTATAACAACTCAATCTTATGAATCAATAAACTAATCCAATTTGTCATAAGGAAGCTTAAAGCTTGAAACATGTCTTGAAAGCACTTGAAATACCAACTCATGGTAGAACATGAAATTCATAATATTAAATATCAAGTCATAATTTGGAAGTTGTAAAATAATCATGTATCAAAAACTTCAAGAAAACATCATAGAACTCATTCTTGACTCATAAGCTCAAATATTAATATATATATTCAATAATCAAACTTCTCATAGAAAATCTTAAATCATGACTCTTATCTCAAATCATTCGGAAATCATCAACTCATAAGAATAATATTCATCTCATGGGATAAGTTCTCAACTTAAGAAATAAATGATGAAATAGTCATGTGTATTGATCTTGAATAGCTCAAATATCATAAATCATTAATAAAGTAATTTGGGTGTAAACCCACTTTGCAAAATCATGGATCTCAATAGTAGAAATTAAATCTTTGGGCACAAGAACGAAAGAAGTGTTCCTGTTCAAACCCCGCATACCTTGATTATGGATTTGAATGAAGAAACTTGTTATAGACTCCTTTTCTACTTCTTGAGTTAGGGTTCTTGATGCTTTTGACTTGGGTACCTTGAATCTTGAACCAATTAATAAAATCTATGGTTGGATTCTTGATGTTCTTGGGAAATTTGGATTGAATTTTTGAGAGAGAAACCCTAGTATTCTTGATGAAATGGAAGAATAATGAAGTTTTCTTATTTACTTAGATATATATAGAGGGTCAAAATGGGTGGAAAAGACCAAAATACCCTTTTAAAAATGCTCCTTAATTGCTGAAAAAAATGGCTGACGACATTCGTGATAGGCCGTCAGACCCATGATAGGCCGTCACGAAATGTCATCACAAAAGGGTCAAATTTTTTATTTTCTGCCTAAGGCTGACGACGGCATCAGAAATGTCGTCAGAAAGTGACGATGTCGTCAGAAATGGCATCAGAAACGTGACAGCCCGTCAGAACCATCATCACCGTTTTCCAGCTTGACCATGTTGGATTAAAACTTTGCTTCGATATCGTATTTTGGAGAAATTGGTATCGTTGGAAATCTAATTCAATTATATATTTGTTGATAGGTCATTAGCTCAAAAATTAAAAGTATAATGAGAGATATTCTTGTTTGAAGTTGACTATACTAATATCCTTCCCAAGAACTCAATTGGTAAGGAATGTTTTCATTCGCCCAATCGTTAGGACATCTTTAAGGCCTTAATACACACAATCCTTGATTAGAATACAACCAAAGCACTATAATTTATTTCTCAAGAGCTTGATTCATGGTTGCACTATTGGTTAAAGTCTCAGGGAATTACAAAATGGCTCTAACTTCATCATTGGGTGTCCGATTCGGGTGAATCTTATGTCGATGGAAAGCTTATCCAATTCTCCACATGATCGAGAGTAGAATTTAGGGAAATACAACATGAGATAAATAACAATCAATTTGTAAGTCATCCATATTCACTCAAAAGATGGATTTAGGCTTAAGAAATGATCGAGGTATTACAATATCTCCCCCTTGGAAACATTCGTCCTCGAATATTGCTTTTTGGCCAAGAATATAGAGAAAACTGAAGACACACAGCTGAAACAACTTGCAAATCTAAATCTATATCTTTCTAATCTTGAAGTACTTCATTGAATGTATAAACTCATGATGAGAATATCTATACAGCTGGATTCGAGACTGGAAAAAAAAATAGAGGACAACTGTAATTCTCGACTGAATCTGAGCTGATTTGCCTTCTTCCTATATTAAAAAACGGGCTCATACTGAGAGTTTAGAATTCACTTGATGTGATAAGGGTGCAATCATACTCATAGATGGCGAAGAGATAATTTCTACAGGCATAGGTCATGAGAAACAAGGATAAGACTACACAATGGGTATTACATTGTCTGGACTAGAATACTTGGAAAACAAAGATTGTTCAATGAATGCTCACAGACCGAATCACACTTATATATCCGAATCTGAAACTGATGCCTGATACACATATTGAACTGAATTCGTAGATTTTGGTCGGGAGCAACTACTTATCAAATTGCTCATACCTATGAAATTTCGAGTGGTAAGACCAGACTAGTTCGAAAAAATGGAAGACCATAGAAATCTATCTGCCAAATTTTAAAAACTGGGTTGCTAGCTATGCAAACTGAATCGTACTAGATACTTATACTTAAGTAGAGGATTTATTCAACACCCTCCCAAGGAATTCTAATGGTCTGAAGGAGCAAAGAACTTTAGGCAAGATCTGAACAAGACATCTGAATCAGAGATCATAAAATTACCATAATCCCATAACTTGAAACCTAAACCTATGAATCATAAGTACGGATAAAGTACTAAGCTTCAAGCAAGGCAACTCCTTAATATCAACTCAACCATACTTCTCAAACACTCCCTCGACTATACTATACCCTTCTGATACTATATTTGATCGATTTGACTTACAATCCTCACATGACACCGATACTTCCATCTACTCATATCCCCTTGAACCAAACCCCCTCATCGTTTTCATGTGTAACCTAGAACGACAAGATTCACCACATAACCCCATTCTTAATCATGAGCTCCCACACATCTACATTCTTACAACCTCTCACTTTAAGAGTAATTCTCATTACCACTTCAACAACTCCAATCCACCTAGCACTAGCCATTTACTAATGTGCAAGGAACCCATCCGCATGCACATAAACACGACATTCAAGTCTATCTTCATAACCATATGCGCATTCCTAATCAAACACTTATAAATCCTCTTCTTAATACTCTACACATATCTTATCAAGAAAATTTCCATGCACTCACCTCAAGCGCACCTGACATACTCCTTGCTAATCGAGCCCTACACAAATGCTTCACTCCAATATTCCTTCCAACTCATGGAATTACACAAAATGAACACACCATAATCTTCCCAATCATAACACATTAAAATTCTACTAACCATAACATGTATCAAAGACTTAGCCTCATTCTTACTTCACATTACCGCCAAGCCAAAGTAGGTATGGCACCCTCTATCGTTGATAAGGAAATATCTCTTCTCTCCCGACTAAACAACTATTCATGACCACTATCTTGGGTATGGAAAGATAACTAAAAGATTATAGCATGAGGATCTGACATGTGAATAGATACTATGAATAACTTAACACTCAACGAAGGCTTGAGGAATAGAGGAATAGAGGAATAGAGGATTTAACATCATAAGCCCATCAAAGAAATATGGCCAGGGGACATGCACGATATGAATCTGAATTTCTTTCTTGCTGATCATTAAAAGTAGTGCTTGAACATTGGAACTGAAAATATCACAAAGCTTAAGTACATAAGTCATGCGTTGCATGACCTAAATTGGGAATTCGTAACTATGAACTATGATTCCAACCGGTGAAAGGTCTAAGACTCCGCATTTCGGTAACTAAGTGAGGACAGGATTTTTTTATGGCAAGCCTGGACATGAATCATGATCATGGAATCAAAACGCAAAGCATGAATAAATACAAGAATGACTGAAAATACTAAAATAAAACGGGTCGAGCAGTATCCCTTCTCACAGCTGTTCCACAACTTATTGGCATACCCACTAGAACCTAACAAACTAACCTGGTCACTTTTTCTACTATCTCCCCCTCAGACTAAAGCCATCACACTTCTTGACTCAATTATTAGAAACATCGTTCATTGCCTAACTAGTCTTCCTCCACCTAACAACTCCACGACACTTACTAATTACGCTACATACAATGACCCTACAAAAAAATAAAGTAGCCCCACAGAACCTTGGGCAAGATTTCTCACTAAGAACATAAAATCAAACTAAATTACAAGTTGAACATACTCAAGCTCTCGCATACACTGTCCAAGCCCATTAGATCACTTCCCTATAACTAGAACCATTAACCAAGAAATCATCACATCCACCTTCATAGACACCATTCATCCAAGATTAATGCCTAGCGCTCAGCATAACTTACAACTCCACCTCACACGCACCATTCTCACATGGAAACTATAAAACAAAACGTCAATAAACACTAGTCCACTTAAACCCCCTAATAACAATAATTGGTAAGAATCATATGGCCTCTCTGATTTATAATCCATAAACACGCCCTTCTTCTACCCATCATTACTATCTATCCTTCATACACAACTTAACTTAGTTCATAACTCTCTAAGCCTCAACTTAACTTTCCCTTGCAATCTCAGGAGCATCTAAGTTAATAACACTCATCCACTAAGTATCATCATCCATAACTTATACTTATCTTATGCAATACACCGTCAATAACTCTTTCCATACCTTAAGCAAACCATTATTTACCTCCACCAATAACTTCTTCTCTTTCTTCCATGAGATGACACACAAGAACAATATCACTTCATCACAAACTCGATCACATGCAAAAGGCTCAGCTATACATACTTTCAATAAATCACACTTTCCACCTTTTCTTTCCACAACACGTCTAAACCATTTCTAACCAGCACAAGGAAACAAGATACACAAGGAGTCGCTAGTGAATCAAAATAGGCTTCACCCGATTTCACTAGTCTTTGATTTGCATTTTGAAAAAAAAATTGAGATGGATAACAAAGCAATTATGCAAGTGAATTGAAAGACCGACACACGACTTCACTAGACTTTCAGTTCCAACATCATGAAGATAATAAGGTTACAATAGATAGAAACTCCCCATACAATATTTGATAATCTAAGAATACGCATCTTACTCTGTCTTAACTAAAAGAATCATAAGGGAGAGGGCATAGCATTGAACTTAGGAAACTTATAACACGTTGGTAAGCTCTTCTTAAGCCGCTTTATGAGACTTCTGAAATTTCTCTCTTGTAAGTCTAAAAGCATTATCAGAGGGAGAAAATTAGAACTCTTTGATCATGTTACCTTAGGAACATTACATAGATAAGGAAGTATAGATTACCAATATGGATTCTGAGAAGGAAATCTAGAAGTGCAACTGACTTAGGCTTATTGCACAATTTATAAGCAAATAATGATAAGGCACTAATAAGGTACTTTCTATCTCATTTACAACTTCATAACTATCTATGGGGACTGTTTAATAAAGTACTATCTACAAAGAATTGAGTTTGACTGTCTCTAATACCTTGAAAATAAGGCAGGGATGCCCCAAATAGGGTAAGAAGAGAATCTGTATAAGATTCTCAACGAACCATTCTATAGCATGATCTAAGACTTAAAGAATGGAGACCTTTCCTAAATGTCATGTAGCCTCTCAAAGAAAAGTACAGACATCTCCATACCATTCTGCAAGACTCTACTAGACATAGCTTCATAGACACCCTAGGACACTTGAACTCTGTGCTCTGATACCAAGTTTCTAACGCTGCGAAATTTGGGTCCCGGGACGTCACACGAAGCTTAGGGGTGCAAGTGACCCAAAGCTAACCCTCCTACTTGCATAACTCATAAACAACTGGATAAAATTCTTAAATCTATATAAAGTTAGTGAAAATATAGAACTTTTCTGAACTTGATCAATATAAACATGAACTTTACAAGATTAAAACTCTACTTTTACAAATGAAACTGAAACTGAAACAGAATACATCAACTTTTACTGACTGTCTATGAAGTCTCTATTGGTACTGACTTCAGATAGATGGGTCATGACTCCCAACTACCCAATCTCAATATGACAAAAGTAACAAAAATACAACACTTCTTGAACTGTATAACTGACTCATGCCCTCGAATAAAAAGGACTCATCACCTGCTGACTGGAAGCTGCGAACTGACTGAATGCGGTATTTGCGCTATAACTTGTACCTACATTATAAGTCACTGTAGCATATAGAAATATATGGGGGTTAGTACTTTAAGGAATGTAATGAGTATGTGGGGGTGCAATACAACATTATAAATAATATCATAAATGATTAGTAAAATCATGCATGCTGATGATAAAAACTTTCTTCGCTTGAATTAACTGAAATATATTCCTTGTAAATCATCAATAGTAATACAAGCATTATAAATCTCATAAATCATTATACTTAACTCAAAGTCTTTAAATCATGACTTAGAGTGACTCGGTAACTCATGAAACTTGAACTCTTATGGACTTGGGAGTTTTTTATAATCGATATAACTACACCATGTGAGTCGTATGGAGTCCAATTTTTTGACCTCCTAAGGAGAGAACCCCATATTAACAGGGGTGTTGTACTCTTTACAGGGAATACAACCTCAATCTCATTATCACAATCCCATACTCGGACTTTGGCCCACAACTATCAACATCAATCCTATGGTGGCACATAGTTTTGGGGAAATACCAAATTTCCCACTTGGTGCTAAATACTCCTCCCAGACTCAGCTCAGAACGCGGTAGGAAATCCACCTTAATCAATATCAATTCATGGGTCTATCATGAAGATCAAAACAATAATATATCTCATAGGTAAATCATATACAATTGTGGATTCCTAACTCGACTCAAAATCAAACAATCTTTCTCAACATCAAGATGTATCAATTCATTTAGTCATGGAAACATCAATAACTTTGATGAAATATCAACACTCATTATAACAACTCAATCTTATGAATCAATATACTCAATAATACAATTTGTCATAAGGAAGCTTAAAGCTTGACACATGTCTTGAAAGCACTTGAAATACCAACTCATGGTAGAACATGAAATTCACAATATTAAATATCAAGTCATAATTTGGAAGTTGTAATATAATCATGTATCAAAAACGTCAAGAAAACATCATAGAACTCATTCTTGACTCTCAATCTCAAATATTAATATATATATTGTAACACCCTGCATTTCGGGCTAGAATAAAATATATGACTCTGATGCGTTGATAATCCCCGAGCCTTAAATCCTATGCCAATTTGGCATGTTAATCAAGTTTGTAGTATGTGAATCCATTTGAGCATGAATTTAGACCATAGAAGTCCTTCAACTCAAGGACGAGTTAAAACTATTTCGATCGATTAAGTTTTAGTGGACGTTGTAATTTGTGTCAAATTCTATTGACCATAACTCACTGTATATGATGAACTGGGTGGCCTACTATATACCAAATTGTAGATAATTGAATAAGATTTCCAACGATACCAAATTCTCCTAAAACGGACACCCGTTGAAGAAGTTATGGCGTTTTAAAGTTGAATGTGTCGCCTATGCACATATAGGAAATGCATAGGGCGGCGCCTATGTAAATGCCTCCGTTTTGAGTTACTTTACGCGCAAGTTAATCCTTACAAAACCCAAAAATCGTCCTTACCCACTCCTAAAAGGATTTGGGCCTATTAACAACATTGAAGCCTCCTATAAAAACCCCAAAAATCTAATCCTTCAAAAACTTAAGAGAAGGAGCAACTAAAGCTTGAGAAAATAAGCTTGAAGGACCGATCCTTCTGAAACTTCTTCGTGAAACAAATTATAGATTCGGAATCCTCTCGACATAGGCTTCGATAGACACCAAAAATTCGTGGAGAATAAGGTACGCGGGGTTTTCCTAAAATCTCATGGGCATAGAAATCATGTTTTAAGAATTGGGTTTTCGAATTCATGTACATACTCATGTTTCAGAAGCTTTAATGATATTGTTTTGGCCTTTTGGGTTTCCCCCAAAGTGATTTGAAAGTTATATGTATATATATATATGCGTTTGTCCTGAAATATGAATTTAGAGTATGATTTTCATGAAACCTCTCTCTTAATGTAAATTTTTCCATGTTTCACGTAATATACGATGTTTTGAACACGAAAGAGAGGGTTGTGAATGTTGAATATGCATGTAATGAAAGAATGCATGGTTTTTCCAAAAATGCACATGTCCACCATATGTTTGATGAAAGTTTTGCATGGATTTGACTTGAGTTTCGAAACATGACATCTTTAATGCAAATTACATGTTTTGGTGGTCTAAACTATGTTTTGAATGAAAGCTCTTTCTTAATACATTATGGCTCAGAAATAGGACTTGCAAGTCTTGGTATGAAGATACCAACTCAGACAAATGCCATAATAGACACAGACTAGTTCAGAAATCAAATTTTTATCAGACTCTCATGATTTAGAAATTTTAGAATGATACATGTTCAGAAAAGGCTAAAAAAGGGCATAAAGAGAGCTTAGGTGGTTCCCTGAAGAAGGCGGGAGTTTCAGACAACTCTTTGCCAAAAACCGTGGTTTGCCTACCCGGGTATATTATTATGCGCTGACTAAAATGTCCTGTGGCATATCAGACTCAGACACTCCAACCCTTGCGGCACACTTGGGTTGGGGGCTTCCCCGCCGAGTCAATGGCGGATTCCATACAGCCCGTGGAATATTCAGACTTGTAGGGGAATACCACCTAACTCAGAAGTAAAACACAGATCATGATTTGAAATGAACAGACAGGTTGCATGTTTTCAGAAAGTGCCCATGTATTTTTCAGAAACAGTTTTATACATGATGTCTTGATGAAAAATTGCTTTCCCTTAATATATATATATATATATGTATGTTCCATTATACTACTTTTGGATTGCTTCGTGTGCCAGTACTTTTGTGTTGACCCCCCTCCTTCCAGGTTCTGAGGCACAGTCTAGGGGTCCAGCTACTCAGTAGACATTCTCGGGTTTGCAGACTTGATCTCACAGTGGTGAGCCTTCTATTATTCGGAAGGCCTAATTATGTCAGACACTATCTTATTTATTATGTTTTTGGTTTACTGGGGGCCTTGTCCCAGCTTCTTTTCAGACAAATGTTTATGTTCCTAGTAGAGATTTTTGTAGACTGATGTCAGATAGTATTATTCAGAAATGTTGCAGAACTTGACCATGTTTTCCGTACTCAATTTCAATTCCGTATTTTATTATGATTATGAATGTTGTGCATGATAACCAGATAGAGAATGGGTGTTCCGGGCCTTCATGGTTCGAGATGCTAGTCACGGCTAGGGCCTAGGCTCGAGTCGTGACAAACTTGGTATCAGAGCACGGTTCATGGTCCCAGGGTGTCTGCGAAATCGCGTCAAGTAGAGTTCTTTTTATGGGTGTGTAGCGCGCCACACTTATAAATAGGAGGCTACTAGGCGTTTAGGAATGTTTCCCTTCTTTGTTATTTAGTTCGTGCTTCAGAGTCTAAACTATCCCATTATTGGGTTGATTCAAGTGCAAAAAGTTTAGAGTATACATGATATAGTCCTTTTCAATTACGTTCTATAAGATTTTAAAAATTATGGAAAAACTCGATAGGAGTCTGTTAGTGTATCAATATATGCTGATTCTGATGTAAATATTGATCCTGATGGAATCGTGCATTCCAGCTTAAGGTATTAAGTGTATATTGTCCCTCTCAAAATCTTGTTACAGTTGTGGACAATGTATAGCAGAATGTTGGAACATATTTCTACCCAAATAGTAGCATAAGTTAAAGTGTTGTTGTCATGACCTATTGGTAGTGATATTGGACCAAGAAGTTGGTGATGTAAAGTCACAAAGTTAGAAGTCAGAGTGAGGGTGATTTTGTGAAAATGAATATTTCAGTTGAATAATCGATGTTTGAGGATGATTTACCCCTTTATAGTGATAAACTAATGTGGTAGCTAGCAGCATGTGTGGATTGTATAGTAGTCCATGGAGGAAGTATTTTACTCAGATTTTTATTTATACAGAATAATATGTATATGCTTAGACCATTAAATATTAGGTGTCAATTTTCTATCCCTTGTAATATGTAATCTTGTTATCATGATGTTTTTGAAAAAAAAAAATTTAAAGTCTAGTGAAGCCGTGTGGGGCTGTTTCGATTCACTAGCATAGTTGCCTTGTCATCCATCTCATTTTCTTGTTCAAAATACAAAACCAAAGTCTAGTGAAGCCGTGTGAGGCCTGTTTCGATTCACTAGCAACTTGTTGTCCAACTTGTTGTTCTTTCATTGGTTTAATATATGTATGGCTGAATCTGTTTGCATGAGATAGAGTTGGTAATGAAGTGATTCATCCTTGTGTGTTACTAGTTGATGGTAGAGAAGGAGTTGTTGGTCAGGATGATTTGTTGATTGCTTGAATGTGGAAATGGCTATATTAGCGAGTAAGTTATCATTATAGACTCATGGTTGTTTGAGGAATTTGAAGGCAGTCTAAATGTATGAATGAGTGAGTAAGTATGAGGTGAGAAATCTGTATAAGTAGATACAATTGTACGGGGTTATAATATAAGATTAAGGTTGACCATGTCTATTATGAGGCTTTAACCCCCTTGACCCTCTTTTCATTGGTAGTTGTAAACTAGTGCTACTTGTGAGAAGGTATGTAGTATATTTTTGAGATATTTGGGTAGAATATCCCAATTTGATGGATTAGTGTATTTATATTATGTTGCATTCTTCATTGGTGGTAGATGATTGATACTAAACTATAGGCTTGAATTTAAATGGTGTGGTGGTAAATAGTGGCAAGAGTTTGTTGATGCATATTTTGTGGGATTAATTCAGTAGGCTTGAGGTACTGAAATAGTACATGCTAACGGAATGATGATAAGGTAAATCGTTAGGTCATGATCGATTATTGTGGTTATGAAGTTCTAGTGCACTAGTGTTTCGTGATGTTTACTTATAGTTTCCAAGTAAAAAATTTGTGTAAGGTTGGGTTGTAAGTCATGCATAGCACTAGATATTAAGTTTGAATAGTTGAAGTTCATAAAGGTGGATGTGATGATTTCTCGATCAATGATGTTATTTATATGAAAGTGATCTAATAGGCTTGAACGGGGTGTGAAATGGCTTAAGTTTAAATTGATTCGTAATGGAGTATAATGTTGTGGGTATGGTGTGTAAGTATGCCCAAGGCGATATGGAGTTGTGGCATTTCTCTAAGACTATTACATGTTGTGTGTGACTAGTGGTACCATGGAGTTGCTAGTTGGAAAAAGACTAGTTAGATGATATATGGTGTTCTAGATAGCCAAGTTAAGGAGCCTTGATTGATAGTGTTGAGCCTTTTGATGTGATCTCGATTCTCATGGTAGAGAGATATAAGTTTGGAGTAGCAATATTTGTATGCTAGGACGGAAGTGGTATGGTTCATCAAAGGCTTGGTGATATCCATGTTAAGTGTTAGAATCTAAGTTTGAGTTTTGAAGGTTAAACGTATAGAAATAAGAGTGCAAGCATTATACTTTGACTATTGGTGGCTATGGAAAGATAGAGTGTATCCCAGAAGGTAGTCATTCGAGTTGAGTTCTATGATATGCATGTATTGTCAAATTTTTTTAGACCCTAGAGTGCAGTAAGTGTAGTTCAGTTAGAATCTGGTAAGGGATCTCCCAAACGCTAGATGATGACTTGATGCTAAGTGGGAGATGATAGAACGAATAACCAAGTAAGGCTCTCAGATTCTAGTAGTGATGCAGTGTGATTTAGAACATCGGAAAGTAAGGGTGAATCTCAACCCATTCCTACCTCAATATTTTTCTTTTTGTTATCCGGATGCTTACTCATGCCTTACGATGCAGTTCCGTGATAATAGTTCATGATTCCGGTATATGATAGAGAGTCGCGTACTCTTCCAATTCCAAGATAATGAGTTCTAGTTCATTCAAGTAGTCGGAATCACATTCCTTATGTTATGAACTCTAGTTGAGGTCATGCAACTCATGACGCATGTACTCACTCTTTATAGTGTGCTCAGTCCCATATAAAGATCTTTTTCATGCTTGAGGGTCTTATGTTTTAACCTTTTAGTGACCCTTCCTATGCAATGATAGTGGTGTTGATGTAAATGTTCTTGTTGATGGAAGATCATAGTATGCTTGTTTAGATAAGGCCATAAGTATGAAGTAAGATTTGGGGCCAAGTCTTTGATACATGTGATGGATAGTGGAAAAGTTTGTGTGTGTATGTTTTTAGGATAGCGCGTGGGAGTTATATTGATAGTAGTTTAGAAACTATGTGAAGTATCTACTTATGGGTGTTTGCCTTGAAGTTAACATGTGGTTATAAATTAGGCTTGAACAACGTTTTGAGATTGTAGTGGAAGGTCGCCATATGCATTAGCGACTTCATATTAAGAGTTCAGTGTAGTCATTGAAGTGGTAAGGCATGTTATGCTTAGGATGTGATTTTTAAAAGAGGTATAGAAGGTGGCATCATATGGTTTAGAATAATAGCGTGGTGTAGTATGTTGTATTTTTGTGATTTAGAGTTAGGCTTGATCGCGGGGTAAGGATTAAGATATTTTAGACATTAGTAGAAAAAAAAACATTATCAATGCTCATATGAGAATTTTAAGCTGAGTTGAATGAATATGATATTTATAGGGAATAGTATAGTTAAGGGATATTCGGGAAGTTCTCTAAGCCTTAAAGTAAGAAGTTGTATTGCAAAAGGTCTGAAAATTCTATCCTAATTTAGGAGTTATATGTCTATATTCCAGACTGCAGAGTAGTGTCAATGTTGTGATTTCCTCAGTGGGATGTTTTGTGTAATCCATACCCAAGATTCATGGTTCCCTATTACTGCTAGAACTTCCTTAGAGAGAGTGTTGAAGAGAATACTCCAGTTAAGTATGAGGGTGTAGTATAATTCAGCCTGTATGGCCAATAAGTCAGTTTAGAAGTCAGATTCGCATGACTTGTTTTCTTGTCTTTGCACTTATTCATGCTACTCGAAATCTCAGACATGCTACTAGTCGAAGATAGAGTATACCAGTAGTTACGAGTATAGCCCAATTCATGCATCATGCATTAAATTCAGATTCCAAATGTTCAGATCAGTGTATTTTTATTAGAGGACATGTCATGTCCACGTTATTCCATATATTTAAGGCTTCAACAAGTTCCTACCCATCATTCGAGGAGGAATGATCCCAAGGGGGAGATAATGTAACGCCCCGCATTTCGGGCTAGAATAAAATATATGACTCTGATGCGTTGATAATCCCCGAGCCTTAAATCCTATGCCAATTTGGCATGTTAATCAAGTTTGTAGTATGTGAATCCATTTGAGCATGAATTTAGACCATATAAGTCCTTCAACTCAAGGACGAGTTAAAACTATTTCGATCGATTAAGTTTTAGTGGACGTTGTAATTTGTGTCAAATTCTATTGACCATAACTCATTGTATATGATGAACTGGGTGGCCTACTATATACCAAATTGTAGATAATTGAATAATATTTCCAACATTACCAAATTCGCCTAAAACGGACACCCGGTGAAGAAGTTATGGCGTTTCAAAGTTGAATGTGTCGCCTATGCACATATAGGCGATGCATAGGGCGGCGCCTATGTAAATGCCTCCGTTTTGAGTTACTTTACGCGCAAGTTAATCCTTACAAAACCCAAAAATCGTCCTTACCCACTCCTAAAAGGATTTGGTCCTATTAACAACATTGAAGCCTCCTATAAAAACCCCAAAAATCTAATCCTTCAAAAACTTAAGAGAAGGAGCAACTAGGGCTTGAGAAAATAAGCTTGAAGGACCGATCCTTCCGAAACTTCTTCGTGAAACAAATTATAGATTCGGAATCCTCTCGACGTAGGCTTCGATAGACACCAAAAATTCGTGGAGAATAAGGTAAGCGGGGTTTTCCTAAAATCTCATGGGCATAGAAATCATGTTTTAAGAATTGGGTTTTCGAATTCATGTACATACTCATGTTTCAGAAGCTTTAGTGATATTGTTTTGGCCTTTTGGCTTTCCCCCAAAGTGATTTGAAAGTTATATATATATATATATGCGTTTGTCCTGAAATATGAATTTAGAGCATGATTTTCATGAAACCTCTCTCTTAATGTAAATTTTTCCATGTTTCACATAATATACGATGTTTTGAACACGAAAGAGAGGGTTGTAAATGTTGAATATGCATGTAATGAAAGAATGCATGGTTTTTCCAAAAATGCACATGTCCACCATATGTTTGATGAAAGTTTTGCATGGATTTGACTTGAGTTTCGAAACATGACATCTTTAATGCAAATTACATATTTTGGTGGTCTAAACTATGTTTTGAATGAAAGCTCTTGCTTAATACATTATGGCTCAGAAATAGGACTTGCAAGTCTTGGTATGACGATACTAACTCAGACAAATGCCATAACAGACACAGACTAGTTCAGAAATCAGATTTTTATCAGACTCTCATGATTTAGAAATTTCAGAATGATACATGTTCAGAAAAGGCTAAAATAGGGCATAAAGAGAGCTTAGGTGGTTCCCTGAAGAAGGCGGGAGTTTCAGACAACTCTTTGCCAAAAACCGTGGTTTGCCGACCCGGGTATATTATTATGCGCTGACTTAAATGTCCTGTGGCGTATCAGACTCAGACACTCCAACCCTTGCGGCACACTTGGGTTGGGGGCTTCCCCGCCGAGTCAATGGCGGATTCCATACAGCCCGTGGAATATTCAGACTTGTAGGGGAATACCACCTAACTCAGAAGTAAAACACAGATCATGATTTAAAATGAATAGACAGGTTGCATGTTTTCAGAAAGTGCCCATGTATTTTTCAGAAACAGTTTTATACATGATGTCTTGATGAAAAATTGCTTTCCCTTAATATATATATATATATATATATGTATGTTCCATTATACTACTTTTGGATTGCTTCGCGTGCCAGTACTTTTGTGCTGACCCCCCTCCTTCCAGGTTCTGATGCACAGTCTAGGGGTCCAGCTACTCAGTAGACATTCTCGGGTTTGCAGACTTGATCTCACAGTGGTGAGCCTTCTATTATTCAGAAGGCCTAATTATGTCAGACACTATCTTATTTATTATGTTTTTGGTTTACTGGGGGCCTTGTCCCAGCTTCTTTTCAGAAAAATATTTATGTTCCTAGTAGAGATTTTCGCAGACTGATGTCAGATAGTATTATTCAGAAATGTTGCAGAACTTGACCATGTTTTCCGTACTCAGTTTCAATTCCGCATTTTATTATGATTATGAATGTTGTGCATGATAACCAGATAGAGAATGGGTGTTCCGGGCCTTCATGGTTCGGGATGCTCGTCACGGCTAGGGCCTAGGCTCGGGTCGTGACATATATATATATATATATATATATATATATATATATATATATATATTCAATAATCAAACTTCTCATAGAAAAGCTTAATCATGACTCTTATCTCAAATCATTCGAAAATGATCAACTCATAATAATAATATTCAACTCATGGCATAAGTTCTCAATTTAAGAAATAAATTGATGAAATAGACATGTGTATCGATATTGAATAGATCAAATATCATAAATCATTAATAAAATAATTTGGGTGTAAACCCACTTTGTAAAATCATGGATTTTAATAGTAGAAATTAAATCTTTGGGGACAAGAACGAAAGAAGTGTTCTTGTTCAAGCCCCACATACCTTGATTATGGATTTGAATGAAGAAACTTGTTATAGACTCGTTTTCCACTTCTTGAGTTAGGGTTCTTGATGCTTTTGACTTGGGTACCTTGAATCTGAACCAATTTATAAAATCTATGGTTGGATTCTTGATGTTCTTGGGAAATTTGGATTGGATTTTTTAGAGAGAAACCCTAGTATTCTTGATGAAATAGAAGAAGAAAGAAGTTTTCTTCTTTACTTGGATATATATAGACGGTCAAAATGGGTGGAAAATACCAAAATACCCTTTTAAAAATGCTCCTTAATTGCTGAAAAAAATTGCTGATGACATCCGTGATAGGCCGTCAGACCCGTGAAAGGCCGTCAAGAAATGTCGTCACAAAAGGTTCGAATTTTTGATTTTCTACCTAAGGCTGACGACGTCATCTGAAATGTCATCAGAAAGTGACGACATTGTCAGAAATGGCGTCAGAAACGTGACAGCCCGTCAGAACCGTCGGCACCGTTTTCCAGGTTGACCATGTTGGAGTAAAATGGGAATTACTCTTTGCTCCGACATCGTATTATGGATAAATTGGTATCATTAGAAAGATAATTCAATTATATATCTTTTTATAGGTTATGAGCTCAGAAATTCCAACTATAATGAGAGATATGCTCGTTTGAAGTTGACTATAACAATATCCTTCCCAAGAACTCAATCTGTAAGGAATGTTTTCATTCGCCCAATCGTTAGGACATCTTTAAGGCCTTAATACACATCATACTTGATTAGAAAAAAACCCAAAAACTATAATTTATATCTAAATATCTTGATTCATGGTTGCACTATTGGTTAGAGTCTCGGGGAATTACAAAATGGCTCTAACTTCCTCACCGGGTGTCCGATTCGGGTGAATCTTATGTCGATGGAAAGCTTATCCAATTCTCCATATGATCGAGAGTAGAATTTAGGGAAATACAACATGAGATAAATAACAATAAATTTGGAAGTCATCCATATTCACTCAAAAGATGGATTTAGGCTTAAGAAACGATCGGGGTATTACAATGCCCTCAACATATCTTCCTGGAAACTAAATGGTCCTCTCATCTTGACCATCTATCTACAAATGAAAAGTGGAATACAAAAGGATTTGGGTACCAATGCCCTGCTGGAATGCCCTCTAAAACTGAGAAGAAAATTGAGTGACCCTATCCGAAATGATAGACGAGGGAACTCCGTGTAGCCTAACTAACTCCCGGATATACAATCTAGCATAATCCTCATCTGTATAAGACGTATACCCGAGTAAGAAATGTGCTGACTTAGTCAGCCTTTCTACAACAACCCAAATAGAATCATGTGGATGGCCTAAAATAGGCAACCCGGTCACAAAGTCCATATTCACCACCTCCCACTTCCAAGTGGGTATACCAAACTTTTGCATCACACCACCAGGTCTTTGGTGATCTACCTTAACCTGTTGGCACGTTGCATACTTTGTTACGAACTTGGCTATATACTTCTTCATACTATTCCACCAATAAATTTCCCGTAAGTTGCGGTACATCTTGGTAGTGCCGGGATGAATAAAATACCGCAGGCCATGCGCTTCAGCCATAATCCTCTTCCTCAGATCATCAACACACGGAACACACAATCTACCTTGCAATCTCAACACGCCATCTCCCGCTTGGGAGAAAACCTCTACCTTTTGGCCCTTAACTGACTCCTTCAGTCTGACCAAACTAGGATCCCTATCTTGTTTCACCTTGACTTCCGAAACTAGAGAGGATTCAGAACTACTCTGCACCAACGTACTCCCCTCGGCTTAATCAAGCAACCTAACACCAAATCTATCCAGACATTGCACATCACGAGCTAACTCTTTCTTACCTTCCTCTACATGAGCAACACTACCCATAGACAATCTGCTAAGGGCATCTAACACTACATTAGCCTTGCCCAGGTGATACAACACACTCATATCATAATCTTTTAAAAACTCTAACCATCTTCTCTGCCTAAGATTCAACTCCTTCTGAGTAAAAACATACTGCAGGCTTTTATGATCAGTAAACACATCAACTTGAACACCATAAAGATAGTGTCTCAATATTTTCAAAGCAAAGACCACAGCAGCTAACTGAAAATCATGGGTTGGATAATTTTTCTCATGCAGTTTTAACTGTCTAGAGGCATAGGATATAACCTTACCTCTTTGTATCAACACACAACCCAAACCAATTCTATAGGAATCACAATACACCACAAAACCATCTGCACCATCATGCAAAGTCAACATATGGGCTGAAGTAAGTCGAGTCTTCAACTCCTGAAAACTCTTCTTACAAGAATCTGACCACTGGAACCTAACTTTCTTTGGGGTTAAACGGGTCATAGGAGACGAAATATAAGAGAAATATTCAACAAAACGGTGGTAGTAGCCCTCTAGACCCAAGAAACTCCTAATGTCAGGTGGAGAGATAGGTCTAGGCCAATTTCTTACAGCTTCTATCTTTTGGGGATCAACTCTAATAACTTCGGCTGAAATAACATGACCTAGAAAGGCTACAGATCTTAGCCAAAATTTAGACTTACTAAATTTGGCAAACAACTGGTGACCTCTAGGAGTTTCCAAGACAATTCTAAGGTGATCTGCATGATCATGCTCACTGCGGGAGTAGACAAGAATGTCATCTATGAGCACAATGACAAACATATCAAGATATTGCTTGAACACTCAATTCATGAGGTCCATAAAAGCTGCTGGGACATTGGTTAGCCCGAAATACATAACTAGAAACTCAAAGTGACCATAGCGGGTTCGGAAAGCTGTCTGTGGAATATCACATTCCCTCACTTTAAGTTAATGGTAGCCGAATCTAAGGTCTATCTTAGAGAAATAACTTGCACCTTGCAACTGATCAAATAGGTCATCAATTCTCAGAAGAGGATACTTATTTTTTACTGTGACCTTGTTAAGCTAACGACAGTCAATGCACATACGCAAAGAACCATCTTTATTTTGTACGAATAGAACAGGTGTGCCCTAAGGAGAAATACTGGGCCTTATAAAACCTTTGACTAAAAGGTCTTTGAGTTGCTCTTTCAACTCCTTAAGCTCTGCAGGTTCCATATAGTATGGCGAAATAGAAATGGGACGAGTGTCGGGAAGAAGTTCAATCTCAAATTCTATCTCCCTATCGGGAGGTATCCCTGGGAGATCTTCCGGAAAAATTTCAGGAAACTCATTAACAATGTTGACTGACTGAATAGTTGGAGCCTTAAACTTAGTGTCTTGTCTTTGACTCTAACTAAGTGATAGATGCAACCTTTAGATATTAGCTTTCTGGATTAGGGATAGGAGATAAAATGACTCTTGGGAGATACCAAACTCCCAGACCACTCAAAAGCTGGTCCATCAGGAAACTGGAACTTGACCACACGAGTACGACAGAATATAGACGCATAACAAGAATGAAGCCAATCCATACCCAGAATAAGGTCAAAATCCACCATGTCTAACTCTATCAAATCCACAAGAATGACTCTATGAAAAATAGTAACAGGACAATCTCTATGCACTTTTTTGGCGAAAACTGACTCCCCTACTGGTGTGGAGATTAGGAAAGGCTCAGGAATCCTTTCGGGACTCATTTTGAAATTCACAGCCACAAGTGGGGTCACATAGGAAAGACTTAACTCGGGGTTCAACAACACATAAACATTAAAAAAAAGACACAGAGCATACCGGTAACAACATCAGAAGAGTCCTCCTGCTCCCGAAGAGATAGTAAATCATAGAATCTATTCTGGTGTTGACCACCAGCAGTGCTAGATAAAGTGCCCTGAGCAGGGACGGGACAGGGTGCAGGAGCTGGTGCACTAGTAACCGGTGCCTAAGGTCGGGCATCTCTGTTCCCTTTTCTAGCATGAGGACAATCTCTAAGTCTGTAACCCTACTTTCCACAACCAAAACAACCCCTCATATCTACGAAACAGTCACCGGGATAATCCCTACCACACTTAGAACAAGAAGGATAACGGGTCTGTTACCAATACTGTTCTGTGGCCTAGTCATAAAAGATCTGCCCCTTTGTTCCTGCCTACTTCTAGGCGTAGGAGCACTAGCTGATAAAAGTGCTGGCATAGACGGATGCCACTGAAACTAAGGGTGGTTCCCTCCATGGAACCTAGGATGTATATACTCATGCTACTCAGATCTAGCCCTCTTGTTACCCCTCACTCGATCTCTCTCCCTAATTTTATCTACCTCTATCTACTGGGCATGCATCATCAACCTAGCCAGATCCATATACCTATACAGCATTGTAGTCCTACACTCCTTCAGTAATAACCCAGAAACACTGGTCACGAACTTGCTCATACTAGCCCGGGTGTCAAAAATCAAATCAGGAGCGTACTTGGCCAACTAATTGAACTTCAAGCAGTACTCCTTAATAGTCATGGAGCCCTGCCTCAAGTTTATAAACTCCTCAATATTTGTTTCCCTCATCTTAAGCGGAAATAACTTGTCCAAGAATGTATCATGGAACACCTGCCAAGTTATAGGAGAAGCATCCTCACCTCTACCCTTTCTCCACGATACAACCCAGTCATAAGCTATCTCTTTCAACCTGTAAGATGCTAACTCAAAACTTTCCTCCTTAGAAACATGTATAACCTGCGTGATCTTTCTCACCTCCTCAAGGTACAACTATGGGTCCTCACCTGCCTTGGACCCATAAAACTCTGGTGGATTCATCCGCATGAAATCACGGATCTTAGAAGCAGCTTCATCACCTCCCTACTGATTTACAATTGCGGCCTAGTTATTAACCTGAACAATAGTGGTGACTACTTGGTCTAATGCCACTCAGCATGAGACACTGTCTCATTCAAAGGATCAACGGGCTAGGGTTGCTCATTATCGTTTCTGCGGGCATCCGCTCTACGAAGAGGCATTTTCTGAAATAGGAGAGCATGAATTATTAGGTGAGAGGGACAACTGCAGGCATGATGAAATCTGAAACAAAGAAAAAGAAATTATCCTAAAACATCTTGTAGCCTCTTGCTCATAGATGAGGCGCGCTACACACCGATGATCAGGACTCTACTCAACGCATCTTGTCAGACTCCCTAGGACTCCTTCACAACCTTAGGCTCTGATACCAAGTGTGTAACAATATGAAATCGCCTCAAGGGACGTAACATGGTGCTTAAGGATACAAGTAGCCGCAAGCTAACCCTTTGAGCCTATTTCTACTAATAACACTCATTTCAAGATGAAATAATTAAAATACTAGCATAGTCATATCATATGAAAGAAAATACAGAGAAAATGCTCGGTCCAAACGACCACCATACTGAAAACCTCAACACAACCACAATCTGATAACTAGTCTGACAAAGACACTACTAATCCATGAACTAGAGAGGCATTGGGACAGGTCCCCAACTGACTCAAAATAAACTAGAAATAACAACATAGTTTCTCAAATATGGAGATGTCTGAATATAGGTCCTTAAACCATGAGGACTCACCACTGTAGGAATGTAGATAGAGATTCTCAAAAATCACTAACGAAGCTGGGACTAATCAATTGAACCTATATTATAAGTCAATGTAGCTCATAGATGTATATGTGGATCAATTCTTGAGAATGTACTAAGTATGTGGGGTTGCATGCATTTATATAAAAAAACATCAATACTCTTTAATCAAATAATGCATGAAATAAATAATGACTCACATGGCTTGAATAAGTATAAAATGAAAATCTCATGAATCATGTAAAATGGAACATATAAAATAATCTCGTGAGTCATAATACTTTTAACTTTGAAATTTTTACTCTTCTCTTATTCTCATTACTCAAGGCTAAAGGAAACATAAAGCAATATTTTTAACTTATGCATATGTCTCATGGAGAGTAAAACTTCCTCAATACTCAAGAACTCATAACTCTTTTGAACTCAAATACTTGGAATTCAGAATCATATAACTTTGGAACATGCTTGAAGGCATTTCATTCACTTTAGGAAAATATCTCATTTCAAGGTTTAGGGAAAAATAATCATATCAAGGGAAAGTATTTATGTTTTAAAGGAGAATATCTTTTCTCAAAGCTTTCGTTTTAAGGGAGATTCTCCTAACCACATAAACCATGCGAGCTACATGGATTCCAACGTTTTGTCCTCCTAAGAAAGAGACCCCACGTTGGGGAGAGTTATCATACTCTTGCCAGGGAGTAAAACCTCAATTCAATGATCACTTATCTCGGCCTCGGGCCCAATATCACAGCCTTAGGCCCAATAATCATCTCAGTCTCAGGCCCAGCCTACGGTGGCACGTAGTTGTAGTGTAAGAAACCATAGTAACTTACCCACTAGGTGATAAATACTACTTCCTTTATATTATCTACGCTTATCTCATAAAAATCCACTTTTAGAATAATCTAATGGTTCACCAAGAAACCAATAATCAAATCTGTAATCTCATGTAGTAAAGTAGATTTCAAAGCTCTATGACCATTAGGTTAAATCATTTCTTAATAATCTTAAAATACTCAAATCATGGGTTTTTATAGCACAAGAGTTCATAAAATTGCAATTCTCAAGTTGGGCTTACTAACCCATAATTCAATCTCAAGTTAAAACTCATCAAAAGCATAATAGATAGCATATAGATTCATAACTCATGTAGAAATCTGGAAGTTACAGCAATTTATCTCAAAATCTCATTAGACTCATATACTTCAATATCTCAAACATTTCAACTATTAACTTCTCAAGGATTAAAATCATGGGGTATAGACCCAGCTGCAATTTCTCAAGAAAACATGTAAAAATCATGCCATTACACTCTCAATTCATGGGAAACATCAAAATCTTACAACCAATAATAATGAGTGAAAAACCTAAATTCAATTTCATGTAAAATCTCATAAATTGCAGATAATTGTAGTTTAAATAAGCCTTTGGGCACAAGGGTGACAGGATTACCCTTGTTCAAAACCCCGCATACCTTGAATTAGACGCTTTGGATGAACTCTCACTTTTGGGACTCTATTCGTACTCTTGAATGAAGGTTCTTGAAGCCCTTGACTTGGGAACCTTGAATATTGACTCAATTTAGAAAATCTATGGTGGATTCTTGAGATTCTTGAAAGAGATTTTGGATACTTAGTGTTTTTGTTGAGAGAAAACTTGAGAAAAACTTCATAGAATTCTCGTAAATGACTTTGATTTGGTGTTTTCATGGTTTAAGAGGCTTGGAAAATGTCCAAAGTACCCTTTTTAACTTCTGTACGAAACTTGAAAAAATTGAACTGGGAAACCGATTTTATAGGCCACCGCGATGCTCCACTATCGCGGTGCTCACTGGAAATTGATAAATGAGAATTTGGGAGTCACCGCGATGCAGATCCATCGCGTTTTCCCACTGGTTAGGGTCTCGAACTTCAGAGCGATGCGTCACAATAGTGCTAGGCCACTGGAAATTGACTATTGAGAAATTAGGGTCTTCCGCGATGCGCCATTATCACGGAGTTCCACTAGAATTTGACAATTGTCAAATCGACCCTCTTCGCGATGCGGCAAGCACTAAAATGATGTTGTTTTACGACTATGACTTAAATTAGCCATAGCTTCTTACCCAGGTATCGAATTTGGGAAAATTTTATATCGACGAAAAGCTTATCAAATTTCCCATGTGATAAAAAGTCAAAATTAGGGAAATTCTATATAGTTAACACAATACTCACTTAGGAAGTCACTTCTCAATCTCTTAGGGCCAAAATCATGCCTCACTTGACACGTCTGAAGGCTCATACTACGAGAGAATTTTGCAGGGTCTTACAAAAAAGTTGCATTTCTCCCTTAGAGATAAGCCGCCACTCTAAGTGCAAAAATAATACCCAATAATCAATAATATGTGAATTGTCAGCATTAAGTAGTTTTAATAACTTTTCCCTGATAATTGCCTTCTTAGTCCCTAGACTAACTCTAAATGACAAATTAGTCTTAGGCATAGTTTTTAGGCGCCACATTTGGTCCAGACCACTACTCTCTTTTGTGTCATATGACATCCTCATTCCATAGTCCCATTATGTCTCCATCTACCTCATGAATACCCAAAATTATGCTAATCACATTGGTTAGCTCAATTACATAACTGTAGAGTAAAAACATAAGAAACTAGGCACTTTGTTCTCCAAACATATGGTGCTTAGGCGTATAAATACACCCAAGATTAGTACCCTAGCTATTAAACCTCCTAAGTAGGAGTTTAGGACTTCCAATGGCTATTGGGGAGCTCCTGGTTGTTTCAAAGCTTTTCATGTCTATTATATTTATACTCTGGTATTGTATAGTAGTTAAGAGTAACTAAGTCCATGTATCTGTTAGATGCTTTATATACAAATGTACTGTTATGTATGGCAGCATTATGTTCTTTTAACGTTATGGCCCTAGCGACCAAGTCTTACACATGTATATTTGGTCTGGCTTACGTGGTTTATTTTCACAGATTCATCATATCCATACATAGTAGAACCACTGAATATATTGCATGCATAAGAAGTACATGTTATAGGTTGTTTCTCTCGGGCCTTTATGGATATGGGTGCTTGTCTGCCCCAATAGGACTTGAGGCATGACAAAACTAGTATCAGAACAGGTCATTCTAGTGAGTGTAAAAATCTTTGTCTATGTAAAGTCTTGCTTATGGGTTTTTTGTGCACCACATCTCTAAGTAGGAGGGTACGGTACATTTAGGAGTGGTTTCTTTTTCTCTATTTCTTAAATCATGCCATAGATCCAATAATGTAGGTTGATTTGTGTTTAACCTTGAATAATGTTTTCTCAATATAGTAAAGATACCAATTAGAAGGAGTAAGAATAAAAGCAAACAAGTTGATGTAGCAGCCAGAGAAGGGACCAGTAAATCACCACCTAGATAAGCTGATCAAAGTGAGCCTCAGGATGAGTTTGCATCACTGACTTCTTCTACTCCTCTATCTCTAGATAATCTAAAATGAAGAGGACTATCATCAGATTTACCTATTAATTCTACTGACCAAGATTTAATGAGTTTGGTTGTCATGACCCGAGACTACACCCTTGTCGTAACACAGTGCTTGGAACCACAAGTGATCCTAAGATAACCCATGAACTAGCATACTACTTGAGAAACTAATTTAAACTGTATAAAAAATGAATTTACTGAGCGGAAACATGATCATAACAAATCTGAATAACTACAATACTAATAAGGTTTAAACCATGATTAAACTAAAGAAACAAACTTGAACTACATGTTACGACTCTGACTGACTATCTACGAAGCCTCTACTTTACTGACTATAGATAGTTAGTACATGCCTCCAACTACCACTAAACAATACATATGAATAATAATAAGATAGTACAAGAACTACAACTGATTGGAGTCCTCATAACAAGGGAACTCATCACAAGCTGGTTGGAAGATGCAAACTGTCTTACTATAATATGCGGGCAACAACTGGTACCTATATTATGTGGAAATGTAGAACATAGATATATATATGGATTAATACTTCAGGAATGTACTGGGTAAGTAGCGGTAGATATAATAAGTAAAACTGAATAGATACATAATCTTAAACATGCATGCTAAGTGCAAATAGACTCACCAAGAGAGTGAAATCAACTAAAAGTTGAAGTATCTTAAAACATGAGTAACAAACATAATTTAATAAGTTTGTTAATCATTACACTTAGTTTCTTAAATCTTTACTTTTGAAGAATAAGTAGAACTGAAGTTAGGAAGCGGTAAAACATGAATACTATATGTAAATCTCATGTAAAACTGAGAATGCTGTAAAAATGAAATGAGGATCATGTATGGATACTGAGCATGAAAACATGAATATGTAAAACTGAGAATGCAAGACCAAGTGTAGCATGTACTGAAATAATTTGAATAATTGAATAACTGATATCTAAATAACAGACTGATTAAATGGTCAAGGAAAACTAAACTTGTATAGACTGAATACTGACTAAATTTATGGCAGGTATCATGTAACCAACATTCCCCAATCTGAGATAATTAGGGTCCAACCTGTAACCCCAGTTTGAATAGTGTCAGTTCCTTTCCACGAGTACTAACACATGGCTATGTAGATCCACTAAACAGATGTCGCGAAGGACCAAAGAGTCAATCCTAAACTGCTGGGTGACCCCTAAAAAGAAGTCAATCTTAAACTTATAAGTGAACCCTCATATCCTACATTGGCTATGTAGTTGTGGAACCTAGTGATTCCTTTTAACAGCTCTACTTAAATTGATGGGGGAGCTGTCATCCCAATGTTCACTCGGTGTTAAGTCCTACTCCCTACAAAAAGACGCTGAAACACAAGTTGGTGCATGCACTAATAAATAATAAGCTCATGTCATGGTATTCTTATAATAACAGTTCACAAATATTCTGAAGTAATTATAACCATATAAACTGATATCGCTCAACATCTGTCCCAAAAGCCAACCAAGTTAAAGGCCCATTTTAGACTCAAATAAAGCAAGTAGGTGCATCACCTACTTTGTCCTTTCAACAAACCTAAGTACTAATTAGGTGCATCACCTAATAAGGCTACCTTAATTATCTTTGGTCAAAATACACTTTCACCTACATTAATTAACTTTGTCCCAAATTAAAAGAGAGATAAAGAGAAGAACGGGTAGCCAAGGGTTAATAGTTTTAGATCCACAATGTCCCAAGTATAATAGGCAAGTAGGTGTATCACCTACTTGAAAAATTATGTCCCAAAAATTACCAAGAAAGTATGCGAAAACAAATTTTCTTTAAAGGGATTGAAACCAACTCAATCTATCCATTTTAACTTAGATAAAAAATCAGCTTTCTTAGGTTTTTCAATCTTACTCTTTTTTAGGTATTCAATATCCCTATAATACCACTAGGATTCTTGGTATTTACCTTCAATACAAGATAAATGTAAGTGAACAAATCATGATCTTATCTTAAGAATACTATGAGAATTATGTTCTCCGTGATTAAATTATAAGACAACCCTTTTTAAGTTTAGCAGTCCCTTTGTTCTTGATTATTAAAAGATTTTTCTCTTCTCCTTTGGTTTGTGAGTAATGGAATAAAGATATTGAAGAGATACACATTAATAAAATAAACTACCACAGTAATTAACTTATGTCAGTTGCCCATTTTTTTCCTTTTCCTATATACATGTGTTGGTAGAGGATTGTGTATATATTGTTGTTAAGAACTCAAGAGCTAGTGACTTACATATTTGGTTTATGTATTAAAGGATATTTGGGCTGTTTTGGGAATTTTTTTTTATTTATATTGGGAGATGCTTGGTTGATGTTGGGGAAATAGTTTTAATTGAAAGATAGAAGAAGGGTGCAGTGATAAACCACCGAATTAGACGTCATGTAAGATTACTACCCACTCCACTTGATATACTATTTTGAGAGTATAATAAAGACAAAAATGTTAAGGGGACCTTATAGGAATTTGTATTATATGTAAATGTAATTGGAGGAGAATGAGATTGAAAGAACACCCTTGAATTAATTAATTATTAGTTACTACCCGGCTTCTGTTTTGGTGATATTAAATGGTGTGGATGTGTCAATTAGCTACTAAGACTAATTTACTATTCACTCTATTGAAGATTAATAATCTAAGAGGAAGGACGTTAATTTAGGGTTCTATGAGATTTGTGCAACAAGGTATGTAAGATTTGTTCATCCTTTACTCTTTGGCATGAATTTAACTCTTATGTTACAAAGTAATCTTCTTAAATTCTCTTTCTTTCAATTGATACGTAATGGCAGTGTATAACCTCCAATGTGATGGACGACCTTTTCCAAACTTCTTAGGGCGCAAAAGTACCTCAAAATGTGTTTGTGACTAAATTTGCACATTTACTCTTCTAAGTACTAGTATGATAAAGGTACTGCCAACAACAAGCTCTATGAGTTTTTCTATTAGTCAAACATGGTCCATTGTATTATTTAAGATCCTAAATATAATATTTAAATTATTGTTTCTTCCTACCCCATCATTAGTGCATCAAATACATATTTATAAATCTTTTACTATTGGCCAAAATTCCAAATTCAATAATGTCATGACCACTAATATAACAACTTTAAAGATAAAAAGAATGATCTGAAGTGAACGCACATGTTCTAGGATGGTATCTTAGGAGTGCAAGGAACACATAGCATGGGTCGATCCTAATATTATGTGTGGTATCCTAACAATGAAAGTAAAGTCGGTCATGGGCCAATCTAGATTTATGTAATTGTGAGGACCATATACTAGGGGTGAAAATACCTAGCATGGTTCATCCTCTTTTACCACTGATCATCTGGTCATTTGTATCGTGCCTTACAATTTTATAAATTTATGTAAAATAAAGTTAAGGATGTAATTTACATGATTCCAAATATAGAAGCAAAGGTGGTCTTTTACCCTGATTTATATAGTTATATATTAATATCTAATCTCATTAAGTGCTTGTCTTACTGTGGTCACTTTATTCCTTTTATACTCTGTGCATTCTTTCATACTAACGCCTCTTATGGACTACACCATGTTTCGTGTTGTAGGTACAGGTACCCTAGAGAGACAGGGCATTTTCTTTTTTGCAACACCACTGCTTGACAGTCGCACCACACTGTACAACTTCAATCACACATACGTTGCATAATCTAATTATAATAGACTAAGTTTGTAGAAACCTAAAGCACTCAACAATGTACAGGAAACAAGTTCCCAACCTTTATTATTCTCTCAGAATTACAAAGGACAATGTCAGATAAATTGTACTAAGGCACTACCACACTCACTACCTAGTACAATTTCCAGCAACACAATAAATAGACTGCACATGGGCTGTTATAACAGTGACACCTGGCAGCATGTCATTGGGCATGGCCTTCATGCCCATCACATGACTCAACAACCTAATCTAAGTATTCAAATACATTTTGAAAATCACACATGTTTACAACATTCAAAATTTAAACTAGCAACTGCCCCTGTGACAAGCACATGGGTACCCTTGCTCCTTTAGCCAGTTTTTCTATGTTCAACACTAAGCCAATTTTCTGATTTCCAACACTTCAAATATTTGTTTTTTCCTTGTCATTCTCTCAGCCATGCCTTTGCTTTGCTAGCATCATGATTGCCTGTGTCATGACACTACCTGCACCTGCGCTATGCCACTGCCTACGCCATGCTGTTGTCTTGACCATGTCACTGCCTAGGCCTCGCCACTACCTATCCCGTGAAACTGTCTTGACCATACTAATTCCCTCGTCTATTCTATTCCATTACCTATACCATTCCATCGCCTGTACATTCTAGTGTTGATGTCATGCTATTGCCATTACCTGCATGCATGCCCGTACGAGTGCCATGCACCTGTCATTGACCCTTATGCTCAAGGTTTCCTTGCCAACACTCCATCACCTTTGTCATCATCAACTACCTTCTATCTCATAGCTACCACAGTATCATATTTCTTGCCTTAGCACATGTCAAGGCCAATGTGCACCTTGACATGGCTTGCCGTCTATCATGTCTTAGACTGGGGGTGTAATAATGTACCCCCGTCAGATGAACGTGATGCCCTCATTATGGTTGTTTTGAGGTAGTCCTCAATATCCTTGTTGAACTACTACAAGTTCTATGCCTTCTCCCAAACAATATCTTCTTTTCTTTTGTCTTTCCATTTAATCAGGAATTCTAACTTGGTATTCTTTTTGTTGTTTCCCACAATCCGATGATCAAGTATCTTCACCATCTTGGTATTATACTACTACGGATTCAAAGGAGAATCCCACTAGGATTTTTTCCTTCCCGGGTCTTTAGCATCTTCATTATACCTTTTTAAAAGGCTGACATGAATGGTAGGGTGAATCTTCAACCTTTCTGGCAAGTTCAACTTGAAAGCGACTTCCCCAATCTTCTTAATAACTTCAAACAGGCCCTCCTACCTTGGGATCAGTCCCCTATGCATTTTCTTGCTCACAATCTATTTCCATATTTGAGTGAGCTTTAAAAGTACTTTGTCTCCCATAATGAACTCCACTACATATCTATGCTGATCAGCATACTTCTTCATGCATTTTTAGGCCTTTCTTAAGTTTTCTTCTGCCTCAACAAGCATGTAATGTCTGTCTTTTGCATATATGTAAGCAGTAGGGCAATTTTCATGACCCTTCAGCATTACCACCTTCAATGGTGTCATAGGCTTCTTGCCTAAGACAAGTTCAAATTGGATTTTTTTTGTTGCCGATAACCTGTGTGGATTGTAGCAAATCTATGTTGTATCCAACAAATCTGCCTAATTTTGTTGGCTTGTTGTCACATAGTGCCTCAATTATTCTTCTAGCATGTGGTTTATCCTCTCATTTTATCCATTAGTTTGAGGATGATTTGTTATGTAAAACTTTATATTAGTCCCAATCATGCTGAACAATGTCTGCCAGAACCGATGACTGAACCGCGCATCTCAATCACTCACAATGTCACTTGGCAAACCAAAATTCTTTTCCATGTTCTTATCAAATAAACCTACAACAATTTCTTACGAGCAAGTAATTGGAGAAGCAACAAATATACCATAATTTGAGAACCTTTCTGCTACCACCATTATGGATGCACTGCCATCCACCTTAGGAAACCCAGAAATAAAGTCCATAGCCATAAATAACCATGGATTTTCAAGAATAGGGAGAGGCTGCAACAAACCCCACTCCTTCATACGTTCAGTCTTGCCTCTATGATATGCTTGACAAATCTTCACATATGCTTCAATGTCGTCTTCAATCTTCGTACTAAAATATACATGGGACAGCAGGGCTATCATCCACTCAACACCCAGATGACTAGAAAAAGAAGTATCATTAACTTCTTTCATCAAGTCTTTACGCAATCCGCTACCTTGAGGTACCACGATTCTCTCCCCCTTAAAATAAAGGAGATCATCCTCAATCTAATAACTACAGATGGTCCCATCTTTTACTTGATGCATCCACTTGACATAGACTGGGTCATTTGTTGCACAAATCTTAATTTTGTTTAGAAAACTAGTTTCAAGTCTAAAACTAGAATATACTTCATCAAATACATCTTTTCGGCTTAGTGAATCAACAACCTAGTTGTAGTTTCCTAGTTTATACTCCCACATGAAGTCATACTCAGCTAGGAACAATTTCCAACATGCCTATTTTTGACTCAGCTTTTTCTATATCTTAAAGAATGTGTTGCAACATTGTCTATCCGCACAATAAACCGAGTTCCCAATAAGTACACCCTCCAAGTCTATAAAAAATGCACTACTGCTACCAAGTACTTTTCATGGGAATAGTATTGTTACTCAGCATCACATAATTTGTGACTTTCAAAGGCCATGGGATGACATTCCTTCACCAACACCTCCCCAAAAACCTTGTCGGACACATCAGTATGTACTTCAAAAGGTAAATATAAATCTAGTAGCTTCAAAATAATTTCGGGCGCAATAGCTTTCTTCAATGTCTTAAATGCTGCATCACACTTTTAAGACCACACCCACTTGATATCTTTCTTAGGAAAATCTGTCAAAGCTGCAGCTTTCTTAGAGTAACTTGTAATGAACTTGCGATAGTAGTTAGTGAAACCTAAAAATGATCTCAGTTCTTTGACCCCACTAGGCGCCTTCCATTAAACAATTGCTTGCACCTTCTTTGGATCCATCCTAACTTGGTTTTGACTGACCAAATGCCTAAGGAACTTCAATTCCTTTGTAGCAAACTCATATTTTACCATCTTTACATAAATTTTGTACTCCCTCAAATTGGACAATACTATCCTTAAATGTTCCAAATGTTCATCAAGGGAGAAACTATAAATGACGAAGATGATCTGCATGGTCATCCTCACTACGGGAGTATACAAGGATATCATCTATGAACACTATGACAAACATATCAAGATACTCTTTGAACACTCGATTCATGAGGTTTATGAAGGTTGTTGAAGCATTGGTTAGACCAAAAGACATGACTAGGAACTCAAAATGACCATAACGGGTTCTAAAGGCAGTCTTCGAAATATCACATTCCCTAACTTGAAGCTGATGATAGCCGGATCTAAGGTCTATCTTTGATAAATAACTTGCACCTTGCAATTGATCAAATAAGTCATCAATTCTAGGAAAAAGGTATTTATTCTAGATTGTGACCTTATTTAGCTGACGATAGTCAATGCACATTCGCAATGAACCATCTTTCTTTCACACGAATAGGACGGGAGCGCCCCATGGAGAAACACTAAGCCTTATGAAACCGTTACCTAAAAGATCTTAGAGTTTCTCCTTCAACTCCTTAAGATCTGCGGGAGCCATACGATAAGGAGGGATAGAAATAGGATAAGTAACGACAAAAAAATCAATCCCGAATTCTACCTCTCTATCGGGAGGTACCCCTAGGAGATCTTCCAGAAAAACATCAGGAAACTCATTTATTACATTGACTGACTAAAATGTTGGAGTCTCAGACTTAGTATCTTTAACTCGAACTGGATGGTAAATGCAACCTTTAGAAATCAACTTTCTATCCCTAAGATAAGATACCAAATGATTCTTAGGAGATACTGAATTACCTGACCACTCAAAGACTGGCTCATTTTGAAACTGAAACTTCACTACTCAGGTGCAAAAATCTATAGAAGCATAACAGGAATGGAGCCAATCCATACCAAGAATAAGATTAAAATCAACCATATCTAATTCTATTATGTCTGCAAATATGACCTTATGAAGGACAGTGATAGGAAACTTTTTATAAATATGTTTAGCAATGACTGACTCACTGACAGGGGTGGAAACCACGAAAGGATCAAAAATATTTTTAGAAATTTTCTCAAAATTCACATCAACTAACGGGGTTTCATAAGAAAAACTTGACCCAGGGTCTAACAACATATAAACATCAAGATGAAAGACACGAAGCATACCAGTAACAACATCTAGCAAATTTTCCTGCTCCTAACGGGATGGTAAAGCATAAAACCTATTTTGGCGCTAACCGCCACTAGTACTAGATGATGTGCCCTGAGGAGGGGCTGGACGACCTAAAGGAGATTGTGCACTGATAGCCTGATCCTGGGGATGAACATCTCTATTTCTCTTTCTACCATACGGGTAATATCTAACAACATGACCCAACTTACCACAACCAAAAAAACCCTTCTGCCCGGCTAAGCACTCACCGGGATAGTCCTTACCGCACTTAGCACATGAAGAATAACAAGGTTTTCTGCTTACACTATTCTAAGATCTAGAAATAGAAGACCTACCCCACTAGTCCTATCTATTCCTGGGTGCAGGAGCACTAGCTGAAGATGGTGCATAGATGACCGATTTTGAAACTGTGAACGATTTCTCCTCCGTACCTATTCTGACAAAAGTCAAACTGCCCTGTTCTAGCCCTCTTATTTACTCTCTCCCTTTCCTTTGCTTTTTCTGCCTCAATCTTCTGATCATGCATCATTAATATAGAAAGGTCTATATCTCTATTGAGCATAGCAGTCCAACACTCCTTAACTACCAAGTCAGATACACCAGTCACAAACATACTCATGCTTGACCTAGGGTCAGCCATCTTATCAGGGGCATGCTTAGACAACTGATTAAACTTGAGGCAATACTCTTTTACTGTCATAGATCCTTGCCTTAGGTTCATGATCTCTTCTATCTTAGCTTCCCTCATCTCAAGTGGGAAGAACTTATCTAGGAATGCATCCTAAAACACCTGCCAAGTAATGGGAGTTGCATCCTCCCCTATTCTTCTTCCACATCACCACCCAATCATAAGCAACATCTTTTAGCCTATAGGATGCCAATTCCACACTCTCCACTTCAGAAATATGCATAGTTTGGGTGATATTTCTCACCTCATCAAGATAAAGTTGTGGTCCTCACCTTCCTCCGACCTAAAGAATTCTGGCGGATTCATCCTCATGAAATCTCAAATTCTTGCTGCAGCTAAATCCTCATCCTGCTGAGTTGGGGATGCTTCCTGAAGGTTACCCTAAACATTAGTTGTAACAGCTTGGACTAGTGTCTAAAAAGCTACCCAAAACTCCATGTGACACATTCTCATTCAAAGGATCTGCGGGCTGAGGTGGATGGTTATTATTTAAATGGGCATTAGCTCTGCGAGGAGGCATATTCTATTGTAAAAGAGCATGAGTTAATAACATATAGAGATAGTTGTAATTATGGTGAATTATGAAAGAAAAGAGAGGATTTTTCAAAACGCTTCTTATCCTCTTGCTCATAGATGTGGCGCGCTTCACAACGATGATCAAGACTCTACATAACGCAGCTTTTCTAACTCCCTAGGACTCTCTAAACCTTAAGGTCTGATACCAACTTTGTAACGCCTCAAAATCTAGTTCTCGAGATGCCACACAATACTCCGAACTACGAGTAGTACTAAGCTAATCCTAGTTGCTTTCTACTAACTTTGAATCTCAAAGTAAGGAAATGTACTTATAAAATCATAATAACTGCAAATTACTTATCTAAAACATCTCAATCTCTCAATTCTTAGTAAATCAATACTGAAAAGAAAATTTGAATGTTGACTCATAGTCTACAACTGAAACTAGTAGTCCAACAAGCGTCTAATGACTGAATTAGGAGAGCCACTGGGATAGGCCCCAGTTGACTCAAAATGTCTGGAGTGAATAATTAAAAAAACACCTACTAATGAAACTAGAAATCTGAATCCTAAGTTCTCGAACTATGAGGACTCTCCAGCTGCAGGGATGTAGATGAGGTACTCAAAAATCACTCACGCTGTCGAGAATGAGCACCTGAACCTATATTATGAGACAATGTAGCACAGAGAAATATATGTGGATCAGTACTTTGAGGATGTATGAAACAAGTAAACAATATCATCTATGTTTATAAAACAATGAATGCTAAATGTAAATAACTCACATAGTCTTGAGATATCTGATATCTGAAAGTATAAAGCATAAATAGCAAAACATCTAATCTAATTCTTGTGATTCATAATGCTTAGTCTCTAAAATCTTTTCTTTTCTAGAATCTGTAGACTTTAAGCTTTAAAACATTAAGGAAAAATACTTCATCTAAAAAGTTATTCATTAATTTATACTAGGAGGGAGGTTCTCTCAACCGACATAAACCATGCGAGCTACATGGAGTCCAACATCTCATCCTTCTAAGGAGGAAACCTCACATTAGGGAGAGATTTCATACTCTTGTCAGGGAGTATAACCTCAGCCTAAGTGATCACTATTTCTACTCTATGGGCACTTTAATCTCAGCCTAAGTGATCACTATTTCTACTCTATGGGCACTTTAATCTCAATCCTACGGTAGCACATAGTTTTAGGGTATGAAACCTTGGAAACATACCTAACTTGGTGCTAAATACTACCTTTTTATTTGTTACGCTCATCTCATTGGAACTCCACTTTTAAAAATAATCTCATGGTTTACAATGTACCCCAACTATATATATTTATAATCTAAAATAAACTCTAAAAAGTGGATTCCAAAACTCAACTGGGGATCCGAAGATCAAATACTTTTCATTCAAATCAAAATTTACTAATCTCAGGGGGCTCAAAGCACAAGTTCTTGAAATATAAATGCTCAAATTAGGGTCTAATAACCCATGTCTCAAACTCATGAAATTTCATAGTAAATCATTATGCTCAACAGGTTTTCTTGAAAATACTTCAACCATATCAAAATACTAAAAATCAAGAATCACAAATATATGCCTAAACTCAATCGAAAATCCAAAATTAATAACTTATAACATACTCATGGTATTCCAAATCATAAAGAAGCATTCTATAACACAAAAAGAACGTGGAATTTCATAATTCAATAATATCATGCTCAAAATCATCAATAACATCTTTTTGGGTATAAACCCAATCTCAAACATAAGAAATTTCCTTGAAAACATAATTTTGGGCACAAGGACGAAAATATTATCCTTGTTGAAACCCCACATACCTTAGATGATGAACTAAATGAATAAGATTGCTTTTTGAGATGTTATTTATGCTCTTGAATGAAGACTCTAGAAGCTCTTGGTCTAGGGATCTTAAATCTTGAAATAATTTAGAAAAAGGATGGTGAAATCTTGAGTTTCTTGGAGATGAATATTGAAGCCTAGGGTTTCAGATGAGAGTAATTTTGATGAAAATTGGCATATAATGCTTCTAAAAGGCTTTAATCATGTGTTTGGATTGATTGGGGGTTGGAGAAAAGTCCAAAATACCCCCCCTTTAACTCCTAAACAAAACTAGAAAAATAAATTGGGGTCCTAATTTTTTGCCTTGTGGCGCGACGCGCCACTATCACGCCAAGCCACTGGAAAATGCCAATTGGGAAAATGCTTGGTCGCGCGACGCGGAGGTATCGCGTTGCCACGTTGGATGGGACCTGGAAACTTAACGCGATGCACCACTATCGCGGACCTTCACTGGAATCGAACAATTGGGGATATGGCTCTCTCTGTGATGTCCACTATTGCGGAGGGCCACTGGAAATTGAAAATTTTGAGTTTTCTCATCTCTGCGAAGCTCAAAGGGTCCAGGTGACACCCTGCCAACCTAAGAGTGCCATAACTCTTTCACCGAGTGTCAGAATTGGGCAAATTTGGTATAGATGGAAAGATTAATCAATTTCTCGCCCCATGAAAAGTCCAAATTTGGTAAATTTCATACAAAATAATTATCATCCATTTTGCAAGCTATTCTTTAACATTCTTGGGATGGATTTTAGCTAGAAAAGTTATAGGGTATTACACATAATGAGAGAAAATTAATTTTTTAATTGAAATAAAAGGTTTTTAGGCTCCATGGGTTAAAGGGACCCATGCATGAATACCCCACATACCTTAAGCCTTTAACTTGAGAGGAAAACACAGTTCTTGATGCTTTCTTGAACTTGGGAAAATTTTGGATTCTTGATTCCTTGGGGAAAAGGGAATCAAATTTTGTCATGGGGATAGGAGAGGGTTTTCTCGAGAGGAAAATTGGAGAAGAAGGGCCAATTACGACCTAAAAGTTCCCCGAAATCGTGTTATGGATGATTGGATTGAGGGGGAAAAGACCCAATTGATCCTCAATTATTTAAATCAAAAAAATTGGACTCAACTATGTCACAGCGACGCGCTTTTATTGTTGTAGCTTAGTAGTTATGATGAAAATGATCATAATTTCTTGCTCGGGTATCAGATTTATGCATGATTGGTATTTCTGAAAAGCTAGTTCAATTATCTACAATTTGGTGGGTATTGAGATGAAAAATTCTAAATATATAAAAAGTTATAAACTTTGAAAGCTGACCCTTGTAGATTGAATATAAAAATTTGACAGAATCAAAGGCTCTTAGCACAACTCTGTTCTAAGTTAGTCCTATGAACATTTTTTACCTCAAAAGCACTTCACACACTGTGATAAAGATCATGACACATGTATTCAATTATAAATCAAGAACAGACACAATACCTTCACCGCAATATGGTCAGCATGCGATCGAGACTAACGTTGTATCATGGGCCTATGGCGGTGACCCACTGGTTCTGTGATCCAAACATGCCACAAACCTTGTTCGAAAAAACCAAAACTCCTTCAAGACATACTTCTAACATCCCTAAACATGAATTAACTCAAAACCTAACATCCTGGGGTCAAGAAGGTCAAATTAAAAATCCTCGAAGCTTAGGGGTCTTGAAGATGACTAAGTCCCCAACACTTAATAAAATTCCTTAAGCCCCTTAAGCATACAACTAAGAGTTAGATCAAGCTAAGATTAGTATGGGACATTACATGACTAGGTCCACATAAATATTTGGCTATTCATAATATTTGATTAAGGGGCTTTAAATTTGAAACTCATTAGTCTTAATTTCTTATATTCTCTTGTGTCAATCTATCTATCTTGTATCATGCGTTGTTTCTCTTTAATTTATATAGATTGATTCTTAGTTTTGTAATAAACATAGTATGGAATTGTTAAATTGTTGAATTAGTGGTGGTCTATGGAGATTCTCATGCTACCATCCTTCTTTTAAACAAAAAAAGTGGGATCACCCAAAGGAGAAATACTTGGGTGAATAAAGCCTTTTACTAAAAATTCATATAACTTAGAGTTCAACTCCCTCAACTCTATTCATTCCATATGATATGGAGGATAGAGATGGGTAGATTTCCAGGCTATAAATCCATGCAGAAATCAACCTTACGTTTGAAGGCATACCGAAATGGTCATCAAAAATGCCTCTAAGAATTCACACACTACTAGAACTATGCTTTAAGCAGGACTACAGATTTATATTAACATAGATGAGATAGAAATGTCCTTTACCCATTCTTTACTAAGTTTTGGGCATGAATAACTAACATAATTCAAAAAAAGAGTATGTTAAAAGTACCCTCCTCACTCTAACTTTTCCTTCTCATACAAAACTATATTAATGGTATTAGCATAACAATCAAGAATGACAAGATGTGAAGACAACTAAATAATCCCCAAAATGATATCAACTCCTCTATGTCTAAAATTACTTAGTCTGATAAGGCTTTGTACCCTATATACATAATAAGACAAGCCCTGTAAACATGGTCAACACACACAAACACCCCAACTAGTGTAAACACATATATAGGAGTATCAAGAAACACTCAATCCAAGTTTCAACCTAATGAAAACTTCACAGACACATAGAGGGAAGAAGAACTGGGAACAAACTACATAGAAGACATAGGATCACTGACAAGAATAGTACCAATGATCACAGACAGTGGCATGGCTTTATTATAAGGCTAAGAAAAAATAATGACTCTTTGAAAAATATGTTGAACTGGCCTGAGATCTGAGCCTTTAATTCTTCTACTTTTACTTCTCTCTATTTCTCAAATGCCTCAGCTTTCTTAGAAAACACAACAATATACCGAGAGGACTTACTAGATGCAACCACATATTAAGTAACCATTTGAATCCCAAAATTTAGACCCTCCAAAACTTACATAATTTACTCCTCCTCTAATGTGATAAGTTGTACTTCATAGAAATACAAGGCATAAAATTTGTCCACTTAGGTTGCCATAGACACATTCACCTACGCTAACCTTAAGAACTCATCCTTCTTTAGATCATGCTATCTATGGGGAACATACTTCTCAAGAAGACATTAAGGAATCATGCCCAAGTAAGAGAAGGTAAAGAAACAAACATCACACCATATTTTTCAACAATACCTATATTATCACGGCAATCATGATAATTCAATAAGAATTCATAAGAATTTTTAGACTTTTTAACCAAATATAAGAGGGGATTTCATTTACATGAACTTACAAAAAAAACTATGTTCATCATCAGTCATCACTCATCCAAGTACCTGTGGGGATACACCTTTTTTCTAAGCTTGAAAGGATCTTGTGTTATGAATTTTATTAAATTCCAAGATTGTTTGCTTAAGGGTCAAAATTTGAGTGTTATTTAAGTTCTTCATATCTTGGTGAAGAAGAAGCTACAAAAGTATGGGTTTAATCTAAAAGAATTAGATATAAATGAGTTTTACTTATTTATGCTAAGTATTATTCCAAAAAGGATAAGTACTAGAAGAAGTGGGCACAAAGAATCAAGTGATCAGAAATGGGTGTCAATCCCTGAAGAGGTTGATATGTTGTCAACTTAGCCTTCAACTGAGGTAGCCTCAACACCTATTCTGACTAAAGGTTGACGAGGAAGGTTGATGGGCTATCAACTTACTGACATGTAGTCAACATAGACATCAATTAAGGTATCTTTAACCCCTATTCTGCCTAAGGTTAAGAAGTTATAATCTCGCTGACAAACTATAAATTAGTCATCAAGTTGGACAAAGTTTCATTAAGCTCAATCTAGATTCATGTTTGCATTTCTTTGATTCCTAATCATCTTTTACTTTATTCTAATACTAATTTACAACTAGTAATTAACCTAATTTGTTGTTAATTAGTTCATGAGTTCATTTCATTCTTAGTCCCAATTCTTTGACTACTTTTGTCGTTTCTATGTCATCTTAATTTCTTGGCTCCATTCTCTATGAGATTTAGTGAAGTCATCCAAACAAGAATCAATTTCAGACAAGAGTGGACATCAACACCTCAACTCTCATTAGAATATACTCCAACATTTAACACTTGTATATCCAAGTGTGAGGCATACAAAGGTGTGTAGAGTTATAAGGTTAATTCCTTAATGCTAACTTTTTATAGTTTTTATTTGTGTCTTTCTTAATATGTATAACGGCTATGGAAGGTGAAACATCAAAAACCATGTCTAATAGTACTTCAAATACTATCTTAGCTTTTCTTGAAGCTCTCAACCATAAATTTGAATCTTTGCATGCTAAAGTAGGGTCACTCCAAGATTATGTGGGATCGATTAGTGGAGATGTTTCTACTACGGGTGGGAGGATGTATAGCATAGAAGGTCAACTAACCTCCACTCTATCAATACCTAGAAACTATCTTCTACCATTTCCCAGGAAACCCTCCGCCAAATGCTTAATCCACCAAGACCAACATAAGACCCCACCACCCAAAACACCATATATTAACAAAACGAAATCATGTTCAACCACTCTAACCTCACTTCAACCAGACACAGCAAGAAGAAACTAGACACCAAATACCCCAACCTCTACTAAACAAAATTCCAATCTTTTAAGAACTACACACCAAAGACAACCTATCCAAATATAGGACAAATAGAAGGAGGAACAAAAAAAGGATTTTGGAGAATTCGATGAAGCTGACACATGGATAGGTGAGTGATGCATAGACCAATGAGTTAAGAAGGATATTAAGGTCCAGGAGGAAGATTTCATCCGGCACCTAATGGTATAGGAAACTTGAGAAACTGACCCTATGTTAAAGATCAATGGAACCAATATGGTGGTAATGGAAGAGGAATTTTGGTAAACTAACCCAAGATTATAATCAAAGGAACCAGCAAGGTAATAGGAATCGAGATGTTAGCATCAATTCAATCAAGACTAGACTTTCAAACTTCAATGGCAAGAGTGATCTCGAGGCTTACATTATACAAGAGTCAATGAGTGATAGTATCTTCCAAGTCAATGATCTCACCAATGAAAAAAAATTCTATTCCACAGCACATTTTGAATGGTTTTCCAGTACGTGGTGGGATTATGTTAAGTGGGTTAGAAATGTGTTGCATGATAGAAAACTACCTCCATGTATCAAAGAAGCAAGAGTGTCTTGGCCTACTAAGATGAATTCAAACAATTGATATTAAAGCTCGAGTATCAAGAGAATGAGAACGATACCATCATACGCTTCAAGGTTGGGTTAAAAAAGAGATATCCTCATGTATGGGTATCCATAAGTTTGAAACCATACAAGAAATCTTCCAAGTGGCCTTGGAAATTGAGAGAGATATCAAGAAGAGAGCAACTTATAAACCAAACAAATACATATCTACCAATTCTTAGAGTAAAAATAAAGAGGTAGATCAATCTTCATCGAGATGGATCAACAAAAAGGAATCCAACAAATCTTATGATATAAAGCCCGTAGAGAAGGGCACTCCCAAATATTTTCCAAGGAATAACGGTAACAAATATCCTACTCCTAATACTAAAGTTTTCAAATATTTTAAATGCTAAGGATGGGGACATAAAGCAAGTTAATACCCCAACTAGAGAAATGTGATCCTTAGGAAAGGGAAATTGTATTACCTTAGAGAAGTAGTGGGATTGAAAGATGAGAATGAAGAAAAATCTCAAGAAGGAGAGTTGTCCCAAGAAGAAGAGAAAGTAGAGGAAGATAGTGAAGATGTTTGGCCTCAGGATGTAGAATTTGAGGTTCCTAACTTTGTTGTGAGATGTGCAATGATTAGTAAGGCAATAGATGATCCTAGTCAAAGGGAAAGTCTATTCAATACTAAATGTATTTCAAGAATAATGTGTTCTTTTTTATCATTGATAGTGGGAGTTGTGCTAATGCTTATAATGTTACTTTGTTTAATTTCTTGAAGTTAACCACAACCAAACATGCCACACCATACAAGCTACAATGTCTAAATGAATGTAGAGAGTTGAAGGTGATAGACAAGTAGTAATATGGTTCAAAATCAAAAATAATTATAATGTGGTGCATTATTATGTGATACACATTCAAGCTTCTCATCTCATACTTAAGAGGACATGGAAATATGACCATTCAACTAGGCATGATTGGAAGACCAATCAGTATTCTTTTGAGCTGAATGGTCAAAAATTTACTATCCATCAACTTTCACCATCCCAAGTAAATGAGAGTCACCAAAAATTTAAAGAATTGAAAGAGAAGGGTAAGAAGAAAGGTGAGGAAAAAGACCAAACCAAGGAGAGGGATGAAGAAGAAGAGAAGAGGAGGTTGAAAGGTAAGAGTCCCTTCAAATTTGGCTTTGAACAAAGACATTTTCAAGGAGAATGATGACAAAACATATATATTCCTCCTAGACCATGCTTTTCATTCTAACAACTCTACTTCTCTTATCCCCCATTTTATTTTCTTGGTTTACAGGATTATGAAGATGTGTTTACAAAAAAATCTTCCCCAAGGATTATCCCCATTTTAGGGAATTGAGCATCAAATTTATTTCATGTCGTGTTTATCCCATGGACACAAAAGAGCTCAAAAGACAAGTTGAGAAACTCCTTAATAAGGGATACATCAAAGAAATCATGCTTCCATTTGTGTACATTGTGTTTCTAGTACTAAAGAAAGATGGAACATGGAACATGTGTGTTGATTTTTGAGCCATCAATAAAATAATGATAAATTATCACCACCAAATTATCCATTGGATGATATGCTTAATGAGTTGAATGGTTTTTATGCATTTTAAAAGATAGATCATAGGAATGGGTGACACCAAATTTGAAAGCAATCATGGGGATGAGTGGAAAATTGCATTTTAGATCAAGTTTGGTCTTTATGAATGGATGGTTAAGTCTTTTGGCCGCACCATTGCTTTTAGTATATTTATACGATTGATGAACCAGGTGATGAAACCGTTCATAGGAAGTTTCTTGTAGTATACTTTTATGATGTTCTAGTTTATAGAAAATACCCTGAAAAACCTGTCTTATGTTTGCAAAATGTGTTTGAGGCACATATAAAAGAGAAGTTGTATGCTAATCTTGAAAAGTGTTCTTTTGGTGTGAATGAGGTAGTGTTCTTGGGATTTTATGTGAGACAAGGAGGAATTAAGGTTTTGAATATGTTAAATCTCTCTTGGTCCACGAAGAGATTCGGTACTTGATAATATTAGATTAAGAGTGTCAATCTATCTATCTTATATCTTACGTTGTTTCTCTTTAATTTTTGTAGTTAGATTATTATTTTTGTAATTAGACTTATATCAAATTGTTACCTTGTTTAATTAGTGGAAGTCTATGCACATCCTCGTGATACCATCCTTCTTTTTAACAAACAAAGTGGGAGAACCCAAAGGTTAAACACTTGGGAGAATAAAACCTTTTCTGAAAATTCATGTAACTTAGGGTTGAACTCCCTCAACTCTAGTCGTTCCATAAGATATGGAGGATAGAGATGGGTAGAGTTATAGGTTTTTAATCTATGCAGAAATCAAGCATGCATTCCAAAGGCATACCCAAAAGGTCATTAGGAAAGTCCTCTAAGAATTCATACGCAACTAGAACTGAAGCTGTGGGAGGGACTGCAGATAAATCTTTACAAAGATGGGATAAAAATGCCCTCTAACCATTCTTTACTAATTTTTGGGGATGAATAACTTACATAATTCTTATAGGAGTAGGTTAAAAGTATCCTTCCACTCTAACTGTTCTATCTCATACATTGCTATATTGACAGTTTTAGCATAACAATCAAGAATGTCACGATGAGAAGACAACAAAATGATATCAAATTCCTCCTTGTCTAAAATTAATAGGTCTTTCAAGGTTTTGTAGGCCATAAACATAATACAACAAGCCTTGTAAACTTGATCAACACACACATACATCCCAACTAGTGTACACATATATATAGGAGTATCAAGCAATTAAAAATCAAAATTTTAACCTAAATCAAACTTCACAAGCACGTAGGAGAAAGTAGAACTGGGAATAAACTACATAAAAGACAAAGGATCACTAACCAGAATAGTACCTATGATCAAAACATTAGAAGATTCCACTTTAAGATGAGCCAAAATAGTATAAAGTTGGGCCTTATCATTACCTTGACTGCCACCTCTATAGTCTGAATACTATTTCTACCGATATGTACTCCACCTTGATTGGCTTAATGCCACCTCTTTTGGCATACTAATGTAAGACCCCAAAAAATCCTAGTCATGTCAGTCTTATATAGCATGCTAAAAGATTTCCCAGACTTTCAAAATTTCAGGAAAGTGTCAAGACTTAGAATCATTTTAGCCTTCAAAATTGGAGGATCTTATTTTTGACATTTTCAACCTTAGTATGTCAGTTTTTAAGTTGATTCGTGATTAGGGTCACATATAGGTCATCTCAGACGAGTTTTAGAATTTTCAAACTAGCTTAAGGGAGAGTTTGGATGTCCAAAATAGCAAAGGGTTGCAATAGGGCCACGCTAATTGACTCAGGATCAAGGTCACCCCATGACGGCTGCTTGACCCAAGAAGTGGTCACATTGTGAGGGCCTCTTGACCCAAGCAAGGGTCGCGATGCGATGGGGACCCTATCCAACATTATTTTATCCGGGTTTATGGGGGTAAATGGGTCATTTTCCCCTTATATTATTCAGCCTTAACGCAAAATTTGATATCCTAAAGGGCAAAATTCATTCTTTAATCACAAAATCCTCTTAAGAAAGAAACCCTAGTTCATCAGGCTCAAGTTCAAGTTCCAAGAAATCCCCAACAATTTTCACAAATTTGGTTATTCAGGTATGTTAGTTGTTCATCTTTGGGATTCCTTCCACCCTTGGAGTTCAAGAACCTTTTTTTAAAAACTAAAAGTTTATTGATTTCAAGATTTACATGTTTGAATATGATTATGTTCATGTATGTATTGTTGTATAGTTTTCAAACCAAGATTCATACAAGTTTCAACTGAATTAATTAGCAAGTATGTATAATTATGTGATACTCTTGTTAAACCCTTGAATTTGCAAGTTGAATGTTGTAGCCATGATGTTTATATCTTAATGATTTCGATGCTCATTACTTATTCTCCCCAAGTGTTTGATTTAATGCCTATGTAAATTGAGTAGTGAATTCATCACACGTTATCATGTGGTCCCATTATGTACAAGTTTATGACTCTTTAATGTTTGACAAAATATCCAAATGAATGCATGGTGGAAAAGTAACGAATGTAATGCCTTCAAGATTTTGCCATGTTTTACTGTTGATACTATCGAGTCCTGGAGATATTTAATACCCGATAATATAGTTGTTTACCTAGAATTACCATAGCTATAGTATAGTCTCAGTAACATCACAAACGGTAACCCTTAGTTAGTTACAAAACTCAGTGAACTCAGTCCAGTTCAGTCAGTAAACACGATCAGTAACAGTTCAGTCAAGCTTAGTATAGTCTAGTGATCAGTTCAGTGTCTATTTATTTGGGAGTAGGATTAAGCACAAATAGAACCTAGGGATAGGGGCGTTTCTGCCAGCAGAGGGTTTGAGCCTTAGTAGCAGTCCCTGCATTACAGAAATACATAGACAACGTAGGGTAAGTCATCCTCATGCTATATTAGGATTGACGTAACTATATATACAATTCGTAAGTCTTCCTGTCAGATTATGGTTGACACAACATTATTAGTATACCTTGGCTAGGTTCTAACACCCTTCCAACTGGGGTCACAGGTTGGACCCCTACTCAGTTTATAATCAGGGTATGTCAGTTAGATGAATAGTCCCATAGATATAGTTTTAGTATTTAGTACTCAATAATCAATATTCAGTCTTAGAATTCAGTAAAGAACTTAAATAATTCTACAAAACCATGGCTATCAGTTATTAGTTACTTAGCCATCAAAATTTAGTACTTCAGTATCAGTCTAAACCTTAATTATCAGTATTCAGTTACAAGAAGTCAGTTCTTTATTTTCAATCTAATTCAGATAGAGGATATATGCACAATATTTCATAACAATCATGATTAGAAGTTACAGTTTTACATGCACTCTTATTCAGTTATTTCATGATATTCATTCAGTCAGTTATCATCTCATGCATATAAACCCATGTATATCATCCTACCTCACTAAGAATACCAATACATTCCACGTACTGATGCTTACTCTTTCTTTGCAGTATGATATCTCATATCATAGATTTGGACACTTAAGGTCCTGACCGTACTTAGCATTTCAGACTATCAGCAGCAGATAAAGTGGTGAGTACTCATACTTCAAGGATAGAGTTTATTTATCTCAGTTTCCAGTTAGTTCAATAGTCAAAGTTAGTTGGGGTTATCCCATCAACTTCATATTCAGACAGTTAGAGGTTTTCAAACTAGCACAGACAGATATTCAGTTTTTCAGATATTATTATCAGTACATTCAATTATTATTTCAGTATTCCAAGAACCTTATGGAATTTTTAGTTATACTATTGCATATGATTTTCAGTATTATAATCAGTGCTCACAGCAGGTACCAGTCATGAGTTAGATTGTGATCCTTCGGGGTTATAAGCATTATATAATGTCGAGGGTGTAGACTTGAGGCATTACAAACTTGGTATTAGAGCTTAAAGTTCAATAGAGTCCTAGGGAGTCTGAAAGTTGCATAAAGTAGAGTCTTATGCATGGGTATGAAGCATGCCACACTTATGGACAAGAGGCTATGAGGCATTTTTAGGAAAATTTCCCTTCTTTCAGTTTTCATGTTGTGCGAGTGATCATGTGCTCAAGTTAATATCTCTATCTAATCTAAGTTTCCCTTCTTCTTAAGGAATATGACTCCAAGAAATTCTAATGGAAGAAGAACTGGAAACCAGCCAGTACCTCCGCCAGTTCAGGAAGATCCCTTTGATGAGCATGTTTCCCATGCAGAATTTAGAGATATTTTTACCACTCTAGCTAATTTTGTGTCATCTCAAAATTAATGCCCAGCTGCTATTCAGGCCAACCTAATGGCCAATACTGCTGCAGCTAGAATTCAGGACTTTACCCGAATGAATCCTCTATTATTTTTAGGGTTTAAGTATGAAGAAGACCCATAGTAGTTCCTTGAAATGGTGCAAAAGGTGATAGATATTATAGGGTAACCGCTAGTAAGAGTGCTGAGTTAGCTTTATATCAGTTACAAGTTGTAGCTCATACATAGTTTAAGCTTTGGATGGTAGATAGGGCCACAGATGCAGGGCCTATAAAATGGGAAGAGTTTTCTACTGCCTTTCTAGATAGGTTCTTTCTGTTGGAGTCGAGGGAAGCCAAGGTCCTAGAATTCATTAACTTAAAGTAGGGCAGCATGACAGTGAAGGAGTATTCTCTCAAGTTTACTTTGTTATCCGTATATGCTCTTCATGTAGTAGCTGATAATACGTCTAAGATAAGTAAGTTCATGTCAGGTGTGTTTGGTTGCCAGGGTAGATTATGTGTACCATGTGTGGATGACGTGAGGCAACGAATTCTTATAGAAGCGTATCATGTGCGTTAATTTATCCAGGGGCCACTAAGATATAGCGCAACTTGTGGGAAGTCTATCGGTGGAGTAGGATGAAGAGATACATTATAGAGTTTGTGGATTAGTTCTCTACATATCAGCAGGAGAAGATTGAGCACCAAAATCCTAGTGGGTCTATGCAGGAATTCAGTATCCCCACTAGGAAGTGGGAGAAAGTGAACATGGACTTTGTGTCGGGTTTTCCTCGTACTCATCGTCAGTATGATTCGATTTTGGTCATTATGGGTAGGATTACTAAATCAGCCCATTTCTTGCCAGGTCATACCTCTTACTCAGTCGTAGACTATGCTAGGCTCTATCTTAGAGAGTTGGTCAGATTGCATGTTGTCCCATTGTCCATCATTTCAAATAGTGGTATGCATTTCACCTCTTATTTTTGGAAATCCTTCCAAAAAGGTCTTGGTACTCAAGTTCACCTCAGTACAACCTTTTACCCTTAGACAGATGGTCAAGCAGAATGACCATTTAGACTTTTGAAGAAATTTTGAGAGTGTGTGTTGTTGACTTTAAGGGCAGTTGAGATGACCACTTACCCTTGATTGATTTCGCATATAATAACAGTTATCATTCTAGTATTCAGATAGCTCTGTTTAAGGGACTTTATGGAAGGAGATATAGATTTCCTATTGGTTGGTTTGAAGTAGGTGAGGCCACAATAGTAGGGCCTGACTTAGTGTTTGATGCCTTATAAAAGGTGTAGTAGAGAGAGACTTAAGGCAGCACAAAGCTGACAGAAATCATTTGCATATCTGATAAGAAAAGATCTCAAGTTAGAGATTGGCGACTTTGTGTATTTGAAGATCTCTCCCATGAAAAGAGTGAAGATATTTGGCAAGAAAGGGAAGCTTAGTCCCCGATATGTTGTTCTCTATAGGATTCTCAATCATTTTGATAAGGTAGATTATAAGCTTTAGTTCCCTGCAGACTTAGTATGAGTGCACCTAGTGTTTCATGTCTCCTTACTAAAGAAGTGCATTTGTGACCCAGCATTTGTAGTCCCTATAGAGAGTGTAGATATTCAAAGTAGTCTCACTTATGAGAAAATACTAGTCAAAATTCTTGATCATCAGATTCGCAGACTAAGGAACAAAGAAGTTCCTTTGGTCAAAGTTCTTTGGCGGAATTAGTCAGTTGAGTGAGCTACATGGGAAGCAGAAGCAAATATGCGAACTAAGTATCCTCACCTCTTCTCCACAAACTCAGACTCAGCCTAAGGTAACAGTGTTTCATAGATTTACTCTATTCCTTGTTCAGTTAAAACTGCATAGCATTCTCATATAATTCATGCATTCATGAAACAGTCCAGTCATGTAACATGTCTCAAGAATTCAGTCATGCTTCAGTTATGCATGTCAGTGTAAGTACGTATAGTTCCTCAGTTACTTTTAGTTCAGTCAGTCTCATTCAAGGACGAATGTTCCCAAGGGGGAGACATTGTAAAATCCCGCAAAATCCTAGCCATGTTAGTCCTATATAGCATGCAAAAAGTGGTCCCAGACTTAGAAAATTTCAGCGAAGTGTCAAGACTTAGAATCATTTTAGCCTTCGAAATTGGAGGATCTTATTTTTGTCCTTTTCGACCTTATATGTCAATTTTCAAGATGATTTATAATCAGGGTTGCAAGTAGGTCATCTCAAGCGAGTTTTGGATTTTTTGGACTAGTATAAGGTTGAGTTTAGATGTCCAAAATAGCATGGGGTTGCAATAGGTCCAAGCCACGAGGGCCAGTTAACTCAAGCTCGGGGTCAGACCACGAGGGCTGCTTAACCCAAGTAGGGGTCATATCGTGAGGGCTGATTTACCCAAGCAGGGGTCGTCACACGATCGAGACCCTATCCAGCATTCTTTTATCCGAGTTTGTGGGGTTAAATGTGTCATTTTCCCCTTACATTATTAATCCTTAATGAAAAATTTGATATCCTAAAGGACAAAATTCATTCTTTATTCACAAAATACTCTCAAGAAAAAACCCTAGTTCATCAAGCTCAAGATAAAGTTCCAAGAAATTCTCAACAATATTCATGAATTCCGTCATTCAGGTATGTTAGGTGTTCATTCTTGAGATTCCTTCCATCCTTGGAGTTCAAGAACCTTTTTTAAAAAAAATATAAGTTCATTGATTTCATGATTTACATGTATGAATTGGATTGTCTCCATGAATATATTGTTGTATGGTTTTCAAACCAAGATTCATACATTTTTTAAGTGAATTAATTAGAAAGTATGTAGAATCATGTGATCTTCATGTTAAACCCGTGAATTTACAACTAGAATGTTGTCGTCGTGATGTTTATATCTTGATGATTTCTATGCGCATTACTTATGCTCCTTAAGTGTTTGATAGAATGCCTATGTAAAATGAGTAGTTAATTCATGACATATTATCATGTGGTCCTATTCATGTAGAAGTTCATGCCTCTCAAATGTTTGACAAAATGACCAATTGAATGCATGGTAGATAAGTAACTAATGTGATGCCTTAAAAAAATTCTATGTTTTATTATTGATGCTAGCGAGTCCTGGGGGTATTCAATACCCAAAAATCTAGCTATTTACCTATTATTATAGTAGCTACAGTATATTCTCAGTCCAGTTCAGTCAGTCAACCAGATCAGTAATAGATCAGTAATAGATCAGTCAAGCTAAGTACAGTCTAATGAATTGTTCAGTGTCTATTCAGTTGGGAGTAAGATTCAGCACCGAGCAAATTCAGGGATTGGGGTATTCCTTCTAGTAGAGGGTTTGACCCTTAGTAATAGTCCCTGCATTACAGAACTACGTAACCAGTGTAAGGTAATTCATCTACCTACCAGATTAGGGTTGATGTAACTATATATACAATTCTTGAGTCTTCCAATTACATTAGGGTTGACACAATATTGTTAGTATCCTTTGGCAAGATGCTAACACCCTTCCAACTGGGTCACAGGTGGACCCCAACTCATTTTATAATTAGGGTATGTCTGTTAGATGAACACTCCCACAGATATAGTTTCAGTATTAATTCTCAGTAATCAGTATTCAGTCTCAGAATTCAGTAAAGAACTCAGATAGTTCTACAGAACCATAGCTATCAGTTACTTATCCATCAGAATTCAGTACTTTAGTATCAGTCTAAACCTTAGTTATCAGTATTCAGTTACCAACGCTCAGTACTTTAGTTTCAGTCTAATTCAGATAGAGGTTATATGCACAGTATTGCATAATCAGCTTGATAAGTAGTTACATTTTTGCATGCACTTTTATTTAGTTATTTCATGATGTTCATTCATTTAGTTATCATCTCATGGATAGGAACCCATGTATAGAAGCCTACCTCACTTAGCATACCAGTACATTCTACGTACAGACACATACTCTTTTTTTGCACTATGATGTCTCATATCATAGGTTCAGACGCTCAAGGTCCTGACCGTACTTAGAAGTTCAAACTATCAGCAGCAGATACGATGGTGAGTCCTCATACTTCGAGGACAGAGTTTATTGATCTCAGTATTCCAGTTAGTTCAGTAGTTAGAGTTAGTTGTGGACTTGTCCCATCAACTCCATATTTAGACAGTTAGAGGCTTTCAGACTAGCACAGATAGATATCCAGTTTTTCAGATGTTATTATCAGTACATTCAGTTATTATTTTAGTATTGCAAAAACCTTATGGAATTTTTAGTTATACTTCTGCATATGATTTTCTATATTATTATTTAGTTCTCACAGAAGGTACCAGTCATGGGTTAGCTTGTCATCTTTCAAGGTCGTAAGCACCGTGTGATGTCCAAGGTCTAGACTCGGGGCATTACAACTAACTACTATACCCACCTTGTGGTCAACCCTTACCAATTTTTTTACCTTAAATACTTGAAAAAACATTAGCACTGAAAGCCAGTTGCAAAGTCAACTGACCTACAGATGAAAAATTTGTACAATACCTTTTGATCTGGCCCAAACACCTATAATCATGACACTTGATGCCAAAAGCAAGCCTCTAAAACAAAAAGGAGAAAAGCATATAGTTTCCTATCCATGAAGGTTTATAATTGACCCTGATGGGTACCCAGACACAGGCATGGCTGAACTATAAGGCTTAGAAGATCAATGACTCTTTGAAAAAGTACGTTGAATTGGATTAAGGTCTGAGCCTTCTTTTCTTCTACTTTCACATATCCCTATTTTTCAAACGCCTCAGCTTTCTTAGAAAACTTAACTATATACCAAGAGGACTTACAAGAAGCAGCTATAGATTAAGTTACCATCTGAATCATAAAATTTAGACCGTCCAAAACTTACATTAATTTCTCCTTCTCTAAAGTAAGAAGTTGTAGAGTATAGGAATACAAGGCATAAAATTTGGCTTCTTAGTTCACCACAGGCATGTTTACCTACTCTAACCTTAAGAAATCACCCTTCTTTAGATCATGATAATCATTGGAACTTATATCTCAAGAAGACATTCAGAAATTGTGCCCAATTAAATGGAGGTAAAAAAATAAATCCCACAACATATCTTTAAACAATACCCACAATATTAAGGCATTCATGACAATCCAATAGGAACTAAAAAGCATTTTTAGACTTTGTACCCTGATATACTGGGGATTTTATTTTCATGAACTTGTAAAAAAGACTATGGTCATCATCACTCTTAAGAAGTCCTAGTACCTATGGGGATACACCTTTTTTTGAGCTTGAAAGGATCTTGGGTTTTGAATTTTATAGAATTCTGTGGACGTTTTCTTGAGGGTCAAAATTTTAGTATTCTTCAAGTTCTTCAAATATAATTGAAGAAAAAGCTAATCCAAATTGGAGAAAAAGGAGTTGTACTTGTTTATACTAAGGAATATTCCAAAAGATATAAGTATTAGAAGAAGTGGGCCCGAGAAATAAAGTGATCCACAATTGGTGTCAATCCCTGAAGAGGTTGATAGGCTGTCAACTTATTGACTGGTTTTCAAAAGAGCCAGCCTCAAGACCTATTCATCCTAAGTTTGATGAGGAAGGTTTATGGGTTGTTAACTTACTGACAAGATATCAACTTAGTCTTCAACTGAGGTAGCTTCAACCCTTATTCTTTCAAAGATTAATGAGTTATCAACTTGTTGACACGCTATAAAATTAGTTGTCAACTTGGACAAAATTTCATTAAGATCAATCGAGATTCCTAGTCATCTTTTACTTAATTCTAACACTAATTAACAACTAGTAATCAACATACTTAATTTTGAATCAGCTCTTGAGTTCATTACTTTCTTTGTCATAATTCTTTGAGTAGTTTTCTCATTTCTATATTGTTGTAACTTCTTGTCTCAAGTTCGTATGAGATATCTTTGTCTCTTTCAAACAAGAATCCATTCCCTACAAGACATCAGTACCTCAACTCTTAAAGGAGTATAAACCAATATTCAACACTTGTATATCCAAGTGTGAGGCATACAAAGGTGTGTCAAGTTGTGAGGTTAATTCTTTAATGATAAATTTTTTGTTATTTTTGTAAGTGTCTTTTTAATAGGTACAATTTTTTCAAATGGTGAAACATCACAAACCATGGATAGTAGCACTTTAATTGCTATCTTATATTTTCTTGAATCTCTCAACCATACATTTGAATCTTTGGATACTAAGGTAGGGTCACTTCAAGCTGAGGTAGGATCACTTAGAAGAGATGTGTCTACTATGGGTGGGAAGATGTATAGCATGGAAGGTATACTAACCTCTACCCTCTCTAGTCCCCAAAACTACCATGCTTCTATAAGAGGACATGCTCAAAACACATCCAGTACCATTTACCCAGAAACCCTCCACCAAGTGCTCATTCCACCAAGACCAACATAAGATCTCACCACTCAAACAACCATATATCCATTAAACCAAAATTCCATTCGACCACTCAAACCTTAATTCAACCTAATGAAACAAGAAGAAACTAGAATCCAAATACCCCAACCACTACTAAACCAAATTCCACCCTTCTAAGCACCACTTAACAAAAATCAACCCATATAAAAGAATAGGAAGAGAGAGGGGAGCAACGATAGTATTTTGGAGAATTTGATTAAGTTGACACATGGGTAGGTGAGGTGATGCATAGACCAATAGGTCAAGGAGAAAGATTTGGTGCAACACCTAATGGTACAGGAAACATGTGTAAATAACCCTAAGTTTAAAAGAAAAAATGGCTTGTACTTGAACAGGGTGATTAGGTATGGGTACATCTTCGGAAGGAACAATTCCCAACCCAAATGAAAGCTAGCCTCGAGGAAATTGAACCTTCTAAATACTTGAAAGGATAAATTATAATGTATATAAGGTTGATCTTCCTCTAGATTATAAAGTGCACAAACTATTCAATATGGCGTCCATTCACTCTTTGACACATTTTAGGATATTAAACTAACAAAATTGAGGTCAAATTCTTTTCATGAAGGAAAGGATGATACCATCCAAAAGACCTCAAGACTATTCACTAGAATCCAAGAACAGGAGTTGCAAGTCCTTCAATTATTATTTATGAAGATGGAAGTACTTGAGCATGTTTTGAGCCCCTCTAAAGCATTTCATATCATAATATATAGCTTGAAAACAAAGGAGGAACAAATGACATTCTGCTAAGAGTTGAAGGCATAGTTGATGAGATGTCAACCTTTTGATGACTAAGTTGATGAGTCACCAAAAGTTTAGGATATAGTTGACAAGATGTCAACCTATTGACAACTAAGTTTATAGGCTACTAAATGGGAGATGGAGAACTTTGTATTATGTTAAGGTTGAAGACGGTGTTGATGGGCTATTAAATTATTGATGACCTAAGAGATGAGTTGTCAACTGAAAATCATCCATTAAGGTTATTTTATTAATTTACTCATGGGACACTTTTGGGCCTTATAATAAACTCAAAATAAAAACTCCTAGGGGTATTTTCAATTATATTAATTTGAATATTGAATGAATCTTGCACTAAAGAGTGTTATTAGTGAACTTGTATTGAATGCTTGTTTAGAAACGGGGGTTTTGAGTGTGTCGATCCCTCTTGGTCCACATAGAATTTGGTGCTTGATAATATTAGATTAAGGGTTTTAAAATTTGAAACACTCATTTGTCTTAATTTCATCTATTCTCTTATGTCAGTGTATCTATCTTATGTAGTTTCTCCTTAAATTCTGTAGCTAGATTCTTATTTCCATAATTAGAATTATATCAAATTGTTACATTGTTTCATTAGCAGTAGTCTATGCACAATATCGTGATACCATCCTTCTTTTTTACAAAAAAAGTGGGAGCACCCAAAGGAGAAACACTTGGGAGAGTAAAATCTTTTTCTAAAAATTCATGTAAGTGAGAGTTCAACTCCATCAACTCTAATCATGCCAAATGGTATGAAGGATAGAGATGGGTAAATTTATAGGATCTAAATCCATGCAAAAACCAACCTTAGGGTCTGACGGTATACCAAAATAGTTATCAGAAATCCCTCAAAGAATTCACTCAAAACTACAACTGTGCTATAAGAGGGACTCAAAACTCAAAGCTATAAATGCCATTTACCCATTCATTACTAATTTTTGTTCATGAATAACTAACATAATTCACAAAAGAGTAGGTTAAAAGTACTATCCCAACTCTAACTTTTCCATCTTGTACATCCCTATATCGACGATTGTAGCATAAAGATCAAGAATGTCACAGTGAGAAGACAACTAAATAATTCCCAAAATGATATCAAATCCTCCATGTCTAAAATTACTTAATCTGACAAGGTTTTGTACCCCATATACAGAATAGGACAATCCCTATAAATCTAATCAACACACATAGATACCCAAACTAGTGTAGACACATACATAGGAGTATCAAGCAATTCATAATCGAAATTTCAACCCAAAGAAAACTTCACAGAAACATAGAAGAAAGTAGAACTTGGAACAAACTACATAGAAGACATAGGATCACTGAATAGAATAGTACCTATGATCACAGTATCAGAAGCTTCCGCTTCATGACTGGCCAAAAGAGCAGAAGGTTGGGCCCTATCACTTTCGTAACTGCTATCTCTATAGTTTGAGCACTAGTTCTACCAATATGTACTCTGCATAAATTGGCTTAGTTACCAGCTCTTCCTACATCCTAACTACCATACCCACCTTGTGGATGACCCCTACCATTTATTTACCATAAATACTTGCCAAAACAAGAGAACTAAACGTTGGTTGCTGAGTAAACGTCCTACAGACAAAAAATTAGGACAATACCTTCTGATATTGCCAAAACCCCTTCACTCATGGCACCTGTTACCTAAATCAAGCCTCTAAAATAAAAAGGGGTAAATTTAAAAGTAGTTTGTCAATGAAGGTTGATAACTGACCCTGACGGGCCCCCAGACACTGGCATGGCTTAATTATAAGGCTGAGAAGAACAATGACTCTTTGAAAATTATGCTGAACTGGACTAAGGTTTGAGCCTTCTATCATCGAATTTCACTTCTCCCTATTTCTCAAATGCCTTAGCATTCTTAGAAAATATAACTATATACCGAGAGGACTTACTAGATGCAACCACATATCAAATAATTATTTGAATACCAAAATTTAGACCCTATGGAACTTACATAATCTACTCCTCCTCTAAAGTGATAAGTTGTAGTGCATAGAAATATAAGGCATAAATTTTGGCTTAGGTCTCCATAGACATATTTACCTATTCTAACCTTAAGAACTCATCTTTCTTCTGATCATGATAAGTATGGGGAAAATACTGCTTATGAATATATTATGGAATTATGCCCAAGTATGAGGAGGTAAAGAAATAAACTCCACACCATACCTTTTAACAACACCCATCTTATGAAGGTATTCATGATAATCCAATAAGAACTCAAAAGCATTTTTAGACTTTTTACCCTGAATACTAGGGGTTTCATTTACTTGAACTCATAAAAAAGTCTATGTTCATCATCATTCAACCATGATCTAAGTACATGTGGGGATACACCTTTTTTCTGAGCTTGAAAGGAGATTGTGTTATGAATTTTATTGAATTCTGAGATTATTTGATTAAGGGTAAAAATTTGAGTGTTCTTCAAGTTCTTCGTATTTGTTGAAGAAGAAGATACAAAAGTATGGGTTTAATAAAACAGAATTAGATAAAAAGGAGTTGTACTTGTTTATGATAAGTAATATTCCAAAAAGGATAAATACTAGAAGAAGTGGGCCCAAGGAATCAAGTGATCAACAAATGGTGTCAATCCCTAAATAGGTTGACAGGTTGTAAACTTAAAGACGGGTTGTCACCTTAGTCTTCAACTGAGGCAGCCTCAACACCTATTCTGCATAAGGTTGACGATGAAGGCTAATGGGTTATCAACCTACTGACATGTTATCAACATAGTCATCAACTGAGGTAGCTTTAACCCCTATTCAGCCTAAGGTTGACAAGTTGTCAACTCATTGACAGGCTATAAATTAGTCATCAAGTAGGCAAAAATTTCACTAAGCTTAATCTAGATTCCTAGTTTTATTTCTTTGATTCCTAATCATCTTTTACTTCATTCTAGCACTTATTTACAACAAGTAATCAACCTAATTTGTTGTTAATTAGTTCATGAGTTCATTTTTTTCTTTGTCCCAATTCTTTGAGTACTTTTCGCATTTCTATGTCGTCATAACTTTTTGGCTCCAGTCCGTATGAGATTTATTTAAGTCTGTCAAACAAGAATCTATTCAAGATAAGAATATATATTAACACCTCAACTCTCATCGGAGTAGAAACCAACATTCAACAGTCGTATATCGAAGTGTTAGGCAAAAAATTATGTGTAGAGTTTTGAGGTTAATTCTTCAATGCTAACCTTTTTATTGTTTATGTTAGTGTCTTTCTTAATAGGTAAAATGGATAAAGAAGGTGAAACATCACAAACCATGGTTAGTATTACTTCAAATGCTATCTTATATTTCCTTAAAGCTCTTAACCGTAAATTTGAATATTTGGATGCTACAGTAGGGTTACTTTAAATGAGTTGGATCGATTAAAGGAGTTGTATCTACTATAGGTGGGAGAATGTATAGCATGGAAGGTCGACTAACCTCCACTCTCTCAACCCCCCCCCCCCCCAAACTACTTTAAGCAATTATGCTCAAAACATATCATTTAATATTTACTAGGAACCTTCCACCAAATGTTAAATCCACCAAGACCAATATAATATCCCACCACCTGAACTACCACATACCCACAAACCAAAATCTTGTTATACCACTGCAACCTTAATTTAACCAAACATAGCAAGAAGAAACTAGAATTCAAATACCCCAACCTCTATGAAACCAAATTTTTCTCTTCAAAGCATCACTTCACCAAAAACAACCCTTCCAAATATAGAAGGAAGATACGAAGGAACAACAAGAGTGTTTTGGAGAATTCGATGAAGCCAATGTATGGATATGTGAGATGATGCATAGACCTATAGGTCTAGGTAGATAAAGAGATTTTGGAGGAAGATTTGGTCCAGTACCTAATAGTGCAAGAAACTTGAGAAACCAACCCTAATTTGAAGATCAATGGAAACAAAATAGAGGTAATGGAAGAGGAATTTTGGGGAACTAGCCCAAAGGTTATGATTAAAGTAACCAATAAGGTAATAGGGACTGAGATGTGAGTATCAACTCAATCAATATTAGACTCCAACCATCAAAGGATAGAGTGATCCGAAGTCTTACCTTACACTAGAGTCAATGTGTGAAAGTATCTTCAAAGTTAATAATCTCACCAATGAGAAAAAAAGTTGCTATTCCATAGCATATTTGGATGAAATTTCCACTACATGGTGGGATTATGTTAAGAGGTTCAAAAATGTGTTGAATGATAGATAACTACCTCCATGTTTCACCGGAAAGGACTTATGAGACAAAGGTTTGTACCAAAAGGTATTGACATGAGTTACTTGTCAAGCTATAAAACTTGAGGAAATGAAGCTTGAGTATCAAAAGAAAGATAACGATGCTATCATACATTTCAAGGTTGGGTTAAAAAAACATATATCCTTATGTATTGATATCGACATTTTTGAAACCATAAAAAAAATCATCCAAGCAACCTTGGAAATTGAGAGAGATATCAAGGCAAGAGTAACTTATAAACCAAACGGGTACACCTCTACCAATTCTTGGAGTAAGAATAAAGAGGTAGATCAATCTTCATTGAGATGGAACAACAAAAGGAATCCAACAAATTTTATGATACGAAGCTCGTAGAGAAGAGCACTACCAAATATTTTCCAAGAAATGAAGCTAACCAATATCCTTCTCCTAGTCATAAATGTTTTCAATATTTTAAATGCCAAGGATGGGGACATAAAGCAAGTGAATGTCCGAACCATAGATATATGATACTTAGGGAAGGCAAATTGTATTACCTTAGAGAAGAGGTAGGATTGGAAGATGAGAAGTAAGAAAAAGCCCAAAAAAGAGAGATGTCCGGAGAAAAAGAGAAAGTAGAGGAAGATAGTTAAAATAATTGGCCTCAAGATAGAGAGTTTAAGGTTCCTAACCTTGTTGTGAGGCGTGCAATAATTATTAAGGAAATATATGATCCTAGTCAGACAGAAAGTCTATTCCATACTAAATGTCTTCTAAAGAACTATGTGTTCTTTTTTCATTGATAGTGGAAGTTGTGCTTATGTGGCTAGTGTTACTTTGTTTCATTTCTTAAAGTTACCCATAACCAAATATGACACACCATACAAGATTCAATGGTTAAATAAATGTTAAGAGTTGAAGGTGATAGACAAGTAGTGATATGATTGAAAGTTGAAAATACTCATAATGAGGTGCATTGTGATGTAATACACATGAAAGCTTCTCATATCTTACTTGGGAGGCCATGGAAATATGATTTTTCAACCAAGCATGATTGGAGGACCAACCAGTATTCTTTTGAGTTGAATGATCAAAAATTCACTCTCCATCCCCTTTTAATATTGAAAGTAAATGGGAGTCACCAAAAGTACTAAAAGAGAAGGGTAAGAAGCAAGATAAGTAAGAGGAACAAACCAAGGAGAGGGATGAAGAAGAGGAGAAGGGGAGGTTGAAAGGTAAGAGTCCCTTGGTAATGTTGGCTAGGAACAAAGATCTTTTTAAGAAGCGTGATGATAAAACACCTATGTTTCACCTAGCCTAGGCCTTGCATTCAAAAAAATCTACTTCTCCAATCCCTCATTCTATTTCATGGATTAAAGGATTATGAAGATATGTTCCAAATGTAGGTTCCCCATGGATTACCCCCACTTTAGGGAATTGAGCATCAAATTTATTTTATGTTGGATTTTTATTTCCCAACAAACCAGCCAACCAATGTAATCCCATGGACACAAAAGAGATCCAAAGGCAAGTACAGGAACTCCTTAACAAGGGATACATCAAAGAGAGTATGCTTCCATTTCTGTTCATGGTGTTTCAAGTTCCAAATAAAGATGGTACATGGCACATGTATGTTGATTCCCAACCTATCAATACAATAATAGTAAAGTATCACCACGCAATTAATTATTTAGATGATATGATTGATGAGTTTAATGGTTCTTGTGTGTTTTAAAAGATAGATCATAGGAATGGGTGACACCAAATTCTTATGAGACTGGGGAATGAGTTGAAGACCATATTCAAGATAAAGTGTGGCCTTTATAAATGGAAGGTCATGCCTTTTGGATGCACCAATGCTCCTAGTACCTTTATTCAGTTGATGAACCATATGATGAAACCGTTCATAGGGTAGTTTGTTGTGGTATACTTTGATGATGTACTAGTTTATAGCAAATCCCTTGAAGTGCTTGTCTTATATTTTCAAAATGAGTTTGAAGTACTTAGAAAAGAAAAGTTGTATGCTAATCTTGAAAACTATTCATTTGGTGTAAATGAAGTAGTGTTCTTCGGATTTGTTGTGAGATCAAGAGGAGTCAATGTTTTGAGTGTGTTGAAACCCTCTTCATCCACATAGAGTTTTGGTGCTTGATAATATTCGATTAAGGGTGTCAATCTATCTATGTTCTGTCTTATGTTGTTTCTCTTTAATTTCTGTAGTTAGATTCATATTTAAATAATTAGACTTGTATCAAACTGTTTCCTTGTTTAATTAGTGGTAGTCTATGCACATCCTCATGATACCATCCTTCTTTTTAACAAAAAATGTAGGAGCACCCAAAGGAGAAACACTTGGGCGAATAAAAACTTTTTTCTGAAAATTCATGTAACTTAGAGTTCAACTCCCTCAACTCTAGTCGTTCCATACGATATGGAGGACAGAGATGGGAAGAGTTCTAGGCTCTAAATCTATCCAGAAATCAACCTTGAATTTTGAAGGCATACCCAAAAGGTGATTGGGAAAGACCTCTAAGAATTCACACACAACTAGGACTAAAGACGTAGGAGAGAATGCAGATTAATCTTTAGAAAGATGGGATAAAAATTCCCTTTAACCATTCTTTACTAATTTTTAGGCATGAATAACTAACATAATTTTCATAGGAGTAGATTAAAAGTACCCTTTCACTCTAACTTTTCCATCTTTCACATCACTATATTGATGGTTTTAGCATAACAATCAAGAATGTCACGATGAGAAGACAACAAAATAATCCCCAAAATGATATCAAACTCCTCCTTTTCTAAAATTACTAAGTCTGTCAAGGTTTTGTAGCCCATAACTATAACAAAAAAATTCCTGGAACCTAATCAACACACACATACACCAGATAGACACATACATAGGAGTATCAATGTAACGCCGCGAGACTACCCCCTGGACGTCACACGGTGCTTAGGACCATAAGTGATCCCAAGCTAACCCTTGTACTGGCATAACTCATGAGCAACTAAATAAAATACATAAATCTTGAAGAAATGAGCTGAAGAAATTTTTTAGCTGAACATCTTCAAAAAAAAACTATTAAAATGATTACAACTCTAGTTATACAAAACAAAACTAAAATCAAATACATCAACTATACTAAATGTCTATGAAGCCTCTACTAATATTGACTATAGGTAGTCGGGACATGAACCTCAGCTATCTCTAATCAATATGACTGAAGAAAGGAAAAAAGATGCTACTTAAACTATGATTGACTCAAGCCTTTGAATCACAAGGAATCATTACCTACTGACTGGAAGTTGCACACTGTCTGATTTTATTATGTGAACTAGAACTGGTACCTACATTATGAGACAATGTAGAACATAAACATACATGTTGATCAGTACTTTTGAAATTTACTGAGTATTTGGGGGTGAATGCATAAGTAATACAATAACTTAATATATTCATATACTTTCAAATAATGCATGCTAAGTGTAAGTGACTCACCTAGAGCTTGAATAAAACTGAAAGCTGAAAAATCGTATAACCATGAATAATAAAGCATATTGAATAAACTTTACAAGCCATAACACTTAGTTATAAAATCTATACATTTACTCTTTATTTTGAGAGGTTCTTGTAACAAAGATACACCATGTGAGATATCATGGAGTCGAGCATCTTACCCACGAATGGGAGAGCTCATGTTGGAGAAAGTTGTCCTACCCTTGCCATCAGAATAAGACCTTAACTTAAGTGATCACTATACTTAACCCCTAATGGGACTTTAAACCTACGGTGGCTCATAGTTCTAGGGCATTTTTCCTTGGACTCATACCCAAATGGTGCTAAATACTACTCCCTTACTTTTATGTTCAGACTTTAATAAATTTGACTTAACTTAGCATAAGGGTTTATGTAATGAAAACTAGTTATGCATTTCTTTCTTTAAATCAAAATCAGGATGAACAAATGTGGATTCCAATCTTAGCTAAGGATGAAAGATCTATTCTTTCTTTAAATCTTAAGGTAACTTATCAAAAGAAACTTAAAAATATAATCTTCTTGAAATCTCAAACTCATTCTTGATATAAACTCACCAGATAAAACTTAAGGTCATGATTTTCTTGAAATATCAATACTTAAGCATAGGAATTAAAAGTTCATGATTTAAATTAAGAAAACTCACAACAAAACTTTATGCTCAATAACAATCTTGAAATACTCAACAATACCAGCCAAGATAGTGCAATTTCATTCATGATATCAAATTTATAAGTTAAACATAAACATAAGCACTTCTTGATAAATAAAAAACTTTTAAATCTTATAAAAATCACATGCTTCAAGAATATAGAAACTTGGGTATGGACCTTAATTCACAACAAGTAAATTAAATCTTAAAATAATTCAATTTGGGAACAAGGGTGAAAGGATACCATTGTTCATAATCCCACATACCTTAATAGGCTTGATTTGATGGAGAAAGCTTGACCTTGAAAGCCTTGGAGATGATCTTAAAAGCTTTACTTGAGATTGTTGTATTAGGGAATTTAATTTTTGGTTTTTATTGAAGAGATTGTAACTTGAAGTTGAAGTTCTTGAGAGGAGGTTAGGGTTTGTTCTTTGAGAGGAAGGCTTTCTTGGAGAGGAAATATGAATAGAGGGGAAAATAATGCTCCTTAGGGTCTTTAATTAGGTATTATGGACGCATTTATGTGGGGGGAAATGACCCATTTTCCCTTAAAAATGCATAACCAAAATCTGTAAAATAGGGGCGGGCTATGGACGGTGCACCGAAGGCTAATGGCACACCCTCACTGCCTCTCTCACAAAAATTGCTATAACTTTTTGCTCGGATATCGAATTAAGGAAAAATTGGTATCGTTGGAAAGATAATTCAATTATCAACAATTTGGTGGGACTTTATTTTAAAAATTCATAGTATATAAAAAGTTGTACACTTTAAAATTAGACCCTTGTAGAATCGATTACCAAACTTTGAACAAATCAAATGTTCTTAGCTCAACTTTGTTCTAAGTGATTTCTATGAACATTTTTCAACTAGAAAGCACTTCACACACTAGGATATAGTCCATGACGTATGAATTCAAAAGTAAATCATGGGATTATATTTTACACATGTAAGAACAACGCTTCAAAGTCTAGCCCAAAAATACGGGTTGTTACAAGCAAGCAATTCACAATTAAAATTTTAAGTTAAAGTAAACTTCACAAACACATTGGAGAAACTTGAACTGGGAACAAACTACACAGAAGACAAAGGATCACTAACAAGAATAGTGCCTATGGTCATAGCATCAGAAGATTCCACTTCTAGATGAGCCAAAATAGCCAAAAGTTGGGACTTATCACTACCTTGACTGCCACCTCTATAGTCTGAGCACTATTTCTACTGACAAGTAACCCACCTCGATTGGTTTGGTTTCCATCCCTTCTTGCATCCTAACTACTATGCCAACCTTGTGGACCATCCCTATATTTTTTTATCATAAATACTTGCAAAAACTTGAGCACTAAAATCCAGTTGTTAAGTAAACTGACTTACAGATAAAAAAAAATATACTATACCTTTTGATTTGGCTCAAACCCCTAAAATCATGGTACTTGATGCCCAAAGAAAGCCTCTAAAATTAAAAAGAGAAAACATTTTAGTTGCCTATCCATGAAGGTTGATAATTTACCCTGACGGTCCCCCATACACAGGCATGGTAGAATTATAAGGATGAGAAGATCAACGACTCTTTGAAAAAGTACGTTGAATTGGCCTGAGGTATGGGCCATATTTTCTTCTACATTAACTTAACCCTATTTCTCAAATTCCTAAACTTTCTTAGTAAACTCAACTATATACCTAGAGGACTTACAAGATACTACCATAGATTAACCATCTGAATCCAAAAATTTAGACCCACCAAAACTTACATCATTTGCACCTCCATTAAAGAAAGAAGTTGTAGTGCATAGCAATAAAATGCATAAAATTTTTCTACTGAGGTCACCACAGACACGTTTACCGATTCTAACCTTAAGAACTCATCCTTTTTTTTATCATGATAATCATGGAAACATATATCTCAAAAAGACATTCAAGGATTGTGCCTAAGCAAGTGATGGTAAAGAAACAAATTCCACACCATATCTTTAAACAATACCCATCATTTGAAGGTATTCATGACAATCCAATAAGAACTAAAAAGCATTTTTTGACTTTGTACACTGATATACTAGGTGTTTCATTTTCATGAACTCACCAAAAAGACTATGTTCATCATCACTCATCAATGGTCTTAGTACTTGTGGGGATACACCATTTTCTGAGCTTGAATGGAGTTTCCATTTTGAATTTTATTGAATTTTGGGAATGTTTTCTTGAGGGTCAAAATTTTAGTGTTCTTCAAGTTCTTCATAAATTATTGATGAAGAAGCTACAAAAGTAAGGGTTTAATCCAAAAGAATTGAAGAAATATGAGTTATACTAGTTTATATTAAGGAATATTCCTAAAAGGAGAAGTATTAGAAAACCTGGGCCCAAGGAATCAAGTTATCCACAATTGGTGTCCATCCCTGAAGAGGTTGACAGGCTGTCAACTTACGGAGGTTGTCAACTTAGTCTTCAACAGAAGCAACCTCAACACCTATTCTACCTAAGGTTTATGGGTCAGAAACTTACTGACAGACTATCAACTTAGTCTTCAACTGAAGATTGATGAGTTATCAACTTCTGATAGGCTATCAAATTAGTGGCCAAGTTAGACAAAATTTCATTAAGCTCAATCGAGATTACTAGTTTCATTTCTTTGATTTTTAATCATCTTTTACTTGATTCTAACACTAATTAACAACTAGTAATCAACCAAGTTATTTGTGAATTATTTCTTGAGTTTATTTCTTTCATTGTCATAATTCTTTGAGTAGTTTTTCGATTTCTATATCATCATAACTTCTTGGCTAAAGTTTGTACTAGATTTCTTTGAGTCTTTCAAACAAAAATCCATTCCAAATAGGATTAGACATCAATACCTCAACTTTCATTGGAGTATAAACCAATATTCAACACTTTTATATCCAAGTGTGAGGCATACAATGGTGTGTAGAATTATGAGATTAATTCTTTAATGCTAACTTTTTTGTTGTTTTTGTTAGTGTCTTTATTAATAGGTACAATGGCTACAGAAGGTAAAACATCACAAACCATGGTTAGTAGCACTTCAAATGTTATCTTATATTTTCTTAAAGCTCTAAATCATAAATTTGATTCTTTGGATGCTAAGGTACGGTCAGTTTAAGCTGAGGTGGGATCGATTAGAGGAGATATATCTAATATAGGTGGAAAGAAGTATAGCATAGAAGGTAGACTAACCTCCACCCCCTCCACTTCCCAAAACTACCATGCATCTTCAAGCGGACATGCTCAAAACACATCCTCTACCATTTACCCAAAAATGCTCCACCAAATATTCATTCCACCTAGACCAACATTACCACTCAAACCACAACATATCCATAAAACCATAATCCCATTCGACCACTCCAACCTCAATTCAGCCTAATTCAATAAAAAGATACTAGAATCCAAATACCCCAACCTCTACTAAACCAAATTCCAACCTTTTAAGTACCACATAACCAAAACCAACACATTTAAATAGAGTAAGAAGGGAGTGAGGAGAAATAAAAGTATTCTAGAGCATATTAAGTGGATACATGGGTAAGTGAGATGATCCATAGTCCAATGTATCAAGGAGGGAGATTTGGTTTGGTACCTAATGGTATAGAAAACATAGGAAAATAACCAAAGTTCAAAATCAATGGAACCAACATGGTGGTAATGGAAGAGGAATCTTGGGAAACCGACCCCATGGTTATGATCAAGGGAACCAGCAATTTTATAAAGATCAAGATGTGATCATCAATTTAGTCAAGATTAGTCTTCCAACTGTCAAATACGAGAGTGATCCCGAGGCTTACCTTAGAGAGGAGTCAATGTGTTAAAGGATATGCCAAGTTAATGATCTCATAAATGTGAAGAAAATTTTCTATGCCATAGCATATTTTGAAAGATTTGCCACTACGTGGTGGGATCATGTTAAGAGGTTTAGAATTATGTTGAATGATGGACTACTACCTCATGGTATCACTAGAAAGGACTTATGAGACAAAGGTTTATACCAAAAAAGTTTAGACATAAGTTACTCGTCAAGAAATACAACTTGAGGCAAGGAAGCTATAGTATCTCGACCTACTATGATTAATTCCAATAATTGATCTTGAAGCTCGAGTATCAATAGAAATGAGAATTAGGACATCATATGCTTTAATATTGGTTTGAACAAAGAGATATACTCATGTATGATGATATATGAGTTTGAAACCATAGAACAAATCTACTAAGAGGACTTGGAAATTGAGAGGGTTATCAAAAAGAGAGTATCCTATAAACCAAAGGGGTACTCCTCTACTAATTCTTAGAGTACGAAAAAAGAGGTAGATAAATATTCATTGATATAGAAAAAGAACAAAGAATCAAATAAATCTTATTATAATAATCTCATAGATAATACCACTCTAAATTATTTGCTATGGGATAAAGGTAACAAATACCCTATTCCCAATCCTAACGATTTTCAATGTTTTAAATTCTAAAGATGGAGACACAAAGCAAGTAAATGTCCCAACCAGAGAAATATGATCCTTTGGGAATGTAAATTGTGTTACCTTGGTGAAGAGATGGAAATAAAAGATGAGAATGATGAAAAGTCCCAAGAAGGGGCCCTGTTCCAAGAAAAAAAGTAAGTAGAGGAAGATAGTGAAGATGTTTGTCCTCAAGATAGAGAGTTTGAGTTTCCTAACTTTGTTGTGAGTAAAGGAATGATTCGTAAGGAATTAGATTATCCTAGTCAAATAAAAATTATATTCCATTCTACATGTTTTTTCAAGAACAATATGTGCTCGTTCATCATTAATAGTGGAAGTTGTGCTAATATATCTTGTGTTACTTTTGTTGATTTCTTAAAGTTGTCCATAAACAAATATGCCACACAATACAAGCTTTAATGGTTAAATAAATAGGGAGAGTTAAAGGTGACTATACAAGTGGTGATATGGTTTAAAGTCAAAATTAACAAGATGAGGTGCATTGTGATGTGATACCCATGCAAGATTCTCATTTCTTACTTGGGATTCCATGGAAATATGATCATTTAACCAAGCATGATTACAGGACAAATTGGTATTCTTTTGATTTGAATGGTTGGAAATTTACTCTCCGTCCACTTTAACCATCCTATGTGAATAAGGGTCACCAAAATTTAAGACAATTAAAAAAGAAAGGTAAGAAGCAAGGTGAGGAAGAGGACTAAATAAAGGATAGGGATAAAGAACAGGAGAAGAAAATGTTGAAATGGAACACTCCCTTGGTAATGTTGGCTAAGAAAAAAGATCTTTTCAAGGAGCATGATGATAAAAACACCTATGCTCCTTCTAGCCCATTTTTTTCATACTAAATACTCTACTTTTCCTACCCCTCATTCTATTTACGTTGTTTTGCAATAATATGAAGATATGTACTCAAAGGAGACTTTCCAAGGATTACCCCACTACTAGGAATTAAGCATCAAATTTATTTTATTAAGGGTTCTCAATAGACTAACAAACTGTCGTACTGAAGTAATCCCATGGACATAAAAGATCTCCAAAGGAAAATTGAGGAACTCCTAAAAAAGGGATATATAAAATATAGTATGATTCCATGTGTGGTCTCGGTGTTTCCAGTGCCAAAGAAAGATGAAACTTGGCACATATATGTTGATGACCGAGCCAACAATAAAATAACGATAAAGTATCAACCCCCCCTCCCAATTCCCTATTTTAATGATATGATTGATGATTTCAATGGTTTTTGTGTGTTTTATAAGATATATCTTATGAGCGGGTACCATCAAATTTCAATTCAGTTTGGTGTTGAGTAGAAGACTGCATTCAAGACCAAGTTTTGTCTATATGAATGGATGGTCTTGCCTTTTGGCCTCACTAATGCTCGTATTACCTTTATTCGGTTGATGAACCATGTGATGAAACCATTCACAGGGAAGTTTGTTGTGGTATACTTTGATGATGTTCTAGGTTATAGCAAATCCCTTGAAGAACATGTCTTATATTTGCAAAATGTGTTTAAAGTGCTTAGAAGAAAGAGTTGTATGCTAATATTGAGAAGTGTTTTATGGTGTGAATAAAGTAGTGCTCTTGGGATTTGTTGTGAACCCAAGAGGAGTCATGGAGGATGAATCTAAGATAGACTCCATTAAGAATAGGCCAACTCCAAAATCCATTGGTAAAGTACAAAACTTCCATGGGTTGGCTAGTTTTTATAGATGATTTTCGAAGTATTTCGTACCATCGGTGCTCCCTTGACTGAGGTGATTCATAATGATAAACCTAATGGGGTGATGAGAAAGCCAATCCTTTGAAACTTTGAAGGCTATGCTTAGCTCTTCCCCCTTGTTTCAATTACCCAACTACCATAAAATATTTGAGATTGAATGTGACACTATTAAGGTAGGAATAGGCACCGTCTTAATTCCATACCGTAAATCCATTGCCTATTTTAGTGAAAATCTCAATGGTGCAACCTTAAATTACTCTACCAATGACTTACAGTTATATGCCTTGGTTATAGCATTGGGTAATTGGTAGGCCCAAGGAGTTTATGATTGAACCAACCATGAGTAATTAAAGCACCTCCGAACTTAAGCTAAATTAAGTAAACGGCATGCCAAGCGGATTGAGTTTTTAAAGACTTTCCCTAATGTAATTCAATACATAAAGGGAAAGAAAAATGTGGTAGCCAATGCCTTGTCTACAAAATATATGATTATCTCTATATTGTCTTCTAAATTAATGGGTTTTGATAATCTAAAGTAAATGTACCCCGAGGACCATAAGTTCGCTCAAATCTACCAAGATTATGATGAATAGGGTAGGGAGAGATGAATGAGTGTAATACCCCGAGATTCTATCCAATATTGCCGCCATGACTCAATCCCATGAGAAATAAATTATATTGTTTTGTTTTTTTCTAGTCGAGGGTGATGTCTATTAAGGCTTTAAAGATGTCCTACCGATTGGGCGAATCAAAATATTCTTTACCGATTGAATTCTTGAGAAGAATTTTCGGATAGTCAAATTCAAATGAGAATGTCTCCCATTTTACTACTAATTATTGAGATCATGACCTACTAAAATATATATAATTGAATTATCTTTCCAACGATATCCATTTCGTCAAAATCCGATATCGGAGCAAAGAGTTATGCTTATTTTACTACAGCGTGTCAGCCTGGAAAATCCGTGATGACCTTTTGTGACGACTTACAGCTTGTCACAAAATGTCATCACCTTAAGGCAGAAAGTCACAAAATCCAACCTTTTGCGATGATATTTTGTGATGGCTTGTCACAAGTTTGACGGCTTGTCAAAAAATATCATCAACCTTAAGCCGAAAATCATAAAATCCACCCTTTTTGTGACGACAATTCGTGACGGCCTATCACGGGCCTGACGGCTTGTCACGGATGTCGTCAGCTATTTTTTTCAGCAATTTATGGATGACTTTTGCAAGGGTATTTTGGTCATTTCCCATTTTTGGAGGCCACTATATATATGAGAATCCTCATCCAAAACCTAATTTCTTCATTTCTCTCTTCCAATTTTCTTAAGAAATATATCTAGGATTTTATTTAAAGAAATAAATCTTCCAAAAATCATCCATAAATCTTCAAGATTCTTTCAAGAATCAAGTTCCTCATAGAGTGGGCTTCAAGAATTTTTTATTACAAGTGTGAGTAAAGTCTCAAGTACTAGAGTTCAACCAATTTCAAAGATTAAGGTATGTGGGGTTTTGAACAAGAGCATTTCTTTCATTCTTGTGCTCAAAGATTTGATTTTTATTATGGATTTATATGATTTTGCAAGTGGGTTTATACCCAAATTACTTCATCATGAGATTATGAGAATATAAATTGTTCATACTTTGTTATACATGATTATTTTACAATTTCCAAGTTAAGACTTGATATTTAATATTGTGAATTTCAAGTTCCTACCGTGAGTTGGTATTTCAAGTGCTTTCAAGATATGTGTCAAGCTTTAAGCTTCCTTAAGACAAATTGGATTATTGAGTATATTAATTCATGAGAATTGAGTTGTTACAATGATTCTTGATATTTCCTCAAAGTTATTGATGTTGCCATGACTTAATGAATTGATGCATTTTGATATTGAGAAAGATTGATTTCATTTGAGTCGAGTTAGGAATCCACAAATTGATTATGATATGATAAATGAGAAAGAGATTTGATTTGGTCTTCATGATAGACCCTTGTGATGTTTGTGGTGGATTTCCTAACGCATTCTGAGCTTTTGTCTGGGAGTAGTAATGTGGTATTTCCCCCAAAACTACGTGCCACCATAGGATTGATATTAATAATTGTGGGCCGAGGCCGAGTATGAGATTGTGATCACTAAATTTAGGTTTTACTCCTTGGGAAGAGTACAACGCTCCCACCAATGTGGGGTTCTCTCCTTAGGAGGGAAAAACATTGGACTCCATGTATCTCACATGGTTTATGTCGGTTATAAGAACCTCCCATGTCCATAAGAGTCGAGTTTCTTGAATTACAGAGTCACTCTGAGTCTTGAGTTGAAGAGTTGAGTTGTTTATGATGATTTATGAGATTTTTATCAAATGATTTATTTATGGTGAGATCATGAAAAGTATGTTTCAATCTAACTCAAGCCAAATGAGCCATCATTGTACATATGCATATTTTCATGAAATTGATGATGATATTTACATTGTTACATGCACCCTCACATACTCAGTACATTCCAAAGTGCTGACCTAGATATTTTCCTGTGGGCTACATTTTCTCATAATGTAGGTTCAGGTACTCAGCCGCGTAAGCGATATTCGGGTGCCTCTTTTCGTCTTCTAAGTGATGATTCCTCATGGTTTAAGGACCGTGTTTATATTTTTGTGATACCGTTTTGTTGTTATGGCTTTCAGTATTATTTTAGTCAGTTGGGGGTTTGTCCCAATGTCTACTTGATTTTGATGTATAGAGGATTTGTTAGACTAAAGGGTTGGTATGTACAGAATTTTAGTATTTTGGATTGTACAGGCTAGTTTCTTATCTTATTCCAGTATGTTTATGATATGTCATTCTCTTTTGTATTAGCATGACTATTGTCAAAGTGAGTTCTAGAAGTGATGACAGGTTTAGAGGGTTAGCTTGAGGCCGCGTGTGGCCTTAAGCACCGCGTGACGTCTCGGTATGGGATCTTGGGGTGTTACAAGCTTGGTATTAGAGCCTAAGGTTTAATGAGTCCTAGGGAGTATGACAAGCCATGTTACGTAGAGTCTTGATCATCGGTGTGTTGCACGCCACATCTATGACCAAGAGGCTACGGGACGTTTTTGGAAAAGTCATTTCTTTCTTTCAAAAGTCTATCATGCCTACGACTGTTTCTCTCTTCTATTAATCCGTGCTCTCTTAAGATAGAAAATGCCACCTCATTTAGCTCCTAGAAAAAATGAGCAACCTCAACCCGTTGATCCCCTGAACGAGCATGTGTCACATGCAGAATTCCGGGCAGCTTTATAGGCGCTAGCCTAGGTAGTTACCGCCAATACTCAAACTAACACCCGGGCTACTGTTCTACCTCCGCAAGAGAATAATTCTGCTGTAGCTCGGGTTTGTGACTTTATGCGGATGAATCCGCCTGAGTTCTATGGGTCGAAGGTAGGTAAAGACCCACAGATATACTTGGATGAAGTGAGAAGGATCACCCAGATTATGTACATAACTGAGAAGGAGAGTATTGAATTAGCTGCCTATCGAATGAAAGATGTTGCATATGATTGGGTGGAAATATGGAGGGAAAGTAGAGGGGAGGATGCCGCTCCCATGACTTGGAAGTTATTCTAGGATGCGTTCTTGGACAGATTCTTTCCTCTTGAGATGAGGGAAGAAAAGATAGAGGAATTCATGAATTTGAGACAAGGCTCCATGACTGTTAAAGAGTATTACCTTAGATTCAATCAGTTGTCCAAATATGCAACTAGTATGATGGCTGACTCCAGGACCATCATGAGTAAGTTTGTGACTGGTGTGTTGAGTTACATTATAAAAGAGTGTAGATCTACTATGCTTAATCGTTAGATGGACCTTTCTTAGTTGATGATACATGCCCAACAGATCAAAACTGATAAGGTGAAAGACAGGGAGAGAGTAAGAGGGAATAAAAGAGCTAGATCAGAGCAGCAGGGATTCGGTCAGTCCAGATTCTATGGAGGGGACAGCCCTTAATTCCAGAGACGTCCATTTATGCCCTCACCTACCTCAGTTGGTGATCCCGTACCTAGAAGCAGGCATCAGTAAGGGAACAGGCCTATCTCGTCCAGGTCTCAGGAAAGTATAAGTAACGGACCTCGTCCTCCTTCATGTGCCAAGTGTGGTAGAGATTATTTTGGTGAAACATTTGTTGATTAGAGAGGTTGCTTTGGTTGTGGAAAGTTGGGCCACCGACTTAGAGATTGTTTGTATGCTAGACAGGGGAGTCGAGATACTCGTCCCCAGAGTCAGGCTACCAGTTCCCCTGCTCCCGTAGTCTGCCCAGTTCCTCCTCAGGGCGCCTCTTCTAGTACTGTTGGCAATTCGTGCCAGAATCGCTTCTATGCTATACGACTCTCCAGGAGTAGGAGGATTCTGCAGATGTTGTCACTAGTATGCTTCATGTCTTTCATTTTGATATGTATGTATTAATGGATCCCGGTTTGAGTTTCTCTTATGTGACACCTCTGGTTTCTATAAATTTTGATATGGACCCTGAATGGATTCCTGAGCCTATTCTGGTTTCTACCCAGGTAGGAGAGTCTGTTATTACTAAGTGAGTGTATAAGAAGTGTCCTGTTACTTTCCTTCATCGGGTCATATGTGCTGGTTTAATTGAGCTAGATATGGCTGATTTTGACGTTATTCTGGGTATAGATTGGCTTCACTCGTGCTATGCATCTATAGATTATCGTACCCAAGTGGTAAAGTTTCATTTTCCTAATGAGCCCGTGTTTGAGTGGTTCGGGAGTTCTGTAACTCCGAAGAGCCATTGCTTATCCTACCTCAAAGCTAGGATGTAGATTTCCAAGGGTTGCATCTATCATCTAGTTTGAGTTAAAGACCTCAAGTCTGAGACTCCGACTATTCAGTCAGTTATCATTGTTAATGAGTTTCCCAGTGTTTTCCCAGAAGACCTTCTAGGGGTCCCACCTGATAGAGAAATAAAATTTGGGATTGATCTCCTTCCCGACACTCAGCCTATTTCCATCCCTCCATACCGTATGGCTCCTGCAGAACTTAAAGAGTTGAAGGAGAAACTCAAAGACCTCTTATAAAAAGGCTTTATCAGACCCAGTGTTTCCCCATGGGGTGCACCTATTCTATTTATGTGGAAGAAAGATGGTACATTACGTGTGTGCATTGACTACCGTCAACTCAACAAGGTGACTATTAAGAACAAGTACCCTCTTTCTAGAATTGATGATTTATTTGATCAGCTACAGGGTGCAAGTTATTTCTCAAATATAGACCTTAGATCCGGCTATCATCAACTTAAAGTGAGAGAGTGTGATATTCCAAAGACAAATTTTCGAACCCGCTATGGACATTTTGAGTTTCTTGTCATGTCCTTTGGGTTAACCAATGCTCCAGCGGCTTTTATGGATCTTATGAACCGAGTATTCAAGCGGTATCTAGATTTGTTTGTTATTGTTTTCATAGATGATATTCTTTTATATTCCCGACGTGAGGATGACCATACGGATCATCCTCGAATCGTGTTGGAAACCGTTATAGCTCATCAATTATTTGCTAAATTTAGAAAGTGTGAATTTTGGTTAAGGTCAGTTGCTTTTTTGGGTCACATTGTTTCTTCCAGAGGTATTAGATTTGATCCTCAAAAGATAGAAGCTGTGAAGAATTGGCCTAGACCTACCTCTCCATCTGATATTAGGAGTTTCTTGGGTCTAGCTGGTTATTACTGTCGTTTTTTTAGGGCTTCTCTTCTATCACGTCCCCCATAACCCGGTTGACCTAAAATAAAGTTAAGTTCTAGTGGACAGATGCCTATGAGAAGAGTTTTCAAGAGTTGAAGACTCGACTCACTTCATCCCCAGTGTTAGATTTACCCGATTGTACTGATGGTCTTGTGGTATACTGCGATGCTTCTAAAGTTGGTCTAGGTTGTGTGTTGATGAAGAGGGGTAAAGTTACAGCTTATTCCTCTAGACAGTTAAAGCCTCATGAGAAGAATTACCCAACCCATGATCTTGAATTAGCAGCTATAGTTTTTGCTTTGAAGATCTGGAGACATTATTTGTATGGTGTTCATGTTGATATGTTTACTGAACACAAAATCCTGCATTATGTGTTTACTCAGAGGGAGTTGAACCTTAGACAAAGAAGATGGTTAGAGTTGCTAAAAGACTACGATATGAGTGTGATGTATCACCCGGGCAAGGCCAATATTGTGGCAGATGCTCTTAGCAGGTTGTCTATGGGTAGTATAGCTCATGTAGAGAATGATAAGAAATAAATGGCTCATGATGTGCATCGTTTGGCTAGGTTGGGTGTTAGATTGCTTGATTCCGCTGAAGGAAGTATTTTAGTTCAGAGTAGTTCCGAGTCCTCTTTGGTCTCGGAGGTAAAGAGAAGCAAGACAAGGATCCTAGTTTGGTCAGACTGAAGGAGTCGGTTAAGGACCAAAAGGTAGAGGTTTTCTCCCAAGGGTAAGATGGTGTGTTGAGATTGCAAGGTACATTATGTGTTTTGAATGTTGATGATTTGAGGCAGAGAATTATGGCTGAAGCACATAGTGCACGGTATTCTATTCATCCCGGTGCTACCAAGATGTATCGCGATTTGCGGGAAATCTATTGGTGGAACGGTATGAAGAAAGACATAGCAGGATTTGTGGCAAAGTATTCTACTTGTTAACAAGTTAAGGTAGAGCACCAGAGGACCGGTAGTGTAATGCAAGAGTTTGGCATTCCTACTTAGAAGTGAGAAGAAGTGAATATGTATTTCGTAACTGGTTTGCCTCCTCGTCGTCATCATGATTCGATTTGGATTGTCATAGACCAATTGACTAAATCAGCTCATTTCTTGCCAGTGCATTCGTCTTATACAACTGAGGATTATGCTAGATTGTATATCCGTGAGTTAGTCAGATTGTATGGAGTTTCTTTGGCTATCATCTCTGATAGGGGTAATCAGTTTACTTCCCAGTTTTAAAGGGATTTTTAGAAGGGTCTCGATACCCAAGTTCGTCTAAGTTCTGCTTTTCATCCGCAGACCGATGGTCAGGTTGAGAAGATAATTCAAACTTTGGAGGACATGTTGAGGGCATGTGCATTTGATTTCAAAGGTAGTTGGGATGAGCACTTGCCATTGATAAAATTTACGTATAGTAATAGTTTCAATGCTAGTATTCAGATGTCCCCGTTCAAAGCTTTGTATGGGAGAAGATGTAGATCGTCCATAGGTTGGTTTGAAGTAGGAGAAGCAGATGTGATTGGGCCGGATGTTGTGTTCGAGGCTATGGAAAAAGTTAAGTTGATTTGAGAAAGATTGAAAACCGCTCAAAGATTAATAATTTGGTGTACTTGAAGGTTTCACCCATGAAAGGGGTGAAGAGATTTGGGAAGAAGGGAAAGCTTTGTTCTCGTTAGGTTGGTCCATACATGGTTCTAAGCCATGCTGGGAAAGTAGCTTATGAGGTCGATTTACCCACGGAGTTGTCTAGAGTTCATTCGGTATTTCATGTTTCTATGATTAAGAAGTGTATTGGTGATTCTGTCGTGGTTGATTCTTCCAAAAGGTTAGATATTCAGGATAGCCTTTCATTCGAGGAGATTCTGGTTAAGATTTTGGATTTTCAGATCCGTAGGCTAAGGAACAACGAAGTTCCTTTGGTTAAAGTTCTTTGGAGAAATCAATCTATTGAGAGTGCTACTTGGGAAGCCGAAGCTGATATGCGAGCCAAGTACCCTCACCTATTTTGTGTGAGTTTGGAGCCAGCAGAAGGTATCTTTCTTTCTTAATTCCGCCTCCTTCTTATTAAAGATTCAGCAGTGTGTCTACTTTAATCACAAATTCGTGCATTTTCTATAGTATTCGAAGGTATAGAGTGAAGTAAGTCTTTTGAGTGAGTCGTTCCAGCTATACGTCCTCGTTTTTCTCTTGTTCTTGGCCTATTTGGCAACATTTGAGGAAGAATGTTTCCAAGGGGGAGATATTGTAATACCCCGAGATTCTAACCAATACTGCCGCCATGACTCAAGCCCATGAGAAATAAATTATAATTTTTTAGTTGTTTTTTGGTCGAGGGTGATGTGTATTAATGCTTTAAAGATATCCTAACAATTGGATGAATCAAAACATTCTTTACCGATTGAAATCTTGAGAAGGATTTTGGCATAGTCAACTTCAAATGAGAATATCTCCCATTGTACTACGAATTTTTGAGATAATGACCTACCAAAAGATATATAATCGAATTATCTTTCTAACTATACCAATTTTGTCAAAATCAGATATCGGAGCAAAGAGTTATGCTTATTTAACTCCAGCGTGTCAGCCTGGAAAATTCGTGACAAACTTTTATGACGACTTGTCAAAAGCCTGACGGATTGTCACAAAATGTCGTCACCTTAAGGCAGAAAGTCACAAACTCCAACCTTTTGTGATGACATTTTGTGATGGCTTGTCACAAGTTTGACGGCTTGTCACAAAATGTCGTCAACCTTAAGCCGAAAATCATAAAATCCACCCCTTTTGTGATGACAATTCGTGACGGCCTATCACGGGCCTGACGGCTTATCACGAATGTCATCAGCTATTTTTGATGGACGATTTTTGCAAGGGTATTTTGTTCATTTCCCATTTTTGGAAGCCTCTATATATATGAGAATCCTCATCCAAAACCTAATTTCTTCATTTCTCTCTTCCAACTCTCTTAAGAAATATATCTAGGGTTTTATTTAAGGAAATTAATATTCCATAAATCTTCAAGATTCCTTCAAGAATAAAGTTCCTCATAGAGTGGGCTTCAAGAATTTTTTTATTACAAGTGTGAGTAAAGTCTCAAGAACTAGAGTTCAACAAATTTCAAAGATTAAGGTATGTGGAGTTTTGAACAAGAGCAATTCTTTCGTTCTTGTGCTCAAAGCTTTGATTTTTATTATGGATTTATATGATTTTGCAAGTGGGTTTATACCCAAATTACTTCATCATGACATTATGAGTATATAAATTGTTCAAGCTTTGTTATACATGATTATTTTACAATTTCCAAGTTATGACTTGATATTTAATATTGTGAATTTCAAGTTCCTACCGTGAGTTGGTATTTCAAGTGCTTTCAAGATATATTTCAAGGTTTAAGCTTCCTTATGACAAATTGGATTATTGAATATATTGATTCATGAGAATTGAGTTGTTACAATGATTCTTGATATTTCCTCAAAGTTATTAATGTTGTCATGACTTAATGAATTGATGCATTTTGCTATAGAGAAAGATTGATTTGATTTGATCGAGTTAGGAATCCACAAATTGATTATGATATGATAAATGAGAAAGAGATTTGATTTGGTCTTCATGATAGACCCTTGTGATGTTTGTGGGGTATTTCCTAACGCGTTCTGAGCTTGTGCCTGGGAGTAGTATTTAGCAGCGAGTGGGAAATATGGTATTTCCCCCAAAACTGCGTGCCACCATAGGATTGATATTGATAATTGTGGGCCGGAGGCCGAGTATGAGATTTCCATCACTAAATTTAGGTTGTACTCCCTGGCAAGAGTACGACGCTCCCGCCAATGTGGGATTCTCTCCTTAGGAGGGGAAAACGTTGGACTCCATGTAGCTCACATGGTTTATGTCGGTTAAAAGAACCTCCCATGTCCATAAGAGTCAAGTTTCTTGAATTACAGAGTCACTCCGAGTCTTGAGTTGAAGAGTTGAGTTGTTTATGATGATTTATGAGGTTTTTATCATATGATTTATTTACAATGAGATCATGAAAACTATGTTTCAACATAAGTCAAGCCAAGTGAGCAATCATTGTACATATGCATATTTTCATGAAATTGATGATGATATTTACATTGTTACATGCACCCCAGATACTCAGTACATTCCAAAGTTCTAACCCACATATTTTCCTATGGGCTACATTTTCTCGTAATGTAGGTTCAGGTACTCATCCGCGTTAGTGATACTCGGGTTCCTTTTTTTGTCTGCTCAATGGTGAGTCCTCATGGTTCGAGGATCGTGTTTATATTTTTGTGATACCATTTTGTTATTATGGTTTTCAATACTGTTTGAGTCAGTTGGGGGTTTGTCCCAATGTCTCCTTGATTTTGATGTATAGAGGCTTTGTCAGACTAAAGGGTTGGTATATATAGAATTTCAGTAGTTTGGATTGTACAGGCTAGTTTCTTATCCTATTCCAGTATGTTTATGATATGTCGTTCTCTCTTATAATAGCATGACTATTGTCAAAGTGAGTTCTAGAAGTGATGATAGGTTTAGAGGGTTAGCTTGAGGCCGCGTGTTCCCTTAAGCACCGTGTGACGTCTCGGGATGGGATCTTGGGGCGTTACAATAAGGGATAGTAATTCTATGCCCTAGTCCAAGTTTGATGGTTTCTTGTTCAAGGGAAGGAGATTGTGTGTTCCCTCTAGCTCTTGGAGAGAATTGTTTATAAGAGAGGCATATGATGGTGGGATCCTGGCTCACTTTGGAATTAACAAGACCCTTGGAATCCTATAGGGACAATTCTATTATCTTAGAATACATCAAGATATTGCAAGAATTAGTGGCCAATGAATGTATTGTAGAAGTACAAAATCCTGCCTTCTCCCTCAAGGACTTTATAACCTAATACCCACTACCCAACACCCATGGCTTGACATCTTTATGGTTTTTCTTTTGGGTTTGACTAGGAAAAGGGGGGTAGGGATGGAATCTTTAATGTTGTTGATATATTCTAAAATATGACCCATTTCATTTCGTTCCACAAGAGTAAGGATACTCTGAATATGGCTTCCTTGTTTATTGAGCATGTTGTAAGATTGCATGAAATTCCTAGGATCATTGTTAATGATAGGGACTCTAAGTTCCTTTGTCATGTTTGGAGGTCATTGTGGGGTATACATAGTACCAAATTACTTTTTTCAACATCTTTCCACCCCCAAACTAATGGGCAAATAAAGGTAATAAATAGAACTCTAGATTATAAAGTGCATAACACATTTAATGTGTACGACCTTTCATTCTTTGACGTGCTATAGGATGTTGAACCAACAAATTTGTGGATTCTTTTCATGAATAAGAGGATGATACAATCTAAAAGACCTCAAGACCATTCACTAATGCGAAGCGTGGGAGTTTGAATTCCTTTGAGGATTATTTATGAAGATGGAAACACTTCAGTTTGTTTTGAGCCCCTCCAAAGGATTTAACATCATAATGAATAGCTTGGTACAAAGGGATAAACAAATGACATTTTGCAAAGTGTTGAAGAAATAGTTGACAAGCTATCAACTTGTTGACGACTAAGTTGATGAGCTACCAAATGTTGACGACATTGTTGATAATATGTAAACCTGTTGACGACTAAAATGATAGGCTACCAACTTGGAGATGAAAGACTTTGCATTCTGTTAAGGTTGATGAATTGTTTGATGAGATGTCAACTTGTAGATGACCAAAGAGATGAGTTGTCAACTGAAAATCATCTATTAAGGTTATTTTCATAATTTACTCATGGGCCACTTTGGGCCTTGTATAGACGATAAATAGAAACTCCTATGGTTATTTTCCATTAGCTTACTTTTAATATAGAATGAATCTTGCACTTGAGAGAGTGATTGGCAAACCTATATTAAATTCTTGTTTAGAAACGGCATTTTGAGAGTGTTGGAGCATTCTTGGTACACTTAGAGATTTGGTACTTCATAATATTAGATTAAGGTTTTTTTAATCTAAAACACTAATTAGATTTAATTCCTTCTATTCTCTTGTGTCAATCTACTATCTTTTATCTTACGTTCTTTTTATTTAATTTCTGTAGTTAGATTCTTATTTCAATAAATAGAATCGCATAAAATTTTTACCTTATTTAATTAGTGGTAGTCTATGCACATCCTCATGCAACCATCCTTCTTTTTAACAAAAAAAGTGGGATCACCCAAAGGAGAAACACTTGGACGAATAAAACCTTTTTCTAAAAATTCATAGAACTGAGAGTTCAATTCCCTCAACTCTAGTCGTGCCATACCATATGAAGGATAGAGATGGGTAGAGTTATAGGATCTAAATATATGCAGAAATAATATATGCAGAAATCTAACTTTTGGTCTGAAGAAACACCAAAAAGTTATCGGGAAAGACCTCACTCACAGCTGGAACTGAAGCTGTGAGAGGGACTATAGATTTATCTTTACAAAGATGGGATAGAAATGCCCTTTACCCATTCTTTACTTATTTTTGGACTTGAATACCTAACACAATTCTCATAGGAGTAGGTTAAAATTACCCTCCCACTCTAACTTTCCATCTCGTACATCGCTATATTACAGTTTTAGCATAACAATCAAGAATGTCAAGATGAGAAGACAACTAAATAATCCCCAAAATGATATAAAATTACTCCATGTCTAAAATTAATAAGTTTGTCAAGGTTTTGTACTCCATAAATAGAATAGGACAAGCCCTGTAAACATGATCAACACATACATACACCACAGCTAGTGTAGACACATACATAGAAATATCAAGCAATTTACAATCAAAATATCAACCCAAAGCAAACTTCACAGACACATAGGAGAAAGTACACCGGGGAACAAACTACATAAAATTTAAAGAATCATTGATAAGAATAGTACCTATGATAACAACATTAGAAGATTCCACTTCAAGATGAGATAGAATAGCATAAGTTAGGACCTATCACTACCTTGATTTCCACCTCTATTGTCTAAGAACTTTTTTTACTGACATGTACTCCACCTCGATGGGCTTGGTTTCCACCCTTACCTGCATCCTAACGACCATGCCTACCTTGTAGACGACCCCTAAAATTTTCTTTACGATAAAGACCTGCTAAACTCGAGTGCTAAAAGTTGGTTAATGAGTCAAATGTACAATAGACAAAAAAAAGGACAATACCTTCTGATATGGCCTAAACCCATCTACTCATGGCACTTGATGCCCAACGCAAGACTCTAAAATTAAAAAAAAAAAATGTTATAGTTGCATGCCTATGAAGGTTGATAATTGACCCTGAAGGGTCCTCAAACACAAGCATGGATAAATTATAAGGCTAAGAAGAACAATGACTCATTGAAAAAGTATGATGAAGTAGCCTGAGGTCTAAGCCTTCCTTTCTTCTACTTTCACTTGTCCCTATTTCACAAATGCCTCAGTGTCATGACCTCAACCAGGGCCTAGCCATGGCGGATATCTCAAGTCCATCGAAGAACATCCCCTTTTCCTATTCAAGAAGAATATAATACCCAAGCAGTAGATGAATTCTAAATATATAAGAAGATAGATAAAGATAAGCTCAAAGGAATCGAAGATATGTCAATAACCAATACCCAATCCATAGTATCCACAAAGCATTCTAATAACCAAAACCAATCTAGTTGGTACATGCCCTCAACGATAGCCAAAAACAAGTCTAAAACAAAGTCTATGACATAAGAAAACCAAAACATGAAATAAGGGCCTCTAAAGTATGGATGATCAATACTTTAAGATAACTCTCGACCAATCAAGAAATTGCCTAATCACTGTGCAAGAAAAGCAAAAGTGTCTCTGTGTCCTGCATCGCATGGGATACAGCGTCTAGAGATGGTTAGTGGGGTGAGTGCTAGCATATAAATCAGGGATAAGAGAATAAAATAATGGCATAATCAATAGTTCAAAATCAGTTGAAATCCAATGCAAACAATAACATGCATATACATATACATACATATATATCGCATGTTGGGATAGGTAACAAGGCATAGCATGAACTTTAAAATATTACCCTAGACTTTGTAGCTCAACCGTCATGATAAGGCACCTACGACCTATATGGGTTTAGCTCTCCCACAGCTGAAAAGGCCCTAGTGTGTGTAGTCGCATGAACCAGAGAATAATCATATGTAGATATATACCATGGGGGACTCAAACCTCCTGATCATATATCAAAGGTGACATAACAACGTAGTCATTTTACATCATGGACTCAAACCACCTAATCATATAATAAGGGGGGCTCGAAATACCCAGTCATTTAGACCCCCACGCCAAAAAATATAATTTTTGGTATTGGTTCCTCGGGACCTCCACTTTCATGGCATAGCTACACAAAACTCTTTAAAGCTCAATTAAAAAAAATTTCACACATTCTTATTCATTGAACCAATTCATTCATTAAGGCACCCCATTGGTATCGTCATTCCAACTTCACTCACAAACTAACATAATCATATAATATCAGTTATCAATCACACGAGGGAATTCACAACCCCTTAGATTCAATTATTCATTTATAAGGGGAATACACAAACCCCAAATTTAATTAAAAATCAATCCATGGTTCATTAGACTTTTTATGCATGCAATAGTATAAGTGAGTAAACTCAAACGATGTGACAACCATATTTCAATATCGATTTCAAAAATGGTTTGAGGAAATACAATTACCAAAACCATATGCCAAGCCAAACTTATCAAATTGGGCAAAACCATGACCCCATCAGTTTATTCACCATGCCCATGCACCGCACAAGTTCAAAACCATAATTAAAGAACAAACAATGCATAATAGATCATGGGAAAGCAATTTAAGAATCAACCATACCAAAACCCTTAGCTCATATCAAAACCCATAGTCAAATCCTCATAAATAACCATATAAATTCATTCTTTCAGTAAAACTAGTTTAAGGGTAGAGTCACATTCCTGAAAGTATCACAAGTATGGAGCGAATTTTCCCTTGAAAGCTCTAGACAATCAACCTTGAGAAACCTTAGATGTTCTTTAGCTTGGGAATTTGAGAGAGTAAAGAGAGTGTTTTGATTTGAGAAATAATGAGAATAATGCCCCAAAGGTGTTTTATCTATGTGGGGTCTAAGTGGAAATTAGGGAAATAACCAGAATGCCCTTACTTAAAATGCTAGAATTTACCACCCAGTTGCTATCAATCTCATAACGACTCGTTAAGACACGTTACGACTCATCACCACGAGTCATTTTCAAGACAATGACATTATGTCTCTTCATTAATAACCTTACAACTTGCACCCTACGTCTCGTAAAGAGACCCTACCACTTGTACGTTCTAGTCATAGTCAATACAGAATTCATTTGGGCATACATTGGTCACCTTATTATTTAGACATTATTACTCGTATAAATTCATTACGATCCTTGACCTTAATTCATAATCATAATAGTAGCATGGGCACCACCTACTAATCAAGCTACGATTTAGGTCATAAGATCTGTATAGAGACCTTATGACTCATATAGTGAGTCATAGGTTGGGAGGTAAGCTCAAAGATCAAGAAATTTTCAAGGTAAAAAATCTGAGGTGTTACAATCAGCTATCTAGCAAACTCAACTATATCCTAATAGGAATAACCAGATGCAGCCACAAATTATGTAACCATCTAAATTCCAAAATTTAGACCCTCCAAAAATTACATAATTTTCTCCTCCTCTAAAGCGATAAGTTGTAGTGCATAGTAATACAAAGCATTAAATTTTTCCACATAGGTTTCCATAGGCACGTTTAGCTACTCTATCCTTAAGAACTTATCCTTTTTATGATCATGATATGCATGGGGAACATACTTCTCAAGAAGATATTCTGGAATTGTGCCCAAGTATGGGGAGGTAAAGAAAAAAACTTGACACCATATCTTTCAACAATACCTATCTTATGAAGGCATTCATGACAATCTAATAAAAATTGAAAAGATTTTTTAGACTTTGTACCCTTATATACTGGGGGTTTCATTTTTCATGAACTCACAAAAAAAACTATGTTCATCATCAGTCATCACTGATCTAACTGCCTTTGGGGATATACCTTTTATTCTGAGCCCTCATCTATTCTTGGTGCCATGGAAGTTACATGTTATAAGGCTAGGGACGGAAATGTTATAATAGACAGGGTAGCATTTTTTCTAGCAAAACTACCTAAGTATTCAAATAATTATAGAACTAGTCCTGTAGTTATAGGATATAGGGTTGAACCATTATGTACATGCGCTCCATTTTAAGGGACCACTATTTTTTTCCTTAATTACCATATCCTCCACCAAGCTAACTCCGGAGCATCCTTTGGTAGGGAGAGGAGGGAGTCTTTTGCCTAGTCGGTCCTTCAACAGCCGAGGATCAACCCCTTACAGGTGTTGCTCCTGTTCCTCTTCTTTTGGACCTATACCTTATGCATGGTCCCCCTCAAACTATAGCATTACAAGCTGGTGTAGGTGCTACTACTAGTGTTGGTACTAGGTTGGTTGTTGTTGCTCGGGATGAATATGTGTTCACTATCTTCCAAATAAGAATAAAGGAGTTATATAACTATTTGGATCACCAAATATCAATTGGAATTAAGTAATAGCACGAAAGAAAAAAAATATTTCCTAAAAGCTCTGTAGCCTCTCGAATAAAAGTGTAGAGGTTTCCTTACCATTCGACAAGACTCTATTACACCTGTTCTTGCATGATAAGATCTATGAACTCAATTCTCTGATACCATCTATGTCACGATTTAAATGGTCATGATTGGCAACCATCTTAAAACTATAGTGTTATAACCATTTAACCCAACCCTCTATTACTAAGTTTAATAGTCATCAATTTACTTATGATCAAATTCATCATTATAAAGTTACTAGACCTAATTATTCATAAAGAAAATAAAGTTAAAATCGCAAACAATCATCAAACTAAAAATAAAGTGCAAAATTCTCTATTTATTAGATTTTCAGAACGTAAAGTCATTGTATAGGAACATACGTGAGTACTAAAGTCTATAAAAAATGAATGTCCAAAATACAGAAGTAATAAAAGAGTGTCTCAAAGAAGGGACATGAATAATAAGATGAACATCCAAAAGTTGCTCAGTTATGGTGCTTACCCTTAAATTAAATATTGCAAATCCCTGGCTAGAGCCAAAGTCTCGTCTCAATTACTAGAACACTCACTGCACTCACAAAAAAAAAAGATTACGTTGCATAAATATATCAAAAGTACTAGTAGACATCATAGATCAGCTAAACACGATTCCATTCTTATAGATATACCAAATAAATATGAAACATTCATCACAAAACTCATAATGAAGACAACAACATAATTACAACACTTCACTTTAAAGGGAATACGAGTTCATATATATGTATGTTTACGCTTCGCCAATTTCAATAATAAGTTGAATCACAACATATGATTATAACTGAACATTCAGTACACATAAATGAATTTATGAATCCAAGATGTACATATAATCTTATTCTCTTCGCAAACTCATCAACAGTATTAATGAACATCATGATTTTTATACAATCATCATGATCAACCCACCAACATTAATATCATCAACAACACCATCAACATTATGATTTCAATATCACCATCATCATCATCTCAATCTCATCAATATAGATTAATTTATAAATGGAGTCAACAATCATAAGTATTTCTCTAGAGCAATCTTGTAATACCCCATAACTTTTATAGCTAAATTTATCTCCTAAAATGTCAAGGATTAGATTCAAAAATGAATAACTCTTGATACATGTAGAATTTTCAATATTTATACCCATCAATGTGTAGATTATTGACTCAGCTTTCCAACAATACAAATTTTGCCTAAATTTGATACTCAATTGAGAAGTTAAGGCATTTTTAGTAAAGACAGTGTCTCAAAATAGGAAGCACCACGTCGCAGTGACATGACAAATGACATTTGTTAAATTCCAGAGGACCTCCGTGATTGGACCTCATCGCGGTGAAGTCTCATTCACAATTGTCAAAATCCAATGGCTCACCGTGATGGTGGTGCATCGCAGTGGTGACATAAATGGCACTTCAGTAGCATATCGCGATAGCATCGCATCGCATTGATTTTCCAATTCTCAGTTGTCAATTTCAGGCAAGCCACCGCGATAGTGGCGAGTCCTGGTGGGTGTCCAAATTAGGATAAGTTTCCAAAAAAAAAAATTAAAGGGAAGTTTGGTCTTTTCCCAAGACCCCATATTGTGTAAAACACAAGCTTAATACTATTCTAACCATTCTATGCTCACTTTTCATTAAATTACTCTTCAAGAAAATCCTAGAGCTCAAAACTTAATCTTCAAGAAATCCAATTTCCTCCATTATTCTTTCAAGATAACTCAAAACTAAAAACTCCCAATTCAAGAACTTCAAAAGGACATCTTCAAAATAACAATTAGGAATTCAAGATCAAGCTTTCTATTCAATTCATCAAATAAGGTATATGGGGTTTTGAACAAGGATAAATCTTTCATCCTTATGCCTAAAACTAGTTTTTAATTATAAACTCACATGATTTTACACGAATTTCAATTTAGGGTTCGTACCCTAATATTGATATTTGAAGATTATGAGATTTCAAGTGATTTGGATGATGAATTACATGTCTATTTTCATAAATTCATGCGTGTCACCATATTTTCCAGATTTTGAGTTGAATTATGAGTATTTTCATTATCAAGCATGAACTTTATGATGATTTAACGTGAAATTGATGCATGGGTTATGAATACCTAATTGAATATTTCTACTTCAAGATTGATTATACTTTTAAGCATCCCATGTTATGTTTATACACAGCTTTGAATAAAAATTTGATCTTTTGATCTTCAGCTAAGACATAAAATCTACTTTACTGCTTAAATACAGTTTTAAATAAACTGTAGCACAGTTAGTTTTCATTATGAAATATAATGGCTTTTAAAAGTGGATTTCCTACAGAATGAGCATAAAATTAAAGGGAGTAGTATTTAGCACCGAGCAAAAAGTGTGGGTTTAGAGCATCCTACTTTCCTAGAACTGCGAGCTAATATAGGTACAGATTCAGTATTCTTATTTCTATATGGATGACAATTACAGATGTGATCACTTAGCTCAGGTTATACTCTTGGCAAGAGTATGACACCTCTCCCCAACATAAGTTTTTTCCATTAAGGGAACGAGACGTTGGACTCCATGATAGCTCACATGGTTTTTATCAGTTAGAAGAACCTCCAAGCTTGTAAAAGTAAATAAACATCTTTTGAGTAAATCTCCCTACTAGTAAAGAAAAATAGAAAAACTTTTAAAAGAATTTCCCTAACATTAAAGATCTTCAGAATAGTTTTTTTTTAAAATTATTTTCTCTATAGTTTAATAGAAAAGAGTTATAGATGACAGTTCAACTTTTAGACTCTAAATATGATGGCTCACAATATTTATGCAGTATGTTTTATTATTCATGATTTATTATTTTCAACTTTTAGTTATTTCAGCCATATGAGTCATTACATACAGTATGCATATTCTATGAATTTTAATAACATTGTGATATTATAGTTACTTATGCATTCACCCCCATATACTCAGTACATCCTCAAAGTACTAATCCATATATACTTCTATGTGCTAAATTGTCTTAAAATGTAGGTTCAGGTGCTCAGCCTCAGCAGCGTGAGTGATTTCGGGCATCTCTATCTACATCTCGACAGTTGGTGAGTCCTTATGGTTCGAAGGCCCATTTATCCATATTTCCAGCTTTCATAGTATACGAGTAGTTGCTTTTAATTTACTTTGAGTTAGTTGGGGGTTTGTCCCAATGGCTCTCTAATTTCTTAATAATAGAGGCTTGTCAGACTATTAGCTATTATATTCATACTTTTAATATTTGTTATCCAGACAGTTTTGATAATATTCATTATTTTAGCATTTCTATCTTATTAAATTACTTTAATATGAGTTATAGACTTAGTAGCAGGCTTACAGGGTTAGCTTGAGACTATTCTTAGTCTTGAGCACCGTGTGACATCTCGGGAGCAGATTTTGAGGAGTTACAAACTTGGTATTAGAGCCTAAGGTTTAGATATTCCTAGGGAGTTAGATAAGCCGTGTTACATATAGCCTTGATCATGGGTGTGAAGTGTGCCATATTTATGAACAAGAGGCTACAGGACATTTTTAGGAAATCATCTCTTTCTTTCATAATCCATCTTGCTTACAACTATCTCTATATTCTATTAAATCATGCTCTTTCTTGAAAGAACATGCCTCCTCACAGAGATAATGCCCATAGGAATGATAACCATCCACCTCATCCTGTTGATCCTCTGAATGAGAATGTGTCTCATGCCAAATTTAGGGTTGCCTTTTAGGCGTTAGCTCAAGTTGTGACTGCTAATGTTCAGGCTAATAATAAGGTGTAGTTCCATATTATAAAGAGGGTAATTTAGTTGTAGCCAGACTTTGTTACTTTATGAGAATAAATCCGCCTGAATTCTTTGGGTCAAAGGTAGGTGAGGACCCACAGTTTTATCTTGATGAGGTGAAAAGAATCACTCAAGTTATTCATGTTACTGAAGAAAAGAGTGTAGAATTGGCTTCTTATAGGCTAAAGGATATAACTTATGACTGGGTTATTATATGGAAGAAAGGAAGGGGTGAGAATGCAGCTCCCATGAGTTGGCAGGTATTTCAGGATATTTTTCTAGGAAAGTTCTTTCCATGTGTGTTGTGAGAATCCAGGATTGAGAAGTTCATGAACCTGAGGTGGGGCTCAATGACAGGTAAGGAGTACTACCTTAAGTTCAACTAGTTATCTAAGTATGCTCCTGAGCTGATAGTTGACACTAGATCTAGTATGAGTAAGTTTGTTATCAAAGTGTCTGGATTTCAATACTTATTAGAGACATGTATCTTGATAGATTTATGACTCATGCCTAATAGATTGAGGCAGAAAAGTTGAAGGGAATAGATAGAAGTAATAAGAAGGCTAGAACTGGGCAGTTTAAGTATGGTCAGTCAAGGTCTGCAGGGAGAAATCATTAATAGTTTCAAAGTCTCCCCCATTACTAGAGTCATGTTCAACTAGTGCCCCCACACCTAGAACCAAGCAAGAATAGTGGGGTAATACTTATGTACAGAACTCAAATTATTATGGGTGAAAGACCTAGTAATCCTTCATGTGCTAGATGTGGTAAGAATCATCCTGGTAAGTGCTTTTTTGATCAAAATGGTTGCTTTGGATATGGTTAGTTGGGCCACGGTATCAAGGAGTGACCGTATGCTAAGAAATGAAGAAGGGATATTCATCCCCAGACTCATATTACTAGTGCACCAGCTCATATAGGTCGCCCAATCTCTCCTCAGGGTGCATCATCCAGTAACAGTTAGGTTCTGTGTTTTACCATCCCGTCAGGAGCAGGAGTGATCCCCAGATATTGTTACTGGTATGCTTCGTGTCTTTTATCTTGATGTTTATGTGTTTTTGGACCTCGGGTTGAGTTTCTCTTATGTGACCCCATTAGTTGCAGTAAATTTTGAAATAGGTCCTAAAAAGATCCCTAAGTCCTTTGTGGTTTCTACCCTAGTAAGTGAGTCAGTTGTTTCTAAACAGATCTATAGAAAGTGTGTTATTACTATCCTTCATAAGACTATGTTAGCAGATTTGATAGAGTTAGACATAGTTGACTTTGACCTTATTCTTGGTATGGATTGGCTCCATTCTTGTTATGCATCCATAGATTGTCGCACCCGAGTGGTGAAGGTTTAGTTTCCAGATAAGCCAGTCTTTAAGTGGGAAGGTAATTCATTATCTCCAAAGAGTTATTTCATATCATACCTTAAATCTAGAAAGTTGATCTAAAAAGGGTGCATCTATCATTTAGTGTGAGTCAAAGTGTCACGACCTGAACCGAGGCCCTGGCCGTGATGAGCATCCCAAATCATGAAGGCCCTGGCACCCTTCTAACTTAAAATCATATACATCATTCATACACAAATAAGGAAATGCAGAAATTATTACAAACAGAATCATGGTCATAAATTTGATATAAAGTTAGCAATGGAGAATGAAATCCAAAACGATCTTACAACATCTGCAAACCGTTTGTGAAATCTCTACTACATGATCACTAACACAATTTAAAAACTGGGACAAGGCCCCTAGTATACCAAAACCATAACTAATAATAATTGTTGGAAAGTAAACAGGCCTTCTGAAATATAGAAAGCTCACCAACTGAACACTGCAACTCTGTCTGATGAATTCTACTGCTTATCTGGACCCCTAGACTGGGCCTCAGAACCTGAGAGGTAGGGGAAGGGGGTCAATATAGATATACTGGTATGCTAAGAAATCCAAAATAACAAGTTTTCATAACTATAGAATAGTTGAGAGCGGGTTACAAAACATCATGCATAAAATAGTTTCAAAACACATGGGAACTTTTCTGAAAATCATAATCCATTCTTGACAACACCATTTCTGATCTTTGTATTACTTTTGAGTTAGGTGGCACTCCCCTACAAGTCTGATATTCCACGGGATATATAAAATCCACCATTGACTCAACGGGGAAGCCCCCAACCCAAGTGTGCCGCAAGGGTTGGAGTGTTTGAGTCTAATATGCCACAGGCCTCTAGGCCAACGTATAATAATATACCCGGATCATCAAATTTCTCTTTTGGGAAATGAGTTATCTGAACTCATGCCTTCTTCAGGGAACCACCTAAGCTCTTTTTATGCCTAATTTTATCCTGTTCTAAATCATGTATATTTCTAGTTTCAACATCTAAACATCTGATTTCAAACATGTGTTCTATTTTGTTCTGAATTACTATGGCTTTAACTGAGTTGGGGTCGTCACACAAAAATTTGCAAGTCCTAATTCTAAGCCACATTGTACCATGCATGATTCTTTGATGAAAACTCAATTCAGACCACCCAAACATGCAAATAGTTTAAGAGATATCATGTTCTGAAACATAAGTCAAAACTATGCAGGAATCCTTCAAACATATGGTGGTTATGTGCTTTTGGATAAATCATGCACTCTTTCGTTATATGAATATTTTCAACATTTATCAACATAACTACCCTCTCTTTTGAAATCAAAATCATAATCCCATTATAACAATACTTAAGGCATTTCATATCATGCTTTTCAATGATGCATTTAAAATAATCCATAGCATATGATAAGTAAAGAAAATCATAACAAGAGAGGGATTTTTACATGAATCATGCTCTCAATTCAATCATTAACATTAAAACACGTACATATATACATATATCAATTAAAATCAATTTGGGGAAGGCCTAATGACCAAAACAATATCATCAATGTTTCTAAAACATGAATATATTCATAAATCCGAAACCCTTTTCTTAAAATCATGATTTCTATGTCCATGAGATTTTTAGGAAAACCCCACGTACCTTAAATTAGAAGTTTTCGAATGAACTCTCGCGTTAGGGATTCTATACAAACAATTGATGGGTGCTTCATGTAGCCCTCGCAATGGGGATTTCGAATCTTAAATAAATTTTAAAATTTTACGGTTGAATTTTGAGGGATCATGATTTTTATTTTGGGACTAAGGGGTTTGGTTCTTGAGAAATTGGAAGAAAATGACCATATTTTCGTCAATTGAGGCTTAAATCTCGTGTTAGTGTATGATAGGGAATGGGAAATGTCCATTTTACCCCTAAAGAAATCAAAAATGTCGCAGAAATTTCTGCCAGTTGACAGGCTGATATGTTGAAGTAAAACGGGCATAACTTTTGACTGTGATGTTGGATTTGGATGAAATCAGTGGAATTGAAAAGAAGATTCAAAGATCTTTCATTTGATATATAGCATCTCTCCCGGTTCATTATATACAGGGAGTTATGATCATTTATAATTTTCCCAGAATCTTCCCCTGAAATGCGCCCAAAATGCTGGAGCATTTCAAAGGCATTTCAAACCAGTGTGTTTTTTCCTTAAAATGCACCCAAGACGTACTATTGACTTGCCCCATTGTATATCAACAAAAAAAATCAAGAAACAAAGGTCGGGAAGGTCGAAAATAAAATCCTCAAAGATAGGTAATTCAAAATGAGAATAAGTCTCATTGACACTTAGAAAAAAAAATTAAGTCTTCAACTCTATAAGCAAGCTACTACGAGATAACACACGGAGGATTTTTACGGGCATTACATTATCCCCCCTTAGGATCATTCATCTCCGAATGATGATGCGGAACATAGATAAGCATGATTTCAAACATACTAAGGCATAGGAAAGAATAAGACAAGGATTGTACCTACCATTTCGTCATTCGCTGGATCAAACAAGCTTGGGTATCTAGCTCGCATGTCATCCTCAGATTCCCAAGTAGCTTCTTCAATTTTATGGTTTCTCCACAATACTTTAACTGAGGCTATCTCTTTGCTCCTTAATTTTCTAACTTGACGATCTAAGATTGCTATAGGCTCTTCTTCATAGGATAAGGAGTCCGACACTTTGATATCTTCTATGGGTAACACTAGAGAATGGTCTCCAATACACTTCTTTAATATGGATATGTGAAATACCGGATGAACAAAATCCAGGTTTGCAGGAAACTCTAACTCATACGCAACTACACTTATCCTTCTCAAAATCAGGTATGGTCCTATATAGCATGGACTCAACTTACCTTTCTTCCAAAAGCGCATAACTCCCTTTATAGGAGAGAATTTTAAAAACACCCAATCACCGACCTCAAATTCCAACTCCCTTCTTCTAACATCGGTATAGGATTTCTGTCTACTCTGAGTTGTCTTAAGTCGTTCTCTAATAAGTTTCATGTCTTCCATTGCTCGGTGAACAAGATCAAGCCTAAACAACTGAGTCTCGCCCACTTCATACCACCCTATAGGTGACCTACATCTTCTTCCATACAGTGCTTCAAAAGGAGCCATCTTAATACTGGCATGGTAGTTATTATTATATGCAAACTCTATTAGTGGCAAGTGATCCACCCAACTACCCTTGAAATCAATTACACAGGATCTCAATATATCCTCAAGGGTAAGAATGGTGCGCTCAGCTTGACCATCCATCAGAGGGTGAAACGCAGTCCTTAGGCTTACTTGGGTACCTAAACCCTTCTGAAAGGACCTCCAAAACTATGAAGAAAATTGCGTACCTCGGTCAGATATAATGGATACCGGTGTCCCATGTAAGCGAACTATCTCCTCAATTTAAAGCTTGGCATAATCATCTCCCGAATAATTAGTCCTGACAGCCAAAAAATGGGATAGTCAGCCGATCAACAATCACCCAAACAGAATCATATTGGTTTTGAGACCTCGAAAGTCTCGTAATGAAGTCTATATTGATCATCTCCCACTTCCACAAAGGTAAAGCTATCCCTTGGGAAGTACCACCGGGCCTCAAATGCTCTACTTTAACTTGCTGACAATTCAAACACTTGGCAACAAAGTTAGCCACATCACGTTTCATATTATTCCAGCAGTATATAGCTTTCAAATCATGATACATATTCGTAGAGCCTGGATGAACAATATACCTCGAAGTGTGAACTTCGTCAAGGATTCATTTTAGCAGACCATCTATATCTGGCACATATAATCTCCCCTGATATCTCAGAATACCATCACCACCAATCTCAAACGACACCACCTTCTGCTTACCCACATCATTCTTAATTTGCATCAAGATGGGATCTTCGGCCTGCTTTTCTTTAACTTCTGCACAAAGGGAAGATTTAGCTATCTCATGAATAGCCACTCCCCCATCTTTGAAATCTAAGAGTCGCACCCCAACATTTGCAAGTCTGTGAATATGCTTCACCATTTCTCTTTTCCCTTCCTGAACATGAGAGAGAAATACTGCCCATAGACAACCTGCTAAAGGCATCGACTACAACATTCGCCTTGCCCTGATAATAGTGCAGGCTCATGTCATAATCCTTTAGCAATTCCATCTAGTGCCTTTGCCTGAGGTTCAATTCTTTCTGAAAGAAAACATACTGCAAACTTTTGTGGTCAGTGAAAATATCAACATGCAGCCCATAAAGATAATGCCGCCAGATCCTAAGTGTGAATACCACAGTGGCTAACTCCAAGTCATGGGTAGGGTAATTGCGCTCATGCACTTTCAAATGCCTAGATGCATAAGCCACCACCTTACCATGCTGCATAAGAACACATCTGAGTCCCACTCAGGATGCATCACAGTACAACAAAACCTTCTGTACCTTCCAAAAGAGTCAGCACAGGTGCAGTAGTAACTTGTCCTTCAACTTCTCAAAACTATTCTCACATGAGTCAGACCACACGAATTTCACCTTTTTCTGAGTCAACTTAGTAAGTGGAGAAGCTATAGAAGAAAAACTTTCTACGAATATTCTATAATACCCTGCCAAATCTAAGAAGCTCTGAATATCGGTTGGAGCCGTGGGTCTGGGCCATTTTCTCACTGCCTCAATCTTTTAGGGATCAACCTTAATTCCTTTACTAGATATAATATGTCGCAAGAAAGAAATAGCATTCGGTCAGAATTCATACTTGGAAAATTTTTCATACAACTTATGATTTTTGAGAGTCTGAAGGATGATTCGGAGGTGATTGGCATGGTCCTCCTCACTCTTAGAATATACCAAGATTTCATCAATGAATACTATGACAAATAGTTCCAGAAACTGATGGAAGACCCTATTCATTAGATCCATGAAATCTGCAGTGGCGTTAGTCAACTTGAAGGACATGACTAAGAATTCATAATGGTTGCATCTGGTTCTGAAAGCTGTTTTGGGAATATCTGACTCTCTAACCTCTAACTGGTGGTATCCCAAATGAAGGTCTATCTTTGAAAACCACCTAGCACCCTGAAGCTAGTCAAAAAAATCATCAATCTTAGAAAGGGGATATTTTTTTTTAATCATGACCTTATTCAACTGGCAGTAATCTATGCACATACGAAGGGAACCATCTTTCTTTTGCACAAAAAGTACAGGCGCACCCCAGGGAGAAACACTAGGATGGATAAAGACTTTATCTAGGAGATTTGTCACCTGCTATTTCAACTCTTTCAGTTCTGTAGAAGCCATTCTATATGGTGGAATAGAAATAGGTCGGGTATCTGGCAAAAAATCAATGCCAAAATCTATCTCCCTATCAGGTGGCATTCCTGGAAGATCATCTGGAAAGACTTCAGGAAACTTAATTACCACAGGGACTGACTGAAGAGATGGACTCTCAATATTAGAATATTTTACTCGTATCAAATGATATAGACAACCTCTAGAAATAATATTACGAGCTCTAAGATAGGATATAAAGTTCCCTCTAGGTGCTGAAGAATTACCCTCCCATTCTATCACTGGTTCATTCGGAAAGGAAAAAGTAACCTTTCGGGTTCTACAGTCTAGCTTGTCATAGCATGAGTAGAGCCAATCCATCCCTAAGATGGCATCAAAATCAACCATATCAATATCTATGAGGTTAGCTACGGTATCCCAGCTACAAATAGATACAACACAATTCTTGTACACCCTCTTAGCCACAACAGAATCTCCCACCTGGGTGGAAGCAGAAAAAGGCTCAACAATCACATCGGGCTCAAACCCAAAACTAATAGACATATACGAGGTCACATAGGATAAGGTAGACCCAGTATCAAGCTATATATATACATCACGAGAAAATATTTACAATGTAACAGTCACTACATTTGGTGAGGCCTCTGCCTCCTGGCGGATTGTCAAGGCGTACAACCGAATGCGATCGCTCCCGGCAGTTGAAGTGGCGCCCTTTTGAGGCGGTGGTGGTGAAGAAGAGTTTTCCTGAGACTTGTCACCCTAACACTCCTTCTAGACGAAGGGAAATCCCTCTAAAAATGACTCGTCTGACCACATGAATAACACACCAGTGAGCCCAGCTGACACCTTCCTGGATGATGCTTACCGCAAGTCTCACACCGTGGAAAACTATGATGCTGCTGCGCCACACTGCCCTATGACTGGGTATCATATGCCATGGATTCATGACTAGTCTGAAAACTCTGGGATTATCTATCAACTGGGGGTCTGGGCGCTGGGGCGCTAACTGCAGACTACGCCTTGCCCCAAAATGTTTTTTTTTTCATTTGTTACCCCAGTTACCGTTCTGCTGCTGACTGTGACTCTGGTCTACTGTTTTGGCTCTATTTGCCTACCTTTTCTTCTCTCTAGACTCAGCGACTTTCTTCTTCTTTTCCTTAACTTGTTGCATATAAAATGATATCCTAGCAAAGTCTATATCCATGTTCAGCATTGCTCCCTGACATTCGAGCACTAGATCATCTGAAAAGACGAATACAAATTTCCTCATCCGGGCTCTCATATTACCTTTTATCTCCGGTGCATAATGGTACAGTTGGTTGAACTTCAGTGTGTACTCTTAGACACTCATTTTGCCCTACTTAAGATTCATGAATTCCTCTGCTTTGGCTTCCCTCAATTCTAAAGGAAAGAACCGATCAAGAAAATCTTTCATGAACTTGATCCAAACAATAGTCTCAGCACTCTCACCCTTCGCATCCTCCCACTCGTTATACCATTGGTTCGCTACATCCTTAAGTTGGTATACTGCTAACTCAACCCCTTCCACCTGATCCACATGTATTACTCTGAAAATCTTCTCCATTTCATTTACAAACTCCTGTGGGTCCTCTTCTACCTTAGTACCAGAAAATTTGGGCAGGTTCATTCTCATGAACTGGACCACCCTGGTAGCCTCGGAAGTAATAGAGGCAGACCCAGTATCCTCCGACCTCTGAGTCTGTGCGTCTACCATCTGTGCAAGCATATAGATGAATTGTCTGAATTCTGCATTCGATATGTCCCTCTGAAAAGGCTGGAGATGATTAACATTTGTTCTTGGAGCTCGAGGAGGACTGGTCAGGACTGGAGGTACTCTTGGAGTAGTGACAGGTTCTGGGGTGTGAGCTCTATTACGGGTCCACATCCCATGGGTGGGGAGGACTTCATCATCCTGAGTATTCTGATTGTTGGAGCGACGAGGAGGCATAACTGTTTTCTAAAAAGTAAGAGATCATTGATTAGAGGACAGATTAAACTCCAAAGCACAAACTAAATCACAAATAGGGGAAACATTCCTAAATGCCTAGTAGCCTCTTACTTATAAGTGTGGTGCATTACACACCCATAAATAAGACTTTACCCGATAAAATTTTGCAGAAACCCTAGGACCATAAACCGTGCTCTGATACCAAGTTTGTCACGACCCAAATCGAGGCCCAGGCCGTGACGATCATCCCGAACTATGAAGGCCTGGACACCCTTCTAACTTGAAATCATATACACCATTCATACACAAATGAGGAAATGTGGAAATTAATACAAACGGAATCATGGTCAAAAATCTGATATAAAGTTAGCAATGGAGAATGAGAACCAAAACCATCTAACAACATCTGCAAATCGTTTGAAAAATCTCTACTACATGATCACTAACACATAAAAACTAGGACAAGGCCCCCAGTAGACCAAAACCATAACTAATAATAATTGTTGTAAAGTAAACAGGCCTTCTGAAATATAGAAGGCTCACGAACTAAACACTGCAACTCTGTCTGATGAAATCTACTGCTTATCTGGACCCCTAGAATGAGCCTCAGAACCTGAGAGGTAGGGGGAGGGGGTCAATACATATGTACTGGTACGCAAAGAAATCCAAAATAACAAGTTTGCTTAAATATAAAATAGTTGAGAGCGGGTTACAAAACATCATGCATAAAATAGTAACACATGGGCACATTTTTGAAAATCATAAACCATTCTTGACAATACCGTTTCTGATCTTTGTATTACTTCTGAGTTAGGTGGAACTCCCCTACAAGTCTAATATTCCACGGGCTGTATGGAATCCATCATTGACTCAGCAGGGAAGCCCCCAACCCAAGTGTGTCGCAAGGGTTGGAGTGTCTGAGTTTGATACGCCACAGGGAACTTGGCCAGCGTATAATAATATACTCGGATCGGTAAATTGCGGTTTTAGGCAATGATTTATATGAACTCATGCCTTCTTTGGGGAACCACCTAAGCTCTCTTTATTCCTAATTTTATCATGTTCTGAATCATGCATATTTCTAGTTTCAACATCTGAAAATTTGATTTCAAACATGTGTTCTATTTTGTTCTGAATTACTATGGGTTTAACTGAGTTGGTGACGTCACACCAAGACTTGCAAGTCCTAATTCTGAGCCACATTGTACCATGCATGATTCTTTCAAGAAAACTCAATTCAGTCCACCCAAACATGCAAATAGTTTAAGAGATTTCATGTTCTAAAATATAAGTCAAAACTATGCAAGAATCCTTAAAACATATGGTGGTCATGTTCTTTTGGCAAAACATGCACTCTTTCATTATATGAATATTTTTAATATTTATCAACATAACTACCCTCTCTTTTGAAATCAAAATCATAATCCAATTATAACAATACTTAAGGCATTTCATATCATGTTTTTCAATGATGCATTCAAGATAATCTATAGCATATGATAAGTAAAGAAAATCATAACAAGAGAGGGATTTTTACATGAACCATGCTCTCAATTCAATTATTAACATTAAAATACATGCATATATACATATATCAATTCAAATCAATTTGGGGAAGGCCTAAAGACCAAAACAATATCATCAATATTTCTAAAACATGAATATATTCATAAATTTAAAACCCTTTTCTTAAAATCATGATTTCTATGCCCATGAAATTTTTAGGAAAGCCCTGCGTATCTTAAATTAGAAGCTTTCGAATGAACCCTCGCATTAGGGATGCTATACGAAAAATTGATGGGTGTTTCTTGTAGCCCTAATAATGGGGATTTCAAATCTTAAATAAATTTTGAAATTTTACGGTTGAATTTTGAGGGATCTTGATTTTTATTTTGGGACTAAGGGGTTTTGTTCTTGAGCAATTGGAAGAAAATAACCATCTTTTGGGCAATTAAGACTTAAATATCATGTTAGTGTATGATAGGGGATGGGAAATGTCCATTTTACCCCTAAAGAAATCAAAAATGTTGCAAAAATTTCTGCCAGTTGACAGGCTGATATATTGAAGTAAAACGGGCATAACTTTTGACTGAAATGTTCAATTTAGATGAAATCAGTGGAATTAGAAAGAAGACTCAAATATATTTTATTTCCTATATAGAAGCTCTCCCAGTTTATTATATACAGGAAGTTATGATCGTTTGAAGTTGACTCTAAATTTTCCCCTGAAATGCGCCCAAACTGCGCCCAAAATGCTGGAGCATTTCAAAGGCATTTCAAACTAGTGTGTTTTTCCCCTAAAATGCATCCAAGACATACTATTGACTTGCCCCATTGTATATCAATAAAAAAAATCAAGAAACGAAGGTCGAAAAGGTCAAAACTAAAACCCTCAAAGATAGGGAATTCAAAATGAGAATAAGTCTCTTTGACACTTAGAAAAAAAAATTTAAGTCTTCAACTCTATAATCAAGCTACTACGAGATAAAACATGGAGGATTTTTACGGGCGTTACATAAAGACACTATGTCTTAGACTCTAACGCTCTAGTCTGTCAGTGTAGTCAATGAGTTTCCGAATGTCTTTTCTGAAGATTTGCCACGGGTACCTCATGATGGGGAATAGAATTCGATATTGACCTTCTCCCAGATACTCTACCTATTTATATTCCTCCATATCGTATGGCTCCAACTGAGCTTAAGGAGTTAAAACAACAGCTTAAAGTCCTCTTAGATAAAGGTTTCATAAGGCCTAGTGTCTTTTCATGGGGCACTCTCGTCCTATTCGTGCGAAAGAAAGATGGTTCTTTGCGAATATGCATTGACTATCATCAGCTAAATAAATTCACAATAAAAAATAATAATTCTCTCCCCAGAATCGATGATTTATTTGATCAACTCCAAGGTGCAAGTTATTTCTCCAAGATAGACCTTCTATTTGGCTATCATCAGCTTAGAGTAAGGGAATGTAATATTCCAAAGACAACTTTTAGAACCTGTTATGGTCATTTTGAGTTTCTAGTCATGTCCTTCGGGCTAACAAAATCCCCAGCAGCCTTCATGCACCTAATGAACTGTGTGTTCAAACAGTACCTAGACATATTTGTCATAGTCTTTATTGATGATATCCTTATCTATTCCCATACTGAGGATGATCATGCAGACCATCTTAGAATTTTGTTGCAAACTCTTAGAGATTACTAGTTGTTTGCTAAATTTAACAAATGTGAATTTTGTCTAAGGTCAGTAGCTTTTCTCGATCATATTATTTTCAGTGATGGCATTAGAGTTGATCCCCAAAAGACCAAAGCCATGAGGAACTGGCCTAGACCTATTTCTTTATCAGACATTAGAAGTTTTTTAGGTTTAAATGGCTATAATAGATGGTTTGTTGAGGGGTTTTCGTCCATTGCATCGCCTATGACCAAATTGACTAAAAAGAAAGTTAAGTTTCAGTGGTCAGATTCCTGTGAGAAGAGTTTTCAGGAGTTGAAGACTCGACTTACTTCAGCCCCAGTTTTAGCACTACCTGATAGTACAGATGGATTCGTTGTATACTGTGATGCCTCTAGAGTTGGTTTGGGTTGTGTGTTGATGTAGAGAGGTAATGTCACGCCCCAAATCCCATTGGAGCGGACTGGCACCCGTAGCCGAGGAGGCCCGGGAGAACCCGTTCATAACCTATACTTTCACATTTACATTACTTATGAAAATTAGAAATTTGGGCAGCACTTCATTGTAAATAGAAGAAAATAGTACCTGTATCAGCCCAGCAGACACGCATATATATATATATAAACAGTAATTGGCCGTCAGAGCCATCACGTCTATCAACCAAACACTCCTATGGCTGTACAATATATCTACAAAAGCCTCTACATAGATACACAACTGAGTTAGGGTCGGGACAAACTCCCGCCCACAAAAGACTTTTATACAAATACCAAAAATACATATAGAAACGACTTGGGATGCCCCGAAACAACTGGAGCTCACCACTATCAACAGAATGTCCTGGCTCTTACTGCGGAGGTGTACGACCTGAAGTACCTGTTCCTGCAGGCATGAATACAGGTCCCCCGTGAGGGACGTCAGTACGGAAATATGTACTGAGTATGTAAGGCAGTGAGTATCAAGATGAGATACAAAAGATCAACAGAACCCAGATACCGGTGAATAAACAGTATGAGTAGACCACACTTAAAAGAGCTGATGGGACACCTGCACATTACTTTCATATCATTACTTCCCGTATTCCTTATCAATACATAACATATGTCATACAATGGCCAACTGATCAGTGGTACTAATACAATACATCAGGGACCACCCCTGGAATAGCATATATACATAATCTTTATAATACAATGGCCAACTGATCAGTGGTACTAATACAATACATCATATCATCAATTTAAAATAAAGACATTCCATTCTTAATTCAATTAATCTTTGAGATTGGTTACTTTGTGGTCACACCTTATGGAACTTGAAACCATGATACCTCAATAGGAAAAACATGTAAATAGGTAATCAATATCATGAAAATGAAGTAGAGAATCATGGATACCTCATTAAACCATTTCGGAGTCAACAATAGTATATGGACATTTTTTTGACTAGCCGGACATCTTAAAAGTGAAAACAAGTTCAATTGGTAGTGTCGAAGATCATATGATGTTATTATGTGTCATGTGTCGTAGGACAATGTTGGAAGCTTACTTGAGATTGCCATGGGTCATTATTCATTCCAAAGATTAGATAGAGTATGTCTTACATACCTTGACATAACCACTTCAATACAAGTCCAACTTGACTTCCCGTACTCTTCGAACACTTATCTACAATAAGTCATTTGTGGCAAACTGGTATTAGCAACCAAACCTTACCATTTAGGTATTAACTTCACCAAATAATGTCTAGAAAGTAATCCTTTAACTCATCAATAAGAGTGCTACATACATCCTCTTATACTCTTATTACATTCACATATCATGCCTTTTCATGCAATATCCCTCAACATCACTCTTAGCCTTTATTTCCCCTCTTAATCACCGTCCAATACCAACATGATCACTAGGCATACATAACCACTAATATAATGATATATCACCACAATTCATCCTCCATAATCCAATACAACAACTTCCATAATTTACTACTAACAATTTATACAAAACAATTCATAACTATGTTTCTAGTTATCTTCCAACATCAAGACAATACTCATAATCCCTTATCAATACTTATTCATGGATAAGAATCAAGAATAAACAATATTCATACCTTAACAATGAACTCTTGTATTTAGAATCCTCCTTACATAACCATGGGGTGCTTCTCTAAGCTTTCGAGATGGTGAACACAACTACGGAACCAATTCGAATTTTCTACGGTTGAATCACAAAATATTTGAAGTTAAAATTAGGCTAGGGTTTCACCTTCTCTTAATGATTGGATGATATATGATATATATGAGGCTAAGTGTATGTTTATAAAGATCAATTTTTCGTCCAAGAGGTAATAGAAAATGACCATTTTGCCCTAAAAATTTAAATAAATCTGAATCTGTCCCCAGTGGACAGTTTTGACAGACTGAAGTAAATCGATCATAACTCTTTGCTCCGGTATCGTATTTGGGTGAAACCAATTGCATTGGAAATATAATTCAAAGATTTCATTTTCATATAAAGTATATCACCCAGTTCTTCCTGTACAAGGATTTATGGTCGTTTAAATTTGACCCAAAAATCTGTCCCAAAATTCTGTTTTTTTTTTGATAGGCTGTAGTAAAATGGGTATAGCTCCTTACTCAGACATTGGATTTGGATGAAACCAATTTCATCGGAAAGAATACTCTCGGAGATTTTCGTCGATATATAGAAGATCACACAGTTATTTTTGTACAAGGAGTTATGATCGTCTAAAGTTGATCTAAAAAAAATTGCCTAGCTGCAGTAATTTTCCTGCAGATTTACTGTTCACAGGCTTCCCGGCCACCGTTTTGAAATTTCGAATGTGCTCGCTTATATGAAATACTCCTCTTTTTTGGGTAAACTTTATATCGTTGGAAAGATTATTCCAATACCTACACATACAACTATTGACGGGATACTTCCGAACACCATAAACTTAATTTAACCCATACGCAAGCCTTTAGGACTCCATATAATCGCGATAAGTGTACAAAAAAATTTGCGGGGTGTTACAGGTAAATCATAGCCTATGCCTCTAGACAACTTAAGCCTCACGTAAAGAATTACCCTACCCATGATCTTGAGTTAGCTGTTGTTGTGTTTGTATTAAAAATCTGGAGGCACTATCTTTATGGGGTACATATTGATGTGTTTACGGATGACAAAAGTTTACGGTATGTGTTTACTCAGAGGGAGTTAAACCTTTGTCAGGGAAGGTGGTTAGAATTTTTGAAGGATTATTATATGAGTGTATGTATCATCCGGGCAAGGGAAATATAGTGGCAGACGCTCTTAGTAGATTGTCTATGGGAAGTTTTGCTCACATGGAGAATGATAAGAAATAACTAGTTTGGGAAGTTCACTGGTTAGATAGATTGGGTGTGAGTTTGATTGACTCAGCTGAAGGGAATGTTTGGGTTCATAGTAGTTTAGAATCTTCTCTAGTTTTTGAAGTAAAAGAGAAACAAGATAGGGATCCTAGTTTGGTCAAACTAAAGGGTTTAGTTAAAGACCAAAAGGTAGAAGTTTTCTCGCAAAGGAGAGATGGTATGTTGTGATACTAGAGTAGATTATTTGTACAATGTGTTGATGATTTGAGGTAGCGGATTATGGCAGAAGTGCATGGTGTGTGTTATTCCATCTATTTGGGAGCCACCAAGATATACCGCAATCTGCGGGAAGTCTATTAATGGAGTGGTATGAACAAGGATATTACAGAGTTTGTAGCTAAGTGTTCAGTTTGTCAATAGGTTAAAGTAGAGCACCAAAGACATGGTGGCATATTGCAGGAGTTTGGTACTCTCACTTGGAAGTGGGAAGAGGTGAACATGGAATTTGTGACTGGATTACCCCATTCGCGTCGTCAACATGGTTCGATTTGGGTTATAGTAGACAGATTGACTAAATCAGCTCATTTTTTGTCGGTACACTCTTCCTACACAGCTGAAGATTATGCTAAGTTGTCTATCAAAGAGATAGTCAGATTGCATGGAGTTTCTATATCCATCATCTCAGATAGGGGTACTCAATTTACCTCTCAATTTTGGAAAGCCTTTCTGAAGGGTCTTGGTACCCAAGTTCATCTCAGTTCAGTCATTCATCCGCAGAAAGATGGTCCGGCAGAGAGGACCATTCATACCTTAGAGGAGATGTTGAGGGCTTGTGTTCTTGATTTCAAAGGTAGTTGGGATGAGCATTTGTCATTGATTGAGTTTGCCTATAATAACAGTTACTATGCTAGCATTTAGATGGCCCCATTTGAGGCTTTTTATGGGCGGAGATGTAGATCTGCAGTAGGTTGGTTTGAAGTTGGTGAGGCCACTTTGATTGGACCATATATGGTGTTCGAAGCTATGGAGAAAGTTTAGTTGATTCGACAAAGATTAAAAGCAACTCAGAGTCATCAAAAATCGTATGTAAATGTGAGAAGGAGAGATCTTGAGTTTGAAGTAGATAAACTTGTGTATTTAAAAGTTTCACCCATGAAGGGGGTGAAGAGATTTGGCAAAAAGAGGAGCATAGTCCCCGATACGTAGGCCCCTATAGGATTTTGAATCGTTTTGGGAAGGTAGCATATGAACTTGAGCTACCCATAAAATTATCCTCAGTTTATCCAGTGTTCCATGTATCCTTATTGAAGAAGTGCATAGACGATTCAACTGTTGTAGTTCCTCTAGAAAGTACAGATATTTGTGATAGCCTCTCATACGAAGAAGTTCCAATAGATATCCTTGATCATCAGATTTATAGACTAAGGAACAAAGAAGTTCCCTTGATCAAAGTTCTATGGAAAAATTAGTCCGTTGAGGGCGCTACCTAGGAAACAGAAGAAGACATATGTACAAAGTATCCTCATCTCTTCTCCACAAATTCAGATTCAGCCAAAGGCAACAGTTTTCCTTAATCAAATTCTTTTCCAGTCTCAGATTCAGCCACATAGCTATCTTAAAGTAAATTCATGCACAAGCAGATTAGCTCAGTCACTTAGTATATTTTATATTCAGTCATACATCTTGTTTCAGTTGTGCATGCCAGCATACAGCCTATGTTCCTCAGTATTTTCAGCTTAACTAGTCTCATTTGTGGATGAATATTTCCAAAGGAGAGATAATGTAATACCTCATACTTTTTCTAGCTAAATTTAGCTCCTAGAATGTTAAGGATTAGCTTCAAAAATGAATAACTCTTGATATATGTAGAATTTTCAAGCTCTAGACCCATCAATGAGTAGATAATTGACTCAGGTTTCCAACGATACCAATTTTGACTAAATCTGATGCTCGTTTGAGAAGTTATGGAGTTTTTAGTGGAGACAGTGACTCAAAATGGGGAGCACCGCGTCGCGGTGACATGGCAAATGACATTTTTCAAATTCTAGTGGACCTCCGTGATTGGCCTGCATCGCGGTGAAGTCCCATTTCCCTATTTTCAAAATCTAGTGGCTCACCGCGATGGTTGCGCGTCACGGTGATGGCCTAAATGGCACTTTAGTAGCTTATCGCGATAGCTCCGCATCGCGTTGTTTTTCTAGTTCCCAGTTATCAATTTCCAGTAAGCTACCGCGATAGTGGCGCATTGCGGTGGGTGGCCAAATTGGGATTTTCATTTTTCGAAATTATTTGTAAAGGGTAGTTGGTCTTTTCCCAAGTCCCCACATCATGTAAAACATAAGATTAATCCTATTCTAAGCATTCTATGCTCACTTTTCATCAAATTACTGTGCAAGAAAACCCTAGAGCTCAAAAGTTAATCTCTAAGAAATCCAATTTTCTCCATTATTCTTCCAAGATAGCTTAAAATTAAAAATTCCCAATTCAAAAACTTCAAGAGGTCATCTTCAAAAGCACAATTAGGAATTCAAGATCAAGCTTTCTATTCAATTTCATCAATTAAGATATGTAGGGTTTTAAACAAGGATAAATCTTTCATCCTTGTGCCCAAAACTAGTTTTTAATTATAAATTCACATGATTTTACGTAAATTTCAATTTAAGGTTCATACCGAAATATTGCTATTTGAAGATTATGAGATTTCAAGTGATTTGGATGATGAATTACAAGTTTTTTTCGTAAATTCATGCGTATGACCATATTTTCCATATTTTGAGTTGAATTATGATTATTTTCATTATCAAGCATGGACTTTATGATGATTTAATGTGAAATTGATGCATGGGTTATCAAGCCCTAGTTGAATATTGCTACTTCAAGATTGATTATTCTTTTAAGCATCCCATGTTATTTTTATACACAGCTTTGAATAAATATTTGATCTTTTGATCTTCAGCTAAGACATGAAATCCACTTTACAGCTTAAAGTCAGTTTTGAATGAACAGATTCATTGTTAGTTTTCACTATTAAATATTATAGCTTTTAAAAGTGAATTTTCTACAGAATGAGCATGAAATTAAAGGGAGTAGTATTTAGCACCGAGCGGAAAGTGTGGGCTTAGCGCATCCTACTTTCCTAGAACTACAAGCCAACGTAGGTACAAATTCAATATTTCCATTTTTGTATGGATAACAGTTATAGGTGTGATCAATTAGCTTAGGTTATACTCCCTGGGTAGAGTATGACATCTCTCCCCAATGTGAGGTTTTTCCTCTAGGGGAACGAGACGTTGGACTCCATGATAGCTCACATGGTTTATGTCGGTTAGAAGAATCTCCCTGCTAGTAAAAGTAAGTAAACAACTTTTGAGTAAATCTCCCTACTAGTAAAGAACAATAGAAAAGCTTTTAAAAGAATTTCCCTTCAGAATAGTTTTGTTTTAAAAGTATTTTCCCTATAGTTTAACAGAAAAGGGTGATAGATGACAGTTCAGCTTTTAGACTCTAAATGTGATGGCTCACTAGATTTACACAGTATGTTTTATTATTCATGATTTATGATTTTCAACTTTCAATTATTCCAACCATGTGGGTCATTACATATAGCATGCATATTCTATGAATTTTAATAACATTGAGATATTATTGTTACTTATGCATTCACCCCCATATACCCAGTACATTCTTAAAGTACTGATCCATATATACGTCTATGTGCTACATTATCTTATAATATAGATTTAGGTGCTCAGCCTAAACTGCGTGAGTGATTTCGAGCATCTCTATCTACATCCCGATAGTTAGTGAGTCCTCATGGTTCGAGGGCCCATTTATCTAGATTTTTAACTTTCATAGTATTTAAGTAGCTGCTTTCAGTTTAGTCCGAGTCAGTTGGGGGTTTGTCCCAATAGCTCTCTAGTTTCTCAGTAGTAGAGGCTTGTCGGACTACTAGCTATTATATTCAGACTTTCAATATTAGTTATCCAGACAATTTTGATAATATTCAGTATTTTAGCATTTCTATCTGACTAAATTACTTTATATAAGTTATAGACTTAGTAGCAGGCATACAGGGTTAGCTTGAGACTATTCGTAGTCTTGAACACCGTGTGAAGTCTTGGGACCAGGTTTTGGAGCATTACAAATCATAATCACTCAATTCATGTATAAGCACAGAGTCAAACACGTCTAATTGCTACAATAAAATGCAATCTACCTCGATTCTTTGTTCAAATTAACTTCTAGGCTACAAGCTTGCCTTTCCTTTCTGTTTCACCTTCTTCTTGATCTATAATAAGTTTATATACTCCATTCAATCATTTCATCCATTTTAACCACTTGGGATAAATAATTAATAATTTTAATCAAAAAATTGCCCTTGTTCACATCTTAGAATTTTCTATCCGGTAAATCTTATGAACCCTATTTTATTTAGTACCAAGAACAACAATTCTACTCCAATTTGTTTTGTATACCATCCTAGAATCATTATCTACTGATTTATACTCATTTTGATCAATTTGCATTAAGTTTATGAATTAGGGCTAAACCCCAATTTTCACCATGAATAAGTTATGTGATAGGGATTCTAAGAAGTCACTCAAATTTAGAATGTAAGAAGTTACCTCCAAAGATGAACACTTCTAAAACCTTGTAGTAAGTCGCCTTCCCTAGAGCCTTGGCTTGTTTTTTAGAAAAGTTCCAAAGATGAATACTTCTAAATTAAGAAAGCATGTTCTTAATTTAAAAAGTGTAAGAAAAATACTGCATGTTACCGTTGCAGGAGTTAGGTTACTGCTGCTACAGCAAAGTTACCACAAAAGCAAATTGCGGCTATTATAGGCTACCGCCGAAGCAACACGTTTTCTTCTGTAGCGGTACCGCTGGAGCAGTTTCATTTTTTGCTATAGTTGTCTTGAGGAAGAATCTCGAGACCTCTCCCCAATTAAGTTTATTTTATAGTGCATTCCTCAAAATATGACATCGTTAACTAACCTTTACATTGTAAATTCTATAACCGGAATTCTATAACTCAATTTTACGTGCTAGAAGTTGTTACGACTTTCTAAATTCATTATCTATTTAAGAAACAAATAAAACATCCCTGACAATGCTCACATTAATATCCAAATTCCTTAGACTAAAACACTCTCAAAAATTGTCCAACTCTAGACTAGCTTGAATTTCTTAAAACTGTTCTAAGGAAAGGCTTGGCGAAAGTTTTACCTCTTATTTCATTTCAGGGTAACACCAATTTGGATTGTTATAGAAACTCAACCACTAGAATAGGCGAGAATAAAAAAAAATCTACTAAAAATGATACAGCATACAATAGCAAAGGCTATTCTTTTGGATTCTTAGTACGATGAGACTCTTAATAACCCTCTTCAATTGTGAATATTCATTTGCATAGTTTATTACGACTTTTCCTTATTCTCATTCAAAATATCCGATACTTTCCAATCTTTTAAATAATTTTCGAATGAAGTATAACTCGATCAAATTTTTACAACCCATTTGGTTTGTTATCTACAGCTTTAACCACTCGATCTGAACACTCCACCAAACGATTCAACTTGTACACTTCTACTTTTGTAGCACAAAATCAAACAACAAGGCAACTTATAAATAGAACCTAAAACCAAAACATCGATAGAATGATAAACAAAGAAAGAAAAATGAAAAACTAACAAAAACCTAATAACATATATTTCGTAGACAAAGTAAAATGTGATTCGTGAAATTTGATAGGAAACCAGAAGTATAGGAGTCATGAATAGGGCATAATACAGTGGCAACACTCTGCGTGTACCTACTAGGCATTTTGTGTATCCGACTTTAGTTTTTCCCTTCTTAAAAATGACGTTTAGATTCTCTATAAAGATATTTACGTAATTTAACTTTCAAATGAGGGGCAGGGGCGCCTCTACCTTACAAGAAAATAGGCAGCCGCTTTAAGTCTCTAAATTTGAGAGGTCTCATATTTTACGATAATATATTATAAATTTTTTAAAAAAAAATACATATTATTTATAGAAAAAATAATTTATTTTTATATAAAAGGAAAGAATTATTAGAAATTCATATATGGAGAGTATTATGTCTCAAGAAAGATTAATGCATTAATTATATTATTACTTAAAAAAGGAATAATTAGAAAAAATTGATTATATAATTTTGAAAATAGAGTTAGTAAAAAAAAATATTTTTCTTAAAAATTTAAGGTCTCCGTTTGATTTTCTCTTTAGACCACCAATATGCTTGAGTCGCCCCTGATTAGGGGGTTCATATATATATATATATATAGCCCTTTCTTATCGACATCCTAGATTTTTTTTAATAGAGGAATTCATCGTCTTCATTTTTAATCACATTAATTTTTGAGGTTATAGAAAGTAAAAACAAATTGTAATAACTCAATTAGAGTTGAACTTATGTTGTATTATCTTATATAACTGATCGATTATCAGTGATTCCTGTTAAAGAAAAAAAGTTATTTTAATTCTTTTCTCAAATTTTGGGGATTGCTCTGAAAATTTTCTCTCACTTGTAAGGGGCTTTAGCGATAGTTACTTTGTAAGATAATATGTCAATGTTATATAACTTATGAAAGATATTATTTATTTTGGTAATTTCCATTAGTTTAGTGACCCTCTGAGGATTTTATTTATTTTATTTTTGGCTTGCTAAGCAAATTATATTTTTTCTAAAAAAGGGGAAAAGGTGTTTCTTTATGAAATTGTTAAAACTGAATTTTTTTGGCTTGTGTAAAAGAAGAATTTAAACTAAATGAAGTATAATAGTCGTAAATGAAAAAAAAATACATTTTAGGCTTTTACCAAATTTTAAACACAATAAAACGAATTCAATGACACAATATGCATAAGCATTAGTAATAACTACACGAGTTCCATCAAGCTACTAACAAGTAACAACCAAAAGAAAAGAAGGGTGTAAAAGTCCTTCCAAAAGAGCAATTCGTAAAAATGCACGAGCTCCTAAGTGAGCGAGTAGGTAATCTTCTCTACGATTATTGAACTTGAATATTATGCTTGATTTCTCTTGGAATTAAAGTCAAGACTTCCTTGAAAATTGTTACTCTCAAAGTTTCAGGCCAACCATGTAAGTTTGATTCCTTCACTTCGTCAGAATTAAGATTACAGGAAATCAAATGTCCACTTATGCTTTGAAGAAACAATAAATGATCCTTCCAAACTGCCAAAGGTGATTCGATCACAAGTGGTGGAAAAATGAACTTCTTAATCCAAGATTCATAAACACCATATACCTTCATTACCCAAATTTCAATGAAATCTATTGCTGGATCAATTTCACACCCTGGATAGGGGTAACAAACCAATGTTAGCCAATCATTTAAGACTACAAGGCCATAACACTTCCTGTCTTTGGAATGACAAGTATCAGGCATTTTAATATTACGAAATGTCTCGGTACTCATGTCAAAACAAAGTATCACAACTCCTTTAGCATTACCAAACCAATGAGAGGCTCCTTTGTAAAACAACTCAGCACAAGGATACCAATGGACATAAGGCAATTGTTGATCCACATGATCTATCTCTCTCCATGAATCAATGCTCAATTCATAAACCTCAACTCTCCATTCTAGCGTAGTAAAGCAATAGAAAGGAGGTTCCCCACGAACTTCTGCAAGCCTAACAATCTTAAACTCATTTGCAATCGAGTCAAAACCAAATGCAATACCGTTAATGGAACGATGAAAACCAAGGGGACTATCATAAGGGCTAGGTTGTAGTAGTCTATAATTTCTAGTAGCTGGATTAAATAGTACAGTAGTTACTTTATCGGTTAAAAGAATTAAACCACGGCAAGGACCCAAAAATCTGTGAAAAATACAGGAAGTAGTGGAAGTCAAATATGGCACATCTAGATCTGGAGAAACATGGTAAAAGTTATCATTATCGTGATAACTAGAAAGGAAAGACATGATACTTCTAAATTGGTTGGGTTCTTCTCTAAAGGAGCGCTTGAAGAGAATTATTTCATTTTCTACTGTGGTGGTACGATTGAGATGTAGATTGATGAATGTCGAAGATTGCATGAGAGTGTACCACGATTTAGACACGGATTTGAATCGCAATAGAGGTTTTATTGTAAGCTTCAATATTATATAGATCAACATATCTTTGGGCAATTTGTTCACAATTCCATCTGTCATCTTTGGATTTTCCCCCAATCTTATTTTCATTACACGATAGGACTAATGTTTCTCCCTACAGTAGCAGTTGAATTTCATCATTGCAGGGGGATTTCCACTCCTTTGAATTGGAATAAAATTCTATTACTTAAATGTTTTGTTCCCTAACTAACTACGCATCAATCTCGCATATATGTGGTTATGAAAAGGTAATACAATGAGTTGAAAGAATAATTCTATAATAAAGGAAAAATGATTGGGCACTGCAGCATCATTCAATTAACGTTCAAAACTATACTATATTAAAAATAGAGAAAAGCATAAATACCTATGAACTTGTCACCAAAACCTACTTTACTACTTAAACTTAACTTGTAATTAGTTACCCCTGTATAGCTTTCAAGCTGACGTGACAAAAATTGTAAAATAGATGTGTTAAGGCAAAGAAAAAGTGGAAAAAATAAAAAAGGTAGGGCCCACTTCTTATTTCCAGCCACCACCTTCATCTTCTTCACACCCCATCACCCCTCTCTTCTCCATACTCTCATCTCACCATTCTCAATCAAATATATACCAAAATATTTTTTCATTCCCAATCAAATACATATCAAAATATTTTTTCAAGCAATTTGGTGAATAGACACTACTCTCCAAATATTTTTGAATTTCAGAAAATTTGGTTAATACATATCAAATTTGACATTTACTGAATCACCAAATTGCTTGTAAAAATCATCCATGAAAATTGAATCGAAATTTGTTTTTTCGAAAATGACAACCACTCCAAATTTGACAAAAAAACGTTTCACTTTTTTTCTATCTCTAATTCCTTTTACCCTCAAATTGAAATTCAAAATCTTTTGCATTACGATTGTAATTTTTAAAGAATTAAATTTCAGTGATTTGAAAGTAGAATAAAATTAATGAAGCTCAAAATGGTAATTGCAGATTTCGGGGGTAGGGTGGGAAGGAAAGTGAAAATTTTCAAACAAAGAAAAAAAGAAAGCATAGGATGGAGTTGGAGAAGAAGAAGATTTAGGGTTTTGGGGGTGTTGAGGGAGGTGGGAGAGCCGTGGGAGTAGCAAATTTAGGGGGGTGGAGGCGGAGGGTGGAGGATTGTGGAGAAGAAAGAATAATGATATATATATATATATCCGTAGTGACAGTGGTATAATACTTTTTGGGTGGTATAAAATTTATTTAAAAGTTATTAAGGCAGGTAAAAAATTAAAAATTAAGTTTAAGTGATAAAGTAAGTTTTGGTGACAAGTTTAGAGGGATAATTAGGCCTTTTCCCTTAAAAATATGAACCATGGCTTTAAAAAGTTAAATTACATAAATTCTTTCACATTAACCTAAACAATATATTGATGTTCACTATTACACTATCTGGCATTGAAAACTAAGTTAGTGTACTGTGACCTCTTTTAGACATGATGGCTGACAAGGCGATGTCAAGGTGCACATTGGTCTTGACATGTGCTAAGGCAAGCAATGTGATGTTGTGGGAGCTATAAGATAACAGGCAGCTGTTGATGATCAAGGTGGCTAGAGTGATGGCAAGGCAGCATTGGGCACATGAGGCGACGACATGCGCATGGCATCTATGCGGGCATACGTGTAAGCAGTGACATAGGCATGGCAAGGAACTGGCATAACATCGGCAATGGCATGGAACAGGTGTGGGCACTGGCATGACATCAGCATGGCATAGCACAGGCGATGGCATGGCACAGGCGTGGACAGTGACATGGTCAAGATAGTGTCATGCATAGGTAGTGGCGTGGCCTAGATTGTGACATGGCCGAGACAGCAGCATGGCACGGACAGTGGCATGGTGCAGGCGCAGACAACGACATGACATGGGCAAGGCATGATACTGGAAAGGCAAGGCGTGGCTGAGAAGGATGAAAAGACAAAGACGAAATGGTCAAGTGTTAGAAAGCTAGAAATTGGCTACGCGTTGAACATTGGAAAAGTTGGCTGAAGGGGCAAGGCTGCCCATGTGCTTTTCACATGGGGCAGGTAGTTTTTTTCTTCTCCAATGTGAGTCGAATATTTTTAGTGTGCCCTCTATTAGGAATGATATTAATATCACACACTCTCCACATAATTTTGGGGAAATAAACGTGTTAGCTTAATCCAGCAACAGTAAAGAACTCGCAAAGGTGGGTATTATTTGTCCATAACATTTGATCTTCTAATTGCTTTCACAAGCTTATTTTTTATTAAATCAATGCTTCATATTTTTTGAACAGGTTATACACTTAATTAATGTTTTTATTTCTTTCCACAACTATTGTCCATTGTAATTGAAGTATCTCTCTCTATATAGAGAGTATATTAAAAGTTTGAATGTTAAAAGTGTGAATGAATTTAGAAATATAATTTGAACTTTTTATTCTTTATTAAAAGTTTTTGTTTTAGATAAAATCGTCTTTTCACTATTTTTTTCTAATATTTAAGAGTTCAAAATTAATTAAATATATTTATGATAAAATCTTTTCGTATTAAAAGTCATTAAAATTAATGACAACTAATATTTTTTCATTAATTTAAGAATTCTAATTCAACTTAATTTGATTTTAAGAAGATATAAAGTGTATAAATCTACATCTACATCTATAACATATTAAATTCATTAACTACTTGAAACTTCTGGTGGTAAAATATATATGTGCTTACAATAAAATATACGTTTTGAACTTTTTGCACTTCATTAAAAACTTTCACAATAGAAAAAATTATTTGATTTTAAATAATCAAAAGTTACACGTGCAAAAATAATTGTGTTTAATAATAGCAGCCATCGAGCAAAAAGGTAGCAACTATTTCATGTAGAATCCTATCTTCTTTTCAAGTATAACATTATTTTGATTACACTTTTTTCTCACTCACATTAAATAATTATCTTCTTTTCTCACGTTCCTCTTTTAAAGTGATCATTACACATCGCTGCTTTCCTTTTTCTTCATTTGTGATGAGGAAAACTTTCACTATAGCACAATGTGAGTTATAATACGATCCTTCAATTTATGTGTAGCTTTGTCTAATTCGATCGAAGATTAATTATGCTTTTCTCTTTGAATTATTTGAAACTCTTTGTATTCCTTTTATTTATAATTTTACTTCCATGAGTTGCGTAAACAAAATTCTTTAAAAATCAACAACCAAAAAAGAAATACATGAAGGGAAAATGAAACCAGTAAACAAAAGAGACTGAGGGGAATTTTGGGACAAAAGAATATACAAAAGCTTGGCTTCATACCAATTCGCGACAGCACGCCATTTGGTTTTTCCTCCATGATTTTCTCAAATTATGCAACAACTGATTAGCAAGGATGATAACTCATATTCCATATGTGTCACCACACAAAATTGGGCCACGATGATTGATATGGGACAGCCCAAGGAACTCACGAAATGGGGTCAAAAACAGTCCAAACATACTCCAAAACAGTCCACTAATCTTAAGGATTCGAGGACCAAGATGGAGACCACTCTCGGATTCGCTACTACAACACAATAATGAGATAAAGAGCTGTGTTTTCAACACCAAATTAGCAGCAACACAAAAAGAACAAGGTGAACACAATGACTACAAGATTCAGATTCAACAACAAGAAGAAGAACACAAGATTACAACACAAACTCTAAACAAGATTACAATGAAAGTAAAAGGATAAATAGATAGACCACATGAAGGAATAATCTTAAGAACCCAAGAATGGATAATCTTGGACCCTTAAGGCTACCCACAACAATAAACCTATCTCTTACAAAGATACAAGTTCGGATTTCACCTCCCAAGCATCAATATTTCCAAGCAAATACAACATACAAGTGATTCCACCCTTGTATAGTGCCCTAGTTTCGGTTTGGTCACTCCTCCATCTAGAGAGGGCTTGTTAAAAGTGTTCTACACTCACAAATATCATCAAAATCTGCTGAATTGAACCCTAACATGTTCCTTAAATAGCTATTACAAAATGGAAGTTAAATGACCAAAAGGCCCTTCAATGAATGGGCTCTCATCAAGTTTAAGTCATGGGCTGATTTTGGTGTTTTTAAGTCCTTCTTTATACTTCATTTTCCACACCAAGTCTTGGGCCCAACTTACATACTCACAAGTCCATATCCATAATTATTCTCGTATCAATGATACCCACTATGACTGTCTCATAGGAAAGCCAAATCCCAAGATAAATACCAAAGTCAACAACCCACTAAGAGGATGAACGTATCTACAACGAGATATAGGGCAGACAAGCATAGATAGATATATACATAACGGATACTAAATATACCAAATGGGATCCTAAGGAAATAGTAAAGACAAGGTATACAAACAAACCCAACCCCTGACCAGGTGTCACCTGTAAAGCAACTACATGAAGAAATAAGCGCTACACTAGTACAAGTATGTCTGTATGGGTGATACCAAAAAGAAATACTAAACACAAGAGGGAGGTTTGTAACCAATCAGATACCAAGTTCTCACCGCAACCCTGAGTAATGACTTCCAAACGATCAGAATCAGTGATGTAAACTCGTATAAGGATATGCATAAAGGGAAAAAATATAGGAGTGTAGTACGAGTACCAAAACATGTGGTACCAATTAGGGGCAAGTTTGCCAAAAGGGCACTATAAAGGACTATTTGGCCAAAGTTCCAAACTTGTTGAATAATTTGTCAAAAGGACACTTAAATCCACATCATCTTCAACTTTTTCAACTTAACAACTTTACCCACAGATTTTATAATAATTCACTTTGACTCAATTCTTCCAACTTAATAAATTCATCTACAAGTTTTAAATAATACACTTCAACCCACTCCATCATACACCATTATATATATATAAAATATCTAGGTTTCCAAAAATATTAAATAAAAAAAATTCAAAAGATAAAATAGAGCGTGGTTGTTTTCCCTCCAAAAAGCTCCGATTCCAGCCATTTTTCCAACGTTATTTTCGGGCGATCAGCTCAAAATCAGTCCACAAACATCATAAGCTTGTCCATTACACCCATTGTTACCCCATTTGTTTGGTATCTTCTCAAACACACTTTTCACCATTGTTAAAAAACTTAAAACCATTAACATTACTCAAAAGCACTTTAGAAAGTACATTACAGTAGCTCAGGCGACTCCAAGTTCATTTCTCTATTCCATAAATCCAAGGATCATTTACTAGAAGCAATATTTACAATTTCACGATTTTCGTATGGAAATTTGTCCAGTCATCGACCACTGATCATCATTCATCGACCGTGAATATAACCCGACCTAGACCATAAGCATAATCTACCGTCGATCAAAGCCTAATTCCATGATGTCTATTGTAGAATTTGTTCTAGGTGATTTCATAGGAGAATGGGTGGAGACTCCAAATGCTGGAAATGGAGATCTTTTATCAAGGTAACAGTCCCCGTTGTTGTTCACCGCAACAGTTCGTACGACGAATTGGTTGCAAGTGTAATGCAGAGCGGGGATCTAGATTGCGCATCGGGCGACGTGGTGATTAGTTATCTAATAAATTCAAGGGGAAAGGTGAATCCTACGATCATGAATAGTGATATACGTGTACTGATGTACTTGATGGATGTCGATGCAGATGGCTTTACGCCTATTTTGAGGATAAATGTAGATGAGAGGTCCTTTGAATGACCAGTAAATTCATCAGGACCCCCACCTCCGTTCCCGACAGTCGATGATGATTTCAGTGATTAAGAGAACGATGGCGATCATCCTATTAATATAGAAGATGATTCTATGCATATGGAAGATGTTTCATCAGAATCGCAAGACGATGAAGAAGACCGTGGAACGGGATCACAACCGGGACATTCCTTCATCAATGGAGCCAATTTCCATATTGATCAAATATTCACAGACAAGAAAGTGCTCAAAATGCTACTAGATGCAACAGCGGTGAGGTAGTGTTTTGATTATTGTTTGGACAAAAACTGCTCCAAATTCTTGAAGGCAAAATGTTTATCTCGTGGTTGCCGCTGGTTGTTGAGGGCAATAAAGTACAAAATCTCGTGTAGATTTTGCATATACAAATATGTCGGGTTGCACACGTGCGGTGTTGAACATGCCACCCGCAGGCATAAGAGATTGTCCTCCAAATTGATTATTTCACTATTCATAAATCATTTTTGGGATGGTAAGGGTCCAAGCATAAGAAAAATTCAAAGGATTGTATTCAAGGAGTTGCATTTCCATGCAATCTATTGTATGTGTTGGAAAGGAAGTGTAATTACGAAGAACATCATTCGTGGGACACCGGTGCACGGATATGCTTTCTTGCCGGCTTTTTCCCACATGGTGGAGTTGTTGAATCCAGGGTCTTCCTACTCTATATATCATGGTAAACCAGATTAATGGCTCATTCGTTTACTACTTCATAGCATTCAGAGCTTACATACTGGGATATGCCCATATGAGAAAGATAATTATCATCGATGGCACACATTTGTATGGAAAGTACGAAGTCTTATTGCTGAGTTCAGTTGCACAGGACACGAAAATCATATCTTTCCAATTGCCTTTTGTGTCATCGATAAAGAGAATAATGCTTCTTGGACCTTTTTCTTCCAGAAGTTGAAGTTTATCATAGAAGATGAACCAGATCTATGTGTCATCTCCGACAGGCACATCAACATTGCCAATACCTTCTCCCGTGTTTACAGTCGTACACATCATGGACTTTGCATGAGACACCTTACTAAAAATCTGCGTGTAAATCAGCACTGTGGAGAACATCTTTATTTGTCCTACGCCGCGGCAAAGGCGTATACTGTTGATGAGTTTAGCGAGAATTTTTCCGAATTAATGAATAATAGCCCCGAGGAAGCACATGTCCTAGAAAATGTGCTTGGTTATAAGAAATTGAGCAGAGCACACTTCCCGAGCGATAGGTACGATGTGATAACCACAAACATCGCTGAGTCGCTCAACTCGTTGTTGATGGATGAAGGAGAGTACCCCATGTCGTACATATTCAATTCAATTGCTAGAAAATTATATGAAAAGTTTAGGGAGCGACATGCCTTTGTCGCTGGTCAAAATAATAATTTTGTGCCTTGTGCGAAAAGGATCCTAAGGGATAACAAGAGTACAAGCGATTCCTTGTATGTGACTAATGAAAATAGGGGTCTCGATCAATTCATAGTTTTTGGCAACAGCGTTACTACCAAGTTCAATCTATTGGAGAGGAGTTGTTCTTGTTGAAAATTTGGCTTGGTGAAAATGTCGTGCGAACATGCCATGGCAGCTTTGCGAGCAAAGTATGGTGATGGCGTAGGTTATGGTAAATCCATCTACAAGTACTGTTTGCCAATTTATAAAGCTAAAACTTTCATCTTCGCGTACTTGGAAGCTATTAATGTTGTCCCTCTAGAAGCCGAATGGATTGTGCCACAGGAAGTGCAAAACAGTAAGATTTTTCCACCCCTTCGATCGCAAACTCGGAAGGAAGAAAGTCAAATGCACTAAGGGCGTCGGTGAGACATTCAAGTCCAAAGAGAGAAATAGGTGTTGGATATGCAAGAAATCCGGGTACAAAAGAACCACATGTGGAATGACCAACAAATCGTAGGCAGCCTTTTTTTGCTTTTGTTGTAAAGCTACTATTTTGGAGGATAAATGTTCATTTCTGTAGAACTTAACGTTCAGTTGTAATCGACTTAAAGCATTGTCTACGATAGACTACGTAAATTCTATGGTATATCGTTCACATGGTCTATAAAATATTATGTATTGGTTATATGATTGCTTATCAAACACGCTATATTGGTCTTTTTACTGCCTTATATCTCCAGTCGATGCAATGAATTATTGTTTCCTATTCCCATTTAATGAAAAGCTACAAAAACGTCTGTTCTCAAGAAAAACAACTGGTATACGCAAACCAAGCGTTTTCTCTTTTGACAAACGTTGACTGACCATTGGGTGGATATATGAAAGAACGTCATCTATTGGTATTTAAGTAGAGTGCCTATTTCTATGTAACCCTTTAGTTACCCCTAAACCCAATATCAGAAACCCTCTTCTTCTTCTTCTTCACCCAAATTAAAAAACATGCCTCCAAGAAGGATACCTCTGCGCCCCGTCAGATGTGTTCCCCCAAGACACTACGATCTCCTCCTTCTTAGGAATGATTTCGATCGCTTGTTATATGGCCTGGGTCAAGACCGAATCTACCTAGAGCGGGAACTCCGTCGAATTGCTCATTTCTTAAGGGTAATTCTGGAAAGGCTTGGAATGGATGGCCCTGACTACATCACCCCTCCCCCCAGAATCCCCGTAAAATTTATTTTTTATTTTTTTATTTTTTTTATGTTTATAGGTTTTTATTTTTTGTTCATTACAGAAGAAGATTTTTTGTAGGACTTTGCAAGTTCTGGCCGATGTGCCAATGTTATCATTGTAAAAATCGTATGATTATGCAATGAACAATGTATTTTTGTTTTCAAATTAAGTTTCCCTCTTTTTGGTTACTGTTATTTTTTGTGTTTGCATCCGTAGTGAATGCATCTGTAAATACAGATCACATAAACAGTTTATCGTCGATCACATAAATAGTCTATCCTCAATCACATACATAGTCTATCGTCGACCTATTATAGTATTCGATCGTCGATCATGTTAATCGATGGACCAGCAGTTAAATTAAAATAGATAATAATAAGTTTTTGGGATGGTGGAATAAAATAATTAAATAAAAAATGATATAAAAAGATAATGACATGTTTTGGGGTTGGTGGAATAAAATAATTAAAGTAAAAATAATATAAATAGATAATAGCATGTGTTGGGACTGGTGGAGTAAAATAATTAAATTAAAAATAATTTAAACTGATAATAACATATTTTGGGGCTAGTGGAATTAAATAATTAAATTAAAAATGATATAAACTGATAATAACATGTTTTGGGGGTGGTGGAATAAAATAATTAAAGTAAAAATATTTTGGGGTTGTCATCGATGTTGATCTATGTCAACTCCATGTAAAAATACTTGTGCTTTGAGGGTCCATCGACCCTTTTGGTCTATCATAGACTTACACCTTCAGGATTGCATAGATTGGTCTCCTGCTTATTCGTAGACCATAAAGGTCTATGTACCCTTCTATAGACCAATAATTGGATATTGTTTAAAAATGAATAAATAAATTTAAAATAAATATAGTGTGGGTTTGTACACATATGAAGGAGTGTAAACAAGTCACATAAATATATTAGAGCTTATAAAAATTACGGGTGGTGAATTAAGGTGAGTGTGGGCGGGTATTGGTCGAACAAACAATATCCTAATAGTAATGTTTGTCGAAGCACAAGTATATTTTGAGGATGTTGATTGTATTTGACGACTACCCATTCCACATACTCCTTCAAACACCACTCTTAAATCACCACACCCAAATCAAAAGAGCATGTAGAATGGATAGTTGTTGAACAATCATCATCCTCAAAACACACTTGTGCTTTGACAACCATTACTCTTAAGATATTGTTTGTTCGACTAATACCCATCCACACACCACTTAATTCACCACCCCTAATTTTTATAAGCTTTAATATGTTTATGGGACTTGTTTACACTCCTTCATATGTGTACAAACCCACACTATATTAAATTTTAATTTATTTATTTATTTTTAAACAACATCCAAGTGTTGGTCTATAGCAGAGGTCTACGCATAATCCGGAGATCAATCGATGCCCTCCTAAAGTCATAAGTCTTCGATAGACCAACTGAATCAATGGACCCTCAAAGCACAAGTATATTTTTTATTGTAATATTTTTTTCTTAATATATTATTAAGGGTTCATCGATTACGAGTGTCTACGGTAGACTTTGGAATCTCGTTGATGGCAGATATAGGTCATGGTCTATGACTGTCTATTAATTGTCACCACTATTTAAAAAAAAATATTGTTTCAATAGTAATAAACGGCTACTTTTGTAATCCATCAGTGTTAACACTTCGTTTTTACTTCATATATAAGGTGTCCATTCCTCATTATTTTATTTCATTCACTTTATTTTGTTTTTAAAATATCTACAATGTCGCAAGCATCTCAAACATCCAATTCTAAAAATACTCTAATTTGTCATTGTGGGAATGTGGCTCTCTTGAGGACGTCATACACGGATTCAAATTCTGGTCGCAAATTTTATAATTGTGCAATTGCGAAGGTGAGCTGTGTTTTTTTTTATATAAAGTTAAGTTAATCATTGTGTAATTATTATTTTTTCCCTAGGATAATGGCGCATGCTCGTTTTTTAAATGGCTCGATGAGCTATCACCTCTAACCGGTCAATCAATGTTGAGTCCGGGACCCGGGACATCAAATTTTCGTGGCTTGGCAAAATTTAATCTACTACAAAGGCTTCAAGAATGCGAAGAAAATAGAGATTTTCTTATAAATTTGTTCAAAAAAACCGAAGAACAAAGGTATCACCTCAAAGTATTGCTACATGACACTCAAATAAAGAGGGATCAACTAAAACAGAAATTAATTTTTCCCGAAGAAAGGGAGAATGGCCTAAAAATGATGTTATGTGCTATAATGCTAGTATTCATTCTTTGGAAAAGTGTAACATTAATGTATTGATATTGAATAAATAATAATACTTCTATTTTTCTACAATGTTAAACATTGTTTTTGATAGAATCAAAGTCGATCAATCAACACATCAACTTAAAATGGAGCAGCATAGTAATGATAGACCATGAAAGAAGTATACGAAAGATTAGAAAAATTTTCTTTGAAACATGGGAATGTCTCAAATATCCTACCAAACAGATTATTCAACACATTAACAATAAAATAATTCAAATGTCTTTTTCACTATTTTGATCCTCATCAGCATAGGTGTTGTTGATTTCATCAACGATATCCATGAACCCATCTTGTTTTTCTTACTCACCTTCTTTTTTTCCTTCACCTTCAATAACTTCTTATTTCTCATCTTCCTTTTCTTCCTCACCTTTTTTTCCTTCACCTTCAACAGATATTTCTTTTTCACCTTCTTTTTCTTCTTTTTATTCACCCGTTGCAGCTTTATCAACTTCTTCTTTGTCATCTTCTTCTTCTTCTTCATTAGCTGCTGCTCTTATTTTTTCAGTTTCTTCTTTTTCCTTGGCTTCTTCAACTACAACTCCTTCTTTTTCCTTGCCTTCTTCTTCAACTGTTGCTGCTTCTTTTTCAACTTTTTCTTCTTCTATTACAGCTGCTTCTTTTACACTTTCTTCTTGGCTCTTATCGTCTTTCATTTCTTCTTCTTCATCCTTCTTTTCTTCTTCTTTTTCCTCTTCCTCCACGATAGAGGCCAACTCATCCATTTTGCTTTTTTTTTTCTCCTTCTTCATTCCTCTCCGATTCACTAAGGTCCACATGCACTGTATCATCATATTACAAAGTGTTACTGATATTTAAAGCTAAAAATTTATTAACAACATCAATTATTAAATGAAGTTACCTCGCTCGTGTTGTCGCTCATCATGTTCCTTTGTCTTCAGTCTTTTCTCTCTAATATAGGCAGCAATATCCAACACCGCTTCCTCAAGCGCAGTAACACGCTTATGAAGATCCTCAGGGGATGAGGTGCCCACTGTATCTTTGAAGGTGCTCGGAGTATCATCATTACCAACGCATACTTCAATGGGGTTACCACCCAAATCCCTGTCATCATCATTGTCCTCATTAGAAATAAGGATAGTCACCCTTTCTAACTTTTTTCTTTAAGTCATCGAGGACATTATTCTTCACCTCATCCGTATATGGCTCAAAGGTAATCATGTAATCCATCTTCATCTCACGAAGAATAGGGATGATGTACGGGTGCACGTTCTACAAAATATCAATTAACAATTACATAACATTCGATACAACAGTAGCATTATTATTGCCTAGTAAAAAATAAGTTCATACCTCGGTAACTTTTCCTTTGTACTTGAATGGGTCGCCTTCGATTATCTAGTCAATTTTTGTAATGTGCCATCTGAGGATGTGAGGAATGGGAAAGGGCTTATCCATTTATTTTCAAGAAAATTTTCCAAAATGAGGAAAGGCCTCGTTGATCCAAACCTGTAAGCTGTACAACAGTGAAAAAAAAACTCAGAGTCTATCACAGAGTATAAATAACACAAAAATCTACGATAAACTCACCAAAGGGTTTATGGTAGATACCATGAATACCCAGGAAAATCCAAATAGAGCATATGATGCCTTCGGCTTCTCATCAAATACTTCCCTCTGCTTCTTTAGGTCACTTTTCTTCTTCAGATAGTCTAGGGTCAGTTGAAATATCTCTTTCCCCCACGGATAATTCTTGAAAAAACTCAAAGAATCGACCATTCGAATCAGTTTTGTGTTGACAACCTTCGTTGAATCTTTTATAAGCAACATGGTGTGCAAGAACCACAGTAAACAATACTTAAACTTCTGGTCCTCATTCAGATTATTCCCTCTGATCAAGTGTAACAAGTTGGCCGCCGTAATGTTTTTGTATTTCGTTAACTTAAAGCAAATGCTCCCCCTTGTATAACACCTTCTTCATTTTTGATTCACTGGGGTATGATAAGAGTTCAACCCCGTGATCAAAGAAATTTTTTTTAATCCAAAATAGACAAGCTTGTTCTTAACGCAAAACATCTCATGATGCATCTTATCCCTCTTGACGCGTCGCAACAACAAATAATGGACCAACTATCCATTGAACTTGAGATGTTCCGGCAGGTTCTCAGGTGTCCAAAACAGGACCGCTTAAAAATTTTCTTCAACTCTTGGTCGACAAGAACTTTCTTAAATTCTCGATAAGCAGCCATTCTTGATCCGACCGATATCTTCGCCGGATAAGATCCGACCTTGTCCATTAACATTCAAAGGTCATACCGCTCCACAAAAATGAACCTTGACAAACATGGCACAGACAAGGGATCATTGTCCCCATCATCACTATTTCTCACACTTCCTTTTCTTTCTTCACTGTCACCACTAACACTGCACTAGAAAAGAACATCTTCACTAGACTCGGCATATTCACTTATCTCCTTTAAATTCAGATCTGATTCGGACACTTCGTCGTCAATTTTATTTCTTTTTGAGACATTTTCAACTGCCTCAGCTTTTCTTTTTCTACTTCTACCAGCTTTGCCTTTAGGAAGGATGGTTTTTTACCCATTTTCAACATAATCTACACCTGCAGAACAAATCTCCCATTTTTAGTTCATAGCCCACAAGTCTATCAATAGAAATAAGTCAATGCTCAATTGAAACACCACCCCCCCCCAAAAAAAAAAAATAACAAAGAAATACCCCACAAAAATCCAACATGGAGTATCAAAATCAAACTAGTGCACCTAATCAACATAATTAGCTATTAATATTTCAATTTTGACTATTTCAGCCATCATATTTTAAAAGAATTTCATACTTCTAAAAATTGATTTTAATCTAGGGCATTCTGATTTCATAGACCACGGGTCGATTTTATAGACCACTGGTCTACGGATAGAAACAGGTGACTGTTGGAATGAAACTGCCAAAATAACTCTTCAAATAATGATTACCCCACCATTCCACCATCACAGTTCACTCCAAAACATCAATAACAGAACCAAAATTCAATATGCAATATCAAAACGCAACAATTGCTAAAAATTAAATTGGTGCACCTAATCGAACTAATTAGCTATTAATCTTTCAATTTCCACTATTTAAGAAACCATTTTTTAAAAGAATTTCATACGTCTAAAAATTGATTTCAATCTAGGGCATTCTGATTTCATAGACCACGGATCGATTTCATAGACCACGGGTCTACGGACAGAAACAACTGACTGTTCGAATCAAACTGCCAAAATAACTCTTCAAATAATGATTATCCCGTCATTCAACACTTCTTTGCTAAAAAAAACAACGGAACTAAACCAAAACTCCTTAATCAACCAAATTCAAAAAAAAAAATCCTACATCACTACGAATCGATTAGCAAAGAAACCTGTTTAAATGGATCTACAAATGATCAAAACATGATTTTAACTAACCTTATGAAGCAAAAACGACCTCTTAGCAGCTGTAGAAGAAGGAAAGACAAAAATAGTGTTTGGGGAGAACTGTTCTTCAAAGCGGGAGTTGGGAGAAAATTTAAGAGGAGAGAGAATGTTTTTTTTTATATTGGAATCAGTTGATGGGTGTTAGTGTATTATGTTAAATTTGTAGATGAGTGTTAGTGTATTATGTTAAATTTGTAAAGTTAGAAAAAAGATACAATGGTCCCTTGGCCCACATGTGGGCCTACTTTTTCACCTTTTTTCACACTTTTTATACCCAAACCCTATAAAATAATTCAAAAATAAATTTAGCGTCCCTTTGGCAAAATAGTTTTGAGAATGGTAGCTTTTCTCAATCCTCCCCCCCCCCCCCCCCAAAGTTAGCATCATAGGTCGACCGAGCTCAAAGATAAAATATAAAATAACTGCATTGTAAGGAGATAGTACATGTAATAACTAACTTAATAGTCTAGAATGTCAAGGATTGAAATAAAGATGGTAACAATTATATACACAGAGTACATAAAAATTAGAAGAAAAACTAATACAATCTAACGCTAAATATGTAAATACAAGAAAGAGTACCAACTTGGCCTATATAATCAACGAGTAAAAGAATAAGTAACTATCGTGTCATAATTTAAACAATAGTATACAACAACCACCTACAGGCCCCCTTTGGTTGAGAAGGTACAAACAACATGTAATAACCAACCGACCCCTATAAGTATGGTACAAACAGGAAACAATAACCTAATCAGCCCATATAAACAAAAAAGGTACAAACAACATTCAATACTAGCTACAAGCAATGCAATATGAGACAAATATCACGTCCAATAATATTCTATACTTCTTCTGCAGCATCTATGGCTCACAAAGGAACGGCCCACAAGTTATTCGTATCCGCACCCAATGGACCTATTTATAATGGACCTATTTTACCGGACAAGTTATCCGTATCCGCACCCCCTACAATAGTTATCAGAGCCTATGCTGTTTAAAGTTACGGAAGTAGTATATATTTGGATTTATTTGATTAATTTATTAGTTGATTAATTTATTAATTATGACTTATTTGATAAAACTAGATTTAGATATTCCCCAAAATACTATTTAGATGAATAACGTACAAAAATTACTAAAATATAAAGAATTAAAGCAAATAATATCTGAAAAACGTAAAGAATTGAAAATAAGGATAGAAAGACTACAATATAACATAATTGCCGAAGTTAGTAAAAACTCAATAAATGCACAAAAAGAAGAAATATCAAATTTAGAATCAACAATAGATAGTCTAGAATATACATACCAACATGATCTATTAACAATTAAATAAAAAATGAACAAAGAAGAATTTATAATAGACGAAAAAATATATGAAAACCATGAAGGATTAAAAATAAAAATAGTATTTTCTAATCTAGGAAGAAGGTATAAGAAAATAGGTGAACATTTATATTTAATGTTAGAAAAAAGAAGAATTAAAATTAGAAGATAAATTGACAGCTATGGTAAGAATAGAAAAAGAAAATGAAGAAATAGATAGAAAAAAGGAAATAGAAAAAATAAAACAACAAACTACAGAAGAAATATGAAAAATAGAAGAAACTAAAAATATTAGGATTGCTGAATTAGAAAAAGAACTACAAATGCTAAAAGATTTGTATGAAAAAAGACAGGAAAAAAAAGAAGAAAAAAGATAAAGAACAAAATTATTAAATGAGATAAATCAATTTAAAGAAAAATTAGAAATAAATACAATAGATATTGAAGAAACAGATAATTATGACTCAGAAGATAGTGAAACATATACATAAATCTTAACAAACACAAAAAATTTAGAAATCAATGTAAAACAAGAAGTAATTAATGAAGAAAACTTAGAAAATAGAAACACAAAAATAAATACTCTTGATAAAAAAGAAGATGAAAATATAATACCTAGAACATCAGAAATAAGAAAACCTTCATATTATAAGAATAAGTTTAAAAGATATAATCTAAAGGATGAATATGACAAATGGACACCAAAACAAATAGTTAATAAAAATTATAACTTCTTAGACTTAGATTGTGTAATAGATATAGAAAAAATAATACAATTATGTATAGGATATATGACAAAAGAATTATTAGATAATAATATAAATGTAACAAATGCACCAGAATATATAGAAAGAACACTAATAGGAACAGTGAAATTATGGTTTTCAAATCTAACTGAAAATAGTAAAAGGGTATTAAGAACTGACAAACCTACAGAAGAAACATCATCAACAACTACAACTAAATTAACAGCTATAGAATTACTAAAAAAATATGAAATAGCTATAAAAGACGAATTTAGCAGCATGACAACAACAGAAGAAAAACAAAATGAAGAGAAAGATACAAATAGGAATTTAATGTTAAAATTAGCAATCTGTAATATGTGTTACATAGATGAATATACTTGCGCATTTAAAGAATATTATTATAAAGGAACATATAATACAGAAGAAAGTAAAGAAATAAGAAAATTATATTTTAGTAAATTACCTGAACCATTTAGTTCAAAAAAAATAAAAAGTTGGGATGAAGCAAAAATAGTAGATACTCTAGGAGCAAGAATAAAATTTTTACAACAATGGTATAGAAACCTATGTGAAAAATATAGAGAAGAAATAAAAATGGTAAAAACATTAATAAGAAATTTAACATGTTACAAAGATAAAATAGCACCTCAATTTGAATGCGAAGAAAGATATTATAAGAAAAGAAAAAGACATAAGAAATATAAGAAATACAAAAAATCAAAATATAAATATAAGAAACCAAGAAAAAGATATTATGTAAAAAATTATAAACATAAAAAACCATATAGGAAAAAGAAATCTATAAAAGAATGTGCTTGTTATAATTACGGAAAATTAGGACATTTAGATAGAGATTGTAAATTACCTAAAAACCCAAAAAATAAACAAATATCAGAAATAAAAATAGAAAATACAGAATATATGCAGATAGATTATATAGATTACGAATTAGAAAGTGAAGATAGTATATATGAAATTTCACAGAATGAAACAGATAATGAAATATATAGTGAATTAGATGAATTAAATGACTGAAGAAGATATAAGAATAAACCAAATAACTGAAGAAGATATAAAAATAAAAACAAAGGAAGAATATTTAAATGAAGAAGGAACATATCAAAAAATAATATTTGATAGTCATATATTTGATGAAATAAAAGGAAAAGAATTAGATTTAAGTGTAGAAAAAATATTTAAAATACCAACAGTAAAAAACATATTTAATAGAAGAAAAGAAGAATACTACGTAGTAAGCCAAAAAGAACATGTAATAGACTGTAGATATGCAAAAGGTAAAGCTCGTATACCACTAGTAACAAAAAGGATAATTAATAAAGAAATAAACAATATAAAAAGTAGAGACCCAATAAAATATGTACACCTTGGAGATACAAAGATATTAATAAAAGCATGTTTCAGAGAAGGAATAGATACACCAATAGAATTATATTTAGCAGATGATAGAATTATAAAACCTATAGAAAAAAGTATAATAATTGCCATAAAAGGAAATTTAATATACCAAAAATTTAAATTTATAATAAGTGTGAATTATTCAGTAGCAATAACAGATAAAAATATAGATAAATCATTAGTATTATATTGGAAAATATCAGGAATAGAACTAACCCAGGAAGTAAAATATTTACAGCAAGATGTAAAAATCTATATGTATTAACAAAACATAAAATAACGGGAAAAAATAAAATTAACAAAATACAAATAGAAAGTCCTTTCGAACAATTTATAAAAATAATTGATAATAATAATTATAGTTATAGAGACATAGATATAGAAGAAAATTTAGAAATAATAAATAATAGAATAAGTACAACAAAAAGAATAGCTTATGAAAAAACAGAATCATCAAGTTCATCAGAAAAGAACAAGTTATGAAACAAGTTCAACAACTAATTTAAACTAATATTATATAACAGGAACAATAAATGAAAAACAATATTTAATACTCTTAAATACAGTACAAGAAGAAAATTATATAGCAAGATATCTAATAAAAAATGAGGAAATAAAATCTGACAATAATATATGCCCAGATCTACCAAGAAGCTTAATAAATACTAAAAATATAGCAGAAAAAAAAATAACAATAGGAGTTAGAAAAAGAAAAATAGAATTTGAAATAAAGGAAGAAATGTAAAAAGCAGACATAATATTAGGAATAAAATGGCTAGAACAAGTAAAACCATATAATATAGAGCATACACAATTATCTATAACACATAACAGAGAGAAATTATTCTTAAGAAGAGCTTTAACATGATATGAAAATATATGTATTAATAAAGATAGTAGTAGAAGGGTATTGCAATAGATATTATACGTCTATGATAGATACAGGAGCAGAAGCTAATTTATGTAGATATAATTGTTTACCAAAAAGTAAACGAGATAAATTGAAAATGCCAATAATAGTTAAAGGATTTAATAACGAAGGAAACTTAATTACTTATAAAGCTAAGAATGTAAAAACACAAGTATGAGATAAAATATTAACAATAGAAGAAATCTATAATTATGAGCTAACATCAAAAGATATACTTTTAGGAATGTTGTTTTTAGATAAATTATACTCACATATAATAACTAGAACGGATTGGTGGTTTACAACACCATGTAAACAGAAAGTAAGAGCAAAAAGAGCTACTAATAAAATAAGAAAGAAAATTGATTGGATAGAAGGAAGTGAAAAAATTACACAAAAATTAGAAAATACAAAAAATATTGAAGATACAATAGAAGTAGTCGTATTTTCAATAAATAAAAAGGAAATAACTATATTTTCAATAAATAATATAGAAATAATTAAGAAAAAAATTAGAACAATTATATAGTGAAGATCCATAAAAAGGATGGAAAAAACATAAAACTACAATAAAAATTAAATTAATAGATAAAAATAGCATAATAACTCAATAACCATTAACATATAATTTTGACGATCTAAAAGAATTTAAAATGCATATAGATGAATTATTAGAAAAACAATATATACAAAAAAGCAATAGTAAACACAATAGTCCAACATTTATAGTAAATAAACATAGTGAACAAAAAAAGAGGAAAAAGTAGAATGGTTATTGATTATAGAAATTCAAATGCAAAAACTATGACATATAATTACCCAATACCAAATAAGATATTAAGAATAAGACAAATACAAGGTAGATATCAATATTTTATGGATAGTTATTTTAAACAATTACCTAATTGTATAGTATGTATAGATGATATACTATTATATACAAAAACCAAAGAAAAACATTTAAAATTATTAGAACAATTTACAGATATAATAGAAAAATCGGGAATAAGTTTAAGTAAAAAGAAAGCTGAAATTATGAAAAACCAGATAGAATTTACAGGAATACAAATAGATAAAAGTGGAGTAAAAATGCAACAACATATAGTACAAAAAATAATAAATTCGAAAGAAGAATTAGATACAAAAAAAATTACAATCATTTTTGGAATTAGTAAACCAAGTAAGGGAATATATACCAAAATTAGCAGAAAATCTAAAGCCTTTACAGAAAAAAATTAAAAAGGATGTAGAATATAATTATAACGAAGAAGATAAAAAATAAGTTCAGAAAATAAAAATACTTTGTAAAGAATTACCAAAATTACAATTTCTAGACGAAAATAGAAAATTTATATATATAGTAGAAGCAGATGCTAGTGAATGTAGTTACGGAGGAGTACTTAAATATAGGTACGAAAATGAAAAAATAGAACATCATTGTAGATATTATTCAGGAATGTTTAATGAAACAGAAATAAAATGAGTAATAAATAGAAAAGAATTATGTTCATTATATAAATGTTTATTAGCATTTGAGCCATATATTGTATATAACAAGTTTATTGTACGAATAGATAATACACAGGTACGTTGATGGCTAACAAAGAAAATACAAAATTCAGTTACAACAAAAGAGATTCGGAGACTAGTATTGAATATATTAAATTTTACATTTACAACTGAAATAATTAGTACTAACAAAAATGTTATTGCAGATTACATATCAAAACAAAGCTACACAGACTGATATAATAGAAGATGATGCTTTAGAAAAGATATTCAAAACCCTAACTACGCTTTCAATGAAAGTGGACAGTATGGGTAATGAAATAGAAAAGCTAAAGACTAATGAAGTTAAACTGAAGTCTGTAGCTACAAATCAGCTAGCTCAGCAGTGTGCAGAGCTATGTCGATCGGAAGACATTAAAATTCCAGAGCTAGAAGGAGACGTTGGGACACTCCGTAAAACCCATAACGTTTATCAATCTATAATTGCAGGTACAAGCAAAGGAGTTATTGGACAAAGATACTAGAATATAAACTTAAATAAGATATTTGAAAAACCATTTACACCAAAAATATAAAAAAACCTCTTGAACATACCCCCACAAATTACCACATATCGAGATAGTCTGAACTAAGATAAAAAAGTTTATAACTATTTCGCCCAAAAATACATAGAAAATATTGACCGAGTACAAACTTTTCTAAACCTTAACCCCAGAGCTTCAGATATCAAAGAACCCAACACAAACTATATAACCCAAAGATTACAAGGTCACAACAAGCTAATTGCATTATCCAAAACCAACCCAAGCTTAATAAAAACTTGTTTTGATTTGGATTATTAAATACCATATACACCCAAGATGGAAAAGAACTATCAGATATGGAATAATTACCAAAAATATTCAACACCTATAAAAGAGTAACCAAAGGAAATCTATTTTATATAAAGTGTTATACTGCACCAGCAAAGATATTATACGACGAGATAAAACCAGTTATACAAGTTGTAAAAATAGGATTAACCAGATATATGATTATACCAGAAGATATTGTGCAGCAGCCAGAGATACCCTGAATTGAGATACCTAATTTTTATGTAAACAAACGACTTATTGGACTAGCTACAATTATTCAAGAACTAGCAAACAATTATACTAATGGAAGCCGAATATGGAGCTATTAGTCAAGAGACCATCAGATGATTTATTCAAATTCAAAAGAACTACGACAAGAAGATATGGAAGATGTTAGACAATGGATAATGACATTACTTAACCCAGAAAAACAATCTACTGTAAGGGCAATTAAGAGAGGATTTATTTCAGACGAATTATTGACAAGATATTGCAAGATAATTGAACAGCAATATCCAGACCATCAATGTTTGAGATGAAATGGAGAAGATAATATTGTCCCAGATGTATAGCTAGAATAAAGATAAGCATGCCAGCTGGAAAGAAGATACTAAAGCAGAAGATACGATAGAGACAGTAACGAAGGAAAATCAACTATGGATAAAGAAAAGGAGACAAAAGTTATCAAAGTCATAAAATATATTAAAAAGACATATGACTTATAATTTTCAACATGTGAATTATTATAGCTTTTGATTTCTTTTACGTAAAAGACATTGTATAGTTAGGTTAGGTAGGTACCATTATTAGCCTACTATAGGCTTTTTGACTTTTTTTTTTGTAAGACTTTGTAAACGATTAGTCTTTTCTAGGAATAGCATGTAGATACATGTAAAGTTTTTAGGAACGTGTAAAACATTAGTATGAAAAACTATGTAAATCATCCATTATAAATGAAGGCATCGAAGACAGGAAGAAGTAAGCTTTCACGCGTTGAAGCAAAAAACTCTCTCTTGTTTACAACAAATAATTTGATTATTTAAAAAACAGGTATATTCCAATGGAAAAATTTATGGAGGAACAAAACTTAGAATTATCAAAACTATCAGAACAGGTATATTCATTTACTATTATGAATAGCTAAATTCATAAATTCCTAATAATCATAATATGATAAAATAAGTTCATGTTAGTTGCTTTATAGTAGAATTATTCGAAAAATAGCATGTTAAGAAGTTTATTAGCAAAGTAGAAAAAGAGAAAAATCTCTAAGAACTATGTCATTCTAAAGGTGAAATCGGTGAGGCAAGAAAGCCGTGATAGGGGAGTAACCAGAGTAGAGGCGCTGTTTAAGGGAAAAGTATCTGGATTACCATGCTAATAGTGACCGACGAACATGTTATTTAAGAATAATCTAGTATATAGTAATTTAAAATGATCATATTTTGTTATGTACATGATTGAAGAGAATATTTTGAAAATAACAATTTTATGAAAAATGGATAATTATTTATCTGACGAAATGGTAGATATATTTAAAATACTCATTTTATATGTACTTAGGAATATAGAAATAGTAGATATAAGAAAAATCATATTGGAAAAATATTTGATAGATATTTTATGACTAGAATTAGTTATATACCACACCTACCGAACTACTCTTATAAATAGTTACATACCAAACTCACACACTAACTATGATAAATTATGTATATTTAGAATCTTGAAAAATAGATATAAAATATATACAATTTCTTAGTGAAAATATAGAAAAATTAATGAGATTAAAACAAACAACTAAAAAATATTATAATAAAGTATTTAACCAATTTTAATTGATAGATAATCTTAAAATATTAATCTTATATATACTTAGAGATATAGAAAGTATAGATATTAAGAGAATAATATTAGAAAAAGTATTAGACTATGAAATTGAAACTATAAATTGGATAGAACAGTTATACCTGGATAATTACTCAGATGGAGATTATTCAGATTAAGAGATGTTAGAATATATTAGAAAAACTAAACAAAATCAAGATAATCTAAATGAAGAAATTAATTATAGAAACTGAATTAGAAAAATAATGGAGAATCTAAAAGAAAAATTAATATGGATAGAAGAAAACCTAGAAAATTTAGGAAAAAGTACATGTGATAGTTTATATAATTTAAAAATCTCGCTACGAGAAGAACAACAAAAGATAATAAATAGAATTGAAAATCTAGAATTAGATATACATTATAGTACAATTAGGATAAATTATTATACAGAAATTTGTAAATCTATAATTACTACAGGATAAAATGATAGACTATGAATATTTAAAATATTGGAGAGAAAATATGAAAGAAATAATATTATTAGAAAAACTTATGAAAGATAATCTAATTGGATATTTTGAAACAAAAGATATAAAATATTTAGAATACCTTCAAAATAATATAGAAGAATTACAAAAACTAAGGGAAAAAAACAAAGAATACTATATTAAAGCATTTAACCAATTACCATATAATCACCCCCCAAGATATGAATATCGATAAAACTAACATAAATAAACTCAAAATAAAAATAAAAATAAAAATATTTAGAGAAGTTAAGAAATATCCAGGCACAAATAAAAGTAGATCCATTGTATTTATAATGGGTCTATTTTACCACACAAGTTATCCGTATATGGACCTATTTATAATGGACCAATTTTACCACACAAGTTATCTGTATCCGCACCCCCTACAATTGGTGTGGATACGGATAACTTGTGTGGTAAAATAGGTCCATTATAAATAGGTCCATTATAAATACAATGTATCTATTTTATTTGTGCCTGAATATCTCTTAACTTCTCTAAATATTTTTATTTTGAGTTTATTTATGTTAGTTTATTCGATATTCATATCTTGGGGGTGATTATATGGTAATTGGTTAAATGCTTTACTATAGTATTCTTTATTTTTTTTCCCTTAGTTTTTGTAATTCTTCTATATTATTTTGAAGGTATTCTAAATATTCTATATCTTTTGTTTCAAAATATCCAATTAGATAATCTTTCATAAGTTTTTCTAATAATATTATTTCTTCCATATTTTCTCTCCAATATTTTAAATATTCATAGTCTATCATTTTATCCTGTAGTAATTGTAGATTTACAAATTTTTGTATAATAATTTATCCTAATTGTACTTAATGTATATCTAATTCTAGATTTTCAATGCTATTTATTATCCTGTGTTGTTCTTCTCATAGCGAGTTTTTCAAATTATATAAACTATCACATGTACTTTTTCCTAAATTTTCTAGGGTTTCTTCTATCCATATAAATTTTTCTTTTAGATTCTCCATTATTTTTCCAATTCGGTTTCTATAATTAATTTCTTCATTTAGATTATCTTGATTTTCTCTAGTTTTTTCTAATATATTCTAACATCTCTTAATCTGAATAATATCCATCTGGGTAATTATCCAGGTATAACTGTTCTATCCAATTTATAGTTTCAATTTCATAGTCTAATACTTTTTCTAATATTATTCTCTTAATATCTATAATTTCTATATCTCTAAGTATATATAAGATTAATATTTTAAGATTATCTATCATTTAAAATTGGTTAAATACTTTATTATATTATTTTTTAGTTGTTTGTTTTAATCTCATTAATTCTTCTATATTTTCACTAAGAAATTGTATATATTTTATATATTTTTTCCAAGATTCTAAATATACATAATTTATCATAGTTAGTGTGTGGGTTTGGTATGTAAGTATTTATAAGAGTAGTTCGGTAGGTGTGGTATATAATTAATTCTAGTCATAAAATATCTATCAAATATTTTTTTCCAATATGATTTTTCTTATATCTACTATTTCTATATCCTTAAATACATATAAAACGAGTATTTTAAATTTATCTACCATTTTGTCAAATAAATAATTATCCATTTTTCATAAAATTGTTATTTTCAAAATATTCCTTTCAATCATGCACATAACAAAATATGATCACTTTAGATTTCTATATTCTAGATTATTCTTAAATAACATGTTCGCCGGTCACTATTAGCATGGTAATCGAGACACTTTCCCTTAAACAATGCCTCTACTCTGGTTACTCCCCTATCACGACTTTCTTGCCTCACCGGTTTCACCTTTAGGATGACATAGTTCTTAGAGATTTTTCTCCTTTTCCACTTTGCTAATATACTTCTTAACATGCTATTTTTCGAATAATTCTACTATAAAGCAACTAACATGAACTTATTTTATCATATTATGATTGTTAGGAATTTATGAATTTAGCTATTTATAATAGTAAATGAATATACCTGTTCTGGTAGTTTTGATAATTCTAAGCTTTGTTCCTCCATAGATTTTTCCATTGGAATATACTTATTTTTTAAATAATCAAATTATTTGTTGTAGACAAGAGAGAGTTTTTTGCTTCAACGCATGAAGGCTTACTTCTTTCTGCCTTCGATGCCTTAATCTATAATGGATGATTTACATAGTTTTTCGTACTAATGTTTTACACGTTCCTAAAAATGTTACATGTATCGACATGTTATTCCTAGAAAAGACTAATTTTTTACAAAGTCTTACAAACTTAAAAAGGTCAAAAAGCCTATAGTAGGCTAATAATGGTACCTACCTAACCTAACTATACAATGTCTTTTACGTAAAAGAAATCAAAAGCTATAATAATTCATATGTTGAAAATTATAAGTCATATGTCCTTTTCATATCTTTTATGACTTTGAAAAGTTTTGTCTCCTTTTCTTTATTCGTAGTTGATTTTCCTTCGTTGCTGTCTCTATCGTATCTACTGTTTTTTTATCTTCTTTCCAGTTGGCATGCTTATCTTTATTCTAGCTGTACATCTGGGACAATATTATCTTCTCCATTACATCTCGAACATTAATGGTCTGGATATTTGTGTCCAATTATCTTGTAATATCCTGTCAATAATCCATCTGAAATAAATCCTCTCTTAATTGTCCTTGCAGTAGATTATTTTTCTGGGTTAAGTAATGTCATTATCCATTGTCTAACATCTTCCATATCTTCTTGTCGTAGTTCTTTTTAATTTGAATAAATCATCTGATGGTCACTTGAATAATAGCTCCATATTCGATTTCCACTGGTATAATTGTTTGCTAGTTCTTGAATAATTGTAGCTAGTCCAATAAGTCGTTTGTTTGCATAAAAATTAGGTATCTCGATTCAGGGTATCTCTGGCTGCTGCACAATATCTTCTGGTATAATCCTATCTCTGGTTAATCCTATTTTTACAACTTGTATAACAGATTTTATCTCATCGTATAATATCTCTGCTGGTGCAGTATAACACTTTATATAAAATAAATTTCCTTTGGTTACTCTTTTATAGGTGTTGAATATTTTTTGTAATTATTCCATATTTGATAGTTCTTCTCCATCTTGGGTGTATATAGTATTTAATAATCCATAATCAAAATAAATTTTTATTAAGCTTGGGTTAGTTTTGGGTAATGCAATTAGCTTGTTGTGACCTTGTAATCTTTGGGTTATATAGTTTGTGTTGGGTTCTCTGATATATATATAGCTCTAGGTTAAGGTTTAGAAAAGTTTGTACTCGATAGATATTTTCTTTGTATTTTTGGGCTATATAGTTATAAACTTTTTAATCTTGGTTCAGACTATCTCGATATGTGGAAATTTGTGGGGGTATGTTCAAGAGGTCTTTTTGTATTTTGGTGTAAATGGTTTTTCAAATGTCTTATTTAAGTTCATATTCTGGTATCTTTGTCCAATAACTCCTTTGCTTGTACCTTCAATTGTAGATTGATAAATGTTATGGGTTTTACGGAGTGTCCCAACGCCTCCTTCTAGCTCTGAAATTTAATGTCTTCCGATCGACATAGCTCTACACACTGCTAAGCTAGCTGATTTGTAGCTACAGACTTCAATTTAATTTCATTAGTCTTTAGCTTTTCTATTTCATTACCCATACTGTCCACTTTCATTGAAAGCGTAGTTAGGGTTTTGGATATCTTTTCTAAAGCATCATCTTCTATTATATCATTCTGTGTAGCTTTGTCTTGATATGTAATCTGCAATAACGTTTTTGTTTGTACTAATTACTTCTATTGTAAATGTAAAATTTAATATATTCAATACTAGTCTCCGAATCTCTTTTGTTGTAACTGAATTTTGCATTTTCTTTGTTAGCCACCAATGTACCTGTGTATTATCTGTTCGTACAATAAACTTGTTATATACAATATATGGCTCAAATGCTAATAAACATTTATATAATGAACATAATTCTTTTCTATTTATTTCCCATTTTATTTCTATTTCATTAAACGTTCCTGAATAATATCTACAATGATGTTCTATTTTTTCATTTTCGTGCCTATATTTAAGTACTCCTCCATAACTACATTCACTAGCATCTTCTTCTACTATATATATAAATTTTCTATTTTTGTCTGAAAATTGTAATTTTGGAAATTCTTTACAAAGTGTTTTTATTTTCTGAACTTATTTTTTATCTTCTTCGTTATAATCATATTCTACATCCTTTTTTAATTTTTTCTGTAAAGGCTTTAGATTTTTTGCTAATTTTGGTATATATTCCCTTACTTGGTTTACTTATCCCAAAAATGATTGTAATTTCTTTTTTGTATCTAATTCTTCTTTCGAATTTATTATTTTTTGTATTATATGTTGTTGCATTTTTACTCCACTTTCATCTATTTGTATTCCTATAAAATCTATCTGGTTTTTCATATTTTCAGCTTTCTTTTCACTTAAACTTATTTTCGATTTTTCTATTATATCTGTAAATTGTTTTTAATAATTTTAAATGTTCTTCTTTGTTTTTGTATATAATAGTATATCATCTATATATAGTATACAATTAGGTAATTTTTTAAAATAACTATCCATAAAATATTGATATCTACCTGGTGCATTTTTATATCCAAATGATAGTACATTCCATTCATAAAATCCTTGTGGTACCGTAAATGCGGTTAATTCCTTAGATTCTTCTTCTAACTTTAAATGGTAAAATCCTGATTTACAATCAAATTTCCTAAAGTAATTATATCCTTGTATTTGTCTTATTTTTAATATCTTATTTGGTATTGGGTTATTATATGTCATAGTTTTTGTATTTGTATTTCTATAATCAATAACCATTCTACTTTTTCCTTTTTTTTGTTCACTATGTTTATTTACTATAAATGCTGGACTATTGTGTTTACTATTAATTTTTTGCATATATTGTTTTTCTAATAATTCATCTATATGCATTTTAAATTCTTTTAGATCGTCAAAATTATATGTTAATGGTTTTTGAGTTATTATGCTATTTTTATCTATTAATTCAATTTTTATTGTAGTTTTATGTTTTTTCCATCCTTTTAATGGATCTTCACTATATAATTGTTCTAATTTTTTCTTAATTTTGAAAATATAGTTATTTCCTTTTTATTTATTGAAAATACGACTAGTTCTATTGTATCTTCAGTATTTTTTATATTTTCTAATTTTTGTGTAATTTTTTCACTTCCTTCTATCCAATCAGTTTTCTTTCTTATTTTATTAGTAACTCTTTTTGCTCTTACTTTTTGTTAACATGGTGTTGTAAACCACCAATCCGTTCTAGTTATTATATGTGGGTATAATTTATCTAAAAATGGCATTCCTAAAAGTATATCTTTTGATGTTAGCTCATAATTATAGATTTCTTCTATTGTTAATATTTTATCCTATACTTGTGTTTTTACATTCTTAGCTTTATAAGTAATTAAGCTTCCTTCGATATTAAATTCTTTAACTATTATTGGTGTTTTCAATTTATCCCATTTACTTTTTGGTAAACAATTATATCTATATAAATTAGCTTCTGCTCTTGTATCTATCATAAGCGTATAATATCTACTGCAATTCCCTTCTACTACTATCTTCTTTTATACATATAATTTTATATCATGTTAAATTTCTTCTAAAGAATAATTTCTCTCTGTTATGTGTTATAGATAATTGTGTATGCTCTATATTATATGGTTTTACTTGTTCTAGCCATTTTATTCCTAATATTATGTCTGCTTTTTGCATTTATTCCTTTATTTCAAATTCTATTTTTATTTTTCTAACTCCTATTGTTAGTTTTTTTACTGCTATATTTTTAGTGTTTATTAAGCTTCTTGATAGATCTGGGCATATACTATTGTCAGATTTTATTTCCTCATTTTTTATTAGATATCTTGCTATATAATATTCTTCTTATCCTTTATTTAAGAGTATTAAATATTCTTTTTCATGTACTGTTCCTGTTATGTAATATTGGTTTAAATTAGTTGTTGAACTTGTTTCATAACTTGTTCTTTTTTATGAACTTGATGATTCTGGTTTTTCATAAGCTTTTCTTTTTGTTGTACTTATTCTATCATTTATTATTTCTAAATTTTATTCTATATCTATGTCTCTATAACTATAATCATTATTATCAATTGTTTTAACAAATTGTTCAAAAGGACTTTCTATTTGTATTTTGTTAATTTTATTTTTTCCCATTATTTTATGTTTTGTTGTTAATACATATAGATTTTTACATCTTGCTGAAATATTTTACTTCCTGGGGTTAGTTCTATTCCTGATATTTTCCAATATAATACTAATGATTTATCTATATTTTTATCTGTTGTCGCTACTAAATAATTCACACTTATTATAAATTTAAATTTTTGGTATATTAAATTTCCTTTTATGGCAATTATTATACTTTTTTCTATAGGTTTTATAATTCCATCATCTGCTAAATATAATTCTATTGGTGTATCTATTCCTTCTTTAAAACATGCTTTTATTAATATCTCTATACCTCCAAGGTGTACATATTTTATTGGGTCTCTACTTTTTATATCGTTTATTTCTTTATTAATTATCCTTTTTGTTACTAGTGGTATACTAGCTTTACCTTTTGCATATCTACAGTCTATTACGTGTTCTTTTTGGCTTACTACATAGTATTCTTCTTTTCTTCTACTAAATATGTTTTTTATTGTTGGTATTTTAAATATTTTTTCTACACTTAAATCTAATTCTTTTCCTTTTATGTCATCAAATATATGACTACCAAATATTATTTTTTGATATGTTCCTTCTTCATTTAAATATTCTTCCTTTGTTATTATTTTTATATCTTCTTCAGTTATTTGGTTTATTCTTATATCTTCTTCAGTCATTTAATTCATCTAATTCACTATCTATTTCATTATCTGTTTCATTCTCTGAAATTTCATATATACTATCTTCACTTTCTAATTCATAATCTATATAATCTATCTGCATATATTCTGTATTTTCTATTTTTATTTCTGATATTTGTTTATTTTTTGGGGTTTTAGGTAATTTACAATCTCTAGCTAAATGTCTTAATTTTCCGCAATTATAACAAGTACATTCTTTTATAGATTTCTTTTTCCTATATGGTCTTTTATGTTTATAATTTTTTACATAATATCTTTTTCTTGGTTTCTTATATTTATATTTTGATTTTTTGTATTTCTTACATTTCTTATGTCTTTTTCTTTTCTTATAATATCTTTCTTCGCATCCAAATTGAGGTGATATTTTATCTTTGCAACATGCTAAATTTCTTATTAATATTTTTTCCATTTTTATTTCTTTTCTATATTTTTCACATAGGTTTTTATACCATTGTTGTAAAAATTTTATTCTTGCTCCTAGAGTATCTACTATTTTTGCTTCATCCCAACTTTTTATTATTTTTGAACTAAATGGTTCTGGTAATTTACTAAAATATAATTTTCTTATTTCTTTACTTTCTTCTGTATTATATGTTCCTTTATAATAATATTCTTTAAATGCACAAGTATATTCATCTATGTAACACATATTATATATTGCTAATTTTAACATTAAATTCCTATTTGTATCTTTCTCTTCATTTTGTTCTTCTTCTATTGTTGTCATGCTGCTAAATTCGTCTATTATAGTTATTTCATATTATTTTAATAATTCTATAGGTGTTAATTTAGTTGTAGTTGTTGATGATGTTTCTTCTGTAGGTTTGTCAGTTCTTAACAACCTTTTACTATTTTCAGTTAGAATAGAAAAAGAAAAAGTTATGGTAAGAATAGAAAAAGAAAATGAAGAAATAGATAGAAAAAAGGAAATAGAAAACATAAAACAACAAACTACAAAAGAAATACGAAAAATAGAAGAAACTAAAAATAGTATGATTGCTGAATTAGAAAAAGAACTACAAATGCTAAAAGATTTGTATGAAAAAAGACAGAAAGAAAAAAAACAAAAAGATATAGAACAAAAATTATTAAACTAAATAAATCAATTTAAAGAAAAATTAGAAATAAACACAATAGATATTGAAGAAACAGATAATTATGATTCAGAAGATAGTGAAACATATACAGAGATCTTAACAAATACAAAAAATTTAGAAATCGATGAAAAACAAGAAGTAATTAATGAAGAAAACTTAGAAAATAGAAACACAAAAATAAATACTCTTGATAAGAAAGAAGATGAAATATAATACCTAGAACATCAGAAATAAGAAACCTACATATTATAAAAATAAGTTTAAAAGATATAATCTAAAAGATGAATATGACAACTGGACACCAAAACAAATAGTTAATAAAAATTATAACATTTTAGACTTAGATTGTGTAATAGATACAGAAAAAATAATACAATTATGGATAGGATATATGGCAAAATAATTATTAGATAATAATATAAACATAACAGATGCACCAGAATATATAGAAAGAACACTAATAGGAACAGTGAAATTATGGTTTTCCAATTTAACTGAAAATAGCAAGAAGGTATTAAGAACTGATAAACCTACAGAAGGAACATCATCAACAACTACAACTAAATTAACACCTATAGAATTATTAAAAAAATATGAAATAGATATAAAAGACGAATTTAGCAGCATGACAACAACAGAAGAAGAACAAAACGAAGAGAAAGATACAAATAGGAATTTAATGTTAAAATTAGCAATATGTAATATGTGTTATATAGATGAGCATACTTGCGCATTTAAAGAATATTATCATAAAAGAACATATAATACAGAAGAAAGTAAATAAATAAGAAAATTATATTTTAATAAATTACCAGAACCATTCAGTTCAAAAATAATAAAAAGTTGGGATGAAGCAAAAATAGTAGATACTTTAGGAGCAAGAATAAAATTTTTACAACAATGGTATAGAAACCTATGTGAAAAATATAGACAAGAAATAAAAATGGAAAAAACATTAATAAGAAATTTAGCATGTTGCAAAGATAAAATAACACCTCAATTTGGATGCGAAGAAAGATATTATAAGAAAAGAAAAAGACATAAGAAATAAAAGAAATAAAAGAAATACAAAATATCAAATATAAATATAAGAAACCAAGAAAAAGATATTATGTAAAAAATTATAAACATAAAAGACCATATAGGAAAATGAAATCTATAAAAGAATGTACTTGTTATAATTGCGAAAAATTAGGACATATAGCTAAAGATTGTAAATTACCTAAAAACCCAAAAAATAAACAAATATCATAAATAAAAATAGAAAATACAGAATATATGCAGATAGATTTTATAGATTACGAATTAGAAAGTGAAGATAGTATATATGAAATTTCAGAGAATGAAACAGATAATGAAATAGATAGTGAATTAGATGAATTAAATGACTGAAGAAGATATAAGAATAAACCAAATAACTGAAGAAGATATAAAAATAATAACAAAAGAAGAATATTTAAATGAAGAAGGAACAAATCAAAAAATAATGTTTGATAGTCATATATTTGATGAAATAAAAGGAAAAGAATTATATTTATGTGTAGAAAAAGTATTTAAAATACCAATAATAAAAAACATATTTAGTAGAGGAAAAGAAGAATACTACGTAGTAAGCCTAAAAGAACATATAATAGACTGTAGATATGCAAAAGGTAAAGCTAGTATACCACTAGTACTAAAAAAGATAATTAATAAAGAAATAAAAGATATAAAAAGTAGAGACCCAATAAAATATGTACACCTTGGAGGTACAGAGATATTAATAAAAGCATGTTTCAGAGAAGGAATAGATACACCAATAGAATTATACCTAGCAGATGATAGAATTATAAAACCTATAGAAAAAAGTATAATAACTGTCATAAAAGAAAATTTAATATACCAATAATATAAATTTATAATAAGTGTGAATTATTCAGTAGCAATAACAGATAAAAATATAGATAAATCATTAGTATTATATTGGAAAATATCAAGAATAGAACTAACCCCAAGAAGTGAAATATTTACAGCAAGATGTAAAAATCTATATGTATTAACAACAAAACATAAAATAACGGAAAAAAATAAAATTAACAAAATACAAATAGAAAGTCCTTTCGAACAATTTGTAAAAATAATTGATAATAATGATTATAGTCATAGAGACATAGATATAGGAGAAAATTTAGAAATAATAAATGATAGAATAAGCACAACAAAAAGAATAGCTTATGAAAAACCAGAATCATTAAGTTCATCAAAAAGAACATGTTATGAAACAAGTTCAACAACTAATTTAAACCAATATTACATAACAGGAACAATAAATGAAAAAGAATATTTAATACTCTTAAATACAGGACAAGAAGAAAATTATATAGCAAGATATCTAATAAAAAATGAGGAAACAAAATTTGACAATAATATATGCCCAGATCTACCAAGAAGCTTAATAAACACTGAAAATATAGTAGAAAAAAATAACAATAGGAGTTGGAAAAATAAAAATAGAATTTGAAATAAAGGAAGAAATACAAAAAACAGACATAATATTAGGAATAAAATGGCTAGAACAAGTAAAACCATATAATATAGAGCATACACAATTATCTACAACATATAATAGAGAGAAATTATTCTTAAGAAGAGCTTTAACATGATATGAAAATATATGTATTAATGAAGATAGTAGTAGAAGGGTATTACAGTAGATATTATACGTCTATGATAGATACAGGAGCAGAGGCTAATTTATGTAGATATAATTGTTTACCAAAATGTAAATGGGTTCAATTAAAGACACCAATAATAGTTAAAGGATTTAATAACGAAGGAAGATTAATTACTTACAAAGCTAAGAATGTAAAAACACAAGTATGGGATAAAATATTAACAATAGAAGAAATCTATAATTATGAGCTAACATCAAAATATATATTTTTAGGAATGCCGTTTTTAGATAAATTATACCCACACATAATAACTAGAACGGATTGGTGGTTTACAACACCATGTAAACAGAAAGTAAGAGCAAAAAGAGTTACTAATAAAATAAGAAAGAAAACTGATTGGATAAAAAGAAGTGCAAAAATTACACAAAAATTAGAAAATATAAAAAATACTGAAGACACAATAGAATTGGTCGTATTTTCAATAAATAAAAAGGAAATAACTATATTTTCAATAAGTAAGATAGAAATAATTAAGAAAAAATTAGAACAATTATATAGTGAAGATCCATTAAAAGGATGGAAAAAACATAAAACCAATATATAAAAATTGAATTAATAGATAAAAATAGCATAATAACTCAAAAATCATTAACATATAATTTTGACGATTTAAAAGAATTTAAAATGCACATAGAAGAATTATTAGAAAAACAATTCATACAAAAAAGTAATAGTAAACATAATAGCCCAGCATTTATAGTAAATAAACATAGTGAACAAAAAAAAGGAAAAAGTAGAATGGTTATTGATTATAAAAATTTAAATGCAAAAACTATGACATATAATTATCCAATACCAAATAAGATATTAAAAATAAGACAAATACAAGGATATAATTACTTTAGTTAATTTGATTGTAAATTAGGATTTTACCATTTAAAGTTACAAGAAGAATCTAAGAAATTAACCGCATTTACGGTACCACAAGGATTTTATGAATGGAATGTACTACCATTTGGATATAAAAATGCACCAGGTAGATATCAACATTTTATGGATAGTTATTTTAAAAAATTGCCTAATTGTATAGTATATATAGATGATAGACTATTATATACAAAGACCAAAGAAGAACATTTAAAATTATTAGAACAATTTACAAATATAATAAAAAAATTGGGAATAAGGTTAAGTGAAAAGAAAGCTGAAATTATGAATAATCAGATAGAATTTTAAGGAATACAAATAGATAAAAGTGGAGTAAAAATGCAACATCATATAGTACAAAAAATAATAAATTCAAAAGAGAATTAGATACAAAAAAGAAATTACAATCATTTTTGGGATTAGTAAACCAAGTAAGAGAGTATATACCAAAATTAGCAGAAAATCTAAAGCCTTTACAAAAAAAATTAAAAAAGGATGTAGAATATAATTATAACGAAGAAGATAAAAACAAGTCCAGAAAATAAAAACACTTTGTAAAGAATTATCAAAATTACAATTTCCAGACGAAAATAGAAAATTTATATATATAGTAGAAGCAGATGCTAGTGAATGTAGTTATGGAGGAGTACTTAAATATAGATACGAAGAAGAAAAATTAGAACACCATTGTAGATACTACTCAGTTACGTTTAATGAAACAGAAATAAAATGGGAAATAAATAGAAAAGAATTATGCTCATTATATAAATGTTTATTATCAGTTGAGCCATAAATTATATATAACAAGTTTATTGTACGAACAGATAATACACAGGTACGTTGGTGGCTAACAAAGAAAATACAAAATTCAGTTACAACAAAAGAGATTCGGAGACTAGTCTTGAGTATATTAAATTTCACATTTATAATTGAAGTAATTAGTACTAACAAAAATGTTATTGCAGATTAAATATCAAGACAAAGCTACACAGACTGATATAATAGAAGAGGATACTCTAGAAAAGATATTCAACACCCAAACTACGCTTTCAATGAAAGTGGACAGTATGGGTAATGAAATAGAAAAGCTAAAGACTAATGAAGTTAAACTGAAGTTTGAACCTACAAATCAGCTAACTCAGCAGTGTGCAGAGCTATGTCAATCGGAAGACATTAAAATTCCAGAGCTAGAAGGAGACGTTGGGATACTACATAAAACCCATAACGTTTATCAATCTACTTCTGCAGGTACAAGCAAAGGAGTTAGGAAAAACACAAATATGAACCTAAACAGGCTATTTGATAAACCATTTATTCCAAATACTCCAAAAGATCCTATGTTCATACCCCCACAAATTACCACATACCGAGATACTTTATACCAAGACAAAAAAAACCTACAACTATACAACCCGAACATACATAGAAAATATTTACAAAATACAAACCTTCTTAAATACCAACCCAGAGCTATAAACATCCAAGAACCACATACGAATTACATAACCCAAAAGCTAACCGGATACAATAAGCTAATTGGTTTTCCCACAGCCAAACCAAGTCTAGTTAAAATCTGTTACGAATATGGACTACTTAGTACCATATATACCCAAGACGGAAATGAAATATCCAATATACTAGAAATATATAATTCATTTAACATTTTTAAAAGAATAACCAAAGGTAACCTATTTTTTAAAAAATTTTACACGGCACCAGCAGAGATATTGTATGATGAAGTTAAATCACCTATACAAGTTGTAAAAATAGGAATGACTGGAGATATGATTATACCAGAAGATATTATTCCACAACCAGAAATACCTAGAATTGAGATACCAATTTTTTATGCAAATAAGAGAATTATCGGACTATCCATAATTCTTCAAGAGTTAGCAAACACTTATCGCAATAGAAATCCCATATGGAGTTATTATTCAAGAGGTAATATAATAGTATACTCAAATTCAAAGGAACTACAAGAAGCATTTATGGAAGACGTTAGGCAATGGATCTTGACTTTACTCAATCCAGAGAAAAAACCTATCGCAAGAGCCATTAGAGAAAAAGATATTTCGAAAGAATTATTAACCAGATATTGCAAGTTAATTGGACATAAATATCCAGACCATCAATGTTCAAAATGTAATGGAGAAGATAATATTGTCCCAAAAGTTCAACTGGAATAGTAGAAGATAAAAGCGACAGTTGGAAGATGCAAGATATGAAGCAATAATGGAGATACCGAGCAATAAAAAGAATATAACTACGGATAAAGAAAGAAGACAAAGAAAGTAATTCAAGGAGAAAAAGAAATATGGAAGATTTAAAATAGCTAGATAGCTTTACGTAAATATCATGTAACTAGCCTTAGGCTTTTTGACTTTTCTTAGTCTTTTATGGCAAGTAGTGCCATTATTAGACTTTTGGCAAGTAGTGTCATTATTAGATTTTTGGCAAGTAGTGCCATTATTAGATTAGACATTAGCTTTAGAAATTTGTAGAAACATTTTTCTTACTTTGGTAAAGTAGCTGACAGATGTAAAGAAAAACGGTGTAAGCATTTTCATAATATAAATAAACGAGCACTTGCTCAGATGAAGGTAAGCCTTCATACATTGAAGCAAAAAAAAATTCTCTTGTCCACAACAAAAATTTTTGCTTATTTATTAAAAAACAGGTATATTTTAATGGAAAAATCTATGGAGGAACAAAGCTTAGAATTATCAAAACTACCAGAACAGGTATATTCATTTACTATTATGAATAGCTAAATTCATAAATTCCTAACAATCATGATATGATAAAATAAGTTCATGTTAGTTGCTTTATAGTAGAATTATTCAAAAAATAGCATGTTAAGAAGTTTATTAGCAAAGTGGAAAAGGAGAAAAATCCCTAAGAACTATGCCATCCTAAAGGTGAAACCGGTGAGGCAAGACAACCGTGATAGGGGAGTAACCAAAGTAGAGGTGCTGTTTAAGGGAAAAGTATCCAGATTACCATGCTAATAGTGACCGAAGAATATGTTATTTAAGAATAATCTAGTATATAGCAATCTAAAGTGATCATATTTTGTTATGTGCATGATTGAAGGAAATATTTTGAAAATAGCAATTTTATAAAAAATGGATAATTATTTATATGAAGAAATGGTAGATAAATTTAAAATACTCGTTTTATATGTACTTAAGGATATAGAAATAGTAGATATAAGAAAAATCATATTGGAAAAAATATTTGATAGATATTTTATGACTAGAATTAATTATATACCACATCTACCGAACTACTCTTATAAATACTTATATACCAAACCCACACACTAACTATGATAAATTATGTATATTTAGAATCTTGGAAAATAGATATAAAATATATACAATTTCTTAGTGAAAATATAGAAGAATTAATGATATTAAAACAAACAACTAAAAAATATTATAATAAAATATTTAGCCAATTTTAAATGATAGATAATCTTAAAATCTTAATCTTATATATACTTAGAGATATAGAAATTATAGATATTAAGAGAATAATATTAGAAAAAGTATTAGACTATGAAATTGAAACTATAAATTGGATAGAACAGTTATACCTGGATAATTACTCAGATGAATATTATTCAGATTAAGAGATGTTAGAATATATTAGAAAAACTAGAGAAAATCAAGATAATCTAAATGAAGAAATTAATTATAGAAACCAAATTAGAAAAATAATGGAGAATCTAAAAGAAAAAATAATATGGATAGAAGAAACCCTAAATTATTTAGGAAAAAGTACATGTGATAGTTTATATAATTTATAAAACTCGCTACGAGAAGAACAACACAAGATAATAAATAGCATTGAAAATCTAGAATTAGATATACATTACAGTACAATTAGGATAAATTATTATACAGAAATCTGTAACTCTGCAATTACTACAGGATAAAATGATAGACTATGAATATTTAAAATATTGGAGAGAAAATATGGAAGAAATAATATTATTAGAAAAACTTATGAAAGATAATCTAATTGGATATTTTGAAACAAAAGATATAGAATATTTAGAATACCTTCAAAATAATATAGAAGAATTACAAAAATTAAGGGAAAAAAATAAAGAATGCTATAGTAAAGTATTTAACCAATTTCCATATAATCACCCCTCAAGATATGAGTATTGATAAAACTAACATAAATAAACTCAAAATAAAAATATATAGAGAAGTTAAGAAATATCCACGCACAAATATAAATAGATCTATTCTACCTATAATAGATCTATTTATATCTATTTATTACACAAGTTATCCGCACCCCCTACAATTGACAAGTTATCCGCATTTATCCGCACCCCCTACAATTGGAAAACCATAATTTCACTATTCCTATTAGTGTTCTTTCTATATATTCTGGTGCATCTGTTATATTTATATTATTATCTAATTGTTGTTTTATCATATATCTTATCCATAATTGTATTGTTTTTTCTGTATCTGTTACACAATCTAAGTCTAAAAAGTTATAATTTTTATTAACTATTTGTTTTGGTGTCCATTTGTCATATTCATCCTTTAGATTATATCTTTTAAACTTATACTTATAATATGTAGGTTTTCTTATTTCTGATGTTCTAGGTATTATATTTTCATCTTATTTTTTATCAAGAGTATTTATTTCCGTGTTTCTATTTTCTAAGTTTTCTTCATTAATTACTTCTTGTTTTTCATTGATTTCTAAATTTTTTGTGTTTGTTAAGATTTCTGTATATGTTTCACTATCTTCTGAGTCATAATTATCTGTTTCTTCAATATCTATTGTATTTATTTCTAATTTTTCTTTAAATTGATTTATCTTATATATAAATTCTTCTTTGTTCATTTTTTATTTAATTGTTAATAGATCATGTTGGTATGTATATTCTAGACTATCTATTGTTGATTCTAAATTTGTTATTTCTTCTTTTTGTGCATTTATTGAGTTTTTACTAACTCCGACAATTATGTTATATTGTAATCTTTCTATCCTTATTTTTGATTCTTTACATTTTTTAGATATTATTTGCTTTAATTCTTTATATTTTGGTAATTTTTGAATGTTATTCATCTAAATAATATTTTGGGGAATATCTAAATCTAGTTTTATCAAATAAGTCATAATTAATAAATTAATCAAATAATAAATTAATCAAATAAATCCAATTATATACTACTTCCGTAACTTTAAACAACATAGGCTCTGATACCAATTGTAAGGGGTGCGGATAACTTGTGTGGTAAAATAGATCTATTATAAATACAAATACAATGGATCTATTTTTATTTGTGCGTGGATATTTCTTAACTTCTCTAAATATTTTTATTTTTATTTTGAGTTTATTTATGTTAGTTTTATCGATATTCATATCTTGGGGGGTGATTATATCGTAATTGGTTAAATGATTTACTATAGTAATCTTTATTTTTTTCTCTTAGTTTTTGTAATTCTTGTATATTATTTTGAAGGTATTCTAAATATTCTATATCTTTTGTTTCAAAATATCCAATTAGATTGTCTTTCATAAGTTTTTCTAATAAAATTATTTCTTCCATATTTTCTCTCCAATAGTTTAAATATTCATAGTCTATCATTTTATCCTGTAGTAATTGTAGATTTACAAATTTATGTATAATAATTTATCCTAATTGTACTGTAATGTATATCTAATTCTAGATTTTCAATGCTATTTATTATCTTGTGTTGTTCTACTCGTAGCGAGTTTTTTAAATTATATAAACTATCACATGTACTTCTTCCAAAATTTTCTAGGGTTTCTTCTATCCATATTAATTTTTCTTTTAGATTCTCCATTATTTTTCTAATTCGATTACTATAATTAATTTTTTCATTTAGATTATCTTGATTTTCTCTAGTTTTTCTAATATATTCTAACATCTCTTAATCTAAATAATATCCATCTGGGTAATTATCCAGGTATAACTGTTCTATCCAATTTATAGTTTCAATTTCATAGTCTAATACTTTTTCTAATATTATTCTCTTAATATCTATAATTTCTATATCTCTAAGTATATATAAGATTAATATTTTAAGATTATCTATCATTTAAAATTGGTTAAATACTTTATTATAATATTTTTTAGTTGTTTGTTTTAATCTCATTAATTCTTCTATATTTTCACTAAGAAATTGTATATATTTTATATCTATTTTCCAAGATTCTAAAAATACATAATTTATCATAGTTAGTGTGTGGGTTTGGTATGTAAGTATTTATAAGAGTAGTTCGGTAGGTGTGGTATATAATTAATTCTAGTCATAAAATATCTATCAAATATTTTTTCCAATATGATTTTTCTTATATCTAGTATTTCTATATCCTTAAGTACATATAAAACGAGTATCTTATATTTATCTACCATTTCATCAGATAAATAATTATTCATTTTTCATAAAATTTCTATTTTCAAAATATTCCCTTCAATCATGCACATAACAAAATATTATCATTTTAGATTACTATATACTAGATTATTCTTAAATAACATGTTCGTCGGTCACTATTAGCATGGTAATCCAGATACTTTTCTCTTAAACAACGCCTCTACTCTGGTTACTCCCCTATCACGTCTTTCTTGCCTCACCGGTTTCACCTTTAGGATGACATATTTTTTAGAGATTTTTCTCCTTTTCTACTTTGCTAATAAACTTCTTAACATGCTATTTTTCGAATAATTCTACTATAAAGCAACTAACATGAACTTATTTTATCATATTATGATTGTTAGGAATTTATGAATTTAGCTATTAATAATAGTAAATGAATATACCTGTTCTGGTAGTTTTGATAATTCTAAGCTTTGTTCCTCTATTGATTTTTCCATTGGAATATACCTGTTTTTTAAATAATCAAATTATTTGTTGTAGACAAGAGAGAGTTTTTTGCTGCAACGCATGAAAACTTACTTCTTTCTGCCTTCGATGCCTTCATTTATAATGGATGATTTACATAGTTTTTCGTACTAATGTTTTACACGTTCCTAAAAACTTTACATGTATCTACATGCTATTCCTAGAAAAGATTAATATTTTACAAAGTCTTACAAATATAAAAAAGTCAAAAAGCCTATAGTAAGCTAATAATGGTACCTACCTAACCTAACTATACAATGTCTTTTACGTAAAAGAAATCAAAAGCTATAATAATTCATATGTTGAAAATTATAAGTCATATGTCCTTTTCATATCTTTTATGACTTTGATAAGTTTTGTCTTCTTTTCTTTATCCGTAGTTGATTTTCATTCGTTGCTGTCTCTATCGCATCTACTGCTTTTTTATCTTCTTTCCAGCTGACATGCTTATCTTTATTCTAGATGTACATCTGGGACAATATTATCTTCTCCATTACATCTCGAACATTGATGGTCTGGATATTTGTGTCCAATTATCTTGCAATATCTTATCAATAATTCGTCTTAAATAAATCCTCTCTTAATTTCCCTTGCAGTAGATTATTTTTTTGGGTTAAGTAATGTCATTATCCATTGTCTAACATTTTTCATATCTGCTTGTCGTAGTTCTTTTGAATTTGAATAAATCATCTGATGGTCTCTTGAATAATAGCTCCATATTCGGTTTCCATTGGTATAATTGTTTGCTAGTTCTTGAATAATTGTACCTAGTCCAAAAAGTTGTTTGTTTGCATAAAAATTAGGTATCTCGATTCTGGGTATCTCTGGATGCTGCACAATATCTTCTGGTATAATCATATCTCTGGTTAATCCTATTTTTACAACTTGTATAACTGGTTTTATCTCGTCGTATAATATCTCTGCTGGTGCAGTATAACACTTTATATAAAATAGATTTCCTTTGGTTACTCTTTTATAGGTGTTGAATATTTTTTGTAATTCTTCCATAGCTGATAGTTCTTCTCCATCTTGGGTGTATATGGTATTTAATAATCCATAATCAAAACAAGTTTTTATTAAGCTTGAGTTGGTTTTGGGTAATGCAATTAGCTTGTTGTGACCTTGTAATCTTTGGGTTATATAGTTTGTGTTGGGTTCTTTGATATCTGTTGCTTTGGGGTTAAGGTTTAGAAAAGTTTGTATTCGGTAATATTTTCTATGTATTTTTGGGTTGTATAGTTATAAACTTTATTATCTTAGTTTAGACTATCTCGATATGTGGTAATTTGTGGGGTATGTTTAGGAGGTCTTTTTGTATTTTTGGTGTAAATGGTTTTTCAAATGTCTTATTTAAGTTCATATTCTGGTATCTTTGTCCAATAACTCCTTTGCTTCTACCTGCAATTGTAGATTGATAAACGCTATGGGTTTTACGGAGTGTCCCAACGTCACCTTCTAGCTCTGTAATTTTAATGTCTTCCGATCGACATAGCTCTGCACACTGCTGAGTTAGCTGATTAGTAGCTACAGACTTCAGTTTATGTTCATTAGTCTTTAGCTTTTCTATTTCATTACCCATACTGTCCACTTTCATTGAAAGCTTAGTTAGGGTTTTGAATATCTTTTCTAAAGAATCATCTTCTATTATATTAGTCTGTGTAGCTTTGTCTTGATATGTAATCTGCAATAACGTTTTTGTTAGTACTAATTACTTCAATTGTAAATGTAAAATTTAATATATTCAGTACTAGTCTCCGAATCTCTCTTGTTGTAACTGAACTTTGTATTTTCTTTGTTAGCCACCAACGTACCTGTGTATTATCTGTTCGTGCAATAAACTTGTTATATACAATATATGGCTCAAATGCTAATAAATATTTATATAATGAACATAATTCTTTTCTGTTTATTTCCCATTTTATTTCTGTTTCATTAAACGTTCCTGAATAATATCTACAATCATGTTCTATTTTTTCATTTTCATACCTATATTTAAGTACTCCTCCATAACTACGTTCACTAGCATCTGCTTCTACTATATATATAAATTTTCTATTTTCGTCTGGGAATTGTAATTTTGATAATTCTTTATAAAGTGTTTTTATTTTCTGGACTTGTTTTTTATCTTCTTCGTTACAATTATATTCTACATCCTTTTTAATTTTTTTCTGTAAAGGATTTAGATTTTCTGCTAATTTTGGTATATATTCCCTTACTTAGTTTGCTAATCCCAAAAATGATTGTAATTTCTTTTTTGTATCTAATTCTTCTTTTGAATTTATTATTTTTTGTACTCTATGTTGTTGCATTTTTACTCCACTTTTATCTATTTGTATTCCTAAAACTTCTATATGTTTTTTCATAATTTCAGCTTTCTTTGAACTTAAACTTATTTCCGATTTTTCTATTATATCCGTAAATTGTTCTAATAATTTTAAATGTTCTTCTTTGGTTTTTGTATATAATAGTATATCATCTACATATACTATACAATTAGGTAATAGTTTAAAATAACAATCCATAAAATATTGATATCTACCTGGTGCATTTTTATATCCAAATGGTAGTACATTCCATTCATAAAATCTTTGTGGTACCGTAAATGTGGTTAATTCCTTAGATTCTTTTTCTAACTTTAAATGGTAAAATCTCGATATACAATCAAATTTACTAAAGTAATTATATCCTTGTATTTGTCTTATTTTTAATATCTTATTTGGTATTGGGTAATTATATGTCATAGTTTTTGCATTTAGATTTCTATAATCAATAATCATTCTACTTTTTCCTTTTTTTTGTTCACTATGTTTATTTACTATAAATGCTGGACTATTGTGTTTACTATTACTTTTTTGTATATATTATTTTTCTAATAATACATCTATATGCATTTTAAATTCTTTTAAATCGTCAAAATTATATGTTAATGGTTTTTGAGTTATTATGCTATTTTTATCTTTTAATTCAATTTTTATCGTAGTTTTATATTTTTTTCATCCTTTTAACGGATCTTCACTATATAATTGTTCTAATTTTTTCTTAATTATTTCTATCTTATGTATTGAAAATATAGTTATTTTCTTTTTTATTTATTGAAAATACGACTAGTTCTATTGTATCTTCAGTATTTTTTATATTTTCTAATTTTCACTTCCTTCTATCCAATCAGTTTTCTTTCTTATTTTATTAGTAACTCTTTTTGCTCTTACTTTCTGTTTACATGGTGTTGTAAACCATCAATCCGTTCTTGTTATTATATGTGGGTATAATTTATCTAAAAACGGCATTCCTAAAAGTATATCTTTTGATGTTAGCTTATAATTATAGATTTCTTTTATTTTTAATATTTTATCCCATACTTGTGTTTTAACATTCTTAGCTTTTTAAGTTATTAATCTTCCTTCGTTATTAAATCCTTTAACTATTATTGGTGTTTTTAATTTATCCCATTTACTTTTTGGTAAACAATTATATCTACATAAATTAGGTTCTTCTCCTGTATCTATCATAGGCATATAATATCTACTGTAATACACTTCTACTACTATCTTTATTAATACATATATTTTCAAATTATGTTAAAGCTCTTTTTAAGAATAATTTCTCTCTGTTATATGTTATAGATAATTGTGTATGCTCTATATTATATGGTTTTACTTGTTCTAGCCATTTTATTCCTAATATTATGTCTGTTTTTTGCATTTCTTCCTTTATTTCAAATTCTATTTTTATTTTTCTAACTCCTATTGTTATTTTTTTTCTGCTATATTTTTAGTGTTTATTAAGCTTTTTGTTGGATCTGGGCATATATTATTGTCAGATTTTATTTTCTCATTTTTTACTAGATATCTTGCTATATAATATTCTTCTTATCATGTATTTAAGAGTATTAAATATTCTTTTTTCATTTATTGTTCCTGTTATGTAATATTGGTTTAAATTAGTTGTTAAACTTGTTTCATAACTTGTTCTTTTTGATGAACTTGATGATTCTGGTATTTCATAAGCTATTCTTTTTGTTGTACTTATTCTATCATTTATTATTTCTAAATTTTCATCTATATCTATGTCTCTATAAATATAATCATTATTATCAATTATTTTTACAAATTGTTCGAAAGGACTTTCTATTTGTATTTTGTTAATTTTATTTTTTTCAGTTATTTTATGTTTTGTTGTTAATACATATAGATTTTTACATCTTGCTGTAAATATTTTACTTCCTGGGGTTAGTTCTATTCCTGATATTTTCCAATATAATACTAATGATTTATCTATATTTTTATCTGTTATTGCTACTGAATAATTCGCACTTATTATAAATTAAAATTTTTGGTATATTAAATTTCCTTTTATGGCACTTATTATACTTTTTTCTATAGGTTTTATAATTCTATCATCTGCTAGGTATAATTCTATTTGTGTATCTATTCCTTCTCTAAAACATGCTTTTATTAATATCTCTGTTCCTCCAAGGTGTACATATTTTATTGAGTCTTTACTTTTTTATATCGTTTATTTCTTTATTAATTATTCTTTTTGTTACTAGTGGTACACTAGCTCTTTCTTTTACATATCTACAATCTATTACATGTTCTTTTTGACTTACTACGTAGTATTCCTTTTTTCTTCTACTAAATATGTTTTTTATTGTTGGTATTATAAATATTTTTTCTACACTTAAATCTAATTCTTTTCCTTTTGTTTCATCAAATATATGACTATCAAATATTATTTTTTGATCTGTTCCTTCTTCATTTAAATATTCTTCCTTTGTTATTATTTTTATATCTTCTTCAGTTATTTGGTTTATTCTTATATCTTCTTCAGTCATTTAATTCATCTAATTCACTATTTATTTCATTATCTGTTTCATTCTCTGAAATTTTATATATATTATCTTCACTTTCTAATTCGTAATCTATATAATCTATCTGCATATATTCTGCATTTTTTATTTTTATTTCTGATATTTGTTTATTTTTTGGGTTCTTAGGTAATTTACAATCTCTTGCTAAATGTCCTAATTTTTCGCAATTATAACAAGTACATTCTTTTATAGATTTCTTTTTCCTATATGGTCTTTTATGTTTATAATTTTTTTGCATAATATCTTTTTCTTGGTTTCTTATATTTATATTTTGATTTTTTGTATTTCTTATATTACTTATGTTTTTTTCTTTTCTTATAATATCTTTCTTCGCATCCAAATTGAGGTGCTATTTTATCATTGCAACATGCTAAATTTCTTATTAATGCTTTTTTTATTTTTATTTCTTCTCTATATTTTTCACATAGGTTTCTATACCATTGTTGTAAAAATTTTATTCTTGCTCCTAGAGTATCTACTATTTTTGCTTCATCCCAACTTTTTATTATTTTTGAACTAAATGGTTCAGGTAATTTATTAAAATATAATTTTCTTATTTCTTTACTTACTTCTGTATTATATGTTCCTTTATAATAATATTCTTTAAATGCGCAAGTATATTCATCTATGTAACAGATATAACATATTGCTAATTTTAACATTAAATTCCTATTTGTATCTTTCTCTTCATTTTGTTCTTCTTCTGTTGTTGTCATGCTGCTAAATTCGTCTTTTATAGCTATTTCATATGTTTTTAATAATTCTATAGGTGTTAATTTAGTTGTAGTTGTTGATGATGTTTCGTCTGTAGGTTTGTCAGTTCTTAATACCCTTTTACTATTTTCAGTTAAATTTGAAAATCATAATATCACTGTTCCTATTAGTGTTCTTTCGATATATTCTGGTGCATCTGTTACATTTATATTATTATCTAATAATTTTTTTGTCGTATATTCTATCCATAATTATATTATTTTTTCTGTATCTATTACACAATCTAAGTCTAAAAAGTTATAATTTAATTAACTATTTGTTTTGGTGTCCATTTGTCATATTCATCCTTTTGATTATATCTTTTAAACTTATTCTTATAATATGTAGTTTTTTTTATTTCTGATGTTCTAGGTATTATATTTTCATCTTCTTTTTTATCAAGAGTATTTATTTCTGTGTTTCTATTTTCTAAGTTTTCTTCATTAATTACTTCTTGTTTTTCATTGATTTCTAAATTTTTTGTGTTTGTTAAGATTTCTGTATATGTTTCACTATCTTCTGAATCATAATTATCTGTTTCTTCAATATCTATTGTATTTATTTCTAATTTTTCTTTAAATTGATTTATCTCATTTAATAATTTTTGTTCTTTATTTTTTTTTTCTTTTTCTTTCTGTCTTTTTTCATACGAATCTTTTAGCATTTGTAGATCTTTCTAATTCAGCAATCCTACTATTTTTAGTTTCTTCTATTTTTCGTATTTCTTCTGTAGTTTGTTGTTTTATTTTTTCTATTTCTTTTTTTTCTATCTATTTCTTCATTTTCTTTTTCTATTCTTACCATAGCTGTCAATTTATCTTCTAATTTTAATTCTTCTTTTTCTAACATTAAATATAAATGTTCACCTATTTTCTTATACCCTCTTCCTAGATTAGAAAAGACTATTTTTATTTTTAATCCTTCATGGTTTTCATATATTTTTTCATCTATTATAAATTCTGCTTTGTTCATTTTTATTTAATTGTTAATAGATCATGTTGGTATGTATATTCTAGACTATCTATTGTTGATTCTAACTTTGATATTTCTTCTTTTTGTGCATTTATTGAGTTTTTACTAACTACGACAGTTATGTTATATTGTAGTCTTTCTATCCTTATTTTTAATTCTTTACGTTTTTCAGATATTATTTACTTTAATTTTTTATATTTTGGTAATTTTTGTACGTTATTCATCTAAATAATATTTTGGGGGAATATCTAAATCTAGTTTTATCAAATAAGTCATAATTAATAAATTAATCAAATAATAAATTTATCAAATAAATCCAATTATATACTACTTCCGTAATTTTGAACAACATTGGCTCTGATACCAATTGTAGGGGGTGCGGATAACTTGTGTGGTAAAATACATCTATTAAGGGAGGGCCTGTGGGAAATTCCTGATATCTGTATACATTGCTCAACCTCGAGTCCCATGTAAGCAGGAGTATAAGAGGTGCCCAGAATTTAACCGGGACTAAAATAATATATTTTTCCTTTTGAAACTCACTGTATAGGTAAAATGTCTTCACGTTTTATTTTAAAGTCAATATTAGTAAGTGGAAATCATCACAATTTTTTTTATAAAGAATAATAGTATAGAAAATTAGTGAAAAGGAGTAGAAAGTATTGGGGAAAATAAATGTCAACGGTGTAGAAAGTAGTAGAGAAATACAATGACAAACGTGTACAAACGTGTTACAAATCTTCTAAAGATCCCCGAAATCTATAATCAAAGGTGTGGAAAGTAGTATGAGAAATACAATGATGAACTTGTTACAAATTCTCTAAAGATCCCAGAAATCTATAATAAAGCTGGTACATTTTAGTCCAAAAAAAGCTCTCAATCGACTGGTTAGGGTAGTACAACTTCCCAATTTTATTTTAGAAGTCAAAATTAATATGTTTCCCTAGAATTGTACCACAATGAATGCATGTGCACGATTGAATATGTGCATGCCATCACCAATTTATAAATAGTAGGGCATAAATGTACAAGTCAATACAAATAGGTAACACTGCCCTTCAGATCAAGGTAAAACTAACATGTTGTCCAATTCGATCGTATCCATGGCCTCAATCCCACTGACATACAATACAGATTAACACGAGGGTAGACAAGAAATTAATATAACCTTCTCGAGGAATACTTGTCTCATCGCGAGATACTACTCCAAACCTATTCTAAGGATCCTTACCCTAAACCGAATACCATATCAAGCATACAAGTATCCCTAACTTGATCCTAATCATATGGCATTAATGTCTCCCAAATTACACCTTACAATTGAAGTATAACGCAGCCACTATATCAATTATATCCAACTAGTTTGTGGTCAATTTCATAGGTAATATACTTAGTACCTAGGTCAATGCAGTTATATAAACTCTTAGTTAGTTATTTTCAGAGAGGGAATTTTGAATAAATGGTAACATTTTGCAGTTTGGAATAACAAGTAACAAAATATTGTGTCTTTAATCAATGAATGTGAACCTAAATAAGATTGTGTTCTTCATGACTTGATAACTCTATAAGTATGTAGTACTAGTGATCTATCATAGTGCTTAAGATGTGAAATCAGTAAGTTAAGTTTACCTAAATGGTTGGTCTCATATTTAGATGAATATCACTCACTAAGTTTGTACGTCTAAGTGTATGCTTTACTAACCCTTACCACTGGCCTCAAATTAACTATTCCCAAACAAGGCTTAACATATTACATAATGGTTGGTAGCTTCATGTCACGACTTGATTCATGAGTCATGATGGCACCTACTAAAACTCACCAGTAGGTAAGCCAACACCATAACCCGGAGCTATGATAATGGGTTACTTCGGTAGAAAAGCCCAACCGGGACTAATTACATGAAAACAATTATAATCAACAATGTTCCACAAAAAGAAGACGGTCAAAATATGGATACCAATCCCACGACCTGCTAATATCAGTACACGAGAATCTATGTTGGATAATAGAAAATACAACTCATAAGTATAAAATAGTCAATACATTTTTCTCGAATACAAAAATCTGAACAAGGATAGAGAGAAACGAACGACTCGAAACTCCAAGAGCTCACCCTATCTCTGGAAGATCAACACTGCACGAACTCAACTTAGCGGCAGTAACTAATACTCGGGTCTGCACCAAAAAGGTACAGAAGTATAGTATGAGTACCAAAACAACGGGTACTCAGTAGGACTCATCGGCCGACTGAGCTAAATTATGACATAAAGATGGTATAAAGCAAGATAATATCTCTACGTCAAGATACATAATCAAAACCGAATCATATTCATAATCACGATATGAAATAAATGATCAACTAGAACAATAATACGACATCTTAAATCAATACATGCCAATATCATCATATATAATGGGTAATCTAATCGGAAGCATAAAGTGACATTAAAAAAATTACAACCGTATAAATACAAAGCTAATGCACAGACATCCATTAGAGAATAAAGTAAAAGAACTCACCACGGCGTCCCATACCACTGGGGAGTACATCCAAAAGATCATAAAGTAAAGAACCCATCACGACGTCCTAAACCACTGAAGAGTGCGTCAAAGATCAATTCACCAACATATATAGATATATAACCAAATTCTCATTATCCATAGTTCCCATTTTTCACACCAATGGTCATCTTCCAAAATTCATAATCCTAATCAATTACTGCCATTAAATAACATATACCAAAGTACTCATAACTATAATCATATCACCATTTAGAAATCTATCTCCTCGATATACTTGATCTACACACTAAAATTAAGTAACCAATACTCATTATTAACTAATAATACGCTAGTCATCAAAGGTACTCTAGTTATTAGCCTAACTGATTCTTTACATAAACCTTATTCATGGGATAGTGACTCCCTTATTCCCTAATTAACTAACATCCAACATCTAGTCGAGATTCACTAGTAGGCCATAGGCGCATTTAAACAATACCCATTTTTAATCATCATAATAGCCCTATTCACCATCTAAAAAAGGCCACTAGTTCTCATTATACTCTTATATCTAACCATTAACCTCTTTTAGTATCTAGCATCATTAATATACAAATCCTCAATCAATGGCTAGTCTACATCATAACATAGTCATTGATGTCATTAATCATCACCCATACTAACTTATCATCGCCATTAGCCATGTAATAACTACAATTTCAAGTTACTACATTTAAACTAAAAAAGGTTCACTAACTAGAATTCTAGACTTAAAGCCATCAAACAAGATAGTCACTTAGTGGTCAACTAGTCACCACACAACTAACTTAAATAAACAATAAACCTTAATCAATTCATTTATCTAATACTATCTAATCTTACTAGGAGAATCCTCAAATGCTACACAATATCCCGATTACCAACTTGTACTGGTTTATTATCCGGCATATACTACTTCTACTCACTATTCAATTCTAGCAAGAACTACACCGCTTAACAAGTGACTACTATCGAAGAATTATACCCGACATCCCAAGAATAACATCATCTCTTCAAAGCACATACGAATGTAAACACATAAAGACATAATCACAGCTAAACATATATACACATGTTTGCCTATGTAACATCAACATATCCTTCGGACTTATCGGACATCATCATATCATCAATATATACTTCGGACTTATCGGACATCATCGTAACATGAACATATCCTCCAAACTTACCAAGCATTATCATAACGTTAGTATATTCTTCAGACTTATCGGGCATTATCACAACATCAATATATTCTCCAGATTTATCGGGCATCATCACAACATCAATATATCCTTCGTACTTACCGGGCATCATCACAACATCAATTTATCCTTCAAACTTATCGGGAATCATCACAACATCAATATATCCTCCGGAATCACTAGGCATCATCATTACATCAATATATATATATATATATATATATATATATATATATATATATATATGAGTCAATCCAATCAATAATAAATGCAAGCCCCACAAGGGATAGAGTGAAAGAGAAGTAAGGAAAGACATGACATCTTATCTCATCATTCATTCTCAACACAATATATCACAAGGAGCATAAACAAGTATATTCATATGATATGAACATTCAATACTTTACCAGTCTTAGAATAATCATTAGTATTTCCAATACAAGTCATAGTTACACCTTCTAGAGCCCATCATTATTAGCGTGATTCGCATTATTAGCACAAAAGAATTCTTAGCATCACATTAGTTTCACAATAATTGAACATAATATGAGTAATAACAATATCCAAGGCTCATATTGTAATTTAGTCTATGAAGTAAGTGATAGCATAGACATGTGTTCAATTTATCAGACAATTCATTGCTATCCATGCATTACCAATAATCTAGCAACCAATCATGCACATCATTGATAATACAAACATCATGAATAAGCCATTTATCGGGATTAACCATCTATAACCAATGGAATATTCTAAGAGTTTAACAAGTATCTAGGTCGCTAATGAAACTACATAGTCCAAACTTAAGGCCGGTCAAGTTCCACTTCTAATAACCAATTCCTCTTCAAGTATAACTTCTACCACGACTAAGCTAATCTATATAAGTCATGTCTTAGAGGTTGGTCATTCCACACTAGTTATATGGTATAATTCTTCCTCAAGTAATACTCTTAATTAGTCCAAATCTACTAGGGAAATTTCCACAACTATGCACAACTAAGGTCAAATTACTAATAATATGAGTGACAAGGTCACTGCTGTCTAACAAGAGAAACAATAGCGTTCTTATGATATCCATGAGATAACAAGTCCAACTAACCAAGGTTCTAGGATATAAGTCAAGTATCACACTTTATGAGTTCAATATCCTAAGTGGCTCAACTAATCTCAAACACTACCATCTACCACTTCAACACCTAAAACCCCACCCAATCTTATCAAGATATCAAAGTTATACTATAATAAAGCTCAATCTAATAATAAGTAAGCCTAACCTACCTCGAATCCAAATATAGCTCACGAACCAACAACCTTTTCTTCCCTTTCCTCAAAGCTTCTTCAACGAACCAAGCTATCAAAAACACAATCTATGCATTATTATGAGAATATCAATACCCTTATTGCACCATTGTGCGTTGGGTCTAAAACGACACCAAAACCCCCCAGTGGGCCTCACTTATAAAATGAGTTTTCGAGATCAGCCCATTGTTCAAATACCATTAGGGAGTTATATACCTCAAGAACTTGGTGCGAATAAATCACATTTAGGCTAAAATCAAGCATCAAGCCATTTTGGATTTTGGGTCAAATAATCCAAAATTTAACACTATAAATAAAGGATTCATACATTAGATTATATGTTAATCATAAATATGCAAGTTATCAAGATCCCAATCAACACCCAAGACTCAATTTGGGTACTACACACACTATTAGGGTTTATAGAACCCAAGGCAAGAAAGAAGCGGCCAATTCTCGACCAAAAAAGGGATTTTAAATACCCCTTTCTCGGCCCTTAGTTCAGGTGATCGCGAACATACAAGCCCCAATTGAGGCATCACAATTGCAATATAGCCCCTATGATTATGGTACCTTTGCTTCACCAGATGAAAACTAAAACTTGGAATAAATTCCATATTTCGACCAATGCCTCGGGATGCATCCTGAATACAATATGAGCAAATGAAATATACAACCACACTGATTTCAACATTTTGAACACGTTGGCAAAGTTAGATTTTCCATCCGAGGTCATTTTGACAAAATATAGGCCCCACACCTGAATTTTCAATTTATTAACTTTTCAACCAATAGGTCAAAATGAAATCAGGTATAGCGAGAATCGAACCAAAGGTCTACCCAACCTAAAATTGATATTCTAGAGCTACTGGTGCAGTCAAAATTTGCATTTGATGTCACTTTACTGAAGTTTTTTCTTGATGGATATTTGAAACCAACGAAGACTTCTAATTAGGGAAATGGTTCTAAAAACTAAATGGACTACCCGAAAACCAAACTATCAGCTCCAACAAGTCATAAATAACTTGGGGCAGCTATGGAAAAGATCTAATAGAAAAAACAAATGGAATCACGAGAAATGACTTGAAGGGTCATTACAACATCTACTACTAAGGAACTTTCTTCCCTGAAAGTTAAAGATGGAGAAAATACCTAAAATCTCATATAGGCGAGGATACTGGGACCACATATCGCTCTTAATCTCCTAAGTAGCCTCCTCCACTGGGCGGTGCTTCTATTGAACATTAACTACAAGAATATCTCTTGTACGCAGGTGCCTCATATCACTGGCTAAAATAAGCACAGGTTCCTCCACAAAGGTCAACTGCTCATCTAACTGGACTAGTCCCACCTAAGCACATGAGACAAATCAGGAATATACTTCCGCAATATAGAGACATGAAATATGAACAACAACAAATCTGGAAGCAAGGATAACTCATATGCCACCTCTCCCACTGTGAGGTGAATCTCAAAAGGACCAATATATCGAGGGGTGAACTTAGAATTCCTTCCAAACCTCATCACACTCCTAATAGGCAAAACAAGAAACATACTATCACCAACTCCGAATCTTAAAGAACAGACCCTATGGTTGGCATAGTCCTTCTGGCTACTCTAGACTTCTATCATAGTATCGTGAATTACCTTGACTATATCCAATGAGTCTTGAAGCAAATCCATACCTCGAGGTATCACCTCAGAGGTATCAAACCATCCTATAGGATAACGTAATCTCCTACCATACAAATCCTCATAAGGCGCCATCTCAATACTCGAATGATAACTGTTGTTGTATGCAAACTCTGCTAATGCCAAGTGTTGATCCCAATTTCCTACAAAATCCATAACACAGGTTTGAAGAATATCTTCAAGCACCTAAAGGGTCTGCTCAGATTGACCATCTATCTAAGGGTGAAAAGCTGTACTTAAATCCACTCGAGTACCTAACTCCTCCTGGAATGCTCTAAAAAATCATGAAGTAAATACAGAACCATAGTCTGATATGATCAAAATGGGTATTCTATGCAAACAAACTATCTCTCACACATTAATGTGGGCTAATCTTTCAACACTGAAATTCATTTGAATAGGAAATAAATATGGCAACTTGTTCAATTGATCCACAATAGCCCAAATACCATCAAGACCATGAGAAGTACCAAGCAAACTACTAATGATGTCCATAGTATTCTGTTCCCATTTCCACTCGAGAATGGACAATCTATGAGCCAATCCTTCTAGACACTGATGCTCAGCCTTAACCAGCTTACAACATAGGCAACGAGCTACAAAGTCTACCATATCTCTCTTCATACCATCCCACCAGTAATGCTACCTCAAATTTCTTTACATCTTATCTGTACCGAGATGAATAGAATATCTAGAGATGTGAGCTTCACGAAGAATCGCCAGAATCATATCATCAAGCCGAGAGTACAATATGACCCTGAAATCTCAAAATACCCTAAAAAATCAATGATATTCCTCCCAGACTCACCACTCACCACCTGGTTACGGAGGAAGCACAACTTGCTATCCTCTTACTGAGGATCACGAATCTGCTTGAATAGTGAGAACCTCGCCTCCACACAATCCAAAATCCTCGCAGGATTTGAAATATCAAGGTAAACCTTTAAATTGGCTAAGGACCGAATGCCCCATGCCTTAGGACTCTGCGAAACCGATATACATGCCAAGCTACCCATACTCATTACCTTGCAACTCAAGGCATCATCTACCATATTTTTGTTTCTCGGATGATACGAGATGGAAATATCATAGTCCTTTACCAACTCTATCCATCTACGCTGGTGATCATTAAGCTCTCGCTGGGTCATAAGATACTAAAGGCTGTAGTGATCCATGAAAATCTCATAATGCACTCAATACAAATAATGCCTCCAAATCTTGAGTGCGAAAACTATCGCCACCAACTCCAAATCCTGAGTAGGGTAGTTTACATTCATGCACTCTAAGCTTTCTATAATAATAAGAAATGACTCAACCCTGATGCATTAAAACACAACCAAGTCCAATAACCAAAGCATCACAAAACACTCTGAATCCCTTACCCTCAACAGGAAAAACTAATACTTAGGCTGAAGTAAGACAATCCTTGATCCTTCTAAAGCTCATTGAACACTCTCAATCTAGTGGAATGGGACTTTCTTTCGAATCAATCTAGTCATAGGGTATCAAATGGTAGTAAAACTCTCAATAAAGTGCCTGCAATAACCAGCCAAGCCAATGGAACTGCAAACCTCAGTCGGAGACGTAGGCCTAGCCCAATCATGAATCACCAAAATCTTATCTGGGTCTACCATAATAGTGGTTTTAGATACCATATGACCAAGGAATGACACTGACTTAAGCCAAAAAACAAACTTAGAGAACTTGGAAAAAAATAGATGATCTTGTAAGGTCTAATGCACTATCTTCAAATACTGCGCATGCTTTTCACTACTCCTCTAATACACAAGAATGTCATCAATGAACACAATAACGAAGGACTCTATATAAGGTCAGAGCACATGGCTCATCAAATTCATAAAATTGGCTGGGGAATTAGATAGCTCAAAAGATATCACCAAGAATCATAATGACCATAGCGGGTCTTGAAAACTATCTTTGGTATATCCTCAGCCCAAATCCTTAGCTGATAATAACCAGACCTCAAATCAATATTAGTAAACACGTGCGCACCCTAAAGTTGGTCGAACAAATCATCAATGAGAGGCATATGATAATGGTTCTTCATCGTCTCCTTATTAAGCTACCAATAATCAATACACAAATACATAGACCTATCTTTTCTCTTCACAAATAGAATAAAAGCTCCTCATGGGGACTTTCAGTCTAATAAAACCCTTACGAAAAAAATCCTGAAGCTAAGAATTTAGCTTCTTAAGCTCAGTAGGAGCCATATGGTAAGGTGCCATAGAAATAGGTCAGGTGTCAGGCTCATGGTTAATAGCAAACTCAATCTCACGGTTAGGGGAAATACTAGGCAGGTCGGTATGGAACACATTAGGAAACTCACAAATAATAGGAGCACAGTTAAGTGACAAACTCTCTACACGAGTATCACACATATATTTGAGATAAGACTCGGAAACTCTCGATATAAGTCTACTAGCAAAAACATAAGAAATAATCCTCATTGGCTCACGACTCACCAATCTCGAGACGTCACATAGTGCTTAGGGTCACAAGTGACCCCAAGCTAACCCTTCTACTGGCATAACTCCTAAGCAACTAAATAAAATGCTTAAATATGTATAAAATCAGTGAGAACATAAAACTTTTCTGAACTTGATCATACAAAACTGGATTTACAAGATTACAACTCTGATTTACAAATTAAAACTGAAACTAAATACATCAACTTCTACAGACTATCTATGAAGCCTCTACTAGTACTGAATTTAGATATCCGGGTCATGACTCCAAACTATACAAACTCAATACGACTGAATAAAGAAAATACAATACTTCTCGAACAATATAACTGACTTAATCCCTTGAATCAAAAGGACTCATCACCTGCTGACTGGAAGCTTCGAACTGACTGAATCTGAATGTGCATACTGAGTCTTGTACCTTTATTATGAGAAAATGTAGCACATAGATGTATATGTGGATCATTACTTTGGGAATGTACTGAGTATATGGTGGTGCAATGCATTAAGTAAACAATATTTCACTATCATCATAGTTTATAAAATTATGCATGCTGACATAAATGACTCACATAGCTTGGATAATATCTAAAATATAAATGTCATAAATCATGAATAATGAAATAGTTAGTATAAATCTCTTGAGTCATTTTATTTCATTCTAAATCTGCATTCTTTCTTTGTTCTCAAACTTGTAGTATGGATAATGTCTTAAAACAACATCTTTCAAAACATACACTTTAATCTCATGAAAACTAGGAACTTCTTTGGAAACTTAAAGATTTTCACACTTGAGAACCTTAGAAATCTTGGACTCATAGCTTTCAAAATACATATACTTTTATCTTAATTAGAGTGGGGGACTACTTTGGGAGTTTCTTCTAACCGTCATAAACTATGTGAGATACATGGAGTCCAAAGTCTTACCTACGTTGGGAAAAGTTGTTCTATCCTTGTCATTGGATAGAACATTAATTGTAGTGATCACTATCTTAACCCATTTGGGATAAATCAGAAACCTACGGGGGCACATAGTTCTAGGGAATGAGACCTCAGAATCAAGCCCAACTCAGTGCTAAATACTACTCCCTTACTTAGCTTAGAACTTAAGAAAATCCACCATAAAAAACATTTCAACAATATGTGATGGGAGCCAAACTGCATCCCTTTTATCTCAAAATTAAGGATGTGGATTTCTTTCTTAACTTAGGATAAAAACTCACTTCTTTCTTGAAATCTTGATAGACTTATCATGAATAAGCTTTAAAGTCTCAATAACATAGAAATATATGTACTCTTCTTGAAATACTTTAAAAAGTATCAATAAGTCATTCTCAAAGACTCACAATTTCACAATAAGGCTCAATTCACGACAATAAATCTTGGAAATTCTTGAAAATATGATATCAATATAGGAATATGCAATTTATGTCATGAACTCTCAATTTATACCATAATTAAATAAGATAATCATGCAATTCAAGACTTGAACAATTCCATAATCTCATAAACTTGAAATATAGCAAAATAATATAAATTCATTCTTGAAAATATGAAATTCTTTAAGAAAACAAAAATTTTTTGGCACGAGAACGAAAGAGTGTGCTTGTTCAAAACCCACTTACCTTAAACTTGGAGATTTTGGATGACTTCAAAATTTTTGGAAGGTTATTCACGAATTATTGGGTGTCCCTCGTAGCCCTCTTAATAGGGAATTCAAATATGCAAGAATTATTGAATTCTCACGGTTGAATCTCTAGATAATTGGGTTTTTATGTTGAGATCCTAACCTTGTGGTTGAAGGTGTGCAGAGAATTTTGAGATGTTTAACTAAAGAGAAATAGAAGAAAATACGTTCTCTGAGGGTTATAAGTCGTGGGAAGTGTAGGAAAAAGACCAAAATACCCTTACAAAAACGTCATTAAATTGCTGTAAAAAATAGCTGACGACATTCGTGACAAGTCGTCAGACTTGTGACAAGTTTTCATGAAATGTCGTCACAAAAGAGTGGATTTTATTATTTTCGGCTTAAGGTTGACGACATTTTGTGACAAGCCGTCAAACTTGTGACAAGTCGTTACAAAATGTCATCACAAAATGTTGGATTTTGAGACTTTCTGCTTATGGTGACGACATTTTGTGACAAGCCGTCAGGCTTGTGACAAGTCGTCACCAAATGTCGTCACGAAATTTCCAGGCTGATACGCTGGAGTAAAATGGGCATAACTCTTTGCTCCTATAATGGATTTTGGAAAAATTGGTATCGTTGGAAAGATAATTAAAATATATATATTTTGGTGGGCCATGAGCTCAGAAATTCATAGTATAACGAGAGATATGCTCATTTGAAGTTGACCATACCAATATCCATCTCAAGAATGCAATCGGCAAGGAATGTTTTGATTCGTCTAATATCTAGGACACTTTTGAGGTCCTAATACTCATCAAGCTAGATCATGTAGATACCAAATCACTAAATTTATTTCTGACAAGATTGAAACGAGGTTCTACTATTAGTTTAAATTCTTGAGGTATTACAATATCTCCCCCTTGAAAACATTCATCCTCGAATGTCACTAGTTAAGTTGGGAATGCTAAGAAACTGAGGATGCACAGTTGGAATAGTTCTCTGAATTGAATCTATGTCATTCTAAACTTTGGCATACTTTGATGAATGCATATACTAATGATGAGAATAGATATCTAACTAAATCTTTGCTTAGAGAGGAGCTGAATGACGGAAGGATGTTACCTTCGTATGAATCTAAGATAACTTTCCCTTTTTACTTATTTACGAAGTGCTGACTCATAATGAGAGTTTAGACTTTGCTTGATGTGATCATGGAGCGATCTTACTTATAGACTGGGAGGTGATAGTTTATGCAGGCACAAATCATGAGGAAATAAGGCTAAGATAACACAATGGGTATCACAGTGTCTGAGCTGGAATACTTGGAAAACGAAGATCATTCGGTGAATACTTATGAACTAAATCATGACTAGATATCCAAATTCTGAAATTGATGCCTGATACATATACTGAGCTGAATTCACAATTGCAAAACTATTTTGAATGATCGTACTTATGAGACTTCAGGTTGTAAAACTAGGCTAGTTCGAAAAATGGAAATCCATAAAAATCTATGTGCCTGATTGTTAAACTGAACTGATTTCTATCCAAACTGAATCATACTAGATACTCATGCTCAATTGGAGGATTTATTTAACACCCCTCTAGGGAGTTCTAATGATTTGAAGGAGCTTTGGTCAAGATCTGAACAAGACATCTGGATAAGGGATTACAATATTGCTACAATTCCATAGCTTGAAATCATAGGCCTTTGAATCGTAGACTGGGGTGTGTGTGTGTGTATAATTTAATTGTATTTAGGCAATGCATCACCTTACTTAAAACTTAGACACACTTTTAAAATATTCTATCAACTATTCCTTTACCCTAAAAACCATACATATTGATTCATCTTCTAATTCTAACCTGACTGTTGATATTTTCTTCTACTCATGTCTAAACTGAACTAAATTCCCTCACCATCTTCAAGCCGAACCCACAATCATAGGGTACGTCACATAACACTGTACTACTAGTCTAAACCATAATTCAACACACCCTGCACTTCACAACTTCTCATCTCATGAAAATCCTCATTACTACTCCAACAACCACATTCAACCTCGTGCTAGACATTTTACTAATGTGCAGTACATTCATCTAAATATAAAAACATGATGTTCAAGCCTCACTTCTATAACCACATATGAACTTCTAAACACACTCCCCTAAAATACCCTTGTCACAACTTACAAACCTCTATCAATAACAACTTCCATGCACTACTCCTAAGAAGACATATATAAAATTTCAACTACCCAAACATCTCATATAAAACTTTGACTAACCATGATGGGTATTAAAGACTTGGCTTGAATCTTACTTCACACTTTACTGCCTTAGCTAAAATAAGCATACAACGATCTTCCAGTAATAAGAAATGTTTACTCTCTCTCCCATCTATACAACTGATTATCATTACTATCTTGACCGAAGGAAAGGTAATAGAAGGTTAGAACATGAAGGCCCAAACTATAAGGGGATACTATGAATAACTTGACACTCAACTGAGGCTTGAGGAATAGAATATATAGCATCATGGACTTATCAAAGAAGTATGATCTAAGGACAGGAAAGATATAAATCTGAATTTCGCTGATCATTAAAAGTATTGCTTGAGTACTTGGACTGAACATACTGTAAAACTTGAGTACATGAGCCATGAGCTGCATGACCTGAATTTGAAGTTCATAACTTATGGAATATGATTCAAACTGCTGAAAGAACTGGAACTCCTCATTTTTGGGAACTAGGAGAGTACATAATTTTCCATCATATGCATGAACATGAATTAACATCATGGAACTGAACGTAAGGCATGAGTAGGTATTGGGACACTCTAAGGCCGTGAACCACTATATAAACTCTAGTATAACTACAATCACTTTACTCTAGAGTCTGGGATATAGAAACGCATATGAACAAAAGAACCTAACATGAATGACTACACTTAAAAACGTAAAACCAACTTTTAATACTTACATCTGAGCTACACCCTATCTTTCTATAGCCTCAATAGTCAACATATAACACTTGAACACTTACTAACTTTGACTCTGCATGAGCATCCCCATAGTTGTAGTGCAAACCATCTAGTGCTTCAACTCTTATTCCTATTAGCTAAATCTTCAAAATTTCAAACTTAGATTCTAACGCTTAACATGGGTATCTCCAAACCTTTAATGGACCATGCAACTTCTGTCATAGTCTACCAATATCATGCTTGTAAACTTATGTTTCTAAACCATGAGAATCACGTTCATACTTAAAAAGGCTCAACATCTTCAATCAAACTCTTTAACTTAGCTATCAAGAACATTACTCATTATCTAACTAGTCTTTCTCCACCTAACATTTTAATGGTACTACCGACCCCACAACATGCAATAATCCTAAAAAAAAATATAATGCAGCCCCATAGCACCTTGGGCGTACTTCTGCATCATACATAAAACGTCAAACTTGAATACGAATCAAGAAAACTTATGCTCTTGCATACACTGTTCAAGCCTATTATATTACTTCATTACTAACTCAATCCTATGCATAAGATTCGGCTATACATATAGTTAGTGAATTGCCCTTACCACTTTTCTTGTCACTACACCTCTAAACCCTAAGTTTCAACCAACACAAAAACAACAAGATGCACAACAAGTTGCTAGTGAATCGAAATAGGCCTCACACGGCTTCACTAGACATTGATTTTTCAATAAAATAATGATAACAAGGTTACAAGAGAAATAAACTTGACACACAATATTCAATGATCTAAGAATAAACATCTTATTCTATCTTACTTGCATGACTCATAATAGTGAGGACATAACTCTGATCTTGAGAGATTTATAACACACTAGAATACTACTTTCAAGCCGCTTTATATGACTTCTGAAGCTTCTTGCTAGACAATCTGAGAGCGTTATCTGGGGAGGAACTGGAACTTACTAATCATGCTATCTCAAGAATAATACATGGATAGGGAAGTATAGCTTTACATTATAGATTCTGAGGAGGAATCTGGAAGTACATCTGACTTGGGCTTACTGCACGACTTTTATGAATAATGAATAGAGCACTTCAATCATCGGAACTCAAAAGCACTGATGGGATACTTTCTACCTCGCTTACATTCTGATAAATCTGTGGAGAATGTTTGAGAAAGCACTATCTATAAATATTTAAGCCTGATTGTTTCTGATACCTTGAAAATATGACAGATATGTCTCGGATAGAGTAAGATGAGAATCTATATAAGTTTCTTAAAGAACATTTCTATAGCACGATCTGAGACTTGAAAGAATTTAGACATTTCCTAAATGCCTGGTAGCCTCTCAAAGAAAAGTACAGATGTCTCCATACCGTTCCAAGAGACTCTACTAGACATGACTTCATATACACCCTAGGACTCTTGAACTCTGTGCTCTGATACCAAGTTTGTAATGCCCCAAAATCGTGTCCCGAGATGTCACACGGTGCTTAGGGTCACAAGTGACCCCAAGCTAACCCTTCTACTGGCATTACTCATAAGCAACTGAATAAAATGCTTAAATCTGTATAAAATCGACGAGAACATAAAACATTTTTGAACTTGATCAATACAAAACTGGATTTACAAGATTACAACTCTGCTTTACAAATCAAAACTGAAACTAAATACATCAAATTCTACTGAGTGCCTATGAAGCCTCTACTAGTACTGACTTTAGATAGCCGGGTCATGACTTCCAACTATCCAAACTCAATACGACTGAATAAAGAAAATACAATACTTCTCGAACAATATAACTGACTTAAGCCCTTGAATCAAAAGGACTCATCACCTGCTGACTGGAAGCTTCAAACTGACTGAATCTGAATGTGCATACTAAGTCTTGTACCTATATTATGAGACAATGTAGAACATAGACGTATATGCTGATTAGCACTTTGGGAATGTACTCAGTATATGGGGGTGCAATGCATTAAGTAAACAATATCTCACTATCATCATAGTTTATAAAATTATGCATGCTGACATAAATGACTCACATAGCTTGGATAATATTTGAAATATAAATCTAATAAATCATGAATAATGAAATAGTTAGTATAAATCTTGTGAGTCATTTCACTTCATTCTAAATCTGCATTCTTTCTTTGTTCTCAAACTTGTAGTATAGATAATGTCTTAAAAAAACATCTTTTGGAACATACACTTTAATCTTATGAAAATTAGGAACTTCTTTGGAAACTTAAAGATTTTGACACTTGAGAACCTTAGAAATTTTGGACTCATAGCTTTCAAAATACATATTCTTTTATCTTAGATAGAGTGGGGGACTACTTTGGGAGTTTCTTCTGACCGACATAAACTATATGAGCTACATAGAGTACAATGTCTTACCCATGTTGGGGAGAGTTATTCTATCCTTGCCATCAGATAGAACCTTAACTTTAGTGATCACTATCTTAACCCACTTGGGGTAAATCAGAAACCTGCGGGGGCATGTAGTTCTGGGGCATGAAACCTCAGAATCAAGCCCAACTCAGTGCTAAATACTACTCCCTTACTTATCTCAGAACTTAGGAAAATCCACTTTAAAATATATTTCAACAATATGTGATGGGAGCCAAAATGCATCCCCTTTATCTCAAAATCAAGGATGTGGATTTCTTTCTTAACTTAGGATCAAAACTCACTTCTTTCTTGAAATCTTGATAGACTTATCATGAATAAGCTTTAAAGTCTCAATAACATAGAAATATAAGTACTCTTCTTGAAACACTTTAAAAAGTATCATTAAGTCATTCTCAAAGACTCACAATTTCACAATAAGGCTCTATTCACGACAACAAATCTTGGAAATTCTTGAAAATATGATATCAATATTGGAATATGCAATTTATGTCATAAACTCTCAATTTATACCATAGTTAAATAAGATAATCATGGAATTCAAGACTTGAACAATTCCATAATATCATAAACTTGAAATATAGCAAAATAATATGAATTCATTCTTGAAAATACAATTTTTTTTAAGAAAACTAAAACTTTTGGTCATGAGAACGAAAGAGTGTTCTTGTTCAAAACCCACATACCTTAAACTTGGAGTTTTTGAATGACTTCAAAAATTTCGGAAGGTTATTCACGAACTATTGGGTGTACCTCGTAGCCCTCTTAACGGGGAATTCAAATATGCAAGAATTATTGAATTCTCACGGTTGAATCTCTAGATAATTGGGTTCTTATGTTGAAACCCTAACCTTGTGGTTGAAGGTGTGCAGAGAATTTTGACATGTTTAACTAAAGAGAAATAGAAGAAAATAAGTTCTCTGAGGGTTATAAGTCATGGGAAGTGCAGGAAAAAGACCAAAATACCCTTGCCAAAACATCATTAAATTGCTGAAACAAATAACTGATGACATTCGTGACAAGTCGTCATGAAATGTCGTCACAAAAGGGTAGATTTTATGATTTTCGGCTTAAGGTTGACGATATTTTGTGACAAGCCGTCAAACATGTGACAAGTCGTCACAAAATGTCATCACAAAATGTTGAATTTTGTGACTTTCTACTTATGGTGACGACATTTTGTGTTAAGCCGTTAGGCTTGTGACAAGTCATCACGAAATATCGTCACTAAATTTCCAGGCTGATACGCTGAAGTAAAATGGGCATAACTCGCTCCGATAACGGATTTTGGTGAAATTGGTATCGTTGGAAAGCTAATTCAATTATCTATATTTTGGTGGGTTATTAGCTCAGAAATTCATAGTATAACGAGAGATATACTTATTTGAATTTGACCATACCAATATCCATCTCAAGAATTCAATCGACAAGGAATGTTTTGATTCGTCTAATATCTAGGACACTTTTGAGGCCCTAATACTCATCAAGCTAGATCATGTAGCTACCAAATCACAAACTTTATTTCTAACGAGCTTGAAATAGGGTTCTCCTAGTAGTTGAAATTCTCGGGGTATTACAACTAGGCATGGCTAAGGTAACTATTTTGGCAAAATAATCCATGACCTTATGATACTAGGATAACCAGTCCATTCCCAGAATCATATTGAAATCCATCATATCAAGAATAATAAGATATGCATAAGTATCAACATCACTAACTATCGCAACACATGATCTGAATACTCGATCCACTACTAAGAATTACCCACAGGAGTAGATACGTGTAATGGCATAGATAATTAGTCACTTGTCAAGTCTAGACATGGTTCTTAATAAGCAGATATATAAGAATAAGTTGATCTGAGATCAAATAAAGCAAGTGCCGACTCGCAACACAAAAAATAGTACTTGTAACTACAACATTCGAAGTGTCATCCTCGAGACTAGAAATTATCGCATATAACTGACCTAGCCTGCCACCTAGATGGACATTTGACCTACCTCTAGTCCTATCTACTTGATTACCACTTTGAGCACCCTGGTAACAAACCCCACGACCTTGCAAACCCCTCTATCTGAGCGATAATTGCTCTAATGGCGGTATCACCCTAGGCTAAAACAACCATCTTCGTACCACTAGGTCAATCTCACAAAAAATAACTAGAAAGACCATAAGTAAAATAAGAGTCATGAGCAGAACCAGAAATTATAGATCTAAAGGTATCGGAGAAACCACCACGTCTAGAATGACCTACAAATGAATCTCTCAAAAATAGATCACCGCCATTTCTAGGGTGACCACTAGTACCAAAATGACCTCCGTCAGTGGTCTGAACAGCTGCCTAATATGGTCAACTAGTCTAACTTTGAGGCTGAAAAGATGGACATAAAGGATACTCAATATGAGAACTACTACCACTAAATCAAAAACTGCTATGTCTCCCAACAAATCTGCCCAAGTACATGGACCTCTTATCATGACCCTCATGGTGCATGTTCTTCATCACTCTAACATGATTAGAAACCTCAACAAAAGTCCTACCCACAACAACTAGACTCTAAGTAACCATCCGAATAGGGAGCCCCAGTCCTCTAACAAAGCAACAAACTCTCTCATACTCAGTATCCAAAATAGAAGTTTCATTCCTGAACAACTCATGAAATGAGCCTTATACTCAGTGACTATCATAGAATCCTACTCCAATCTAGTAAATTGATCCCTTTATCGATCTCTAAGGCCACACGACATATACTTCTCCAAGAATATATCCGAGAACTTAGTCCTTGATAGGGGAAAAGATCTAAATGGCCTATAACTAATAAAACCTCTCCACCAGTGTCGAGCAGAAAAATCCAACTGAAATATGGTGTAATCCACACCACGAGTCTTAACAAGGCCTAATCTACAAATCCTATCCTCATAAATAGTAAAAAAATCAAATGCATCCTCTCCAGAAGCACCAAAAAACCTAGACGGAGTCAACCCAAAAAATTTACCTAACATCTTCTACTCCTAAGTAGACATAGCAAGCTGCATCACAACTGGATGAGTGGCAATCGGCTAAACTACTATCGGCATAGGAGGAACCTCCACTCTAGTAGCTGCAGCTGTAGGCTGCACTTATGCCCCAGTAATTTGCGCACCATCACTAATACCCAACAACCAAACCAAGGTATCTCTAAGAAATAAAGAGGGAATATAACCTGGTGGAGCCTGGGCTGGTTTCTAACCCACCGTTAGCTGTTGCGGAGGAATTTTTGGATTAGGTACAAGAATCAAGTTTTGATGAGGTGACCTATGTTGGTGCCTAATTAGGGATGGATCACGAGGTTGTCCTCGAATAGAAGTATGATCCCTGGTCTCAATCTTGGGCCCCTCCTCACGCATAGCTGTAGCACCTCTCCTTGGCATCTGCTAAAGAGTAAAGAAAATATCCTAAAAAACAACTCAAACTCTTAGCACGATATGAGTGTAAAAAGTGAAAGGACTCCTAAGAATATCCCATATCCTGTAGAAGATAGTAAACAGACGTCAACATTCCAATTTACAAGACTCTATTAGACATTTGATCTTGTACTGATAATATCGTTGAAACCTAGGGCTCTGATATAAAAATGATATAAAGAATGATAATATCTTTGAGTCAAGGTACGAAATCAAACCTGAATAATCTTCATCATCACTGCATAAAATAAATGATCAAATAGAACAATAATTTGACATCTCATATCAATACATGCTGATATCATCATATATAATGGGTAATTGATCCTAAAGCATAAAGCAACACTAAAATAATTACAGCCGCATACACTCCAAGATAATAGAGCATAAAGTAGAAGAACTCACCATAGTGTCCTATACCACCGGGGAGTAAACCAAAAAGAACATAAAGTAAAGAACCTATCACAGCCTCCCATACCACTATAGAGTGAATCAAAGAATAAATCACCAATGTATATAGATATATAACCAACTTCTCGTTATCAATGGTTTTCCACTTTTCACACTAACGATCATTTTCCAACATTCATAATCCTCATCAATTACCAAAATTGAATAACATTTACCAAAGTACTCATAACCATAATCATATCACCATTTAGAAATCTATCTCATCAATATACTCGAACGACGGACTTCGACTAAGTAACCAATACTCATTTAACTACTAATTTGCTAGTCATCAAAGGGCCTCTAGTTATTAGCCTAACCAATTATTTACGTAAACCTTATTCATGAGATAATGATTAACACTTATTCCCTAATTAACCAACATCCAACATCTAGTCGAGGTTCACTATTAGACCATACACATATTTAAACAATACTTTTTCTAATCATCATAATTGCCTTATTCACCATCTAGGAAAAGACACTAGTTCTCATTATACTCTTATAGCTATATATTAACCTCTTTTAGTATCTAGCATCATTAATATACAAATCCTCAACCAATGGCAAATCAACATAAAAGCTTAGTCATCAATATCATTAATCATCACCCATGCTAACCTATCATCTTCATTAGGCATATAACATCAACAATTGCTAGTTACTATATTTCAACCAAACAAGGTTCACTAACTAGAATTCTAGACTTAAATCCATCAAGTAAGATAAACACTTAGAAGTCAACTAGTCATCACTTAACTCACTTAAATAAGAAATATACCTTAATCATCATTCATTCTAAACACATTATATCAAAAGAAGCATGAACAAGTACATTTATATGATATGAATATTCAATATACTACCGGTCTTAACATAATCACTAGTATTTCCAATACATGCCATATTCACACCTTATATATCCCCTCTTTATTAGCATGATTCACATTATAAGCACAAGAAGATTTTTACCGTCACATTAGTTTAGTCACAATACTTGAACATAATATGTTTAATAAAAATATCCAAGGCTCACATGTTAATTTAAACAATGAAGTAAGTAATAGAATAGTCACATGTTCAATTTATAAGACAATTCATTTCTATCCACACATTACCAATAATATAGAAACCAATAGTGCGCATCATTACAAATACCAACATCATGAATAATCCATTTACTGGGATTAGCCATCATATTATCAAACACATATTCTAAGCATTTAACAAGTATCTAGGTTTCTAGTGAAACTATATAGTCCTAATGTAAGGGGTTCAAGTTTCGCTTCGAATAACCCAAATTCCTTTTGAAGTCTAACTTCTACCCAAGACTAAGCTAAGTCATCTAAGTCATGTCTTAGAGGTTTGTCATTCCATAGTAGTTCTATGGTATAATTCATCCTCAAGTAATACACTTAATTCATCCAAAGCTACTAGGTCAATTTCTACAACTACACATCTAACATCCCAAAATCTGGTGCCAGAATGTCACACGATGCTCAATACTATGAATAGTCCCAAGATAATCCTGAAATCCTAATTCTAAGCCTATGTCTCATATTAAAGTAATTTAATCAAATAGAAATACTAAAATATAGAATTATATCAAAACAGACTGAGATAAACTAAATACACTATCTGGATAACTAATGCTGAAAGTCTGAAAATAATAGCTAGTAGTCTGACAAACCTCTACTACTAATAAACTAGAGAGCCATTGGGACAAACCCTCAACTGACTTGGACTAAACTAGAAGCAACTAATCAAATACTATGAAAGCTGGAAATCTAGGTAAATAGGCCCTCGAACCATGACAACTCACCAATTGTTGGGATGTAGATAGTGATGCTTGAAATCACTCACACTGCTGAGATTGAGCACCTTAACCTATATTATTAAACAACGATAGCACATAGACGTACATGTGGATCCGTACTTTGAGGATGTACTGAGCATTTTGGGGTGAATACATAAGTAAAAGTAATATCTTAATGTCATCGAAAGTCATAGAATATGAATGTTGTATATAATGACTCACATGACTGGAGTAACTGAAAGCTAAAAATCATAGATCACGAACAACAAAATATACTGTATAAAATTGGTGAACCATCACATTTCAAGTCTAAAAACTGAACTGTTCTCTGTCATTCTTTTTTGTTAGTTTGTAGGGAATTCTAGTAAAAGTCTTTCCTATTAGGTACATTAGTATAGTGAAAATACTTTTTAAAATAAACTATTCTGAAGATTTTTTACTATTAGGGAGGTTCTTCGAACTGACATAAACCATATGAGCTATCGTGGAGTCCAATATCTCGTTCCCCTAAGGAGAAAACCTCGCATTGGGGAGAGGTGTCATACTCTTGCGAGGGAGTATACCTGAGCTAAGTGATCACATCTGTAACTGTCATCCATATAGAAACAAGAATACTGAATTTGTACCTACATTGGGTTCTACGAAAGTAGGATGCGCTAAACCCAGATTTTCCGCTTGATGCTAAATACTACTCCCTTTAATCTATTTGCTCATTCTGTAGGAAAATCCATTTTAAAAAAAGTCATAATGTTTCATACTGAAAGATAACTGTACATCTGTTTATTCAAAACAAAATTTAAGCTGTAAAGTGAATTACATACTTAGCTAAAGATCAAAAGATCAAATCTTTATTCAAAGCTGTCTATAAACATATCATAGGACGCTTAAAAGCATAATCATTCTTTAAATAGCCATAATAAACTAGGGATTGATAACCCATGCTTCAAATTCACGTCAAAACATCATAATGTTCATGTTTGATAATGTAAATATTCATAATTCAACTCAAAATGTGGGAAATATAGTCATACACATGAAGTTACGAAAGTAAACATACCATTGAACATCAAAATCACTTAAACATCATAATCTTAAATAGAAATAAATGAGTATGAACCCTAAATTAAATTATATTTAAAATCATGTAAATTTGTAATTAAAACTAGTTTTGGGAACAAGGATGAAAGATTTATCCTTGTTCAAAACCCCACATACTTGAATTGATGAACTGGATGAAGAAGCTTGGTTATGAGACCCTATTTGTGCTCTTGAGGGTTGATTCTTGGAATTCTTGAATTAGGAACCTTGAATTTTTAACTATTTTGGGAAAAGAATGTGGAAATTTAGGGATTCTTGAATTCAAATGTTGAAGCCTAGGGTTTTAATTGAGAAGGATTTGATGAACAATGGGTATATTTTGCTCAATATTATGATTAATCTTTTGTTTAAATGATTTGGGGGATTGATGAAAGATGAAATTGCCCTTGGGATTTAAAATCTCGTAACTGGAATGCCGATTAAGGCCACACCACGACGCGGTTAGTGGGTCATTGGGATACCCACCGCGATGCAGTGGAATTACGGTGACTTACTGAATTGTGACTATTGTCGATTTGGGCCTTATCGCAATGCGATGGCATGCTCATCGTGATACTTACCATGATACGGTACAATTACGATGAGCTTTTGGAAATTTACAAATGCTGATTTGGCCTCCACTCAATGCGATGGCCTCCTCAGCACGATACTCACTGCGACACGTCCTAATAGCTATGACCTACTATTTTTCCATTTCGAATGCGATCCAATCCTCGTCTAAAAATTCTGAAACTTACTCGAGACATGCTATTTTCACCCCTAAATATAATTTAACCTAAATATCATTGTTTCAGAGCCTGGAGGATCAACTTAAAATTTTCAAAGTTTAAAGGAAGTAAAAATGACTAAGTCCCCCAACTCTTAGCTTTATTTTTCAGATTCTACGTGCTACAAATACATTCTAAGGGGCGGACTGAGCTAGAATTATTCGGGGTATTACAATATCTCCCCCTTGGGAACGTTCATCCTTGAATGAGACTAATGAAGCTGAGATGCTAAAAAACAGAAGCTATAACTAGCATGCACAATTGAAAGCATGACTAAAACTTATTTGCAAGTGCAAGAATCATCAAGAGAATGGCTATATAAAGCTGAAACTTGAATGAAAAAGAGATGATCTGGGGGAAACTTGTTACCTTGGACTGAATCTGAATCTGCAATAAAAATATCAGGGTACTTGGTTCGTATGTCTGCTTCCGCTTCACAAGTGGATCCCTCAACGGATTGATTCCCCCAAAGAACTTTAACCAAGGGAACTTCTTTGTTCCTTAGTCTAGGAATATGGCGATCAAAGATCTCAACTGGAATCTCTTCATAAGAGAGGCTATCATGAATATCTGTGCTTTCTAAGGGTACTACAACCACTGGATCACCAATCCACTTCTCTATCAAGGACATGCATAGGATGAACGGAGGACAAATTTGTAGGCAGCTCAAGCTCATATGGAACCTTCCCAACATGACTTAATATCCTATAGGGACCAACATAGAGGAGACTAAGCTTCCCCTTTTTGCCAAATCTCTTCAACCCTTTCATCGGTGAAACTTTGAAATAAAATAAATCACCAACTTCAAACTCTAGATTTATTCTCCTCACATCTGAATACGATTTCTAACGACTCTAAGGTATTTTCAATCTCTCTCAAATCAGCTTGACTTTCTCTATAGCTTCTAACACCATACCTGGCCCCATTAACATGGACTCACCTACTTCAAACCAACCAATAGGTGATCTACACCTCCTCTCATAGAGAGCCTCAAACGACATCATCTGATTGCTAGCATGATAACTGTTATTGTAAGCGAACTCAATCAATGACAAATAATCATCCCAAATACCCTTAAAGTCAAGAACACATGCCCTCAACATATATTCTAGAGTCTAAATGGTCCTTTCTACCCGACCATCTGTCTGAGGATGAAAAACTGAACTAAGGTGAACTTGGGTACCAAGACCCTTCTGAAAGGCTTTCCTAAAGTGATAGTTGACTGAGTACCCTATCTAAAATGATAGATGAAGGAACTCCATGCAATATAACTCCCTAATATACAACTTAGCATAATATTCAACTACGTAGGATGTATGAACTAGCAGGAAATAGGATGATTTGGTCAACCTGTCTAAAATAGCCTAAATCAAATTATGATGGCAATGCGAATGAGGTAACCCTATTACGAAATCCATGTTCATTTCTTCCCATTTCTAAGTGGGGATACTAAACTCTTGCAAGGTACCACCAGGCCTTTGGTTCTCTACCTTGACCTATTGATAAATAAACACCGAGCTACAAACTCCACAATATCTTTCTTCATACCACTCCACCAATAGATTTCCCGTAAATCATGGTACATCATAGTAGCACCAGGGTGAATGGATTAACGCAAACTATGCACTTTAGACATAATCCCCAGTCTCAAATCATCAACGTACGACACACTCAATCTACTCTGGTATCTCAATAAACCATCTCCCCTTTGGGAGAAAACCTCTACCTTCTGATCTCTAACCGACTCTTTCAACTTAACTAGGATGGGGTCCTGATCTTGTTTCTCCTTCAACTCAGAAACTAACAAAGATTCTATAATACTCTGCACCCAAATACTATCCTCAGCGTAATCAACTAAACGAACACCCAACCTAGACAATCGATGAACTTCCCAAACTAACTCCTTCTAATCACTCTCTACACGAGCAACACTACCCATAGACAGTCTACTAAGGGCATGTGCCATACCATTAGACTTTCCCAAATGATATAAAACACTCATGTCATAATCTTTCAACAATTCTAACTACCTTATCTGATGGAGATTCAAATCTCTCAGTGTAAACACATACTGTAAACTTTTGTGGTCCGTAAACACTTTAACATGCATCCCATATAGATAGTGCCTCCATATTTTGCAAACAAACACAATAGAAGCTAACTCAAGATCATGAGTAGTATAGTTTTTTTGTGAGGCTTAAGCCGTCTAGAGGGATAGGGTATGACCTTACTTTTTTGTATATAAACATAACCCAAACCAACTCTAGAGGCATCAAAATACATAACGAATCCATCTGTAGCATTAGGTAATGCTAAGACTTATACTGCAGTGAGTCGAGTCTATAACTCCTGAAAACTGTTCTCACAAAAATCTGACCACTGAAACATAACTTTCTTCTGAGTCAATCTGGTCATAGGAGATGCAACGGATGAAAACCCCTTAACAAACCATCTATAATATCCAGGTAAACCCAAGAAACTTCAAATGTTTGATGAAGAAATGGGTCTAGGATAATTTTTCACGGCTTCAATCTTTTGAGGATCAACTCTAATAGTATCACCGGAAATAATATGACTGAAGAAAGATACTGACCTTAGACAAAATTCACACTTGTTGAATTTGATGAAAAACCAACCAGTGATCTCTAAGAGCTTGCAACATAATTCTAAGATGGTCTGCATGATCATCCTCACTACAAGAATAAACAAGGATATCATCGACAAAGACTATGATAGACATATCTAGGTACTGTTTGAACACACGGTTCATCAAGTCCTTGAAGGCTGTAGGGGCATTTGTTAGCCCGAAAGACATGACTTGGAATTCAAAATAACCATAACGGGTTCTGAAAACTGTCTTTGGGATATCATATTCCCTTACTCTAAGGTGATGATAGCCGGATCTAATGTCTATCTTGGAAAAATATCTTGCTCCTTGGAGTTGATCTAATAAGTCATCAATTCTGGAGAGAGGATATCAATTTTTAATTATGACTTTATTTAGCTGACGATAGTCAATGTACATTCATAGAGAACCATCTTTCTTACCCATGAATAGGATGGAAGCTCCCCATGGACAAATACTAGGCCTTATGAAACCCTTATCTATGATATCTTTGAGTTGATCTTTTAACTCTTTAAGATCGGCATGAGCTATACGATATTAAAGAATGAAGATGGGTCGAGTATCAAGAAGAAGATTAATTCCGAATTCTATTTCCATTTCAGGAGGTACCCCTGGCAACTATTCATGACAAACTTTTGGAAACTCATTTACTACCTAGACTGACTAAACAGTTAAAGCTTTAGACTTAGCATCTTTGACGTGAACTAGATGATAGATACACCCTTTTGATATAAACTTTCTATCTTTAAGATAAGATATGAAATAACTCTTAGGGGACACTAAATTACCTTACTACTCAAAGACTTGCTCATCAGGAAACTGAAACTTCACCACTCGGGTGCGACAATCTATAGATGGATAACTGGAATGGAGCCAATCCATACCAACAATAAGGTCAAAGTCAACCATGTCTAATTCTATAAAATCTGCTAATATGATCTTATGAAGGACTAAAATTGGATACTTTCTATAGATCTATTTGGTAACAACTGACTCACCTACTGGAGTGGACACAGAGAAGGGCTTAGAAATCTTTTCAAGATCTATCCCAAAATTTACCACTACTAATGGGGTCACATTAAAGAAATTTGAACCTGGGTCTAATAGCATATAAACATCAAAATAAAAGGCACAAAGTATACCAGTAACAACATCTAGGGAAATCTCCTTCTCCTAGCAGGATGGTAAAGCATAGAATTGATTCTGGCGCTGACTGCCACTAGTACTGGATAATGCACCCGGAGGAGGGGCTGGGCGACCATGAGGAGCTGGGGAACTAGTATCTTGAGTTGATGGACGAACATCCCGACTTCCTTTCTTAGTATACGAGCATTCCTTGATACCATGGCCCAACTGACCATATCCAAAACAACCTTTTTATCCCAACAAGCACTCACCAGGATGATTCTTACCAAATTTAGCACATGCAGGATAGCTAGGTCTTCTATCCATACTATTTTAAGATCTAGACATCGATGTCCTACCCCACTATTCCTACTTGGTTCTAAGTGCGAGGGAACTAGATAAAGATTGCGCTAGAAATGATAAATAACTATGATACTGTGAATGATTTCCTTCTGCGAATCTTAATTGACCATACTCAAACTGCCTAGTTCTAGCCTTCTTATTTACTCTATCTCTTCTTTTCAACTTTTCTACCTCAATCTGTTGGGCATGAGTCATCAATCTAGCAAGATCCATATTTCCAATAAGCATGGAAGTCCTACACTCCTTGACTACTAATCAGATACTCCGATAATAAACTTACTCATACTAGATCTAGTATCAGCCATCAAATCAGGAGAATATTTGGATAACTGGTTAAACTTAAGGTAGTACTCCTTTATTGTCATTTGGCCCTGCCTCAGGTTCATGAACTCCTCAATCTTTGCATCCAGTAACCCATGCAGAAAGAACCTGTCTAGAAACCTATCCTAAAACACCTTCCAACTCATGGGAGATGCATTCTCACCCCTGCCTTTCTTCCATATAACAACCTAATCATACGCAACATGCTTCAGCCTATAAGAAGAAAATTCCACACTCTCCTCTTCTGTAACATGCATAAATTGAGTGATTTTTTTCACCTCATCAAGATACAACTGTAGGTCCTCACCTACCTTTGACCCAAAGAATTCGGGCGGATTCATTCTCATGAAGTCACAAAGTTTGGCTATAGCTAAATCACCCTCTTGCTGATATAAGACTGTACCTTGTTGGTTGGCCTAAACATTAGCAGGCACAACTTGGGCTAATACCTGAAAGACAGCCTAAAATTTGGCATGAGACACATTCTCATTCAAAGGATCAATAGGATGGGGTGGATGGTTATTATTTCTATGGGAATTATTAGCTCTGTGAGGAGGCATATTTTGTCACAAAAGGGCACGAATTCATAGCAGATATAGATGGCTATAAGTATAATGGATTATAAAAGAAAAGAGATAGTTTTTGAAAATATCCCATAGCCTCTTGCTCATAAATGTTGCATGCTTTACACTCATGATTAAGACTTTACGTAACGTGGCTTGTCTAACTCCCTAGGGCTTTCTAAACCTTAGGCTCTGATACCAAGTTTGTAATGCCCTAAAATCTAGTCTCAGAATGTCACACGGTGCTCAAGACTACGAGTAGTCCCAAGCTATCCCTATAAGACTAATACTAATCCTATTTCTCATATTAAAGTAATTTAATCAAATAGAATACTAAAATACAAAATTATATCAAATTTTTCTGAGATTAACTAAATACACTGTCTGGTTAACTGATGCTGAAAATCTGAAAATAATACTAGTAATCTGACAAGCCTGTACTAATAAGAAACTAGAGAGCCATTGGGACAAACCCCCAACTGACTTGGACAAAACTGAAAGCAACTAATCAACTATTATGAAAGCTGGAAATCTGGGTAAATGGACCCTCAAACCATGAGTACTCACCAGCTATCAAGATGTAGATAGAGATGCCCAAAATCACTCACGTTGCTGAGACTGAGCACCTGAACCTACAAAAAATATAGCACATGATGTATATGTGGATCTACACTTTGAGGATGTATTGAGCTTGTGGGGATGAATGCATAAGTAAAAGTAATATCTCAATGTTATCGAAAGTCATAGAATATGTATGCTGTATGTAATTACTAACATGGCTGGAATAATTGAAAGCTAAAAATCATAGACCATGAATAATAAAACTTAGTGTATAAAACTGGTGAGTTATCACATTTCAAGTCTAAAAACTGAACTGTTATCTGTCATTCTTTTTTGTTAGTCTTTAAGAAATTATAGTAAAGGTCTTTCCTATTAGGGGCTTTACTATAAAGAAAATACTTTTTAAAATAAAATTATTCTAAACAACTTTTATAGTTAGAGAGGTTCTTCTAACCAACATAAACCATGTGAGTTATCATGGAGTCTAACGTCCCATTCCCCTAAGGGGAAAACCTCACGTTGGGGAGAGGTGTCATACTCTTGCTAGGGAGTATAACCTGAGCTAAGTGATCATATCTGTAACTGTCATCCATATAGAAATGGGAATACTGAATCTGTACCTATGTTGGGTTCTAATAAAGTAGGATGCGCTAAACCTACACTTTCCCCTCGGTGTTAAATACTACTCCCAATAATCTATAAGCTCATTCTAAAGGAAAATCCACTTTAAAAAATCATAATGTTTCATAATGAAAGATAACTGTGCATATGTTCATTCAAAACTGAATTTAAGCTGTTAAGTGGATTCCATATCTTTGCTAAATATTAAAAAATCAAATCTTTATTCAAATCTATCTATAAGCATATCATGGGATGCTTAAAAGCATAATCATTCTTGAAATAGCCATAATTAACTAGGGCTTGATAACCCATGCTTCAAATTCATGTCAAAACATCATAATGTTCATGCTTGATAATATTAATATTCATAATTCAACTCAAAAACTAGAAAATATAGTCATACACATGAATTTATGAAATTAAACATGCCATTTAACAACAAAATCACTTAAACATCATAATCTTCAAATAGAAATAAATGGGTATGAACCCTAAATTGAATTTCATGTAAAATCATGTAAATTTGTATTTAAACTTTTTTTAGGCATAGGGATGAAAGATATATCCCTGTTTAAAACCCTAGATACCTAAATTGATGATCTAGATAAAGAAGTTTGGTTTTGAGACACTATTTGTGCTCTTGAGGGTTGATCCTTGGAATTCTTGAATTGGGAACCTTGAATTTTGAACTATTTTGGGAAAATAATGGGGAAAATTTGGGGATTCTTGTAGTTGAATATTGAAACCTAGGGTTTTAATTGAGAGGGATTTGATGAACAATGATCATATTTTGCCCAATATTATGATTAATCTTCTGTTTACACGATTTTGGGGCTTGATGAAAGAAAAAATTGCCTTTGGGATTTAAAATCCCACAACTAGAATGCCGATGAAGGCCCCACCACGATGCAGTGAGTGGGTCATTGCAATACCTATCGCGACACAGTGGAATAGCGGTGACTTACTAGAGTACCCCGTACTTTTCCCAGCTTAATTTCATCCCTAGAATGTCAAGAATTAGCTTCTAAAATGAATAAATTTCTATTTCATATGGAATTTTCTATATTTAGACCTTCCATTGTGTGTAAAATTAAATAAAATTTCCATTGATACCAAATTCGCCTTAATCTGACACTCGGTGAAGAAGTTAGGACATTTTTAGTAAGCAGTGTGTCAACAGGGCACTCACCGCATCGCGGTGAAGGACAATTTCATAATTGTCATTTTCCAGCGTACTTCCGTGATGTTAGTGTGTCGCGGAGAGGTCCAATTTTTCAGTTGTCAATTTCCAGTAAGCCTATGCGATTTCACCACACCGTGACGATGGTCAAAATGGCATTCCAAAGGGGTACCACGATAGCTCCGCATCGCAGAGAGTTTCCAGTTCCCAATTGATCCTTATCTAGTGGGCTACCGCGATAGTGGAGCATCGCGGTGGCCTACTAAATTGAGATTTTGGTTCTCTTTTCCATTTCTATTTAGAAGTTTAAAGGTGCTATTTTGGTCAATTTCCAAGCCCCAATCCATCTAAGCCATGAGATTAAACCCATTATAAGCCTATTAAGCTCATTATTCATCAATTTTCTTTCAAACAAAAATGCTAGAACTCAAAAGCTTATTCTCCAAAAAATCAATTCCACCATTATTTCTCCAAGAAAGCTAAAAATTGAGGATTCCCAAGACAAGATAATCAAGAACTCATCTTCAAAAACTCAAATAGGAATCAATAATTCCAGTTTCATCATCTAATCATAAATCAAGGTATGTGGGGTTTATGAACAAGGATCTTTTTTCATCCTTGTGCCCAAAACCAAGTTTGAATTACAAATTCATATGATTTTTAATGAATACGCATGAGATTTGAATTAGGTTTCATACCCATTATTGCTATTAGCAAGATTATGAGATTTCTAGTGTTTTAGAAGATGAATTGCATGTCTATTTTCATATTTTCATGCCTATTGCAGTAATTTCTAGACTTTGAGATGAATTATAATTTTTTTCATTATCAAGCATGATAATTATAATATTTTAACATGTATTTGATGCATTAGTTACAAGCCCAAGTTTATATGTTGATATTTCAAGAAAGATGATGCTTTAAGCATATTAAGATCAGATTTATATCAGATTTACAATAAAGCTTTGATCTTTTGATCCTTAATTTAGTTATGAAATCCACTTTATAGATTTATTACAGATTACAGAGTTCATATTAGTTTTATTTACATATTTAATCAGATAAATGCATAATTGGCTTCAAAAAAACCCTTATGCTAAGTTTTAAAGTGGATTTCCAACAGGATGAGCATACAAATTTAAAGGGAGTAGTATTTAGCACCGAGCGGGAAATGTGGGATTAGAGTGCCTTATATTCCACAGAACTACATAGACAACATAAGTACAGATTATCAGATCATTTCTATTCTAATTTAGATGACATATTTATCTTATGATCGATCACATGGACAGTAGATTATACTCCCTGGCAAGAGTATGACACCTCTCCCCATCGCGAGGTTTTCCCCTTAGGGGAACATGACGTTGAACTCCATGTTAGATCACATGGTTTAAGTCAGCTAAGAGAACCTCCCTTTTAGTTAAAGTAAAAATTAACAGAAAAAGTTTTGAGAAAACTAAGTGTAAAGGCTCACAACTTTACTTAGATTATGCTTTATAGAAAGATATTAGCTACAGATTTCAGATTTCAGATTTCAATTATAGAAGTGAGTCCTTCCTACACTTAGACAGTATGATTTACTGACAGAATATTAGCACAACTTTTATAACTAAATGTTATGACTCACTAAATTTATAAATTATGCTTTGCTATTCATGATTTTAGATTTTAGTACTTCAGATATTCCAGATTATGTGTGTGATTTACATATAACATGCATTGTTTTATAAAATATGATGATGAGTTGATGTTTTACTTATGCATTTTACCCCCATATACTAGTACATCCTCAAAGTACTAATCCACATATATGTCTATGTGCTACATTGTCTCATAATGTAGGTTCAGGTGTTCAGTAGCAGTAGCGTGAGTAGTTTGAGCATCTTCATCTACATCCAACAGTTGGTGTGTCCTCATAGTTTGGGGACTTATTCATTCAGATTTTGTAGCTTATTACTTTAAATAATTCAGTATTTCTTTTCGGACAGTTCGAGTTAGCTAGGGATTTGTACCAGTGAATCTCTAATTATTAGTAGTAGAGGCTTGTCAGACTGCTAGATATTATTCAGACATGCAATATTGATTTTTAGACATTACATTTAGATTGTTCTTAGCTATTTCATATAGTTTCTGCATTTAGTATTACTTTTATGTTGATATTTCCTTTATTATGAGATTGAGACCTAGTAGAAGGTAGACAAGATTAGCTTAAGGCTACTCGTAGTCTTGAGCACCGTGTGACACCTCAGAACTAGATTTTGGGCGTTACAAACTTAGTATCAAGGCCTAAGGTTTATAAGAGTCCTAGGGAGTCAGACAAGCTACGTTACATAGAGTTTTGATCATGAGTGTGAAGCACACCACATTTATGAGCAAGAGGCTATGGGACGTTCTTAGGAAATCATCTTTTTCTTTCATGATCTATCCTGCTTACATTATCTCTATCTGCTTTTAACTCGTTCTCTTACATGGTATTTGAAAACGCCTCCTCCTTGAGCTAATGACAGCAGAAATGGTAACCAGCCACCCCAGCCCGCAAATCCTTTGAATGAGAATATATCCCATAATGATCTTAGGGATTCCTTTCAGCAGTTGGACCCTGCTGCGACTGCTAATGTTCAGGAAAACCATCAGGAAACAGTCCCACTTCAGCAGAATAGGGATTTAGTAGCAGCCAAAATCAAAGATTTTATGAGAATAAATCTGCCAAAGTTCTTTGGGTCAAAAGAAAGTGAGGATCCACAAATTTATTTAGATGAGGTGAAAAATATTACCCAGATAATGCATATGTATAAAGAGGAGAGTGCAGAGTTAACATCCTATAAATTGAAGGATATAGCGTATGATTGGGTAGTGATGTGGAAGAATTATTGAGGTGAGAATGCTGCTCCTATGAGTTGATAGGTATTTTAGGATGATTTTCTAGATAGGTTCTTCCCACGTGAGAAGAGGAAAGCTAAGATAAAGGAGTTTGTGAACCTGAGATAGGGCTCAATGAAAGTGAAGGAGTACTTCCTTAAGTTCAATCAGTTTTCTAAGTATGCCCTTGATACGATGGTTGATCCTAGGGAAAGTATGAGTAAGTTTGTTACTGGAGTATCTAGCTTGGTAGTCAAGGAGGGTATGACTACCATGCTTATTGGGGACATGAATTTTGCTAGGTTGATGATTTATACTCAGCGGATTGAGAAAGAGAAGTTGAAGGGAAGAGATAGAAATAATAAGAGAGCTAGAACAGGGCAGTTTGAGTATGGAAAGGCTAGGTCTCAAAAGGGAAATCATTCATAGTTTCAGAATCATTTGTCTATGCCATCACCATCTTCATCTAGTGCTTCCGCTCCCAGAGGTAGGCAGACACAGTGGGGTAAGTCTTCTATGTTTAAATCCCAGAATAGTGTGAGTGGTAGGCCTAGTTATCCTTCATGTTTTATGTGTGGTAAAAGTCATCCTGGTGAGTGTTTAACTGGACAGAAAGGTTGTTATGGTTATGGTAAGTTGGGTCATAGAATTAGAGATTGTCCGCATGCTAAGTAGGGAAACTGAAATGGTCCTCCTTAGACTCAGGCTACAAGTGCACTAACTTCTTTAGGTCGCACAGTCCCTCCTCAGGGTGCATCATCCAGTACCATTAGCGGTCAGTGCCAGAATTGGTTTTATGCTTTACCATCTCATCAGGAGCAGGAGGATTCACTAGATGTTACTGGCATGCTTCGTGTCTTTCATCTTGATATTTATGTGTTGTTAAACCCCGAGCTGAGTTTCTCTTATATGAACCTATTATTCGTAGTGAATTTTGAAATAAGTACTAAAAAGATCCCTGAGCCTTTCTTGGTTTCTACCCTAGTGGGTGAGTCAGTTATCTCCAAACAGATCTATAAAAAATGTCCTATCATTGTCTTTCATAAAATCATTTTAGCAGACTTAATAGAGTTAGATATGGTTGACTTTGATCTTATTCTTTGTATGGATTGGATCCATTATTATTATGCCTCCATAGATTGTCGCACCCGAGTGGTGATGTTCCAGTTCCCAGATGACCCAGTCTTTGAGTGGAAAGGTAATTCAGTATCTCCTAAGAATCATTTTATATCCTAGCTTAAAGATAGAAAGTTAACCTCCAAAGGGTGTATCTATCATCTAGTTCGAGTTAAAGATACTAAGTCTGAGACTCCGACAGTTCAGTCAGTCAGTGTAGTCAATGAGTTTCCTGATTTTTCCTGAAGATTTGCCAGGGGTACCTCCCGATAGGGAAATAGAATTTGGGATTGACCTTCTTCCAAATACTCAGCCTATTTCTATTTCCCCATATCGTATGTCTCCCACTGAGCTTAAAGAGTTGAAAGAGAAACTCAAAGATCTTTTAGACAAAGTTTTTATTAGGCCTAGTATCTCTCCATGGGGCACTCCAGTCCTATTCGTGCAAAATAAAGATGGTTCTTTGCGTATGTACATTGACTATCATCAGTTGAATAAAGTTACAGTAAAAAAAAATATCCCGTTCCTAGAATTCATGACTTATTGGACCAACTCCAAGGTGCAAGTTATTTCTCAAAGATAGACCTTAGATCCGGCTATCATCATCTTCGAGTAAGGGAATGTGATATTCCAAAGACAGCTTTTAGAACATGTTATGGTCGTTTTGAGTATCTAGTCATGTCCTTCGGGCTAACAAATGCCCCATCATCCTTCATAGACTTGATGAACAGAGTGTTCAAAGAGTATTTGGACATATTTTCATAGTCTTTATCGATGAGATTCTTGTCTACTCTCTTAGTGAGAATGATCATGCAAACCATCTTCTAATGGTGTTACAGACTCTTAGAGATCACCAGTTGTTCACCAAATTCATCAAATGTGAATTTTGGATAAGGTTAGTAGCTTTTCTTAGTCATATTATTTCCAATGATGGTATTAGAGTTGATCCCCAAAAGATACAAGCTGTAAGAAATTGGCCTAGACCTATCTCGCCGTTAGACATTAGGAGTTTCTTAGGTCTAGTTGGTTATTACAGATGTTTTGTTGAGGTTTTCTTGTCTGTTGCATCTCCTATGTCTAGATTGATCCAAAAAAAAGTTAAGTTTCAGTGGTCAGATTCCTGTGAGAAGAGTTTTTAGGAGTTGAAGACTCAACTCACTTCAGCCCTGATTTTAATGTTACCTGATGGTAAAGATGGTTTTGTGGTGTATTGTGATGCCTCGAGAGTTGGTTTGGATTGTGTTTTGATGCATACAAGTAAGGTCATAACATATGCCTCTAGACAGCTTAAGCCTCACAAAAAGAATTACCCGACCCATGTTCTTGAGTTAGCTGCAGTTGTGTTTTCTTTAAAAATCTGGAAACATTATTTGTATGGGGTGCGTGTTGATGTGTTTACGGATCACAAAATCTTGCAGTATGTGTTTACTCAGAGGGATTTGAATCTTCATCAGAGAAGATGGTTAGAATTATTGAAAGATTATGATATGAGCGTGTTGAATCATCCGAGCAAGGCTAATGTAGTGGTAGACACCCTTAGTAGATTGTATATGGGCAATGTTGCTCATATGGAGAATAATAAGAAGGATTTAGTTTGGGAAGTTCACCAGTTAGCTAGTTTGGGCGTGAGATTGGTTGATTCACCTAAAGGGAATGTATGGGTTTAGAGTAGTTCCGAATCTTATCTAGTTTTGGATGTGAAATAGAAGCAAGATAAGGATTCTAGTTTGGTCAAACTAAAGAAGTCAGTTAAAGCCAAAAGGTAGAGGTTTTCTCCCAAAGGGGAGATGGCGTATTGAGATACTAGAATAGATTGTGTGTGCCATGTGTTGATGAATTGAGGCAGCGGATTATGGAGGAAGCGCATAGTGCGCCTTACTCCATTCATCCAGGAGTCACCAAGATGTACCATGGCTTACGAGAAATCTATTGATGGAATGGTATGAAGAATGATATAGCAGAGTTTGTAGCTAAGTGTGCAACTTATCAACAGTTTAAGGTTGAACACCAAAGGCCTGGTGGTAAGTTGTAAGAGTTTGGTATCCCCACTTGGAAGTGGGTAGAGGTGAATATGGATTTCGTCATTGGTTTAACCCATTCGAATTGTCAGCATAATTCAATTTGGGTGATAGTAGATAGATTGACCAAGTTAGTGCATTCCTTTCCAGTTCACACATCTTACACAACTGAAGATTATGCTAAGCTGTACATCAAAGAGTTAGTCAGATTGCATGGAGTTCCTTTGTCCATCATATCAGATAGGGGTACTCATTTTACCTCTCAGTTTTGGAAAGCCTTTCAGAAGGTTCTTGGTGCCCAAGTTAATCTTAGTTTAGCCATTCATCCACAGATAGATGATCAGGCAAAGAGGAGCATTTAGACTCTAGAGGAAATTTTGAGGGAATGTGTTCTTGATTTCAAAGGTAGTTGGGATGACCATTTGCCATTGATTGAGTTCTCTTATAATAATAGTTTTCATGAAAGTATTCAGATGGCTCCATTTGAGGCTCTCTATGGGCGGAGATGTAGATTGCCAGTTGGTTGGTTCGAAGTGGGTGAAGCCTCTTTGATTGGGTTAGACATGGTGTTTGAAGCCATGGAAGAAGTTCGGTTGATTATAGAGAGATTGAAAGCAGCCGAAGTAGTAAAAAATGTTATGCAGACATAAAAAAAAGAGATCTTGAGTTTGAGGTTGATGATATTGTGTATTTGGAAGTTTTACCCCGGAAAGGGGTGAAGAGATTTGGTAAGAAGGGGAAAGCTTAGTCCCCAATATGTAGGCCCCTTCAAAATTTTGAGCCGTGTTGGGAAGGTAGCGTATGAGCTTGAGCTACCCGCAGATTTATCCTCAGTTTGTCATGTATTCCATGTGTCCTTTTTGAAGAAGGGCATGGACGATTCATCCGTTATAGCTTCTCTAGAAAGTACAGATATTCATAATTGCCTTTCTTAAAAAGAAGTTCCAGTAGAGATTCTTGATCATTAGATCCGTAGACTAAGGAACAAAGAAGTCCCCTTGGTCAAAGTTCTATGGAGGAATTAGTCCGTTGAGGGTGCTACTTGGGAAGCAAAAGCAGACATGTGTACCAAGTATCCTTATCTCTTCTCCACGAGATCATATTCATCCGAATGAAATAGTTTTCCTTCATTTAGTTCTTTTCCCAGTCTAAGATTCATCTATATAGTTGTTTTCATGTAAACTCATGCACTCATAGATCAGTTCAGTAGCTCATTATGTTGAGAATCAGTAATTCAATTTATTTAAGTTGTGCATGATAGCTTATAGCCTCAGATTCCTCAGTATTTTTAGCTTAACTAGCCACATTCGAGGACGAATGTTCCCAAAGGGTAGATATTATAATACCCCGTACTATTCCTAGCTTAATTTCGTCCCTAGAATGTCAAGGATTAGCTTCTAAAAGGAAAACCTTTTTTTATTTCATATGGAATTTTCCATATTTATACCTTCCATGGTGTGAGAAATTTAATAAGCTTTCCATCGATACAAAATTCGCCCAAATCCAAAACTCGGTGAAGAAGTAAGGGCATTTTTACTAAGCAGTGTACCAACTTGGCAATCACCGCGTCGCGATGGAGGAAAATTTCATAATTATCATTTTCCAGTCGACCTCCGCGATGTTGGAGCATCGCGGATAGGTCCAATTTTATATTTGTAAATTTCCAGTAAGCCTACGCTATTTTACCGCGTCGCGATGATGGTCAAAATGGCATTCCAAAGGGGCACCGCGATAGCTCTGCATCGCGCAGAGTTTCCAGTTCCCAATTGTCCCTTATCCAGTGAGCCACCACGATAGTGGTGCATCGCAGTGGCCTAATAAATCAGGATTTTGGTTCTCTTTTCCAGTTCCGGTTAGAAGTTTAAAGGGGTATTTTGGTCAATACCCAAGCCCCAATTCATCCAAAACATGATATTAAACCCATTTTATGCCTATTATGCTCATTATTCATCAATTTTCTCCCAAACAAAAACCCTATAACTCAAAATCTTATTCTCCAAGAAATCAATTCCACCATTGTTTCTCCAAGAAAGCTCAAAATTGAGGATTCCTAAGACAAGATAATTAAGAACTCATCTTCAAGAACTCAAATAGGAATCAATAATTCAAGTTTCTTCATCTACTCATCAATCATGGTATGTGGGGTTTATGAACAAGGATCTTCTTTCATCCTTTAGCCCAAAACAAAGTTTTAATTACAAATTCATAAAGCAGTCTTAGGGATATCCACCTCCCTAATTTTATATTGATGATAACCCGATTGAAGATCAATATTAGAGAAGCATCTAGCACCCAGAAGATGTTCAAAGAGGTCATCAATCCTAGGAAGAGGATACTTATTATTCATCATCACCTTATTCAACTGTCGATAGTCTATGAACATCCAAAGAGATCCATGCTTCTTACAAACAAAAAGTATAGGAGCACACCATAGGGAAATACTAGGATGGATGAAACCCTTATCAAGAAGATCCTTTAACTGCTCCTTAAGTTCTTTCAACTCACCCAAATCTATTCTATATGGAGGGATAGAGATATCACAGGTATTCTGTAGAAGATAAATCCCAAAGTCTATTTGGAAAATCATCGGGAAACACTTTAGGAAATTCATTAACCACTGGGATAGATTTCAATGAAGGACTTTAAGAATCATAATCCTTAACCCAAACTATTTGATATAGGCACCTTTTGGAAATCAACTTTTGGGTTCTCAGATAAGAGATTAACCTCCTTTTAGGTACTAAGGAGCTTCCATCCCATTCTATTCCCAGATCATTAGAGAATTAGAAACTGACCTTATAGGTTAAACAATCTAGAGAAGAATAAAATAAATGGATCTAATCCATACCTGATCACATCAAAATCTACAATATGAAACTCTAACAAATCCACTAATGTCTCTCTATGAAAGATGGCCACCACATATCCCATATAGACTTTTCTAGCCACGAAAGAATCACACATGGGATAGACACAGAGAAAGGATCAGAGATACTTCTGGGACCAAAAAAAAATGAAAAACCACATTAGGGGTCACATAACAAGGTGTACAACCCGAAACAAGAAGACAATATACATCACGAGACAAAAGTTTCAACATACCAGTAATGACATTATGAGAGGACTTAGAGTCCTGATGGGTGGCATGAGCATAGAATCGATTATGTCTAGGGCTGGTACCAAAAGTAGCACCCTTTGGTATAGGAGTTGAAGAGGTAGCAATCAAAATCTTATTAGCTCCAGAAGCAACCTTATCTTGATAGTTTAGCTGTAAATGCCCTGGCTAACTATAATTATAGCAAATATTCCTCCCCTTATAAAATTTCCAAGCTAACAATAATTATAGAAAATATTCCTTCCTTCATCACACAGACCATGATGCATCTCCCCGCAAAATCTACAAAAAGGATAAGGTAGGACTGATTAGGCTCTACTAGCCTGAGACTAGGCACATTGTTCTTTAAACCCACTATTAGTCTAAAAGTGATAATCACCAGAAAACCTAGAATATGGGGAAATATCCATAGAATATGAACTAGAACTTCTCTATGTCTTCCTCTTGCTCTATTGTAAACCATCTCTACATCTATTTGTCTAACCTCCACCCTGATCAGAATAACTGAACTTTTTGTTTTGCCTTTCTACTATTTCTTCCTTCCTTTTCTATTTATCTTTAACCTACTGCATATATACTCAAGCCTAGAGATATCTATGTCATTATTCACCATCACCACCTTTCACTCTAACGCAAAGCCTCAAGACAAACAAGAAGCAATCTTTCACATCTTAGACCTCTAGCTAGACACTAACGCATGAGAATAACGCGATAACTGTTGAAAATTCAAACATACTTCTTTACAATCTTTTTCCCCTGCTTAAAATTCACAAACTCCTCTAACTTAGATTCCCTCAAATCCTGAGGCTATGATCAAGGAAGAAATCAGAGCACTCATCCCAAATAGTAGGTTCAACATTATCACCCCTCAACTACTTGCACTCCTCATAATACTGATAAGCTACATCTTTTAGGTAGTCTGCGGCAAACTCACACCCTTAGAATCAGATGTGTGCATCACCTAAAATATTTTCTAAATTTCATTCACAAACCCTTGAGGATCCTCCTAAAACATAGAGACTATAAATATTGGTGGATTTAACTTCATAAATTGGACAACTCTAGTGACCTCAGAAGATAGAGGAATAGAACTAACACGGTCAGGCTGACGAGATTGAGAACTCACCAACTGAATTAGCAGATAAATAGATAGATAAAACTCGACATTAGAAATATCTCCTTAGAGAGGTGGGGCATGAATATCATTATTTTGAGAAACCTAAGGAGGACTAGTAGGGATCGGTAAAATTCTACAAAGTGTAGTATAAGCAGTAGTTGGTACCCTGGACTGAGTTTGAACTCTATAAAAAGGGTGATTTTTATCCACAATGTCCTCAAGTGTGACAGAAGAGTCTCCACAAGAATCACATCTTCTAGGAGGTGTTATCTGAAATGTGAGCAAATGGAGATTAGAGGAGTTTTCAAGACCTTAGACTATATAGCCTTGAAAATAAATCACGAGAAAGGGAAATATTCTTAAATGCCTTAAAAGTCTCTCCCTTATAAGTGTGGTATGCTATACACCCATAAAAGAGACTATACTTGTCATGGATTTGTGGTCACCTATTGACCATGAACCTAGGCTTTGATACTAATTTTGTCATGACCTGAACGAGGGCCTAGTCGTGATAGGTATCTTAAGTCCGCTCAAGATCGGAGACCACCCCTATTAGCCTAGCAAACTAAAACATAATATATCTAGTAATAAATGAGTTTTAAACATATAACAAGATAGATAAATCTATAACAAGAGAGATCTAAGAATCCATAAAATAATCCATCCATATTTTGTCCACAAAAGCCTCTAAGAAATAAATCGTCAACCTAAGTTGGGACATGCCCCCGACCATTGCCAAAAAGAATCAATAAAAATAGTCTAAAACATAAGAAAAAGACAAGACCATAAAATGAGGGTCTTCTGGAGAATGGAAGCTCACCACTTCAAAGCTGACTCATGGACAATCCAGAAATCACCTACCAATGTGCAAGGAAATAGAAATGTCTATGGACCCTGCATTATGTGGTGATACATCATATTGGGATGGTTAGTAGGGTGAGCGCTAGCATGTAACTCACGGACGAGATAAAATATTTCCAAGATCAAACTACAATAAAATCATATACATATAGGGTACAATATATATATATATATATACGTATATATATTTATATATATATGCTGGGATAGGTAACAAGGCTGAACATGACACTTAAAACATTAGCCTAGATTGTATAGCTCAAACCGTTATCTATACCCATAGGCTATAGGGGTCTAGCTCTCACCCTGCTGAAAAGGTCCTGTGCGTGTTAGCGGTACAAACTAGGGTATCAAGAAATTCTGGGAATTCCATGACCCTATGCCAATCCAGGATACAAATATATAAAGTGTGACACAAGCACACGGTCATCAAGACTAACCCTCATTCCGGAAAATGTGGGTTTCCAGTATCAGTACCTGATGACCTCTACCTTCGCAGCTAGCTACACAACTTCCTTTAAGCCCAATTATAACTTTTACACATTCTCATTAATTATAAAACGAATCATCAATTAAGGAACATACCATTGGTATCATCATGCCAACTATGCTTGTAAGCTAATATCATTATGCAATTTCAATTGACCATCAATTCGGTGAATCAATAACCCTTATGGTCCAATTATCCATTATCTTAGGGGAATACATGACCCCTAAGGTTGAATTTAAAATCAACTCATGGCCATAAAGGCCTTTCAAAGCCATTTGTATTTCATTAGCCTTTTATGCAACACAATAGTTTCAAATTGGGTTTCAATATGCATATATCACCAATTTAAAACCAATTTCATAAGGTTGGGTTGCAGTTATTACCAATTCCCGTATCTAAATCCATTTATTTAGAGGAATCCATGACCCCCATTCTAATTCCCATACCCATGCATTCAATTAGTCCAAAACTATCAATTCAAAGCATGAATAATCCGTAGAAACCATGGGAAAAGCAATTCAATCAATAGTAGCCAAAAGTCCTCAACCCAAATTCAAAACAAATAATTAATCACATTTATAACAAGTTTAAATACATGCTTTTAACAACTCAAGTTTTAGGGAAGATATAAATGTCTGATATATCAAGAGTTATGGAGAGAAACCACCAATTTGAGCCCTAAATGATTAATACTTTAAACACTATCTTTGATCTTGACTTGGGAAATTGAGAGTATAGAGAAGTGTATTTTATTGGGTAAATAATGAGTTATAAGGTCCTTTAGGGTGTTTTATGTCGTGGGTTATAATTGGGGAAAAAGGGAACTGACCAAAGTGACTTTAATTAAAAGTGCAGAAAAAAGTGATGCCAGATATTATGAGTCACATCATGACTCGTGATGTCTGGGTATGAGTCATTGTCGAGACTTATAGCCTGGGCAGTTAATCAGGGCAACCTTACTGCTAGGGTTACAAGTCACACCTTATGACTTATGACATCACCTTATGACTCATATGGTCTAATTAGAGACCTCAGCATATACCATAAACAACTAACTAGTCAGACACAGATTGGAAACATAAGACCCATGAGGAGTCTTCTATAATTTTCACCTAAGTCGTACCCTAAATAGTGTGCTCAAAACTCAGAAATTTTTAGAGGCCAAAAATTTGGGGTATTATAGAGGCATCTTATTTAAGGCAAGCCTAAGTAATGAATAATAAGCTAAGAATTGCTTGGATCATTATCACATCTAGCGATCCATGGAAAAAATAACAAAAAGAGGAGAACTAATTTCAACTAGATAGAGATACGAAGGTAGATATTTCCTAAAGAAGCCTCTTCAAGTTCCACTTTCTCTTTTAATCTTTTTTATTGATTCGGACTAGATTTTTTAGATTTTGCAAAAATTTTATCTTGTTTCTAGGTCACTATTTGACCTATCCTATTTTTTTGAAAATATTTTCTACATTTTATTTTTATAAAAGGGATTTACCTGATTGGATTAATAAAATAGACTAAACAACCTTAACCTATAGTTGATCTACTCCTAGTTGTTAGAGCTTTGGTTCTACCATCAATGAAAAATTAAGTCAACAGGGAGTCATCTTGTCATGACCCAAGTGGTCATGAGTGGTACCCACCCAAACACTCTAGTGGGATAACCATCTATCCCAACTCTTGCGAACTAAGTCAGATCCTCGTAAATCACTTTTATCAATTACTTACCATTAAAACACTAAAACAATATTATAAATTGTAGTAAATTCTAACATATTCAATATTCATAACTTAGAAAAATATAGTTCAAAATATCTAATTATTACAACCCATGGGACCTGATGTCAACGTTCAAATATGAATACCATTTGGGCATATCCGTCTATGTCTCCCATGTTGAATCCACAACCCGATGATTCCTCCACTGAACTTTCATGGATGGAATAACTTTTATTCTTAACTTCCTTACATTCTAATCCAAGATAGCACCTGGCTCCTATTCATAAAAGATCTCCTTATCGAACGATTCTCATTTCCAATGAATAATGTGATCCCTATTCCTATGGTACATTTTAAGCATTGATAAATTAAATATAGGATGAATGCTAGGAAATTTCGGGGTCAAGGAAAAGTTATATTCCATAGACCCTATGCCATGTAAAATCTCAAAGGTTCCAATATACCTCAGACTCTATTTCCTCTTCTCGTCAAAATGTACTACACCCTTCATGGGTGATAATTTTAACATATCATTCTCACCTTTCTGGAACTTCACATACCTTACCTTATTATTTGCATATTAATTCTGTCAGGTTCTATCCTCTACCAACTTCTCCTACATATGATACAAATCTAGATCCGAAAGATAGTAATCTAACCTAAAGAAGCAAAACGTAAATAATGCAAGAAAGTAAAGATAGATAAGTTGACATAAGAGACTACAAAGAAGTAAGAACCAATGGGTGTATCAAACGTAAAGACCCCTAAACTCATAAAAGAAAGCAAAAACTTCTTACATAGACCTTAAGGGAATCGATTTCCAAAGAAACTCACTTTTCTAAAATAGTTGTCAACACAAGCAATTCCATATTTGCCACAAGCTAATATAAGCTTGCAATTCACTTATAAGAGAATTCAAGTCAAAATATCATCAAAGTTGTGAATGAAATGGTTAAGGCACATATCTATAGTTTTGCCTTTGCCTACAATAGCCTATTTTAAGAAATATCCCAAAAGTGGATATTTCAGAAATAAACCACATGGGCTCTTCAAAGCATACTTCAAGCGATCAAAGAAATAATCCATACGTAGCATTATGGGCTTAGGAGCCTAAAGGGGGTCCACCAAATGTATCCTTCATCTCTAGTCTTGATCATGACATGGACCTCTTTGCATTGGCCTCAAAAGATGTAATATAACTCTTTAAGGCCTCGTTGGTTCGTATCATCCTCCACTTCTTGAAAAGGGTTCGTCCTCTAATCTAAACCTTGAAAATAGTAGGAGACACAAGCAAAAACACTTTACTTATCGCATGAAGGTTAGGTTTAGCACAATCATTTAAAACATCATGCCAAGGTTGGACACAGTTTTGATATAACCAAGCATCAAAATGATCAATAAAGGGTGTATAACCCATAAAGGTATGAACTAATTGGTTATACATGAGATTTGGACAAAGGGTTATGCTAGAGGAACCATGGTAATCAATCAACTGCTCATGAAGGCTCACATGAATTCCAAGTCTCAATAAGCTCATAACCCTTCTATAGTACTCCTCTTTGTTAGAGGCCCTTCCCTTACAGATCTTCGGCATCTCAAGTATATTAGAAATTTCCAATAAAGACTTTCTATCATAGGTATGAGTTCCAACAACCTCGCTCGTGATTCGCTTGTCTTCTTTCCCAAGCACTGAGTGGTGTAGAGAAGTACCACCATATTTTTATTGATCACAGGGATCAAATGGATAGAGTGTCCATGTACACGAGTTTAGGAAGCACTTCTTTCCTCCAATATTACCCCTAATATAATTATACATTCCCTTTATACTAGAATGATCAACAACAAAAACAATTAGAAGGTCATTCCCATTAAATCGACCAGCCTTTTCAACATCACCATTCACTTGAGTTCCTTTAAACACCACACAAAAATTCCCAAGTGTTTGTCTCTGTTCACACACAAGTTTCTCCTCATGAATTAAACAAGACAATGTACTACTATTTATCATAATGGCTTCAACACTAGGTGGACATAAATTGATCTAGCTAGAAGAGTCAATTTTGCAATCATTAGGATCAACTAATGTATCCACACTCTCAAGTTGTACATTATAATTATGAAGTAAAGAGACATTAGGCTCACCTAAAGATAATATATCATTCATACTTAGTTAGATACTAGCCTTATTCACTAGAGTGCGACAGTTAGCTTTGTTACCTTGAAGTTCATTTGGAGCATGTCGACTCAGGGGAGCTTGATAATTTGGTTGATTAGAAAGGGTGGATTTAGGAAAGATTTGATGCTCTATAAAGTTATCCAACTTCTTTGAAAGAGAGTTTTCCATCCCTTCCATTCTTCTTTCAAGAGATCCCATTCAGCTATCCATTGCATCAAACTTTTCCATGAGAGACCTAACCCAACTAGGCATCGCACCTTCATCCGCCATTGTACCTATCAAAAGAAATACTAAAACAAAAAAAAACACAAGTTAAAGGTTAGAAAATCACCCTCACAAGCCCTCAAAGTTCACACCTTTGAATGTCACTTGATGGGAATCACACGTGTTGATAGCTTATTTGTACTCCAATTAGATTACTTGGTACAAATTGTGGCTTGAGGTTGGAGTGAATTCTTGTTTGAAGAATCAATTAAACAAAACTACGTATGGACTTGAATAAAGAAGATACAATGAATTTGAAAACGAGAAAAGCACACAAGGAAAGATGACACGAAAGAAAAAGGATTCAACACTAATTTCACAACCTAGTAGGAGATTACTTGTTTTTAATTAGTAATAGAATCAAGAAAAAAACCAAAGAATCAAGGAAAAGAAACATAAAATAAAAAATTTGAGCTTTTAGGCGATTTTGGATACTTGATAATGTGGCAACTTCTAATTGGTTGATTGTCGTTTGGAAATTTTTCTTGTTTACAATTTGAGTTTAATCAATCTTTATCTTGGAGGTGCTAGAATCAGTTTTGGATGAACAAAATGCAGAGAATTTGACCCTTTAATTGTTCTTCAAGCTCAAAAGAGTTTGAATTTTGTTGTGGTCCCCTCCTTGTACTTTCCCTTGTCCTCTTCTTTGAGAATATTCCTTTTAGATGCTTTTGGAATCTTTCTTTCTTTGGAAGACTTGGAATATGCTTTGTATATTCTTTGATACAAACAAGTACCACACTCTCTCTAACCTCTTTTTTGGATCAAACAATTATTTTTTGATTGTTCTTCTTCATCAATATACGAAGATTATGAAGAACACCAACAACATTCAAAAGTGACCCTTAAGCATACGACTTCGGAATTTGAAGATTATTGATTTGTCAAGCACACGTTGAACTCCCAAACACCAATATCACGATTTCAAGCCATAATCTCAACAAAAACCTTTCCAATTTCGATATCCACCTTTCAAGTTTCTTCAACTTCAAGTCCAACAATGGTGGATGGCTCAAAACACCCCGGATTAAGCTCAAATTTGATATCTAGACTTTATTAGTGTTAGGGAACAAAGATCTAACACTAGAAACACATAAAGCACAAAAAATATACATGAATATAAACCTTAAGTTTTGCCCTAGTGTTAAAAATGGAAATAAAAAATATTTTTGTAATTTTTATTTTTTTGACTCTCCTTTTTTGTTGATTTTTGAGATAACAATACCCAAGACTAGAATCATGGGAATAATTCTAAACTCTAATCTTATACCAAGTGATACGAATCTATATGAAAAAGATAGAAATCTAAGCTAAAGAAGAAAAACATAAACAATGCAAGAAAGTAAAGATAGATAAGTTGACATAAGAGACTACGAAGAAGTAAGCACAAATGCATGTATCAAATGGAAAGAGCCCTAAAAATCATAAAATTAAATACCAGCTTCTTACGTAGACATCAAGGGATCCCAAGCAATCCATGTTTCTAAAAAAGTTGTAAACACAAGTGATTCCATACTTGCCACAAGCTAATCCAAGCTTGCAATTCACTCATAAGAGTACTCAAGTCAAAATATCTTCAAAGTTGTGAATGAAATGGTTAAGGCACATATTTATAGTATTTCCTTTACCTATAATATCCTATTACAAGAAATATACCAAAAGTGGCTATTTTATAAATAACCCAGATGGGCTCTTCAAAGCATGCTTTAAGATATCCAAGCAATGATCCACACGTGGCATTGTGGGCTTAGGAGACTAAAAGGGGTCCACCGAATGAATCCTTGAGCTCTAGGCTTGATCATGGAGGGTACCTCTTTGCATTAGACTTGGAAGATGTAATCTAACTCTTTAAGGACCCGTTGGCTCATATCAGGATAAAACACACTTTTTTCATCAACTTTTTTTGCATAGAAGTACCTCAAAGCCTTACCAAAAAAGGTTCAAACCATCCTACTAGATACCTACATCTTCTTCTATACAAAGCTTCAAAATAAGTCATGTCAATACTAGAATGGTAGCTATTGTTATAAGAAATCTCATCAAGGATAAATATTTGAACCATTGATCACCAAAGTCCATTACACATCTCAAATCATATCTTTTTGTACCTCAATTGTCCATTTTGACTGCCCATCGGTCTATAGATGAAAATTTGTGCATAGGTTCAACCTAGTGTCTAATTTTGATAGAAAATTCTCCCAAAAGTTAGAGGAAAACCTAGTACTAATATTTGAAATACTAAAAATGGTATTCCATGGAGCCTTACAATATTCTTCTCATATATCTTGCCCAACTTAGTTACATTATAGTCCACCCTTATTAGAATGAACTATGTAGACTTGATCAAACAATTGATGATCACTCATATAGAGTCAAACTTCATCAAGGTGTTAGGAAGACCTATAAAAATCCATAAGTTATTCTTTCCCACTTTTATTCTATAATGAGAACTGAAAAGTCCAATATATTTCTGATGTTCATACTTGACTGGTTGACAATTTTGAGACTAGATCTCATTGCTGTCTCTCACAAACTTTTTCGGACATTTAGTTTGTGGATGAGTAGGTATATTTGTTCATTTTAACAAGAGAGAAGAGAGAGAAAGTAGTGTATACTGTGGATTAGTAAGTTGAAAGACAATAAATTTTAGCTTTTCTTCACTTAAGCGCATGTTTTTACCCAGATTCACTTTACTTTCAAACTTGCTTCATATTTTTATTCCTCTCACTTCATTCTTCACAAACAGTAGTGTTGTCTCAAGTCTATATACATTATGGTTGCACCCAAATGTATAAATCACATAGAATTATGAGCCTATACAAGAATAGTAGGAATTAAATTGCCCATGTAAGGAACACAAATGTGACATCAAATCCTCAATAGTACCTTTTCATCAAGAATGGCCTCCTTGGTCTCGCCTTGAAATATTTTGTCTTTAAGGTTACTCAACATCTTGTCTTTATACTTCCTGCTCTTAATCTTCTCAATGAAAATAAACATAGACTCCTCATGGGTTAACACTCCTACCTTGCTAGTCACCTGCAATATGATAAAACCATTAGTGATATGAGATGAATATATGAAGATGGAAACACAAGAAATAGAAACACAAACACAATAAAATAATGGAAAATGGAACAAGAAAATTAAAGGATAGATAAAATGACATAAGATAAGGTAAGTAGGAAAACCACAGTATACTAAATTGTGGCCCTCAAATATAATCTAGCCACAATCACCAATTCTCTTATGAAGACCCTAAGTAAAACTAATCCACTCTCAACCTACGTTTCTCAATAAATATTAAAGTTCCAACAAGATTCAATAAACACTCGCAAGTGTATCACATATAGTCATTCATCAACTACCTAAAAATGAAAGAAAATCTAGCTGTTTATAGCCATGGGATACTTTTTACAAGATCGTCCCAAAAGTGACCCTAAATATTAAGTGGCCCAAAAGTGACCCTTAATGTCAGATGGTCATATGTTAGCACATGTGCTCTCTAATGTCCCCATGATATCATCCAAATGTGATGTTTCTCAATACTTGCTTATTTGATATCTTCAAATGTATCTCCTTCCCAATCTATCCTCCAACCACGTATACACTGCACCAGAATGACTTATCTTAGATCCTTGAAGCATAGATCCCAAAAGAGTGGAGCAATTCAGCTTATATATCCTCTTTTTCTTGAAAAGTATTTGTTCTTGAATCCAATTATTTTATCAACTTTTCATCATACTTTCCAATCATTGAATCCTTTGGTAAAAACTCCTTTAAGCCTTCAAGCTCATTTTCATAAGGCACTTTCCTTGCATCTTCCTTTGAAGTTGTTTGTTCATAACTACACAAAGGAAGAAGTAATACTAGGAAAAATGCTAGTATCATGGTTAGTGGACCTAAGAAGGAAAAGGTCTTTGCATTAGGGGATTTGGAGTTGTCGCAATATATTTTGTAGAGCTTTGTTTATATTGGATTCTGATGAGGAACATGTTCTTAAGGTCTCAGGGCACAATTTCAATAGAGATAGTCTTGGGGAGTAGCATTTGAAGAATTAGTATTCCTTTCCAATCTCACCACCCTTCCTCCCATAGTTGATGTATTTTCCTTAATGCCTGACATTCTTTCATTCACAACATCCATACTTCATTGTATTCCCATTATATCCTTCCAAGGAGTATCAAAAGTCAACCCACTTGGAATCGGTTCCAGTTCCATGGTATATATCAACAAGGCACTCAACACAACAAATAAGAAAGGTGAATCATTAGTGAAATCAACTCTCTCAAATGAAGTGTTTGGATTAGGTAACAACTCAACTTGTTGGTCTTAGTTTCTTGTGTTTGTCTTGATTGTTACACTCGGGTAGAATGGATTCTAGTTGAGAGAAAAGTGGATGACATAATTATGTAGTCAGGACTTGAATTCAAGAATTAAACCATGAAATAAGAACATAAAAATGACAAAACCAACAAAGAAATATAACACAAAAAATAATGGACAAGAACTAATTAAGCAACAAAGTAGTTTGAGTATTAGTTGTTAATTAGTGTTAAGAATAAATGAGGTGAAATGAGGAATTAAGAAATTAATTTATGGTATTGAACCTGAGAAACTAAAGGTTTTTGAGTGATTAAATGTGTTTGATAGAGTGAGTTATTTTTGGGATATATTGGTAGTCTTGGCACACTTTGGGTCTCATGCAAAAAGTGACTACCTTAGCCTGCTTTAGCAGGTCCAGCACAACCTTGCTGCAGGCTGGACGAGGCTATTTGATAGATTACTAGTTTAAACTGTGTCTGAGGCACTGCATAAGGTCAATCACACTTCTAGCATAGATCAGGTGCACCAGGAGCTCCCAACAACTTGTAAGTATACTTTTGTACCACACTTAGTTCCCCCTTTGTCCTCTCTTTGGGATATTACTTAGGATCATTAAAAGATGCTTGGTACCCATACATTTTACCATATTGTTCATCACTTTTGAGGAACAAACTCCAACTTTTGAAGAAAATTCAAGATGAAGATTTGAATCTTCCGAAGAACTCAAAATTCTCTAACTCTTCAACCTCTGCTCGAAATGTGATGAAGTTTTGAACCTAAGCTCTTTTCCATATTTTAATCACATTCCAAGAATTATTTTTATCAAAATATTAACCAAAAATTCAAGAATTTAATGCCCACTTTCAATCTTCAAACTTGAGCTCCTCAACAATGGCAGATCCTCTGATTTAACTTTGATTGAGCTCAAATTTGATATTTAGACTCTAATAGTGTTAGGGAACAAAAACCTAACACTAAAAACTCAAGAAAACAACAAAAATAGTGACCCAAAATTTTACCAAAGGCCAAAAATGTGAATAGTTAAACTTTTTTAGGATTTTCAATTTTTGAACATAAATAGACCCAAGATTGATTTTGGGAGAGTAAAATCATGCTCGACCCTGATACCAAATGATACAAGATGAAAATACAAAGATGGAAACTATAACTCCCCAAGTTCTAGGGCTTTAGACCCTTCAAGAGATGAATCATTAGTTGAGTTACTTAAGTAATGTCAAAATTGCCAGTGGTAATGACCCTTACAACGATTCGTGAGGTACAAAAGTTGGTGTTTCCTTTACAAAGAATGCAACACCCAAGATGAAGTGTTTCGTGGTACAAAAGTTGGTGTTTTCATAACACGACAGTAAGAAAGCCTATTTTTGGGCCCCTTGATAATGAGTCCAAGGTACAACTCCTTGTAAGACACATGAGTTATTAGGAGGGACTCATTGTCAGAATAGAAATATACCTAAGAGTTCAACTTCTAACAATAATTCTTCATGAAAACTAGTTACGTCAGACAACAAGTTCTTATAGAGAACCGTTGTCTTAATAGTGAAGGACTAGGTTATTGATCCTCAAGTAATGACTCCGGGACACAACTCATGGTCAGACCTCATGAGTCATTACTTAAGCCTTAATGACTATTCTCAGAATTTTCCTACATATTTCAATTAGGATCTTTTTGGTATTTTTCTCCCTTCAAACTCTTTCCGACAAATTTAAAATACCCAAATGACCCATTTTCCTTCGGTTATCGAGATTAAACCTAACGTTTTTCCTCTTTAACTTCCAAGGTTAGAGATACTAGGTTTTTACAAAGAATTCAACAATTAGGCTCCAAACTTTGAGTCCACATCAATTTTTTCTATATTTTAGGCATGTTTCTTATCCCTAACTTGTGTTTTTACATTGTTGCATTTACTCACTCAACCTCCATGTGTTTAAATTATTGGGTTTTGAATTGGTTTGAGGATATTTGATTAATTATTACTTGAATTATTTCCCCATATTTTAAATATGCTATTCATGCTTGATAAATGTTTTTTTTTTACTGAGTCGGTGCAACATGGTAGGGTTTGAAAAGGGTGACATGGTTTTCCTAAACTTATAGATTTTTGACTTGGTAATGGCATTAGCCTCAACCCACCTTGTAAAATTGATCTTAGATTTGGATATTTGCATGATTTAACTTAGCTTTTGAAAGTATTGCATTACATCAATGGTTAAATGGATAAAAAAATATTTTTGTAAAGCCTTGGTTGCCAGGGTTTGGGTTTTAAATTGCTTGGGAGTCTAATGGTTACATGGATTGTTTTGACATAATTATATATGATTGTAAGCATATTGGTATGAGGATAGAAGGTTTGAAAATGTTTTAATAAGGACTCCTTGGTAAATGGTTGGATTTTATGCAAATTATTTTAATTTAGGTATAAAGAAAATTGTTTAGCTCACTATGAAGGTGTAGGTCCCAGGAGGACCGACACTGGAAACCATATTTTCCAATGGAGGGGTCTAGGTGATAGTGTGATTGGTGAACACATTATATTTTAGATGGCTATCTCCTAGGTGTCTTTATCTTTTCCTTGATTTCCTTGGTACATGCATATAACATGCACTAGGGCCCTTCCGGCAGGGAGAGCCAGACTATATAGCCCATGGGTCTTTTACGATGGAGCAAGCTATATTGTTCAGGTTAATATCTTATTCTCTTATGTTCATGACCCTTATCCCTAGCTCGCCATCCTATATATATTTATATTTAAATGTTGTGTATGTGGTTTTGACTAGTTATTGGCAGTGACATTATTATATCACTTTCCCCTGAGTTACATACTAGTGATCGCTCCATTGATCATCCCTGGACGCTGCATCATCTCATGATATAAGGTTATAGGGATTTTCTATTACTCTCATGTAGTGTTAGGTGGTGTATTACATTGGTTGAGTTTCTATAAAGTGGTGAGCCTCCATCTTTTGGAAAGCCCTTCCATTTTATTAGGTTTCTTTTCATATTTTGGGAATTGTGAATTCTCTTTTGTCATGGTTGGGGGCATGTCCTGACTTAGTTTTGTATTTTTGGTTTAGAGGCTTTTGTGAACAAGTATTGGGTTTGTTTTTTGCTTGATTTTTATAACTTTCATTTGGTTTATTATCATTTTTTGTTGGCTTCCGCTATTTATATTTATGTGCTCTTGAGGTAAAGCTAAGGGGATTGTCTTCGGCTCATGGTGGGTTTGATATTACCCAGCATGGCCAGTCCTGGGTTTGGGTCATGACAAGCTTGGTATCAAAGAACATTATATGGTCTTTGGATGTCTAAATAGCCATGTCGAGTATAGTCCCTTTTATGGGTGTGCAGCATGCAACACTTATAAGGGGGTGGCTATAAGGCATTTATTAATGTTAACCTTTCTTGTGTTCTATTTCGGGCTATAATGTCTAGTTACCTTGAATATTCTCTAAATCTTAGCTTACTCACATTTTATATCATGTCTACTCGACGCTCTAACGATCGTAGAAACTCTATTGGAGACTCTGTCCCACCCGGGGAAAAGGTGGAGGGAACTCGCCCTATTTATAGAGTACAAATCTGATCTAGGGTCCTAGCTCCTAGCTTTACTACACTACGTGGGGTTGAATCGGTACCTATAAGTCCTCCTTGATCTTCTCAAACTGGTGACACTCATGCCATATGCCCCAAGAATATATCTCTAATGCAGAGTTCTGTTAGTTTATTTACATGTTTTCTCAACTTGTGGCATCACAGTCTCATCGGTGTGTTCATGTTGGTCTTGCTATTAGTTCATCTGAGGTTACCTGGGTTGGATAATTTAGGAAGTTGAATCCCCCAACCTTTACAAGCTCTAAGGTAGAGGAGGATCCTCAGGGTTTATTGATGAGATGGAGAAGATGTTTAGGGTTATGCATTATACTCATTTAAAGGGTGTAGAGTTTTCTACATACCAATTGAATGATGTGGCTTAGTAGTGTTATGAAGAGCGGGAAAAAATAAGGGGTGATGATGTTGAGCCGACAGTGTGGGATGAGTTTTTAGGTTTCTTTCTTGTTCACTTCTTTTCTCAAGAGCTGAGAGAGGTAAGGCCAAAGAGTTTGTGAACTTGAAGTAAGGAAGGTGACTGTGAAGGAATATGCCCTAAAACTTTAGAAGTTGTCCTGTTATTATTCGGAGTTGGTATATAATATGAGGTCTTGTATGAGAAAGTTTGCCTCTGGGTTGTTTGGCAACTTGGTGTTAGAATGCAATTTTGCGATATTAAACACTGATATGAATATCTCTAGGCTGGTGGTTTATATGTAACAGGTGGAGGATGAGGAAAAGAAATAGGTAGAGATGGAAGAGAGGTAGAAAAATAAGTTTCGATATTAAAAGTAGGGTCAAAGTCAATAAAATAGTGGGAGAGATGATAGATAGTGGACCAAGAAGAAGAATTAGTAAAGTTCTTATTTGGTGGCTAGTACTCCTTATACTAAGCCTTCAGTTTATCGTCTTTTTCAAGATAGCAGTGGTCCTGAGGCATAAGGTTCCTAGTCTTAGGTTAGTGGAGCTTAGTCAGGCCCTCTTTACCCTTCTTGACATTTTGTGGGCAGCTTAATTACAATTATTGTGAAGACGGGAGGAATTTCTATTTTAATTATGGACAACCTGAGCAAAAGTTGTCTCTAGAGCTAATAACTTCCTGATCGCTACTTCTTTATCTCTTGCACCTAAGGGCACCAATTCAGGTACAGGCAATGGCCAGAATTGCCTCTATGCACTTGCTACTCTCCAAGAATATGAAGCATTTTTAGATGTTGTCACTGGTATATTGTAACTTTTTTCCCGTGATGTTTATTATTTAATTAATTTGGTACTCCCTATCCTATGTTAACCCTTTTATGGCTGTACTCTTTTGTTTTAGTCCTGAAGATATTTCAAACCCCCTTTTTGTGTCTACTCCGATGAGTGATTCTATTACTGCTAGAAAAATCTATAGGGGTTATGTGGTGTGTATTCAGCATAGGAAGATATTTGTGGATCTAATGGAGATATAAATGGTAGATTTTGATGTTATCTTGGGAATGGATTTTCTTCATTTGTGTTATCTCTAGACTGTAGGACCCGAAAGGTCAATTTCCATTTTCCTAATACGATTGAATGGGAGGGGAGTTACTTAGTGCGCAAAGGAAGGTTGATTACCTATCTTAGATCTAAAAAATTAATTTCTAAAGGTGTTTGTATCACCTTGTTTGTGTTAAGGATTCTAATTCCGAGGGTCCCTCTTTAAAATTTATCCATGTGGTTAATGAGTTTCCTAAAGTTTTTCCAGATAATCTTCCTAGAATTCCACTCGATAGAGGGATAGATGATTGACCTTCTTCCAAGTACCCTCCCTATTACCATTCCTTCTTATTGGATGGCCCAGGATGAACTAAAAGAAAAATTGAAGGATCTTCTTGATAAGTGTTTCATTTGTCCAAGTGTTTCTCCATAGGCTACTCTTTTAATTTTTGTGTGAAAGAATGATGGGTCTCTTCAGATATGTATAGACTATCATAAGTTGAATAAAGTGAAGAATAAATATCCTCTTCCTAGGATTGATGACCATTTCAACCAGCTTTAGGGTGCTAGTAATTTTTGTAAGATTAATCTCCGTTTGGGCTATCACCAGTTAAAAATTAGGGATTTTGATTTCCCAAGGTATTTTTTTGAACCCGATGTGGTCATTACAAACTCTTGGTTATGTTCTTTGGGTTGAATAATGCTCCGACTACTTTATGGATCTTATGAACCGAGTGTTCAGACAGTTTTTAAAGTCATTTGTTATAGTCTTTATTGATGACATCTTGGTGTACTCCAAACATGAGGGAAATTATGCCAATCACCTATGAATTGTGTTATAAACTCTAAAGGACTATAAATTGTATGCAAAATTTTCTAAGTGTGAATTTTCTAAGGATAAAGAAGATAGATAGAAGAATAGGGAAGAGTATATGATTTCTATGCGAGAGGTAAAGATAGCGGTCACGAGGGCTAAGGATGTTGCTTTCAAGAGTTTATATGCATTGTTGGATAGTAAAAGTGGGGATAAAAGTGGTACGGGCTTAACAAAGTTAGGGAGAGGAGGGTTTGAGACCTTGATTAAGTGAAATGTATTAAGGATGTGGACGACAAAGTTCTGGTAGAGGAGGGTTGTATTAGAAAAAGATGGCAGTCTTACTTTCATAAGCTCCTGAATGAAGGAAGGGATACTAGCATTATGTTAGGGGATTTGGAGCATTTTAAAAGGTATCATTATTATGGTTATTCTATGAGCATTAAGGTTTAGAAGGTTAAGAGGATATTAGTAGGATGTGTAGAGGTAGAGCGGTGGGGCCAGATGATATTTCAGTAAATTTTTGGAAGTGCATAGGAGGGGAAGGTATGGAGTAGTTGACTCAATTGTTTAACATTATTTTCAAGACGGAGAGGATGCCTGAGTATTGGAGGTGGACTACGATGATTCCTTTCTATAAGAATAAGGGCGATATTCAGGATTGCAACAATTATAGGGGTATAAAGTTATTGAGTCATACTATGAAAGTTTGGAAGAGGGTGGTAGAGTTGAGGTTGTAGAGGATTGTTATTGTTTTTAAAAATCAGTTTGAATTTATGTGAGGGTGCTCGACTACTAAAACTATCCATCTCATCAGGAGACTATAGGAGCAATATAGGGATAGGAAGAAGGATTTGCACATGGTGTTTGTCGACGTAAAAAAGGCCTATGATAGAGTTCCCAGGGAGGTTCTTTGCAGGTGTTTGGAGGATATAGGTATACCTGTAGTGTATGTTAGGGCAATTAAGGATATGCATGATGGATCTAAGACTCAAGTTAGGATTAGGGGAGGGGACTTAGAGCACTTTCCGATCTTGATGGGGTTACATCAAGGTTTGATGCTTAGTCCATTTCTTTTTGCCTTGGTGATGGATGATTTGATGCGGCACATTAAAGGTGAATTGCCTTATTTTTTTCTCTTTGCGTATGATGTATTCTTAATTGATGAGAGACGTAGTGGAGTTAATTCTAAATTGGAGGTTTGGAGGCAAACTCTTTAGTCTAAAGGGTTTAGGTTGATAGGTCTAAGACAAAATATTATGAGTGTAAGTTCAGCGAGGTGTATCACAAGTTCAATGTAGTTGTTAAGGTTATTACTCATTCTATAAGTAAGAGAGATAGTTTCAAGTATCTAGGGTCTATAATTTAGGAGAATGAAGAGATTGATGAAGATGTCACTTATCAGATTGGGGTAGGGTAGATAAAATGGAGGCTCACCTCTAGAATCTTTTGTGATAAAAAAGTACCTCCCAAACTTAAAAGGCAAGTTCTACAGAATGGTGGTTAGACAAGCATTATTGTATGGGGCGGAGTGTTGGCCTGTTAAGAAGGCCCACATCCAGAAGATAAAGGTGATAAAAATAAGAATTTTAAGGTAGATGTGTGGATATACTAGGAAAAACAGGATTAGAAATGAGGTTATTCGAGATAAGGTGGGTGTGTCTTCGGTGGAAGCCAAAATGAGGGAAGCATGGTTGAGATAGTTCGTTTATGTGATGAGGAGGAGAACGGATGTCCCAATGCGGTGTGAGAGGTTGGCTATAACGACCCGAAATCACCTCCCGGGACGTCACACGGTGCTTAAGGTATGAGTATCCCTAAGCTAACCCTTAGAGCCGGTTTCTACCAATGACACTCAATTCAAGATAAGGATAGACTCAAACACTCGCATAGTTGTCTCACATGAAAGGAAATATGGATAAAGGTACTCGGTCCATACGACCACAATATAGATAAATCTCAACAAAACTACAATAATGAACCCTCGACATATCACAAGTCTGATACTAGTCTGACAAGCCTCTACAAATCAATATCTAGATAGCCGTTGGGACAGGTCCCCAACTGACTCGAAATGAACTGAAGATAAAACATAGTCTCTCAAGTATAGTTAATATCTGAAGATCGGCCCTTGAACCATGAGGACTCACCACTATTGAAACCGTAGGCAAGGTACACAGAGAATCACGGGCGAAGCTGGGACTGAGCACCTGAACCTACATTATGACACAATGTAGCACATAGACATATATGTGAATTGGTACTTGGAATATACTGAGTATGCGGGGGTGAATGCATATGTACAAAAATAGTACTGATCTTCTTCAATCAAATTATGTATGCAAAATGAGACGACTCACATTGCTTGAAAATTATAAAATATAAAGCTCATAAATCATGTAGAATGAGGCATGCAACATAAATCTCGTGAGTCATCCCTCTTTAACCTTAAAAATCAGAAATCTTCTCTTATTCTCAATACCCAAAGGTTAAGGGAATTTAAACAATACTTTCAACACATGCATATGTCTCATGGAGAGTAAAACCTCTTCAATGCTCAACATTTCATAATTATTTAGAACTCATATACTTGGAATTCGGAATCATATGACTTGGAAACATATTTGAAGGCATTTCATTCACCTTAGGAAAATATCTCATTTCAAGGTTTAGGAAAATCATTATATCTCAAATGGAAAAGTATTCTAGCTCAAGGAAATAACTTAAATCAAAGCTTTATGAAAAGTACTATATCAAGGGAAGATACTTTCATTTAGGGAAATAACCCACCTCAAGGAAGCACTTTAATTAGGGAACAAAGTTGCAATTCCACCATTTAGGAAAATAACTCAGAGGAAGGGAAAATAAGTATCAAATTTTGAAGTTTAAAAGGGCAAGGGACGTTCTCATAACCGACATAAACCATGCGAGCTACATGGAGTCCAACGTTTTGTCCTTCTAAGAAAGAGACCTCACGTTGGGGAGAAGCGTCATACTCTTGCCAGGGAGTATGACCTAGGTCTAGAGATCACTAAATGAAACTCGACCTCGAGCCCAATCATAATCATCAAAAACTCGGCCTAAGGCCCAACCTACGGTGGCACATAATTTTGGGGTAAGAAACCGTAGTGACTTACCCGCTCGATGCTAAGTACTACTCCCTTTAGATTATATGCGCTCATCTCATAAAAATCCACTTTTAGAATAATCTCATGGTTCACCACGAACCCAATAATCAAATCGATAATCTCATATGATGAAGTGGATTTCAAAGCTTTCGGACCATTAGGTCAATTTATTTCTCAATCATCTCAAAATAGTCAAACCATGGGTTCTTATAGAACAAGAGTTCAAAATTTCAGAAGTCTCAAATAGGGCTTACTAACCCTTAATTAAATCTCAATTTAAATCTCATCAAAAGCATAATATATAGCATATAGATTCATAAATCATGTGGAAATCTGGGAATTTCAGCAATTTATCTCAAAATCTCAATATAGTCATATGCTTCAATATCTCAACATTGCTAATATTAGCTTCTCAGGGAGTAAAATCATGGGGTTTATACCCAGCTGTAAATTCTCAATAAAACATTTAGAAATCATTCCATTTGACTCTTAACTCATGGGAATATCAAGATAATCCATTCAATAATAATGGGTGAAAACCCCCAATTCAAATTCATGTAAAAACCTCATAGATTTCAGGAAATTCATGATGTAAATAAGCCTTTTGGGCACAAGGGTGAAAAGGATACCCTTGGTTAAAACCCCACATACCTTGAATTATAATTTTTGGATGAACTCTCACTGTTGGAACTCCATTCGTACTCTTGAATGAGGGTTCTTGAGGCCCTTGAATTGGGAACCTTGAATTTTGACTCAATTTAGAAAATCCATGGTGCATTCTTGAGATTCTTGGAAGATGTTTTGGATACTTATGGTTTTTTATGAGAGAAAACTTGAGAAAAACCTTATAGGATGCTTGTAAATGACTTTGATTCGGTGTTTGCACGGTTTTATAGGCTTGGAAAAGGTCCAAAATGCCCCTTTTAACATCTGTACGAAGATGGAAAAATTGAACTGGGAACCTAATTTAAGGGGTCACTGTGACACTCCACTCATCTTGGTGGCTCACTGGAATTTGACAATTTTCAAATCGACCCTCTCCGCGATGCACCAAGCACTAAAATGACACAGTTTTACGAATAGGTCTTAAATTAGCCATAACTTCTTACCCGGGTATCGAATTTGGGCGAGTCTTATATCGACGGAAAGCTTATCAAATTTCCCACGTGATAAAAAGTAGAAATTAGTTAAATTATATATGGTTAACACGATACTAACTAAGGAGTCACTCTTACATCTTTTAGAGCTGGAATTATGCTTCATTCAACACGCTCTAAGGCTCAAACTACGAGGTAACTTTGCGAGGTCTTACATTGGCTTGGGATGGTTTCAAGCATAGTAGAGGTATACCTAAGAAATATTGGAGATAGGTGATTATACATGACATGTATCAGCTCTAACATACCATAGACCTGACCCTAGATAGAAAGTTGGGGGGGGGGGCAGATTAGGGTAGAGGGTTAGTCTGAGTTTAAGGTAAGATATCTTTAGGTGTGTTACTTGGAGTATCTTGTTTATGGTGTTATTGATTTTTCTAATCCCTATTATATCTTGTTGTTTTACCATTCTTACTATTATTGTTTCTTATATTAGATTATTCTATTTTAAGCTGGGGGTCTATCGAAAACAAATTCTCTATCTCACATTTAAGGTAGTGGTATGGACTGCATACACTTACCCTCCCTAGACCCCACATGGTTAAAATATACTGGGTATGTTGTTGTTGTTGAATTTTGGAAAAGTGTTGTCAATTTTCTTGGGAATGTTGCTTCTAGTGAGGGGATCAAAGAGGATCTTAGGTAGTTAAGAAATGGTCAGGACCTACGACTCCAATCGACATTAGGAACTTCTTAGGCTTCGTTGGGTATTATTAGAGGTTTGTGGAGATTTTATCATCTATTGCTGCTCCACTAACAAAGTTAACACATAAGAAGATTAAATATTTGTGATCCGATGCTTGTGAGGTTACTTTTGAGTAGTTGAAGGATAATTTAACTTCTATGCCAGTTTTAACCCTGCCCAAGGAAACTATTGGGATTGTGGTATATTTTGATGCACGCTATGTGGGACTGGGTTGTGTATTGATTCAGCAAATTAAGGTTTTATCCTATACTTCTATGTAGCTTAAGGTTCTCTAGAGGAATTTTCCGACTCATAATATAGAGTTAACGACTGTGGTTTTTCCTTTGAAGATCTGGCGCCATTATTTGTATTGGGTGCATGTAGATATTTATTCAGACTATAAAAAGCTTGTAGTATGTGTTTACACAGAAGGAATTGAATCTCAAGAAGTGGTCGTGGCTCATGCTACTTAAGGATTACGACATGAGCCTTCACAACCATCTAAGGAATGCTATTATTGTTTCTGATTCTCTTAGCAGGTTGTCTATAGGGAGCCTATCTCACATTAATAAGGAGAAAAAAGGATTGGTGAAGAATATTCCCAGGCTAGATAACTTAGGAGTTCATCTCTTGGACTCTGAGGATGGGGGAATAATTGTTTAGAAATTGGTTAAGTCATATCTTGGTGATGAAGTTGACAAGAAACAAGCTTTAAATCCCATACTTATGTAGATTGAGGATGATGTGGGCCAGCAAAAGGTTAAGGCATTCGAGATTGGGGGAGATGACATTCTGAGGTACCCAAAAAAATTATGTGTTCCTGATATTGATGGGTTGCGGGAAAGGATTTTGATTAAGGGTCATTAGTCAAGATATACAGTTTATCCAGGTTTTACTAAGATTTACCATGATTTGAAGAAAATCTACTGGTGTATTAATACGAAGAGAGATGTAGAGAATTTTGTTGCTAAGTGTATGGTTTGTCAAAAAGTCAAGGTTAAACATTAGCGGCCTGGTTGCATGTTCTAGATATAGAATTGTTACCCTCTTGCCAATGAGTGTCTTGACACCTCCAACCATGCCAAATTTCCTATACGTCATAGTGTTCGACTCAATTCTTCTACCACCATATTGACCTTGCTTGGATGACATTTGATTGAGATGTCATGATCCTTAATCAACTCTATCAAACTTTTTTGTGCCAAATTCAGTTCTTATTGAATAAATACATGGAACAAACTATGGTGGTTTCTGAACACTTCAAACTTCAACTAATAGAGGTAATGTCTCCAAATTTTCGAAGAAAATACCACTACTGCTAACTCCAAATCATGAATGGTATAGTTTTTCTCATACGACTTCATCTTTCTTGAATCATAAGAATTCATATTCTAGCCTTCAATATGCAAAGTAGGAATAGGAGCTGGACATAAAGAAGTCTTGAGTTTTTGGATACTCTTCTCACATTTAACATCCAACAAAAAAGGTATTTCATGTTTAGTCAGGCGTCTTATATGCGAAGCAATAAAGGTGAAACCATTAATAAACTGATGATAGAAATAGTCCAACTCCATAAAACTATGAACAATTCTAAGATTTGTCAGTCTAGACTAGTTTTTAGCAGCTTCAACCTTCTATGGGTCAATCATAATCCCTTTCTTAGAAATAATATGCCCCAAAAAGGACGCCAGAGACAACTAGATTTCATCCTTTTAATACTTAGCATAAATTTTCTTCTCCTTAAGCAACCCAACATGTCATATGTGATCTTCATGATCCTCCTTACTCATTGAGTAAAAAATAATAAAAAAATGACTTCAAGGATCTATTCATCAAGATCATAAAAATGGATGGGGCATTGGTTAAACCAAAGATATAACCAAAAACTTGTAATTTCTATATGAGTTCAGAAGGTAGTCTTTTGGATTTCCTCTCCATGAATCTTAAGTTGATGGTAACCTAAACTAAAATCAATTTTGGAGAATATAGTGGAACCGTAAAACTAGTTGAACAAATCATCTATCTAAGGAAAGGATACTTATCATAAATAGTAATCCTTTTCAACTGCGGGTAGTTTATGCACATCCACATACTACTATCCTTCTTTTGCATGAATATAAGAGCAGCACCCCTAGGTGAAATATTTGAGTGAATAAAGCCCTTTTCAAATAACTCTTGCAATTGGGACTTCAATTCTCCAAAATTTGCCAGTGCCATCCTATGTGGAGGGATATATATAGGGAGACTACCCAACTCTAAGATTATAAAATTTGAACTCGTGGTTGAAAACGTACTATGGAGATCATCAAGGAACACTTCTAAGAATTCACACACTATTGAAAATGAAGAGATATAGGGGACTAATGTACTTTTATCCTAAATATGGGCATGGAACGCCCTACAATCATGCTTAACTAACTTCTAAGAATGAATAACTTACAAAATTCTTACTATAGTAGCCTTAAAACTTCCTTCCCACTCTAACTCTTCCATTTTGAGCACTGCTACAGTAACAGTCTTAGCATAATAATCATGAATAGCATGATAAGGAGATAACCAACTCATCGCCAAAATAATGTCAAACTCCTCCACATATAAGATCACTAAGTCTGAAAAAGTAATATACCCCAAAAACATCACAAGACATGCTCAAAAAAATTAATTAACACATTTAGAAACCCCAACTGGTGTAGACACATACATAGAAGTATCAAGAAATTTATGTTTTAAGTCCTAACCTAAGAAAATTTCGCAAACACATATAAGAAAGTAGACGTAGGATCAAATAGCATCGAAGCCTTACAATCACATACAAGAATAGAACCTATGATCACAATATTAGAAGCTTCAGCTTTAGTAGTAGAAAAAACAACATAAAGATGAGCCTTATCACCATCTTGAACATCATCGTTATCAGCCTAAGAGCCACCATTATTGGCTTGGTAGCCAAACCTTCCTACATCATGATGACTGTGCCCACCCCTTAGATGACCAATACCATATCCTCCATGACCACAACCTATTGGAACTAAAGCACTCGAAGTTGGTTGTTGAGTCAACTGTCCTGCACATAAAAAATTAGGACAATACCTCTAAATGTGACCCAAACCCACACACTCATAGCATCAGATGCATAAGGTAAGTTGCTGAATTAAAGATGATAACTACGTAAATTGTCTGTGTAGAGGCATATAATTGACCCCAGGTAGGCCCTATGCAAACATAAGTATGGCATAACAGAATAGTTGAGAAAAGTAACCCAACAAACTACAACCGCTCAAAAAAGTACTACTAAATTAGCCTAATTTTTGGGCTTTATTTTCCTCTTCCTTTACCTTTCCTTGCTTCCTTATCTCTTCATCTTCCTTAGAAAACTCAACCACTTCCTAAAAAGAATTGTTGTATGCAACTTCTGAATGGGAATCAAGTGAAGCCCTGAATTTAAACCCTTAATAAAATAAATGATTATGTCATCCTCAAAAGTAATCAATAATAGCGCATAATAGGTAAAAGAAATAAACTTGGCCTCACAAGACGCCACAAATATATCACCCTTCTCAAGCTTTAAGAACTTATTCTTCATCTAATCTTGATATATATGAGGAATATACTTCTTAATAAACACATTCTAGAATCGATCCCAACTAATTGGAGGTAAGGTATCCCTACACTCAAAAAGTACCTCTACTACTACTTGTACTCAATATGTAACTGAAATGATAAATAACATACCGTACCTCTTCAAAACACCTATATTTTTTAGATGCTCATGACAATCAATCAAGATCTCAAATGTATGTTTTTACTCACTACCCTTTAACACTAGAGGTTTTATCTCCATAAACTTGCAAAAAAGTCCATGCTCATTATCAGTCATCACAAATCCCAACACCTATCGAGGTATCACTATGATCTTAGAGCCCTTATATATAAAGAATGCTACATAAACAACATTCTATAAGGATGTGGATGGAAATGTAGGCACCACTAGAGTAGTACCTATGCCAGCAAGCTACAAAAAAATCCCAACACTTGCTAAATAAATTTTGCAGATATAGGCATTATGAGATGCACTATTTTGCATTAGAACCACTTTCTCCTCATCCATTACCTCTTCCTAACAAAAATCTAGAGCATCCTTCTATATGGGAGGGGATGGTGCTTATTATTTAGCCGATAGTCCTTCAGAAATCCGATCTCCACCACTAAATAGTGGTTCCCTTTTTCTTTCTCTCCTTGTCCTACCCCAATCTATGACCCAAGCATTTGGTGCTGGTACTGGTGCTATAGTGGAAAAATTGTTAACTATTGGTGAAATAAGATTCAATAAAGATAGATATAAATTTGGTTTACCATACAACAATAAGAATCAAGTTCTAGAATAAAATAAAGAAAGAAGGGGATTTATTTCCTAAAGTGGTGTAGCCACTGAAAGAAAAGTACCAGCATCTTTGTGTTTTTCCTACAAGAATCCAGAAGAATTTTTCTTGTATGAAAAGATTTAAGAACTTAGTGCTCTAATACCATCATTGCTATGATCTAAGTGGTCATGAGTAGAACAACCCTAATACTATAGTTGGAGAACTATTTAGCCCAAACCGTACAATTTAAGTCAGACCTTCACAAGTGAATTATTTCAGTGTATTATCATTAAAACACTAAAACACAATATTATCAACTGAAATCCTTTCTAACTTAATAAATATTCATATCTAAGAAAAATAGAATGTGAAAATAGTCTATTTATTATAACCTCAGGAGCTGATGTAATCATCCAGGAACATCTAATAGTATCCCAAAACTATTTCAAACTTAATATCTTAAATTCAATATAAGAAGAGTCTTAGTCTTGAAACAAAAGAAATTATAATATAAGAAAGATCCAATGACTTTCTAATTACGCCGTACAATCTTGAATCAAAGTCTGAAATCACCAGCTAGAGTCGAGGTCTCATCTCAAAGGCTTAAACATACTTTAAAATCAGTAAAAAGAAGAGTAGAGGTTGTATCTGTACATAAATTATGTACTGGTAGGCATCATCCATTTACTCAACTAAATATTATACAAATAGACCAATTATATGCTAGTAGCAACAATAAAAACACAACATAATTAATGAGAACCAAATCCAAGTATAGAACTTCATCTCATTAGAAATATAAGTACAAAAGTACTTCAATTAAACTTAGGTAGATTATTCAACAATATTCACGAGAATATATATGTGTGTAAGTGTATGTGTATGTGTGTATATACATGTATATTCAAATGAATATAATGAGTTCATGCATGCAAGATGTACGCATATACTAGAGTCATTAAGGAGTCTAAGATATGACATACAAGGGATGAGCTTAGTCTATGTATCAATGTTAGTGTGGTACCCAATCTAATAACATTGTTTATATGACACTTAATCCATATAACATATCAATATTATCTCAATACTAATATCTTCTCAATAACATCTCAACACTCAATAAAATCTCAACACTATCTCAATATGAATATAATCTCAATATTATGTCACCATCACATTATATCATTCTGCAATATAAGAATAAAATTAATAGTAACAAATAATGTTCAAAAGCAAATCACAAAAACTTTTTTCATATATATGCATAGATTTAATAAATTCTATACTACCATAAACCATAACATGCCTCTATTCCTTACTGAAATCATAATAATACCACAACCTTGCCTTTTTTTTTCAGCATATTTTTTGTAACACCCCAAAAATCCAAGTTATGATTAGAACTATAATTCATTTACATGTAGAATTAAAAATTAATTTTTGGTTTAACAAAAAGTGATTTAGACGTGTATTAAGGAATCAAGTAACTCCTAGCAGATGGCCAAGTCAAAACCTTTCTTACTGATTAATTTCTTTGAAAGAATCTTACTTTTGTCAACTTCAAACAAGCATAACTTCTACATTCCAAGGTATTATTAATATAAATACCCACAAAATGTATATGTTTGAATTATCTTTCCTACACATCTAGTTTCACCTTAATCCAATACCGGAGTAAAATGGTATGGCCATTTTAGTGAAGCACTACCCAGTAGTGAGAACCTACAAGTGTTGGTATGATCTAGGTGAGATTGGATGACCATACAACACTCTCGTATGATTTAAATAGTCCTAAACATCTGAAAATTTACACGTATACCTTCCAACCATAAGATGGAACTATGGCCATGTTTAGAAACCACAATTATAGGTACGATCATGACCTTTAGAGTTGATTTAGTTGAAACCTACAAGCTACGAACCAAGGTAATATTATCAGAGGGTTCCATGATAAAACTAAGTATCGTTTGGTTGGATTCATAGATCCCAAATTCAGCCTCTAATCCATGAGATATAGCCACGATGTAGGTAGGTACAATGATTGTGGAATGATCCATATGAATCAATTCTAAAAAAAATTTAGTTACATTTTTTTTGGGTATTTACAGTTTTTCCTTTTTTTAAGATCAAAATGAAATCATTTAATCCACCCCTAAGTTGTGTATTAATATTAAAATTACCTTTCACCCTCATTACTCAGAAAATAACTGATACTTACATCACAGAGAAAGGTGATTTCTCCTCTTCATGGAAACTTAGGTTTATATCATCAAGCTTCTTTCAAATAATTCTTTAGGGTTTTTAACTCCAAGTATGTGGAATTTCATCAATAGTTCTCCTTTCACCCCTTGAGTCCCAAATTTAAATAAATTTCTAAGTTTAATTCATTCCTCAAAGTTTGGGTTCATGAACATTGTGAATTCCTTAATATTCTAGTTCCTTATTTTCATTGAGTATAAACCTATATTTTACATGAATTTTAGCACCATTACATGTTCATAATTATAAATCCTAATTATATTATGAAATCCATAATTGTTGGACTTAATTTAATTCCTTAATTCACTCAATTTATAGAATCATCATAATTATTGCATTCTTCGTGGGTTATAAATGCCCGATGATCTAGGATTTCATGTTTATAAATATAAGTAATATATTCTCCAGTTTACATATTTTAACTACTACTAGATAATGCATTTCCTTTAAGTCTTCAAAATATTACTATTATTCAGCATTTCAGTTATTAGTGATACTCAATTGGGAGTAGTACTTAGCACCGAGCGAACCCAGGATTGAAAGATAACCCATATATTAGGTGGAGACATTTAGGGAAAGTTCCAAAGTCCTAAGACCATGGGGCCACCATAGGGTCTAAATGGTCATCCTTGAGACTAGGAAGGACATCTTAGTCCCTTTGGACATTAGTTTAGTAGATCCATGTCAATTAGTGTTCATACCCTTGGAAAGGTACGGGACACCCTTCTAGATGGGGTGACAGGTTTGGACCCTAGTTAGATTAGATTAAAGTTTGTTGGTTAATGGTAGCTCCCGTAGTCCATAACACATAGTTCAGATTTAGATACTTCCATGACCTTGTATTTAGTTATTTAGATAATCATACAGTATAAGTTTATTACTTGGTCTTGCATCATTACCATGTTATATACATCATGTTCATCCTATATAAATTATTTCCTATCTTACAAACTTAGAATATTCAAAGTACCAATCGTGTACTTTCTTCTGTGCTATATTGTCTTAGAACATATGTCTGAAGTTTAGCATCTGAATCACACATAGTACGATCTCCCACTACACTAGTAGTAATACTTTGGTGAGTCCTCATCATTCGAGGACTAGCATCAGTATTTTATTTTAGTTATAGACAATTAGAGTTAGTTGAGGTCTTTCCTTAACAACTCATCTTGTTAGAGGATTTTTGACATACAATTAGATGTTTATAATTTGTAGTTTTAATTCCATATATTATTATTCATTGATTTATTATATAATCATTTAGTTTATCTTTTAATTGACAATTTACATTAGTTATTTCATTATTCATAGTGTAATGTTAGGACATGGATTAACTTGGGGTCACTTATGACTCTAAGTACCATTTTATGACTAGAGAGTCGCCTCAGGTCATGAAAAACATAGTATAATAACATCAGGTTTAAAGTGTACTAGGTTGTCTAGCACCTCTTTATGGAGAGACTTATTTATGGGTGTGAAGCACGCCACACTTATGAGTAAGAGGCTATGAAATGTTTTAGGAAAATTTTCACTTCTTTCATGTTTATATCATGAAATAGAGTATGAACTCTATTATAACCTTGATCTTATTGATGCTCCTCATATTTATTGAATATGCCTCCTAAGAGAACTAATGGAAGAACAAATGAAAGTGGCAACCGCTATTGGAATTAGCAAGCACTACTACCAACTCCAACAAACCCTCTAACAAATAAGTCTCCCATGCCAAATTTATGTCTACTTTCACAAAATTAGCCCATTCCATTACCAAACGAAATAATTAGAAGGTTGTTGCACCAACCAAACAAACAATGAATAAAATAGTATTTAGAGTTTTAGACTTTACTCGAGTAAATCCTTTAGTACTCTTTAGGTATAAGTCTGAATGGGATCCATTGAAGTTCTTTGATAGTATTGAAAAGTTACTGTGATCATGGGTATCGTTCTAACTAAGAGTGCTAACTTGGATACTTAAACAGTTACAAGGAGTGGCTCACACTTGGTACAATCAATGGAAAGATGATAGAGGTGCGAATGCAAGATTAGTAGAGTGGATAAGTTTGTAGTTGTATTTCTAGATAGGTTCTTAATAATTGAGCTAAGGGAGGACAAGGCGCAGGAATTTATAAATATGAATCAGGGTAACATGAGTGTGAAAGAGTATTTTCTTAAGTTTACTTAGTTGGCAAAGTATGCTTCGACCATAGTTGCTGAATCAGAAAGTTTGTATTAGTTATTTCATAACATATTATCAAAGAGTAAATGATTGCTATGTTGGTTAAGGAGATATACATCTCCATATTAATGGTTCATGATCAATAGGTTGAAGAAGATAAAATCAGGGATAAGGAAATCAAGAGTAAAAGGGCTAGAACAGATAACTTTAATTTCTCTCAGTAGACGTCAAATAGTAGAAATTATTCTAATTCTCATCATCATAATTGTTTATCTTTATCTATATCCCTATTTATTCTAGTTCTCTAGTTCCCATGTTTAGGAAATATAGTCAACATAGAATATAGGCTCTAAATCTTTGGGATAGTGCACCAGGATCTAAGTCCTAAGGTAATGTGAATAGTGTCTGTACTATCTCGGTTTGCAATAAACATGGTAATAGCCATAAGGATAAGTGTATGACTGGGAGTGATGTTTTTTTTAGGCATGGAAATACATGCTACATATTGAGGGAATGTCAAGTGGTTTTAAGGAGAAATAGGGATGCTTGTCAGCAAAGTCAGTCTAACTCTTCAGCAGCTCCAGCAGGTCTCCTAACAAAGCAGTTTTTCTCATCTATTACAACTGGTGGATAGTATCAGAACAAGTTATATGCCCTTCAAACAAGAAAGGATTAGGAAGGTTCTCTTGATGTGGTCGCTGGTATGTTACAGGTTTTTCATATTTATGTTTATACACTATTAGATCACAGAGCCATACATTCCTTTGTTACTACCTATATAGAAATTGACATCGATGTCAATCACGATGTACTATCACAATCTTTCTCAATATCTACATTAGTCGATTATTCAATCATAGTCAAATTAGTCTTGGCATGGATTGTCTCCACTTTTTCTATTCCTTAGATAATTGTAGAAATAGTGTATCTCGATTTCAATTCCCAAATGAGCCTGTCATAGAGTGGAATGGTGTACCTCAATACCTATAGGTTGATTCGTGATACAATTCAAATTTCCTTTAAACCTTTAAATGGGATACTTATGATGATCGAGGTTCTTGAATACTCCATAGTGTTATTAAAAGGTTCCACATTGATGAATATTACCATTAAGGATGGTCAAAGACTTTGGAGAGGTTGAATGAGTGCAAGACGGGTCTAAAAGTTCCCTTGGAAGGGATGTGAGCCCAACCTTCATTTGAGGTGCGCCAAACATTCTCAAGAAGATCAAGAGCAGGTCAAAACTATCTCATTATCTCATGAAATGCCCTTGATATGTGTCACATCTTCCCCAAAGATGCTATAGAGGATGGCTTTGTTTTAATAATACAAATGGGTCACTTTTGGGCCTATTGTAATAGCATAACCCTAGCTAGAAATAGGATAACTTAGGATTTATTTCATTCATTTTGGTTTCGATAATGAAGATATAAAATCTCTTGAGAGAGTGCATGTAAGCTTGGGAAATCTTTTGTTGACCCTTGTTTAGAAATGGTATTTGTAAGGACATTTTTATTTCCTTGTTGTCAAAGTATGCGATTAGGTGCTTGGTGATAATTGATTTGGGTATTTTTTTAGTTTAATATACTCATTAGTTCATATTTCCTTTTATCTTCTTGTGTCAATCTATCTATCTATTATCTATACTTCTATCCCTTTACTTTGCATATTTCAATTTAGATACTTTTTTAGTAATTTTTTTTTTTTTAGCATTCTTATTTTGATTTTATATCATTTGGTAAAAGAGCCGAGCTTGATTCCGTTTCCACAAAGTTAATCTTGAGTCTCACTATCTTGAAAAAGTGAAAAATAACAAACAAATTTACTATTCACATTTTTTGTATTAGGTCAAATTTTGAGTTTTTGATTTTGGTATTTCTTGAGTTTCTAGTGTAATATTCTTATCTTCTAACACTATAGGAGTCTAAATATTGAATTCTAGCTAAATCAGAACTATATTAAAGATTCTACCATTGATGACAGCTTGAGTTTGAAGAAATTTTAAGTGGATTTCAAAATATGATTATTTTGGTCTTTACATTGAGCTAAATGATGTTTGAATGTGTTTATAAGGTTAAAAAGTGCTTAGATTCAAAATTTCAACGCATTCCGAGCTAAGGTGAAGAAGTTGAAAAATTTGGGGTTCTTAGAGAAATTGAAATCTTCATGATGAATTTTCTGCAAAAAGGTGATGTTTGATCTATGAAAGAAAAGGAAAAAGGGTGCAAAATATGTTAGTACAAAGAACCTTTGAAGATCCAAAGGATATTACAAGAGAATAGGATAAAGAAAGGACTACAACAAGTACAATTTGACTCCTAAGCAAGGCTGGGCGCTGATCTGCTTTGGACCTGCCCTTGGTGTATGTTTGAATTACTTCAGCAGCACAAAGGCATCTCAAAACCAGTTCCATATACACCTGGTCTTCCGCTAATATGTGTTGAACCTGCTCAAGGAGGTCAAAACACCTCCGTCTTCGTTTGAGGTGCTCCAAGCTGCTTTAGTTGATCCAAAAACACATTTCAAAGCTTCTAAATTCCCTTTATGCTCAGGCTTGATTCAACTAGTTTCATTTATGATTCTTATTCATCTTTTATTTGACTTTAAACGCTAATTAACAAGTAGTAATCAACCTACTTAGTTGCAATAAGTTCTTGAGTCCTTTTAAAAAAAAAATAACTAGTGCTTTAGTTAATTTCTTTCTTCATCCTATTTCTTTGAGATTTTCAAGTTTTTACTTTATTGTAGCTTCTTGACTTAAGTCTGTACATATTTTATTTGAGTCATTCAAACAAGAATCCACTCTGTCCATAAATAGAAATTAACAACTTATGTACCATTGGAGTATAAACAACTTTTAATATTCGTGAATCCAATTGTGAGGTCTACAAAGGTGAGATTCTTATGAGTGTTGGTGAAGAACTTTGCTACTCAACTTGTTTGTTCATTTTGTAGGCACAAGGGGTTATAAGGAAGTATGTATTTGGTAGCCTTAGATTATTGTGACTACAATATAGGAGATTATGATTGTGGAAAAAAATATTAAGTGTATGATGAAAATGGATATTATAGAGACTATGAATATTGCCATGATCAAGAATATTGTGAGAATAAGGGATCCTATTCCACAGGAGAATATGAGATGAATGGTGATTCTTGTTCCTATAGAGAGTATGGAGATAACGAAGAGCTTTGTTATGGTTCTTATGAGGAAAAAAGGACATATAAGGAGTATTATAGTTCTCACTCCGAGCATGAAAGTTATGTAGCGTATAACCATCCTTCTTATTAGCATATAACCATCCTTATTATTCACCTTCTAATAGTTATGGTGAGAGTGCACATGTGAGTTATGAAGTTTCATATTCCTTACCTTGTGGTGCTTCTTATCAAGTCCAAATTGGTGTGATTGGTTATACTACCTATAGTAGAGGTCACCCCATGGGAAGAAAGGAGTGTGCATCTCCAAACCCTAGAGATACAATATCCCATACTTCTTTTTCTAGTGCCCAAACATTTGGAAATGGGAATCAAGGTAAATATGGAGGGAATAGTAGGAGTCATGATCTTCCTACTCTTCCTACCTTTAAATGAGAGCCTTATCCCTGAGATTATCTTGATTGGGAATAGAAGTATGAAAGGATCTTCAAGGATTATGATATGAGATGGTGGGAACTTGTAAGAAAGTTCGTTCAAACATGTAGTTCCTTGAAAGAGTTCTTGAGAAATACCCATGTACCAAAGGGGTATACTAAGCTTTACAATGTTGATTGAAGAAGAAACATTTTCTCAGGAAATGTAAATATTTCTGGGGTTCTGAGATGCATCATTGTGCTTGATGATTGGTGTTACGGAAACTACATCACTCATTCTATGGTTGAATATATCAGGATATCTCGAGAGTCCTTGATTTTCCCATACTTCTAGAAAAGTTATAGAGTTTTTGAGAGAGTGAAGGTTTCCTTAACTCGAGGTGGGTACTATGAGGAAGTTTGGTGTGACATCTTTCACTTAGAACATGGACATTCATGCTTGGGTGGTGCCAATTGGTTACACGACATAGAATTCTAATTGAAAAAAAATGGACTAAGATTGTAATGGATGTCACGACCCGAGCCGGATCCCCTGGCCGCGATGGGCATCCCAAACTATCAAGGACCAAGATACCCCTGAACTACTCAACCCACTAGTGATATAGTTTTCTCTAGGCCCAGACCCTCAAAAATTTAAAACGTGTCTCTGGGGAGTAAGGCTTGCTTACTTATATACCCAATATCATTCCTGTGTTTTGCTGATGTGGGACTCTATATCCTAAGTTGGGGTGTCACACACATCCATCTTATGGACTTAGCATCCTTGCTGAGATTTTCCCCATCTAATGGGATTTTTCTACACTAAGGACGGAGGTTTGCCTCGCCTTATCAGGATTTTCCTAAACTCAATTTGAACTTTGGCCCATATCAATAGGGTTGACACAGGAGAAGCTCTGATACCATATTTGTCACGACCCGAGATGGATTTCCTTCCCATAATGGGAATACCTATAAGACCCTGCAAAATTCTCTCAAAGTCTAAGCCTTAGAGTGTGTTCAATAAAGTGTTAATCCAACCCAAAATGGTTGAGAAGTGTCTTCCCAAGTGAGAAGTATTTTGAACCATGTAGAATTTACCTAATATTAACTTTATTTATGAACAACATCGAATAAGATTTCCTTCGATAAAAATGCGCCCAAAACCGACTCTCGGGCGAAGAATTATAGCAATTTTATTGAGACAATGTACCACCTGGTACTTTAGCACGTCGCGGAGCCAGGCAAAATGGTAATCGTCAAAATCCAGTGAGCCTCTGCGATTATGGAGCATCACTCCAAGGATTAATTTCAGAGTTGTCAATTTCCAGTGAACCAACGCGATTCCACCGCATCGCGGTGCCTTTCCAGTTCACAACCAAGGTGGCAATGTGATTTCCACCACATCGCGCCATCAAGCAGTTTGCCGATTGTCCAATATCTAGTAATCTGGCATGATTATGGAACGTCGCGTCAACATGTAAAATCAGGATTTTTTAGATAAATACCAAGGGTGAAACCGGTCCTTTTGCTACCCCTATATATACTCCTTAACACAGGATTTGGCCACATTTTAACCTAAAAAAACTAGTTTTCTCTCAAAGTTGTTCTAGAACAAGAGCTAGGGTTCCTAAATCAAGACCCCAATCATCAAGATTCCTCCGCTAACTTTTTAAGAATCAAGAAACTAAGATATGCAGATATTGATTCTTGGGTCCCTTTCATCCAAGAAGCTCAAGAACCCCTTTCTAAACTTCAAAGATTTTATGTTTATGAGTTTTAATGATTCATGTGAGTTGAAATTGATGTTCATGCTATTATTACATTTTGATTCATGTTTGTTTGCAAGTTTTTCAAGCTTTGACCCTAGTATGTGATATTCATGTGATGTTCATGATAAAACCTCTCCAAGTTGCTTGTTAAGTGATGTGTTCATGTCAATTAGGTGTAGAAATTGTTAGATAAGAAAAGAATCCTCCCCATATGTTTGATAAAATGCTTATGTGAAGAAATTAGAGCCATAATAGCATGTTGAATAGTAATCCCCAATTGCGTGCAAGCCCATGCATGCCAAGTGTTTGTTGAAAAGCCTTAGTGAATGAATTGTGACATGATAGCATGAAATTCCCCGATTATTTGATCTTCAAAATATGCTAAGACTTTAATACATGCTGAGTGTTCGATGTAAGACCTTGTTGAATGGAGTATGAGCCAATAGCACATCTCTTTATACTATCACATGTTTATGATTTCTAAATACTTGAAGAAATCCTTCAATGATTGTGATAGTGAATGAATGTCCATGGTCTTGATTATTCAAGAATGGTTATGATTTACTTTTATGTTATCGAGTCCTGGGGGTATTTATACCCGATAATTTAGCTGCAGTCTAGAGACAGTGTCAATTTTCCTGATAATCTCAGTCAAGCCATGATTGTCAGAACTCAGTGTGTTATAGAACTGTGTACTCTCAGACAGATATAGAACTTAAGGAATCTCAGTAATCTCAATATCTCTAGTAATTTATCCTTAGTTCTGTACTCATCTCAGATCTAGTAGTATTCAAGTGTTCATCTAAGTCCTCAGTAGTATTCGAGTAATCTATCCCGAGCTTAGGCTGTTAGAAAAGACGTGTCACCCATTATATAGGATTTACTATTAAACTAGCTTAGGCTTGACTTCCTACGAGGGTCACCCATTAGAAAGTATTGACCAGAGAGGTCTTTACCCGTGGCATGGTATTGACAACCTTCCAGCTGGGGTTATAGGTTGGACCCCACCAGTTCAGATTCGGGGCATGTCGGATAAATGAGCACTCCCACAGTTACGGTTTTAGTATCAGTCTTTAGAAAAAAACTCAAAAATTAGGACTGCCGGATACAATCATCTATCTTAGTGAGGAACTCAAATAGTTCCATTGATTTATGGGTCACCCTCTAGATAACCATGGTCCCACATAAAGTTATTGAGTAATCTCATTATCAGATGCAGAGATCACCCGCTAGATAGGCTTGATCCCAGTCTGAGATTCAGTTGAGTAACCTAATTATCAGATCCATAGATTACCCACTAGATAGGCTTGATCTTAGTCTCAGATTCAATTAAGTAACATCATTATCAAATACATAGATTACCCTCTAGATAGGCTTGATCTCAGTCTTAGATTCAGTTGAGTAATATCATTATCAGATCCAGAGATTACCTTCTAGATAGGCTTGATCTCAGTCTCAGATTCAGTTAAGTAATCTCATTATCAGATCCAATGATCACCCGTTAGATAGTCTTGCTATCAGTCTTAGCTTCTGTTGAGTATTCTTGTTAGCAGATCCAGAGATCACCCATCAGATAGGCTTGATCTCATTCTCAGATTCAATGATTATTCTCATTATCAGATTCAGAGATCTTCTGCTAGATAGGTTTAATCTCAGATGTAATCTTTTCTTATTATTGATAGTATATTGCAAAATAATCCGTTAGAGAGGTTTGATCTCCGATGCAGTCAGTCGAGAGTAGAAAGCTCAGAATTCAGTCATTGATATGAGTAGATTTAGTTAATCATTTTCAGTATCATCAATTTTTGAGATCACTCACTAGATAAGACTGATCTCAACTCCAGTACTCAGCTATCAGTATCAGATGATTTTGTTGTTCAGTATCTCAGGCATTTCGTACGACAGTAAAGCAGTATCTGAGTTTCAGTATTTTGAGTTGCAATGTTTTCAGTTATGGTTTGCGCATTCATGCATATGTCCTCATTCTGTATTCTCATCACTACTCAGTTAAGTAATTGTTCATGCATAAGCCCTTTCACTTAGCCTTACCTTATTTTCATACTCAGTACATTCCCATACTGTTGCATTTGTGCTATGGTGATTTTATTTGACACCATAGGTTCAGAGGCACGAAATCTAGAGTACCCTTAGCAGCTCAGTCCCAGTAAGTAGTAGTAGACATAGCAGTGAGTACTTTTAAGTCGAGGATGATCCTTATTTTTTTTATTATCGCATCAGACTTAGTTTACTTTCAGTTGACGGAGTTAGTTGGGGACATGTCCCATCAACTCCAAAGCTCGGATAGCTTAGAGGCTTTTTGGACAGATGTATTAGTATTCAGTTTTCAGTATTGATTATTTTAAGTTTTTGAACCTTTTGGCTAGTTTACAATTTTATTATCTATCTATTATGTAGTGCTTAGGTACAAATATTAGTAGAGGGTTAGCTTATGGTCCTTCGGGATCATGAGGACCGTGTAACAACTAGGGGGTAATCTCGGGTCGTTACAAAATTGGTATCAGAGCCTAAGGTTCAATAGTTTCCTAGGGAGTATGAAAAGCCGCATCTAGTAGATTCTTGTGCATGGGTGTGTTGCGCACCATATTTATGTACAAGTGGCTATAAGATATTTTTAGGAGCAGTTTCCCTTCTTATAGTATTCATTTCGTGTGAGTGAGTATGAGCTCAAGTTGATTCTCAGCCTAATACACCTCTTTCTTCCATTTACAAAGTATGCCTCCTCGCTGAGATAGTTCCCATAAGGTTGATGACCAACCACCCTAGACAGTAGATCCTCAGAATGAGAGTGTGTCACACACCGTGTTTTGGGTAGCTTTTCATGCTCTAGCCCAAGCTGTGATGACTAATGTTCTGGGGAACCGTTAGGCTGGGGCCCCACCTCAACAAGATAGGGGTTCAGCCGCAGCCAAAATTAGAAATTTCATGAGGATGAGCCCGTTAGAATTCTTTGGGTCAGTAGCAAGTGAGGACCCACAACTTTATCTGGAGGAGGTGAGGAAGATCACCCAGATTATGCATGTTTTTGATGAGAAGAGTGTAAAGTTAGCATCCTATAGGGTGAAAGATATTGTTCATGATTGGGTAGTGATATGGAAGGAGGGTAGAGGGGAGGAGTTAGATCCATTTTTTTCAGGTATAGCATCGAATAAGCTTTCGTTCGATACCAAATTTGCCCAAAAACGATACCCGGGCGAATAGTTAGAGCCATTTTATTGAGACAGTGTACCACCTGGTACTTAAGCGCGTCGCGAAACCAGCCAAAATGGCAATCGTCAAAATCCAATGATCCTCCGTGTTTATGGCGCGTCGTGCCAATGCTTAATTTTAAAGTTGTCAAATTCCAGTGTACCAACGTGATTCCACCTCTTCGCGATGCCTTTCCAGTTCGCAACCAAGGTGGCAACATGATTTCCACTACATCGCGCCATCAAGCAGTTTCCCGATTGTTCAATTTCTAGTAAGATGGTGCGATTATGGCACATCACGCCAGCATGTAAAATAATGATTTTTTAGTTTAATTCCAAGGGCTAAAATGGTCATTTTACTACCCCTCTATATACTCCTTAACACAGGATTTGGCCTTATTTTAACGTAAAAATATAAAGTTTTCTCTCAAAGTTATTCAAGAACAAGAGCTAGGGTTCCTAAATCAAGACCCCAATCATCAAGATTCCTCCGCTAACTTTTAAAGAATCAAGAAACTAAGGTATGCAGATGTTGATTCTTGGGTCCCTTTCATCCAAGAAGCTCAAAAACCCTATTCTAAACTTCAAAACTTTTATTTTTATGAGTTTTCATGATTCCTGTGAGTTGAAATCGATGTTCATGCTATCATTGAGTTTTGATTCATGTTTGTTTGCAAGGTTTTCAAGCTTTGACCCTGGTATGTGATATTCATGTGATGTTCATGATAAACCCTCTCTAAGTTCCTTTTTAGGTGATGTGTTCATGTCAATTAGGTGTAAAAATTGTTGAATAAGAAAAGTATGCTCCCCATATGTTTGATAAATTTCTCATGTGAAGAAATTAGAGACATAACAGCATGATGACTAGATATCCCCAATTGTGTGCAAACCCATTCATTCCAAGTGTTTGTTGATAAGCCTTAGTGAATGAATTATGACATGACAACATGAAATTCCCCAATTATGTGCTCTTCGAAACATGCTAAGACTTTAAAACATGCTGAGTGTTTGATGTAAGACCTTGTTGAATCGAGTATGAGCCAATCACATGTCTCTCTATACTATCACATGTTTATGATTTCTAAATACTTGAAGAGATGCTTTAGTGATTGTGATGGTGAATGAATGTCCATGGTCTTGATTATTCAAGAATGGTCATGCTTTACATTAATGTTATCAATACCTGGGGGTATTTGTACCTGATAATTTAGCTGCAGTCTAGAGCCAGTGTCAATTTTCCCGATAATCTTAGTCAAACCATGATTTTGAGAACTCAGTGTGTTATACAACTCTATACTCTCAGACAGATATAGAACTTAAGGAATCTTAGTAATCTCCGTAATCTCAATATCTCTAGTAATCTATCCTCAGTTCTATACTCAGCTCAGATCTAGTAGTATTTAAGTGTTCAGCTCAGTCCTCAGTAGTATTCGAGTAATCTATCCCGAGCTCAGCATCGTTCTTTTAGATAATGAAATTCAGTAGTATTTCGTCAGATGCGAAACTAAGTGAATTCAGATTAACTCAATCAGATCATTCAAGAAACATGATCAGTATAAGATTCAACTCAGCTTATGTTCAATTAAGAATAAGTTTAGAGTCTTTCAATTGGGAGTAGGAGCTAGCACCGAGCGAATGCAGGGATGGATGCTCCCCGTTAGAGAGGCATAGTCATTAGGAGCAATCCCTGAAATCCAGAACTGTATAGCCAGTGCAGGATGCAGGAGTCACCTGTTAGAAAAGCCTTGTCACTCGTTATATAGGCTTCACTATTAAACTGCCTTAGGCTTTACTTCATACGAGGGTCACCTGTTAGAGAGGCTTGACTAGAGAGGTCTTTAACCGTGGCATGGTATTAACTCCCTTCCAACTGGGGTTACAGGTTGGACCCCACCAGTTCAGATTTGGGGCATGTTGGATAAATTATCACTCCCACAGTTACAGTTTTAGTATCAATCTTCAGAAAAAAACTTTAAAATTTGGACTGTCGGATATAGTCATCTATCTTAGTGAGGAACTCAAATAGCTCCATTAATTCATGGGCCACCCTCTAGATAAGTATGGTCCCACATAAAGTTATTGAGTAATCTCATTATCAGATCCAGAGATCACCCGCTAGATAGGCTTGATCTTAGTCTCAAATTCAGTTGAGTAACCTAATTATCATATCTAGAGATTACCCACTAGATAGGCTTGATCTCAATCTCAGATTCAGTTGAGTAACCTCATTATCAAATCCAGAGATTACCTGCTAGATAGGCTTGATCTCAGTCTTAGATTCAGTTGAGTAATCTCATTATCACATCCAGAGATCACCCGCTAGATAGGCTAGATCTAAGTCTCAGATTTAGTTGAGTAATCTTATTATCAGATCCAACTATCACACGTTAGATAGTCTAGGTCTCAATCATAGATTCAATTGAGTATTCTTGTTATCAGATCCAGAGATCACCTATCAGATAGGCTTGATCTCATTCTCAGATTCAGTGATTATTCTCATTATCAGATTCAGAGATCTTCTGCTAGATAGGTTTGATCTCAGATGTAATATTTTCTTATCATTTATATTATATTCAAAAATCATCCGTTAGAGAGGTTTGATCTCCGATGCAGTCAGTCGAGAGTAGAAAGATCAGAATTCAACTATTGATATGAGTAGATTCAGTTAATCAGTTTCAGTATCATCAGATTTTCAGATCACTCACTAGATAAGACTGATCTCAACTCCAGTACTAAGTTTTTAGTATCAGATAATTTAGTAGTTCAGTATCTCAGTCATTAGTAGTAAGTTTGGACGATAGTAAAGCAGTATCCGAGTTTCCGTATTTTGAGTTGCGATGTTTTCAATTATGGTTTGTGCATTCATGCATATGTCCTCATTTATTATTATCATAACTATTCATGTAAGTAATTGTTCATGCATAAGCCCTTGAATTTTACCTTAACTTATTTTCATACTCAGTACATTCTAGTAATTATTCATTTGCGCTCACCATAGGTTTAGAGGCACGAGATCCAGAGTACCCTTAGCAGCTTAGTCCAAGTCAGTAGTAGTAGACATAGCAGTGAGTCCTCTTCAGTTGAGGATGATCCTTATTTTTTTTACTGTAGCATCATACTTAGTTCACGTTCAGTTGACGGAGTTAGTTGGGGACATGTCCCATCAACTCCATAGCTCAGACAGTTTAAAGGATTTTTGGGCAGATGCATTAGTATTTAGTTTTCAGTATTGATTATTTTAAGTTTTGAACCTTTTGGCTAGTTTTTGCATTTATTAACTATATATTATGAAGTGATCAGGTACAAATATTAGTAGAGGGTTAGCTTATGGTCCTTAGGGATCATGAGAACCGTGTAACGACTAAGGGGTAGTCTCGGGTCGTTACAAAATTGGTATCAGAGCTTAAGGTTCAATAGTGTCCTAGGGAGTCTGAAAAGCGGCATCTAGTTGATTCTTGTGCATGGGTGTGTTGCATGCCATATTTATGTACAAGAGGCTATAGGATATTTTTAGGAGCAGTTTCCCTTCTTTCAGTATTCATGTCGTGCGAGTAAGTATGAGATCACGTTGATCTTCAGTCTATACTCCTCTTTCTTCCATTTACAGAGTATGCCTCCTCGCAGAGATAGTGCCCATAGGGTTGATGACCAGCCACCCCATCCAGTAGATCCTGAGAATTAGAGTGTGTCACACACCGAGTAATGGGCAGATTTTCATGTGCTAGCCCAAGCTGTGATGACTAATGTTCAGAGGAACCATCAAGCTGTGGCCCTACCTCAGTAAGATGGGGGTTTAGCCGCAGCCATAATTAGAGATTTCATGAGGATGAGCCCGCCAGAATTCTTTGTGTCAGTAGCAGGTGAGGACCCATATCTTTATCTAGAGGAGGTGAGGAAGATCACCCAAATTATGCATATTTATGATGAGGAGAGTGTAGAGTTAGAATCCTATAGGCTAAAGGATATTTCTCATGATTGGGTAGTGATAGAAAAGGAGGGTAAAGAGGAGGGGTTAGAGCTATTTTTGTCATGTACATCATCGAATAAGCTTTCCTTCAATACTAAATTCGCCAAAAACTGACACTCGGGCGAAGAGTTAGAGCCATTTTATTGAGACAGTGTACCACCTGGTACTTTATCACATCGCGGAGCAAGCCAAAATGGAAATTGTCAAAATCCAGTGAGCCTCTACGATTATGGCACATCGTGCCAAGTCTTAATTTTAGAGTTGTCAATTTCTAGTACACCAACGTGATTCCACTGCATCGTGGTTCCTTTCTAGTTCACAACCAAGGTGGCAACTTGATTTCCACCACATCGTGCCATCAAGCAGTTTCCCGATTGTCCAATTTCCAGTAAGCTGGCGCGATTATGGTACGTCACGCCAGCATGTAAAATTAGGATTTTTATTTTAATTCCAAGGGAAAAAAAAGGTCATTTTGTTCCCCTATATATACTCTTAACATAAGATTTGTCCTTATTTTAACCTAAAAATACTAGTTTTCTCTCAAAGTTGTTCAAGAAAAAGAGTTAGGGTTCCTAAATCAATACCCCAATCATCAAGATTCCTCTGCTAATTTTTCAAGAATCAAGAAACTAAGGTATGCAGATGTTGATTATTGGGTCCCTTTCATCCATGAAGCTCAAGAACCCTTTTCTAAACTTCAAAGATTTTATGTTTATGAGTTTTCATGATTCATGTGAGGTGAAATTGATGGTCATGCTATTATTGAGTTTTGATTCATGTTTGTTTGCAAGGTTTTCAAGCTTTGACCCTAGTATGTGATATTTATGATAAACCCTCTCCAAGTTGCTTGTTAAGTGTTGTGTTCATGTCAATTAGGTGTAGAAATTGTTGAATAAGCAAAACATGCTCCCCATATGTTTGATAAAATGCATATGTGAAGAAATTAGACCCATACTAGAATGTTGACTAGAAATCCCCAATTATGTGCAAGCCCATGCATGCCAAGAGTTTATTGAAAAGCCTTAATGAATGAATTGTGACATGATAGCATGAAATTTCCTAATTATGTGATCTTTGATACATGCTAAGACTTTAATACATGCTGAGTGTTTGATATAAGACCTTGTTGAATGGAGTGTGAGCCAATAGCATGTCTCCTTATACTATCACATGTTGATGATTTCTAAATACTTTAAGAGATTCTTTAGTGATTGTGATGGTGAATGAATGTCCATGGTCTTGATTATTCAAGAATGGTTATACTTTACTTTTATTTTATCGAATCCTGGGGTTATTTATACCCGATAAATTAGCTGTAGTCTAGAACCAGTGTCAATTTTCCTGATAATCTCAGTCAAGCCATGATTCTTAGAACTCAGTGTGTTATAGAACTCTATACTCTCAGATAGATACAGAACTTAAGGAGTCTATGTAATCTGCGTAATCTCAATATCTCTAGTCATCTAGCCTCAGTTCTGTACTCAGCTCAGATTTAGTAGTATTCAAGTGTTAAGCTCAGTCCTTATTAGCATTCAAGTAATCTATTCTGAGCTCAATATCGTTCAATCAGCTAATGAGATTTAGTAGTATTCCACCAGATATGGAACCAAGTGAATTCAAATTAACTGAGTCAGATCATTCTAGAAACATGATCAGTATCAGATTTAGCTCAGTTTATGTTCAGTTAAGAAGCAGTTTAGAGTCTTTCACTTGGGAGTAGTAGCTAGTACCCAGCGAATGTAGGGATGGAAGATCCCCATTAGAGAGGCAGAGTCGTGAGTAGCAATCCCTGAAATCTAAAACTACATAGCCAACGCAGGATGCAGGAGTTACCTGTTAGAAAAGGCTTGTCACCCGTTATATAGGCTTGAATATTATACTGCCTTAGGCTTGACTTCCTGCGAGGGTCACCCATTAGACAGGCTTGACCAGAGAGGTCTTTACTCGTGGAACAGTTTTGACATCCATCCATCTAGGGTTACAGGTTGGACCCCACCAGTTCAGATTCGGGGCATGTCAGATAAATGAGCACTCCTACTGTTATAGTTTCAGTATCAGTCTTTAGAAAAAACCTCAAAAATTAGGACTGTCGGATATAGTTATCTATCTTAGTGAGGAACTAAGATAGTTTCATTGATTCATGGGCCACCCGCTAGATAAGTATGGTCCCACATAAAGTTATTGAGTAATCTCATTATCAGATCCAGAGATCATCTGCTAGATAGGCTTGATCTCAGTCTCAGATTCAGTTGAGTAACCTAATAATTAGATCTAGAGATTACCTACTTGATAGGCTTGATCTCAGTCTCAGATTTAATTGAGTAACCTCATTATCAGAACAAGAGATTACCCGCTAGATAGGCTTGATCTCAGTCTTAGATTTAGTTGAGTAATCTCATTATCAGATCCAAAGCTCACCTGCTAGATAGGCTAGATCTCAGTCTCAGATTCAGTTGAGTAATCTCATTATCAGATCCAAAGATCACCCATTATATAGGCTTGATATAAGTCTTAGATTTAGTTGAGTATTCTTGTTATCTGATCCAAAGATCACCCGTCAGATAGGCTTGATCTCATTCTCATATTCAGTAACTATTCTCATTATCAGATCCAGATATCTTTCGCTAGATAGGTTTGATCTCAGACACAATCTTTTCTTATCATTGATAGTAGATTCCAAAATCATCCGTTAGAGAGGTTTGATATACGATGTAGTCAATCGAGAGTAGAAAGCTTAGAATTTAGTTATTGATGTGAGTAGATTCAGTTAATCAGTTTTAGTATCTTCAGTTTTTGAGATCACTCACTAGATAAGACTGATCTCAACTCCATTTCTCAGTTATTAGTATCAGATGATTCAATTGTTGAGTATATCAGGCATCAGTAGTAAGTTCGTACGACAGTAAAGCAGTATCCGAGTTTCAGTATTCTGAGTTGCGAAGTTTTCAATTATGATTTGTGCGGTCATACATATATCCTCATTCAGTATTCTCATGACTGTTTAGTTAAGTAATTGTTCATGCATAAGCCCTTACATTTAGCCTTACCTCATTTTCATACTCAGTACATTCCCATACTGATGCAGTTGCGCTCTGGTGTTTTTATTTGACACCATAGGTTCAGAGGCACGAGATCTACATTACCCTTAGCAGCTCAGTCCCAGTAAGTAGTAGTAGACATAGCAGTGAGTACTCTTCAGTCGAGGATGATCCTTATTTTTGTATTATCACATCTGACTTAGTTTACTTTTAGTTGACAGAGTTAGTTAGGAACATGTCCCATCAATTCCACAGCTCAGACAATTTAGAGGCTTTTCGGACAAATGTATTAGTATTCAGTTTTTAGTATTGATTATTTTAAGTTTTTGCACCTTTTGGCCAGTTTACATATTTGTTATCTATATATTATGTAGTTCTCAGGTACAGATATTAGTAGAGGGTTAGCTTGTGGTCCTTCGGGATCATGAGCACTGTGTAATGACTAGGGGTAGTCTCAGGTCGTTACAAACTTGGTATCAGAGCCTAAGGTTCAATAGTGTCCTAGGGAGTCTGAAAAGACGTATCTAGTAGATTCTTGTGCATGGGTGTGTTGTGCGCCATATTTATGTACAAAAGGCTATAAGATGTTTTTAGGAGAAGTTTCCCTTCTTTCAGTATTTATGTCATGCGAGTGATTATGACATCAAGTTGATCTTCAGTCTAAAAAACCTTTTTTTTTCATTTACAGAGTATGCCTTCTCGCATAGATAGTGCCCATAGGATTGATGACCAGCCTCCCCAGCCAGTAGATCCTGAGAATGAGAGTGTGTCACACACCAAGTTTCGAGCAACTTTTCATGCGCTAGTCCAAGCTGTGATGACTAATGTTCAGGGGAACCGTCAGGCTGTGGCCTCACTTTATCAAGATGGGGGTTCAGCCGCAGCCAGAATTAGAGATTTCATGAGGATGAGCCCACCAGAATTCTTTGGGTCAGTAGGAGGTGAGGACCCATATCTTTATCTAAAGAAGGTGAGGAAGATCCCCCAGATTATGCATATTTCTGGTGAGGAGAGTGTAGAGTTAGCATCCTATAGGCTGAAAGATATTGCTAATGATTGGGTAGTGATATGGAAGGAGGGTAGAGAGGAGGATGCAACTCTCATGACTTGCAAAAGTTTCAGGATGCCTTTCCAGATAAGTTTTTCATACTAGAGATGAGAGAGGCCAAGGTAGAGGAGTTCATGAACCAAAGGAAAGGCTCCATGACAGTAAAGGAGTATTGTCTTAAGTTCAGCCGGTTAGCTAAGCATGCTTCTGACTTGATAGCTGCCCCTAGAGCGAGTATGAGTAAGTTTGTGACTAGTATGTCTGGGTTGGTGTTGAAGGAGTGTAAAATCGCTATGCTCAATAGAGATGTGGACCTTGCTAGAATGATGATGGATGCACAACATATTAAGGCAGATAATATGAAAGAAAGAGAGAGAGTGAGTAAGAAAGCTAGAATAGGTAGTTATAGTTTCTCTTAGGCAGGGTCACAGGGTGGTAGCCGTTTACAGCATAGCCAAAAGTTTTTAGTCCCAGCTCCATCCTCATCTTGTGCAACCGCACCAAAGTTTAGGGATGTCAGTCATAGTGGAGAGCCAGGCTCCAAAGCCCGGAGTGGTTCTATCGGTGTTCGTACCTGTTCGCTTTGTGGAGAGTGTGCAAAGAGCCACCTAGGTGTGTGTAGAGCAGGTATTGATGTGTACTTTGGGTGTGGTGATCTAGGCCATAGAATGTGATAATGTAGGTTGCTATCTTAGAGGGGTAGATAGTTTCATCAGCAAGGTACCCCTTCCGGTGCCAATAGTGGCCAGCATCAGAACAGACTTTATGTGCTTCAGACCCACCATGATTAGAAAAGGTTCCCTTATATAGATTCGGGTATGTTATGAGTCCTTAATCTTTATGCTATGCATTATTAGATCCTTTGCTCCCATTTTGAGCTTATATGTCAGCATGATTCATGCATTAGTTTTAGATCTCAGTCGGTCAATTATGACCCAGTTCGTAGGTGTCCCGTGCACCGCCCCAGTATTTCTGAGAAGTGTGTTTTAGAGGGACATAGAGTACCAAGGAGGAGAAATCCCATAATATTGCGATGCTTTTATGTCCTTGGACTCATTCAGTTGCATGTTCAGACTCTCCTGATGAAGTTGACATCAGTTGTTATCGTTGCAAAGCCAGTCATGCTTATGAGAGTCAGTCCAGTCAGACATCCATGCATTAGATTTGTGTGTTCAGTAGAAAGCATTCATATTTTTAGTGTATTCAGTCATGCATTCATGTTATCAACTCAGTTATCAGTCCATGCATCAGATAGGCATGTCCATTATAAGAATTCAACTTATGAGTAGCTTCAGTCGAGTATTTTATGAATCAGATATGCATATCCAGTATGAGAGTTTAGAATATCTGTAGTTCCAGATGCATGATCATGTTTTAGATTCTGTCGTTCCTTGAGTAAGTTTAGTTGATCAGTGTTCTTATTCTATCAAGCGACATTCAAGGATGAATATTTTCAAGGGGGAGATATTGTAAGACCCTGTAAAATCATCTCGTAGTCTGAGACTTAGAGCGTGTTCAGTAAAGTGTTAATCCGGCCTAAAATGGTCGAGAAGTGTCTTCCCAAGTGTGAAGTATTTTGAACCGTGTAGAATTTCCCAAATATTGACTTTTTGTCATGTACAGCATCGAATAACTTTTCCTTCGATACCAAATTCGCCCAAACCCTACACTTGGGAAAAGAGTTAGAGCCATTTTAGTGAGATAGCGTGCCACCTAGTACTTTAGTGCGTCGCGGAGCCAGCCAAAATGGTAATCGTCAAAATCCAGTGAGCCTTCGCAATTATGGCATGTCGCGCCAAGACTTAATTTCAGAGTTGTCAAATTCCAGTGCACCAATGCGATTCCACCGCATCACGGTGCCTTTCCAGTTCACAACCAAGGTGACAACACAATTTCCACCATGTCTCGCCATCAAGCAGTTTCTTGATTGTTCAATTTCCAGTAAGCTGGAGCGATTATGGCGTATCGAGCCAGCATGTAAAATTGGGATTTTTTAGTTTAATTCCCAGGGTGAAAACAGTCATTTTGATACCCCTATATATACTCCTTAACACGGGATTTGGACTCATTTTAACCTAAAAATACTAGTTTTCTCTAAAAGTTGTTCAAGAATAAGAGCTAGGGTTCCTAAATCAAGACCCCAATAATTAAGATTTCTACACTAATTTTTCAAGAATCAAGAAACTAAGGTATGCAGATGTTGATTCTTGTGTCCCTTTCTACTTGGAAGTGGGAAGAAGTGAACATGGACTTCGTGATGGGTTTGCCTCAAACTCGTTATCATCATGATTCAGTTTGGGTCATAGTATACCGAATGACCAAGTCAGCTCATTTCCTTCCTGTTCATACCTCTTATTCAGCCGAGGATTAGTCCAAAATCTATATCAGGGAGTTGGTCAGATTACACGGTGTTCCATTATCTATCATCTCAGACAGAGGTACCCAGTTCACCTCTCACTTCTAGAAAGTATTCCAAAAGGGTCTTGGTACCCAAATTCATCTCAGTATAGACTTTCATCCTCAGACAGATGGTCAAGCAGAAAGGACCATTCATACTTTAGAAGATATGTTAAGGGCGTGTCCAATTGATTTCAAGGGTAGTTGGGATGACCACTTGCCTTTAATTGAGTTTGCATACAGCAATAGCTATCATTCCAGTATTCAGATGGCTCCATTCAAAGCTCTCTATGGTAGGAGAGGTAGATCTCCAATCAGTTGGTTCGAAGTTAGTGAGGCCTCAGTCATAGGGCCTAACTTAGTGTTTGATGCCTTAGAGAAAGTCCATTTGATCAAAAAAAGACTCTGGGATGCTCAGAACCGATAGAAGTCTTATCCAAATATGCGTAGAAAAGATATTGAGTTTGAGATTGGTGATCATGTCTACCTCAAGATCTCTCCCACGAAGGGAGTGAAGAGGTTCGGCAAGAAGGGAAAGCTCAGTCCCCGATATGCCGGCCCCTTCAATATTCTCAGTCGCTTTGGCAAAGTAGCTTATGAGCTCGATTTTTCTTCAGATCTAGCCTCAATTCATACAGTCTTTCATGTCTCTTTGCTCAAGAAGTGCGTAGGTGACCCATCAGTCGTAGTCCCTATTCAAAGCATTGTTGTTCAGAACAACCTCTCTTATGAAGAGATTCCAGTCGAAATCTTAAACTATCATACTCGTAGATTGAGGAACAAAGAAGTCCCTCTAGTCAAATTTCATTGGCAAAATCAATAAGTCAAGGGAGATAATTGGGAAGTATAAGTAGACATGCGTGATAAGTATCCTCACCTCTTTCCCGCCAATCTAGATCAAGCTTAAGGTAATAGTTCTCCTTAAGCTTATTCATCTTCACATTCAGTATATAGTGAAAACTTGGTATTTATTTTCATGCTCATGTGTCATCACAAACTTGGTATCAAGTGCCATTGCATATTCGGTCATACATTCATGTACCATCTCAATTATATAATTATGCATCAGACATGCATTCTCATTGTGAGAAAATTTAGTTCCTCAGAGCACTCAGTTATACATTCATGAATTAGTTACACATGCATTAGATATGCATGTTCAGTATGTTATGTTCAGCTTGTCAGTCATGAAATCATGTTCTAGTTATCCATGTTCAGTTCATGTTCATATTATTTTCCCCCCTCTCATCCAGTCTCATTCGAGGACGAATGCTCCCAAGGGGGAGATATTATAATACCCTTAATTTTCTTCCTAGCTAATTTCGTCTCAAAAATATCTAGTATTATCTTCTAAAGTGAATGATGATTATTCCATGAGAAATTATCAATATTTTCACTTTTTTTCATGTGGAAAATTTAATAACCTTTCCATCGATATAAAATTTGCCCAAACCCGACACCCGGGTGAAGAGTTAGAGCCTTTTTAATGAGACAGTGTATCACCTGAGCCTCCAGCACATCGCTGAGATAGCTCAAATGGAAATTGCCAATTTTCAGTGTTACTCCATGATAGTGGCATGTTGTTCCAAACTTCCAGGTCGTAGACAAGGTGGCAACGTGATAGCTCTGTGTCGCGCCCCCGAGCCAAGGATGAAAATTGGGAAATTTCTCAGAAATTAAAGACGTGTCCTAGGGTTAAAAGGGATCAATTTCCCCACCCTATATAAGACTTATAACAAAATATTTGTCCATAATTCATCAACTTATACTCAATTACTCTCAAAAACTCTCAAGAACAAGCCCTAGGATTTTCATAGAAGGTTCAATTCAAAGGGAATTTATCGTCAAATTTCAAGAATCTCTCCGTCAATCTTCTCGAAATCACGAACTAAGGTATGCGTAGTGTTCATCCATGAATCACTTTCATTCGTGGAGTCCAAGAATCATATTTTAAATAACCTATTATGATTTGCTTGTTCTGATTTGATCATTTTCATGTTGATAGTTTTCAGTTATGTTTCAAGATGGTGTCTTGATGAATTTCCATGAAGTATGCGAGTTTGTTGATTGAAAACCTATGAGTTTAGGTAGTTTTAGATTCTTAAATTGATGATTTCACCTATGATATAAAGTGTGCACGTAGGGTGTTTGATTAAATGCCTAGAATGATAGAATCATGTTCCTTATGACTCAATGGTATCTAAATGAAAAGTCCATGCTAACCCTTATGATACAACACAATTTCCATGATCTTGTTGTGGATTGATTGTTGTGTTATGCAACGTTAATGATATTGAAATCATGCAAGTATGTACGTCTTATATGCATTCCCTTCCATGATCAAGACTATGATAACCATGTGAAGCATGAAATTCCTTATTTAGGGCATTGTGAATTATGAACTCTATTCCTATGATCAAGAAGTATTGTGGATTATTGGTGTTGGTCATGTATTCAGGAATATCATGCCTTGTCAATTTCCTTCTATCGAGTCCTGGGGGAACTTGTACCCGAAAAATATAGCTATTTTCCTAGAGCTATGTCATGTTTTCACGATACTCTCAGTCAAGCCATATTCCATAGAAGTCAGTCAGTCATATGACTCAGGAAATCTCATGAACTCAGTACTCAGTAAGATTAGTAATCTCATAAACTCAGTAAGTTATCTGATATCAATAGTATTCCATCAGTCGATGAAATTCAATAAACTCAGTCCATGTACAATCAATCAATCATGTTCAATCTGTTTAGATGGGAGTAGAAATTAGCACCGAGTGAACACAAGGGTGGGAACACACACTGTCAGATGAGGGTGTGATTCTTAGTAGTCATCCTTGTGATCCAGAACTATGTATCCAACATAGGTTAACACACCAACACTGTTAGATGAGGGTTGATGAGGTGGATAAGCACTATCAGATGAGGGCCCCACCATTCTCTTTTGGGGCCACTGTTAGATGAGGGTACCTACAGTTATCCTTACTAATGGTGCGGTATTGACACCCTTCTAATCAGGGCACAGATTGGACCCCAGCTCAGCTATTCTAGAGAATTTGGGGAATATCGGTTAAATAACTATTCCCACAGTTTCAGTATCAGTCTCAATAAAATAACTCAGATAGTTCTTCAGATTTCAGGACTGTCAGATATAGTCAACTCAGTCACAGTACGGAACTCAGATAGTTCTATCGGATTTAGTTCTATGTATTAATGTGTGCACTCTCAGGTTCATATTAGTCAGTTAGTTATTATCATTCATGCATGTAAGCCCCATGTATTCAACCTACCTCACACGTATACTTAGTACATTCTTTTGTTTTGCGCTATGGTGTTTTCTTTTTATGTTACACTATAGGTTCAGAGACAAGACTCCCAGATCAACAGCAGTAGTATCATTCCAGGGTTCAAAGTTTTAGCAGTGAGTCCTCATTCTTTGAGGTCATGATCTTATTTTACCATATCAGTTCAGTTTTCAGTTGACGGAGTTAGTTGGGGACATGTGCCATTAATGTAACGCCCCAATTCCCATGAATCAGAATGCCACACAGTGCTCGTGACTTCGAGGGACCACAAGCTAATCCTTCACTGATATCCGTATCTGTTCACTGCATAATATAATATGATAAATGTGGAAACTGGCTAAATCTGGCCATAAGGTTCAAACATCTAGAAATATACAACACCTTAAACCACACACTAATACATCTGTCTGAAAATCCTCTACACTGTCTGAACTGTGGAGTTGAAGGGACAATTCCCCAACTAACTCCGTCTACTAAAATCATCAAAACACTGAAATAGAATATCCTCGGATGATGAGGACTCACTGCTGCACCCACTGCTATAAGATCTGACAGATAAATATACTCTGAATCTCTCTCTTCTGAACCTATGGTGGGAAAAACACCATAGCGCGAATGCGTTAATACAAAGAATGTACCGAGTATGCAAAGATACGGTAAGATGAAATATAAGGTTTATGCATAAACATAACAATCTGAATAATATGTATTCGCTGGAATAAACATATACAGAAACTCTGCAGTTACCAATTTTGAAATATGTCTAATGAACAATACACACATGGATGCATAAATTACAAATGAAATCATCATGACACCGAATGTTACATTTTCAACACTGACACCCGAAAATAATAATACTGACAATAAGATACTGAGTATCTGAAGCTACTAGAGCTGACATCTGTACTTATCCATATTGAGAAATCAGATAATTGATATTACTGATATTTGATACTCAAATTCACCAACTCTGGAACACTGAACAACTGAATCTGAGATCAACCCTCATCTAGAAGGAAGTCTCTATACTCAATGATAATGATAATGGGTAAATAAGTTCGAGAGCAACCCTCATCTGGCAGGAAGTCTCTCTACTCAATGATAATGATAATGGGCAAATAAGTTCGAGAGCACCCTCATCTCGAAGGAAGTCTCTCTACTAAATGATAATGATAGCAATACTGGGAGGCCTGTATCTGATAGCCTCAACTTCTACACATTAGCTGAGTTCTTTTCTGAGACTGTTACTGAAACTGTAGGAGTGATCATTTAACCGACATGCCCCAATTACCACAAGTGGGATCCAACCTGTACCCCAGCTAGAAGGGTGTCAATACCGCGCCACCAGTAAAGACAACTGCATAGGACCCTCTACTATTAGGACCTCAAACGAGAACGGTGGGACCCTCTACTCGCAGGACAACCACCTCATCTAACCCTCTACTCACAGGATAGATGTCTCAACCTACGCAGGTGACGTAGTTCTGGAGCATAAGGATTGCTACCAGGAATCAAACCCTCTACTCGCAGGAATGTTCCCATCCTTAGCTCGCTCGGTGCTGAATCCTACTCCTAACTGAAAGACACTTAAACGGTTCTTAACTGTGCTCAACTGAACTGAATCTGTTCTCACATTATGATACTTTATCACTATGACAGAGTTCTCTTGATTCCGTTCTCTAACGGAGTATTTCTAAATGCCACTTACTTTTAAGATAAGCTTACTATCTCACAAAATGTACAGAGGTCTGTAACGGAGTGAATTGATATGTAAGATTTCAGAGCTTCATGGACCGAGTATTCGATAAAGAATTATTTTCGAGATTACTGAGTTTTCCCCAAGTTTTGAAACTAACCGGGAGTTCATTGTTCATCGCTCGATTAAGATTACCGTGATCTGACTCGGCTCTAGACCAACAGACTATTTCGGGCATACGTACCCCCAGCACACAATAGCATAAAGTAACACAAGATAGATAACTCATACACAACATGCCCATAGGACATCATACACAACATATAATTGAGGACTTCACACTTAGCATATCAAATGGCCTCATTTCTTCATATAAGCATCCAATCGAACCCGTGGGGAGCATGCTTTGGGTTCACAACAAATACTACGCACAAACATCATAGTTACCTCAACAATTCATCATGGCATTCTATCATACACCCACAACGCACCACAAATTCAAGGAAATCAACTATCCATAGGAACAAAGCATGAATTTATCTTTTAAGACCTAATGAACCACAATGCATAATTTCCTATTCTCTTAAATATTTTGTCAAACATATGGTAGACATAAGTTAAGCATATGGATATGGCATGAAATCATAATTTGGATAAAAAACATGTCAAATACTTAATTCTTCTTCACATAGGCATTTTAGCAATTACCTTACATGCACCATTTAGGGCATAGGTTTAATGCTCAATTTCATGCACCACAACACCATCATTCTTCAACTTCAACATCCACATTTCTCAATTCACAATCCAACTCAGATTTAGATAATATTTAATATATCAATCAATAGTAGGGATATATTATTCCCAATAATAATTATCAAGTCAAAACAAGGAAATAATGGAATAATAGTATAAATCAAGGCTCAACAATTTAAATCTTCATATATTCATTATCAATTAATTTTGGACCTATTATGTTATAAAAACAAAATCTCTAGTCTCTTAGGTATTTTCACAAACACCTTACATGCACTTCTTAGGCATAGGTGGATTCATTAAGATTACAAGTATTCAATCATCCATTTCATATATTTATACATCACACACCACCATAGTTTCCACAAACATACAAAGATCCCTTCTTGGATATCATCAACTTCAACAACATAATCACCAACCATCACAGAAATACTACACACATATACTTCAAACAACACACATAATCATCCCACACATATATCTCAACCATCATGTGAATACTACACACATACACAATGAAAATTTAGAAAGTATAATCATATATATATGTATATATATATACATGCATCTTGAGCCTTTGAAAAAGGATTTGTGGGCTGTATGGACGAAAGGAGCCCATATATAAACACTTGCATACCTTAGATTTTGTAGCCGAAGAGATTGACGGAAGCAATTCGCAAAGCGAAGCCTTGAATCGATTTTTCCCCAATTGGAACCCTAACCCTAACTCCTCTTCTCTCTTTCTCTCTCTCTCTCTCTATATATATATATACATATATTTTGAGAGAGAGATATAAGAGAAATGAGAGAAAATGAATGACAATTCTCAGCTCAAAGGGGGTATATATAGAGGGTTACAATAATGGAAAATGACCAAAATACCTTTAAAAATCAATTAATGTCAAATCTGCCCTTCAGTGATTTATCTGATAGGCTGAATTAAATTGGCCATAACTTTTTACTCAGATGTCCAAATTGGATGAAACCAATTTCATTGAAAAGAAGACTCTCAGGGATTTTCGTTGATATATAGCAACTCACACAGTTCATTATGTACAAGGAGTTATGATCATTTAAAGTTGGAGCAAAAATACGCCTGGCCTCAGTACTTTTTCCTGCACGTTTTACTGTTCACAGTTCGATCGAAATGGTCGTAGTTTGATCGGAATGGTCGTAACTCATCGCTCAAGTGTCCGTTTTGGGTGATCCACATATCTTTGGAAAGCTTATTCGATGCTCTACGAAATGGTGGGTCGAAATCCAAGAAATGACACACAGAAAAGTTATAAATCATTCTCGAAGATAGGATCTTGACACGTTTATGCACAAAATTTTGACGAAATTTTTTTCGGGGTATTACATCATCTCCCCCTTGGAAACATTAGTCCTCGAATGTCGCTTGATAGGATAAGAGTACTATTCGACTGAACTTGATTAAGGTACATGAACATCTAAAACTTATCTATACGACTGGAACTACTGATAAACTGGGTGCTTACACCGAACATGTACGCCTGATGCGTGGAATACACACTGAATCAACAAATAATTAAGTTGGATTCTTATGGTAAGTATTCATATCTAATATAGAAGTATGTAAATGAGATACTTTCATGAATACATGACTGTCAAACTGAGTCTTTCACTACTACCAATGCATACTTCATGCATGAACACATAATCGAATACACTGATCAACTGAGCTCTTTCTACTACCACAGAACATACGGATCTAATGCATAACCATTTCACTGTACTCCCTTCTGAGTCACATAACTGGATTTCTTAATCACTCGAATTTCTCACAATATTCATGCGTGTCTGATGCATGAGAACACAGTTAAACAGATGTATGAACATGTACTTGAATATGTAATGACAACTGATGTAATACTTATGATAAAAATCTGAATATGCAACTGTATGGGGTATCTCCCCCTTGGGACACCACGTCCCTTCACAATTACTTTACAACAGTATCGAAGCGGCGTACAGGGCACCTATGAAGTAAATTATATGTATGATACACAATTCAAGAACTGAGTTATATTCACAACCACTAGGATATTCTACTTCAGAATAATGACATGCACGGAATTTCCAATAACAGGATTAGAAGAAAAGATGAGAAAACAATTCATGCTGGTATAACTTTATCACTTCCTATATCACCTCCTCTTACCATTTAGTCATCGCCATACACTTGTGAACACTTGACTAAACTCCGAACTGAACGGAAATAAATTTACTCTAGAGTCTGGGGCACAATGATACACATAAGTGATAACATAACTCATCCCGGAGAACTGCTCCTGAAAGAATGAATTCACTACTGATGCTAATACCAGTGCTATTTCTTAGAATACAATTCTTATCTTTCCTTAGTCTCTACAATCATCGACACATACATACACTCTTTTCGATACTTGATTGTCTCACAAAACACATCATCTGCTTCAATTTCTTCATAGGCTACTAATACCACATTCACATCTTAATACTTAGTTTGGAGTCCACAAACTTACATTCTTCAAAGATTCAAGCTTAGCTTCTAAAACATAACATGAATATCCACAAATCTTTAATAAACATACTATTCTCATTCTAGCCTTCATATATCAAATCTCTTAAACTTATACTTCTCCACACCATGAGAATTACAGCTATATCTCTATCAATCAACACATATAATTCCCAACTTCCACACTTAGGTTCTTACATATATAATTTCAAGCCAATTCATTCACCATATAAACAGCTAACCCCATAAGGCATACTCTGCTCACTTTAGAGAACACTATCCCAAAACTATCTGTGGGGACTGTCAGAGAAAGTTCTATCTGAAAGACTTTGGCATCACTACTTCTGTTACCTTAAGAGTAAGGTAAATCTGACATAAGTAGATCATTACAAGAGTCTACATAACCCTCTTGGAAAATCTTGCTATAGAACGATCTGGATCATGAAAGAACAGAAACTCTTCTAAACATCCCATTGCCTCTCGTACATGAATGTGGCGCACAACACACTCTTGTAAAAGACTTTACTAGATGCGACTTTTCAGACTCCCTAGGACACTGTTGAACCTTAGGCTATGATACCAAGTTTGTAAGGCCCCGATTCCCATGAACCGGAATGCCACACGGTGTTCGTGACCTCGAGGTACCACAAGCTAACCGTTCACTGATATCCGTATCTGTTCATTGCATAATATAATATGATAAATGCGAAAACTGGCTAAATCTGGCCATAAGGTTCAAACATCTAGAAATATACAACACCTTAAACCATACACTAATACATCTGTCTGAAAAGCCTCTACACTGACTGGACTGTGGAGTTGAAGGGACAATTCCCCAACTAACTCCGTCTACTAAAATCATCAAAACACTGAAATAGAATATCCTCGAATGATGAGGACTCACTGCTGCACCCACTGCTATAAGATCTGACAGCTAAATATACTCTGAATCTCGCTCTTCTGAACCTATGGTGGGGAAAACATCATAGCACGAATGCGTCAGTACAAAGAATGTACCGAGTATGCAAAGATAGGGTAAGATAAAATATAAGGTTTATGCATAAACATAACAATCTGAATAATATGTATTCGTTGGAATAAACATATATAGAAACTCTGCAATTACCAATTTTGAAAAATGTCTGATCAACAATACACACATGGATGCATAAAGTACAACTGAAATCATCATGACATCGAATGTTACATTTTGAACACTGACACCCGAAAATAATAATACTGACAATAAGATACTGAGTATCTGAAGATACTAGAGCTGACATCTATACTTATCTAAACGAAGAAATCGAATAACTGATATTACTGATATTTGATATTCAAATTCACCAACTCTGGAACACTGAACAACTGAATCTGAGATCAACCCTCATCTAGCAGGAAGTCTCTATACTCAATGATAATGATAACGGGTAAATAAGTTCGAGAGCAACCCTCATCTCGCAGGAAGTCTCTCTACTCAATGATAATGATAATGGGTAAATAAGTTCGAGAGAAACCCTCATCTCGCAGGAAGTCTCTCTACTCAATGATAATGATAGCAATACTGGGAGGCCTATATCTGACAGCCTCAACTTCTGCACATTAACTAAGTTCTTTTCTAAGACTGTTACTGAAAATGTGGGAGTGATCATTTAACCGCCATGCCCTACTTACCACAAGTGGGATCCAACCTGTACCCTAGCTGGAAGGGTGTCAATACCACGCCACCATTAAAGACAACTGCATAGGACCCTCTACTATCAGGACCTCAAACGAGAATGGTGGGACCCTCTACTCGCAGGACAACCACCTCATCTAACCCTCTACTCACAGGATAGATGTCTCAACCTACGCTGGCTACGTAGTTCTGTAGCATAAGGATTGCTACTAGGAATTAAACCCTCTACTCACAGGAATATTCCCATCCTTATCTCGCTCGGTGCTGAATCCTGCTCCCAACTGAAAGCCACCTAAACGGTTCTTAACTGTACTTAACTGAACCGAATCTGTTCTCACATTATGATACCTTATCAATATGACAGAGTTCTCTTGATTCCATTCTCTGACGGAGTATTTCTATATGCCACTTACTTTTAAGATAAGCTTACTATCTAACAAAATGTACAGAGGTCTGTAACAGAGTGAATCGATATGTAAGATTTTAGAGATTCATGGCCCGAGTATTTGATAAAGAATGATTTTCGAGATTACTGAGTTTTCCCCAAGTTTTGAAACTAACCGGGAGTTCATTGTTCATCGCTCGATTGAGATTACCGTGAAACTGACTCGGCTCTAGACCAGTAGACTATTTCAGGCATACGTACCCCCAACAAACAATAGCATAAAGTAACACAAGATAGATAACTCATACAAAACATGCCCATAGGCCATCATACACAACACATAATTGAGGACTTCACACTTAGCATATCAAATGGCCTCATTTCTTCATATAAGCATCCAATCGAACCCGTGGGGAGCATGCTTTGGGTCCACAGCAAATACTATGCACAAACATCATAGTTACCTCAACAATTCATCATGGCATTCAATCATACACCCACAACGCACCACAAATTCAAGGAAATCAACAATACATAGGAACAAAGCATGGATTTATCTTTTAAGACCTAATGAACCACAATGCATAATTTCCTATTCTCTTAAATATTTTGTCAAACATATGGTAGACATAAGTTATGCATATGGATATGGCATGAAATCATAATTTGGATAACAAACATGTCAAATACTTAATTCTTCTTCACATAGGCATTTTAGCAATCACCTTACATGCAACATTTAGGGCATAGGTTTAATTCTCAATTTCATGCACCACATTACCATCATCCTTCAACTTCAACATCCACATTTCTCAATTCACAATCCAACTCACATTTAAAAAATATTTGACATATCAATCAATAGTAGGGATACATAATTCCCAATAACAATTATCAAGTCATAACAAGGAAATAATGGAATAGTAGTATAAATCAAGGCTTAACAATTTAAATCATCATATATTCATAATCAATTAATTTTGGACCTATTATGTTATAAAAACAAAATCTCTAGTCTCTTAGGTATTTTCACAAACACCTTACATGCACTTCTTAGGCATAGGTGGATTCATCAAGATTACAAGTATTCAATCACCCATTTCATATATTTATACATCAGACACCACCATAGTTTCAACAAACATACAAAGATCCCTTCTTGGATATCATCAACTTCAACAACATAATCACAAACCATCACACAAATACTACACACATATACTTCAACCAACACACATAATCATCCCACACATATATTTCAACTATCATGTGAATACTACACACATACACAATGAAAATTTAGAAAGTATAATCATATATATATATACACATGTATCTTGAGCCTTTGAAAAAGGATTTGTGGGCTCTATGGACGAAAGGAGCACATAGATAAACACTTGCATCCCTTAGATTTCATAGCCGAAGAGATTGACGTAAGAAATTCACGAAGCAAAGCCTTGAATCGATTTTTCCCCAATTGGAACCCTAACCCTAACTCCTCTTCCTCTCTCTCTCTCTCTCTATATATATATATATATACATATATTTTGAGAGAGAGATATAAGAGAAATAAGAGAAAATGAATGACAATTCTCAGCTCAAAGGGGGTATATATAGAGGGTTACAATAATGGGAAATGACCGAAATACCTTTCAAAATCAATTAATGTCAAATCTGCCCTTCAGTGATCTATCCGATAGGCTGAAGTAAATTGTACATAACTTTTTACTCCGATGTGAAAATTGGATGAAACCAATTTAATTGAAAATAAGACTCTCAGGACTTTCCGTTGATATATAGCAGCTCACATAGTTCATTATGTACAAGGAGTTATGATCGTTCAAAGTTGGAGAAAAAATACGTCTGGCCTCAGTACTTTTTCCTGCATGTTTTACTGTTCACAGATCGATCGGAATGGTCGTAGTTTGATCGGAACGGTCGTAACTCATCGCTCGAGTGTCCGTTTTGGGTTATCCACATATTGTTGGAAAGCTTATTCGATGATCTATGAAATGGTGGGTCGAAATCCAAGAAATTACACACAGAAAATTATAAATCATTCTCGAAGATAGGATCCCGACACGTTTACGCATAAAATTTCAACGAATTTTTTTTTCGGGGTATTACAATTAACTCCTTAGTCAGATAGTTAGAGGATTTTAGATGACTACAGTATTTTTCATGTTTTTCAGAATTCAGTATTTTAGTTTTGTTTTGGTATCGAGATACCACTCTATGTTAGGGGTTATTGTTATTATTCAGTTATGTTCAGTATTGAACCTTACGGCCTCTCAGTGCATGTTTCTGCATTTTTATGTCATATTATGCAGTGTACAGGTACAGATATTAGTCATGGGTTAGCTTGTGGTCCTTTGGGGTCATGAGCACCGTGTAGCATTCCAGTTCAGATAATCGGGGCATTACAAGAAAATTCATATGGGAAAAGATATTTGATTTTGAAGATAGTTACTAAATACTGAATGGATAGAATAAGAGTTAGAAAATATAGATTTTGATGGTAGATATTATTATTCAGATTGGTATTACTCAGACTAAAATGATAAATTATGAATACTTAGAATATTGGAGGAAAGATATGGAGCATATAAGATTAATAGAAATACTTATGAAAAAGAATCTACTCGACTACATAAAAACTAGAAATTGGAGCATATAGTATACCTTAAAAATAATATAGAAGAATTAATAAGGTTAAAAAAAATAACTAAGGAATGCTATGACATAGCATTTCAACAAATATGATAAATCTAGTACTACAAGTACCCCTCCCCGTCAACTTTGGTATATGCTATTATCTAGTAATTGTTTTGATATATATTCTACCCATAATTGTATCATCTTATTTGTGTCTATTACAATGTCTAAATCTAAGAAGTTGTAATTTTTATTAACTATTTATTTTGGTGTCCATCTATATTCAGTTTTTGGGTTGTACTTATTTTTGTAATTATATTTTGGCTTTCTTATTTCTGATGTACTACGTATTATGTTTTCGTCATCTTTTTATCAAGAGTATTTATTTCTTCTATATTTTCTTTATTAACTGCTTCTTGTTTTTCCTTAATTTCTAGATCTTCTATTCTTTCTAAAATTTCTGTATATGTTTCACTATCTTTTGAATCATAATCATTTATTTTTTCAGTATCTATTGTATTTATTTCTAAATCATTGGTCTTTAATTCTTTATTTTTTGTTTGTAAATTTTATTTAAATTGGTTTATTTCATCTAGTAGTTTCTGTTCTTTATCCTTTTCGTCTTTTTCTCTTTGTCTTTTTTTTCATATAGATCTTTTAGTATTTGTAATTCTTTTTCTAACTCAGTAATCCTATTATTTTTTATTTCTTCTATTTTCCGTATTTTGTCCGTAGTTTGTTGTTTTATTTTTTCTAAAAAAAAATTCCTATCTATTTCTTCATTTTCTGAATAAGAAGAAGAAACTGAAAAGGAAGAAGAACAAAATATATAAAAAATACAAATAGGAATTTAATATTGAAATTAGCAATATGTAATATGTGCTACATAGATGAATATACATGTGCATTCAAAAAATATTATAGGGGAAAATATAATGTAGAAGAAAGTAAGGAATTAAAGAGATTATATTTTAGCAAACTACCCGAATCATTTAACTCAAAATTAATAAAAAGTTGGGATGAAGCAAAAATAGTAGATACTCTAGGAGCAAGGATAAAATTTTTACAACAATGGTATAGGAATATATGTGAAAAATATAGGGAAGAATTACAAATGGAAAAAACATTAATAAAGAATTTATCATGTTGCAATGATAAAATAGCACCCCAATTTGGATGTGAAGAAAAATACTACAAGAAAAGAAAAAGACATAAGAAATATAATAAATATAAGAAATCCCAATATAAATATAAAAAACCAAGAAAAGGATATTACGTAAAAGACTATAAACATAAAAGACCATATAGAAAGAAGAAATCTATAAAAGAATGTAAATGTTATAATTGTGGAAAATTAGTAAACCTAGCTAAAGATTGTAAAGTACCCAAAGATCCAAAAAAGAAAAAAATATCAGAAATAAAGATAGAAAATACAAAATATATGCAAATAGATTATATAGATTATGAATTAGAAAGTTAAGATAGTATATATGAAATCTCGAAAAATAAAACAGATAGCGAATTAGATAGCGAATTAGATGAATTAAATGACTGAAGAAAGTATACAAATAATAAAAAAGGAAGAATATTTAAATGAAGAAGAAATAGACCAAAAAATTATATTTGATAGTAATATATTTGAAGAAATAAAAGAAAAAGAATTAGATTTAAGTGTAGAAAAAATATTTAAAATACCAGCAATAAGGAATATATTTAATAGACGAAAAAAAGAATACTATGTAGTAAGCCAAAAAGAACATATTATAGATTGTAGATACGCGAATGGAAAAGCTAGTATACCACTAGTAACAAAAAGAATAGTTAATAAAGAAATACAAGATATAAAAAGTAAAGACCCAATAAAATATGTACACCTTGGAGGAACAAAAATATTAATAAAAGAATGTTTTAGAGAAGGAATAGATACACCAATAGAACTATATTTAGCAGATGATAGGATTGTAAAACCTATAGAAAAAAAAGCAACCCAGAGCAACAAATATCCAAGAACCAAACACAGAATATATAACCCGAACACTAATAGGAACATTAAAATTATAGCTATAAAATTTAACTGAAGAAAGTAAAATGGTACTAAGATCTGACAAAAATACAGAAGGAACAATTAAAGCATCACCCATAGAAATATTAAAAAAATATGAAACGGCTATAAGAAATGAATTTAGTAGTAAAAAAAATGTTGCATATCTTTTTACCATAGTGAACATCTTTAAATTTTCCTTCAAAATAAGTATTCATTTGATAGCAATAACAATACAAAATGTCAATGGCAATTATCAACTCATAATTCTGATGTCATATATGTAACTTTATTAATAGCCATGACATAATGTAACTTAAAACCTATAAGTTCTCACAAATATTTTTATATATGTCAACTGACTACTAAGAATCAAAGTATAATATATGTCAATGTTATTGGTATATGTTTGGGGGTCTATCGTACACCCTCTCTATATCACCTCTGAGTAGTGGTATGAATTGCGTACACTACTCTTATCAGACCCTACTTGATGGGAATATACTGGGCATGTTGTTGTTGTTGTTGTTGTTATTGGTATCTGGTTTATGTAGTTATACTATTGATAATAGAAATATTAGTTTTAGAAGTGGAAAAGATGAAAAAAGTAGTGAAGTAGAAATGTTGCCTGCAATAGACCTCTTAAATACGAAAAAAATTATAGATTTTTCTCTATTAAATTGATATGTAATCTTCAATAACATTCTTGTTAGTCTTGATTACTTCAATCGTAAATGTAAAATTTAATATATTCAATACTAATCTCCAAATTTCCTTCGTTGTAACTGAATTTTGTATTTTTCTTGTTAACCACCATCGTACCTGTGTGTTATCTGTTCGTACAATGAACTTGTTATACACAATATATGGCTCAACTGCTAATAAAAATTTATATAATGAGCATAATTCTTTTCTATTTATTTCCCATTTTATTTTTATTTCATTAAACGTTCTTGAGTAGCATCTACAATGATGTTCTAATTTTTCTTCTTCATATCTACATTTAAGTACTCCTCCATAACTATATTCACTTGCATCTGCTTCTACTATATATGTAAATTTTTTATTTTCATCTGGAAATTGTAATTTTCATAATTCTTTACTAAATATTTTTATTTTTTGTACTTGTTTTTTATCTTCTTCGTTGGAATTATACTCTACATCCTCTCTTAATTTTTTCTGTAATGGCTTTAGGTTTTCTGCTAATTTTGTATATATTCTTTTACTTGGTTTACTAATCCTAAAAATGATTGTAATTTCTTTTTTTGTATCTAATTCTTCTTTTGAATTTATTATTTTTTGTACTATATGTTGTTGCATTTTTACTCCACTTTTATCTATTTGTATTCCAAAAACTTCTACCTGGTTTTTCATTATTTCTACTTTCTTTTTACTTAGACTTATTCCTGAATTTTTTATTATACTTACAAATTGTTCTAATAATTTTAAATGTTCCTCTTTAGTTTTTGTATATAGAAGTATATCATCTATGTATACTATACAATTAGGTAATTGCTTGAAATAACTATCCATAAAATGTTTTTTCCTTATTGTAGGTTATCGTTAATTGTGTGTGTTCTATATTGTAGGGTTTTACTTGTTCTAACCATTTTATCCCTAATATTATATCTGTTTTTTGCATATCTTCTTTTATTTCAAATTTTATTTTTATTTTTCTAATTCCTATTATTATTTCTATTTCATTTGTATATTTAATAATTATTAAACTTCTTGGTAGGTCAGGGCATATATTACTATTAGATTTTATTTCTTCATTTTTCACTAGGTATTTTGCTAAATAGTTTTCTTCTTGTCCTGTATTTAGGAGTATTAAATATTCTTTTTCATTTATTGTTCCCGTTATATAATATTGAGTTAAATTAACTGTTGAAGTTATTTCATAATTTGTTATTTTCGATGATCCTAATGATTCTGGTTTTTCAAAAGCTATTCTTTTCGTTGTAATTATTCTATCATTTATTATTTCTAAATCTTCTTCTATATCTATGTTTTTGTAACTATAATCATTGTTATCAATTGTTTTTATAAATTGTTCAAAAGGACTTTCTATTTGTATTTTATTAATTTTATTTTTTTCCGTTATTTTATGTTTTGTTGTTAATACATATAGATTTTTACATCTTGCTGTAAATATTTTACTTCCTGGGGTTAGTTCTATTCCTGATATTTTTCAATATAATACTAATGATTTATCGATGTTTTATCTGTTATTGCTACTGAATACTTCACACTTATTATAAATATAAATTTTTTATATATTAAATTTCCTCTTATACCAATTATTATACCTTTTTCTATAGGTTTTATAACTCTATCATCTGCTAAATATAATTCTATTGGTGTATCTATTCCTTCTCTAAAACATGCTTTTATTAATATTTCCGTTCCTCCAAGGTGTACGTATTTTATTGGGTCTTTACTTTTTATATCATTTATTTCTTTATTTATTATTCTTTTTGTTACTAGTGGTATACTAGCTCTACCTTTTGCATATCTACTGTCTATTATATGTTCTTTTTGGCTTACTACGTAGTATTCTTCTTTTGGTCTACTAAATATGTTTTTTATTGTTGATATTTTAAATATTTTTTCTACACTTAGATCTAATTCTTTTCCTTTTATCTCGTCAAATATATTATTATCAAATATTATTTTTTCATCTGTTCCTTGTTCATTTAAATATTCTTCCTTTGTTATTATTTTTATATCTTCTTCAGTCATTTGTTCATCTGATTCACTATCTATTTCATTATCTGTTTCATTTTCTGAAATTTCATATATATTATCTTCACTTTCCAATTCGTAATCTATATAATCTATTTGCATATATTCTGCACTTTCTATCTTTATTTATGATATTGTTTCTTTTTTGGGTCTTTAGACATTTTACAATCTCTAGCTAAATGTTCTAGTTTTCCACAATTATAACAAGTACATTCTTTTATAGATTTCTTTTTCCTATATGGTTTTTTACATTTAATTTTTTTTACATAATATCTCATTCTTGGTTTCTTATACTTATATTTTGACTTTCTATACTTCTTACATTTCTTATGTCTTTTTCTTTTCTTATAATATTTTTTTTCACATCCAAATTGAGGTCTTATTTTATCCTTGCAATATGCTAAATTCCTTATTAATATTTTTTCTATTTTTATTTCTTCTCTGTATTTTTCACATAGATTTCTATACCATTGTTGTAGAAATTTTATTCTTGCTCCTAGGGTATGTACCATTTTTGTTTCATCCCAATTCTTTATTATTTTTGAACTAAATGGTTCAGGTAATTTACTAAAATATAATCTTCTTACTTCTTTACTTTTTTCGGTATTGTATGCTCCCTTATAGTAGTATTCTGTAAATGCACACATATAGTCATTATATAGATATTGAAACTAGGTAAACAACTAAATTTTGGATATTCATAACCCCTAGGAATCGATAAAATAACAATAGGTTATACTAATACATTAAAACAATAAAGAGAAAGCATTATTCAAAGAAACCCATCACTTGGGAATTTCATCAATCACATGGAGATTGATAATTCAATATAGGTCAATTCATCAAACACATGGGAATCATGAACTTGAAGTAGGCCATGGGAGCATAGCATAATTGCATAACTAAAATCGTGAATTGGGGATAAAATATGAAATTCACTTTAACAAAGATCATAGCATGAACATAAGAATGTCTTAAACATGAGGAAACAATAAAGTTACATGAAAAATTTCATTACTTGAGGTTTAATCTTAAAATTGATTAAACATGATTTGAGAATTTCATCAAACATGTGGGAAGCAATAATTCAAACCATGGGAATCTTGGTAATGATCATGAATTTAGGATCTATCATGGAATTAACTTGAATTGAGCACGGGAAACTCAAATGCATGGCATAGGCAACATCTTGCATGGAATCACACATGGACTAAATTGAATTAAAAACACTATGAAATCATGAAACTAAATCTTTCTTGAACATAAAAAACTCCGTAATAAGAATAAAATTTCATTCTTTAATTGAAAAGAGGGTTTTTGGGATCCATGGGTGAAAGAAAACCAATGGAAGAACTCCCACATACCTTCATAATTTGGATTTTATGTAGATTCTTTAACTTCGAACTCCTAATGGTGTTCTTGACGCTTCATCTTGAAGTTCTTGAATCAAAAACCTTAATTTCTTGATTGTCATGAAGAAAATTTGATGAAGTTCTTGGTGTGCTTGTAGGGTCTAGGGTTTTCTTGAAGAGAAAAAGATGAATAATAGTTTGTGTAATGCTTTTGGGGGCTGAAATTAAGTGTTTTAGGCTGTTTTAGGTGAGGGGAAGTGACCAAAGTCACCCTAGACCATTTAGGAACTTAAATAGCATGTGAAACAGTTAGCTATCGTGTTAGACATTGGATCGCATCGTTGACCATCACGCCATATACCAATCGCGTTGGCTTACTGCCTCAGATGGAAAATTCCATAACTTTTGCTCGGGTTTTGGATTAAGGCAAAATTGGTATCATTGGAAATCTAATTCAATTATCTATAATTTTTTGTGTTTTGAACTTTAAAATTCTACATATATAAAAATATATATATATGTTCAAAGTAGGCCCTTGTAGAATAAAATACCAAACATTGGACTATTCGAAGGCTTTAAGTTCGACTTTGTTCTAAGAGATTCTTATAAACATTTTTCACCTAGAAAGCACAGCAAACATGAGGATGTAGATCATGAAACATATATTCACATGGGAATTTTTGAATTATAACTTATACACATAAGAATGATGGTTTAATAACTATCCTAAAAATGCGAGTTGTTACATTATCTCCCCTTTGTGAACATTCGTCCTCGAATGAGATTTGGTAGACTGAGAGTACTATACTAAGGTAACTGAGATGAAATTCAGAACATGTATGACTTGGAACATAATTGAATAAATGATTATGAAACATGATACATGTACTGAGTTTCAAGAACTAAACTAATTTCTTGAATACATGCATTGACATGAGAATAATTATAAGGCTGAGATAGAAAAAAAAAGTCAACTGATGAGTAACCAATACTTCAAGTTGTATCGTATTTCTTGATGAAAATGAAAGGCTTAGTACATGATTACTCAGGAAATTAAAATATTTGCCCCTTGGGATAGTTCATCCCCTTAATGATACTGACTTGGCTGAAATACTAAGAAACGACCGAGATCATGCACATGACACTTATAAACTGAATCATGACTGGATATCTGGATTCTAAAACATGATGCTTGATGTATGAACTTAGATGAATTCATAATTTTTATTGATGTGAATGAATTACCTCTTTGAAGAACGAAATTCATGAGAATTTTGAATGGTATGACCAGATGGGAAGGTTGAAAACTATAGAAACTTATCTATCTTAATATTAGACTTAATTGAATTATACTGAAAGCTTACACTCAACTACACATTCCATTTGTACACAAACATGACATTCAAGTCTATCTTCATAACTACACATGAACTTGTTGACAAACAACCAGAAAAACATCTTTCTCATAGTTATCTAAACCTCTCTCCTTAAAACTTCCATGAACAACCCCAAGAAAACACACATAAAATTTCAACTGATCATGCCATAAGGAGAGGTCACTGAAAGTATAGAACATAGGGACCTAAACTATGAAAGGATAAGTTTGACATTTAAATAAGGCCTGAGAAATAGAGTATAACAAGCATGAAATCATTAAAGAGAGATAATCTGAGGGAATACATGACATAATCTGAATTTTTTTATCAATAAGAGTGTTGCATGAGTACCTAGAATTGAACATACTGTAAAGCATGAGTCTTAATATAACGCCCCGAGATCCCATCCCGAGATGTCACACGGTGCTTATGATCCCGAAGGACCACAAGCTAACCCTTTACTGATATCTGTACCTATACACTGCATAATATCTGAATTAAATGTGGAAACTGGCCATAAAGTTCAACACATCTATAAATACTCAAAATATAGAAAACTAAATACTAATACATCTGACATCTGTCTGAAAAGCCTTTGTACTGTCTAAGCTATGGAGTTGATGGGACATGTCCCTAACTAACTCCCTCAACTGAAAATATAAACAAAATCTTATATAAATAATAGTAAACTGAAACTCGTCCTAGAAAGAAGAGGGCTCCCTGCTACGACTATTGTTGCTGACTTGGATGGAACTGCTGAGGAAACTCTGGGTCCTGTGCCTATGAACCTATGGTGCCAAATAAAACACCATAGCGCAAATACGTTAGTATAGGGATGTACTGAGTATGTAGATGAGGTAAGGATAAATGCAAAGGCTCATGCGTGCAGACTATCTAAACTGAATATTTATGAAAATGTTGCACGAGAACACATACATGAATGCATACACCATAATCACAATCATCACAACTCTAGATACTGAAACTCGGATACCACTTTACCGCAGACTAAACTCACAACTGACACTGACATATTGAATCACTGATTCATCTGATACTAATAATTGAGGATCTGGATGCACTTATATCAAGGATTGAATTCTGAGCTTTACTACTTTTGACTGAAAGGATTTGAGATCAACCTCTCTAAATGATGATTTCAGAAACTATTATCAATGATAAGAAATATGAGTATATCTAAATCTGACAAAAAGGATAATCAATAGAATCTGAGACTGTGAATCAAGCCTATCTGGCGACATATATTTGAATATGATATTAAATAGTTGTATATGAGACCAAGTCTATCTGATGGGATAGTCCATGAATCAATGGAACTATCTGAGTTCCTCATAAGGATAGATGACTGTATCTTACAGTCTTGATTTCTGAAGATTGATACTGAAACTTAAACTATAACTGAAACTGTGGGAAGCAGTTACTTAACCAACATGCCCGGACCTACCACAGGTGGGGTCCAACCTATAACCCTAGAAGGAAGGGTGTCAATACCGTGCCACAGGTAAAAACCTCTCTCTTGTCAATCCTCTCTGACGGATGACCTTGACTAGGGAGTCGACCTAAGGCAATATAATAGTTAAATACTCTCTCTCTAGAGGTGACATCCTTTTCCTGACGGTGACTCCTGTATTGTGCGCTGGCTACGCAGTTCTGGAGTTCAGGGATTACTACTAACAACTCCGACCTCTCTCACACTGATGGGAGGAACCGCCATCCTTTCCCTCGCTCGATGCTAGTTTCTACTCCCAACTGAAACACTCTAACTGAATTCTTAACTGAACAAAAACTGAATTGAATCTAATATTGATCATGTTCCTCAAATATCTGAATGAGTTACGCTGAGATCACTTAGTTCTATATCTGATAGATTGCTATTAGATCACTGTATCAGACTGACGATACAAAGCTTGAATAGATTATTCGAATCGATTCTGAGATTAGAATTGAACACTTAAGTACTATTAGATCTGAGCTAATTTCAGGAATGAGGCTAGATTACTAGAGATACGGAGATTACAGAGATAACTGAGATTATTGAGATTACTTAGTTTTCTTAAGTTCTGCAATTATTTATGGATACATAGTTATAGTTCACTGAGTTCTGAGAATCATGGCCCAACTGGAATTATTGTGAAACTGACATTGGTTCTAGACAGTAGCTAAGTTATCGGGTATAAATACTCCCAGGACTCGATAACATAAAATAAAGAATAATTATTCCTCCATTATCACAACCATTCATTAATCATCATCGCAATCGTTCACTCATTATCACAGTCATTCATTCATCATCATTATCATTAAAGAAACTTTTTAAGTATCTAGGAAACATAACATACCTTCACCTTTCCAATAATTAAAGCATCGCATCAAGCATTTAGGAAACATCAACATATACTAGCGTAGGGAAACATGCTACTAGAGTATACTTTCTTCAACTAGGTCTTACCTCAAGTACTTCACACCTAAATCAGTCTTGACATGTATTTGACATCACATGATTTGGGGAAAACTTCATACTATCATGTCTCAAGTTACTTGCTAACCACTTGGCATGTATTAAAAGCTTAGCATATATCAAAGAGCACATAACTGGGGAATTTACTACCATCACATCTCCGCTTGTTCACTAAGGTCCTTCAACAAACACTAGACATGCACGGGTTCATACTTATTTAGGGATTTCCCACTATCATGGAATAATTCATCCACTTGGGCATTTTAGCAAACACTAGGTATACATAAACTAACTCACAATTTGGGGTTTCATCATTAACATACTACAATGGCCCTTTTATGCTTCACCTATGCTTTTTATCAAACCTATGGGGAACATGCTCAGCTTATTCAACCATTTCTACACCCAAATGTCATGAACACATCACATAGAAAACAACATAAGGAAGATTCATCATAAATATCACATGGATTCCACATACAAGGGTCAAAGCTCATGAATCTTGTAAACAAACATGAATCAAAACTCAACAACACATGGAACATCAATTTCAACTCACATGAATCATTAACAACTCATAAACATAAAATCTTTGAGTTTTATTAAAGGGTACTTGAGCTTCTTGGATGAAAGGGACCCAAGTATCAACATCTACATACCTAGGGAAAATCTTTTCTTGAAGGTCCTTGGTAAGAGCTTCTTGGATGAAAGGGACCCAAGTATCAACACATGAACTTGAGTTGTGATCTTAGAGATAACATGTAAGGCATGAGTAGATGTCGTGATGACTAAAAAAATTTGCATTGAGATAAGAATAGGTTGGGAATGATCCTCCCTTACTGCTCTTCTACCAATACTTGCATTACTACTAGAATATGAGAGGCTAACTTGGTCACTTGTTCTATCATCTCCCCCTTAGATTTAAGACATCACTCAAAGTTTGTGGACAACTTTACTAAATTCTAAACGGAACTACAATCACTTTAGTCAGAGTTCACACATCTAGAGATTCAAATCTTATTTTTATTAGCTTAATCTTCAAAGATTCAAACAAAGATTCTAAAACTTATCATGGATATCCCCCAAATCTTCAATGAACCATACTAACTTTCATAGCCTACTAACATCAAATTTAAACCATAAGAATTACCATAACACCAGAACATCCGACATCAACAACATATAATTTTGAATTAACAAAATTAAATACCTGCATACAATATTACAAGCCTACTAGTTCACCTTTCATACTATTGGCCCCATAAATACATAATCTGCTCAATCCAGATAACACTATACCAACTCTAATACTACTAAACTTCTGTGTTCATGATTCTAACTCTAGATCATATACTATCATAGGATTCTTGAGAGGGACCTAAGATCACATTTAACTTTAGGTTGATGCATGATTTTCATGAACATGAATAAAATATTTCAAATTTTATGACATAAGGGCGCTGATATGATACTTTTTAAGACAACATGCAATCCCATATCTGTCCGTGTGGACTATATATAGGAATTTGAGCTTAGCTATTTTTCTTACCTCGAAAACAAAGCAATGATGACATGAATAGAACAAGATGAGTATCTGTGTAAGTTTCTTACAGAACCTTTCTATAGAATAATCTGATACATTAAAGAAGGGAAATATTTCCGAAATGTCCTGTAGCCTCTTGAACAAAAGTACAGATATCTCCATAGAATTCCGTAAGACTCTACTACACACGACTTCATAGAAACCCAAAGAAACCTGAAACCTGGCTCTGATACCAAGTTTGTAACGCTTTGAGAGTACACCTTGGATGCCACACAATGCTTGGAACCATAAGTGATACCAAGATAACCCATGAACTGGAATACTGTCAAGAAACTGAATTATAATAAAATAAATAACAAATTCTACTATGCAGAAATATAATCATGGAATAATCTAAATAAATACATTACTGATAAAGTTTTAATCTAATAAAACTCAAGGAAGAAACTGAAATTTACATGACTGAATCTGATTGATATCTATGAAACATCTACAATACTGACTATAGATAGATGGTACATGACTCCAACTACTGCTAATCAATACATACAAAAATAAATGAACTGTACATTAGCTAAAACTGTTTGGAATTCCCGAAACAAGAGAAACCATCACCTGCTGGTGGGAAACTGCAACTGTTTGATCATGATACATAGGCTAGAACTTGTACCTACATTATGAAAAAATGTAACAATATAGACGTATATGTGTTTCAGTACTTTTGGAATATACTGAGTAAGCTGGGGTGAATACAATAAGTAAAACTAGTTTCATATGTAATCTTAAAATATGCATGACGAGGTATAAGTAGACTCACCAAGAGAGTTAAATAAATTTAAAGATGAAATATCTTAAAAGCATGAGCAACAAACATAGTTTGGTAAGCTAGTGAATCACTATAGTTAGTTTTCTTACAATCTTTACTTTTATAGAATAAGTTGAACTGAAGTTGGGTTATGGTTAAACATGGATATTATATGAATATTGAGTCTGAAACTACGGGATGGAAACTGACATGGCATCGGGAATCTGAATATACAATTACACTTAGAACGAATACCTAAACATGTAGAACCAAATGTGACATGTACTATGTTTATCTGATTAACTAAATGACTGATAGCTGATACTGGTCATGTAAGACTAGACTATAGTGGTCTGAATAACTATACTGAAACTATTAAGTTGTATGCATATGAAATAAGGACTAGCTGAACAATACAAGATGACCAAACATGAATTCATGAAAATTGTAGTGTCTGAGAATGTAATACCAAGCATATAAAATGATTCTAACATAGTTCATAAACTGAAATACTGAAATACTAATAACTGAATGCTATGGTCAAGAGAAACTAATTTGTATGTTGTATTGAGTACTTTAACTGAAACTCTGGGAGTTATAATCTAACCAACATGCCTCAATATAGACTAATTGAGGTCTAACTTATAACCCCATTTAGAAAGGTGTTAGTACGTGCGGAGGGTTACTAATAATGGATGGGTCCACCATAATCTGGTAGGAATACTCATGAAATAAAAGTATATGTCAACCCTAATGTAGTAGGAAAACATTACCACCTACGCTGGCTACATAGTTTTGTAGGATGGCTAGGCTCAAATAAATATACAATTGACGTTGCTAACTTTACTGCATGACATTTCTTGTGGTACTACTAAGGTCATTTTTTAGATACTGAAAGCTAGGTAACAACTAAATTTAAAGTATTAATAACCCCCAGGACTCGATAACAATAATGATAGGACTTATTAAAACTTCAAAACAATAATGATAAAGCATTATTCAAAGAAACCCATCACTTGGGGATTTCATTAAACACATGGAGATTGATACTTCCACCTAGGTAAATTCATCAAACAGATGGGGATCATGAGGGTGAAGTAGGACATGGGAGCATTGCATGATTACATAACTAAAATCGTGAATTAGGGAAATTACATGAAATTCGCTTGAAGTGGAACATGAGCATTTCATCACAACATGTATAGATCAAAGCTTGATCATAAGAATGTCTTAAACCTAAGGGAACAATAGAGTTATATGGCAAAATTTATAACTTAAGGATTCATCTTGAAATTAATTAAACAAGATATGGGAATTTCATCAAAGCAATAATTCAAAACATAGGAATCTTGCTAAAAATAATGATTTTAGGATCTATCATGGAATTCTCTTGAATGGAGTATGAAGAACTCAAATTCACAACATGGGGAATTCAACATCTTTCATGGAATCACACATGGACTGAATTGAATTAAAAACTCTATGAAATCATGAAACTAAATCTTTCATGAACAAACAAAACTAAATAATACGAATAAAATTTTATTCTTTAATTGTAAAAGAGGGTTTTTGGGCTCCATGAGTGAAAGGGAACATATGGTTGAATTCCCACATACCATCATAATTTGGATTTAATGAAGAAGCTTGAACTTTGAATTCCTAATGGTGTTCTTGGATCTTCTTATTTTTATACTTGAATTAGGAACCGTATTTTTAGGATTGTCTTAAAGAAAATTTGATGAAGTTCTTTGTTTGATTAAGGGTTATAGGGTTTTCTTGGAGGGAAAAAGAAGAATAATAGTGTGTATAATGCTTCTGGGGCAGAAATTAAGTGTTATGTGCAGATTTGGGTGAGGGGAAGTGACCAAATTGCCCCTAGACCCATCAGGAACTAAAATAGCATGTGAAACAGTTCATTATTACATTTTGCATCACGTTGCATCACTTATCGCATCGATGACCATCGCCCCGCATCCCAATCCCACCAGCTTACTATATCACATAGAAAATGCCATAAATTTTTAGTCGGATATCAAATTAATACAAATTTAGTATTGTTGGAAAGCTAACTCAATTATGTTCAATTTGGTGGGTCTTGAGAAATTCAACGTATAAAAAGATTTATTCATGTTAAAAATAGAACCTTATAGAGTCAAATATAAAACTTTGGATGAATCAAAGGCTTTAAGTTCGACTTTATTCTAAGTGATTCTTATGAATATTTTTTTACCTCAAAATCACATTAAACATGAGGATAAATATCATGAAACTTATATTCACATGGGAATCATTTGGATTATAATTTATACACGTAAGAATGACGGTTCAAAGACTATCCTGAAAATGCGGGGTGTTACATTTAAGATATATTAAAGTATCATGCGTTCAGTCAGTACCTCATGTCAGTAAGCTCAGATCAATATTGTAATTAGAGTTAGTTTAGTGGGGAGTATGATTTAGTATCGAGTAAACCTAAGGATGGGGTTTCACCTACCAGTTGAGGGTATGACTCTTAGCAGTAATTCCTGCATTTTGAAACTACATAGGAGGCATAGTTTTAGATGTTAACCTATAAGTTGAGGCCTAAAACATATCTCACTTAGGCACCTTCCAGTCGAGGGTGACTCTTAATCCTTTGGGAAAACACTATAGTGGATCCACACAGCCAGTTTAGTACCCTGGCACGGTACTGATACCTTTCAAACTGGGGTCACATGTTAGACCATAATTATATCGTATTAGGGTATGTCAGTTAGATGATAGCTCCAATAGTCTCAGTCCCATATTCAGTTCAGTGGTCAGTTTTCAGGCTTGCTTGACCAGGGCATACAGTTACTAGTTGTGCGGTATCAATATTTCAGTACTTCAATTTATAGATTATCAAAGTATCATGTTATATGCTCAGTCATACATTCTTAGATTTTATAGCTTGCTCGCATACTATACATCAGTATCTCATGCTATTTATTGAGTCAATTATTCTTCATGCATAGGAGCCATATACATTAACCTTACCTCATTTGGCATACCGATACATTCAATGTACCGCATACTCATTTTATGCACTATGATGTCTCATATTATATGTTCGGACACTCAGGTTCCCAACCACACTTAGATAATCCAGCACATTAGTAGCAGTAGCAGTGGTGAGTCCTCATATTTAAGGGACCGATTATGTTGATTTAAGTATCTCAATTTTAGCAGTTAGTCGGAGTTAATTTGGGATTTATCCCATCAACTCTATAGTTTTTCAGTTAGAGGCTTTCAATTACTATCATGCAGTTAGACAGTTATCAGTTAATATTGAATTTTTTTTTAAGAAATGTTTTTAGACAGTTATTTTCAGGTTTATCATCTCAAATATTGCTTTAATATAACCTTATAGCATTTTCAATTAAATTCTTCAGATATTCTTAGTGGTTTTATTCAGAGCTGACATCAGGTACCAACATGGGTTAACACACAGTCACTTGTGATCGTAAGCACCATGTTGCACCTAGGGTGTACTCTCGGGGCGTTAAAAACATTGTATTAGAGACTAATGATTTAAAGTGTACCATGAAGTCTGAAAGCCACAGCAAGTAAAGTCTTATGCAAGGGTGTAAGGCATGAAACACTTATGGACAAGAGGCTATAAGACGTTATATAAAAGTTTCTCTTCCTTCAATGTTCATGTCATGGAATTGAGCATGATCTTAATTTAAACTCTCTTTCTAATCCAATTTCATTTCCATTTACTGAAAATTCCTCGTAGAAAGACTAACGGAAGGAGAAATGGGAATCAACCCGCACCTCCACCTATTCAGAAAGAACCCCTAAACGAGCCTATTTTTGTAATGCTCTGTGTTTCGAGCTAGAATGAAAACCGTCATTTCTATGCATAGATAATCTAAAAGACATAAATCCTATAAAATTTTTACATTTTAATCAAGTATGTAGTGTGGTAAAATATTTGAGAATCAATTGAGATCATAAAGGACCCCTAACTCAAGGACAAGTTGAAAGCTATCCTATCGTTCGAGTTTTAGTGAGCGTCAAAACTTAAGTCAACTTCAATAGACCATATCTCTTTGTATATCATGAAATGGGTGGCCTACTATGTATTAAATTAAAGATCTTCGAATTATCTTTTTATCAATAACAAATTCTCCAAAAATGGATACTCGGTGAAGAAGTTAAAGCATTTTTAGTATCAGCATTCCCGATTGACTGGCCATCGTATCGCGATGAGCCTTAAATTGAAAATTTTCAATTCCAGTAGCTCACCGCAATTTTTAGTGCATTGTGGTGAAGTATTTTACGGCATTCCAGTCTCGGATTTTAAATTCCAAGGTCAAATTAGACATTTCCCATGGCCCGAAACCCATCCAAACAAGGGATTTAATCCCAAATACACCTAAATACATACACTTTCACCAAAATTCATCAAGAACTCCAATAGGGTTTCAAACTAGAAACCCAAATAACTCAAGATTCAACTGTGGGTTTTCAAAAGCAGTGATTGAAGATTTGGAATCCCCAATCCATAAGCTTAAAGAATTATCTATTATCTTCCAAAATTAAGGGAATAGTTTTCCTAAAATCTCATGGGCATAGAAATCAAGTTTATAAGAAAAGGGTTTCGGATTTGTGAATACAATCATGTTTTAGAAGTTTCCATGGTATTTTTTGGTCTTTAGGCCTTCCCCAAATTGATTTGAACTGATATATCTATATATGTACATGTTTTAATGTTGATCATTGAATTAAGAGCATGATTCATGTGAAAATCCCTCTCTTGTTATTATTTTCCTTACTTATCATATGATATGGATTGTTTTTGTAATGCATCTTGAAAACCATGTTACGAAGTATCTTAATTTATGAATGATTCGGTTATGAATCTTGAATTCCAAAGAGAGGGTTGTTTGTATTGAAAAATATTGAAAAGACATATAATGAAAGAGTGCACAGATTTTGCCAAAATCACATGACCACCTTATGTTTGAAGAGTTCTTGCATAGTTTTGACTTATGCTTTCGAAACATGAAATCTCTTATACTGTTAGGATGTTTGGGTGGTCTGAACTATGTTTTAATGAAAGAATTATGCATGATGTAATATGGCTCCAAAATAGGACTTGTAAGTCTTGGTGTGACAACACCAATTTAGATTATTCCATGGTAATTCAGAACGGAATAAAATACATATTTAAAGTCAGAATTTTCAGATCTTGAAAATTAGAATAATGCATGGTTCAGAATAGGATAAATTTGGGTATAAAAGGAGCTTAGGTGGTTCCCCGAAGAAGACATGAGTTCAGTCATCTCATTTTCCAAAACCGTGATTTGCCGATCCGAGTGTATTATATTATGCTGGCCTAGCACCCTGTGGCATATCAGAATCAAAAACTCCAACCCTTGCGACACACTCGGGTTGGGGGCTTCCCCGCCAAGTCAATAACAGATTCCATATCACCTGTGGAATATCAGAATTGTAGGGGAGTGCCACCTAACTTAAAATTTATACGAAGATCAGAAACTGCATTGTCAAGAATGATTTATGACTTTTCAGAAAGGTGCCCATGATTTAGAACTATTTCATGTATGACATTTTGACAAATTGCTCTCCAACTATTTTATGTATATACACAAATTTTATTTTGGATTACTTTGCATACCAGTACATCTGTATTGACCCCCCCTCCTCTCTCCAGGTTTTGAGGATCAGTCTAGGGGTCTGAAAAAGCAGAAGATTGTTATCAGACAGAGTTGCAGTGTTCAGTTGGTGAGCCTTCTTTATTCCAGAAGGCCCGTCTTTTAAGACTATCTCACTTATTTTAGTTTTGGTCTACTAGGGGCCTTGCCCCATATTTTAGACAGTGTTCAGATTTTCATATAGTAGAAATTTTTCAAACTGAGTCAGATGTTATTTAGATGTAGTTAATCTACATCTTCCATACTTATGTTTAATTCAGAATTGACCATATTTCCGTAGCAGATTAAGTTTCCGCATTTTTTTTTATTATATGAATTTTGTGCATGATTACTAGAAAGAGAAGGGCATCTCGGGACTTCATGGTTTGGGGTGTTCGTCACGGCCAAGCCCTAGTTCAGGTCGTGAAAAACTTGGTATCAGAGCACGGTTCATGGTCCCAGCGTGTCTGCGAAATTTTATTCGTGTAGAGTCTTGTTTATGGGTGTGTAGCATGCCACACTTATAAGGAGGCTACTAGGCGTTTAGGACTATTTCCCTTTCTTCATGTTCTAGTTCGTGCTATTGATCTAGATTTTTCCTCTTCTAAACTCTAATTTGTACTATGGTGTGGCCCTTACGAAAGTAAAGCTATCCCAATTATTTCCTGACTTTGTTGTGTCTAGATATGTCTCATTATTGGGGTGATTCAGGTGTTGAAGTTTACAGTCTAAATGGCATGGTCCTTTCTGGTTGAGCCACATAAGAGTTTTAAATTTGTGCAAAGACTTGAGAAGAGTCCGTTAGTGCCACAGAGTGTATTGATTTTAGTGTGAACTTTGATTCCGATGAAATCGTGATTTTCGTCCTACGGTATTAAGAGTATTCCATTTTTTTTTAGAATTTATATTAAAAATGTTATGCTTAAGAGGGAATGATGTGTAGCAGAATGTTGGAACTGTATTTCTACCCGAGTAGTAGTATAAGTTAAGTGTCGTTGTCATGACCTATTGGTTGTGATGTTGGACCACAAAGTTAGTGATATGAAGTGACAAAGTTAGAAGTTAGAGTGAGGGTAACTTGTTCGCAAATAAATAGTTTATTTGAATAACCGATATTTGATGATGATTTACCACTTTATATTGATAGACTAATGTGGTAGCTAGTAGCATGTGTGGATTGCATGGTAGTCTATGGGAGAAGTGTTTGACTCAGATTTTTTTTTATACAGAGTAAGATGTGTATTCTTCGATCATTGAATATTGTGTGCCAAATTTCTATCTCTTGTAATTTGTAATCTTGTTATCATGGTGTTTTTGAAATGTCAAAGTCTAATGAAGTCGTGTGGGGATCTTTTTATTTACTAGCATATTTGCTTAGTTATTCATTTCATTTTCTTGTTCAAAACACAAAAATCAAAGTCTAGTGAACCAGTGGGAGGCCTATTTCAATTCACTAGTAACTTGTTGTTCAGCTTGTTGTTCTCGTGTTGGTTGGAACTGGAGGTTTAGAGGCGAAGTGGCAAGAAAGGTGGTAAGGGCAGTTTATTGAATATATGTATAGCTAAATCTTTTTGCATAAGATTGAGTTGGTAATGAAGTGATATGTCCTTGTGTGTTAGTTTAGTAGAAGGTAAAGAAGGAGTTATTAGTCAAGGTGATTTATTGTTTCCTTGAAGTATGAAAATGGCTAGATTAGCCAGTAAATTAGGATTATAAACTCATGGTAGTTTGTGTAATTTGAAAGTAGTCTAAATGTATGCTTGGGTAATTAGGTGTGATGTGAGAACACAGTATAAGTAGATAAGATTGTATGGGGTTATGATATAAGATTAAGGTTGAACATGTCAATTATGTGACTTTACCCCCTTGACCTTCTTTTTGTTGGTAGTTGTAAGCTAGTACAACTTGTGAGAAGGTATGTAGTAGATTTTTGAGGTATTTGGATAGAACGTCCCAATTTGATGAACTAGTATATTATGTTGCATTGTTTATTGGTGGTAAACGATTGATGTTAGACTATAAACTTGAATTTAATATAGAATATGGATGTATGAATAGTGGCTTAAGATTAATGATGAATATTTCTGAGAATTGTGTGTAAGGTTGGGTTGTAAATCATATTTAGCACTAGATATTAAGTTTGAACACTTGATGTCCATGAAGGTGGATGTGATGATTTCTTGGTTAATGATATTAGTCTTATAGAAGTGATGTAATAGGTTTTAACAGTGTATGCCAGAGCTTACGTTTGTTTGATTCATAATGAAGTATGATGTATTTATGATGTAAAAGTATGCCCAAGGTGATATAAGGTTGCGATAATTTTTCTATGGACATTACATGTTGTGTGTGGCTAGTAGTACCGTTGAGTTTCTAGATGGTATATGGTGTTCTAACTAGCCAAGTTAAGGAGTTTTAATTGATAGTGTTAAGCCTTTTGATGTGATCTTGAATTTTAATAGTAGAGAGATATAAGTTGGAGTTGCGATATTGATATGCTATGACGGAAGTAGTATGGTTCATCAAAGGCTTAGTGATATCCATGTGAACGGTTATAATCTAAGTTTGAATTTTTTTTAAGGTTGAACTAACATAAATAAGAGTTGAAGCTCTATAGGGTGTGCACTCCAACTAAGGGAATACTCTTGAAGATTCGAAGTTAGTAAGTGTTCAAGTATTATATGATGATTATTGGGCCTATAGAATGATAGAGTGTGTCTCAGAAGGTCGTACTAGTAGTGGTTTTTCCACTTCCAGGTGTAGTTATTCGGGTTAAGTTCTATTAATTAAGTGTATCGTCGTATTCCAGGCCCCAGAGTGTGGTGAGTGTAGTTCAGTTTAGAGTCTAGTAAGGGATCTCTCGAACATAAGATGATGGCTTAAAGCTAAAGGGGAGATGATAGAACAAGTGACCAAGACAGGCTCTCAGATTCTGGTGTGATGTTAGTATGATATAGAACATCAGGAAGTGAGGGTGAGGCTCAACCCATTCTTATCTCAGTATTTTTCAGTTATCCTAATACCTACTTATGCTTTATGTTTTAGTTCCACAATCATATTTTATGTTCAGGTATGTGAAAGAGAATCACGTTCTTTTCAAGTTCTAAAATAAGGAGTTCTAGTTCATTAAGTAGTCGGAATCATATTCCATATGTTATGAACATCAAATTTAGGACATGCAGCTCATGACTCATGTACTCACACTTTAGAGTGTGATCAGTTACCATAATTCATTCTATACTCTTTATGATTGATGAGATTCAGCTTATAGTCATGTATGCCCCCATTTTAATGACTTTGATGAATCCCTGATGTTGATTTGCTATTCCTTTGACCTCAGTTAAGTGTCAAGTCTCATATAATATCCTCCCATGTTTCAAGGTATTATGTTCTAACCTTTTAGTGACTCCTCTTTATGTGATGATAGTGGTGATGAGTAAATGTTTCTTGTTAATAGAGGATCATAGTATGCTTGTTTTACCTAAGTCCATAAGTGTGAAGTAAGATCTGGGGCCATGTATTTGATATATGTGATGGTTAGTAAAAATTTGTCTGTGTATGTTCTTGGGGTAGCGCTTGGGAGTTATGGTGATAGTGGATTAGAGAATATGTGAAGTATGCCCTTATGGGTGTTTGCCTTGGAGTTTATATGTGGTTATAAAGATAGGCTGGAATGACGTGTTGAGATTAAAGTAGAGGAACGCACTATGCGCTAGTCAATCCATAGTAAGAGATCAGAGTTAGTCATTGAAGTAGTAAGGCACGTTATGCTAAGGGTGTGATCTCTAAAGAGGATATAGAAGATTGAATCATATGATTTAGACTATTATCATGGTGTTGCATGCTGTATTTAGTGATTTGAAGTTAGGCTTGATCATGGTGAGAGGACTTATGTTACTTTAGGCATTAGTAGAAAGATTTATCAATGCCTATATGAGGATTACAATATAAATCAACGAGTATGGTATTTCAAAGGAATAATATAGTTAAGGGAGTATTCGAGAAGTGCGCTCATCTTGAAAGTAAGAAGTTGCATTGCCTAAGGCCTGGTAGTTTTATCCTAGTTTATAAGTTATATATCTATATTCCATGATATAGGGTAGTGTCATTGTTGTGGTTCCTTAGTTGGATGTATTGTGTAACTAGTGCCCAAGATTCTTTTCTCCCTAACGCTACTATGACTTCTTTAGAAAGAGTGTTAAATGAGATACTCCAGTTAAGTATGAGGGTCAAGCATAATTCAGTCTATATAGCCAGTAATTTGTTTTAACAGTCAGATAGACAAGTTACTGTGGTTTCTCACCTTTTCACCCAGTCCTACTATCCGAAGTCTCAAGCGTATGAATTTTCCAAGAGATAATCTATTTCATCCATGTAAGTTAAAAATTCATTTCAGTCAAAGAATCCTGTTTCAGATTCATCTACTTAGTCATGACTCGGTTCATAAGAATGTAGAGCATAATTTCAAATGTTTCCAAGTATTTTAGCTCAGACAGTTCAGTAACCTGGTGCAATCTTAGACATGTTGCCTCATGATTTTTACTTGTATAAGTTATCAATTCTCAATTAAATATGTATGATTTGATCATAAACACTTCAAGGGAATTTTAAACTCTCAGCATGAATCAGCCACTTGCAGTAAGTGAAGTCAAGTCAGCTCAGAATTCAGTTTCATGATAGAAGTTTAAATGTTTTAGATCAGTTATATCATTTCTTAGAAGACACATCAGGTCCACGTTATTCCATACCTTTAAGCTTCAACATTCCTACCCATCATTCGGGGACGAATGATGCTAAGAGGGAGATATTGTAACACCCCGTGTTTTGGTCTAGAATGAAAACCGTCATTTCTATGAGTAGATGATCTAAAAGCCATAAATCCTATGCAAATTTTCCATGTTAATCAAGTATGTAGTGTGGTAACCTATTTGAGCATGAATTGAGATCATAAAGGTCCCCTAACTCAAGGACAAGTTGAAAGCTTTTCTATCGTTCGAGGTTTAGTAAGAGTTGAAACTTTAGTCAACTTCAATAGACCATATATACTTGCATATAACAAACTGGGTGGTCTACAATATATCATAGGAAATATCTTCGAATTAGATTTCTATCGATACCATATTCGCCTAAAACGGACACTCGGTGAAGAAGTTAGAGAACTTTTAGTGTCAGCATTCCTGAATGACTGGCTACCGCGTCGCGATGAGCCTTAAATTGAAAATTGCCAATTCCAATAGCTCACCGCGATTTTCAGGGCATTGCGGTAAAGTCTTTTACAGTATTCCAGTCCTTGATTTTAAATTCCAAGGTCATATTAGACATTTACCATGGCCCCAAACCCATCCAAACAAGGGATTTAATCCCAAATACACCGAAATATATACACTTTTACCAAAATTCATCAAGAAACTCCATTAGGGTTTCAAACTAGAAATCCAAATAACTCAAGATTCAACCGTGGGTTTTCAAAAGCAGCGATTGAATATTTGGAATCTCCAATCCGTAAGCTTCAAGAATTACCTATTATATTCTGGAATTAAGGTACGCGGGGTTTCCCTAAAATCTCATGGGCATAGAAATCATGTTTTTAAGAAAAGGGTTTCGGATTTGTGAATACAATTATGTTTTAGAAGTTTCCATGGTATTGTTTTGGTCTTTAGGCCTTCCCCAAATTGATTTGAATTGATACATGTATATTTGTACATCTTTTAATGTTGATGATTGAATTGAGAGCATGATTCATGTGAAAATCCCTCTCTTGTTATGATTTTACTTACTTATCATATGATATGGATTGTCTTTGAAATGTATCTTGAAAAGCTTGTTACGAAGTATCTTAATTTATGAAAGATTCGGTTATGAATCTTGAATTCCAAAGAAAGGGTTGTTTGTTTTGTAAAATGTTGAAAATACATATAATGAAAGACTGCACGGATTTCTCCAAAAGTACATGACCACCTTATGTTTGAAGAGTTCTTGCATAGTTTTGACTTATGCTTTCAGAACATGAAATCTCTTATACTGTTTGCATGTTTGGGTGGTCTGAACTATGTTTTAATGAAAGAATTATGCATGATGCAATATGGATCCGATATAGGACTTGCAAGTCTTGGTGTGACGACACCAATTCAGATTATGCCATGGTAATTCAGAACAGAAACATTGGTATGTTTAAAGTCAGAATTTCAAATGTTGAAAACTAGAATAATGCATGATTCAAAACAGGATAAAATTTGGGCATAAAGAGAGTTAGGTGGTTCCTCGAAGAAGGCATATGTTCAAACAACTCAATGCCTAAAACCGTGCTTTGCCGATCCAGGTATATTATATTACGCTTGCCTAGTGACATGTAGAGTATCAGAATCAGAAACTCCAACCTTTGCGGCACACTCAGGTTGGGGGCTTCCCCGCCAAGTCAATGGCGGATTCCATAGTGCCCATGGAATGTCAGATTGTAGGGGAGTGCCACCTAACTCGGAATTAATACGAAGATCAGAAACTGCATTGTCAAGAATGATTTATGACTTTTTAAAAAGGTGCCTATGCGTTTTAGAACCATTTCATGTATGACATTTTGAAAAATTGCTCTCCAACTATTTTATGTATATATACAAAATTTATTTTGGATTACTTTGCACACCAGTACATCTGGATTGACCCCCCTCCTCCCTCCAGGTTCTGAGGCTCTGTCTAGGGGTCCAGGAAAGCAGTAAATTATTATCAGACAGAGTTATAGTATTTAGTTGGTGATCCTTCTTTATTCTAGAAGGCCTGTCTTTTTAGATTATGTCACTTATCTTAGTTTTGGTATAATGGGGGCCTTGTCACAGATTTCATACAGTTGTCAGATTTTCATGTAGTAGAGATTTCACAGACTGAGTCTGATGTTATTTAAATGTAGTTGATCTACATCTTCCATACTTATGTTGAATTCAGTATTAACCATGTTTCTGTAGAAAATTATGTTTCCACATCTTCTTTTATTATATGAATGTCGTACATGATTACCAGACAGAGAAGGGTGTCCTGGGCCTTCATGGTTTGGGATGTCCATCATGTCCAGGCCTTAGTTCGGGTCGTGAAAGTTTCTTATGTCGAATTCAGTTCAACATTTACTACCTTAGCTCATTTAGTAGCAACAAAGAATAATAAGTTGGGTGCTACTCCAGTAGTTTCGGTGGCTAATACCACCGCAACTAGGATTTGGGACTTCACTCGAATGAACGCTCCTTTGTTTTCTGGATCTAAGCCTGATGAGGATCTGCATAAGGTCCTCGACTTAGTTAAGAAGGTAACTAATATTATGGGTGTGAATTCTAGTGATAGTGCAAAGTTGGGTCCTTGCCAGTTGCACAATGTTGCACACACATAGTATAAGTAGTGGAACGGAGATAAAAGGGTAGATGAAGGGCTCGTTGAGTGGGAGGAATTGGTTATAGATTTTCTAGATAGGCTCTTTCCATTGGAGTTAAGGGAAGCTAAGGTGCAGGATTTTATTAATCTTGGGCAAGGGAACATGAGTATGAAGGATTATTCTCTTAAATTTACTCATCTAGCCATGTATGTTCCTAACGTTGTGTATAATGACATGTCTAGGATGAGTAAGTTTATCTCAAGTATGGCTGATAGCGTGGTCAAGGAGTGTAGGACCGCGATGTTGATTAAGGAAATGGATTTGTCTTGGTTGATGTTCCAAGCTCAACATATTAAGGAGCATAAGTTTAAGGAAAAAAAGAGGGAGAATAAGATAGCCAGAAAAGGTAGCTTCAATTTTTCTCTACCAATGTTGGTGGGTGGTAACCGTTCATAATTCTTTTAGAAATCATAAGCCATAGTACCATATTAATCTAGTACACCAGCACTGAAGCCCAGATATGATAATCGAGATATGGAGCCATGCCCTAAGCCCCGGGGAAGTGTGAAAAATGATCACAAAAATCCCCTTTTCAAGAAATGAGGTAGAAAAAACCACAGTGTGTATAGATCTAGAAGTGATGTATGCTTCGGGTTTGGCAATCTAGGTCACAGGCTCAAGTATTTTCCATATTGTTGTCAGCGTGGTCAATCTATTCATCCCCTAGTTCTATATGGTTGCCCCACTCAGCAGGGTGTCTCTTCTAGTAAAACTAGTGGTTAGCGCCCAAAAAGATTGTATTAACTCCAATCCCAAAAGGAACAGGAAAATTCACCTAATTTGGTTACTAGTATGTTGCAGATCTTTCATTTACATATTTATGCTTTGTTAGATTCCAAAACATCTCTTTCTTTCGTAACCCCTTACATAGCTGTTAATTTCAGCATCAGTCCTGAGACTTTAACAGAACCCTTTATATTGTTTACCCCAGTAAGTGTCTCTATTATAGCCAAGTAGGTATATAGGAACTATACGATCATAATATCCCAAGAAGTCACTTCAGATGATATTGCGGAGTTAGAGATAACTATTTTTGATGTCATCGCGGCAGGGATTGGCTCCACTCATGCTATGCTTCAGTTGATTGTTGAAATAGTGTTGTTCATTTCTAGTGTAATACCCCGAAAAATCCAAACCAATATTAGAGCCATGTATCAAGCTCATTCATAGTACATCATGGTTCTTTTATAGTATTATGAGTAGGTTAGATGTATATTAAGGCTTCAAATAACTCCCAGCTATCAGACGAATCAAAATATTCCTTACTGATTGAATTTTTGAGAAGGATATTGGTATAGTAAAATTCAAAAGAGAATATATATCATTATAATTGGAATTTTTGATCTCATGACCTATAAACAGATATATAATTTAATTATCTTTCCGAAGACACCAATTTCGCCTAAATTCGATATCGGAGCAAAGAGTTATTCCTATTTTACTTCAGCATGTCAGGCTGGAAACAGTGTGACGACATTCGTGGTAGCTTACCACATTTGTAATGCCCTACCATGAAGGTCGTCATCTTTAGGCTGAAACCATCTCATAAGTGATGACATTTGTGGTATCTTACAACATTTGTGACAACCTACCACGAAGGTCGTCAAACTTATGCAGAAACCAGTTCCTAAGTGACGACATTCGTGGTAGCTTACCACACTTGTGATGCCCCACCACGAAGGTCATCATCCTTAGCAAGAAACCATATCCTAAGTGACGACATTCATGGCATCTTACCATATTTGTGACGCCCTATCACAAAGGTCGTCAGCCCTAGGCAGTATACAACTTCTGTGTGATGACATTTTTGATGGCTTACCACATTTTTGATGCCATGTTAAAAATGTCATCAGCTTTAGGCAGAGTCCATCTTCTGTGTCAAGACATATTTGACGGCTTACCACATTTTGGCGCCTTGTCACAAATATCGTCAGCTATTATTTTCAGCAACTGGTAATCTATTTCATAATGGTATTTTGGTCTTTTCCCTTCACTTACCATAACTTATAACCCTCAAGGAACGGATTATCTTCCATTCTCTTTAGTGAAAACATCTCAAAAATCTCTCTCATACACTTTCAACCATAAGATTAGGGTTTCCTCTTAAGATCATCTCCTCAGGAACAAGAGCATTCTTTCCCAAAGGGGTTAAACCCTAGTCAAGAAAAATCAAGGGCAAGCCTAAGGAATTATTTAAGAACCTTCAAAAACATTAGATCTCTTTCAAGATTCAATCACTAAGGTATGCGTAGTGTTCATCTATGGATCCAATCCGTTCATAGAGCTCAAGAACCATGTTTTAAATATTATTTTGTAAACTTTTTGTGGTGATATGAGTATGTACATGTTGACGATTGTTGTTTAAGTTTCAATGTGATGTGTAAAGGTTTATTCATGGAATATATATGTTTGTTAATTGAAAACTATGAACTTTAGATGGTTTAATATGGTGCAAGCATGAAACCCACCTATGCCTTAAAAAATGCATGCAAGGTGTTTGGTAAAATGCTTAGGATGCTAGAAATTCATATTTGTATGGTTATATGATGTCTAAATGACAAGTTCATGTTAACTATATACTTCAATATGAATTCCATGCTTTTCATGTGTTGCTATTGCGGTGGTATGAAACATGCAAGATAATGGAGATATACAATATGAACACGAAATATATCCATGCATTCCCTAAAATGTTTAATATGTTGAATAACTATATGAAATATGATACCCCCTACTTATGATATTATGAATGTGGACTCAAATCTTGCGATCAATTCATATCATGTGTGTCAGTTTCCTTCTATCGAGTCCTGGGGGTATTCGTACCCGAAAAACATAGCTTTGTTCCTAGATCCATGTCACGTTTTCACGATAATCTCAGTCAAGCTATAATATATAGAACTCAGTCAGTCAAGTGACTCTTGAAACCTCAGAAATCTCATGATCTGAGTTAACTCTCTGATAATAGTACTACTCCGTCAGTCAACGGAAGTCAGTTAATTTGTCCAGGTACAGTCAGTTGAATCATGTTTAGTCTCTTCAGATGGGAGTAGAAGTTAGCACCGAGTGAACCCAAGGATGGGGTTTCACCTACTAGTTTTAGGGTGTGATCCTTAGCAATCATCCTTGTGTTCTAGAACTACGTAGTCAGTGTAGGTTGAGACATCTTATCCTGTAGGATTAGGGTTGATGAGGTGGCTTAACTTGTCAGTTTAGGGTTCCACCGTTCTCACTTTGAGTACCTGCCAGATAAGGGTCACCCACAACTGTCCTTACTAGTGGCGCGGTATTGACACCCCTCCAGTCGGGGCAGAGATTGGACCCCAACTTAGCCATAATGGCATACATGGGGCATGTCAGTTAAACAACTACCTCCCACAGTTTTAGTATCAATCTTAGTATAGAACTCAGACAATTCTTTAGATATAAGTAAACCAGGATTGTTAGATACAGTCAAATTCAATTATAGCACGGAACTTAGAGAGTTCAACCAGATTCAGGACTGTCAGATACAATCATCCATGTTATCAAAACTACAGTTCCAGCCATGTATTAGCGTATAGATTTAGCCATTACTTACTCACGATCTTAGTTACTATGTATGTATGTTTACACTCTTATGTTCATATCAGTCAGTCAGTTAGTATTATTCATGCATGTAAACCCTTCTCATTATCCTACCTTACTCGTATACTCAGTACTCAGGTTGTACTGACACATTTGCGCTATGGTGCTTTCTTTTTATGTTACACCATAGGTTCAAAGACATGAGTCCTAGACCAGCAGTTGCAGTCATATTCAGCATACATAGTTTAAGTGAATCCTCTTTATTCGAGGATATTATGATTTGATTTATTCATTATTATTTTAGGTAGTTATCAGTTTATGGAGTTAGTTGGAGACATGTTCCTTCAACTCCTTATTCAGACAGTACTTAGAGGCTTTCAGATTCAGTATTCATACTTATGTTCAGATTTAGCTTTCACATTCATTTTTCAGTTATTTTGGGTATTTTTCTCCCATATGGATATTATATTATTTTAGTTGAACATTATGTCCTATTGTGCATGTTTTCCTTATTATTATGTCATTAATTACAGTATACAGGTACATATATTAATCATGGATTAGCTTGTGGTCACTTGGGGTCATAAGCATCGTGTAGTATTCTGGTTCAGAAAATTGGGGCGTTAAAAAGTTGCTATCAAAGCCTAAGGTTCAATAGAGTCCTTGGAAGTCTGAAAGCCACATCTAGTAAAGTCTTGTACGTGGGTGTGTTGCGCGCCCCATTTATGTACAGGAGTCTATGAGATATTTTAGGAACAGTTCCCTTCCTTCAGTATTCATGTCGTGCTAGTAAGAATAATTTCAAGTAAGTCTCTCAGTCTAATCCATTCTTCTCTTATTTCAGAAACATGCCTCCAAAAAGAAGAAATCAGCCAGCTCCTCAGCCCGAAGATCCTTTGGGCGAACATGTTTCTCTTGCAGAGTTTAGGACCGCATTTATCGCTCCTGCTCAGTCTATAGCTTCCAAGAATGAACGACCAACTGTCGTTCCGGCCAACCCAGTGTCCAATTCAGCAGCAGCTAGGATTCGGGACATCACCCGAATGAACCCTCCATTTTTCTTTGGGTATAATCCAGATGAGGATCCTCAGTAATTCGTTGACCAGGTCTAGAAAGTCATTGATAGCATGTGAGTCACTTCTTATCAGAGTGATGAGTTGGCCACATACCAATTGCAGGTGTCGCTTACACTTGGTACAAACAGTGGTTAGAAGAAAGGTTAGAGGATGCAGGTCCTGTTGAGTGGGAAGAATTTGTCACAACTTTCTTAGATAGATTCTTTCCCCAAGAGCTGAGAGAGGCCAAAGTTCTTGAATTCATCAATCTCAGGTAGGGAAATATGACAGTTAGAGAGTATTCTCTTAGATTTACTCAGCTAGCGAGATATTCCCCTCATATGGTTGTAGACAACAGGGCTAAGATGAGCAAGTTCGTGTTAAGGGTGAATGATAGAATGGTAAATGAGTGTAGGTCTGTGATGCTGAAAAATGATGTAACTTTAGCCAGGTTCATGACCCACGCTCAACAGATAGAGGAGCAAAAGGTTAATACTAGGGAGAGGCAGAAAAAGAGAGCAAGAGCAGGCAGTTTCAATTTTTCTCAGCCCAAATCAGAGGGAGGAAATCGTTCGCAGTTTTATCCTAAGTCAGCAGTTTCGTCCCCTTCCTCCGCTAGTGCCCCAGTGCCGAAGTTTAGGGACAAAAATAGAGACAGAGCACCAGGCTCTAAATCTCAAGGAAGTGTTAGCAGTGCCCGAACAAATCCCCTTTGTAAGACTTGTGGTAAGAACCACAAGGGTATTTGCAGAGCCGACAGTTATGTCTTTTTTGGTTGTGGTAAGACAGGCCACAGGATTAGGGAGTGTCCTCATCCAGGCCCTCAGGGTCAACAGAATCGTTCCACAGCTCAGTCTGGTCGCCTGAACCAACAGGGTGCCATTTCTAGTGCTACTAGTGGGCCACGCCCAAATAGACTTTATGCTTATCAGACCCGACAGGATCAGGAAAATTCTCCTGATGTCGTTACTGGTACGTTACAGATTTTCCATGTTCATGTTTAGGCATTAATATACCCAGGTGCATCCTTGTATTTTGTCACTCCATACATAGCAGGCGATTTTGGATTTAGTCCTAAAATTTTAGCAGAGCCGTTTTCAGTCTCTACCCCATTGGGTAAAACTATCATAGCTCAGAGGGTATTTAGAAACTGCCCGGTTATGATATTTCAACATTCCACATAGCAGATTTAGTCGAGTTAGAGATGACTAATTTTGATGTCATTCTCGGCATGGATTGACTTCATTCCTTCTATGCCATAGTCGACTTCAGAAACAGGATAGTTCATTTTCAGTTCCCAGATGAGCCCGTTCTAGATTTAAAGGGTAGCACTTCGTCTTTCAAGGGTCATCTTATTTCCTACCTTCGGGCAAGAAAAATGATTTCTAAGGGGTGTGTGTATTATCTCATGCATGTTAAGAATTCCAGTTCCTAATCTCCCAGTCTCAATTCTGTCCCAATGGTTGATGAATATTCAGAAGTCTTTCCCAATGATTTTCCAGGCATTCCTCCCGAAAGGGAAATAGACTTCGGCATAGACCTTCTCCCAGATACTCGGCCTATTTCTATTCCACCCTTACAGAATAACACCAGTAGAACTCAAGGAACAGAAAGATTAGTTGAGGGATCTCTTAGATTCTTAGATAAGGGATTCATCAGGCCCAGTGTATCCCCACAGGGTGTGCTAGGCTTATTCGTGCACAAGAAAGATGGTTCTCTCAGAATGTGTATTAATTATCGTCAGCTCAACAAAGTCACGGTTAAGAATAGGTATCCGCTGCCTAGGATAGACGACTTGTTTTACCAACTTCAGGGTGCCAATTATTTCTCAAAGATAGACCTCAAATCAGGCTATCATCAGCTCAGAGTTAGAGAATGTGACATTCCGAAGACAGCTTTTCATACTTGGTATGGTCACTTTGAATTTCTAGTCATGTCCTTCGGTCTTACCAATGCCCATGCAAATTTTATGGACTTGATGAACCGGGTGTTCAAGCAGTACTTGGACACATTCATCATAGTCTTCATAGATAATATTCTGGTCTATTCTCGCACAGAGCGTGATTATTCAGACCATCTCATAATTGATCTTCAGACTCTCAGGGATCACCAGTTGTTCACCAAGTTCAGTATGTGTGAATTTTGGCTAAGATCAGTAGCATTGCTTGGCCACATTGTTTTCGGTGATGGCATTAAAGTAGATCCTCAGAAAACCAAAGTGGTAAGAAACTGGCCTCACCCTATCTCTTCATCAGATATCAGGAGTTTTTTTGGTTTGGTTGGATATTACTGATGGTTTGTTGAGAGATTTTCTTCTATTGCATCCCTTATGTACAGATTGACTCAGAAGAAGGTCAAGTTTTAGTGGTAATAACCTTGCGAGAAGATTTTTCAGGAGTTGAAGACTCGACTCACCTCATCTCCAGTTTTAGCACTTCCCGACTGTTCTGATAGATTCGTAGTATATTGTGATTCATCCAGAGTAGCTTTAGGTTGTGTCCTTATGCAGCATGGTAGAGTCATAGCCTACGCCTCCTGACTGTTAAAGCCCCATGAGAAGAATTATCCTACTTATGACCTTGAGTTAGCAACAGTTGTCTTTGCCTTAAAGATACGGAGGCATTATATTTATGGTGTTCATGTAGACATCTTCACAGATCATAAGAGGCTTCAGTATGTCTTTTCCCAGAAATATCTCAATCTTCGTCAGATAAGGTGGTTAGAGCTCTTGAAATATTATGACATGAGTGTCCTTTATCATCCTGGAAAGGCCAATGTAGTGGCCAATGCACTCAGTAGACTGTACATGGGTATTGTTTCCCATGTTGTGGATAGTAAGAAGAAATTAGCTCAAGAGATTCATCAGCTTGCCAGACTAGGCGTTTTCTTGGTTGACTCTTTAGAGGGTGGTGTATATGTTCAGAGTAGTTCAGAGTCATCTCTAGTTTCTGAGGTGAAAGAGAATCAAGACAGGGATCCTAGCTTTTCCAAGATAAAAGAGTCATTTCAGAGTCAGGAAGTAGAGGTTTTCTCCCAAGGGGGAGATAGTGTTCTTCGTTGTCAGGGTCATCTGTGTGTTCCCGATGTAGATGACTTGAGGAAGCGAATTCTTGCAGAAATGCATAGTGAGCGATACTTTATTCATCCAGGGGCCACTAAGATGTATTGCGAATTACGGGAGATCTATTGGTGGAGTGGGATGAGGAGAGACGTTGCACAGCTTATAGCTAAGTTCTCTACATATCAGCAGGTTAAGATAGAGTATCAGAAACCTAGTGGTCCTATGAAAGAGTTCAATACTCCTACTTAGAAGTGGGAAAAATTGAACATGGACTTCATGATGGGTTTGCCTAGAACATGTCATCAGCATGATTAAGTTTGGGTCATTGTAGATAGAATGACCAAATCAGCTCATTTCCTTCCAGTTCGTACCTCTTACTCAGCCGAGGATTATGCAAAACTCTATATCAAGGAGTTGGTCAGATTACAAGGTGTTCCACTATCTATCATCTTAGACAGACGTACATAGTTTACCTCTTACTTCTGCAAAGTGTTCCAAAAGGGTCTTGGTACCCAAGTTCATCTCAGTATAGCGTTTCATCCTCTAAAAGATGGTTAAGCAGAAAGGACCATTCAGACTTTAGAATATATGCTAAGGGAATGTGAAATTGATTTCAAGGGTAGCTGGGATGACCACTTTCCTTTGATTAAGTTTTAATACAATAACAGCTATCACTCCAGTATTTAAATGGCTCCATTCGAAGCTCTCTATGGTAGGAGATGTAGGTCTCCGATCGGTTGGCTCGAAGTTAGTGAGACCGCAGTTATAGGGCCTGACTTAGTATTCGATACCTTAGAGAAAGTTTAGTTGATCATAGAAAGACTCTGGGCTGTTCAGATCCAACAAAAGTCTTATGCGGATGTTCGTAGAAAGGATCTCGAATTCGAGGTCGATGACTATGTCTATCTTAAGATCTCTCCCATGTATGGAGTGAAGAGATTTGGAAAGAAGGGAAAGATCAGTCCCCAATATGTCGGTCCCTTCAGGATTCTCAGTCGCTTCGGTAAGGTAGACTATGAGCTCGAATTGCCTTCAGATCTAGCCTCAGTTCATTTAGTCTTCCATGTCTCCTTGTTCAAGAAGTTCATAGGTGACCCAACAGTTGTAGTCCCTATTCAGAGCGTTGACATTCATAATTGAATCTCTTATGAAGAGCTCCAGTTGAAATCCTCAACTATCAGACTCGTAGGATGAGGAAAAAAGAAGTCCCTCTAGTCAAGGTTATTTGGCTGAATAATTCCATGGAGGGAGCTACTTGGGAAGCAGAAGAAGACATGAGAACCAAGTACCCTCATTTTTTCCCTGCTAATTCAGACTTAGCTGGAGGTAACCATTTTTCTTAAGTTATTCATTTACATGTTCAAAATTTTAGTATAAAATTGGTATCAAGTATCAGTGCATATCTTATCATGCATTCATGAGTTCAGCTTATCAGTCATGCATCAGATATGCATGGTCAGTTGGGCTATATTCAATTTAGAATTCAATTCAGTGCTAAATTATGTGCCAGTTGAGCATGATCAGTGTATGCATCGTTTATCTTTTCTCCCCTCTCTAGCAGTCATCATTCGAGGATGAATGTTTCCAAGGGGGAGATATTGTAATACCTTGAAAAATCCAAAACAATATTAGAGCCATGTACCATGCTCATTCATAGTACATAATGGTTCTTTTATAGTTTTATGAATAAGTTAGATGAATATTAAGGCTTCAAATAACTCCCAGCTATCAGACGAATCAAAACATTCCTTACCGATTGAATTCTTGAGAAGGATATTGGTATTGTCAATTTTAAAGGAGAATATCTCTCATTATAATTGGATTTTTTGATCTCATCACCTATCAAAACATAGATAATTGAATTATCTTTCCAATGATACCAATTTGGCCTAAATCCAATATCGGAGCAAAGAGTTATTCCTATTTTACTCCAGCATGTCAGGCTGGAAACAGTGTGACGACATTCGTGGTAGCTCACCACATTTGTGATGCCCTACCGCAAAGGTCGTCAGCCTTAGGCAGAAACCAGATCCTAAGTGACGAAATTCGTGGTATCTTACAACATTTGTGACGCCCTACCACGAAGGTCGGCAGCCTTAGGCAGAAACCAGCTCCTAAGTGACGACATTCATGGTAGCTTACCACATTTTTGATGCCCTATCACGAAGGTCGTAAGCCTTAGGCAGAAACCAGCTCCTAAGTGACGACATTCATGGTAGCTTATCACATTTGTGAAGCCCTATCACGAAGGTCGTCAGCCCTAGGCAGTATCCAGCTTCTGTGTGAAGATATTTTTGACGGCTTACCATATTTTTGACGCCATGTCACAAATGTCGTCAGCCTTAGGCAGAGTCCAGCTTCTGTGAGACGACATTTTTGACGGCTTACCACATTTTTGACGCCTTCTCACAAATGTCGTCAACTATTATTTTCAGCAACTGGGAATTTATTTCATAAGGTTATTTTGGTCTTTTCCCTTCACTTCCCATGACTTATAACCCTCAAGGAACGTATTATATTCCATTCTCTTTAGTTATAACATCTCAAAAAACTCTCTCATACACTTTCAACCACAAGATTAGGGTTTCCACTCAAGATCATCTCCTCAAGAACAAGAGCATTCTTTCCCAAAGGGGTTAAACCCTAGTCAATAAAATCAAGGGAAAGCCTAAGGAATTCTTCAAGAACCTTCAAAAACATTAGATCTTTTTCAACATTCAATCACTAAGGTATGCGTAGAGTTCATCTATGGATCCAATCCGTTCATAGAGCTCAAGAACTATGTTTTAAATATTATTTTGTAAACTTTTTGTGGTTATATAAGTATGTACATGATGACAATTGTTGTTTAAGTTTCAATGTGATGTCTAAAGGTGTTTTCATGGAATATATATGTTTGTTAACTAAAAACCATGAACTTTAGGTTGTTTAATATGGTGCAAGTATGAAACCCACCTATGCCTTAAAGAATGGATGCAAGGTGTTTGATAAAATGCTTAGGATGCTAGAAATTCATGTTTGTATGGTTCTATGATGTCTAAATGACAAGTTTATGTTAGCTATATACTTCAATATGAATTCCATGCTTTTCATGTGTTACTATTGTGGTGGTATGAAGCATGCAAGATAATGGAGATATACAATATGCACACGAAATATATCCATGCATTCCCTACAATGTTTAAGATGTTGAATAACTAAATGAAATATGATACCCCCTACTTATGATATTATGAATTGTGGACTCAAATCTTTTGATCAAGTTATGTCATGTGTGTCAGTTTTCTTCTATCAAGTTCTGGGGGGTATTCATACCCAAAAAACATAGGTGTGTGCCTACAACCACGTCTTGTTGTCACGATAATCTCAGTCAAGATATAATATGTAGAACTCTCTCAGTCATGTGACTAAGGAAACCTCAGAAATCTCATGATCTCAGTTAACTCTGTGATAATAGTACTACTCCGTCAGTCAACAGAAGTCAGTTAATTTGTCCATGTACAGTCAGTTGAATCATGTTTAGTCTCTTCACATAGGAGTAGAAGTTAGAACCAAGTGAACCCAATGATGGGGACTCACCTACCAGTTTTACGGTGTGATCTTTAGCAGTCATCCTTGTGTTCTAGAACTACGTAGCCAGCGTAGGTTGAGATATCTTACCCTATCAGATTAGGGTTGATGAGGTGGCTGAACCTGTCTGTTTAGGGTCCCACCATTCTCTTTGAGTAACTTCCAGATAATGTCACTCACAACTGTCCTTACCAGTAGTGCGGTATTGACATCCCTCCAGTCGGGGCAGAGATTGGACCCCAGCTTAGACATAATGGCATATATGGGGTATGTCGGTTAAACAACTACCTCCCACAGTTTTAGTGTTAGTCTCAATAAAGAACTCAGACAATTCTTCATACATCAGTATACCAGGACTGTTAGATACAGTCAAATTCTGTTATAGCACGGAACTCAGAGAGTTCAACAAGATTCAGGGTTGTCAGATACAGTCATCCATGTTATCATAACTATAGTTCCATCCATGTATTAGCGTACAGATTTTTCTATTACGTACTCACGATCTTAGTTACTATGTATGTATGTTTTCTCTCTTACGTTAATATCAGTCATTCAGTTAGTATTATTCATGCATGTAAATCCTTCGCATTATCCTACCTTACTCGTACACTCAGTACTCCAGTTGTACTGACGTATTTATGCGTTGGTGCTTACTTTTCATGTTACACCATAGGTTCAGAGGCACGAGTCCCAGACCAGCAATTGCATTCGCATTCAGCATACAGTGTTTTAGTGAGTCCTCTTCATTCGATGACATTATGATTTGATTTATTCATTATTATTTTATTCAGTTATCAGTTTACGGAGTTAGTTGGAGATATTTTCCTTCAACTCCTTATTCAGATAGTTCTTAGAGTCTTTCAGATTCAGTATTCAAACTTATGTTCAGATTTAGCATTCAGATTCAGTTTTCAGTTCTTTTGGGTATTTTTCGCCCATATGGATGTTATATTATTTCAGTTGAACCTTATGGCCTATTGTGCATGTTTTCTGCATTATTATGTCGTGAATTGCAGTATTCAGGTACATATATATCAGTCATAGGTTAGCTTGTGGTCCCTCGGGGATATAAGCATCGTGTAGCGTTCCGATTCAGAAAGTCAGGGCGTTACATCCAGTTTTCAAAAGAACCATCCCTTGAATGGAGAGGTAGTACTTTATCACTTAGGGGTCAACTTGTTTCATACATTAGAGCAAGAAAAATGATATCCAAGGGGTGTTTCTTCCATTTTGTTCAAGTTAAAGACTCTAGTCTAGAGACACCAAATTTTGGGTCAGTTTCAGTAGTAAGAGAATTTCAAGTTGTGTTCCCTAAAGATATTTCTGGAGATCCTCCCAAAAGGGAAATAGAGTTTGGAATAGACCTACTTTTGGATACCCAACCTATCTCTATTCTGCCATATAGAATAGCTCCAGCAAAACTCAAATAGTTGAAAGAAAAATTAATAAACCTTCTAGATAAAGGGTTCATTAGGACCAATTTTTCACCATGGGGAGCTCCAGTCCTTTTCGTGCTGAAGAAAGATAGTTCTCTTCGTATGTACATGGATTACCAATAGTTAAACAAGGTTACTATCAATAACAATTACCCATAGCATAAAATCGATGACTTCTTTAAACAACATAAGGGTGCAAGTTACTTCTCTAAGATAAACCTCAGATCCAACTATCATCAGCTTAGAGTTAGGGAATGTAACATTGCATAAACAACTTTCAGAACTCCATAGGTTAGTTTTAATTTCTAGTCATGTCCTTCGGTCTTACAAATGCCCCAACAACTTTAATGAAATTGATGAATAGAGTGTTAAATAAGTACTATAACATATTTTTCATAGTTTTAATAGATGATATCCTTGTCTATTCCCATAATGAAAACGACCATGTAGACCATCTTAGAATTGTATTACAGACTCTTAGATCCCATCATTCTTTGCTGTATGACAAGGATCCCAGTATACTTAAGTTGAAGAAGTCAGTAAGATATCAAAAAGTAGAGGTTTTCTCCCAAGGGGTAGATAGTGTGTTGCATTGCGAGGGTAGAATATGTGTGCTATGTGTATATTACTAAAGGCAATGGATTCTTTCAGAATGCATGGTGTGCGTTTCTCTATTTATCTAGTGGCCACTAATATGTACCGTGATTCATAGGAAATCTATTAGTAGATTAGGATGAAAAGGGTTGTTGTAGAGTTTGTAGATAAGTGCTCTAATTATCATAAGGTTAAAGTTGAGAACCAAAATCCTAGTGGTTCTATGCATGATTTTAGTATTCCTTCTTGGAAGTGGGAAGAGATGAACATAGATTTTGTGATAGGATTACCTCGTTCACGTTGGCAGCATGATTCAATTTGGGTTATTGTAGACAGAATGACCAAATCAACTCATTTTTTCCCTGTCCATAACTTTTATTCTACTGAGGACAATGCTAAGATCAATATTAGAGATTTGGTTAGGTTGGATGGAGTCCTATTGTCCATCAATTTATATAGGGGTAATGTGTTTACCTCTCACATTTGGAGAGATTTTCAAAAAGGTCTTGGTACCTATGTTTGGATTAGTACACCCTTTCACCCCCAGATAGATGGTTAGGAAGAGAGGACTATTCATACCTTAGAAGACATGCTTAGATAATGTGTTATTAACTTTAAGGGCAGTTGGAATGATTACTTTCCATTGATTAAGTTTGCTTATAATAACAGTAATCATTCTAGTATTCAGATGGCTCTATTTTAGGGTCTTTATGAAAGAAGGTGTAGATCTATTATTCGTTGGTTTAAGGTAGATAAGACCATGTTCATAGGTCCAAATTTAGTTTTTTATGTATAGTAGATGGTTTAGCAAATTAGAAAAAGGCTTAAGAAAGCCCCAAACCGACAGGAATCCTATGCAGATGTGAGGAGGAAAGATCTTGAGTGTGATGTTTGCTACTTTGTTTAATTGACAATATCTCTCATAAAGGGAGTGAAGAGATTTGGCAAAAAAGGGAATCTCAGTCCCCAATGTGTAGGCTCTTTCAGGACCTTGAGTCATTTTTAAAAGGTAGCATATGAGCTTGAGTTGCCTGCAGAGTTGGCATCAGTCCATCCAGTTGTATTACCCTTTAATATCCCATACATTTCTAGCTCAGTCCAACCCTTAGTATGTACTTGTAATACTTAGAAGCTTGAAAATAGCTTGTTTTAGGTAAGTTTAAGGAGTTTCAAATGGGGATTGGACCGCATTCGAATTGGCAAAAAAGTAGATCACCGCGATTTGGACGCGTTGCGGTGAGCATCGTGATGAGCATGTCATCATTTCACGATAAAGTCCATTATGGTATTTTTCAATTTCCAAAGGGTCATCGTGGTGCACCGCAGGTGAACCCCAAAACAGCAATTTTCATAATCCAGAGAGTCACTGCGATGCTACCGCATCGTGGAGGGTATCGCGATGCTACTGTATCATATAGGGTATTACGATGACCCACTCACCGTGTGGTGGTGAGTCCTTAATCGCCATTCTAGTTTCGGGATTTTAAATCCCAAAGGCAATCTTGTTTTTTATCAAGCCCCCAAACTGTGTAAATAGAAGATTAATCTTGAAATTGTGAAAAATATGTTCATTGTTCATTAAATTTTTCTCCATTAAAACCCTAGATCTCAAATACAAGATCAAATATCAAGCAATCTCGCCATCAATTTTCTCAAATTCATTAACCCAGGTAAGTTAGGTGTTCATATATGGGTTCCTTTTACCCATAGAGTCCACGAATCCATTTTTTAAACTACAAGATTGTTGAATTATGAACTTCCATATTTCAACTAGATTGAAATCATGTTCATGATATTAGTTAGGTTTCAATCCATGATTTAAGTGAAAGTTTGTGAAACTTAACTGCAGGTGTGATCAATATGTGATTATCTTGATAAACTCTTGAATTTTCAAATTGATTAATGTATCATGATGTTCATGTGTTGGCCATTATCATGTAAATAAATCATGCTCCCTAAGTTTTTTCTCAATTGCCTATGTGAAATAAATAGTGGAATCATGACATGTTATTATGTGGTCCCAATCATGTACAAGCTTAAGCACTACAAGTGTTTGATGAAATGCTTATGTGATTTGACCAATAAAAGAATGACATGTTAGTATGTGATCTAATTCATGCACAAGATCATATATATCATGTGTTTGACAAAATGTCTAAATGTGTGCATTGTTAGCAATATAGTATTGTTATGCCTTTATGATCATGTTATGTCTTTTTTATGCTATCGAGTCCTAAGGGTATTTACTACACGACAATCTAGTTGTTTAACTAGATCCAGTGTCAGTTACAGAATAGTATAAGTTATGTCACAACCAGTAGTACTCTCAGTCAGTTACAAAACACAGTAGAACTCAGTTAGTTACAGAACTCGAGAAAACTCAGTATCAGTCTAGTCCATTTTAGTATAATAAATTTAGTGTCATTCAGTTAGGTGTAGGATTCAGAACCGAGTGAGATTAGGGATGGGGGATTACCCGTTAGTTAGGACGGGGTCCCTCTAAATAATCCCTAAGTTCTAGAAATACGTAGCCTGCGTAGATTATGAGATATCACCCGTTAGATAGGAATGACATAATCAGGGATCACCCGCTAGTTTAGAACTGATCTCAGGGGTCACCCGTTAGTTAGGTTTAACTCCACATCAGTTGCTAGTACCCGTGGAAAGGTTCTAATACCCTTTCAATTATGGTAACAAATTGGACCCCAACTCAGTTATCTTATCTTATTTAAGGCATGGCGGTTAGATGATTACCTCCCATAGTTTAAGTTTTAGTCCTCAGTTTATAACTCAGTTTATTTCTACACAATCAAGACTATCATACACAATCAATCAATATCAGTAAATCAGTTATCAGTAACTTGAAATATCAGTTATTCAGTTATCCTAACTCAGTGCTCAGCTTCAGAAAAGCTCAGTTACAGTATATAAATATATGTACAGTATTTCATACTCAATGATTTCCATAGTATCAGTTATCCATATACTCTTACATTCAGTAACTTTATATCATCCCGTCAGTTAGTATTCCTGCATATGAAACTTTGCATTCATCCTTACCTTATCTAGCATACAAGTACATTACACGTACTGACCGCATATAATTTTTTGTGCTATTATGTCTCATATCATAGGTTCGGACACTGAAGATCCCAACCATATTTAGATAGCTCCAATCAGCTGTTTCAGATCTAGTAGTGAGTCCTCATCTATTGGGGATATGATTTATTTTGGTTTATCAGTAGTTCAGTAGTTGAAGTTAGTTGGGGGTTTATCCCATCAACTCCATATTCAGATAGTTCAGTTAGAGGCTTTCAGACTAGACCAGTTCAGACAATGTTTAGTTTTCAGATATTTTACCAGATGTTATTATTTATCAATATTTAGATTTTGAACCTTAAGGCAATTTGGCCTAATTTCGCATTTATTTCATTATTACTATTTAGTGCTCACAGCAGATATCCGTCATAGGTTAGCTTATGGTCCTTTGGGGTCGTAAGCACCGTGTGGCATCTAGGGTCTAATCTCGAGGCATTACAAACTTAGTATCAGAGCCAGGGGTTTAACAATGTCCTAAAAAGTTTGTAAGTTGCATGAAGTAGAGTCTTGTGCATGGGTGTATAGAGCGCCACACTTATGGAAAGGAGGCTATGAGATGTTTTAGGAAATGTTTCCCGTCTTTCAGTAATCATGTTGTGCGAGTGAGCATGACCTCAAGTAAAAAACTCAGTATAATCAATTTCTTCCTTTAGTTTATAGAATATGCCTCCAAAAAAGACTAACGAAAGGAATATTAGAAATCAGTCAGCACCTCAGCCCGTTCAGGCAGATACCCTGGACGAGCATGTCTCCCTTGCAGAATTCAGAGATGTTTTCACTACTCTAGCCAATTCCATAACAACTCAGAATGAATGACCAGCTGCTATTCAGTCCAACCTAGTGGCTAATACTATTGAAACTAGGATTTTGGACTACACCCTAATAAATCCTCCGCTATGCTCAGGATCTAAGTTAGAAGAGGATCCAAAGGAGTTCCTCAATCAAGTTCAAAAAGTTACAAATATTATGGGAGTGAATTCTAGTGATAGTGCTGAGTTAGCTATCTATCAGCTATAAGATGTAGCTCATACGCTGTTTAAGTAGTGGAAGGTAGACAGGGTCACAGATGCAAGGCCCATAGAGAGAAGAATTTGCTACTGCTTTTCTATATAGATTCTTTCCTTGAGAGCTGAGGGAATCCAAGGTGTTGGAGTTGATCAACCTTAGGCAAGGATGTATGAGTATTAAAGATTATTACCTTAAGTTTAACTAGTTATTTATGAATGATCCCTATGTAGTAGCAGACAATAGGTCCAGAATGAGAACGTTCATGTCTGGGGTGCCAGATAGTATGGTTAAGGATTACAGAACTACGATGTTGATTAATGAGATGGACATCTCTAGGATTATGATTCATGTTCAACTGATTGAGGAACAGAAGCTTAAGAAGAAGGAGAGAGATAAAAGGAGAGCTAGAAAAGGTAGTTTTAATTTCAATCGGTCTAAGTTAGAAAGTGGTAACCGTTCCCAGTTATATCCAAAATCTTTAGTTCAAGCTCTATCCTCATCTAGTGCACTAGTCCTAAAGTTCAGGAATAGTGGTCATGATGGGGAACAAGGCACCAAAACCCAGGGTAGTGTGAGCAGTGGTCGTACCTATAAGCTTTGCAAAGAATGTGTTAGACATCACCTAGGTAAATATAGAGATGGTAGTAATGCATGCTTTGTATGTTATAAGACCATCCATAGGATAAAGTAATGTAGATTTATACCTCATAGGGGAAAAGATATGCGCCAACAAGGTTAGTGCAACCATCGTTCAGTTCAGTCTGGTTACCCGAATCAATAGGGTGCTACTTCTAGTGGTGCTAGTGAGCAACGCCCAAATAGGCCTTTTCAGTTCAGTACCGACAAGATCAGGAATGTTCTCCTGAGATGGTTACTGGTACATTATGGATCTTCCATTTATATGTTTTGTCTAATTAGTTCTAGGAGATTTTCTCTCTTTTGTAATTTGTTACATAGCAGTCGATTTCAAAGTCAGACCGAAAACTTTAACAGAACCTTTCTTAGTCTCCACTGAAGTGGGTTAGTCCATCATAGCTCGACCTATATATAGGAACTGTCCGATTATGATATATCATAAAATCAGGCCTTCAGTATGTGTAGAAAAGCAGTGAGAGAGGTTGATTCCCAAGTCTTCCTTACTTTAGTGCAAAGTATTTTACTTCATCTATCATGATATCTACTCATTAAGTACATGTCAGTTCTATGATCATAAATCCTATTTGTGCACGTTATAAAAAAATCATCTACGCGTACAGTTCCTAGTATAAGCAGTTCATGTTCACTCAGTGTTACGAATCACGTTTCATGAACATGGAAACTCCAAACTTAGGTCATGCAACTGATGAATCTTGTAGTCATGCTTTACAGTGTGCTCAGTTTCCATGACTTATGCTTTACTCCTAATGATAAGTTAAATTCAAACTATGTCATCTATAACTTTAGTTTAGACCTCTTGATAAAATCTGGGATATTGATGTTCTATTCCTCCAGCCTCAGTTAAGTGTCAAGTTTAGTATAGTATCCATTCATGTTTCATCTCCTCATGTTTTAACCTTCTGTGAACTCTCCTTATGAAATGATGTAATGATAAGAAATTTCTTAGAAGGGAGAGAGTAAATGTTTTATGTTAAGAAAAAATTATTACATGCTAGTTTTACACGAGGCTGTAGTAATGAAGATAGGCTTGAATGTCATAAAAATATATATGAGGCTAAATGCATTTCAAAGATTTGAGTATGCTTGAACATAGTGGGAGAATTTAGTCTAGATCAGACCTCTATAGGTAGATCTATTAGTTCTCATATTATAGAATTTTAGCTATGTTATGACTTCTTATTCATATATATCATCCAGACCATTCAAATATTTCCATGCTCCCTAAATTCGGTAGAACTTTATAGAAAGAGTGTCAAGAAATGCTCTAGTTGAGTATATGTTCTTAGTATGAGTTAGTCTGTAAAGCCAGGACCGTAAAGCCAGGAATTCAGTTTAGCAGCCAGGAAGACAAGTTCATATGGATTCCCATCTTTCCAGCCAGTCATCCTATTTGAAGATTTCGAAATATGCACATTCCAAGATGGAACATCCTAGTAGTTACGAGTTTAGCCAGTTCATGTTTTGTGCCTCAGTTTTAGACCCCAAATACACAGTCATGATTCAGTTTTTAGGTACCCCATGCATCTTTTCAGCTTTTCCTCAGTATCTCAGCCAAGTCAGCATTCTTTAAGGGACATAATGTGCCAAGGGGGAGTTACACTATAACCCCCAAGCTTTCGTGTAATAAGCCTCTCAGTTTAACTTTATGTAACAAATCCAGTTTGGAGTAACGGGTAATCATAATTTGACTCTTTTGATCAAATCTCAGCCGTGTGACCATTCCCATGGCATGGCATATATATTAAAGGAATCAGTTCAGTTTAGTATATTCAGTTCATGTATCATGTTTGAGACTCAGTCATGTTCTCATGTTCCCATTTATATATGTTTAGTAAATGACCTCAGGTTCATTAGTATTCTCAGCTTAAGGTGACAATATTCCTTATAATTACTCAGATCCATGATTCAGTTGCAGTTGTAAACATGGTATTCCTTACCTTTGCATATTCAGTCAAGCATTCAAGAATCAGTTTAGTCATGCAGTCATGTTTCACTATACATGTTCAGTGTGTAAACTCAGTCTATCAGTGTTCCTCAGCTTAATCAGTCTCATTTGAGGATGAATGTTCCCAAGGGGGAGATATTGTAATACCCCTGTAATACCCCAAACATTTATTGCTCATTCCAACCCTTAGTATGTACTTGTAACACTTAGAAGATAGAAAATAGCTTATTTCGGGTAAGTTTCAGGATTTTGGAATGGGGATTGGACCGCATGCAAATTGGAAAAATAGTAGCTCACTGCGATTAGGCTGCATCGCGGTGAAAATCATGATGATCATTTCATTGCTTAGTGATAAAGTCCATTTAAGCATTTTTTAATTTCCAGAGGGTCACCGTGATTAGACCGCATCGTGGTGGACCCCAAAACAACAATTGTCAGGATCCAGAGAGTCACCGTATTGCGGTGGGTACTGAGATAACCCACTCACCGCATCTTGGTGAGGCCTTAATCGGTGTTCCAATTGTGGGATTTTAGGTCCAAAGGGAAATCTTGTCTTTCATCAAGTCCCAAACCTTGTAAACAGAATATTAATCTTTATATTGAGCAAATGCTCATTATTCATCAAATTTCTATCCATTAAAACCCTGGCTCACAGATACAAGATCAAATATCAAGAAATCTCGCCATCAATCCTCTCAAATTCATTAACCCAGGTATGTTAGGTGTTCATCTATGGGATCCTTTCACCCATAGAGTCCGCGAATCCATTTTTAAAACTACAAGATTGCTGAATTATGAAATTCCATGTTTGAATTATATTGAATTCATGTTCATGATATTAGTTGGGTTTCACACCATGATTTAATTGCATGTTCATGAAATTGAATAGCATGTGTGATGAATATGTGATTATCTTGAAAAACCATTGAATTTACAAATTGATTAATGTATCATGATGTTTATGTGTTGGCCATTATCATTTAAATAATCCATGCTCCCCAAGTGTTTGCTAAATTGACTATTTGAAGTAAATAGTGGAATCATGACATGTTATTATGTGGTCCCAATCATGTACAAGATTATGCCTTATAAGTTTTTGTTGAAATGCTTATGTGATATGACCAGTGCAAGCATGACATGTTATTATGTGATCCCATTCATGCACAAGTTCATGTATATCATGTTCTTGACAAAATTTTTAAATGAGTGCATTGTTAGCTAGCAAGTATTGTTATCCCTTTATGGTCATGTTAAGTCGTTCTTTTTTAGTATGCTATCGAGTCCTGGGGGTATTTAATACCTGGCAATCTAGTTATTTACCTAGAGCCAGTGTCAGTTAAAAAATTGTATCAGTCATGTCATGACCAGTAGTACTCTCAGTTAGTTAAAGAACTCAGTAGAACTCAATCAGTTATAGAACTCAGGAAAACTCAGTAAACTCAGTATCAGTCCTGTCCATTTTAGTATAATCAGTTTGGTGTCTTTCAGTTAAGAGTAGGATTCAGCAACGAGCGAGACTAGGGATGGGGGCTTACCTGTTAGTTAGGACAGGATCCCTAGAAACAATCCCTAAGTTCCAGAACTACGAAGGCAGCGTAGGTTAAGATATGTCACCCATTAGATAGGAATAACATACTCGAGGATCACCCGCTAGTTTAGGACTGATATCAGGTATCACCTGTTAGTTAGGACTGACTCCACAATAGTTGTTAGTTCCTATTGCATGGTGCTAACACCCTTCCAATTGGGTTATAGATTAGACCCCAACTGAATTATCTTATCTTATTTGAGAAATGTCGGTTAGATGATCACCTCTCACAGTTTCAGTTTCAGTGTTCAGTTTAGAACTCAGTTCAGTTCTACAGAATCAGGACTGTTAAACACAATCAATCAGTATTAGTAAATAAGTTATCAGTTACTCGATTATCATAACTCAGTGCTCAGCATCAGAAAAGTTTAGTTACAGTTTATACGTATATGTACAATATTACATACTTAGTGATTTCCATAGTATCAGTTATCCACGTACTCTTACATGTATTAACTCTATTTAATTTAGTCAGTTATTGTGTATACATATGAACCTTTGCATTCATCCTTACCTTATCTATCATACCAGTACATTCCACGTACTGACCACATACTCTTTCTTTATGCTATGATGTCTCATATCATAGGTTCGGATGCTCAAGATCCTGACAGCGTTTATACAGCTCCAGTCAGCAGTTGCAGATTTAGCAGTGAGTCCTTATCTATCGGGGATATGATTTATTTCATTTTATCCCAAGTTCAGTAGTTGAAGTTAGTTGGGGGCTTATCCCATCAACTCCATATTTAGATAGTTCAGTTAGACGCTTTCAGACTAGACCATCTCAGATCGTGTTTAGTTTTAAGATTTTTTTTACTATATGTTATTATTTATCAATATTTAGATTTTAAACTTTATGGTAATTTGGCCTAATTTTTCATTTAATTCAATATTACTATTTAGTGCTCATAGAAAATATCACTCATGGGTTAACTTGTGGTCCTTCAGGGTCATAAGCAACATATGGAATCCAGGGTGTAATCTCGGGGTGTTACACCAGTATTCCATGTTTCTTTATTAAAGAAGTATATCGGTGATCCAACTATCGTTGTTTCTTTAGAAATCTTAGATATTCAGAATGACCTTTCTTATAAAGAAGCCCTAGTTGAAATTCTAGATCGCCAGATTTGCAGACTAAGGAATAAAGAAGTTCCCTTGGTAAAAGATATTTGGAGTAATCAGTCTATTGAGGGAGATACTTGGGAAGCTCAAGAATACATGCATACCAAGTACCCTTACCTTTTCTTCAAAATGTCAGACTCAACTCAAGGTAACGATTTTCTTTAGATTATCTGTTTTTAAATTCTCAGTCCCAGTCATATGCTCATCTTCTTGTCATTATATGCATTAATGAATAATTTGAGTCAGTCACCATGTTTCAGACTCAATCATGTTGTCATATTCTTAGTTATGCATGTTCAATATGTAACATCAGTAGCTCTGTATTTCTCAGCTTAATCAGTCTAATTCGAGGACGAATATGCCCGAAGGGGAGATATTATAAGACCCCGTAAGATTCTAGCTCGATTCATCTCTCTTGCATGTTAAAGGGGTCAAAGACTTCAATTATTTAACTAAGTATTAAAACATAGTCACTTTTAAAGCCCTTACCTCTGATGAATCTATTTTTTCTCTTCCAGACATCGAAATATCGATTCTTATGTTGATTCATGATCCATGAAGTCAATAGTACATCTTCGGTTAGTTTTGAAATTTTTTTACCAACATAAGGACAAGTTTGGATGTTCAAAACAAAGGCAGTACTCGATTATCCAATGACGTGCCCTACATTTAACCCATGGGGAGAGCCCACAGTGCGCCGTCCAGTCCGGTGGATTAGAGTCTGCGGCACGTGCTCCATCCAATTCAGCTAAAAATGAGATTTATGTCCCAAGAGAGAATTATTTTCCTATTATTTCACAATTCCCTCAAATTAAAACAACCCTCTTTCAAAAATAAACCCTAACTCATCCAATATTCAATATCAATTCAAATGAAATCCACTAAGAACATCCAAGAATACTTCAACAAAGGTATGTTAAATGTTCATCCATGGGTTCTTTAAGCCCATGGAGTCCAGGAACCTAATTTCAAGTATTAATGTTATGATTTTACATGTTCCCACGAATTTTACCTATGAAATGCCTTGAATCTCAAGTTTATATAATGTTTCCATACAATTGTTGGTGTTATTAAACTCGATATTTTAAATTGTGCTTGTTCACTGATTTAAACCTTAATGGGTGGTTTTAGTGTTGAAATTATGCTACCTTTACATGTTAAGACTATTCCCATGTTTAAACCATGAATTGCAAGTGTTTGATGATATGAATGAAAGATGAATTTTAAGCAAGGACTATTTATTATGCTTCAAATATTTTGGTATGCTTTTATTGTAATTGTTATAGAGTCCTGGGGTTATGAATAACCCTAAACTTAGTTGTTTTCTTAGTTTTCAGTATTTTTGAGGGATAATACCTATGAAAATACCTGAAGTTTGACCGGATTACCAGTTGAGCATACTGAACTTTGTGGGGGTCCTATTACCCCCCAGGCTTTTTTTTCATATTTTAATCACATATATCTTCCACTTAGCACACTGCGTGTGATTCACACGCATTGTGCGTGTGAAGAGTGTTAAAAATATTTTAAAACTCTTTTTTTGCCAAACAGCACCTTAATTTATAATTATTTAAAGTTTTATATTTTTATTTATTTTTTCATTCTTCTTTCTTCTTAATGGAACTCGAAAAATCATGAAATTTTTTTTTCATGTGTGGAACTCAGAATCTCTCTGAATCAATGGAGAGATTAATTGTTATAATTAATGGAAAGATTTTTCCGAATCTTTTGAGTTCCATTTATAATTTGAACTCAGAATTATAAATGGATTCAAACTTGGAATTATAATTTGGAAAGATTAATGGTTATAATTAATGGAAAGATTCCGAATTAAATTTCATGTATGAAACTCAAAAAATTCCGTAATGGTTATAATTTAATGGAACTCGCTAATTGAAACTCAATGAATGATTCGAAAGATTCAAACTCGAAAACTCGCTTATTTAATTCCGAGTTTCATTAATGGAAATTTAATCTTTTGAGTTCCATTATCGGAAGATTGAATAGCTTCTTGGAAATTGAATCTTCCGAGTTCCATTAACGGAAGATTGAATAGCTTCATACATGAAATTAAATTTTTTGAATCTTCCGAGTTTCATTAATGAATTTTTTGAATCTTCTGAGTTCCATTAATGGAAATTGAATCATGAAATTAAATTTTCCGAATCTTTTGAGTTCCATTAATGAATTTTCCGAATCTTCCGAGTTCCATTAATGGAAATTGAATCTTCCATTAGAGAGTTTCATTGAATCTTCCATTAATGGAACTCGCTAATTGAATCTTTCGAGTTTCAATGGAAAATTAATGGAAGATTCCATTCAATTATTTGAAAAATCTTTCTTCATAAATTCAATGGAATCATTTGGAATATTTAATATGGTTGTAATTGTAAAAAAATATTAAAAAGTGATAAAATTGAGAAGAAACGGCGCGTGTACTACACTTTCCACGGAAAAAACTGGGTATACGTTTTGAGGGGGGATTAATTCCACTTTAAAAAAGTCTGGGGGGGAATTAATTTCAATTAAAAAAGTATAGGGGGTAATACGACCCCCGCAAAGTTCAATATGCTCCACTGGAAATTTGGTTAAACTTCAGGTATTTTCGTGGGTATTATCCCTATTTTTAATAATGGTTTCAGATATATTAGAATATATCAGATCAGTTAGTACCTCATGTCAGTAAAATTAGTTCAGTCTAGTAATAAGAGTCAGTTCAGTTATGAGTAGGATTTAGCATCGAGTGAACCTAGGGATGGGGGCTCACCTGTCAGTTGAGGGTGTGACACTTAGAAGAAATCCCTGTATTCCAAAACTACGTAGCCAACATAGTTTGAGATTTTAACCTACTAGTTGAGGGTTGACACATATCTCATTAGGTAACCTACTAGTAAAGGGTGACTCTTAGTTCTTAGGGAAAACACTTTAGTGTATCCATAAAGCCAATATTAGTAGCTGTGGCATGGTACTAACACCCTTCAAACTAGGTTCACAGGTTGGACCCCAATTAGCTCTTATTGGGGTATGTTGGTTAGATATAGCTCCCACAGTCTTAGTCCCATATTTATTTCAGAGGTTAGTTTTAAGGCTTGCCTGACCAGGGCATACAGTTAAAAGTTGTGCAGCTCAGTATTTCAGTACTTCAGTTGATAGATTATCCCAGTATCATGTTATATGCTTGATCACTCATTCTTAGATTTTATAGCTTTCTCGCATACTATACATCAGTATCTCTTGATATTTATTCAGTCATTTATTGTTAATGCATATGAGCCATATGTATCAGCCTATCCTCATTTAGCAGACTAGTACATTCAAAGTATGAACCCCACGCTTGTTTTTCTCGTTATGATGTCACATATCATCGGTTAGGATGCTCAGGTTTCTAACCACACTAACACTCTCTAGCACATAAATAGTAGTAGCAGTGGTGATTCTTTATATTTCAGGGACCGATTATGTTGATTTAAGTATCTCAGTTTTGACAGTCAGTCAGAGTTAATTAGGGGCTTGTCCTGTCAACTCCATAGTTGTTTCGTTAGAGGTTTTCAGACACTTTCATGTAGTGAGATATTTATGAGTTGTTATTGATAGTTTTTTTCAACAAATTTTTTAGATAGTTGTTCTCAAGCTTATCATCTCAGAGATTGTTTTAATATTTTAAAACCTGATGGAATTTTAAGTTAAATTCCACATATGTTCTTTGTTAATTTATTCAATGCTCATAATAGATACTTGCATGGGTTAGCTTGTACTCACTTATGACTGTAAGCATCGTGTAGTGCCCAGGGTGTACTCTTGAGGTGTTATAATTTGATCATGTGGGATTCTTGGGGAGCTGATTCTGATGATTTTTGATGCTATAAAAGGTGAAAATTTAGTGAAAAAAACATCACAAAGATAAGGATGGAAAGAGAAACACTTGGTAGAATATAGGCGTCAAAGGGCAAATTCTAGTGAACCAACGCGAAATAGGTGACGCACCACTCCCTTAATAAGATAACCAATGCGATGTTCAACTATCTATACTTTACTAACAAAAGTGGTACATTTTTCTCTCATGTTGACTAAGAAATGCAGACCTTCTCTCTTTAGACACTGAGAAATTACCTTCTACTATAAATATGACTTGTCATGTTGTGCACATGATATTTTTGGACGTCTTGATACTGGAGAGTAGGATGATACACACGTTTTTTAGGGTTTATATTCTATAACATTAGATTTTTAAGAGATTGAATCATGTATTCAAGTATTTGTATTATAATTTTGTCAATTAGTGGCTTAATGCCTCTTTTTTGTGGTTAAGGCCAAGAACATGTTTACTTTAACTTTGAATTATAAGTTTGTTATGAATTTCTTATCATATTTGGTGGTTTTTCCATCGTTATTTTAACTATTTTGAGGATTCATGACCCTTAAAATATATATATTGTCATCCTTGTGATCTCGAAAGGGGGAATATGAAGATAGAACATGGAGATGAATAGAGTAAGGTTCTTATTCTCTTATAAAATAAGGAATTTGAATTAGAATCTATGAAAGGGATGTACCTAGAAACCTTTCTTTGTTCTTATGTAGTATGATAACTTTAAGCACTTAATTGGATTATTACATTCCCGCTCAACGATGTAGTTGTAAAGTCAAAGTTAGGTAGAATATTAGAGGCCGGGAGATCAAGATCATGCGATAAACGCTACGAATCAACAACCAAGATAAGTAATCTAACGAATGAAGTTGCTTTAACCCTGGGATTTAATCCATTGATTGTTCAAAGTATTTATTATTCCTCATTAGTTTTCCTTATATTTAGTTCATAACTTACAAACTGTTCTAATTACCTTGAACTAAGTTAATCTTAATGGTGATCTAGAATTTGATAGTTGCTTAACACTATTCTCTGTGGGATCGATACTTGGCTCGTTAAAGGGAGACTATATTTTGTGGTGAGACCATGTAAACTTGCATGTGCGCTTGGGTAAAACAAGTTTTTAGCACTGTTGCCGGGGACTTTTAATTTTGCAACTATTTTTGTTTTAGTTTTACTTTTCACATTTCTTTGGTTCTTTACTCTAGGTCTTGGTGTTGAATTTGCAAGAAATAGGTTTATAGACTAGTAAGATGGCAAAGTATAGGGAATTGGTTGAACATAGATGCAAACCTGAGAAACGCTTACATCAATAAAAAAGAGAAGCAATCCTTCTCCTCGGATTTTGAATATTGAAGAAGATAAAGACAATCCTTCTATCATGGATGAAGAACAATACACCCACAACTAGTTAGAGAAGTGACAATCCATCTTCTAACAAATTTGAACTCACCGTTAAATAAACCATCCGACGGAGGTAATTAAAGCTTAAACAAAACATGGTGCCACTTTTGATCACCAATGGACAGTTTATGAGGATTTCACATAAAGATCCACAGGTTCATCTACAAAGTTTTCTAGAGATCAATAATATATTCATCCCTAAGGATATGTCAACTAATTATGTAAGGATGAAACTATTCCCCTTTTCTCTATTGCGGGAAGTAAAAAAGTGGTTGAATACGTAGCTAGAAGATTGAAAAACAACTTGGGATGACTTATCTATGAAATTCCTCATCTGATTCTTTCTATATAGCAATACTTCGAGACTGGAGTAGTGAGATTGTGTACTTCAAATAGAATCCAGATGAGAATTTTTATCATGCTTTTGAGCAGTTTAAAGAACTTCTTCATTATTGTCCGTATCATCAGTAGTCCAACGAGGTACTAGCTCACAGTTTTGTTGAAGCACTTGACCATGACACAAAATTTTTTCTAGAATCAGGTGCAGGTGGTCAAGCTATGGAGTTGATATATGATGAGGTTTATACCTTGTTGAAAAAAATTGCATAAGGGAATCCTGGGTGGCATTAAGACTCAAGAAATGCCAAAAAGAAGGCTATAGGTGCATTGGAGATTTCCCAATTTATTGCTATATATGCCCTGATTTTTGCACTACCCAATAAGATAAGAAAAATGAAGTTGGGGGTTACATAGCCTGCAACCATAGTTAATGTAATTAAACAGACTATAGGTTAGTGTGAGATTTATTGTAATAGTGGCATTCAGTGTCTATGTGTGCTGCAAATCCTGAGTCTGTAATTATTATTGGCATTGTTAAAAGGACAAATTATGGGAATGCCTACACTCAAAAGTGTCAGAGTGAGCCATAAAATACTTAATGGAATAATCAACAGCAGTTTCAGTAGAAGTAAGTTAAGAATAATCAACCCACAACTCATAACAACAATGTGGAAGAGTTGTTTAAAATCATGGCTACTCAAGCATATTTGGTAGCAGATATCAAGAGCCAGGAAGCATCTACAAGTAGCTTGGAGTTTCAAATAGGTAAGTTTGCAAAGGCACAAAATACCAGGCCTCAAGGTAATTTCCCAAGTGATACTTAAAATCCTAAGCAAGTAATGGCAATCACTTTAAGAGTGTTAAAGAGCTTAATGAAGGACCTCTAAAGAAAAATAAGAAGGTAAATACAAAAGAGATTCCACCACTAGTATCAGACCAAGTTGCTTAAAATTCGAGAAAATATGAGTACTGAAAAGCAAAAGTTGTTGAAGTGGTGAAGAAGATCCCATATCTACCTTTTTTACAAAAGCATATAAACACGAAGGAGGATGCATGTTTCAAGAATTTCTTTGACATGTTCAACGAGATGTACATTAACTTACATCTTTTAGATATATTGAAGGGAATGCCCAAGTATCCTAGGTACTTGAAGGATATGGTATCTAATAAAATTAAGCTACAGGATGCCGAGGCAGTAGCACTCACTGAGGAGTGTAGCTTTGTGGTGACACTATAGATGCCAATGAAGCTCAAGGACCCAAGAGGTTTACTTTCCCCATTTAAATTAGAAATAGTGAGGTGGTCCATACACTTTATGACTTAGGTACAAGAATAAATTGGATACCCGTATCATTGTTTCACATTTTAGGCATAGGAAAGCCGAGTCTAAAATCTGTGTTACTACAACTGGCAAACATGACTATGTCCCTCCATGAAGAAGTCATAGAGGATGTTCTTATCAAGGTTATTCCTATTAACTTTATTGTTTATGATTTTTAGTCATATTAAAGATTCCCAGTAATCTTGGGACGTCAATTCATGTTGATGGGATTAGATTTGATAGACGTTAGATAGGGAACTCTCATAATAAGGTTGGATAATTAAGTGACGATTTTAAAAGTTTAAAAACCCTCTATACAATATCCCACTGCAAAGATTTGAGCATGATTACTATGATTAATGGAGATAAGTATGGTGTGGTGAAGTCTATTCCATAAAAAAACCTCTTTGGACTTCCTCTTTGAGCATCCCAAGCCACAATCGCCTAGCCCGACATAATGCAGATTGAAGAGCCTGAAATGGGTAAAGCTGAGAAAGTTGTTGCCCTTGAGAGTTCCTACTCAAGAGGTCAGAAACAAATAATAAGATGGAGTCTTACTGTGAGTAAGAGGATGAAAGAATCTGGTTAAGTCATATATTGGGTCGTGTTGGGAAACTAAATCCAACACTACTTGGGAGGCAACCCAAGTCAAGTTAAGGTATGTTTTATTTTTAATGTTTTTAGTTTTTACTTCACTAGTTTCTGTTTTTGTGGAGTCACAAGTAGATGTGAAGTCTGAGTACCAAAAAACCTGATAAGAAACATAATGAAGACTAAGTGTGGGTTCCTCAGACCTTCTTGACATACTAAGATGGTACTAGTTAGTACTAGAGGCCTAAGAAAGTATTTCATCTCTACTTTTAAAGTATACTTTAGGGAAAAGTAGATTTTTATTTGTGGGTTGTGGAATTTCCCATTTTTTGGTAATTTAAAAATTTTATTTGTTAGAATAAGTGAGATGTTCATGTTGTTTCTATATTTGACTGCATGATTCAAGTGTTTTAGTTATAAAAGAATGTTGATTTTGTAAATTACTACTGTTGAGACTCCTAGGCTATAACACCCTAAATCTAGTACTCGGAAAGCTACACGGTGGTCATGACCTAAAGAACCACAACCTAACCCATGACTGATATTTGTACCTATATATTGTAGATTAAACTATATAAATTTAGAAATAAAGACTGTAAGGTCGTAAGGTTCAAAACTGAGACATAATATCTGATAAAATATAATATCTGGATGGGTATGAAATACCCAAAACAGCTGAAATAAACTAATTGAACATGATAGTCTGGAAAGCCTCTAAATGTATGAATAAGGAGTTGATGGGACATGTCCCCAAATAACTTCAACTACTGAAATAAACTAAGTACTGAAATAATGAAATAACTAATCATATCATCCACAAAGGATAAGGACTCATTGCTGATATCTTGAATCTACTGATGCTCTGGAGCTCATGCTTTTAAACCTATTATATAAAACACCATAGCACCAATGCATCAGTACGATTAAATGTACTTATATGCATGTGAGGTCGTCTGAATGCAAAGGGTTCAGATGCATGAACTATACTAACTGACTAAATAACATGAATATGAGCATACATGCATGAATAAATAATAACTATTGTTGAGTTAGTGATAACATGATTACTGAATCTGAGTATTGATAACATGAGATACTGATAACTCTATAATCGAAATAACTGATACTGAGCGACTGTATCTGACAATATAGTTTCTGATAGAACTAGTAGAGTTCTATTCTATTTTGAGTTGATTGTATTTGACAGTCTTGTATTCTGTAGAACTTTCTCAGTTCTATTACGGAGATTGATTGACGATATCTGACAGTCCTGAATTCTTTAACTAAAACTATAGGAAGTAGTTATCTAACCAACATGCCCCTAATACGACATTATGGTTGAGTTGGGGTCTAATCTATAAACCCAATTAGAAGGGTGTCAATACCGCACCAATGGTAAACACAATCTATGGATAAACCTCATATAACAAGTAACTCTAGTGAGAACGGTGGGACCCCTCATATAATAGGTTAACCCACCTCATCTATCCTCATAAAATAGGCTATGATGTCTCAACTTACGCTGGCTACGTAGTTCTGGAATGCAAGGATTGCTTTTAAGAATCACACCCTCATATAAAAGGTGGGTTCCCATCCTTGGATTCACTTGGTTCTTATAGCTACTTCTATCTGAATAGACATTGAACATGATTAACAAAACTAAACTGGACATAGTTATCTGAGTTCCATTGACTGATGGAATAGTGCTGAGATTACTATATTACTGAGCTTTCCTGAGTCACATGATTGAATGAGTTTTATGTATCATGGCTTGACTGAGAGTATCTTGAAAATATGACACTAACTCTAGGCACACAACTATATTTTTTGGGTACAAGTACCCCTAGGACTCGATGTAAAGAAACTAACAAAGCACGACTTTCTTGAATACATGACCAACATCAACAATCCATAATATAATAAATTGGAGAATTTATGAAGTACAAGTTCTAAAGCACAACAATGGCCACATATATATCCATAATTCATTGACTAAGACATTTCATCAAACACATGACATGCATGAACTTGTACATGAATGGGGATTTCATATTATTATACTAGTTTTCCACTTTTTCTTCACATAGGCATTTAATCAAACACATGGGGGGCATGCTTTGGTTATACAATCATCAACACATCTAATTATCATAGATACATCAATCAACTTTTAAATTAAAGGGGTTTTATCATAATTATTATGCAAATCTTCATATACTAGGGTCAATCATTGGAGTATGTGATTTAAATCATGAATCAAAACCCCACAACATTATGAACATGAATTTTAATTCAATTTAAATCAATAAAATTCACAAATACCCAAATCATAGATTTTGAAAAGAGATTCTTGAGCTTCATGGGTAAAAGAGACCTATGAATCAACACATGACATACCTGGGTTGTGAGTTTCTTGAAGTTCTTGGACTTGAAGAACTTGAATCTATTATTTTCTTGAAGAAGATTTGGATCTTGTATCTTGGGATTATCTTTGAGAGGAAACCCTAATTTAATGTTGTGAATGAATAATGAACTAATGAGCCTTGGTATGATATAATTAGGGTTAAAATGGGAGGAAAAAGACTCAAATACCTTTTTTATAAACAACTTAAAATAGCTGAATGAGGTATGTGATAGTGTGTGCGACGGTCTGTCACTGGGTCGACAATTTGTTGGTCCTGACCGTCGTAGCTGGGCAGAATAGGGGTTCAGTGCCTCTGCTGCGATGGCTTAGGCGATGGCGTGTCGCTAGCTCGATGGTCCGTCTGCCTGGTCCATTGCTCTTGGGCCGACTGTGGTATCACTTCCTCACTACGATGGCTTGGGCCATGGTCCTTCACTAGCTCGATGGCCCGTTAGCCTTCACCATTGCACATGAGTAGTTTTGACAGCTTTCTGCATTTCTGTCATAAATTTCTACCCCAATACCAAATTTTGACAAAATTGTTATCGTCGAAAAGCTAATTAAATTTCTGACTTACAAAAATTGAAAATCTAAAAAATTCCATGTGTACAAATGTGGATTCAGCTTTCAAAGTAAGTTTCTAACCTTCTTGTGACGATATCAAGCTAGGTAGAAGTACAGGGTATTACAATATCTCTCTCTTGACAACATTCGTCCTCAGATAAGACTGCACGAGAGAGGAGAAAGATAAACTGACGTACTTACTAAACATGAATAGATTGACCATAATCTCATGATTGACATGACTGGTAACTAAATGTATCATACCAAACATGCATATCTGATGCATGTGTAACTGATTCATGAATGCATGACTGAGTGTTTTGAGGAACTAAGTTTCTCACAATGTGAATGCATGTCTGATGCCTGATTATATAACTGAACTAACACATGAATGCATGACTGTAATACCAGAAGTTTCCTAGCTAATTTCGTCTCAAGAATGTCTAGTATTAGATTCTAAATTGAATGATGATTATTCCATGAGAAATTTTCATGATTTTCAATAAGTTTTCCATCGATATAAGATTTGCCCAAATCCAATAACCGGGTCAGAAGTAACGATTATTTAAAGTTCCCATCGTAAAATAGTTCCATATTAGTCAGTGGTGCGCCGCGCCATAAGAGAAAATAATATTTGGTAAATTCCAGTAGGGGTCCGCGATTATAGTGCGTCGCACCAGGGCTCAAATTCAAAATTGTCATTTTTCTAGTATCTCAGTGCGATGTCTCTGTGTCGCGCCAAACTTCTAGGTATAAAACGACTTAGCAATGCAATGGCTCCACGTCGTACCAGGGGTCCAATTCGGGAAATTTCACTGAAATTAAAAAATGTGTCCAGGTTTAAAAGGGTCAATTTCCCACCTCTATTTAATCCTTTTAACATGTGGTTAAGCCACTTTTCACCAAAAATATTCTACTTTCTCTCAATTTTCTTTCAAGAACAAGCAAGGTTTCGAATTGGGGATTCAATTTCAAGAAAATCTCTCCATCAATTCTTCCAAAGTTCATTAACCAAGGTATGTATAATGTTCATTCATGGACTCCTTTCATCCATGAAGCCCAAGAATTCGTTTTCTAAATTCAAGTTTATTGATTTTCTTATGAATTTTATGATTGGGATACACTTGTTCTTGTGGATAATGAGAAATTGAATTCTACTCCATGTTGGTTGATAAAATCTATGTGGGTTTAATTATTATAGATATAGATTCATGCAAACCTATGACTAAACCCTTGAATGATGAAATTAGAATTAAACCATGATGCTTAATTATAGTACAATGATGTTTACATGAACCATGCCTATAATATGTTTGATTAAATGCCTAGATGATGGAAAAATGCCTAACTAGCATGATACCATGAAATCCCCATGTATGTACAAGTTATGCCTATCACATGTTTTGATGAAATGCTTCCATAAATGCATTATGGATTATGATGTTAGTAATATATTCAAGTAAGTTATGCTTGGTCAGTTTGCTTCCATCGAGTCCTGGGGGTACTCGTACCCGAAACATTAGCTGTGTGCCTAGAGCCATGTTATGTTTTCATGATACTCTCAGTCCATCTATGAATCCTCAAACTTCAGGCAGTCTTATGACTCAAGAAATCTCCATGATTTTATGAACTCATTCTGTTGTCCGATATCAGTAGTATTCTGTCACTCAATGGAATTCAGTAACACAGCTCATGTTCAGTTCAGTAAATCATGATCAGTGTCTGTTCAGATGGGAGTAGAAATTATCACCGAGTGAACCCAAGGATGGGAACTCACCTGCTATATAATGGTGTGATTCTTAGAAGTAATCCTTGCATTCTAGAACTATGTAGCCAACATAGGTTAAGACATCATAGCCTGCTATATGAGGGTAGATAAGGTGGCTTAACCTGTATATGAGGGTTCCCATTATTCTCACTAGAGTTATCGGTTATATGAGGATTACTCACAGATTGTCCTTATCAGTGGCGCGGTATTGACACCCTTCCAATTGGGGTTACAGATTATACCCCAACTCAGTCATAATGGCGTATTAGGGGCATATCGGTTAGATAACTACTTCCCACAGTCTTAGAATCTGTCTCAGTAAAAGAACTCAGATAGTTCTTTAGATTTAGGACTGTCTGATACAGTCAACACAGATATAGTACAGAACTCAGCTAGTTCCATCAGATTTAGGACTGTCAGATACAGTCATTCATTTTATCAGTCATATAAGTTATCAGCATGTCATGTCATTAGTATTCAGATTCAGTAATCATGTTATCATAGTATTAGTATCAGTTGTTATATCTCATGTATGTATTCTCACGCTAATGATAGTTAGTCAGTTATTATTATTGTTCATGCATCTGAACCCCATGCATTCATCCCACCTCACATGCATACCAGTACATTCAAAGTACTGATGCATTTGCACTATGGTGTCTTATACCATAGGTTAAGAGACACGAGTTCCAAAGCAGCAGTAATTCCCAATGTCAGCAGCCAGGGTTAGAAATGAGTCCTCATATTTCGAGGATGTAATTATTTCTCTATTATCTCATTAGTTAGTTTATTAGTTGGAGTTAGTTGGGGACATATCCCATCAACTCCTTACTCAAACAGTTCAGTTAGTTAGAGGCTTTCTAGACTATTGATAACGCCCAAACTACAGCTCTCGTAAGAGTGTAAGCGGTCGCTGTCAAATATAGAACTCAACTGGGTTGGGTGGCAAATCCCACAGGGAATACTTGGTCACTAAGTGTTGAAATTATTAGTAGACTGTTGATCGAAAATTCCACGGAAAAGGGGGGATTGGATTGTGGCGTGAATTAGTGCTATCAAAGTAATAACAAAATGCTTTGTTTAGTAAGATTTAATCACAGAGAAAAATAAGTTAGGGTTATGTCCACCTTATGACTTCTACGTATCTATTAACTATGAGTAATGCGGAATTCAGACATGCATGCACTTATAGAGATTCGTATTCTAATAGTAAATCCTAGTGTTTTTCAACCATCAAGGATTATTTCACTTTAACTCTCTCGATCTTAAAGCGTATAACTAATGGTACAAACTCTCCAAGAGGTTAATCCGGTTAAGGCATTAACATGTAAACAGGGGTTGGTAGCCCTATTTCCTTGTCACACTCTCTTTTCCCAACATGTAACTTTTCTCTCGAACAAGTTAATGCTATAATGGCGTATTCTATATGTTTGCAACCACAAGAATTTAATTAAAACAAAGAGAGTAATGATATAAGTAGCATACACATCAAGAATTCACAAACTCATAGCAATAGATAGTATATCATAAGGCTTCCATAACCCTAACAGAGAAGTTTAGCTACTCATGAGTGTAACGGAAATCAACGAAGACTTCATCATCATACCAAAACTATAGCAATCTCACGATGAAGATGAGTGTGGCGTCAAAACAAGGTTGACGTTTTTGCCCTCTAGACGTTTCCCCAAAAGTTAGCATTTTTCTCTATTAAAACTTACAGAATCTGTAAACTAAAAAGTGTCGAATGAATAATTGATAATGAATAATAAAAAGCTTGAATTAATTGAAAAGCATGAATGCTGAAAAATTCAGCAAAATAGGGTTTTTATAACATCCATGTCCTAGTCCTACTAGGTTACTGCTGCACCCCTAAGTATTAAGAAATACTGATTTAGCCCGGGACAAGTTCTCCATGCATCATATTTAGTCCACAAGCTTCCAAAAGCTGCCTTCCCTCTTATGCGAAGTTTCCCTTGCTACCGAAAGGTCCACAAAGTGCTGACATCTTTATCATTAATACCTGAAAACATGCTAATCACGTTGGTTAGCTCACTTACAGGAAAATGGACTAAAAGTGCAAGAATTATATATTTTATCCTCAAAACTTAGCCTAAAATATGGGTAAATTATGGTGTTTAGGCGTGTAAATACGCCCAACATCAACACCCCACACTTAAAGCTTTGTTCATCCTCAAACAAAATATTACGTCCATGCAATCATCTACTTAGAATATCACAGCAGCAACATAAAATGTTCAATAAGACAGGAACGACAATTATTAACAAAGAGTAGTTTTCTTGTTCACTACTAGAAACAATTCAACCTCCAACATAGACTCGTGATGATGGTTAATTCGTATCCACAAGTTAAGGCACAAAGAATCATATAACACTACCTAAAACTCATCAACCATGTGTGTCTCACACAAGATATCACCCATAATCACTCACAAGTTTGCATTTTTTCGAAACATGGGTATAAGAAACTCCTTGCTCTCACTCTCACAAAGAATTCATATGTTGCAACTGATGACCATAGGCTTGCCCTTAGTGTAATGCTCTACTAATATCAGAATGCTAAGCTTAGGATCAAATAGGTCTTTACAGGTTGTAATGTAGGCTAAAGGACAGGTAGGACTATTTTGGCCAGAAATAGTGACTATGTTCCCTAAGCGCTTTAATACATCACATTATGCCATTAACACTTTCTTTTAAACAACCCCTCTACTTTCCTTTCATCTACCACCCCTTTTCACCTATTTTGTTATTCAATTATAAATAGAACTAACTTTTTAATTTTCTTTTCATTTCATTTTTTTTTCTTTTTTTATTTTTATAAAACACCTCTATGATAGCCACTCTTTTTTTTAACAAATTCAAGTACCAATACACTCTAAGGCATCACTCTCACCCAATTTCCTCTTATTTTGTCACAAGACTTTACAATTTAAAGTGCTTAGGAATTTGGATCAAATTATGGTCTTAAAAAAATGGATTAGGCTACATATGAGGCTGTCAAAGAAAATAGCTAAAGGTTCAAAGAGGGTTAACTAGGATAATGTACAAGGGTAGGTAAAAAGAAGTTAAACAATCACAGGCTGCCAAAGAAATTCCTAAATCATCTCCTAAACTCACACTCTTTATTTCACTTTACACACACACCAGGCAAGTTCTAGCATCAGTCCCAACACAGAATATACTATAACCTCACACACACAAGGCACATGGTCAACTTTATTGGGAGAAGTATAGACTCTTGACCCAACAGATGAAGGAATTAAACCACACACTTATCACACAGTGAGTCACACTTAGAGCCTAAATGTCTCAACAGTAATGATTTTAGCACAAACTCTTGTCATAATACCATGCCGCCTATCAGAACAATTTCATACAAAATCTAAATTTTTTTTTTAAAATCTAAAAATTTAACTACAAACGATAATAAGTGCAGCCAAAGAAGTACAATACAGCATACAAATACCCTCACCCCACACTTAGACGGGACACACTTCCCTCAGTGGAAATAAATAAGGAAAACCTGATTAGTTGGACTCCTCTTCTATGTCTGGGGTCATACCCCCTGCGTCGGAATCATCATCAGAGTCGTTATCACCAGAGTTGTCCTCCACATCGTTAGTCAAGGTATTTGCAGAGAGGAGGACTTAGCTTTCTCTTTTCTTGCCCTTTTCTGACCTTTGTGTGAGGTGGACACTTTTTTTCTTTTCCTTGTCGTCCTTTTGGGGCCATTCTACCTGAGATTAAAATATAGTCATGTTAGCTTCATCTCGGAAGATTCAATCAAAAAAAAAATAGTAGTGGCACCACCCCACACTTAATTTGTTGGTACAAACTAATTAAGTGAACGATGTCGACTACTCAGACTTCATCGGCATACATTTAGTCGTTATGTCCCTACAATATATTCAGCGCAGTCTTACTTTCATGTCATCTTAACTATCCTTTTCAGCTCTATTTCATGTAATCTTGACCATTCTTTATGGTTTGGATTAATGCGCTTTTTGAACAAGACTACTACGTAGAGATCGAATCAAGTTATGGCATAGGAATAATCACAACATCTCATGCTTGTATTCAATCATGATCTTTATCTCGATGAACGAGTCATTCAAACATTCCAACTTTCAACTTACAATATTATGTAATTAACTTTACCATTTCGATTCCGTAAAACTACGACAGTGTCTAACAATCACATACAGGTCGGAACAAAGTCAAGAACACCCATACGTATTCCTTCACTTAACTAGATGTATCATACAAATCAACCACATTCTAATCACCAACACCACTTTAAGATCTAACATACCATTATAAGCGTAGTATTGTAACAACTACCGAATATAAAAGTACTTACTTGGTGATGGCCTCAGAATATGATCTTGCAAGGTTAGATGAGCAAAAAGAAAAGTTTCGAGAGATTTGGAAGGGTTAGGCAGCGCCTAGGTTGAGCAAACAATGTGATTTTATCTTAAGGATGAAGTTCTATTTATAGACCATGGTTTGGGTCGGGTTTGACCCATTAAAAATTGGGTTAGGAGACCAAAAAGCATAAGTAGACGGCGCCTAGTGCTTTGCCTATGCTTAGCATAGGCGGCGCCTTTTGCAAAGCCTAGTTGGACATAGGCGCCGCCTATGCTATGGCATTGTAGATTTAGAGAGCAAAGGCAATGGCATAGGCGGCGCCTTTATAAAAGCCTAGTTGAACATAGGCGGCGCCTATTCTATGGCCTAGTTGGGCATAGGCGGCGCCTATGCTATGGCATTATAGATTCAGAGAGTAAAGGCAATGGCATAGGCGGCGCCTTTAGCTTTGCCTAGTTGAGCATAGGCGGTGCCTATGCTATAGCATTGTCGATTCAAAGAGCAAAGGCAATAGCATAGGCCTTGCCTTGTCCGTTGCCTAGATTTACATAGGCCTTGCCTTGTCCATTGCCTAGATTTGTATAGGCAATGCCTAACCGAAAGCCTTTTTCTCCTTCATTACTCACTTACTACCTTTAACATTGCTCACTTTCAAATCAAAATTTGAGACCAAGCTCCTCCTTTATACGTCTTCCCCTACACTTAATCAAAAACAACAAAAATGATTAGAATGATGGGTTGCCTCCCACCAAGCGCCTTAGTTTTGGTTGTGGCTCGACTCTTCTTTTTGGATTTTTATTTAACAAAACAAACTCCTAGGAAAACAAAATGACTAAAAACGATGGGTTGCCTCCTATTTAGCGCTTGATTTATTGTCGCGGCACGACATAGCTATCTCGATTACTTAGACTTAATCGAGATAGATGGTGCATCATTTTCTGAATGGATTCAGACGACGCTGATGCTTACTTGTAGGCATGCAATCTTCTTCGAGATGACTCTTATGCATACATATCCCAGGAGGGATACCAATTATATCATCAATAGTCCAACCTATAGCTCTCTTGTACCTCTTCAAAGAAGAGATGAGAGACTCTAAGTGCTGTTCACCTAAATCAGCCGCAACACTTATCGGAAGTGTATTTCCACTTCCCAAGAACGCATACCTTAGGTGACTGGGGAGCTCTTTTGATTCTAGCACTGGTGGCTCTCCAATGGAAGTCTTCGCTGTTGGTGGAGGTCGATTCCTAAGATCAAGGTCCATCTTCTTAGTAGCATGAGAATAGGACTTTATTCCTGTTAGAGCACAAACAATTTCTTCATATTCTTCAACATCCTCATGCTCAAAATTCAACAGCACAGAAGACAATGGCTCAACAGTAAGCTTCTTCTCTACAGATAATCCTTTCTCATCCTCATAGTAAACATTAGCTACAAAGAACACATCCATATCTCTAGGCTGCTTCATCGATTTACATACATCAAAATGGACCACTTCGTCATTCAGCCAAAATAAAAGCTCATTAGCTCTTAAATCAATCAGCACACTTCCAGTTGCGAGGAAAGGACGCCCCAAGATTATGGGAACTTCAGAATCCACCTCGCAATCCAAAATAACAAAGTCTGAAGGAAAGATGAAGGTGGAAACCTTCACCAACACATCATATAAGATACCAACAGGCCATTTTACTGACCTATCTGCCATCACGAGCCGCATATTGGTTTGTGTAGGATCACCCAACCCCAACTTTCTGTAAATAGATAGCGGCATCAAATTGATGCTAGCTCCCAAATCGCACAACGCCTTATCAAAATCCAATGATCTGATCGTGCAAGGAATAGTAAAAAAACCAGGATCTGCCTTCTTCTATACTAGCGATCTTGTAGCGATTACACTGCAATGATGAACATTATCTACCAGCTCATAACTTGCTGCCCGCTTCTTTGTCAACAGGTCCTTCATGAATTTAGCATACCCAGGCATCTGTTCCAGTGCCTCCACCAACGGAACATTAATAGTCAGCTGCTTCAACATGGTCATGAATTTACTGAACCTGGTGTCATCAGCTTTCTTCTTCAGTCTCTGCGGAAAAGGTGGTCGTGGAAGGGGAATCGGTTTCTCCACCACTTCCTCATTATATTTCTTCCGATTATCAACCTTTTCAGGAGTGTCATCAGCCTTCTTCTTCAGTCTCTGAGGAAAAGGTGGTGGTGGAAGAGGAATCATTTTCTCCACCACTTCCTTTTTATCTTGCTTCCGATTATCACTCTTTTCAGGCTGGTGACGTCTAGGTGTAACATCATGAGCACTCACTTCAGCTTCTACGGCATCTTTAAACTCTGCTTCATCAACATTCTTTGTTATATCATCAACCACCTGCTTGCCTTTGAATGGATTTTCCAACACTTTACCACTCCGGGTAGTAATAGCCATACACGATCCGTCATTTCTTGGGTTTTGCACAGTGTCACTGGGTAGCGTGCCAGCCTTTCTTTGGTTGAATGCCGCTGATAATTGACTCAATTGTTGCTCCAGCTATTTTATTGCAGTAGAATGCGAGTCAACCAATTGATTTATTGATGACAAATCATTCTTTACCTCAGTAACGCCCATATTGGTTGCCTCCACCCCTTTTAACAGCTTAGCCATCATATCATACATGGACATCTTTCTAGAGCCAGACGCCACAGCCTCACGGTTTCCAGGAGGAACATACAAACCACTCCTGTCAGTCTTATTCTTCCAACCATCTTGATCGCGGTCCTTGTATCTAGATTTATCATAATAGTTCTGACCTTGGTTTCCTTTGGCATTGCCACGGAAACCCCCCTGATTATTCAAGTAGTTTACTTCTTCCTCAGAGTCTGATTCATTTCTTCCCTGTGATACAATGGCCTTAACCTTTTCGGTCTTCCCTGATAGTAAGTGCTTGGTAAGAAGATCCATCTGCGTTTTCATGTGAGCCATATCTTGGTCACGCTCCTCTTGTCTACGTCTCTACTCTGCAGTCATGCCAATGGATATAGTAGAGCTTGCTACCTCAGAATCCCTGGTATGCCAAGCTCTACTCTGCTTTGTCATATGGTCCAGCATATCACTTGCCTCAATGAAAGTAAGGTCCATGAATGACCCACCTGCAGCATTATCAACCACTAGCTTAGTCACCAAATTCAAAGACCTGTATAATATCTCCATCAAGTGGATATTGGTCATCTGATGGTTTGGACAACACATAATCTTCTTCTTGAACCTTTCCCATGTTTCGTGGAGAGCTTCAGTTGGAAGCTGTCAAAAATTGCTGATCTCATCTCTTAATTGTGCTCTCTTGGATGGCGGAAAGAATCTTTCTAGGAAAGCGTCTTTCAGTTGCCTCCAATTAGTGATAGAGTCAGGAGTTAGCCCATTCAACCATAGAGTTGCCTCTCCAGATAGAGACAATGGAAATAAGTGCAGTCTAATTGCATTCTGTCCAACTCCTGGATTGTCAAACGACTTGCATGTTGAAATAAAATTGACCAGATGCATATTCGGATCATCGCCTGCAAGTCCACTAAATAAACCTTTGTGCTGCAATAGCTGAATCATGGTGCTAGTGATATTGAACTTGGCTCCGGGTGCCAAGGGTGGAGGAATAATAGCCCCTGTGGCACCAGCTCCATCCAAATCGTCATCATCATCATCAAAAGGATCCTGCACAGCTCGGCGTTCAGGTCTCATTCTTGCTTGACGATCTTTCCTGTTCATAGGTGCTGCCACCTGATCTGCACGTCGTGGATTAAGTAACTCATCATCACCCAGGTCCTCATCATCAGGATTTGTTGCCCGTCCTAGGTTATCAACATTCTATTGATGCACTTGAGCAGCTGCCAACGCAGCTAACCTAGCCTGCTCCTGTTGAGCAGCCCTTCTTTCAATGTCACGTTGTGCATCCATTCTGCCAATAAGTTGTGGTTCAGGATTTATGGGTAATAATGGCTGACCAGAACTACGAGTATTTGGCATGCACTCAACAGAACCTGAATAAAACAAAAACAACAACCAAAAGTAAAATCTGAGAATTTTTGACCAAAGGGTCTAGTAACTATCACAAACTTAGTTGACAACCGTATTCCCCGACAACGGCGCCAAAATTTGATAATGCCCAAACTACAGCTCTCATAAGAGTGTAAGCGGTCACTGTCAAATATAGAACCCAACTGGGTTGGGCGTCGAATCCCACAGGGAATACTTGGTCACTAAGTGTTGCAATTATTAGTAGACTGTTGATCGAAAATTCCACGGAAAAGGGGGGATTGGATTGTGGCGTGAATTAATGCTATCAAAGTAACAACAAAATGCTTTGTTTAGTAAGATTTAATCACAGAGAAAAATAAGTTAGGGTTATGTCCACCTTATGACTTCTACGTATCTATTAACTATGAGTAATGCGGAATTCAGACATGCATGCACTTATAGAGATTCGTATTCTAATAGTAAATCCTAGTGTTTTTCAACCATCAAGGATTATTTCACTTTAACTCTCTCGAGCTTAAAGCGTATAACTAATGGTACAAACTCTCCAAGAGGTTAATCCGGTTAAGGCATTAACGTGTAAACAGGGGTTGGTAGCCCTATTTCCTTGTCACACTCTCTTTTCCCAACATGTAACTTTTCTCTCGAACAAGTTAATGCTATAATGGCGTATTCTATATGTTTGCAACCACAAGAATATAATTAAAACGAAGAGAGTAATGATATAAGTAGCATACACATCAAGAATTCACAAACTCATAGCAATAGATAGTATATCATAAGGCTTCCATAACCCTAACAGAGAAGTTTAGCTACTCATGAGTGTAACGGAAATCAACGAAGACATCATCATCATACCAAAACTATAGCAATCTCACGATGAAGATGAGTGTGGCGTCAAAACAAGGTTGACGTTTTTGTCCTCTAGACGTTTCCCCAAAAGTTAGCGTTTTTCTCTGTTAAAACTTACAGAATCTGTAAACTAAAAAGTGTCGAATGAATAATTAATAATGAATAATAAAAAGCTTGAATTAATTGAAAAGCATGAATGCTGAAAAATTCAGCAAAATAGGGTTTTTATAACATCCATGTCCTAGTCCTACTAGGTTACTGCTGCACCCCTAAGTATTAAGAAATACTGATTTAGCCCGGGACAAGTTCTCCATGCATCACATTTAGTCCACAAGCTTCCAAAAGCTGCCTTCCCTCTTATGCGAAGTTTCCCTTGCTACCGAAAGGTCGACAAAGTGCTGACATCTTCATCATTAATACCTAAAAACATGCTAATCACGTTGGTTAGCTCACTTACAGGAAAATGGACTAAAAGTGCAAGAATTATATATTTTATCCTCAAAACTTAGCCTAAAATATGGGTAAATTATGGTGTTTAGGCGTGTAAATACGCCCAACATCAACTATCATGTTTCAGACTTCTGTAATTTCAATTTTGTATTGGGTATTTTATTACCCCATGCAGATGTTATATTATTCAGATTATGTTCAGTATTGAACCTTATGGCCTTTTAGTTTATGTTTCCGCATTTATATACCTATATTATGCAGTGTACAGGTACATATATCAGTCATGGGTGATACATCAGTGCTGATACCTATATTATACCTATATTATACTACTTATGATCTTGAGTTAGCAGCTATAGTCTTTGCCTTAAAGATTTAGAGGCATTATCTCTACGGAGTTTATGTAGATGTCTTCATAGATCATAAGTGTCTTCAGTATGTGTTTTCTCAAAAATATCACAATCTTTGTCAGAGAAAGTGGTTGGAGCTCTTAAAAGATTATGACATGAGTGTCCTCTATCATTTGGGCAAGGCTAATGTAGTGGCCGATGCTCTCAGAAGACTATCTATAGGTAGTGTTGCTAATGTTGAGGACAGTAAGAAAAAGTTAGCTCAGGAAGTTCATCAGCTTGCCAGACTTGGAATTCACTTAGTTGATACAAATGGGGGTGATATATAGGCAGAAAATAGTTTAGAATTATCTCTAGTTTTTGAGGTAAAAGAAAAGCAAGATAGAAATCCCAGCCTTGTGAAGTTGAAAGGATCATTTCAGGATCATAAAGTAGAGGTTCTCTCCCAAGGGGGAGATTGTGTTTTGCGTTGTAAGGGATGACTTAAGGCAGCGAATTCTTGCAGAAGCGGATAGTGTGTGCTACTTTATTTATCCATGGTCCACGAAGATGTACCGTAACTTACGGGAAATCTATTTGTGGAGAGGGATGAATAGAGATGTTGTAGAGTTTATGTCTAAGTGATCTACATGTCAACAAGTTAAGATAGATCATTAGAAGCCTAGTATTACTATGCAGGAGTTCATTATTCTTACTTAGATGTGGGATGAAGTGAACATGGACTTCGTGATGGGTTTGCCTTGAACTCGTCATTAGCATGATTTAGTTTGGATCATTTTAGATAGAATTACCAAATCAACTCATTTATTTCCATTTTATACCTCTTGTTCAGCCGAGGATTATGCCAAATACTACATCAAAGAGTTGGTCAGATTGCACGATGTTCCGTTATTTATAATCTCAGACAGAGGTACCCAGTTCACCTCTCACTTCTATAAAGTGTTCCAAAAGGTTCTTGGTACCCATGTTCATCTTAGTAAAACCTTCCATCCTCAGACAGATGGTCAAGAAGAGAGGAACATTCAGAATTTTGAAGATATGCAAAGGGCGTGTGCAATTGATTTCAAGGGAAGTTGGGATGACCACTTAACTCTGATCGAGTTTACATAAAACAATAACTATCATTCCAGTATTTACATGGCTCCATTTGAAGCTATCTATGGTAGGATATGTAGATATCTAATAGGTTGGTTCGAAGTTAGTGAGGCCTCATTCATAGGGCCTGACTTGGTATTGGACGCCTAAGAAAAAGTCCAGTTGATCAAATAAAGACTCCGGGCTGCTCAGAGCCGACAAAAGTCTAATCTAGATGTTCGTAGAAAAGATCTCGAGTTTGAAATTAGTGATTATGTCTATATAAATATCTCTCCGATGAAAGTAGTCAAGAGGTTTTGCAAGAAGGGAAAACTCAGTCCCTGATATGTCGGCCCCTTTAAGATTTTCAGTCATTTTCGCAAGGTAGTCTATGAGATTATATTGCCTCCAGATCTAGCCTAAGTTCATCGAGTCTATCATATCTCTTTTCTCAAGAAGTGCATAGGTGACCCATCAGTTGTATTCGCTACTCAGAGCATTGGTGTTCAGAACACTCTCTCTTATAAAGAGATTCCAGTCGAAATCTTAGATAATCAAACTCGTAGATTGAGGAACAAAGAAGTCCCACTAGTTAAAGTTCTTTGTCGAAATCAGTCCATCAAGGGAACTACTTGGGAAGAAAAAGCAGTCATGCATATCAAGTATCCTCACCTCTTCTCCGGTAACTAAGATAAATCTCAAGGTAACAGTTCTCCTTAAGCTTACTAAGTTTTATGTTCAGTGTTCATCACAAACTTGGTATCAAGTACCATTGCATATTCAGTCATGCATTCATATATCAGCTCAGTTATATAATTATGCATCAGACATGCATTCTAGTTATGAGAAACATAGTTCATCAGAATACTCAGTCTGCATTCATGGATCAATTACATATGCATCAGATATGCATATTAAGTATGATATGTTTAGCTATCAGTCATGTCAATCATGAGATCATGATCTAGTTATTCATGTTCAGTATGTATGTCAGATTATGTTCTTTCCCTCACTCTCAGTCTCATATGAGAACGAATGTTCCTAAGGGGGAAATATTATAATACCCCGAAGTTTCCTAGCTAATTTCGTCTCAAGAATGTCTAGTATTATCTTCTAAATTGAATGATGATTATTCCAAGAGTAATTTTCAAGATTTTCACTTTTTGCATGTGGGAAATTCAATAAGCATTCCATCGATATAAGATTAACCTAAATCCGATAATCGGATCAGAAGTTACGACTATTTCAAGTTCCCATTATAAAACAATTCCATATTAGTCAATGGTGCACCGTGCCGCAAGAGAAAATAGAATTTGTCAAATTCCAGTAAGGTTCAATGATTATGGCGTATTGCTCCAGGGCTCAAATTCAGAATTATCCTTTTTCCAGTATCTCAGCGCGATGTCTCCGCGTCGCGCCAAACTTCCAGGTAGCAAAAAAAATAGCAAAGTGATGGCTCTGCGACACGCCATTTCCCAGTTTCCCAATTGTCAAATTATATTGACATGGCGTGATAGCACCGCGTCGCGCCAGGGGTCCAATTCGGGAAATTTCACTGAAATTAAAAGACACGTCCAGGCTTACAAGGGTCAATTTTCCACCCCTATTTAAGCCCTTTAACACGTGATTCAGCCCTTTTTAACCCAAACTATTCTAATTTTACTAAATTTTCTCTCAAGAACAAGCTAGTATTTCAATTGGGAATTCAATTTCAAGAAAGTCTCTCCATCAATTCTTCCAAAGTGCATTAACTAAGGTATGCATAGTGTTCATTCATGGACTCCTTTCGTCTATCAAGCCCAAGAATTCATTTTCTTAATTCAAGTTTATGGATTTTCTTATGAATTTCTTCATTGAGCTACTCTTGTTCATGTGGATTATGAGAAATTGAATTCTACTCCATGTTGGGTGACAAATTCTTTATGGGTTAAATTATTATAGTTATAGATTCATGAAAACCTATGACTAAACCATTGAATGTTTAATTGAACCGTGATGCTTAATTATAGTACAATGATGTTACATGTACCATGCCTACAATATGTTTGATTAAATGCCTAGATGAAGTAAAAATGCCTAACTAGCATGATACCATGAAATCCCCATGTATGTACAAGTTATACCTATCACATGTTTTGATGAAATACTTCTATAAATGTATTATGGATTATGATGTTAGTTATATATTCAAGGAAGTTATGCTTGGTCAGTTTACTTCCATCGAGTCCTGGGGATACCCATACCCGAAATATTAGCTGTGTGCCTAGAGCCATGTCATGTTTTCATGATACTCTTAGTCCAGCTATGAATACTCAGACTTTAGGCATTCTTACGACTTAGGAAATCTCTATGATATCATGAACTCAGTCTCTTGTCAGATATCAATAGTATTTCGTCAGTCAACGGAATTCAGTAACTCAGATCATGTTCAGTTCAGTAAATTATGATCAGTGTTTGTTCAGATGGGACTATAAATTATCACCAAGTGAACCTAAGGATGGGAACTCATCTTTTATATGAGGATGTGATTCCTAGAAGCAATACTTGTATTCCAAAACTATGTAGCCATCATAGGTTGAAACATCATAGCCTACTATATGAAGGTAGATGAGGTGGCTTAACCTGTTATATGAGGGTTCCCACCGTTCTCACTAGAGTTACCTGTTATATAAGGGTTACACACAGATTGTCCTTATCAGTGGCGCAGTATTGACACCCTTCCAATTCGGGTTATAGATTATACCCTAACTCAGCTATAATGATGTATTAGGGGTATGTCTATTAGATAACTACTTCCCACAGTTTCAGAATCAGTCTCAGTAAAAGAACTTAGATAGTTCTTCAGATTTTAGGACTGTCAGATACAGTCAACTCAGATATAGTACAGAACTCAGCTAGTTCCATCAGATTTAGGACTGTCAGATATAGTCACTTACGTTATTAGTCATATCAGTTATCAGTATGTCATGTCATTAGTATTCAGATTTAGTAATGATGTTATCAAAGTATTAGTGTCAGTTGTTATGTCTCATGCATTTATTCTCATGCTCATGATAGTTAGTCAGTTAATATTATTGTTCATGCAGCTCAATCCTATGCATTTAGCCCACCTCACAAGCATACCAGTACATTCAAAGTACTGACGCATTTGAGCTATGGTGTCTTATACAATATATTCAGAGACACGAGTTCCAAAGCAATAGTAGTTCCCAGTGTCTGCAACCAGAGTTAGAAGTGAGTCCTCATATTTCAAGGACATAATTATTTCTCTATTATCTCATTAGTTAGTTTATTAGTTGGAGTTAGTTGGGGACATGTACCATCAACTGCTTACTCAGACAGTTCAATTAGTTAAAGGCTTTCTAGACTATCATGTTTAAGACTTCAATATTTTTAGTTTTGTTTTGGGTATTCTATTACCCCACGTAGATGTTATATTTTTTAAATTATGTTCAGTATTGAACCTTATAGCCTTTCAGTTCATGTTACTACATTTATATACCTATATTATGCAACGTACAGGTACATATATCAGTCATGGGTGACACATGGTTAAAGGTTCCTATATTATACCTATATTATACTACTCATGATCTTGAGGTAGCAGCCGTAGTCATGGGTTGAAGATTTGGAGGCATTATCTCTATTGAGTTTATGTAGATTGTTTCATAGATCATAAGAGTCTTCAGTATGTATTTTCTTAGAAAGATCACAATTATAATCAGAGAAAGTGTTTAGAGATCTTGAAAGATTATAACATGAGTGTCCTCTATCATCCAGGCAAGGCCAATGTAGTGGCCGATGCTCTCAGTAGGCTTTCTATGGGTAGTGTTGCTCATATTGAGGACAATAAGAAGAAGTTAGCTCAGGAAGTCCATTAGATTGCCAGACTAGGAATTCCCTTAGTTGATACAAATGAGTGTTATATATGGGCGCAGAATAGTTCAGAATCATCTCTAGTTTCCGAGGTGAAATAAAAACAAGATAGAGATCCTAGCCTTGTCAAGTTAAAAGGTTTATTTCTTGATCAGAAAATAGAGGTTTTCTCCCAAGGGGGATATGGTGTTTTGCATTGTCAGGGATGACTTAAGGCAGCGAATTCCTACAGAAGCGCATTGTGCAAGCTACTCTAATTATCCATGGGATACGAAGATGTACTACGACTTGTGGGAAATCTATTGGTGAAGTGGGATGAAGAGAGATATTGTAGAGTTTATGTCTAAGTACTCTGCATGTCAGTAGGTTAATATAGAGCACAAGAATACTAGTATTCCTATACAGGAGTTCATTATTCCTACTTGGAAGTGGGAAGAAGTGAACATGAACTTCATGATGGGTTTACCTCGAACTCGTCATTAGCTTGAAATTATCATTAGCATGATCTAGTTTAGGTCATTATAGACAAAATGACCAAATCAAACCATTTCCTTCCAGTTCATACCTTTTGTTCACCCGAGGATTACGCCAAACACTACATCAGAGAGTTGTTCAGATTGCACGATGTTCCGCTATCTATAATCTCAGACAAAGGTACCCAGTTTATCTCTCACTTCTAGATCGCAATCCAAAAGGGTCATAGTACCCAAGTTCATCTTAGTAAAACCTTCCATCCTTAGACATATAGACAATAAGAAAGCACCATTTAGACGTTTGAAGATATGCTAAGCGCATGTACAATTGATTTCAAGGGAAGTTGGGATGACCACTTAACTCTGATTGAGTTTGCATACAACAATATCTATCATTCCAGTATTTAGATGGCTTCATTTTAATCTCTCTATGGTAGGATACATAGATCTACAATAGTTTGGTTCAAAGTTAATGAGGCCTCTATCATAGGGCCTGACTTGGTATTCGACGCCTAATAAAAGTCCAGTTGATCAGAGAAAGTCTACGGGCTGCTCAGAGCCGACAGAAGTTTTATGCAGATATTCGAAGAAAAGATCTCGAGTTTGAGATTAGTGATTATGTATATCTAAATATCTCTCCCATGAAAGTAGTAAAGAGGTTCGACAACAAGGGAAAACTCTGTCCTCGATATGTCGGTCCCTTCAATATTTTTAGTTATTTTTGCAAGGTATCCTATGATCTTGAATTCTCTCCAGATATAGATTTAGTTAAACCATTATTTCATGTCTCTTTTCTCAAGAGGTGCATAGGTTACCCATCAGTAGTAGTCCCTATTTAAAGAATTGGTGTTCAAAAGTCCAGTCAAAATCTTAGACTATCAGACTCGTAGATTGAGGAACAAAGAAGTCCCGCTAGTTAAAGTTCTTAAGTGAAATCAGTCCATCGATGGAGATACTTTGGAAGCAAAAGTATTCATGCGTACAAAGTATCCTCACCTCTTCTTCTCTAACTAATATAAAGCTCAAGGTAACAGTTCTCCTTAAGCTTACTCAGTTTCATGTGAAGTGTTCATCACAAACTTAGTACAAAGTACCATTGCGTATTCAGTCATGCATTCATGTATCAAATAAGTTATATAATTATACATCAGACATGCATTCTAGTTGTGATAAACATAGTTCATCAGAACACTCAGTCATGCATTCATGGATCAATTACACATGCATCAAATATGTATGTTCAGTATGATTTGTTTAGCTATCAATAATGTCAGTGATGAGATCATGATCCAGTTATTCATGTTCAGTATGTATGTCAGATTATGTTCTTCCCCTCACTCTCAGTCTCATTCGAGGATGAATGTTCCCAAAGGGCAGATATTGTAATACCCCAAAGTTTCCTAGCTAATTTTATCTCAAGAATGTCTAGTATTATCTTCTAAATTGAATGATGATTATTCCATGAGGAATTTTCAATATTTTAAATTTTTTCATGTGGGAAATTCAATAAGCTTTCAATTGATAGAAGATTCGCCGAAATCCAATAACCGGGTCAAAAGTTACGACTATTTAAAGTTCCCATCGTAAAACAGCACCATATTAGTCAGTGGCGCACCGTGTCACAAGAGATAATGGTATTTTTCAAATTCCAGTAGGGGTCCATGATTATGGTGCATTGCTCCTGGGTTCAAATTTAGAATTGTCCTTTTTCCAGTATCTCAGCATGATGTCTCTGCGTCGCGCCAAACTTCCTGGTAGAAAAAGACATAGCAACGCGATGACTCCACGTCGCGCCATTGCCCTGTTTCTGATTTGTCAAATTCAAATGACATGGCATGATAGCGCCGCGTCGCGCCAGGGTTCCAATTCGGGAAATTTTACTAAAATTAAAAGACGTGTCCAACGTTAAAAGGGTCAATTTTCCACCCTTATTTAAGCCCTTTAACACGTGATTCAGCCCTTTTCACCCAAAATTTTATACTTTCTCTATATTTTCTCTCAAGAATAATCTAGGGTTTCAATTGGAGATTAAATTTCAAGAAAGTCTCTCCATCAATTCTTCCAAAGTGCATTAACTAAGGTTTTCATAGTATTCATTCATTGACTCCTTTCATCCATCAAGCCCAAGAATTACTTTTCTAACTTCAAGTCTATGGATTTTCTTATGAATTTCATGATTGAGCTACTCTTGTTCATGTGGATAGTGAGAAATTGAATTGTACTCCATGTTGGGTGATAAATTCCATGTGGGTTAAATTATTATAGATATAGATTCATGCAAACCTATGACTAAACCCTTAAATGATGAAATTAGAATTGAAACATGATGCTTAATTATAGTACAATGATGTTTACATGTATCATGCCTACAATATGTTTGATTAAATGCCTAGATGAAGGAAAAATGCCTAACTAGCATGATACCATGAAATCCCCATGTATGTACAAGTTATGCCTATCACATGTTTTGATGAAATGCTTTTTCAAACGTATTATGAATTATGATGTTAGTTATATATTAAAGTAAGTTATGCTTGGTCAGTTTCCTTCCATCGAGTCCTGGGGGTAATCGTACCCGAAACATTAGTTGTGTGCCTAGAGCCATGTCATGTTTTAACGATACTCTCAGTCCAGCTATGAATCTTCAAACTTCAGGCAGTCTTATAACTCAGGAAATCTCCATGATCTCATGAACTCATTCTGGTTTCAGATATAAGTAGTATTCCATCAGTCATCAGAATTCAGTAACTCAGCTCATGTTCAGTTCGATAAATCATGATTAGTGTCTGTTCAGATGGGAGTAGAAATTATCTCTGAGTGAACCAAAGGATGGGAACTCACCTGTTATATAAGGGTGTGATTTCTAGAAGCAATCCTTGTATTCCTGAACTATGTAGCCAATATAGGTTGAGACATCATATCCTTCTATACGAGGGTAGATGAGGTGGCTTAACCTGCTATGTGAGGGTTCCTACCATTCTCGCTAGTTACCTATTATATGAGGGTTACTCACATGTTGTCCTTACCAGTGGTGCGGTATTTACACCCTTCCAATATGAGAATAGATTGTACCCCATCTCTGCTTTTATAGCACAATTAGGGCATGTTAGTTAGATGACTACTTCCCATAGTCTCAGTTACAGTCTTAGTCTCAGTAAAAGAACTCAAATAGTTTTTCAGATTTTAGGACTGTCAGATACAGTCAATTAAAATATAGTACGAAACTCAGATAGTTCCTTCAGATTCAGGATTGTTAGATACAGTCACTCATGTTATCAGTTATATCAGTCCCAGAATGTGTGACAGTGCAAGTGCTGATTGCCTAGGTAAATATTTGTGCTTCTAGGACAAATCATATTGACACTAACCATCATTTTATTCATGATCATGTTAAAAGTGGGGATTTTTTAAAGTTTGTTGACTTCAAAAATCAGTTGGTATATCCTTTTACTTAGTCCAATTTTAGAAGAAAGATCTTGTTTTCTCAAAAAAATGTTTAGCATTAATGATTTATGAGTCATATTTTTTTGACACAAATTATTTTACTTAGTCTAATTTTACCTATTTTAATAAAAGAGAAGTTTTTTAAGGGAAGTCACTATTGACTTTACTATTTCCCGCTCCTCTTCTGTTGCCTTTTCTTTTCCCCAAACAATGTCCTTTCACCTCCATCAATCTCCTTTCACTTCACGCCCCTTCACTTTTCCCATCATAACCCTTTTTAAACAGTTACCTCTTACTCTCTTAGTTCTAGTCCTCTTGATAGACTCTTCTTCTCCTTCTCTCATCCTTTAAATCTTATTTTCTCTCTTACTTATGACAAAGACTCGCTACATGGCTAATTTATAGAATATCTTTTGATGATCCCATTCTTCTATCCTAGTTCTCCGATGAATCCTCATCTGAATCCACTATTCTAAATAGAATTCAATCCTCTTCCAACCCCATCTCCTCTATCAAAAGACCTCATCCAAATGTTTCTAACTCCAACTATCAAGAAGAGATGCACCAATTCTGGACAATCTCTAACCAAGAAAAATTCCACTCTTTAAGAAATTGCTACATAGTAAGGGTCTCTTCGTCAATCTTAGTGTATTAAAAGATGCCTCATGCAATGTCAGTCACTTTTTCAAATTCCAAGATCCGTCCTAGCTTTTTTTCCTTTGTGTACTTCTAGTTTATGAAGACCCTGTCCATTAGTTTTATGCTAATCTCCGAATTTTCCCATACAATGGTGAATTAGAGACTTCTGTGCTAGGAAAGAAAATTGTATTGTATAACTTTCTATTAGACTTTTTTTTAAAAGTATGTTTTCTAATGTGGTCCCTTTTATAAACAGTAAATTGCCTGAGAACTTTGATGTGGGTTTTGAGGAAGCCAAGAAATTTTTGTCTGACCTTGACTCTATGTCAACAAACATTGTACTCTTGTTTTTATGTTTAAAATTTAGCATTATGGCCCATATCATTGCTACTACTCTAATTCTATTAAAAGGATCCCTAAGAAAGATAACTTGTCGTGATGTCTTTATGTTGTACTGTTTGGTCAAAAAGATCGTAATAAATTGCTAAAAATAATACATGATATGCTTGAGAGTGCAAGGTAAGTCCATGCCTCTGCCAGTTTTCCATACGGGCTACTTAATACCCGGATCCTTTTATTTTACTCTATCAATCTCTCTGCTTTTGTCGCTGTAGAAGTTTCTATAACTAATGATTCAATAACATTTAGCAGTATGGGGTATATCCTAGTGGAAGATAATTGGTTCAAGAAAGTGTGTGCCCGTGCTATGGCTGAAACGCTAAAGGTAACTAAATCTATTTCTAACTCCTCTACCTCTTTATTGAAGGGACTCAAAAAATCAAGCAGCGATTCAAAACCATTGGGGAACGCGTCATGAAATTCTAGGAGTCTACTACCAAACTGTTGGACCTTGGGAAAAGTATAAGATCTGGAAAAAGTGTGGTCCAGATGGTACTCGATGGGATCAAACAAAAAGGATTCAAGTTGTTATCTCGAGTTTTCTCTTGCAAGGACTCTTCAATTCCCAACTAACTTCTTCGAATGATGATCTGACTATCTCTGTTCAAAATTCCTACTCCGCCTTTGTAAAAAATATTTAAAAATCCTATGATGAGTTTTGTAATAATTTGCATAATACCTTGACATACTTCATGGAGAACTGGATAATTATAAATTTTTATTCAGAATGGGGTTCTGTGCTTTATGGTTATGGGTTGTAAGATAACCTTTATCACACTATCTGACATATTTTTTTGCTGCTCTACCTTGTTAATAAATTATGACTATCAATGTTTATCTATTCATTCTCATGTTTTGATCTATTTATGTGTTTTGTTTTTGGTTGTTATTCCATTTTATTAGGCTAAAAGAGTGAGAAATACAAGAACATCAAGAAAAGAAGAAGTATCCACCAGTCAGGAGGAACAAGCTAACTTTTGACACACAAATGTCGACTGATACCCAATAAACTTCGGATAACAAAAATCTCAATTTTTGGTACATAAAGGTCGATTGATACCCAAGAAACTTAGGAAAACAAATATTCTTACAAGTTAGGGGGAGCAAGCTGACAAATAGAGAAGTCAATTGATGTTTACTATTTTTTTCTTTATCAAAAAGCGGGAGATTGTTAGACTCTAAAGTCTATGTCTTAATAATGACAAACTAACAAGTTTATCTTTGAACGACATTGAAGATTACTTACTTATAAAAAAAACACTTCTCAAATAGTGGAAAGACATCAACTTAAGATCTATGGTATCAAAGAAAACAAATTATAATTATAACAAATAGAATTTGAATCTCAGTTCTATAAGATTTGACAAATTAATTCAATCATGAAGAATATCTTGCCAAAAGTCTTGAAAAATTAGATCAATAATGGATAAAGAAAAAAGAATATAAAAATCACATTTGTAAAGGCATCATTCTATACAAGACCAAAAGGAAAAATAGATCACAGACATATCTGATATAAACGCAAAGATGTATACAGATATATCTGATATGGACATATAACACAACTACATTCCTCAATTAAGGAATTAATTTAAATCCTTTATTTAGAAAAAATCTCTTGGGTTTCCTGTAAAGAGTGGCAGACGAAGACTATAAAAGATGAAAACTGGAGACAAATACAAGTTATGAAACTTCAAGGAGAAAAATCAGAGTGTCTCAAACTTAGTTTCACAAGGCTTTGTAACTTTTAATTTACATTTGATATATTAAGAGAAGGATTTAGTAAACATTGTAACATCAACTAAAGCTATGTCACAAGATATGAAGTGCAAAATAATCTTCAAACTTTTTTCCTATCATTGTACTCGAGACCGACATTGAACGATCTATGAAAACTTTGAAACACAAGGGTACTTAAAGTAGGCACCATATTAGTTTTCTTAACTAGGATAAATCTATGTGTATTTACTTTTTTTTTTTATCTATTTATTTATGACATTGTGTTAAATATTATTAGTTTTGTAAAGTGTACTTATCTGCAGTCGAGCTGACTGAAAGGAATCAGTAGTCGACACACAGAAAAATTCCAATTCACTGCTTTCTTGAATTTCACTAATATCACGTACCAGTACATTCAAAGTACTGACAAAATGCTCTTTTTATGCTATATTGTCTGATAACATATGTTTGGTTGATCAGTTCCCCAATCAAACATAGTCAGTTGAACTCCACTCAACAATAATTGTGGTGAGTCCTTATCAATCAAGGATATGTTATTTACGGTTATTTTTAGTACATGCTTTATTAAAGTAAATCACAGTTAGTTAGGCTTTTTCCCATCGTCCCCTCATGTTTTAGAGGATTTTAAATAGTCAGACTTAGTTTTAGTTTTATCAATAGTTGGGATATGTTGAGTATTATTTTACTGTTTCATCTAAAATGAATTTCTCATTAGTTTAGGTTCTGAATATGATGTTTTTATTATTACTTTATTCTATGATCATAGCTGATATAAGATTCACTAGTTAGCTTAATATAACTTGTGGCCTTAAGGACCGTGTCATGACTAGGAGGTATCCTCATTTTGTGACAAGTTAGTTACCTAACTGTATCTGAATACAACCTTTCCTCCCCGTACCAATGGCCAGTTTGATCAGAATATTTATGTGCTTAGCGATATGCTCCAAGCCTGTGTTATAAATTTTGGATGCAAGTTAAAAAAACATTTATAATTGGGAAAGATTGATTATAACAACAGTTATCATTAGATTATTGAGATGGTACCTTTTGAAGATTTGTAAGGTAGGAGATGTTGTCATCTGATTGGATCATTTGAGACTCAGAGGTTCAACCCCATGGTAATGATTTTCTTCACATTTTATTTGATAGAGTTTGGGTGAATTAGGAAAGGCTGAGAGAACCTTGGAGTAGGCAGAAGACCTATGAAGATCGCAGACTGTGGGCATTATGATTTACAGTTGATTACTGAGTATATTTTTGAGTGTTTCCTGAGAAGTGTGTAATGATGTTCAAAAGTATGGGAAATCTCAGCCTTAGATATGTTTGAACCTTCATGATTCTTTGCATAGTTCGTTAGGTGGATTATGAGTTAGTTTTACCTTTATATTTTTTTTGTTGTAATACTCCGTACATTTTTAAGCTAGAACACGAATCATTGTTCCTACTTATGAAACCTCCTATCCTGTAATTTGTATTTTAGCACATGACTTACCATGAGTATCCTAGTGACAAGAAGCTTATGATGTGTTAAATGTATTCATATGAGTCACTTTAGGTAATGCAAGCTAAGAGTAATTGAATCCATCAAGTTTTAGTGTTGGATTTTTCAAGGGTCATCTGTGAATGTTCATAACTTAATCAATATGTGCTATTCTTGTATATTTCGACCCTCAAAATTGTAGATAATCGGATTAGCTTTCCAACGATACTAATTTTACCAAAATCCGGCTCCCGAGCAAGAAGTTATGGCTTTGGAAAGTGGAGTGCGTCGCCTAACAGATCGCATATGGCTACTGGAATGGGTATGTGATAGGTTGTGCGATGCACATGATCAAGTGTGCAATAAGGTGTTCAACACATACTTAGATTATGCGATAAGGTGTGTGGAGCACACCCTATCATATGCGATGAGGTGTGCGACACACACTTTGGGTTCCAGCAATGAAAACACTCTATTTGTGAGTTATTTCGAGAACAACTAAGTCTTTTAATACTCCATACATGTCCCTAAACTTAACCTTACGAATTTAACTATTCCTAATATCATCATTACCCTATTAATAGTTTAAGCACATCATCCAAGAGCACGATAAGAGCAAAACAACTAGGGTTACACAATCAAGATTGAAGGTCCAATCTTTCAACAATTTCATTACCATAAAGGTATGTGGGTTTTTTCAACAAGAACACTCTTTTTTTCTTGCGCCCAAAGTTGGTTTTCTTTTACGAAGATACATGATATTATACTTTTTCCTATGAATTTGAAGTATGAATTTATACCTTATATTGATTTCATGAGAATGTTGATATCGTTATACATAAATCTAAACTTTTCAGATTTAAAGTGATTTATATATATGTCTACGATAAAAAGAATAAATCTTGATGGTTTTATTGTGATATTGATATATGGGTTTTTGAACCCTATTTGAGATTGTTATTTTTGATAAATCATGTGTTATAAGCATCTTAAGAATTGAATGAATTGACATTATGTAGAAAGATTTGACCTCTTTGGTCGTGAAAGAGTTGATTTTGAACCCAAGAGAGAAAAGAAATCCACACCATTTGATTGAATTATGATAAAAGGGGTAGCATATTGGCTCCCAATGCAAAGTATTGAATTGTGTAAGGTGGATTGCCTTTTAAAAATTGTGAGCTAAGTCCGAGAGTAGTATTTAGCACCGAGTGGGGAAGTGTAGTACTTTCCTAGAACTACGTTCCCTCATAGGATGTTAGCCTGAGGCTGATATAGTGATCACTAGTGAATAGATGTGTGATTCATCCATGATTATGATGGCTTAATTCAAGCTATGTAAGTCATTTACATCAGCATGCATGTTTCTTATAAATATTGGATGTTTGATTATTGAAATTACACACACACCCATATACTCAGTACATTTCCCATGGTATTGACCCACATACTCGTATGTGGGCTACATTTTCTCGTAATGTAGGTTCAGGTGATCAGTCCCATCCTCGTTAGTGATTCCCGAGCATGTTGATCTACATCTTTTGTAGTGGTGAGTCCTCATGATTCGAGGACGTGTTATTAAGACTTTTAGTTTCATTATGAGTTGATTACTTTTGTTCCTTGGAGTTGGAGTCAGTTAGGGTCTGTCCCAATGGCTAAATAGTACATTGAGTAGTCGAGGCTTGCCAGGATGGTTTTTTAGAATTGTCAGATGTTCCATATTTTGTTACTTTTACAGTACTTATCTGTATTTCATTTAGGCTTGATACAATGGGTTTTCATGATATTGTTTTCAACATCTTCATTTAAGTGTTAAGATATGTTAGCAGGCTCAAAGGGTTATCTTGGGGCTATTTATAGCCTTAAACACCCTGTGACATCTCGGGACCCATTTTAGGGGCTTTACAAGATTGGTATCAAAGACTAAGGTTTATAAAGTCCTGGAGAGTCTGACAAGACACATTAAGTAGATTCTTGATTATCGGTGTGTAGCACACCACATCTATGAGCAAGAGGCTACAAGACCTTTTTGGAAAAAAGTTATTTCTTTCTTTCAAGTCCATCGTGCTTAAACTTGTCTCTCTCAGATATTGATTTGTGCTTTCTTCAAAAAATGCCTCCTCGTCGAGCTCGTAGAAACAACAATGATCAGCAACCTCAGCTCGTTAATCCCCTTAATGCAAATGTATCCCATGCTAAGTTCCAAGTAGCTTTTGAGGCGCTGGACCAAGCTGTCACCACCAATGTTTAGGCAAATCAGGCCCGAGTTCCACCTCAGCAGGGATATGACTCAGCTTCTGCTAGAATTTATGATTTCATGCTGATGAATCCGCAGGAGTTCTACGGGTCTAAGGCAGGTGAAGACCCACAATTATTTCTTGAGTAGGTGAGGAAGATTATACGGGTGATTCACGTATCTGAGGAAAAAAATATTGATATGGCATCCTACAGGTTTAAAGACATTGCTCATGACTTGGTTGTTGCATGGAAGAAGGAGAGAGAAGAGGGTGATGCCCCAATGACTTGGAAGGTATTCCAAGATACATTCCTAGATAAGTTATTTCCATTGGAGATGAGAGAGAAAATAGTAGAAAAGTTCATGAATTTTAGGTAGGGCTCCATGACTATTAAGGAGTACTGCTTGAAGTTCAACCAATTGGACAAATATGATCCTAAATTGATTGTTTATTCTTGTTCTAGCATGAGAAAGTTCGTGACAGGTGTTTCTGTTTTGGTGTTAAGGGAGTGCAGGACTGCTATGTTAATTAAGGATATAGATCTGGCTAGTTTTATGCTTCATGCCCAGCAGATTAAAGTAGACAGGCTCAGGGAGAGAGACAAAGTAGGGGAAATAAGAGGGATATAATGATGTATTAGGGGTATGTCTATTAGATAACTACTTCCCACAATTTCAGAATCAGTCTTAGTAAAAGAACTTAGATAGTTCTTCAGATTTTACGACTGTCAGGTACAGTCAACTCAGATATAGTACAGAACTCAGCTAGTTCCATCAGATTTAGGACAATCAGATATAGTCACTTATGTTATTAGTCATATCAGTTATCAGTATGCCATGTCATCAGTATTCAGATTCAGTAATGAGGTTATCATAGTATTAGTGTCAGTTGTTATGTCTTATGCATTTATTCTCATGCTCATGATAGTTAGTCAGTTAATATTATTGTTCATGCAACTCAATCCTATGCATTTAGCCCACCTCACAAGCATACCAGTACATTCAAAGTACTGACGCATTTGCGCTATGGTGTCTTATACAATATGTTCAGAGACACGAGTTCCAAAGCAATAGTAGTTCCCAGTGTCTGCAGCCAGAGTTAGAAGTGAGTCCTCATATTTCGAGGACATAATTATTTCTCTATTATCTCATTAGTTAGTTTATTAGTTGGAGTTAGTTGGGGACATATCCCATCAACTCCTTACTCAGACAGTTCAATTAGTTAGAGGCTTTCTAGACTATCATGTTTAAGACTTCAATATTTTTAGTTTTGTTTTGGGTATTTTATTACCCTACGTAGATGTTATATTTTTTAAATTATGTTCAGTATTGAACCTTATAGACTTTCAGTTCATGTTACTACATTTATATACCTATATTATGCAACGTACAGGTACATATATCAGTCATGGGTGACACATGGTTAAAGGTTCCTATATTATACCTATATTATACTACTCATGATCTTGAGTTAGCAGCCGTAGTCATGGGTTGAAGAATTGGAGGCATTATCTCTATTGAGTTTATGTAGATGTTTTCATAGATCATAAGAGTCTTCAGTATGTCTTTTCTTAGAAAGATCACAATTATCATCAGAGAAAGTGTATAGAGATCTTGATAGATTATCACATGAGTGTCCTCTATCATCCAGGCAAGGACAATTTAGTGGCGATGCTCTCAGTAGGCTTTCTATGGGTAGTGTTGCTCATATTGAGGACAGTAAGAAGAAGTTAGCTCAGGAAGTCCATTAGATTGACAGACTAGGCATTCCCTTAGTTGATACAATTGAGTGTTATATATGGGCGCATAATAGTTCAGAATCATCTCTAGTTTCCGAGGTGAAATAAAAACAAGATAGAGATCCTAGCCTTGTCAAGTTGAAAGGTTTATTTCTTGATCAGAAAGTAGAGGTTTTCTCCCAAGGGGGATATGGTGTTTTGCATTGTCAGGGATGACTTAAGGTAGCGAATTCCTACAGAAGTGCATTGTGCAAGCTACTCTAATTATCCATGGGCCACGAAGATGTACTACGACTTGTGGGAAATCTATTGGTGAAGTGAGATGAAGAGAGATATTGTAGAGTTTATGGCTAAGTGCTCTGCATGTCAGCAGGTTAAGATAGAGCACAAGAATACTAGTATTCCTATACAGGAGTTCATTATTCCTACTTGGAAGTGGGAAGAAGTGAACATGAACTTCATGATGGGTTTACCTCGAACTCTTCATTAGCATGAACTCATCATTAGCATGATCTAGTTTAGGTCATTATAGAAAAAATGACCAAATCAAACCATTTCCATCCAGTTCATACCATTTGTTCACCAGAGTATTACGCCAAACACTACATCAGAGAGTTTTTCAGATTGCACGATGTTCCGCTATCTATAATCTCAGACAGAGGTACCCAGTTTACCTCTCACTTCTAGATAGCAATCCAAAAGGGTCATAGTACCCAAGTTCATCTTAGTAAAACATTCCATCCTTAGACAGATGGACAATAAGAAATCACCATTTAGACGTTTGAAGATATGCTAAGCGCATGTACAATTGATTTCAAGGGAAGTTGGGATGACCACTTAACTCTGATTGAGTTTGCATACAACAATATCTATCATTCCAATATTTAGATGGCTTCATTTTAAGCTCTCTATGGTAGGATACATAGATCTACAATAGTTTGGTTCAAAGTTAATGAGGCCTTTGTCATAGGTCCTGACTTGGTATTCGATGCTAATAAAAGTCCAGTTGATCAGAGAAAGTCTCCGGGATGCTCAGAGCCGACAGAAGTTTTATGCAAATATTTGTAGAAAAGATCTTGAGTTTGAGATTAGTGATTGTGTCCATCTAAATATCTCTCCCACGAAAGTAGTAAAGAGGTTCGACAACAAGGGAAAACTCTGTCCTCGATATGTCGGTCCCTTTAATATTTTTAGTTATTTTTGCAAGGTATCCTATGATCTTGAATTCTCTCCAGATATAGCTTTAGTTAAACCATTATTTCATGTCTCTTTTCTCAAGAGGTGCATAGGTGACCCATCAGTAGTAGTCCCTATTCAAAGCATTAGTGTTCAAAAGTCCAGTCGAAATCTTGGACTATCAGACTCGTAGATTGAGGAACAAAGAAGTCTCGCTAGTTAAAGTTCTTAAGTGAAATCAGTCCATCGACGGAGATACTTTGGAAGCAAAAGTATTCATGCGTACCAAGTATCCTTACCTCTTCTTCGCTAACTAAGATAAAGCTCAAGGTAACAGCTCTCTTAAGCTTACTCAGTTTCATGTGAAGTGTTCATCACAAACTTGGTACCAAGTACCATTGCGTATTCAGTCATGCATTCATGTATCAAATAAGTTATATAATTATACATCAGACATGTATTCTAGTTGTGATAAACATAGTTCATCAGAACACTCAGTCATGCATTCATGGATCAATTACACATGCATCAAATATGTATGTTCAGTATGATTTGTTTAGCTATCAGTAATGTCAGTCATGAGATCACGATCCAGTTATTCATGTTCAGTATGTATGTCAGATTATGTTCTTCCCCTCAATCTCAGTCTCATTCGAGGATGAATGTTCCCAAAGGGCAGATATTGTAATACCCCAAAGTTTCCTAGCTAATTTCATCTCAAGAATGTTTAGTATTATCTTCTAAATTGAATGATGATTGTTCCTTGAGGAATTTTCAATATTTTAAATTTTTTCATGTGGGAAATTCAATAAGCTTTCCATTGATAGAAAATTCGCCAAAATCCAATAACCGGGTCAAAAGTTACGACTATTTAAAGTTCCCATCGTAAAACAACGCCATATTAGTCAGTGGCGCACCGCGCCGCAAGAGATAATGGCATTTCTCAAATTCCAGTAGGGGTCCATGATTATGGCGCATTGCTCCAGGGTTCAAATTTAGAATTGATCTTTTTCCAGTATCTCAGCATGATGTCTCTGCATCGCGCCAAACTTCCAGGTAGAAAAAGACATAGCAACGCGATGACTCCACGTCGCGCCATTTCCCTGTTTCTGATTTGTCAAATTCAAGTGACATGGCATGATAGCGCCGCGTCGCGCCAGGGGTCCAATTCGGTAAATTTCACTAAAGATAAAAGACGTGTCCACCTTAAAAGGCCCAATTTTCCACCCTTATTTAAGCCCTTTAACACGTGATTCAGCCCTTTTCTCCCAAAATTTTCTACTTTCTCTATATTTTCTCTCAAGAATAATCTAGGGTTTCAATTGGAGATTAAATTTCAAGAAAGTCTCTCCATCAATTCTTCCAAAGTGCATTAACTAAGGTTTTCATATTATTCATTCATTGACTCCTTTCATCCATCAAGCCCAAGAATTCCTTTTCTAACTTCCAGTTTATGGATTTTCTTATGAATTTCATGATTAATCTACTCTTGTTCATGTGGATAGTGAGAAATTGAATAGTACTCCATGTTGGGTGATAAATTCCATGTGGGTTAAATTATTATAGATATAGATTCATGCAAACCTATGACTAAACCCTTAAATGATGAAATTAGAATTGAAACATGATGCTTAATTATAGTACAATGATGTTTACATGTATCATGCCTACAATATGTTTGATTAAATGCCTAGATGAAGGGAAAATGCCTAACTAGCATGATACCATGAAATTTTCATGTATGGACAAGTTATGCCTATCACATGCTTTGATGAAATGCTTTTTTAAACGTATTATAAATTATGATGTTAGTTATATATTAAAGTAAGTTATGCTTGGTCAGTTTCCTTCCATCGAGTCCTGGGGGTACTCGTACCTGAAATATTAGTTGTGTGCCTAGAGCCATGTCATGTTTTAACGATACTCTCAGTCCAGCTATGAATCTTCAAACTTCAGGCAGTCTTATAACTCAGGACATCTCCATGATCTCATGAACTCATTCTGTTGTCAGATATAAGTAGTATTCCATCAGTCAACAGAATTCAGTAACTCAGCTCATGTTCAGTTCGATAAATCATGATCAGTGTCTGTTCAGATGGGAGTAGAAATTATATCTGAGTAAACCAAAGGATGGGAACTCACCTGTTATATAAGGGTGTGATTCCTAAAAGCAATCCTTGTATTCCTGAACTATGTAGCCAATATAGGTTGAGACATCATAGCCTTCTATATGAGGGTATATGAGGTGGCTTAACCTGCTATGTGAGGGTTCCTACCATTCTCGCTAGTTACCTGTTATATGAGGGTTACTCACATGTTGTCCATACCAGTGGTGCGGTATTTACACCCTTCCAATATGAGAATAGATTGTACCCCAGATCTACTTATATAACACTATTAGGGTATGTCAGTGAGATGACTACTTCCCACAGTCTCAGTTACAGTCTTAGTCTCAGTAAAAGAACTCAAATAGTTTTTCAGATTTTAGGACTGTCAGATACATTCAATTCAAATATAGTATGGAACTCAGATAGTTCCTTCAGATTCAGGATTGTCAGATACAGTCACTCATGTTATCAGTTATATCAGTCCCAGAATGTGTGACAGTGCAAGTGCTGATTGCCTAGGTAAATATTTGTGCTTCTAGGACAAAGCATATTGACACTAAACATCATTTTATTCATGATCATGTAAAAAGTGGGGATTTTTTAAAGTTTGTTGACTTCGAAAATCAGTTGGTATATCCTTTTACTTAGTCCAATTTTAGAAGAAAGATCTTGTTTTCTCAAAAAAAATGTTTAGCATTAATGATTTATGAGTCATATTTTTTTGACACAAATCATTTTACTTAGTCTAATTTTACCTATTTTAATAAAAGAGGAGTTTTTTTAAGAGAAGTCACTATTGACTTTACTATTCACCGCTCCTCTTCTGTTGCCTTTTTCTTTTCCCCAAACATTGTCCTTTCACCTCCATCAATCTCCTTTCACTTCACACCCCTTAACTTTTCCCATCATTACCCTTTTTGAACAGTTACCTCTTACTCTCTTAGTTCTAGTCCTCTTCATAGACTCTTCTTCTCCTTCTTTCATCCTTTAAATCTTATTTTCTCCCTTTTTTATGACAAAGACTCGCTACATGGCTATTTTATAGAATATCTTTTGATGATCCCATTCTTCTATCCTAGTTCTTCGATGAATCCTCATCTGAATCCACTATTCTAAATAGAATACAACCCTCTTCCAACCCCATCTCCTCTATCAAAAGACCTCATCCAAATGTTTCTAACTCCAACTATCAAGAAGAGATGCACCAATTCAGGACAATCTCTAACCAAGAAAAATTCCACTCTTTAAGAAATTGCTACATAGTAAGGGTCTTTTCGTCAATCTTAGTCTATTAAAAGATGCCTCTTGCAATGTCAGCCACTTTTTCAAATTCCAAGATCTGTCCTAGCTTTTTTTCCTTTGTGTACTTCTAGTTTATGAAGACCTTGTCCATTAGTTTTATGCTAATCTCTGAATTTTCCCATACAATGGTGAATTTGAGACTTCTGTGCTAGGTAAGAAAATTGTATTGAATAACTTTCTATTTGAATTTTTTTTGAAAGTATGTTTTCTAATGTGGTCCCTTTTATAAACAGTAAATTGCCTGAGAACTTTGATGTGGGTTTTGAGGAAGCCAAGAAATTTTTGTCTGACCTTGACTCTATGTCAACAAACATTGTACTCTTGTCTTTATGTTTAAAATTTAGAATTATGGCCCATATCATTGCTACTACTCTAATTCTATTAAAAGGATCTCTAAGAAAGATAACTTGTCGTGATGTTTTTATGTTGTACTGTTTGGTCAAAAAGATCGTAATAAATTGCTAAAAATAATACATGAGTATATGCTTGAGAGTGCAAGGTAAGTTCATGCCTCTGCCAGTTTTCCATACGGGCTACTTAATACCCGATTCCTTTTATTTTACTCTATCGATCTCCCTGCTTTTGCCACTGTAGAAGTTTCTATAACTAATGATTCAATAACATTTAGCAGTATGGGGTATATCCTAGTGGAAGATGATTGGTTCAAGAAAGAGTGTGCCCATGCTATGGCTGAAACGCTAAAGGTAACTAAATATATTTCTAACTCCTCTACCTCTTTATTGAAGGGACTCAAAAAATCAAGCAGCGATTCAAAACCATTGAGGAATGCGTCATGAAATTCTAGGAGTCTACTACCAAACTATTGGACCTTGGGAAAAGTACAAGATCTGGAAAAAGTGTGGTCCGAATGGCACTCGATGGGATCAAACAAGAAGGATTAAAGTTGTTATCTTGAGTTCTCTCTTGCATGGACTCTTCAATTCCCAACTAACTTCTTCGAATGATGATCTGACTATCTCTGTTCAAAATTTCTACTCCGCCTTTGTAAAAAATATTTAAAAATCCTATGATGAGTTTTGTAATAATTTGCATAATACCTTGACATACATCATGGAGAACTGGATAATTATAAATTTTTATTCAGAATGGGGTACTGTGCTTTATGGTTATGGGTTGTAAGATAACCTTTATCACACTATCTGACATATTTTTTTGCTTCTCTACCTTGTTAATAAATTATGACTATCAATGTTTATCTATTCATTCTCATGTTTTGTTCTATCTATGTGTTTTGTTTTTGGTTGTTATTCCATTTTATTAGGCTAATAGAGTGAGAAATACAAGAACATCAAGAAAAGAAGAAGTATCCATCATTCAGGAGGAGCAAGCTAACTTTTGACACACAAATGTCAACTGATACCCAATAAACTTCGGATAACAAAAATCTCAATCTTTTGTACATAAAGGTCGATTGATACCCAAGAAACCTAGGAAAACAAAGATTCTTACAAGTTAGGGGGAGCAAGCTGACAAATAGAGAAGTCAATTGATGTTTACTATTTTTTTCTTTATCAAAAAGTGGGAGATTGTTAGACTCTAAAGTCTATGTCTTAATAATGACAAACTAACAAGTTTATCTTTGCACGACATTGAAGATTACTTACTTATAAAAAAAACACTTCTCAAATAATGGGAAGACATCAACTTAAGATCTACGTTATCAAAGAAAACAAATTAAAATTATAACAAATAGAATTTGAATCTCAGTTCCATAAGATTTGACAAATCAATTCAATCACGAAGAATATCTTGCCAAAAGTCTTGAAAAACCAGATCAATAATGGATAAAGAAAAAAGAATATAACAATCACATTTGTAAAGGCATCATTCTATACAAGACCAAAAGGAAAAATAGAAAATAGACATATCTGATATAAACGCAAAGATCTATACAGATATATCTAATATGGACATATAACACAACTACATTCCTCAATTAAGGAATTAATTTAAATCCTTTATTTAGAAAAAATCTCTTGGGTTTCCTGTAAAGAGTGGCAGACGAAGACTATAAAAGATGAAAACTGGAGACAAATACAAGTTATGAAACTTCAAGGAGAAAAATCAAAGTGTCTCAAACTTAGTTTCACAAGGCTTTGTAACTTTTAATTTACAATTGTTATATTAAGAGAAGGATTTAGTAAACATTGTAACATCAACTAAAGCTATGTCACAAGATATGAAGTGCAAAATAATTCTTCAAACTTTTTTCCTATCATTGTACTCGAGACCGACATTGAACGATCTATGAAAACTTTGAAACACAAGGGTACTGGAAGTAGGCACCATATTAGTTTTCTTAACTAGGATAAATCTATGTGTATTTACTTTTTTTTATCTATTTATTTATTAAATTCTGTTAAATATTATTAGTTTTGTAAACTGTACTTATCTGCAGTCGAACTGTCTGAAAGGAATCAGTAGTCGACACACGAAAAAATTCCAATTCACTGCTTTCTTGAATTTCACTAATATCACGTACCAGTACATTCAAAGTACTGACAAAATGCTCTTTTTTATGCTATATTGTCTGATAACATATGTTTGGATGATCAGTTCCCCAATCAAACATAGTCAGTTGAACTCCACTCAACAATAATTATGGTGAGTCCTTATCAATCGAGGACATGTTATTTACAGTTATTTTTAGTACATTCTTTATTAAAGTAAATCAAAGTTAGTTAGGCTTTGTCCCATCGTCCCCTCATGTTTTAGAGAATTTTAAATAGTCAGACTTAGTTTTAGTTTTATCAATAGTTGGGATATGTTGAGTATTATTTTACTGTTTCATCTTAAATGAATTTCTCATTAGTTTAGGTTCTGAATATGATGTTTTTATTATTACTTTATTCTATGATCATAGCTGATATAAGATTCACTAGTTAGCTTAATATAACTTGTGGCCTTAAGGACCGTGTCATGACTAGGAGGTATCCTCGTTTTGTGACAAGTTAGATACCTAACTGTATCTGAATACAACTTTTCCTCCCCTTACCAATGGCCAGTTTGATCAGAATATTTATGTGCTCAACGATATGCTCCAAGCCTGTGTTATAAATTTTGGAGGCAAGTTAAAACAACATTTATCATTGGGAAAGATTGATTATAACAACAATTATCATTAGATTATTTAGATGGTACCTTTTGAAGATTTGTAAGGTAGGAGATGTTGTCATCTGATTGGATCATTTGAGACTCAGAGGTTCAACCCCATGGTAATGATTTTCTTCACATTTTATTTGATAGAGTTAGGGTAAATTAGGAAAGGTTGAGAGAAGCTCGGAGTAGGCAGAAGACCTATGAAGATCGGAGACTCTGGGCATTATGATTTACAGTTGATTACTGAGTATATTTTTGAGTGTTTCCTGAGAAGTGTGTAATGATGTTCAAAAGTACGGGAAAGCTCAGCCTTAGATATGTTTTACCCTTCATGATTCTTTGCATAGTTTGTTTGGTGGATTATGAGTTAGTTTTACCTTTATATTTGTTTTTGTTGTAATACTCCGTACATTTCTAAGCTAGAACACGAATCATTGTTTCTACTTATGAAACCTCCTATCCTGTAATTTGTATTTTAGCACATGACTTACCATGAGTATCCTAGTGACAAGAAGCTTATGATGTGTTAAATGTATTCATATGAGTCACTTTAGGTAATGCAAGCTAAGAGTATTTGAATCCATCATGTTTTAGTGTTGGATTTTGCAAGGGTCAACTGTGAATGATCATAACTTTATGAATATGTGGTATTCTTATATATTTCGACCCACCAAATTATAGATAATCGTATTAGCTTTCCAACGATACTAATTTTACCAAAATCCGGCTCCCGAGCAAGAAGTTATGGCTTTGGAAAGCGGAGTGCATCGCCTAACCAATCGCATATGGCTACTGGAATGGGTATGTGATAGGTTGTGCGATGCACATGCTCAAGTGTTCAAAAAGGTGTGCAACACATATTTAGCTTATGCGATAAGGTGTGTGGAGCACTCCCTAGCATATGCGATGAGGTGTGCGATGCACACTTTGGGTTCCAGCAATGAAAACACTCTGTTTGTGAGTTATTTCGAGAACAACTAAGTCTTTTAACACTCCTTACACGTCCCTAAACTTAACCTTACGAATTTAACTATTCCTAATAACATCATTACCCTATTATTAGTTTAAGCACATCATCCAAGAGAACGATAAGATCAAAACAACTAGGGTTACACAATCAAGATTGAAGGTACAATCTTTCAACAATTTCATTACCATAAAGGTATGTGGGGTTTTTTCAACAAGAACACTCTTTTGTTCTTGCGCCCAAAGTTGGTTTTATTTTATGAAGATACATGATATTATACTTTTTCCTATGAATTTGAAGTATGAATTTATACCTTATATTGATTTCATGAGAATGTTGATATCGTTATACAAAAAGCTAAACTTTTCAGATTTAAAGTGATTTATATATATGTCTATGATATAAAGAATAAATCTTGACGGTTTTATTGTGATATTGATATATGGGTTTTTGAACCCTATTTGAGATTGTTATTTTTGATAAATCATGTGTTATAAGCATCTTAAGAATTGAATGAATTGACATTATGTAGAAAGATTTGACCTCTTTGGTCGTGAAAGAGTTGATTTTGAACCCAAGTGAGAAAAGAAATCCACACCATTTGATTGAATTATGATAAAAGGGGTAGAATATTGGCTCCCAATGCAAAGTATTGAATTTTGTAAAGTGGATTGCCTTTTAAAAATTGTGAGCTAAGTCCGGGAGTAGTATTTAGCATCGAGTGGGGAAGTGTAGTACTTTACTAGAACTACGTTCCCTCGTAGGATGTGAGCCTGAGGATGATATAGTGATCACTAGTGAATAATTGTGTGATTCATCCATGATTATGATGGCTTAATTCAAGCTAAGTGAGTCATTTACATCAGCATGTATATTTCTTATAAATATTGGATGTTTGATTATTGAAATTACACACACCCCCATATACTCGGTACATTTCCCATGGTACTGACCCACATACTCGTATGTGGGCTACATTTTCTCGTAATGTAGGTTCAGGTGATCAGTCCCAACCTCGATAGTGATTCCTGAGCATGTTGATCTACATCTTTTGTAGTGGTGAGTCCTCATGATTCGAGGACGTGTTATTAAGACTTTTAGTTTCATTATGAGTAGATTACTTTTGTTCCTTGGAGTTAGAGTCAGTTAGGGTCTATCCCAATGGCTAAATAGTACATTGAGTAGTAGAGGCTTGCCAGGATGGATTTGTCAGAATTGTCAGATGTTCCATATTTTGTTACTTTTATAGTACTTATCTGTATTTCATTTAGAGTTGATATAATAGGTTTTCATAATATTGTTTTCAACATCTTCATTTAAGTGTTAAGATATGTTAGCAGGCTCAAAGGGTTAGCTTGGGGCTACTTATAGCCTTAAGCACCCTGTGACATCTCGGGACCCATTTTAGGGGCGTTACAAGATTGGTATCAGAGACTAAGGTTTATGAAGTCCTGGGGAGTCTGAAAAGCCACATTAAGTAGATTCTTGATCATCGGTGTGTAGCACACCACATGTATGAGCAAGAGGATACAAGACCTTTTTGGAAAAAAGTTATTTCTTTCTTTCAAGTCCATCGTGCTTAAACTTGTCTCCCTCAGATATTGATTTGTCCTTTTTTCAAAAATTTCCTCCTCATCAAGCTCGTATAAACAACAATGATCAGCAACCTCAGCTCGTTAATCCCCATAATGCAAATGTATCCCACGCTATGTTACAGGTAGCCTTTGAGGCGCTAGCCCAAGCTGTCACCATCAATGTTTAGGCAAATCAGGCTCGAGTTCCACCTCAGCAGGGATATGACTTAGCTTCTGCTAGAATTTATGATTTCATGCAGATGAATCCGCAGGAGTTCTACGGGTCTAAGGCAGGTGAAGACCCACAATTATTTCTTGAGTAGGTGAGGAAGATTATGCGGGTAATTCACGTATCTGAGGAAGAAAATATTGATATGGCATCCTACAGGATTAAAGACATTGATCATGACTTGGTTGTTGCATGGAAGAAGGAGAGAGAAGAGGGTGATGCCCCAATGACTTGGAAGGTATTCCAAGATGCCTTCCTAGATAAGTTATTTCCATTGGAGATGAGAGAGAAAATAGTAGAAAAGTTCATGAATTTGAGGTAGGGCTCCATGACTATTAAGGAGTACTACTTGAAGTTCAACCAAATGGACAAATATGCTCCAAACTTAATTGTTGATGCTTGTTCTAGCATGAGCAAGTTCGTGACAGGTGTTTCTATTTTGGTGTTAAGGGAGTGCAGGACTGCTATGTTAAATAAGGATATAGATCTGGCTAGTTTTATGCTTCATGCCCAGTAGATTAAAGCAGACAGGCTCAGGGAGAGAGAAAGAGTAGGGGGAAATAAGAGGGCTAGATCTGCGCAGCACGATTATGGTCAGACCAGGTCTTAGGGAGGGAATCTCCCTCAGTTTCAGAGCCGTTAATCTATGCCAGTACCATCGTCAGCTAGCGCTCTCGCGTCTGGAGACAGGCTGGAGTAAGGAAATAAGCCATCTATGTCTAGGTATCATCATAGTGTTGGTAGCAGGCTTAATTATCCTCCGTGTGCTAAGTGTGGTACGACCCATCCAGGTGAGTGTTGGGGTGAGAAAAAAGGATGTTTTGGGTGTGGTGACCTGGGTCACAGACTTAGAGTGTGCCCGCATGCCAGGCGGGGAAAATGTGATATTCGCCCCCACACTCAACTGCAAGTGCTCCAGCTCCGGTAACTCGTCCAGCCCCTACTTAGGGCGCTTCTTCTAGCACCACTGGCGGTCAGCGCAAGAATTAATTCTATGTTTTTCCATCCCGCCAGGAGTAGGAGGACTCTCCAGATGTTGTTACTGGTATTCTCCGTGTTTTCCATTTTGATGTTTATGTGCTTTTGGATCTCGGGTCAAATTTTTCTTATGTGACCCCACTGGTTGCTGTGAACTTTGACGTGCGTCCCAAAAATATTCCCGATCCTATCCTAGCTTCTACCTCAGTGGGTGAATCTATTGTTGCCCAGAAAGTGTATAAAAAGTGTCTTGTTACAGTCCTTCATGGAGTCATGTTGTTGAACTGATAGAGTTAGACATGGTAGATTTTGATGTTATCCTGGGTATAGATTGGCTTTACCCTTGCTATGCATCTATAGGCTGTCATACCCGTATGGTCAAATTTAAGCTTCCTGGTGAGCCAGTTTTAGAATGGTTCGGAAATTCCTTATCCCCTAAGAGTCATTTTATCTCATAGCTTAAAGCTGGAAATCTTATTTCAAAAGGTTGCATTTATCATTTGGTTAGAGTCAAAGACATTAAGTATAAGACTCCAACTCTTCAGTCAGTCAACATTGTTAATGAGTTTCTTGATGTGTTTTCGGAAGATCTTCCAAGGATACTTCCCAATAGGGAGATAGAGTTCGGGATTAATCTTTTTCCTGACATCTAATCCATTTCTATTCCTCCCTACCATATGGCTCTCGCAGAACTTAAGGAGTTGAAAGAGCAACTCAAAGATAAGTTAGACAAAGGTTTCATAAGGGTCAGTCTCTCCTTGGGGTGCACCTGTGCTATTTATGCAGAAGAAAGATGGTTATTTGCGTATGTGCATTAAATATCGTCATCTTAACAAAGTCACTCTAAAAAATAGGTGTCCCCTTCCGAGAATAGATGATTTGTTTGATCAGTTGCAAGGTGAGAGTTATTTTTCCAAGATAGACCTTAGATCCGGCTATCACCAACTTAAAGTACGGGAGTGTGCAGTCCCAAAAATAACCTTCCGAACCCGCTATGGTCATTTTGAGTTTCTTGTCAGGTCTTTCAGGCTAACCAATTCCCCCGCAACTTTCATGGACCTCATGAATCGAGTGTTCAAGCCATACATAGATATGCTTGTTATTGTGTTTATTAACAATATTCTTGTATATTTCCTCATAAAGGATGACCATGCTGACCATCACCGAATCATCTTGGAAACTCTTAGAAATCATCAATTGTTTGCCAAGTTCAGTAAGTGTGAATTTTTGCTAAGGTCAGTTACGTTTCTGGGTCATATTATTTCTTCCAAAGTTATTAGAGTTGATCCCCAAAAGATAGAAGCTATAAGAAATTAGCCTAGGCCTATCTCTCTGTCTGATTTTAGGAGTTTCTTGGGTCTATATGGTTATTACCACCATTTCTTTGAAAGTTTCTCTTCTGTTGAGTCTCCCATAACTCGGTTGACCAAAAATAAAGTAAAGTTTCTCTGGTCTGATTCCTGTGAGAAGAGTTTTTAGGAGTTGAAGACTCGACTCACTTCCGTCCCTGTGTTGACTTTTCCTGATGGTGAAGATGGTTTTGTGGCATATTTTGATTCTTCGAGAGTGGGTTTGGGTTGTGTGTTGTTGCAAGGGGGAAAGTTATAGCCTACGCCTCTATGCAGTTGAAACATCCTGAAAAGAACTACCCGACCCATAACTTAGAGTTGGTTGTTGTAGTGTTTGCTTTAAAAATATGGAGACATTATTTGTATGGTGTGTATGTAGATGTTTTAACTAATCACAAAAGCCTATAGTATGTGTTTATCCAGAGAGATTTGAACCTTAGACAGAGGAGGTGGTTAGAATTGTTAAAGACTATGATATGAGCGTGTTGTATCATCCGAGAAAGGCCAATATAGTGGCAGATTCCCTTATCAGGGTGTCCATGTGTAGTGTGTCGCATGCTGAGGAAGGTAAGAAAGAGTTCGCTCGTGATGTGCTCCGTTTGGCTAGGATAGGTGTTAGGCTACTTGATTCTGCTGAGGGGAGTATGTTAGTTCAGAGTAGTTTCGAATCATCCTTAGTTTTGGAAGTAGAGGAGAAGCAGGACTTAGATGGTAGCTTGGTTAGACTGAAAGAGTCAGTCAAAGCCCAAAGGGTGAAGGTTTTCTCCCAAGGGGGAGATGGTGTGTTAAGTCTGCAGGGTAAGTTTTTTGTTCCGAATGTTGATGAACTAAGGCTGGGAATCATGGTTGAAGCACATAGCACGCAGTATTCTATTCATACCAGTGCTACCAAGATGTACTGTGACTTGCGGGAAATCTATTGGTGGTGTGGTATAAAGAGAGATATATTTATATTTGTGGCAAAGTGTGCAACATGTCAGCAGGTTAAGGTTGAGCACCAGAGACCTTATGGTGTGATGCAAGAGTTCAGTATTCCTACTTGCAAGTGTGAAGAGATTAATATGGATTTCATGACTGGTCTACCTCTTTCTCGATGCCATCATTATTCTATTTGGGTTGTTATTAATAGACTGACTAAGTCAGCGCATTTCTTGCCCATGCATACATCTTATTCGGCTGAGGACTATGCTAGATTGTATATTCGGGAGTTAGTCACGATGCATGGAGTTCCCTTGTCTATCATTTTGTACAGGGGTATTGAGTTCATTTCTCTGTTTTGGAAGGCTTTTTAGAAGGGTCTGGTCACCTAAGTTCATTTGAGTTCTGCGTTTCACCCTCAAAGGGATGGTCAGGCTGAGAGAACCATCCAAACTTTGGAGGATATGTTGAGAGCGTATGCTCTCGACTTCAAAGGTAGTTGGGATGAGAATTTTTCAATAATTGAGTTTGTGTATAACAACAGTTATCATGCTAGCATCCAGATGGCACCGTTTGAGGATTTGTATGGTAGAAGGTGTAGATCATCAATTGTCTGGTTCGATGTGGGTGAGGCTACTATAACTGGGCATGATGCAGTATTTAAGGTAATGGAGAAGGTGAATTTGATTAGAGTGAGGTTGGAAACAGATCAGAGTCATCAAAAGTCATATGCAGATATGAGGCGTAGAGACTTGGAGTTTTAAGTGAATGATCTGGTGTACCTGAAAATTTCACCCATGAAGGGGGTGAAAAGGTTTGGGAAGAAGGGGAAGCTTAGTCCCCGTTATGTCGGTCCCTATAGGATCCTGAATCATGTAGGAAAAGAGGCTTATGAGATTTAGTTACCTACAGAGTTGTCAGCTGTTCACCCTGTCTTTCATGATTCCATGCTTAGGAAACACGTTGGTGATTTTGTTGTTATAAATCCTTCAGAAATCCCTGATGTGCAAGACAATCTTTTGTTTGATGAGGTTCCTATTGAGATTTTAGATCACCAAGTCCGAAGACTAAGGAACAAAGAAGTTCCCTTGGTCAAAGTGTTGTGGCGAAATCAGTCAGTTGAGGGTGTTACTTGGGAAGCCGAATCATATATGCGATACAAGTACCCGCACCTCTTTCCCACTAGTTCATATCAAGCCGAAGTTACCATTCTTTCTTACGTCAATCCCTTTCTAATAAAGTTGCAGTTGTATAGCCATTCCTACTATGATGTTATGCATTCTATAAAGTATCTAAAAGTTTAGAAGGAAGTGGAATATGTTCACCAAGATGTTTCAGCTGTGTACCCTTAGTTTTTCTCCATATTCATAACCTATCGAGTGTCATTCGAGGATGAATGTCCCCAAGGGGGAGATATTGTAATACCCCATATATTTCTAAGCTAGAATATGAACGGTTGTTCCTGCATGTGAAACCTTCTATCCTATAATTTGTATTTGAGAACATGACTTACCATGATTATCCTAGTGACAAGAAGCTTATGATGTGTTGAATGTATTCATATGAGTCACATAAGGTAATGAAAGCTAAGAGTTTTTTAATCCATCAAGTTTTAGTGTTAGATTTTGCAAGGGTCATCTTTGAATAAGCATAACTTGATATATATGTGGTATTCTTGTATATTTCAACTCACCAAATTGTAGAGAATCGGATTAGCTTTCCAACGATACCAATTTTACCAAAATTCAGCACCCGAGCAAGAAGTTATGGCTTTGCAAAGTGGAGTGCATCGCCTAACCAATCACACATGGCTACTGGAATGGGTGTACGATAGGTTGTGAGACGCACACCCTCAAGTGTGCGATAAGGTGTGTGATTCATACCTTTGTGTGTGTGATAAGATGTGTGGCGCACACCCTAGCATATGCGATGGGGTGTGTGATGCACACTTAGGGTTCCAGCAATGAAAACACTCCGTTTTTGAGTTATTTCATGGACAACTAAGTCTTTAAACACACCTTACATGTCCCTAAACTTAACCTTATGAATTTAACTATTCCTAATCACATCATAACCCTATTTTCAGTTTAGGCAAATCATCCAAGAGCATGATAGGAGCAAAACAACTAGGGTTACACAATCAAAATTGAAGGTCCAATCTTTCAACAATTTCGTTACCATAAAGGTATGTGTGGTTTTTTCAACAAGAACACTCTTTCGTTCTTGTACCCAAAGTCTATTTTCTTTTACAAAGATACATGATTTTATACTTTTTTCTATGAATTTGAAGTATGAATTTATACCTTATATTGCTTTCATGAGAATGTTGATATGGTTATACATAAAGCTGAACTTTTCAGATTTAAAGTGATTTATATATATGTCTACGATATAAAGCATAAATCTTGAAGGTTTTATTGTGACATTGATATATGGGTCTTTGAACCCTATTTGAGATTGTTATTATTGAGAAATCATTTGTTATAAGCATCTTGAGAATTGAATGAATTGATATGATGTAGAAAGATATGACCTTTTTGGTCGTGAAAGAGTTAATTTTGAACCCAAGTGAGAAAACAAATCCACACCATTTGATTGAATTATGATAAAAGGGGCATCATATTGGCTCCTAATGCAAAGTATTGAATTGTGTAAGGTGGATTGTCTTTTAAAAATTTTGAGCTAAGTCTGGAGGTAGAATTTAGCACCGAGTAGGGAAGTGTGGTACTTCCCTTGAACAACGTGACCCCATAGGATGTGAGCCTGAGGCTGATATAGTGATCACTAGTGAATGAATGAATTAATAAAGTCCTACCCCGATGGCAAGGATAGGATGACTCTCCCCAATGTTGGTTGGACGTTGGACTCTATGTAGCTCACATGGTTTATGTCGGTTATGAAAAACTCCCATAGTGTGTCTCTACTCTATCTAAGATAAGTGTGTATGGTTTGAAAGCTATGATTTCTGAGAAAGTTTCTTGTTTACAAAAGATTGAAATGTATGCTCTAAAGAGAGCTATTTTAAGACTTGATTACTTTACAAGTTTGAAACCGAGAAGAAAGTGAATTGAGAATTTATTGTAATGACTCTCTTGTTCTACTTTACACGTATTAGTCATCCATGATTATGATGGTTTAATTCAAGCTTAGTGAGTCATTTACATCAGCATGCATGTTTCTTATAAATATTATGATATTTGATTATTGAAATTGCACACACCCCCATATACTCGGTACATTTCCCATGGTACTCATCCATATATTCGCATATGGGCTACATTTTCTCATAATGTAGGTTCAAGTGCTCAGTTCCAGCCTCAATAGTGATTCCTGAGCACGTTGATCTATATTTTCTACAGTGGTGAGTCCTCATGATTCGAGGACGTGTTATTCAGACTTTTAGTTTCATTATGAGTAGATTACTTTTGTTCCTTGGAATTCGAGTCAGTTGGGGTCTGTCCCAATGGTACAATAGTACATTGAGTAGTAGAGGCTTCTCAGGATGGATTTGTCAGAATTTTCAGAGGTTCCGTATTTTGTTACTTTTATAGTACTTGTCAGTATTTTATTTAGACTTGATTCAATGGGTTTTCATAATATTGCTTTCAATATCTTTATTTAAGTATTTAGATATGTTAGCAGGATCAAAGGTTTAGCTCAGGTCTACTTATAGCCTTAAGCACCGTGTGACGTCTCGGGACCCTTTTTGGGGCGTTACAGTTGTCCATCTAGTATTCTAAGCATCAATTTTGTTGTAATACAATCTTGATCCTTCACTTTTCTTACATTGGATTCATTCTAGTTGGATTAACGGTTGTTCTTTGTGGATGAGTTGATTCCTATTTTGGCTTGTAATGTCAGGTTATGTGCACTAGGGATATTTCGGTTCTTAATGTTCATTGGAGGAACCTCCCAGTGGAGGAGGCCATTTGGAAGATCGCGATTGAGATGCAAACTCAGTATCCTCACTTTTTCAAGACCTTAGGTACATCCTAATCATGAACATTCACGGTCAAAATTTCCTTAGTTGTGGATATTGTAATGATCCTTCAGTTCTGTTCCATATTTATGCTTATTTTTGTTGTTAGAGATTTTCTATAGTTTCTCCAAGTCATTTAAGTCTTGCTAGAACTGATAGTTTGGTTACTGGGTAGTACATTAGGTCTTTCGAACCATTCCCCTATTTTGAAGTCTTACATTTTCCAAATGGATATCAAGCAAAAACATCTATCAAAAGATATTGAATACAAATATTAATAGTTCAAACAGCTCGAAGATTTTGATTTTAGGCTAGGTGGACTCTTGGTTCGGGTCTGGAGGCAGCTAGGCTCATTTCAACCTATTGGTTGGAAAGTTATGAAATTCAAAATTAGGTGAGCAACCTAAATTTTGTTGAAATGTCACCAATGGAAATTTTCACTGCACTACTAAGTCAAGTACATCAAATTTTTTGTGTTTACATAGTTCTTTTTCGTATATGGGGTTTCGGAGAAATATCAAGGCTTGGTTCCAAGTCACAGCTGCAATCTGGTGCACTCATTATCGCGGACCATGAATCATGAATATGGTCTTGAAGCTCTAGTAAGTTACTCAATTGTGAAACTTTTTGCTGCAAAAATAACTATTTGGGAAGTGAAATAGAACCACAATCATGGTAGAATAATGTCGTTATTGCAACATTCTTGTCTAATGCCTTGAATCTCAATCATGAACTCGAACCCACAAACTTAGTAAGGGTATAAATACACCATTTTAGTATTATTTAGCTCATTCTTCACCCATTGTCTTTGAGACTAAAACACTATAAAGTGGTATATCTTGAAATTGGTGGTTGTGGGTGGATTGGGAGCTTGTTGAACATCTATTTACATGACTATCTACCAATTTGAGGTATGATTTAAGCCTTTTCTTGGTAGACATTACCATTCATGTTCAAAATATCCCAAAACCTTACAGGCATTATTTATCCCCAAAGTAGCTTGGATTTCACCCATTTTAGAGGGTAATGAATCCATGCATATAAGGGAATATTGGGTTTGTTTTGAAAATATGATCATCCATAAATAGGTCACAAATGGTGTTTTTTTGTATTTTTTGACCCGAAGCACAATAGTGAAATAATATTATTGTTATTCTCATATTGATTAGTATAATGAGATTTTGATTGTATGTTTATGATATTGTGTTTTATTTGGTATGAAGTTTAGGTTTTGGTGTGATAAATTGAAATACTTGGGACTAGCTGAATCATTTAGGCTATTTTGGATACTGTTTTGGGCATGATTAGCCTAGTTAACCATACCTTAGGTGAAGTTGAACTTGTGTGTTTATGCTTAGGTCAGAAATGCTTTAGTTACTAAATTAATTACAAGACTTCCTTTATAACTTGACTAGCATGAAACTTACCCAACTTGCATTACCTTAGATGACATTGTCCTAGTTGCTCAATATTAGGAGGAATTGCTATTCTAGGACTAGTTATGGATTGTTTAACATATAACTATGGATTAAGATACCTTAGACTAGTACGGGGTAGTTATTGCTTGATAAATTATATTAGGAATTTATAAGTAGGATCTTCGACCCACCTTAGGCAAAGACTTGTGATAGTTATTCAAGACCCCTGATATTCTTGTGTACATCTAGGAAGATGGTTATTTTTGTGTTATTTAGATGCCTTGATACTAGTTTGTTATGGTGAATGTATGGGAAGTAATCCTTAATGTGTATGATGTAATTGAGTCATTGATTAAGTTTATGTTATTGAGGAGCTATTAAGAATGCTATTTATTTTACTATTAACTGGGTTACCGAATATACAATTGATGATCCCTTGAGTATGATAATGGATAATATCTAAATTAAGATATTGATTATACTATGAATAATCTATATTTTATGCCATGAATTAACTATTCATCAAGTTATTGATAAACTATCTTTTATGCTAATGATAATCCATTAATTAGGCTATTGAGATGTTATTGCCTATGCCTTGATAATATGTTTTGAGTATGTTACTTGTAATGTTTATTAACTATATTGACGATTATTCTATTGATTTGGATACTGATTGTACTTATTTAATACATTGGTAATCATGCTATCGATTATTCTAGAGTTCAAGATTTCGGTTATGATTATTAATCATGTTGACATATTATGTAGTTGGCTATGTTGTTAAATACTCTAATGATTATGCTATTGGCCAATAGTACTTCACATAGCCTCTAGAAGAAGAATATGAACGTCCACATACCATCCACAAGACTCTATAATAAACCTCTTTATTACACTATTTAGACCAATGAACTTAGATTTAATACAAATTTCTCATGATACAAAATCCGAGGGTCATATTGGAACTTGTCGCAGAAAGACTAAACAAGTAAGCCTATTTATGTTAGGTGTATTTATACACTTTAGTGTTGTATCCTAGCTTATTTAGCCTTGTTTTGGGGAAATTCCTGTGCTTTACGTATTGATGTTGATGTAAATAAGTATCTAAGTGTTAAAGTATTTAATTACAATGTTCAAAGGTGTTTTCAAATAAGTTTGGCTTTAAATTGATCATCTAGAGTCTAGTAACGAAAACTAGTTTTACTTGCTTAAGAAAGGTGTTGTTCTAGTTGATTTCAATCGATTCGAGTGGGTGTATTGTGTTACTAAGGTCATCATTGTTTATTTATATGTATAAGAACTTGTTTGTCATGTGCAAAGTTCAATGGTATAAGGTCAAGAGTCGAAATAATAAGTTGTAGATCAACTTGAGCAAGCATAGTCTTAGCTCGTGTTTCTAGTTCACCGTTCTTGATATTGTGTTGTTTCAAGCTCAAATATTATGTATTTGTGTAATACCCCATAAGATCCTAGCTCATTTCATATCTCTCTTGCATGTTTAAGGGGTCAAAGACTTCGAATATTTTACTAAGTATTAAGACTTGGACACTTTTAAAGCCCTTAACTTTGATGAATTTGTTTTTCATCTTCCCAAAATTGGAAAGTTAATTTTTAAGTTGATTCATGATCGGGGAAGTCAATAGTACATCTCGAGTGAGTTTCAAAATTTTTAGAACAGATTAAGGATGAGTTTAGATGTCCAAAACAGAGGCGGCACACAATTAGCCCTCGATGCGCCTTCTATTTCACCCCAGGGGAGAGCGCGCGATAGGGCCCACAGCGCGCCATCTAGTCCGACAGACTGGAGCCCACGGAGCATGCTTTGTTGCGGCCTACGTATTTCATGTTTTAAGTCATATTTTTCCAAGGGCATTTAGGTCCTTTCCCTACACCCAATTCAGCCAAAATACGAAATTTAAGTCCCAAGAAAGCATTATTTGCCTATTATTTCACAATTCTCTAAAATTAAAACAACCCCCTTTCAAGAACAAATCCTAATTAATAAAACATTAAATATCAATTCTCAAGAAATCCATCATGAACTTCAATGAATACTTCAATTAAGGTATGTTAAATGTTCATTCATAGGTATTTTTCACCCATCGAGTCCAAGAACACAATTTCAAGTATTAAAGTTATGTTTTTACATGTTACCATGAATTTTACCCAAGAAATGTCATGAATCTCGAGTTTATTTCATGTTTCTGTGCAACTGGTGTTGTTATTAAACTAAAAATGTTTTAAATGATGCTTGTTTGCTGATTTAAGCCTTAATGGGTGATTTTAGTGTTGAAATCATGCTACCTTTACATTTTAAGACTATTCCCATTTTTTAACAGTGGATTGCAAGTGTTTGATGAAATCCCTAAGAGATGAATTTTGAGCAAGGACAATTTATTATGCTTCAAAAGTTTTCGTATGCTTCTACGTAAATGTTATCGAGTCTTGGGGGTTATGAATACCTGAAAACATAGTTGTGAACATAGTTTTCAGTATTTTTAAGAATGGTTGCGTGTACCACCCTGAGAGTACACCTTGAATGCCACACGATTCTTGGAACCACAAGTGATCCAAAGCTAACCCTTGAACAGGCATACTATCAAGCAACAGAATTATAATAAAATAAATAACAAGTTCTACTATGCATAAACGTAATCCTGGCATAATCTAAATAAATACATTACTGATAAATTTTACAATCTAATAAAACTTAAGGAAGAAACTAAAATTTACATGACTTACTCTGACCGACATCTATGAAGACTCTACAATAATGACTATAGATACTTGGGACATGCCTCCAACTACTACTAATCAATACATATGAAAATAAAAGAACTGTACATGAACTAAAACTTTCTAGAGTTCCCAAAACAAGAGAATCCATCACCTGCTAACTAGAAACTGCAATTGTCTGATCATGATGCATAGGTTATAACTGTTACCTACATTATGAAACAATGTTTCCATAATGAGGTATATGTGGATTAGTACTTAAAGAATATACTGAGTAAGTGGTGGTGAATGTAATAAGTAGAACTAGCTTCATACCTAATCTTAAAACCTGCATGACTAGGTGTAAGTAGACTCACCAAGAGACTGAAATATCCAGAAAGTTGGAATATCTCAAAAGAATGAGCCACAAACATAATCTGATAAGCTGCTGAATCACTACACTTAGTTTACTTAAAATCTTTAATTTCATAGAATAAGTAGGACTGAAGTTTTGGTATGGTAAAACATGGATACTCTATCAATACTGAGTATGAAACTACGTGTTTGAAACTAACATGACATCGAGGATCTGAATATACAATTACAATGAGCACAAATACCTAAACATAAAGAACAAAACATAACATATACTTATCTTTCCTAATTAACTGAATGATTGATAGTTGAATATAGGTCATGTAAGACTGGATTATACTTAGTTCGAGTAACTGGATTTAAAATGTGGAGTAGTATGCATATAAGATAGGTACTCACTGAACAATATGAGAGTACCGAACATGAATGAATGAAAACTGTATTATCTGAGAAAGCAAGACAAAGCGTATAACATGATAACTGAATGTTGTGGTCAAGAGAAACTGATATGCATGCTGTACTAAGTACTGTAACTAAAATTATGGGAGTAATCATCTAACTGACATGCCTCAATATAAAATGATTGAGGTCCAACCTATAACCCCTGTTGGAAGGGTGTTGGTATCGTGACAAGGGTTACTAATAATGGTTGGTTCCACCCTAATCTGGCAGTAAGACTAATTAAATATAAGTATATGTCCACCTATGCTAGCTACGCTGTTCTGTAACTCAGGGACTACTAATTAAGGTTACACCATAATCTTGCAGTAATGCCCCCATCCATGGGTTCACACTGTGCTAAATGCAACTCCCATTAGAAATGACACTGAAACTGATCATAAGACTTGCTAGGCTTGACTAAATATAAAACTAACCATGCTAACTTGACTGTATGGAATTTATTGTGGTATGAATGAAGTCATTATATAGATACTGAAAACTAGGTAAACAACTAAATTTGGGGTATTCATAACCCCTAGGAATCGATAACAATAACAATAGGTAATACTAATTCTTTAAAACCATAAAGAGAAAGCATTATTCAAAGAAAGCCATCACTTGGGAATTTCATCAATCACATGGAGATTTATAATTCAATATAGGTCAATTCATCAAACACATGGGAATCATGAACTTAAAGTAGGCCATGGGAGCATAGCATACTTACATAACTAAAATTGTGAATAAGGGAAATAATATGAAATTCACTTTAACTAGGATATAGGCATTTTATCACAACATGTAAAGATCATAGCATGAACATAATAATGTCTTAAACATGAGGGAACAATATAGTTACATGGAAAATTTAATTACTTAAGGATTAATCTTAAAATTGATTAAACATGATTTGAGAATTTCATCAAACATGTGCGAAGCAATAATTCAAAACATGGGAATCTTGGTAAAAATCATGAATTTAGGATCTATCATGGAATTAACTTGAATTGAGCACGGGAAACTCGAATTCACGGCATAGGAAATTCAACATCTTGCATAGAATCACACGTGGACTAAATTGAATTAAAAACACTATGAAATCATGAAACTAAATCTTTCTTGAACATACAAAACTCCATAATAAGAATAAAATTTCATTATTTAATTGAAAAGAGGGTTTTTGGGCTCCATGGGTGAAAGGAAACCCTTGGAAGAACTCCCACATACCTTTATAATTTGGATTTTATGTAGAAGCTTTAACTTCGAATTACTAATGGTGTTCTTGATGCTTCATTTTGAGGTTCTTGTATCAAAAACCTTAATTTGTTGATTGTCATGAAGAAAATTTTATGAAGTTCTTGGTGTGCTTGTAGGGGCTAGGGTTTTCTTGGAGAGAAAAACATGAATAATAGTTTGTGTAATGCTTTTGGGGGCTGAAATTAAGGGTTTTAGGTAGTTTTGGGTGAGGGGAAGTGACCAAAGTCACCCTATACCATTTAGGAACTTAAATACTGTATGAAATAGTTAGGTATCATGTTGGACATCGCATGACATCGATGACCATCACGCCGCGTACCAATCGCGTTGGCTTACTGCCTCAGACGAAAAATGCCTAACTTTTTGCTCGGGTTTCAGATTAATGAAAAATTGGTATCATTGGAAATATAATTCAATTATCTACAATTTTGTGTGCTTTGATCTTAAAAATTCCACATAGATGAAAATATATATACAAAGTAGGCCCTTTAAGATTTTTTCCCCAAGATCTTGGAGAAGCTAAGGTGCTAGAATTCATCAACCTCAGGTAGGGCAATATGATGGTGAAAGAGTATTCTCTAAAGTTTACATAATTATCCAGATACGCCCCTCATGTGGTTGCAGACCACAGTACCAAGATGAGTAAGTTTTCTTCAGGGGTAAATGATAGTGCGGTTAATGAGTGGAGATCTACCATACTAAATAGTGACATGACTTTAGCCAAGATTATGAATCATGCTCAATATATAGAGGAGTAGAAGATTAAGCATAGGGAGAAGTAGAATAAGAGAGCAAAGACAAGTAGTTTCAACTTTGCTCAGCCCAAATCAGAATGGGGAAACAGTTCTAAGTTTCGTCCTAAGTCATCAGTTCCAGCTCCTTCTTCAGTCAGTGCTCCAGTTCCTAAGTTCAGAGAGGGTAACAAAGATAGAGAACCAGGATCTAAGTCCCAGGGCAGTGTTAGCAGTTCCCACACTTATCCGCTCTGCCAGACTTGTAGCAAGCTCCATCAGGGTATTTGTAGAGCTGGAACTGGTATTTGTTTCGGATGTGGCAAGCCAGGCCACAGATTCAGAGACTGTTCTCAGCCAGGTCCTCAGGGTCAACAGAACCATTCCACATCCTAGTATAGTCGCCTGAATTAGTAGGGTGCCACCTCCAGCGCTACTAGTGGGCAATACCTAAATCGTCTTTATGCTCTTCAGAATCGACAAGATCAAAAAAATTCTCCTTATGTAATTACTGATACAATACAGATCTTTCATGTTCATGTTTATGCTTTGCTAGATCCAGGAGCTTATTTGTCTTTTATTACTCCCTATATAGTAGGCGATTTTGGAATCTTTCCTGAAATTCTAGCAGAGCCCTTTTTAGTGTCTACCTAGTGGGTAAAACCATCATAGCCTGGTGGGTATACAGGAACTGCCCAGTTATGATATTTCAAAATGTCACTTCAGCTGACTTAGTTGAATTAGAGATGATTTTCTTTGATGTCATTCTCTGCATGGATTGTCTTCATTCCTATTATGCCACAGTCGACTACAAAAATAGAATAGTTCAGTTTTAGTTATAGAATGAACCCATCCTAGAGTGTAAGGCTAGTGTATCATCTTTTAGAGGTCAGCTTATTTCCTACCTTCGGGCAAGGAAAAAGATATCTAAGGGTTGTGTTTATCATCTTGTTCGAGTTAAAGACACTAGTTCTGAAACTCCCAGTCTTTAATCAGTTCCAGTTGTAAATGAATATTTAGATGTCTTTCCCGAAGATCTTCTAGGAATACCTCCCGATCGGGAAATAGACTTCGGTATTGATCTTCTTCTAGACACTCGGCCTATATATATTTCACCATACAAAATTGCACCAGCAGACCTTAGAGGATTGAAAGAGCAGTTGAAGGATCTCTGTGATAAGGGATTCATAAGACCATGTGTTTCCACGAGGGGTGCACCAGTTTTATTCATGCGCAAGAAAGACGGTTCTCTCAGAATGTGTATTGACTACTGCCAACTTCATAAGGTCATGGTTAAGAACAAGTATCCTCTTCCCAGAATCGATGACTTGTTTGACCAACTTCAGGGTGCTAGTTATTTTTCTAAGAAATACCTCAGATCGGGATATCATCAGCTCAGAGTAAGAGAATGTGACAACCCAAAAATAGCTTTCCATACTCGGTATGGTCAATTTGAATATTTAGACATGTCTTTTGGTATTACCAATGGCCCAGCTACTTTAATGGACCTGATAAACCGCGTGTTCAAGTAGTACTTGGATATGTACATCATAGTCTTCATAGATGATATTCTGGTCTATTCCCACAGTGAGCGAGATCATGTAGACCATCTCAGAACAGTACATTAGACTCTCTGAGAGCATCAGTTATTTGCCAAATTCAGTAAGTATGAGTTTTGGATAAGGTCAGTATCATTCCTTAGTCATATCATTTCCGGTGATGGCATTAAAGTAGATACTCAAAAGACCAAAGTAGTAAGAAACTGGACTTTCCCTGTCTCTCCATCAGATATCAGGAGTTTCTTTGGTTTTGCTGGTTATTACAGATTGTTTGTTAGAGGGTTTTATTCTATTGTATCCACTATGACTAGATTGACTAAGAAGAAAGTCATGTTTAAGTGCTTAGACCATTGTGAGAAGAGATTTCAGGAGTTGAAGACTCGACTTACCTTGGCTCTAGTTTTATCTCTTCCAGATGGTCCAGATGAGTTCTTAGTATGTTGTGATGCATCCAGAGTATGTTTGGATTGTGTCCTCATGAATCAAGGTAAGATTATAGCCTACGCTTCAAGATAGCTTAAACCCCATGAGAAGAATTATACTACACATGATCTTAAGTTAGTAGCCGCAGTCTTTTCCTTGAAGATTTGGAGGCATTATCTCTACGGAGTTCATGTAGATGTCTTCATATATCTTAAGAGTCTTTAGTATATCTTTTCTCAAAAATATCTCAATCTTTTTCAGAGAAGGTGGTTAAAGCTCTTGAAAGATTATGACATAAGTGTCCTCTATCATCCAGGCAAGGCCAATGTATTGGCCGATGCTCTCAGTAGACTGTCTATGGATAGTGTTTCTTATGTTGAGAAAAGTAAGAAGAAGTTAGATCATGAAGTCCATCAGTTTTCCAGACTAGGTGTTCACTTAGTCAATACAAATGAGGGTGATATATGGGCGCAGAATAGTTCAGAATCATCTCTAGTTTCCGAGGTGAAAGAAACGCAAGATAGAGATTCCATCCTTGTCAAGTTAAAAGAGTAAGTTCAGGATCAAAAAGTAGAGATTTTCTTCCAAGGAGGAGATGGTGTTTTTCTTTGTCAAGGATGACTTAAGGCAGCGAATTCTTGTAGAAACGCATGGTGAATGCCACTCTATTTATCCATTGGCCAAGAAGATTTACCGTGACCTGCGGGAAATCTATTGGTTGAGTGGGATGAAGAGAGATGTTTTAGAGTTTTTGTCTAAGTGCTCTACATGTCAGCAATTTAAGATATATCATCATAAGCCTAGTAGTCCTATGCAGGAGTTCATTATTCCTACTTGGAAGTGGGAAGAATTGAACATGGACTTCGTGATGGGTTTGCCTCGAACTCGTCATTAGCATGATTTAGTTTGGGTCATTATAGATAGAATGACCAAATCAATTAATTTCCTTCCAGTTCATACCTCTTGTTAAGCCGAGGATTATACCAAACACTACATCAGAGAGTTGGTCAGATTGCATGATGTTCCGTTATCTATAATCTCAGATAGAAGTACCCAGTTCATCTCTCACTTCTAGAAAGCATTCCATAAGGGTCATGGTACCCAAGTTTATCTTAGCATAGCCTTCTATTATCAGACAGATTGTCAAGCAAAAAGGACCATTAAGACGTTTGATGATATTCTAAGGACGTGTGCAATTGATTTAAAGGGAAGTTGGGATGACCACTTACCTCTGATTGAGTTTGCATACAACAATAGTTATAATTCCAGTATTTATATGGCTTCATTCAGAGCTCTCTATGGTAGGAGATAAAGATATCCAATAGGTTGGTTCAAAGTTAGTGAGGCCTCAGTCATAGGTCTTGACTTGGTATTCAACGCCTAAGAAAAAGTCCAGTTGATTAGAGAAAGACTCCGGGCTGCTCAGAGACGACAGAAGTCTTATGTAGATGTTCATAAAAAAGATCTAGAGTTTGAGATTGGTGATTAAGTCTACGTAAAGCTCACTCCCATGAAAGTAGTAAAGAAATTCGGCATGAAGGGAAAACTTAGTCCCCGATATGTCGATCCCTTCAAGATTCTCAATCATTTTGGCAAGATAGCCTATGACATTGAATTACCTTCAGATCTAGTCTCTGTTCATCCAGTCTTTTATCTATTTTTTCTAAAGAAGTGCATAGGTGACCCATCAGTTGTAGTCCCTATTCAGATCATTGGTGTTTAGAACACTTTCTCTTATGAAGAGATTCTAGTCGAAATCTTAGACTATCAGACTAGTAGATTGATGAACAAAGAAGTCCCGCTAGTTAAAGTTCTTTGGTGAAATCAGTCCATCGAGGGATCTACTTGGGAAGAAAAAGTAGTCATGTGTACAAAGTATCCTCACCTCTTCTTTGCTAACTAAGATAAAGCTCAAGGTAACAGTTCTCCTTAAGCTTACTCAGTTTCATATTCAGGGTTCATCACAAACTTAGTACAAAGTACCATTGCATATTCATTAATGCATTCATGTATCAGCTCAATTATATAATTATGCATCAGACATGTATTCTTATTGTGAGAAACATAGTTCATCAAAACACTGAGTCATGTATTCATGGATCAATTTCACATGCATCAGATATGCATGTTCCGTATGATATGTTCAACTATCAGTCATATCAGTTATGAGATCATGTTCCAGTTATTCATGTTCATTATGTATGTTAGATTATGTTCTTCCCCTCACTCTCAGTATCATTCGAGGATGAATGTTCCCAAGAGGGAGATATTGTAATACCCCAAAGTTTCCTAGCTAATTCATCTTAAGAATGTTTAGTATTATCTTTTAAATTGAATGATGATTAATCCATGAGTAATTTTCAAGATTTTCAATTTTTGTCATGTGGGAAATTCAATAATCTTTCCATCGATATAAGATTCTCCCAAATCCGATAACCGGGTCAGAAGTTACGACTATTTCAAGTTCCCATCATAAAATAACACCCTTATTAGTCAGTGGCGCCCTGTGCTGCAAGAAAAAATGGAATTTGGAAAATTCCATTAGAGGTCCATGATTATGGCACGTTTCTCCGGGGATCAAATTCAGAATTGTCCTTTTTACAGTATCTCAGCGTGATGTCTCCGCATCACGCCAAAGTTCCAGGTAGCAAAAGTCATAGTAACACGATGGCTCCACGTCGCGCCATTGCCCAGTTTTCCAATTTTCAAATTCCAATTAAATGGCGTGATAGCACCGCGTTGTGCCAGGGGTCCAATTCGGGAAATTTCATTGAAATTAAAAGATGCTTCCAGGGTTAAAAGGGTCAATTTCCCACCCCTATTTAAGTACTTTAACACATGATTCAACCACTTTTCACCCAAAATATTCTACTTTCTCTAAATTTTCTCTCAAGAATAATCTAGGGTTTCAATTTTGGATTCAATTTCAAGAAATTCTCTCGATGAATTCATCTAAAGTTCATTAACTAAGGTATGCATAGTGTTCATTCATGGACTCCTTTCGTCCATCAATCCCAAGAATTCCTTTTCTAAATTCAAGTTTATGGACTTTCTTATGAATTTCATGATTGGGCTACTCTTGTTCATGTGGATAATGAGAACTTGAATTTTATGTGTGTTGAATTATTATAGATATAGATTCATGCAAACCTATGACTAAACCCTTGAATGACGAAATTAGAATTGAACCATGAAGCTTAATTATTGTATAATGATGTTTACATGTACTATGCCTACATTATGTTTGATTAAATGCCTAGATGAAGGAAAAATGCCTAAATAGCATGATACCATGAAATCCCCATGTATTTACAAGTTATGCCTATCACATGTTTTGATGAAATTCTTCTATAAATGTATTATGGATTATGATGTTAGTTATATGTTAAAGTAAGTTATTCATGGTAAGTTTTCTTCCATCGAGTCTGGGGTATACTCGTACCCAAAACATTAGATATGTGCCTAGAGCCATGTCATGTTTATACGATACTCTCAGTTCATCTATGAATCCTTGGACATCAGACAGTCTAATGACTCAAGAAATCTCCATGACCTCATTAACGCAGTCATTTGTCGGATATCAGTAGTATTTCATCAGTCAAAGGAATTCAGTAACTCAACTCATGTTTAATTCAGTAAATCATGTTCAGTATTTGTTCAGATGGGAGTAGAAATTAGTACCGAGTGAACCCAAGGATGGGAACTCACCTATTATATGAGGGTGTGATTCTTAGAAGCAATCCTTTCATTCCAGAACTATGTATCCAACATTTGTTGTGACATCATGGCCTTCTATATGAGGGTAGAAGAGGTAGCTTAACCTATTAGATGAGGGTTCCCACCGTTCTCACTAGAGTTACCTGTTATATGAAGGTTACTCACAAATTGTCCTTATTAGTGGCGTGGTATTGACACCCTTCCAATTGGGGTTACAGATTGGACCCCAACTCAGCCATAATAGCGTATTAGGGTCATGTCGGTTAGATAACTACTTCCCACAGTTTCAGAATAAGTACTAGTAAAAGAACTCAGATAGTTTTTTAGATTTCAGGACTTTCAAATACAATCAACTCATAGATAGTACAGAACTTAGCTAGTTCTATTAGATTCAGGACTGTCAGATACTATCACTCATGTTATCAGTCATATCAGTTATCAGTATGTCATGTCATCAGCATTGAGATTCAGTATTCATGTTATCACAATATTAGTATCAGTTGTTATGTCTCATGTATGTATTCTCACACTCATGAAAGTTAGTCGGTTATTATTATTGTCCATGCATATGAACCCCATGCATTCAGCCCACCTCACATGCATACTAGTACATTGAAAGTACTGACACATTTGCGCTATGGTGTCTTATACCATAGGTTCAGAGACACGAATTCCAAAGCAGAAGTAGTTCCCAGTGTAAGAAGCCAGCGTTAGAAGTGAGTCCTCATATTTTGAGGGCATAATTAATTCTCTATTATCTCATTAGTTAGTTCATTAGTTGGATTTAGTTGGGGACATATCCCATCAACTCCTTACTCAGACAGTTCAGTCAGTTAGAGGCTTTCTAGACTATCAGGTTTCAGACTTTTGTTTTTTCAGTTTTATTTTGGGTATTCTATTACCCTATGAAGATGTTATATTATTCAGATTATGTTCAGTATTGAATGTTAGGGCCTTTCAGGTCCTGTTTTCGCATTTATGTACCTATATTATGCAGTGTATAGGTACAAATATCATTCATGGGTTAGCATGTGGTCCTTCTGGGTCATGAGCACCGTGTATCATTTCGGGTAGCAGATTCGGCGCATTACAATGACTGAATATGTTATGGTATTTAATACCAAGTTTATAATGGAATTCTGAACATGAACTGAATAAGCGTAAAAAGAACTGTTACCTTGAGCTAGATCTGAGTTAGAAATGAAGAGGTGAGGATACTTGGTACGAATGTATGCTTCTGCTTCCCAAGTAGCTCCCTCAACGGAAAGGTTCAGGCAAAGAACTTTGACTAGAGGGACTTCTTTGTTCCTCAGTCTACGAGTCTTATAGTCTAGGATTTTGACTCAAATATATTCACAAGAAAGGTTGTTCTGAACATATATGCTTTAAATAGGGACTACAACTGCTGGGTCACCTATGTACTTCTTGAGAAAGAGACATGGAAGACTGGATGAAGTGAGACTAGATCTAAAGGCAATTCGAGCTCATAAGCTACCTTGCCGAATTGACTGAGAATCTTGAAGGGACCGACATATCGGGGACTGAGCTTTCCCTTATTGCCAAATCTATTGAATCCCTTCATGGGATAGATCTTTAGATAGACATAATCACCAATCTTGAACTTGATATCCTTTCTACACACATCTGCGTAAGACTTTTGTTGGCTCTGAGCAGCCCAGAGTCTTTGTCTGATCAATTGGACTTTCTTTAAGGCATCGAATACTAAGTCAGGCCCTATAACTGAGGCCTCACTAACTTCAAACCAACTAAATAGAGATCTACATCTCCTACCATATAGATCTTAGAATGGAGTCATCCAAATGCTGGAATGATAGCTATTGTTGTATGCAAACTCAATCAATGGCAAGTGGTCATCCCAACTTCCCTTGAAATCAATTTCCCATTCCCTTAGCATATCTTCTAAAATTTTAATGGTCATTTCTTCTTGATCATCTGTCTGAGGATGGAAGGTTGTACAAAGAGGAACTTGGATACCAAGACCTTTTTGGAATGTTTTCCAGAAGTAAGAGGTGAACTGGGTACCTCTGTCTGAGTTAATAGATAATAGAATGCCGTGCAATCTGACCAGCTCCCTGATGTAGAGTTTGGCGTAATCCTCAGCTGAGTAAGAGGTATGGACTGGAAGGAAATGAGTTGATTTGGTCTCCTATCTACAATGACCCAAACTGAATTATGCTGATGACGAGTTTGAGGTAAACCCATCACGAAGTTCATGTTCACTTCCTCCCACATCCAAGTAAGAATAATGAACTCTTGCATAGGACCATTAGGCTTCTGATGCTCTATCTTAACCTGTTGACATGTAGAGAACTTATCCAGAAACTCTACAATATCTCTCTTCATCCCACTCCACCAATAGATCTCCAGTAAGTCGCGGTACATCTTTGTCGCCACTGGATGAATAAAGTAGCACGCACCACGCACTTCTTCAAGAATTTGCTGCCTTAAGTCATCTACACCTGAAACACTGAGATGACCCAAACAACGCAATACACCATCTACCCCGTGGGAGAAAACCTCTACTTTCTAATCCTTGACTGACTCTTTTAACCTAACTAGACTGGGGTCTCTATCTTGCTTTGCTTTCACCACGAAAACTAGAGATGATTTTGAACTACTCTGAACCCATACATCACCCTCCTCTGTATCGACTAAGTGAACGCTTAGTCAGGCAAGCTGATGGACAACCTGGGCTAGTTTCTTCTTAGTGTCCCCAACATGAGCAATACTACCCATAGAAAGTCTACTAAGAGCATCGGCCATAATATTGGTCTTGCCTGGATGATAAAGGACACTCATGTCATAATCTTTAAAGAGATCTAACCACCTTCTCTGACGAAGATTAAGATATTTCTAAGAAAATGCATACTTAATACTCTTATGATGTGTGAACAGATCTACATGAACACCGTATAGATAATGCCTCTAAATCTTTAAGGAAAATACTACGGCTGCTAACACAAGATCATGAGTAGGATAATTCTTCTCATGGGGTTTAAGAAATTTGGAGGCATAGGTTATGACCTTACCATGCATCATGAGGACACAACCCCAACCTACTTTATATACATCACAATACAATATGAACACATCTAAACCATCTTGAATAGCTAGGACTAGAGCTGAGGTGAGTCAAGTCTTCATCTCCTAAAAACTCTTCTCATAAGGATCTACCCATTGAAACTTGACTTATTTCTAAGGCAATCTGGATATAGGGGATGCAATAGAAGAAAATCCCTCAACAAACCATTTGTAATAGCCAACCAAACCCAAGAAACTCCTGATGTTTGGTAGAGAGACAGGGCGAGGCCAGTTTCTTACTACTTCAATTTTTTGAGTATCTACTCTAATGTCGTCACAAAAAATGACATGACCAAGGAATGCTACTAATCTTAGCCAAAACTCTCACTTTCTAAATTTGGCAAATAGTTGATGATCTTTGAGAGTCTAAAGTACAATTTTGAGATGGTCTGCATGATCACGCTCACTGCAGGAATAGACCAGAATATTATCTATGAAGACTATGACTAACATGCCAAGTACTTCTTGAACACATGGTTCATAAAGTCCATGAAAGCTACTAGGGCATAAGTAAGACCAAAGGACATGACTAAGAATTCGAAGTGACCATAGCGAGTATGAAAAGATATTTTCGAAATGTCACATTCTCTAACTCTGAGACGATGACAGTTGGATCTGAGGTCTATCTTAGAGAAATAGATGGCACCCTGAAGTTCGTCAAACGAGTCATCGATCCTAGGAAGAGGATACTTGTTCTTGACTGTGACTTTATTGAGATCATGGTAATCAATGCACATTCTGAGAGAATCATCTTTCTTACGCATGAATAAGACTGGTGTGTCCCACGGGAACACACTAGGCCTGATGAATCCCTAATCTAAGAGATCCTTCAACTGCTCTTTCAATTCTTTAAGTTTTACTGGTCCCATTTTATATGGTGGAATAGATATACGTTGAGTATCTAGAAGAAGATCAATGTCGAAGTCTATTTTCCTTTCGAAAGAAATTCCTGGAAGATCTTCGGGAAAGACATCTGAATATTTATTCACGACTAGGACTGATTCAAGACTGTGTGTCTTGGAACTAGACTCCTTAAAATGAACAAGATGATAGACATATCCTTAGATATCATCTTCTGTGGCTGAAGGTAGGACAAAAGATGTCCTCTGAAAGCTGAAGTACTACCCCTCAACTCTAGGACAGGTTCCTTCAAAAACTAAAACTGGACTATTCTATTTCTAGAGTCGATTGTGGCATAGCAGGAATGAAGCCAATCCATGACTAGAATGACATCAAAATTAGTCATCTCTAATTCGACTAAGTTTGCTGGAGTTACTTTCTGAAATATCATAACTAGGCAGTTCCTGTATAATCGCTGGGCTATGATGGTTTTATCTACTGTGGTATAAATTGAAAAGGACTCTGCTAGAATACAGGGACTGACTTCAAAATCTCCTGCTATATAAGGAGTAACAAAAGACAGGGAAGCACCTGGATCTATCAAAGCATAAACATGTATATGAAAGATATGTAATATACCAGTAACCACATCAGGAGAATTTTCCTAATCTTGTCGGGACCAGATAGCATAGAGTCGCTTTGGACATTGCCCACTAGTAGCGCTGGAAGTGGCACCCTGCTAGTTTGGGTGACCGAACTAAGATGGGGAATGGTTCTGCTTGCCCTGAGACGTAAACCCTAGTTCTCTATATTTGTTACCATCCCTGAACTTAGGAGATAGAGAGCTAGCTGAAGAAGGAGATGGAACTAATGACTTAGGACAAAACTGAGAATAGTTTCCTCCTTCTAATTTGGGCTGAGCAAAGTAACTATATGTCCTTGCTCTGTAATTTTGTTTCTCCCTCATCGTAATCTTTTGATCCTCTATCTGCTGATCATGATTCATAATCCGGGCTAAAGTCATATCATTATTCAATATCGCAGACCTACACTCGTTGACCACTCTATCATTCACCCCAGAAACAAACTTACTCATCTTATGCCTGTTATCTGCAACCACATGAGGAGAATATCTATCTAATTGAGTAAACTTAAGGTAATACTCTTTCACTATCATGTTGCTCTGCCTGAGGTTGATGAATACTAACACCTTAGATTCTCTTAACTATAGGGGAAAGAACCTATCTAAGAATGCGGTGACAAACTCTTCCCACTAAATAGGCCCTGCATCATCTGGCCTTTCTGACTTTCACTTCTTGAACCAAGTGTGATCAACATCCCATAATTGATATGTAACTAGCTCAGCACTCTCATTAGGAGTAACTCTTATGATGTCAGTAACCTTCTGAACCTGATCGATGAATTCCTAAGGGTCCTCATCTGAATTAGACTCGAGAAAGAATGGAGGATTCATTTGGGTAAAGTCCCAAATCCTAGCTGCAGCTGAATTGGCCACTGGGTTGGCTGGAATGATAGTTGGTCGTTCATTCTGATCATCAACTAACTGAGTAAGAGTAGTGAATGCATCTCTAAACTCTACATAAGAATCATGTTCGCCCAGAGGTTCTTCGGGCTGAGGGGCTGACTGATTCCCGTTTCTTCTTTTAGGACGTATGTTCTGTTGAAGAAAGGGAGAAATGGATTAGATTAAGAAAATAGCTTGAGATTATGCTCACTGGCACGACATGAATACTGAAAGAAGGGAAACTGTTCTTAAAACATCATATAGCCTCCCTCACATAAATGTGGCACGTAACACTCCCATGTACAAAACACTACTAGATGCGGCTTTCAGACTTCCTAGGACTCTATAGAACCTTATACTCTATACCAAGTTTGTAATGCCCCAAATATGGTACCCGGAATACTACACGGTGCTCATGACCTCGAAGGACCATAAGCTAACCCATGACTTATATTTGTACCTATATACTACAGAATATTTTGTATAAATGTGAAAATAAAGGCTACAAGGCCGTAAGGTTCAAAACTGAGACATAATATCTAATAAAATTTAACATCTGGGTGGGGTATGAAATACCCAAAACAACTGAAATAAACTGAATGAACATGATCGTCTGGAAAACTTCTAAATGTCTGTATAAAGAGTTGATGGGACATATACCTAACAAACTCCAACTACTGTAATAAAATAAGTACTGAAATTATGAAATAATTAATCATATCATCCTCAAAAGATGAGGACTCACTGCTGATATCTGGAATTTATGATGCTCTGTAGCTCGTGCTTCTGAACCTATGGTATAAAACACCATAGCACCAATACATTAGTATGAATGAATACACTAGTATGCATATGAGGTAGGCTGAATACAAAGGGTTTACATACATGAACTATACTAACTTACTGAATAACATAAACGTGAGCATACATGCATGAATACATAATAACTATAACTGAGTTCATGATAACATGATTACTGAATCTGAGTACAAATAACATGAGATCATGATAACTCTATAACTGAAATAACTATAACTGAGCGACTGTATCTGACAGTCTAGTTTCTGATAGAACTAGCTGAGTTCCATTCTATTCTGAGTTGACTATATCTGACAGTCCCAAATTTTGTACTACTATCTAAGTTCTATTACTGAGATTGAATGACTATATCTTAAAGTCCTGAGTTCTGTAACTGAAACTGTGGGAAGTAGTCATTGAACCGACATTCCCCTAATACGCCATTGTGGCTAAGTTGGGGTCCAATCTGTAACTCCAATTGGAAGGGTGTCAATATCATGCCACTGATAAAGACATGCTGCGAGTAACCCTCATATAATAGATAACACTAGTGAGAATAGTGGGAACCCTCATATAATTGGTTAAGCCACCTCATCTACCCTTATATAACAGGCTATGATGTCTCAACCTGCGTTGTCTATGCATTTCTGCAACGCAAGAAATACATCTAAGAATAACACCCTTATATAACAGGTGGGTTCCTATTCTTGGGTTCACTCAGTGCTAATTTTTAATCCCATCTGAATAGACACTGCACATGATTAACTGAACTGAACTGGTCAGAGTTATCTGAGTTCCGTTGACTGACAAAATAGTGTTGAGAGTACTATATTACTGAGCTTACCTGAGTCACATGATTTACTGACTTATATGGATCATGGATTGACTGAGAGTATCTTGAAAACATGACACTAAATCTAGGAACACAACTATATTTTTCGAGTACAATTACCTCTAGGACTAGATGGAAAGAAACTGACAAAGCATGATTTTCTTGAATACATGAGCAACATCTACAATCCATAATATAATAAATTAGAGAATTAATGAAGTACATGTTCTAAAGCACCACAATGGTTACACGTATAGCCATAATTCATTGACTAAGACATTTTATCAAACACTTGACATGCATGAACTTGTACATGAATTGGGATTTCATATTATTATACTGGTATGTCACTTTTCCTTCACGTAGGCATTTAATCAAACACATGGGGATCATGCTTTGCTTATACAATCATCTACACATCTAATAATCATGGATACATGAATCAACTTGTAAATTGAAGGGGGTTTATTATAATTTTTGTGCAAATCTTCATATACTAGGGTCGATCATTGGAGTATATGATTTAAAACATGAAACAAAACCCCATAACATTATGAACATGAATGTCAATTCAATTGAAATCATGAACATTCACAAATACCCAAATCTTGGATTTTGAAAAGAGATTCTTGAGCTTCATGGATGAATGAGACCCATGAATCAACTCATGACATACCTGGGTTGTGACATTATTGAAGTTCATGGACTTGAAGAACTTGAATCTCTTAGTTTTTTGAAGAAGATTTGGATCTTATTTCTTGGGTATTATCTTTGAGAGAAAACCCTAATTTGATGTTGTGAATGAATAATGAACTTATGAGACTTGTTCTGATATAATTAGGGGTTAAAATGGGTAGAAAAAGTCCCAAATACCCATTTAAAAATGACTTAAAATAGCTAAACAAGGTATGCGACAGTGGTTGTGATGGTTCGTTAGTGGGTCGACGGTCCGTTGGTCGTGACTGGTGCACCTGGGAAGAATAGGTGTTCACTGCCACTGCTCCGACGTCTTGGGATATGGTCCGTCACTAGTTTGATGGTCCGTCGGCCTAGGTCATCGCTCTTAGGCAGACTGTGGTCTCACTTCCTCGCTGCGATGGCTTGGGCAATGGTCCGTTGCTAGCTTGATGGCCCGTCGGTCTTCACTGTCGAACCTGAGTAGTTTTGACTGCTTTTTGTATTTCGGCCATAACATTCTATCCCGATATCGTATTTTGACAAAATTGGTATCGTTGGTAAGATAATTAAATTTCCCACTTAACAAAAAGTGAAAATCTTAAAAATTCCACATTTACAAAAGTGGATTCATCTATCAATTTATGTTTCTAACATTCTTAAGGCTATTTCAAGCTAGGTAGAAGTACGGGGTATTACAATAGCTCATCTTCATGACTCTTGTCCTTATTGGCTTTATGATTGAATTCATGTGATTGTTTGATTGAGAGTCTATGATGATCCTACATGAGTTAACCATGAGCCATACGATGTGAAGTTTTAGTATATTCCTTGTTGTATTTGAGGATAGAACTTTCCTTGTGTGTGTGCAAAACAAAATATAGAGTGTGGTTTTAGGAAATGATGTTGTCATTTCTTTTATAGCCTCGTTTTATATCTTCTTTTTACCTACACTTGACTATAATCTTAATTAAATCCTCATTGAGCCTTTATCTTTTTGTTTGACAATTTCTTATCTAGCCTAATTCCTTTTCTTCATAGACCTTGATTTGATCAAAAAATCTCCTAAGTGCTTTATTATAAAATTAATTTGATTAAAATTTTGAATCGATGAAGGGAAAGGTGAAATTAAAACTCCAAAGTGGTAGTTATTTGTGTGTTAAAATTGTGGTATTATGGATGGGTGTTAGGGAAATTTGTGCTAAAGAAATTACTATTTTTAGCCCAGTCGTGTTACAATGAACCTGCTTTGGTCCTGGTCCTCTTTGGACATTGTACACCTCAACTAAGTAGATTGTTTAAGTTGAGCGTGGCTATCATAGGTGTGCATAACGTATAATGGGTGTGAATAATTTTAAAATCAAATGATATGTACATAACATACGCTCTCTATAGAACATATGAATGAGCTTAATAAGATAGCGCAAAAAAAAAGAAATAGGTAGATAAAAGTGGTGCAAGTTGGTTCTTAGAGAATGGTCTCAATTGAAAACGGTTAGGTATTGAAGTTAGTAGGGAAGATAGTTACTATTCTTAGCAAAAATAGTTCCTACCCGTCCCATAGCCTATATTACAACCATTAAAGACCTATTTGAACCTATGCTTCGACATTCTAATATTAGTAAATCACTTCACTAAGGGACAGCCTATGGTTCATAATGTTAAACTTGTGAATTCCTTGTGAGAGTAAGCGCAACCTGATTCGTGTAACCATTGTGTTATAAATTATAGTTATATGAGTGATAATGGGTTGCTCTCTTATTGTGAGGGCACATTTTTTTGAACGTGAGTGATTTTTATGATGTCATTTGTTGAGAAATATGCATGAGCTTACCAACTTGATGAGTCAATTCTTCAGGCTATGATGTTTATAAGTAGTGTTCTTAAATTTTCAATTATGTACATAACATTCGTAGTATATAAAATTGCATTTTGTGAAGTCATTGTATTACTCGCTTAAGTGTCTTTCTTGTAGTATAAGTATCGATTCTTCTCAGCTTATGATGCATAGAGTAAAGATTTATTCGAGGACTAATAAGGCTTTATGTGTGGGGTGGTGATGTTGGGCGTATTTATGCACTTTACTGTTGTATCCTAGATTATTTAGCCTTGTTTTGAGGATAATTCATGTTTTTCATGTGTTTCTATTGATATAAACAGGAATTTTAGTGTTCAAGTATGTAATTACATTGTTCAAAGGTGTTTTCAAAGATGTTTGGGTTTAAATTGATCATCTAGAGTTTAGATGAGAAAACTAGTTTTACTAGCTTGAGCTAGGTGTTGTTCTTGTTGATTTCGATGGATTCTAGTTGGTTTGTTGAGTTCTTAAGGTCATAATTGTTTAATTATATGTGGAAAAAATTGTTTGTAATGTTCAAAGTTCAATTTTATGAAGTCAAGAGTTTAAACAATAAGTTGAAGATCAACATGGGCAACCCTAGTCTTAGCTCATGTTTTTAGTTCACCGTTCTTGATATTGTGTTGTTTTGAGATCAAATATTTGGGGTTTAATCATGTAGTATTATTGGTGAGTTTATTGTGATGGTATTTTTATGCTATAAAATCTTCAAATATAGTTGAGACAACGCCACAAAGCTAGGGAAGGAGAAACGCATAGAAAAATATAGGGATCAAGAGGCAAATTCCAATGAGCCAACGCAAAAAAGGTGTGGCACGCCATCCTTCAATGAGATAAAAAGTATGATGTGCCAATATCTTGACTTGAATAAAAAAAGTGGCATGTTTCTCATCAAGTTGACTATGCAATGCGGCGCGTCACTCTTCCCACACATGACAAAATTACCTTCTACTATAAATAGGACTTTTCATGTTGTGCAAATGATTTATTTTGGATATTTTCGGAAAATATAGGAGGTGGATTCACATTTTTTTAGGGTTTATATTTTTTAAATTTATCTTTTTAATATATTTAATCATGTATTCAAGTATTTGGATTATGATTATATCGATTAGTGTCTAAATGCTCCCTTTCCAGGGTTATGGCAAAGACCATGTTTACTTTTATTTTGAATTATGTTTGTTAGGATTACTTATCATATTTGGTTGTTTGTTCATCCCTGTTATAAATATTTTGAGGATTTGTGACCCTTAGAATATATATATTGTCGACCTTCTGATCTCGAGAGGGGGAATAGTAGGATAGAACGTGTGGATGAATATTGTAAGGTTCATATTCTTTTATAAAATAAGAAATGTGATTTATCATATAGGATAGGGATGTACCTAGAAGCCTTTCTTGGTTCACATGTAGGATAATAACTTTAAGAACTTAATTGGATTATTACATCCCTGCTCAACAATGTAGTTGAAATATCTAAGTTAGGTAGACTATTAAAGGTTGGGAGACCATGATAATGAGAAAAACCCTACGAATCAACAACAAAGATAAGCAATCTAGCGAAAAAAGTTAAATAGCATAGTATGATTGTTCATAGTTCTTTAACCCCTGGATTTAATCCATTGATTTATAAAAGATTTTATTATTCCGCATTATTTTGCATTACATTTATTTCATAACTTTCAAACTCTTGTTCTTAGCTTGCACTAAGTTAATCTTAATAGTGAACTGAAATTTGATAGTTGCTTGACAATAGTCCCTGTGGGATTGATACTTGGCTTATGAAAGGGACAATATATTATTTGGTGAGGCCACGTACACTTGCGTGTGCACTTGAGCACAACACCTATCATGTAAACTGATATAAAAAGGGGAAAACACCAATACACACGGCGAGGTGTCTAGGACAAAGCTGAACTTCATGAATATAGTAAATGAAATGATACAAAACGAAGGATATCATACAATAATTCTTAAACTTGGTGTCATAGTGTATGAACTAACTAATACAACACGAAGTTAGAAATAAATAAGGTATCAAAAAAGGAGAAAACCCCGTCTCGAAAAACAAATAAAGACATACTCTAGATATGAAAAGATAGTTGTATACTTCTAATTCATGAATCAACAACTACCTCAAATGGGCTCCCTGTATCACATGAAATCAAATGATGCGAGGTACACACAAACTTTTATCTGCACAAAAAGGAACAGTAAGAGTGAGTATGGTCCACGTATATTCATTAGGTATCATAAGTTTACTGAGAAAAGTATGAAATAAAGCATAAAAAATACGCCTTATGGGTATGTCACCTGCAATCAGAAAATATCTCAAATGGTAGCCAACACCATCTATCCTAATAGTCCTACTATATTTATATATTCCACGCATAAATACAATAATAAAGCACATGTCTATGAATATCAGACATACAAAAAAGAAGTATGTCATACACATAGACAAATCTCATATCAAGAATATAATAAAATAGAAAAAGAGCACAAGGTATATATAATGTAATGATGATAGTGATGATGCATGAGGTCCTCGCACTACATCCATATACACCTACTGAGTTGTGCTCAATAGATAGTACCTATTGAGGAGTTTTCAACCAATATACAATCTATATCTAATAACATATCCATATCTCCTCTCAGGTACATCCATCCGTAAAGACTTTTAAATATGTTACATTTTTCATCATAAGAGCCAGTGTTTCCAGCATTTCCATAGTTGTGCCAATGTTACGTGAATGTGTATGATATGAGGATTAAATTCTCACCACCAAAAAGAATTAGAATTTCTAAATCTAATCAATACACCAATAAAGTAAGCCAAAATATAATCAATATTCTAACCATCCATGAAATCCAATGAAATCATATGCCAATAGAGTAAAATACACAAAAACATTTGATTGATACCATGTATAACATCAATTTATTCTTCTTTATATTAACCAAAACAATCAAATACATATACAAAACACCAACGACATCATGTAAGACCCCACATGGTCACGCATACCAAGTAATTTCCTGAACTACAAACTAACAATATGGAAGAAACCTTCACAGGACAATACAATAATTATAGCCATTTTCGTGACTAGTTCCAAAACCCTTAACTTGATTTTGTAAAAATATTAACTACCCAGCCAAAGGCTGAAGAATGTTAAGTCATAACTTACCTCGGATGACAAAACAAAATTGAATAGACTTCTATACATAGTCTTTTACTTACAAATAGACTCAATATAAATATTCAAATGTAGAATCTATACATCAAAAGAAAGTCAACAATACACATATTTCCTACTTTTGAGTCGGGGCCAAAACGAACCCCAAAATGGGATTTTTGAACACAAAGGTTAAAATTAGTATTTTAAAAGACAATATATTTCTCATTATAAAAGGAACTCAAAAAAGAAAACCTAAGTGAAAAAGTCTAGAAATTGGGATTTCAATCAAAGATATGCTATCTTCAGGCATTGAGGGACAAAATACCAAAATTTCACCTGTGACATTAAGTTTTAGCAAATTTTAAAGGATAAAATTTGAAGTAAAGCAAATGACATGGGGATTTGGAGCTTAACCAAAAAGTAAAATAGAATAAAATTGCTAAAAAAATTAAAAATCAAAGCTACAAGTATCCAAAATAGTGAGAACCATGAAAAAAGGGCATTTGATATCGCCCATGCATTTCTTAAGTGATCACCGGTCGCTTAAACAACTATTCTTTAAGCGACCACATGTCTCTTACATGATTTTTCACAAGTTAGTGAGTGTCGTGTAAGCAACTATATTTTCACCTAAGCAGCAGTGTCATACGCGACATAGGTGTCGGTAAGCTATATCTCAGTTTCTCAGTTAGGTAACTTAAGAAACAAAAATGTATGTTAAGCGAGTGCACTAGCTGAAGACTTGGAGTATTCGCGAACCTCTAATCTTGCAGAATTGAGAATGATTTTTACCATCTAATCTTTATAGAGTGAAAATAAAACTACTCATTTTGGCCCTCTTACTCTCACTTCTTTCTTCTTAACCTTCTCCTCTATTTTCTATTGATCATAAAATATTATCATTTAGAGGTCCATATGCTTCAATAACCTAGTATTTCTATACTCTTTTGCCATATCCTTGCTAATACAATACATAAACATGTTGATAATGGCTTTGGAATTATTAGCCACAGTAGAGCATACCTTAACAACGGAGTAAATTTAAGGGAATACTCTTTCAAAGTGAAGACACCCTCTATTTTAGCTTTATGAACTCTGCCACCATGGACTCCCATTATTTAACTAGGAAAGACCTGTCAAAAAATTAACCACAAACTCATCCTAGTATACCTATTTTGCATTTACACATCTATCTTCCTTCCACTTCTTATACAAAGAGTAAGCTATTTCTTCTAATTGATAGGCAACAAGGTCAGTATTCTTAGTTGGGGTAAATTCCTTTAGCTTTTTAACATTTTAAATTCATGAACTTCTTTGGATTTTTCACAAACATGGATTATAGGAACACTGGGGGATTCATTTGATTAATGTCTATAACTTTTGTCACTATTGTATTCATTATTGGGTTTGTTCGGGCCATGGTAGACTGGTTATTTCAGGAGGTCATGGAATTGGCTAAATTGTAAAAGCATCTTTGCATTTTACTTTGGAGAATTTTTCACTAAGTGGGCTTACTAGAGCTGCTTGTTGATTCTCCATCCTTCTCTCATTTTTACTTCTCCTTTTATTAGTTCTCTTTGGTGGCATTTTTTGTAAATATGTGGTGAATGAATTAGAATATACTTTTAATAGATCTTACACTCTATTTCATGATATGAGATTGAAAAAAGTAAAACTTATTCTAAAACATCTAAAAGCCTGTCTCATAAGTCTAGTGGGCTTCACATGCAGGAGTATGACTCAATTCGACATGAATTTTAGACATCCTAGGAAACTTTAATCCTATTTCTCTGATAAAATGTTTATTATGACCTATGACTACCACCTAGTCAAAACAACGTGCTTTAAACAAAATGAACTCTAAGCTAACCATGACCTAGAAAAATTTTAATAATATCAATTATAACTGAAAAAATATGTATGCATAAGATTAACTAAATAATATATTACATATTCAAAGGAATCAAACCATGTATTAACCATCTAAAATGACAAGTTCAACATCTAACTATACGTCTAAAAAGTATTTATAAATATAAGTTGCTAAGACAAGCCCCTATCTTACTCTAACTACCTAATAACTGTCAACAACAAAGGAAAAATAAAATGAAATTTTGACTTCTATTCCTCGAATGATAAGGACTTACAAAACTTTTGCTACTGATATGGGAAGAGAATTTACAAGGTTCAATCCAAATACCAAGCATTGGGACCTATATTATGTTATATTATAAACCAACATAAAGTTTGCAATTAGTGTTTTTAATGTACTGAGTATGTAAGATAGGAGAATAATAATATAAGCTAATCATGGGACATGTAACACGATAACTAGAGAAATACCAAGCGATGAAAATATGTTGTCAAATGGGCTAAATAACTTAATAGTACGTCATGGAAGAATCATAAATCTTAATTATAAATTGTGGACATTGGATGTTACAAATAAACAACATAATAGAATATGAACTCATAGGGGTACAACCTATTACCCCAGTAGGAAGGATGTTCTAAATCTTTACAAAGGTACGAACATTAATTGACATTGACCAGTTAAATTTATATAAAAGGGACAAAGGTATAAAGTCTAGCCTGATTGATGACCCATAGAACCAATGGTTGATCCATAGTCATAGGACTTAAGGAATTCTACTAAAGGTCTCAGCCTCACTGGTAGATGAGCCTTCATCCTTGCATCTACTTAGTGGTAAGTATGAATCCCAACTAAATGACACTAGCAAATGCATTGCTCAGTGATAGTAATAATTTGAGGACTAAAATAATCATTATCTTAAAGAATTTAAAATATGTTAACTGGGGAATATAGCATCAACAAGTAAATGTATGAAATCCTAGGCCATCGGGCATACATAAATTGATCTCTAAAATGAATGCAACTACTATGCCAATTACATAAATTTAATGATATTAAACAAATCAATGAATTAGGTACAAAAATGATTAATTTTAAAATGTAACTTGGATTTTAGATCATTTCCAAGTAATAATGAAGAATTTTATTCTTAAACAATATATTATAACTCAGAGACACTAAAATACTGAGAATCAATTAATTACCAATATGCATAAACCCCAACTTATTAAAAATAACTAAATTGGGGGATTGGGATTACCTCATGACTCAATGGGTGAAAGTGTACGTATTGATAAAATAACATATAACTAGACATGATAAACCTAAATAATTCCTTAGAGTTTGATGCCTGAGGAAGATAATCCCTAGTTCTACCTTGGGAATATTTAATCATCTCATTTCTCTTCTTAAAATAAGTAGTTGATTTTATTATAAGTAATGATATATTAGTCCATATTAAAACCAATAAAAACTCTTGGAATTCCTAAAATGATGTGTTATTTTAGTTAAAAACTAAGAAAACTCTAACATTCACTTTATAATTTTTTAACTGGAAACTGTAGAGAGTGATTTTCTAGTCCTTCCCATGATCGTAGGACAAACATATAATTGTGGGTTGCACTCGTGGTTTCAAGCTAGATAATAGCTCTCTGAACATAATTATAGAAGCCCTGTTACGATCGTGGGATCAACAAACAATAATACCCTGGGTTCATAGGTTTGCTGGTTATAATGGTATGCATAGCGTAAAAAGTGTGAAAGATGTGGCAAATCCATGGAAACTTGTGGTGGGGACCTAACCAAACATCGTGATGTTAGTGTTGTATGATATGTTGATTCTTCAATATGTAGATTTTTTTCAAGAGTTTCTTTAGTTCAAAAATGAAGAAAAACTTGATGAGTATTTGCTATAGGCATGTGTTATAAACTTCAGAGCATAGTTAACTAGGTTGATGTTTGTAAGGCCCCACAAAATCCTAGTCATTTCAGTCCTATAGAACATGCCAAAATAGGTCCTAGACTAAAAAAAAAATTCACCTATGTGTCATGACTTAGAATTATTTTAGGCTTCAAAATTGGAGAATCTTATTTTCGACCTTTCTGACCTTAGTATATGGATTTTCAAGTTGATTCATGATCAGGGTCACTTGTAGGCCATCTCTGGCTAGTTTCAGATTTTTTGAACTAGCGTAAGGGTGAGTTTAGATATCCAAAACCACAAGGGGTCGTGATAGGGTTGCGTTACGAGAGCCAATTTACCCAGTATAAGGGTTACGTCGCGAGAGCTACTTGAACCGAGTAGGGGGTGCATCGCGATTGTCGCTTGACCTAAGCAGGGGTCGCGATACAATGAGGACCCTATTCAGCAAATTCTATTTGGGTTCTTGGGGGAAAATAGGTTATTTTCCCCTTTACATTATTTAGCCTTAACATAAAATTTGATATCCTAAAGGGCAGAATTCATTCTTTATTCACAAAATCCTAACAAGAAAGAAACCCTAGTTCGTCAAGCTCAAGATCAAGTTCCGAGAAATCCCCAATAACCTTCAATAAATTAATAATCAAGCTATGTTAGGTGTTGATCCTTGGGTTTCCTTCCACCCTTGGTATTTAAGAAACTTTTTTTAAACTACGAGTTTATTAATTCATGATTTACATGTGCAATTTGTGTTGTATTCATGTTTTTGTGGTTGTATAGATTTCAATTCAAGATTTAATTACTAGTTTCACAAACATAAGATAGCATGTATGTTGATTGATGTAATTCCCATGTTATAATCCTTGAACTTGCAAGTTGTATGTTGTAGCATGATGTTCTATATGTTATTTTTCATGTGTCATAATCATGCTCCCAAGTATTATAAAATGGCCATGTGAATTGAATAGTGTATTCATGACATAATATCATGTGTTCTCATTCATGTAGAGGTTCATGACTTCCAAGTGTTTGCTAAATTGCCTCAGTGAATGAATTGAGAACAATTGACTATTGCTATACTGTCAAGATTTGCCATGTTTTATTATCATGCTAACGAGTCTTGGGGGTATTTATTTCTCAAAATCAAGTTATTTACTTAGCTGCAGTAGTTATAAAATAGTCCCAGTAAAGGTCAAGAATAATAATACTCAGGCAATAACAGAACTCAGTGAACTCAATCCAGTTCAGTCAGTTGTAACGATTAGTGTCAGTTCAGTGAAGCTTAGTACAATCTAGTGTTTAGTGTCTATTCAGTTTGGAGTAGGATTCAGCACCGAGTGAACCAAGAAATAGGGGAATTCCTTCCAGCTGAGTGTTAGACCCTTAGTACCAGTCACTATATTACAGAACTACGTACCCAGCATTGGGTAAGACGTTCTCCAACCAGACTAGGGTTGACGCAACCATATCTACATATAATTCATGAGTCTTCCTACCAGATTAGGGTTTTCCCAACATTGTTAGTATCCCTTACCAAAGTGCTAACACCCTTCTAACTAGGGTCATAGGTTGGACCCGAACTCAATTTATAAATCAAAGTATGTCAGTTGGATGAACACTCTCACAGTTACAGTTTCAGTCCCAATATTCAGTAAAGAACTCAGATAGTTTTACAGAACCATGTTTATTAGTTATCAATTATTTATCCATTAGAATTTAGTATTTCAGTATCAATGTAAACTATCAGTTGTTATTATACAATTATCAGAAATACGAACTTCATTTTTAGTATAATCTAGACAAATGTTATATGTACAAGTATTGCATATTCAGCATGTTCAGTAGCTGAACCCATGTTGTTATTGTATATCCATGTTGTGATTTCTACATGGGTTCATAATTGTATAATAACAACTGATTTCAACTGATACATGGGTTCTAATATGTACTTTTATTCAATTACTTCATGATGTTCATTAATTCAGTTATCATCCGATGGATATGAACCCATGTACATATTAGACTACCTAACTTAGCATACCAGTATATTCTACGTACTGACGCATACTCCTTCTTTGCACTATGATATCTCATATAATAGGTTTGGACGCTCAGGGTCCTAACTGTACTTAGCAGTTGAGACTATAAGCAGCAGATACAGTGGTTAGTCTTCATAATTCGAGGACAAAGTTTATTTATCTTAGTATTCCAGTTAGATTAGTAGACGGATTTAGTTAGGGACTTGTCCCATCAACTACATATTTAGATAGTTAGAGGCTTCCAAACTGAAACACACAGATATTTAATTTTTCAAATGTTATTATCAGCACCTTTAGTTATTATTTTATTATTGCAATAACCTTATGTAATTTTAAATTTTACTTTCGCATATGATTTTTAGTATTATTTTTATGTGCTCATATCAGGTACCAGTAATGGGTCAGCTTGTGATACGTTTTGGTCATAAGAACGATGTGATGTACATGGTTTAGAATTTGGGCATTACAAAATTTGTATCACAACTTATGGTTCTAAGGTATCCCAGGAAGTCTTAAAGTCGCGTCAAGAAGAGTATTGTGCATGGATGTGTAGCATGCTACACTTATGGACAAAGGGATATGAGATGATCTTAGGAAAATTTTCCCTTCTTTCAGTATTCATGTCATGCGAGTGAGCATGAGATCAAGTTAAATTCTATGTGTAATACAATTTTCCTTTAAATTTAAAGAACATACCTCCCAAAAAGGCTAACGAAAGTAGAACTGGAAACCAGCCAGCACCTCCGCCCATTCTGGTAGATCCCTAGGATAAGCATGTCTCTCACGCAGAATTCATAGCAGCTTTTACCACTCTACATCATTTTGTGGTAGCTCAGAATTAACACCTAACTGTTGTTTAGGCCAACCTAGTGGTCAATACTGTTGTAGCTAGATTTTTGGACTTTAACCGAATAAATCCTCCATCATTTTAAAGGTATAAGTTCAAAGAGGACCAACAAAAGTTCCTTGACATAGTGTAGAAGGTAACAGATAATATGGGGGTAACCGCTAGTGACAATGCTGAGTTAAAAACACATCAGTTGCAGGATATAAGTCATACGTGGTTTAACTAGTGGAAGGAAGATAGGGCCAATGATGCAGGTCCTATAGAATAGGAAGAGACTGTTACTACCTTTCTAGATAGGTTCTTCCCATTGGAGTTTAGAGAAACCAAGGTTTTAGAGTTCATTAAATTGAAGCAGGGAAGCATGACAGTGAAAGAGTATTCTCTTAAGCTTACTTAGTTATCCAGATATGCTCCTCATGTGGTAGCTGATAGCAGGTCTAAGATGAGTATTTTTATGTCTGGTCTGTCTAACAGTGTGGTCAAGCAGTGTAGGACGGCAATGCTAATTAAGGAGATGGATTTGGCTAGATTGATGGTCCTTACTCAATAAATACAGGAACAGAATACTAAGAAGAAAGATATGGATAAAAAAGGGCTAGTACAGGTAGATTTAGGTTCACTAAGCCTAAGTCAGAGGTTTGTAACCGTTCTCAGTTCTGCCAAAAATATCCAGTTTTGGCACCGTTCTCAACCTGAGCGTCAGTGCCTAAGCTTAGAAATAGTAATAAGGATAGGGCGCCAGGCTCTAAATTTCATGGTAGTGTTAGCAGTTCCAGAACAAATCCTCTTTGTCAGAAATATGGCAGAGACCATCAGGGTATATGTAAAGCTGGCAGTGATGTATGTTTTTTGTAAGGTAAACTAGGTCATAGGATCAGAGAGTGTCTTCAGGTGGGTTCGTAGAGTTAGCATAATTTCCCCCCCTACTTAGTCATGTCACCTGTATCAGCAGGGTGCCACTTACAGTACCTATAGTTGGCAACGCCAAAATAGGTTCTATACATTTCATTCCCAATAGGATCAGTAAAGTTCTCCTAATATGGGCACTGGTATGTTATAAGTTTACAATTTACATGTTCATGTTTTTCTAGACCCAGGAGCTTTATTATCCTTTGTAACTCCTTATATAGCTATTGACTTTGGATTCAATACAAAAATCATAGCAGAGCCCCTCTCAGTCTCTACCCCTATGGGTAAGTCTATCATAGCTCAGCGGGTATAGATGAACTATCCGATTATGGTATCTCAGAAAGTAACTTGAGCAGACTTAGTAGAGTTAGAGATGGCTGATTTTGACGTCATTCTCGGCAAGGATTAGGTTCATTCATGCTATGCTTCAGTTGACTACAGAAATAGAGTTGTCTATTTTAAGTTCTCGAATGAACCTATCCTAGAATTAAAGGGTAGTACTTCATCTCTTTGGGGTCAGATTGTTTCATACCTTAGAGCGATAAAAATGATATCAAAGTGGTGTGTCAATCATCTTAACAGAGTTAGAGATTTTAGTTCCAAGACTTCTAATCTTGAGTGAGTTCCAGTAGTATGTGAATTTCCATATGTGTTCCCCAAACATCTTTTGGGAATTCTTATCGAAATGGAAATTGACTTTGAAATAGACCTTATTCCAGATAGTAATCCCATCTTTATTCTGCCATATAAAATGGCTCCAGAAGAACTCAAGAAGCTAAAAGAAAATTTGAGAATCATCAGCTATCCCGACTAGGTGTTCGCTTAGTAGATTCAGCAGAAGGTAGTGTGTGGGTGTAGAGTAGTTCAGAATCATCCCTAATTTCTAAAGTAAAGGAAATGCATGATAGGGATACCAGTCTAGTCTTGTAGAAGGAGTCAGTCAAAAATCAGAAGGTAGAATTTTTCTCCCTAGGAAGAGATGGTGATTTATGTTATCAGAGTCGTCTGTGTGTACCAGGTGTAGATGACTTGAGGCAGTGAAGTCTAGCAGAAGCGCATGGTGTGCGTTACACTATTCATATAGGGGACACAAAGATATATCATAATTTGCAGGAGATATATTGGTGGAGTGGGATGAAAAAAGGCATTGCAGAGTTTGTGGCTAAGTGCTCAATATGTCAGCAAGTTAAGATTAACAATCACAAGCCTAGTGGGTCCATACAGGAGTTCAGTATTCCAACCTAGAAATGGAAATAAGTGAACATGTACTTTGTCATGTGTTCCCCTCCTATTCGTCATCAACATGATTCATTTTGGGTCATTATATATAGGATGACCAAATCAACTTATTTCCTTCCAATTCATACCTCCTATTCAGATGAAGATAATGCCCAACACTATATCAATTAGTTGATCAGATTGCACGGTTGTCCGTTGTCCATTATTTCAGATAGAGGTACCTAATTCACCTCTCATTTTTGGAAAGCATTCAAAAAGGGTCTTGGTAATCGAGTTTATCTCAGTATAGCCTTTCATCTTCAGACAGATGGTCAAGAATAAAGGACCATTTAGACCTTGGAAGATATGCTGCGAGCAAGTGCGATAGACTTTAAAGGTAGTTGGGATGACCACATGCCATTGATTGGGTTCACATATAACAACAACTATAACTCTAGTATTCAGATGGCTCCGTTCGAGGTGCTTTATGGGAAAAGATGTAGATCTCACATTGGTTGTTTTAAAGTGGGTAAGGCTACAGTAGTAAGGCCTGACATGGTATTTGATACCTTAGAGAAGGTCCAGTTGATCAGGAAAAAGATTAAAATAGCTCATAGCAGACAAAAATCGTACGCAGATGTGTGCAGAAAAGATCTCGAGTTCGAGATTGGTGACTATGTGTACTTGAAGATATCTTCGATGAAAGGAGTGAATCATTTTGGCAATAAGGGGAAACTTAGTCCCTGATATATCGGACCTTACCGAATTATCAGTTATTTTGGAAAGGTGGCTTACGAGCTTAAGTTACCTTCAGATTTACCTTCATTTCATCTAGTGTTTCATGTATCCTTGCTAAAAAAATGCGTAGGTGACCCATCAATCGTATTCCCTATTAATATCATAGATATTCAGAACAACCTCTCTCATGAAGAGATCTCAGTCGAAATCCTTGACTATCAGAATCGCAGACTAAGGAACAAAGAAGTTCCTCTAGTCAAAGTTCTTTGGTGGAATCAGTCTATTGAGGGAGCTACTTATGAAGCAGAAGCAGACATGAGAACCAAGTATCCTCATCTATTCTTCGCTAATCCAGAGTCAGCTCAAGGTAATAGTTTCCTTAAATTTATTAAGTTCCATGTTCAGATTTTAGTTACAAACGTGGTATCAGTTCCTATTGCATGTTTAGTTTTACGTTCATGAGCCAGTTCAGTCATGTAGCCATGCATTAGATATGCATGTTAAGTATATAGATTCAGTTTTATCAATAATCTCAGTCATGCATTCATGAATCATGTTCAGCTATATCCATGCATCATATATGCATGTTCAGTATGATAATTCAGATTACCAGTAATATCAGTCGTATAGTCATGTTGCATATGTTCATGTCCAGTAAGTAAGTCAGCCTCTTAGTATTCTCTGTCTTAGTAGTCTCATTCGTATAGATTCATGTAAATCCATGACAAACCATTGACTTGTGAAATGAGAGATGAATTATGATGCTCACTTGTTGTTCAATACTATGTGTATATTCTATGGTCACGAAGTGCTTGATAAAGTGTCTATGTGAACTATTAAGAGAATAAAATCATGTCAAGTTAGCTTATGTGGAAGTTATTCATGCAAGTGCTTGTCAAAATGCCCCAATGTATGAATGATGATCAAATTCATAGTTTACATGTTTCATGTTATGCCATGTCTCTTAATTTATGCTATCCAGTCTTGGGGGTACTTGTACCTGACTTTTTAGCTATTTACTTAGAGCCATGGTTAGTCATAGAATAGTATCAGTCACAACACGATCAGTAGTACTCTTAGTCAATTACAGAATTTAGGAAAAAAAACTTAGTAGAATCGATATTAGTCTAGTCTAATTCAATATCCATTTCAGACCTCAGTAAACTCAGTTCAACTAAATAGTAATCTCAGTAACCATTTAGTCCAGCTGAGTACAGACTAGAATCAGTTCAGTGTCTATTTAGTTGGGAGTAGGATTCAGCACCGAGTTAACCCAGGGGTGGGGGCATTCCTATCAGCAGAGGGTCTGACCCTTAGCAGCAATCCCTGCATTATAGATCTACGTAGAAAGCGTAGGTTGAGGTATCTTCCTGCTAGACATTATGAGGGTTGATACTTCTCATCCGAGTCATCCTACCAGTGAGGGTTGACGTAAGAGCTTCCTATCAGAGAGGGTTAACTCACAGCTTGTCCTTACTCGTAGACTGGTATTGACCCCCTTCCAAATGGATTACAGGTTGGATCCTAAACTAGTTAGCGAAGGGGAACGTCGGTTAGATGACTACCTCCCACGGTATCACTTCCATTCTCAATATCAGAATAGAACTCAGTTTAGCTTTTGATATTTAGGACTCTCAAACATAGTCACTCAGCTCAGTATTGAACTCAGTATGGTTCCAGACTATTCAAAACTGGCAGATATAGTCATTTAGATAATTAGTAATACAGTATTCATAAATTAAGATATCAGTTATCAGTATTCCATTTCAGTACTCAGCAATAACACGACCTCAGTTACAGTCTATGTATTAATGCATGTACCCTTACTTAGTCATACTCATGTTATTTAATTATTATTGTGAAAGGATATCAACCAATACCTTTCATCCTACCTAACTGAGCATACCAGTACCTCCAAAGTACTGAGGCATGTTTTTATTTGCGCAATGATGTCACATGTCATAGGTTTAGATGCACAGGCTCCATAGCACCCTTAGCTGTTTAGATTCTCAGCTTTTTAGAGTAGTGGTGATTCCTCATAGTTTGAGGACATGATTATTATTTAAAGTACTTTAGTTTTATTTTAGTAGATGTAGTTAGTTGGGGGCTTGTCCCATCAACTCCACAGTTCAGATAGTTAGATGCATTTTTTCTGACCAGAGTATTTTTAGATAGTTGTTCAGTTTTGGAATTGTTATACCATTTTTAGTAATATTTATAGTATTGAACCTGATGGCAAGTTTCCGCCTATTTCTACATATTTACAGTATTTATTACTCAGTTATTGCAACAGGTACCAGTCATAGGTTAGCTTGTGGTCCTTCGGGATTATGAGCACCGTGTGGCGTTCAAGGTAGAGACTCGGGGAGTTACAAGCTATGCGGTACTAATTTATTATGAAAGTCATTGAATAGAGTGTGTGATTCAGGATTGACTACAAGCAACTTTGTGATTAAGTAGACTACGGGCAACATTTATCAAGAAAAAGTAACGTTACCCAGATGTATTGAGTATTAGAGTTTAGAGATAGCAACTATGTCTTCCTTCAAGTATCTCCTATGAAGTGTGTAATGAGTTTCTAAAGGAGGGGCATGCTCAACCTTTAATATATTGGATTATTTGAGATTCAAAAAGAACTTGGGGAATGTAGCATCTGAGTTGGCCTTGACTCAACAATTTTTTATATTCACCTATGTTTCATGTATCTATTATTTAGCATTATATTCCAAACAACTTTCATATGCTCAGATTAGATTTAGTTTGTGTCGATGATTGTTTGACCTTTAAGGAGGAGATTATTGCTATTCATGTGAGTATGTTAGACCATTTCTATTTTACGGAAATTCTAGTGGTAAAGATAAAGTGAAGCTATTATTTAATTGAGAATGTTACCTGGTAGACCGATCAAGACATGAAGACCCAATATACTTGTTTGATCCTTATGGTTCTTCTTAACTCTTTCGAGGATTAAAGTCCTTTTTCTAGTGGATGTTGAAATTAGCCACCAGTTTATTTTCCTCTTTTTTATCTATTTTCTATATTTGAATGTTCCTTATAGTTGCCTCAAGTTAGTTATGACTTGTTTGTAATAGTAGATCAATTCCTGGTCACTTCATTTAGTTAATATACAAATTTCAATATTTTAGACCTTTTTTAGAAATTTTACTTCGTCCTAAACTTTTAGTAAATGGCTTAAGTTTAAAATCATGATAGTTTGAATAAATCCACATATGGATTTTGGACTAGGCTGGCATTTGCTATACTCTCTTACCTTACGGACTTATTTTGGGCTATGATTTGTTTATAGTTAAACTAAAGTTTCGGTGTAAGACCCACTTTTTATTTGAACTGCCTCCATTGGGAATTTCATTAATTTCCTTGAGTCTAGAATTCCATTTTCAGTTTTGGGGCATGGTTCATTCACATTCTTTGGGAATTTGGTTGTTTTTAGTCGTTTGTTCAGGACACTTTTGTTCTTTACGTGCATGACCCATTAGTTGCATCCACAATGGTTAAGCATTCTTAACCTTTAAATTCATGTGTAGACCACAACATTTATGAATAATGGTTGGCTTTTTTAGTGTAGGGTTGTTCCTCGTATTTTTGGTGGACCGATACATACGCAGTTGTCTGACTCAATCTCTTACACATTCGCTACAAGGTTCCCGCATTTGCAATGTAGGTACCCCTTGCACTATAAAGGCTTCATCTTCTCAATATTGACTCATTTTCATTAGCATTTTCCTCTATTATTTAATGTTTAGTGTGGAAAATAGTTATGGTATAGTCAATTAAAGATAGGGGACGTTTAGTTATTGCTCCTCAATCAAATTTCCTCTGTTAGTTTATATGTTTTTTACATAAATTCTTATGAAATCTCAAGTTTAGTTCTTGATTTTCCATGACTTTGGGATCTGATTATGCTAAAGATTTGAGCATAGGATCCTTGGCACATCATTGCATGTCTATTTTCTAGATTCACTATCAGGCCCCAAGACTGATTTTTAACATAATCTTCAACACGAAGTAACAATTCACAAAATTTTTATAATTCTTATATTACTGGTTAATAAACTTCTATTTTTGTAGCATAGGAGTAGTCAAAAATGTTTAACAAGTGAAAAGCTTTGGTAGGTATTCATGTGCATGCTGTTCTGACACCTAGGAGGTTACGACTTACCTAATCATAGACTGGTCTCATTTAAGGTATTTGGATGATAATTTGCTAACTTTTTTCTTTTTCTTTTTTTGTAAGGGGGGGGGGGGGGGGTGATGTTGTGGCTTTAATAGACTTTGCATAGATATTTATGACTTTACTAACATATGTTGGGGCTTTATGGTTTAACTATATCATGAATCCTTAGTTTAGGTGGTCAATTCTTTGCTCAGGACAGTCTAGTATGCTTGATCGCCTTTTGGTTTGTTGTCGGATAGATTCTTTAGGTTTTAATTGTTTATTTCATTAGTTAGGGTTCCTCAGGGCCTTGTTATTGTGTATCATTTTGGTAAGGTTGTTCTCCTTGGGATGGTATCCTTCATAGACTACGGGTACCTTGGACTTATTTATACAATGTAGTTCACGTTCTATTGATCATCTACATATTAATTAACCTTATTATGTGTGGTAATGTGACATATTCCATGTTATAACACACTGTTTTAAGCTATAGATGGAATTATTATAGTACTTTAAATTTTTGTATTTCATAAAGAAAAAATGGACTATTTTAGCAGCAGTTTGAGTAAAGGAACTTGATACTTTTGATTATTACTTATTTAGCCTTAGTTAGGGTTTAGGCATGCATTACCATTGAGAATTATTTTTAACCTTAGTTTGAGTCAGTCAAGGTATATGAATATCACAAGTCCTCCATGGGTCATGCCTTAGAAATCTATAGGATTTAGGAGAAGTATAAGGTACTTTTTATTTCATCTGGCATTACTTGACACACTTTCGCCCATATTTATTTTTATGCTTGACTAATACTTAGTTTTACTTTTTGTTTGCATCGACCATGCTTATGGGGGATGTTGTGTACTATTAGTTGTTTAATGTACTTTTTGACCTTTTTCGGGTTTAGTAAGGCTATAGTTAGTTGAATCTTTTATGATATCCTTAATTCTCTAACTTTGATTTGTTACCCTATTTTCGAACTTTCTTTTCTTACCTTTACCATTTATTCTTATTTTCTCATCATCAAATCTTTTTTAGCTTAGTAGACCAATGATGCCTACCTAGTACTATGTGTTTTGATACTCAAACTACACTACAGAATACTTTTTCCTAGGACTTATTATATATTATTACCATTCACCTCATCCTCATGTGGAGTTTCTGATAGAAGATATAGGGTGAGATTTTAGCCATTTGTGTTGATCTATCTCATTTTATTTTAGACTAGTCTTACTTTGTACTTTCAGAGACTGTTCTATATATTTTATACCTATCTATTACTTGTTACGTTATAACGGCTCTTATATTGACAAATACAAAATTCTGGGATATCTAGTTAGGTACTTTGTTCTGTCCCTCCTTATATATATGTATGAAGTCTATTTCTTGTTTTAGTCACTTTATTATTTATTTTTTCCCATTGTTATCCTCTTTTACTTATTAGCCCCTTGATTGATTCTCCAAGTTATTGGTTTTGCTTACTTATCGGCGCATTATGATGGGTGGCATCATATCCTACGCTCTTAGTTCATGAATATAATTCATTTTATATTTCTTTCTACTTATTAGAAACCATAAAAGTAACTTTACAAACTTGATTTTCCCATGTAATTAATGCTAAATTTGTTGATAAACAACTTGTATTCTAGTTTTTAGTGATTTAATGAGATGTACTATGGTTGATTCTTTATTAAATATGGTTCTAGGGTGAATTATAATGACAATATTTGATGAAACTAATATTGAAGTTAAATACAGACCAAGTGATAAAGAAAAAGTTTGAAACAATGTTTTATGATGAATACGCCAAAACTCTAACAGTGAGGTAACTCTGAACCTCACTTGAGCTTAGAATTTGCTACACAACCATTAAATTAAGCATACCATGATAATAATTCAATATAGCAACACTTACCAAAGCTAAATTACTTTGGAAGGTGGTTTTATGAATAAAAGTAATTTTCTTAAAAAAATTCTTCACTTGTTTTAGTTGCATTAGTTTCTATTCTTGCTTTAGATAGTTTTTATGATTTGACTTGGGTACATAACTTTTATTTTACTTTGTGTAGTATCGTTTATTAAAGTAAAAAAAGAGTTACTACCTAAGAGTAAACGGCTACAACTAGTATCAAAAGAAAGACTAAAGGCCAGGTAAACAAAGTGAGGCACAAATCAGAGATCCAAAAATATCACATGAACATAAATGTGATTCAACATCAAGGAAGACATTGGAATATGTATTTTTAAGAATCTCTATTGGCTATTACCCAAAGAAATTTTTGATATCACTCCTATTCCTATTAATTTTCTCTACTTTACAACAAAATTTATGAAAATACGATGGAGAACCATAACAAATGCTCAAGGAGTTGCAAATATGAATATTGTGAAAGCGTTTTATCCCAATTGGGAGCCAAAAGTTAGTACGGACGAGAGAGATCACATGAACGTAAAGTGAGAGGAGTGATAGTAATATGTTCCTACTACACAATCAACGAGTAATTAAAATTAAAGTAATTCTGTTATGAGAAATTTAAATTGTTTAACAAGATGCCCTACTACAAGGTGATTTATGAAAAATCTAGTGGGCTTTGGAAGCATGATTTTCGTGTTTGTTATAAAACCTATCGCAGATTTAAATTGACTTAGTCAATGATATTGAATTTATTTTTCTATGATTTAACCACACAAACTTTGAATCACTCAAACATCTCAAAATACAAAGTTTGCCATATCTATGCATTTCTTTGCTAATAGAATATCACGTATATGATTATGATTTGATAGATGGCTAGAATAAAAAATGTAAGGCGGGGTAGGGTGTTTTACCCAAGTATGTTGACCACAATTCTTAGGAAGTTGGGGTTTCAAGAACAAAAATTATTAATAGAGAGGTAGAGCAACTGGAGAAGCTTTTTTATGTAACAGCCATAAGAGAAATGATGTACGCGTTGGGATAACAATCGATGAGAGATGGGCATAAATAGTGGAATGCATAAAATTCCTTGATAAGTCTTTGAAGGGAAGAATAAAGAACAATGAAGCTAGCCGAGATGAGGTCGAGGCAACGAAGCAACTCATACTTGCTATACATGTCTTCCTATGACTATAGACACCACTCGTGCGCCAAGAAATTCCACTGAAGAGAACATGGAGTAATCACAAATTCAGGGATGTTTTGGCTTTAATTCTATTTATTACATAAGGACACCACAATGTTTTGAGTGGGGTGGTGGTACTTGTGATGATTTGATAGCTTATTGTGATAATCTTCTTTTACAATCTCGCTACTCATATTATTAGTGGATATTGTTATTATTAGTTGGATATGTTTTGCATATAATTAATTTTAGTTTTTTTTTTTGTGGTTATGGGATTGTTTGTCATTGTGTTAGATGTAGTCTTTTATATTTTAGGTGTTACTTTAAAAGGAAAGAAAAAATGCAACAAGAGTTTCATTTTAGTTTTTTCATTGAGATTCATGTTTTAGTCTTTTAGTTGCACACGTTTTCCATCTTTCGGATTTTCATCCCAAAAGGATGGCCATTGAGTCGAGGTATTTTTAATTTTGTTTTGTTTATTTTATGTTTAGTATATTTTTTTTGTTTTTAAGAAGTAACTTTTTATCTTTAGATTTATTCAAGAGGTAGAGGATTTCTTCTAAGCTAAACCGTCAATTTAGGATGTCACGTATTGTAACGACCCGAAATCACCTCCCGGGAAGTCACACGGTACTTGAGGCTACAAGTAGACCCAAGCTAACCCTTTGAGCCTGTTTCTACTTATAATACATATTTCAAAATTTAAGCAATCAAACACTAGCATAGTCATATCAAATGGAAGGAAATACGGGGAAAATACTCTGTCCAAACAACCACAATACTGGGAACCCCAACACAACCATAATCTGATAACTAGTCTGACAAAGCCTCTACTAATCCATGAACTAGAGAGCCATTGGGACAGGTCCCCAACTGACTTGAAATGAACTAAAAGTAATAACATAATTCCTCAAATGCTGAAATTTCTGAAGATAGGTCCTCAAACCATGAGGACTTACCACAGTAGGAATGTAGACAGAGGTACTCGAAAATCACTAACAAGGCTGGGACTGAGCACCTGAACCTACATTATAAGACAATGTAGCACATAGACGTATATGTGGATCAACACTTGAGAATGTACTGAGTATATGGGGGTGCATGCATTTGTATAAAACAACATCATTACTCTTTAATCAAATCATGCATGCAATAATTAATGACCCACATGGCTTGAATAGGTATACAAATATAAAGCTTAGGAATCATGTAGAATGGGACATGTAACACAAATCTCGTGAGTCATTATACCTTAGCTTTGAAATCTGTACTCTTCTCTTACTCTCATTAATCAAGGCTAAAGGAAAATTTAAACAATACTTTCAACTCATGTAGAGTAGAACTTCTTTGATGCTCAATAGCTTAGAACTCTTTTGAACTCAAAATACTTGGAACTCGGTCTCATATAACTTGAATAGAGAAAACTACTTTCTTTTATGGGAAATATTCAAAGTAATTCATTAATTTTAGAAAATATCTCATCTCAAAGATTTAGGGAAAATACTTATATCAAGGGAGGTTCTCTTAACCGAAATAAACAATGCGAGCTACATGGAGTCCAATGTTTTGTCCTCCTAAGTAAGAGACCCCATGTTGGGGAGGAGTGTCATACTCTTGCCAGGGAGTATAACCTTAATTCAGTGATCGCTTATCTCGACCTCGGGCTCAATATCTCGGCCTTAGCTCTAAAATCTCAAACCTACGGTGGCACATAGTTCTGGGGTAAGAAACCGTAGTAACTTACCCAACTCGATGCTAAATACTACTCCCTTTAGTTTATCTTACTAATCTCATGGAAATCCACTTTAAAATAATCTCATGGTTAATAAAGAACCCAACAATCAAATATGTAATCTCATGTAGTGAAGTCGATTTCAAAACTCAATGACTATTAGGTCAAAACATTTCTCAATAATCTCAGAATACTCAAACCATGGGTGCTTATAGCATAAGAGTTCATAAAATTGAAAGTCTCAAGTAGGGCTTAATGACACATCATTCAGTCTCAAGTTAAAACTCATCAAATGCATATTAGATAGCATATAGATTCATAAATCATATAGAAATCTGGGATTTACATCAATTTATCTCAAAATCTCAACATACTCATATACTTCAATATCTCAAACATTTCAACTATTAAGTTCTCAAGGATTAAAATCATGTGGTATAGACCCAGCTGCAATTTCTCAAGAAAATATGTAAAAATTATTTCATTAGACACTCAATTAATGGAAAACATCAGAAGCTTGCAACCAATAACAATGGGTGAAAAAAACCCCAATTCAATTTCATGTAAAATCTCATAAATTGCGGAAAATTGTTGTTTAAATAAGTTTTTGGGCACAAGGGTTAAAGGATTATCCTTATTCAAAACCCCACATACCTTAGATTATGAAATTGGATAAACAAGATTGCTCTAAACTCTTCTTATCATTCTTGAGAGAAGATTCTTGCAACCCTTGAACTTGAGGAACTCAAATCTCAACTCAATTTATAGAATTTATGATGAATTCTTGGATTACTTGGAGAAGGATTTTTTATTTGATCTTGAGAGGGAAACCCTAGCTTTCTTATGTTAGAGATGAGTAATGAAGTTATATGCTTCATCTAGAATATATCTGAGGGTTTAAAAGGGTTAAAAAAAATGAAAAGCTCTTTTTTAAAATAAGTTAAAAATACTGCAAGGGACATGCAACGGCGGGGTGCGACGATCCGTCGGTCCTGACAGTCGGACATCGTCCAGAAAGTGAGTTTCTGTCTCGACTATGATGGTGTGGTGCGATGATCCGCCGGAGTCCCGATGGTCCATCGGACCTCATCCTCGTATCTCGACAGTGAACTCATCCTCTGCCTTCCTGCGATGGCGGAGTGCGATGGCCAGTGGATCGATTCTCTGCCTCCCTACGACGATGTGGTGCGATGGCCCGTTGCCCATTCGACGGTCCGTCGGATCCCTTCATCGCACCAAGGCAGTATCACTATTTTCTGGAAAAGGCCATATCATTCTACTCCGATATCAGATTTTGACAAAAAGGGTATGGTTTGAAAGATAACCCAATCACCTACCTCAAACTTGAGATATCTTTTCCTCACATCAGCATAAGACTTTTAAAGGCTCTGGGCGGTCATCAACCTCTCTCTAATCAACTTAACTTTCTCCATAGCTTCAAACACTGCATTAGGCCCAATCACGGCAGCTTCACCCACTTCAAACCAACCTATGGGTTATCTACACCTCCTACAATCAAGAGCACACACCCTTAACATATCTTCTAGAGTTTGAATGGTCCTCTTATCCTAACAATCTGTCTGTGGATGAAAAGTGGAACTCAAAAGGACTTGTGTACCAAGACCCTGCTGAAATGCCTTCAAAAATGGAGAAGTAAATTGAGTGCCCCTATCCAAAATGATAGACGAGGGAACTCCATACATCCTGACCAACTCTCGAATATACCGTCTAGCATAATCCTCAGCTGTATAAGATGTATTCATGGGCAAGAAATGTGCAAACTTAGTCATCCTTTCTACAACAACCCAAATCGAATCATGATGATGATGCGAAAGAGGCAACCCAGTCACGAAGTCCATATTCACCACCTCCCACTTCCAAGTGGATATGCCAAACTCTTGCATCACACCACTAGTTCTTTGGTGCTCTACCTTAACCTGTTGGCACTTTGCACACTTTTCTATGAACTCGGCTATATCCTTATTCATACCATTCCACCAATAGATTTCCCGCAGGTTGCGGTACATCTTGGTAGTGCCGGGATGAATAGAATACCGCACACCATGCACTTCAGCCATAATCCTCTGCCTCAGATCATCAACATACGGAACACACAACCTACCTTGCAATCTCAACATGCCATCTCCCCTTTGGGAGAAAATCTCTACCTTTTGGTCCTTAACTAACTCATTCAGTCTGACCAAACCAGGATCCCTATCTTGCTTCCCTTTCACTTTCGAAACTAAAAAGGATTCTGAACTACTCTTCTCCAAAGTACTCCCCTCAGCTGAATAAAGCAACCTAACACCCAACCTATCCATACAATGCACATCCTGAACTAAACTTTTCATACCTTCCTCTACATGAGCAACACTACCCATAGACAATCTGTTAAGGGCATCTTCCACTATATTGGCCTTGCTCGGGTGAAACAAAACACTTATATCATAGTCTTTCAATAGCTCTAACCACTTCATGTGCCTAAGATTTAAATCCCTCTAAGTAAACACATACTACAGGCTCTTATGATCAGTAAAGACATCAACATGGACACCATAAAGATAGTGTCTCAAAATTTTCATAGCAAAGACTACAACATCTAACTCAAGGTCATGGGTTGTGTAGTTATTTTCATGCGGCTTCAACTGTCTAGAGTCATAGGCTATAACTTTACCTCTTTGCATCAACACATAACCCAAACTAACTCTAGAGGAAGCAGAATACACCACAAAACCTTTGGTACCTTCAGGAAAAGTCAACACAGGGGTTGAAGTAAGTCAAGTCTTCAACTCCTGAAATCTCTTCTCACAGAAATCTGACCACTAGAACTTAAATTTCTTTTAGTTCAATTGGGTCATGGGGGATGCAATAGAAGAGAAACCTTCAACAAAATGGTGGTAGTATCCAGATAGACCCAAGAAACTTCTAATGACCGACAGGGAGATAGGTCTAGACATATTTCTCAGAGCTTCTGTCTTTTGGGGATCTAGTCTAATACCTTCGGATGAAATGATATGACCCATAAAGTCTACAACCCTTAGCCAAAATTCACACTTACTGAATTTGGCGATCAACTGGTGGTCTCTAAGAGTTTGCAAGACAATTCTAAGGTGGTTTGCATGGTCGCTCTCTCTACGGGAGTACACAAGGATGTCATCAATGAAAACAATGACAAAGATATCGAGATATTGCTTGAACACTTGATTCATAAGATCCATGAAGGAGGATGGGGCATTGGTTAGCCCAAAAGACATGAATAGAAGCTCAAAGTGACCATAGCGGGTTTGGAAGGCTATCTTGAGAATATCACATTCCCTCACTTTAAGTTGATAATAGCCGAATCTAAGGTCTATCTTGGAGAAATAACTTACACCTTGAAACTGATCAAAATTTTTATCAATTCTCAAAAGAGGATACTTATTTTTTACTGTGACCTTGTTAAGATGACGATAGTCAATGCACATACGCAAAGAAGCATCTTTCTTTCACACGAACAAAACAGGTGTGCCCCAAGGAGAAATATTGGGCCTTATGAAACATTTGTATAAAAGATCTTTGAGTTGATATTTCAACTCCTTAAGCTCTGCAGGTGCCATACAGTATGGAGGAATAGAAATAGGTCAAGTATCAGGAAGAAGGTCAATCCCGAATTCGATCTTCCTATCGGGATGTACCCCTGGGAAATCTTCCAAAAAAATATCTTGAAACTTATTAACAATATGGACTAACTGAATAGTTGGAGCCTCGAACTTAATGTATTTAACTCTAACTAGGTGATAGATGCAACCTTTTGATATTAGCTTTCTGGCTTTGAGATAGGAGATAAAATGACCTTAGGAGATACCAAGATCCGAACCACTACCTCTCAAAAGTTGTTTTATCAGGGAACTGAAACTTGACCACACGAGTACGATAGTCTATAGATGTATAACAAGAATGAAGGCAATATATACCCATAATAAGGTAAAAATCTACCATGTCTAACTCTATAAAATCCGCAAGTATGACTCTATGAAGAACAGTAACATGACAATCTCTACAGAATTGTTTAGCAACAACTGACTCCCTTACTGGTTTAGAAACTAAGAAGGGCTCAAAAATCTTTTTGGGATTCATTTTGAAATTCACGACTACAAGTGGTGTCACATAAGAGAGACTTAACCCGGGGTCCAATAACATATAGATACCAAATCAAAAGATACAAAGCAGTGGTAAGGCATAGAATCTATTCTGGCGCTGACCGCCAGCAGTGCTATATGAAGTTCCCTGAGCAGGGGTAGGATGGGGTACAAGAGCTGGTGCACTAGTAGTCTGTACCTGAGGTCGGGAATATCTGTTCCCCTGTCTAGCATGAGGATAATCTATAAGTCTATGGCCCTTCTTGACACAACCAAAAAAAAACCTTATATCTGTGAAACACTCACCGGGATGATTCGTACCACACTTAACACAAGGTGGATAATGCGGCCTGTTACCAACATTGTTCTGCGATCTAGACATAAAAGACAGACCCTTTTTCTCCTGCTTGCCTATATGCATGGGAGCACTAGCTGCTGAAGGTGCTGGCATAGATGGATGTCTCTAAAAATAAGGGTGGTTCCCTCCATAGAACCTAGGCTGACTATACTCATGCTGGTCAAATCTAGCCCTTTTGTTACCCCTCACTCTATCTCTCTCTAATCTTATCCGCCTCTATCTACTGGTTATGCGTCATCAACCTAGCCAAATCCATATATCTATGCAGCATCACAGTCCAACACTCCTTCAGTATCAACCCCAAAACACCGATCACGAACTTTCTCATACTAGACCGGGTGTAAAAAATCAAATTAAGAGCGTACTTGGCCAACTGATTGAACTTTAAGTAGTACGCTTTAACAGTCACAGAGCCCTTCCTCAAGTTCATAAACTCCTCAATCTTTGTCTCCCTCATCTCAAGAAGAAAGAACTTGTCCAAGAATGCATCTTGGAACATCTTCCCAGTCATAGAAGAGACATTCTCACCTTTACCCTTCCCCCACGATACAACCCAGTCATATGCAATGTCCTTTAGCCTGTAGGATGCCAACTTAAAACTTTTTTCCTCAAAAATATGCATCACCTGTGTTATCTTTCTCACCTCTTCAAGGTACAACTGTGGGTCCTCATCTACCTTAGACCCATAAAACTCAGGCGGATTTATCCACATAAAATCACGAATCCTAGTCGCGGCTATATCACCTCCCTGCTGATTAGAATCTTTGGCCTGGTTATTGTCCTTAATATTAGCGATGACCGCTTGGGCTAACGTCTGAAAGGCCGCCCGAAACTCAGCATGAGACACCGTCTTATTCAAGGGATCAACAGGTGGAGGTTGATCATTATCGTTTCCACGGGCGTTTACTCTTTGAAGAGGAATTTTCTTAAATAGAAGAGCATTAATTTTTAGATGAGAGGGACAACTGTAGGCACGATAGAATCTGAAAGAAAGAAATAACTTTTCCCTAAAACATCTCATAGCCTCTTACTCATAGATGTGGTGCGCTACACACCGATGATCTAGACTCTACTCAACATATCTTGTTAGACTGCTTAGAAACCTTAGGCTCTGATACCAAGTTTGTAAAGACCCAAAATCACCTCCCGAGATGTCACACGGTGCTTGAGACTACAAGTGTCCCCAAAATAACCCTTTGATCGTGTTTGTACTTATAATACTCATTTTAAGATTTAAATAATGAAACACTGGCATAGTCATATCAAATGGAAGAAAATACAGGGAAAATACTCGGTCCAAATAACCACAATACTGGGAACTTCAATACAACCACAATCTGATAACTAGTCTGACAAAGCCTCTACTAATCCATATACTAGAAAGTCGTTGGGACAGGTCCCCAACTAACTCGAAATGAACCGAAAGTAATAACATAATCTCTTAAATATTGAAATATCTGAAGATAGGTCCTCGAACCCTGAGGACTCAACACTGCAGAAATGTAGACAGAGGTACTCGGAAATCACTACGAAGCTGGGAATGAGCACCTAAACCTATATTTTAAGACAATGTAGCACATAAATGTATATGTGGATCAGCACTTGGGAATGCACTGAGTATATGGGGGTGCATGTATTTATATATAAAATATCATTATTCTTTAATCAAATCGTTCATGGAATAATTAATGACTCGCAAGTCTTGAATAGGTATAAAAATGTAAAGCTTTGGAATCATGTAGAATGGAACATGTAACACAATTCTCGTGAGTCATTATACTTTTGCTTTGAAATCTATACTCTTCTCTTATTCTACTTACTCAAGGATAAAGGAAACTTTAACCAATACTTTCAACTCATCCATATGTCTCATGGAGAGTAGAACTTCTTTGATGCTCAATATCTTAGAACTCTTTTGAAATCAAAACACTTGGAACTCGGTCTCACATAACTTTAATAGAGAACACTATTTTCTTCTTTGGGAAATATTCAAAGTAATTCATTCATTCTAGAAAATATCTCATCTCAAAGCTTTAGGGAAAATACTTATATAAAGGGAGGTTCTCTTAACCGACATAAACTATGCGAGTTATATGGAGTCCAATTTTTTGTCCTCCTAAGAAAGAGACCCCACGTTGGGGTGGAGCGTCATACTCTTTCCAGGGAGTATAATATCATTTCAGTGATCACTTATCTTGGCCTCGAGCCCAATATCTCCGACTTAGACCCATAATCTCAAACCAACGGTGGTACATAGTTCTGGGGTAAAAACCGTAGTAACTTACCCAACTTGATGCTAAATACCTCTCCCTTTAGTTTATCACGCTCATCTCATGGAAATTAACTTTAAAATAATCTCATGGTTCATAAAGAACCCAACAATCAAAGTTGTAATATCATGTAGTGATGTGGGTTTCAAAACTCAATGACCACTAGGTCAAAACATTTCTCAATAATCTCAGAATACTCAAACCATAGGTGCTTATAGCAAATGATTTCATAAAATTGCAAGTCTCAAGTAGGGGTTAATGACCCATCATTCAATCTCTAGTTAAAACTCATCAAATGCATATTAGATAGCATATAGATTCATAAATCATATAGAAATCTGGTATTTACATAAATTTATATCAAAATCTCAACGTACTCGTATACTTCAATATCACAAATATTTTAACTTTTAACTTCTGAAGCATTAAAATCATGGGGTAAAAACCCAGCTGCAATTTCTCAAGAAAACATGTAAAATTATGCCATTAGACTCTCAATTCATGGAAATATCAAAAGCTTGCAACCAATAACAATGGGTGAAAAAAACCCCAATTCAATTTCATGTACAATCTCATAAATTGTAGTTTAAATAAGCTTTTGGGCACAAGGGTGAAAGGATTACCCTTATTAAAAAACCCCACATACCATAGATTATGAAATTTCATGAATAATCTTGCTCTAAACTCTTTTTCTCACTCTTGAGAGAGGATTCTTGCAACCCTTGAACTTGGGGAACTCAAATATCAACTCAATTTGTAGAATTTATGGTTAGTTCTTGGATTACTTGGAGAAGGGTTTTTTGTTTGATCTTGAGAGGATAACCCTAGTTTTCTTATGTTAGAGATGAGTAATGAATCCAGCTACTTAGTCTAGAATATATTTGAGGGTTTAAAAGGGTGGAAAATACAAAAAATCCCTTTTTAAAATGAGTTAAAAATACTGTGTGAGATACGACGGCGGGGTGCGACAGTCTGCCGGAGTCCTGACGGTCCGTCGGTCCTTACCTTCGGACATCATCTAGAAAGTGAGTTTCTTTATCGACTGCAATGGTGGGGTATGAAGGTTCATCAGAGTCCCGGTGGTCCATCGGAACTCATCATCGTATCTCGCCAGTGAACTCATTTTCTGCCTCCCTACGACAGTGGAGTGCGATGGTCCGTCGGAGGTGCGACAGCCGTCAGCTCTCTCTGTCGCACCGGACTATTAAATATATTCTCTGCCTCCCTACGACGGTGGGTGTGATGTCCTATCGCCCGTACGACGATCCGTCGGATCCCTCAGTCGCACCAGGGCAACTTCACTATTTTTTGGAAAAGGTCATATCTTTCTACTCTGACATTAGATTTTGACAAAAAAGGTATCATTGGAAATATAACCCAATTTCTCACACTATAGGAAGTTAATTTTAGGAAAATTAAACCATAATCAATCACAAATCACTTGGGAAGTCTCTTTTCAATCTCTTAGGGCCGGAATTACCCTTCACCCGACACGCCTTAAGGCTCAAACTATGAGAGAATTTTTTTGGGGTCTTACACATATATCAATACAATTTATGGTTGTTTGAAATTTATAACCTTAAGATAATATAAAAGATACATATTTTTAATTGTGAGTTCCGGGAATTTTATTGTCTAGTAGTCTACTTGATTGTGTATTGGTGTTGGATATTTCCATGTGTGACGTAAGAACCTAGTTGAATTCCTTGTGTTTAGTTGTCATCTGAAACTCGTCCTGTACATTTAGTGAGGCAAAATAAAGTTGTTCATGTTCAGGAATTCGTAGAGGCATTTGCTTGACTGCTGATATTTTTATTCCATCTTTTATCTCTAGCCCTGTACATTACAAATTATATTCTCTTTTAAGTCTTTAGCCATACTTATTTCATAGCATCATATGATGCCTAATCTATTTTATTATTAGACCATGAGTATTTTATATAAAAAGCTCTAAAAAGGCACTTGATCTAGTGTTAAGCACTTGAACAAAGATAAGAATAGAATTGAGAGAAGTGATGAAATTTTGATACTTGATAATAAAAGAAGGATGAATTATTTTGACCTAAAAGAATAGCATGATTATAAAGGAAAAATAAAAAATACAAAAAGACAATCATTTTTTTATGATTCTCTAGGTTATTTCCTCTATTTCAATAATTTTTTAGGGTTTTTATCCTTCCTTCAACAACTACAGGTCTTTTGTAACTTATTGGAACTGTTGCTTATGTGATTGTACTTTTCATTTGGGTTTATAGTTCTTTCCCTGTTTTGGTACTTTTGTAGATAAGGAATTGGGCACAGACAAAAACTCATAGAAAAAACCTCTGATGAAATTTCCGAAAGTACTTTCAGCTCCCTAACATTGATTTTACGCTATAGGACCTTTGGTTTAGGTCTTGAGACTTCTTGACTCATTTTAAGCTATTGGGTGGAAAATTTTAAAAATTGAACTACAGGTTTGGGCCCAACATTTATTAGAAATAATTTCAGATGAAAGCTTTAATGGTTCCATTGAGTCCAGAATGTCAAATTTGGTGGCGAAGTATATTTTATTTGCCTAAACATGCTTCCATACTAATAAACCCGATTGGAGATCATTTTAAAAATATAAAATTTGATGTCTCGGATTGTTGTTAAAACCGATAAAAGCGATCATTTGATCACATATGCAGTCAGAACTTTAATAACACTGGGTTTATTTAACAGACATGGCCATTTAGCCAAGATCCTTATAAGCAATCAACTTCTTCTTTAGCAGTTCTTTCTTTAGCGGTCTAGGAAGTTCTTTAGGGATACTCATGGCTTCATGCAAGTCAACATTAATTGTTGAGGAGCCACTTTAGAAGCATTTACCGATATGATTAGGTGACCACTTAAGCGTCAATCCCCTTGTTTACTAAAAAATGCAATTTATTTTCTCGGCTATTTTTTTGTTATTTTGTGATCATGAAGAGAGGAGATAGTGGGGAATTCTCCACTGAAGCTAAGGTAAGCTAGCCTATAACTCCTTGTTCATATTCCATTATTTTTGTCATCAATTTTAATCCATATAATTCTAAATTCTTAGAAATTAGGTCTTAAAACACTCAGACCTTAGAGGCTAATTTAGGATTTTTTTTATGCACCATTTGAGATAAATTTTTTGCCTACCATTCCTTATATTTTGAGGGAGATTATGGCGGATTCTATTTTTAATTTCATTTGTGAACCCCGTAGGCCCATTCTTCACTCGAATTCTGGCCCAACCTATTATACAGTCATATGGGTCTTGTTTTATTCATAATGATGTGTAGATTTCTAATTTTATAGTGGATCCATATTTTAGGATCATGGAGTAAGCTAGACAATTTGTGGATGGTTCTAGGTTTTGCAATCTAGCACAAGGTAGGATTTAGACTACTCTTCTTTATGTGATAGTGTATGATATGTATTGCATGTTATGTAAGGATATTTATTTATTATTTTTAATAGAATACCATGACTTAGCTAATTTAGGAGTTTAGGTTGAGAAAGGTTAATCACCCTTTAAGATGAAATACTTGTTATTTCTATACAATATTATCACCCTTGGTTAATAGCATGTTGATAATTTTTATGATAAAGTCCCTTTAATAAGGTTTATTCCTTATCTTTGATGATTAGATCATAGTTTACCAATTTTCTTTATTGATATTATGATTATTATATAATTTTAGGCCTGAGGCCATGGTTATTATACTAGGTGAACTACAGGTGAGTATTATATCATTATAAAAGACATGGCTTTGGTCAAAGTATGTTTAGCTACTTTTTATTATGATTCTCGGATACTGATGATGGCATGCACAAGTTTCGGTTAATTCATGTTCAGTTACTAGTACGATTCAGGCTAAATAATGACTTTACTACTATTTTCTTAAAAGAGGATTGATTCCCCACAAACTTGTAGAAAAATGTTTTATAAATTGAATCATACCACCTTAATGGATATTTTATGAGTATGTGGAACTAAAATTTATATTTTGAAAATTAGACCATGATTGATTTTGATCAATGGTTTATGAATCCTCTTACCGCTACTATTTACAACAACCCTTTACGCTCTCTGAAATTAATTTAGTCCCGGAGTTGATCTCAGGCAAGGTATTTCCAGAATTACACTATTATATCCATCGTTTGAGTCAGTGAATTATTATACATACCTATCTTAGGTACTAAATAGCGTCAACTAATGATTATAAGTAATTAAAATCCTAGACTAGGACTAGGTCAGTGTATACAAATTTTCCTAAATCTCACATGGGCCATCTATGAGTTTTCATACCATATATGAGAAGTCACTTTAGGTCATCTCTTTGTGAAATGACGAGATGGATGATGTGTATACAATACATACATTATGGAACTTGATTAGTTATGGTATTAAGGATTTAGATACCATTCATTTATGTATGTGCATTGTTTGTCACCTGTGTGTTATTTTGTACTTATATCTATTAGCCCTATGGGGGCTGCATAGGTATAGTATATGATTACCATGTGCGGAGTGTTCATTGTATATTTTAGGTTTATAGGGACTCATCTAGGTATTATTTGTTCAGACTAACTAGTTACGATATTGTTGTTCATGAGGATAGTTCGTGGGAGGATGATTATGGACTGGTACTGAGCTTGGAGGTATTTTTCTAATTCATTCTACTTTTGGGTAAAATATATTAATCTTAATTATCGCATGGAGATAAATTATGATTAGGGACCCTAATTACCCCCATACTAGTTTCCTAATTGATTATCTTACCTTGAGTTGCTAAGTTGGTCACCTTAGTCACTAGATTGAAGAATTTTTAAATATATACTATATTATTGTATATCCCTCAATTCCTTGCCAATTCATGTCGTAAACATAATCTTTGTCTTTTACTCTACTATCAATCTGTAACGCCCCGATTCCCGAGAACCAGAACGCCACACGGTGCTTATGATCCCGAAGGACCACAAGCTAACCCTTTTTCTGATATCTGTACCTATTCACAGCATAATATAATAAAATATATGCGAAAACTGGCTAACACTTGCGATAAGATTCAAACATCTAGAAATATACAATACCTTAAGCCACACACTAATACATTTGTCTGAAAAGCCTCTACACTGTCTGAACTGTGGATTTGAAGGGACAATTCCCCAACTAACTCCGTCTATTAAGATCAAATACTGTAATAACAACATCCTCGGATGATGAGGACTCACTTCTGCACCCACTGCTGCCATACAAGTGACTTCTAACATGCTCCATGTTTCACTCCTCTGAACCTATGGTGCCCCAAAATAAAAGAACACCATAGCGCGAATGCGTCCGTACTAAGATGTACTGAGTATGCAAGCAGGGAAGGCTAAATGTAAGGGCTTATGCATAAGTATTTAATCAACTGAATAATCATGAGAATAACGAACGAGTACACATATATGAATGCACAGTTCTCAACCACTATAACAATTATAACGACTCCAGATACCACAGCTCGGATACCACTTTACTGTCCTCGGAACTCACTATTGTACTAGGGTACTGCATTACTGAATCACAGGATACCAACACTGATCAATCGAATACACTCACACCCCTGACTCCTGAAGATTTATACTGACATAGAAACCGTGGAAAGTAGTTACATAACTCACCATGACTCCTCATAAGCGACTGAGTATGTGGGGGTGCACGCAATAATTTGAATAATATCTTTGATTTCGTAAAACATCCGTACGGAAAATGAAGACTCACATGGCTTGAATTTCATTATCCATACTTCTCATAATATTATACAGAGGAAAACATAAGTAAAATCTCATAAATATTCATAAAATCATCAATATTCATCATAAATTCTCATGACTCATCATAGACAACCAAACTCACCAAGTCAAGACTCGAAGCGACTCGATAGTTCAAGAAACATACTTTTATGGACAGGGGAGTTTCCTATAACCGATAACCCCACATGAGCCGCGTGGAATAACAACGTTTTCTCTCCTAGGGAGAGCACTACCATTGGCGGGAGTGTTGTACTCTTGCCAGGGAGTAAAACCTTAAATCTTTCATAATCACAATTCGGCTTTCTGGCCAAAAATATCATCATCAACAACCCTACGGTGGCAGATAGGTTTGGGGAAATACCAAATTTCCCTCTCGGTGCTAAGTAATACTCCCCGACTAGCTCAGAACGCGTTAGGAAATCCACCACAACATCACAAGGGTCTATCATAAAGACCAAATCAAATCTCTTTCTCATTTATCAAATCATATCAATTTGTGGATTCCTAACTCAACACATTCTAGCTCAAAACATTTTAATTTTCCTCAAAATCAACATGGTATCAATAACAAAGCATTTTGTCTCTGCGATCTTAAAATCAATATAAATCATCCCGACTCTGCGGATGCAAATCAATATTCTCAAATGATCATCTTTTATTTCAATATTCAAATCATGACAATAGCTTTTGAAAAGCACTTAAGATCTTCAAATCATAGTAAGATTTTGTATGTCGTAATGTAACTCAAATCATGGCTCTTATATCAAGAATTCTCAAAAAAATAATTTCATAGTAGTGGTATGCCATTTATGGCATAAAATCTCAATTCAAGAAAACAAGATAATAAGGTTATTATGTATACCAATATTGGACGATTCAAAGTTCGATAAATCATATCTTGAAAACACTTGAAATATCAACTCATGGTAGAAATATGAAATTCACCATATCAAATCATAACTTGGGAATAATAAAGTAATCACGTACATCAAAGCTTAAACAATTTATATTTTTCATAACCTGATAATTTGTCATTAAAACATCTTGGGTATTTACCCACTTTACAAACTCATGAAATTCCAATGATAAAATAAATTCTTTGGGCACAAGAATGAAAAGATATTCTTGTTCAAAACCCCACATACTAAGTTCTCACGGAATTCATTTTAAGTTCTCAAATCATCAGAAATTCATCGATCGTAACACGACTAAGATTATCGCAGAACTGACTCAGCTCTAGACCAGCATACTATTTCGGGCAAACGTACCCCCAACAATCAATAACATAAGTAATACGTAGTATACAACAACGCATACTCACATGCCCACAGGCCATCATGCACCATGCATTCATTAACACCTCACACCAATGATTTGAAGATCATATTCATATACAAGTATTGGGATCTCATGCCATTACATCGTAGATCATTCAACAAGGATGCATATGGTTACGGAAGAATACAACATAACATAGTTCATCCAATCGGGATACACACAAATAACATACATTCAACACATCATGATTCACTTCTCAAGGTTCTTTTCTTTAAGATCTTGATATATGAAATTCGACCCATAATTAGACATTTCACACTTAGCGTGGCCTAATGGACTTATCATTTCCCTTAAGCACCATAGTAAACACGTAGCATGCAAGTATGGTATGAACATAATACAACACATGGAAAACACAATTACCTCAATATCACTCATCTTGGTGTCAAAACAATTCGCTACTCTAATTAGCATGATCTCATAAATTCAACACAATTCCTCCAATCCATAAACAAACATGTTCCAATCATCCTTCTACATCATGCACATCGAATTAAATCCACAACACGTGCTAACAATATTCAAGACCTTAACTTGAATGTCACAACACATATTCACATCATGAACATAATTTCTATTCAACCATGTCACAATATTAACATCAACTTAATTCTACACAAAGCATGGAAATCACAAACTTATATATATTTTAGAATCACTCAATACAATCTCTCCATTTCATAAACAACATACTCAACATTTCATTCACATCATACGCATCAACTTCCCCATTTTATAACAATTATGTCCCAATATCTTATCCACAATAAGAACATAAATTCTAATCACACACACCACAATAATATTCATGCTATCAATTTAGAAGTCACAATACAATATTATCATCAATTAAATTCAATCAACACATAGAAACCACAAGTTCATATTTTGAAAAATCGGATTCTTGGGCTTTATGGACGGAAGGGATCCATAAATAAACACTTGCGTACCTTAGACTCCATAGCCGGAAGAGATTGACGGAAGGAATTCTTGAATCAAAGCCTCCAATTAATTTCCCCCAATTCAAAACCCTAACCCTAACTTGATATATATATATATATATATATACATATACATATAAGAGAAATGAGAGGAAAATAATACAAGTTCTCATCTGAATAGGGTATTTATAGAGGTTTAAAAGAGTGGTGAATGACCAAAATGCCCCTAAGAAACAAATAAAACTCGAATCTGTCCATGGGGGACTGTTTTGATAGGCTGAAATAGATCGACCATAACGTTTTACTCCAATATCCAAATTGAATGAAACCAATTTCATTGGAAAGAAGACTCTCAGGGATTTCCATTGATATATAAAAGCTCACACAGTTCATTATGTACAAGGAGTTATGATTATTTAAAGTTGGAGCAAAAATATGTCTGGCCTCAGTACTTTTTCCTGCATGTTTTACTGTTCATCACTATTCACCGTTCGATCGAAATGTTCGTAACTCATCGGTCGGGTGTCCATTTTGGATGATACACATATCGTTGGAAATCTTATTCAATGCTATTCGCAACGGTGGGTCTAACTCTAGGAAATTCCACATGAAAAATTATAAATCGTTCTAGAAGATAGGACCCAATACGTTTACGCACAAAATTTAGACGAAATTTTTTTTGGGGTATTACATCATCTCCCCCTTGGAAACATTCGTCCTCGAATGTGAAGGATAGATCAAGAACACTAATCGACTGGGTTTATTCAAGACAGCAACACATCTCAAAACATAATCACACAACTAAAGCAACCAATACTCTGCGTACTTTCACTAGTCATGCACATCTATAGCATAAAACATTCAACAACCCACTCATGGGTAAATTTTCACAACACACATGCATCTCAGAATCACAGAATCATAACCCAACCAATTTCTTTAATACATGTTCAAACATGCTCACAATTCAAGTTCCTTTCTATTGAACGTGCATATTAAATACGAATATACCTAATATACCAAATTCTCGAAAGCATAACTATAAATGAAAGGAACAATGAGGTTAACATCATAGAAAGATAATGGACATGCAATTATTATAACATTATGGGGTATCTCCCCGTTGGGACCCAAGGTTCCTCTAGACATATTTCACTGAAATAAGAATGGGTCGGGAGCTATCTCCCTTTACTGCTTTTCCATACCTATTGGCACCACTACCAGATTCTGAGGGCCTGACTTGTCACTTTCTCTATCATCCTCCTCTCAGTTTTAAGTCATCGTCAGACACTTTTGAAAACTTGGCTAAACTCCGAACTGAACGTAAATCAATTTACTCTACAATTCTTATATTTCCTTAGTCTCTACAATCATCGACACATACATGCACTCTTTTCAACACCTACTTGTCTCATTAAACACATTATCTTCTTCGATTTCTTCAAAGGCTACTAATACCACATTCATATCTTAATACTTAGTTTGGAGTCTACAAACTGACATTCTTCAAAGTGTCAAGCTTAGCTTCTAAAACATAACATAAATATCCACACATCTTTAATAAACATACTATTCTCATTCTAGCCTTCAAATATCACATCTCTTAAACTTATACTTCTCCACACCATGAGAATCGCAGTTGTATCTCTATCAATCAACACATATAATTCCCAACTTCCACACTTAGATTATTACATATATAATTTCAAGCCTATTCATTCAACATATAAACAGCTAACCCCATAAGGCATACTCTGCTCACTTTAGAGAACACTATCCCGAAACCATCTGCGGGGACCGTCAGAGAAAGTTCTAGCTGAAAGACTTTGGCTTAACTACTTATGTTACCTTAAGGGTAAGGTAAATCAGACATAAGTAGATCATTTCAAGAGTCTACATAACTCTCTTAGAGATCTTGCTATAGCACGATCTGAATCATGAACGAACAGAAACACTTCTAAACATCCCATAGCCTCCCGTACATGAATGTGGCGCGCAACATGTTCTTATACAAGACTCTACTAGATGAGGCTTTTCAGACTCCCTAGGACACTGTTGAAACTTAGGCTCTGATACCAAGTTTGTAACGCCCCAATTCCCGAGAATCGAAACGCCACACGGTGCTTATGATCCCGAAGGACCATAAGCTAACCCTTTTTTATGATATTTGTACCTGTTCGCTGCATAATATAATAAAATACATGCGAAAACTGGCTAACACTTGCCATAAGGTTCAAACATCTAGAAATATACAATACCTTAAACCACATACTAATACATCTGTCTGAAAAGACTCTACACTGCCTGAACTATGGAGTTGAAAGGACAATTCCCCAATTAACTCCGTCTACTAAGATCAAATACTGTAATAACAACATCCTCGGATGATGAGGACTCACTGCTACACCCACTACTGCTATACAAGTGACTTCTAAGATGCTCCAAGTTTCACTCATCTAAACTTATGGTGCCCCAAAATAAAAGAACACCATAGAGTGAATGCGTCAGTAATAAGATGTACTGATTATGCAAGCAGGGAAGGCTAAATACAAGGGCTTATGCATGAACATTTAATCAACAGCTCAGATACCACTTTACTGTCCTCAAAACTCACTACTTCTACTGGGGTACTGCATTACTGAATCACAGGATACCAACACTGATCAATCGAATACACTCACACCCATGACTCCTGAAGATTTATACTAACACAGAAACTGTGGGAAGTAGTTACATAACTCACCATGACTCCTCATAAGCAACTGAGTATGTGGGGGTGCACGCAATAATTTGAATAATATCTTTGATTTCGTAAAACATGCGTACGGAAAATAAAGACTCACATGGCTTGAATTTCATTATCCATACTTCTCATAATATTATAGAGAGGAAAACATAATTAAAATCCCATATATCATCATAAAATCATCAATATTCATCATAAATTCTCATGACTCATCATAGACAACCAAACTCATCAACTTAAGACTCGGAGCGACTCGATAGTTCAAGAAACATACTCTTATGGACAGGGGAGTTTCCTATAACCGACAACCCCACGTGAGCCGTGTGGAATACCAACGTTTTCCCTCCTAGGAAGAGCACTACCATTGGTGGGAGTGTTGTACTCTTGCAAGAGAGTACAACCTTAAATCTTTCATAATCACAATTTGGCTCTCTGGCCAACAATATCATCATCAACAACCCTACGGTGGCACATAGGTTTGGGGAAATACCAAATTTCCCTCTCGGTGCTAAGTAATACTCCCCGACTAGCTCAGAAAGCGTTAGGAAATCCAGCACAACATCACAAGGGTCTATCATAAAGACTAAATCAAATCTCTTTCTCATTTAACAAATCATATCAATTTGTGTATTCCTAACTCAACGCATTTTAATTTTCCTCAACATCAACAGGTATCAATAGAAAAGCATTTAGTCTCTACGATCTTAAAATCAATATAAATCATCCCGACTCTGCGGATGCAAATCAATATTCTCAAATGATCATTCTTTCATTTCAATAGTCAAATCATGACAATAGCTTTTGAAAAGCATTTAAGATCTTCAAATCATAGTAAGATTTTGTATGTCGTAATGTAACTCAAATCATGGCTCTTATATCAAGAATCCTCAAAAAAAAAATCATAGTAGTGGTATGCAATTTATGGCATAAAATCTCAATTCTAGAAAACAAGATAATAAGGTTATTATGTATACCAATATTGGACGATTCAAAGTTCCATAAATCATATCTTGAAAACACTTGAAATATCAACTCATGGCAGAAATATGAAATTCACCATATCAAATCATAAATTGGGAATAATAAAGTAATCATGTACATCAAAGCTTAAACAATTTATATTTTTCATAACCTCATAATTCGTCATTAAAACATCTTGGGTATTTACCCACTTTACAAAATCATGAAATTCCAATGATAAAATAAATTCTTTGGGCACAAGAATGAAAAGATATTCTTGTTCAAAACCCCACATACTAAGTTCTCACAGAATTCATTTTACTTCTCAAATCATCGAAAATTCATCAATCGTAGCACGACTAAGATTATCGCGGAACTGACTCAGCTCTAGACCAGCAGACTATTTCGAGCATACGTACCCCCAGCAATCAATAACATAAGTAATAGGTAGTATACAACAACGCATACTCACATGCCCACAGGCCATCATGTACCATGCGTTCATTAACACCTTACACCAATAATTTGAAGATCATATTCATATACAATAATTAGGATCTCATGCCATTACATCGTAGATTATTCAACAAGGATGCATATGGTTAAGGAAGAATACAACATAACATAGTTCATCCAATCGGGATACACACAAATAACATACATTCAACATATCATGATTCACTTCTCAAGGTTCTTTCCTTTAAGATCTTGATATATGCAATTCGACCCATAATTAGATATTTCACACTTAGCGTGGCCTAATGGCCTTATCATTTTTCTTAAGCACCATAGTAAACACGTAGCATGCAAGTATGGTATGAACATAGTACGACACATGGAAAACACAATTACCTCAATATCACTCATCTTGGCGTCACAACAATTCGCTACTCTAATTAGCATGATCTCATAAATTCAACACAATTCCTCCAATTCATAAACAAACATGCTCCAATCATTCTTCTACATCATGCTCATCAAATTAAATCCACAACACGTGCTAACAATATTCAAGACCTTAACTTGAAGGTCACAACACATATTCACATCATGAACATAATTTCTATTCAACCATGCCACAATATTAACATCAACTTAATTCTACACAAAGCATTGAAATCACAAACTTATATATATTTTCGAATCACTCAACACATTCTCTCCATTTCATAAACAACATACTCAACATTTCATTCATATCATACGCATCAACTTCCCCATTTTATAACAATTATGTCCCAATATCTCATCCACAATAAGAACATAAATTCAAATCACGCACACTACAATGATATTCATGCTATCAATTTAGAAGTCAAAATACAATATTATCATCAATTAAATTCAATCAACACATAGAAACCACAAGTTCATATTTTGAAAAATAGGATTCTTGGGCTTTATGGACGGAAGGGATCCATAAATAAACACTTGCATACCTTAGAATCCGTAGCCGAAAGAGATTGACGGAAGGAATTCTTGAATCAAAGCCTCCAATTAATTTCCCCCAATTCAAAACCCTAACCCCTAACTTGATATATATATATATATATATAAGAGAAATGAGAGGAAAATAATACAAGTTCACAGCTGAAGGGTGTATTTATAGAGGTTTAAAAGAGTGGCGAATGACCAAAATATCCCTAAGAAACAAATAAAACCCGAATCTGTCCATGGGGGACTATTTTGATAGGCTGAAATAGATCGACCATAACGTTTTACTCCAATATCCAAATTGAATGAAACCAATTTCATTGGAAAGAAGTCTCTCAGGGATTTTCGTTGATACATAGCATCTCACACAGTTCATTATGTACAAGGAGTTATGATCATTTAAAGTTGGAGTAAAAATACGCCTGGCCTCAGTACTTTTTCCTGCACGTTTTACTGTTCATCACTCTTCACTGTTCGATCGGAATGTTCGTAAGTCATCGCTCGGGTGTTCGTTTTGGATGATCCACATATCGTTGGAAATCTTATTCGATGATCTTCATAACTATGGGTCTAAATCTAGGAAATTCCATACGAAAAATTTTAAATCATTCTAGAAGATAGGACCCAATACGTTTACGCACAAAATTTTGACGAAAAATTTTCTGGGGTATTACACAATCCTTTTTCCACTATTTAAATATATATTTGCTAGAGATATATAGTATAGTGGTACAATTTCAAAGTACAGCTAGGGTAGGATAGTTCATCATTATTACCTTCCTAGCTTTATTATGTTTTATTTCTAGATAGTTAGCTATAGTTTATATTCGTGGTTTTTGTGCTAAATATATTAGTATTATAGTTTATATTCTTACATTATATGTTAGCTATATTTTCATTATCATTAGAGCTCAGTCGGTAGTTTCCTAATGAGTACCACGTGTTTGGTACTCATACAACACTTCTGTAGCCTATAGATCATAGTACGCATTCATGAATTATTGTGTGAATCATGCATTCTACCTATGTTACCGATATTTTTGGTGAGCTCCCAGTGTTTGGATTATTACTATTCTCCCTCATATTGATTAGACTGATCACTATAATTTATTTATATATTGGGTGTACATGTATATTTAATCAGTATTTGACCTTGTAGTGTTATTGTATTAGAATATCTTGTACTATGTTTACCAGATCTTGGTTTTATCTTATATACATTAGCCCATTTATTATATTTCTTTTGTTGTTCCTCTCATTTTACTTGATAGTCCATTACTAGTAGTTCTAGAATATGGGTAGGATTACCTAGTGGTGAATTATAGTAGGTGCCATCATGACCTGAGAAATTTGGTTATGAGATATAGCATTCAAAGTCTAGATTTGCCAATGTGCTAGTACAAGAGCTACGTTTCTAGTAGAGTCTTGTGTATCAGTGCGAAGACAAATATATCCTATCTTCGAGAGGCTAGAGGAAATTTTTAGGAAGTTCTATTCCTGTCTATTGTAGTAACCCTACAGGTTATTTCTTCTTAATTTGCATATATTTCTGCATTTCGAGCCTTCACTTAGAGGATACAACACATTCATCAATTGTCTGAACTATATGTTCGGCTATTAAATAGTACATTTGGATTTTAGGCTCATGTCCCAATTTTTTATCTTTAGTTATTTAGGATTTGGTCTAAGACCAGAACTCCTAGTACATCACCTCAGATGGGAATTTTTATAGTGCCATCAGATCTAAAACATTGATTTTAGACTAGGGGGACCCTTTGTTAAAACCTCAAGGGTTCCAAAATCTTTTTGCGGTATTGAATGGATTATATTGAAAAATGGAAATATAGGTGTGGGACCCTGCTTAGTCAAAATAATCTTGAATGAAAGTTTTGATGGTTCCATTGAGGCAAGAACACCAAATTTTGTATTTCAATATATTTTATTTCCATGTACTTTGTTCCAAACAAATTTTGAGCACTCGATCCAAGTCTAGTTTAGACTTAGAATAATCTTATGCATCTGATCAATAATATGACATCTTAAATGATTATATGTTCCCCTATGAGGTCATCATGTATGAAATAATATGTTACTTAAGAGATATTGACCATTTGGTCTATGACCGTTTACGCAACGCATTTTCTACATAAGCATCCAAAGTTTTGCATAAGAGATAGCCCTCCCAATTGGCAGATCACGTACGTGATAGGGTCATCGCTTAAGAGGTACTTGGTGATTTTAAATACCATCTGCCACACCCAATTTTCTACTATTCTTACATTAAATTAAGAGCTAAAAAAAAAAGAAAAGTGGGGAATCATCCAAATAAGTTGATGTAAGCTATCCTAACTCTTTTTGGTCAATTTCCATCAATTTTCTCTTCTATTTTCATCCTAATTCATGGAAAGATTCATATAAATTAGGTCTTTAATTTAAAAACATTAAGGATTGATTTGGGGCCTAATTTATGCTTCATTTGAGATCAACCTTTGAGCAATTATTCCTTGTCCTTCGAGGGACCTCATCACGGGTTCAATTATGGATTTTATTTATGGGATCCACAACCCATTCTTGACCAAAAATTTGAACCAACCATTAATTCAGCTGTATGGGTCTAGTTTTACTCCTAATGACATACAAATAAAGATTTTGATAGCGTGGCAACATTTTATAGTCATAGAGTGAATAAGGACAATTTGTGGATGATTCAAAGATTTGTGTTATGATATTGAGGGAGGGATCTATCTACTCTTATTAACGATATCGTTTTTTATATATGTTTTATGTTAAATAGGGATGTTATGATGTGATTCTGAGTTTAACACCATGACTTAGACTAACTGATGAGCTTTTTGGCTAAAAGGGTAATTGACCCTTAAGGTTAAATGCTTATTGCATTTTGATGATCCTATTGCTCTCTTCATAGATTGAGTTAATTCATAGTTTCATTATTATATTATGGTAGATATGGGATATGACTTAGGAATTAGAATAATGGTTGGTATTCTTAGTCTAATTTGGACTATTCAGATGATGATTAGATCTAATATTAGTTGTGATGATCATATAGGTCAGACTTCCCATCAGACCTTATAGAGTTTGTCATGGTTCTTTGGTCCATGACGACCATCCTAGATTATAAGGGGTAGTATCTCAATGGGTTATAGAATTTTCTTTTGGTTGTGTCATGATTTGACACTATCTTAGAGAAAGTCTTGGATATGAGATTAGTTTATAATTCAGAGTAAGCAGGTATTTCCCGTCAGCCATGAGTCCTTGAGATAGGCTATTATTTATGAAGGATGGATATAGTATTAGAGATTTCTCCCAGTCTTAATTGGCCAGCCATTTTGGCAATTGTTGTATTGCTCTCCAGGATTCGAGGTTCAGGAGTTGTTGCTAATGCAGAGTGATCAGTTATTGGTATAGAGAATGTCCTTGACATGATATTTCTAGTAACTTATCTCATTCATATAAGCCCCGAGATGTCGTTGTATATTAAGTGAGATATAGTACGCTTGGTGCCTTAGTTTATAATTTAGTCGGTTGCTTCGTGTTTCGACCCATTTAGATTTATTCTTCATAAGCTCGTCATGCATGTGATTGTGGATTTCACCATGATAGATGTGATTTTGTTTCCTACATTTATCTTTTTTTATGTATATTAGGGTTTTCCTACCCATTGATGCTTATATGTCTTGATTAATTGATATTGGCTATTTTGTGCCTTTTTATCAATTTCATGATTTTTTTACTACTCCATTGTTTATTTATTTTAGTAGTGGATGTATAAGATTTGTATTTATATTTTCCCCTATAGGCGTAACTTTTGGGATTGTGTCCTCTTTATTCTTGTACATTGGCCTTATTGTGGTCCCTGAGTGGTACATAATAATAATGTTCATTTTGGTATCGCCTATTCATTATATTGATATTGACATTATTGTTGCTATTGCTATCACAACTTGAGATTATTGATATTATTTGATATTATTACTTAATGTATTTGTTCCTCTCTGAGTAGCTGTATAGACTAGTCTTATGTAGCTAGAATTGTAATCACTTATGATTCTTATTCCGTTGATTAAGTAGATGTATCCTGAATTGATAATTTCTTCAGTAATACCCAATACTTTTCCTAGCTAAATTTATCCCTTAGAATGTCAAGCATTAGCTTCAAAAAAATGAATAACTCTTGGTACATGTAGAATTTTCTAGATCTAGACCCTCTAATCAGTAGAAAAATGAATTAGCTTTCCATCGATAAAAAATTTGCCTTAATCCGATACTCGGTTGAGAAGTTATGGTGTTTTTAGTAAAAAAGTATGGCATTTTAGTTGGTACTGCGTCGCGGTGAAGGGTGATTTCACCATTGTCATATTCTAGTGGACCTCCTTGATTGCACGCATTGCGGTGAGGTTCCAGTTCCCAGTTGTCAATTTGTCATGGATCACCGCGATGATGGAGCGTCGCAGTGATAGCCTAAATGACAATTCTGTAGCTTACCATGATAGCTCTACTTGCATTTATTTTCTAGTTCTCAATTGTCCCTTATCCAGTGAACCACCGCGATAGTGGCACTTCGTGGTGGGTGGCCAAATCGCAATTTTTCCAGTTTCTGAGTTAAATCTTAAAACGATAAATTCAGTCAATTCCCAAGCTACAAAGTCATGAATAACAAAAAATCAAACATATTCCAAGAATTCTAATCTCACTATTCATCAATTATCTCTCAAGAAAACCCTATACCTCAAAACTTCAAATTTCTTCCATTCTTTTCTAAGATACCTCAAAATTAAGGATTCCCAAATCAAGATCTTCAAGAATTTTTCTTTGAAAGCATCAATAGGAACTCAAAGTTCAAGTTTCTTAATTTAATCATCAATTAAGGTATGTGGGGTTTTGAAAAAGGAAAAATATATCATCCAAGTGCCCAAAACTAGTTTTTAATATAAATTCATATGATTTTACATGAATGTCAATTTAGGGTTCATACCCATTTATTGCTATTTGAAGTTTGCGATGTTTTAAGTGTTTTTTTATGTTGAATTACATGTCTACTTTCGTAAATTGATCTGTATGATTATATTTTCAAGATTTTTGAGTTGAATTATGAATATTTTCATTATCAAGCTTGAACTTTATGGAGATTTAACATGAAATTGATCCATGGGTTATGAAGCCCTGGTTGATTATTCCTATTTCCAGAATGATTATGCTTTTAAGCATCTTATAATATGTTTATAGACAGTTTTGAATAAAGATTTGATCTTTCGATTTTTAGCTTAGATATGAAATCCACTTTATAGCTTAAATTTAGTTTTGAATGAACAAAGGCACAGTAAGCTTTCAGTATGAAATATTATGACTTTTAAAAATGGATTTCCTATAGAATGATCTTACATATTAAAGGGAGCAGTATTTAGCACCGAGCGGAAAGTGTGGGTTTAGCGCACCCTACTTTCCTAGACCTATGAGACAACATAGGTACAATTTCAGTATTCTCATTTCTCTATGGATGACAGTTACAATTGGGATCACTTAGCTCAGGTTATACTCCCTGGAAAGAGTATGACACCTCTTTCCAATGTGAGGTTTTCCCCTTAGGGGAACAAGACTTTGGACTCTATGATATTTCACATGGTTTATGTCTATTAGAAGAACCTCCCTAAGAGAAAATATTTTACTATAATTTCCTATAATCTAATAAAAAAGAAAGTCAGGCAACAGTTCAGTTTTTAAACATTAAATGTGATGGCTCACCAGTTTTATACGACATGTTTTATTATTCATGATTTACGATTTCCATCTTTCAGTTATTCCAGGTATGGCAAACATTACATACAACATACATATTCCATGAGTTTTAATAACATTGAGACATTACTTTTACTTGTGCATTCACCCTTATATACTAAGTATTTCCTCAAAGTACTTATCCACATACATGTCTATGTGATACACTATCTCAAAATATAGGATCGGGTGCTTAGTCTCAGCGGCGTGAGTGATCTCAGACATATCTATCTACATCCCGATAGTTGGTGAGTCCTCATAGTTTGAGGACCCATTTATCTAGATTTCTAGTTTTCTTAGTATTTTATTAGTCACTTTCAGTTCATTCCGAGTCAGTTAAGGGTTTGTCCCAATGGCTTTCAAGTTTCTTAGTAGAAGAGGCTTGTTGGACTACTACCTATTATATTCATACTTTCATTGTTAGTTCTCCAGACAGTATATTCAGTTAATCTCAGAAAGTTCTGATATAATTCAGTATTTTAGCATTTCTATCTAATTAAATTACATTAATATAGTTATAGGCTTAGTAGCAAGCTTACAGGGTTAGCTTGAGACTACTTGTAGTCTTGAGCATCGTGTGACATCTTGGGACTAGGTTTTGAGTCATTACAAACTTTGTATAAGAGCCTAAGGTTTAGAGGGTTATAGGGTGTCAGAAAGTCCGTGTTATGTAGATTCTTGATCATGGTGTGAAGCGCGACATATTTATGAGAAAGAGTCTACGGAATATTTTAGGAAGTCATCTTTTTCCTTCATAATCCATCGTACTTACAGTTATATGTATTTTCTATTAACGCGTGCTCTTTCGTTATACAACATGCCTCCTCACAGAGCTAATTTCCATTTTAATGATAACCAGCCACCCTAGCCTATTGATCCTCTGAATTAGAATATGTCTCATGCCAAATTCAGGTTGCCTTTTAGGTCTTTGCTCAAGTTGTGACTGCTAATGTTTAGTCCAATAATCAGACTGCAGTTCCTAGTCAGTAGAAGGGTGATTTAGCTGCAGCTAGACTTCGTGACTTTATGAGAATGAATCTTCCAAAATATTTTAGGTTAAAGGTAAGTGAGGACCCACAGTTGTATCTTGATGAGGTGAAAAAGATCACCCAAATTATGCATGTTACTGAAGAGGAGGATGTGGAATTGGCTTTTTATAAGCTGAAGGATGTTACTTATGATTGGGTAGTTATATGGAAGAAAGGTAGGAGTGAAGTAAAGCTACCATGAGTTGGATGGTGTTTCAAGATGCTTTTCTAGATAGGTTATTTCCTCATGAGTTACGGGAAGCCAAGATTGAGGAGTTCATGAACCTGAGGAAGTACTCAATGATAGTGAAGGAGTACTGCGTTAGTTCAACTAGTCATCCAAGTATGCTCCTTATTTGATAGTTTACACTAGATTTTTTATGATAAAGTTTGTTACTGAAGTGTATATATTGGTAGTCAAGGAGTGTAGGACTGTCATGCTTATTGGATACATCTTACTAGATTGATGACGCATGCCCAACAGATTGAGGCAGAAAAGTTGAAGGGAAGAGATAGATGTAATAAGAAGGCTAGAACTGGGCAGTTTGAGTATGGTTAGTCAAGATCTGCAGGGGAAATCGTTCACCATTTCTAAGTCATCTGTCTTTGCCAACGCCATCTTTAGCAAGTTGCCCTACACCCAGAACCAAGCAGGAATAGTGGGGTAATATTTCTATGTCCAGATCTTAGAATATTGTAGGTAGAAGACCTAATTATCCTTCATGTACTAGATATGGTATGAATCATCCTGGTGAGTGCTTATTGGGTTACAAAGGTTTCTTTGGATATGGTCAGTTCGGCCATTGTATCACGGAGTGCCCATATTCTAAACAAGGAAGCTTGGATATTCATCCCCAGACTCAGGATACTAGTGCACCAGCCCTAAAAGCTCGCCCGATCCCTCCTTAAGGTGAATTATCCAGTATTGGATATGGTTAGATGGTCAGTGCCAAAATCGGTTCTATGCTATACCATCCCCTTAGGAGCAGGAGAGCTCCCCAGATGTTGTTACTGGTATGCTTCATGTCTTTCATCTTGATGTTTATGTGTTGCTGGACCCCGGATCGAGTTTATCTTATGTGGCCACACAAGTTGTAGTGAATTTTAAAATAGGTCCTAAAAAAATTCCTGAGCACTTCTTGGTTTCTCCTCTAGTATGTTAGTGTAATACCCCAATTTTCTGAATCAGAATGCTACACGGTGCTCATGACCCCGAGGGACCACAAGCTAACCCATGACTGATATTTGTACCTATACACTACATAATATACATATAATACTCAGAAAACCTGAACATGTTGGCCATAAGGTTCAACTGAAGAGATATAGTAACATACATGGGGTAATGAATACCCAAAACAACTGAATATAAAATTGAATACTGAATCTGATAGCTAAATCTGACTAAATCTAGAAGCCTCTAATGACTGTCTGAATAAGGAGTTGAAGGAACATGTCTCCAACTAACTCCGTAAAACTGAATTGAAGTAATAAATGAATAAATTAAATCATATTATCCTCGAATGGATGAGGACTCACTACAACACTGCGACTAGAAATCTACTGCTGATCTGGAACTCTTGGCTCTGGACTTATGGTGTAACATGAAAAGAAAGCGCCATAGCGCAAATGCGTCAGTACAACGGGAGTACTGAGTATACGAGTGAAGTAGGCTAATAAAAAGGGTTTACATGCATGAATAATGCTAACTGACTGACTGATATGAAGTAAGAGTACAAACATACATACATAGTAACTGAGATCGTAAGTACGTGGTAGCTAAATCTGTACGCTAATACATGACTAAAACTGTAGTTCTGATAACATGAGCGACTGTGTCTGACAGTCCTGAATCCGGTATAACTCTCTGAGTCCCGTGCAATAACTGAATTTGACTGTATCTAACAGTCCTGGTATACTGATATCTGAAGAACTATCTGAGTTCTTTTACTGAGACTGATACTGAAAGTGTGGGAGGTAGTTATTTAACCGACATGCTCGATGTATACCATTACGTCTAAGCTGGGGTCCAATCTCTGCCCCGACTGGAGGGGTGTCAATATCGCTCCACTGGTAAGAACAGTTGTGAGTGACCTTTATCTGGCAGGTACTCAAAGTGAGAACTGTGGGACCCTAAACTAACAGGTTAAGCCATATCATCAACCCCAATCTGACTGGTTAAGATGTCTCAACCTATGCTGGCTACATAGTTCTAGAACATAAGGATGACTGCTAAGAATCACACCCTGAACTGGCAGGTGAGTTCCCATTCTTGGGTTCACTCGGTGCTAACTTCTACTCTCATCAGAAATGAATGAACATGATTCAACTGGATGTACATGGACTGAATAACTGACATCCGTTAACTGATGGAGTAGTACTATTGTCTGAGAGTTAACTGAGATCAAGAGATTTCTGATATTTCCTAAGTCACATGACTGACTGATTTCTATAGAGTATAGCTTGACTAAGATTTATCGTGGCACATGACATGGCTCTAGGCACACAACTATATTTTTTGGGTACGTATACCCCCAGGACTCGATAGAAGGAAACCGGCACACATGACATGACTTGATCACAAGATTAGAGTCCACAATTCACAATATTATAAGCAGGGGATAGTATACTTCATGTATTATTCACATCTTAACATGGAAGGGAGAGTATGGATACATTTCATGTATATAATTCATATTTCCATTATCACACATGCTTCATTCCACAACAACAACAACACATAAATAGCATGGAAATTCATATGGAAATGTATAGCTAATATGGACTTGTCATTTAGATATCATGGAATCATGTAACTATGGGTTTCTAGTATCGTAGGCATTTTATCAAAAACTTTGCATGAATTCTTTACAGCATAGGTGTATTTCATACTTGCATCACATCAAACCACCTAAAGTTCATGTTTTTCAACTAACAACCATATATATTTCATGAAAACATCTTCAGATATCATTTTGAAACTTAAACAACAATCATCAACATGTACATGCTTATATCACCACAAAAAATTTACAAAATAACATTTAAAAACATGGTTCTTGAGCTCTATGAACGTATTGAATCCATAGATGAACACTACGCATACCTTAGATTAAGAATTCGTGAAATCTACGGTTCAATTTGCTTGAAGCTTGAAACCCCAATGGAAACCCTAGACTTGTTCTTGGCTGAATTTTGATAAAATTAATGTAAAGGGATGCTTTGGCTCTTCAATACCGTGTTTAAAGATTATATATAGGGTTTTGGGAAGTTACCATATTTCCCTTGAGGAGTTTAAAATGAATACTGAAAACTACGCAAAATTTATCCCGATTTAGGGCCCCGGCGCGACGCGGAGCTTGGTAAAATGCCAATTATTGTGACCTAGAAGCTTGGAACGAAGCATGTCTGTCGTAGAGGTATTTTGTAAATTAACGAGTGCCATTTTGGACTCCGGCACGATGTGCCATGCACTGAAATGGCATTTGTCTTACAACAGAAACTTAAAATAGCCATAACTTCTTCACCGGGTGTCCGTTTTAGGTGAATTTGGTATCGACGAAAATCATATTAAATTATATATCCATTGGTAGGTCATGGGATCAAAAATTTTTATTATAATGAGATATATTCTTGTTTGAACATTCTTCCTCGAATGAGACTTAACTAAGAAGGAAGAATGAGACAAGCCAAACATGAACTGAACATGAAGGACTAAAACATGATATCATGACTGACATCTAACATACTGAACTCATGCATATCTGACGCATGGATAACTGGTACATGGATGCATAACTGAGCAATCTAATAATCTAGGCTTCTCAAGATGAGAATGCATATCTGATGCATGACCTTATAATTGAACTGATACATAAATACATGACTGAGGATGCAATGGGAATAGATACCAAGTTTAAACTTGGACATGAACATGAAACTGAATAAGCTTAAGGAGAACTGTTACCTTGAGCTTGATCTGAATTTGCGGGGAAGAGGTGAGGATACTTGGTACGCATATCTGTTTATGTTTCCCAAGTAGCTCCCTCATGAGACTGATTTCACCAAAGAACCTTAACTAGAGGGACTTCTTTGTTCCTCAATCGATGAGTCTGATAGTCTAAGATTTCGACTGGAATCTCTTCATAAGAGAGGTTGTTCTAAATATCAATGCTCTGAACATGGACTACAACTGTTGGGTCACCTATGGACTTCTTGACCAAAGATACATGGAAGACTGGATGAACTGAGGCTAGATCTGAAGGCAACTCTAGCTCATAAGTTACCTTTCCGAAGCGACTGAGAATCTTGAAGGGACCAACATATCGGGGACTAAGTTTCCCTTACTTGCCGAATCTCTTCACTCCCTTCATGGGTGAGATCTTAAGATAGACATAGTCATTGACCTCAAGCTCAAGATCCTTCCTACGAACATCTGCATAAAACTTTTGTCGGCTTTAAGCAGCCCGGAGTCTCTCTCTGATCAACCGAACTTTCTCTAAGGCTTCGAATACTAAGTCAGGAACTATGATTGAGGTCTCACTAACTTCGAACCCACCGATCGGAGATCTACATCTCCTACCATAGAGAGCTTTGAATTGAGCCATTTGAATACTGGAATTATAGCTATTATTGTATGCAAAATTAATCAAGGCCAAGCGGCCATCCCAACTTCCCTTGAAATCAATTGCGCACGCCCTTAGCATATATTCAAGATTATAAATGGTCCTTTATGCTTGACCATATGTCTGAGGATGAAATGTTGTACTGAGATGAACTTGGTACTGAGACCTTTTTGGAATGCTTTCCAGAAGTGAGAGGTGAACTGGGTACCTTTGTATGAGATGGTAGATAAGGAAACATCGTGTAATCTGACCAACTCCCTGATGTAGAGTTTGGTGTAATCGTTGGCTAAATAGGAGGTACAAACTGGAAGGAAATGGGCTGACTTAGTCATTCTATCTACAATGACCCAAACTGAATCATGCTGATGATGAGTTCTAGGCAAACCCGTCACGAAGTCCATGTTCACTTCTTGCCACTTCCAAGTAGGAATGGTGAAGTCCTGCATGGAACCACTAGGTTTCTAATACTCTATCTTAACCTACTGACATATAGAGCACTTAGCCACAAACTCTGCAATATCACTTTTCATCCCACTCAACAAATAGATCTCCCACAAATTGCGGTACATCCTAGTGTCCCCTGGATGGATGGAGTATCTCGCACCATGCGCTTCTTCAAGAATTCATTGCCTCAAGTCATCTAGACTTAGAATGGACAAACGACCCTGAAAACAAATAACACCATCTCCCCCTTAGGAGAAAACCTGAACTTTCTGATTCTGAACTGATTCTTTCAGCTTGACAAGGCTAGGATCCATATCTTGATTTTCTTTCACCTCGGAAACTAGAGATGACTCTAAACTACTCTGAACACATACATTACCCTCTAAATAGTCGACTAAGCAAACGCCTAGTATGGCAAGCTGATGGATTTCCTGAGCTATCTTTTTCTTTCTATCCTTAACGTGAGAAATATTACCCATGGAGAGTCTACTGAGAGCATCGGCCACAACGTTGGTCTTGCCCAGATGATAAAGGACACTGATGTCATAGTCATTCAAGAACTCTAACCACCTTATCTGACGAAGATTGAGATCTTTTTGAGAAAAGACATACTGGAGACTCTTATGATCAGTGAAGACGTATACATGAACTCCTTAAAGATAATGCCTCCAAATCTTAAAGGCAAAAACTATGGCTGCTAACTCAAGATCATGAGTAGGATAATTCTTCTCATGGGGATTTAATTTTCTGGAGGCGTAGGCTATGACCTTACCATGCTGCATAAGGACACAACCTAAACCCACTCTGGATGTATCACAATATACTATGAACCCATCTGAACCATCTGGAAGAGCTAGAACTAGAGTTGTAGTGAGTCGAGTCTTTCATTCCTGAAAACTCTTCTCGCATGAATCTGACCACTGAGACTTGACCTTTTTTTGAGTCAATCTGGACATAGGAGACGCAATAGAAGAAAATCCCTTGACAAACCATCTGTAATAGCCAGCCAGACCAAAGAAACTATTGATATCTATTGGAGATACGGGTCTGGGCCACTTTTTTACCACTTCATTTTTCTGAGGATCTTCTCTAATGCCCTCACTAGAAATAATATGGCCAAGAAATGCTATTGAGCTTAGCAAAAACTTGCACTTGCTGAACTTGGTAAATAAATGATAATTTCTGAGGGTCTAAAGAACAATTCTGAGATGGTCTGAATGATCACGCTCAGTGTGAGAATAGACCAGAATATCATCTATAAAGACTATGACGCACATGTCCAAGTACTTCTTGAACACATGGTTCGTCAAGTCCATGAAAGCTGCAGGGGCATTGGTTAGACCAAAGGACATGACTAGAAATTTGAAGTGACCATACCGAGTACAAAAGCTATCTTCGGGATGTCATATTCTCTAACTCTGAGCTGATGATAGCCTGATCCGAGGTCAATCTTAGAGAAAAAACTGGCACCCTGATGTTGGTTGAACAGATCATCTATTTTGGGAAGTGGATACCTAGTCTTGACCGTAACTTTGTTGAGTTGACGGTAATTAATACACATCCTAAGAGAAACATTTTTCTTGCATACGAATAAGACTGCGCACCCCATGGGGATACACTGGTCCTGATGAATCCCTTATCTAAGAGATCCTTCAACTGATCTTTCAGCTCCTTAAGTTCTGCTGGTGCCATTCTGTATGGTGAAATAGAGATAGGCTAAGTATCTGGGAGAAGGTCTATGCTGAAGTCTATTTCCCTTTCGGGAGGAATGCCTAGAAGATCTTTGGGAAAGACATCTGAATATTCACTAACCACTAGGACTTATTTGAGACTAAGAGATTTGGAACTGCAATCTTTAACATGCAGGAGATGATACACACAACCCTTAGAAATCATTTTCCTTGCCCGGAGGTAGGAAACAAGCTGACTCCTGAACGCTGAAACACTACCCTTCCACTCTAAGGCGGGATTATACGGGAACTAAAATAGAACTATACTATTCCTGCAATCGACTTTGGCATAGCAGTAATGAAGCCAATCTATGCCGGGAATGACATCAAAGTCCGTCATCTCTAACTCAACTAAATCTGTCGACGTGGATTTTTGAAATATCATAATTGGGAAGTTCCTGTATACCCGCCGGGCTATGATGGTTTTGGCCATTGGGGTAGAGACTAAAAAGGGCTCTACTAAAATCTCGGGACTAATTCCAAAATTATCTGCTATGTATGGAGTAACAAAAGACAAGGATGCACCTGGGTCTAGCAAAGCATAAACATAAACATGGAAAATCTGTAATGTACCAGTAACAACATCAAGAGAATTTTCCTAATCCTATCGGGTCTGAAGAGCATAGAGTCTATTTGGGTGTTTCCCATTCGTAGCACTGGAAGTGGCACCCTGCTGGTTCGGGCAATCGAACTGAGCTGCGGAATGAATTTGCTGACCCTGAAGACCTGACTGCGGACACTCTCTAATCCTATGGCCTGGCTTGCCACAACCAAAACAAACATCACTACCAGCTCTGCAAATACCCTTGTGGTTCTTACCACAAGCCTAAAAAAGGGGATTTGTTCGGGCACTGCAAACACTACCGTAAGATTTAGAGCCTGGCGCTTTTTCTCTGCTGCCCTCTCTGAATTTTGGCACTGGGGCACTAGCGGAGGAAGGATCAGGAGCTACTGACTTGGGAAGAAACTACGAATAGTTCCCTCCCTCTGATTTAGGTTGAGCAAAACTGAAACTGCCTAATTTTGCTCTCTTGTTCTGCCTCTCTCTAGTCCTAACCTTTTGTTCCTCTATCTTCTGAACATGGGTCATGAGTCTAGACAAGGTCATATCACTATTCAACATCGCAGATCTACACTTATTAACTATGCTATTGTTCACTATGCTATCGTTTACCCCTGACACAAACTTGCTAATCTCAGCCCTATTGTCTGCAAACACATGAGGGGCATACCTAGCTAGCTGAGTAAATCTGAGAGAATACTCCCTAACCGTCATATTTCCCTGCTTGAGGTTGATGAACTCAAGAACTTTGGCTTTCCTCAGCTCTTGGGGAAAGAATTTGTCTAAGAAAACCATGACAAATTTCTCCTACCCATGGGACCTGCGCCATCTATCCTCTCAGACTACCACTTTTTGTACCAAGTATGATCCATATCTTGCAACTGATATGCGGCTAACTCAGCACTCTGAACAGAAGTAACACCCTTGATGTCAATGACCTTTTGAACTTGGTCAATGAATTCCTGAAGGTCTTCATCAGACTTAGAACCATGGAAAGATGGAGGGTTCATTCGGGTGAAGTCCCGAATCCTAGCTGCTGCGGAACTTTCCACTGGATTGGCCGGAATATCTAGTGGCCTTAAATTTTAGGCAACCACAGACTGAGCAAGTGTGGTGAATGCGGCTCTAAACTCCACATGAGAAACATGTTCGCCCAAAGGATCTTCGGGCTAAGGAGCTGTCTAGCTTCTTCTCTTTGGGGCCATATTTGAAACAAGAGAAGAACGGATTAGACTGGGAGTTTAACTTGAGATTATGCTCACTAGCATGAGATGAATACTGAAAGAAGGGAAACTGTTCCTAAAATATCTTATAGCCTCCTGTACATAAATGTGGCGCGCAACACACCCATGCACAAGACTCTACTATATGTGGCTTTCAGAATACCTAGGAATCCATTGAACCTTAGGCTCTGATACAAAGTTTGTAACGCCCCAATTTTCTGAATCGGAATGCTACACGGTGCTCATGACCCCGAGGGACCACAAGCTAACCCATGACTTATATCTATACCTGTACACTACATAATATACATATAATATGCGGAAACCCTGAACATGTAGGCCATAAGGTTCAACTGAAGAGATATAGTAACATCCATGGGGTAATGAATACACAAAACAACTGAATATAAAACTGAATACTGAATATGATAGCTAAATCTGACTAAATTTAAAAGCCTCTAAGTACTGTCTGAATAAGGAGTTGAAGGAACATGTCTCCAACTAACTCCGTAAAACTGAACTGAAGCAATAAATAAATATATCAAATTATATTATCCTCGAATGGATGAGGACTCACTGGAACACTGTGACTGGAAAGATACTGTTGGTCTGGAACTCGTGGCTCTGGACCAATGGTGTGACATAAAAAGAAATAACCATAGCACAAATGCGTCAGTACAACTGGAGTACTAAGTATACGAGTAAGGTAGGTTAATGCAAAGGGTTTACATGCATGAATAATACTAACTGACTGACTTATATGAACGTAAGAGTACCAACATACATACATAGTAAATGAGATCGTGAATATGTGGTAGCTAAATTTGTATGCAAATACATGACTGGAAATGTAGTTCTGATAACATGAGCGACTGTGTCTGACAGTCCTTAATCTGGTAAAACTTTCTGAGTCCCGTGCTATAACTAAACTTGATTGCATCTAATAGTCCTGGTATACTGATATCTGAAGAACTGTCTGAGTTCTTTTACTATGACTGATACTGAAATTGTAGGAGGTAGTTATTTAACCGACTTGCCCCATGTATACCATTACGGCTAAGATGGGGTCCAGTCTCTACCTCGGCTTGAGGGGTGTCAATACCGCGCAACTTGTTAGAACAATTGTGAGTGACCCTTATCTGGCAGGTACTCAAAGTAAGAACGGTGGGACCCTAAACTGACAGGTTAATCCACCACATCAACCTAAATTTAACTGGGTAAGATTTCTCAACCTACGCTGGCTACGTAGTTCTGGAACACAAGGATGACTGCTGAGAATCTAACCCTGAACTGGAAGGTGAGTTCCCATCCTTGGGTTAACTCACTGCTAACTTCTACTCCCATCTGAAGGTACTGAACATGATTCAACTGGTTGTACATGGACTGAATATCTAACATCCATTGAATGACGGAGTAGTACTATTATCTGAGAGTTAAATGAGATCATGAGATTTCTGATGTTTCCTGAGTCACATGACTGACTGATTTCTACAGAGTATAGCTTGACTGAGATTTATCGTGGAAAATGACATGGCTCTAGGCAAACAACTATATTTTTTGGGTACAAATACCCCCAAGACTCGATAGAAGAAAACTGGAACACATGACATAACTTGATCACAAGATTAGAGTCCACAATTCACAATATTATAAGTAGGGGATAGTATACTTCATGTATTTATTCACATCTCAACATGTTAGGGAGAGCATGGATACATTTCGTGAATATAATTCATATTTCCATTATCACACATACTTCATGCCATAACAACAACAAAACATAAATAGCATGGTAATTCATATAGAAGTGTATAGCTAATATGAACTTGTCATTTAGATATCATGGAATCATGTAATTATGGGTTTTTAGCATCCTAGGTATTTTATCAAACACCTTGCATTCATTCTTTAAAGAATAGGTGGATTTCATACATGCATCATGTTAAACCACCTAAAGTTCATGTTTTTCAACTAACAACCACATATATTTCATGAAAACATCTTTAGATATCATTTGGAAACTTAAACAACAATCATCAACATTTACATGCTTATATAACCACAAAAAGTTTAAAAAATAACATTTAAAAACATTGTTCTTGAGGTATATGAACGGATTGGATCCATATATGAACACTATGCATACCTTAGCTTAAGAATTTGTGGAATCTACGGTTGAATTTGCTTGAAGCTTCAAACCCCAATGGAAACCCTAGACTTGTTCTTGACTGTTCTTGAGTGAATTTTGATAAAATTACTTTCCTTTGTCCATCATCTAAGATAGGGGTACTTAGTTTACCTCTCATTTTTGGAATGCCTTCCAGAAGGTTCTTGGTACCCAAGTTCATCTCAGTTTAGCTTTTTATCCATAGACAGATGGTTTGGTAGAGAGGACCATTTGACCTTAGAGGATATGGTGAGGGCCTATGTTCTCAATTTAAAAGGTAGTTGGGATGAGCATTTGTGGTTGATTGAGTTCTCTTATAATAATAGTTACCATGCTAACATTCAGATGGCTCTATTTGAGGCACTTTATGGGCAGAGATATAGATCGATAGTAGGTTGGTTCGAAGTGGGTGAGGCCACTTTGATTGGACCAGATATGTAATTTGAAGCTATGGAGAAATTTAGTTAATTTGAGAAAGATTAAAAGAAGCTCAGAGTCATCAGAAATCATATTTAGACGTGAGTAGGAGAGATCATGAGTTTGAAGTAGATGAACTTGTATATTTGAAAGTTTCACCCATGAAGGGGGGTGAAAAGGTTTGGAAAAAAGGGAAAGCTTAGCCCCCGATATGTAGTCCCCTATAGGATTTTGAAACATTTTGGGAAGGTAGCGTACGATCTTGAGCTACCCGCAAACTTCTACTCAGTTCATCCAGTGTTCTATGTATCCTTATATAAGAAGTGCATGGATAATTCAGCTGTCGTGAGTCCTCTAAAAAACACAGATGTTCAGAATAGGCTTTCACACGATGAAGTTCTAGTAGTGATCCTTAATCATCAGATTCGTAGACTAAGGAACAAAGAAGTTCCCTTGGTCGAAGTTTTGTGGTGAAATTAGTCTGTTGAGGGAACTACTTGGGAAGCAGAAGTAGACATGTGTACCAAGTATCCTCATCTTTTCTTCATAAATTCAAATTCAGCCAAAGGTCACAGTCTTCCATCATTAAGTTCTTTTTCGGTCTCAGATTCAACAATATAGCTATCTTCATGTAAATTCATGCACTCACAGATTATCTCAGTCATTAAATATGTTCTATATTAAGTCATATATCTCGTTTCAGTTGTGCATGCCAACATATAGCTTTAGTTTCTCTATATTTTAAGCTTAACTGGTCTCATTCAAGGATAGATGTTCCAAGGGGGAGATGATGTAATACCCCGTACTTTTCCTAGCTAAATTTAACCCCTAGAATGTTAAGGATCAGATGGAAAAATGAATAACTCTTTGTACATGTAGAATTTTTTAGCTCAGGACCCTTCAATGAGTAGAAAATTGAATTAGCTTTCCAATGATTCAAATTTCTCCTTAATTCGATGCACGGTTAAGAATTTATGGTGTTTTTATTAAAATAGTATGGTGTTTTTGCAGGCACCGCGTCGCGGTTAAGGGAGATTTTGCAATTTTCCAATTCCATTGGACCTCCGAGATTGTTCCACGTCATATTAAAGTCCCATTTCCCATTTGTCAATTTCTAGTGGCTCACCGCGATGTTAGTGCATGGCGGTGATGGCCTAAATGGATTTTCAGTAGCTTATAATGATAGCTTTGCATCATGTTGATTTTCCAGTTCCCAATTATTCCTTATTCAGTGAGCCACTGTGATAGTGGCACATCACGGTGGGTGGCCAAATTGGGATTTTTCCATAATCAGAGTTAAATTTTAAAAAGGGCAAATTAGTTAATTCCCAAGCCCCCAAGTCGTGAATAACACAAAACCAATCCTATTCCTAGCATTCTAAGCTCAATTTTAATCAGTTCTCTCTAAAGAAAACCCTAAACCTCAAAACTTAACCTCTAAAAAATCAAATTTCTTCCATTGTTTTCCAAGATAGTTCAAAATTAAGGATTCCCAATTCAAGATCTTCAAGAACTCCACTTCAAAAGGATCAATTGGAACTCAAAGTTCAAGTTTCTTCACCTAATCACCAATTAAGGTATTTGGGGTTTTGAACAAGGATAAATCTTTCATCCTTGTGCCCAAAACTAGTTTTTAAATATAAGTTCATATGATTTTACATGAATTTCAATTTAGGGTTCATACCCATTTATTGCTATTTGAAAATTATGACGTTTTAAGTGTTTTTATGTTGAATTACATGTCTACTCTCATAAATTTATGCGTATGATTATATTTTCCAGATTTTTTGAGTTAAATAATGAATATTTTCATTATTAAGCATGAACTTTATGGTGATTTAACATCAAATTGATGCATGGGTTATCAAGACCTAGTTTATTATTGTTATTTCCAGAATGATTGTGCGTTTAAGCATATTATGATATGTTTATAGAAAACTTTGAATAAAGATTTGATCTTTTGATTTTTGGCTAAGATATGAAATCCACTTTATTGCTTAAATTCACTTTTGAATGGAAAATACATAGTTAGCTTTCAGTATGAAATATTATGACTTTTAAAAGTGGATTTCCTACAGAATGAGCAAACATATTAAAGGGAGTAGTATTTATCACCAAACGGAACGTGTTGTTTTAGCGTATCCTACTTTCCTAGAACTATGATCCAACGTAAGTAAAAATTTATTATTCCTATTTCTATATGGATGACAGTTATAGATGAGATCACTTAGCTCAGGTTATATTCCTTGGTAAGAGTATGACACCTCACTCCAATGTGAGATTTTCCCCATAGGGGAATAAGACATTGGACTCCATGATATCTCACAAGGTTTATGTTTGTTAGAAGAACCTCCCTAAGAAAAAAGCTTTTACTAGAATTTCCTACAGTCTTATAGAAAAGAATGTCAGACAACAGTTGAGTTCTTAGACTTGAAATGTGCTGGCTCGCAAGTTTTATACAACATGTTTTATTATTCATTATTTAGGATTTCCAGCTTTCAGTTATCCCAGCTATGTGAGTTATCACATACAACAAGCATAGTCCATGAGTTTTAATAACATTGAGACATTTCTTTACTTATGCATTAACTCTCTCCTCAAAGTACTAATCCACATATACGTCATTGTACTACATTGTCTCATAATATAGGTTTTGGTTCTAAGTATCAGCAGCTTGAGTGATCTCAGGCATCTCTATCAACATCCTGACAGTTGGTGAGTCCTCATGATTTGAGGGCCTATTTATCAAGATTTCTAGTTTTCTTAGTATTGATTAGTTACTTTCAGTTTATTCTGAGTCAGTTAGGGGTTTGCCCGAATGGCTCTCTAGTTTCTTAGTAGTAAAGGCTTATTGGACTACTAGCTACTATATTTATACTTTCAACATTAGTTATCCAGAAAGTATATTTAGTTAATCTCAGACATTTTTTTATATAATTTAGTATTTTAGCATTTCTATTTGATTAAATTACCTTAATATGAGTTATAGACTTAGTAGTCAGCTTACAAGGTTAACTTGAGACTACTTACAATTTTGAGCACCGTGTATATCTCAGGAACAGGTTTTGGGGCGTTACATATTGCCCATAGTGTGACGAGGTTGATTGTTTCCCTCTTTTTAGCTGTGTTTGATTTATTTTGGAATGTATTGTGGGATAAATAGTAAGTTTTCCTTTTGTGGTACTTTTATGATTCTAGAGTTGGTGATTTAGTTGTATGCCCAATTTTTTAGTTTGGCGATCCTTTGATTTACCTTTGGGGTTGAGAAGCTCTTTGATTTTGCCATTCTTTTCTAAATAGCCCACTTTGAGTTGTACCATTTTTTGTAGTAGTTTTTTTTCTAGCTATTTCATTGCCCAACAGTAGTTTTGAAATTGAGATTGAGATATTGTAGATTCATTACATAGATTTGTTGAGATCATTCCCTTTTAATGGGTTACCTGTATTATTATTGTCGATGTTGGATGCTCCTATGCTATGCTTCTAACTTAAGTGGAGTTAGAGAGTTAGAGGAAGGTAGCTTCTCTCGTGATCATTTTTAAGTTGAAAAATTGAAAATTCTTTATCTTAAGTTGTTGATTTTTAGTTGGACGTCTTAACTTTGACCGTGGTTTTGAGGTTAGTATATTTCTTCTTCAATGATGTGAATATTGGTTTGATTTAGGAAATGCCCATTTCAAAGTTTGTTCGGCCGAGTGAGGCTTGGTGGAGTGATTCTTCTTGATGATATGTGCCTATATTTTTTCTTCACCTAAATGGAGTGTTGGATAAGTTTGATGTCGTCTAAAGTTGCATTTTTTGAGTTTCTAGAGTTTTTGCCATTACTAATGTTGTTTGCAACCTTGGGAAGTTATTGAGTTTGTTTTGATAGTTCATTCCCTCCAGTGGATATGGAGTGGGTTATTTGCATTCTCTGCCAGTAATTTATCCTTTGGCATAATTTCTATTTTTTTGATATATTTCTTACCCTCTAGCTAATATATGAGTTTATTTCTTGAGTTTTCAAACGATGGTTATCAATGTGGTCATTTTTATTCTTAAGACATGTCTCAATTGTTGCATGGTATGATCTATCTTGGGTATGTCAAATTTGGATGCTAAGGTTGATTAGAGATAGTTGACATTGATATATACTTATTGGCTCAGCTTTTACTTGGATCCTTTAAATGGTGACCGGAAGCAATGATAGTTTTTAAGTATGAATGTCTACCTGTTTCAAGGTTCTATTTGGGTAGTTGATATCTAGCAGTTCCTTATTATTGAGATTCCATCTTGGAGCTGTAGACATTGCATGGGGCCTTTGTTTTTGGCTTATATTAGTTCAAATTTAATTTATAGGATGGTTGAGCATACTACATGGTTGCCTATTGGGTGTTCTCAACTTAGGATGGATTAATGTTTTTAAGTGTTTAGATGATGGCCCATGGATTCAATATCGGTTCTTTTAGCTTTGTCCACAAGATTTTAGTCTTCTTTGAGAAGTTTTAATGGTATAATCAGTGGGAGTATTACACTTGACTTACATTCAACATGGCTTTATTCTAGATTGATGGGAAATCCTTGAGTGGAATATGCAATAATGAGTGGTTATGCCTTGAACTTTTTGATTTCAAATTTACTACCATATAGACTAGTTGAAGTATTTTCATAGAATGCATAACATAATTATCTTCACCGTGTGCACACACAGTTTCTTATGGGCTTATTCTAATGTTTGTCGTATGGAATTTTAGTGTAGCAGCTTTAATTCATAGAGTCCTCTATGATGAGTTTGCACGGACGAGAATTATATGATTTTCCTCCTACTTTGTAGTTGATAGCAAGTGAAAAATGGTAAAGAAAGGTTAGATGTTGATTTGGAGTAATGTTATGACTATTGTCTTTGTGTCTTTTTGTTTATATATGCCTTTATGGATTTGTGTGGGTATCCAGATGGTATTAGTGTGTTATTGTTCATATTTAAGTGCTTCAGCCTTTTTAGTTCATTTGGAGGCTAGTTAGTGGTTGAATTTATGTTTTTGTTGTTTGGTAGTAAAGTGAGAATGCAGGTTGATACAGGGGCACAGGTGGCGAATTCGCTTGATAGTGTTCTAACCTTGTTGAGGTCATTTAGGAAGTCATACTCAGAGCATGCGAACAGAATGCTCTTTCTTTTGGGCTTTTGATATTCTTTCTATTCATTGACTTTCAGGGACAAAAATTCTTTTAGTATTGGATATTGTAATGACCCTTTTGATATTATTCATTTTTTTGCTTATCATCACTATTAGGGATTGTCCGTAGTTTCCCCAAGTAATTTATTACTTTCCAGGATTGACAGATAGGTTATTGGGCAATTCATTTGTTTTTTTAGAACCAATTTCCTGTTTAGAAGTCCTCGGTGGTTCAAAATGGCCTCCAAGAGAAAACATCAGTAAAACGAATGTCAGATGAAAATTCAGCCTAGGCAAGTGGATCAATGATATCGATTTTAGGCTAGTATAACCTTTGGTCCTGGTCCAAATACACCCGAGCTCATTTCGAACTATTGACCAGAATGTTAGATACTTAGAAATATAGGTGTGGGACACATATTTTGTCGAAACAACCTCGGATTGGAAATCCAACTTTTCCAATCAGGAATGTCGATCTTAATGTGGTTACATAGTTCTTTTTCCAAAATAAAATTCCGAATAAGTTGTGAGGCATTGGCCCAAACATGGAAAAAATCCAAGTTTTAGCAGTCGTCAGAGATGGCAAGGGGTAGGAAGATCGAGGTGTTCTCCCTATGGCTATCGCAGCCCGTCAAGGGAGATCTCTGCATCTTCTTATGTAGGGTCCATAAAAAAACCCTATTATCGCAATTTGGGTCAGTTTTTAATTACCATTGAGTTAAAACTACCCAATGAGAGTGGTAACTCAAAATTGATCATTGTGCATGACTTGGGAGATTGATTAGCTATTTTTATCATCATTACCTTCGATTCTAAGGTAAGATTTCATCATTTTATTGATGAATTTTAAAAATTTTGACTCAAAACCACAAATTCATTGAGGGTTTTATTTTATCCTTATATTTTCTTTGTTTGCACCCGTTTCTTGAGGGTTATGATTCCTTGTGGAAGTTTGAGTGTTCGGTTGACCTCAGAAATGCATATTTCGTGAATGGGACTCACTTGGGTGATTCGATATTGTTTTTGGATCCAAAGAATCATGGTACTATATGGGTATCGTTAGACTTGTATTGATGTGTATATTATTATTTTAATAGTGTAATGGCATTTTGGGATTCCAAAGTAAAGATGGATGTTGATGATGATGTGAGATTTTGTGGTATGGCTTTGAGGTAAGTTTCTTCCTATTGTTCTTCAAAGATGATGTGTGTTATATATGGCATATAAATTCAAATTTTAGGTTTGATTATGAGTAGAATAACAGTCTTCAATATTGATGTTTGGTTATTAGATGAGGGTTTTCGACCTATAAGATGTTATATTTATGACCCTTTTAGAATCTTTTTACTTTCCCTCTAGATGGGACTAATTTGTAGAATGAATATGATTTATGAAGCTAGGTTTGAATTGTTGTTTTAGTGTCAGAATCATGGGGAGTATGACTAACCTTAGCTCTGCTATTCTAGTGATCTTTAAATCGTAGTTTGGGTAGAGTTGAGTGAAATGCATTTGTTCCTACTTTTCATCTAGAAGTTGAACTTGATATGTTAGCCTAGTTTGGGGCATAGATTTCCAAAAAATTTAAATTGAGGATAAGAATTGTGTTAGTCTGGACCACTTAGGACAAAACATGTGTTAGCCATTGTGGAGTTAGTTGCAGATGTTAGGTCTAGTAGAGACTAATGATCCTTATTTAAGGGATTTTCTTGGTGAATTGATTGATAAATATGTATTTTCCCTCGATAGTTATATTCTACATAGTCATGATTCATGACCTATAGATACGAGATGCCTTATAGATGTGATATGCCTCATAGTCATAAGTTATACTTATTGATGTATAATGCCACCTAGAAGTGAGATCCCTCCTATAGGTGAGATGAATATAGATATGCTTCATAGCTTATAGAGATGTTATGCCTAGTAAATAACCTATGGCCTGTAGTTAAGAGATGATATATGTATATATATATATGATTATTGATATGAGTTTCTGATATGAATATGGGCCTAAGGCATTGATTACAATGTTATGATTATTCAGAACACAATATTAGGCCATAGGCTATACTATGATATGAGTTGAATTACTAGCAAGTAATTATCCATGTAAAGGATAAGGTTATAGTTTATGAACATATATTTGAATATATATATTTATATATTTGTATATACACATCTCTCCAGTATGGGAATAAGGAAGATGCAAAATGATAGTTATGTATTCAATGTTTTAATACTTTTGATGGCATGCATAGATTCGGTATATTCATGAATGATGCATAGATGATTGATATGACTCTAATTAATTTTTTTCTTATATGCACTAACTAAGGGATAAAACCCACCATATACCTTAAAAATTGATTTCATCACGGTAATAATTGCCTAACTTAATGGGTAAATTATATGTGTGAAACTGGTCAATAGAGATGTTTTAAATATTTGACTGAGATATATTCTGTTGCATGATTTCACGCTACTATTTACTTCGGTTGTGATATATTCTGACCCTTTCTACACTTTTATTGAGATTTAGTCTAGATTTTCACTACGGGAAACACATTTACAAATTTAAACTCTTTTAGCCACAGATTGAGTCAGGTGCACCTAATATATATACACACTTATTAAGTATGTAATATTGATGATTAACAATTATTTATGGAAATATACTCTACCATGCTTCTCTTCTCATGTCATTTACTTTAGCCCTCTTCGGTCTTGCCATTTACTTTAGCCGTCGTGGGACTTTCACTTTACTTTAGCCCTTTTGGGGCTTTCTATATATTTAATTAAGACTGGTGCGCCCCACGGGGGCACACTGGGCCTGATGAATCCCTTAGTTAAGAGTTCCTTTAATTTCTCTTTCAATTCTCTGAGTTCAACTAATGTCATTTTGTATGGTGGAATAGATATAGGCTGAGTATCTGGAAGAAGATCAATTCCGAAGTCTATTTCCCTTTAGTGAGGAATTCCTAGAAGATCTTCGGGAAAGACATCTGAATATTCATTCACGACTGGGACTGATTGAAAACTGAGAGTCTCAGAACTAGAATCCTTAACATAAAAAATATGATAGACACATCTGTGCCCCAAGGTAGGAAATAAGATGACCTCTGAAAGCTAAAGTACTACCCCTCAACTCTAGGATAGGTTCATTCAGAAACTGAAACTGGACTATTCTATTTCTGCAGTCGACTGTGGCATAGCAAGAATGAAGCCAATCCATGCTTAGAATGACATCAAAATCAGTCAACTCTAATTCGACTAAGTCTGCTGAAGTGACTTTAAAATATCATAATCGGGAAGTTCCTGTATAACCACTGGGATTTGATGGTTTTACCCACTGGGGTAGAAACTGAAAAGGGCTCAGATAGAATTTCGGGACTGACTCCAAAATCACCTGCTATATAAGGAGAAACAAAAGACAGGGAAACACCTGGATCTAGCAAAGCGTAAACATGCAAATGAAAAATCTGTAACGTACCAATAACAACATCAGGAGAATTTTCCTAATCTTGCCAGGACTGGAGAGCATAGAGTCTATTTGGACGTTGCCCACTAGTAGTTCTGGAGGTGGTACCCTATTGGTTTGGGCTACCAGACTGAGCTGGGGAACAGTTTTGCTGACCCTGAGGACCTGGATGAGGACAGTCTATAACTCTATGGCCTGGCTTGCCATATCATAAACAAATAACACTGCCAGCTTTATAAATGACCCGATGGTGCTTGCCACAAGTCTGGCAAAGAGGATATGTATGGGAACTACTATCACTACCCTGAGACTTAGAGCCTAGCGCGCTATATTTTTTACCATCCCTGAACATAGGAGCTAGAGAACTAGATGAAGAAGGAGCTGGAATTGATGACTTAGGATGAAACTGAGAACGGTTTCCTCTTACTAATTTGGGTTGAGCAAAGTTGAAACTACCTGTCCTTGCTCTATTATTTTGCTTCTCTCTGATCTTAATATTTTGCTCCTATATCTTCTGATCAGGATTCATAATCCTGGATAAAGTCATATCATTATTCAATACCGCAGACCAACACTCTTTGACCACTCTATCATTCACCCCAGAAACAAACTTACTCATCTTGGCCCTGCTATTTGCAACCACATGAGGAGCATATCTGGCTAATTGAGTAAATTTAAGATAATACTCTTTCACTATCACGTTTCCCTGCCTGAGGTTGATGAATTCTAACACCTTAGCTTCTCTCAGGTCTAGGGGTAAGAACCTCTCTAAGAATGCGGAAACAAACTCTTCCCACTTAATAGGCCCTGCATTATCTGGCCTTTCTGACTTTCACTACTTGAACCAAGTGTGAGCAACATTCTACAACTGATATGTAACTAGCTAAGCACTCTCACTAGGAGTAATCCCCATGATGTCAGTAAACTTCTGAACCTGATTGATGAATTCTTGAGGGTGCTCATCTTACTTAGAAATGAGAAAATATAGAGGGTTCATTCAGGTGAAGTCCCGAATCCTAGCTGCAGCTGAATTGGCCACTGGGTTGGCCGGAACGACAGCTGGCCATTCATTCTGAGCAGCAACAGACTGAGCAAGAGTAGTTAATGCATATCTGAACTCTGCCTGAGAAACATGTTCTCCCAAAGGTTCTTCAGGCTGAGGGAATAATTTATTCCCATTTCTTTTTTTAGGAGGCATGTTCTGTTAGAAGAAATGGAGAAATGGATTAGACTGATAGATTAGCTTGAGATTATGCTCACTGGCATGACATGAATACTAAAATAAGGGAAACTGTTCCTAAAATATCTTACAGCCTCCTGCACATAAATGTGGCGCGCAACACACCCATGTAAAAGACTCTACTAGATGCAGCTTTAAGACTTCCTAGGACTCTATTGAACATTAGGCTCTGATACTAAGTTTGTAACGCCCCATATTTGGTACCCAGAATGCAACATAGTTCTTATGATCCCAAAGGACCACAAGCTAACCCATGACTGATATTTGTACCTGTATACTGCAGAATATACTGTATAACTGCAGAAATAAAGGCTATAAGGCTATAAGGTTCAATACTAAGACATAATATCTGATAAAAAAACACCTGGGTGGGGTATGAAATAAACAAATCAACTGAAATAAACTGACTGAACATGATAGTCTGGAAAGCCTCTAAATGTCTGAATAAGGAGTTTATGGGACATGTCCCCAACTAATTCCAACTACTTAAATAAATTGAGTACTGAAATGATGAAATAACTAATCATATCATCCTCGAAGGATGAGGACTCACTGCTGATATCTGGAATCTACTGATGCTCAGGAGGTTGTGCTTCTGAACCTATGGTATAAAACACCATAGCACAAATGCGTCAGTATGATTAAATGTACTGGTATGCATATGAGGTAGGCTGAATGCAAAGGGTTCACATATATGAACTATACTAACTGACTTAATAACATGAATGTGAGCATACATGCATGAATACATAATAACTATAGCTGAGTTCGTGATAACATGATTACTGAATCTGAGTACTGATAACTCTATAACTTAAATAACTTATACTGAGCGACTGTATCTGACAGTCTAGTTTTTGATGGAACTAGCTGAGTTCCCTTATGTTCTGAGTTTACTGTATATGACAGTCTTGAATTCTGTAGAACTATCTGAGTTCTATTACAGAGACTGAATGACTGTATCAGACAGTCCTGAATTCTATAACTAAAACTGTGGGAAGTAGTCATCTAACTGACATTCCCCTAATACACTATTATGGCTGAGTTGGGGTCCAATCTGTAACCCCAATTGGAAGAGTGTCAATACTGCGCCACTTGTAAAGACAAGATATGAGTAACCCCTATATAATAGGTAACTCTAGTGAGAATGATGGGAACCCTCATAGCACAGTTTAAGCCACCTCATCTACCCTCATATAATAGGCTATGATGTCTCAACGTACGCTGGCTACATAGTTATAAAATGCAAGGATTTCTTCTAAGAATCACACCCTCATACAACAGGTAGGTTCCCATCCTTGGGTTCACTCGGTACTAATTTGTACTCCCTCCTGAATAGACACTGACCATGATTAACTGAACTGAACTGGACTGAGTTATCTGAGTTTCGTTGACTGACGGAATAGTGTTGAGATTACTATATTATTGAGCTTTCCTGAGTCACATAATTGACTGAGTTATATGGATCATGGCTTGACTGAGAGTATCTTAAAAACATGACACTAACTCTATGCACACAACTATATTTTTTGGGTACAAGTACCCCCCGGACTCAATGGAAAGAAACTAACAAAGGATGACTTTCTTAAATAAATGACCAACATTAATAATCCATAATATAATAAAATGGATAATTCATGAAGTACAAGTTCTCATGCACCAGAATGGCCACACATATATCCATAATTCATTGACTAAGACATTTCATCAAACACTTGACATGCATGAACTTGTACATAAATTGGGATTTCATATTATTATACTAGTAAGGCACTTTTACTTCACGTAGGCATTTAATCAAACTCATGAGGATCATACTTTAGTTGTATAATCATCGACACATATAATAATCATGGATACATCAATCAATTTGTAAATTAAAGAGGCTTTATCATAATTATTATGCAAATCTTCATATACTAGGGTCAATCAATGTAGTATGTGATTTAAAACATGAATCAAAATCCAGCAACTTCATGAACATGAATTTCAATTCAATTTAAATCATGAACATTCACAAATAACCAAATCATGGATTTTGAAAAGAGATTCTTGAGCTTCATGGGTGAAAGAGACCCATGAATCTACACATGACATACCTGGGTTGTGACTTTCTTGAAGTTCTTGGACTTGAGGAATGTGAATCTCTTAGATTCTTGAAGAAGATTTGGATCTAGTTTCTTGGGGATTATTTTGAGGTAAAATCCAAATTTGAGGTTTTGAATGAATAATAAACTTATGAGCCTTGGTCTGATATAATTAGGGGTTAAAATGGGTGGAAAAAGACCCAAATACCCTTTTTAAAAATCACTTAAAATAGATGAATGAGGTATGTGACGGTGGGTTCAATGATCCTTCACTGGGTCGATGGTCCATCGGTCCTGACCGTTGTACCTGGGCAGAATAGGGGTTCACTGCCTCTGTTGCGACAGCTTGGGCGACGGCTCATCGCTAGCTCGACAGTCCGTCGACCTGGGCCATCGCTCTTAGGTAGAATGTGGTCTCACTGCCTCGCTGTGATGGCTAGGGTGACTATCCATCGCTAGCTCGATGGGCCATTGGCCTTCACCATTGCACTTGACCAGTTTTGATTGTTTTCTGTATTTCAGCCATAACATTTTACCCCGATACCGGATTTTGACGAAATTGGTATCGTTAGAAAGATAATTAAATTTCCCACTTAAACAGGTGAAAATACTAAAAATTCAACATGTACAAAAGTGGATTCATCTTTAAAAGTATATTTCTAACATTCTTGAGATGATTTCAATCTAGGTAGAAGAACGGGGTATTATAATGGCTCATGTTCATGACTCTTGTCCTTATTGGATTTATGATTGAATTTATGTGATATTTTGATTTAGAGTCTGTGATGATCATACATGAGTTAACCATGTGTCATGTGATGTGAGGTTGTAGTATATTCCTTATTGCATTTGATGATAGAACTTTCCTTGTGTGTGTGCAAAACAAAATAAAGAGTGTGGTTTAGGAGATAATATAGCCATTTCTTTGATAGCCTCATTTTATATCTTTTTTTTACCTACACTTGAACATAAATTTAATTAAATCTCCATTGACACTTTATCTTTTTGTTTGACAGCCTCACATCTAGCCTAATCCCCTTTCTTCATAGACCTTGATTTGATCAAAAATTCTCCTGAGTGCTTTAGTATAAAATTAATTTAATTAAGAAGTTTGAATCAAAGTAGGGAAAGGTGAAATTAAAGATCCAAAGTGGTAGTTATTTGTGTGTTAAAATTGTTGTATTATGGATGGGTGTTAGGGAAATTTGTGCTAAAGAAATTACTATTTTAGCCCAGTCGTGTTACAATGAACCTATTTTGGTTCTGGTCCTCTATGGATATTTTGCAACTCAACTAATTCAATTGTTTAAGTTGAGCGCGGCTATCATAGGGGTGCATAACGTATAATGGGCATGAAGAATGGTAAAATTGAATGATATGTACATGGCATACGCTCGCTATAGAACATATCAATTATCTTAATAAGATAGATCAGGACAAAAGAAGTAGGTAGAGAAAAGTGGTGTAAGTTGGTTCTTAGAGAATGGTCTTAATTGAAAAAGTTTAGGTATTGAAGCTCTTAAGGAAGATAGTTACTATTCTTAGAAAAAATAGTTCCTACCCGTCCCATACCCTATATTACAACCATTAAAGACCTATTTGATCCTATTCTTCAACATTCTTATATTCTTAAATCACTTCACTAAGGGCGACCCTATGGTTCATAATCTTGGACTTGCGAATTTCTTGTGAGAGTTAGCGTAACTTGATTCGTGTAACCATTGTGTTATAAATTATAGTTATTTGAGTGATAATAGGTAACTCTCTTATTGTAAGGGCATATTTTTTATGAATGTGGGTGATTTGTATGATGTCCTTTATTGAGCAATACGCATGAGTTTGCCAACTTGGTGAGTCAATTCTTGAGGCTATGATGATTATAAGTAGTATTCTTGAACTGTCAATTATGTACGTAACATTCTTAGTATAGAAAATTACATTCTGTGAAGTCATTGTAGTACTTGCTTAAGTGTCTTTCTTATAGTAGAAATATAGATTCTTCTCCGCGTATGATTCATATAGTAAAGAGTTGTTCGAGGACGACTAAGGCTTTATGTGTGGGGTGGTGATGTTGGGTGTATTTATGCTCTTTAGTGTTGTATCCTAGCTTATTTAGCCTTGTTTTGAGGATAGCCTTGTTTTGAGGAAAATTCGTGTTCTTTATGTGTTTACAATGTTCAAAGGTGTTTTCAAAGATGTTTGGGTTTAAATTGATCAGCTAGAGTCTAGGCGAGAAAATTAGTTTTACTAGCTTGAGCTAGGTGTTGTTCTTGTTGATTTCGATCGATTGTACTTGGTTTACTGAGTTCTTAAGGACATAATTCTTTAATTATATGTTGAAAAACTATTTTTTAATGTGCAAAGTTCAATTTGATCAAGTCAAGAGTCGAAACAATAAGCTGAGGATCAACATGGGCAATCATAGTCTTAGCTCATGTTTCTAGTTCACTGTTCTTGATACTGTGTTGTTTTGAGCTCAAATATTTGGGGTTTGATCATGTAGTATTATTGGTGAGTTTATTGTGATGGTATTTTTATGCTATAAAATCTTCAAATATAGTTCAGAAAACACCACAAGGCTAGGGATGGAAGGAGAAACACATAGCAAAATATAGTCATCAAGAGGCAAATTCCAATGAGCCAACGCAAAATAGGTGTGGCGCGCCATCATTCAATGATATAAACAATATGATGTGCCAATATATTGAATTGAAGAACAAAATTGGCATTTTTATCACCAAGTTGACTGTGCAACGCGGCGCGTCACTCTTCCCACACACGGCAAAATTACCTTCTACTATAAATAGGACTTTTCATGTTGTGCAAATGATTTTTTTTTGACATCTTCAGAAAAGTTATGAGGTGGATTCACATGTTTTGTATGGTTTATATTTTTTAAATTTAGATTTTTAATAGATTGAATCATGTATTCAAGTATTTGGATTATGATTATGTCGATTAGTGGCTAAATGCCCCCTTTCCGGGGTTAAGGCAAAGAACATGTTTACTTTTGTTTTGAATTAAGTTTTTTAGGATTACTTATCATATTTGGTTGTTTTTTCATCCTTGTTTTTAATATTTTGTGGATTTGTGACTCTTACAATATAGATTATCGACCTTCTGATCTCGGGAGGGGGAATATGAAGATAGAACGTGGGGATGAATAGTGTAAGGTTTATATTCTTTTATAAAATAAGGAATGTGATTAATCTTATAGGACAGGGATGTACCTAGAAGCCTTGCTTGGTTCACATGTAGGATGATAACTTTAAGAACTTAATTGGATTATTACATCCCTACTCAACAATACAGTTGTAATGTCCAAGTTAGGTAGACTATTAAAGGTCGGGAGACCAAGATAATGAGATAAACCCTATGAATCAACAACAAAGTAATCTAATGAATGTAGTTAAATAGTATAGTATGATTGTTGATAGTGCTTTAAACCCTGGCATTAATCCGTTGATTTATAAAAGCCTTTATTATTCCGTATTGTTTTGCATTACATTTATGTCATAACTTTCAAACTTTTGTGGTTACCTTGAACTAAGATAATCTTAATAGTGAACTGGAATTTGATAGTTGCTTAACAATAGTCCCTGTGGGATTGATACATGGCTTAGGAAAGGGCGACTATATTATTTGGTGAGACCACGTACACTTGCGTGTGCTCTTAGGTTCAGCACCTATCATGCAAAATGATATAAAAAAGGGGAAAACACCAATACACACAACGAGGTTTTGAGAACAAAGACGAACCACATGAATATAGTAAAAGAAATGATATAAAACGAAGGATACCGTACAATAATTCTTAAACTTGGTGTCATAGTGTATGAACAACTAATACAACACGAAGTTAAAAATAAATAAGGTATCCAAAAAGGAGAAAACTCCATCTCAAAAAACAAATAAAGACATACTCTAGATATGAAAAGATAGTAGTAAACTTCTAATACATGAATCAACAACTACCTCAAATAGGCTCCATGTGTCACATAAAATCAACTGATGCGAGGCACACTCAAACTTTGATCTGCAAAAAAGAGGCACAGTGAGAGTGAGTATGGTCCACGTATATTCAGTAGGTATCAAAAGTTTACTAAGAAAAATATGAAATAAAAAATACGCTTTATGGGTACGTCACCTGCAATAAAAAAATATCTCAAATGGTAGCCGACACCATCTCTGCTAATAGTCCTACAATATTCATATTCCACACATAAATACAAAAATGAAGCATATGTATATGAATATCATACATTCAAGAAAGAAGTATGTCATACACATAGACAAATCTCATTTCAAGGAAGATAATAAAATAGAAAAAGAGCACAAGGTATATATAATGTAATAATTATGGTGATAATGCATGAGGTCGTCGTGCAATATCCATATACATCAACTGAGTAGTACTCTATAGGTAGGTCCCATTGAGGGGTCTTCAATCAATATACAATCTATATCTAATAATATATCCATATCTCCTCTCAGGTATATCCATCCATAAAGACTTTTAAATATGTTACATTTTTCATCAAAAGAGCCAGTGTTTCCAGTAGTTCCATATTTGTACCAATGTTACCTGAATGTGTATTATATGAGGATTAAATTCTCACAACCAAAAAGAATTAGAATTTCCATATCTAATCAATACACCAACCAAGTAAGCTAAAATATACTCAATATTCTAACCATCCATGAAATCCAACGAAATCATATGCTAATAGAGTAAAATACATAAAAACATTTGATTGATACCATGTATAACATCAATTTATTCATTTTTATCATAACAAATACAATCAAATCCACAAACACAAGACCAACGACACTATGTAAGAGCCCACATGGTCACACATACCAAGTAATTTCCCAAACTACAAACTAACAATATGGTAGAGCCCTTCACAGGCACAACACGATAATTATAGCCATTTTCATGACTAGTTCAAAAATCCTTAACTTGATTTTGTAAAAATATTAACGACCCTGCCAAAGGATGAAGAATGTTAAGCCATAACTTACCTCGGATGACAAAATAAGATTGAATAGCCTTTTTCTTACAAACAGACTCAATATAAATATTCAAATGTAGAATCTATACATCAAAAGAAAGTTCACGATACACAAATTTCCTATGTTTGAGTCGGGGTCAAAACAGACCCCAAACTGGGATTTTTGAAAAAAAAGTTTAAAATTAGAATTTTAGAAGAAAATATATTTCCCATTATATAAGGAACTCTAAAAAGAACACCTAAGTGAAAACGTCTAGAAATTGGGATTTCAATCAAAGATATGCTATCTTTAGGCATTTAGGGACAAAATAAAAAAATTTCACCTTTGACATTAAGTTTTAGCAAAGTTTAAAGGATAAAAATTGAAGTAAAGAAAATGAAATAGGGGTTTGGAGCTTAACCAAGGACTAAAATTGAAGAAATTTCTAAAAAACTTAAAAACCAAAGCTCCAAGTAGTCAAAATAGTGAGAACCATGAAAAAAGGGCATTTTATATCGCCCATGCATTTCTTAAGAGATCACTAGTTGCTATTCTTTAAGCAACCACATGTCTATTACATTATTTTTCACATGTCAGTAAGTGTCGTGTAAGCAACCATGTTTTAAGCTAAGCAGCAGTGTCATATGCGAAATTGGTGTCGATAAGCTACATGTCAGTTTCTCAGTTGGGTCACTTAAGCAACAAAAATGTCTGTTAAGCGAGTACACTAGCTGGATACTTGGAGTGTTCGTGGACCCCTCATGTTTCATCTGGAATCCCGAGAATTCTAATGAACTATGCTACCCTCTCAAATTTTATGCTGACAACTCAATGAGATACCAAATTTTTGAAAAAACCTCATTTTCAAAAAGCCGAACATCGAAACCCAATTTTACATATTCCCAACCGAGGGTCACGATATTAAAAATCAAAAAAGCAACACCAAGCATGTTTCAACTTAGAATTAACGTTTTGAATATGCTGGCACAATATGTTTTGCCATCCCATGCATGGTTCAATAAAGGTTGACCAAAGTCAACTATAATCTTTCAAGCGACCAAAATCAACTTCACATAACTCACACCAAAATATATTGCGATTTGTGCAAATATGCCCACAACCAAAAATTACCCTAAAGGATCCACAAGAGGGTGTAGAATGGTAAAATAGCATAGAAAAGGATATTTTACAAGAATCACTAAAAATCAAGTTTATTAAAGCACTATATAAGGTACCTATCAAGTCAGGCAACTTGGGGAAGCAATTGAATAATTCAACTTGCATTGCTGACATGTATCCCTAACATTTTGGAGACCTACTAGACATTTCATATATTTATAGATTGGTTTGTCACACATAATACAACCATCACACTGGCCATACACTCAACTTTGTAGTTCCTACGACATTTATTGCATACAGGATTAGTATGAACACTTCTGACACTACGATATGACTTTGAGTCTGGTGCCCTATCACAATGATCTTGCCAAAACATGGGTAGTGGGGCTCTTGTATATGATGGGGATGGAGCTGAATATTTCTTGAAGAATTGAGTACGATTTTAACCATTTGATCTTTATAGAGTGAAAATAAAGCTACTACCCTCTTACTCTCACTTATTTCTTCTTAACCTTCTTATCTATTTTCTATTGATCATGAAATATTATCATTGAGAGGTCCATACGCTTCAATAACCTGGTAGTTCTATACTCTTTGGTCATATCCTTGCAAACACAATACATAAATATGCTTATAATGGCTCTGGAATTATCAACCACTGTCAGAGCATACCTTACCAACATAGTAAATTTAAGGGAATACTCTTTCAAAGTTAAGACACCATCTATTTTAGCTTTATGAACTCTACCACCATGGTATCCTATTATTTAACTAGGAAGAACCTGTCTAAAAATTAACCACAAACTCATCCAATTCTACCTATTTTTCATTCACACACCTATCCTCCTTCCACTTCTTATAAAAAGTGTTAGCTACTTCTTCCAATCAATAGCCAACAAGGTCAGTATTCTTAGTTGGGGTAAAGTCCATTATCTTTTTAACCTTTTAAATTCATGAACTTCTTTGGATTATTCTCAAACATGGATTATAGGAACACTGGGGGATTCATTTGATTAAAGTCTATAACTCTTGTCACTGTTGTATTCATTATTGGGTTTGTTGGCGCCATGGTAGACTGGTTATTTTAGGCGGTCATGGAATTGGCTAAATTTTAAAGGTATCTTTGCGTTTTACTTTGGAGAATTTTTCCCTAAGAGGGTTTACTGGAGCTGCTTGTTGATTCTCCATACTTCTCTCATTTTTACTTCTCATTTTATTAGTCCTCTTTGGTGGCATTTTTTGTAATTATGTAGTGAATGATTTAGAATATAATTTTAATAGATCTTACACTATATTGCATGATATGAGCTTAAAAAAGTAAAAATTATTCTAAAACATCTCAAAGCCTCTCTCATAAGTCTAGTGGGCTTCACACGCATGAGTATGACTCAATTCGACATGAATTTTAGAAACCCTAGGAAACTTCAAACCTATTTCTCTGATAAAATGTTTATTATGACCTATGACTACCACCTAGTCAAAACAATGTGCTTTAAACAAAAGTTACTCTAAGCTAACCACAACCTAAAAAAATATTAATAATATAAATGATAACTGACAAAATATGTATGCCTAAGATTAACTAAATAATATATTGCATATTCAAAGGAATCAAACCATGTATTAACCATCTAAAATCATAAGTTCAACATCTAACTATAAGTCTAGAAATCCTTTATTAATATAAGTTGCTAAGACAAGCCCCTATCTTACTCTAACTATCTAATAACTGTCAACGACAAAGGTAAAATAAAATGAAATTTTGACTTTTATTCCTCGAATGATAAGAACTTAAAAAACTTTTACTACTGATATAGAAAGAGACTTTAAAAGGTGCAATCCAAATACTAAGCATTAGGACCTATATTATGTTATATTATAACCCAGCATAAAGTTTGCAAGTAGTGTTTTTAATGTACTGTGTATGTAAGATAGGAGAATAACTAATATAAGCTAATCATGGTACTTGTAACATGATAACTAGAGAAAGACCAAGTGATGAAAATATGTTTTTAAATGGGCTAAATAACTTAATAGTACGTCGTGGAAGAATCATAAATCTTAATTATAAATTGTGGACCTTGGATGTTACAAACAACCACAAAATGGAATATGAACTAATAGCGGTCCAACCTATTACCCCACTTGGAAGGATGTTCTAAATATTTCCAAGGGTACGGACATTGATTGATATTGATCGGTTAAATTTATATAAAAAGGTCAAAGGTATTAAGTATGGCTTGATTGATGACCCTTAGAACCAATGGTTGAACCATAGTCTTAGGACTTAAGGAATTCTACTAAAGGTCTCAGCCTCACTGGTAGATGATCCTTCATCATTGCGTCTACATAGTGGTAAGTATGAATCCCAACTACATGACACTAACAAATGCAATGCTCAATGATAGTAATAATTTGAGGACTAAAATAATCATTATCTTAAAGAATTTAAAACATGCTAACTGGGGAATATAGCATCAACAAGTAAATGTATGAAATTCTAGGCCATCAGTCGTTCATAAATTGCTCTCTGAAATGAATGTAACTACTATGTCAATTACGTAAATTTAATAATAGTAAACAAATCAATGAATCAGGTCCAAGAATGAATAATTTTAAAATATAACTTGGATTTTAGATCATTTACAAGTAATAATGAATAATTTTATGCTTAAAGAAGATATTATAACTAAGAGAAAATAAATACTAAGAATCAATTAATTACCAATATGCATAAACCCCAACTTATTAAAAATAACTAAACTGGGGGATTGGGATTACTTCAAGACTCAATGGGTGAAAGTGTACCTATTGATAAATTACCTATTGTACATGATGATCCTAAAAAATTCCTTAGAGTTTTATGCTTGAGGAAGATAAACCCTAGTTCTGCCTTGGGAACATTTAATCGCCTTATTTCTCTTCTTAAAATAAGTAGTTGATTTTATTCTAAGTAATGATACATTAGGTCCATATTAAACCCCATAATAACTTTTGACATTCCTAAAATGACATGTTATTTTAGTTAAAAAGTAAGAAAACTTTGATATTATCTTTATAAATTTGTAACAGAAAACTGCACAGAGGGGCTTTCTCTACGATTGTGGGTCTCACTCGTGGTTACAGGATAGATAATAGCACTTTAAATGTGATAATAGAAGCCCTAGTACTATTATGGGATCAACATACAATCACACCCTGGGTTCATAGGTTTGCTGGGGATTTATGAGACTCAATATCATTTTAGGGGATCGTGGTTTCAAAGCATAATCTTGTTCCCTCTAATGGTATGAGGGTAAAATTAGTCAAATTTTAGATGGTGGGTTTGTCTCGATTAGAGTATTTTATGTTTGTACAATATAACCACATCGTGGTTTTGCTCGTGGTATCTCATTATAGAGCAATGCTTTGATAAAAAGGCCTTGACTTTTTACTCTAAAGTTTAATTTAAGCAAAAATCAATGCGTTGGAAAGGATATTTAAATATATATCACTTGCTAGTTTTGGGACACAAATATTCATTATAATCGAGAAGTTATGCTCGTTTGAAGCTAATTATTTCTTTTGAAATCAATCTATAAAAGAGGCTTTGGTTTGTCTAAGGGATATGAGATTTTTTGTGGCCATAGTAGATATCTAGATCCATACTAACCCTATTAAAACTTTAATGATTTACCTTACATGTTGTTAAAGAAGGGTTCTATCCTAAGCTTTGATTTATCAGGCATTATATTCGGCGTAGCTGGTAATTTCAGTTTTGAATAACGTGTTAAGAACATAATAACATTTGGGTTTTAACTTTGGAATATTTATTTAGGTACATAAAATTATTTTATTTTTTTTATCTAATACTTTGGTATTTATTGAATAGTCATTTGTTTATGAAATGGGTTTGTCTTTATCTAAATTAATCTCCTACTTTATTAACTTGAGGACTCACCGATAACTTCGATTAAGATTGAAAGGGTTAGTTGAGGTTGGGAAAGGTCAATCTATCATTCAATGATGCTTTAAACCTCATCTAATAGATTTGTTCTGGAGATAGTAAAATCCCATAGAATCCTTATATTGGTTTTGTCATAGCTGTTTCTTTTCTTGGTTTGAATGGATAATTAAGGACAAAGACCTCAATGGTTGAGAGATTATAGTGGGTAATTTTTAATCAAATTCTAAATATCTAAATACAATATTGATTCTAAATAATTTATTTAAATACAATGGATTGTCATAGAATTGATTCCTCAATATTAATCCCCTAGTTTCCTACATCTATGAAAGGAATTGATCAAATTTTTTATATTATCAATGGTTCTTTAATTTTTTCGATTTGATATTGACCCCCTCCCTAAAAAAAACATGAATCCTTTTTTTAGATTGGAGTGAGTTACTCTCATTCCTTATTTTTCAATCGCTAGTCACTCTATTACTCCTCAGATAAACCCCTACATTATAATATGGTAAAGATATTGAAAAATACCATGTACATATTTTTAAGGTTTCAATAGAGCTTTATAAAAATGGTACAATTTACGGGAAAAAATTTTGTGTATTGAGTTAGTTTGATATTTTAGTGTAATTTTTTTATTCAAGCATATGATTATGGTTTCTTCATTTTCTTTAGATTCTTGTGTTAGGTAGTTTTTTGTTTTAATTTACTTTTTACAATGATATCATGAAATGAAAATGTGTTTAGTGTTGCAATCCAAATATTGATGACCGAGGTTCATATTTGTCATGACCCTTCCCCCTCTTTAAGCAAGATTTTTAAAATGCATCGGGGAAAAAGGTTTGTGCAACAGCTCCGTCATATGAGCATTATGATTTTTTTCTTATGTGGTAGTAAAAATGGACATTGGAGTGATCATCCTAGTTATTACACCCCTTATTATAGTTATACTAATGAAATTGCTAGTTGTTCTTCTGAGTTTTATAGGAATCATTATGTGGAAAAGGAAGAGCAATGTTCCAGACATAGAGGTATTAAGAAATTTTTGAAACCCTCTGGTCCAAAAGAGTAAGGTTCATAAGGATTTTCATCCCATGGATTAATTCATGGTGGAATTTTAATAGGATTGTAAAAAAGAGAAAGACCTTTGTAATAATGTCCATATCTGAAGTTTCATGGATTTGCCTAATCTTCAAATTAAATTACAAAAGAAGAGATTTAAATCTATATTATGTAGCCACAAATGTGTAATGGGTATAATGATAAATTAAAAATTAACAAAGTGGTTCAAATTGAAAAGGAAGAACTTTGATACTCTAAGAAAATAAGTTGCGGAGAAGTTGTAATGCATAGCGTAAAAAGTGTGAATGATGTGGGAAATGCATGGGCATCTTATGGTGGGGACCTAACCAGACATGGTGATGTTAGTATTGTACGATACTTTGATTCTTCAATAAGTAGATTTTTTTGAAAAGTTTCTTTAGTCCAAAAATAAAGAAAAACTTGATTAGTATTTGCTATGGGCATGTGTCATAGACTTTAGAGCATAGTTAACTAGGTCGATGTTTGTAAGGCCCCGCAAAATCCTAGTGATTTCAGTCTTATATAGAATGCCAAAAGAGGTCCCATACTCAAAAAAAATTCACCTAAGTGTCAAGACTTAGAATCATTTTAGCCTTCGAAATTGGAGAGTATTGTTTTTGACCTTTATGACCTTAGTATATGGATTTTCAAGTTGATTCATGTATAGGGTAACATATAGGCCATCTCTGGCTGGTTTTAGATTTTTTGGTCTAGTGTAAGGGTGACTTTGGATGTCCAAAATAGCAAGGGGTTGCGATAGAGGTGCGTCACGAGGGCCAATTTACCCAGGATAAGGGTTACGTCATGAGAGCTAGTTGACCCGAGTAGGGGTTGCATCGCGATCGTCGCTTGACCCAAGCAGGGGTCGCGACGCAATGGGGACCCTATTCATCAAATTCTATCTGGGTTCTTGGGGGGAAATGGGTTATTTTCCCCTTCACATTATTTAGCCTTAACATGAAATTTGATATCCTAAAGGGAAGAATTCATTCTTTATTCACAAAATCCTAACAAGAAAGAAACCCTAGTTCATCAAGCTCAAGATCAAGTTCCAAGAAATACCCAACAACCTTCAATAAATTAATAATCAAGTTATGTTAGGTGTTGATCCTTGGGTTTTCTCCCACCCTTGGAGTTTAAGAACCTTTTTTTAAACTACGATTTTATTAATTCATGATTTACATGTGCAATTTGTGTTGTATTCATGTTTGTGTGGTTGTATAAATTTCAATTCAAGATTTAATTAAAAGTTTCATGAACATAAGATAGCATGTATGTTGATTGATGTAATTTTGATGGTACAGTCCTTGAACTTGCAAGTCGCATGTTGTAGCATGATGCCCTATATGTTATTTTTCATATGTCACAATCATGCTCCCCAAGTGTTTGATAAAATGTCCATGTGAATTGAATAGTGTATTCATGACATAATATCATGTGTTCTCATTCATGTACAATTTCATGACTTCCAAGTGTTTGATAAATTGCCTCAGTGAATGAATTGTGAACAATTGACAATTGCTATACTGTCAAGATTTGCCATGTTTTATTATCATGCTATCGAGTCCTGGGGGTATTTATTTCCCAAAATCAAGTTATTTACTTAGTTGTAGTAGTTATAAAATAGTCCAGTAAAGGTCACAAACAACAATACTCAGTCAATAACAGAACTCAATGAACTCAGTCCAGTTTAGTGAGTTGTCATGATTAGTGTCTGTTCAATGAAGCTTAGTACAATCTAGTGATCAGTGTCTATTCATTTTGGAGTAGGATTCAGCACCGAGTGAACCCTGAGATAGGGGAATTCCTTCCAGCTGAGTGTTTGACCCTTAGTACCAGTCCCTGCATTACTAAACTATGTACCCAGTATTGGGTAAAACGTCCTCTTACCATACTAGGGTTGACGCAACCATATCTATATATAATTCATGAGTCTTCCTACCTGATTAGGGTTTACCCAGCATTGTTAGTATCCCTTAGCAAGGTGCTAACTCCCTTCCAATTAGGGCCAAAGGTTGGACCCGAACTCAGTTTATAAATTGGGGTATGTCAGTTTGATGAACACTCCCACAGTTATAGTTTCAGTCTCAATATTCAGTAAAGAACTCAGATAGTTCTATAAAACCATGATTTTAGTTATCAGTTATTTATCCATTAGAATTCAGTACTTCAATATCAGTCTTAACTATTAGTTGTTCTTATTCAGTTATCAGAACTCAAAACCTTAGTTTCATTATAATCTAGACAAATGTTATATGCACAAGTATTGCATATTCAGCATGTTTAGTAGTTATAGTTTTGCATGTACTCTTATTCAATTACTTTATGATGTTCATTAAGTCTGTTATCATCTGATGGATATGAACCCATGTATATCAGCCTAGCTTGCTTAGCATACCAGTATATTCCACGTACTGATGCATACTCTTTCTTTGCATTATGATGTCTCATATAATATGTTTGGACGCTCAGGATCCTAACTGTACTTAGCAGTTCAGACTAAAAGCAGCAGATACAGTGGTGAGTACTCATACTTCGAGGATAAAGTTTATTTATCTCAGTATTCCAGTTAGTTTAGTAATCAGAGTTATTAGGGACTTGTCCCATCAACTACATATTTAGATAGTTAGAGGCTTCAAAACTAAAACAGACAGATATTTAGTTTTTTCAGAGGTTATTATTAGCACCTTCATTTATTATTTTAGTATTTCAATAACCTTATGTAATTTTCAGTTTTACTTTCGCGTATGATTTTTAGTATTATTATTATGTGCTCACGGTAGGTACCAGTCATGGGTTAGCTATTGATCCTTTGTGGTCGTAAGTACTGTGTGACGTCCAGGGTGCAGACTGGCGGATTTACAAACTTTGTATCACAGCCTATGGCTCTCGAGTGTCCTAGGAAGTCTTAAAGTCACATCAAGAAGAGTGTTGTGCATGGATATGTAGAATGCCACACTTATGGACAAGAGGATATGAGATGTTCTTTGGAAAAGTTTCCCTTTTTTTATTATTTATGTCGTGCGAGTGAGCATGATATCAATTTAAATTCTCAGTCTAATCTAATTTTCCCTTTAATTTACAGAATGTACCTCCCAAAAAAAGCTAACAAAAGAAGAACTGGAAACCAGCCAACACCTCTGCCCGTTTTGGAAGATCCCCAGGATGAGCATGTCTCTTACAAAAAATTCAGAGCGACTTTTAGCACTCTAGATCATTTTGTAGTAGCTCAGAATTAACACCCAACTGTTGTTCAGGCCAGCCTAGTGGTCAATACTACTGTAGCCATATTTTGGGACTTTACCTGAATAAATCCTCCATCTTTTTAAAGGTCCAAGTCTAAAGTGGACCCACAAAAGTTCCTTGACATGGTGTAAAAGGTAATAGATATTATGGGGGTAACTGTTAGTGACAGGGTTGATTTAGAACATATCATTTGCAGGATATAGCTTATACGTGGTTTAACTAATGGAAGGAAGATAAGGCCACTGATGTAGGGCCTATAGAATGGGAAGAAACTTCTACTACCTTTCTAAATAGGTTCTTCCCATTGGAGATTAGGGAAGCCAAGATTTTAGAGTTCATTAAACTATAGCAGGGTAGCATGACAGTGAAGGAGTATTCTCTCAAGTTCACTCAGTTATTCAGATATGCTCCTTATATGGTAGCTAATAGTAGGTCTAAGATGAGCATGTTTGTGTCTGGTGTGTCTAATAGTGTGGCCAAGGAGTGTAGGATGGCAATTCTAATTAAGTAGATGGATTTGGCGAGATTAATGTTCACTTAATTTACTTATAGAGGAGTACAAGACTAAAAAGAAAGAGATGCAGAACAAAAAGGGCTAGAACAAGTAGCTTTAAGTTCACTTAGCCTAAGTCAGTGGTTGGTAACCGTTATTATTTCCATAAAAAATATCCAATTTTGGCACCGTTCTCAGCCAGTGCGTCGGTGTCTAAGTTTAGAAATAGTAATAAGGATAGGGTGCCAGGCTCTAAATCTCAAGGTAGTGTTAGTAGTTCCAGAACAAATCTGCTTTGTCAGAAGTGTGGCAGAGACCATCAGGGTGTATGTAAAGCTGGCAGTGAAGTATATTTTGGTTATGGTAAACTAGGTCATAGGATCAGAGAGTGTCCTCATGTGGGTTCGCAGAGTCAGCATAATTATCCCCCTACACAGTCAGGTCACCTATCTAAGCACGGTTCCTCTTCCAGTGCCTCCAGTGTGCAACGCCAAAATAGGATCTATGCACTTTATTCGATTAGGAAAGTTCTCCTAATGTGGTCATTGGTACGTTATAAGTTTACAATTTACATGTTTATGCTTTGATAGATCTAGGAACTTTATTATCCTTTGTAAGTCCTTATATAGATGTTGACTTCGTAGTCAATACCTAAATCCTAGCAGATCCCTTCTCAGTCTCTACCCCTATGGGTAAGTCTATGATATCTCAGCGGGTATACATGAACTATCCGATTATGGTATTTCAGAAATTCACTTCAACAGCATTAGTTGAGTTAGAGATGACTGATTTTGATGTCATTATCAGTAAGGATTGGCTCCATTGATGCTATGCTTCAGTTGAAATAAGACATAGAGTTGTCCATTTTCTGTTCTCAAATGAACCTGTCCTAGAATTGAGGGGTAGTACTTCATCCCTTTAGGGTCAGATTATTTCTTACCTTAGAGCGATAAAAATGATATCCAAGGGGTGTGTCTATCATCTTATATAAGTTAGAGATTCTAGTTCCAAAACTTCTAACCTTGAGTTAGTTCTAGTAGCATGTGAATTTACAGATGTGTTCCCCAAAGATCTTTTGGGAATTCCTCTCGAAAGGGAAATTGAATTCAGAATAGATATTCTTCCTGATACTCATTCCATCTCTATTCTGCCATACAGAATGGCTCCATAAGAACTCAAGAAGATAAAAGAACAGTTGAAGGATCTCCTAGATAAGGGATTCATCGAGGCCAGCGTCTCCCAGTGGGGCGCACCAGTTTTATTCATGCACAAAAAAGATGATTCTCTCATAATGTGTATAGACTACCGTTAGATGAATAAAGTGACCATCAAGAATAAGTATCCCCTTCCTAGAATCGATGACTTGTTTGACGAACTTCAGGGTGCCAGTTACTTCTCTAAGATAGACATCAGATGAGGCTATCATCAGCTCAGAGCCAGAGAATGTGACATTCAAAAAAAACATTCAAAACATGGCATGGTCACTTTAAATTTCAGTCATGTCATTTTGTCTTACCAATTCCCCAGAAGCTTTCATGGACTTGATGAACCATATGTTCAAGAAGTACTTGGATATATTCATCATAGTCTTCATAGATGATATTCTTTTCTACTCCCGCAGTGAACATGATCACACAGACCATCTCAGAATACTATAGGAGACCCTAAGAGCCCATCAGTTATTCACCAAATTTAGTAAATGTGAATTTTCGCAAAGATCAGTAGGTTTCCTTGGTCATATAGTTTCCGGTAATGTCATTCGAGTTGATTCTCAAAAGATCAAAGAAGTAAGAAACTGGCCTTGACCCATCACTCCATCAGATATCAGGAGTTTCTTTGGTTTGGATAGCTATTACCAATGGTTTGTTGAAAGATTTTTGTCTATTGCATCCCCCATGGCTAGATCGACTCAAAAGAAAGTCAAATTCCAGAGGTCAGATACTTGTGAGAAGAGATTTCAGAAATTTAAGACTCGACTCAATAGAGCCCAGTTCTGACTTTGCCCGATAGTTTAGACGAGTTTGTTGTTTATTGTGATGCTTCCAGAGTTGGTTTGGGATGTGTTTTGATGCAGAAAGGTAAGGTTGTGGCCTATGCCTCTAGAAAGATTAAGCCCCAGGATTAGAATTTTCCCACCCATGATCTTGAGTTAGTAGATGTTTTGTTTGACTTACTGATTTGGAGGCACTATTTATATGGGGTGCATGTTGATGTGTTCACAGACCATAAAACCCTGTAGTATGTATTTTCTCAGAAAGACATGAATTTGCATTAGGGGAGATGGTTAGAGTTGTTGAAAGATTATGAGATATGTGTTCCGTATCATTCGTACAAGGTCAATTTAGTTGATGAATCTCTCAGTATTTTGTCCATGGGTAGTGTTTCTTACATTATGGATGGTAAGAAGGAGTTACTTCAGGAAGTTCATCATCTTTCCATGTTAGGTGTCCCACTTATTGATTCAGCTAAGGGTAGTGTTTGTGTGCAGAATAGTTTGGAATCATCTTTAGTTTTAGAGGTAAAACAAAAGAAAAATAGATATCCCAGTTTAGTTAAGCTGAAAGAGACAGTCAGAGTTCATAAATCAGAAGTTTTCTCACAAGGGGGAGATTTTATATTTCGTTGCCAGCATAGATTATGTGTTCCATATACAGATGGTATGAGGAAGGAAATTCTTGTAAAAGCACAAAGTATATGTTACTCAGTTCATCCAGGGTCCACTAAGATATACCGTGACTTGCGAGAAGTGTATTAGTGGAGTGGGATGAAGAGAGACAGTGTAGAGTTTGTGGCTAAGTGCTCCACATGTCAGCTGGTTAAGATAGAGAATCATAAGCCTAGTTGGTCTATGAAAGATTTTAGTATTCCAACATAGAAGTGGGAGAAAGTTAAAATGGACTTTTTTATGTGCTTTCCTCGTACTCATCATCAGCCTGATTTGATTTGGGTCATTGTATATAGGATGACCAAATCAGCCCTTTTCTTGCTAGTTCATACCTCTTACTCAGCCAAGGACTATTCCAACCTCTATGTTAGAGAGTTGGCTAGATTGTACAGTGTCCCAATGTCCATTATTTCAGATAGAGGTACGCAGGTCATCTCTCATTTTTGGAATGCCTTCATAAAGGGTCTTGTTACCCAAGTTTACCTTAGTACAACTTTTAACCCTTAGAAAGATAGTCAAGCAGAAAGCACCATTCAGGATTTAAAAGATATGTTAAGAGCGTGTGTTTTTTACTTTAAGGGTTGTTTGGATGACCACTTACCCTTGATTGAGTTCGCGTATAATAATTGATACCATTCTATTATTTAGATGGCTCTATTTGAGACACTTTGTTAGAGGAGATGTAGATCTACCATTGGTTTGTTTGAAGTAGGTGAGGCCGTAGTAGTAGGGCCTGACATGGTATTTGATATCTTAGAGAAGGTGTAGTTGATTAGAGAGAGTCTTAAGATAGCTCAAAGCCGACAACAATTGTATACAGATGAGAGAAGAAAATATCTCGAGCTTGGGATTGGTGACATTGTGTATTTGAAGATCTCTCCCATAAAGGGAATACAGAGATTTTGCAAGAAAGGGAAGCTTAGTCCCCAATATATTGGTCCTTATAGGATTCCTAATAATTTTGGTAAGGTAGCTTATGAGCTTAAGTTGCCTGTAGACTTACCATCAGTTCACCTAGTGTTTTATTTCTTCTTGCTAAAGAAGTACATTGGTGACCCAATAGTTATAGTCCCTTCAGAGAGTATAGATATTCAGAGCAGTCTCTCTTATAGGAAAATCCATGTCAAAATCCTTAATCGTCAGATTCGTAGACTAAGGAAAAAAGAAGTCCTTTGGTCAAAGTTCTTTGGCAGAATCAGTCTGTTAAGGGAGATACTCGAGAAACAGAAGTAGACATGCGAACTATGTATCCGAACCTCTTCTATACAACCTCATACTCAACCTAAGGTAACAGTCTTCATTAGATCTACTCTATTCCATGTAACGTTACAGCTGCATAACATTCTTATATCATTCATGCATTTATGAAACAGTTTAGTCTTTTGTCATATCTCCAGAATTCAGTCATGCATCAGTTATGCATGTTAGTGTAAGTACAGTTCCTTAATTACTCTAAGTTCAATTAGTCTTATTCGAGAGAGAATGTTCCTAAGGGGGAGATATTGTAAGACCCTACAAAATCCTAGTCATTTCAATCCTATACCGCATGCCAAAAGAGATCCCAAACTAAAAAATATTCAGCTAAGTGTCAAGACTTAGAATAATTTTAGCCTTCAAAATCAGAGAATCTTATTTTCTCCCTTTTCAACCTTAGTATGTTGATTTTCAAGTTTATTCATGATCAAGGTCACAAGTAGGTCATCTCAGGTAAGTTTCAGATTTTTCAAACTAGCATAAGTGTGAGTTTAGATGTCCAAAAAAACAAGGGGTCGTGATAGAGCCACGTCGCGAGTGCCAGTTGACCCAAGCTCGAGGTTGCACTGTGAGGGATGTTAGACCCAAGAAGGTTCATGTAATGATAGTTGCTTGACCCAAGCAGTGGTCACGACGTGATGGGTACCCTGTTCAGCAAGTTCTTTTCGGGTTTGTGGGGGCAAATGGGTCATTTTCCCTTTACATTATTACAAAAAAATTGATATCCTAAAGGGCAGTATTCATTCTTATTCACAATATCCTCTCAAGAAAGAAACCCTAGTTTACAAAGCTCAAGATCAACTTTCATGAAATCCCCAACAACTTCCACAAAATTAATAATCAAGGTATGTTAAGTGTTCATGTTTGGGTTTTCTTCCACCCTTGGAGTTGAAGAACCTTTTTTAAACTATGAGTTTATTAATTCATAATTTATATGTGCAATTTGGGTTGTATTCATGTTTATGTGGTTGTATGGATTTCAATTCAAGATTTAATTATAAGTTTCATGAACATAATATAGAATGTATGTTGATTGATGTAATTCCCAAGTTACAATTCATGAACTTACAAGTTGAATGTTGTAGCATGATTCCCTATATGTTATTTTCCATGTGTCATAATCATGCCCCCCAAGTGTTTGATAGAATTTCCATGTGAATTGAATAGCGTATTCATGACATGATATCATGTGTTCTCATTAATGTACAAGTTCGTGACTTCCAAGTGATTAACAAATTTCCTTAGTGAATGAATTGTGAACAATTGACTATTGTTATACTGTCAAGTTTTGCCATATTTCATTATCATACTATCGTGTCCTAGGGGTATTTATTTCCAAAAATCTAGATATTTACTTAGTTGCAGTAGTTATAGAATAGTCCCAGTAAAGGTCAAGAACAACAATACTCAGTCAGTAACAGAACTCAGTGAACTCAGTCCAGTTCAGTCAGGTATCACGACCAGTGTCAGTTAATTCAAGCTTAGTAAAATCTAATGATTAGTGTCTATTCAGTTGGGAGTAGGATTCAGCACCTAGTGAACCCAGGGATGGGGTCATTCCTTCCAGCAGAGGGTTTTACCCTTAGTAGCAGACCCTACGTTATAGAACTACGTAGCCAGGGTAGGGTAAGACATCCTCCTGGCAGACAGGGTTGATGCAACTATATCTACATAAATTTCATGAGTCTTCCTTCCAGATTATGGTTGACCCAACATTGTTTGTATCCCTTGGCAAGGTGCTAACAACCTTCCAACTGGGGTCAATGGTTGGACACCAACTCAGTTTATTAATTGGGATATGTCGGTTAGATGAACTCTCCCATGGTTATAGTTTTAGTCTCAGTATTTAGTAAAGAACTCAGATAGTTCTATAGAACAATGGCTATCGATTATCAGTTATTTAACCATCAGAATTTAGTACTTCAGTATTAGCCTAAACTAACATTTTTCATTATTCTGTTATCAGAACTTAGAACTTCAGTTTCAGTCTAATTCTGGCAAACGTTATATGCATAAGTATTACATATTCACCATGTTTAGTAGTTACAGTTTTGCATGTACTATCATTCAGTTACTTCACTATGTTCTTTTTGTCAGTTACCAATCCATGTATATAAACCCATGTATATCAGTGTACCTCACTTAGCATACTAGTACATTCCATGTACTGATGCATAATATTTCTTTGCACTATGACATATCATATTATAGGCTCGATAGTACAAGTTCCCGACCGTACATAGTATTTTAAACTATCAGCAGCAAATACAGTGGCGGGTTCTCATACTTCAAGGATATAGGTTGTTTATCTTAGTATTATAGTTAGTTCAGTAGTCGGAGTTAGTTGGGGACTTGTACCATCAACTACATATTCAGACAGTTAGAGGCTTTTAGACTAGGACAGACAGATATTCAATTTTCCAGAGGTTATTATCAGTACATTCAGTTATTATTTTTGTATTATGAGAACCTTATGGACTTTTCAGTTATACTTCCGCATATGATTTTCATTATTATTATTCAGTACTCATAGCAGGTAACAATCATGGGTTAGATTGTGATCCTTTGGGGTCATAAGAACCGTGTGACGTACAAGGTGTAGACTCAGGGTATTATAATGTTGCAACAACCATTCTTCCTTGAACTAATGTTCTGGTTTTATTGACTAGTTAGATTTTAAAGGATATGATCCAGGCATTTGTTATGGACTTCAGATCTTAGTGGGACTAGTTCTTTGCCTTTTCAATGTTGACCTATAATAATAGGTAATATTTTAGATAATGGCTCGAATTAATGTTCGAGAGTTGTTTCTCTTCATGAAGTGTTTGTATACATTAATTTAGATTGGGTTTACTATTTCACCTCTAACATTCAAAGTATTTAGTTAACCAGGTAAATGTTGGAATAACATTTAGTTCCTAGATTAATGTTCTATTTTAGTGGACTATTCATGTTCTAGAGGATATGCTCCAGGCATGTATTATGAACTTCAGAGCTTAGTGGGACAGGATCCTAGCCTCTCTGATGTTTTCGTATAACTACAGGAAATATTTAAGCATCTAAGTTGCTCCATTGGAGACATTTAAGGTAGGTGGTGTATATTTATTATTAAACGACTTAATACCTTTGTAGTTAGGATATGTAAGACCCCACAAAATCTTAAGCTTAATTTAGTCCTTTAGGCTTGTCAAGGGGTCCCAAACTTAGAATATTTTATCTAAGTACTCAGACTTAGTGTTATTTTAACCTATGAAGGTTGGGAATCTTATTTTGCAACCTTTACGTTCATTAAATAATGATGTTAAGGATGATTCATGATTAGGAATGTCCATACGTGTTTTAGGACAAGTTTTGGATTTTTTGGACTTCACTTTAAGCTCAGTTGGAATTCAAAAATAGTGGATCAACGCGATCTTGGTGCGCCGCGTAGACTATCTATTTGATTACCATTTTTCCTAGCTACCAGCATCCAATTCTAGTGAATCGATGAGAACATGGCGTGATGCGTTGGCTATCGTATCGATGGCATCGAAGCACCGCGTCGACCTGCGCATCGGTAACCTAGTTTTAAGTCATTAAAAGACCACATTCTTTAGGATATTTAGGTCCTTTTCCCTCGACCCTCAACCCCCAAAACACGAAATTAAACTCCTTATAGAGAAATTATAGTCATTCTTTCTCAAATATGCTAAAGAACAAAACCCTAGAAGATCCAATTTCAAATCAAGAACTAAATATTCAACCATAAAATTTAAGAAATTCTTCAACACGGGTATGTAAAGTCTTCATCCAAGGGTTCCTACTACCCTTGGAGTCCAAGAATCTCTCATGAACTTCAACTAATTGATTTTATGATTTCCATGGTTTGAATTAAAGTGTATCTATGATTCCTATTTGGATTAAGTTCCTAATTCATGATTATATATATGTATCATGTGAAATTGATCATTATGTGTGTAGATTCATGTGAATCCATGATAAGGCCTTACCTAGTCAAATTAGAGATGAATTATGATGCTCACTTGTTGTTCAATACTATGCGCATATTCTATGCTCACCAAGTTCTTGATAAAGTGTACATGTGAACTATTAAGAGAATGAAATTATGTCAAGTTAGCTTAAGTACAAGTTACATCATGTCAAGTTAGCTTATGTGTAAGTTATATCATGCAAGTGTTTGTCAAAATTCCCCAATTTAGGAATGATGAACAAGTTCATAGTTTACATGTTTAACGTTTTGCCATGTCTCTTAATTTATGCTATCGAGTCATGGGGGTACTTGTACCTGGCAATTTAACTGATTACCTAGAGCTATGGTCAGTCATAGAATAGTATCAGTCAAGACACGATCAGTAGTAGTCTCAGTTAGTTATAGTATTCTGAAAAAAAACTCAATAGAATCCATATTCGTCCAGTCTAATTCAATATTCAGTTCAGTCCTCATTAACTCAGTTAAGATAAACAGTAATCTCAGTAACTATTTATTCCTACCTAGTACAGACTAGAAATTAGTTTAGTGTCTATTAAGTTGAGAGTAGTATTCAGCACCGAGTTAACCTAAGGGTGGAGGCATTCCTGTCTGCTAAGGGTCTGACCCTTAGCAGCAATCCCTACGTTACAGAAATACGTAGCCAGTGTAGGTTGAGGTATCTTCCTGCTAGACATTATGAGGGTTGATACTTCTCATCCGAGTTATCCTGCATGCGAGGGTCGACATAAGAGCTTGCTGTCAGAGAGGGTTAACTCACAGCTTGTCCTTACCCATGGCTCTGTTTTGACCCCTTTCTAACTAAGGTTACAGGTTGAACCCTAAATCAGTTAGAAAAGTGGGATGTCAGTTAAGTGATTACCTTCCACAGTCTCAGTTCCAGTCTCAGTCTTAGAATAGAACTCAGTTTAGTTCTATAGATTCAGGACTATCATACATAGTAACTCAGCTCAGTACGGAACTCAGTATGGTTCAATAGTATTCAGAACTAACAGATATAGTCATTTAGATAATCAGTAATATTGTATTCATAAATTTAGATATCAGTTATCAGTATTTCATTTCAGTACTCAGCATTAGCACGACCTCAATTACAGTCTATGTATTTATGCATGTCCACTTACTCAGTATTATTTATGTTATTCCATTATTATTATGCATTCAAATAAACCCATGCTTATAAGCCTACCTCACTAAGCAAACAAATACATTCAAAGTACTGACGCATGATTTTATTTGCGCTATGAAGTCTTATATTATAGGTTCAGATGCACGGGCTGCAGAGCACCCTTAGTGGTGAGTCCTCATAGTTCGAGGACATTCTTATTATTTATAGTACTTTAGTTTTATTTCCATATATTGAGTTAGTTGGGGGCTTGTCCCATAAACTCCACAGTTCAGACAGTTAGAGGCTTTTTTTCAGACTATAGTATTTTTAGACAGTTGTTCAATTTTGGTATTGTGATACCATATTAATTAATATTTACAATATTGAACCTTAGGACGTGTTTCCGCCTATTTTCGCATATTTACTGTGTTTATTACACAGTTATTGGAGTAGGTACCAGTCATGGGTTACACAGGCCACAGTGTCAGATTATGTCCTCAGGTGGGTTCGCAGAGTAAGTACAACTGTCTCCCATCTCAGTCCGATCGCCCAAATCAGCAGGGTTCCTCTTTTAGTACCACCAGTGGGCAGCGTCCAAACAGACTATATTCTCTTCAGTCCAGACAAGATCAAGAAAGTTCTCCTAATGTGGTCGCTGGTACGTTACAAGTTTTCCATTTGCATGTTTACGCTTTGCTAGATCCAGGAGCTTCCTTGTCTTTTGTTATTCCATATATAGAAGTTTATTTCAGAGTAAGTCCCAAAATTCTAGAAGAGGCCTTCTCAATTTCTACCCCAGTAGGTAAATCTATCATAGCTCGACGGGTATACAGGAACTGTCCGATTATGATATCTTAGAAAGTCACTTCAGCAGATTTAGTTGAATTTAAGATGAGTGATTTTGATGACATTCTCGTTATAGATTGGCTTCATTCCTATTATGCCTAAGTTGACTGCAAAAATAGAGTTTTCCAGATTAAGTTTCCAAATGAACCCTTCCTAGAGTGGAATGGTAGTACTTAAGCACCTAGGGTCAACTTATTTCTTACCTTTGGGGTAGAAGCATGAAATCTTAGTGATGTTTCTACCATCTCTTTTGAGTCTAGGACTCTAGTTTAGAAACCCCTACTCATTAATTAGTACCAGTAGTATGTGAGTTCCTAGATGTGTTTCCCAAAGACCTTCCCAGAGTTCCTCCCAAAAGGCAAATTGATTTCGAAATTGATCTTCTCCCAGATACTTAGCCCATATCTTTTCCGCCATATAGAATAGCTGAAACAGAACTCATAGAATTAAAGGAACAGTTAAAGGATCTCTTAGATAAGGGATTCATAAGACAAGTGTGTCCCCGCGGGGTGCACCAATTTTATTCATGCGTAAGAAAGACGGTTCCTCAGAATATGCATAGATTATCGTCAGTTAAACAAATTTACTGTCAAGAACGAGTATCCACGCCCCAGAATCAATGACTTATTTGGAAAACTTCAGGGTGCGAGTAATTTCTATAACATAGGCCTCAGATCAGGCTATCATCAGCTCAGAGTCAACGAAAGTGACATCCCAAAGAAAGCTTTCCGAATAAGGTATGCTCACTTCAAATTCTTAATCATGTCCTTAGATCTTACCAATGCCCCAGCAGCTTTCATAGACTGTATAAACCGTCTGTTCAGGCAGTAGTTGGACATATTCAACATAGTCTTCATAGATGTCATTCTCTTTACTCCTATAGTGAACACGATCATATGGACCATCTCAGAATAGTATTGCAGACTCTCAGAAACCATCAGCTATTGGCCAAATTCAGTAAGTGTGAATTTTGGCTAAGCTTATTATCATTCCTTGGCTATATAATTTTCAATGATGGCATTAGATTTGATCCCTAAAAGACCAAAGCAGTGAGAAACTAGCCCAGGTCTATCTCTCTATCTAATATCAAGAGTTCTTGGGTTGGCTGGCTATTACCGATGGCTTGTTTTTGGATTTTCATTTATTGCATCCCCTATGTCCATATTGACTCATGATAAAGTCAAGTTCCAGTGGTCAGATCCTTGTGAGAATAGTTTTCATGAGTTTAAGACTCAACTTACTACAGCTCAAGTTTTTTCCTTACCAGATGGTTTAAATAATTTTGCTATGTACTGTGACAATTACAAAGTTGGATTGGGTTGTGTTTTGATGTAGAGAGATAAGGCCATAGCATATTCATCTAGACAACTTAAGCCTCATGATAAGAACTATCCTACTCATGATCTTGAGTTAGCAGCAGTAGTTCTTGCCTTAAAAATTTTGAGGCATTACTTGTATAGTGTGCACGTTGATGTGTTCACTAATCATAGAGCCTTCAACATGTGTTCTCTAAGAATTACCTGAATCTCCGTCAGAGAAGGTAGTTGGAGTTGTTGAAAGACTATGTCACGAGTGTTTTGTATCATCTAGTCAAGGCTAATGTAGGGTCTGACGCTATTAGTAGATTGTCTATGGTAGTGTTTCCCATGTTGTGAACAGTAAGAAGAAGTTATCCCACGAAGTTCATCAGCTATCCCGACTAGGTCTTCACTTAGTCGATTCAGCAGAAGGTAGTGTGTGGGTGCAGAGTAGCTCAAAATCATCCCTAGTTCCCAAAGTAATTGAAAAGCATGATAGGGATCCCAGTCTAGTCCTGTTGAAAGAATCAGTCAAAAAATCAAAAGGTAGAGGTTTTCTCCCAGAGGAGAGATGGTGATTTAAGTTGTCAGAGTCATTTGTGTGTGCCAGGTGTAGATGACTTAAGGCAGCAAAGTCTTACAGAAGCGCATGGTGTGCGTTACTCTATTCATCCAGGGGCCACAAAGATGTACCACGATTTACAGGATATCTATTGGTGGAGTGGGATGAAAAGAGTCAATGCAGAGTTTTTGTATAAGTGTTCAAAATATCAGTAAGTTAAGATTAACCATCAGAAGCCTAGTAGGTCCATGCATGAGTTCAGTACTCCAACTTGGAAAAGGAAAGAAATGAACGTGGACTTTGTCATGTGTTTGCCTCGTACTCATCGTCAACATGATTCAGTTTGGGTCATTTTAGATAGGATGACCAAATAAACTCATTTCCTTCTAGTTCATACCACCTATTCAGCTGATGATTACGCCCAACTCTATATGAGGGAGTTGATCAGATTTGTAATACCCGTCCTTTTCCTTGCTTAAATTTTTTTCCCAAGAATGTTAGAATCTTTCTTTTAAAGATGAATCCACTTTTATAGATATTGTATTTTCAAGATATTCACTTTTTGTATAGTGGGATATTCAATAATTTTTCCATAAGTACCGAATTCCCCGAAATCTGACACCCGAGCGAAGAGTTAGAGCCTTTTTAGTAAGATGGTGTATCACCTGAGCCCTCAGCGCATCGCGGAGAGAGCTCAAATGGAAATTGTTAATTTCCAGTGTTTCTCCACGATAGTGGCACATCATGCCAAACTTCTAGGATGCAGATAAGGTGGCAACGTGGTATCTCCATATCGTGCCACCGTGCAATTGCCCATTTGTCACTTTCCAGTGACTTGGCGCGATAGCTGTGCGTCGCGCTAAGGATGAAAATTGGGAAATTTTCTCAGATATTAAAGACGTGTCCTAGGGTTAAAAGGGTCAATTTCCCACCCTATATAAGCCTTATAACACGAGATTTGTCCATAATTCAGCAGCTTATACTCAATTACTCTCAAAAGCTCTCAAGAACAAGCCCTAGGGTTTACATACAAAGTTCAATTCCAAGGGAACTCACAGTCAAATTTCAAGAATATCTTCATCAATCTTCGTAGAATCACAATATAAGGTTTACGTAGTGTTCATTAATGGACTCCTTTCGTCCATGAAGCCCAAGAATCTCTTTTCTAAGATAACGTTTATGGATTTCTTTATGAATGTCATATTGTTTATGTTGAGAATGATCAATTTAATTAAAATCCATGATGGGTGATCAATTTATGTTGAATAGATTTGTATAGATGTATATTCATGTGAACCTGTGAATAAACCCGAGGATGATGAAATTAGAGATGAATCATGATGATTAGTTGTTGTATAATGTTGTCTACATATGCTATGCCTACCATGTATTTGATTAAATGTCTATATGAAGTAACAATGCCTATCTAGTATGATATCATGAAATCCCCATGTATAAGCTTATGCATATCACAAGTTTGATGAAGTGCTTTAATATGTGAGCAATGAATTGTATTATTGGTCATGTGTTCAAGTAATCCATGCTACGTCAGTTTTTTCTTATCGAGTCATGGGGGTACTTATACCCGAAAATTTAGCTGTGTGCCTAGAGCCATGTCATGTTTTCATGATTCTCTCAGTCAAGATATGATCCATAGATCTCAATCAGTCATGTGACTCAGGAAATCTCAGAAATCTCAGTAATCTTAGTAGTTCAGGAATCTCAATGATTTCAGTACTCAGTAATCTCAGTAACATCAATATTCCCAATCAATCTTAGTAACTTCTATATTCTCAGTCAGTCCTCAAAACTCAGTACATTCCATTAGTCAATGGAACTCAGTAAATTCAGTTTAGCTCCGCTAGGCAACACCACTAGTATCAGTTTAGTTCAGTGTCTTTCAGATGGGAATTGGATTCAGCACCGAGTGATCCTAGGGATGGGGACTCACCCGCTAGATACGACTGAGATCTCTAAAAACAATTCCTAAGTTCCAGAAATACGTAGCCAAGGGATGGGGACTCACCCGCTAGCTACGACTGAGATCTCTAAAAACAATTCCTAAGTTCTAGAAATACGTAGCCAACATAGGTATGAGATGTCACCCGTTAGATAATACTGACATACTCAGGGATCACCCATTAGAACATTTAAATATTTAGGACTGATCCCAGGGGCCAGCCGCTAGATTAGGACTAACTCCACAACAGTTGTCTTTACCAGTGGCGCAGTACTGACACCCTTCCTACTGGGGTTATATGTTGGACCCCAGTTAGCTTAGTATGGGGCATGTCGGTTAGATAAATACATCCCACAGTTTCAGTTACAGAATTAGGACTGTCAGATATAGTTAATTCAGCTCAGTAGTATTGATTTAGGACTGTTAGATACAGTCACTCCTTATTATTATAAATAGACTCTGGGATCACCCACTAGATAGGACTGATCATAACTATGGTCAATCAGTAACGGTATTATCATATATGAGAAGAAGAGCTCTTGAGTTTGAAGTTGATGATTTGGTGTATTTGAAAATTTCACCCATGAAAGGGGTGAAAAGATTTGGAAAGAAAGGGAAGCTGAGTCCCAGATATGTTGGCCCTTATAGAGTTTTGAATCGTGTTGGGAATTCAGCTTATGAGGTTGAGTTGCCTGCAGAATTATCAGTTGTCCATCCTGTGTTTCATGTTTCTATGCTCAAAAAGCACATTGGAGACTCTGTTGTTATTGATCCGTCGGAAGGTTGTGATGTTCAGGATAGCCTTTCGTATGATGAAATCCTGGTTGAAATCCTAGATTATCAAGTTCGTAGACTGAGGAACAAGGAAGTTCCTTTGGTTAAAGTTCTGTGGTGAAATCAATCAGTAGAGGGTGCCAATTGGGAAACAGAAACAGATATACGAGCTAGTTACCCTCATCTTTTCTCCGCGAGTCCAAATCAAGTCGGAGGTACTATTCCCCTAATTTAGTTTTCTCCTAATCTAATGTATTCAGCTATATGGTTATTCCCTCCATGATTCATGCATTTGGTGAAGTGCGCAAAAGTTTAGATTAAAGTGAGCCCTTAGATATGAGTCATTCCATCTATACATCCTCATTTTCTTTTTTTCTTGGCCTATTTGGCAACAGTCAAGGAAGAATGTGTCCAAGGGGGAGATATTGTAATACCCCGATCATTTCTTAAGCCTAAATCCGTCTTTTGAATGAATATGTATGACTTACAAAATGATTGATGATTAAACCATGTAATTGAATAAGATTTCCATCGATACCAATTTCATTGAATTCTGATCGGACGAGAGAGTTATGACTGTTTTACTGAACGGTATCAGATCATCCAGGTTTAACGATCGACCAGGCGGACCGTCAGGTCTCTGGTGGACCGTCAAGTGCCCCGTCAAGACAAGGTAGTGACTCCTTTTTTAGTCCATCGTGCGACGGCCAAGTTGGTGGACCGTCAAAAAGTTGACGGACAGTCAAGGGGTCCGTCAAGTCAAGACAGAATGTATCGTTTCTGGCCCTCGAGTGACGGATGACTTGGTGGTCTGTCAGTTTCCTAACGGAACATCACTTTGACCATCACGTTGAGGCAGAACGTTCCAGTTTTGGTACTCGAGTGACGGAAGATATGGTGGACTGTCAGGAGACTTGACGGACCGTCAGATCAACCGTCACAGGCCCCGATCAGCAAATTTTTGCTTTTTCAAAAGGGCAATTTGGTCATTTCCACCCCATAAGGTCTTATATATATATCCTAGTAGATAATAGCCCTTCATTTTCTCTTTTCCTCCACCAAGAAACATCTAGAAATTAGGGTTTCTTCCAAAACCAAAAAATTCTATCTTCTTCCAAGATATTCAAGAATCTTCCATAGAGATTCAAAGTGATCCAAGAATCAAGATTTCCTAATTAAAGGCATCAAGAAATCTAGCTCAAGAATGCTATAAAGAAGTTTATATCATGTTTCTACCTCTCCAAAATTATAATCTAAGGTATGTGGGGTTTGAACAAAAACACTCCTTTCGTTCTTGTGCCTAAAGATTTACTTTCTATTACTGATTTACATGATTTTGCAAGTGGGTTTACACCCAAATTTCTTTATTTATGATTTATGAGATTTGAGTTGAATAAGTTTGATATTTATGATTATTTCACCATCATGTTTCTTAAATTGAGAATTTATTCCATGAGTTGTATATTGTCATTACGTATTGATAATTTCTAAGTGATTTAAGACAAGTGTCATGAGTTATGCCTTTCCATGAGAAATTTGACTATTTAACATATATCTATATTTGAGATTGAAAGTCAAGAATGAGTCCTATGATGTTTCCTTGAAGCTTTTGATATTTGAAATGATTTGATAAGAAAAGGTACATGATGTTGAGAAAGATTCTTTTGATTTTGAGTCGAGTTAGGAATCCATAGTTGTTCATGATTTACAGATGAGATATATTTATGTTTTGGTCTCTATGATATACCTATGAGTTGATATTGATTAAGGTGGATTTCCTAACGCATTCTGAGCTGAGTCTGGGAAGAGTATTTAGCACTGAGCGGGAAATGTGGTATTTCTCCGAAACTACGTGCTACCATAGGATTGATGTTGATAATTCTGGGCCAAAGGCTGAGTATGGTATTGTGAAAATGAGATTGAGATTGTACTCCCTGGCAAGAGTACAACAGCTCCGCCAATGTTGGGTTCTCTCCTTAGGAGGGCAAAATATTGGACTCCATGCGGCTGACATGGTGTAGTTATATCGGTTATAAGAAACTCCCACGTCCATAATGATCTAAGTACCATGAGTTATCGAGTCACTCTAAGTCATGAGTCAAAGATTTTGAGTTGAGTTAAATGATTTATAAGATTTATGAAGTATATGTTATTACTGATGACTTCTGGAAATGATGTTTAAGATAATTCAAGCAAAGAGAGTTATTATTGTCAGCATGTATGATTTTCTTATACATTTATGATGTTATTTAAAATGTTGCATCCACCCCCACATACTCAGTACATTCCCAAGTACTGACTCTCATACTCTTTTTTACTCTATTTTTTTCATGATATAGGTTCAGGTGCTCAGTCTCATCAGCGACAGTGATCTTTGAGTACCTTCATCTACATTTCTGCGGTTGGTGAGTCCTCATGGTTCAAGGACCCGTGTCTCCGATTTTGTCTTGTTAGTAGATGGTTGTTTACTTCCAGATCAGTACAATTCAGTTAGGTATCTGTCCCAATGGCTTCTCAGTCCTATGTAGAAAAGGCTTTCTCAGACTAGTGTGCCAGCATGTACAGAGATTTTAGTATTTTATTTGTACAGAACCGTATTACTTCATATCTCAGTATGTTCATGGAATGATTATTCTTCCTTACTTTATGATGATTCGTGTCGTAGAGAGTTGTGAAAGTGATGACAAGCTTGGAGGGTTAGCTTGAGGCCACATGTGGCCTTGAGAACCATGTGATGTCTCGGGATAGATTGTTGGGGCGTTACAGAACTGAACATGAAGGACTAAAACATGATCTTATGACTGACATGCTAAACATACTGAACTCATGCATATCTGACACACGGATAACTGGTACATAGATGAGTAACTAAGCAATCTGATAAACTGAGCTTCTCAAGATGAGAATGCATATCTGATGCATGACCTTATAATTGAACTAATTCATGAATTCATGACTGAGGATGAAACGGTAATAGATACCAAGTTTAAATTAGGGACATGAACATGAAACTAAATAAGCTTAAGGAAAACTGTTACCTTGAGCTTGATCTGAATTTGCGGGGAAGAGGTGAGGATACTTGGTACGCATATATGTTTCTGTTTCCCATGTAGCTTCCTCATGAGACTGATTTCGCCAAAGAACCTTAACTAGAGGGACTTCTTTGTTCCTCAATCGACGAGTTTGATAGTCTAAGATTTTGACTTGAATCTCTTCATAAGAGAGGTTGTTCTGGATGTCAATTCTCTGAACAGGGACTACAACTACTGGGTCACCTATGCACTTCTTGAGCAAAGATACATGGAAGACTGGATGAACTGAGGCTACATCTGAAGGTAATTCTAGCTCATAACATACCTTGCCAAAGCGACTAAGAATCCTGAAGGGATCGATATATCAGGGACTGAGTTTCCCTTTCTTGCCGAAAATAACTGAATATAAAACTGAATACTGAATCTGATAGCTAAATTTGACTAAATCTGAAAGCCTCTAAGTACTTTCTGAATAAGGAGTTGAAGGAACACGTCTCCAACTAACTCCGTAAAACTGAACTGAAGTAATAAATGAATAAATCAAATCATATTATCCTCGGATGGATGAGGACTCACTGAAACACTACGACAGGAAAGCAACTACTGGTCTGGAACTCGTGGCTCTGGACCTATGGTGTAACATAAAAAGAAAGCACCATAGCACAAATGTGTCAGTACAACTGGAGTACTGAGTATACAAGTGAGGTAGGCTAATGCAAAGGGTTTACATGGATGAATAATGCTAACTGACTGACTGATATAAATGTAGGAGTACAAACATCCATACATAGTAACTGAGATCATGACTACGTGGTAACTAAATCTGTACGCTAATACATGACTAGAACTGTAGTTCTGATAACATGAGCAACTGTGTCTGACAGTCCTGAATCTGGTAGAACTCTCTGAGTCCCGTGCTATAACTGAATTTGACTGTATCTAACATTCTTGGTATACTGATATCTGAAAAACTGTCTGAGTTTTTTTACTGAGACTGATACTAAAACTGTGGGAGGTGGTTGTTTAACTGACATGCCCCATGTATACCAATACGGCTAAGATGGGATCCAATCTCTACCCCGACTGGAGAGATGTCAATACCGCGCCACTGGTTAGAAAAGTTGTGAGTGACCCTTATCTGTCTGGTACTCAAAGTGAGAACGGTGGGACCCTAAACTAACAAGTTAATCCACCTCATCAACCCAAATATGACAGGTTAAGATGTCTCAACCTACGCTGGCTATGTAGTTCTGGAACACAAGGATGACTGCTAAGAATCACACCCTGAACTGGCAGGTAAGTTCCTATCCTTGGGTTCACTCAGTGCTAACTTCTACTCCTATCTGAAGGGACTAAACATGATTGAACAGGCTGTACATGGACTGAATAAATGATATCCATTGACTAAAGGAGTAGTACTATTATCTGAGATTTAACTGAAATCATGAGATTTATGATGTTTCCTGAGTCACATGACTGACTGAGTTCTATAGACTATAGCTTGACTGAGATTTATCATGGAACATGACATGGCTCTAGGAACACAACTATATTTTTTGGGAACGAATACCCCCAGGACTCGATAGAAGGAAACTGGCACACATGACATGACTTGATCAAAAGATTAGAGTCCACAATTCACAATATTATAAGTAGGGGATAGTATACTTCATGTATTTATTCAGATCTCAACATGGTAGGGAGAGCATGGATACATTTCATGTATATAATTCATATTTCCATTATCACACATGCTTTATACCACAACAACAACAACACATAAATAGCATGGAAATTCATATGGAAGTGTATAGCTAATATGGACTTGTCATTTAGATATCAAGAAATCATGTAATTATGGGTTTCTAGCATCCTAGGGATTTTATCAAACACCTTACCTGCATTCATTAAAGCATAGGTGGATTTCATACTTGAATCACATCAAACCACCTAAAGTTCATGTTTTTCAACTAACCACCACATATATTTAAAGAAAACATCTTTAGATATCATTTTGAAACTTAAACAACAATCATAAACATGCACATGCTTATATCACCAAAAAAAGTTTGCAAAATAATATTTAAAAACATGGTTCTTGAGCTCTATGAACGGATTGGATTCATAGATGAACACTACGCATACCTTAGATTAAGAATTTGTGGAATCTACGGTCGAATTTGCTTGAAGCTTGAAACCCCAATTGAAACCCTAGACTTGTTCTTGACTGTTCTTGAGTGAATTTTGATAAAATTAATGTAAAGGGATGATTTGGGGCTTCAATCCCATGTTTAAAGAGTATATATAGGGTTTTGGGAAGTTACCATATTACCCTTGAGGAGTTTAAAACGAAAACTGAAAACTACGCAAAATTTATCCCGATTTAGGGCCCCGGTGCGACGCGGAGCTTGGTAAAAGGCCAATTTCTGGAAATTGACGAGTTCCATTTTGGCCTCCGGCGCGATGCGCCATGCACTAAAATGCCATTCGTCTTACAACAGAAACTTAAAATAGCCATAACTTCTTCACTGGGTGTCCGTTTTAGGTAAATTTGGTATCGACGTAAAGCTTATTAAATTATATATCCGTTGGTATGTTATGGGATCAAAAATTAGTAGTATAATGAGATATATAATCATTTGAAGTTGACGATACCAATATCCTTCTCAAGAATTCAATCGGTAAGTAAAGTTTTGATTCACACAATAGCTAGGACATATTTGAGACCTTAATACACATCAACCTTGATCATGAAACTACCAAGGAACCATGATGTACTATACATGATCTTGAAACATGGAGCTAATATTGAGTTGGATTTTTTGGGGTATTACACATAGTTCGAGAACATGCTTATTATTTACAGTACTTTAGTTTTATTTTAGTAGATGGAGTTAGTTGGGGGCTTGTCCCATCAACTCCACAGTTCAAACAGTTAGAGGCTTTTTTCAGACTATAGTATTTTTAGATAGTTGTTTAGTTTTGGTATTGTGATACCATATTCAGTAATATTTATATTATTGAATCTAATGGCAAGTTTTCGCCTATTTCCACATATTTACAGTATTTATTACATAGTTATTGCAGCAGGAACAAGTCATGGGTTAACTTGTGGTCCTTCGTGATTATGAGTACCATGTAGCGTCCAAGGTACAGACTCAGGGAGTTACAATCTATGCGGTACTAATTTATTATGAGAATCATTGAATAGAGTTTGTGTGATTCAAGATTAACTACAAGAAACTTTGTGATTTATTAGACTACGGGTAGCATTGAGAAAGAAAAAGTAATGTTACCCAGATGTAATGATTATTAGAGTATAGAGATAGCAAATATGTCTTCCTTCAAGTATCTCCTACGAAGTGTGTAATGAGTTTCTAGAGGAGGGGCATGCTCAACCCTTAATATATTGGATTATTTGAGATTCAAACAGAAGTTGGGGAATGTAGCATCTGAGTTGGCCTTGACTCAAAAAAAAAATTCTATTCACCTATGTTTCATGTATCTATTATTTAGCATTATATTCCAGACAACTTTCATATGCTCAGATTAGATTTAGTTCATGTGGATGATTGTTTGACCTTTAAGGAGGAGATTATTGCTATTCATATGAGATAATGAGAATGTTAGACTATTTCTATTTTAAGGAAATTTTAGTGATAAAGATAAAGTCAAGATACTATTCAATTGAGGATGTTACCTGGTAGACCGATCAATACATGAAAACCCAAAATATTTACTTGTTTGATCCTTATGGTTCTTCTTAACTCTTTCGAGGATTAAAGTCCTTTTTCTAGTGGATGTTGAAATTAGCCACCAGTTCATTTTCCTCTTTTTTTTTTTATCTATTTTCTATATTTGAACGTTCTTTATAGTTGCCTCAAGTTAGTTATGACTTGTTTGTTATAGTAGATCGATTCCTGGTCACTTTATTTAGTTAATATACAATTTTCAATGTACTTCGTCCTAAACTTTTAGTAAATGGCTTCAGTTTAAAATCACGATAGTTTGATTAAATGCAAAATATGGATTTTGGACAAGGATGGTATTTGCTACACTCCCTAGCCTTTTCGACTTATTTTGGGCTATGGTTTGTTTATAGTTAAACTAAAGTTTCGGTGTAAGACCCACTTTTTATTTGAACTGCCTCCATTAGGAGTTTCAGTAATTTCCTTGAGTCTAGAATTTCATTTTCAGTCTGATGGCATGGTTCATTCACATTCATTGGAAATTTGTCGTTTTTTAGTCATTTGTTCAGGACACTTTTCTTCTTCACGTTCACGGCCCATTGGTTGCATCCATAATGGTTAAGCATTCATAACCTTCAAAGTTCAAATTCATGTGTAGACAACAACATTTATGAATAAAGGTTGGCTTTTTTAGTGTAGGGTTGTTCCTAATATTTTTGGTGGACCGATATATTCGCAGTTGTCTGACTTGATCTCTTACACATTCGCTACAAGGGTCCCACATTTGAATGTAGGTACCCCTTAAATTATAAAGGCTTCATGTTCTCAATATTGACTCATTTTTATTAGTATTTTCCTCTATTATTTAATGTTTAGTGTGGGAAATTTTTATGGTATAGTCAATTAAAGATAGGGGACCTTTAGTTATTGCTCCTCAATCAAATTTCCCCTGTTAGTTTATATGTTTTTTACGTAAATTCTTATGAAATATCTAGTTTAGTTCTTGATTTTTCCATGACTTTGGGATCTGATTATGCTAAAGATTAGAGCATAGGATCCTTGGCACATCATTGCATGTCCATTTTCTAGATTCATTATTAGGACCCAAGACTGATTTTTAACATAATTTTCAACACAAACTGACAATTCACAAAATTGTTATAATTCTTATCTTATTGGTTAATAGACTTCTATTTTTGTAGCATAGAAGTAGTCAAAAATGTTTAACAAGTGAAAAGCTTTGGTAGGTATTCATGTGCATGTTGTTCTGACACCTAGGAGGTTACGACTTACCTAATTATAGACTGGTCTCATTTAAGGTATTTGAATGATGATTTGCTAACTTTTTTCTTTTTTTCTTTGGTATTGGGCGGGGGGGGGGGGGGGGGGATGTTGTGGCTTTAATAGACTTTACATAGATATTTATGAATTTACTAACATATGTTGGGGCTTTATGGTTTAACTTTATTATGAAGCTTTAGTTTAGGTAGTCAGTTCTTTGCTCGGGACAGTCTAGTATGCTTGGTCGCCTTTTGGTTTGTTGTCGGATAGATTCTTTAGGTTTTAATAGTTTCTTTCATTAGTTAGGGTTCCTCAGGGCCTTGTTATTGTGTATCAATTTTGTAAGGTTGATCTCCTTGGGATGGTATCCTTCATATACTACGGGCACCTTGGACTTATTTATACAATGTAGTTTACTTTCTGTTGATCATCTACATATTAATTAACCTTATTATGTTTGGTAATGTGACATATTCCATGTTATAACACACTGTTTTAAGATATAGATAGAATTATTATAATACTTTAAATTGTTGTCTTTCATAAAGAAAAAATGGACTATTTTAGCACCAGTTTGAGTAAAGGAACTTGATACTTTTGAGTATTACTTATTTATCCTTAGTCAGTGTTTAGGCATGCATTACTATTGAGAATTATTTTTAACCTTAGTTTGAGTCAGTCAAGGTATACGAATATAACGAGTCCTCTATGGGTCATGCCTTAGAAATCTATAGGATTTAGGAGAAGTATAAGGTACTTTTTATTTCATCTGGCATTTCTTGACATACTTCCGCACATATTTATTTTTATGCTTGACTAGTTCTTAGTTTTACTTTTTGTTTGAATCGACCATGCTTATGGGGGATGTTGTGTACTATTGGTTGTTTCTTGAACTTTTTTATCTTTCTGGGATTTAATTAGGCTATAGTTAGTTGAATCTTTTATGATATCCTTAATTCTCTAACTTTGATTTGTTACCCTATTTTTGAACTTTATTTTCTTACCTTTATCGTTTATTCTTATTTTCTTATCATCAGATCTTTTTGAGCTTAGTAGACCAATGATGCCTACCTAGTACTATGTTTTTTGATACTCAAACTACACTTCTGGATACTTTTCCCTAGGACTTATTATATATTATTACCATTCACCTCATCCTCATGTGGAGATGTGGAGTTGCTGATAGAAGATATAGGGTGAGATTTTAGCAATTTGTATTGATCTATCTCGTTTAATTTTAGACTAGTCTTACTTTGTACTCTTAGAGAATGTTCTATATATTTTATGCCTATCTATTACTTGTTATGTTATAACAGCTCTTATATTGACAAATACAAAATTCTGGGATATCTAGTTAGGTACTTTGTTCTTTCCCTCAATATATATATGTATGAAGTCTATTTCTTGTTTCAGTGACTTTATCATTTATTTTTTCCCATTGTTATCCTCATTTACTTATTAGCCCGTTGATTGGTTCTCCAAGTTATTGGTTTGGCTTACTTATCGGCGCATTATTATCGGTGGCATCATGTTCTTAGTTCATGAATATAATTCATTTTATGTTTCTTTCTACTTATTAAAAAACAATAAAAGTAACTTTAAAAACTTGATTTCCCCATGTAATTAATGCTAAATTTGTTGATAAGCAACTTGTATTCTAGTTTTTTAGTGATTAAATGAGATGTACTATGGTTGATTGTTTATTAAATATGGTTCTGGGGTGAATTATAATTACAATATTTGATGAAACTAATCTTGAAGTTAAATACAGACCAAGTGATAGATAAAAAGTTTGAAAGAATGTTTTATGATGAATACGCCAAAACTCAAACAGTGGGGTAACTCTGAACGTCACCTGAGCTTAGAATTTTCTACACAACCATTAAATTAAGCATGCCATGATAATAATTCAATATAGCAACACGTACCAAAGCTAAATTACTTTGGAAGGTGTTTTTATGAATAAAAGTAATTCTTTTTTTAAATTCTTCACTTGTTTTAGTTGCATTAGTTTCTATTCTTGTTTTAGATAATTTTTATGATTTGACTTGTATACATAACTTTTATTTTACTTTGTGTAGTATCTTTTATTCTAGTAAAAAAAGATCTACTACCGAAAAGTAAACAGCTACAACTAGTAACAAAAGAAAGACTAAAGGCCAGGGAAAGAAAGTGAGGCACAAATCAGAGATCCAAAAATATCACATGAACATAAATGTGATTAAGCATCAAGGAAGACATCGGAATATGTATTTTTAAGAATCTCTATTGGATATTACCCAAAGAAATTTTTTATATCACTCCTCTTCCTATTAAGTTTCTCTACTTCACAACAAAATTTATGAAAATATGATGGAGAACCATAACAAATGCTCACGGAGTTGCAAATATGAATATTGTGAAAGCGTTTTATCCCAATTGGGAGCCAAAAGTTAGTACGGACGAGAGAGATCACATGAACGTAAAGTGAGAGGAGTGATAGTAATATGTTCCTACTACACAATCAATGAGTATTAAAATTAAAATAATTCTGTTATAAGAAATTTAAATTGTTTAACAAGATGCCCTACTACAAGGAGATTTATGAAAAATTTAGTGGGCTTTGGAAGCATGATTTTTGTGTTTGTTATAAAACCTATCATAGATTTAAATTGACTTAGTCAATGATATTGAATTTATTTTTCTATTATTTAACCACACAATTTTTGAATCACTCAAACATCTCTAAATACAAAGTTTGTCATATCTATGGTTTTCTTTGCTAATAGAATATCACGTATATGATTATGATTTGATAGATGGCTAGAGTAAAATATGTATGGCGGGGTAGGGTGTTTTACCCAAGTATGTTGACCACAATCCTTAGAAAGTTGGGGTTTCAAGAACAAAAATTATTGATAGAGAGGTAGAGCAACTGGAGAAGCTTTTTATGTAACGGCCATAAAGATAAATGATGTACGCGTTGGGATCACAATCGATAAGAGAAGGGCATGAATAGTGGAATGCATAAAATTCCTTGCTAAGTGTTTGAAGGGAAGAAGAATAGAGAACAATGAAGCTAGCCGAGTTGAGGTCGAGGCAACGAAGCAACTCATACTTGCTACACATGTCTTCCTATGACTATAGACACCACTCGCGCGCCGAGAAATTCCACTGAAGAAAACATGGACTCATGGAGTAATCACAAATTCAGGGATGTTCTTGCTTTAATTCTACTTATTACATAATGATACCTTAATGTTTTGAGTGGGGTGGTGGTACTTGGGATGATTTGATAGCTTATTTTGATAATCTTCTTTGACATTCTTGCTACTCATATTATTAGTGGATATTGTTGTTATTAGTTTGATATGTTTTGCATATAATTAAATTTAGTTTTTTTTTGTGGTTATGGGATTGTCTGTCATTGTGTTAGATGTGGTCTTTTATATTTTAGGTTATACTTTAAAAGGAAAGAAAAAAATGCAAAAAGATTTTTATTTTAGTTTTTCATTGAGATTTATGTTTTAGTCTTTTAGTTGCACACCTTCTCCATCTTTCGGATTTTCTTCCCGAAATTTCTTTTCCAAAAGGATAGCTATTGAACCGAGGTATTTATAATTTTGTTTTATTTATTTTATGTTTTGTATTTTCTTTTGTTTTTAAGAAGTAACTTTTTATCTTTAGATTTATTCAAGAGGTAGTGGATTCCTTCTAAGCTAGACCTTAATTTAGGATATCACGTACATCAACACAAGTTATGGTTGTTTGAAGTTTAGGCCCTTAAGCTAATATAAAAGATACATGTTCTTAATTGTGAATTCCTCGAATTTTATTGTCTAGGAGTCTACATGATTGTGTATTGGTGTTGGATATTTCCATGTGTGACGTAAGAACATAGTTGAATTCCTTATGTTCAGTTGTAATCTGAAACTCGTCCTGTTCATTTATTGAGGCAAAATAAAGTTGTTCATGTTCAGGAATTCATAAAGGCATTTGCTTGACTAGTCATATTTTTTATCCCATCTTTTGTCTCTAGCCTTGTACATTATAAATTATATTCTCTTTTGATTCTTTAGCCGCACTTATTTCATAGCAACATATGATGCCTAATCTATTTTATTATTAGACCATGAATATTTTATATAAAGAGCTCTAAAAAGGCGCTTGATCTAGTGTTAAGCACTTGAACAAAGATAACAATAGAATAGAGAGAGGTGGTGAAATTTTTATTCTTGATAATAAAAGGAGGATGAATTATTTTGAGCTAAGAGAATCGCATGATTATAAAGGAAAAAGAAAAATGTACAAAAAGAGAATCACTTTGTTATGATTCTCTAGGTCATTTCCTCTATTTCCACAAATTTTTAGGGTTTTTATCCTTCCTTCAACAACTACAGGTCTTTTGTAACTTGTTGGAACTGTCGCATAAGTGATTGTACTGTTCATTTGGGTTTATAGTTGTTTTCCTATTTTGGTACTTTTATAGATAAGGAATTGGGCTCAGACAAAAACTCATAGAAAAAAGATACCATTTGTAGGGGGTGCGGATTAGGTGCGTTAAATTGACTAGATAATAAATACGTAGGTATTTATTTTTATAATGAATATTATTGATTGGAATAATTTTCATTTTTATCTTTTTGACTTAAGATGTTTTATTAATTCATATTCTAGATTAGATATTATCGTGATTAAATTCTCTAGTGTTTTAGGATCCTCGTTAGTAATATGTAATCTTTTATATTCTTGGTATAAACTATATAGTTGAGTTTCTATTTCTTTTAATGATTTATTCTTTTCGTAAGATGTATTCATTAATTTGTTTAGTTTATTATTTTATCCTGTGGTAATTGCAGAGTTACAAATTTCTATATAATAATTTATCCTAACTGTACTGTAATGTATATCTAATTCTAAATTTTCAATATTATTTATTATTTTATGTTGTTCTTCTCGTAGTGAGTTTTTTAAATTATATAAACTATCACATGTACTTTTTTCTAAATTTTCTAAGGTTTCTTCTATCCATATTAATTTTTCTTTTAAGTTCTCCATTATTTTTTTAATTCGGTTTCTATAATTAATTTCATTATTTAGATTATCTTGATTTTCTCTAGTTTTTCTAATATATTCTAGCATCTTTTAATCTGAATAATATCCTCTGGGTAATTATCTAGGTATAATTGTTCTATCCAATTCATAATTTCAATTTCATAGTCTAATACTTTTTCCAATATTATTCTCCTAATATCTATTTCTAAGTCTCTAAGTATATATACGATTAAGATTTTAAGATTATCTATCATTTAAAATTGACTAAATATTTTATTATAATATGTTGTAGTCGTTTGTTTTAGCCTTAGTAGTTCTTGCATATTTTTGTTAAGGAATTCTATATATTTCATATCTTTATTTTCCATGTATTTGTCTATATTTATTTTCATCTGTTTTTCTAGTAACTGTATGTTTCTCATATCTTTTTCTAAAAATTCTATGTAATTTATCATGCTAAGTATTTGTAGGAGTAGTTAGGTAGGTATGGTATATAATTTACTCTAGTCATGTAATATTTACCAAATGCTTTTTCTAATATGATTTTTCTTATATCTACTACTTTTATATCTTTAAGTGCATACAAAATAAGTATTTTAAATTTATCTACCATCACATCAGATAAATAATTATTCATTTTCATAAAATTGTTTTTTTCAAAATATTCCCTTCAACCATGTTCATAACAAAATATAGTCATCTTAGATTACTATATACTAGATTATTCTTAAATAACATGTTCTTCGGTCACTATTAGCATCGTAATCTGGATATTTTTCCCTTAAACAGCGCCTCTACTCTGGTTACTCCCTACCACGGCTTCTTGCCTTATTGGTTTCACCTTTAGGATGGCATAGTTCTTAGGGATTTTTCTCCGTTTCCACTTTGCTAATAAACATCTTAACATATTATTCTTCGAATAATTCTACTATAAAGTAACTAACATGAATTTATTTTATCATACCATGATTGTTGGGAATTATGAATTTAGCTATTCATAATCATAAATAAATATACCTGTTCGGGTAGGTTTGATATTTCTGAGCTTTGTTCCTCCATAAATTTTTCCATTGAAATAAATCTGTTTTAATTAACTGAGCAAAATATTTGTTGTGGATTTGAGAGAATATTTGCTTCAACGCATGAAGGCTTGCTTTGCAATGCCTTCTGCCTTCTCTATTTATAAAACGAAAGAAAGAACTTTACATTTGTTTACACGTTTTTTAAATGTCTACTAAAAGGAAAAAGTCAAAAAGCCTATAAGGCCTAAAAAGTCTACAAAGGCCTAAAAAGTCTACAAAGGCCTAAAAAGTCTACACTACATTTAATGTTTTACAACAATTTTAAAGACTTATATACGTAAATGAAATCTGTACAATATCTTGCCTCCGCTGATTTTGTCGTATCTGCTATATCTCCATTATTGCTTCTTATCTTATCTTCCAGCTGTCGCTCTTATGTTCTTCTTTATTCGAGTTGAACTTCTGGTACAATATTATCTTCTCCATTACATTTTGAACATTGATGGTCTGGATATTTATGTCCGATTAACTTGCAATATCTGGTTAATAGTTCTTCCGAAATAAATTTTTCTTTAATGGCTCTGGCGATAGTTTTTTTCTCTGGATTGAGTAAGGCCAAAATTCATTGCCTTACGTCTTCCATATCTGCTTCTCGTAGCTCCTTTGAATTCGAGTATATTATTACATTACCTCTTGAATAATAGCTCCATATGGGATTTCTGTTGCGATAATTGTTTGCTAATTCTTGAAGAATCGTGGATAGTCCAATAATTCTTTTATTTGCATAAAAATTTGGTATCTCAATTCTAGGTATTTCTGGTTGTTGAGTAATATCTTCTGGTATAATCATATCTCGGGTCATCCCTATCTTTACAACTTGTATAGGTGATTTAACTTCATCATACAATATCTCTGTTGGTGCCGTATAAAATTTTATAAAAAATAGGTTACCTTTGGTTATTCTTTTAAAAATGTTAAATGCATCATATATTTCTGGTATAGTGGATATTTCATATCCGTCTTGGGTATATACTGTGCTAAGTAGTCCATATTCGTAACATGTTTTAACTAGACCAGGTTTGGTCTTAGGCAAAGCAATTAGCTTATTGTATCCGGTTAGCTTTTGGGTTATGTAATTTGTATGTGGTTCTTGGATGTTTATAGCTCTGGGGTTGGTATTTAACAAGGTTTGTACTTTGTAAATATTTTCTATGTATGTTCGGGCTGTATAGTTGTAGGTCTTTTTGTCTTGGTTTAGACTTTCTCGGTATGTGGTAATTTGTGGGGGTATAAACATAGGATCTTTTGGTGTATTTGGAATAAATGGTTTATCAAATAGCTTGTTTAGGTTCATATTTGTAGTATTTCTCCTAACTCCTTTGCTTGTACCTGCAGAAGTAGATTGATAAATGTTATGGGATTTATGGAGTATCCCAACGTCTCCTTCTAGCTCTGGAATTTTAATGTCTTCCGATCGATATAGCTCTGCACACTGCTGAGTTAGCTGATTTGTAGCTATAGACTTCAGTTTATCTTCATTAGTCTTTAGCTTTTCTATCTCATTACCCATACTGTCCACTTTCATTGAAAGCGTAGTTAGGGTGTTAAGTATCTTTTCTAGAGTATCTTCTTCTACTATATCAGTCTGTGTAGCTTTGTCTTGATATGTAATCTGCAATAACATTTTTGTTAGTACTGATCACTTCTATTGTAAATGTAAAATTTAATATTGTAACACCCCGTAAATTTTTTCGTACACTTATCGCGATTATATGGAGTCCTAAAGGCTTGCGTATGGGTTAAATTAAGTTTATGGTGTTCGGAAGTATCCCGTCAATAGTTGTATGTGTAGGTATTGGAATAAACTTTCCAACAATATAAAGTTTGCCCAAAACAGAGGAGTATTTCATATAAGCGAGCACATTCGAAATTTCAAAACGATGGCCGGGAAGCCTGTGAACAGTAAATCTGCAGGAAAATTACTGCAGCTAGGCAATTTTTTTTGGATCAACTTTAGATGATCATAACTCCTTGTACAAAAAGAACTGTGTGAGCTGCTATATATTGAAGAAAATCTCCGAGAGTCTTATTTCCGATGAAATTGGTTTCATCCAAATCCAATGTCTGAGTAAGGAGCTATACCCGTTTTACTACAGCCTATCAAAAAAAAAAACAGAATTTTGGGACAGATTTTTGGGTCAACTTTAAACGACCATTACTCCTTGTACAGGAAGAACTGGGTGGTACACTTTATATGAAAATGAAATCCCTTTGAATTATCTTTCCTATGCAATTGGTTTCACCCAAATCCGATACCGTAGCAAAGAGTTATGATCGATTTACTTCAGCCTGTCAAAACTGTCCACTGGGGACAGATTCGGATTTATTTAAATTTTTAGGGCAAAATGGTCATTTTCTATTACCTCTTGGACGAAAAATTGGTCTTTATAAACATACACTTAGCCTCATATATATCATATATCATCCAGTTATTAAGAGAAGGTGAAACCCTAGCTTAATTTCAACTTCAAATATTTTGTGATTCAACCGTAGAAGATTCGAATTGGTTCCGTAGTTGTGTTCACCATCTCGAAAGCTTCGAGAAGCACCCCATGGTTATGTAAGGAGGATTCTAAATACAAGAGTTCATTGTTAAGGTATGAATATTGTTTATTCTTGATTCTTATCCATGAATAAGTATTGATAAGTGATTATGAGTATTGTCTTGATGTTGGAAGATAACTAGAAACATAGTTATGAATTGTTTTGTATAAATTGTTAGTAGTAAATTATGGAAGTTGTTGTATTGGATTATGGAGGATGAATTGTGGTGATATATCATTATATTAGTGGTTATGTATGCCTAGTGATCATGTTGGTATTGGATGGTGATTAAGAGGGGAAATAAAGGCTAAGAGTGATGTTGAGGGATATTGCATGAAAATGCATGATATGTGAATATAATAAGAGTATAAGAGGATGTATGTAGCACTCTTATTGATGAGTTAAAGGATTACTTCCTAGACATTATTTGGTGAAGTTAATACCTAAATGGTAAGGTTTGGTTGCTAATACTAGTTTGCCACAAATGACTTATTGTAGATAAGTGTTCGAAGAGTACGGGAAGTCAAGTTGGACTTGTATTGAAGTGGTTATATCAAGGTATGTAAGACATACTCTATCTAATCTTTGGCATGAATAATGACCCATGGCACTCTCAAGTAAGCTTCCAACATTGTCCTACGACACATGACACATAATAACATCATATGATCTTCGACACTACCAATTGAACTTGTTTTCACTTTTAAGATGTCCGGCTAGTCAAAAAAATGTCCATATACTATTGTTGACTCCGAAATGGTTTAATGAGGTATCCATGATTCTCTACTTCATTTTCATGATATTGATTACCTATTTACATGTTTTTCCTATTGAGGTATCATGGTTTCAAGTTCCATAAGGTGTGACCACAAAGTAACCAATCTCAAAGATTAATTGAATTAAGAAATGGAATGTCTTTATTTTAAATTGATGATATGATGTATTGTATTAGTACCACTGATCAGTTGGCCATTGTATTATAAAGATTATGTATATATGTTATTCCAGGGGTGGTCCCTGATGTATTGTATTAGTACCACTGATCAGTTGGCCATTGTATGACATATGTTATGTATTGATAAGGAATACGGGAAGTAGTGATATGAAAGTAATGTGCAGGTATCCCATCAGCTCTTTTAAGTGTGGTCTACTCATACTGTTTATTCACTGGTATCTGGGTTCTGTTGATCTTTTGTATCTCATCTTGATACTCACTGCCTTACATACTCAGTACATATTTCTGTACTGACGTCCCTCACGGGGGACCTGTATTCATGCCTGTAGGAACAGGTACTTCAGTTCGTACACCTCCGTAGTAAGAGCCACGACATTCTGTTGATAGTGGTGAGCTCCAGTTGTTTCGGGGCATCCCAAGTCGTTTCTATATGTACTTTTGGTATTTGTATAAAAGTCTTTTGTGGGCGGGAGTTTATCCCGACCCTAACTCAGTTGTGTAACTATGTAGAGGCTTTTGTAGACATATTGTACAGCCATAGGAGTGTTTGGTTGATAGACGTGATGGCTCTGACGACCAATTACTGTTTATATATATATATATGCGTGTCTGCTGGGCTGATGCAGGTACTGTTTTCTTCTATTTACAACGAAGTGCTACCCAAATTTCTAATTTTCATAAGCAATGTAAATGTGAAAGTATAGGTTATGAACGGGTTCTCCCGAGCCTCCTCGGCTACGGGTGCCAGTCCACTCCAATGGGATTTGGGGCGTGACAAATATATTTAAAACTAGTCTCCAAATCTCCTTCGTTGTAACTGAATTTTGTATTTTCTTTGTTATCCACCAGCATACTTGTGTATTATCTATTCGCACAATAAATTTATTATATATAATATATGGTTCAAACGCTAACAAACATTTATATAATGAACATAATTCTTTCCTATTTATTTCCCATTTTATTTCTGTCTCGTTGAACGTACCTGAGTAGTATCTACAATGGTGTTCTATTTTTTCTGCTTCATATCTATATTTAAGTACTCCTCCGTAACTATATTCACTAGCATCTGCTTCTACTATATATATAAATTTTCTATTTTCATTTGGAAATTGTAATTTTGGTAATTCTTTACAAAGTATTTTTATTTTCTGAACTTGTTTTTTATCTTCTTCGTTATAATTATATTCTACATCCTTTTTTAATTTTATCTGTAAGGGCTTTAGATTTTCTGCTAATTTTGGTATATATTCCCTTACTTGGTTTACTAATCCTAAAAACGATTGTAATTTCTTTTTCGTATCTAATTCTTCTTTCGAATTTATTATTTTTTGTACTATATGTTGTTGCATTTTTACTCCACTTTTATCTATTTGTATTCCTAAAAATTCTATCTGATTTTTCATAATTTCAGCTTTCTTTTTACTTAAACTTATTCCCGATTTTTCTATTATATCCGTAAATTATTCCAATAATTTTAAATGTTCTTCTTTGGTCTTTGTATATAATAGTATATCGTCTATGTATACTATACAATTAGATAGTTGTTTAAAATAACTATCCATAAAATGTTGATATCTACCTGGTGCATTTTTATATTCAAATGGTAGTACATTCCATTCATAAAATCCTTGTGGTACTGTAAATGCGGTTAATTCCTTAGATTCTTCTTCTAACTTTAGATGGTAAAATCCTGATTTGCAATCAAATTTACTAAAATAATTATATCCTTGTATTTGTCTTATTTTTAATATCTTATTTGGTATTGGGTAATTATAAGTCATTGTTTTTGCATTTAAATTTCTATAATCAATAACCATTCTACTTTTTCCTCTTTTTTGTTCACTATGTTTATTTACTATAAATGCTGGGCTATTATGTTTACTATTACTTTTTTGTATATATTGTTTTTCTAATAATTCATCTATATGCATTCTAAATTCTTTTAAATCATCAAAATTATATGTTAATGGTTTCTGGGTTATTATGCTATTTTTATCTATTAATTCAATTTTTATAGTAGTTTTATGTCTTTCCCATCCTTTTAATGGATCTTCACTATATAATTGTTCTAATTTTTTCTTAATTATTTCTATCTTATTTATCGAAAATATAGTTATTTCTGTTTTATTTATCGAAAATACGACTAGTTCTATTGTATCTTCAGTATTTTTTATATTTTCTAACTTTTGTGTAATTTTTTCACTTCCTTTTATCCAATCAGTTTTCTTTCTTATTTTATTATTAACTCTTTTTGCTCTTACTTTCTGTTTACATGGTGTTGTAAACCACCTGTCTGTTTTAGTTATTATAAGTGGGTATAATTTATCTAGAAACGTCATTCCTAAAAGTATATCTTTTGATGTTAGTTCATAGTTATAAATTTCTTCTATTGTCAATATTTTATCCCATACTTGTGTTTTTACATTCTTAGCTTTGTAAGTAATTAGGCTTCCTTCGTTATTAAATCCTTTAACTATTATTGGTGTTTTTAATTTATCCCATTTACTTTCTGGTAAACAATTATATCTGCATAAATTAACTTCTGCTCCTGTATCTATCATAGGTGTATAATATCTACTGTAATATCCTTTTACTACTATCTTCATTAATACATATATCTTCATTTTATGTTAATGCTCTTCTTAAGAATAATTTCTCTCTGTTATATGTTATAGTTAATTGTGTATGCTCTATATTATATGGTTTTACTTGTTCTAGTCATTTTATTCCTAATATTATGTCTGTTTTTTGCATTTCTTCTTTTACTTCAAATTCTATTTTTATTTTTCTTATTCCTATTATTATTTATTTTTCTGCTATATTTTTAGTATTTATTAAACTTCTTGGTAGATCTGGGCATATATTATTGTCGGTTTTTATTTCCTCATTTTTTACTAGATATTTTGCTATATAATTTTCTTCTTGTCCTGTATTTAAGAGTATTAAATATTCTTTTTCATTTACCTTTCCTGTTATGTAATATTGGTTTGAATTATCCATTGAACTTGTTTCATAACTTATTCTTTTTTATGAGCTTGATGATTCCGGTTTATCATAAGCTGTTCTTTTTGTTGTACTTATTCTGTCATTTATTATTTCTAGATTTTCTTCTACATCTATGTCTCTATAGCTATAATCATTATAATCTATTGTTTTTACAAATTGTTCGAATGGGCTATCTATTTGTATCTTGTTAATCTTATTTTTTCCTGTTATTTTATGTTTTGTTGTTAATACATATAAATTTTTGCATCTTGCTGTAAATATTTGACTTTCTGGGGTTAATTCTATTCCTGATATCTTCCAATATAATACTAGTGATTTATCTATATTTCTATCTGTTACTGCTACTGAATAATTTGCACTTATTATAAATTTAAATTTTTGGTATATTAAATTTCCTTTTATGGCAGTTATTATACTTTTTTCTATAGGTTTTATAATTCTATCATCTGCTAAATATAATTCTATTGGTGTATCTATTCCTTCTCTAAAACATGCTTTTATTAATATTTCTGTACCTCCAAGGTGTACATATTTTATTGGGTCTCTACTTTTTATATCGTTTATCTCTTTATTAATTATTCTTTTCGTTACTAGTGGTATACTAGCTTTACCTTTTGCATATCTACAGTCTATTACATGCTCTTTTTGACTTACTACATAATATTCTTCCTTTTTTCTAGTAAATATATTTTTGATTGTTGGTATTTTAAATATTTTTTCTACACTTAAGTCTAACTCTTTTCCTTTTATTTCATCAAATACATTGTTATCAAATATTATTTTTTGATCTGTTCCTTCATCATTTAAATATTCTTCTTTTGTTAATATTTTTATATCTTCTTCAGTCATTTAATTCGTCTAGTTCACTATCTATTTCGTTATCTGTTTCATTCTCTGAAATTTCATATATACTGTCTTCACTTTCTAATTCGTAATCTATATAATCTATTTGTATATATTCTGTATTTTCTATTTTTATTTCTGATATTTGTTTATTTTTTGGGTTTTTAGGTAATTTACAATCTCTAGCTAAATGTCCTAACTTTCCACAATTATAACAAGTACATTCTTTTATAGATTTCTTTTTCCTATATGGTCTTTTATGTTTATAGTTTTTTACATAATATCTTTTTCTTGGTTTCTTATACTTGTATTTTGATTTTTTGTATTTCTTATATTTCTTATGCCTTTTTCTTTTCTTATAATATCTTTCTTCGTATCCAAATTGAGGTGCTATTTTATCTTTGCAGCATGCTAAATTTCTTATTAATGTTTTTTTCCATTTTTATTTCTTCTCTGTATTTTTCACATAGGTTTCTATACCATTGTTGTAAAAATTTTATTCTTGCTCCTAGAGTATCTACTATTTTTTTTTCATCCCAAATTTTTATTATTTTTGAACTAAATGGTTCAGGTAATTTATTAAAATATAATTTTCTTATTTCTTTACTTTCTTCTGTATTATATGCTCCTTTATAATAATATTCCTTAAATGCGCAAGTATATTCATCTATGTAGCACATATTACATATTGCTAATTTTAACATTAAATTCCTATTTATATTTTTCTCTTCATTTTGTTCTTCTTCTGTTGTTGTCATGCTACTAAATTCGTCTTTTATAGCTGTTTCATATTTTTTTAATAATTCTATAGGTGTTAATTTTGTTAATATTGTTCCTTCTGTGGGTTTGTCAGTTCTTAATATTCTTTTACTATTTTCAGTTAGATTTAAAAACTATAATTTTACTGTTCCTATTAGTGTTCTTTCTATATATTCTGGTGCATCTATTACATTTATATTATTATCTAATAATTGTTTTGTCATATATCCTATCCATAATTGTATCATTTTTTCTGTATCTATTACACAATCTAAGTCTAAAAAGTTATAATTTTTATTAACTATTTGTTTTGGTGTCCATTTGTCATATTCATTCTTTAGATTATATCTTTTAAACTTATTCTTATAATATGTAGGTTTCCTTATTTCTGATGTACTAGGTATTATATTTTGATCTCCTTTTTTATCAAGAGTATTTATTTCTGTGTTGATATTTTCTAAGTTTTCTTCATTAATTACTTCTTGTTTTTCATTGATTTCTAAATTTTTTGTATTTGTTAATATTTCTGTATATGTTTCACTATCTTCTGAATCATAATTGTCTGTTTCTTCAACATCTATATTATTTATTTCTAATTCCTTGTTTTTTATTTCTTTATTGTCTATTTCTAATTTTTCTTTAAATTGATTTATCTCGTTTAATAATTTTTGTTCTTTATCTTTTTCTTCGTTTTCTTTCTGTCTTTTTTCATACAGATCTTTTAACATTTGTAATTCTTTTTCTAATTCAGCAATCCTACTATTTTTAGTTTCTTCTATTTTCCGTATTTCTTCTGTAGTTTGTTGTTTTATTTTTTCTATTTCCTTTTTTCTATTTATTTCTTCGTTTTCTCTTTCTATTCTAACCATAACTGTCAATTTATCTTCTAATTTTAATTCTTCTTTTTCTAACATTAAATATAAATGTTCACCTATTTTCTTGTATCTTTTTCCTAGATTAGAAAATACTATTCTTATTTTTAATCCTTCGTGATTTTCATATATTTTTTCGTCTATTATAAATTCTTCTTTGTTCATTTTATTGTAAATAGTTCATGTTGATATATATATTCTAAACTATCTATTTGTGATTCTAAATTTGATATTTCATCTTTTTGTGCATTTATTGAGTTTTTACTAACTCCGGCAAATATATTATAATTTAATCTTTCTATTCTTATTTTTAATTCTTTACGTTTTTCAGAAATAGTTTGTTTTAGTTCATTGTATTTTTGTATTTTATTCATTTAAACCATATTTATAGTATTTTGGCGGATATCTAAATCTAATTTTATCATAATTAGGTGGTATATGTCTCATTCTTCTAGATTTTAAATAGATTATTAATTTTGCTTCAATACTAGATATTAAGGTAATTAGGTAAGCTAATCTTTGTGGGTTTTCTTTTGTTTTATTTAGACTTATATATTCTGAATAATTACTAATTAAAGATTCTTTAATTTTTCTAAAAGCTTCTCTGTTTTTAAATGGTCTTCTCATAATTAATATTGATTAGTTATTGTTAGGTAAATCCAATCTAAATTCATAAACACATTCATTTAAATATGTATACTACTTCTGTATTTTTTAAATAACTGGGCTTTGAAAGTACCTTAGATGTAATTTTAGAAAGTACCATCAGCTCCCTAACATTGATTTTACGCTAGGGGACCTTAGGTTTAGGTCTTGAGACTTCTTCACTCATTTTAAGCTATTGGGTGGATAATTTAAAAAATAGAACTATAGGTTTGGGCCCAAAATTTAGTTGAAATAATTTCGGATAAAATTTTTGATGATTCTATTGAGTCCAGAATGTCAAATTTGGTGGCGAAGTATATTTTGTTCGTATAAACATGGTTCCATACTAATAAACCCGATTGGAGTTCATTTTGGAAATATAAAATATGATGCCTTGGCTAGTTGGTGAAACCTATAAAGCGGTCATTTGATCATTTATGCAGTCATAACTTTAATAACACTGAGTTTATTTAACAGACATGGCCATTTAGCAAAGAGCCTCATAAGCGATCAACTTTTTCTTTAGCAGTTATTTCTTTAGCGGTCTAGGTAGTGCTTTAGCATTACTCATGCCTTCACGCAAGACAACATTAATGGTTAAGGGGCCACTTTAGAAGCATCTACCGATGTAATTAGTTGACCACTTAAGCGGCACTTGGGTATGTTCAATCCCCTTGTTTAGTCGAAAATGCAATTCATTTTCTCAGCTATTTTTCTATTATTTTGTGATCATGAAGAGATGAGACAGTGGGGAATGATCCATTGAAGATAAGATAAGCTAACCTATAACTCCTTGTTCATATTCCATTATTTTTCTCATCAATTTTAATCCATATAATTCTAAATTCTTAGAAATTAGGTCTTAAAACACTCAAACCTTATAGGCTAATTTAGGATCTTATTTATGCACAATTTGAGCTAAATTTTTTAGCAAACCATTCCTTATATTTTGAGGGTGATTATGGTGGATTCTATTTTTTATTTTATTTATGAACCCCGCAAGCCCATTCTTGACTCGAATTCTGACCCAACCTATTATACAGCCATATGGGCCTTGATTTATTGATAATGATGTATAGATTTATAATTTTATAGTGGATCCACATTTTAGGATCATGGAGTAAGACAGACAATTTATGGATGGTTCTAGGTTTTGCGATCTAGCATCATGGTAGGCTTTAGACTACTCTTCTATATGTGATAGTGTGTGATATATATTGCATGTTATGTAAGGATGCTTGTTTATTATTATTAACAGAATACCATGACTTAGCTAATTTAGGAGTTTAGGTTGAGAAGGGTTAATCACCCCTTTAGATGAAATGCTTGTTATTTCTATAGAATCTTATCACCATTGGTTAATAGCATGTTGATCATTTTTAAGATAAAGTCCCTTTAATAAGGTTTATTCCTTATCTTTGTTGATTATATCATCATTTACCAATTTGCATTATTGATATTATGATTGTTATATAATGTTGGGTCCGAGGCCATGGTTATTATACTAGTTTAACTATAGGTGAGTATTATATCATTATAAAAGACATGGCTTTTGTCTAAGGAGGTTTAGATACTTGTTATTATGTTGTTTGGATACTGGTAATGGCATGCACAAGTTTTGGTTAATTTATGTTCACGTACAAGTACGATTCAGGCTAAATCATGATTTTACTACTATTTTCTTAAAAGAGGATTCATTCCCCTCAAACTTTAAGAAAAATGTTTTAAAAAGTAAATCATACCACCTTAATGGATATTTTATGAGCTTTTGGAACTAAAAATGATGTTTTGAAAATTAGACCATGATTGATTTTGATCAATGGTTTATTAATCAACTTACTACTACTATTTACAACAACCATTTATGCTCTCTGATATTGATTTAGTCCCGGAGTTGATCTCAGGCAAGGTATTTCCAGACTTACACTATTTTAGCCATCGTTTGAGTCAGTGAATTATTATATATACATACCTTAGGTACTAAATAGCGTCGACTAATGATTATAAGTAATTAAAATCCTATACTAGGACTAGGTCAATGTATACAAATTTTCCTAAATCTTATATGGCCCTCTTCATCTATGAGTTTTCATGCCATATATGAGAAGTTACTTTAGGTCATCGCTTTGTGAAATGATGAGTTGGATGATGTGTATACAGTACATACATTATGGCACTTGGATTATTTGTGGTATTAAGAATTTACATACCATTCATTTATGCATGTGCATTGTTTGTCACCAGTATGTTGTTTTGTACTTATATCTATTATCCTTATGGTGGATGCATAGGTATAGGATATGATTGCCACGTGCGGAGTGTTCATTGTATATTTAAGGTTTATAGGGCCCCATCTAAGTATTATTTGTTCAGACTAACCAGTTAAAACATTGTTGTTCTTAAGGATAGTTCGTGGGAGGATGATTATGGACTGGTACTGAGCTTGGAGGTATGATTCTAATTCATTCTATTTTTGGCTAAAATATATTAAGCTTAATTATCTCATGGAGATACATTATGATTAGGGACCCTGATTAAGTCCATACTACTTTCCTAATTGATTATCTTACCTTGAGTTGCTAAGTTGGTTACCTTAGTCACTAGCTTGAAGTATTTGTCAATATATACTTTATCATTGTATATCCCTCTTTTCCTTGACAATTCATGACGTAAACATAATCTTTGTCTTTTACACTACTATCAATCCTTCTTTCACTATTTAATTATATATTTGCTAGAGATATATAGTATAGTGCTACAATTTGTAAGATCGGATAGGGTAGGATAGTTCATCAGTATTGCCTTCCTAGCTTTATTATGTTTTCTTCCTAGATAGTTACCTATAGTTTATATTCCTGGTTTTCATGATAAATATATTTGTATTATAGTTTATATTTCTACTTTGTGTATTAACTATATTTTCATTATCTTTGGAGCTCAGTCTGTAGTTGCCTAATGAGTACCTTGTGTTTCGTACTCATACAACACTTCTGTAGCCTATAAATCATAGTACGCATTCATGCATTATTGTATGAACCATACATTCTACCTATGTTACCAATATTTTGGGTGAGCTCCCAGTGTTTGGATTATTACTATTCTCCCTCATATTTATTAGATTGATCACTATAATTTATTTATATATTGGGTGTACATGTATATTTATTCAGTATTTGACCTTGTAATGTTATTGTATTAGAATATCTTGTACTATCTTTACCAGGTTCTTGTGTTATATAATATATATTAGCCCATTTATTATATTTATTTTGTTGTTCCTCCTATTTTACTTGATTGTCCATTACTAGTAGTTCTAGACTATGGGCTGAATTATCGAGTGCTGGGTTATAGTAGGTGCCTTCATTACCTGAGAAATTTGATTGTGATATATAGCACTCAAAGCCTAGATTTGCCATTGTGCTAGTACAAGAGCTACGTTTCTAGTAGAGTCTTGTGTATCAGTGCGAAGACAAATATATCCTATCTTCGAGAGGCTAGAGGGAATTTTTAGGAAGTTCTATTTTTGTCTTTTGTAATGACCCTACGGATTATTTCCTCTTAATTTGCATACGTTTCAGCATTTCGACCCTTCACATAGCGGCTACAACACATTCATCAATTTTCTGAACTATATGTCCGGCTATCAAATAGTTCATTTGGATTTTAGGCTCATGTCCCAATTTTTGATCTTTAGTTATTTAGGATTTGATCTCAGACCAGAACTCTTGGTACATGACCTCAGATAGGAATTTTTATAGTCCCATCAGATCTAAAACATTGATTTTAGAATAGGGGTACTCTTTGTTAAAATCTCAAGGGTTCCAAAATCTTTTTGGGGTATTGAATGGATTATATTGAAAAATGGAGCTATAGGTGTGGGCCCCATACTTAGTAAAAATAATCTCGAATGAAAGTTTTGATGGTTCCATTGAGGCAAGAACGTTAAATTTTGTATTTTAATATATTTTATTTTCGTGCACAAGGTTCCAAACAAATCTCGAACACTTAATTGAATTCCAATTTAGACTTAGAATAATCTCATGCATCAGATCAATAATAAGATTAAATGATTATATGTTCCCCTATGAGGTCATCACGTATGCAACAATATGTTACTTAAGAGACATTGACCATGTGGTCTATGACTGTGTACGCAATGCATTGTCTGCATAAGTATCCAAAGTTTTGCATAAGAAATAGCCCGCCTAATTAGCAGATCACGTATGCGACAGGGTTGTCGCTTAACCGATAGTTGGTGATTTTAAATACCATCTTCCACACCCAATTTACTACCATTCTTATATTAAATTGAGAGCTAAAAAAGAGGAAAAGTGGGGAATCATCGAAATAAGTTGATGTAAGCTAGCCTAACTCTCTTTGTTCAATTTCCATCAATTTTATATTCTATTTTAATCCTAATTCATGGAAAGATTCATATAAATTAGGTCTTTAATTCAAAAACATTAAGGATTGATTCGGGGCCCAATTTATGCTTTATTTAAGCTCAACTTTCGAGAAGTTATTTCTTGTCCTTCGAGGGACATCACGGGTTCAATTTTGGATTTTATTTGTGGGATCCACGACCCGTTCTTGACCAAAAAATTGAACCAACCATTAATTCAGTTGTATAGGTCAAGTTTTACTCCTAATGATATACAAATTAAGAATTTGATTGCGCGGCAACATTTCATAGTCATGGAGTGAATAAGGACAATTTATGGATGATTCAAAGATTTGCGTTATGATACTGAGGCAGGGTTCTATCTACTTTTATTAATAAGATAGTGTTTTATATATATTTTATGTTAAATAGGGATGTTATGATGTGATTGTGGGTAGAACACCATGACTTAGGCTAACTAATGAGCTTTTTGGGTAAAAGGGTAATTGACTCTTAAGGTTAAATGCTTATTCTATTTTGATTATCCTATTGCTCTCTTCGTAGATTGAGTTAATTCATAGTTTCATTAGGATATTATGGTAGACATGGGATGTTATTTAGGTATTGGAATAATGGTTAGTATTCTTAGTGTTATTTGGATATTCAGATGATGATTAGATCTCATATTAGTTGTGATGATCATATAGGGCAGAGTTCCCATCAGACCTTGTTGAGTTTGTCATGGTTCTTTTGTCCATGATTACCATCCTAGATTATAAGGAGCAGTATCTCAATTGGTTATAGAATTTTGTTTTGGTTGTGTCATGATTTGACAATAGCTTAGAGAATGTCTTTGATATAAGATTAGTTTATAAAAAAGAGTTAGTAGGTATTCCCTGTCAGCCTAAAGTCCTTGAGATAGGATATTATTTCAGAACGATGGATATACTATTAGAGATTTCTCTCAACGTTAGTTGGCCAGCAATTTTGGCAATTATTGTATTGCTCTCCAGGATTCGAGGTTCAGGAGTTGTTGCTACTACAGAGTGATCAGTTATTGGTCTAGAGAATGTCCTAGACATGATATTTCTAGTCATTCAACTCATTCAGATAAGCCCCGTGATATTGTTGCATATTAAGTGAGATATAGTATGCTTGGTGCCTCAGTTGATAATTTAGTCGGTTGCTTAGAGTTTGGACCCATTTATATTTATTCTTCCTAACATCTTCATGTATGTGATTGTGGATTTCACCATGATAGGTGTGATTTTATTTCCTACATTTATCTTTTTTGATGTATATTAGGGTTTTCATACCCATTGATGATTATATGTCTTGATGAATTGATATTGGTTATTTTGTGCCTTATTATCAAATTCATGATTTTGTTACTACTCCATGGTTTATTTCTTTTAGTAGTGGATATATTAGATTTGTATTTATATTTTCCCCTATAGGTGTAGCTTTTGAGTTTGTGTCCCATTTATTCTTGTACATTGGCCTTATTGTGGTCCTTGAGTGGTACATTATAATAATGTTCATTTTGGTACCGTCTATTCATTATATTGATATTGACATTATTACTGCAATTGCTATCTCAATTTGAGATTATTGATATTATTTGATATTATTACTTAATGTATTTGATCCTCGTTGAGTAGCTGCATAGACTAGTGTTATGTAGCTAGAATTGTAATCTCTTATGATTCTTATTCTGTTGATTGAGTAGATATAGCCTGAATTGATGATTTCTTCCGTAATACCAAGTACTTTTCCTAGCTAAATTTATCCAGTAGAATGTCAAGGATTAGCTTCAAAAAAATGAATAACTCTTGGTGCATGTAGAATTTTCTAGCTCTAGACGCTCCAATTAGTAGAAAAATTAATTAGCTTTCCATCGATAAAAATTTTGCCTTAATCCGAAACTCAGTTGAGAAGTTATGGTGTTTTTAGTAAAATAGTATGGCATTTTAGCATGTACCGTATCGCAGTGAAGAGTAATTTCACAATTTTCAAATTCTAGTTAACCTCCGCGATTTGCACACATTGCGGTGAGGTCCCATTACCCAGTTGTCAATTTCTAGTGGCTCACCACGATGATGGTACATCACAGTGATAGACTAAATGAAATTGCAGTAGCTTACCGTGATAGCTCCGCATTGTGTTGATTTTCTAGTTCCCAATTTTCACTTATCCAGTGAGCCACCAGGATAGCGGCGCATCGCGTTGGGTGGCCAAATCGGGATTTTTCAAGTTTCTGAGTTAAATCTTAAAAAGATCAATTCAGTCAATTCTCAAGCTCCAAAGTCATGAATAACACAAAATCAAACATATTCCAAGCATTCTAATCTCACTATTCATCAATTCTCTCTCAAGAAAACCCTAAACCTCAAAACTTAACTTCTAAGAAATCAAATCTCCTCCATTCTTTTCCAAGATACCTCAAAATAATGGATCCCCTAATCAAGATCTTCAAGAATTCATCTTCAAAAGCATCAATAAGAACTCAAATTCAAATTTCTTCATCAAATCATCAATTAAGGTATGTGGGGTTTTGAACAAGAATAAATATATCATCCTAGTGCCCAAAACTAGTTTTTAAATATAAATTCATATGGTTTTACATGAATGTTAATTTAGGGTTCATACCCATTTATTGATATTTGAAGTTTATGATATTTTAAGTGTTTTTTATATTGAATTACATGTCTACTTTCGTAAATTGATTTGTATGATTATATTTTCCAGATTTTTTAGTTGAATTATGAATATTTATGGTGATTTAACATGAAATTGATGCATGGGTTATCAAGTCCTAGTTGATTATTTTTATTTCCAGAATGATTATGCTTTTAAGCATCTTATGATATATTTATAGACAGCTTTGAATAAAGATTTGATCTTTTGATTTTTAGCTAAGATATGAAATCCACTTTATAGCTTAAATTCAGTTTTGAATGAACAAATTCACAGTTAGCTTTCAGTATGAAATATTATGACTTTTAAAAGTAGATTTCCTACAGAATGTTCATACATATTAAAAGGATTAGTACTTAGCACCAAACGGAAAGTGTGAGTTTAGCGCATCCTACTTTCTGAGACCTACGAGTCAACATAGGTACATTTTCAGTATTCCCATTTCTATATGGATGACAATTACAATTGTGATTTCTTAGCTCAGGTTATACTCCCTGGGAAGAGTATGACACCTCTCTCCAATGTGAGGTTTTCCCCTTAGGGGAACGATACGTTGGACTTTATGATAGCTCACATGGTTTATGTACGTTAGAAGAACCTCCCTAAGCGAAAAGCTTTTACTATAATTTCGTATTATATAATAGAATAGAATGTCAGACAACAGTTTATTTTTTAAACATTAAATGTAATGGCTCACCAGTTTTATACGACATGTTTTATTATTCATGATTTACGATTTCCATCTTTCTGGTATTCTGGGCATGTTAAACATTACATACAACATACATATTCCATGAGTTTTAATAACATTGAGACATTACTTTTACGTATGCATTCACCCTTATATACTTTGTAATTCGTCAAAGTACTGATCCACATATACGTCTATGTGCTACACTATCTCAAAATATAGGATCATGTTCTTAAGTCTCAGTAGCGTGAGTGATCTCGGACATCTCTATCTAGATCCCGATAGTTGGTGAGTCCTCATAGTTCGAGAACCCATTTATCTAGATTTCCAGTTTTCTTAGTATTTGTTTAATTACTTTCAGTTTTTTTCGAGTCAGTTGGGGGTTTGTCCTAATGGATTTCAAGTTTCTTAGAAGTAGAGACTTGTTGGACTACTACCTATTATATTCACACTTTCTCCATTAGTTCTCCAAATAGTATATTCAGTTAATCTCAGAAAGTTTTGATATAATTCAGTATTTTAGCATTTCTATCTAATTAAATTACATTAATATGAGTTATAGGCTTAGTAGCAGGCTTACCGGGTTAGCTTGAGACTACTTGTAGTCTTGAGCACCGTGTAATGTCTCGGGACCATATTTTGAGGCATTACAAATTTTTTATTAGAACCTAAGGTTTAGAGAGTTCTAGGGAGTTAGACAAGACGCATTATGTAGAGTCTTGATTATAGGTGTTAAGCATGCCACATTTATGAGAAAGTGGCTGCAAAATATTTTAGGAAATCATTCTTTTCCTTCATAATCCATTGTGCTTACAGCTATCTCTATCTGCTATTAACTCGTACTCTTTTGTAATAGAACATGCCTCCTCACAGAGCTAACTTCTATTGTATTGATAACCAGCCACCCCAGTCTATTGATCCTATCAATAAGAATGTGTCTCATGCTGGATTTGGGCTGCCTTTTAGGTGTTTTCTCAAGTTGTGATTGCTAATGTTCAGGCTAATAATTAGACTGCAGTTCCCCATAAGCAGGAGAGTGATTTAGCTGCAACAAGACTTTATGACTTTATGAGAATGAATCTACCTGAATTCTTTAGGTTAAAGGTAGGTAAGGACCCACAGTTGTATCTTGATGAGGTGAAAAAAATCACCCCACTTATGCGTATTACTGAAGATGAGAGTGTGGAATTGACTTCTTATAGGCTGAAGGATAGTGCTTATGATTGGGTTGTTATGTGGAAGAAAGGTAGGGGTAAAATATAGCTCCCATGAGTTGGCTGATGTTTCAAGATGCTTTTCTAAATAGGTTATTTCCTCATGAGTTGCGGGAAGCAAAGATTGAGGAGTTCATGAACCTGAGGAAGTGCTCAATGATAGTGAATGAGTACTGCCTTAGTTCAACTAGTCATCCAAGTATGCTCCTTAGTTGATAGTTTACACTAGATCTAGTATGAGTAAGTTTGTTACTTCAGTATCTAGATTAGTAGTCAAGGAGTGTATCACTGCCATGCTTATTTGAGACATCTTACTAGATTGATAACGCATGCCCACGAGATTGAGGAAGAAAATTTGAAGGGAAGAGATAGAAGTAATAAGAAGGCTAGAACTAGGCAGTTTGAGAATGATCAGTCAAGCTCTGCAGGGGTAAATTTTTTGTATTTTCTGAGTCGTCTTCCTTTGCCAGCGCCATCTTTATCTAGTGCCCCTGCACCCATAACCAAGCAAGAACAGTGGGGTAAGATTTCTATGTCCAGATCTTAGAAAAGTATAGGTGAAAGACCAAATTATCCTTTATGTGCTAGATGTGTTATGAATCATCATGTTTAGTGCTTATTAGGTCAGAAAGGTTTCTTTGGATGTGGTCAGTTGGGCCATGGTATCACACAGTGCCTATATTCAAAACAAGGATGCTGGGATATTCATCACCAGACTCAGGCTACTAGTGCACCAATCACAATAGCTCGCCCGATCCCTCCTTAAGGTGTATCATCCAGTATTAGAGGTGGTCAGCGCCAAAATCGATTCTATGCTATACCATCTCTTCAGGTGCAGGATAGCTCACTAGATGTTGTTACTTGTATGGATTATGTCTTTCATCTTGATTTTTATGTGTTGTTGGACCCCAGGTTGAGTTTCTCTTATGTGACCAGACTAGTTGCAGTGAATTTTAAAATAGGTCCTAAAAAAATCCTGAGCACTTATTGGTTTCTACTATAGTAGGTTAGTCAGTTATTGCCAAACAAATCTATAGAATGTATCCTATCATTGTCCTTCATAGGACTATGTTAGCATATTTGATAGAGCTAGACATGGTTTACTTTAACCTTATTCTTGGTATGGATTGGCTCCATTCTTGTTATGCATCCATAGATTGTCGAACCGGAGTAGTGAATTTTTAGTTTCCAAATGATCTAGTCTTCGATCGGGAAGTCCATTCAATGTTTCCCAATAGTCATTTCATATCCTACTTAAAGCTAGAAAGTTGATATATAAAGGGTGTATCTATCATTTGGTTTGAGTCAAAGACACTGTCTGAGACTCTAATAGTTCAGTCTATCAGTGTAGTTAATGAGTTTCCTAATGTCTTTTTCGAAGATTTGACAGGGGTACCTCCTGATAGTGAAATAGAATTTGGTACTGACCTTCTCCCAGACACTCAGTCAATCTCTATTCCTATATATCGTATGGATCCAACTGAGTTTAAGAAATTAAAACAGAAGCTTTAAGATCTCTTAGATAAAGCTTTCATAAGGACAAGTTTTTCTCCATGGGGCGCTCCTGTCCTATTCATGCAAAAGAAAAATGGTTCTTTGCAAATGTGCATTGACTATCGTCATCTTAATAAAGTCAAAGTAAAAAACAAATATCCTCTACCTAGAAATGATGATTTATTCGATAAACTCCAAGATGCAAGTTATTTCTCTAAGATTAATCTTAGATATAAATATCATTAACTTAGAGTAAGGGAATATGAAATTCCAAAGATAGCTTTCAAAACCCGTTATGGTCATTTTTAATTCCTACTCATGTCTTTCGGACTAACAAAATCCCCAGCAGCCTTTATGGAGTTAATGAACCGTGTGTTCAAATAGTACCTAGATATGTTTGTCAAAGTCTTTATCGATGATATCCTTGTCTATTCCTGTAGTGAGGATGATCATGCAGACTACCTTAGAATTGTGTTTCAAACTCTTAGAGATTACCAATTGTTCGCCAAATTCAATAAGTGTGAATTTGAATAAGGTCTAGATTTTCTTGGTTATATTATTTACAGTGATAGCATTAGAGTTGATCCCCAGAAAACCGAAGCAGTAAGAAACTGGCCTAGACCTATTTCTCCATAGACATTAGAAGTTTCTTTGGTTTAGCTGGCTATTATAGATGGTTTGTTAAGGGGTTTTCATCCATTGCATCTCATATGAATAAATTAACTAAGAATAAAGTTAAGTTTCAGTGGTAAGATTCCTGTGAGAAGAGTTTTCAGTAGTTGAAGACTCGACTTACTTCAGCCCTAGTTTTATCACTACCTAATGGTACAAATGGATTTGTTTTATTCTGTGATACCTCAAGAATCGGTTTAGGTTGTGTGTAGATACAAAAATCTAAAGTCATAGCCTATGCTTCTAGGTAGCTTAATCCGCACAAAAAGAATTACCTTAACCAAGATCTTGAGTTAGTTGTTGTTGTGTTTGCATTGAAAACCTGAAGGCACTATCTTTATGGGGTGCTTGTTGATGTGCTCACGGATGAAAAAAGTTTGTAGTATGTGTTCACTCAGAGGAAGTTCAATATCTGTTAGAGAAGATGGTTTGAACTATTGATGGATTATGATATGAGTGTGTAGTATCATTCGAGCAAGGCCAATATAGTGGCAGATGACATTAGTAGGCTTTCGATGGGAAGTGTTGCTTATGAGGAAATTGATAAGAAAGAACTAGTTTGAGAAGTCCACCAGTTAGCTAGAATGGATATGAGGATGGTTGACTTAGATGAAGGGAATATTTGGGTTTAGAGTAATTTAGAATCTTCTCTAGTATCGGAAGTGAAAGAGAAATAGGATAGGGATCCTTGTTTGGTTAAACTGAAGGGTTCAGTTAAAAACCAAAAGGTAAACATTTTCTCCAAACTAGAGATGGTGTGTTGTGATACCAGGGTAGATTGTGTGTGACATATATTGATGATTTGAGGCAGTGGATTATGGAAAAAGCGCATAGTGCGCGTTATTCCATCCATTTGGGAGACACCAAGATGTACCACGATTTGTGGGAAGTCTTTTGTTGTATAAAGAAAGATATTGCAAATTTTGTATCTAAGTGTTCCATTTGTTAATAGATTAAAATAGAGCACCAAAAACCTAGTGGAACATTGCAGGAGTTTGGTATTCCTATTTGGAAGTGGGAAGAGGTGAAAATGGACTTTGTGATCAGATAACCCTATTCGTGTCGTCAGCATTGTTCAATTTGGGTTATAGTAGACATATTGACTAAATCATCTCATTTCTTGCCGGTTCAAACATCCTACATAGCTGAAGGTTATGCTAAGTTATATATGAAAGATTTAGTTAGATTGCATGGAGTTCCTTTGTCCATTATCTCAGGTAAGGGTACTTAGTTTACCTTTTATTTTTGGAATGCCTTCCAGAAGGGTCTTGGTAACCAAGTTCATCTCAGTTCAGCTTTTCATCCGCAGACAAATGGTCCGGAAGAGAGGACCATTTAGACCTTAGAGGATATGGTAAGGGATTATGTTCTCAATTTTAAAGGTAGTTGGGATGAGCATTTGTTATTGATTGAGTTCTCCTATACTAACAGTTACCATGCTAACATTCACATGGCTCCATTTAAGGCACTTTATGGGCAGAAATGTAGATCTATAGTAAGTTGGTTTGAAGCGGGTGAGGCCGCTTTGATTGGACAATATATGGTATTTGAAGCTATGGAGAAAGTTTAGTTGATTCGACAAAGATTAAATGAAGCTCAAAGTCGTCAGAAATTGTATGCAGACATGAGAAGGAGAGATCTTGAGTTTAAATAGATGACCTTGTATATTTGAAAGTTTCACCCATGAAGTGGATGAAGAGGTTTGGCAAAAAGGGAAAGCTTAGACCCCGATATGTAGTCCCTTATAGGATTTTGAAGCATATTGGGAAGGTAGCGTACGAGCTTGAGCTACCCACAAACTTGTCCATAGTTCATCTAGTGTTCCATGTATCCATATTGAAGAAGTGCATGGACAATTTAGCTGTTGTAATTCCTGTAAAAAACACAGATGTTCAGAATAGCCTTTCATATGAAGAAGTTCCAGTAGAGATCCTTAATCATCAGATTCATAGACTAAGGAACAAAGAAGTTCCCTTGGTCAAAGTTCTATGGTGAAATTATTCTGTTGAGGGCGCTACTTGGGAAGTAGACATAGACATGCATACCAAGTATCCTCATCTTTTCTCCATAAATTCAAATTCAGCCAAAGGTCACAGTATTCCTTAATTCAGTTCTTTTCGGGTCTCAGATTAAACAATATAGTTATCTTCATGTAAATTCATGAACTCACAGATTAGCTCCGTCATTCAATATGTTCTAGATTCAGTCAAACACCTCTTTTCAGTTGTGCATGCCAGCATATAGCTCAAGTTTCTCTGTATTTTAAGCTTAACTAGTCTATTCAAGGACAGATGTTCCAAAAGGGGAGATAATGTAATACCCCATACTTTTTCTAGCTAAATTTAGCCCCTAAAATGTAATGGATCAGCTTATAAAATGAATAACTCTTGGTACATGAAGAATTTTCTAGCTCTAGACCCTCCAATGAGTAGAAAATGGAATTAGCTTTCCAATGATACCAATTTTGCCTTAATCCGATACAGGGTTCAGAATTTATGGTGTTTTTAGTAAAACAGTATGGCATTTTTGCAGGCACCGAGATTTCGTAATTGTCAAATTCCATTGGACCTCCGAGATTATCCCGCGTCCCAATGAAGTACCATTTCCTATTTGTCAATTTCCAGTGACTCACCGTGATGTTGGCGTGTCGCGGTGATGGCTTAAATGGCATTTCAGTAGCTTATAATGATAGCTCCGCATCATGTTGATTTTCCAGTTCCCAATTATCCCTTATCCAGTGATCCACCGTGATAGTGGCACATCGTCGTGGGTCGCCAAATCGGGATTTTTCCAGATTTAGAGTTAAATTTTAAAAAGGGAAATTTAGTCAATTCCCAAGCCCCCAAGTCGTGAATAACACAAAACCAAACCTATTCCAAGCATTCTAAGCTCACTTTTCATTAATTCTCTCTCAACAAAACCCTAAACCTCAAAACTTAACCTCTAAGAAATCAAATTTCCTCCATTCTTTTCCAAGATAGCTCAAAATTAAGGATTCCCAATTCAAGATCTTTAAGAACTCAACTTCAAAAGGATCAATAGGAACTCAAAGTTCAAGTTTCTTCATCTAATCACCAATTAAGGTATTTATGGTTTTGAACAAGGATAAATCTTTCACCCTTGCGCCGAAAACTAGTTTTTAAATATAAATTCATATGATTTTACATCAATTTCAATATAGGGTTCATACCCATTTATTTCTATTTGAAGATTATGACGTTTTAAGTATTTTTTATGTTGAATTACATGTCTACTCTCATAAATTGAGGCGTATGATTATATTTTCCCAATTTTTGAGTTAAATTATTAATATTTTCATTATCAAGCATGAACTTTATAGTGATTTAACATCAAATTGATGCATGGGTTATCAAGACCTAGTTGATTATTGTTATTTCCAGAATGATTATACGTTTAAGCATATTATGATATGTTTATAGACAACTTTGAATAAAGATTTGATCTTTTGATTTTTGGCTAAGATATGAAATCCACTTTATAGCATAAATTTAGTTTTGAATGAACAAATACATAGTTAGCTTTTAGTATGAAATATTATGACTTTTAAAAGTGGATTTCCTAGCACATTAAAGGGAGTAGTATTTACCATCGAGTGGAACATGTGGGTTTAGTGCATCCTACCTCCCTAGAACTATGAGCCAACGTAAGTAAAAATTTATTATTCCTATTTTTATATGGATAACAGTTACTGATGTGATCACTTTGCTCAGGTTATATTCCCTGGTAAGAGTATGAAACCTTTCTCCAATGTGAAATTTTCCCCATAGGAGAACGAGACGTTGGACTTTATGATAGCTCACAAGGTTTATGTCAGTTAGAAGAACCTCCCTAAGAGAAAAGCTTTTACTAAAATTTCCTAGAGTCTAATAGGAAAAAATGTCAGACAACAGTTGAGTTTTTAGACTTGAAATGTGATGGCTCACAAGCTTTATATAGCATATTTTACTATTCATTATTTACGATTTCAAGCTCTCAGTTATTCCAGCTATGTGAGTTATTACATACAACAAGAATATTCCATGATTTTTAATAACATTGAGACATTACTTTTACTTACGCATTAACACCCATATACTCATTACATCCGCACAGTACTAATCCACATATACATCATTGTACTACATTGTCTCATAATATGGGTTTTGGTACTCATTCTTCGATGCTTGAGTGATCTCAGGAATCTCTATCAACATCCCGACAGTTGGTAAATCCTCATGGTTAGAGGGCCCATTTATCAAGATTTCCAATTTTCTTAGTATTTGATTAGTTACTTTCAGTTTATTCTGAGTCAGTTGGGGGTTTTTCCTAATGGCTCTCTAGTTTCTTAGTAGTAGAGGCTTATCGAACTACTAGCTATTATATTAGGACTTTCAACATTAGTTATCCAGACAGTATATTTAGTTAATCTCAGAGATTTTTTTATATAATTTAGTATTTTAGCATTTCTATCTGATTAAATTACCTTGATATGAGTTATAGACTTAGTAGCAGGCTTGTAAGGTTAGCTTGAAACTACTTATAGTCTTGAGCACCTTGTATATCTCGGGATGAGGTTTTGGGGCATTACATATTCCTCATAGTGTGATGAGGTTGATTGTTTCCCTCTTTTTTAGTTGTGTTTGATTTATTTGGGAATGTATTGTGGTATCAAAAGTAAGTTGACCTTTTGTGCTACTTTTATGATTCTGGATTTGCCGATTTAGTTGTATGGCCAATTTTTGAGTTTGGCAATTCTTTGATTTACCTTTGGGGTTGATAAGGTCTTTGATTTGGCCATTGTTTTCTAAATAGCCCACTTTGAGCTGCACCATTTTTCGTATTAGTTTTTTTTCTAGCTATTTCATTGTCCAATAGTAGTTTTGAAATTGAGATTGATATATCGTAGATTCATTACATACATATGTTGAGATCATTCCCTTTTATTGGGTTACTAGTATTATTATTGTGGATATTGGATGCTCATATGCTATGTTTCTAACTTAAGTAGAGTTAGAGAGTTAGAGGCAGGTAGCTTCTCTCGTGATCACTTTTAAGTTGGAAAATTAGAAATTCTTTATCTTAAGTTGTTGATTTTCGGTTTGAGGTCTTAACTTAGACTGTGGATTTGAGGTTAGTATATTTCTTCTTCAATGATGGGATTCTTTTTTTGATTTAGTAAATGTGCATTTCAAAGTTTGTTCAGCCTATTGAGGCTTTTTGGAGTGATTCTCCTTGATGATATGTGCCTATTGTTTTTTCCCACCTAAATGGAGTGTTGGATAAGTTTGATGTCGACTGAAGTTGCATTTTCTCAGTTTCTAGAGTTTTGACAATTACTAATATTGTTTGCAACCTTAGGAAATTATTGAGTTTGTTTTGATAGTTCATTCCCTTCAGCGGATATGGAGTGGGTTATTTGCATTCTCTGACAGTAATTTATCCTTTCGCATAATATTTTTTTTCTATATTTCATACTCTCTAGCTGATATATGAGTTTGTTGCTTGAGTTTTCAGTCGATGGTTATAAATGTGGTTATTTTCATTCCTAAGACATGTCTCAATTGTGGCATTGTATGATCTATCTTTGGTATGTCAAATTTGGATGCTAAGGTCGATTAGAGATAGTTCACATTGATAAATACTTATTGGCTCAGCTTTTACTTGGAGCCTTTAAATGGCGATCGGAAGCTATAATAGTTTTTGATTATGAATGCCTACCTGTTTCAAGTGTTGAGATTCCAGCATGGAGCTGTAGGCATTGCATACCGCTTTTGTTTTTGGTGTATATTAGTTTAAATTTAATTTATAGGATGGTTGAGCCTACTCCGTGGTTGCCTATTGGGTATTCTCGAAATAGGATGGATTATAGTTTCTAAGTGTTCAGATGATTGCCCATGGATTCAATATAGGTTCTTTTAGCTTTGGACACAAGATTTTAGTCTTCTTTGAGAATTTTTAATCCTATACTCAGTGGGAGTATACACTAGACTTAGATTCAACATGGCTTCGTTCTAGGTTGATGGGACATCCTTGAGTGGAATATTCAATAATTTGTAGTTATTCCTTGGTCTTTTTTATTTTAATTTTATTACCATATAGACTAGTTGAAGTATTTTCATAGAATGCATTACTTGATTATCTCCACCGTATGCATACATAGTATCTTATAGGCTTATTCTCATGTTTGTCATATGGAATTTTAGTGTAGCATCTTTAGTTCATTGAGTCCTCTATGATGAATTTTCACGGACGAGACTCAGGTGATTTTCCTCCTAGTTTGGAGTTGATAGAAAGTGTAAAATGGTAAAGAAATGTTAGATGTTGATTTGGAGTAATGTTATTACTCGCTTCTTTGTTTCATTTGGTTTAGATAATACTTTATGGATTTTTGCGGGTATCGAGATGGTATTAGTGTGTTATTGTTCATAGTTACATGCATCAGCCTTTTTAGTTCATTTGGAGGCTAGTTAGTGGTTGAATTTATGTTTTTGATGTTTGGTGGTAAAGTGAGAATGCTGGTTGTTAAAGGGTTACAGGTGGAGAATTTGCTTGATAGTGTTCTCACCTTGTTGAGGTCATTTAGGAAGTCATACTCGAAGAATGCGAGTGCAATGCTCTTTCTTTTTGGGCTTTTGATATTCTTTCCATTCACTAACTTTCAGGGCCAAAAGTTCTTTTAGTACTGGATATTGTAATGACCCTTTTGATATTATTCATATTTTTGCTTATCATCGCTATTAGGGCTTCGCCATAGTTGCCCCAAGTAACTTATTACTTACGGGGATTGAAGGATTGGTTATTGGGCAATTCATTTGTATTTTTAGAACCAATTTCCTGTTCAGAAGTCCTCTATGGTTCCAAATGGCCTCCAAGAGAAAACATCAGTAAAACGATCTTCAGATAAAAATTCAGCCTGTGCTAGTGGATCGATGATATTGATTTTAGGCTAGATAAACCTTTGGTCCTGTTCCAAATGCACCTGAGCTCATTTCAAACAATTGGACAAAATGTTAGATACTTAGAAATATAGGTGTGGGACACATATTTTATTGAAATGACCTCGGATTGAAAATCCAACTTTGCCAATCTGGAATGTCGATCTTAGTTTGGTTACATAGTTCTTTTGCGAAAATCAAATTCTGAATAAGTTGCGAGGCATTGGACCAAACACGGAAAAAATCCAAGTTTTAGCTATCGTCAGAGATGGCAAGGGGTAGGGCGATCGAGGTGTGCGCCCTATGTCTATCGCATCCAGTTAATGGCGATCGCTGCATCTCCTTATGTAGGGTCCATAAAAATGACCCTATTGTTGCAATTTGGGTCAGTTTTCAATAACCATTTAGTTAAAACTACCCAATGAGAGTGGTAACTCAAAATTGATCATTGTACGTGACTTGGGAGATTGATTAGCTGGTTTTATAATAATTACCTTCGATTATAAGGTAAGATTTCATCATTTTATTGATGAATTTTACAATTTTTGACTCAAAACCACAAATTCATTGAGGTTTTGATTTTACCCGTATGTTTTCTTTGTTTGCACCCATTTTTTTAGGGTTATGATTTCTTGTGGATGTATGAGTGTTCCGTTGACCTCAGAAATGCATATTTTGTAAATGGGACTCACTTGGGGGATTCGATGTTTTTTTGGATCCAAAGAACCATGGTACTATATAGGTATCGTTAGACTTTTATTGATGTGTCGATTATGATTTTGATAGTGTAATGGCATTTGGGGATTGAAAAGTGAAGATGGACATTGGCGATGATGTGAGATTTTGTGGTACGGCTTTGAGGTAGGCTTCTACCTACTATTCCTTAAAGATGATGTGTGTTATATATGGCATGTAAATATAAATTTTAGGCTTGATTATGAGTAGAATAATATAGTCTTGAATATTTATGTTTGGTTATTAGATGAGGTTTTTTGACCTATTAAGGTGGTATATTTATGACCCTTTTAGAATCTTATTACTTTCCCTCTAGATGGGACTAATTTGTAGAATGAATATGATATATTAAGCTATGTTTGAATTGTAGTTTTAGTGTCACAATCATGGGGAGTATGACTAACCTTAGATGTGCTAGTCTAGTGATCTTGAAATCGTAGTTTGGGTAGAGTTGACTAAACTGCATTTGTTTCTCGACGAAGTTCCTATTATAGGATTTGTCATGGCTTACTTTTCATCTAAAAGTTGAACTTGATACGTTAGCCTAGTTTGGGGCATAAATTGCCAAAAAATTGAAATTGAGGATAAGAATTGGGTTAGTCTGGACCACTTACGCCAAAACTTGTGTTAGCTATTGTTGAGTTAGTTGCAGATGTTAGGCCTAGTAGAGACTAATGATCCTTGTTTGAGGGATTTTCTTGGTGAATTGATTGATAAATATGCCTTATAGATGTGATATGCCTCATAGTTATAAGTTATACTTATTGATGTATTATGCCACCTAGAAGTGAGATCCCTCCTATAGGTGAGATTAATATAGATATGCTTCATAGCTTATAGAGATGTTATGCCTCGTAAATACTCTATGGAATGTAGTTAAGAGATGATATATGTATATATATATATATATGATTATTGATATGAGTTTCTAATATGAATATGGGCCTAAGGCATTGATAACAATGTTATGATTATTCCGGACAGAATATTAGGCCATAGGCTGTGCTATCATATGAGTTGAATTACTACTAAGTAATTATCCATGTAAAGAATAAGGTTGTAGTTTATGAACATATATTTGAATATATATATTTATATATTTGTATATACACATCTCTCTAGTATGGGAATGAGGAAGATACAGAATGATATTTCTGTATTCAATGTTTTAATACTTGTGATGGCATGCATAGATTTGTTACATTCATGATTGATTCATCGATGATTGATAAGATTCTAATTAATTTTATTCTTATATGCACTAACTAAGGGATAAAACCCACTATATACCTTAAAATGTATTTCATCACGGTAATAATTGCCTAACTTAATGGGTAAATTATATTTGTGAAAGTGGTCAATAGAGATGTTTTAAAGATTTGACTGAGATATATTCTGTTACATGATTTGACACTACTATTTACTCCGATTGTGAGATATTCTAACCCTTTCTACACTTTTACAGAGATTTAGTCTAGATTTTCACTCTGGAAAACAAACTTATAAATTTAAACTCTTTTACCCATAGATTGAGTCAGGTGCACCTAATATATATACACATTTATTAAGTATGTAATATTGATGATTAACAATTAATTATGGAAATATACTCTACCATGCTTCTTTTTTCATGTCATTTACCTTACCCCTCATCGGGCTTACCATTTAATTTAGCCCTCGTGGGACATTCACTTTACTTTAGCCCTTTTGGGGATTTCTTTCTACTATGTGACATTGATTTGTTTTGGATATTATGATCATGGTATTGATACCCTTAAAGGACAGAGGATATTGTGATGAAGATATTAATACCCAGAAAGTCCAGAGGATATTTCAATGATGATTTTGATACCCGACAGGGTCGGAGGTTATTATGATAATGTGATGATTACCGACAAGGCCAGAGGATATTTGTAATACCCATGCCTTTTCTTATCTTGAAATCATCTCAAGGATGTTAGAACTTGCTTTGAAATATGAATCCATTTTTGTACATGTGGGAAATTGAATAAGCTTTCCATCGATACCAATATCATCAACATCTGACATCGGAGGAGAAAGTTATGGATGTTTTACTCAGAGCTATCAGAATCGCCCAGACGCGACGGCCAGGTTGATGGACCGTCTATCTAGCGACGTACCGTCGCCTTGACCGTCGCAGCCAAGGCAGTGAGGCCATATTCTCGATAAGGTATGATGGACAGGTTGACGGACCATCGAACTTGCAACGAACCATCGCCAAAGCCATCGCTACCTAGGTAGTGAGACCCTATTCTGGTCCACATACTACGGTCTAAACGACGGACCGTCGACCCAGCAATGGACTGTTGCACGAGTCATCGCTACCTAGGAAGTGAGACCCTATTTTGGTTCACTTACAATGGTGGAAATGACAGACTGTCGACCCAGTGAAGGACCATCGTATGAGCTGTTGCAGGTTCCATTCAGTGAATTTTCAAGACATTTTAAAGGGGCGTGTTGGTCTTTTACCACCTACCTATATATACCCACTTATATTCGATTTTATCCCCATTGTTCATTATTATCTCACAACAAATATTAGGGTTTCTATCTAACATTAATCTCCAAGAACAAAATCCAATCTTTCTCAAGAATTAAGGGATTTCCAATTCTTCAAGAATATCAAGAATATTAACCCAGGTATGCATTGGGTTCATTCATGGACTCCTTTCATCCATAAATCCCACGAATCCCTTTATTAAATTTAAGTCATTGATTTTCTTTATGAATTTGAAGTTTGCATTGTCTTGTTCATGTTGATAATGAGTAGTTGGCTTCTATTCCATGTTGGGTGATGAATTTTATGTAGGTTTGATTATTGTAGATGTAGATTCATTTAAGCCTATGATTAAGCCCTTGAATGATGAAACTAGAATTGAATCATGATGTTTAATTGTTGTATGATGTTGTCTACACATACCATGCCTAGCATGTGTTTGATTAAATTCCTAGATGAAGGAAAAGTGTCAAACTAGCATGAAATCATGAAATCCCCATGTATGTATGAGTTTAAGCCTATCACATGTTTGATGAAATATTTCAATAAATGTATTATGGATTATGATTCTAGTCATGTGTTTAGGAAAGTTATGTTTGGTTAGTTTCCTTCCATCGAGTCCTGGTTGTACTTGTACCCGAACATTAGCTGTGTGCCTAGAGCCAATGCAATGTTTTCACGATTCTCTCAGTCAAGCTATGAATCCTTAGGCTTCAGACTATCTTATGGCTCAGGAAATCTCCATGATCTCATGAACTCAGTTAGTTGTTAGATATCAGTAGTATTCCATCATTCAACAAAAATTCAGAAATTCAACCCATGTCCAGTTCAGTTAAATCATGTTTAGTGTCTATTAAGATGGGAGTATAAATTAGCACCGTGTGAACCTAAGGATGGGGACACACACTATCTGATGAGGGTGTGATCTTTAGAAGTCATCCTTGCATTCCAAAACTATGTAGCCAGCATAGGTTGAGACATCAACGATGTCCGATGAGGGCTGATGAGCTGGATCAGCACAGTCAGATAAGGTCCCCACCGTTCTCGTATAGGGGACACTATCAGATGAGGGTCGCCCAAAGTTTCTGCTTACCAGTGGTGCGGTATTGACACCCTTCCAATTGGGGTTACAGATTAGACCACAACTCAGCCATAATGGCGTATCAGGGGCATGTCTGTTAAATTACTACTTCCTACAATTTCAGTATCAGTCTCAATAATAGAACTCAGATAGTCCTTCATAATTCAGGACTGTCAGGTACAATCGACTCAGATACAGAATGGAACTCTGATAGTTCCATCAGATTTAGGACTGTCAGATACAGTCACTTATGTTATCAGTTATATTAGTTATCAGTATGTCATGTTATCAGTATTCAAATTCAGTAATCCTGTTATCACGGTATCAATTATAGTTTTGTATTCATTCATGTACTCTTATGTTTATGTTAGGCAGTCAGTTAGTATTGATCATACATGTGAACCCTTGCATATAGCCTACCTCATACGTATACTCAGTACATTCTATTGTACTGCCGCATTTGCGCTATGGTGCTTTCTATTTTTGTTACACCATAGGTTAAGAGACACGAGCTCTAGATCAACAGTAGATTCCAGTCTCAGCAGTCAGAGTATAAGTGAGTCCTCATCTTTCGAGGACATTATTATTTTATCTCATTGATTGGTTTATTAATTGGGGTTAGTTGAGGACATGTCCCATCAACTCCTTACTCATTCAAACAGTAATGTTAGAGGCTTTCTAGACTATCATGTTTCAGACTTTAGTATTTTCAGTTTTGTTTTGGGTATTCTATTACCCCACACAGATGTTATATATATATATTTCAGATTATGTTCAGTATTGAACCTTATGGCCTTTCGGTGTATGTTTCCGCATTATTATGCTACATTATGTTGTGTATAGGTACAAATATCAGACATGGGTTAGCTTATGGACCTTCGATGTCATGAGCACCTTGTAGCATTCTGGGTATAATATTTGGGGTGTTACAAACATTGTATCAGAGCCTAAGGTTAAATAGAGTCCTATGAAATCTAGAAGCCGCATCTAGTAGAGTCGTGTACATGGGTGTGTTGCGTACCACATTTATGTGCAGGAGGGTATGAGATGTTTTAGGACCAGTTTCCCTTTTTTCAGTATTCATATCATTCCAGTGACCATAGCCTCAAGTCAATCTCTAAGTCTAATCTGTTTCTCCCTTTCTTCTGCAGAATATGCCTCCTAAAAGAAGAAACGGAAATCAGTCAACCCTTCATCCCGAAGAACCTATGGGTAATCATGTTTCTCATGCAGAGTTCAGGGACATATTCACTACTCTTGCTCAGTCAGTTACTGCCCAGCATGAACATCCAACAGTCATTCTGGCCAACCCAGTGTCCAATTCAACCACAGCTAGGATTTAGGACTTCACCCGAATGAATCATCCATCCTTTCTTGGATATAAGGTAGATGAAGACCCTAAAAAATTCATTGATCAAATTCAAAAGGTGACTGATATCATGGGGGTGACTACTGTTGAGAGTGCTGAGCTAGCTGCATATCAGTTGCAAGATGTGGCTCATAATTGGTTCAAACTGTGAAAGTCAGAGAGGTCAGATGATACAGGTCCTATAGAGTGTGATGAGTTTGTCACTGCATTCTTAGATAGATTCTTTTCCCAACAGCTTAGAGAATCTAGGGTTTTATAATTCATCAACATCAGGTAGGGTAATATGATGGTGAGAGAGTATTCTCTAAAGTTTACTCAATTATCCAGATATGCCCCTCATGTGGTTGCAGACAGCAAAGCCAAGATGAGTAAGTTTACTTAAAGGGTGAATGATAGCGTGGTTAATGAGTGCAGATCCACCATGCTGAATAGTTACATAACTTTAGCCAGTCTTATGACTCATGCTCAGTAGATAGAATAGCAAAAGATTAAGCAGAGGGAGAAGCAGAATAAGAGAGCGAAGACAGGTAGTTTCAACTTCGCTCAGCCTAAGTTAGAAAGAGGAAACCATTATTAGTTTCATCCTAAGTCATCAGTTCCATCTCCTTGTTCAGCCAGTGCTATAGCTTTTAAGTTCAGGGATGGTAATGCAGATAGAACGCCAGGCTCTAAGTCTCAGGGCAGTGTCAGTAATGCCCGAAATAATCCCTTTGTTAGACTTATGGTAAGAACCACGAGGGTCCTTACAGAGTTGGTAGCGCTGTCTATTTCAATTGTGGCATGCCAGGCCACTGAGTCAGTGACTACCCTCAGTCAGGTTATTAGAGTCATCTCTGCTCCTCAGCTAAGTTTGGTCGCCCAAATCAGCAGGGTGCCACCTCCAGCGCTAATAGTGAGCAATGCCCAAATCGTCTTTATGCTCTTCAGATTGGACAAGATCAAGAAAATTCTCCTGATGTAGATACCGGTACGCTATAGATCTTTCATGTGCATGTTTACTCTTTGCTTGATCCAGGAGCTTCTTTGTATTTTGTTACTCCCTATATAGTAGGCCATTTTGAATCAATCCCGAAATTCTAGCAGAGCCCTTCTCAGTATCTACCCCAGTGGGTAATACAATCATAGCTCGACGGGTATACAAGAACTGCCCTATTATGATATTTCATAAATCACTTCAGCAGACTTAGCTAAATTATAGATGATTGATTTTCATGTCATTCTCGGCATGGATTGGCTTCATTCCTAATATACCACAGTCGACTGCCAAAATAGAATAGTCGAGTTTCAGTTTCCAAAGGAACCCTTCCTAGAGTGGAAGGTAGTGTATCCGCTTTCAGAGGTCAGCTTATTTCCTACCTTCGGGCAAGGAAATTGATATCTAAGGGATGTGTCTATCATTTTTTTCATATTAAGGATTCCAATTCTAAGACTCCCAGTCTTGAATCAGTTCCAGTAGTAGGTGAATATTCAGATATTTTTTCCAAAGATCTTCCAGGAATTCATCCCAAAAGAGAAATAGACTTAGGTATTAATCTTCTTTCAGATACTCAGCCTATATCTATCCCTCCATATATGATGGCACCAGCAGAACTCATAGAATTAAAATAACAGTTGAAGGATCTCCTAGATAATGGATTTATCAGACCCAACATTTCCCTGTAGGGCGCACCAGTCTTATTCGTGCACAAGAAAGATGGTTCTCTCAGGATGTGTATTGATAACCATCAACTCAATAAATTCATAGTCAAGAACATGTATCCTCTCCCTAGAATCGATGATTTATTTGACCAACTTCAGGGTGCCAGCTATTTCTCCAAGATAGACCTCAGATCCGGCTATCATCAGCTTAGAGTTAGAGAATGTGACATCCCAAAAATAGCTTTCCGTACTCGGTATGGTCACTTTAAATTCTTATTTATGTCCTTTGGTACTATCAATTCCCCACCAGCTTTCATGGTCTTAGTGAACCGTGTGTTCAAACAGTACTTAGACATGTTTGTCATAGTCTTCATAGATAATATTCTGGTCTATTCCCGCAGTGAGCGCGATCATGCAGACCATCTCAGAATAGTACTTCAGACTCTCAGAGATCATTAGCTATTCACCAAATTCAGTAAGTACGAGTTTTGGCTAACGTCAGCAGTGTTCCTTGGTCATATCATTTCGGGTGATGGCATTAGAGTTGATCCTCAAAAGACCAAAACAGAAAGAAACTAGCCTCTCCCTGTCTCTCATTTAGATATCAGGAGTTTCTTGGGTTTGGTTGGCTATTACAGATGATTTGTTGATGTATTTTCTTCTATTGTATCCCCTATGTCCAGATTGACTCAGAAGAAGGTCAAGTTTCAGTGGTGAGATCCTTGCGAGAAGAGTTTTCAGGAGTTGAAGACTCGACTCACCTTAGCTCTAGTCTTAGCTCTTCCAGATGGTCCAGATGGTTTCATAGTGTATTGTGATGCATCCAGAGAAGGTTTGGATTGTGTCCTTATGCAGCATTATAAGGTCATAGCCTACTCCTCCAGACAACTTAAACCCCATGAGAAGAATTATCCTACTCATGATCTTGAGTTAGCAGCCGTAGTCTTTGCATTGATAATTTGGAGGCATTATCTATACGGTGTTCATGTAGATGTATTCACAGATCACAAGAGTCTTCAGTATGTCTTTTCTCAAAAAGATCTCAATCTTCGTCAGAGAAGGTGGTTAGAGCTCTCGATAGATTATGAAATGAGTGTCCTTTATAATTCGGGCAAGGCCAACATTGTAGCCGACGTTCTTAGCAGACTCTCTATGGGTAGTGTTACTTATGTAGTGGAAAGTAAGATGAAGTTAGCTCAAGAAATCCATCATCTTTCCAGACTTGACGTTCGCTTAGTCGATACAGAAGAGGGTGATATATGGGTTCAGAGTAGTTCAGAATCACCTCTAGTTTTTGAGGTGAAATAAAATTAAGATAGAGATCCCAGCCTAGTCAAGTTGAAAGAGTCAGTCCAGTATCAGAAAGTAGAGGTTTTCTTCCAAAGTTGAGATGGTGTCCTTGGTTGTCAAGGTCGTCTCTTTGTTCCAGGTGTAGATGACTTAAGGAAGTGAATTCTTACAGGAGTGCATGGTATGCGCTACTCTATTCATCCAGGGGCCACAAATATGTACCGTGACTTGCAGAACATCTATTGGTAGAGTGGGACGAAGAGAGATGTTGTAGACTTTGTGGATAAGTGATCCACGTGTTAGTAGGTCAAGATATAGCATCAGACGCCTAGTGGGTCCATGCAAAAGTTCAGTATTCCTACTTGGAAGTGGGAAGTTAGGAACATGGACTTCGTGATGGGTTCACCTCGAACTCGTTATTAGCATGATTCAGTTTGGGTAATTGTAGATAGAATGACCAAATCAGCTCATTTTCTTCCAGTTCATGCCTCTTATTCAGCAAAGGATTACGCCAAACTCTACACCAGAGAGTTGGTCAGATTGCATGGTGTTCCTCTATCTATTATCTCAGACAGAGGTACTCATTCACCTCTCACATTTGGAAAGCATTCCAAAAGGGTCTTGTTACCTAAGTCGGTCTTAGTACAGCCTTTCATCCTCAGATAGATGGTCAAGCATAAAGGACCATTCAGACTTTAGAAGATATGGTAAGGGCGTGTACAATTGATTTCACGGGAAGTTGGGATGACCACTTACCTTTGATTGAGTTTGCATACAACAACAACTATCATTCCAGTATTTGGATGGATCCATTCAAAGCTCTCTATGATAGGAGACGTAGATCTCTAATTGGTTGGTTTGAAGTTATTGAGGTCTCAGTCATAGGGCCTAACTTAGTATTCGATGCCATATAGAAAGTCCAGTTGATCAGAGAAAAACTTTGGGCTTCTCAAAGCAGACAGAGGTTTTATGTAGATGTTCATAGAAGATATCTCGAGTTTGAGATCAGTGATCATGTCTATCTAAAGATCTCTCCCATGAAGGGAGTGAAGGGTTTGGCAAGAAGGGAAAGCTCAGTCCTCTATATGTCGATCCCTTCAAAATTCTTAGTCTCTTCGGCAAAGTAGCTTATGAGCTCGAGTTTCCTTCAGATCTAGCCTCAGTTCATCTAGTATTGCATGTCTCTTTGATCAAGAAGTGCATAGGTGACCCATCAGTTATAGTCCCTATTCAGAGAATAGATGTTCAAAAAAACCTCTCTTATGAAGAGATTCCAGTTGAAATGCTAGACTATCAAACTCGTAGAATGAGGAACAAAGAAGTCCCTTTAGTTAAAGTTCTTTGGCAAAATCATTCCGTCGAGAGAGTTAATTGGGTAGCACAAGCAGACATGCATACCAAGAATCCTCACCAATTCTCCGCCAACTCAGATCAAGCTCAAGGTAACAGTTCTCCTTAAGCTTACTCAGTTTTATGTTCAGCGTTCATCACAACTTGGTATTTAGTTTCATGCTCATGTTCCTATCATAAACTTGGTATCAAGTACCATTGCAGACTCAGTCATGAACTCATGTATTATTTTAATTACGTAATTATGCATCAGACATGCATTCTCATTGTGAGAAACTTAGTTCATCAGAACACTCAGTTATACATTCACGAATCAGTTACACAGGCATCAGATATGCATGTTCAATATATTTTGTTCATCTTATCAGTCATGTCAGTCATTAGATCATGTTCCAGTCATTTGTGCTGAGTTTATATTCAGTATATTATTTCCACTCTCATTCAGTCTCATTCGAGGATGAATGTTCTCAAGGGGGAGATATTATAATGCCCATGTCTTTTCTTTATTTGAAATCATCTCAAGGATGTTAGAACTTGATTTGAAATATGAATCCATTTTTTTACATATGGTATTTTTAAGATTTTCACATTCTATCATGTGGGAAGTTTTATAAGCTTTCCATCAATACCAATTTCATCAAAATCCAACATCGGATGAGAAAGTTATGGATATTTTACTCAGAACTGTCAGAATCGCCCCGGTGCGACGTGCGAAGGCCAGGTTGACAAACCTTCGATCTTGCAATGGACCATCGCCTTGACCATCACAGCCAAGGAAGTGAGGCCACCTTTTGGATAAGGTACGATGGACAGGTTGACGGACCATCAAACTTGCGATGGACCGTCGCCCAAGCCGTAGCTACCTAGGCAGTGAGACCCTATTCTGGTCCACCAAAGACAGTCGAAATGACGGGATATCGACCTAGCGATGGACCATCGCACGAGCCATCACTACCTAGGAAGTCAGACCCTATTCTGGTCCACCTATGATGGTCAAAGCGATGGACCGTCGATCCAGTGTCGGACCATCGCACGAGCCGTCATAGGTTCCGTTTAGCAAATTTTCAAGCCGTTTTAAAGGGGCTTATTCATCTTTTACCACCCACCTATATATACCCAGTTATACCCAATTTTAACCCTACTTTTCATTATTATCTCACAACAAATATTAGGGTTTGTCTCTAATATTAATCTCCAAGAACAAAATTCAATCTTCTTCAAGAACTAAGGGATTTCTATTTCTTCAAGAACATCAAAAATGTTAACCCAGGTATGAATTGTGTTCATTCATGGACTTCTTTCGTCCATGAATCCCACGAATCTCTTTTATAAATTTAAGCTATGAATTTTCTTTATGAATTTGATGTTTGGGATGTCTTATTCATGTTGATAATAAGTAATTGACTTCTATTCCATGTTGGGTGATGAATTTTATGTGGTTTTGATTAGAGTAGATGTAGATTCATGCAAACCTATGATTAAGTGCTTGAATGATGAAACTAGAATTCAATAATGATGTTTAATTGTTGTATGGTGTTGCCTACACATACCATGCCTACCTTGTGTTTGATTAAATTCCTAGATGAAGGAAAAGTGCCTAACTACCATGAAATCATGAAATCCCTATGTATGTACGAGTTTATGCCTATCACATGATTGATAAAATGTTTCAATAAATGTATTATGGATTATAAAGCTAGTCATGTGTTCATGAAAGTTATGTTTGGTCAGTTTCCTTCCATCGAGTCCTGGGGGTACTTGTACCTGAACATTAGCTGTGTGCCTAGAGCCAATGTCATATTTTCACGATACTCTCAGTCAAGCTATGAATCCTTAGGCTTCAGACAGTATTATTACTCAGGAAATCTCAATGATCTCATGAACTCAGTCAGTTGTCAGATATCAGTAGTATTTCGTCAGTCAACAGAAATTCAAAAATTCAACCCATGTTCAGTTCAGTTAAATAATGTTCAGTGTCTATTAAGATGGGAGTAGAAATTAGCACCGAGTGAACCCAAGGATGGGGACACACACTACCAGATGAGGGTGTGATCTTTAGAAGTTATCCTTGTATTCCAGAACTATGTAGCCAACATAGGTTGAGACATCAACGCTATCCAATGAGGGTTGATGAGGTAGATAAACACTATCAAATAAGGGCCCCACCGTTCTCATATAGGGGGCACTATCAGATGAGGGTCGCCCATAGCTTGTCCTTACCAGTGGTGCGGTATTGACACTTTCCAATTGGTATTACAGATTAGACCCTAACTCATCCATAATGGCATATCAGGGGCATGTCGGTTAAATAACTACTTCCCACAGTTTCAGTATCAGTTTCAGTAAAAGAACTCAGATAGTTCTTTAGAATTTAGGACTTTCAGTTACAGTTAACTCGGATACAGAACGAAACTCAAATAGTTCCATTAGATTTAGGACTGTCAGATACAGTCACTCATGTTATTAGTTATCTCAGTTATCAGTATGTCATGTTATCAGTATTAAGATTCAGTAATCCTGTTATCACGGTATCAGTTATAGTTATGTATTCATGCATGTAGTCACATTCATGTTAGGCAGTCAGTTAGTATTGATCATGCATGTAAACCCTTGTATATAGCCTACCTCACATGTATACTCAGTACATTCCATTGTACTGACATATTTGCACAATGGTGCTTTCTTTTTATATTACACCATAGGGTCAGAGACACGAGCTCCTGATCAGTAGTAGATTCCAGTCTCAGCAGTCAGAGTAGAAGTGAGTCCTCATCTTTCAAGGACATAATTATTTTTCTTTTATCTCATTGATTGGTTTATAAGTTGGGTTAGTTGGAGACATGTCCCATCAACTCCTTACTTATTCAGACAGTTATGTTAGAGGCTTTCTAGACTATCATGTTTCAGACTTCAGTATTTTCAGTTTTGTTTTGGTTATTCTCTTACCCCACACAGATGTTATATATATATATATATATGTATATATATATATATATATATATTTCAGATTATGTTCAGTATTGAACCTTATGGCCTTTCAGTGCATGTTTTCACATTATTATGTTATATTATACAGTGTACAGGTAAAGATATCAATCATGGGTTAGCTTGTGGTCCATCGGGGTTATGATCATCATGTAGCATTTCAGGTACCAGATTCGGGGTGTTACAATATTGATGATGATATTGACCCCCGGTAAAGACGGAAGTTGATTATGATGACAATTTTTATGGTATTGTGGACTCTGTTCCATTCATTCTTGCACGCACAACCTAACATAAGTATACACCTATGTCTATCAGCAGATAAGGGATGGTTGCATAGATATGGGTGATGACTATCCCTTGTGTTGTTGTATATTGATTGGACCATTCAATTTTTGGTTAGTGGGGTACTAACCGGCTCGTCTAGGTATTTGGTTGTCCAGACTAGCTGGTTTCTCGCATTGTTGTTGCTATTATTATTATCATTGTTATAATCATTATTATGGCTAGTATATGATTTATTTTTCCTTGATTCGGTATAGAGATTTGAGGTATGTTTTGTTTTCTTCTATCTTACAATTGCATTATTATGCATGTTTATCGCATGTTTATACATATGGATTGGAAACCCTGAGTATTATAGTAATAGATCCTGATAAAATTATAATGAGGCCTTAAAAGTGAAGACATAATGATTTAGGTTATGCCTTGAGTGAACTTTATATCTTTATGCATATATATATGTGTATATATATGTACGCACCTAGAAAAATGTTGCTACAAAACTACCATATATCCTTTTCTTCAGTAATTCATACTGTATGTTCAATCCTTGGCGTTGTATATTTATATTATTCCTCCTTCCACCGGTACTTTAGATAATGGCCAGTGATATACGGTATTGTATCGAGATTCATGAATATAACTATAATAGGATAGTTTATCATTATTACCTTATAGGTTATATTATATGGATACTGGACATTCGAGTGTAGTTTTAATCTATTTATATGTTAGATATATTTGCTTTATATTTGGGGATTAGGTGTCAGTTTCTTATTGAGTACCATTCTTTTAGTACTCATACTACACTTCTGTAGCCTGTATATCATAGTACGGGTTATTGCCGTTGATGTATGCTTCATGTGGAGCAACCACAGTTCAGAGACATAGATTGATCTCTTGAAGTTTGGAGCATTACTTATCTCTCTCTTATGTATTAGACTAGTCTATGTTGTATATGGAGATAAGTTGTATTAGCATATTTAGTTGTATTTCTCTCTTGTGTCTTGATATATTTGAATCTCTTGTACTGATGCCACCAGGTTTTTGAACTTCATTATTTATTTGATTCTCTTGTTGCATCTGTTCCACATTCTTTTCTATATATATATTCTAGTAGTCTGTTACTATTCATTCCGGACTACGGGAATTGGCTTGCCTATCGGTGGGTTAAGGAACCATCATAACATGAGAAATTGGGTCGTAACAAATTACATGTACTATAGCACTTAAATATAAAAATACTTCTAAACTATTACTTCAGCTATAGAAAACACACTTCACCATTTCAGTCATATAATTCCCCCGCAAAACATATAACTATAAAAGCCTGAGTGTAACTACATTCTGCTTACATGTTGAATCCTAAATCGTAGTTAAAAGGTTTTAGCTTAAGCTATGGATCCTATAATCTACACTCCTCCAAGAATACTACTCCATCTCGCCACCATAATCAAACAATTTTATGTCTTAATCAAGGAGTACTAGCCACATAATACAATAGTTTGTGTATCTATCACCTATCTTTACTACACCCACTTTAAGGTTCCCCCAACCAATACCCGACTACTTCATTCACTTCCACAAAGATTTCTCACCACGTATCCCTTTCCTAACTATTTTACATCACATAAGTTAATCTCACTTTTCCCACCCCTTCTATAAACTTAGTCCGAGTTGTCACACTATAACATTCGCAATAAACAACATCTACTCCCTTATAAGAATACATTACTATGCTTCCATAACCACCATCATCCTAATATAAGAATAGTAACTGAAGGATTAGAGCACAAACAATAGGAAAGGGGGTGACACTATTTTAATCATAACTAATATTCGCTAAACTACCCAAGGTGGAGCCTATAATATAAGATACGATACAATAGGTATGAAGTTCTTCATATATCAAACAACTACATCATAAATAGAATACCAAAACATAGACATAGTTTTCATAGAGAACTTGAACCTTAGGCATAGGAACAATTCAATTACATAAGATATTTGTTGAATGCCTTCTTTAACCGAAGAAGGAGAAATTCACTAGAATAAGAGTAGAATTACCAAAATTCTTCCTTGAACTCACCTCCATGAGAAAGCTTATGATTAGCCTTAGTTCACCCTCTCCTCCTTAGCTCAAGATCACTATCCTAAGATTTTAAACATATTCTCTCATTCAATTTATTATCACAACACTCAGCACTAAGGGTATCACTAGACACATGAATTCTAGGCTCACGTTAACACAATATTATATGAAAATAACTAACTTCTTTGTAATGACATTACTCATAGGGGTACTACTCTTAACTTAATCTAGCCTCCAATCTTGATCTCTAGATGTAAACATCTCAAGATGAGTCTTGGAGAAAATAATAACCCCTTTCAAGTTATTATGGCTTTTTTAAGCATTAGGTGCGGGTTAAATGAATATAGGATGGTTTATATCACATAAAAGAGCTAAAATAACCATAAAACACATTTAAAATGAATTCTCATCTATGAAAGGAGGGAGGTGTGCGGCATGAAGCCCAAAGTAAACCTCTAGCTCTAAGTCAAAATGAACAATGAGAAGTCGCAGCTTCACAGTGGGTAGCCCAGCATAAAGCTAAGGCAGTGTGCCTTTGCGGGAACCCTCGTGGAACAAAGCCAAAGATAACCATCCCCTTTGTGATGCTCGATCTCTTTTTAATCCTAAACATTCCCCCTATGCACCCAAATACTTTCCGAAGTATTTCACACATAAAATATTAGTTATATGGGCTTGTTTTAAGCATAGTTTAGACTCTCCAAACTTATAGGCTGTTACAAACTCATTTCTCCAGCACTAATCCTCATATATATACACACATCACATTTACAAACTCCAAAATTTCATAAGTCATCAACCTAAGATCTTACATATATTACATTGAACCTGCTAATTCACTGTCACCAATATTGCATCACTATTATTGAGATAACATCCTTATCACCATAATCAACATCAAAAGTTCGAACTTAGTATCTAGTATCTATCATGTACCACCATTGAAACATTCCACATTCTATACTAGAGAAGCAAAAGGGTAAATCAACCTAAATTACTTATTTAACTGAACTACGTCCTACGATGACACCTTCTACACAAAATTACTACTTCACCTTAAAAATTTAATACATACCTTCTCACCGACTAATTTAGTTTACCATCACTAGATATAATCAAGGAACTATCATAGTTATAAGACCACATAATGAGTATAGTCGATCAAAATCTTGTAACATAACCCATTAAGGTTTATACAATATCCACTTTTTTCACATTTAACCCACTTACTCATGCATACATTCCATCGACCTTCAAAATGCTATAAATGTCACTAGGTCTCTTTTGCTACGATTTTTCCCAAGTATCTGCTAAATTTATAAACTATTAGCCAATCTATCCTCAAGGCTACATAATAATCAACCATATCAAATTTTATCAGGTCTACCAAGGCCACCCTACCATAAATAGAAGCCACAAAACCACTATAGACCCTTCATGCTACAACAGAATCACCCTTCAGGGTAGACATAGAAAAGGGATCAAAAATACACTCAGTGTCGAAACCAAAAAAAAAATAGCCACATAATGGGTGATATAAGAATGATTAGACCCCTGATCAACTAATCAATACACACCATTAGAGAAGAGATCTAGTGTACCATTGACAATGTTGAGAGATTCCTTTGACTTTTGACTGGTGGTATGAGTATAGAGACGATTTCTACCAGTGTCACAATACAAAGTAGCACCCTATAGTGCAAAAGCTTATAAAGTGGAAACCAAAACCTTATTAGCACAAAAACCTACCCTTAATGGAAATTCTCACTACATGTTAGCTAACAATTAAAACAAAAATTCCTCCCCCTATCACACTGACAAAATAGAGAGGGGGGATAGGGTGGCACTGACTATGCTCCAATAGCTTGAGACAGAGAACCCTGTTCCATAGGACAATCAATATTATGGACGTGATGATCACCGAAGGACTTTTGATAAGGAGTACTATCTTTAGTGTAGGAGCTAGATTTTCCCCACTTTTTCATAAACAAATGCTTACCATTTTTAACACTATTTTGCTAACCTCCACTATGCTCTGAGTATGTAAACTTCTTACTTTACTTCCCCATATCTACTTGTTTCTTTTTTCCTCTTCAACTTACTTCACATACACCACAATTCTAGCGATATCCATATCACGATTTAGCATCGCCGCCTTGCACTGAGGCACTAGCTCCTGAGATAAGTTTGAAGCTAATTTCCTCATCCTAGCCCTCATGCTTGACACTGAATTAGGAGCATAACTAGAAAAATGATAAAGCTTCAAGGCATACTTCTTTATCATTATTTGATCTTGTTTAAAATCCACAAACTCCTCAAATTTCACCTCTCTCAATGCTTGAGAAAAGAAGTGATAAATAGAAGCACTAGAGAACTCATCCCATAATGCCAACTCAACATCATCCCCTTTCATCTACTCTTACTCCTCATTTTACAGATATGTCACATTCTTCAGCTGATATACGGCAAACTCCACCTCATCTGAGTTAACAGAATGCATCACCTATAAGATATTTTCTATCTCATATATGAACCCTTAAGGGTCCTCCTAACCTTAGAACTAGTGAAAGTAGAAGAACTCAACCTTATGAATTCGTAAACTCTTGTTTCCTCAAATGAAGGAGTTATAGGAGTAACATGCTCAGAAAATGCAACTGAGAGGCCACCAATAGAGTAATAAAATGAATCAATTGGTGAAACTTAATATTAGACACATCACTTTGATGAGTACGATGGGGACTAGAAGGAATTAGCAGATATCCATGGAGGCAATTAGATGTAGAGACCTTTGACCTTGTCTTTACCCTATAAGGAGGATGTGTTCTGTCCATGTTGTCCTCAGATGAGATAGAACACTTTCTAAGAGAATCAAATATTCTAGGAGGCATGATCTGAAATGCAAAAAAAAAAAATAGAATTAGAGAAGATCTCAACCTCCTAATTGACATCCTGAAAGTACAAAAAAAGGAAGGGAAATATTCCTAAATGCATCATATACTCTACCTTATAATTTTAGCATTCTACACACCCATAAAGAGACTCTACTTAACATAGATTTGTGGACACCCAATTGACCTTGAAACTAGTGTTCTGATACCAAGTTTGTCATGATCTATACAAGGTCCTGGCTTGTACAAGAATCTCAAGTTAATCAAAGACCATAGACCACCCCCTTTACCTAGTCAACTAAACATATTACCACCTATAATAGAGGAAGCAATCCAAATGATTAAATGTATAATTAGAGAAACAATATAAAGGTTTTATGATTTCTAAACAGAAATACCAATCAACAGTAATCCATAAATACTTTAACCCCAAAAGGCAACCTAAGTCTTTACATTCCCCGATGATAGCAAAAAAAAATCCAATAAAATCAATCTAAGGCATAGAGAAAACAAGGCTTCAAAATGATAACCCTTTTATAGAATGAAAGCTCACACTTTCAAAGTTGATGAATGTCACATCACTTCATTTGAAAAGTAGAAGTGTCTCCTTATCCTTAATCACATAGGGATATAATATCTAGAGATAGTTAGTGGATGAGCGCTAGAAAGAAACTCAAGGGGGGATAAAGTAATGCCACGATCCAAAAAAATTAAAAATGATTCAAAACTAGTGCACATACTCATTTACATATATGGATAACATATCAGTATAGGGAACAAGGCTTAGTATCAACTTTAAAACATTAGCCTTAATTATGTTTCTTAATTATCGTAAAAAAGCACCTACGGGCTATATGGGTTCATCTTTCCCTATTGATAGATCCTAGTTCATGTAGCCACACGAACTAGAGAATAATCATAATTAAATAGTCTCAAAGGGGACTCAAACCACCTGGCATATATCATGAGTGATAGGAACACCCGATCATGTAATAAGGGTGACTCGTACACCTGGTCTTCAAGAAAAGGTGACTCAAACAGCTGGTCAGTTAGATCTTCGCAGTGAAAATGCCATTTATAGTATTTGTATATTGGGACCTACAATTTAATAGCCCATCTTCACAACCCACTTTAAGCATAATAATACATTTTTCACACATTTCCGTTCATTGAACCAATTCATTCATTAAGGCACCCTATTTGTATCGTCACACCAATTTCACTTGCAAGCTAACATGATCATGCCTTATTAATATCTATCACATGGGTGAATTCATGACCCCCTAGGTTTACTTATTCATTCATGCGGAGAATACACAACCCCTAAAGTTCAATTAAAATCAATTCATGTTTCAATGTCCTTTTATGCCATGCAATGGTTCAAAGAGTATTTCAATGCATATATATATATATACTCATATTCAAAACCAATATCACAAAATGGTTGCGGTTATCACAGTTTAATTATCAAAATCCCCATAATTCGGGCAAACCACAACCCCTTAGTTTATTCACAATGCCCATGCACCCTATAAGTTAAAAATCTTTGATAAAGCATGGAAAAATTACATATAAATATAAGAATGAAATTTAATAAAATATGCTTAATGGGACTCAGTACATATTAAAAATCATCAGTTAAATTACATGGTACAATTTAAAATACAAGTTTTTAATAATATAAGATTCGGGGAAAAATAACATGTCGTATTTAAAGTAATAATTGAAGTAGATAGGAAGATTTGAACCTACAAGCATTAGGATTGAGAAATCCTTCTTGATGTTCTTAGTAGGAAAAGTATGCTGGATTTGTAGAGCCTGCTAATAGTTTTGAATGTCCTTAGTGTTACTAAATGGATTGTGGGAGTTATAGTGTAGGAAAGGACCATTTTACCCTTTATTTAATGTATAAAAACATGTTTTTAGTTATGAAAAATGATGGTCAAACTGTGGTCCCATATGAAAAGAAAAAGCATTGCTCGCAACCCCAATTGTGTACCCTAGACAGAGTGTCACTAAAGCATACATATCTTTTTACTTCAAACACGGATTTACAAATGGTTGGTGGAGTTGGAAAGAAGTATCAAAGGGATTTAATTTTATATACAAGTGGAAACAGAAATCACTATATTCTATGAGTAATAGTCGTGGGAAGTTGTGCCAAGTAAAATCATAAACTAAAACTTAATAATTTGGAAAGTTCTCAACTCAACCTTTTACTAGGAGTTTTTTTGTGACTAAAAGTAATATCCAATGATTTTAATACACTATATAACTAACAATAAAGCTCATATTTAGATAAAAATATTTGGGTTTTGGTCTATACACATATAAATGATGAGATCAAATTTTAGACAAAAAATGTAGGGTGTTATAGGAGGTTACATAGGTATATGTCTGAATGTTGTTTGCAAAGTATTTATCACTGAATGTTGTTTGCAGAGTATTTATCAAACCTTCTTATCCTATTTAGGTTGTTGTTATAATAGGGTATATTAGGTATTATTTAGTCGGATAAGCCTGTTACTCATTGTGTTATTATTATTGTTACTATTAATATGACTAGTTGGTGAAAAATTGATTTTTTATCAGGTATTAAGATTCAAGTGTGTTTCAGATTTATTTGTTTATGGTTGCTTCATTATGGATAATTATATCATATTTATATGTTTGGGATAAAGATCCTGATTATGTTAGTACTTGTTCGTACTTAGATTAGAAGGCCTTATGTTGTTTCTAATACTACTTAGGTTGTACCTTTAGTTAACCTTGTCATGTATATGTATCTATTTATATGAAGCTATTTTATTACCATATATTCCTTTTTTTTCTTACATGATTGTATATCCATTCCTTGTCCTTGTATGTGTATAAATATATCTCTTTTTTCTGCTCATTATTCTTATATTCACTAGTGATAGATGGTATAGTGCTTAGATTGCTAAGTATAGATGTAATAGTATAGTTCTTCCTCATTATATTTGTAGCATTGCTATGTAGTATCTTGTATATTTGGGCGTAGTTCACATTTTTTCTTGAATTTCATGTATATTTATATTATCTTTAGAGATTAGTTGACAATTGCCTCTTAGGTACAATATGTTTTGTACTCATACTATAATAAAAATGCCTAAAGATAATAGTATAAGTTCTCAACATTGTAGTGTTCATCATGAAGAGTATTTATGGTTCAGAGACATAAGATTAGTTCCTAACGTTCGGAGTATTTCTATTCTCCCTCTTATGTACTAAACTAGTCTCTATGATGTATTCAAAGATATTAGTATCGATGTTTTGATTTGGTACCTCATTTTGTAGTTTTATTATCTTAGAAGTTATTATAATGATTCCACCAGGCTTTAGGACTATCTTATATATTTTGGCCTTTTATTTTATTTACTCCACATTCTTTCTCCATTTTCTTTGGTAGTCTATTACTAATAGTTCCAAACTATTGTTTGTCTTGCATATTGGTAAGTTATAGTAGGTGTCATCATGACCTGAGAAATTAGGTTGTGATGTTCCCTTATCAGGGACCGGTATTTTTATAAGACTCAAGTACATTCTTTAATCTATTTTGTCCCAAATGGATGACAAAAGGCTATTCATAGATACAGAAGTGACTTCACACGTGTTTCCACAAGTTTAGTAAGAGCATCAAAGTAGGAAGGCTAAGGTTAACATTGAAGATCTGCAGAATTGACTAGAGAATTTATGGCTATCCAAATCTCAGGAAGATTTTGTGACTACTTTAGACTTTTAATATCTATATTAGGGGTATTGATCCTTTTTATAGAGACCTCACAACTTTTGATAAGGTCAAGTTCATCAAGCAATTCTAGGTTAAAGATGAGTTTCTTAGTGTTTAGTAGGGTTTCTTGTCAGTTTTAAAGTATGAGATTGGGTGTCTGGAGTGGGACATACATACTCCAATGCTATATACTTTATGACATGATATGGTGTATACATTTATTAGAGGTTTCGTCCTACAACTCTGTTTGGCATCAGAGCATTTGATAGCCATTGGTTTTTTCTTAATTAAGGATATAAATCACGTGCGAGCATAGAGAGAGCATGTATTGATACTTATAGGTTCTCATTGCCAGGTCATTAGTAAAGTGCTATTGTTATTCCCTCTAAGATTTAGCATTCTCTAGTATGGATCAACTTTACTTGTAGTCAAATAATTCTACGTTAGTATCATCTCAAGCTATGGGTGACACTCAACAAAAATTATTCTCATGAGAACTTTTGGAGCGTTGGGTAACGATCTTTAGGCTGTGGTCATTGTTCTAGATTATTAGGGGCAGTACCTCAAAGAATTCCAAGATCTAGATGTGGTTGTGAAGAGATTGGCCAGTAGTCTAAAAGGTGTGAGTTTATTGTGAAGATCAGGTTAGCAAATGTTTCTCATTAGCCTATGACTCTTGAGGTATGTTAGTATTGTTAAAAGGATGGTCATTCTTGTAAGATGTGTCCCCACAATTATTTGGTCAGCCTGTTGGGGTAAACTTATATTTCTCAGTAGGTTAGAGCTTTTGATAGTTGGAATGACTATAGAGAGATCTGAATTTGCTTAGAGAATGTCCTGGCAAGGGGTTATTAGTTATTAAGCTCGTCTAGGCCAATCTTATTGTGTTGTTACTTCTTCATTAATGGTCAATGCAAGTAGTACCTGGGTTGATTATTTAGGCACTCAATTTGTGTGTGGACCCCCTCATATTAACACTTCTTTGGGCCTATCAAGATGATGATTTTTAATTTTTGCCATTGTAGATATGCCTTTTACTTCCTACCTTTACCTCTTCTTTTGAGCGTATTAGGGTTTTTGTACCCATCACTGATTATGTGACTTTGTATGTTTATATTTATTATTGTTTTCCATTGGGTAAAGTTCACGATTATGTGACTACACTCGTAGATGATTTTATTTAGTAGTGCATAGAGTGAAACATATTTGATATTTCCCTAGGTTTGTAATATTTGAGTTTGAGTTCCAGTTACCTTAGCATATTGGCCTTCTTATATCCCTAGACCCGTACTTGTTATTGATTTTTATTTAAATTAACATGTGTCCCTTATACTCGTATTTCTATGATTATAGTAGTATTGCCATTGTTTGATATTGATTGATCTTTGCATGATAGAAAACTAGACTAGCATTATCTTATTAGAATTTATTTCTTTGCCAATGTTGTTTGTTGTCCTAGGTAACTAGCTTGATTGGAGGGTTCTCTCTTATAATGATGTATGGTTTTCCATTTTTCTCTTTTACTGGTGATGTTGAATTGATTTTTAAGTGTGTTATAAAGATAGAGGTAAGATGTCCTTCTATGGTTCTAGAGTGTGATTTGGTAACATTGCCCACTTTGAGTTTGGGATTCTAGGACATGCCTTCGTGTTACTATACTTTTGGCAATGGCTATCCTTCTCTATATCCTATTTCTGAGGCTTACAAGTTAGAGATTTGTTCATCTAATTTGTCTAGTTCATCATCTAATATTGTTCTTAATGTCGACGTTGAGAGGTCTTGGGCTTGCCTTAAAGGTGTTTAGTTCATCCCCTAGTGATAGTTTGATCTTTGTAATGGGTGGAGTTGGGTTCTTCTTTTTTGTTATGATGTGGTTCTTGGTCCTGTTAAGATAAAGGTTGTGGAGATATGTGATATTTTATATGATCGCTTCTTAAGTTGGCCAACTAGGACTTGATTAACTTGATTTGGTTTGTTTAATTTTAGCCAATGTTACATTTCTCCGTTACAAAATGTTTTGTTAACCTTAGTACTACTTACCGTCTTTGTGAGTTATTAGGTAGGAAATAGTACATTGTTCCGTCTAATAGATCTAGAGTTTATTTTTTCTAATTTTATCTTTTGGTTTATCCTTTATTGTTATTTTTTTCTATAGATACATATTTATTTTAGCTCTGGCATAAACAAGATGTGATATGCATGACTTTTTAATAGTATTGGTGAGTTGGTTGTTGGCCCTTGGATTAGACTTATTGCCTTCAATCTTGGACTTTGATTCTATTGATGGGATATTTTGAAGTTGTAGTAGATATGGGAGTGTGGATGTTTACCCATCTATAGGTCCTGCTTTGATAGTTGAGATCGAGTTATTCAACCTTAGCATTGAGATTTCAACTATGAGTTGTAGAGCCTAGTTACAACCTTAATTTAAAGTTTTAACCCTGTTGGGGTTTTATCTATAGGCTGGAAAAACCTGCTTCTTTGCTACCTATTTGGTTATCTTCAGTTATGATATATTCTAGTTGATAGATACCTGCGTCATAGCACGTTGCCACTTGATGATTGTTTCTTCCTCTCCTAACCTTGATTTTCTATTTTTGTTCGAGTTTTTGATTATCTAATTAGTAAAAGTAGTGTTCTTTGGTTGGTCTTAGCATAGTTTTATCCTCTGTTGTTAGGACATCATTGAGCGGATCATTCAATGGTGAGTTTTTGTGCTTTTAACTCATGACTGTGAGTTTCAAGGGTTATCCTCTTCCACTTATTTGATGGGTTGGATAAAGATCAGGCCAATTGTAACATTGGCAGTAGGGTGCAGACATTGGTCATCCCCATTTGTATTTCTAGGTAGCACACTATTGGCTTGCACATATGCTAGCCATTATGGATATTGGTGGGTAAACTTTTATTCTTTGAGGTTAGTGTGATGTAGTTGCCCGGATTGGCCTTGGATGAAATTTTTTGTAGTTAAAGTAAATAGCAAGTTTGGCAAACCAAAGAAGGTTATATTTGGGTGTCAGAGTTAGTCATATAATTCAATATTTTCATTGACTTTGGCTTTGATAAGTTTTCACTTGGTTATGTTGGTATCAACGTTGTTTTAGTGAGTGGCGGTTTATAGTACGTGCATCAACCATCTTAGGATCACTTTTTTGCTAGTTGGTTGTTGCGGTTGAGTTTTGTTTCATTAAGAAATGAATAAAGGAAGTTAGATAAAAAAGAAATACCTATGGAAAAATTCATTGATAGCATTGTATCTCCATAGAGGTTACTTGTAGAGTCTTGCTCGAAGCATGCGGGCTCAGTTCCACGTCCCTTTAACCTTTCATAATCTTTCTATCCATTGACTTTTGCAGGTGAAAGTCCTATTAGAAGTGGATATTATAAAGACCATCTATGTCATTTCCTTTATTTCCACACATTTCTAGTGCTACAGGTCATTTGTGAATTGTCGAAACTATCGATTCAGTTTTCAGATTATTCTTTTGGCTTTTAGGCTCATTTTCCTATTTTGGAGCATTCACTATTGAGGAATTGGTCTCGGACAAAAATTCCAAGTAATCAACCTTAAAGTAGAATTTTGACAACATTACCTTCTCTAAAACATTGATTTTAGTCTAGGTGGACTCTTGATTTAGTTCCCAAGACTTCTGGACTCATTTTGGGACATTCCATAGATAATATAAAAAATGGAACTATTGATGTGGGCCCCATATTTAGTAAAACAATCTTGGATAAAAGTTTTGATGGTTCCATTGTGTCAAAAATGTAGAATTTGGTCTAAAAGAATAGCCTTTTCGGAAGTGTTGGAGTCCATTTTGTACTTAGAAAATATAATGCCTCTGGTTGTTGGTGCAAATTCTTAAGTGTCCACTTGACCGAATAAACGGCTAATGATTTAACGGTCTTCGCTATTTAGCAAATGTTGCTTTAGTGATTAATTCCATCTTTATAGTAGATCACTTTAAAAACCTAAGACCCGTTTTAGCAATACCCACGCCCCCATGCCTTATTTCTTTGGAGATCAATGATCCACTTTAACGAGAATCACTTAAGCAGCTGGGGGATTGGTGAATTGACACCTAGTGAATTTTTAATAAACTTCGTCACCGACAATTTGCATTTATTTTCTTTATCATTTTTTTACCATTTTAAGAGCTTGAATAGAGAAAAGAGTAGGGGAATCATCATTGAAGCTAAGGCAATCCAACCTAACACTCCTTGGTAATTTTTTATTATTTTTCCCATCAATTTCCATCCTATTTCATTATAAATTCTAAGAAATTTGGTCTTAGAACCATTTCACCTTGGGTACTAATCTAGGCATTGATTTATGCACCAATTGTGCTCAATATTTTAGTATACATTCCTTGTCCTTCTAGGGACCTCGTGACAGATCCATTTCTTGATTTTGTTTGTAGGATCCGTGGTTTTATTCTTTACAATATTTCTGAGCCAACTATTTATATATAAATATTGTTCTTTTTTTAATCCTAATAACGTGTATATTACAATTTAAATAGAACATCAACATTTTTGTATTATGGTTCATAGACACATGATTGAAGGATTTGCGATTCAATATCGAGGTAGGCTTTAGTAAACTCTTCTTGATGAGATAATATATGTTATATATTCCATTTTACATAAGGACGCTAGGATATTATCATTTATAGAATACCATGACTTAGCCTAATTTAAGAGTTTTTTATTGAAGAGTGAACTCCTTTTAAGATGAAATGGTTGTTATGGCTATAAAACACTATTACCCTTGTTTACTAGAATGTTGATCCTAGTTAATGCTAAGGACCCTTCAGGATAAGGTTTATTACTTGAATTTGTGGATCAGATTATAGTTTCCCAATTCAATGTATTGATATTATGATGGCTATATATATATATATTGGCTTAATGTCTTGGTTACAATACTAGTTGGACTCCAGCTAAGAATAATATCCTCATAATGGACCTAACTTCATTTTGTAGAGGCTTGGATGCTTGTGTATGTGTTGTTTAGATACTGGTGATATCATGCATAGTCTTTGGTATATTCATGCTCACTTAGTTGTACAATTCTTACTAAATCTTTATTTATTTACTATTTTCTAATAACGGGCTTCATTCCCCAGTTTCCACTTTAAAACTGATTCTTTCATAAATGGAATAGTACTACCTTAATAGGTGATTTATGAGCATTAGGATCTAAGAAATGATGTTTTAGAAATTAGACCGGGATTGATACAGTTCCATGGTTTATCCACCCTTTAACCATTCCTATTTTCATCGGTAGAGAGATATTCCAACCCTTTCTACTCCTTGATACTAATTTAGTCCAAAAGTTTATTTCGTCTAATGGATTTATCAACGTACACTCTCTGATCCGTGGTTTGAGTCTATGCATTTATTATATATACATCTATCTTATACCAGATGGAGTGGACTGACGATGATGATTATTTAAAATCTTGGATTAGGTCTAGGAAAGTGTAAAAGAATATTTTTAAATCCCCTAGGGCCTTCATCTGCTAGCCATCATTCCAAAGACAAGAGGTTGCCACAGCTCATGCCTTTGAAAAACATTGATGTAGAGAAGGTGTATACACTAGGTACATTATGGTACTTGGGTCAATTATAGTACTACAGATTAACATTGAATTAGATCATGCATGCACATTACCTACCACCATTATGTTATTTGGTGCTTATATCTATTAGCATTATAGGGGTATGTATGGATATAAATTACGGTTGTTGTGTGATTATTGTAGATTGAACCTTTCAGGTTTATCCGACCCAATTAGGTATTGTTTGTCTTGACTAGATGATAACTTTATTGTTGTTATTATTGTAAGTTCATGGTAAGATTATTATATACTTGTATTGAGGTTGGAGGTATGATTCTGATTCTTTTTTGTTTTAGGGTAAATTATATTAAAATTAATTATCACATGGTCATACATTATATTAAGTGACCCTGATTATGCTCGTAATAGTTTCCTACTTGATTAGGTTGCCTTGATCTTCTTGGTTGATCACCTTAGTGATTATCTTGTAGTAGTTATATATATATATATATATACATATATAGAAAATATATATATGTATGTATGTAGATATATATATGATATTATTGCATATTCCTCTCTTCCTTCCCTATTCATCTCCTATATATAGTGTTTGTCTTGTATACTACTATATATCATTCATCCACTATTTAATTTTATATTTGCCATTGATTTATGATATATTGCTTTAATTCTTGAGTATTGATAATGCTCACCTATACCATGTAAAGTGGTAAAGGACGATCGTTGTCAATATCCAAACATTCGTTGATGTCGATTCCACAAGGATTCAAAATTATAGGTCTTGTCTTATGTGTCTTAAATCTTACTAAGGAAACACCCAAAGTGCAAATAAAGTAAAAAGCATGATTAAAATGGGGGGTAGTTTTTGGGAGAATGTTTTTCATTAGTGACTTGATCCCACAAAATTCGCACCAATTGTAATTTAACTTCGATATAGAGAGATTCTTGGGAAGATGTCTACCTAAGGACAAATTAGGTATGGGTATGAAAAGATTTGATGCATATTCTAGTAGATTAACAATATGGTAGGCTAGGTCTAGGACCCTTGAGGCTAGTTTGTCAACAAAACCATAAGAATTTAACTTATTGAACCTTCTGGACACCTAACAAGTGTGTTAATTATATTCACCTATTACCTCAATTGGGTATCCATATTTCTAAGAAAAATACCGAATGTATATTCCTTCTCAAAATTACCCTTATGTCTAACATAGAGAAAGTTAGCCAACTACACACATTAATTGTCTACTATTGCGTTGGTTCCTACATCCCTCTTTAACAGATAATGTGGGTTCAAAAATTTAACCCAAACCCCTCTTTCAAGGATGGTTTATGCTTTAATAAGCTTGGTATTTTCACCCATATACCCATTTGGGTGTTTAGGGATTTCACCCAAAAATCCTATCAAACTTACTCAAGCAAAAGTAGATCCCATCGTCAATAAACTAGCATGTACCCAAATATATCACAACCCACAACTAATTGAACCTTTGTCCAACATAATCCCAAAATAATGAAATTTAGCTTCACAAGAAGAAAGGAAAGAAAATATATCATATGGTTTGTGCAAAGCATCCATTGTTCAAGAAATTACTTCATAAAAAGTTTCCAAATCAAATTACAACTCTTGCCCAATTTAGGGTTTCAATTTCAAATTCAAAAGATTGCTAATCTCTAGAATATCCCAAATGGCAAAGGGTTTTAGGATTTTAAGGAATTTGGGGTCAACAACTGAAAATTATGAAACTACCCATAGGCCAAATCCCGCAAGGCCGCGAACGCATAAAATTGACCATGATCACGGCTACTACGACCGCGAGTACCTACATGCGATCGTGGTTGCTGACCATCTTGGATGCCCACAATCACTGCCTTCGGACCTTGATTGCGGTTACTGAGCCTCGTTCTGCATATGCTCCTTCAACTATGCACTTTTTTTCTCTATGTTCCTTTTCAGCTCAATTCCACATCCTTCTATCACATCACCTGTATGCCTGCAAAATGTGAAAATTAGTGGGTTTCATCAAACTATTGTATCATTTATGCCTTCAAATAACAGTAATGTGTCCATCATAGATCTTTGTTTGTCCTCAAGCAACACTACTTTTTACCATTAGACTAAGCATATTTATGCCCAAATTAAGTGACCCAATGATCATAATGGTTTCAAGCTTAGTTAATCTACCATTTAGCTGTTCAAACATGGGAAAAATTATAGTCACAACATCCATCAACATAAAATTTGATTTTTCAAGGATGAACGAGACTTTAAAGAGAAACTATGAAACAGTCACTAAAGTTCTAGAAATAGCTCATCTATGATCTTATCTAAATTATACTCATTTTGCCTTATTTTGTGGGAGATGGCAAAATAACCAACTTTAACTTGTTTTCATGACTCCTGGCAATAAAGAAAGTTCCACATACCAAGTCATCAATTATGCAACAAGGAATTTAAGTGCAAAACATTTTCTCTTTCAACAATTCTCGATTCTAACAAATACCATGTCATAGGATTTCCCCTATTTATAATTGCCAGTACAATGAAAATACTTGATTGGAAATCACAAAGGGATTTTTGAGCTTTTAACAGAGATTCGGCATAGTTTAGGACATCATTTTGGAACAAAATGGCCATCCTCTCCTTGAACATTTACATCACACTATTCCATCTAACTTTTGATTATAGGCCACTTCTTTTATTTTCATTCTTTACACATACCTACTTTAAAAACCTTGATTTCCCAAACTTTTGGAGGGCATCGTTTTTTTGCCTATATCTTTTTCAATCCATGGCTCATTTTTCTTGCCATATATCCTTTATCCCTTTTTATTTACATCTTCATTGGTTGGATCAAAGTAACCCACTTACACTACCATATCCCAAAGTCAACTCTTTCAAACTTACCACCCCAACTTATGCATTTTAATTTTTCATGTTCAAGGCGGGTTGGGTTCAAGAGAGGGACAAACTTTTGAATGGTTTGCGTCTTTTAACATTATTGCCAAGCAATGGTTTGAACGATCGAATTTGGGGAACTAATGATCCTATTCTAAGAATGGTTAGGCTATTTAGGCTAAAGTGGATGTCCAATATCATAAAGATGGCGTAATATCATCTCACCAACCAAGTATAATCAAAATTAGCCTTGAGAGGCTAATTGACTATCTATAAATTTTTAGTCACAAAAAGAGAAAAAGAATTGTTACAAGGCCGCTCATGTTCTTGCCATTGATTTTTGAATTTTTTTTTTTTGGATGGAGGGGTGTGATTGCTTTTGCATTTGCACCACTCATAATTTGATAATTACGGTACAAACATAAACCTTCATCTTCACATTTTGGCTTTTACAAGGGGAAACCAAATGGTTCCTCAGATTTTTTCATAGGTACGTGTTCTCCCAAATAAAAAATACCATCGGTACTCAGATTACCTATGTATTTATGACCTCAATGCAACGGGTACTAAGACTTCCCCTGCATCCATGGCTCAAAACCCAATCACGATGGTTTTCCCTTAAGAATGTTATCACTCAATCTATCATAGGAAAATTCTTGTTGAATGTAATCACAAACAAAATAAGGATAACACAAAAATCTAACAACGAATCAACATAACTAATCAATGAAAATGTGGGCACCATCAGTGCACCCAAATATTACAACAAAAAAAAAGTAAAAATGATCTGAAAAACATAAAAATATCAAGAAATATCAATAATAAAGGACAATATCAAATAAATGCGGAGACAGGAATCCCCAAGTGAGTAGCTAGTAGTATCCTCAATGCATAAACAATAAAGCATAAGAAGGGATAATGGTGCTCCCATAAACTGCATGAAGAACTGCTCTCATCTGTGGACTTTGCATCATCATTGGTATCCTTAGTATTGAACCACTTGATTGGTGTATCATCATCACTCTCCATTCGGAAGGAAGGGAGTCTATCATGAGGTTTTAGGACCTTCCATAGGCCCTTCACCCTCTTCCATATCTTGCTAAAGAACTCATCTCTCTTCTTATCCCTTTTAACCATCTTCTCATTTGAAACCTCAATATCATAATATGACACCGCCAAGTATCAGTGATCTTTCACATGTCTAGAAATGATATCTCCCAGCTTCTTTTTGTCCTCTCAAACTCCTTATAGTCATATCGGGATACATATGAATAACGGGTGGTAGAGGGATCTCGCAGCCCCTGAGGTAAACATGACATTAGTTCCCTGATGGCTGCAATATAAACTCCAATATACTCCAGTGGCCTGATGGTTGATGGTGCACAAGACTCAAGAATCTCACATCTAGAATTCCCTAAATTGGTCTTCCTCTTCTTTATTTTTCTCGATGCGTCGCCTCTTCAAATTCTAAAAGGATAGACAGCAGAGCCAGGGCGCACCCAAGTATCTCTAGATTATTTATCAACCCCAAAACTCTTGCAAAGCTCAGTAATAAAAGAGGGAAATAAGAGATAATACCCAACGTGGTTGCTGAAGAATTTCATTTCAAAAGCCTCGAGTTGACCACCATCTATAATGTAAGCAACTATTTGAGCCTGCAAATCTTAGACTACTGTCATGTGGGTGTAAGGGGAGACTCAACTTCATATGATGTTCAACCAAATCCGAGCCTCAACCGTGAAGTCTTTCATGTGGATGTTACTCATTGTTTCCATCCATGAAAGTTTCTTTCTAGGTCAAAGTCTCTATGCCAACCAACTTCCGAGTTTGCACCCTTTCTCCTCAAACTCAATCGTGCTTGCATTTGAGAGCCCGTAGATAACATTCATTTTCTCCACCCTTAAGTCTACCAGATTCCCTTGGATCTTTATGGTCATGTAGGATGGATCCTCAAAAGACACTATGCTAAAGTAGGCATAAAATTCATGGACCCATTACTCATTAGCTTTGCAAGAATTTGGGGAGAAACACCGCCACCCAGTTTCCTCAATCCAGTAATAAAATGCTGAATGCTTTTCGAGAACATTCTCAAAAAATATGCCTCGCTCCTATTGTAACCCCCAAAAAATCTGTCCTGAGACGTCACACGGTGCTTAGGACCATAAGTGATATTAAACTAACCCTTCTAATGGCATAACTCATAATCAACTGAATGACAAGCATAAGACGACTTAGTTTACTATGTGGAAACATAAAAATGATGGAACCTGGGAAAAATACAATATCAATACAACTTTTACATTTTGAGAAAGTTTGAAATAGGTATTTAAAATACATAACCGACTCTAATTGACATCTGTGAAGCCTCTACTATACTGACTATAGTTAGCTAGGACGCGACTCCAACTATCACTAATCAATACAAATGAATAAGAAAATAAAGTAATTTAATTACATATAACTAAAGTCCCCAAAGTAGGAGAACTCATCATCTGTTGGTTGGAATCTGGAAATTGTCTGAATATAGTATATGTGCTATGACTGAGCTGATACCTACATTATGAGACAATGTAGCACATAAACATATATGTGGATCATTACCTTGAGGATGTACTGAGTATATTGGTGTGAATGCATAAGTAAGAATATCATCTCATTATCATAATTTGAAAAACAATGCATGCTAAATGTAAATGACTCACATAAGCTGGAATATCTGAAATGCTGAAAATAATTATCATGAGAAGAAAATCATGATTTATAAATCTAGTGAGTCATAACATTTAGTTCTAAAAGTTGTACTTGTATTCTCTATTTAAATCATACTATCTATGTGTAGAAAGTACTCACTCTAAATCTTAAATTTGAAAGTTGAAAACTGTAGTTAATATCTTTTCTTAAAGAATAATCTGAGAAAAACTTGTGAGCCTTAACACTTAGTTTTTCTGAAAGATTTTCTGTTACTCTTTTTGTTCTAAAATGTGTAGTCTAAAGTCTTTAAAACTTTAGGGACGATACTTTATCTGAACTAATATGCTTTCAAACTATTATGAAAAGCTTATTATAGGGAAAAATGTTCTGCAAGGGAGGTTCTTCTAATCGACATAAATCATGTCAGCTAACATGGAGTCCAATGTCTCGTCCTCCTAATAAAGAAACCTCACATTGGGGAGAAGTTTCATACTCTTTCCAAGGAGTATAACCTACCTATGTGATCGATCAGAAGACAAATCTGTCATCTATATAGAAATGGAAATAATATGATAATTTGTACCTACGTTGGTTACGTAGTTCTGTGGAAGTAGGATGCGCTAAACCCACACTTCACGCTCGGTGCTAAATACTACTCCCTTATTATTTGCTATGCTCATTCTGTTGGAAATTCACTTTAAAACTTGCATAAAGGTTTATATAAAACCAATTATACAATCATCTGAGTAAATCTATAAAGAAAGTTGTTTTGAGTTCTATGATCTGTAATAATCTATAAAGTGGATTCCAAAGCTAATCTGATGATTGAAAGATCAAATCGTTACAGAAAATTTGTGAAATAATGTGATAATACAATGCTTAAAGAATCATCATTTCTCAAAATCTTAACATATAAACTTGGGGCTTAAAACCCACATATCAAACTCATGTCAAAATATCATAGTAATCATGCTCGATAATAAAGTCAATGATAATTCATCTCAAATCTGAAAATTTATGAATTAAGCATGAAAATATGAACATAAACATGTAACTCAACCAATAAATCACTTGAAATCTCATAATCTTATAAATGGCAATATTGGGTATGAACTCTAATTTCAATTCCAAAGAAAATCATATAAAATCAAATAACTTTGTAATTTAAAATAAGTTTTGGGCACAGAGATGAAAGGAGTATCCTTGTTCATAAGCCTACATACCTTGATTGATGATTAGATGAAGAAGCTTGAATTATTCATTCCTATTTGAGTTCTTGAAGATGGGTTCTTGATTATCTTGCCTTAGTAATCCTCAATCTTAAGCTTTCTTAGAAAAACCATGGTGGAATTTGATTTCATGGAGAAGGATCTTTGAACTATAGGATTTTATTTTATTTTTAGAGAAAATTGATGAATATAAGCCTAAAGTGATTAGAATAGGCTTAATTCTAATGCTTGAATGGATTGGGGGCTTGGGAATTCACCAAAATACCCTCTTTAAACTTCTGAATGGAATTGAAAGCGTAGCATTTTTTTGATTTGGGTGGCCACCTCAACACGCCACAATCGCGGTGGCTCACTAGAAAAAGGACGAGTGGGAACTGGGCTTTCTCTGCGATGCAGATCTATCGAGGTTCCCTATAGTTTTGTCATTTTAGCCACTGGAACGACGCATCACTATTGCGTAGGCTTACAAGAAATTGACAAATGTGAAATGGGACTCCTGCACAATGTGGTGAGATCGTGGAGTCTCACTGGAATTTGACAACTGCCAATTTGCTTAGCTCCGCGATGCGTTGAGAGTCCAGGTGACACACTGTCAACTTAAAAATGCCCTAAATCTTTCACCAAGTTTCGGATTTAGGCGAATTTGGTATGAATTCTTGAAAATTCCACATAGAATAAATATTATTCATTTTGGAAGCTATCCCTTAACATTCGAGGAATGAATTTAAGCTAGTAAAAATATAAGGTATTATAATATTTCCCCCTTGAGAACATTCATCCTCGAATGTGGCTAATTAGGCTAAAATTTCTTATGAATCTGAGGCTATAAGCTATCATGCACAGCTGAAATAAACTGCATGACTGAATACCAATGTAGTGGGCTACTAAACTAATCTGTGAGTACATAAACTTTCATGAGAATAGCTATAAGGCTTAGATCAAAACAAAAGAGTCAACTTAGGGGTAACAGTTACTTTAGGCTAGATCTGATTTTCTGAGAAAAAGAATGAGCAGTTTATGACATGAAAACACAGGGTATTATACCCATAACATCTTTGTCCTCGGAAGATCACCATACAAGTAAGTGTGGCAATATAGTACCGTGAATCGGATGTGGTCGTATTTCACCATGAGATTCTCTAAAAAAATAACACAAAAAAAAACAACATCAATTATTTACATATTCTTGCACAAACTATGCTATGTTATACACTAAATATAATTTGATGATTACTAGGTTGTGTTTGGACAAAAATAGAAGTGCAAAATTTTTAGCATGGGAAGAAAATCAGCCTCAATTATCGCAATCGCGGGCCATAGATGCGCGATCCCATAGTCTGGATTGCGGTCCTAATGACTGGGATTACGGTTTCTGAGACCAGTATTTCTAAAAATTTGAATTCAAAGACCACAACATATTCAATAACAAGGATATAAACTTAAATCATTGAACCAGACAAATAGATACCCTATTATGCCCGTGGAATGTAAAACCCATTAAGGAAAACTCATATGGGCAACCTATCGAGCACTTGGTGTGAACTTTTTATTTTTATCAATTTCACATATCATTCGGGTACTCAAGACTTCCTCACTCATGTGCACACAAATATTCTAGAAGCTAAACACAACACAAGTACAATTCGTGAAGCATTTAAGCATGACAAACATAATTTTAGGACTTACATATAACATTTATTCTGTGGCCTATTTTCCACAATCAAGTCATATATTTGAGGAATCAACCAAATAAGTGATGTAGGATTAATGTAAGGATGCTATTGGAATGCTCACAACTTGGACAAAACTGGGTCCAATTAGAGAGAAAAGTTGAGAAGTGAGTGTTGAGAGGAAGTGAGGGTTTGGATGTTTTATAAAACTGATTTGACCGTGATTGTGGGTAAGGTTCCTTGATTGCGGCCACACGGACAGCCACAATTGTGACTAATAACCAGAAATTGAGGTAATTGAGGGCATTTCTACTCTCTTATTTTCCTCTGTTCAGCTTTGTTCACATTTTGATAGATTTTCCCTTGTTCAGTTCAGTATGAAAATAATTCACACTTTCCTCTTCCCAAACTCATTTAACGTAGTCTATAAAATAATTAATGGATGGGTTATTTGATTAATAAAAAAAAATCTATTCTACAAAAATAAAAACAAAGGATACGAGCCACTATCGTGGAATTTATGGGTTTCCTCCCACATAGCACCATAGTTTACATCATGGTGTAACGTCTTCCTTGTTTCTGAAGTTGGGTCCTCAAGGTCCCCCTCATTAACTACTTCAATTTCAACATCAATCATTTATATCAGTTGAAGTTACATGAGTTGTTTCTTTGTTTTGCATACTCAAAAGGAGACCTCATCATCATAAATTCGAAACCTTATTCCACCTAACTCTAAATCAATAATGGCTCTTTAGGTGGATAAGAGAGTTCAAACAAGAATAATGGGAACCACTTCATCCATTTCACAATCTAAAACCATGAAGTCCTCTATAGGTATAAATTTGTCCACTTTGACTAGAACATCAAACAAAATCACAACCGGCCGCTTAATAGACAGATACTTTATTAAAAGTCTCATAGATGTTAGAGTTGGGGTTTACAATTTGAGAATTTTATAAATGACAAAATACATGAGGTTTATATTTGTATCGAGGTTGCATAGATCTTTCAAAAACATATGTGTTTCAATGGTTCAAGGGATTGTAAAATCTCTGGGGTCTTCCTTCTTTTATGCAATTTTGATACTCATGATAGCACTTCAACAATGGCTGACTTCGATTGTGTCACCTTCGATTTGATTCTTCTTTGATATCAACTTCTTCATGAGCTTAGCAAATCCTGAAATCTCTTAGTTTGTTTCAAGCAATTAGATATTAAGAGAAAGGTTGATAAGCTTGGCCATAAATTTATTGAGTTTATCACCGTCCTCTTTTCTTTGAAGCATTTGAGTAAAAGGGGGAGGGACTTGTATTGTAGGCATAATATCACTTTGTGGTTTCTCATTTTCCACCACCAATACATCAATTTCTATCGGTTCCTTATCATCATTTTTTTCTTCTTGATCCTGTGGTCGCACTTCTTTTGACTTAAACTTAGGCATCTTTTCACTCAAACTTCCTTTAATGTGATCACCAAGGGTATTTCCACACCCAGTGACTATTGCTAAAACTTGAGCTTCATTCTTCGGGTTTATAATAGTGTTACTAGGAAGACCACCCTTTGGACTTGCATTCATTTGGGTGGAAATTTTCCCGATTTTAGTCTCCAATTGTTTAATTTAGGCTAAGTGGGACACCACGTCTTTGTGGAGTTGAAAAAAAAATATTTAATTTCACAAACCAATTTTTCCATTACTTAACCCTCATCAGTACTCGTGCCAATACATCGTTGGTTTTATATTTGTCGGGTTTTAATGGTGTTACCATCTTTGTTCTTTGCCCAGTCATGATGGGGCACATATCAGTCATAATCACGATCTATATCCCGTCAATCACGATTATTTTCATGATCAATCAAACCTTGATTCTCACCTTCCCTTAGATAGGCGAGGCGGGAACCCCGCAAATAATTAGCCAAATACCTAATCTCCTCATCAAGCTTCTTGTCCTCTTTTACATTTTAGGACTTGGATTCTACAACATTTACCACATTTTCATGTGCACCAATCATATATTTCCCTCTTTTTTTGTTCCTTATCTACCATGGAAGTAGCAGGAGGCCCTTTTAGCACATTGACATCCTGAGTATGACATACCCGGTTTTGATGGTAACTTCCTCAATAAAATTCAAAGCCACATTATAATTTAACCTCAAAAGAGAGCCCCCTGCTTTATATGTCTACCATAGTTTTGTTGATCAAATCAAAATCCCAGTAGAATATTTGGAGAAGAATCTTCTCCGAGACCTTATTGTTTGAACACTTTATTAGTTTTCTGTTGAATCTTTCCCATACTTCATACAAATGCTCTCTACTCAATTTCCTAAAGTTGATGATATCATCCCTTAATTGGAGCATTTTGTATGGTGGTAAATATTGTACAAGTAACGTCGTGGAGAGTTCGTCCCATGAAGTCATTAACCAGGAAGGAAAAGATCGAAACTATAGTACTGTCTCTCCTATTAGAGAAAATAGGAAAATAAAAAGATGAATAGACTCTTATGTTATGTGTGCAATATCTAAGGGTGAACATACTTCAATGAAGTTCTTCAAATGCAAGTTGGGGTCTTCAGAGTCTTGTCCCTAGAAAATTCCCTTCATTTTTAGTAAATGGAACATGATGCTTCTGACATGAATAACATTGTTCCTATGAGTGGGTGGGATACATATAGCACATGATCGACCAACGTCATTATGTTTCTCCACGTCATCAATAGGGCCATCGAAAGACCTGGCTTGACTAGAAATATCACTCATGTTTCCGTTTATGCTAAGAAGATTACCTAAAAGAAAACAAAAACAACAACCAAATAAATACACATCACTACGGGTATACCCTAAGTAAGAATCAACACGGAACAGGTGAAAACTAAATTTCACCCTAGGGAAATGGTGCCATTTTAATAACTCTCAGCTATACCATGTAAAATTATAGAGGATGAACATTATAAATATCCCCACTTTCGTTGAGGTCAAATCCAAAAGGAGTGAAAATTAGAGTTCTAGTCTTGTGGGTCTTAAATCTTACTCAGAAAACACCTGAAGTTCCAATAAAGAAAAAATCATGATTAAAATTAGGGGGGGGGGGGGAGTTAGGAGATGTTTGTCACTTGTGACTTGAATCCAAAAACTACTAAACAATAGTAATTTAACTTTGATATGGAGAGAATCATTGGACTATGTATACCTAATGGCAAATTTGGTATAATAATGTGAAAATTTGATGCACATTCTTGTAAATTAACAATATGGTTGGTTGGGTCTAGGACCCTCGAGGCTAGTTGTCAACAAAACCACAATAGTTTTACATATTTAACCTTTCAGATACTTATCAGTTGTGTTAATTATATTCACGTATTACCTCAATTGGGTATCCCTATTTCTATGAAAAATACCTAAGATATAGTCAACCTCAAAATTATCCTTATGTCTAAGATAGTGAATGTTAGCCAACTACACCCATTAATTGTCTACTATTGCTTTGGTTCCCACATTCCTCTTTCAAGGATTATGTGGGTTCAAAAAGTTCACCGACCCTCTTTCAAGGATGGTTTAAGCTTTCAAGAGATTAGGATTTTTACCCACAAACCCATTTGGGTGTTTTGGGATTTCAACCACAGATCCCAAATAATTTACTAAGGCAAAAGTAGAACTCATCATCAATAAACTATCATGCACACAAATATATCACAACCCACAACTAATTCCACCTTAGTTCAACATAATCCCAAGACAATACAATTTAGCCATTCATGAAGAAAAGAGATATAAATATACCATAAGTGTTGTGCAAAGCATCTATTCTTCAAGAAATTACTAAATTAAAAGTGTCCAAATCAAATTACAAATATTGCCTAATTTAGGGTTTCATCATCAAACTCAAAATATTGCTAATCTCTAAAATATCAAAAATGTGAAAAGGCTTTAGGCTTTTAAGAAATATGGGTTCTACTACTAAAAATTATGAAACATCCCCTAGGACTAATTCCGTGTGGCCACTATTGTGACTATTGTAACCGTGGGTATCTACACACAATCATGGTTGCTGACCATCTTAACTACCCACTATCTCATCCCTCATACCGTGATTCTGGTAACTTAGCCTCGTCCTTCATATGGTCCTTCGGCTGTGCACTTTTCTTCTCCTCTTTGTTCCTTTTCGTGTTAATTCTACATCTTTGTATCTCATCACATGTATGCTTGCAAACTGTCAAAATTAGTTCATTTTATCACAATGTTGTCTCATTTATTACTTTAGATATTAGTAGTGTGTACAAATTTTGAGTGCATATGAGTGATAAATTCACCACTTATCAAGTACCACAAGGATAAGATAGGTGATCCTTATTGTCTCTCTATCTTTATTTTGCTAGATTCCTTGATAGTTGCCTATAGTTTACATTTTTTTTTGCATGTTATCAATATTTTCATTATCTTTAGAGCTCAGTTAGCGGGTTCCTATTGAGGACCACATGTTTGGTACTCATACTACATTTCAGCAGCCTCTGAATCATAGTTGTATTTGTGCATCATACGGAGTAGTTATGGATCTAAGATTTTGGGTGACCCACTATCATCTTGAGTTTTTTCTATTCACCCTCTTATGGATTAGACTTATCTCTATGTTGAATTCAGGAAAGTATTATACATATATGTTTATTTAGTATTTGACCTTATTTTACTATTGTATTAGAATCTATTGTACTATCTTTACTAGGTATTGGAGTTGTCCTATATACATTAGCCATTTTATTCTCTTTCTTGTGTTCTTCCTATCATTTTTCTTAATAGTTCGTTACTCGTACTTTCAAAATACAGGTTGTCTTACCTACTGGTAGGCTACAGTAGGTGTCGTCATGACCTGAGGAGTTGGGTCATCATACACTTGCTAGTATTATATATGTTCAATATTAAAAGGAAATAAATAAGTAGACAAATAAAAGAATAATGAAAGAATTGGTTAGATGAAGTTGAAAGTGCTAAAAAGATAAAATGTGAAGTATTAAAAGTTCCTTTTGAGAATTAGTCACTATTTTAGCAAAAATATTTCTACTCTTTCCTTTCAATACATTACCACCAAATAAAGACATACTTGGTCTTAGCTATAGACTTTCTTAAATTAATAGGCAAGTTCACTAAAGGATAGCTTATAATTCACCTTTTCTCAAATGAAAATATTTGTGTCAGTGTGATAGTTTGATTCATCACATTCCCATAATTGATTGATACCAAGTGAGGGATAGAATATTTATTTGGCATAAAGGCACATGTTTTGTATAATATTATAGAGTGTTTGATCTTCTATGTTTTGTTTCTTTTCTCATTTTGTGAATGCTTACATGAATTAGTTTTACAAGTGGGGATATCATCAAAAGTTATTGTTAATTTAAACTTAAGGAGAAAGCTTAATGTTGTAGTAGTGGAATTGTTAATTTTAGTGAACAGTCCCAATTTAATTTAAAGGGTCTAACTTATTAGGTAGATCTTACTCTAGAAGGAGCAAGAGTTTTGGAATGGGTAGTTGATGTAATTCCAAAAGTCATGAGCATATAATCTAGTTTTCCTCCCACTTCACATTGTTAGAATACAATTTTGAGCTTACATTATACGAAATACACCTATGTACTTGTATTGGTGTGTGGTATACTTTAATTTTGCGGATACTGTAGTGATAATTGAGAGTTGAAGTATAAATAAAAGTTGAGGCTAATGATCCAGAGAATGTCTAATGATTATAGATCAGGATAGGAGCTTAACTAAAGCAAAATTCAAGGGAAACACAAAAAATATTCTATATAAATTATAAAAAGGCCATGTGTCCAACCCAGGCTATTTCACTGTGGAAAAAAAGTCCTCCAAATGTTGAGCTATTTGAACTACCACAAATCAACATTGAAACACCCTAGATGATGCCCTAGTGCTACACTAGGACAATTTTTGCCTGGCTCAACTCAGGCAATGCCGATCTAACCTATAACCACAAAAAAACTAAATGTACTACTTTTAGTCTTTTTTTATCACGTAAGTATTGACCAAAGGTCGAAGAGATGAATCATACATAACATTCAAAGGGATTTCTACTCAGGTTTTTCTGTTTCTTTTTCTGCTTTATTGATTGATTTTTTTTCGATACATGAATTCTTTCTCTTGTTATCAATTTTTAAGTTGTTAAAATCATACTATCTAGGATTGTGGATAAATATAAATGTATATGTTGATGTTAGTAGAATTTGAATTCTATTTCCAGTAATGAAGTTACTTAGCTTTCTCTATCTCAATTATTTGATAATCTGGAAAATTTTCAATTACTATATATATGACATATAGTCCAATAGGTAAACTACGTTAGCAATAAGAAAAGGTAGTGGTTGGTTATGAACACTATTAAGAATAAGGAACGGTTCACTAACGTTGTTAGAAATAAACTCGTTAGACCTGATTAGTTAATATTAAAGAGAAATATCATGCACATCACAATTGGCCAAATATCTTAGGAATATAGGCATTAGGGCTAGTCAAGTAGGCATATAGTTGTATTAAAAAATTCTTGACATCACGATTATTAACCCACATCTAGTAACGTAGGAAATCAATTAAACTAGTTTACTTATAACTCAATTGTATAATCATACATTTTCAATCAGTAACCTTTAAAAATTACAATATTATTTGATTTCAATCTTATCTTTTAGAATATAAAGTAATATCTAAATTAATCATTATTTCTATTTTACCGATTGAAGAGTTCAATATAAATTCAATTTCGAGCTCAATTCATCAATTTATTGTGGGATCGATAACTTGAATCTCAAGTTCTTTATTACTTTTGTAATGACCCTCTAGGTCATTTTCTCAATTTTTATGATTTTATGGTGTTCCCCCATTAAATATAGTTTGTGTATGACTTGTCGAGATTGTTATTTTGGTTTTCAAGTAGTTCTTTTGGGTTTTAAGCCCATTACTTGGTTATGTGCTTTTGAAGTTAAGAAATTGGTCGACAAAAAAATCCTAGTAAATAGACTTGAATGGAATATATGACAACACTGTTAGCTTAAAAATATGGATTTTGTGGTATGGAGACCCGTGATTTGGGTCTCAAGGCTTCAAGACACATTTTTGGCAATTTTTCAGAGGTTGGATAATAAAACTAATTGGATTAGGGGCACAATCTTTTTTGACTTAGACTCCGTTAGCAATTTTTTATATTCCATTTCGTTTGGAATTCCATTTTTTATGAGGTAGCATAACTCATTCGCGTCTTTAGGGTTATGGATGGGCTTGAAGCACCCAAACTATCTTTGTGCAATTATAGTTTTCTGGTGCCATCGCCCAAGAAACCATCTTGGTACGTAGGTGACTTCTCTTGAGGGACCAAACGTGGCACCTTGGCAATGGTGGCACTGGAAGCTTTTGAGAGCTTTGGAGGTGCCATTTGTTTGCTAGCGATGGCAATGTGATGACAAAAATTGTCTCCTAGGTGATGGTCCTTTCTCATTTTATGTTTTAAATGACCTCGTGCACAATTTCATTTCCTCTATTTCCAAACATATTTAGACACCTTTTGATCTCAAAATTCAGCTTAGGATCATTGATTGAGGGTCGTAGTTATTCAGGGACATCAAGGTGGCCTTCATCTCATTTGAATTTCCTAAGTTTCGAGCATCTCACTATTTGATTTCCCCATTAATGTTCTTGAGCATCAGTGAATTTCCTAAGTTTCGAGCATCTCACTATCCGATTTATCCGCATTATCCGCACCCTCTATAATAAGAACTGACATCAAAAGATATACTTTTAGGAATGCCATTTTTAGATAAATTATATCTATATATAATAACTAAAACAGAATGGTGGTTTACAACACCATGTAAACAAAAAGTAAGGGCAAAAAGAGTTATTAATAAAATAAGAAAGAATACTGATTAGATAGAAGGAAGTGAAAAAAATTACACAAAATATGAAAATATAAAAAAATACAGAACACAGTAGAACTAGTTGTATTTTCGATAAATAAAAAAGAAATAACTATATTTTCAATAGATAAGGTAGAAATAATAAAGAAAAAATTAAGACAATTATATAGTGAAGATCCATTAAAAGGATGAGAAAAACATAAAACTACTATAAAAATTGAATTAATAGATAAAAATAGCATAATAACTCAAAAACTATTAACATATAATTTTGACGATTTAAAAGAATTTAAAATGCATATAGATGAATTATTAGAAAAACAATATATACAAAAAAGTAATAGTAAACACAATAGTCCAGCATTTATAGTAAATAAACATAGTGAACAAAAAAGAGGAAAAAGTAGAATGGTTATTGACTATAGAAATTTAAATGCAAAAACTATGACATATAATTATCTAATACCAAATAAGATATTAAAAATAAGACAAATATAAGGATATAACTACTTTAGTAAATTTGACTGTAAATCAGGATTTTACCACTTAAAGTTAGATGAAGACTCTAAGGAATTAACCGTATTTACGGTACCACAAAGATTTTATGAATGAAACGTATTACCATTTGGGTATAAAAATGCACCAGGTAGATATCAACATTTTATGGATAGTTATTTTAAACAATTACCTAATTGTATAGTATACATAGATGATATATTACTATATACAAAAACTAAAAGGAACATTTAAAATTATTAGAACAATTTACAGATATAATAGAAAAATCGGGAATAAGTTTAAGTGAAAAGAAAGCCGAAATTATGAAAACCAGATAGAGGTTTTAGGAATACAAATAGATAAAAGTGGAGTAAAAATGCAACAACATATAGTACAAAAAATAATAAATTCAAAGGAAGAATTAGATACAAAAAAGAAATCACAATCATTTTTAGGATTAGTAAATCAAGTAAGAGAATATATACCAAAATTAGCAGAAAATCTAAAGCCTTTACAGAAAAAATTTAAAAAGGATATAGAATATAATTAGAACGAAGAAGATAAAAAACAAGTTCAGAAAATAAAAATACTTTGTAAAGAGTTACCAAAATTAGAATTCGCAGATGAAAATAAAAAATTTATATATAGAGTAGAAGAAGATGCTAGTGAATATATTTATGGAGAAGTACTTAAATATAGATATGAAGAAGAAAATTAGAACATCGTTGTAGATACTACTCAGGTACGTTTAATGAAACAGAAATAAAATGGGAAATAAATAGAAAAGAATTTTGTTCATTATATAAATGTTTATTAGCATTTGAGCCATATATTGTATACAATAAATTTACTGTACGAACAGATAAAACACATGTACGTTGGTGGTTAACAAAGAAAATACAAAATTCAGTTACAACGAAAGAAATTTGGAGACTAGTATTGAATATATTAAATTTTACATTTACAATTGAAGTAATTAGTACTAACAAAAATGTTTGCAGATTACATATCAAGACAAAGCTACACAGACTGATATAATAGAAGATGATGCTTTAGAAAAAAATACTCAAAACCCTAACTACGCTTTCAATGAAAGTAGACGGTATGGGTAATGAAAAAAAAAAGCTAAAGACTAATGAAGTTAAACTGAAGTCTAAAGCTATGAATCAGCTAACTCAGCAGTGTACAGAGCTATGTCAATCGGAAGACAATAAAATTCAAGAGCTAAAAGGAGAAGTTAGGACATTCCATAAAAACCATAACGTTTATCAATCTACAATTGCAGGTACAAGCAAAGGAGTTAGTGGACAAAGATACCAGAACATGAATAAGATATTTGAAAAACCATTTATACCAAAAGAACAAAAAGACCACTTGTTCATATCCCCACAAATTACCCCGAGGATATATAGAAAATATCCACAAAGTACAAACATTTCTAAACCTTAACCCCAGAGCTACAAATATCCAAGAACCAAACACAAACTATATAACCCAAAAATTACAAGGTTACAACAAGCTAATCGCACTACCCAAAATCAACCCAAGATTAATAAAAACTTATTTCGACTATGGATTATTAAATACCGTATATACCCAAGATGGAGAAAAACTAACATCTATAGAAGAACTACATAAAGTATTCACCACCTATAAAAGAGTAACCAAAGGAAATCTATTTATATAAAGTTTTATACTGCACCAGCAGAGATATTATATGACGAGATCAAACCAGTTATACAAATTGTAAAAATAGGATTAACCAGAGATATGATTATATTGGAAGATATTGTGCAGCAGCCAGAGATACCTAAAATTGAGATACCAGATTTTTTCGCAAATAAACGACTTATTGGAATAGCTACAATTATTCAAGAATTAACAAATAATTATATCAATGGAAACCCAATAGGGAGCTATTATTCAAGAGATCATCAAATGATTTATTCAAATTCAAGAGAACTACGACAAATAGATATAGAAGATGTTAGGCAAAGGATAATGACGTTACTTAACCCAGAAAAATAATCTACTGCAAGAGCAATTAGGAAGGGATTTATTTCAGATGGATTATTAACAAGATATTGCAAGATAATTGGACACAAATATCAAGACCATCAATGTTCGAGATGTAATGGAGAAGATAATATTATCCCAGATGTTCGGCTAGAATAAAAGAAAAAATCAACCAAGAAGATAAGGACAACAGCTGGAAGATACACGACAAAAAGATTAAAAAATGGAGCAATAATGGAAAGATAATGAGACAAAAACATCAAAGTGAAGAAAGCGACATATGAAGAAAAAACTAACTTTGTGAAATATGTAATACCTAAATCATGTTAATAGCCTTACTATTTTAGGATAGGTTTTTTGACTTTTGGCACTTGCCATTAAATGTAAAGACATAGGACCATTATTTGTTTTTGTTAGTTTTTGACTAGAAATATATATAGGTAACATGTAAAGTTATATTAGGATAGATGTAAAGTGTGTTAATAGTTTAGAGACTTTCTTAGGATTATAAATAGAGAGCATTTTGCTCAGTTAGAGGTAAGACTTTCATGTGTTGAAAGCAAGCCTCCTCTTTTGTAAACAAAATATTTTGAATATTTAATAAAAAACAGATATATTTCCAAAGAAAAGCTATGGATAAACAAAGCCCAGAATTATCAAACCTACTAGAACAGGTATATTTATTTATGAATAGCTAAATTCATAAATTCCTGACAATTATTATATGATACAATAAGTTCATAATAGTTACTTTATAGTAGAATTATTCGAAAAATAGCATATTAAGAAGTTTATTAGCAAAGTGGAAAAGGAGAAAAATTCCTAAGAACTATGCCATCCTAAAGGTGAAACCGGTGAGGCAAGAAAGCCGTGATAGAGGAGTAGCCAGAGTAGAGGTGCTGTTTAAGGGAAAAGTATCCAGATTACCATGCTAATAGTGACCGAGGAACATGTTATTTAAGAATAATCTAGTATATAGTAATCTAAAATGATCATATTTTGTTATATGTATGATTGAAGGGAATATTTTAAAAAAGGCATCATATGAAAAATGAATATTTATTTATGTGACGAAATGGTAGATAAATTTAAAATACTTGTTTTGTATGTACTTAAGGATATAGAAATTGTAGATCTAAGAAAAATCATATTGGAAAAAATATTTGATAAATATTTTATGACTTGAATAAATTACATACCTCACCTACCTAATTATTCTTACAAATACTTACATACCAAACTTACACATCAACAATGATAAATTACGTATATTTAGAATATTGGAAAATGGATATGAAAAATATACAATTAATAGAAAAACTAACGAAAACAAATTTAGAAGAATATATGAGAACTAAAGATATAAAATATATAGAATTCCTTAATGAAAATATAGAGGAATTATTAAGATTAAAACAAACAAATAATAAATACTATGATAAAGCAATTAATTACTAGAATCCAATTCCAAGTTATCCAAGTTATTCATAGAAACCTAAGCATAATATGGATAATATGACAAGATATATATCTGATGAAACTAAGATACTAGTTTTATATATCATAAAAGACTTAGAATTAGAAGACATAAAGAAAATAATATGGGAAAAAATATTTGATTATGAAGATGACTTACACAGTACAAATTGGATAGATGATGAATTAGAAAATATAGATTTCTATGGTAGAAATAATTCAAACAGTTATTATTGAGATGGATATTATACAGATTAAAAATGCTAGAATATATTAATAGAGTTAGAGAAAAATAAAATTGGCTATACGAAGAAATTAATTATAGAAACCAGCTTAGAAAAGGAAGAGAACAATTAAAAGAAAGATTAATTTGGATAAATAAAACCATAAAACAACTAGAATTAAAAGACAATTTAGAATATGATTTAGACATAGAATTATTCATAAACGAAAAAGATAGGATAATTAACGAAATAGATAACCTAGAATTTAATATCAGATATAGTACAATTAGAATAAATTATTACAAAGAAATTTGCAGTATCACAACTACTTTAGGATAAAATGATAGACTATGAGTATTTAAAATATTGGAGACAAGATATGGAAGAAATAAGATTAACAGAAATACTTATGAAAGAGAATTTAGTTGAATATTTTAGAACAAAAGATATAGAATATTTAGAATACCTCCAAAATAATATACAAGAATTACAAAGACTAAGAGAAAAAACTAAAGAATATTACAGTAAAGCATTTATTCAAATACCATCTAATCACCCCCCAAGATATGAACATTAATAAAATTAAAATAAATACACTAAAAATAAAAATATTTAGAGAAGTTAAGAAATATCCATAATGGATCTATTTAAGTTATCCGACTTATCCGCATTATCCGCACCCCCCTATAATTAGTATCAGTGATAAATTTATTTGATTAATTATGATAAAATTAGATTTATATATCCACCAAAATATTATAAATATTGTTTAGATGAACAACGTACAGAAATTACAAAAATATAAAGAATTAAAAAAAATAATATCTGAAAAACGTAAAGAATTAAAAATAAGGATAGAAAAACTATAGTATAACATAATTGTCAGAGTTAGTAAAAATTTAATAAATGCACAAAAAGAAGAAATATCAAATTTAGAATCAACAATAGATAGTCTAGAATATATATATCAACATAACATATTTACGTTTAAATAAAATGAACAAAGAAGAATTTATAATAGACGAAAAAACATATGAAAATTACGAAGGATTAAAAATAAAAATAGTATTCTCTAATTTAGGAAGAAGATATAAGAAAATAGGAGAACATTTATATTTAATGTTAGAAAAAAGAAGAATTAAAATTAGAAGATAAGTTGACAGCCATGGTAAGAATAAAAAGTGAAAACGAAGAGATAGACAGAAGAAAAATAGATAAAATAAAACAACAAACCACAGAAGAAATACGAAAAATAGAAGAACTAAAAATAGTAGGATTGGTGAATTAGAAAAAGAACTACAAATGCTAAAAGATTTATATGAAAAGAGACAAAAAGAAAAAAAAGAAAAAGATAAAGAACAAAAGTTATTAAACGAGATAAATCAATTTAAAGAAAAATTAGAAATAAAAAATAAAGAACCAAAAACCAGTGAATTAGAAATAAATACAATAGATGCTGAAGAAACAAATAATTATGATTCAGAAGATAGTGAAACATATACAAAAATTCTAGAAAACATAGGAAAACTAGAAATTAATGAAAAACAAGAAGTAATTAATAAAGAAAATCTAGAACTAATAAATACAGAAGTAAATACTCTAGATAAAAATATAATACCTAGTACATCAGAAATAAGAAAACCAACATATATTTACAAAAGTAAGTTTAAAAGATATAATCAAAAGGATGAATATAATAAATGGACACCAAAATAAATAATTAATTACAACTTTCTAGATTTAGACTGTGTAATAGAAACAAATAAAACAATACAACTATGGGTAGGATATATGTTAAAACAAATATTAGATAATAAAATAGATTCAACAAACACACCAAAATATATAGAAAAGACATTAATAGGAACAAAAAAATTATGGTTTTTAAACCTATCCGAAGCAAGTAAAAAAGTACTAAGATCTGATAATAAAACAAAAGGAACATCAACAACTACTAAAATACTACCAACGGAAATATTAAAAAAATATAAAATAACTATAAGAGATGAATTTTACAGTATGACAACAGAAGAAGAAGAACAAAATAATGAAAAACATACGAATAGGAATTTAATGTTAAAACTAGTAATATGTAATATGTGTTATATAGATGAGTATACGTGCGCATTTAAAGAATATTATTATAAAAGAACATATTATATAGAAGAAAGTAAAGAAATAAGAAGATTATATTTTAGTAAATTACCTGAACCATTTAGTTCACAAATAATAAAGAGTTGGGATGAAGCAAAAATAGTAGATACACTAGGAGCAAGAATAAAATTTTTACAACAATGGTATAGAAATCTATGTGAAAAATATGGAGAAGAAATAAAAATAGAAAAAACATTAATAAGAAATTTAGCATGTTGCAAAGATAAAATAGCACCTCAATTTGGATGTGAAGAAAGATATTATAAGAAAAGAAAAAGACATAAGAAATATAAGAAATACAAGAAATCAAAATATAAGTATAAGAAACCAAGAAAAAAGATATTATTTAAAAAATTATAAACATAAAAGACCATATAGAATAAAGAAATCTATAAAAGAATGTACTTGTTATAATTGTGAAAAACTAGGACATTTAGCTAGAGATTGTAAAATGACAAAAAAACTCAAAAAAGAAATAAATATCATAAATAAAAATAGAAAATACAGAATTATAACGCCCCGATTCCCGAGAACCGGAACGCCACATGGTGCTTATGATCCCGAAGGACCACAAGCTAACCCTTTTTCTGATATCTGTACCTGACCACTGCATAATATAATAAAATACATGCGAAAACTGGCTAACACTTGCCATAACGTTCAAACATCTAGAAATATACAATACCTTAAACCACACACTAATACATCTGTCTGAAAAGCCTCTACACTGCCTGAACTGTGGAGTTGAAGGGACAATTCCCCAACTAACTCCGTCTACTAAAATCAAATAATATAATAACAACATCCTCGGATGATGAGGACTCACTGCTGCACCCACTGCGGCTATACAAGTGACTTCTAAGATGCTCCAAGTTTCACTCCTCTGAACCTATGGTGCCCCAAAATAAATGAACACCATAGCGCGAATGCGTCAGTACTAAGATGTACTGAGTATGCAAGCAGGGAGGGCTAAATGCAAGGGCTTATGCATGAACATTTAATCAACAGAATAATCATGAGAATAACGAACGAGTACACATATATGAATGCACAGTTCACAACCACTATAACAATTATAACTACTCCAGATACCGCAGCTCGGATACCACTTTACCGTCCTCGGAACTCACTACTGTACTGGGGTACTGCATTACTGAATCACAGGATACCAACACTGATCAATCGAATACACTCACACCCCTGACTCCTGAATATTTATACTGACACAGAAACCGTGGGAAGTAGTTATATAACTCAACATGACTCCTCATAAGCAACTGAATAGGTGGGGGTGCACGCAATAATTTGAATAATATCTTTGATTTCGTAAAACATGTGTACGGAAAATGAAGACTCACATGGCTTGAATTTCATTATCCATACTTCTCATAATATTATAGAGAGGAAAACATAAGTAAAATCCCATAAATCATCATAAAATCATCAATATTCATCATAAATTCTCATGACTCATCATAGACAACCAAACTCATCAACTCAAGACTCGGAGCGACTCGATAGTTCAAGAAACATACTCTTATGGACAGGGGAGTTCCTATAACCGACAACCTCACGTGAGCCCCGTGGAATACCAAAGTTTGCCCTCCTAGGAAGAGCACTCCCATTGGCGGGAGTTTTGTACTCTTTCCAGGGAGTACAACCTTAAAGCTTTCATAATCACAATTCGGCTCTCTGGCCAATAATATCATCATCAACAACCCTACGGTGGCACATAGGTTTGGGGAAATACCAAATTTCCCTCTCGGTGCTAAGTAATACTCCCCGACTAGCTCAGAACGCGTTAGGAAATCCACCACAACATCACAAGGGTCTATCATAAAGACCAAATCAAATCTTTTTTTTATTTATCAAATCATATCAATTTGTGGATTTCTAACTCAACACATTTTAGCTCAAAACATTTTAATTTTCCTCAACATCAACATGGTATCAATAATAAAGCATTTCATATCTGCGAGCTTAAAATCAATATAAATCATCCCGACTCTGCGGATGCAAATCAATATTATTAAATGACCATTCTTTCATTTCAATATTCAAATCATGACAATAGCTTTTGAAAAGCATTTAAGATCTTCAAATCATAGTAAGATTTTGTATGTCGTAATGTTACTCAAATCATGGCTCTTATATCAAGAATCCTCAAAAAAAATAATTTCATAGTAGTGGTATGCAATTTATGGCATAAAATCTCAATTCAAGAAAACAAGATAATAAGGTTATTATGTATACCAATATTGGACGATTCAAAGTTCCATAAATCATATCTTGAAAACACTTGAAATATCAACTCATGGTAGAAATATGAAATTCACCATATCAAATCATAACTTGGGAATAATAAAGTAATCATGTACATCAAAGCTTAAACAATTTATATTTTTCATAACCTCATAATTCGTCATTAAAACATCTTGGGTATTTACCCACTTTACAAAATCATGAAACTCCAATGATAAAATTAATTCTTTGGGCACAAGAATGAAAAGATATTCTTGTTCAAAACCCCACATACTAAGTTCTCACGAAATTCATTTTAAGTTCTCAAATCATCGAAAATTCATCGATCGTAGCACGACTAAGATTATCGCAGAACTGACTCAGCTCTAGACCAGCAGACTATTTCGGGCATACGTACCCCCAGAAATCAATCACATAAGTAATACGTAGTATACAACAACGTATACTCACATGCCCACAGGCCATCATGCACCATGCATTCATTAACACCTCACACCAATCATTTGAAGATCATATTCATATACAAGTATTGGGATCTCATGCCATTACATCGTAGATCATTCAACAAGGATGAATATGGTTAAGTAAGAATACAACATAACATAGTTCATCCAATCGGGATACACACAAATAACATACATTCAACACATCATGATTCACTTCTCAAGGTTCTTTCCTTTAAGATCTGGATATATGCAATTCGACCCATAATTAGACATTTCACACTTAGCTTGGCCTAATGGCCTTATCATTTTCCTTAAGCACCATAGTAAGCACGTAGCATGCAAGTATGGTACGAACTCATCACTTCGATCTCAAGGGGTCATACGATACATTCTTCTTCAACTAGGCATTTCTACAATTACCTTGCATGCACCATTTAGGGCATAGGTCAGTATGAACAATTACATGTTCTACAACACCATCATTCATCTTAATTCCACCAACTAAATCCCTCGTCCTCACTTACAACCATATCACATAAGCCTTCCACACAACATCCCCAATTTTAGACAATAACATGGAGTTTATGTTGAACGTATACATAGAAAGTAGTCTAGTCATTTAGAACTTATTATATCCTAAGAACGTAAATTTATAGCCTCTTAGACAATTCCACAAACACCTTACATGCACTTTTAGGCATTGGTGAATTCGTCAAATTCTCATATTTTCCGCCACCCCATATATCTCATTCAACACATATAATCATCACATGCATGCATCAACCAACATACACCATCACCACACATATATATATATCAACCAACATGCATGATCATATATATATATATATATATATATATATCAAGTAACATACATAATCCTCATATATATCTCAACCATCAAATATCATTCAACATATATATATATATATACATCATCAAAGTCTAGAATATATATATATATATATACATATATATATATATATATATATATACTTTCAAAAAAGGGATTCGTGGACTCTATGGACGAAAGGAGTCCATAGATAAACACTTGCATACCTTAGACTCCGTAGCCGGAAGAGATTGACGGAAGGAATTCTTGAATCAAAGCCTCCAATTAATTTCCCCCAATTCAAAACCCTAACCCTAACTTGATATATATATATATATATATATATATATATATACATATAAGAGAAATGAGTGGAAAATAATACAAGTTTTCAGATGAATGGGGTATTTATAGAGGTTTAAAAGAGTGGTGAAAGATCAAAATGCCCCTAAGAAACAAATAAAACCCGAATCTGTCCATGGGGGACTGTTTTGATAGGCTGAAGTAGATCAACCATAACGTTTTACTCCAATATCAAAATTGAATGAAACCAATTTCATTGGAAAGAAGACTCTCAGGGCTTTCTGTTGATATATAGCAGATCACACAGTTCATTATGTACAAGGAGTTATGATCATTTAAAGTTGGAGCAAAAATACGCCTGGTTTCAGTACTTTTTCCTGCACATTTTACTGTTCATTACTATTCACCATTCGATCGGAATGTTCATAACTAATCGCTCGGGTGTACGTTTTGGATGATTCACATATCGTTGGAAAGCTTATTCGATGCTCTTCACAACGGTGGGTCTAACTCTAGGAAATTCCACACGAAAAATTATAAATCATTCTAGAAGATAGGACCCAATACGTTTACGCACAAAATTTCAACGAAAAATTTTCCGGGGTATTACAAGAATATATGCAGATAGATTATATAGATTATGAATCAGAAAGTGAAGATAGTATATATGAAATTTCGGAGAATGAAACAGATAATGAAATAGATAGTGAATTAGATGAATCAAATGACTGAACAAGATATAAAAATGAACCAAATAACTGAAGAAGATATAAAAATAATAACAAAGGAAGAATATTTAAATGAAGAAGGAACAAATCAAAAAACAATATTTGACAGTAATATATTTGACGAAATAAAAGGAAAAGAGTTAGACTTAAGTGTGGAAAAAATATTTAAAATACCAACAATAAAAAATATATTTAGTAGAAAAAAGGAAGAATACTACGTAGTAAATCAAAAACAACAAGTAATAGACTGTAGATATGCAAAAGGTAGAGCTAGCATACCACTAGTAACAAAAAGAATAATTAATAAAGAAATAAACGATATAAAAAGTAAAGACCCAATAAAATATGTACACCTTGGAGGTATAGAGATATTAATAAAAGCATGTTTTAGAGAAGGAATAGATACACCGATAGAATTATATTTAGCAGATGATAGAATTATAAAACCTATAGAAAAAAGTATAATAACTGCCATAAAAGAAAATTTAATATACCAAAAATTTAAATTAATAATAAGTGTGAATTATTCAGTAACAATAACAGATAAAAATATAGATAAATCATTAGTATTATATTAGAAAATAACAGGAATAGAACTAACCCCAGGAAGTAAAATATTTACAGTAAGATGTAAAAATCTATATGTATTAACAACAAAACATAAAATAACAGGAAGAAATAAAATTAATAAAATACAAATAGAAAGTCTTTTGAACAATTTGTAAAAACAATTGATAATAATAATTATAGTTACAAAGGCATAGATATAGAAGAAGATTTAGAAATTACAAATGATAGAATAAGCACAACAAAAAGAATAGCTCATGAAAAACAAGATTCATCAAGCTCATAAAAAAGAACAAGTTATGAAACAACTTCAACAGTTAATTTAAATCAATATTATATAAGAGGAACAATAAATGAAAAAGAATATTTAATACTCTTAAACACAGGACAAGAAGAAAATTATATAGCAAAATATCTAGTAAAAAGTGAAGAAATAAAATCTAATAGTAATATATGCCCAGATGTACAAAGGATTCTAATAAACATTAAAGATATAGCTGAAAAAGAAATAATAATAGGAGTCAGAAAAATAAAAATAAAATTTGAAATAAAGGAAGAAATGCAAAAACCAGACATAATATTTGGAATAAAATGGTTAGAACAAGTAAAATCATACAATATAGAACATACACAATTATCTATAACATATAATAAATAAAGATTATTCATAAAAAGAGCTTTAAAATGATATGAAAATATTTGGCATAGTGCTTTTTTCATGATGGAAAAAATGACAGTTATAATTTTGGAATTTCATGCAGGAGTCCAACGGGCCAATTTAAGATCTGAATTTCATCTCGGAGTCCATTAGATTTATATGGGTTTTATTTTACTTGTATGAATGTGTAGATTTTAATTTTGATAGAGTGATATTATATGTAAGTTTTACTGACAATGACAAGTCTTTAGTTGATGGTTCGAGACTACAATTTGGCTACAAGAGAGGTTCAAGTCTATTCTTCTCTATAAGATTGGGTATTGTATAGATCGCATGGTAGGTAGGGGTTATAAGATAGTGTTGTACCTATTTGTTTTATGACATGACCTACTTAGGATATTTTGAATATGAAGTCACTCGAGCCTTAGCCTTGAATACTCGTTATGTCTCTAATTTTCTATTACGCCTATTATAGACTTGTTTAACCATAGAATAGTGTGAAGTGTTAGCCTCTTATATTTATATTTTATGTTTTAATGATGAAAAACTAATAAGTGATTGAAGATCCTTAATGATGGAAGGATATCTCACACAAAGGATATTGAAGATCTCAAATCATGGCTGATATCTCACATAAGGATAAAATATGCAAGATACTGGAAGATTGCTGATAAAAAAGAATCAAGGATATATCAAAGATATATCAAAGATATCTTTAAGAAAGGAAGGACATCCAATCATAAGAAGATCATGGCACTCTTTCAGAAAGGAAGGACATCCAATCACAAGAAGATCACGACACTTACTAGGCAACCTTTGAAATGAAAATCCTATTCCCAAATTCATGAAAGATTTGATCAATCATAAAATAAATTAGGATCTAAACAAAGGAAAGAAGAAAACAACTGTCACATAGACATCAAAAACTAAAAGGAAGGAGGGATCATAGACAAATTTGTTATGAACGTGATCCAAAGACGTATATGGACATATCAAATGGTTACATTCCTCCATCAAGGAACTAATAAAAATCCTTGATTGAGAAAAAATATGTTGGGTTTCCTTATGAAGGGTAGCAACCAAAGACTATAAAAGGAAAAAACCGAAGATAGAGACTTTTCACACAACTTCAAGGAGAAAAATCAATGTGCCTCTTTCTTAGTCTCATAAGGTTTTGTAACTTTTACTTTACAATTGTTACATATTCAGTAGGATATAGTCAACTTTGTAACATCAACTAAAGCTGTGTCACAAGATCTGAAGAGCAAACTAAGTCTTCAGAACTTGTTTCCTATCATTGTACTCGAGCCCGGCATTCAACAATCTAAAGAAAACTTTAAACACAAGGGGACTAGCGTTGGCACTGGATTAGTGTGCTGAACCAGGTTAAATCTTTGTGTTGTTTACTTTATGCTTTATTATTTACGTGCTTAACTATTTAAGTTTAATCTGTTTGTGAAGTGTTTTTCATTTGTAGGCGAGTTGATTGTGAGAAGTCAATAGTCGACTCACCAAAGAAAATTTCAATTCATCCCCCTCTTGAATTATAATTGCTATCAGAGAAGGTATCATAGAAAGCATTTCTTTATAAAAAGTGAGCACAGATCCAATGCCCAATTATAAAATTCCTGATTCTCTTCTTCAGGATGGTCACTCCTCCATAAGACTACCATACCTTAATGGACAACATTACTCTTACTGGAAGAATTTGTTCTTGATCTTTGTCCAGTCAACTGACTTCAAAGTCTGGATTGTCATCAAGAAATGTCCAAAGTAGATTCTAGGACTCAAAGAGAAGCAAAAAGACTAAGACAAATAATCTAGCAGTTCTGACATAGAGGAACTTTAAAGCTTTGAGGTCACCAAAGAACAACAAGGGGTAATTAAAACTAATGCATGTGCTATAAGTTTGCTTTTGTGTGCAGTTGGCAGAGAAGAATATGACAAGTTATAATCGTGTGATAACGCAAAATAAATGTGGGATAAACTTGGTGTACCCTATGAAGGAAGCACCAAAGTAAAAAAGTCAAAGATTGATGCCCAAGTCAATGAATATATGCTATTCAAAATAGAAGAAAATGAGGACATTGAAACAATGTTTTCTAGATTTAGCAAAATCATGTCCGAACTGAAATCACAGGGTATGATCTATCCACATTGCTTGCAAGTCCAGATGTTGATTCGAAGTATCCCAAAGACATACGAAACAAAGGATGCCATTCTAGAATACGGATATCTTCACAACATGACATACGATGGAATACGAGGTAACTTTATTGCATATGAGAAAAATTACATCAATTGGTTTCACAATGATGAAAAAAAGAAACTAGCAGCCTTCACCGCTTCACCAATCGGAGAAGAAGACATTTTGTAAAATGCTAATAGCGAAGGAATGACCCTCATTAACCGTGGAGTAAGGCGTATAATGATAAAGATATAACTAAGATCTAAAGGAGCCAAAAATAATAACTCCACATAAAACGATGGCCGCTGTCACTACTGTTGAAGGCCTGGCCACTTCAAACAAAACTGTCATAAACTAAAAATAAGAACATATAGGAAGAATTAAAATTTTGGAGCCTAGAGTGATGAAGATAAAACTGAAGAAAAACTAGAAGCCGTCAATATGTGCTTCATGCAAAAGGGTGAATCCAACGAGGTAAGACTACATTATTGTCATAATTGTAATACTCTTGAATCTAATTTAGATATAATAAATGACAAGCTTCAAAAAGTTATAGATGAATATAACAAGCTTCTTTAAGATAAGAAAAGTTGTGAAGGTCGATTTAAATGAAAACTCAAAGAGGAATAAAGAAGGTATCAAATTGAAATCGAAGCATGTCAAATAAAAGTTGACTTACCTCATAAAGAGCTTAATAATGTAAAATTAAAATTAAACAGTATCAAGAGATCACCAAGTCACAGTTTTGTGACAAAAAACTCTTTTAAAAACAATATTTAAATCATTGAAGACCTCTTTCTCCTCTTGAGGACCTGTTTGTTTTATCTATAGATAGAAATGGAACAAATCCTACAGTTTCAGGCATAAGCCTATAAGTATGTGGGTTTGGAAACCTAATAGAAACATATCTTACACAAAAGGACCTAAGACCACTTGGGTATCTAAATAAAATATATCATGTTTTGCAGGAACATATCTGCAACAGCTAGAAGAAGGGAATATTGGTCATTGAAAGCGGATGTTCTAGAAAGTGATCAAAAAGAAAGAAAATTTCTTTGATCTAAAGAAAATAGATGGAGGATTAGTTAGATTCGGTGACAATTCTAGAGAAAATGTCATCAGAGTCAGCTTAGTAAATCTCAGCTCCTCATGTGAAGTTACAGAAGTTTATCTAGTAGATGACCTCAAAAATAACCTGCTCAACATCATTTAGATGTGTGACGCCAAATTTAGACTTTTTCAAAGCCAAAAATTGCTTAATAAAACATGACAAAAGAGACATCTCTCTCATTGTTGAACGTGTTGATAATATTTATGTTTTAAACATTCTTGATTTTTTTACATTAACCTGCCTTACTTGCAAACTAATGATATTTGGTTGTGGCACAAAAAGCTCTAGCATGTGAGTATGCATATTGTATTTGATTAATTTAATCACCCTCCTATAAGTTTGAGTATTGATATAGAATAGTTGAGTGATCTACAATCTTGGTCAAATACTTGGACAAACCTCTAAGCCATCACATGACGAGTTGACTATACTCTCTCAAGAGTCGGCACCCATAGTAGAAATAGTCAAACCGACTATTCCAAGAGAGTGAAAACACGATGCTAGCTATCCAAATGAATTTATCATAGGAAATCCAGATGATAGGATGCAAATAAGAGCATCAGTGAGAAAGCAAGTGTCAGTAGCCCTTGTATCTCAAATTGAACCAAAAAACCATGAGGCCCTCAAAGATGAATAATAGGTCAAATCAATGAAGGAAGAATTGGACCAATTTGAAGAAATCATGTTTGAACTCTAGTTGAAAGAACCAAGAACTGCTTAGTAATTGGAACAAGATGTTTTACAGAAACAAATTAAATGAATAAGCCAAGGTTATCAGTAACAAAGCAAGACTTGTATCTAACATCTCGCTGCATGAGAATTTTGCTAATTTGATGAAAGGGGAATCTGAAATGAGTTTTATGAGAGAACTTACATTCTTCTTTGGATTAAAAATCAAATAAACTCCAAAAGTTACCTTTATCAGTCAAGGCAAGTAAATAATGGAACTCATCAAAAATTTGGTATGGATAAAATGGACAATAGAACTCCGATGAGTCCCTCCAGTAGTCTTGATTTAGACTCGCATCGAAAGGATGTTGATGAAAAAATCTATTGGGGAATGATTGGATTACTACTCCACTTGACCACTAGTCAATTGGACATCATGTTTAGTTTATGTAAGTGTGCCATTTTCCAGTCAACTCCCAAAGAGTCTTACCTGACTGCCGTCAAAAGGATCATTCAATACCTCACAGGAACTCAAGACAATGAAATATGGTACCCTTCTTATTCCCATTTTGATTTAATTTGATATTCAGACACTGACTCTACAGGTAATAAAAGTGATAGAAAAAACACTAATGGAACATGTCAAATTCTTGGTGATTCCTTGATCCTACTATAAAGAAGAAGCAAATTACAGTTTCTCTTTCAACAACTGAAGTCGAATACATATCCGCTGGAAGTTGTGGTTCCCAAATTTTTTAGATTATGCAACAACTACTTGATTTTAATTTTCCCTTTGTATTTGTTCCCATATTGTGTCACAATACCATCGCTATTAGCTTATCTAAATATATTGTACATCATTATAGGTCCAAACACATTAATTTCTAAGCATCATTTTTTGAGATTATGTAGAAAATAGTGTTTTTCTTTACATTTGTGGACTTCGAAAATTAACAGGAAGATATTTTTACAAAACCCTTGTTAGAAGAAATATTTTGGTACCATTGAAAAGGAATTGGTATTCTCTTAATGAATTATGAGTCTTATTTTACGACAAAAATCTCTTTCTTGTTCAAATTTTCTCATCAGTTTTTTACCCAAAATTGGTTTTCAAAAGAGGGTCATGTCCCTTGTTTTTTCTGGGTTGTAAAATGATTTTTAACAAACTATCTGCCACACTGTTTGTTTTGACTAATACTGGTTAGTTAATACATTAAATCTCTGCTATCTAATATGTGGTTCTTTTTTATTATGCCAAAAGGGAAGAAAGACAAGAACATCAAAAGTGCCTACAATTCAGGGGGAGCAAATCGACTGATACTCAAGAAACATGGAACAACAAAAGTATTTACAAGTCATAGGGAGCAACCTGACTACTATGACAGACAGGAAAGTCAACTGATGTTTATGTTTGTTTGTTATTATCCAAATTATGGAGATTGTTAGCCTACTAAATTTATGTTTTATGTTATAATAATGAAAAACTAATAAGTGACCTTTACATGATATTGAAGATCATTAATGATGGAATTAGATCACACACAAAGGATATTGAAGACCTCAAATCATGGAGGATATCTCACACATAGATAAGGAATCCAAGAAACTGGAAGGTTGCTAATGGTAAAACAATAAAGAACCTATCAAAGATCTCTCTAAGAAAGGAAGGACATACAATCATACGAAGATCACGAGACTCTTTAAGATAAGAAGTACAACCAATCACAAAAAGTTCACGTCACTTGCATGGCAACCTTGGAAATGAAAATCACATTGCCAAATTCATGGAAGATCTGATCAATCAGAATCTAAATAAAGGAAAGAAGCACACAACTGTCATATAGACATCAAAGAATAAATGGAAGGAAATATCACAGACATATATTATATGGAAATAATCCAAAGACGTATATGGACATATCTGATATGGGCATATCAAACGGCTACATTCCTAAATCAAGGAATCTATTCAAATCCTTAATTTAGAAAAAATCTCTTGGGTTTCTTCATGAATGGTAGAAGCCAAAGACTATAAAAGGATAAGACAAAAGATAGACATTCTTCAGGAAACTTCATGGAGAAAAATCAAAGTTTCTCTTTCTTAGTATCACTAGGCTTTATAACTTTTAGGTTACAATTTTTATATAAAGAGTAGGATCAAATCATCTTCATAACTTAAATGGAAGCTATTTTATAAGATTTGTAGAGAAAAATTAGTCTTCAGAGATTGTTTCCTATCATTGTACTCGAGCCCGACATTAAACGATCTAAAGGGAACTTGAAACACAAGGGGACTGGACGTAGACACTGGATTTGTGAGGCGAACCATGATAAATATTTGTGCTGTTTACTTTATGCTATATTATTTATGTTCTTAGTTATTTAAGTTTAATCTGTTTGTGAAGTTTTTTTAATTTGTAGATGAGTCGACTGTGTGGAGTTAGTAGTCAACTAAAAGAAGAAAATTCCAATTCACCCCTCTAAATTTCATAAAGTACCTTTTAGCATAAGACTTACCATATTACAAAGTGAATTGGATGATATCCCCCGATTTTGCTCTTCAAGTAGATTTATACACTTTCTTACACAAGTTCCTGAGTTTTATTGTTGACATCTTATTAATTTATTGTCATGAACCAATTTCTCAGGTCATGATAACACCTACTATAACACATTAGTAGGTAATACAAATCGTACTATGAAACTACTCATAATACATGATCATGAGAAATAAATAAAAATAATAAAGGGGATAATATATATACAGCAACCCCAAGAAATAGTAAAGCTAGCCAACCTAACCACTCCAGGGAATCCTAACCAAGTAGCAAAGTTAATACTAGAATGATCAGAGACCTTAATAATAATATCTAACCATGAGATAATAATCCATAGCATAATTTACCGTAAAAAGGAAATGGATTAAAATCATACCTCCAACCTTAGTACCAGTCCATAATCAACTTTCCATAAACTAACCATAATAGAACTATAAATCAACCGCTTAGTCTAAAAAATTGTAACCGGGTCCCATAAAAGTGGATTGTTCAATCCAAACCAAAAAACAACAATCATATCCCATACCTATGCAACACCTAAAAAAATGATTGATATAAGTACCAAATAACATATTGGTTATACATGATCTAGGAATGAATAAATGCAAAGTAAATCCATAGTACCAATACTGATCCAAGTGCTATAATGTACAAAGTGCATACTCCTCCTCTAACTAAATAGATTGCAAAGTAATGACCTACGATGACCTCTCTTTCTCCGGCATGATGGCTCAAGGTCCATTGGGCGTCTAGGGTATTCAAAAATATTTGTATACATATATTTGGTCTGGATCAAGGATTACCAACAATCTTTATTATCAACCTACTCCATCCAGTATCAGAGAAGTATATAATTCAGGCACAAACTTGAACTTTGGATAGGGAGTGTTTATCTATAAATTCATTGCCCGAGATAAACTCTTAGACTACATCAGTATCAACGATTAGAAAGGGTCAAAATCCTTTATCAAAGTAAATATTAGCAGTAAAAAAATGGGCAAACCATAGATCCAAATTAATTGAGGTGGTTTGATTCAAGGTATAAAAAAAATTTGTTTCGAATGTGAAAAGTGGAAATACCTCTCTTTTGAGAAATAAATAGTAAAATTATGGTTTTGTTTGAATCGTACTATTAAGTGAAAATGAATGTACCATAATCTATTCATGCCATCACCAGTATCCAAATAATACAATCCTAAGCATCTAAGTGTCTGCATAATAAAGCCACATCATCAATAAGGATAAAATACTCACCTAGAGTCCAACTGGTATAGTAACCACAAATCTGGGTCCAATAGCATATAACTATCATGGGAGTAATACTATTATTCAAGAAACTGTGATCCAATTCATTAAGTCCAATAGTATAGCTTATACTAAAGTGTACTTAACATTAAACATGATCACATGCCTATAATCTACGGTTATAGGATTCTAAACCCTTAACAAATATTTCGTCTTACAGGTTGGGTCACAATTCTATTCCAAATTTCCTAAATAGGATAAATCATGATATTTAATCATAAACATGTCCTACCATACCCACATAATATACAATCTACAATACATATCATATTGCGAAGAAAAGTAGACTGAAGTCTAACTCATTCCAGAACTGCAAGTCTTGAACGGTCCACAAATCTCTCATCTTTGCCCCTCAATCCCAAAAATGACGTCTCACTATAAAAATAATCATCTATTTATTAATTGGACTAAAATAATTCCAATATTTCTAAATAAAACTGTTGGATAAAAATTGTGTCAATAATGGGTTCATCCGACCCTTTAATGGAATCCCAAATTAAATCAAATCACGAGGTCCCTTGGAGTTCAAGGAATGCATGCATAAAATTTCAGCACAAACAGAGATTGGATCGAGGCCCAAATAATCCCACAAAGTTAAGATATTTAAAAACTAATTTCTAGGAATTTACAATCAAAAGAGCTGAATTTGATAGGTTAAAATAATGGAAATGATCAAGAAGTTTTGAATTATTTTACCTTAGTGTCTATGGACTATTTCCCATAATTTCACATGCTCTAAGCTCAAACAATGGTGGAAAAAGGGTTTTGACTCACAATTTTAGTCGGTAATTATGTAAAACGATATAGGTAATCTTTCAGATTGAGAAATATGAAATTATAATCAAATGGACAATGATTATTTGAGAAAAACATATAATGAATCATAATAATTGATGCTTTCGAGCTCCCAAAATGTTATAAATATGAAATGGGTTCAGTTAGTCTTATACTCTGCGATAGCTACTAAAGTGGCAATTTGGCGCTAACATTGTTTTATCGGAGGGTAAAAATATTATTAATGAGGTAAAATGGCATCTTTAGCAATCAACCAAATTATCAATGGCCACTAAAGTAGTCACACTAGCACTAATGACTTTCAAAACATGTTTTTGACCCTAAATATTCACACGAAACCCTATGAACATGAACCAATAGTACAAACTGATCATAAAATGAATTCTGGATCTAATAAAAGTATCAAATTTTTGGAAAAAAGTTCATTTACGATAAATTAACCTCTTGGACCCCTCTTATATAAAGTTAACTAATTTTATTAAAATGCTAAAAACAATATATAAAGGCCCAGGACAAAAATTAACTGTGCTATTTTTACCAAATTGACATTTCAGAATCAATGTTGTCATAAATTTTATATGAGTTCATTTGGATCAAATATGGGTCCCACACCCAAAGCGTCATTTTGAAGACAATTTAACCAATAGCTCAAAATGAGTACGGAATCCTCGAGGCACAAACTAAGGGTCCTCTTAACCTAAAATTAACGTTTGGTAGCCAATGGAGATTGCCAAATTCGCAACCAAGGGTGATTATTTGGAGATTTTGTCCTACATTAATTCTTTAATTGTGGTAGATCAAAAGTAAAAAAAATTAACCTAAATCTCAAACGAACTACTCGATAGCCAAACCAACAGTTCTCGCATGTCACAAATGGCCTAAAGCTTTATGGGAAGGATTGAAGCATAAAAAATATGTGTTATCAGTGGAAATAACCTAGGGAATCATTACAATATTCACTACGAAAAAGACTTTAATCCATGAACAACAATGGATAGGAGGATGCCACTCAAAAGAAGGAGGTATTTACCTCACATACTCTAAAAAATACACCGTAGGTAGCCTCTAAGAAGAAAAATTCTTTCAAAGGATTATCCTATCAGCATCCCATTTTCAACCTCCATCCTTACTTTCTTTCAAAAATAATAAAAATTAATCCTCAACAACCAACAGGAATACAACTCAATTGAGAATGGATAAAGTATCCAAATCTAAACCAAAACATTTTGATACCAACAAAAGCAAGGAAAAATTGATCCCGCGAAAGGAAATCTAAGGCCTAAATCATGCGACAAACTCCAACATCCAAATATATTTGTCTTTTGTCTTTCCAAACCTACTATCTACCCTGAATTACCCAAACTATCGTTTGAGGCATGCGTGATAAATACCACACCTTATCCTTGATGAACTAAAACTGGTCCACCAAAAGTTCATTATGGTAAGTATAAGAATATGCCCTAAGTTGCTACCTAGACAAGCTAAAGTTGATGATTAGTGTCCATAATAGATTCAAATACCTCTAACCAATCCAGAAAACTCTCAAAACTGACAGTCAGGTGTTCGAAGCACAAATACTTACTCAACAATCAACTCAACAATGTCCCACAAACTAAGGATTAAACTATGCTAAGCCAAACCTGATCACACTAGTTTTTCTGAGTATATAATAAAAATTCAAACAAAAGTTAAAAATCATAGTTATAAGCCGAAGAAACCATCATAATGTGCTAATTATCTATCGCCGAAGTATTTGCCAAACACAATCAATCTAAACAGAAAAATACTAAATAAGTGGACAAGAGGTAGGGTTAGCCAGCCTATAGGTGAGACCCCAATAAAAATAAATATGTAATATATGGTTGCACCCAAGCTCAATATCTCCAATCTAAAATAATAACACCCAGGTTGAACTGCTTGATCTTAACTATCCAAACCAATCCTATTGACAGGTTAACATTCATACTTCAACTCTTTAATAATCTTTAAGTTGCTATTCAAATGATCCAGGATTCCAAACCGAATCTAATAAGTCTAATCCAAGGGAAAACAACAAACCCACCCTAACTATCAAAGACCAGGCATATCCCCACTGCATCCTGTCTTAGCCAAAATTAAAATATAGGTAATGAACAAAATCACTATGTAGGATAAACCACAGGCTAAAAGAACTATACATCAACTCCATGTCCACTGGAGGTCATAAATCATCAAATAGCTCTCAATAACTCGATAAGGCTGTAAAAAGTACTATTGATAAAATAAACTCTTACGACTCAAAGAAATGCATCCTTTGATAGAAATAGGTCAATCAAATATCCCATCTAAATCAATGAATACCCATAGGAACATTTCACCGATGAGAAGTACTCCACCAAGTTATATTAGTCCAAACAAATACAAAAATAAGGATTTTTAGAATTCCCCCATTTTATTCAAACATTAACTAAATTAAACCGTGAATCACATCATAAAAGAATAGAGTAAAATTATAACATCCTTGCTAATGTCAAGATCACTCAAAAAATAAATTAGACAACTGAAAATAATGAATTCCATAACTCCCAAAATATGATACCCGAAATGCTACACGGTGCTCATGACCCCTAAGAACCAAAAGGTAACCCATGACTGATATCTGTACCTGAACACTGGAAAATATACTGTATAATGAAGAAATAAAGGATGAAAGGCCATAAGGTTCAAAACTGTAACAAAACTGCTAAAAAATAACATTTGGATGGGGTATGAAATACCCAAAACAACTAAAATAAATTATCTGAACATGGTAGTCTGAAAATCCTCTAACTGTCCAAATAAGGACTTGATGGGACATATCCCCAACTAAATCTACCTACTAAAAGTTAAACTGAATTAATGAAATAAATCATAATATCGTCCTCGAATGATGAGGACTCACTGCTAAATCTGGCTGCTATTGATGCTCTGGAGCTCGTGCTTCTGAACCTATGGTATAAAAACACCATAGCGCAAATGATTTTGTATGATTGAATGTAATGGTATGCATGTGAAGTAGGCTAAATACAAAGGGTTCAATTGCATGAACTATACTAACTGGCTGTATATCATGAATGTGAAAATACATACTTGAATATATACTAACTGTAACTGAGTTCTTCACAATATAATTACTGAGCCTGAGTACTGATAATATGAGATACTAATAACTGTATAACTAAAATAACTGACACAGAGCAACTGTATCTGACAGTCTAGGTTCTGATAGAACTAGCTGAATTCCATACTGTTCTGAGTTGACTGTATCTAACAGTCCTGAATTCTATAGAACTATCTGAATTCTATAACTTAGACTGAATGACTGTATCTGATAGTTCTAATTCTGTAACTAAACTTATGGGAAGTTTTCATCTATCCAACATGCCCCAAATAACGTTATATAGTTGAGTTGGGGTCCAATCTGTAACCCCAATTAGAAGGGTGTCAATATCGCGCCACTGGTAAAGACAAGCTATGCGTGACCCTCATCTAATAGTGTACCTAAAAGAGAATGGTAGGACCCTTATCTGACAGTATTTATCCACCTCATTAACCCTCATCTGTCAGTGTTGATGTCTCAACCTATGCCGGCTACATGGTTTTGCAATGCAAGGATTGTTTCTAAGATTCACACCTTCATCTGACAGTGTGTGTTCCCATCCTTGGGTTCACTTGGTTCTAATTCCTACTCCCATTTGAATAGAAACTGAACATGATTAACTGAACTGAACTAACTGGATTCATGGAGTTTCATTAACTGACGAAATACTATTGAGATTACTAAATTGTTGAGGTTTCCTAAGTCACATGACTGACTGAGTTCTATGGATCATGTCTTGACTAAGGATATCTTGAAAACATGTCACTGGCTCTAGGCAAACAACTAAATTGTCGGGTACAAGTACCCCCAGGACTCATTAGAAAGAAACTGACAAAGTATGACTTTCTTAAATACAGGTCCAACATCAATAATACATAATCTATTGGCTAAGACATTTCATCACGCACTTGACATGCATAACTTGTACATGAATGGGGATTTAATATTATCATACTATTGTGGCACTCTTCCTTAACATAGGCATTTAATCAAAAATATGGAGAGCATGCTTTTGTTATACAATCATCAACACATCTTTTAGTCATGGATACATAAATTAACTTGTAGATTGAACGGTTTACCATGAATATAGTGTAAATCATCACATATTAGAATAAATTTTTGTCATTAATAGTCTATAACAAGGAACAAAACCAAACAACAACATGAACATCAATTTTCAATTTAATCAAATCATGAACATTCATAAATATACAAAACTTGGATTTTGAAAAGTGATTCTTGAGCTTCATGGGTGAAAGAGACCCATGAATCCACACATGACATAACTTAGAATGTTTCTTCGTAAAGATCCTTGGAGAGATTTTTTATCCTTGTCCTTGAATTTTTAAGATTAGGGTTCCTTGGCTTTGAGAGAGTATGAAGAAATAGGGGAAAAATATTGTGAATAATGATATCCTTAGGTCATGTAGGGTTAAATTTCATTTTTAAGGCTGAACTAAAATCATGGGAAAAGACCCATTTAACCCTGGATGTGTCTTTTAATTTTTGTGAAAATTTCCCGATCGGGATCCCTGGCGCGATTCGCCGCTATCGCGTCGTGTCACTGGAATTTGAAAATTGGGATTTAGGAGCCCTCCGCGATACGGTGAAATCGCGGAGTTTTACTGGAAATTGACAAATATCATTTTGGGTTAGAGCGTGATGCGCCACTGACTTAGATGACGGTGTTTTACGACTGAAACTTGAAATGGTCAAAACTTCTTACCCGGTTGTCGGATTTAGGAAAATTTGGTATCGATAGAAAGCTTATTGAATTCCCACATAACTAAAAGTGAAAATCTTGAAAATTCCACATGTATAAATATGGGTTCATCTTTAAAACATGTCTTTAACATTTTTGGGATGAATTCAAGCTAGGTAAAAGTATGAGGTATTACAATATCTCCCCCTCGGGAACATTCGTCCTAAAATAAGATTGACTTTTAGAGGGTAGAAAAGATAAACTAATATAAAAAATTCACATGAATGACTAAAACATGACTTCATGAATGACATGACTGAGAACTGAGTATATTATACTGAACATACATATCTGATGCATGTGTAACTGATTCATGGATGCATGACTGAGATTTCTGATAACTGAGTTTCTCACAAGGATAATCCATATCCAATGCATGAACACATGACTAATCTGATGCATTATCATTTGACTGAATATACAATGGTACTCAGTACCAAGTTTAAAATAAAATTCTGAAAATAAAGTTGATACCAAGTTTGTAACTAAAATCTGGACATGAAAACTGAAAAGCTTAAGGAGAACTGTTACCTTGAGCAAGGTCTGAGTTAGTGGGAAATACGTGAGGATACTTGGTATGCATGTATGCTTCTGCTTCCCAAGTAGCTCTCTCAACACATTGATTTTGCCAAAGAACTTTAACTAGAGGGACTTCTTTGTTCCTCAGTCTATGATTCTGATAGTCTAGGATTTCGATTGGAATCTCTTCATAAGAAAAGATGTTCTAAATATCTATGGTCTGAATAGGGACTACAACTGCTGGGTCACCTATACACTTATTGAGCAAAGAGACATGAAAAACTGGATGAACTGAGGCTAGATCTGAAGGCAATTCGATATCATAAGCTACTTTGCCAAAGTGACTGAGAATTTTGAAGGGACCCACATTTCAGGGACTAAGCTTTCCCTTCTTGTCGAACCTCTTCACTTCCTTCTTGGGAGAGATATTTAGATAAACATAGTCACCAACCTTGAATTCGAGATCTTTTCTACGCACATTTGCATAAGACTTCTGTTGGCTCTGAGCAGCCCAAAGTCTTTCTCTGATCAACTGAACTTTCTCTAAGGCATCAATACTAAGTCAGGCCCTATGACTAAGTCCTCACTAACTTTGAACCAGCCGACTAGAGATTTGCATCTCCTACCATAGAGAGCTTCAAATGGAGCCATCCGAATACTGGAATGATAGCTATTGTTGTATGGAAACTCAATCAAAGGAAAGTGGTCATCCCAACTACCCATCTGAATGGTTCTTTCTGCTTGACCATCTATCTAAGGATGAAAGGCTATACTGAGAGGAACTTAGGTACCAAGACCCTTTTGGAATGCTTTCCCGAAATGAGAGCTGAACTGGGTACCTATGTCTGAGATAATAGATAGCGGAACACCATACAACCTGACTAACTCCCTGATGTAGAGTTTTGCTTAATCCTCAGCTGAAAAAAAGGTATAGAATGGAAGGAAATGAGCTGATTTGGTCATTCTATCTACAATGACCCAAACTGAATCATGCTGATGATGAGTACAAGGAAAACCCATCACAAAGTCCATGTTCACTTCTTCCCACTTCCAAGTAGGAATACTGAACTCCTGTATGGACCCACTAGGCTTTTGATGTGCTATATTAACCTGCTGACATATAGATAACTTAGCCACAAGCTCTGTCATGTCTCTTTTCATCCGACTCCACTAATAGATCTCTCGCAAGTCGTGGTACATCTTTGTGTCCCCTGGATGAATTAAGTAGCGTGTACCATGTGTTTTAGTAAGAATTTTCCGCCTTAAGTCATCTACACCTGGAACACACAGACGACCTTGACAACGCAAAAAACCCTCTCCCCCTTGGGAGAAAACCTCTACTTTCTGATCCTTGACTGTCTCCTTTAGCTTGAAAAGGCTGGGATCCCTAACTTGCTTTGCTTTCACCTTGGAAACTAGAGATGATTCTGAACTACTCTGAACCCATATATCACCATTTTCTGTATCGAATAAGCGAATGCCTAGTCTGGAAAATTGATGGACTTCCTAAGCTAACTTTCTCTTACTATCCTCAACATGAGCAACACTACCCATGGACAGTCTACTAAGAGTGTCGGCCAATACATTGGCCTTGCCCAGATGATAAAGGATACTTATGTCATAATCTTTCAAGAGCTCTAACCACCTTCTCTGACGAAGATTGAGATCTTTCTGAGAAAATAATTATTGATAAATCTTTTGATCTGTGAACACATCTACATGAACTCCATATATATAATGCCTCCAAATCATCAAGGCAAAGACTATAGTTGCTAACACAAGATCATAGGTAGGATAATTCTTCTCATGGGGTTTAAGCCATCTGGAGGCGTAAGCTATGATCTTACCATGTTTCATGAGGACACAACCCAAACCTACTCTGGACCCATCACAATACACTATAAAACCATTTGGACCCTCTGGAAGAGCCAAAACTAGGGCTGAGGTGAGTCGAGTCTTCAACTCCTGAAAACTCTTCTCGCAAGGATCTGACCATTGAAACTTGACTTTTTTTGAGTCAATATAAACATAGAGGATGCAATATAAGAAAATACCTTAACAAACCATCTGTAATAGCAAGCCAAACCCAAGAAACTCTTGATATTTGATGGAGAGATGGGGTGAGGCCAGTTTCTTAGAGCTTTGGTCTTTTGAGGATCAACCCTAATGCTATCACCAGAAATGATATGACCAAAGAATGCTACCGACCTTAGCAAAAATTTGTATTTACTAAATTTGATGAACAACTAATAGGATCTGAAAGTCTGAAGTACGATTCTGAGATGGTCTGCGTGATCACGCTAACTGCGTGAATAGACCAGAATATCATCTATGAAGACTATAACAAACATGTCCAAGTATTTCTTGAACACATAATTCATCAAGTCCATGAAAACTGAAGGGGCATTGGTAAGACCAAAGGACATGACAAGAAACTCGAAGTGACCATACTGGGTACGAAAAGCTGTCTTCAGAATGTCACATTCTTTGATCTAAGCTGATGGTATTCTGATTTGAGGTATATTTTAGAGAAATAACTGGAACCCTAAATTTTGTAAAACATGTCATCAACTCTGGGAAGAGAATACTTGTTCTTGACTGTGACTTTATTGAACTAATGGTAATCTATGCACATTCTGAGAGAACCATCTTTCTTGCGCATGAATAAGACTGGAGCACCCCATGGAGATACACTAGGTTTGATGAATCCTTTATCTAAGAGATCCTTCAACTTTTCTTCCAGTTCATTGAGTTCTGTAGGTACCATTCTGTATGGCGGAATAGATATAGGCTGAGTATCTAGAAGAATATCAATGCCTAAGTTTATTTCCCTTTTGGGATGAATTCCTGGAAGATCTTCGAGAAAGGAAACTCAATATTCACGTACTAATGGGACTAATTCAAGACTGGGATTTTTGAAACTAAATTCTTTAACATGAACAATATTATAAATCCAACCCTTAAATATCATTTTCCTAGCCTGAAGGTAGGAAAAAAGCCGACCTCTGAAAAACTGAAGTACTACCTCTCCACTCTAGGATAGGTTCATTTAGAAACTGAAATTGGACAACTCTATTTCTGTAATCGACGGTGGCATAGTAGAAATAAAGCCAATCCATGTCAGGAATGACATCAAAATCAGTCATCTCTAATTCGACTAAATATGCTAAGGTGACTTTCTGAAATATCATAACTGGGAAGTTACTGTATACCTACCAGGATATGATGGTTTTACCCACTGGGGTGGATACTGAAAAGGGCTCAGCTAGAATTTTAGGACTGTCTCCAAAATCGCCTACTATGTAAGGAGTTACAAAAGACAAAAAATCTCTTGGATCTAGCAAAGCGTAAACATTCACATGAAAGATCTATAACATACCAGTAACTACATCACGAGAATTTTCCTGATCTTGATGGGACTAGAGAGCATAAAGTCGATTTAGGCGCTGCCCACTAGTAGCACTGAAGATGGCACCCAGCTAGTTTGGGCGATCGAACTGAGTTGAGGAACAATTATGTTGTCCCTGATAGCCTGACAGGGGAAACTCTTTGACTCTGTGTCCTGGCTTGCCATATCTGAAACAGACATCGCTACCAGCTCTACAAGCACCCTTGTTGTTCTTACCACAAGTCCTACAAAGGGGATTAGTTCGGGCATTGTTGACACTGCCTGAGACTTAGAGCCTGGCTCCATATCTCTATTACCATCACTGAACTTAAGATATGGAGAACTAGATGAAGAAGGAGCTAAACTGATGACTTAGGATAGAATTGAGAATGATTCCCTCTTTCTGATTTGGGCTGAGCAAAGTTGAAACTATATGTCCTTGCTCTCTTATTCTGCTTCTCCCTCATCTTAACTTTCTGCTCTTCTATCATTTGAGCTTGAGTCATAAGTCTGGCTAAAGTTATGTCATTATTCAACATCGTAGACCTACACTCGTTGACCACACTATCAATCACACAAGAAACAAACTTACTCATCTTTTCCCTGCTGTCAGTAACCACATAAGGGCATATTTAGCTAATTAAGTAAACTTAATAGAATACTCTTTCACCTCTATGTTTCCCTGGTTGAGGTTGATAAATTCTAACACTTTAACCTCTCTTAGATATTGGGGAAAGAATCTATCTAAGAATCCATTGACAAACTCCTCTAACTAAATTGGCCCTGCATCATCTGGCCTTTCTAACTTCCACTGTTTAAACTAAGTGTGAGCAATATCCTGAACCTGATATGCAGCTAGCTCAGTAGTCTCAATAGATGACATCACCATGATGTCCGTAACCTTCTAAACCTGATCGATAAATTCCTGAGGGTCCTGATCTGACTTAGACCCAAAAAAAGGATGGATGATTCATTTGGGTAAAGTCTCGAATCTTGGCTACAGCTGAATTGGCCACTGGATTGGCCGAAATGATAACTGGTCATTCATTCTGTGGAGTAACTTACAGAGGAAAGTATTGAATGCACCTCTAAACTTTACATGAGAAACATGTTCACCCAAAGATCTTTGGGCTGAGGGGCTGGCTGATTCCTATTTTTTCTTTTGGGAGGCATGTTCTGTATAAGAAAGGGGGAAACGAATTAATCTGAGAGTTAAGCTTGAGCTCATGCTCACTTGTACAACATGAATACTGAAATAAGTGAAACAGTTCCTGAAATATATCATAGCCTCCTATACATAAATGTGGTACGCAACACACCTATGTACAAGACTCTACTAGATGTGGGTTTCAGACTCCCTAGGACACTATTTAACCTTAGGCTCTGATATAAAGTTTGTAACGCCCTAAATCAGATACCCGGAATGCTACACGATACTCCTGACCCCGAAGTACCACAAGCTATCCCTTGACTGATATTTTTACCTGAACAATACAAAATATACTATATAATGCGGAAATAATGACTGAAAGGCCATAGGGTTCAAAATTGTAACATAACTGATAAAACATAACATCTAAATGGGGTATGAAATACCCAAAACAACTGAAATAATTTGTCTGAACATGGTAGTATGAAAAGCCTCTAACTATCTGAATAAGGAGTTGATGGGACATATCTCCAACTAACTCCATCTACTGCAAGCTAAACTGAATTAATGAAATAACTCATAATATTGTCCTCAACTGATGAGGACTCACTATTAAATCTAAATGCTACTGATACTCTGGAGCTTGTGCTTCTGAACCTATGGTATAAAAACACTATAGCATAAATACGTCATTACAATTAAATGTACTGGTATGCATGTGAGGTAGGCTGAATGCAAAGGGTTCACATGCATGAACTATACTAACTGACTGGATAACATGAATGTGAGAATGTATACATGAATACATAATAACTGTAACTGAGTTCATGACAACATGATTACTGAGCCTAAGTACTGATAACATGAGATACTGATAACTGTATAACTAAAATAACTGATACTAAGTGACTGTATCTGACAATCTAGCTTCTGATGGAACTAGCTGAGTTTCATACTATTCTAAATTAACTGTATCTGACAGTCTTAAATTCTGAAGAACTATCTATGTTCTATTATTGAGACTGAATGACTGCATTTGACGGTCCTGATTCTATAACTGAAACTGTGGGAAGTATTCATCTAACCGACATGCCCCAAATAATGCTATATAGCATAGTTAGGGTCCAATATGTAACCCCAATTGGAAGGGTGTCAATACCGCGCTACTGGTAAAGACAAGTTATGGGTGACCCTCATATGAAAGTGTCCCCAAAAGAGAACGTTGGGACCCTCATCTGACAGTGTTTATCCACCTCACCAACCCTTATTTGTCAGTGTTAATGTCTTAACCAATGTTGGCTACATAGTTCTTGAATGCAAGATTGTTTCTAAGATTCACACCCTCATCTGATAGTATGTGTTGCCATTCTTGGGTTAACTCGGTGCTAATTCCTACTCCCATCTGAATAGACACTAAACATGATTAACTGAACTAGACTAATTGGATTCATGAAGTTCCGTTAACTGACGGAATACTGTTGAGATTACTTAATTACTGAGCTTTCCAGAGTCACATGACTGACTGAGTTCTATGGATCAAGGCTTGACTGATGATATCGTGAAAAAATGTCACTGGATCTAGGCACACAGCTAAATTGTTGGGTACAAGTACCCCCAGGACTCGATAGAAAGAAACTGACAAAGCATGACTTTCATGAATACAGGACCAACTTCAACAATACATAATCCATTGGCTAAGACATTTCATCAAACACTTGACATGCATAACTTGTACATGAATGGGGATTTCATATTATCATACTAGTATGACACTTTTCCTTCACATAGGCATTTAATCAAACATATGGGGAGCATGATTTTTTTATCCAATCATCAACACATCTAATAGTCATTGATACATAAATCAACTTGTAAATTGAAGGATTTACCATGAATATAGTGTAAATCATCACATATTAGAATCAATTCTTGTAATTAGTAGTCTATAACATGGAATGAAACCAAACAACAACCTGAACATTAATTTTCAATTTAATTAAATTATGAACATTCATAAATATACAAAACTTGGATTTTGAAAAGAGATTCTTGAGCTTCATGGGTGAAAGAGACCCATGAATCAACATATGACATACCTTAGAATGTAACTCCGTAAAGATCCTTGGACAGATTCTTGATCCTTTCCCTTGAATTTTAAAGATTAGGGTTCCTTGGCTTTGAGAGAGTATGAGGAAATTAGGGAAAAATAGAGTGAGTAATGATATCCTTAGGTCATGTAGGGTTGAATTTCGTCTTTAAGGATGAACTAAAATCATGGGAAAAGACTCATTTAACCCTGGACATGTCTTTTAATTTTTGTGAAAATTTCGTGACCTGGACCCCGGACGCGACGTGGCGCTATCGCGCCGTGTCACTGGAATTTGAAAATTGGAATTTGGGAGACCTCCGTGATGCGGTGAAATCACAGAGTGTTACTGGAAATTAACAAATGTCATTTTTTCTTATGGCGTGATGCACCACTGATTGAGATGATGGTGTTTTACGACTGAAACTTGAAATAGTCATAACTTCTTACCCGGTTGTCGAATTTAGGAGAATGTGGTATCGATAGAAAGATTATTGAATTTCCCTCACAACTAAAAGTGAAAATCCTGAAAATTCCACATTTATGAAAGTGGATTCATCTTTATAACGTCTTTAACATTAATGGGATGAATTCAAGCTAGGTAGAATTACGGGGTATTACAAATTCCCACTTTGCCAACTAAAGATGCTACGACAGAAAAAGGTCACCTATCTCTACCTCCCATAACTACAAAAGAACCAGTGCCATATCATGGAAAAAATAGACTATCCAACTCCATACCAATACACAAATCAAACTATCATGATGAGAAGAACCCAACAAACATAACAGGCAATCCCAAGACCTCTCGACTTAACATCAAGACCACTACTAGGTTATGAACTAACCAAATAAAAATGAACGGATCCCAAATAGTTCAACCTTAATAATGGGATATAGAAAAGGATAGCCGATATAAAAATCTCACCAACAAAGAAGGTAAATCCCTGAATCTCAAACTCATAAATAGGCAATGTAACTAATTCTCAAAATCTAGTACCATATCATAAACATAGAAGGCTAACTTACCTCCATCATTATAATCCACTCAACAATTGATCTAACCTCACTAATAGAAAAGTAAAATGACCAACCTCACCTCACTACAAAAGAGAAATCTTCCAACAGAGCTAGCTACCCAAGATAATGAACAGAAATTAAAAAAAAAGAAATCTAACTAGATAATGCTAGTCGATTTGTCAACAACTAAGAATAAGTAAACGTCAAAACAATGACAATAATAACAATAGTAATAGAAGATCCAGTATAAGGAGTATGTAGTACACAAATTAAATAAATAATATATGCCGCTATAGGGCCATAAGAAGGCTAATATGCCATAGTAAATATGACATGAAACCTAATGCTAAACCCATAGGGAAATATAGATATACCTACTATATCAACTTCTAAAATAAAAAAACTAGGAGAAGGGTAGTTACATCATCTTGAACACTAAACAAAGGAACATAATAATAAATATAAACATACAATTACACATAATCATTGATGGATACAAAACACCCAATACACTCAAAAGAATACATATGGTAGGAAATAAAAGGGACACATATTACGGTGGTATCTAAAGTAACATAAATGACATGACCGAGGAAGTACGAATCTTAGTGGGTGCAAACTCAGACCGAGTGTCCAACTCACTAACTAAGGTACTAATAGAAATGCCTCAAACTAAGGTCCCACAATACAATAATACTAATTTGGATGATCTTAATGAATAATAATCACACTTTAGGGACATTCTATCGACCAGTGACAGATCTATCAATAGTTGTAGCAATCACTTGAGCCCCTAATCTAGTATAAAATATGAGTTGACCCCAACTCGCTAACCAATCAAACCTCGTGACAATCACTATGTAAATGACCACCCTTTTTGCAATATAACATTCCTCAGGAATTCTAGGCTTGACCAAATCATGTCTAGGCACTTTCTATACCTATAAACAATCTCTCCATGACAACGACAAACACTTTAAATTCCCTGAGGCACAACACCCACTTATCTAGAACAACCTTCACAACCTAAAGATTCATGATAATACCCTTTAATATCCGATGAGAAATCTACCAACTATGACCACCAAGATTGTTCTGAGAGCCACCTATATCCTGAGACACTACCTATGTGGAATTTATATGATGGGAGTAAAGCTTATCCCTACGGGGATGATCCCTAGTGCAGGATGGAATATCAAAAGCATAGTACTAATAATATTTCATCTTCTTACTACCACTATAAGTAAGAATACATACTCTCTATGTGGCCCTCGCATGATCAACAACCTTAAGGAAGAATGACCCAACTGCTATAAAATACTCAGATGCCAAATGTATTTGCAAAGGTAATCCTCTAATAAAACCATCCAAAATCTCATCCTCTCGAAGATATACAATTTTAGTATGTTAGACCCATTCAAAAAGTCAAATCTCTAACTCTAAAATCAATAAGGTACCCTACCAAACACCAAAAAACCAAACTATTTTCTAAGAATTGCTTGATGAACTGGATATTATCTTGGGCTTTGAGAAATAAGTAAAAAGTTTTTTAGAATCTCTAATGTTGATTCATGAAAGGTTGAAGTAGTCACAAACTCTAGTAGATCCTAGGTTTGCCCAATATCCTCTGGTGATGCTGTAGAACATTGATATAAATCTGTGACTCTCTAATCTAATGCTACACTGAAACTCTAGAAATGTGTATGATAGTCTTATCCGCATCTACTAATAACCTCATATCATCCATCTGTAAAAGAATAGAGATAATGAATAAACTAGAGGTTTCTAGAAATATTGACACATGACAAGATTAATGAATTTCCAAAAAATGCCCTATTGCCTCTCAAAAATAGGATGTGAATGTCTCAGCACCGATCCACATGACTTTACTAGACACTAAGCTCTTATACTAACACATAGATAAACCTGGCGCTAATAATAATATTTCACAACCTAATTTCTCAATTCATGATGGGACCTACTATAACCCATATATAGGTAAGAACACTCATAGTCCGAAAATACTAGTAACAGATTATCAAGAAAAATGAATGAAAACAAAGAAATAAATACAATAAGGGGGATTATATACATAAATGAACCCCAAGACCTTGTGAAACAAGTACAAGATCTTATAATTAAATCATGGTATGAAGTTAAATACTAAATAAATATACATGTATAAACCATATTTGAATACAATAAATAGATCAATTTAACACATAAGCGAGAGAGTAGTAATGTTCAAAACATCAATAGCTCAACTCAAACATACAATCCATAACTTCTCTACATATTTCTAACAACAACAACATGAACTCCTACTATGATTTTTAGACTACAAAATGTGTAGTATGAGTGCCACACACTTCGTACTCAAAAGGGATCTTTCGATCGAGCTCAAGAAATAATGCAAGTACAATAACATAGAAAGCAAGAAAATAAACTACCAGTAACTACACAGTAAACTAACAAATATTTAGAGAGGCAGTAAGGATAAACTACACCATTTTAGCAATATTTAGGAACTAAAGAACTATAACGTATATCACTAGCAAATATAAAAATAAAGAATGGATGTGGGATATATAGTAATATACAAGGCTAGGAAATACATTGAAAAATAAATAATCAAGGGAAAAAAGGAAGATATGGTGATAACATAGCTAGATATATGTATATATAGATATACATGACTAATTCAAATATAACAACCTAAAGTAGCCAAACAAACCTTTCTAGGGAATGCTAACCATATAGGAAAGCAAATACTAGCATGATTAGAGACCCTAATCATAAAGACTTATCATGAGATAATTATACAAAATATAATTTATCATAACAAGGGAGATGGATCAGATTTATATCTTTAACCTTAGTAGCAATCCATAATTAGATTGATGCCTAATCTGTCCACTACAAACTAACCATTATAACAATAATGAAGTAACTGGCTAGTCCAGACAAACAATGCCTTACCAAGGCCCTATAAATATGAATGGTTCAATCAACACTAATCAAACAAAGATTATAACCTATACATATGCAATGCCAATAACACTAAAAGATATAAGCACCAAACAACATTCTGGTGATAAGCAATGCATTTGAATTAATGCATGCATATTAATATCAATAGTACAATAATTGATCTAAGTGTCATAATTTACCAAGTGTATAAACCTCTTCAAACCTAATAGTTTGTAAAGGAAAAACCTATGACAACCTCTTTTCTCCATCACAATGGCTCACGAGAAAAGTCCCCAAGTGGATTTAATCATATCCATATATATTTACCTAGTCCTAATCAAAGATTTCCACTCATCATCATCATCATACTACTCCATCACAAACTAGAGAGATATGTATGTGTAATATGTGCACAAACACAAACCTTGACCAAAGGATATAAGTCTATAAATACATTCTCATGATCAACATCTCAGCTAAATTAGTATTATAAAGTAGAAAGGGTCAGAATCTCTCTAACCTAAATTAAAGAGAAGTAGAAAAAATATGGGTAAAACACAAATCACAACTAATCTTGGTATAATTTCAAAAACATCATCTTTAGTTCCAAAAGATTATAAATAGTTAATTAAGGAGGTATGATTACCAATATAAAGAATATATTCAAAAAGTGTAAAGATTGAAAAAAGTCCTTTTTTATAAAATAATAGTTAAATAATGGTTAGGATGGAATCGTACCACTAAGTGAGCATGGATTTACCATAATCTACATAAGCCATCACCAATACCCAAACAATATAATCATAAGCATCCAAGAATCTCTAGAAAAAACCACATCATTTATAAGTATAAAATACCCAACTAGAGTCTAACTGGTATTGTAACGAAGGAGTCTAGTCCAATAGCATATAAATAGAACTATAGTAAAACTATAATTTGGGATACAATGATCCAATTAACTAAGTCAAATAGTAATGCTTATACTGATGTTTCCATAGATTCAACTATGATCACATACTTATAATCTAATATTTTAGGATTCTATAGCCATAAAGAGTATTTTGTCTCAAAGGTTTGGTCACACTTCTACCTCAAATACCCAGTATAGGTTGTGCAATAATATTCTAATCATAAACATTTCTTATTATTCCCACCTAGAATATAATCTACACTAAATAACATCTAACAATGGAAAATATACCAAGCCTCCCTCGATGCTGTGCTACAAGTCGTTAACCTTACATAAATTTCTCATCTTTACTCCACGATCATTAAAATGGAATCTCACTATCTAAATATTCGTGTACACATTTATTAGAGTAAAAAGATACGCATATTGCTACATAAAACTCCGAGCCTAAAATTGGGTTAGTAGTAGGATCATGGACGTGAAAATAGAATACCTAATTAAGTACATCAATATGTCCCTCAAAGGAAAAGGAATGCATTTTCCAAATTTGAGCACCAACTGAGCTCCAATCGAGGAACAAATAAGCATATAAATTTAGGAAATTCAAAAAATAATTTCTAAGAATTTACATAGGAAAGAGATGAATTTGATGGGAAAAAATTAAATATGATCAAGATGTGTTGTATTATCTTACCTTAGCCTCAATGGGTGATTTTCCACTATTGTCAGTGCTTTAAGCTCCAATAATGGTGGGAAAAGGGTTTTAAACTATATTTTTGTTTGAAATAATGAAAATATATATTGGTAATCTTTGAATTGAGAAATGTGATTCTATAATTACATAAAAATTAATAATATAAGAACTAATGAAGAATAGTTACAATCGGAGCTCCCTAGCTCTCAAAATTTCAAAAATACAAAATGGGTTTGGTTTGGGCCTTATACTCAGTGATGGATGCTAGATCTGACTTTTACCTATTAAGAAGTCTGTTCATAGGGTAGAAATACCACTAAAGTATTCAAATAGTTTTTTAGTGGTCGGTCAAATAGTCTACACTTGCAAAAGTAGCCACACCAACAACAATAACTTTTAAACTTATTTTTAACGCTAGGATCTCATGCAAAAACCAATGAACATGAAGAAATTGTGCAAATTGTAATAAAACACATTCTTGATCAAATGGAGTCATCTAATTTTGGAAAAAATGTAATTTATAATAAATTAACTCCTACGATCCCTTTTCGGCAAGTTTAACTAATTTTATTGTAAAACATAAAATGTAATAAAGGATCGAGACCCAAAATAACTTTGCAACAAACCCAAAATTTATATTTCAAAAACAAAAGCACCATATAAATTTCTATTTGATGTTATATCGATTAAATTTTTGTGCCACACCAAAAGAGTCATTTGTACCAAACTCCACCTAATAGCCTATAATGAATTCTAATGCTATATGATGCAAACAAGGAGTACCCCTATTAAAATACCCTGGGTTTTGGCCCATGGAAGTTTCTTGAGCTTCGAGCTTATTATCTTTGTATAGACTCATCGTATGAGTTGTATGATGTAGATATGGGGCAGATGACCCACCTCGTAAGGTTTTTAGTGATTGGTTGTTGTGTTTCTATTGTGGTTACGACTTGGTTGTACAGGTCATTAGATATGGTGATGGGTCATTAGGGTGATCCTTCACTTAATTAGAAACTTAGTAACTTTACTTTTATCTATGTATGAGTGGATTACTAGGAGCCGTGAGAAAAGCTTACTAGTCATTGTGATATGTTGCATGTTGTCTATTGTCAATTCCATTAGATTCTACCATGGGTATGACTAGACCATAAGAGTCATATAGTCTGGTCATGAGTTGGGGTCATGAAGTCATATGGTTAATATTACGTGGGTGTGCAATTCACTTTCTTGGTGATAACATAATGGTATGAGTTGTATATTATGGTCACGAGTCAAGGGATTGACTTATAACCACCTAAGGGAATTTTATAGTTTTAAGTTGGGGGTATTCTAGACATTTCCCCCTTGTAACTCCTTTTGATACCACAACATAAAACTTTTTTGGGGACTTTATTAATCTATTATTCTCAATCAAATACTCTCAAAAAGATTCTCAAACTCTTGGTTTAAGTAAATCCTAGGGTTTCTTCAAGACAATCTATTAGGGGCATTCAAGAGTGATTCTCTCCGTCTTTCTTAGTGTATAAGTCATGTTACTCATCCCATATTTTTATTTTACATAGTGTGTGTATTTTAATGAATAATTTCCATAATATTTTTATGGTTTGAAATAATGGTTGGGGGTTTATTAATGTTAATGGTTGAATAATGTTTCTCAAGTTTTTAGAGATGTTTCTTTCATGCTTTTAATATGATTTTACATTATGGAATGCATGGTTATTGTAAATGGATTTAGGGGTACTTTGGGTTCCCCAAATTACTTTGTTATGGTTTTCAAACATATGTGCCTTCAGCCTGTTTGTTAAAAAGCCAATGACAATGATTTTGTCAAATAGTTTTACTACTCTTGATATCTTTTGAATTGCATAAAAGGTAATGGAACTTTAAATGGATTAGTTTATTTTAAATGGTTTGGAAAGAACTTGGTGGCCATAGTATTGTTTTAATTGGAAACTTTGGAGTAAAATTGGGTTAATAACTTTGGTGCATAAATGAATAGACTTGCAAGCTCTAATGTTTGTATGAAAATACCAATGGTTAATGACTAATAAAAGGCCCCTTCGTAAATGGTTTGAATGTGTAAATGGTTTTAATATTGTCTAAAGGAAGGGGGTAGCAATTTCATGGAAGGTGGAGGTCCCGGGGGGACCAATACCTGAAACTGATCTTTGCTTATGTGAGGTTTGGTCATGGTGACCATGTGCATGATGTCATACTTTATATTTTGGGATATGTACGAGTAAACTCAGGTTCTTTTGTCTGGTCTTGCAGCTAACACACACTGGGGCTGCCGTTTTAGCAAGGGGAGCAGAACCCATATAGGGCATTGGTGGTTTTAGGATGGCAAAGCTACATAGCCAACATAAAGGTTTTAAATGCATGGTAAACTCGAAATCCCTATCCCAGTATAATATATATGTATCTATGTGACTGCATATGGTTACTTACTTTGGTTTTTAATTAATGGTATTATTTAATCTTCTCATTGATTACATGCTACTGTTCACTCCACTAAATGGTCTTCAGGAGATGTATCCCTATACGATGCAGTAATCAGCAATACTACAATTCATCCTGCTCAGTGACTTGGATAAGGGGTCAAGTTTGAGTCAGACTGAAGTGGTAATTTTCCATACTCTGAAAGGCTCTATATCATTCTATGAACTTCTATTATTTTTGTTATTTCTTTCATTTTGTTTTAGATATGGTCGAAGGAATGTCCTATCTAGATGTTATTGATTCTTGATAGAGGCTTTGTCAGACTAGTATGGGCATGGGCGGTGTTGGTATTAGTGTCAGCCTTGGCATTTATTTTGGCATTAAGGTTGACACTAGTTGGATAATTTATTGTGGTTGTTGGATTATGAGTATACTTTATTTAATTTCTTTAAAATATTATTATTTTATCTTATTATATGTTGGAAATTCTTTCGACATAGGGTGCAGGGAGGTTATTGTTAGGTATTAAGGGTGGCCTCACATCCTGGTTGGACTTGTGATTCCCGACACAATTAGGCCCTAGTGCGAGTCGTGTCAAATTGGTATCAAGGCCCTAGGTTAATGCATAATTTGGTGTCCAGCAAATTCGTGTTGAGTAGAGTTACTTTTTAGGGTGTGTAGCATGCCACACTCGTAAGGGAGAAGCTATAAGGCATTTAGGAATATTTCTCTTTCTTATGTTTTGTTTTCAAGTTGTAGAGTCTATGGTCCCAAATTCATCCTTAATTCTTGATTGTTTGTTTTTCAGATTATTCCTCCTTAATGATCTAGAGCTTAAGGAAACATCTTTGTTATACCTGAGGACAATGTTAATGGAACCACTTCTACTTATGGGGTTCAGACATGGTTGAGGAGTTCACTCCCTGATTTACCTCCTGGAGTTCCACTGGTTTCCTTCAGTCCACTTTAAGCATCTCAGTGTGATATGATGAATACTGAGTTTCATTAGTTTAAAAATATGTTGGCTTAGTTGGTAGCTTCTCAGGTTGAGCGTGATTGTAATACCCCAATCATTCCTTAAGCCTAAATCAATCTTTTTGAATGATATGTATGACTTCCAAAGTGATTGATGTTTAAACCATGTTGTATTTCTCTATATCATTGAATAAGCTTTCCATCGATACCAATTTCATCAAAATCCAACATCGGATGAGTGAGTTATGGAAGTTTTACTGAATGCTATCAGAACACCAAGGTTTGACGGTCGACCTGGTGGACCGTCAAGTATCCCGTTAAGACAAGGCAGTAGCTTCCTTTTTTGGATGTCGTGTGACGGTCAAAGTGGTGGACCGTCACAAAGTTGACGGACCATCAAGGTGTCCGTCAGACTAAGACAGAATGTCTCATTTCTGGCCCTCAAGTGACGAACGACTTGGTGGACCGTCACTTTTCTGACGGATCGTCAGGTCAACCATCACATCGTGGCAGAACGTTCCAGTTTTTGTACTTGAGTGACGGACGACCTGGTGGACCATCAGCTTATCTGACGGACCGTCAGATCGACCGTCACAGGCCCCGATCAACAAATTTCAGCATTTTTCAAAAGGGCATCTTGGTCATTTCCGCTCCTTGTGGCCTTATATATATATCTATGTAGAGAAGAAAAGATCATTTTTCTCTCCATTTCTCTCTAAATTTCTTTCAAGAATTCTCTAGAAACCTAGGGCTTTGTCCAAACCCAAAAATCAAATCATCTCCAAGAAATTCAAGAAATCTCCCATAAATTTCTTCAAGTTGTTCAAGAACTAAGCTCCTCAAGTCAAAGGAAGCAAGGTCTTGGTCAAAAAGTGTGAGAAATAAGTTTCAAGTAAGTTTCTATATCTTCAAAATCAAAATCCAAGGTATGTGGGGTTTCAACCAGAACACTCCTTTCGTTCTTGTGCCTAAAGATTTACTTTCTATTATTGATTTACATGATTTTGCAAGTGGGTTTACACCCAAATTTCTTTATGTATGATTTATGAGATTTGTGTTGAATAATCTTGATATTTATGGTTATTTCACCAACATGCTTCTTGAATTGAGTATTTATTCCATGAGATGTATATTGTCATTATATATTGATGATTTCTAAGTGATTTATGATAAGTGTCAAGATTTGTGTTTTCTATGAGAAATTTGACTATTGAATATATATATATATCGATATTTGAATAGAAAGTTAAGAATGAGTTTGATGATGTTTGCTTGAAGCTTTGGCATTTGAAATGATTTGATAAGCAAATGTACTTGATATTAAGAAACATTGTTTGAATTGGAGTCGAGTTAGGAATCCACAGTCGTATATTATTTACCGATGAGATATACTATTGTTTTGGTCATCATGATAGACCCATTTGTTGATATTGATTGAGGTGGATTTAGTAACGTGTTCTGAGCTGAGTCTAGGAGGAGTATTTTGCACCGAGCGAGAAATGTGGTATTTCCCTAAAATTACGTGCCATCGTAGGATTGATGTTGATATTTGTGGGACAAAGGCCGAGTATGAGATTATGATGATGAGATTGAGGTTGTACTCCATGTCAAGTGTACGATACCCCTGCCAATGTGGGGTTCTTTCCTTATGAGGGAAAAACGTTGGACTCTATGCAGCTCACATTGAGTAGTTATGTCGGTTATAAGAAACTCCCACGTCCATAATGATGTAAGTCCCTTGAGTTACCAAGTCACTCTAAGTCATGATTTAAAGAGTTTGAGTTGAGTTAAATGATTTATGAGATTTAGGAAACACGTGTCATTACTGATGATTTATGGAAATAATGTTTCAGATAATTCAAGCGAAGATAGTTATTATTGTCAGCATGCATGATTTCTCATACATTTATGATATTATTTAAAATGTTTTATCCACCCCCATATACTCAATACATTCTCAAGTACTGACCCCCATACTCTTTTGTATTCTATATTTCCTCGTGATATAGGTTCAGGTGCTTAGTCTCAGCAGCGATAGTGATCTTTAAGTACCTTTCTCTACCCTTCTGCAGTTGGTGAGTCCTCATGGTTAGAGGGTCTGTGTCTCCAATTTTGTCTTGTTAATAGATGGTTGTTTACTTTCAGTTCAGTATGAGTTAGTTAGGGATCTATCCCAATGGCTCCTCAGTCCTATGTAGTAGAGGCTTTGTCAGACTAGTGTACTAGAGTGTACAAAGATTTTAGTATTTTGTTTGTACAGGGCAGTATTATTTCATGTTTCAATATGTTCTTGGAGTGATTATTATTACTTATTACCTCTCTATTATTGTCATGGTGAATTATAGGGGTAAAGACAGGCTCAGAGGGTTATCTTAAGGCTGTGTATGGCCTTAAGCACCGTGTGACATCTCGGGATAGGTTCTTGGGGAGTTACAAGCTTGGTATCAGAGCGTAAGGTTTGAAGAGTCCTAGGGAGTCTGACAAGCCACATTATGTAGAGTCTTGATCATCGGTGTGTAGAGGGACACATCTATGAGCAAGAGGCTACGGGATATTTTAGGAAAAGTTTTATCTTTCTTTCAAGAGTCTATTGTGCCTATGATTGTTTCTCTCTGCTATTAATCTGTGCTCTCTTATGACAGAAAATGCCTCCTCGTAGAGATCGCCAAAACAACGAACGACCTCAACCCGTTGATTCTTTTGGTAAGATAGTATCCCACGCTGAATTCCACGCAGCTTTCCAAGCGCTAGCCCAGGCGGTCACCGCCAATGCCCAAGCCAACACGCAGGCTACTGTTCCACCTCCGCAAGGGAATAATTCTGCTGCAGCCCAGGTTCGTGACTTTATATGAATGAATCCAACTGAGTTCTATGGGTTGAAAGTAGGTGAGGACCCACAAATGTATTTAGATGATGTGAGAAAGATAACTCAGATTATGCACGTGACTGAGGAAGAGAGTATTGAATTGGCTGCCTATCAACTGAAATATGTTGCTTATGATTGGGTGGAGATGTGAAGGAAAAGTAGAAGGGAGAATGATGCTCCTGTGACTTGGAAATTATTTCAAGTTTCCTTCTTAGATAGATTATTTCCCCCGGAGCTGAGAGAAGCAAAATTAGAAGAATTTATTAACTTGAGACAGGTACCCATGACAGGTAAGAAGTATTTCCATAAGTTTAACCAGTTATCTAAATATGCTCCCGGTATGATGGCCGATTCTAGAACTAGTATGAGTAAGTTCTTGGCCGGTGTATCTGGTTATGTTATGAAAGAATATAGGTCTGCTATGATTAATAGGGACATGGAACTTTCAAGACTAATGATCCATGCTCAGTAGATTGAAGTGGACAAAGTGAAGGAGAGAGAGAGAGTGAGAGGGAATAAGAGAGTCAGATCTGAGCAGCAGGGGTATAATCAGGCTATATTTTCTGGAGGGATCCGCCCTCAGTTCTAGAACCGTTCTCTTGTGCCATCGCCTTCATTAGCCAGTACTCCTGTATTTAGAATTAGGACAGAGCAGGGTAATAGGCCTACTATGTCCAGATCCCAGGATAGTGTGAGTAACAGACCTCTTCTTCCCCCATGTTCGAAGTATGGTAGAGACCATCTCGGTGAGTGCTTAATCGGTCAGAGGGGTTGCTTTGGTTGCGGTAAGTTGGGCCACAAATTCAGGGATTGCCCATATGCTAGACAGGGGAGTCGCAATGTTCATCCCCAGAATCAGATTATTAGTGCTCCAACCCGTGTAGTTTGTCCTACTCCTCTTCAGGGTGCCTCGTCTAGTACTGTAGGTGGTCAGCACCAGAATCGCTTTTATGCTATACCAGCCCGCCAGGAGCAGGGGGATTCACCAGATGTTGTTACTGGTACGCTCCGTGTATTTCATTTTGATGTGTATGTGTTGATGGACCCTGGTTCAAGTCTTTCTTATGTGACTCCGTTGGTGGCTGTGAATTTTGAAATTAGTGCTAAAAAGATTTCCAAGCCTTTTCTAGTCTCTACACCAGTGGGTGAATATATTGTTGCTAAGCAAATATATAAGAAGTGTCCTATCACTGTTCTTAACAGAGTCATGTTTGCAGATTTGATTGAGCTAGACATGGTTGATTTTGATATTATTCTAGGTATGGATTGACAACACTCTTGTTATGCGTTTATAGACTGTCATACTTGGGTAGTCAAGTTTTTGTTTCCCAATCAGCCAGTCTTTGAGTGGTCCAAAAATTTTGTATCTCCTAAAAGTCATTTCATATCCTATGTTAAAGCTAGGAAGTTGATTTCCAATGGTTGTATCTATCATTTGGTTCGAGTTAAAGATACTAAGTCTGAGACTCCAACTATTCAATCTCTTAGTGTTGTTAATGAGTTTTCCCAGAAGATCTCTTATGGGTACCTCCCGATAGAGAGATAGAATTCAGAATTGATCTTCTCCCTGATACACAGCCAATTTCTATTCCTCCGTATCGTATGGACCCCGCAGAACTTATGGAGTTGAAAGAGCAACTCAAAGATCTTCTTAATAAGGGTTTTATAAGGACCAATGTGTCTCCCTGGGGTGCACCCGTTTTATTCGTGCAAAAGAAATATGGTTCATTGCGCATGTGCATAGACTATCGTCAGCTTAACAAGGTCACAGTCAAGAACAAGTACCCTCTTCCTTTATTGATGACTTGTTTGATCAGCTGCAACGTGCTAGTTATTTCTCGAAAATAGATTTGAGATCCGGTTATCACCAACTTAAAGTCAGAGAGTGTGACATTTCAAAGACAGCTTTCTGCACTCGTTATGGTCATTTTGAATTCTTGGTCATGTCCTTCGGATTAACTAATGCCCCAGTAGCTTTTATGGACCTCATGAATCGGGTGTTCAGACCATACCTGGATATGTTCGTTATTGTGTTCATAGATGATATTCTTGTGTACTCCCGAAGTGAGAACGACCATGCTAATCATCTCCAAATTATTTTGCAGACCCTTAGAAATCAGCGGTTGTTTGCTAAATTTAACAAGTGTGAATTTTCGCTTTGATCAGTTGCTTTTCTAGGTCATGTTGTCTCTTTTGAAGGTATTCGAGTTCATCCTCAAAAGGTAGAAGCTATGAAAAGTTGGCCTAGACCTATTTCCCCATCTGATATTAGGAGTTTCCTGGGTCTAGCTGGCTACTACCGTCATTTCGTCGAAGGTTTCTCTTCCATTGCTGCTCCTTTGACCCAGTTAACCCAAAAGATGGTTAAATTCCAGTGGTCAGATTCTTTCGAGAAGAGTTTTCAGGAGTTGAAAACTCGACTCACTTCAGCCACTGTGATGACCCTGCCCAATAGTGAAGATGATTTTGTGGTGTATTGTGATGCTTTCTGAGTTGGTTTCGGATGTGTGTTGATACAGAAGGGTAAGGTTATATGTTATGACTCCCGACAGTTGAAACCTCATGAGAAGAATTATCCGACCCATGACCTCGAGTTAGCTGTAGTGGTTTTTCCTTTGAAAATTTGGAGACACTGCCTATACGATGTTCATGTTGATGTTTTTATGGATCACAAGAGTTTACAGTATGTGTTTACTCAGAGAGAGTTGAATCTTTGGCAGAGGCGATGGCTAGAATTGCTGAAGGACTACGATATGAGTGTGTTATATCACCCGGGCAAGGCCAATGTAGTGGCAGATGCTCTTAGCAGGTCGTCCATGGGTAGTGTAGCACATGTAGAGAAAGATAAGAAGGAGTTAGCCTGTGAAGTGCATTATTTGGATAGGTTAGGTGTTAGATTACTTGACTCAGCTGAGGGTAATGCTTGGGTCGAAAGTAGTTCCGAATCTTTCCTAGTTTCTGAAATAAAAGAGAAGCAGGATACAAATTCTTGTTTGGTCAAACTGAAAGAATCAGTTAAAGACCAAAAGGTGGAGGTTTTGTCCTAAGGGAGAGATGGTGTATTGAGATTTTAGAATAGGTTGTGTGTGCCTGATGTTGATGATCTGAGGGACAGGATTATGGCTGAGGTGCATGGCGCGCGGTAGTTTATTCATCCCAATGCTACCAAGATGTACCGTGATTTGTGGGAGATTTATTAGTGGAATAGTGTGAATAAGGATATAGAAAAGTTCGTAGAGAAGTGTGCAACTTGCCAACAGGTGAAGATAGAACACTAGAGACCCGGTGGAATAATGCAAGAATTTAGTATCCCTACTTGGAAGTGGGAGGAAGTGAATATGGATTTTGTGACTGGTTTACCTCCTTCTCGCCGTCATCATGATTCGATTTGGGTTGTTATAGACAGGTTGACTAAGTTTGCAAATTTCCTGCCAGTGCATACATCTTTCACCGCGGAGGACTATGCTAAGCTATATATCCGGGAAAGAGTTAGGTTGCATGGAGTTCCGTTATTTATCATCTCCGATAGAGGTACTCAATTTACTTCTCATTTTGGAGAGCCTTCCAGAAGGGTCTTCGCACCCAAGTTCATCTTAGCTTCACTTTTCATCCGCAGACAGATGGTCAGGCTGAGAGGACTATCCAGACGTTGGAGGATATGCTGAGGGCTTGTGTTCTTGATTTCAAAGGAAGTTGGGATGAACACTTGCCGTTGATTGAATTTTCTTAGAATAATAGTTTTTATTCTAGTATTGGAATGGCTCCATTTGAAGCCTTGTATAAGAGAAGATGTAGATCGCCCATAGGCTGGTTAAAAGTGGCTGAAGCTGCTGTGATTGGACATAATGTTGTGTTCGAAGCTATGGAGAAAGTTAAGTTGATTTGGGAGAGGTTGAAGACAGCCCAGAGCCGTCAGAAGTCGTATACAGATGTTAGAAGAAGAGATCTTGAGTTTGAAGTAGATGATTTGGTGTATTTGAAAATCTCACCTATGAAAGAGGTGAAAAGATTTGGAAAGACAGGGAAGCTAAGTCCCAGATATGTTGGCCCTTATAGAGTTTTGGATCGTGTTGAGAAAGAAGCTTATGAGGTTGAGTTGCCTACAGAATTATCAGCTGTTCATCCTGTATTTCATGTTTCTATGCTCAAGAAGAACAATAGAGACTCTGTTGTTGTTGATCCTTCAGAAGGTTGTGATGTTCAATATAGCCTATTGTATGATGAAATCCCGGTTGAAATCCTAGACTATCAAGTTCGTAGATTAAGAAATAAGAAAGTTCCCTTGGTTAAAGTTCTGTGGCGAAATCAATCAGGCGAGAGTGCTATGTGGGAAGCAGAAGCAGATATGCGAGTCAAGTACCCTCATCTTTTCCCCGTGAGTTCAAATCAAGCAGAAGGTACTATTCTCTTAATTCAGTTTCCTTCTAATTAATGCATTCAGCTATATGGTTGTTCCTTCTATGATTCGTGCATTTGATAAAGTACTCAAGAGTATTAGAGTAAAATGAGCCCTTCTATTTGAGTAGTTCCACCTGTGCATCCTCATTTTCTCTTATTCTTGGCCTATCTAGCAACATTCGAGGACGAATGTTTCCAAGGAGGAGATATTGTAATACCCTGATCATTCTTAAGCCTAAATCTGTCTTTTTAAATGGATATGTATGACTTCCAAATTGATTGATGTTTAAACCATGTTGTTTTTCTTTAATTTCCAAGATAGAATGTCAAATTTCTGGCCCTCAAGTGACGGACGACTTGGTGGACCATCACTTCTATGACAGATCGTTAGGTCAACCGTCACGTCGAGGAAGAACGTTCCAGTTTTGGTGCTTGAGTGACGGACGACTTGGTGGACCGTCAGTTCATCTGACGGACCGTCAGATCGACCGTCACAGGCCCCGATCAACAAATTTCAGCATTTTTCAAAAGGGCATCTTGGTTATTTCCGCTCCTTGTGGCCTTATATATATATATATATATCTATGTAGAGAAGAAAACATCATTTTTCTCTCCATTTCTTTCAAGAATTCTCTAGAAACCTAGGGTTTCTTCAAAACCCAAAAATCAAATCATCTCCAAGAAATTCAAGAAATCTCCCATAAATTTCTTCAAGTTGTTCAAGAACAAAGCTTCTCAAGTCAAAGGCAGCAAGGTCTTGGTCTAAAAGTGTGAGAAAGAAGTTTCAAGCAAGTTTTTATATCTTCAAAATCAAAATCCAAGGTATGTGGGGTTTCAACAAGAACACTCCTTTCGTTCTTGTGCCTAAAGATTTACTTTCTATTATTGATTTACATGATTTTGCAAGTGGGTTTACACCCAAATTTCTTTATGTATGATTTATGAGATTTGTGTTGAATAAGCTTGATATTTATGGTTATTTCACCATCATGCTTCTTAAATTGAGTATTTATTCCATGAGATGTATATTGTCATTATATATTGATGATTTCTAAGTGATTTATAATAAGTGTCAAGATTTGTGTTTTTCTATGAGAAATTTGACTATTGAATATATATATATATATATATATATATATATATATAATATCGATATTTGAATTGAAAGTCAAGAATGAATTTGATGATGTTTCCTTAAAGCTTTGGCATTTGAAATGATTTGATAAGCAAATGTACTTGATATTGAGAAACATTGTTTGAATTTGAAACATTGTTTGAATTTGAGCCAAAGTCTGAGTATGAGATTGTGATGATGAGATTTAGGTTGTACTCTCTGGCAAGAGTACGACACTCCTGCCAATGTGGGGTTCTCTCCTTAGGAGGGCAAAGCGTTGGGCTCTATGCGGCTTACATGAAGTAGTTATGTCGGTTATAAGAAACTCCCACGTCCATAATGATATAAGTCCTTTGAGTTACCGAGTCACTCTAAGTCATGATTTAAAGAGATTGAGTTGAGTTAAATGATTTATGAGATTTATGAAACACGTGTCATTACTGATGATTTTTGGAAATAATGCTTCAGATAATTCAAGCGAAGATAGTTATTATTGTCAGCATGCATGATTTCTCATACATTTATGATATTATTTAAAATGCTGCATCCACCCCCACATACTCAGTACATTCCCAAGTATTGACCCCCATACTCTTTTTGTATTCTATATTTCCTCGTGATATAGGTTCTGGTTCTCAGTCTCAGCAGCGACAGTGATCTTTGAGTACCTTCCTCTACCCTTCTGCAGTTGGTGAGTCCTCATGGTTCGAGGTCCTGTGTCTCTAATTTTTTCTTGTTAATAGTAGGTTGTTTACTTTCAGTTCAGTACGAGTCAGTTGGGGATCTGTCCCAATGGCTCCTCAGTCCTATGTAGTAGAGGCTTTGTTAGACTAGTGTACCAGCGTGTACAGAGATTTCAGTATTTTGTTTGTACGGGGAAGTATTATTTCATGTTTCAATATGTTCATGGCGTGATTATTCTTCCTTATTATCGATTGATTATTGTCATTGTGAATTATAGGAGTAAAGACAGGCTCAGAGGGTTAGCTTAAGGCTGTGTGTGGACTTAAGCACCGTGTGACATCTCGGGATAGGTTCTTGGGGCGTTACAGTGATACATCTATTACTCAATCTTCTTAGGCTACAAGGGTTGTCCAATTCATGAGGTTAAATCATCCAACCATTACCAGTGCTAAGGTAGAGGAGGATTTTCAAGGTTTTCTTGATGAGATGGAAATGAACTTCCATGTTACGAATTTCCTGAATATTTAGGTAATTGAGTTTTTCTCCTATCAGCTAAAGGATGTGGAATACCAATGGTACAAGAAATGGGATCATTCAGTTGGTGACGATGTTGAGTCAACTCTATGGAAGGATTTTTATAATGGTTTCCTTGACCACTTCTTTTATCAAGCAATGAAGGAAGCGAAGGTGGAAGATTGCATTAACCTAAAGTAAGGAAATATTTCTATCAAGGAGTATGACTTAAAGTTTCACCAATTATTAAAGTTTCACCAATTATCTCAGTATACACCAAAGTTAGATTCTATCATGAGGGATAGAATAAGGAAGTTTGCTTTCGGGTTTTCTCGAGACTTAATTTTTGAGAGTAATGCCACCTTATTGAACAAGTACATAGATATATCAAGGTTGGTTACATACAAGTAATAGGTAGGGGAAGAGAAGAAGAAGGTTGGGATAAGGGAGAGGTAGAGGAGGACGTTCAAATCTTTTGAGTAGGGTAGTGGCCAATGTAAAATGGAAGGGATGGTGGGAAGTGGGCTAAAAAAAGTGCAAAAATTCTAGTTCCTACTCTATAGCTAGTTCTCCCAACTCAAAGACATTGGGTGATAGGTGCTTCCATGGTGGCAATAACTTTAGGGAACAGGGTGCCAAATTTAAGGTTAGTCAGGCCCAGTCAGCTCCATTATATCCTTGTTATAGGTTTTATGGACAATTATATTGTGGTTACTGTGAAGAGGGAAGGGAAAAATTCTTCTATTATGGTCAACTAGGGCACATGATTACTAATTGTCTAGTGGCAAAGGTAGCTTCGGTGTCAAACACGGTTTTTGTTGACTTTTCTTCAACACTTACACCAAAGGGTCCACTATCTAGTTTCGACACTGGTCAAAACCATCTCTATGCTCCACTTCCTACCAGGAGTCTGATGCATCACCTGATGTCTTGACTAGTATATTGAAAATATTTTTTTGCTGAAGTGTAATATTTAGTTGATTAGTGGTATACTCTCTCTTTTGTGACCCCATTATTGGCTGTGCATTTTGGTTTTGGTCCTGAGTTCATTTCAGATCTTTTTTCTATTTCTACCTATATGGGAGACTCTGTGGTGACTTGAAGAGTCTATATGGGTTGTGTGGTATATGTTGGTTGTTGGGATACTTTAGTATATCTTATTTAATTAAAAATGATTAATTTTTATGTCATATTAGGATTGATTGTTTACACTCGTGCTATGTTTCTCTGGACTATCGGACTAGTAAGGTTGTCTATAAATTCCCTAGCGAGTCAGATATCGAGTGGGAGGTTGGTTACCTATCTTCTAAGAGGAAGTTCATATCATATCATAGAGCTAAGAGAACAATCTACAATTGGTGTCTCTATCTTCTAATCTGGGTAAAATATTCTCACTCGAAGGGTACTTCTTTACATTCAGTCCCGGTGGTGAATGAATTTCTGAGGTATTCCCTAATGACCTTACTTGTGTCTCTCATAATAGGGAGATTAAGTTTGGAATTAATCTTGTTTTGGACACTTGTCAGATTTCTATTTCTCCGTATAGAATGGCTCCAATTGAGTTGAAAGAGTTGAAGGAGAAACTAAAGGATCTTTTAGACAAGTGTTTCATCTATCCTACTATGTCCTCACGGGTGAACGAATATTATTCGTGCATAAGAAGGATATTTACCTTTGAATGTTCATTGATTAAAACTATTTTAATAAAGTGACGGTAAATAATAAGTATCCTATTACAAGAATAGATGTTTTGTTTGATCAGCTGCATGTTACTAGAATTTTTCTCCAAGATTGATCTTTGGTCCAGGTATCATCAGTTACAAACTATAGAGTTGGATATCCCTAAGAATGCCCTTCATACTCGGCATTGTCTTTTGAGTTCCTGGTTATGTCTTTGGAGTTGATCAATGACCTAACAACATTCATGGATTTGACGAATAGAGTCATACATCAGTTTCTATATTTTGTCGTAATTATGTTTATAGATGATATTTTGGTGTACTCTAAGAGCTAGGTGGATCATGCCGATCACCTACACATGGTATTATGACGCTGAAAGAGCAGTAGTTATATGTCAAGTTTTCCAAATGTGAATTCTGGTTGAACAGTTTCACTTTTCTGGGTCTTGCCACGGGATCATGATAGATCTAAAGAAAGTTGCAGTGGTAAAGATGTGGCCTAGACATACGACTACAACCAATATTTAGAAGTTTTTTGGTTTAGTTGGTTACTACAGTAGATTTATGGAATATTTTTCTTCTATAACTGCCCCGTTGAATAAGTTAACTCAAAAAGGTGATGTTCTTATAGTTAGATGCTTGTGAGGGTTGTTTTGAGAAGCTGAAGGTTAAGCTAACTTCAACACCGATCTTGACTTTGCCTTAAGGAACTAAGTGGATTGTGTCTTGTTGTGATGCATCCACTATAGGGCTTGTTTGTATTTTGATGCTACCAAAAAGAACTGAATTTAAGGAAAATGAGATGGCTTGAGCTTCTCAAGGATAATAATATGTGTCTTCACTATCACCCAGGTAAGTCTAACATGGTTGTTGATGCTCTTTACAGGTTATTAATTGAGAGTGTTGCTCATATAGAAAAAGAGAAATGGGAGTTGGTGAAGAATATTATGTGTTTGGAAAACACGGGAGTTTGTTCCTTGGCCTCTGAGGACGATAGTTTTTTTGTACACGAGGTGGCACAATCGTCTCTTGGTGCGGAGATAAAGAAAAAAAAATTGCTTGATTCTTTCTTGATGAGGTTTAAGGGTGATATAGGTATGCAGAAAGTGATGGCCTTTGAGATTGATGGTGATAATACCTTACGGTACCAAGTGAGGTTATGTATTCCTGATATATATGGTCTACAATAAATGTTCTTGGATGAGGCGCATGAGTCGCAATATGTTATTCGTCCTGGTTTGACTAAAATGTTGTATGACCTTTAGGAGTTTTATTGGTGGAACAATATATAACGGGATATGGATAGTTTTGTGGCTAAGTGCATGATGTGTGAAAAGCTAAAGTTGAGCACATGAGGCTCGGAGGATTGTATAATAAAATCTAGCTACCTATAAGGAAATGGGAAGTGATAAACGTGGATTTTGTTTCTGGTCTTCCTCAGTCTCAAAATTCATTTGATTTGGTTTGGGGCATAATAGATAGGATTACAAAGTAAGCTCACTTTTTTCCATTGAGGACTAATTTTACAGTAGAGGATTACACAAGGTTGTACCTCTAAGATATTGTGAAGTTTCATGGGGTGCCTTTTTGTATCATCTCGAATCTCGACAAGCAGTTTTCATCTAACTTTTGGATGTCCTTTAAAAAAGGTCTAGGACCAAGGTTAGTTTTAGTATAAATTTTTAGATGTGCAAGCAGAAAGGATTATTAAAATATTCGAGGATATGATTCGGGCATTAGTGATTGACTATGGTGGCAGTTGGGTTGAGCATATGCCCGTTATCGAGTTTGCCTATAGAAATAGCTACCACTCTAGCATTGGAATGGATCCGTTTAAGGTGTTTTATGGTAGGAGGTATAGATCTCTTATTAGATGGTTAGAGGTTGGTGAGGCGTATATGTTTTGCCCAGATTTGGTTCACCAAGCCGTGGAGAAGGTGAAGGCAATTCGATATAGACTTAAGGCTGGCCAAAGTAGCCAAAAGTCTTATGCAGATACAAGGTGAAGGAAGTTGGAGTTTGAGGTCGGTTTTAGGGTGTTCTTAAAGGTGTCTCCCGTGATGGGAGTGATGCAGTTTGAGAAGATGGAGATGCTTAGTCCCTGGATTGTTGGTCTATACTTGGTTTTAGAAGGGTTGGTAATGTTGCATATGAGTTGGAATTGCCTTTAAGTTTGAGCTTCATTCACCCGGTATTCCAAGTTTTTATGTTAAGGAAGTGTATGAGTGATCCGTTGCTAATAGTACCAATTAAGGATATTGGTATTTTGGATTTTCTATCATACTAGGTGATACCGATTGAGATCTTAGATCGGTAGGTTTGTTGGTTACAGACAAAGGACATGGCCTCAGTAACGGTTCTATGTAGGAACCACAAAGTGGAAGAGGATATATGGGAAGATGAAAAGGACATAAAATCAAAGTATCCATTCCTGATTTCTGCTCCGGGAATTCATGCATAAGGTATATGTTGTTCTTAACATTTTTTTCTTCTATCATAGTTAAAGGAAAGATTGATTTTCTTAGTATCTTTGTTTTCAAACTTGAGTGGAAGTATTTTGAGTTTAAATCTTGCTTGTACATCCTTGTCCCATCATTCAAGGATGAATGATCAAAGTAGGGGAGAACTGAAACACCCTGGGTTTGGGCCCATTGAAATTTCCTGAGCTTTGACCTGACTGTCCTTGCAACGACTTATCATACAAGTCGTATGATGCGGGTACGGGTCAGGCGGCCTAACTCGTAAAGTGTCGAGTGATTGGTGGTTGGGTTTATCTTAGGGTTCCAATTCAAACATATAGAACATTGTGTTTATGCACAAACACAATATTGTATGATGTGTGACTCGCACACATAGCATAGTTGATAATAGACTTCCATTTGACTACTTCATTTGTTCAACTCATGTGTGGCCGCACATTGTGTTTCCATCGGCACACCCCTAAAATTCTGATATAGTTCTTTTATCTTGCTTACATTACCTTGTGTGGATAGCACAAGGGCTTGTACGGTGGGGCCAACACACTTTTTAAAGTCAAATGTTTCATCCTTCAACTCATGAGTTTTATTCTCATCCTCATATTCTTTGCTTGTTTTTGTTCTAAATCATCGAGTATCATTATTAACTCTTGAATTCCTAAATACATGAAAATTATAACAAAAAATTTACGTAAAAACGTGACAATCAAGGAAGTAATTATTTCTGAAGAACACAATAAGTTAGTGAAATACAACCTTGACAACAATCTAATGACTAGTAAAGAAAGCAAAAATAGAAATAGAAATAACGGGACTATATATATATATATATATATGTATATATTTATGTGTGTGTATATATATAGATATATATGTGTACACATATACATATATATACACACATAGAGGCACACACACATATACAAAATATGAAACATAGGTCCACAAAACATATAGGAAGACAAAATATTCAAAATACCTACTCCCAAAATCCGTTTCACCGACACATTTCTCACTCAAGTACAAGAGTAAATTTATACTAATACATAGTTTTCCATAAAGTACGAACTATAGAAAGGCGATCAGACAAGGGAAAGGTTATGTCTACGGATGCCAAGAGCTCACACCCAAATCCTATCAACAATGCCTCAAAACAAGTAGAATTAGCAAGGTCACTTCGATCCCAAAAGATGCTGAATTATAGTATGGGTATAAGAACTTAGGCACAAAGTAGGCAACATAGATAGACCCAAACTAAGAAAATATACGCAGTATAAATTTCTGAAAAGTAACCCAACAAGTAGAAAAATCCAAACATTATAAGAACAATATGAATAAAAAAATATCATAACAATAGTACACGCAATATATATGTTTATATATATGATGCAATGAAATATGAGAAAATGTAGAAGAAAAAAAAGTATAATTATAGGGAAAAGGCATCGTTTCCACCCCAAACTATACCCGAAAAGTCGAAGGCACACCTAAACTATACTAGTGACCTATTGCACACCTAAACTATAAAAAAATGAAACTATTTACACCCTGTCAGGCTACAACCACTTGAATGTGGTGTAGTGTTTTACACGCGCTGCCACGTCAGCACCACATCAGTAAAAAGTATCACTTTTTTATAGTTAAGGTGTGTAATAGGTCACTTTTATAGTTTAGGTGTGGATTCGACTTTTCGACTATAGTTTGGGGTGGAAATGATGACTTTTCCCTTAATGTTTTTAGCCGTTTACTTTTGTTATTTAATAGGTTGGACGCGCCTAAAAAAAGTGTAACACACGCGCCTTAGAATTGGGGTTGCGGGGAGGTAATAATATCACTTTTTTATAGTTAAGGTGTGTAATAGGTCACTAGTATAGTTTAGGTGTGGCTTAGACTTTTTGGGTATAGTTTAGGGTGAAAAAGATGTCTTTTCCCTATAATTATACCATAGGAAACCCAAAATCATGTGTCAATGATCACTAAAAAATGTCAAAAAGTAAAAATCAGAACAATACATCGGGCCTCCAAGAAATGTGCATTGAACTCATAAACATGAAAAGTAAACTGATAAAGGATCGAAACCATACCTCATACCTAATTTAAAGGTGACACAATCTTCTAAGAATAATACACATATCCATCAAACAAATTATATAAAATAGCAGCTACCCAAGCTAAGTCTAAAAGTAAAAAAGTCCTCACCTACCTTCGGGATGAACCGCAAATGTCAAGCCATGACACATAAAAATTCTGTAGTCTGTAAGCATTGATTTTTTGTCAATCCCTCAAAGAAGATAATCAATACCTCACCATGATACTAGCAACATCCATACTGTTTAGCAATATTTTGGGCTAGAAATAATGTCCAAAATCAACCATTTGGGATGGTCGATTAAAATATAGATTTATTCCTTAATTATCTCAATCAAAATAACTAAGGAGTGCATGCACAAAAGTTAGTCAAAGACAAAATGAAATTTTGACCTGAATTTTTTTAGATAGCTTACTTTAATGGAACAAAAACCAAGAATCTAATGACCCACGGTAATGATCCTTTCTGTTATTTTTCATGTTTTCTCTTATCATAGACATTATTTATTCTTCATAGCTTACCCAAGTTATTTAAGACTTGCAGGGACCGATGGTTCGATTATCAGACAGTTCATTTGATTTTTAGAGCCAATTCCCTTTAATGAAGTCTTTGTTGGTTCCAAATGGCAATCCGGTAAAAACTTCAGTGAAACGATCTCAAATGCAAATTTTAACTGAGCCAACAAATTTGAAATATCAATTTTTGTCTATTAAGACCTTTGGTTTGGGTTCCAATGCACCCGAGCTCATTTCGACCTATTGGTCGGAAAGTTAAAAAAAAAAAATATGGGTGTGGGACCCATATTTGATCGAACTGGCCTTTGATTGAAAATCTTACTTATCCACCACATTGAAAACATAAATTTTAAGCTAGGGGGACCCTTTTTTCAAGTCTCAAGGCTTCCAAATTTATTTTTGACTACCTAGCGAATTTTATGAAAAATGGAACTATAGGCATAGGCCCCACTTTTTGCTGAATCGATCTTTCATGAAAAATTTTAGGCTTCTAATAGATTTTAAATGTGGTTTACTCTCAAATTTCACTATTGTATCATGTTATTTGGGTTCCGAATGAGTTTCGAGGGTCAAAAATGAGTTTTTGACTTTGCTGTCAAGGGGATTCCATATGTCTTAGCCGAGGGGGTCTATAAACAGACTTAAAGGTCGCTAATTTGTGAATTTTCCCTTCATCGTTTAGAGCCTAAAACCCTAAATCATTTTGATAACTTAAAATTTAGTCTTGTAGGTTTCTAGGGAGCTTGGTAAATATCTATTATCATGATTATCATCCGGATTAAGGTAAGATTTCATCACTGGTGAATTTTTTAGTTGTTGACCCAAAATTTCAATTTAGCTTAGGACATTCTTTAGCCCAAAATTAGGCTTGTTTGCACCCATTGATTGGGGTTTATGATTCCTTGTTGATGTATGAGCATTCGGTTGGCCTCGTATTGCGATTTCCATACGTCGGACCAACTTATGGATTCTTATGTCAGTTTTAGACTCAAAGAACAATAGTGCAATATGGGTATCATTAGACTAGTACTGATAAGTAGATTATTATTTTTGATATCATGATGTATTTTTGTGGATTGTGAAGTGAAGACAAGCATGTGGTCTATGATGTTAGGTTTTGCGGTTCAACCTTGTGGTAGGCTTCTTCCTATTCTTCTTAGAAGAGGATGTGTGTTATTTATGACATGTGTATATGAATGTTAGGCTTGATTATGAATAAATAACCTAGTATTGATTACAGATGTTTGGGGAATTGGATGAGGGTTTTGGACCCTTAAGGTAGTTTGCTTATGATTCGTTTAGTATCCTATTTCCTTCTCCCTAGACTGACTTAGTTTGTTATATTAAAATGTTATGATGCTAGGTTTGGATATGGTCCAAGTGTTGGAATTATGATTAGTGTGATTGACCTTAATTGTGCTAGTCTAGTGATCTTGAAATTGTATCTTGGGGTGGAATTGAAATAATTACCCATGATTCTAGAAGAATTTACTTATTTATGATTTGTTATAGCTTACTTGACATCTAGAAGTTGAACTAGATTCCTTAGAGTATTTTTGGACGTAGTTTGCCAAAATATGAGGATTGAGGATTAGAAGTGGGATCATCTAGGCCACTTGGTCCAAGACTTTTGTTAGCCCTTATGGGCTTAGTTATAATAGTAGGCCTAGTTGAGACTAATGAGCCTTATTTATGAGATTTACTTGGTGAATTGATAAATTGTGATGATTCTTGTCGAATTATCATTAATGAACTATAGAGATGTTAATCTCCCTTATATGTTATGCCTTTACAGATGTTATTTCCTCATAATTATGATATTTTGCACATAGAGATGCACTGTCCTCTAAATTATGATTTGGACCATAGAGATATATTTTCCTTTTAGTTATGATGTTTGGCACATAGATATGAATTTTTCTCTTTGTTTTGATATTTGTCCCACAGTGATGCATTTTCATCTTAATTATGATATTTGACCCATAGAGATGCATTTTCATAATAGTTATGATATTTGGCGCATAGAGATGCATTTTTTTCTTAGTCATGATATTTGGCCCATAGAGAAGCATTTTTCTCTTAGTTATGATATTTTGCCCATAAAGATGCATTTTCCTCATAGTAAAGATATTTGGTCAAGCTGATCCGAGAGCCACCTATAGTTTGAGATGTTACCTATGTAGAATCAATAGACTACAAGTGAAGTTGACCTCTACTATGATTTACCTATGTAGAATCAATAAACTACAAGTGAAGTTGACCTCTACTATGATTATCCTCACTCTTGGATGAAATACTAATAGCACTATGTTGATTATATGGACTCTACTACCCCCGTACATTTCTATACTTTTTATTTCTATGGCCCTAATGTGTGAGAAATTGCTAACATATTTAAGATCTTTAACCAACAATAATTTCCAAGTCTTAAGCAACTTTTGTTGTTTTTGATTTGTTTATGTCTGATTTTATAGTTTAAGCTGATGGGATAGAGAACCAACACGAATTGAACCAAAGAAGTTGAAATCTGGACGATTCTAAAGAGAAGTGTGGCTGACGACATCTGTGATAAGTCATCAGCCCTATGATAGGCTATCACAATTGTCGTTAGACATAACCAGAGATTTGGCATAAGTTGAAGATATGGCGATACTTTGTGATAAGATGACAGGATAGTGATAAGGCGCCAGGAGCATCGTCATCCTTAAACAAAAGATGGAAATTGAAGACAATTTTGTGACGACATCCATGACACATCATCAGCCTGGTGATAAGCTGTCAAGGATGTCGTCAGACTTAAACAGTAGATAGAAGTTGAAGAAAGTTTTATGATGACATCAATGACACGTCGTCAAGATGGTGATAGGCCATCAGCGTCATCGTCAACCTTAGGCAGCAAAAGCCACAAGTGCAGAGGATCTGACGACATCCATGATAAGCCGTCAGCCCCCTGATAAGTTGTCACGAACATCGTCATTTATTCCAAGAAAAAGATGAAACTTCTATTTTGTTCCTTTATTTAGGGTTAACTATTTAAAGACTTGGTTTAGGGTTTTTTGAAGGAGATAGACTTATTATTGACTTATTGACAACATATGATTTTTTTCCCCTCTCTCTCTCTTTAGACCAATATTTTGGATGTTTTGTCTTGTGAATCAATTCAAGTAATACTTTTTTATCTTCGTCATAGTTTTAAGTTAATCTTGTCAATTATGAATTCAATTTATGTACTTGTTTCTTGCATCATGAGTGGCTAAACCTCATTAACCAAAATTATGGGATCTAGGGTTACGTCATGAAGAGGTGGTAAAATACTCAAGATTCAATAGGTGTCAGGATTTCTTGATAATTCTGAGATGTTAATTAATGTATGTTGGTTGCAAATAGTAGGCATACCTACTTTGATTTTCTTGAGAAATAAATCATAAACAGTAGGAAGTGAATTATCAACAGGTACTCAAAAATACTTCGTTTAATAATCAGCGCTGTAACAAGGTTGATTAACCTGAGGTAAAATCTGGGTAGTAATAGCGATTCCCTAAGTTTGAGAGGATTAGGAAATTAAATGCTTAAATAAGTTGAGAGACATTTGAGAATATCATCGATAAAGACATCTTATTATCCTAACCACCTTGAGAATCTTGAGTCACCTTTGGCATCTGTCATGTACCGTAAGCCTAAGTGAACATAATTATGGTTATTTCATTAAATCTTGGTTACAAACATCAAAATCAAAGTGTCAAACAATTATTTGTGAAACTTAAACCCCCATTTCAGAAGATGTTAAACTATCAGTGAATTAAATCGTAAACAACTTGAGTTCACATCATATTCCCTGTGGGATTTGACCCCAACCTAGTTGGGTTTTATATTGACAATGATCACTTACACCCATTCAAGAGTGTAGTTTAAGCGTTATCAAAAATGGCACCATTGCCGAGGAATACGGTTGTAAACTGAAAGTTTGTGTGCGTTAATTAACTGTCAGTTTAGTTTTCTAGATTTGTATTTATTTTTTGTTTCTATTTATTGTAGGTTCTTTGTTATTTATGCCAAAAAGAAGAAGTTCCGGAGAACCGTTATTGCCAATTAATCCAGAACCTTAGCTGATCGGGATAATGGACGAACAATAGGAGGCAAAAAGATAAGCCTCTTTGGCCAGGTCTCAGGTGAACGTACAGAACCAGGGTCAACAAGTACGTCACTTGAACCATGATGATGAAGACTTAGCTGATGAGGAATTGCAAAATCCTCAAAACCCAAGGCGAGTTGAGCAAACTGCTGCACCAGTGCAGCGAAATTTTGATAGAAACCGTCCAATCAGAGGAAGGTATGGTCAATAACCTATCCATTATGAGGTTGATGATGATTATGAAGTAATGGATGGAGCAGGTACAACGGGTACAATCATTCCTCCACCATTGGCACCTGGTACAAAATTCAGCATAACAAGTACTATGATTCAAGCAGCCCCCGACTGAAGCATTGCATAAAACTTGGGAGAGATTCGAGAAGAAGATAGCATAATGTCCGAAAAACAACATGAGGGACTTCCACTTGATGGAGAATTTGTACAGAGATTTTAAATCTATGACAAAGATAATTGTAGATAATGCTGCAGGTGGTTCATTCATTGACCTTTCTTTTTAAGATGCTTCAGACATGCTTAATAGAATGACCAAACAGAGTCGGGCTTGGCATACCAGTGATTCTGTGGTAGCTAGACCAACTGTTTCTGGTTGTATGACTACGGAGCAGTGCAGAAGGGATGAGGAGCGAGACCAAGACATGGCTCACTTAAAGACTCAGATAGAATTGCTGAACAAGAACTTGCTGTCAGGCAAGACTGAAAAGGTTAAGGCTGTGGAATCTCAGTGCACTGTTTCTATTGATGTAAATGAGAAGGCAAATTATATTAATAATCGGGGGGTTTACGAGGCAATATCCAAGGGAATCATGGTCGGAACTTTTATAACAAATCTTATTATAAAGATAGGGAGCAAGGAAACTGGGGAAGCAATAATGATAGGAGTGGTTTGTATGTTCCTCCTGGAAGTCAGGATGTTGCACCAACTAGATCAGGCAAGATGTCCATGGAGGACATGATGGAAAAATTATTGAAGGAAGTTGAGGCTACCAACTCGGGGGTAACCACTAAGAAGAGTGAATTCTCTACCCTGAGTCAGTTGGTTAGTTCAAACTTCACTTCTATCAAGAAGTTTGAGAAGTAGATGAGCCAACTTTATGCAACACTAAACCAAAGAAAAAGTGGTACTTTACATAGTGATACGGTTCAGAATCCGCGGAATGATGGCTCATGTATCGCGATTACCACTAGGTGTGAAAAGATCTTACCTGGCCCTTTTGTGGGAAAATCTATAGATAGTGAGGTGGTTATTAATGAATTAAAATAAAGCAAACCAGTGGAGTCTGAGAAGATGGATAGTTTTTTTAATGGTTCGGAGAAAGAAAAAGAGAAGGAAGAGGAAGTGGTGTTGAAATCTATCCCGAGACCACCACCTCCCTTTCCTCAATGATTGAAGAAGAAGGTTGAAGATGCCAAATTCAGCAAATTCATGGCAATGCTCAAGCAATTGTTAATAAATGTGCCCTTGGTTGAAGAACTTGAGCAAATGCCAGGATATTCAAAATTTATGAAAAACCTTGTGACTAAGAAACGAGTGGTGAGCTGCGAATTGGAGGTAGATCTCTACCTTTGTAGCGCTATTTATACAAAAAACCTAGTACAGAAGAAGCTAGACCTAGGTGCAGTCACTATTCCCTGCACAAATGGGACAATTGAAGTCACCAAAGAACTATTTTGATCTGGGAGAAAGCATTAATTTGATGCCACTGACTATTTATAGAAAGTTGGGTCTGGGAAATCCCACACCCACCAACATGAGACACGTGATGGTGGATAGGTCAATAAAGCGACCTGTTGGCATTATGTATGATGTGTTAGTGAAGGTGTCCGACTTTATATTCCCTACAGACTTCGTCATTCTAAATTGTGGGGTGGACTTCGAGGTGCCCATAATCTTGGGTTGATCTTTCCTCACAACAGGAAGTGCGCTAAATGATTTGAGAGCGAATAAGCTCTTATTCAGGATGAATGATGAAGTGATTTCATTTGATGTGGTAAAATCAATGAAGCAGTATGAATAGATGAGTGTGTTCTTGGTAGTTAATGTGTATTATGAGGATGAATAGGAGGTGCCCATAGATGAGCAACTTGTTATCAAAACTTTAGCTACGGTCATGATGAATTATGATAGTGAAGTCATTGGGGAGTATGAAGATACCGTTTGTGCCTTGACAAAAATGGGTTCATATCCTTATGCTTCTAAAAATCTAGACCTTGATTTGGCTAATCGACCAACGCCACCAGCTAAGCCATCTATTGAGGAGCCTCCGGTGTTGTAATTGAAGGAATTGCCTGGGCACCTACGGTATATGTTTTTGGGCAATGGGAACATGCTACCTATTATTATTGCAGCGGATTTTGGGGGAAAAACAGGTGAATGCACTTATCTCAATACTTCAGAAGAACAAGAGAACTATAGGGTGGACCATTCCAGATATTATTGGCATTCCCTCAGGAATCTGCACACATAAAATTCATCTTGAGGAGGATTATAGTACATCCATAGAGCATTAGCATCGTCTTAATCCACCAATGCAAGAGGGGTTAAGAAGGAGATTATTAAGTAGTTGGATGTAGGAGTGGTTTACCCTATTTTTGACAACAAGTGAGTGAGCCCAGTTCAATGCGTACCTAAAAAGGGGGTATGACAGTGGTTGCTAATGAAAAAAATGAGTTGATTCCGCTCAGTCCTATAATTGGGTGGAGAGTTTGCATGGACTACGGCAAGCTAAATTCTTAAACTCTGAAAAACCCCTTTTCGATGCCCTTTATGGACCAAATGCTTGATCGATTAGCTGACAGGGGTTGGTATTGCTTCTTGGATGGTAATTCTTGATACAACCAAATATGTATTGCTCCTGAAGATTAGGAAAAGAGGACGTTCACATGCCTATATGGAACCTTTGAATTTAAAAGGATGCCATTTAGGCTATGTAATGCACCCACCACTTTTCAACGGTGTATGATATCTATCTTCTCTAACATGGTGGAGGACACCATAGAGGTATTCATGGATGATTTCTCTGTGGTGGGTGATTCATTTGAGATGTGTTTGGCAAATTTGAATGTAGCCTTGCAAAGATGTGTTAAATTTAATTTGGTGCTTAACTGGGTAAAATGCCATTTCATGGTAAAAGAGGGCATCGTTTTCAGCCACAAAATCTCCAAAAAGGGGATAGAAGTTGATTGAGCAAAGGTGGAAGTTATTCAGAAACTACCACCTCCCCTTTCAGTAAAAGGAGTGTGCAGTTTTCTTGGACATACGGGATTTTATCAGAGATTTATAAAAGACTTGTCAAAGATTGCAAATCCACTTTGCAAACTTTTGGAGAAGAAGGTGAAAATTTTCTTCGATGACGAGTGCTTGAAGGCATTTGCATGCCTTAAAAAGAAGCTGATTGAGGCCCCTGTTGTTATTTAACCTGACTTGGAAAATTCCATTTGAGATCATGTGTAATGCAAGTGGTGTGGCCCTTGGAGATATATTTGGGCAAAACAGAGACAAACTGTTCCATTCGATATATTACACCAGCAAAGCACTGAATGGAGCACAAAAGACTTATACCGTCATTGAACAGGAACTTCTGGCTGTAATGTATGATTTTGAGAAGTTCAGAGCTTATCTTCTTAGGACCAAAGTAGTGGTCCACACCGACCATGCTGCCTTGAGGTATTTGATGGCTAAGACAGATGCTAAACAAAGGCTAATCAGATGGGTATTACTGATGCAAGAATTTGACTTTGAGATCAAGGATAGGAAAAATTATGAAAACTAGGTTGCAGATCATATGTCTAGATGGGAAGGTTAATAGGAAAGTAGTGATGAAATGAAGATAAACGATGCATTCCCTGATGAGAAGATTATGGCTGCCGCTATGGAAAAATTGCCTTGGTTTGTGGATTATGCAAATTATGTTGTGAGTGAGGTCATCCCAGAAAACCTTTCTTTCCATCAAAGGAAGAAGCTCCAGCATGATATGACACATTACTTCTGGGATGAGCCATATCATTTTCAGCAATGTGCAGACAATATTATAAGGATATGCGTGCCGGAAGTGGTTGTATTGTGCATATTGGAAGCATGTCATGCTTTCCCAGTCGGGGGTCATCACACAGGTGACCGAACAACTAGGAAGGTTTTACAGAGTGGTTATTATTGGCCAATATTGTTCAAGGATGCCCACGAGTTTATGCTGAAATATGACCAATACCAGAGGTAGGGGTCAATCTCTAAAAGACATTAGTTGCCCTTCACTAAGATGCTTTAAGTGGAATTATTTGATGTCTTGGAATTGATTTCATGGGTCCTTTTGTGAGCTCATACAGGATGAAGTATATTTTAGTTGCTGTTAACTACGTCTCAAAATGGGTCGAAGCTGTAGCCTTGTCTAATAATAAAGGGAAGAGGGTTATTTCTTTTCTCAAGAAGAATATCTTCTCTCGCTTTGGATTACCACGTACTATTATAAGCGATGAAGGATCTCATTTTTACAACAAAATGTTTTGAGCAACTTTGGAAAAATATGGGGTAAAACAACACAGAGTGGCTACTCCATACCGCCCACAAACCAGTGGGCAAGTGGATGTATCAAATCGTGAGATTAAAGCAATCTTAGCCAAAACGGTGAATGCTAGCCAGAAAGATTGGTCTCAAAAGCTCGATGATGCCTTATGGGCATATCAAACTGCTTTCAAGACACCCATTGGCATGTCACCATTTCAGCTGGTCTATGGAAAATCTTGCCACCTACCAATAGAGCTGGAGCACAAGGCCTTATTGGCACTCAAAAGGTTAAATATGACTTAGAAGAAAGCAGCAGAGCTGAGACTAGGCATTGAATGAGATGGATGAATTTTATCTCAAGGCCTATAAACGAGCAGATATGTATAAAGAAAATATGAAAAAATACCATTATTGGAAAATAGAGAAACAGGAATCCCAAAAAGGTGACTTGGTGCTTCTGTTCAATTACATACTCAAATTATTCCCAGGTAAGCTGAAATATAAGTAATCAGGCCCTTTTTAAAGTTACTCAAGTCCACTTATCTGGAGTAGTGGAACTCAAAAATGAAGACGACGGTACCTTTAAAGTAAATGGGCAACATGTCAAGATTTACATTGGCCAAAAAGAATCAATAAAAAGTATCACCATTATCTATCTCAATGAAGTTTGAAGTAATCAAGATACTTGAGTCGTGCCGCTATGTTAAATCAGGCGCTGCATGGGAGGCAACCCATGACTCCCGAGATTGATCTATTCCAGGTATACTCTAACCCTTAGTTTAATTTTTCTTTTATTTTCAGTTGAGGGTGTAGGGTAGTCTGTTGTTGTAACATATTTTATGGTAACAAAGAGAAATACAAGTACAGAAAGCAGTTGACATATTTTTGATTGATTTTTAAATACCTCTCCAATATTTTGTTGGCAAAAACTGTGTGAATTATATTTACTTGTGACCTTTGTGAATCTTGTTGTGGCATTAGTTCTAGCTGTGTGATGATCATTGCTGAACAATTGCATGAACTAGATAAGTGGTGGCCTGCGATATACTTGTGTGCCATGTGTGTGTGAGCAAACTACTTAATTCCCTCTGTATGCTAAAGCCAGAACTTGCCTAGTTAGTCTTACCATGGTTAAAGGATAGGGGTTAGGAAAGGATCATAGGCCGTTTTGTTGATTAACCCACTTTTAGCCTAAACAACCTACCATATGTGAATTATATCCCTTAATCCCTATTTTGAGCCTAATTAGCCTATTTCTACCTTATGACACCTTTCACCTTCCCAATTATACCATAATGAACCTGTTTGGCCCTGGTCCTTCTTAGACACTATGTACCTTAACCTACGTAAACAACCTAAGTTGAGGGTGGCTATCATAGGGGTTCATGGTGTAAGATGAGTATGAAAAAGGGTAGAATAAAAAAAAGATGAATAAAAGTCGGGTGCTATTCTAAAAAAAAAAAGGCACACAACTTGAACTTGTGTGATTAATGGAAAAGAAAACAAAAAAGAGGTGAATAAGTGAGACCCAAGAGAGTAGTGTAGTTTCAAGGAGGCATAGTCACTTTAAATGACCTTGAATACCATACCAGCCCCAGACTACATTATAAGACTAAAAGAAGTCCTGTAGTGATCCTAGCTGGCCTATTTGAAGGACTTGGTAATGAAAATAAGGGCAAGCCTATGGTACTTGGCATACACTTATTGGAACTTCGTTTTGAGAGTGAGAGTCTTTTAATGATCCCCACATTTACATTTTTTTTATTATATGCGAGGAGGGGGATTTCTTTGTTGTGAGAGCACAATGGTATTGTTGATAGCTACTTGCTTGTTTAGATAGTGCAGCAATGGTAAATGAATGGTTGTTGTGTCTAAGATTTATTCCATCACTTGAGTCCTCTATGTTACATTATAGTTTTTCAATGACATACACAGTTGGTTTTAATTGGATGGACCTTGGAGGTGGTAACTATGTTTTGATCATAAAAGAAAAAATTGGCTGCTGAATATGCTATGTATTTTCTTAGTTATGTTGAGTTGCTTAAGGACAAGCAATTGTTTTAAGTTAAGGGTGTTGATGTGTGAGCAATTCTTAACACATTTAAGACCTTTAACCAAGAATAATTGCAAAGTCTTAAGCAACTTTTGTCATTTTTGATTTGTTTATGTATGATTTTACAGTTTAAGCTGATGGGATAGAGAACCAACAAGAATGGAAGTAAAAAGTTGAAATCTGGAGGAATTTGAAAAGAAGTGTCGCTGACGACATCTGTGATAACTCGTCAGCCCTGTGATAGGCTATCACAGTTATCGTCAGACTTCACTAGAGATTTGGCATAGGTTGAAGTTGTGATGATACTTTGTGATAGGGCGTTAGGATAGTGGTAAGACGTCAGTAGCATCGTCAGCCTTAAATAGAAGATGGAAGTTGATGATAGTTTTGTGACGACATCCATGACACGTCGTCAGCCTGGTGATAAGCTATCTAGGATGTCGTCAGACTTAAACAGAAGATAGAAGTTGAAGAAAGTTTTGTGACGACATCCATGACACATCGTCAAGATGGTGATAGGCCGTCAGCATCGTCGTCAGCCTTAGGCAGCAAAAGCCACAAGTGCAGAGGATCTGACGACATCCGTGATAAGCCGTCAACTCCCTGATAAGCCATCATGGAAGTCATCATTTATTCTGAGAAAAATTTGAAACTTCTATTTTGTTCCATTATTTAGGGTTAACTATTTAAAGCCTTGGTTTAGGGTTTTCTGAAGGAGATAGACTTATCATTGACTTATTGACATCATACGATTTTTCTCTCTCTCTCTTTATCTCTCTCTCTAGACCAATATTTTGGGAGTTTTGTCTTGTGAATCAATTCAAGTTATACTTTTTGATCTTTATCATAGTTGTAAGTTAATCTTCTCAATTATGAATTCAATTTGTGTACTTATTTCTTGCATCATGAGTGGCTAAACATCATTAACCTAAATTATGGGATCTTGGGTTAGGTCATGAAGAGGTGCTAGATACTCAAGATTCTATAGGTGTCAGGACTTCTTGATAACTTTGAGATGTTAATTAATGTCTGTTGGTTGCAAAAAGTAGGCATACCTACTTTGATTTTCTTAAGAAATAAATCATAAACAGTAGGAAGTGAATTATCAATAGGGACTCAGAAATACTTCATTTAATAATCAGCACTATAACAAGGTTGATTAACCTGAGGCAAAATATGGGCAGTAATAGCGATTCCCTAAGTCTGAGAGGATTAGTAAATTAGACTATTAAATAGGTCGAGATACATTTGAGCATATCATCGATAAAGATAGCTTGTTATCCTAACCACCATGAGAATCTTGATTTACCTTTGGCATCATTCATGTACCGTAAGCCCTAGGAACATAATTCTGGTTATTTCATAAAATCTTGGTTATAAACATCAAAATCAAAGTGTCAAACAATTATTTGTGAATCTTAAACCCCCATTTTAGGAGACGTTAAACTATCAGAGAATTAAACCGCAAGAAAATTCAGTTCACATCATATTCCCTGTGGGATTTGACCCAAACCTAGTTGGGTTTTATATTGACAATGATCGCTTACACCCATTCAAGAGTGTACTTTGAGCGTTATCAAAAATTTGCGTGACTAACAACCTAGGAGAAAAAATACCCAGGTATTAACAAATGTTACACTACAAGATGGAGTGGTAGGGATAATCTTGTAACAAATCCATGCACTATCTCATTTTATAAAAGATATAGCATAGGAGTATGTATTGCCCACTCTAGAAACCCAATCTCATACTCTAAAACTGACAAGGAACCCTACTGAACACAAATAAACCTAACTCTGGCATGAGAATAACTTGACAAATAAAATTTCATCTCTTCCAGTAAGGTGTCCATAAAATAATTTGGAATCCCTAATTTTGAATCATGAAATGCTGAAATAGTCAAGAACTCTAACAAATCCTAGGTTGTCCACAACCCCCTGTTTAACGATGAAGATCTTTAATGTCAATCCCTAACTCCTTAGTCTGATCCTATACTAAAGCTTTAGAAACACGTGTTGAAATCCTATTTACATAAGTCTATAATGTTGTACCATCAATCTTGTATAGAATAGATTAAAAGAGTGTACTTGAGGGAAAAGTGAAACCCACTTGTGGGTTTTGTATAAAATTGATAAGACCTTATGATATGATTTAGATAACTTAGTCTAGTCCGGGTAGATAATAGACATATGATGGTGGACTTTTGGATTTATGGAATTTAGGATTGGGACTTGACCCATCTTAAGATTGAAATATGAAATCCCTTAGAGACCTAGATACTAGATGAATGTCTATGTTATGTTGTTGAGATTATTAATGGTTAAACCTTGGTGGCTGGGTTATACATGTGGATAATGGTTGGTAATATGTATACTTGATAGATTATCTAGTGGTCATGATATGATAACCTTGGGAAACGGATGATTGTATATATCATATTGATACTCATGCTCATGTTTATGCTTATTTTATGTGGTAATGCATATTCGCAAAGTTGGATGATACATGTTCTTTTACATCTTTATTACTCTATTATTGTGAGCTTGAATTTTCTTATTATTTTTGCTATGTACGTGCATGTATGTTGATTGTTGGAGAAATGTACAATGGCATAAGTATGTTCGGTGAATCTGAAAGATATATTGAGGTGATGATAATACCTTGTGAATCCAGAAGAGGTAATTATGTATGATGTTTTCCGGTGAATCCGAAGGATATGCTGATGTTATGATATTGCTCGGTGAATCGAGAGGATATGTTGTTGAGATATTTATACCCGGTAAATTATAAAGAGTTGATGATCTTATAATAAAACATGGTGAATCCTAAGGATATGTTGATATTATGTTTATTCTCTATGAATCCAGAGGATATGTTTATGATAAGACTGATAGCTGATGAATCCAGAGTATATGATTATGTTATCTTAATACCCGGTGAATCTGGAAGAGGTAATGATGTTAGGATGCTATGTGGGGAAAATTTACATAAATGCATTGATACTTGTAAGGTTAGGCTATGTGGGGCCAAACTGCTTATTTACTTGTGACATGATGTCTTCTTTGGAAAATAGTGATTAGTTCCTTGTCTTTATTCACTAAATAAGAGGTGTGACCCTTTTTTACCCAAATTGTTAACTAGAAGTAACATATGCCTACTAATGGGTTAAGGATAATTCATATGTGTAATCTTGTATAGATCCAAAGGATTACCTAGAAAATCTGATTGACTTAGAATAAGGGTTATGTTACGGAATTTATCTTAAGAAAGTGTGTTATACGATAACTAGATATTTCTTATAAATGATTATGACTTTTAGGCTAGAAGCTTAGTGAACTAGTTCGTGGACCTTACTTGCTAAAAATATGGGAACTAGTCTTTAAAGTTGTAATATGCTTAATGATAATAGATTTAGTAGTGCATGATGAATCATTAGGTAGACTTCTAATATGTGATGTTGAAGTGGTTTAATTTGTGACTTATACCATGGAAATTCTAATTAGAGAATAGCCTTGGGATAGATAAATAACAAATAGTATGGGTAACTTATAGCCATTCCTTAATTGATGACTAGTAAATATTAGATGCGTAGTCTAGTGGCATATGGAAGTGGAGGTTAACTTCAATACACTAAACTATGGAGTTCATTAATGAACAAGAGCTTTAATAACTATATAGATATGCTATAACAATATTTGTTTCATTGTTATTAAGTTATGATATGATAATTGGATGTGGTCCTCGGTAATAAGCCATGGCGAGGTTTTACTACCCATGGCTTCAAAAAGGGTGGAGTTGTTGTGCTTTATTATATTATTGGTTGATCGTTTGGTGTACTCTTCAGTGGTATGGGACACCGTGATGAGTTCTTTGTATTGTATTCTTTTGGTGCACTCTCCGGTGGTATGGGCCACCGTTACAAATTCTTGGTTGTGTTCTCTTTAGTTTACTTCACGGGGGAATGGGATATCATGGTAAGTCTTTTGTTTCATACTTTAGTGATGTGTCTGTGTTGAAAATGAATTGACATGATTAATATTGGTTATGTCACTTTACGCTTCCAAAATGATACTCATTTGATATGATTTTTATGAAGTCTATTGATATAGTATATTGTTCTATTGCCTTAGTAGAATAGTTATTCGTATAGTGATATTGGAGAAGATTTAGGTTCAATTCAACACATTGAATTTAAGTTATTGTCTTTCTTTATATCATCTTTATATTGCAGTTTAGCTTAGTCAATCGATGATGACTATGGAGTACTCATTTTTTGTTACTCATACTACACTTCTGTACTTTTTTGATGTAGACCTAGGTTTTAATTGACATCATTGAGCTAGTTCATGCTGTGTTGACTATTTAGAGACAGGTTGAGATCTTTGAGTTTGAGTTTCCGTCTTTCCTCTCAATCTTTATTTGTCTTTTGTTCTTGAGACAAACATATGAGGCTGTTTAAACCAGTTTAGTCTTTGAGATTTTAAATTCCTATTGTCAATTTTAGAAGATCTCGTATTAATATTATCAGGTCATGGGATTTATGTTTTAATATCAGTTATTTTTAGTAATGAAATATTGTCATTTATATTGTATTCACATATACGGTCAATGTTGGAAATTTCTATAGAGGTAAACCATTGCATTAAGTTCGAGTTACGGAATCGGCTTAACTATAATGGGATGTGGTAGGTGTCATGATGACTGAGAACTCGGGTCGTGGAAATTTAGTATTAGAGCCTAGGTTTCACTGATATTACTTGTACAAGAGAAAGTGTCTAATAGAGTCCTGCGAATCAGAACATTGACGTCTGTTTCATATCTTCTGGAGGCTATAAGACATTCTTAGGAGTCCTTCACTTGTTCATTCTTATCATGCTAAGAGCCTGATTTGTTTTGTAGGATACTCTGTTTACTTTACTCTTTTGCAGATGCCCAGGACTCGTGCTTTAATAATACATGAGTAAGGTCCCGATACCCAGACTCTTGATTTATTCCAAGTTAGGTATTAGGGTATTCCTCGAAAGTATCATATTCCTTCACCCAAGCCAAAGACTCCTCCAACTCAGCCAGCGGTCGTCCAGGGACCAGCCCAGGCTCCACCAGGATTCATCCCTTTTTTATTACTTAGGGATGTTTTGATTCATGTTTTAGGTATAGTTGATAGTTTCCAATCTACTAGAACATGAGTGTAGCCTACAGCTGCAGCTCCTAAATTTGAAGTTCCTCCTATTCCGGCTGTTGTTCAGTTCACAGTTGTTTAGTCAGTTGTGACCTAACTTGCTATGTCTTTTGAGGAGTAGAAGACGATGGGTAGGTTCTTGAGTTTGGCTCCACCTAGATTTACTGGTTATCCTACTGAGAATGCATTTGATTTTCTGACTACTTGTAAGGATAAGCTTCGTGGGTTAGGCCTTGTTGAGACTCGTGGCATGGACTACACAACATTTCAGTTGGACTTTTCTGCTAGACTTTATTTGAAGGGTTTCATGAGTTCTAGATGAAATTTTTACCTTGGTATGGCAGGCCATTAATGAGGAGGTTATCCTCCATTCCACACTAACTTCACAAAGGGCAACCTATGTGACATAGCAATATCACAGACCCTTTCTATCTCAAGGTCCCAAAATAGCCCTAAATACTTTTTGACAATTCTTAAACTGTCCCAAATCACTCTTTTAACATCTTTAAAGATAATTCTAGTAAAAACTTTATATGAAGAATGCAGGAAGGTCAAAAATAAATTAATAAAATATTTAAGGCTCTTTCATTCAAATTTATTAGTTAATCGGTATTTAAATGAGTGGAAAGTTCTTTAAATCCTAAAAGGTGGTTTATCTCTTATCTTAGAGCCTGAGAGTTGATCTCTAATGGTTGTCTGTATCACCTTTTTTGGGTTAAGGATTCAAGTTTTGAGGTCTCCACTTTATAATTTTTTTGGTTGTCAATGAGTTTCTAGAAGTGTTTCCCAAGGATTTTCCTGTCATTCCTCCTGATAGGGAAATAAACTTTGGGATTGATATTCTATTGGATAATTATATTATCACTAGTCCTTATTATAGAATTTCTCCGACAAAATTAAAATAGCTAAAGAATCAATTAAAGGATATCCTTGATATCAACTTTATTTGTCAAAGTATTTCTTTGTATGGACCTCGCATACTTTTTGTGCATAAGAAAGATGGGTCTCTTTAGATGTGTATAGACTATTGGCAGTTGTATAAGGTTGCAATTAAGAATAAGTACCCTCTTGCTAGGATTAATGATCTTTTTTACCAAGTTTATCGTGCTAGATGCTTTTCTACGCTTGTCCTTCATTCGGGTTATCATCTATTGAAGATTCAAGAAATTGATATTCCTAAGACTACTTTCTAAACTCTATATGGTCAGTACGAATTTGTAGTTTTGTTATTTGGGTTAAACACTAACGCTCCAGCTACTTTTTTGTATCTTATGAACCGGGTGTAAATATAGTGTTGGATTTATTTGTGATAGTATATATTTATGATATCTTTGTTTATTCTAAGAGTGAGGAGGATCATTCCAGTTATCTCTTAATTATGTTGCAAACTCTTAAGGATGAAAGATTGTATGCTAAATTTCCTATGTTTTTTTATTTGGTTGAATGTTGTGACTCTTATTAGTCATGTTGCTTTAAGTGAGGGGATCAGGTGTATCCACAAAATATGGACGCAGGTAAGGTATAGCCTACACCCATGAATTCAACTGATAGTTGGATCTTCTTGGGCTTTGTTTGGTATTAAAGGAGATTTGTGGAGAGATTCTCTTCTATTAACTATGTCGTTAAAAGGCTAAGGCCGAGCGTAAGAACCTTAGAGGATTAACTCAAAGTTTACCTATTGGTTAAAGGAAATAGGACTGGATTACTATGTATTTAATTGGTGGTTTACCTTCTACTTTTTGTGATCTTGATGATTTTTGGGTTATTGTGGATTGTTTGACCTTGTCGTCGTATTTTCTTCCTTTTTAGATGACCTTTAGTGCTGAAAGATTAGCCTATACTTATGCTTTGGAGATAGTTCATTTGTATAGCATACCCATTTCTATCATATTAGACTGTTTTTCTCTATTTACTTTGCAATTTTTGATAGCATTCAAGGAGGAGTTGGGTACTTTAGTGTATTTGAGTACGGATTTTCATCCGTAGACATATGGTCAGTATGAGTGGAAAATTAACATTCTTGAGGATATGCTTTGAGCCTGTGTTATTGATTTTTGAGGACATTGGTTCAACACTTAGCATTGGAAGAGTTCACATACATTAACAATTATCATTCTAGCATTGAGATGGTGCCTTATGATGCCTTATATAAAAGGTAATCTCATTATATAATAGGATGGTTTGAGATGTCCGTGGTGATACCTTGTCGTATGGATTTGCTTCAAGACTCATTGGATAGAGTCAGGGAGATGTAGGATAGTCTACGAGCATCCTAGAGTATGTAAAAGGTCAATGCCGACCCTAGGCTCTATTCCTTAAGATTTAGAGTTGGTGACCATGTGTTTTTCTTATTTCACCAATGAAGGGTGTGATGAAATTCAGAAGAAAGTGTAATCTCAACCATTGATATATTGGTCATTCTGAGATTGTTTTCACAGTTGGTGAGGCGGCCTATGAGTTAGCCTTGCCTCATGAATTTGTCTTTGTTCATCCAGTTTTCCATGTCTCTATGTTTAAAAAGTATATTCCATATCAATCCTAAGTGCTTAGATACGACTCACCCCAGTTTGATGAGCAGTTGACCTTTATGGAGGAGCTTATGTTTTTCTTAACTAGTGACGTGAGGTAGTAGCGTACAACAGAGATTCTTATAGTTAAGGTTCAGTGTTGGCATTTCCTAGTGGAGTACGCCACTAGGGAGATCAAGATCTTAATGTGGTCCAAATATCCTCACCTATTTGAGACTTCAGGTATTTTCTCCATCTTTAAATTTTTTGGACGAAAGTTCCTTAGTAGTAAATATTGTAATAACCCTTTAGATAATTTCTCATGATTTTTCTTATTTTTGCTGTTACATTTTTCCATAGTTTCCCAAAGAAATTTATGACTTTCTAGAATTGATAGTTTGGTTACCGAGTAGTTCGTTTGGTTTTTAGAACCATATCATTGTTTATAAGTCTTTGTTTGTTTCAAATGGCCGCCGAGCAAAAACATAAGTAAAACGATATGTGTATTCTAATTGTGCTAGAAGCTCCAAAAAATAAATTTTAGGTTTAGAAGGACTTTGGTTCATGTCCCATTACACCCGAACTAATTTATACCTATTGGTTGGAAAGTTAATTAATTAGAAATTTATGTGTGGGGCCCATATTTGGTCAAATTGACCTCGGATGGAAAATCCAACTTTTCCTACACATCCATAAAGTCAGAATAAGTGTGGTTGCATATTTTATTTGTGCATATTGGATTTCGTATGCATCTCGATGCATTGGCCAAAACTTTTAAAATATTCAATGTTTATGTTCTAACCTGGTAGAGTAGAGGGTATCGTGATACTGGAGGGAGTATCGCGATTGCGATGACACAATCGCGAAAACCTGGAGCAAGGGAGGGGTATTTGTATGCCATTTTGGTTAAGAATTAGCCATTTTCACAGTTGCTTTGAGTCCAAAAAAACCTAATAGAGTGAGTAGTCCACAAATTGAATCTTAGGTGTTGATTTTAAGCTTGAATAACTTTCATATTAGTGATTAACAATGAAATGACAGTATGAATCCTTCATTTATAGTATTGAATTCCTAATTATTTGACCCAAAACCTAATTACCTTAAGGGCATAAATTGAGCCTAAATAAGCTTTGTGTTCACTTGATTATTGAGGTATATAACTCCCTAATAGGAGTTGAACATTGGGTTGGTCTCGGAAACTAATTTTCCTTATGTGCAACCCATTTGGTTTTTTTGTTGTGGTTCTTAGACCCAAAGCACAATAGTGAAATTTTGTTATTGATATTCTCGTAATGATGTATATATAGTCTCTTTAATATCTTGGATACTTGAAGAAGTCTCGCAGAAAGGAAGAGCAAAGGTTATAGGTTCGTGAGCTCGATTTGGATCTAAGGTAGGTTAGGATTATTTATTGTTAGATTGATAGTTATTATAGTATAATTGTGAAATCTAGTTAAGTTTGGGATAGGGTTTTAGATGGAATGGTAAATGGTAATCTTTGGATTAGTTGAACCACTTAGACTATTGAACTCGTAATGTGGGATACATGACCCAGAGTCTAGAACATTATCTAGTTGGACTTGTTATCTCATGAATAACATGAGAATTTTTTAGTTGTCCTAGTTAGATGAGAGTGACCTTAACACTCATAGTAAGAGAAAGTTGACTTTAGTTTTCTATAGTGGTGATCATGGCTCTAGCCTCTTTGGTTTAACAAAGGGTAGTGCTTAAGGAAAAAGTGGACGATAGAACTAGTGTATATTGACAAACATCTAAGACATAATCTAGATGACTTTGCTTAGTCCAGGGTAGAAGTTTGACTTGAAGAGAAACTCAAGATACTAGAAGCGGAACTTGACTCTCCTTAAGCTTGGATTAAGTAGTTTCATTAGTGACCTAGATACTTGTTAAACGCTATGAATGTGACTTTGGTTATATGATGGATAACCCCCGTAAATGGTTTATTCATGATGTGGGTATTGGAAATGATGTTCATGATTGTTTCCTACATTATTAATAATAATTATATAATAGAGAAATATTTTAATAATGGAGTTGATGCTATCCTACCACTTAAATCATTAACTATATTGCAATGTGAGCGTTGGATTATGTTATTACTCGTATTATGTTAAAGACTAGTTACTAAACTAATGTCTATGCTAAAAATTCTCTTGTGCTAGTAGTGCAAATCATGCTAATAACAAGAGGCTCTAGAAGGTAAAACCATGGCTTTGTAATTGATCATGCTAATGAGTATGTTAAACCCGGTAATGGATTATGTTTTTGTACCATGTAAATGTATATGTCCATTCACCGATTAATATATTATTACGACAATGAATGATGAGGTACTATGGTATGTTTTTCGTCACTCCTCCATCAATTTATCACTCTTGGTGCGTGCAATTATTATTGATTCTTTTTAATATATATATATATATATATATATATATATATATATATAAATATTGATGCTATGGTGATGCTAGGTAAGACCAAAGGATATATTGATGTTATGATGTTGCCCGGTAAGTCTAGAGAAAGTATTGACGTTATGATGATTATCGACTAGTCTGCAGGATATAATAATGTGACGATGATGCCCGTAAAGTTTGGAGGATATATTGACGTTATGATGATGTTGGGAAAGTGTAAGACCCCGCAAAATTTTCTCGTAGTCTGAGCCTAAGAGCGTGTCAAGTGAAGCATAAATCTGATCTAAGGAGATTGAGAAATGCCTTATCAAGTGAGAAATATTTTTAATAGTGTAGAATTTTCCTAATATCAACTTTTTTTCATATAGATCATTGAATAAGTTTTCCATCGATACAAATTTTGTCAAAATCCGACATCGAACGAGGAAGTTATGGCCGTTTTACAGAAAGCTGATTGCATCGCCCAGGAGCAACGAAGAGGTCAGCCATGCGAAGGACCATCGCACCACCACCGTCGCCCCAAGGCAGTAAGTCCTAGTTCTTGTTCTGTGCGATGGTCAGTCCGACAGACCGTCGACCATGCGACAGACCGTGGCACCCCACAGTCGCATGTCTCGATCGGAAATTTTAAGACATATGTAAAAGGGCTTTTTGGTATTTTCCCACTCTTTTCAGTCCCTATTTATACACGATCAATGCTTACAACTTCATTTGTCCTTTTCAACATCAAAAACTTGGGTTTCTACAAAATCAAAATCCTTCTTTCTTATTCAAGAAAAATCAAGAGAAATCAAGAAACCAAGAATCTCTCCAAGAAACTTCAAGGAATAGTTTCCCTAAGGTATGCAGATTTTGATTCTTGGATCCCTTTCATCCAAGAAGCTCAAGAACCCTTTTCTAATTATCAAAGATTTTATAGTTATGAGTTTTCATGATTCGTGTGAGTTGAAATTGATGTTCATGCTATTATTGAGTTTTCATTCATGTCTGTTTACAAGGATTTTAAGCTTTGACCCTAGTATGTGATATTCATGTGATGTTCATGATAAATCCTCTTCAAGTTTCTTGCTAAGTGATCTGTTCATGTCAATTAAGTGTAGAAATAGTTGAATAAGAAAAACATGATCCCCATATATTTGATAAAATGCTTCTGTGAAGTAATTAGAGCCATTATAGCATGTTGAATAGAAATCCCCAATTATGTGAAAGCCCATGCATGCCAAGTGTTTGTTGAAAATCCTTAGTGAATGAATTGTGACACGATAGCATGAAATTCCCCAATTATGTGCTATTTGATACCTCCTAAGACTTTAATACATGCTAAGTGTTTCATGTAAGACCTTGTTGAATGGAGTATGAGTCAATAGAATGCCTCCCTATACTATCTCATGTTTATGACTACTAAATGCTTGAAGAGATGCTTTAGTGATGGTGATGGTGAATGAATGCCCATGATCTTGATTATTCAAAAATGGTTATGTTTTACTTTTACGTTATCGAGTACTGGGGGTATTTATACCCGACAATTTAGTTGTAGTCTAGAGCCAATGTCAGTTTTCACGATAATCTCAGTCAAGACATGATTCTCAAAACTCAGTGAGTTATAGAACTCTGTACTCCCAAATAGATACAGAACTTTCCAAATCTCAGTATCGCTAGTATTCTATCCTCAGTTCAGTACTAAGCTCAGATCTAGTAGTATTCGAGTGTTCAGTTCAGACCTCGGTAGTAATCGAGTAATCTCTTAAAAGCTCAGTATCGTGCAGTCCGATAACGAGATTCAATAGTATTCCATCAGATACGAAACCGAGTAAATTCAGATTAACTAAGTCAGATCGTTCGAGAAATATGATCAGTATAAGATTTAGATTAGTTTAGTTTAGTTGAGATTCAGTTCAGAACCTTTTAGTTAGGAGTAGGAGATAGCACCGAGCGAGTGCAGGGACGGAGGCTCCCCATTAGAGAGGTAGAGTCGTTAGGAGCAATCCGTGAACTCCAGAACTGTGTAGCCAGTGGAGGATGCAAGAGTCACCCATTAGAAAAAAGCTTGTCACCCATTAGAGAGGCTTGACTATTATACTACCATAGGTTTGGCTTTTTGTGAGGGTCACCCATTAAAGAGGCTTGATAGGAGAGGTCTTTACCAGTGGCACGGTATTGACACTCTTCCAGCTGTGTTTACAGATTTGACCCTACCAGTTAAGATTCGGGGCATGTCGGTTAAGTGAGCACTCCCACAATTGTAGTTTCAGTATCAATCGTCAGAATAGAACTCAGAAAACAGGACTGTCAGATACAACCATCTACCTTAGTGAGGAACTCAGATAGTTCCATTGATTAATTAACCATCGGCTAGATAGGCATGGTCCCACATAAAGTTAGTGAGTAATCTCATTATCAGATGCCAAGATCACCCATTAGTTAGGCTTGATCTCAATCTCAGGTTCAGTTGAGTAATCTCAATATCATATCTCAAGATCACCCGTTAGATAGGCTTGATCTCAGTCTCAGATTAATTTGAGTAATATTATTATCAGATACCGATATCACCCGTTAGATAGTCTTGATCTCAATCTCAAATTCAGTTGAGTAATCTCATTATCAGATCCCAAGATCACCCGTTAGATAGGCTTGATCTTAATCTCAAATTTTGTTGAGTATTCGTAGTATCAGATCCAAAGATCACCCATCTGATAGGCCTGATCTCATTCTCAGATTCAGTGATTATTCTCATTATTAGATTCAGAGATCTTCCACTAGATAGTTTTGATCTAAGACATAATCTTTTCTTATCATTGATAGTAGATTCCGGGATCACCCATTAGAGAGGTTTGATCTCCAATTCAGTCAGTCGAGAGTATTAAGCTCAGAATTCAGTCACTGATATGAGTAGATCCAGCTAATCAACTTTAGCATCATCATTTTTGGAGATCACTCACTAGATAAGACTGATCTTAATTTCTGTACTCAGTTATCCATATCAGATGATTCAGTTATTCAGTATCTTAGTATTAGTAGTGAGTTCAGATGTTAGTAAAGCAGTAATAGAGTTTTAGTATTTTAAGTTGCGATGTTTTCAGTTATGGTTTGCCCATTCATGCATATGTCCTCATTCAGTATTCTCATAATTATTCAGTTAAGTAATTGTTCATGCATAAGCCCTTACATTTATCCTTGCCTTATCTTCATACTCAGTACATTCCCATACTGACGTATTTGTGTTATTGTGTTTTATTTGACACCATAGGTTCAGAGGAACGAGATCCAAAGTATCCTTAGCAGCTTAATCCCAGTCAGCAGTAGTAGACGTAGCTGTAAGTCCTCTTTATTCGAGGAAGATCCTTATTTTAGTATTGCATCAGATTTAGTTTATTTTTAGTAGATGGAGATAGTTGGGGACATATCCCATAAACTCTACAGTTCAGACAGTTTTGAGGCTTTTCGGAAAGATATATCAGTATTCAGTTTTCAGTGTTGTGTATTTTAGACGTTTTGAACCTTATGTCTAGTTTTCATCAGTTTTTAGAATTTATTATAGATATTATACAGTGATCAAGTACAGATATCAGTAGAGGGTTAGATTGTGGTCCTTCATAAACATGAGCACCGTGTGATGTTTCGATTCTAGAAGACCTGGTTGTTTCAAACTTTGTATCAGAGCCTAAGGTTCAATAGTGTCCTAGGGAGTCTAAAAAACCGCATCTAGTAGAGTCTTGTGCATGGGTGTGTTGCACGCCACATTTATGTACAAGAGGCTACAACATGTTTTAAGGAGCAGTTTCCCTTCTTTCAGCATTCTTGACATGTGAGTCATCATTGAGCTCAAGTTGATACTCAGTTTAATAAACTTCTTTCTTCCATTTACAGAGTATGCCTCCTCACAAAGATAGTGACCATAGGGTTGATGACCAGCCACATCAGCCAGTAGATCCTAAGAAAGAGAGTGCATCATAAGCTGAGTTTCGGGAAACTTTTCAGGCGCTAGCCCAAGCTGTGACTAATGTTCAGGGAAACCATCAAGCTGCAGCCCCACCTCAGCAAGATGGGGATTCAGCCGCAGCTAGGATTAGAAATTTCATGAGAATGAACTCATTATAATTCTTTGGACCAGTAGCAGGTGTCGACCCACAACTTTATCTAGAGAAGGTGGGGAAGATCACCCAGATTATGAATGTTTCTGAGGAGGAGAGTGTAGAGTTAGCGTCCTATAGTCTGAATGATATTTCTCATGATTGGTAGTGATGTGGAAGAAGTGTAGAGGGGATAATGCATATCCTGTGACTTGGCAAGAGATTTAGGATGACTTTATAGTTAAGTTTTTCCCACAAGAGATGAGAGAGGCTAAGGTAGAAGAGTTCATGAACCTAAGGCAAAGATCCATGACAGTAAAAGAGTATTTTCTTAAGTTCAACTAGTTATCTAAGTATTCTCCCGACTTGATAGCTGACCCTAGAGTGAGTATGAGTAAGTTTGTGACTGGTGTATCCGTGTTAGTATTAAAAGAGTGTAGGGATACTATGCTCAATCGAGATATGGACCTTACTAGGCTAATGATGCATACACAACAGATTGATGTAGATAAGGAGAAAGAGAGAGAGAGAGAGAGAGAGAGTAAGAGATCCAGAACAGGTAGTCGTGGTTTCTCTCAGGCAGGATCCCAAGGTGTTATCCATTTTTAGCATAGTCAGATGTTTTCAGTACCAGCTCCATCCTTATCTAGTGTACGCACACCAAAGTTCGGGGTTGTCAGTTATGATAGGGCGCTAGGATCCAATGCCCAGAGTAGTGCTAGTGGTAATCATACCTATCTGCTTTGTGGAGAGTGTGGCAAGATCCATCTAGGTGTGTGTAGAGCAGGTAGTAATGTGTGCTTTGGGTGTGGTGAGACAGGCCATGGAATGCAAGAATGTAGAGTGCTATCTCAGAGGGGTAGGGAGTTTCATGTGCCCCTTCCGGTGCCAATAGTGGCCAACGTCAGAGCAGACTCTATGTGCTTCAGACCCACCATGATCAGGAAAGGTTCCCTAATATAGATTCGGGTATGTTATGATTCCTTCATCTTTTTGATATTCGTTGTTTGATCATTTTCTCCCATTCTTAGCTTATATGTCAGCATGAGTCTGGCATTAGTTTCAGATCTCAGTCGGTCAATCATGACCCAGTTCGTAGGTGCCCCGTGCACCGCCCCAGTATTTCAACAAAGTGTTTTTAGAGGGACATAGAGTCCCAAGGGGGAGATACCCCATGATATTGTGATGCTTTCATGTCCTTATACTCATTCAGTTTCATATTCAGACTACCCTTATGAAGTTAACATCAGTTATAAATACATAGCCAGTCATGCTTTCGAGAGTTAGTTCAGTCAGACATTCGTGCATTAGATATGCAAGTTCAGTAGAAATAGTTCAGCTTTTCAGTGTATTCAGACATGCCTTTAGGAGATCAACTCAGTTATGAGTCTATGCATCAGATATGAATATCTATTATGAGAATTCAGCTTATAAGTAGATTTAGTCTAATATTCCTTGCATCAGATATGCATGTTCAATATGAGAGATCAGAGTATCAGTACTTCCAGTTACATAGTCATGTTTCAGATGTTCTTGTTTCTTAAGTAAGTTCAGTTGATCAGTATTCTTAGCCTATCAAGCGACATTCTAGGATGAATGTTTCCAAGGGGGAGATATTGTAACACAACAAAATTTTCTCATAGTCTGAGCCTTAGAGCATGTCAAGTGAAGCATAAATCCGATCCTAAAAGATTGAGAAGTTCCTTCTCAAATGAGAAATATTTTGAACCGTATAGAATTTCCCTAATATCAATTTTTTTCATGTAGAGCATTGAATAAGCTTTCCATCAATACTATTTCGTCCAAATCCGACATCTAACGAGGAGGTTATGGCGTTTTACAGAAAGCAGTCTGCATCCGCCAGGTGTGATGAAGAGGTGAGATGGTCCATCACATGTCGCACCAAAGTAGTAAGTCCCAGTTCTTGTTCTGTGCGACGGTCAGTCCGACAGACCCTCTACAATGCGATGGACCATCTCAGTAAAGACACGATTCTTAGAACTTAGTGAGTTATAGAACTCTATACTCTCAGATAGATATAGAGCTTAAGATATCTCAGTATTGCTAGAATTCTAGCCTCAGTTCAGTACAAAGCTCAGATCTAGTAGTATTCAAGTGTTCAGTTCAGACCTCGGTAGTAATCGCGTAATCTATTCAGAGCTCAATATCGTGCAGTCAGATAATCGGATTTAGTAGTGTTCCTTTAGATACGAAACTGAGTAAATTTGGCTTCACTAAGTCAGATCATTCGAGAAACATGATCAGTATCAGATTCAGCTAAATTTAGTTCTGTTGAGAATCAGTTCAGAGTCTTTCAGTTAGTAGTAGGATCTAGTACCGAGCGAGTGCAGGGATGACGGCTTACCATTAGAGAGGAAGAGTCCTTAGGAGAAATCCCTAAACTCCAAAACTGCGTAGCTAGCACTGGATACAGGATTCACCCATTTTAAAAAAGGCTTGTCACCCGTTAGAGAGGCTTGACTATTATACTACCTTAGGCTTGAATTACTTTGAGGGTCACCCATTAGAGAGGCTTGACCAGAGAGATATTTATCCATTGCACAGTATTGACACCCTTCCAGCTGAGGTTACAGGTTGGACCCCACAAGATTAGATTCGGGGCATGTCAATTAAGTGACAACTGCCATAGTTAAAGTTTCAGTATCAATCTTCAAAATAGAACTCAGAAATTAGGACTATCAGATATAGTCATCTATCTTAGTGAGTAACTCAGATATTTCCATTGATTCATGGTCCACCCGCTAGATGGGCATGGTCTGGCATAAAGTTATTGAGTAATCTGGTTATTAGATCCCGAGATCATACTGTAGATAGGCTTGATCTCAGTCTTAGATTTAGTTGAGTAATCTCATTATCAGATCTAGATATCACCCGTTAGATAGGATTGATCTCAATATCAGATTCAGCTGAGTAATCTAATTATCTGATCTCGAGATCATCCATTAGATAGGCTTTATCGCAGTCTCAGATTCAGTTGAGTAATCTCATTATCATATACCAAGATCACCCATTAGATAGGCTTGATCTCAGTATCAGATTTAGTTGAGTATTCATAGTATTAGATCCAGATATCACCCATCAGATAGGCCTGATCTCATTTTCAGATTCAGTGATTATTCTCATTATCAGATTCAGAGATCTTCCGCTAGATAGGTTTGATCTTAGACATAATCTTTTCTTATCATTTATAGTAGATTATGAGATCACCCGTTAGTGAGGTTTGATCTTTCATTTATTCAATCAAGAGTAGTAAGCTAAGAATTCAGTCATTGATATGAGTAGATTCAGCTAATCAGCTTCAGTATCATCAGTTTTCGAGATCACTCGCTAGATAAGACTGATCTCAATTTCACTACTTAGTTATCTATATCAGATGATTCAGTTATTCAGTATCTCAATATTAGTAGTAAGTTCAGATGCTAGTAAAGCAGTATTCGAGTTTCAGTAATTTGAGTTGCGTTGTTTTCAGTTATTGTTTGTGCATTCATGCATATGTCCTCATTCAGTATTCTCATAATTATTCAGTTAAGTAATTGTTCATGCATAATCCCTTATATTTATCCTTACCTCATCTTCATACTCAGTATATTCCTGTACTAACACATTTGTGCTAGGGTGTTTTATTTGACACCATAGGTTCAGAGGCACGAGATCTATAGTATCCTTAGCAGCTCAGTCTCAGTCAACAACAGTAGATGTAGAAGTGAGTTCTCTTCATTTGAGGATGATCCTTATTTTATTATTGCATCAGATTTAGTTTTTTTTTTATATATGGAGTTAGTTGGGGACATGTCCCATCAACGCCACAGTTCAGACAGTTTAGAGGATTTTCGGACAGATGTATTAGTATTTAATTTTCTATTTTGAGTATTGTAGTCATTTTGAAGCTTATGGCCAATTTTTATCAGTTTTTGGCATTTATTATAGATATTATGTAGTTCTCAGGTACAGATATCAGTAGAGGGTTAGCTTGTGGTCCTTCGGGATCATGAGCACTATGTGACATTTCGATTCTAGAAAACCGGGTCGTTACAGAATGTCCAGTGGATATATTGATGTTATTAAAACACCAAGGAATGTGGCCTTGCAAAAATGATAAAGAATATTGTTTAGTTTAAATATGATAATTAGGAATAATGGTTGATACATGGCTAATGATATTGGTAGGTTTACCGTTAGTAATGATAAGTTATATTGATGACTAAGGTATGATGTCGATTACTTGATAATTAACAATTTGTATAGTAATGATACTAGATAATAAAAGTCGTTAATGGTTAGATAGATAAGTGTTTGAATGATGATAAGTGGTCTATTTCTATATGGTGACTATTGTGATTATGATGACTAGAATTGACCATTGGTTAAATGGCATCTATGGTTTAGTAGTTAACCATGAGTACATTTTGGATATTTGTTAGTTAGTGAATAATTTTTAGTTTCAATATTATGAGTAATGATTATTTAAATAATAAGTTAGTCTAATCACTAGAGGTCATTTGATAACTAGTGTATTAATGGTTATTTATTAATCATTGGTAAGCTAATAATGAGTAGGTAGAGTGCATTTATGAGATAGACCAAGTATGTGAAGACATCTATAATATGAAATGGAGACTTCCAAAATAGGGAAGCTTACCACTTCTATCAAAGAGTTGATCCCGAATCTGATCACTAAGCAGAAGGAGTAGAATGGCCGATTCATGCATCGTGTAGGTATACCGCCGACTGAAGATGGGTTAGTGGGTGAATTCTAGCATGAACTCAAGATAAGGATAAAATAATTCCATCCAATAAAATGAATTAAATCAACCTCACACACACAAATGATACATATAAATATAAATATAAACATGCCAGGAAAGAGAGTCAGTTTTTGCATGCCTTTAAAATCATTAACCTGGGTATGCATATCTTAACGGTACTAGAACTACCCAAAGGCTATATGGGTCAAGTTTAACCCCCTAAACGAGCCTCGATACATGTAGCCGCACAAACCAGATATACCATAAGAGTAAGGGATTCTCGAGTACCCTTTGATCTCAATAATACATATATACAGTGCACTTAGAGGATTCCCATGTACCTTATAGTATCATAGATGGTCGCTATGGCAAACCCTCAAGTCGGCAAAAATGAGTTTCTAATGTCATCCCTTTGGACTCGCATCTTCACGGTTATCTATAACTCCCCGTGATTATTGTACAATTAAAACGATTACCTTCCAACCGACACTTTATTCCATTATTATTAACAAAGTCTATAAGTAGTGGTATCGTCACACCAACTATAGTTTTTAAACAATGTCCATAGCCAACCTATTTATGCAAAGGGATTCTTATGTACCCCTAGATTACATTATCAAATTAACTTAGGTGAATCCTGTGTACCGCACAAGTATTACATTATTATGTTTGCTTGTGGAATCCCATGTACCCCATAAGTTGTTCATTAGCGTGTTTACTTGGGGGATTCCCTTGTACCCTACAAGGATGTTTAATTAGACATGAACCTTACCAATTAGCCATTCCAAACCATTTAAACCATTTATACCATATAGGATTCCATTACCAAATCATACCATGCATTTGTTCCATTAAAAGTCCAATAATAGATTAAAAACATTGTTATAGGAATTTTATCAAACATGTTGGGGGCATAGTGTTTCCAAATTAAATTCCCATTAGCAAATAACCATTCCCATGTAACCAGTTGTCCAAACCACCATTAAATCATAAAAATAGAATTAAAACATAGATGAACCATAACTAACATTAAATATCAAAACCCCAATATATATTTGAAAACCCCAAAACCATACAACAATCATGTAATGAAAACATTGAATAAAACATGAATTTAATTTGAACTAACAATAATGGAGGAGTAACATGCCTTATATAATGAAGATAATGCAGATAAATTATCTGTACAAGCGCCAAATAAATCCGTAGATGAAACCCTATCCTTTCTTTATCCATGAGATATAAAGCAAAATATAGAGAGTTTCTAAGTGTTTAAGATGAGAATAATAGGGTAAATGATGTCCTTATAATGATATAAGTTGTGGTGCTCTAAGTGTCTAAGTGGGGAGATATCCTGATTACTCCCAACCTAACTACATAACATTGTCATCAGATGGTACGACTCTCCCATACAAGTCGTACCCTCCAATACGAATGGTACCCGCCACTCATAACCTAGGCCTCTCCCTTGGATCCAATATTGTCCACCATACGACTTACCCAACCGAAGTCGTACCCAACTACGATCATTACCCCTAAACCATATTGCTGAAAAATTGAAGCAAAGTAAGTTCTTTCATTGTTCTCCATACGAGTCAGTGGTATGATTCGTAACCGTCATACGGCTCTAGGTTAACCACTCATACTTAGATAAAACTTAAGATTCTAAATCTCAGATTATATGAAGGAAAAACCCAAACCATAGAACCCATCAACAACCATACGACTTGAACCAACCAAGTCGTACCCATTACAAAAACCAATCAAACCCACAAAACATCACTGGTTAATATAAGACCAAGGCATGCGACTAGTACCCCATTATACGACTGGTAACCACAAGTCATATGTAACCCAGAATCCAGAAATCCATGAAATTATTGAAGTTTCTCAAACCAAAGATGTTTCAGTCTCTCTCAGTAGGATCATTCGACCATGAATTAGGAAAAAGGTAGGTCAAACACAGGCACGTTTCATATAGATTATCAAACATCAATCCAAACTTTAACCAAGTTACAAAAAAAAGATGTGATAAAGAACACAGACCTTCCTCATGAATATTCGATGAAGAAAATAAATGTGAATATTTGGTCTTCATGTCCGCTTCAACTTCCCATGTTGCCTCTTCCACCTTGTGGTTCGGCCATAGAACCTTAACCGAGAGAACATCCTTGGTCCGTAACTGATGAACCTGCAGATGCAATATCTCAACTGGTACCTCATCATAAGAAAGAGAATCTGAGATACCCAATTTTTCCAAAGTAACAACCAAAGAAGGATCACTAAGACACTTTCTCAACATCGAGACATGAAATACTAGATGAATGGAGTACAAACTAGAAGCCAACTCAAACTTATGCCACAATACCAACTCTCCACAAAATCGCAAAAGGACCTACATACCGGGGACTGAGCATCCTCTTTTAACTACATAACACCACTCTTCTTCATGGGAGATATATTTGGAAACACCTTATCCCCAATCTCGAATTCAATATCTCTATGCCTTACATCCGTAAAGGATTTTTGGCAACTTTGTACAACCCTCTGCCTATCCTGCATCAACTTCACATCTTCCATAGCCTGATAAACCAAATCCTGACCAAACATATCCACCTCATAAAGCTCCAACTACCCAATAAGATATTTTCACCTCCTACCATATAATGCCTCAATAGGGGCTATCCCAATGCTAGAATGATAGCTATTTTTGTAAACAAGCTCTACCAAAGGTAGATGCTCAATCCAATTACCACCATAATCAATCATACAAATAGAAAGCATGTCATCTAATATCTGAATAGTCTTCTCTGCTTGCCCATCCATCTGAGGATTAAAAGCAATACTCAGTCTAACCTTAGTGCCCAACCCCTTTTGAATAGACTGCCAGAAATGATATGAAAAACTGTGAACCATGATAAAAGATTATCAAAATGGCTACCTAATGAAGCTTCACAATCTCCTGAAGTTACAACCTCGTATAGTCCTCAGCCAAAAATTTAGTTTGCACTGGCAAGAAGTAAGCGGACTTTGTCATCCTATCCATAATGACCCAAATCAAATCAAATTGATTTTCGAGACTGAGGAATACCCATATCAAAATCCATATTAATTGCATCCTATTTTCATCAGATAATTTAATTTCATGATACAAACTTCCAAGCATCATGTGTTCAACTTTAACTTGTTGATACACCATGATTTGGCAAAAAAATCATCCACATCACACATCATACCACTCCACCAATACAACTCCTTGAGATAATGATAATTTTTATCAAACCAAAATGAACAACATAGCGTGATTCATACGCAATAACCAAAACACTTTGTAATAAACCATCAACATCAGGAACACAAAACCTCACTTGGTGTCCCAAAGTACCATCACCACTGATCTCGAATGTCATCACCTTTTTCCACCTACATGATCTTTGATTTTCATCATGATATGATCTAACATTTTCTTTTTTTTGGTCTCTGCACCATGAGACGACTGAACCAGTTCCTGTACAATAATACCCCTATTGCTTGAGTCCAAGATACAAACTTCAAGCTTAGCCAAGTGGTGAATATCATTATCCCGCTACTCCTTATGCACATGAGCTAAAATCCCCATGGACAACCTGGTAAGAGCATCAACAATCATGTTAGCATTACCTGGGTGGTAGTATATACTCATATCATAGTCCTTGAGACTCTCCAACCATCACCTCTTCCTGAGATTAATCTTGTTATGAGTGAAAACATACTGTAGACTCTTATGATTAGAAAAGATGTCCACGTGCACTCGATAGAAATAATACCAAGAAATTTCAAAGAATAAAACACCGCTAAAAGCTCCAAATCATGAGTAGCATAATTATTCCCACAAACCTTCAATTACCTGCAAGCATAGGCAATCACCTTACCATCTTGTATCAGAAGCAATCATGTCCCACCCGAGACATATCATCATAAATCACAAACCCCTCATTACCTTCAAGTAATATCAAAACCAGAGCCGAAGTTAGCTTATCTTTAAACTTCTAAAAACTCCTCTATGAAGCATATAACCAATAAAACTTTGACCTTTTTTCGAGTCAACTTAGTTAATGGGGCAACTATCATTAAGAAACCTTTCATGAAATGCCTATAATACCCAGCCAAACCCAAGAAGCTCTGAATGTCAATTGGAATGGTGGGTCTAGGACACCTTTTAATCACAAATACCTTTTTTGGATATCACCATGATCCCCTCACTAGAAATAATATGACTAAGAAAAGTAATAGCGTTCAACAAAAACTAACACTTTGGCAAACAACTACTGCTTTTTCATGGTCTGAAATAACGGAAGAAGTTTATTAGAATGAACAACCTCACTCATAGAAAATACCAAAATATCATTAATGAACGTAATGAAAATAAGATCCAGATACTTCCTGAACACCCTATTCATCAAATCAATAAATGTCATCCGGGCATTAGTCAAAATAAAATGATATCACCAAGAACTTAAAGTGGCTATACCGAGTACATAAAGTTGTCTTAAGGATATTCTCCTCCATAATCTTAAGTGTAAGAAACCTATACAAAATGTTTATCTTAGAAATGAATTTGACTCCTTGCAACTGATCAAACTAGTCATCTATCCTTTGGAAAGGATACTTATTCCTAACTGTAACATTGTTCAACTGTCGATAGTCAATGCATATCTGAAGGGAACCATCTTTATTTCGGACTAATAACAACAGTGCACCCCAAGGGGATACACTAGGAATGATGAAACCCTTATCCAAAAGATCTTTCAGTTGGTCCTTATGTTCGCTCAACTCATCCGAAGCCACCCTATAAGAGGAATAGATATTGGATAAGTTTTCAAAACCAAATTAATACAAAACTAAATCTCCCTATCTGGAGGAACATAGGAAGATCATCAGAAAAAAAACTTTAGGAAACTCATTTACCAGCAAAACCGAATGTAATGAAGGACCTTAAGAGTTGGAATCCTTAACCTAGACCAGATGATAGAGACACCCTTTGTATACTAATCTCCAAGATCTAAGATAAGATCCAAAATAACCTCGAGATCAAAAACATAATACAAAGCCACAAATAGGGTCACATAAGAGAGAGTGGACCCTGGATCATGCAAACAATAAACATTGCAAGAAAAGAGGTGTAACATACTAGTAATGACGTCATGTGATGACTTAGATTCCTGCCGAGTAGACTTAGATTCCTGCCGAGTAGCAAGAGCATATAACTAATTCCGATATGTGCCTGTACCAAAAGTATAAATACATGTAGAAGTAGCACCCTTTACTGAAGGAGCATAAGATGAAGAAACCAAGGCCTTAATCTCTCCCAAAGCACCCTTACCAACCAGATAATTTCTAAGCATATGGCTTGGATGATCACATTTGAAACAAGTGTCCCTCACCTTATCATAGAATTATTTATGCAACCTACCACAGAACCAAAAAGGAGGGAATGATTAGGCCGACTGAGCCCAATTTTCTTGAGATTGGGAACCCTGTACCCAAAAATCATTACTACTAGACGACACTTATTACCCGACTATTTCGAGTAAGGAGCACTAGCTAAGAGAAGGATCAATAACTCCCCACTTATTTTTTAGCACCTTACCACCATCCCTACCATCTTTTTTCTTGCCCACCACCTTGTTCATAAGATCTGAACTTTCAACCCGGCCTTTCCCCGAACTAAGCAAGTTTTCTGTTTTCTTCCGCTACCTACTGCAAATAAACCACCAACCTAGAAATATCCATATCCTTGACTAGAAATGCAGTTTTACGTTCAAGGATCAAATACTGAGATAGTCTATAAGTGAACTTTTTAATTATTTCCCTTATACCAGATACCGATTTCAGAGCATAACTTGTTAGTTGATAAATTTTCAAGGCATATTTCTCCACATACATTTTCCCTTATCTAAGGATGATAAATTACTTCATCTTTTCTTCCCTCAACTCCTAAGAAAGAAGCGGTCTAGGAAAGTATTAGATAAAGTCTCCTATAAAGTTGACTCCTCAACATCACCTTTTGCCCTATCCTACTCTTCGTACCATTGGTACACCACATGCTTAAGCTGGTAAGCAACAAAATTCACCCGTTCCATATTTATAGCCTGCATTACCCTACAAATTTTCTTAATTTCATTCAAAAAACCATGAGGATCCTTCTCCACCTTCACACCAATAAAAGTAGCGGGAATCATCTTAATAAATTGACCAATCCTTATGGCCTTGGTAGATGAAATACCAGATGTATCCCTCTCCGCCTGAGCAACAACCAGCTGAGCATAAAATGGATCGATTTGAAAATTCTATATTAGTCATCTCATATTGTGGAGGATTAGTAGAAACCCCTAGAACTCCAAAAATATTAGGGGTTGGACACCTAGACCGAGTATAGATTCCCTAACTAGTACATGTCCCTTCAACATTATCCTTAGTTGGGAACGAAGAGTTACCTTGAATCTTAAATCATCGATGCATGATATGAATAAAGAACAAACCAAGATTAGAAAAGATTTTAGGACTTAGACTCCAAGCTTGAACAAGGAATACCAAAATAGTGAAATATTCCTAAATTCCTTGTATCCTCTCCCTTATGAGTGTATTGTACTACACACCCTTAAAAGAAACTCAAAGGAACACAGTTTGTGGACTCTTAATTCACCATGATCCTAAAGCTCTGATACTAATTTTGCTCGAGTCGACCTATGGCCTTATCGTAATAGGCATCCCTAGTCCAACAAGGAGTAGGGACCATCCCCGATACACATCTAGACCATCTAAACACATAACCTGAGTCACATAAATTTCAAACATATAAGAAGATTGCGTATTTTTATAAACCAAGACTCTAGGATGGGTGTATGATAGTGACCGGCCCAAACGAGTCCAACTGTCTTAAAACCAACCAATAACCATAACAAAACCAATATAAAAACCAAGTTCCTTTCCATAACATAACATAAAAAGATGAAACAATCATAAATCCAATAAAATGGTATAAGCCCCATTACATATACCAATACTATGGCTGACACCAATACAGACCCCACCTATTCTAACCCATAGTGGCCACACAAGACATAGCCCAAAGAAAAATAATATTAGATTGGGATATGCCCCCAACCATAGACAAGACCAATATCCACAAAATAAACCAACTATGTAATGACATCCATGATATGAAATAGAGCCTTCTGGAATATGGAAGATCACCACATAAATCTAATAGTTGATCCTAATAGATAATTAAGCAGGAAAAGTAGAATGGCCAATACCTACATTGCATAGTAATATAGCAGCCCAAAGATGGGTTAGAAGGTGAATGCTAGCATGAACTTAGGATAAGGATAAAATAATGGCATCCAATAAACCCAACTAAACCAACCACATGCACATAAACTATATATATATATATATAAATATGTCGGGAAAGGTATCTAGGTTATGTATGACTTTAAAATCAATATAGAACCACCCACAGAATATATGGGTCCAGTGTAACCCCCTAAATAAGCCCCAATGTGTATAATCGCATGAACAAGAGATAATGTAAGAGTAGAGGATTCTGGAGTACCCTTCACTTTCCATGATACATATGTACAGTGCACATAGAGAGTTTCAATGTATCTCATAGTATCGTATATGGTGACTATGACCAATTCCTAATGTCAGCAAACATGAGTTTTTGGTGTCTGTCCTTTACACTCGTACCTTTATGATTAGCTATCACACCCCACCATTACTGCCCATTTAAAACCATTACCATCAAACCAATCCTTGATTACCTTATTCTTAACTAAGGCTATAAGTAGTGGTATCATCACACCAACTATAGTATGATAGAAATGTCCTTAGCAAACTTTTTTATGTAAGAGGATTCCTATGTACCCATAGATTATATTGTCAAATTAACTTGGAGGAATCCCGTTATCAAAACAAGTATTCCATTATTATGTTTTCATGGGGGAATCCCATGTACCCAACAAGGTTTTCATTAGCATGTTTACTTTAGGGATTCCCTTGTACCCCACAAGAAACCTTAATTAACCATAACTATAACCACCAAACCATGTAATTAATTCATTAAAAGTCCCATAATATGGTAAAAACTTTCCCATAGGCATTTTATCAAAAATATTGGGGGCATCATTTTTCCAAAGCCAATTCCTATTATAAATTAACAATTACCATGTAACCAATTGTCCAAACCACCATTAAACCATAAAAAAACATAACTAAAACATGGGAGAATCATAAAAAGATTTTAATACCAAAACCCCAATATATATTTAAAAACCCCAAAATAATACAACAATCATGCAATGAAAACATTGTATAAAATATGCCTTTAGTTGGAACTAACAATGATGGAGGAGTAGCATGCCTTAGATTATGAAGATGATGGAGATAAAATCACCCATACAATCCCCAAATTGAGCCTCTAAATGAAACCTTAGCATTACTTTACCTAAGAGCCTTAGAGAGTTTTTAAGAGTTTAAGATTAGAATACTAGGGTAAATAATGTTCCAATAGTGATCTTGGGGGAGGTAATGTAATAATCCAGGTTTTGGACTCCTAATTTTTCTATGTTATAGTGCTCACTTTCTGAAGTATATCTTAGGAGATGAGTCGTAGGCCCTCTCAAGGAGTCGTATAGTTCTAATCATAGCCAAATAAGTAAGGTGGCCTAATAGTTCATTTTGTATCACGACTTGGCCCTACCGAGTCATAAGGTATGGGCATGAGTCGTAGGGTGTGACTCATGACCATTCCAGTTAGGTTTCCTTGAGTTTTGGCTCCAGTTATGACTTGAGGTGATAACTCATGACTAGTGACAATGAGTCATTACCTGACCCGTAGCGACTGGTAATAGTTTTCTGCATATTTTAAGTATGGTTATTTTTGTCTTATCCTTCAACCCTATTATTTCCAATGAGTTAAAAATCATTTTATCTTCTCAAACTTCTCATTCAAGGGAAAGGATAGGGTATCTAAGGACTAATCACTTCATGTTCAATTTGTTTTTTTCTCTCTAAATTTTTTTGTTATCCAAGAATGTAACTCTTTCCTAAATTTATTTTCATACAAGCCTATGTTTAATTATCATCCAGTGGATTTAATTGTTCATTTGTAATGTGGGTTGAAGGATTTGGAATGTTTATGGTGCAAATTGGTTTTCCATGGTTTTAAATTGGTCATTTATGATTATTCTCATGGTTTTTAACTCAATATATATTTGGCTACGTGAATTGGAATGGGAAACATGTATTTACCTAAATTTTATTGTTTAATCATTTAGAATTGGCTTTACCCTCACCCCAACTTGTGAAATTGGTTTTCAACTTTGAAATACACAAGGTTTAACATTCTTTTGGAACCTTACATTGCATAAAGGGTTAATGCAACTAAAATGGTTTTTGCAAGGCCTTGGTTCCCATGGATTGGTTTTCAATTGGAAACTTTGGAGTCAAATTTGGATGTTTTGTTTTGGAATGTCATAATGGAATTGGCTTGCAAGCTTAAATTTGTTAATAGCTAATTTAGGCTTCTTGGCCAGTTGTTTTGTATTATGATACAAACCATAAATGCCAAATTAAAATATTTCTTGGTTAACGGATGGGAATTGTAATTGGCTTTAATTTAGCTTAAAGGTGGGTTATGTAGCTCACCATGGAAGGTGGAGGTCCCAAGGGATGATACTGGAAACCACATTTGCTGGCATGGAGGTCTTAGAGATTATGTGCATAGTCCACACTCTATATTATATTTTTGATGGTTGGGGTCATGTATTCCCTGACCCTTTCTTTAATTTCATTAGTTCGTGTGGCTAAGACGGGATGAGGCCCATTTAGTAGGGAAGCTAAACCCATATAGTCTATGGGTGTCCTTATGATGGTTAGAATTACACAGTCCATGTTAATGATTTAAAAATTCATGTGTAAGCCTTGTTTACTATGCCAAAATCTTATATATATGTATATATGTATGTGTCCATATGGTTTTTAAATGATTTTTTACTTATTTGACTATGACATTATTTTATCCCTTTACTGAGTTACGTAATAGTTCTCATCCTGCTAAATATTCTTGGATGATGCATTGTTTCATGATGTAGGGTTATAGGGGTTCTTTGGTTGCTTTTACCAGAGTTAGGTTGTTCTGGTTCATTCGTTAGTGAGATTTAAGTGGTGCGCCTTCTTCATCCCGAGGCATATTACTTCTTTTTCGTTATGTTGTCTTAGACTATAATATTTGGATTCATTTTTGGCTGTAGTCGGGGGCATGATCCTACCTAGGTTGAGGTTTTGTTTTGTCAGAGACTTTTTTTTAAAAAATGTGGGTAGTTACTTTTTGTTAAGTATTAGTTCTATTGTCTTATTTATGTATCTTTAACATTAGCGTTTGGGTGCTTAAGATATTATATTTTTTCTGCTCAGATGACTAAGCCAAGGGGTTGTCTCTATTCCTTGGTGGTCTTTAGATACCCGTTGGGACTATGTAAGGGGTCTTGTCAAAACACCACAGATGTTATAGGTTATTTATAAATTACCAAAATTATTGGTATGGTTATGTAATATTTTATTTTGGTTTTAGCATTAGTCCCCTATTTTGGAGCTTTAACTTTTAAGATACTCATCTCAGACTAAAAATCTTAGTTGATGACATAGTATGAAACTTTTGACAAAGTCATCATCTAAGAAACATCAATTTTATTCTATAGGGACCATTGGTTTAGGTCTCGAGGAATCAAAACTCATTTGAGTTTATTGGGTGAATTTTAAGAAATATTGATCTATTGGGATGGCCAAACATTTAGTTGAATTGATCTCAATTTAATGTTTTTATGGTTCTATTGAGTCAAGAATGTTTAATTTGAATGGGTAGAATACTTTTTTTGCATACGCGGAATTGCATACGAATCTCAAGCACCCGACTAAAGTCCATTTAGACATAGTTAAATAAATACCTAGCATCTGATATTACCATTTTTGCAATCATAGTCACATTAGCTACTTCAAGTTTCTTAAGTATCCTTGGACAATAGAACTGGTGCCTCTTTAGCGGTCAAGGGACACTAAAGCGGGCACAACTTTAGTGCCCCCTCGTGCCATATTTCTTTAGCAGTCAAGGGGCTGATTTAGCGGCCGAGGAGCCGCTTTTGCGGTTGAATGACGTCTTTAGTGGCAGTTTTGTGGATTTATAATCCCCTTCCTCACCGAATTTTCCATCAATTCCTTTACCATTTTACACTATGTTGAGAGCATTAAGAGAGGAAAAAGTGGCAAATCATTCAGTAAAGCTAGAGTAAGATATGCTAACACTCCTTGGTCATTTTTCATTAATTTTTTCCATCAATATACATCCTTTTTAAAGTAAATTCTTAGAACTTAGGAATTAAAATCCCTAGACTTAGGATCTGATTTGGTCCCCGCTACACACACCATTAGTGCTAAACAGTTAAATACATATTCCTTGTCCTTTAAGGGACCTCCAAATGGATTCAATTTTTGAATTCCATTTGTGGGTGAATTATTGACCCAAATTTTACCCCAAAACATTATATAGCAATATGTGTATTGTTTTATTTCTACTTATGTGTATATAACTACTTTGATAGTGTGAAACATTTTAGGATCTTGGAGCAAAAGCAACCGAATGGTCGATGATTTAAAGACATGTGGTTCAGCATAGTGGTAGGCCTTTGTTTACTCTTCTTCATGAGTTAGTGTATTATATATATACTAGATATTAGGTACTAAAGTTATGATATGATTATCGGCAGTAAACCATGACTTAGTCCAAATTATGAATTTGGGGGATAAAAGGGTGAATCATTACTTAAGATGTATTACATGTTATGACTATAGGAATCTATTACCCAAAGTTACTGTAATACCCATATTTTCCTACCTTAGTTTAGCTCTCAATACACGATAATTCGTATATAAAACTTTCAAAATATTCAGAATTTTCTATTTTAAGACCCACCATTGTGTAGGAAATCAGTCAGCTTTCCAACAATATAAATTTCGCCAAAATCAGATATCCGGGTGAGAAGTTATGGCACATTTAGTAAAATAGTATGGGAATTTTAGCATCACCACATCACTGGTAAGTTCCAGGTTCCAATCATCATTTACCAGTGTGTCAACGCAATTCCAGCGCTTCACATAGAAGTGTTATTTCCCAATTGTCATTTTCCAGTGAGGCACCGCGATTGGCCCGCATCGCGCCAATGCTCATTTTCAGAATTGTCACTTTCTTGTGAGGCTCCGCGATAACGGTGTGTCACGCCAAAAGTCAATTTTGCAATTGTCCACTTTTGAATAGTTTTAGCCAATTTCTAGTGGCTCACTGTGATGCCACTGCATTGCAGTGAAGGCCAAGATCGAGACTTTCAGAGATAAAAATTTAAATTCTTATAAGGGTAATTTAGTTTTCTTCCACATCCCTAATAACTCAAAACATGTTAATTAACCCCTAGTAACATAGTTAAGTCACTATTCACTCAATTTTCCCCAAATTGAAGATCATTCTCTCAATTACCAAAACCTTAGCCTTCAAGAATAAAAGGCAAAACCTCAAAAATCTCACCAAGAAACTTTAAAAACTTATCCTCCCAGGTATGTTAGATGTTCATATATGGGTCCTTACCACCCATGGAGCCTAAGAATCCTTTTTCAAAATACAAAATTGAGATTCCCTAGATTACATATTTTAGTTTAAATGTGTTCATGTGTGTATAGTTATATGGTTTTCAACCCATTATTAATTACAAGTTTCATGAAATTAAGATAGCATGTGTGATGAATTATATGATTCTCATGTTCATTCCTTGAATTTACAAGTTGAATGTTGTATCCATGATATTTATATATATATATATATATATATATATATATATTTTCATTATTATGTGAAATAATCATACTCCCCAAGTGTTTGTTAGAATGCCTATGTTAATTGAATAGTGCACTCATGACATATTAGCATGTGTTCCCATTCATTTACAAGTTCATGCCTTGCAAGTGTTTGACAAAATGTCTTAACGAATGAATTATGACTAAGTGACTAGATATTATGCTTTCAAGGTTGTTCCAGATTTTACTATTGATGCAATCGAGTCCTGGAGGTATTCAATACCCAAAAAATCAAGTTGTTTACCTATACTTATAGTAGATACAAAATAGTCTCAGTAATGTCATGAATAGAAGTACTCAGTCAGTTACAAAACTCAATGAAACTTAGTCCAGTTCAGCTCAATCTAATAATAAGTGTCATTCAGTTAGAAGTAGGATTCAGCAGTGAGTGAACCTAAGGATGGGGACTTAACTGTCAGTATAGGGTGTGATCCTTAGTAGTAGTCCTTGTGTTCCTGAACTACATAGGCAACGTAGGTTGAGATATCAACCTGCCAATTAAGGGTTGATAAGGTATTTACCTTCCAGTTGAAGGTAATACCGTTCTCATTAGGGAACCTGCCAATCGAATGTGACCCTTATTCCTTTGGGATGACATTTCTGTGGATCCACACAGCCATTTTCTGTACTCGTGGCACGGTACCGACACCCTTCCAACTGGGGTTACAGGTTGGACCCCAATAAGTACAAGAGGGGCATGTTTATTAAATGATTACCTCTCACAGTTTCAGTTTCTATCTTTAGTATAGAAATTAGTTCAGTTCTACTGAATCAGGACTATCAATAACAGTCGATCAGTTATCAGTAATTTAAAGTATTATTACTAAGCTATCCGAACTCAGTACTCAATTTTAGTATAAATATCATATACAGTATTTATATACATATTCACAGTATTGCATACTCAATGTTTACAGTAGCTTTAGTTATCCATGTACTCTCATTCAGTTATATTTATCTCACTCATCTTGTTACTGTTCATGCATATGAACCCTTGCATTTCATCCGTACCTCATCTAGCATAACATTACATTCCACGTACTAATTACATACTTATTTGTTGGATATTATGTCTCATATCATAGGTTTGGATGCTCAGGTTCCTGACCGCACTTATCTAGATTTAATCAGCAACAGTAGATTCGGTAGTGAGTTCTCATCTATCAAGGATAATCTTTTATTTCAATATTATAGTAGATTTAGTATTTTTTTAGCTGTAGTTAGTTGTGGTCTTGTCCCATCAACTCCCCATTTAGATAGTTCAGTTAGAGGCTTTTCAGACTAGACTAGTTCATAGAGTATTCGGTTTTCTAATGTTATTATCAATTGCTATATTTAGCAGTATTCAGTTTATGAACCTTATGGCATTTCAGTCTAACTTTTGCATTATTTTAGTAATTTTATTTAGTGCTCTCAGAAGATACCAGTCATGGGTTAGGTTGTGGTCCTTCGGGGTTGTAAGCATCATGTAGCATCCTGGGTGTAGACACGTGGCTTTACGAATATAGTATCAGATCCTAAGTCTCAATAGAGTCCTAGGAAGTCTGAAAGCCACGTCAAGTAGAGTCTTGTGCATGTCTGCGAAGTGTTCCACACTTATGGGAAATATTCTATGAGGCATTTATAATAAAATTTCCCTTCTTTTAGTATTTATGTCGTGTGAGTGAGCATGAGATCAAGTTAAACTGTAATACCCCATAAAATCCTAAGCTTAATTCATTCTTTTAGGCTTATCAAGGGGTCCAAGACTTAGAATATTTTAGCAAAGTACTCATACTTAGTGTCATTTTTTCCTACGAAGGTTGGAAGTCTTATTTCGCGACCTTTACATCCATTAAATATTGATGTTTAGGTTGATTCATGATAAGGAATATCTGTAAGTGTTTCCGTACATGTTTCAGATTATTTGGACTTCATTTGAAGATCCTTTAGAATCCCAAAATAGTGAATCAACGCAATCTTGGCGTGTAGCATCGACTATTGTGCTGATTACTATTTTCCCCAGCTATAACATTTCTTTTCATTTGAATCGACGTGAACATGGCGCGACACATTGGCTATCGCATCGATACCATCGACGCGCCGCATCGACCTGTGCATTGGTAACCCAGTTTTCAGTCATTAAAAAACCACATTCTTGGGGTATTTAGGTCTTTTTCCTCAATTCTCAACCCCAAAAATGAAAGTAAACTCCCTATAGAGCTAATATCGTCATTCTTTCTCAAGTTTGCTCAAGGAAAAAACCATAGAAGATCTAATTTCAAATCAAGAACTTAAGATTCAACAATAAGATTTTAGAAAATCTTCAACAAAGGAATATGAAGTGTTCATCCAAGGGTTTGTTCCACCCTTGGATTCCAGGAATCTCTTTTGAACATCAAGTAATTGATTTTATGATTTCCATGGTTGGAATTAAAGTTTATCCATGATTTCTATTTGGATTAAGTACCTAATTTATGATTATATATATGTATCTCATGTGAAATGGATCATTATGTGTGTAGATTCATGTAAATCTATGATAAACCCTTGACTTGTAAAATTAGAGATGAATTATAATGTTCACTTGTTCTTCAATATTATGTGCATATACTATGCTCACCAAATGCTTGATAAATTGTCCATGTGAACTATTAAGAGAATGAAATCATGTCAAGTTAGTTTGTGCGCAAGTTATATGATGCAAGTGTTTGTCAAAATGCCCTAATGAATGAATGATGATCAAGTTCATAATTTACATATTTCATGATTTGCCATGTCTCTTAATTTATGCTTTTGAATCCTGGGGTACTTGTACCCAGAATTTTAGCTGATTACCTAGAGCCATGGTCAGTCATAGAATAGTATAAGTCATGAAACGATCAGTAGTTCTCTCAGTCAGTAACTGAACTCATAAAAAATTAGTAGAATCCATATTAGTCCAGTATAATTCAGTATCCAGTTCAGACCTTGGTAAAGTCATTTAGCTAACAAAATTGAGTACAACTCCATCAATCAATAGAACTTAGTGAACTTAGTTCAATTCAGCTAAACAGTAATATCTGTAACCGTTCAGTTCGACCTATTATAGACTAGAAATTAGTTCAGTGTCTATTCAGTTGGGAGTAAGATTCAGCCCCATGTAAACCCAGGGAAGGGGCTATTCCTATCATCAGAGGGTTTGACCCATAGCAGCAATCCCTGCATTACAGAACTACGTAGACAGAGTAGGTTGAGGTATCTTCTTGCCAGATATTATGAGGGTTGATACTTCTTATTCGAGTTATTCGGCCAGCAAGGGTTGACAAAAGAGCTTCCTGTCAGAGAGGGTTAACTCACAACTTGTCCATACCAAGGCACGGTATAGACACCCTTCAAACTGGGGTTATAGGTAGGAACCTAAATTAGTTTGGGAAGGGGAATGCTGGTTAGATGATTACATCCCACAGTCTCAGTTCCAGTCTTAGTCTCAGAATAGAACTCAGTTCAGTTCTACAGATTCATGACTATCAGACACATTCACTCATATTAGTAAGGAACTCAATATGGTTCCACAGTATTCAGAGCTTTCAAATACATTCTTTTAGATTATAAGTAATATAGTATTTGTTAGCTCAGATATCGGTTATCAGTGTTCTGCCTCAGTACTCAATATTAGCAAGATCTCGCTTATAGTCTATATTTAGGCATGTACTATTACTCAGTCATACTTACGTTATTTTGTTATTATTGTGCATGCATATAAATCCATTCCTATCAGCCTACCTAACTGAGCATACCAGTACATTCAAAGAATTAACGCATGATTTCATTTGTGTTATGATGTCTTATATTATAGGTTCAGACGCACGGGCTCCAGAGCAACCTTAGCAGTTTAGATTCTCAGATTTTAGAATAGTGGTGAGTCCTCATATTTCGAGGATATGCTTATTATTTATAGTAATTCAGTTTTATTTCAATAGATAGAGTTAGTTGAGGGCTTGTCCCATCAACTCCATAGTTCAGACAGTTAGAGACTTTTTCAGACTAGAGTATTTTCAGACAGTTGTTCAGTTTTTCAGTAATTATATTCAGTTTTGGTATTTTGATACCACATTAAGATTTACTTATAGATTTGAACCTTATGGCATATGTTTCTACCTATTTTTGCAATTATTATAGTATCTATTATATAGTTATTGCAGCAGGTACCAGTCATGGGTTAGCTTGTGGTCCTTCGAGATTATGAGCACCGTGTAGCATCCAAGGTACAGACTCGGGGCATTAAAAACTTGTTATCAGATCCTAAGATTCAATTGTTTCTGAGAAAGTCTGAAAGGCACATCTAGTAGAGTCTTGTACATAGTTGTGTTGTGAGACACACTTATGGACAAGAGGCTACGAGATGTTTTTGGAAAAGTTTCCCTTTTTTCAGTATTCATGTCGTGCGAGTGAGCATGAGCTCCAATTGTACTCTTTTTATATTTACAAAATATGCCTCAATAGAGGACTCAGGGAAGATAAATGATAGATCAGTCAGCCTCTCAGCCTGTCCATCCAGATCCTTTGGGTGAGCATATCTCCCACATGGAGTTCATTGCGGCCTTCACCACCCTAACTCATTCTGTGGCATCCCAAAATGAATGTCAAGTAGCAGTTTCAGCCAATCCAGTGGCCAATACTACTGCTTCCAGGATTCGCAACATCACCCAAATGAACCCTCCATCATTTATCATGTCGAAGTCACATGAGGACCCTCAAGAATTTTATGATCAGGTGTTGAATTTTATCGATATCATGGCGGTGACTGTTTTTGAGAGCGTTGAGTTGGCAACATATTAGTTAGAGTATGTTTCTCATTCATTGTTCAAATAGTGAAAGGCAGAGATGGTTGCAGATGTAGAGTCCATAGGAGGAGTTTGCGGTTGCTTTTTTGGATAGGTACTTCCTGCTATATTTAAGGGAAGCGAAGGTTTTGGTGTTTATATACCTAAATAATGGCAATATGACAATATAGAAGTATTCACTCAAGTTTACTCAAGTAGCCAGATATGCCTCGTATGTTTTAGCAGGTAGCACAACGAAGATGAGCAAGTTCGTGTCAGAAGTGTCTAGCAGCGTGGTCAAGAAATGTTGAACCGTAATTCTTATTATGGAGATGGACATATCTAGGATCATAGACCATGCTCAGTATATAGAGGAGGCCAAGAATAAAGAGAAAGAGAGGGAGAATAAGAAAGTGAGAATAGGTAGTTTTAATTTCGCTCAACCTAAATTAGAGGGTGAAAATTGTTCCCACTTTTGCTTGAAATCCTCAATTCCAGCTCCTTCCTCAGCCAGTGCTCCAGTTCCTAAATTCAAAGATGGAAACCGAGATAGTGCATCAGGCCCTAAAACCCAGGGGCAGTGTTAGTAGTGCCCGAACAAATCCCTTTTGCCAAAAGTGATACAAAAACCACTCGGGTATCTACAGATCTGGAAGCAATGTGTGTTTTGGATGTGGCAAGCCAGGACACAATGTCAGACAGTGTCCTTAGGTGGGTTTGCAGAGTCAGTATTGCCATCCCCCAGCTCAGTCTAGTCACTCGAATCCGTAGGGTGTCTTTTTTAATGCCACCAGTGGGCAGCTCCCAAACATACTCTATGCTCTTTGGTCCCGACAAGATTAGAAAATTTCTCCTGATATGGTCCTTGGTATGTTACAAGTTTTCCATTTTCATGTTTACGTTTTGCTAGATCCAGGAACTTCTTTGTCTTTTGTTAATACATAATTATAGCAATTGATTTCACAATCAGATATGAAATTCTAACCGAGACCTTCTCAGTCTCTACCTAGTAGGTAAATCTATCGTAGCCCAGCGGGTATATAGGAACTTTCCGGTTATGGTATCTAAAAATGTTACTTCAGCAGATTTAGTCAAATTAGAGATGACTAATTTCAATGTCATTCTCGGCATGGATTTCCTTCATTCCTGCTATGCCTAAGACAACTGCAGAAATAGAATTGTCCAATTTTAGTTTCCAAGTGAACCCATCCTATAATGGAAGGGTAGTACTTCAGCATTTAGGGGTCAACTTATTTCTTAACTTCGAGCTAGAAAGATGATATCTAAGGGATGTGTTTACCATCTCGTTTGAGTCCAGGACTCTAGTTCAGAAACCCCTACTCTGGACTCAGTATCAGTAGTATGTGAATTCCTAGATGTGTTTCCCGAAGATCTTCTCGGAGTTCCTACCAAAAGGGAAATTGATTTTGGAATTGATCTTATCCTAGATACTCAGTCCTTCTCTATCCTGCCATATAGTATGGTTCTAGAAGAACTTAGAGAATTAAAGGAATAGTTAAAGGATCGCTTAGATAGGGGATTCATCAGACCCAGTGTGTCCCCGTTGGGCGCATAAATTTTTTTCGTGTGTAATAAAGACGGTTCTCTCACAATATGCACAGATTACCATCAATTAAACAATGTTACAGTTATGAACAAGTATCCACTCCTAAGAATCAATGAATTTTTGGACCACCTTCAGGGTGCCAGTTATTTCTATAAGATAGACCTCTGATCAGGCTATCGTCAGCTTAGAGTACCGGAAAGTGACATCCCAAAAACAACGTTTTGAACTCGGTATGGTCACTTTGAATTTTTATTCATGTCCTTTGGACTTACCAATACCCCAGTAGCCTTCATGGACTTGATGAACCGTGTATTCAAGCAGTACTTGGATATGTTCGTCATAGTTTTCATTGATGACATTCTTGTTTTCTCCCGTAGTGAACACAATCATGCAGACCATATAAGGATAGTAATGTAGACTCTTAAAAACCATCAGTTATTCACAAAATTCAATAAGTGAAAATTTTTGCTAAAGTCAGTTGCATTCCTTGGCCATATAATTTCCAGTGATGGAATTAGAGTTAATTCCCAAAAGACCAAAGTAGTGAGAAACTGGCCCAGACCCATTTCTCCGTCAGACATCAGGAGTTTTTTGGGTTTGGCTGGATATTACTGATGATTTTTTGAGGGATTTTCATCTATTGCATCCCCTATATCCAGACTGACTCAGAAGAAAGTCAAGTTCCAGTGGTCGGATTCTTGTGAGAAGAGTTTTCAGTAGTTGAAATCTCGACTCACCACAGCTCCAGTGATAAACCTGCAAGATGGTTCTGACGGTTTTGTTATATATTGTGACCCTTCCAGAGTCCACACGTGTTCTGATACAGAGAGGTAAGAACTATCCTACTCATAGTCTTGACTTAGCAGCAGTAGTCTTTGCCTTAAAGATTTAGAGGCATTACTTGTATGGTGTGCACTTTGATGTGTTCACTAATTATAAGAGCCTACAGTATATGTTCTCTCACAGAGACCTCAACCTCCATCATAGAAGGTGGTTGGAATTATTGAAAGACTAATACTGGAGTGTTCTTTATCATTTGGGGAAGGCCAATACAGTGGCTGACGCTCTCAGTATAATATTTATTTGTAGTGTTACCCATGTTGAGAAAATTAAGAATAAGTTTGACAAGGAAGTTCATCTGCTAGACCGACTAGGTGTTCACTTAGTCGATTCAGCAGAAGGTAGTGTGTGGGTGCAGCATAGCTCAGAATCATCCCTAGTGTCCAAAATAAAGGAAAAGAAGGATAGGAATCCCAGTCTAGTCTAGTTTAAGGAATCAGTGAGAAATAAAATAACAGAGGTTTTCTCCTAAGGGGGAGATGGTGTTTTGCGTTGTTAGAGTCATTTTTGTGTGACAAGTGTAGATGAATTAAGGCAGAAAATTCTCGCAGAGGTGCATGGTGCACGTTACTTTATTCATCCAGGGTCCATGAAGATGTACCGCGATTTGCGAGAGATCTATTAGATGATTGGGGAGAAAAAAAAGACATTGCAAAGTTAGTGGCTAAGTTCTCAACATGTCAGAATGTTAAGATTGACCATTAGAAGCCTGGTTGGTCCATACAAGAGTTCTGTATTATCACCGGGAAATGGGAAGAAGTGAACATGGACTTTATGATGGGATTGCCTCGTACTCGTCGTTAGCATAATTCAGTTTGGGTCATTGTATATAGGATGACAAAATTAGTCATTGTATATAGGATGACAAAATTAACTCATTTCCTTCCAGTTCTTACCTCCTATTTAGCCGAGTATTACACCAAAATCTATATCACAGAGTTGGTCAGATTGTAAAGTGTTCTGTTGTCCATTATCTCAGATAGAGTTACCAAGTTCACCTCTTATTTCTGGAAAGTATTCCAAAAGGGTCTTGTTACTCAAGTTTATCTAAGTACAACCTTTCATACTTAGATATATGGTCAAGCAAAAAGGACCATTCTGACCTTACAAGATATGATACGAGCATGTGCGATATACTTTAAAGGTAGTTGGGATGACCACTTGCCTTTGATTGAGTTCCCATATAGCAATAGCTATCACTCCAGTATTTAGATGGCTCTGTTAGAGGCACTTTATTGGAGGAGTTATAGATATCCCAATCATTGGTTTGAACTGGGTGAGGCTGCAGTGGTAGCACCTGACATATTATTTGATACCTCAGAAAAGGTCCAGTTGATCAGAGAAATGCTTAAGACAACTCAGAGCCGATAGAAATCATATACAGATGTGCAGAGAAAGGATCTCGAGTTTGATATTGGTGACTATGTGTACTTTAAGATTTCTTCTATAAAAGGAGTGAAGCATTTTTGCAAGAAAGTTAAACTCGGTCTCCGATATGTCGTTCCTTACCAAATTCTCAGTCATTTCAGAAAGGTAGCATACGAGCTTGAGTTACCTTCAGATTTATCTTCAGGTCCTCCAGTATTTCATGTCTCCTTGCTAAAGAAATGCATAGGTGACCCATCAATCATAGTCCCTATTGATGGCATTGATATTCAGAACAACCTCTCTTATGAAGATATCCCAGTCAAAATTCTAGACTATCAGATTTACAAACTAAGGAACAAAGAAGTTCCTCTAGTCAAAGCTCTTTAGAAGAATCAGTCCGTTGATGGAGCTACTTTGAAAGCAGAAGATGACATGTAATCCAAGTATGCTCTTCTATTCTACTCTAATCTAGACTCATATGAAGGTAATAGTTTTCCTTAAGCTTATTCAGTTCCATGTTCATATTTCAGTTACAAACATGGTATCAGATATTATTCCATGTTCAGTTATACGTTCTTGAGCCAGTTTAGTCATGTATCCATGCATCAGATATCCATGTTCAATATGATAATTTAGAATACCAGTAATATCTGTCATATAGTCATGTTCAAGATATTCATGTCCAATAAGTAAGTCACTCTCTCAATATTCTCAGTCTCAGGAGTCTTATTCGAGGACGAATGTTCCCAAGGGGGAGATAATGTATGACCCCATAAAATCCTAAGCTTAATTTTGTCCTTTAGGCGTGTTAAGGTGTCCCATACTAAGAATATCTTAGCTAAGTACTCAGACCTAGTGTCATTTTAACCTATGAAGGTTGGCAGTCTTATTTTATGACCTTTATGTCAAGTAAATCTTGATGTTTAGGTTGATTCATGATAAGTAATATCCGTAGGTCTTTCCATCCAAGTTTTGAATTTTTTGGACTTCATTTGAAGCTACTATGGAATCCCAAAATAGTGAATGAATGCAATCTTGGCGCTCCACATTGACTATCAGGTTTATTACTCTTTTCCCCAGCTACCAACGTCCAATTCTAGTGAATCGACGCAAACATGGCGCGACCATTAGCTATCGAGTCGATGCCATCGATGCGCTGCATCAACCTACGCGTCGGTAACCCAATTTTCAGTCATTAAAAGACCGCGTTCTTGGGGGTATTTAGGTCCTTTTTCCTCGACTGTCATCCCCGAAAACACAAAATTAAACTCCCTATAAAGAAAATATAGTAATTTTTTCTCAAATTTGCTCAAGAACAAAATCCTAGAAGATCGAATTTCAAATCAAAAACTCAAGATTCAACCATAAATTTTCAGAAATCCTTCAACAAAGGTACGTGAATTGTTCATCCAAGTGGTCCTTCAACTCTTGGAGTCCAAGAATCTCTTTTGAACATCAAGTAATTGATTTTATGATTTCCATTGTTGGAATTAAAGTGTATCCATGATTGATATTTAGATTAAGTTCCTAATTCATTATTATATATATGTATCTCATGTGAAATTAATCATTATGTGAGTAGATTCATGTGAATCCATTATAAACCCTAGACTTGTATAATTAGAGATGAATTATGATGTTCACTTGTTGTTCAATACTATGTGCATATACTATGTTCACTAAGTTCTTGATAAATTGTCCATGTGAACTATTAAGAGAAGGAAATCATATCAAGTAATCTTATGTGCAAGTTATATCATGTAAGAGTTTGTCATAATATCCCAATGAATGAATGATGATCAAGTTCATAGTTTACATATTTCATGTTATGCCATATCTCTTAATTTATGCTATCGAGTCTTGGGGGTAATTGTACCCAACAATTTTGGTGATTACCTAGAACCATGGTTAGTCATATAATAGTATTTGTCATGACACAATCAGAAGTACTCTCAGTAAATTACAGAACTCAGGAAACTCAGTAGAATCCATATTAGTCAATTCTAATTCATATCCAGTTCAAACCTCGGTAAACTCAGTCACCTGACAAAATTCAGTAGTATTCCATCAGTTAATGGAACTCAGTGATCTCAATTTCATTTAGCCAAATGGTAATCTTAGTAACTGTTCAATCCATCCTAGTATAGACTAGAAATAAGTTCAGTATCTATTCAGTTGGGAGTAGGATTCAGTACCGAGTTAACCTAGGGACAGGGGCATTCCTCTCAGCAGAGGGTTTGACCCTTAGCAGCAATCCCTGCATTATAGAACTACGTAGCCAGCATAGGTTGAGGTACTTTATGTCAGACATTATGAGGGTTGATACTTCTTATCTGAGTTATCCTACCAGCGAGGGTTGATGAAAGAGCTTCCTGTCAGAAAAGGTTAACTCAAAACTTGTCCTTACCCATAGAACAGTATTGACACCCTTCCAACTGGGGTTACATGTTTGACCCCAAATCAGTTTGAGAAGGGGCATGATGGTTAGATGAATACCTACCACAGTCTTAGTTCCAGTCTCAGTCTTAGAATAGAACTCTGTTCAGTTCTATATATTCAGGACTATCAGACACAGTCACTCAGCTTAGTACGGAACATAGTATGGTTCCATAGTATTAAGAACTGTCAGATACAGTCTTTAAGATAATCAGTATTACAGTATTCGTAAACTTAGATATTGGTTATCAATATTCTGCTTTAGTAATCGGAATAGCATGATCTCAGTTATAGTCTATGTATTCATGCATGTACTCTTACACAGTCATACTCATGTTATTCAGTTATTATTGTTCAGACATATAAACCCATGCCTATCATAATACCTCACTAAGTATACCAGTATATTCAATGTTCTGAGGCATGATATTATTTGCGCTATGATGCCTTATATCATAGATACAGACGGACGGGCTCCAGAGCTCCCTTAGCAGTTAAGATTCTTAGCTTTCAGAAGAGTGGTGAGTCCTCATAGTTTGAGAACATGCTTATTATTTATAGTACTTCAGTTTTATTTTGGTAGATAGAGTTAGTTGGGGGCTTGTCCTATCAACTCCACAGTTCATACAGTTAGAGGCTTTTTCAAACTAGAGTATTTTTAGACAGTTGTTTAGTTTTTCAGTACTTATACTCAGTTTTGGTATTTTGATACCGCATTCAGATTTATTTACAGATTTGAACCTTATGGCATATGTTTCCGCATTTTTTCATAATCATTACAGTATCGATTATACAATTATTGCAGCAGGTACCAGTCATGGGCTAGATTGTTGTCCCTTGGGATTATGAGTACCATGAAGCATCCAGGGTACAGACTCGAGGCATTACATAAATTCATAGTCTGATTCATATTTTCCTTCCATTTATAGAACATGCTTTCCAGAAAAGCTAATGAATGAAGGAATGAAAATCAGCCAGCTCCTCATCCCATTCAGGTAGATCCCATGGTCGAGTATGTCTCCCATGCAGAATTCAAAGCTACGTTCACCACTCTAGCTTATTCTGTAGCAGCTCAGAATTGATGGCCAGCTGTTGTTTACGCCAACCTAGTGACCAATACTTCTTTAGCCTGGAATTGGGAATTCACCTGAATGAACCCTTTAATGTTTTTGGGTGCTAAGTCTGAAGAGGATCCACATGAATTTCTCGATTATTTAAAGATAGTCACAAATTATTGGAGTGACTTCTAGTGAGAGTGTTGAGTTAGCTGACTATCATCTCCAATATGTAGTTTATATGTCGTTTAAGAAGTGGAAGGTATCCAGGGGCACAGATGCAGGGCCTATATAATGGGAAGAGTTTTCTACTGCTTTTCTTGATAGATTCTTTCCCTTAGAGTTGAGGGAAGCCAAGGTGTTAGAGTTCATCAATATCAGGCAAGGAAACATGAGTGTGAAAGAGCATTCCCTAAAATTTACTCAGTTAACTAGGTATGCTTCCTAAATTGTAGTAGACAATAGGTCCAGAAAGAGCAAGTTCGTGTCTGGGGTATCAAAGAGTGTGGTTAAGGAGTACAAGACCGCAATGTTAATTAAGGATATGGACATATCCATGCTAATGCTCCATTCTCAGTAGATTAAATAGGCTAAGAATAAGGAAAGGGAAAAGAAGAATAAGAGTGTTAGAATAGGTTGCTTCAATTTCACTTAACCTAAGTAAGAAGGAGGTAACCATTCCCAGAATCACCCAAAATCTTCAGTTCAAACTCAATCTTTAGATAGTGCTCTAGCACCTATGTTGAGAAATGGTAACAAAGATAGGGCGCTAGGCTCAACGTCTCAGGGTAGTGTCAGCGGTGCCCAAACAAATCCTCTTTTGCTAGAAATGTGGAAGAAACAATTATGGTGTCTAAAAAACTGACAGTGATGTATGTTTCAGGTTTAGTAAGCAAGGCAATAGAATCAGATATTAACCTCAGTCAGGTTCACAAGGTCTGAAAAATAATCCACCCAGCATAGTTCGGTTACCAAATCGGTAGGGTGCCATATCCAATGCCACCAGTGGGCCACACCCAAATAGGACAAGAACATTCTCCTGATGTGGTCATTGTTACACTATAGATCTTCCATTTACATGATTATGCCTTATTTGATCCAGGAGATTCTCTGTCATTTTTAACTCCTGATAGAGCAGTCAACTTTAAAGTAATACAAGATATCTTAACAGAACCTTTCTTAGTCTCTACCCCAGTGGGTCAGTCTATCATAGCCCAGCAAGTATACAAGAACTGTCCGATTATGATATCTCAAAAAATCACTTCAGCAGACATAGTATAGTTAGAGATGATAGATTTTGACGTAAATCTCGGCATAGATTAGATATGTTCATGATATGCCTTAGTTGATTGTAGAAACCAAATTGTTCATTTTTAGTTTCCAACTAAACCAGTCCTTGAATGGAGAGGTAGTACTGCAATGCTTAGGGGCCAATTTATTTAGTAACTTAGAGCGACGAAAATGATATCCAAGGGGTGTGTCTATCATTTTGTATGAGTCAAAGACCTTAGTTCAGAGTATCTCAACCTTGAGTCAGTCCCAGTAGTAAATGAATTCTTTGATGTGTTATTCGAAGTTCTTCCCGAAGTTCCTCCTGAGAGGGAAATTAACTTCCAAATAGATTTTCTTCCAGATACACAGCCTATTTATATTCTTCTATACAAAATAGCACTAGCTAAACTGAATGAGTTGAAAGAATCGTTGAAAGATATCCTTGATAAGGGATTCATTAGGCCCAGTGTTTCCCTGTGGGGCGCACCAGTTTTATTCATGCATAACAAAAACAGTTCTCTTAGAAAGTGTATTGACTACCGTCAGTTGAACAAAGTCACAATAAAAAACAAATATCTAATTCCCAGAATCGATGATTTGGTTGATCAACATAGGGGTGCCAGTTACTTTTCTAACATAGACCTCAAATCCTGCTATTATCAAATCAAAGTCAGAGAATGTGACATTCCAAAAACAACTTTTAGAACTTAGTATGGTCACTTCAAATTCCTCGTTATGTCATTTGGTCATACCAATGCCCCAACAACTTTTATGGAATTGATAAACCAAGTTTTTAAGGAGTACTTGGACATGTTCATCATAGCCTTCATTGATGACATTCTTGTCTACTTCCGTACAGAAATAATCATATAGACCACCTCAGAATAGTATTGCAGACTCTTAGAGCCTATCAGTTGTTTATTAAATTCAGTAAGGGCAAATTTTATCTAAGGTCAGTAGATTTTCTTGGCCATATTATTTCTGATGATGGCATTAGAGTTGATCCTCAAAAGACCAAAATGGTGAGAAACTAGCCTAGACCTATTTCTCTGTCAGATATCAGGAGTTTCTTAGTTTTAGTTAGCTATTACCAACGGTTTGTTGAAGGATTTTCACCTATTACATCCCCATGTCCAGATTGACTCAGAAGAATGCTAAGTTTCAGCAGTCAGATTCCTGTGAGAAGAGTTTTCAGGAGTTGAGGACTAGACTCACCCCATCCCCAATTTTGATGTTACCAGATGGTTCAGAAGGGTTTGTTGTGTACTATGATACATCCAAAGTTTGTTTTGGTTGTGTCCTAATGTAGAGAGGTAAGGTCATAGCCTATGCCCCTAGACATCTTAAGCCGCATGAAAATAATTATCCTACCCATGACCTTGAGTTAGAGGCAATAGTATTTTCCTTAAAGATTTTAAGGCATTATTTGTTTGGGGTGTATGTTGATGTGTTCATAGATCACAAAAGCTTTTAGTATCTATTCTCTCATAAATATTTAAATTTGCATCAGAGAAGGTAGTAGAGTTTTTGAAAGATTATGGCATTAATGTGCAGTATCATTCGAGCAAGGCCAATGTAGTGGTTGATGCTCTCAATTGGTTGTCTATGGGTAGCACTGATCATGTTGACAATGGTAAGAAGAAGTTAGTTCAGGAAGTTCGTCAGACCTCCCGACTAGGTTTCCGCTTAGTCGATTCACCAAAGGGTAGTGGGTGGGTGCAAAATAGTTTAAAATCATCTTTGGTCTCCGAAGTGAAAGAAAAACAAGATAGAGATCTCAGTCTAGTTAAGTTGAAAGAGTCAGTCAGAGAATAAAAAGTAGAGGTTTTCTCCCAAGGGGGATATGGTGTATTGTATTGCCAGGGTAGATTGTGTGTTTCTTGTATTGATGAGTTGATACAATAAATTCTTGCAGAAGCACATAGTGCGCGTTACTCGATTTATCATGGTGCCACTATGATTTACCGCAATTTATGGGAGATTTATTAGAGGAGTGGGATGAAGAGGGATATCATAGAGTATGTAGCTAGGTTCTCTCTGTGTCAGCAGGTCAAGATTGAACATCAGAATCATAGTGGGTCAATGTAGGAATTTAGTATTCCCACACGAAAATAGAAAAAAGTGAACATGGATTTTATGACTGGTTTGTTTTATCCTCGTTGTTTGCAAGATTCTATTTGGGTAGTTGTAGATAGGATGACCAAATTATCCCATTTTTTGCCAGTCCATACTTCTTATTCAGTCAAGGACTATGCAAAGCTCTATCTTTGAGAGTTGTTCATGTTACACGGAGTCCCAGTATCCTTCATTTATGATAGAGGTACCCAATTTACCTCTTATTTTTTGAAAGAATTCAAACAAATGGTCTTGATACCCAAGTTCACCTCAGTAAAACTTTTCACCCTTAGATAAATAGAAAAAAGGACTATTCTGACCCTAGAAGATATGTTAAGAGCGTGCGTTGTTGATTTTAAAGATAGTTGGGATGACCACTTGCCTTTGATCGAACTCACATATATTAATAGTTATAATTCTAGTATTTAGATGGATCCGTTTGAAGTTCTTTATGGTAGTTGATGTAGATCTCCAATTGGTTGGTTCAAGGTAGTTGAGGACGCAGTAGTAGGGCCTGACTTGGTGTTTGATGCCTTAGAGAAATTTAAGTTGATCAGAGAAAGTCTTAGGGAAACCCAGATCCAACAGAAATCCTATGTAGATATGAGAAGAAAGGATCTCGAGTTTGACATTGGAGATTTCATGTAGCTAAAAATCAATCCCATGAAGAAAGTGAAGACGTTCACCAAGAAGGGGAGATAAGTCCCCGATATGTTGGTCCTTACAGAATTCTTATCTGTTTTAAAAAGGTAGCTCACGAGATTGAGTTGCCTTCAGACTTAGATTTATTACACCAAGTGTTCCACATCTTCGTGCTAAAGAAGTGCATTTGTGACCCAGCAATTGTGGTCCCTTTAGTGGGCGTAGATATTCATAATGATCTTTCTTTTGAATAGGTCCCAGTCCAAATCCTTGATCGTTAGATTTGTAGACTAAGGAACAAAGAAGTTCCCTTGGTCAAAGTTCTTTGGCAGAACCAGTCCATTGAAAGAGATACTTGGGAAGCAGAAGCCGATATGTGAACAACATATCCTCACCTCTTCTCTTAAAACTCAGAATTAGGTTGAGGTAACACTCTTGTTTAGATTTACTAAGTTTCATGTTTAATTGCAGTTACAAACTTGGTATCAGTTACCGTTTCATATAATCCTCATGATAGTCATACATTCATGAATTAGTCATGCTTCAGATGTGCATGTTCAGTATTTGTATAAATGTAGTCTATTAGTCTTTTTAGCATAATCATTCTTATTCGAGGAAGAATATTTCCAAGGGGAGATATTTTAATACCCCATATTTTCCTAGCTCAATTTATCTATCGGTACGTGAGATTTCCTATTTAAAACTTTCAGAATATTTAGAATTGTCCAACTTAAGACCCATCACAGTGTAGGAAATTCAGTCAGCTTTCCAACTATACTTATTTCGCCCAAATCCAATATCTGGGTGAGAAGTTATTGAACATTTAGTTAAATAGTATGTGAAATTTCGCATCACCACATCACAGTGAAGTTCCTGGTCCCAATTATCATTTTTCAATGCATCAATGCGATTCTAGCGCATCACATAGAAGTGCTATTACCCAATTTTCATTTTCCAGACAGGCACCGTGATTGGCCTGTGTCGCGCCAATGCCCATTTACAGAATTGTCACTTTCAAGTGAGGCTCCGCAATAATGGCGCATCACGCTAAAAGTCAATTTCACAGTTGTCCATCTTTTAACAGTTTCAGCTGACTTTCAGTGGCTCACGTGATTCCACCATGTCGCGGTAAAGGCAATGATCGGGACTTTAAGTGATGAAAATTTAAATCCTTCCAGGGGTAATTTAATATATTTCTAGGGCCCTAATTAGTCTAAACACGTTAATTAACCCCTAATAACCTAGTTAAGTCATTAGTCACTCAATTTTCCCCAAATTGATGATCATTCTCTCAATTAGCAAAACACAAGAATTCAAGAATTAAGATCAAATCATTAAGAATCTCACCAAGAAAGTTCAAGAACTAATCCTCCCACGTATGTTAGATGTTCATCCATGGCTCCTACCACCCATGGAGCCCAAGAATCATTTTTCATAATACAAATTGAGATTTCATGAAATACATGTTTGAGTTTGATTGTGTTCATGTGTGTATAGTTATATGGTCTTCAACCCATGATTAATTACAAGTTTCACGAAATTAAGATATAGTGAGTAATGAATTATGTGATTCTCATGTTCAATCCTTGAATTTACAAGTTGAATATTGTAGCCATGATATATATATATATATATATATATACATATATATATTCATTATTATGTGAAATAATCATGCTCACCAAGTGTTTGTAAGAATGCCTATGTGAATTGAAGAGTGAAATCATAACATGTTACAATGCGTTCCCATTTATGTACAAGTTCATGCCTTGAATGTGTTTGACAAAATATCTCAATGAATGAATTATTACTAAGTGACTAGCTATTATGTTTTCAAGGTTATGCCATATTTTACTATTAATGTTATCAAGTCCTGGGGGCATTCAATAACCGAAAAATGTAGTTGTTTACCTAGAATTACAGTAGCTATAGAATATCTTAGTAATGTCATGAATAGTAGTACTCAGTCATTTACAAAACTCAATGAAACTCAGTCAAGTTCAGTTCAGTCTAATATTTAGTGTTGTTCGGTTTGGAGTAGGATTTAGCACTAAGAGAACCGATGGATTGGGGCTCACCTGTCAGTAGAGGGTGTGATCCTTAGTAGATTCCCTTATGTTCCAGAACTAAGTAGCAAGCATAGATTGAGATATAAACCTGGCAGTTGATGTTTGATAGGTGTTTACCTGCCAATCAAGGGTAATACCATTATTATTAGGGAACCTGCTAGTAGAGAGTGGCCCTTAGTCCTTCGGGATGACATTTAAGTATATCCACATGGCCAGTGTCTGTACCTATGGCACACTATTAAAACCCTTCCAATTGGGGTTACAAGTTGGACCCCAATCAGTTCACAGAGGGGCATATCAGTTAGATGATTACCTCCCATAGTTTCAGTTTCTATCTTCCGTTTAGAACTCAGTTCAGTTCTACTGAATCAGGACTTTCAGTAATAGTCGATCAGTTATCTGTAATCTCAGATATGAGTTACTAAGATATCAGTACTCAGTACTCAGTTTTAGTATAAATCTCATATATAGTATTTATATGCCTATGCACAGTATTGCATACTCAGTGTTTATAGTAGCTTCAGTTATCCAAGTACTCTCATTCAGTTATATTCATATCACTCACTCAGTTACTATTCAAATATATGAACCCTTACATTCAAGCCTTACCTCATCTAGCATATTAGTACATTCTACGTACTGATCACATACTCATTTCTTGGTCTATGATGTCTTATAACATAGGTTCAGATGCTCAGGTTCCTGACCATGCCAGATTCTATCAGCAGCATCAGATTCAGTAGTGAGTCCTCATCTGTCGAGGATAATATTTTATTTCAGTATTACTGTAGATTCAGTATTTTATTAGTTTGAGTTAGTTGGGGGCTTGTTCCATCAATTCCACATTCAGACAATTTAGTTAGTGGCTTTTAAGAATAGACTAGTTCAGATAGTATTCAATTTTTATATGTTATGATCAGTTGCTATATTTATCAATATTCAATTTATCAACCTTCTGGTATTTCAGCCTAACTTCTACATTATTTAAGTATTATTATTCAGTGCTCTCAGCAGGTATCAATCATGGGTTAGCTTGTGGTCCTTTGGGGTCGTAAGCACCGTGTAGCATCTAGGGTGCAGACTCGGGACATTAGAATTACTAACATGTTAGACCTAGTTAATACTAAGGTCCCCTTTATTATAAGACTTACTACTTGACTCGATGGATTAGCATATTTTCCTTAATCATTGTATTGTGGTTATGTTGTATATATATTATTGGGTCAAGGGCCTGATGAAGATATAAGTGGGATTTGAGGTTGTGAGTTATCCATGTAAAGGATGTAGTTGTAGACAATTGATGTTTACACTATTAAAATATTATTGTTTGGATACTAGTGATGACATGTATAGTTCATCACACTCATGCTCACTTAGTGGTAAGATTTCAACAAAAATATGGTTTTACTACTATTTATTCCTAAAAACAGATTTATTCCCACTTTTCACTTTTAAAAAAGAGTCTTACATAATAGGAATCGTAATACCTTAATGGATGCTTTATGGGATTTTGACACTAAAAATGATGGTTTAGAGGTTTGATTTATATAAGTTCTGGTCTACGCTTTCAGGTCCACTATATAATTTAGTCGAGAGAGATTCTGACCCTTTCTATACTTTTACTATAATATAGTCTCTGATTTTACCCTGGGAAAAGGATTTACAAACTTACACTCTTTTATCCACTTTTCAGTTTGTTCATTTATTATATACATCTCTCTGGTATAGGATGAAGTATTTTAATGATGATGATTAGAAATATTAGATCGATACCAGGTCGGTGTATGCGTGTACTCCCAAACTCTCTAGGGGAATTTCATTCGTGATCTTTCTTATCAGAGAATAGAGGTCATCGTAGTTCTAGACTTTATGATCAAGATCATTTGTGGTTTTATGAATTTACTTTTCATTCATCCTTGCATGCGCATTACCTATCACTAGTATATTTTTTTGGTTCTTATATCGAGCACCCTTATAGGGTTTCACATAGGTATAGCTTATGAGTGTTGTTTGTTATGCGTTACGCGCTGACTGGGCCTTTCAAGTTATAGGGCTCTATTTAGGTATTGTTTATCTTAGCTAGCTAGTTATTTTATTGTTATTGTTATGTTTAGTTTATGGGTGGAAAATTATGGACTAAACTCGAGGTATGATTGTAATTCCATTCTCTTATGGTTATTTTATTATGCTTAAATATCAATTTATAATTTTCATTAGGGACTCTAATTATGCCAACATTATTTTCCTACATGATTAGGATTCCTTGAGATTTTAGTTTGACTATCTTAAATCATACCATTGTAGTTAGTCTTGTATGCCTATATGTATATTCATATATCTAACTATTGCATTACCCCATATGTTTATGTTCCTTTTTTATTCAAGTAGTATATCCATTCTTTGTCCATCTATAGTGCTATTTATCATTTTTCTATCAAATTAATTTTATATTGACTTGTGATATATGATATAGAACTTTTGTGCAAGAGTATGACTAAAATAGGGTAGTTCATCATTATTTTGTGCTTAGTTAATTACGTTAGCTTCCTGGATATTTGGTTGTAGTTAATATTCCTGCTTGCATGTTATTTAGCATTTTATTATTTTTGGGCTGAGTTAGCAGTTGCCTATTGAGTGCCTGGAGTTTGTACTCATACTATACTTCTACAAAATGTAGATCATTGTATGAGTTCTCACCGTTCTTGTGTGCATAATGCAGAGAAGCTATATATATGAGAGATTTGAGGTGAGCTCTTGGCTCTCATTGTATTAATATTCTCCTCCTGAAAGATTAGACTAATCTCTATGTTTTATTCAGAGATAGATTGCATTAGAATATTCATTTTGTATTTTATTTGTATTATTGTTATATTAGAAGCTCTTATATTGATTCCATCAGGTTTTTGGACTTTAATTTTTTTTATATATATATATATATATATATATATATCTTTTATTATATGTTTTGCACTATCTTCATTCATTTCTCTTAGTAGTCCACCACTAGATATTCTAGACAACAGTTAGGCTTACCTATTGGTGGGTTATTGTAGGTGTCATCATAATAAGACTTTGGCACGTGACACTTATATTCAAGACTTGATCGAGAGAAAGGTATATATTGGGAAAAGGTGATATAAATTGAATTTTTTAGCCATCAACCTTCATCTAATTATCTTGAGCTTTAATTGGGATACTCAATCTAAGATGACCAAACAAGGATTAGTAATGGAATACTAAATATTCTAGAGGAGAAGAGTAAAATTTATTTAACCAAGTATGTGAGATGGTTAGATGATACATATTGTGTTAGATTTTGCATGCAAAACATAAAAATATATTGTTAGCACGAATAACCTTTTTAGTTATGAAGTCATGGGGAACATGGTCCTATTTTATCATTCTCATTGATTTTCTCAAGATAAATTGGTATTTCTTTACTTGTTACTTTAATTTACAAACTGTCAACTTGTTCGTTTTAGTCCCCCATTTTTAAAATAATTTACTAATAGTCTAAATAACAACATTGACCTAAGCCATAAATATATTACTCATGGGATTGAGCCCAACCTATTTTTGTTCTATGTTTGTTCTACGATTGCTTTACACTTCATTGCAAGGTGTAATTTGACATCAAATTTTAATGTCGTTGTCATGAATAATTTTTAGGATTAGATCAGTTGTGTTTTTTTTACTATTGTCTTATTTTCCTTATAATTTTTATTATTATTATTATTTATAATTTTAGCTTTATTTTGTTATTTTGTATATTTTACTACTATATTGATATGACATCTTTAGGAAAAAAAGTGTAGAGTGATGAGGATTTCTATTTTACTAATCCTTATCCTTTTGATACAGTGCATTATTGTAGAGGCATGATAGATCTATTGTGGTATCACAATTAGAGCATGACAAAAATATTGACACTCCTTGCAAAAGGTAAAACATGAGTTCATTCATAAGGTTGATAGATTTTTGCATGGATATTAACAACATAAAAGATTTGAATGTGAACGTTGATGTGTATAATGTTGAACAATTTAGTTATAAATTGCGTGAGACAAAATAAATTCTTAAAAGATAAATTCAGGAGGTATATTATCGGGTCACATACTTGATAATACTATTATTTATGTTGTTACTATTGAGAAGAATACACTAGAGTTAAGTGTGAAAGCAGATAATATTATTTTTGAAAACTCTAGTGTGTGTGAAAATGAGGATGTAAATTACGATGCAATTAATGAGTTTAGATGTCGACCTTATTTGAATCAATTTTCAACATTATATTTGGACAGTAAGATATTAATCAAGTCATTTGATTTTACGAAATAGTGTACAAAGATGAAAAACTATGTCTATATTCATGAATTTGTTGTGCAAAGTCAACAAATTACAATCCTAACTTAAGGTCCAAGAATTACAACTTGATACATATATTTCTTGGTTCCCTTATTTTTATACCAGCGCCACTTTAGCATAGTAGGAAATTAAAAAATTAAATCGGTGGTGCAATTCATAAATTCAAAGTGGTAGAAAAAGTGGGAGGAAACCCAACAAATAATTCAACTTCTTATTTCTATTTTTTTATTTTAATAATATAACATTTTTTCTTTCTTTTTTTCTACTTTTTTGCATATATAGGGGAAGTCGGATTACCCTAATTTTAATCTAAGGATCATGTTTTAACATAATTGTGGGGTTTTGCATGACCATTGATGAAAATTGAAGAAACATGTATCTACCTAGTCCATAAAGGGTCTCAGAAAGTATCTTCAACCTTCGTTTTATTTTATTTATTGTATTAGGGACAACACATGATTTAAAGTGTGGCATGAAATATCTTTTAATATTTGTTAAGGGTAAACATGTTATAAGTTTTATTCATATATTTATACATTTATTTATTTATTTATTTTTGTTTTTGAAAAAAAAAAGATTGAGGAAGACCGACAAACTACAAAAAAAAAATTTAGTTTCAATCTTTAGATTAAAATTGTTTTCATTTTTAGTTTTTATCTGTAGCAGAGCATACTTTTCTTACATCTTGGTTTGTTCGGTTCTTTTTCGAGGGGAATCCTTTGAACTGTAATATCTTTTTTAGGAATAAATTTTTTCCCTTTTTACTTTTTTAATTCGTATGAGTTTTTTTAGGTGAGATGAAAAGTTTTTTAATTTTGCACATACTGCCTATTTAAACCTCATTTTGTATACTTTTTTGTGAGTGTTCGAGAAAAAAATAAATAGTAGATTTTTTGAATCCTAGGCTCGTGGTTGTGATTCTTTGTATAACTTATTCTTATTTTTGTAGTTTTTTATGACCCTATTTGTCTTACAAGTGGAATTGATCCATCTTGATTGACACTTGTACCATATGTGGTGAAGAGTTTTTGCATATATTCAATGTTTTGCACCGTACTATAGAATTTTCCCTACATGTTATTGAAGCAAATTAATAGGTATTATTTTGTTTAGAATAAGATAATAGGCTTTTCTTGATATGTAAAGTTTAGCCTTTTTTAGATATCATATCACTAGTGAGCCCCTTTGATCTTGTAGTCTTTTTTCGATTGCCGTATTTTTTTCGTGATCCGTTATTTTTGAATTTCTAATTTTTTTCATCCTATTTCCTTGAACACTATAGCAAAGAATATTTTGAAACTTTTAAATCCAAGAAAAAGTGGATAGTTGGGTGTACAAGGTGACCAATGATAGGTACAATGTGATAAAAATTTCCTAGTTGAAAAAATACGACATAAAAAGGTGAAAAGGAAAAAAAATCTTGAAAAAAAATTATTGAAATATCCTTGGAAAGATGAGAATTACTTTTGAAAATAATTGATGAAGATAGGTACTAAAAAATTTAAGTGATCCAGGAAATGGATAATGAAGTTTAAAAGTGCAAAGTGCATAGGAAAGTGTAAGTTACTATTATATAATTTTTCGATCAGTCCCCTATCAAATATTACAACCCTTTAAAGTCCTATTTGATTTTATTAGAGCATAATTAATTAGTGAAGATGTACGTAATGGCCAAGCTTATGGTTATTTGTCAATACATGTGAATTTTTTGGTGAGTGTGAGAGGTTTTCTTTTATGATAAGTCCTTAAATTGTATTCAATTTTTTTAATTGAGTGTGTAAACTATTTCTTCTTGTAAGGACACTTGATTAATGATAGATGGGTGATGTTATTAACTTTCTTTGCTAAGAATAGGTAAGAAAACTTATATTTCATAAGTTAGAGTTTATCATTGAGGTTAGATGGTTAGAGGTTTATTATTTGTTTGTATATCTTGCATAATGATCAGAAAGTGTACTTGACATTGTGAATTTCTCTATTGTCTAATTGTTTGTATCAATCAAATTTTTAGCATTCCTAGATTTAATTAGTTGAGATAATTTTTTTTCCTGTTCTAGGACGAAAAATGGTCTAATGTGTGCGTGTTGATGTGTGGACAAAAGTACATATATTTAGTCATTACTTTTCTCTTATTTTGTTATTTTATTTATCGTTTTGAGAATCTATCTAATGGATATGCTTAATATTTGATTTTTATTTGTAGTGTAAATATAAATAAATTTAGAGGAAAAACTGATCGAAATAAAGAAAGTTATATAGGCAAATCAAGTAGGTAGCTTAATGTATTAAATATATAACAAAATACATTTTTTGCAATTGAATTCACCTAACAACATTAGCAACAACCATGGTGAAAAGTTAGGCGGCCACTGTTCCACACAATCCAGTCCAATTTATGCAAGATTTTTGTTTCCCAGCTTATTTTGGACATGGTTATATTATTTGATTTTTCTTAAACCTATAAATATACCACAAAATAGTATTTATATAACTTTGGACAACTTCTTATAATTATTAGTACATTGAATATTTGGAGATGTAACATGTAAATTTTTTATTTCGAGAAAGCTTGGAGCCGTCGTGAAGGCAAAAGTAAAATTGATTTATTCTTTTCTTTTCCATCCTTATTATCTTTCTTTGAGAATTAAAGATTCTTGATTTCCTCAAACCAATTTGTAAGTTTATAATTGTGATAGTGTCTATAATTTCTAACTGTTATTTTGAGGCCATGAGTAGCTAATTTCCACAACTATGGTTATGGGAAGCATGATGAACTAACGAAATGTGTTAAGTGCGAAGTTATTCTAGAGAAATATTCTTGCATGTATTGATATTTACTTTGATTTGATTATGTTCTTGACTATTGCAAATATTAGGAACTCGCTTGTATTCTAGACATGCTCTAGAGAGGGGTAGAGTTTGGGCAAAAGAGATAATAACAGACAATTTTAAGCTAATAATCTTCATCTAATTTACATGATCCTTAATAGGGATAGATAATAAGAGATTATAGAACAAGGGTTTTTAATGTGACACGCTGAGTTCAAGAGAAAATGAGCAAAATTCATTTAACCAAGGTCGAGATATGGCTAAATAATATATAACGTGGTAGATTTTACAAGCAACTTGTCAGAATAGATTGCTAGCATGAATAACCTTTGTAGTTATGAAGTTATAGGAAATACAGTCCTAGTTCATTATTCTCATTTGTTTTCTCAAAATAAACTAATATTTATTTACTTGTCACTTAATTTTACAAATTGTAGATTTGTTCTTTTTAGTCCCCCCCACCCCTCCCCCCCCATTCAAAATTATTTAATTAATAATCTTAGTAACCGCATTAACCTAGGTCCTGACCAAATTCCTCTTGGGATTGACCCCAAACTAGATGGGTTCTTTATTTGTTCAAAGAAAGCTTTATACTTTAATACGTGGTATAATTTGGGCGACATCACCTTCCATTAAAGAATAGCCACAAGCTCGTCCACGAAAGTCAAAGTCTTATCTAACTAAATCAAATTCTACAAAAGCACGTGAGGCTCATCTAATATGTGTTCACACAACATAGATACATGGACCAAAAAGCGAACATCTTAAAATGATATAGGTAAATCTAACTAGTATTCCCCATCGCCAAAGCACTACAACGTCTCCAATAGACCAACAAATCTAGGGATGAGCTAGCCTTTCATACAAACCGAATTGTACCCTTCATGGGAGATACCAAAATAAACACTGTCTCCAAGCATAAACTCTATCTCAAACCATTGAGTGTGGCACTCTCTTATGCCCACAATGAGTTGTATAGTGTACCAACTAACTTACCCCAACCCTATAAAAGAATTAATCAATTGATCCGCACATATAACTCTAACAGAGAAACATTGAACTAAACCATGGAAGATGTATACATCTTATAATACAATTCCTTAAATGGAGACATTTGAATATTAGAAGTGAAGCTATTTTTATATGGATGTCTATCAACGTAAATAAATGTCCCCACTGACCCCTAAATTAATAAAACTTGCCCAACTAGAGCCTCTGAAACCTTCATAGTATGCTCTGACTAACCATTGCTCTGAGGGAGGCCAACATGGGTACCCAACTCTCTTTGAATCAAACTTTATAAACATGATGTGCACTAAGCACCATGATTAGAAATAATAGCAATAGGTACTGGTGAAAATGAGCTATCTCGTATATATAAATATATATATATATATATTAGTCAACCGCTTTAAACTATAGAATGTCTAAATTTGTAAGATGTGAGAAAACCTAGTCAACCTCTCAATAATGACCTAAATTGGATAAAACCCATAAAATGTATGTGGAAAGCCTATAATCATGTTCATAGACATCCACCTAAACTTTTAGTTTAGAATGGATCCTCAGGGTCAAACAACTATTCTTTAAGTGCTTGTACTTCTCCTATGAATGTTTACGAACCCATGTACACATTGTTTACTATCCTTGTAAATCTTAACTACTAGTAATATTGTCTCAAATGTTGCTATATTTTTCCTCCCTTGAATGGAAAGAATATTTTGAACAATGGACCATCTCTATAATAAAGCTAACTAAATCTTTAAACCTAGGAACACTAATACAACCCTCAGTCCTCAATACACCCTCCATATATATGATACCCTTCCCAGCCTTGCCACTAAGATATTTTCCATAAACACCATTAATTTCTCGTCCACAAATTGATGTACCCAAATCCCAAGCAATAACATAGATCTATACTCAACACAAGCAATAACTCACTAGGGCTTCGAAATATCTAGGCAAATGAATAATTGCCTACGTATTGGGATATCCAAAGCCAAAGGTCACTCACAGGTACAAGAAAGGAAAAACTCCCCATACTCATTAACTTTCTTCTGAATGTTTTGCCTTTCTCAGATGGTAAAGAATAAAAATATTACTGTTCTTAGGAAACTAAAACAGCCTGTGTAATCTTGAACTAAGGTCATTCTATATAAAGATGTATTGTAGGATATGGTGGTTAGTAAATATCTCATAATGACCGTCTTATAGATAATTCTACAAAATATAAAAAACTGAAGACTAGCTCTGCTAACTTCAGGTCATTGATGGAGTAGTACTTTTTGTAAAAGTTTAGTAATCTTTAGGAAATTGTAATGACTTTTACCTGCTACATAATTTCAGGACTCAACAAACTCATGAAGCATCAAATCATATCGTACACCACTGGCCATCAATAAAAGAATAAAAATTATTGTTGAAGTCAATATGGCCTTGAACTTCAAATAGCTTATCTCGCACATCCTTGACAATTAAACTGGATATTATTAAGAGTCAATTTTTTAAATGACAACACAATAAGAGATGAACCCTCCACAAACCTCTTCGTATTTTTTGGCAAATTGACAAAACAACAAACATCAAAGGGAAACGCAGGCCTATCCCAAGAATTAACTACATAAATCTTCATTCAATCCACCATAATCCTATCGTTGAACCAATGAGTCCAAAAATTCCATGGACTCAATGCAAACTCATACTTAGAGAACTTGTCATACAACTATTGAACCCAAAAATTCTTAAACAAAATTCTTAAATTCTACTTATGCTCCTCCTTAATCGTCTAGTAGAAAAATATGTCCTAATGAACACTATAAGAAATGAGTCCAAAAAGGTCAAGGACACTTTATTCATCAAATTTGTAAATACTATGAGGGCATAGGTCAAGCCAAAATCCATAACCACGAATGCGCATTGGCACTAAGGAGTATTAAATGTTACCTGTTGGAATATATATTTTCCCGAGTTTCAATTAATGTTTAACTATTATCCCAACATATGCAATATATAAGTTAATAAGCATAAAGAGTAATGTAAGACATGAAAAATTAAGTCACATAATGTGAATGACACTTAGAAATGCAAGCACTGATCACGTAATATATGAAAAATGGCTCATAAGAAAGTTCATTTATTAGATGAATAGGTATGTGTAAGAGGCATATTACACAGACATTTGACTTATTGGGACCCTGATCTCAATTTATCATAGGAAATATTAATGCACGTTGAAGGGGGTTGAACAAGTAAAAAATATAAAACATCAATTACTTATCCATAATAATCACCTTATCAACTATCGATAGTTAATAAACATATACAAAGAACCACCTTCCTTCATCAATAAGATAGGATCACCACATAATAAAAGACTAAGCTTAATAAGCCCTATAATAAAAGTTCTTGAAGCTTCTCCTTCAACTTTCTTAATTCTATTGGTGTCATCTGATTTGACAAAATAAAATTGGCTTGAGTGCCCATCTAAAAATCATTACCGACATTAATGTCACCTTAAGATAGAAGACTAGGTAAATATGCCTGAAACATATGTTCAGATATTTTGGACATAGGAACTGATTCATGAAAAGGAGTTTTTGCACTAATATCACAATCATAGGTTTGATACGATAAATTCCTATTCCCTACCAACCCCCTAAACTACACAAATGATATCCGTCTAAAAATATTTTGGAACCCTTCTACACTATCTAATTGATACACTGCATAATAAGGATCACAGTCTTGTCAATGAATTCCAAGACCACATAATAGGGATATAACAAATCCATGCCTAGAGTAAAAAATAAATCTATTATACCTAGTATAACAAGATCTGCCCAAGTATCACACCTTTGATGTCACAAATAAGATTGATACACTGGATTGATTATTAAATATTACCATAAGGGTTAATCTACATTTATAGGAAAAAGCTAAGCCTCACACAACAAATCCAATCAAATACAAATGTAGGTTGACATATAAGAATAGTTGACCCTAGATCAAATAACAAGAATCCGATTATGAAAAACTGAGATAGTATCTATGATGACTGTATATAAAGCCTAAGTATCAAGCCTAAATAGAAAAGATTACAAATGACTACATGCAACACTAGATAGACTACCTTCACAAATGAATACTTAGCCTTGTAATGACTCAATTCTAAAACATATGGATAGTTTCTATTACCCTCTACCATATTTAGATGGGCCTAAATTTACTAACCCTGCTTTCTTTCCTGCCTGACTTTAGGACACCCCTACAAAAATACGCAAACACAACACACTCATATCACCATATACCACATATCATTATGTGATGACCCTCAGAATCATTAATAAATAGTACCACCTAAATACCATAAATATGTACCACATAATATTTGACCTAAACCTTATATATTGTGCTTAATATGACCTTAAATCTAATATTGGTGATTTATCGTGCTACAAAAATAGGCCTACTGCGATGAAAGTGATGACCCCAACTAAGAAAACCCCTACAACTGAATGAAGAATCATTAAAATTTATCTAATAGTAATGGCTCTTATTTGTACCTCCATTATCCTTGTAACATATCCACTCTATATTCCATCCATTGTTAACCGGAAATATAAATGTACCATAAATGCTACTAAATGTCGTATTAAAAAAGTGGAGTTTTTAATTAAACCCTTAGACAAATATTTATAGTCTGCCATGTTCGGTTGGGTGAATTATAGGAGCATTCCTAGTCAAATCAAAGAATATCATCTTGTATTAAATAAGGGACATAAATCCCCACTGCAAATCTATGAACTCATATTTCAATGTATCATAATGATGGTCACAAAGTCCCAACTAATGCCTTATAGAAATATATCGAAGTTATCAAAGGTTTCGAGAGTGGACTACACATCTGATATAATCTCCACCACTACTTGGTGTGCCCCATAATTTTTAATATATAGAAATATACTCCATGCTAGACCCTAATGCAAGGTTATGCAATCTCTCTTGACAACTCAATAGAAACTCATGTTCATCATTCTATAGAGAAATAAAAATTTAAGAAGGACCCAATCAGTTAAACAGTCAACGGTCTACTATTCTTTAAAACGTAAAACTAGCATTGGCAATATCTTTAAACATTGGCAACACCGTTAAACATATATTCATAATAATAGGTTGTACTCCTTAAAGCTCAAAACCTTGTGCCATTGTTTGTGCTGAATTTGGTGCCTTATTTTCTAACCCAAGAACTACTTTGACTTTAACAATAAAGTCTGTCCTATGGCATATGCCATAGAATAATTAATAGCTTGATCATAATGTATAATGACCCGATCTATGAGTCATGATATGTAATGACCCCTTTGGTTATTTTTTATATTTCAACTTATCTTTGTTGATAGGGATTCTCCATAGCTTCCCTAAATTACTTATGACTTGCTGGAACTGATAGTTCAATTACCAGGTAGTTCATTTGATTTTTAGAACAAATTTCATATTTGTAAGTCTTCACCGGTTCGAAATGGCCACCGAACAAAAACCCTTGTGAAATGATCTTTTATACAAATTCTAACTTCTCCAGCAGATCCAGAATATATGTTTTAGGTTAGGTAGATCTTTGGTTCGAGTCTCAATACACCTGAGCTTATTTCGACCTATTAGTCAAAAAGTGGAAAAATAAGAATATATAGGTGTGGGGCCCACAATTAGTCCAAACAATCTTGGATGAAAAATTTGACTTAACCAATGAATCTAGAATGTAGAATGTGGGTTTACCTAGTTTATATGCAAAAATTAGAGTGGAAATGAGTTTTGACGGACAAAATCATGTTTCGACTTTGTTGATACTAGTGCCACGGTGATCACGGCATGGTGATCGCGGTCTATCTGATGGAGATCTAAGCTCCATGCCTGAAGGGGCTATAAATAGGCCCCCAAGTCGCGATCTGGCCATTTTTTCTTCATCTTTGAGACCTAGAAGCCCTAGATGGGTTAGATAACTTTAAATAGAGACTTGGGTGTGACTTGGAATCTTGAATAACATATATTTTTGTTATTATTATTGGATTTAAGGTTTGAATCCTTCAATTCACAGCTTGAATATATTGATTATTTATCAAAAACCCTAAATATCTTAAGAGGTTTATTTTAGGCCAAAATAAGCTTAGTATTCAAATATTTCTTGAGGGTTATGATTCATTGATGGTGTATGGACTTTTTGTTGACCTCAAAAATGTGTTTTTCATAAGTGGGACGTACATGGTGTTTCTGGTGTTGCTTTTGTACCTGAAGTACAATGGTGTTATATTGGTATTTTTATGCTCGAATTGATGAGTAGATTATGTTTTAGATAGTTTTGCATCTTGAAGAGGCTTATCTAAAGGGGGAAAGAAAATTTAGAAGATTGATGAGCATCATTTAGACTTGAGGTAGGTTAGGTATCTATTGTTAAAATGAGTTTTTTCATAGTGTAATTGCGATATCTTCATAGATTGGGAGGGGTTTTAGGTGTTGGTTGATTATTTTTCAAGACTTTTGTTTAGTTGGATCTTTTAGATCATTCGGACCCATATAGTGAAATGCCTAGTGTGCTTTTTTGAAACTTTATTGGTTAGAGTTAATGTCTCATGCTTAAAATGAGAATTCTTAGAACTACTCTTGTTATATGGAAGTGACCTTTTCACTCATGCTTAAGGCAATATTGACCTTAGATTCTTACTCTAATGAAGCTGCTTTAGTTTTAATTGACTTAATGATTGTAATTCAGTAGGATCCCTACCTTTGACTTAATGGTGTCTTTCTATACAACTAAGAGTTAAATTAGATACCTTAGCCAAGTCTTGGGTAGAAATGAATTTAGAAGGTATATTATAGGATTTAGAAGTTAGCATTGAACCACCTAAAGAGAAGATTGAGGCAGTCCTCATGACATTCATAGATGCTTATGAAATTTATAGAAAATATCCCATGAGGCAATATGATGATAGCCGGCAAGGCCGGAGGTTAATATGACTATATGATGATAGCCAGTGAGGCCGAATGATTATAATGATGATATATATATACCCGACAAGATCGGAGGATGATTATTGATGTGCCTGTGAGCACATCAACCGGTTCAATTCCAGCTAGCCCTGTGTATGGAAACAATAAGTATTTATGCTAATGTGTAGTTGTGTATAGGTTTTATATTAGAGATGACGACCATAATTTACTAGTAATCAAGGTATAACGTTGTATGTTTATTGATTTAAGTTTGAAAAGATGATTAGTTGTGAATATAAATTAATAGGTTAACAATGACTTATGGATAGTTGAACCATAGAAATAATGAGGACTAGTAGTGTTGTCGACTAGTTGCCAAGCCAGGATTTGTGGATTAGTGATGCTAGTTACAAAATGGAATTTAGTGGATAAACTGAATGGTGAATAATAGGCGGTTAGCCGTTATTTGATCAATGGTGATTAGTGAGTTTGTGATTGCAAGGAACAAATTTTGGTTAGTCGATAAATATGGTACAATTATGAGTTTTGTCTATGTGCTTGTTATTGACTATTTGTCGAATAATGACTATTTATTGACCCATGAATAGTGATTGTATGGTGAATAGTGTATAAATAACCATTAAAATGTATATTATGACTAGCGAGAAATTGGATTAGTAAATAAGCGTTGGTTAGCTAATATAGAGCTATTAGTACGTATGAAGGACATACTTGTCTACATTATGGTAGTGTTATTGTTATGAATTGATTTTTATATGATGTTTAATTATGAATTTTGATGACATTTACGGAAGGTTAGTGAGCTTCTGATCAATGGTAAGCGTTGAATAATGGCTGAATGATGATGGAGATTGGATATAATGTTTATTAAATTCTGTTATTTTTTCCCTTGATGTACTCTCTAGTTGTATGGGACGCTATGATAAGTTCTTTACTTTATGAACCTGTTGTCGTATGGGATCCATCTTTGTACTTTTATTTGATTGTGTTTATGATTTATGATACATATTAATCCGAATTGTCCAATACTTATGAATAGCTTTATGGGAATGTGTTGCTGCCTTATATTATATTGTTATGCCAATATTTATTACTTGTTATGTAAAACAATATTGGCATATGTGGATGCCTTATGTTATACTGTTATTTTATCTATACTAATTGTTATATAAAAGGAGGATGGAGATGATTCATGTTTGATTGTATACCTTGACTTAGTTATGATTATCTTGTATTATATTATCTTTATATCTTGACTTAGTTCAGTTGCACGATGATGCCTACTTAGTACTTGTTGTTTTGGTACTCATTCTACAATTTTGTAGACTGCAGATCATACTGAGGGTTATCACTATTGATGTGTGCATCGTGTAGAGCAGCAATGGTTCGAGAATTAGAGTGAGATCCTATTATGACATGACCCGAACCAGGGGCTTTCCATGTTGGATATCTCAAGTTCAACCATAATTGGAGCCCACCCCCAATACCCATCCATTGGCCGCCTTACACCTCATGTCAGATTAATTCCCAATATATACCAAGATAAGAAAATATCAATTTAAATACATTATTATATGCTTATGACCTAATAAACCAACAACTACAAAACAACCACCCAATACCAATACAGATACCGTACTGACACTAATACCGCCCATGTTCACAGTGGTATGAAATAGCCTATAATCAAAACATAATAATATCCAGTCGAGATGTGCAAACACCCCAAGCAACAATTCACGGTCATGAGTCGGATAATTCTTCTCATGAATTTTTAACTTCATAGAAGCAAAGGCCACCACCCTAGGCTGCTGCACCAACACAAAACCAAGTACCACACAGGAAGCATCACAATAAACTTCAAATACATCTTTGCCTTCAGGAAGATTCAAAATTAGAGGTGAAGTCAACTTATATTTTTGCCTCTGGAAACTATCCTCGCAAGCACCAAACCACAATAACTTTACCTTCTTTGTGGTCAAATTAGTCAATGGGGTAACTATATTCGAGAAATATTCCAGAAACCTTCTATAGTAACTGCCTAAACCTAAGAAGCTTCGAATATGAGTAGGAGTCATGGTCCTAGGCCACTTCTTTAATACTAAAAATATTTGTGGATACACCTTGATTTATTCAAAAGAAATGACATGACCCAAAAAAGTAAAATCTTTCAACTAGAACTTACACTTAGAGAACATAGCACACAATTGCAGATCATTCAAGGTCTACAACTTGATGCGGAGATGATCAACATGATCCACCTCATTCTTGGAATACACTAGCATATAATCTATCAATACAATGGAGAAAAAATAAATAAATGGATGGAAGATCCTATTCATCAAGTCCCTAAATATCGTCGGGGCATTAGTCAAGCCAAAAGACATCACAAAAAATTTTAAATGATCGTACCTGGTTCTAAAGGCAGTCTTAGGGATATCCACCTCCCTAATCTTTAACTGATGATACCCAAACATAATATTGATAATGGAGAAAAACTTAACACCCGTTAACTGATCCAATAAATCATCTACTGTGGAAGAGGGTACTTATTCTTTATCGTCACCTTATTCAGTTGCATATTGTTAATGCACATCTTAAGGGAACCATCCATCTTAGACACAAACAATACTGGTGCACCCCGCATGGACCTGCTAGGAAAGATGAATACCTTGTCCAAAAGGTCTATTAACAACTCCATAAGCTCCTTTAACTTCACTAGAGGAATTCTATATGTTGGAATAAAGATAGGACGAGTGTCTAAATCAATATAGCTCCAAAATCAATGTCTTTACCGGGAGGGACACCAACAAGATAATTCGAGAAGACCTCAGAGAATTCATTAATGGAATGTCAAGAAAGACTTCCGTGTTAGAATCTTTAACTCAAACCAAGTGGTAAAGACACCTCTTTGAAATTAATTTCTGGGTTCTACGATATGTTATAAACCATCTTTTAGGTACTATAGAAACCTCTTAACCACTCAATGACCAACGTATTAGGGAATTTAAACATGAACTTCAAGGTTCGATAATCTAAATAGGAATATAATGAGTGCAACTAATCTATCCCAAATATGACTTCAAAATCCTCCATGTCTAACTATATCAAATGTACAAGAGTTTCTATACCACCAGCCAACACCACACAACCCTTATAGACTTTTCTTGTCACTACAAAGTCACCCACTAGGGAAGAAACAAAAAGGTGCCTGAAATACACTAGGGACCAAAACTAAAATATGCAGCCAAAAATTGGTTCACATAAGAATAAGTGGACCCTAAATCAATTAAATAATACAAATCAAGAGAAAAAAATAATCAACATAACATTAATGACATTAGCAGATGCCTCATACTCCTGATAGATTATGAGAGTATAGCGATAGATTTGCCCAGTATCAAAGCCAGAAAGGGCACCCTGTGGTATAAAAGTTGAAGAGGAGGGGACATGATGCTTTTTAAATCGAGAAGCAACCTTACCCACAGGACAACTCCTCAGCATATGCTCTTGTTGACCAAATTTTAAACAATTATTAGTCCCCTCATATAAAATCTATGATGGAATAGACCATAAATCCTGTAGAGAACATATGATGGCACGGACTGAGCCCTACCAACCTGGGATTGGGCACCGCATACGCTATACCCACTATCACACTGAGAATGATGATCACTCGATGCTTTAAATAGGGAGAACTAGACGTAGAGTAGTAACAAGACCCCCCATATTTTCTTAGACTAATTTCAACTATCTCTACCACCTTGTTTCTAACTTCTAACCTTATCTAAATAGCAAAACCTCTTGCACTACCTTTCCCCAAATTTAGCCTATTTCATTTTCTATTCTTTGACTTGCTGCATATAAAACACAAGCTAAGAATTATCCATATCCTTATATAAAAAGGAAGCCTTACTCTATAGAATCAATTCTTGGGACAACCAAAAAGAAAACTTCCTCATTCTATCCCTCATGCTGGACACAAACCTTAGAGCATACCAACAAAACTAATGAAACTTCAAGACATACTCTTGACTAATATCTTGCCTTGATTCAGGTCAATAAACTCTTCCACCTTTTTGTCCCATAACTCTTGTGGAAAGACGTAATTCCTAAAAGAACAAGAGAAATCATCCCATAAAGAAGATTTAGCCCCATCACCCTTAGAATGGTCCTATTCCAAGTACCGTTGGTACACCACATCTTTCAGTTGGTAAGAGGTGAATTCAATACCCTCCACATTAGTGTAGTGCATCACATGGAAGATATTTTACACCTAACCAATTAAGTATCGAATATCTTTCTCTACTTTAGAACCAATGAAAGCAGGAGGACTCAATCTCACAAATTGGCCCACTCTAGTGGTCTCGGAAGATATAGTAACCAAAGAAATATGGTTAGTTCGAGCGTCTTTATTATACACATCCACTTACGGTGCCAGAGGAGGAACTAAAAAAAACAATTGAGCTACATTAGGGAATAAAAATCAGCAACCATAGACTGAGTCTGAACTCCTGGAATCGGACGAGTTCCATCCACAATGTACATAGACTTGATAGTAGAGTTTTTAAAGACGTCAGATCTTCTTGGAGGCATGATCTAAAAGGCGAACAAATAAGAATCAAAAGAATTCAAGACCTTAGAATCTACAAATCCTAGCCTCTCCCTTAAAAGTGCGGCCCGAAAAATACCCATAAAAATACTCTACTTGAAACACCTTTGTGGACACCCAATTGACCATGAACCTAGTGCTCTGATACTAATCTGATATGACCCAAACTAGGGCCTTGCCATGTTAGGTATCTCAAGTCCAACTAGGACCGAAGACGACCCTCTATACCTAACCATTGACGTTCTTACACCTTATGCCAAAAGTATTCCAAACATATACCAGGATAAGACAATATTAATTTAAAGACATTATGATAATAATTTTGTCTAACTAACCACCAATAACTAAATAACCAACCAATACCAATATTGATACCGATACCAATATTGCTACTGAAATAGATACCACCCTTGTTCACAGTATTCCTACAAAGCCTATAATCAAAACTACAGAATAACAATTCAGTACATGCCCCCAACCATTTCCATAACCAAAACCAAAAGAATAACAATGACATAAAGAAATACAAAGGCTGAAATAGGTCCTTCTGAAGTTTGGAAGCTCACCACTTCAATCTAACTCATGAGCTGATCCTGAATCCTAGTTAAAATACAGCCGAGGTAGAAGTATGGACAGTTCTTACATTGCATGAGGATTCATGGTTTGAATATGGTTAGTGGGGTGAACTCTAGCATGTAACTCAAGTCTAAGGATTAAATAATGCAATCAATTCAAACTAACTCAATCCTAAGAATATGTACACATCTATGAATATACATATATATAATATTGGAATAGGTAATGGGCTTAGCATGAACATTTGAAACTTTTACCTTAGTTTGTGTAGATTTACTGATACAAATCCACTAACCTGACTATATGTGTCCACTTTTACCATTTAAACCGAAGAAATCATAAATGATTGGGGATTCCCTAATACCTTATACCCTCCATGATACATATATATATAGATATACATTTTGGGGATTACCTTGTACACCATAAGTACATGGTCATCAAGACCAGCCCTCATGTTGGCAAACATAAGTTTCCAGTAGTAGTCCTTCATACTCACACCTTTATATCTAGCTAATACAACTCCCATTATCGCCCAATTAAAAAATATAACAAATAATACAACTATCAATTCTAGGTGTCAAACATTAAGTCATTATTAAGTGGTATCGTCATACCGAAAATAGTTTACAAGAAGTTTCATTAGCCAATAATTAGGGGTTCCTATATACACTGCAGATTTTATTATTAAAATCACCTGGGGGTTTTCTGTATACCCCAAAAGTTTTTCAAAACCATCCTTAGTAAATTAACTATTTATTTTATGCATTATCTTCTAGAAGCAAACCAAACCAAGTAATCATGCATAAACTAAAATTAGGTATGCAAGTAGGTTGAGGTTGTAGAAATTTCCATACCAAACCAATGAATTTGGTGATTTCCTTGTAACCCTATTTCCATCCACCATTACCACTCACTCCATTACATTTACCAACCATCAATTTAATCATAATAGTTTCATTGATATAATGGAAAAGCATTTAAGAAATTTACATTAAAAACATTCAACCAACCAAGGATTAATATCTCAAGAAAAATATTTTAAATCATAAGTTTTAAAAAAAATTACAATAAGAAAAGAGTAACATAGATGAGATACAATGGAATTTGGAGAAGAAGACACCCTTACAACCCTTATAGAAGAAAGAACCCTTTAATAGCGAGTTTCAGAGAGAATTTAGGAGTTTTTTTTGTGAATGTTATGATAATGAAGCCCCAAGAAAGGATTTAAGTCATGCGTTACAAGGGTTTAAAGTAAGAAATATCTAATGTACCCCCAACTTATAAACTTAAAAAGTGTCCCCTATGTTTATGAGTCGAACTTTGGCTCATATCTACTCCTTATGACTCATTAACATGATTAATAACCAATGAATTACCACCAAGGTACCCTACACTATTATACTTACCACTCATCCAACTATCCCATAAGAATTACCTATGACTATTAAGGTCCAATCGTAGTCAACACTTAACCTAAATTGAGAATTACACTGGGTGCGCTACTATTACCCTTTATGACTCATAACATATCCTTACTATTCTTAATAAGACACTCCTACTCATAGATAATCAAGATACAAATTTTAAAGATTTGATTAAAACTAGTACTAACTACTCTTTATGCATCTTTACAACTCATGCACTCATGTCTTACCCAGAGAAAAAACTTTAACACCCCTCACTAGTCTATTTATGATTAGGGTCACCTGACCCATTAGGACATATTACGTCTTGTGAGGTTAAGTCGTATAAAAGGTAGTGATCTCAAATCTTAAGGAATTTTCAAGGGCCAATAATCTAGGGTGTTTTATGACATTTAGAGTATTACCTATCTCTCTCTTATGTATTAGACTAGTCTCTATATTGTATTTGGAGATAATTATATTAGTGTATTAAATTGAATTTCACTTTGTACTCTCGTATTATTTTAATCTCTAGAATTGGTACAACTATGTTTTGGAGATTATGTTATGTAATTGCCTCTTTATTTCATTTCTTTCATAATTCTTTTCAATAATGAAATGGTAGTCAGTTACTTGCAATTCTAGACCATGAGTTTTGCTTGCCTACTAGAAGGTTATAGTATGACCCATCATGACCTAAAAAATAGGGTCGCAAGATATTAATGGAGTCCTTCGGATTGGTATGGAGATGAACATAACCTATCATAAGAAAGCTATCGGGACAATCTAGGAAATTCACTTCTTGACTACTTATCGTGTGTCTACATTGCTATCTACATTTCTATGAACCTTGAACATATTCTTTGACTTTATTTTATCCATAATGAATGATAATATATGGTTGTCACTGTTAATAGATGCGGATGAGACTTCAGCACTCCTTTCTAAAGTTTAAATGCAGCACCAGACTAATAAGTAAGAAATAAATATCGATTATTTTTAGTTCCAACGAAAAGGATTTAGGGTCTATTTAGTTTCTAGTTGAGATTGTGGCTACTTCATTCTTTTGTGGTTCAATATTGGGGATTTAAGTCTGGTTGTTGATCCCTCTTAGACATGGATAGCATTTGAGTCATTGATATTTCTTAGTCCAAGGTTGGATTAGTTGGTCTTTCTCTGAATTCTTGACTAGTTTCTCAGTGCTATATTAGGTTTCTTTAGTGCGCCAGGCATATTCTAAGCTATATCCTTTAGAACAGGACTTCATCCATGGATTTGTTAATGGTCTATTATTGCCACTCCATTTGGCTTTGGATTATATGATAGTAGTTGGTCCCTTTTTCTCACATTATCAACTATGTGAGATGAATAGAAAGAACATGTGTTGAGACTTAAGTAGGGGGTAATGAGAGTGTAATACCCCAGAAAATTTTTCATCAAAATTTTGTGCATAAACGTATTGGGTCCTATCTTCTAGAACGATTTATAATTTTTCGTGTGGAATTTCCTAGAGTTAGACCCTCCGTTGCGAAGAGCATCGAATAAGATTTCCAACGATATGTGGATCATCCAAAACGGACACCCGAGCGATGAGTTATGAACATTCCGATCGAACGGTAAATAGTGATGAACAGTAAAACGTGCAGGAAAAAATACTGAGGCCAGGTGTATTTTTCTCCAACATTAAACAATCATAACTCCTTCTACATAATGAACTGTGTGAGCTGCTATATATCAACGGAAATCCCTGAGAGTCTTCTTTCCAATGAAATTAGTTTCATCCAATTTGGACATCGGAGTAAAACGTTATGGCCAATTTACTTCAGCCTATCAGATAGATCACTGAAGGACAAATTCGTGTTTTATTTGTTTCTTAGGGGCATTTTGGTCTTTTACCACTCTTTTAAACCTCTATAAATACCCCATTCAGCTGAGAAGTTGTATTATTTTCCACTCATTTCTCTTATATGTATATATATATATATATATATCAAGTTAGGGTTAGGGTTTTGAATTGGGGGAAATTAATTGGAGGCTTTGATTCAAGAATTCCTTCCGTCAATCTTTTCCGGCTACGGAGTCTAAGGTATGCAAGTGTTTATTTATGGATCCCTTCCGTCTATAAATCCCAAGAATCCTATTTTTTCAAAAAATAAACTTGTGGTTTCTATGTGTTGATTGTATTTAATTGATGATAATACTGTATTGTGACTTCTAAATTGATAGCATGAATATTATTGTGGTGTGTGTGATTGGAATTTATGTTCTTATTGTGGATGAGATATTGGGACATAATTGTTATGAAATGGGGAAGTTGATGCGTATGATGTGAATAAAATGTTGAGTATGTTTTTTATGAAATGGAGAGATTGTGTTGAGTGATTCGAAAATATATATAAGTTTGTGATTTTCATGCTTTGTGTAGAATTAAGTTGATTTTAATATTGTGGCATGGTTGAATAGAAATTATGTTCATGATGTGAATATGTGTTGTGACCTTCAAGTTAAGGTCTTGAATATTGTTAGCACGTGTTGTGGATTTAATTTGATGTGCATGATGTAGAAGAATGATTGGAGCATGTTTGTTTATGGATTGGAGAAATTGTGTTTAATTTATGAGATCATGCTAATTAGAGTAGCGAATTGTTGTGACACCAAGATGAGTGATATTGAGGTAATTGTGTTTTCCATGTGTTGTACTATGTTCATACCATACTTGCATGCTACGTGTTTACTATGGTGCATAAGGGAAATGATAAGGCCATTAGGCCACGCTAAGTGTGAACTGTCAAATTATGGGTCGAATTGCATATGTCAAGATCTTAAAGGAAAGAACCTTGAGAAGTGAATCATGATGTGTTGAATGTATGATATTTGTGTGTATCCCGATTGGATGAACTATGTTATGTTATATTCTTCCTTAACCATATGCATCCTTGTTGAATGATCTACGATGTAATTACATGAGATCCCAATACTTGTATATGAATATGATCTTCAAATGATTGGTGTGAGGTGTTAATGAATGCATGGTGCATGATGGCCTATGGGCATGCGAGTATGCGTTGTTGTATATTGCGTATTACTTATGTTATTGATTGCTGGGGGTACGTATGCCCGAAATAGTCTGCTGCTCTAGAGCTGAGTCAGTTCTGTCATAATCTTTGTCGTGCTACGATAGATGAATTTCTGATGATTTGAGAACTTAAAATGAATTTCGTGAGAACTTAGTATGTGGGGTTTTGAACAAGAATATCTTTTCATTCTTGTGCCCAAAGAATTGATTTTATCATTGGAATTTCATGATTTCGTAAAGTGGGTAAATACCCAAGATGTTTTAATGACGAATTATGAGGTGATGAAAAATATAAATTGTTTAAGCTTTGATTTACATGATAAGTTTAATATTCCCAAGTTATGATTTGATATGGTGAATTTCATATTTCTACCATGAGTTGATATTTCAAGTGTTTTCAAGATATGATTTATGGAACTTTGAATCGGCCAATATTGGTATACATAATAACCTTATTATCTTATTTTCTTGAATTGAGATTTTATGCCATAAATTGCATACCACTACTATGAAATTATTTTTTTGAGGATTCTTGATATAAAAGCCACGATTTGAGTTATATTACGACATACAAAATCTTACTATGATTTGAAGATCTTAAATGCTTTCCAAAAGCTATTGTCATGATTTGAATATTGATATAAAAGAATGATCATTTGAAAATATTGATTTGCATCAGCAGAGTCGGGTTGATTTATATTGATTTTAAGCTCGCAGAGAAGAAATGCTTTGTTATGGATACCATGTTGATGTTGAGGAAAAATTAAAATGTGTTGAGTTAGGAATCCACAAATTGATATGATTTGATAAATGAGAAAGAGATTTGATTTGGTCTTTCTGATAGACCCTTGTGATGTTATGGTGGATTTCCTAACGCGCTCTGAGCTAGTTGGGGAGTATTACTTAGCACCGAGAGGGAAATTTGGTATTTCCCCAAACCTATGTGCCACCGTAGGGTTGTTGATGATGATATTTTTGGCCAGAGAGCTGAATTGTGATTATGAAAGCTTTAAGGTTGTACTTCCTGGAAAGAGTACAACACTCCCGCCAATGGAAGTGCTCTCCCTAGGAGGGAAAATGTTGGTATTCCACGTGGCTCACGTGGTGTTGTCGGCTATAGGAAACTCCCCTGTCCATAAGAGTATGTTTCTTGAACTATCGTGTCGCTCCGAGTCTTCAGTTGATGAGTTTGGTTGTCTATGATGAGTCATGAGAATTTATGATGAATATTGAGGATTTTATGATGATTTATGGGAATTTACTTATGTTTTCCTCTCTATAATATTATGAGAATTATGGATAATGAAATTCAAGCCATGTGAGTCTTCATTTTCCGTACGTATGTTTTAGGAAATCAAAGATATTATTAAAATTATTGCGTGCACCCCCACATACTCAGTTGCTTATGAGGAGTCATGGTGAGTTATGTAACTACTTCCTATAGTTTCTGTGTCAGTATAAATCTTCAGGAGTCAGGGGTGTGAGTGTATTTGATTGATCAGTGTTGGTATCCTGTGATTCAGTAATGCAGTACCCCAGTACAGTAGTGAGTTATGAGGACAGTAAAGTGGTATCCGAGATGTGGTATCTGGAGTTGTTATAATTGTTATAGTGGTTGTGAACTGTGCATTCATATATGTGTACACGTTCGTTATTCTCATGATTATTCTATTGATTAAATGTTCATGCATAATCCCTTGCATTTAGCCTTCCCTGCTTGCATACTCAGTACATCTTAGTACTGACGCATTCGCGCTATGGTGTTCTTTTATTTTGGGGCACCATAGGTTCAGAAGAGTGAAACTTAGAGCATCTTATAAGTCACTTGTATAGCAGCAGTGGGTGCAGCAGTGAGTCCTCATCATCCGAGGATGTTGTTATTACAGTATTTGATTTTAGTAGACGGAGTTAGTTGGGGAATTATCCTTTCAACTCCACAGTACAGACAGTGTAGAGGCTTTTCAGACAGATGTATTAGTGTGTGGTTTAAGGTATTGTATATTTCTAGATGTTTGAACCTTATGGCAAGTTTACGCATGTATTTTATTATATTATGCAGTGAACATGTATAGATATCAGAAAAGGGTTAGCTTGTGGTCCTTCGGGATCATAAGCACCGTGTGGCGTTCCGGTTCTCGGGAATCGGGGCGTTACAGAGAGTCAATTTCATTAGGATAATGCTATTGTTATTTCATCAGAAAGCAGTATTTAGTTGGGATGAGATGAGACATCAATTCTAAGAATGCCCCAGATGTGAGTTAATTGATCAGATAGAGTTAATATGTTTTCCCCACAATCCTATAGTTCCCGAGGAAGAATATGATTGCCGGAGGGGTAACCATTACAGTAAAGATTGCTCTCAATGTCAGTTGTCCAGTCATTTAGGCATAGTTCTTGTTGCTTCCGAACACTAGAGGTTTGGGATTTTATACTACTGTAGAGAGATCAGTCACTGGTTAAGAAAGTGCCCCCGGTATGGGATTTTAGGTTATTCTAGTTTATTCAGATTAGCCTCGAGAAGTTGTTACATCTTCAATTAGAACTGGTGTACTTTGCTCCTCTATCGTGATTTAGTTAGTTGGTTCGAGTTTTGACTTATTCAGATTTATTCTCTAAGAGACCATTAAGCTTGTGATTGCGGATTTCATAATGATAGGTGTTCTTTTATTTCTCACATTTATTTTTTATTTTATGTTTTAGGTTTTTTATACCCATTGATTATTATATGCCTGATGAGTTCATACAGATAATTGTATTCTTTGCTATTAAATTTAAGTTTATGTAGATACTTATGTGGTTTATCTCTTTTAGTAGTGTATGGAGTAGTTTTGTGTTAACATTTTCTTATTATGAGAGAATTATTTGGGTTTGAGTCCTATTTATTTTGCAAATTGGCCTTATTGTTTCCCTTGAGTGGTACATGATATTGATGTTTATTTTTGTACAACCTATTCATTATACTAATTTTTGATATTGTTGTTACTGTTGCTATCACAATTTGAGGCTATTGATATTATTGATATTATGACATGTAATTGATCCTCATTGGCTAGTATTTACACTAGTGTTGTCTAGTGAAAATTTCATTTTTTTATCTTGTTGGGTGGATTGAGTAGATATAACTTGATTTGAGGATTTCATTCCCATGGCATAGCGAGGTTGACTTCTTTCCATCTTTGTTGCCTATGTTCAATTCATTCAAGGATGTATTGGGTGTCAAAGATTAGTTGAACTTTTATGGTTCTGTATGACTCTATAGTTTGTATTTTTGTTTTATTTCCTGTTATCGAGATTGAGATTGTTAGACTTGCCTCTTGGGCTATGAAGGATTTTGCATTGGCAATCCCTTTATATTTAGCCTGTTTGTGAGATTGAGCAGTTTGTTGTCCGTTCTTCATTCCCAACAATTTCATTGCTCAATAACTAATTGACAGAGATATCAATTTCCCTGGATTTATCTCTCAAATTTGTTTGATTCATGTCCTTGTGGTGGTTTTCCCTTGATATAAGTGTGGAGTTGTATGCTCTGTTCTCACCGTTATGTGATTCATATCTTTCGTGATGTTTGGAAGATTGATTCTAGTGGCTTTTTTATGATTAGTTCTTAAGTTAGAATTTTTCATCATCCATGATGTGATACACGGATGGATTGAGTGATGTTTTCCCTGATTGGGTGGATTCAGAGGATACCAATACTAGAGTTTATTCAGCCTATTAAGCTTGGTGGAGTGTTTCTCCTTGATGATATGTTCCTTTGTCTTTTTCATTGCTGACATGGAGTATTGGATTGATTAGTTTTAACTAATGCTGCATTTCTCTAAGTTGCTAGAGTTTGCACCATTACTAGATTGGATTTCATGTGTTTTCAGCAGGTGATTTATCCTTTATTTCCAATTCTTTCTTCTACTATGTTTTGATTTCTACTCGGCCTGATATAGTACAAATATACTTTATTAAGACAGTAGGTTCAATGTGAGTGTTAGACCTTCGTTTGTATTTGTTGACTCAAATTTGGATTTTATTCCTTGGGATGGCAATGTAAAAGTTATAATTAATTTTTAGTATTAATTCCTACCCATCTTAAGGTTTTCTTTGGGTACTTGATATTAAGCAATTTAGCCTTAGTGCTGGGATATCAATCTAGAATTGCATCGCTGAGTGAAACCTTCATTTTTTATTCATCTCAGTTGAGATTTCATTAATAGGATGGTTGATCCTACTCCATAGTTACCTTTTTGATCTTTTAGTGAAATATTTTGGGATTTGACCCTTAGAAAATTTCCTGGAAATCCATTCTCTAGACCAAATATGACTCATGGGTATGGGCCGTATACTTGGGTACAAATGTTAGGGTCCTGTAGTATGCTGACTAGTGTTAGTTTGAGGGATGGGATGGTGCAGGCCGTATACTGGGGCATGACTTAAGGGTATGAGTCGTAGGGATTGGTACGATTCATATTAAGGTCTCGTATATTTAGCAGTGTTTGATCCTCCTGGTATTTCATTCTGTCAGGTATATGGGTCATGGGTACGAATCATATGCTATGGTTATGAATTGGTTTGATTAGTCATATACTGGACAATGTTTGATCCACGGGTTGAGACTTGGATACAAGTGGTGGATACCGATCATATAGGAGGGTGTGACTCGTATGGGTCAGTCGTATCCCTATGATAGGTTATTAAGGGATTTAAGTGAGGATATTCAGGATATTTGCCTACTTACCCTATCTAGGACCTATGACTTTTGATACACTTAGGTGGTTATTTACCATATTATTCTATTCATTAACTCTTATTAAATATTCAAAAATATGTCATAATTCTCTCAAGAGCTTTTGGGGCAAGAAGGCTAGTATTTCTTCTTACAGATTGCTTTGGGGCTTTCTTTTGTGATTTCTTTCCATCAATTATTCGGTATAAGGCATAATTCTCTTCACTCATTGTAATTTCAACTAAAGGCATGGTTTATAAGATTGCTTTCATGGTTTTACTACTTCATGATTATTATTTGGGGGTTTTGATATTAAATGTTGTGTTATAGTTTCCTACGATTTTAATTATGATATTATATGCATTAATAGTGCTTTTTGACAATTGGATTGCATGGTAATGGTTTAATGATATTTGGAATTGATTTTGGTTATATTATACTCCAAGGTGTTTGATAAGATGCTTATAAGGATATGTTCATTGCTTTGACTTCTTTTAATGATACTCTTGCATGTTTTAAACTTGATAAAGGATTTATTCATTGTTTAAATAGTTTGAAAAGGATAATGAATAAACACTTCATATTGTGAAAAACATGGAAGTCTCCCAAGTAGATTTATAATAGAAATTTGAAGAGAAACTAAGTTCCCCTCAACCTAAATGGTTTAGCTATGGATATTATTGTAATTAATGGGGTGGTATGACGATACCACTATTATTGGACTTGGTTGATAAATGGAAAATTTATTATTTAGACATAGTTTTAATTAGGCATTAATGGCGGGGTGTGTAGCTAAGTCATGTAAGTGGCTTTCTCTGGGGGACCAAAATTGGAAACTCATAGTTGCCAATATGAGTGTTCTTGATAACCAATTCTGTCTGTCAGATTTAATATTGGGGGATGTACTAGTCATCACATGGGATATTCCTCGGTCATGCGGCTACACGAACTAAGGCCCATCCAGCAGGGGGAGCTGAACCTATATGGCCCTTGGGTGGTTAGGATAACAATGTTACCCAACCAGGTAAAGGTTTTAAATGCATACAAAACTCGTTCCCCTATCCTGGAACTTATATATCTATGGTTATATGTATTTTAGATGGTTTTACTTGGTTATATGACTGGCATTATTTTGTACTTATTCTTAGATTCATGCTAGTGGTCATTCACTAACCAATCAACTGGCGGTTGTATACCTATGCTCTCAACGAATTGGTCATTCTACTCCTCTTATTTGGCACGCAGATTGGGTATCAACATTTGGATTAAAGTGGTGAGCTTCCATCCTTTTGGAAGGCATTCCTTCATTTTATAGATTTCTTTAGACACTTTCCTTATTTTTTGGATATTTGTTTTGGCCATGGTTGAGGCACGTTCCAACCTAATTTATTTACTCATTCGGATAGAGACTTTGTGGTACTTCTGGCGGTTGGTATGGGTGGGATAGATAGAGGTGTTAGCCATAGTATTGGAATTGATATTGAGTCTGGCATCATCCGACATGATTTCTCACTGTTCTATTATATTATATTTTGGGATTGATTTTCAAATTATCTTTTATATTCTATTGGGTTTGTGGACTATGATTTGGTTTGGAGTGGTTGGGCGGTTGGTGGGGTACGGTTGGAATCGATTGGGTAGATCACAGTTATGAACCTATCCAAGAGTCTTAACGAGTACAATAATGCTATTTTTTTATATGTTCAAAATTATGTCTATCTAAGGATAGATATAGGTTGTTGGGTTGGGTAACAGGGGGGCCATCTATCCTTGTTGGACTTGGGATGCCCATTATGACAAGGCCTGAGGTCGGGTCGTGTCAAATTTGTATCAGAGCATAGGCTCATGGTCATCGAGGAAGTCCACAAAGACGTGTTGAGTAGAGTGTCTTTTAGTAGTGTAAAGCACACCATACTCATAAGAGTGAGGCTGTAAGACATTCAGGAATGTTTTACTGTATTTGTATTCTATCTTCAAGCTTGAGATCTTAATCTTGGAATCCTCTAATCCTTATTTGTTCATCTTTCAGATCATGCCACCTTGATCTTGAACACTAGGAAATTCTTTTGTCCCATATGGGAATAAATTTGAAGGGGTACGTCCTATGTTTAGAGTACATCATTGATCTCATGATCCTATTCCTGATGGTGCCGGAGTTCCTTCTATTCTGGTTGTTTCTCCTCAAGTCCCTAAGGACAATGTGATGAATGCAGAATTTTGTCAGTCATTTGATATTATTACCTAATTGGTTGTTGCTCGATCTGAGCAGGGTGTGACTTGTGGTTTTTCTGCTAAGGACATAATGGTTGGTGAATTTTTGAAGTTGGGTCCTCAATATTTTATTATGGTGATGGTGGAGGAGGATCCACAAGGCTTCTTAGATGAGACATAATTGATCTTTTATGAGATGTAGGCTACTAATGTAGAGGGGGTTAACTTTACAGCTTATTATCTCAAGGATGTTGCTTATCAATCGTATGAGGAGTGGATTGGGATAGAGGTGATATGTAAAAGGGTGGATTGTGGCAGGCCTTTTATAATCCCTTCATGGATCAGTCATTTCCTCAAGAGTAAAGAGAAGAAAATATGGAGGAGTTTGTGAACCTCATGCAGAGGAGGATGTTAGTAACGGAATATGATTTGAAGTTCCATAAGCTATCAAGTTATGCTCCTGATTTGGTGGCTAATATGAGGTCAAAAATGAGGAAGTTCGCTTCTGGGTAGAATAAAGATTTGATTCGTGTGAGCAGGACTACCTCACTGATTAAAGATATGGATATCTCAAGGTTGACTATTCATATGCAACAGGTTGAGTATAAGAAGAGAAAGCAGGTTGAGTTTGGGGATAGGCAAAGAAAGAGTAGAAATTTTTTTTATCAGGGAGACGCTCGATCTTACGGTGGTTGGGATGGTGGCAAGTGGCAAAAAAAGAAGGAGGGGGAGGAAGGGTTTGAGCTCTTTTTATTCTAGTGCTCCTTATAAGTCAGGAGATAGGCCTTATCATAATGGTGACAATTCTTAGGCACAGGTTTCCTAATATAAGGAGATTAGAAGTTAGTTAGTTTCTTCGTGTCCTTCTTGTCCATTATATGGTCGTCCTCATTAGGGTTATTATGGAGAAGGAATGGACAAGTGTTTTAAGTGCGGTTAGGTAGTCCATTGGTTAAGGGATTTTAAAGTCAATAAGGTTGTTATGGGGACAAATAAGGTTATTGTAGCATTACCTTCTGCTGCTACACTCGGTGGGGTGACATCTGCTTCTGTTCTTTCTCCTAGTTCTAGAGATGGTCAAAACAAGTAATATGCTTTGGCATCCTGACAGGAATTTGAGGCATCACCTGATGTTGTTACTGGTATGTTACTTTTTTTCTCTCATGGTGTATATTATTTTCATAATCTGGGATCCACTCTTTCTTATGTGACTCCATATATGGTTGTCTTTTGGTTTGATCTGGAAGATATCTCAGACTTTTTTCTGTTTTTACCCCATTAGTTAACTCTGTTATCGATAAGATAGTCTATAGGTGGTGTGTAGTAGCTGTTGGTGGCAAGCAAACCTTGGTGGATCTATTTGAGTTGATTATGGTAGATTTTGATATAATTCTTGGTATGGATTATTTGCATTCTTATTGTGAGTCTGTGGATTGTCGGACCCATAGGGTTATCTATAAGTTTTCTGGTAAACCAGTTATAGAATGGAAAGGTAGTTTCTTAGCTCCTATTGGGAGGTTTATTTCTTATCATAGAACTCGAAGGTTAATCTCTAAGGGTTATCTTTATCATGTGTCTGGCTAAAAGATTCTAACTTAAAATGTACTACTTTGTCTTCGGTCCTTGTGGTTAATGAGTTTCTAGAGGTCTTTTCGGATGATCTTCCTGGTGTTCCTACGGATAGGGAAATAGATTTTGGTATAGATTTGTACCTGAACACTCATCCAATTTCTATTCCTCTATATAGAATGGTTCCGTATTTCTTGAGGGAACTAAATGAGCAACATAAGGATCTAATAGATAAGGGGTTTATTTGTCTTAGTATTTCTCCATAGGGTGCATCGGTGTTTTTTATTCACAAGAATAATGGTTTCCTTTTGATGTGCATTAACTACAGGTAGTTGAACAAGGTGACGGTCAAGAAAAAACATCCTCTTCCTCAGATAGATTACTTTTTTGACAAGTTATAGGGTGCCAAGTTTTTCCCTAAGATAGATCTTCGGTCTGGGTAACATCAGCTTATGGTTAGGGAGGTGGATATCCCTAAGAATGCTTTTCGTACTCAGTATAGGCATTTTGAGTTCTTGGTGATGTCATTTGGTTGAGTAATGCTCTGGCACTATTTATGGACTTGATGAACATGGTGTTCAGGCATTGTTTGGATCTCTTTGTCATTGTGTTTATTGATGACATTCTGGTTTATTCAAAGAGAGAGGTGGATCATGCTAGTAACCTCTATGTGGTGTTACAGTCCTTTAAGTAAAAATAATTGTATGCCAAGTTCTCCCATTATGAGTTTTTGTTAAATGCTGTGACTTTCTTGGGCCATATTAATTCTAGTAAAAGGATCACGGTGGAACCATAGAAGGATGTTGTGGTAAATGGGTTTCCTAGGCCCACAACTCCATTTGATATTCAAAGCTTCTTGGGTTTAGCTGGGTATTATAGGCGGTTTATGGAATGCTTTACTTTGATAGCTTCTCCTTTGATTAAGTTGACTCAGAAGAATGTTATATTTTGTTAATCGAATACTTATGAATAGAGTTTTGAGAAGTTGAAGGATAAGGTGACTTTTACTTAAATCCTGACCATGTCGGAAGGCAATAATGGGTTTGTGGTATATAGTGCTACATCTTTAGTAGGGATTGGTTATGTTTATGCAACATGCAAAGGTAAATACCGATGCTTCTAGGAAGTTGAAGATACATCAGAGGAATTATCGTAATCATGATTTGGAGTTGTTGGCAGTTGTCTTTGCTTTGAAAATATGGTTAAATTATTTATATGGTGTTCACGTGGATATCTTTTTTGATCACATGAGTCTTCAGTACGGGTTCAATAAGAAAGTGCTTCTCAGGGATTATGATATGAGACTTCACTACCACCCAGGTAAGGCTATTGTGGTTGTAGATGCTCTTAACAGGTTATCAAAGGGGAGTTTGACTCACATGGAGGAAGGTAAGTGAGAATTGATAAAGGATATTCACCTCTTGGCTAATCTTTGAGTTCCTCTCTTGGACTCTAAGGTTTATTGTGTGCTAGTGCAAGTCTTGGTTCAATTATCTCTTGGATTATGGATTAAGGATAAACAAGTGATGTGTCCTGTCTTGATGAAAATCCAGAGTGACGCTGGTGGGGAAAAGGAAGTGGTGTTTGAGATTAGTGTTGAGGGTACTTTATGGTACCAAGGGAGGTTATGTGTTCCTGATGTCGATGGGCTGCAGAAAAGGGTTTTAACTGAGGCATATTTTTCGCACTATGTTGTTCATCCCGACTCGACTATGATGTATCATGATGTCAAGGAGATCTATTGGTAGAATAGAATGAAGAGGGTTGTGGCTAGTTTCATAGAAAAATCTATGTTAGGTTTACATGTTAACGTTTAGCACATGAGACCAGATGGTTGTATAAAGAAATTGATTTTCCCCAATGGAAGTGGGAAGTGGTCAATATGTACTTCATTACCGATCATCCCCATACTCAAATTAGAATGATTTGATTTGGGTCATTATTTATAGGATGAAAAAGTCTGTGCATTTCTTGCCAGTGTTGACTACCTATTTAGCAGAGGATTAACGTGGTTGTATCTTCAGAAGATTGAGAAGTTACATAGGGTACCTATTTTTATTATCTCTGATCGTGGTTCGGAGTTTACATCTCATTTCTGGTGGTCTTTCAAGAATAAGTTAGGGACAAAGGTTAGTTTGTGTATTGCTTTTCATCCATAGTCGAATGGGTAAGCAGAGAGAACTATTCAGAGATTGAAAAATATGCTTTGAGCATGTGTGATTTACTATGGGATAATTGGGTTGAGCAGCTACCTTTGGTAGAGTATTCTTACAACAATAGCTATCATTCGAGTATTGGTATGGCTTCTTTAAAAGCATTGTATGTTAGGAGATGTAGATCTCCTATTAGGTTATTTGCTCTTGGGGAAGCAGACATGTTTGGTCGGATTTAGTTTATTAGGCGATGGAGAAGGTCAAGGTGTTAAAGATTAGCTTAAAGCTTCCCAAAGTTGCCAAAAGTTCTGTGCGGATATTAGGAATGTAAACTTGAAGTTTAAGGTTGGGGAAAGGGTGTTCCTCAAGGTGTCTTCGATGAAGCGTGTGGTGTGGTTTGGCAAAAATATGAAACTCAGTCCTTAGCTTATTGGTCCTTATGTGATTTTGCAGAGAGCCAACAATGTTTATTCTTAGTTGGAGTTGTCATCTATCTTATGTATGGTTCACCTAGTTTTATATTTTTCTATGTTGAGGAAGTATCTTTTTGATCTTTCTTTGGTTGTTCTTTTGGAAGGATTGGATATCTCAGATTCTCTGTCTTATGAAGAGGTCCTTATTTAGATATTAGATAGGCAAGTTCATCAGTTTGGGACAAAGGATATGGCTTCAATTATGGTTTTATGGTGGAACCATAAGCTGGAAGAATCTACCTAGGAAGCGGAAGATGACATGAATTCAAAGTACCCACATTTGTTTTTTGCTCTTGGGATTCGTACGGATGTTATGTCTCTTGAACAATTCTTTATTTTCTGAGTTTGTTAATGTAATACTCTGTACTTCTACCTAGATTAATTTCATCCCAGAAATGTCTAAGACTTGTTTTAAAGATGAATCCACTTTTATACAAGTGTTATTTTCAAGATTTCCATTTTTTATCATGTGGGAAATTCAATAACTTTTTCATCGATATAAGATTCGCCTAAATCCGATAACCGGGTAAGAAGTTAAGACTATTTCAAGTTTCAGTCGTAAAACACCATCATCTCAGTCGGTGGCGCGTCACACCATAAGAAAAAATAACATTCGTCAATTTTATGTAAGACTCCGCGATTTCACCGCGTCGCGGAGGGCTCCCAAATCCCAATTGTTAAATTCTTGTGAAGCTCCGCGCTGTCCCCGCGTCTCGCCGTAGTCCAATTTCCCTGTTGTCAAATTCAGGACACGGCATGATAGCGCCGCATCGCGCCAGGGGTCCAAATTTGGAAATTTTTCACAAAATCTTAAAAGACATGTCTAGGGATAAAAGGGTCAATTTTCCACCCCTATATAAACCCAATAACACGTGATTCATCCATATTTCACCCAAAATATAGGGTTTCTCTCAAGTTTCTCTCAAGAACAAAATAGTGTTTTCAATTGGGGATTCAAATTCAAGACACAAATTCAAGAATCTCTTCGTCAATCTTCGTAGAATTAAGAACTAAGGTATGAACAGTTTTCATTCATGGATTCCTTTCAACCATGAAGCCCAAGAATCAAGTTTTAAATCTTGTATTGTGAATATTTTATTGTTGGTTGATTATGTTCTTGTGATTATAGTTTTAGGATTCCCAAGTTGGAATCTTTATGTCTTGTTCATTAACCTATGATAGTATGTGGACTGAAACATGTGAAATTGAGTTGAAATATAGAGTTTTTTTGTATTATTTTGATGGTCATGCCTATGCCCTAAGTCATGCATCCTAGGTGTTTGATAAAATGCCTAAGAGAACAAAAAATTTGCATTATAGTTTAATTGTGATCCAAGTGATAAATGCATGCTTATCCTATGACCAAGAATAACTTCTATGATATTGTGTGCATTATAAATGATTGAGGGAATCTACATGAGATTAGGTTGATGAAAGTATAACATATTTATATGCAATTCCATTCATCTACAAGACTATGATAACCATGTGTTTCATGAAATCCCCAAATAAATGTATTATGAATTGTTGATATTGGTTATGTGTTCAAGAAGTGTCATGTCCTATCAGTTTCAAGCTATCGAGTCCTGGGGGTACTTGTGCGTGACAATTTAGCTGTGTTCCTAGATCCCGTGTCATGTTTTCACAATACTCTTAGTCAAGCCATGATCAGTAGAATTCAGTCAGTCATGTGACTAAGGAAAATTCAGTAAACTCAGTATCAGTACAGTCTAATTCACTAATCTTAGTAATCTCAGATTTCTCAGTGATCTCAATTAGTCATCATGTTTCAATTGTATTCCACCAGTCAACGGTAATCCAGTGAACTCAGTTCAATATAGTTAATCAGTAAAATCAGTAACAGATCAGTCCAACCTTGTATGAACTAGGAAATCAGTTCTGTGTCTATTCAGTTGGGAGTAGAATTCACCACTGAGTGAACCCAGGGATGAGGACACATATTGTCAGCTAGTAGAGAGTGTGATCCTTAGTAGAAATTCCTATATTTCAGATCTACGTAGCCAGGGAAGGTTGAGATGTACCCCTATGACTCTAGGGACTATACATCTCATTTTAATTTTCCTTACAGGAGTGGTTGACGAAAGAGCTCCCTATCAGAGAGCGTTTATTCGCAGCTTATCGTTACCCGTGGCTCAGTACTGACACCCTTCCAGCTAGGGGTTACAGGTTGGACCCCACCAGTACAATTTTGGGTCATGTCGGTTAAATGATTACCTCCCACAGTCTCAATTTTAGATCTAGTCTCAGTAATGAACTCAGTTAAATTCTACAGATTTCAGGACTGTCAGATACAGTCGTTCAGCTGAGTACGAAAGTCAGCTTGTTGCATCAGGATCAGGACTATCTGACACAGTCACCCAGTTAATAGTATATTAATTATGAAAGACTCATGTTATCAGTATTCAGTTTTAGGACTATTAGATACAGTCAATTAAACCACTTCTTCATAATCAGAACTGTCAAAACAGTCATTCCTTTATCTGTAATTTGACATCAGTTCCACAGTACTCAATAGACTTAATCATTTAGTATCCAATAGTAGTACTCAGATATCAGTAAATCCACATTATCAGAATTCATGATTTAGCGTTATCACGATCTCGGTTACAGTTACTTATTTATGCATGTCTTCTCACATTAATGTTATTCAATCAGTAGTATTGCTCATGCATATAAACTAATGCATTCATTCTACCTCACTTGCATACCAGTCCATTCAATCTTACTGACACATTTGCGCTATGGTATTTTATACCATAGGCTTAGAAACATGAGCTCCCGAGTATCCTTAGTAGATCAGAGGTTCACCAACTATACTAACAGTAAGTCCTCATCATTTGAGGATAACATGATTATTTTATTACTTTATTATTCCAGTAGTTCGGAGTTAGTTGGGGATATGTCCCATCAACTCCACAGTTTTTAGACAGTTTAGAGGCTTTTAGACTACAACATGTTTTAGACAGTTTACTTTAGTTTTGGGTATTGTGATACCCCATTACAGACATTATTTTAAATTCAGTATTAGTTTAGTTTGGAACCTTATTGGCTTATATCTTACATTCGGCATATTTATAGTATATTATTCAGTGCTCAGTTACATATATCAGTCATGGGTTAGCTTGTGGTCCTTTGGGGTTATGGGCACCGTATAGCATTCCAGGTACCAGATTCGGGGCATTAAAAACTTGGTATCAGAGCCTAAGAAGAAGAGGGACAACAGGAAAGCCAGGACTGGTAGTTATTGTTTTTCTCAGCTAGTGTCGTAGGGAGGTAGCCGTTCTCAGTATTGACAAAAGTTTTCATCCCCAGTTCTATCTTTAGCTAGTGCACCAGTAAAAAAGTTCAGAAATAGCCGTAGAAGTAGGGCACCACGCTCCAAGGTACCGGGCAGTCAGAGGAGGGTTTTTACTTATCTTCTTTACGAAGAGTTTGGTAAGCATCATAAGGGTGTGTGTAGAGATGATAGTAAGGTGTGTTTTGGATGTGGTGAGTCAGGTCACAAGGTTTGAGAGTTTTCTATACCCAGTCCTCTAAGTCAGCACCGTCGTCCTTTAGCTCAGTCCGGTTTCCCGAATCAACAGGGTGCTAATTCCAGTGTTATTAGTCGGCAACGCTGAAAAAGACTATATGCACTTCAGTCCTGACAGGATCAAGAAAAACCTCCTAATTCCGCCACTGGTACGTTACAAATCTTTCATTTACATACTCACGCTTCTTTAGATTCAGGAGCTTCTTTTTTGTTTGTAACTTCTTGCATAGCAATCAACCTTATGGTCAGATTAGATGTTAATAGGACCCTTCTTAGTCTCTACCCCGGTGGGTAAGAAGATTGTTGCCCGATAGGTATACAGGAACTGTCCGGTTATGATATCTCAGAAAGATAGGCCTTCAGGTTCTACTAGTTATACTAGTATATGTAGGAAATCAGTGAGGAAAGATGATTCTCAGCCCATTCCTATCTTAATGCAAAGTTTTGTACTTCAACTATCATGATACTTTTTGCATGCTTCACGTCATAATTACATGCACCCAGTTTATATTCACGCGATTTCCATAAAATAGTGTATGTTTTAAGTTCCTTGTATAAGGAGTTTTGGCTTACTCAATGTTACGAATCATGTTCCATGCATACATAAACATCAAACTCAGGTCATGTAGATCATAACTTATGCTCCACTCTTAGTGATCAGCCAAACTCAGACTATGTCATGTATACTCTCAGTTTAGATACCTAGGTGAATCTGTGATGTTGATGTTCCATCCCTAAGTCCTCAATTATACCGTCATTCAGTAGTCAGTATCCAGTAAAAGACTCAGATAGTCCTACAGAACCATGGTTTTCAACTATCAGTAACTTAAACATCAGAATTCAGTACGTCCATATCAGTCTAAACCTTAGTTATCAAAAAACCAAAATTCAGTCCCAGTTATAGTCTTAGTTAAGGTTATAGTCTCAATTACCGTCTTAGCTATAATTTTCGTCCCAGTACTAGTCCAGCCAGATCAGGAACTCAGTTCACTTTCAGGATTACCCAACCATAGCATATATCCATCAGTTTCTCAGTTATTAGTATTTCAGTACCTCAATTATAGAATGTTTCTGAATCATGTCATATGCTTGTTCACACAATTTTAAGTAATAAAGTTTTCATAAATCCATGCCTAGTCACCTCATATAACTCAGTAATTTTTTACCACCTATGCATAATACTCTACAGCCTCAGGCTAGTCATTCAGACTAAGTACAGTTCAGTCTTTTATGCCCAGTATTCATCTATAAGTTATTCAGGTAATCAGATCAGTTAGTATATTTATGGATTCCTGCTTAAAACCATGTGAACCTTTTCAGTACTCTCAATTTAAGTACATACAGTTTAGTCACTTTATCATAGATGATGTTTCATAGGCCTTGCCTCGTAATACAAGAACCCCAGCCATGTAGCGATCTCCCATTCAGATGTCCTACTCAGACCAGGCCAACATTCCCTTTTTCTCTATAATAATTAGAACTCTATAGAAAGAGTGTCATATAAATGCTCCGTTCGAGTATAAGTTTTCAGTATGAGTTAGTTCGCAGAGCCACTAGTTCAGTTTAGCAATCAGGCAAACAAGTTCGGACGGCGTGGTTTCCATCTTTTCATCTGATTGCACTATTCAGAATCTCATGAAAATGATTATTCTAAAATGGACCAACTTGGTAGTTTCATGTTCAACTTGGTTCATGTATTATGCCTTAGTTTCAGATCCCAGCTATTTAGTGATGATTTAGTGCATTGGTGCCCTGTGAATTATCCCAGTTCTCCTCAGTATCGCAGTCAATTCAGTATTATTCTAGGTACATAGTGTACCAAGGAGGAGATGCTCTATAACCCACAAGCTATAATTTTCTAGACCATCCAACTTCTCTTTACGTAACGAATCTAGTTTGGAGTAGTGGGTACACATAGGTTGACCCTCTAGCTCCAATCTCGGTCGTATACCATGTGTTTAAGTTACACAATTCAGATAATGATATTCGTCTCATATATAAAATTCTAGACACAGTTAAGTTCTCATGTTTCCGCTCATGCGTATTTAGTAATTAAACTCATACTGTTTGGATTTCAGTTACAAATGTGGTTTTCAGTTCCATGCTCAGTTTTCATTTTAAACTTGGTATATTTACCATTACATGTTCAGTCGCATGTTCAAGAGTCAGTTAAGTTATGTATTCACGCATCAGATATACGTGATCATCTTATCATTACTCTCAGTCATGTAGTCATGTATTAGCTCAGCCATAAAAATGAAGCATCAGATATGCATGCTCAGTATGAATCTCAGTAATTTCATTTAAGTAGTCATGTTTCATTTGTTCATGTTCAGTGTGTATATGAGATTATTGTTTTACCCATCTTAATCAGTCTCATTTGAGGATGAATGTTCCCAAGGGGGAGATATTGTAATGGCCCGTACTTCTACCTAGCTTAAATTCATCCCAAAAATGTAAAAGACTTATTTTAAAGATGAATCCACTTTTATACACGTGGTATTTTAAATATTTTTACTTTTTGTCATGTGGTAAATTAAATAAGCTTTCAATCGGTATATAATTTTCCTAAATTCGATAACTGGGTAAGAATTCATGACTATATAAAGTTTCAGTCGTAAAACACCGTCATCTCAATCGGTGGCGCATCGTGTAATAAGCCAAAATGACATTCGTCAATGTCCAGTAAGACTCTGCGATTTCACAGCATCGCAGAGGGCTCCCACATCCCAATTGTCAAATTCCAGTGAAGCTTCGTGATGTCCCCGCATCACGTTGTAGTCAGATTTCCCAATTGTGAAATTTCTGTGACACGACACGATAGCGCCGTATTGCTCCGCATCATGCCAGGGGTCCAGATCGGGAAAATTTTCAAACAATTTAAAACGATGCATCCAAGGTTAAAATGATCAATTTCCCACCCCAATATAAACCCAATAACAAGTTATTCTTCCATATTTCACCCAAAATATAGTGTTCATCTGTAGATTCTCTCAAGAATAAGCTAGGGTTTTCAATTGGGGATTCAAATTCTAGACTCAATTTTAAGAATCTCTTCATCAATATTTGTAGAATCGAGAACTAAGGTATGCACAGTGTTTATTCATGGATTCCTTTCTTCCATGAATCCCAAGAATCTAGTTTTAAATCTTGCATTATGAATATTTTGTTGTGGGTTGATTAAGTTCATGTGATTATGGTGGTATGCTTCACAAAATGGAATCTTTATGTGTTTTTCATGAACCTATGCTAGTATGTGTTCTGAAATATGTGAAATTAAGTTTACATATGGAGTTTTTTTGCATTAATTTGATGGTCATTCCTATTACCTAAGTCATGCATCCTAGGTGTTTGATAAAATGCCTAAGATAATAGAAATTTTGCATTATAGCTTAATTGTGACCCAAGTAATAAATGCATGCTTTACCCTATGACCAAGAATGACTTCCATGATATTGTATGCATTTTGAATGGTTGAGGGAATGTCCATGAGATTAGGTTGATTAAAGGATGACATTTTTATATGCAATTCTTGTCATATACAAGACTATGATAACCATGTGCTTTACGAAATCCCAAAATTAATGTATTATGAATTGTTGATATTGGTCATGTGTTCGAGAAGTGTCATGTCCTGTCAGTTGCATGCTATCAAGTCCTCGGGGTACTTCTACCCGACAATTTAGCTGTGTGCCTAGAGCCAATGTTATGTATTCATGATACTCTCAGTCAATCCATGATTAGTAGAATTCAGTCAGTCATGTGACTCAGGAAAACTTAGTAAACTGAGTATCAGTCCAGTCTCATTCATTAATCTTAGTAATCTCTAAAATATCAGTGATCTCCATCAGTCATCATGTCTGAGTAGTATTCCTTTAGTCAATGGAAATCCAGTGAACTTAGTTCAATCTAATTAATCAGTAAAATCAGTAACAGATTAGTCCAGCCTAGTATGACCTAGTAAATCAGTTCAGTGTCTATTCAGATGGAAGTAGGTTTCAGCAACGAGTGAAGTCAGGGATGAGGGCACACACTGTCAGCCAGTAGAGGGTGTGATCCTTAGTAGAAATCATGTGTTCTAGAACTACGTAGCTATCATAGGTTGAGATATACCCCTACGAGTCTAGGTACTATACATCTCATTTTAGTTTTCTTTTCAAGAGGGGTTGATGGAAGAGATCACTATCAAAGAGGGTTTACTTACAACTTTTCTTTACCCATGGTATGGTACTGACACCCTTCCAGCTGGGGTTACAGGTTGGACCCAACCAGTTTAGTTTCGGGGTATGTCGGTTAGATAATTACCTCCCACAATCTCAGTTTTAGATCCAGTCTCAGTAATAGTACTGAGTTCTGTTCTATATATTTTAGGACTTTCAAATACAGTCCCTCAGCTCAGTATGGAACTCATCTAGTTCCATCAGGATTAGGAATGTCAGACACAGTCACCCAATTAATAGTATATAATTTCTACGGAACTCAAGTTTTCAATATTTAGTTTTAGGACAGTTAGATATAGTCAATCAAACTAGTTCTTCATAATAAGAACTGTCAAAAATAGTCATTCCTTTATCAATAATGTTACATCAGTTCCTCAGTACCCAATAGACTTAGTTATTCAGTATCCCGATATTAGTACTCTGATATCAGTAAATCTACATTATCAAAATTCACGAGTCAGCGTTATCACGATCTCAATTACAGTTACTTATTCATGCATGTATTCTTACATTCATTTTATTCAGTCAGTAGTATTATTGATGCATATGACCCATTGCATTCAGCCTACCTTACTTGCATACTAGTACATTCAATCATACTAATGCATTTGGGCTATGGTGTTTTATACCATAGGTTTAGAAGAATGATCTCCCGAGCATCCTTAGTAGATCAGACATTTAACAACCATACTTATAGTGAGTCCTCATCATTCGAGGATAACATGATTGTTTTATTAATTTATTATTTCAGTAGTTTAGAGTTAGTTGGGGACATGTCCCATCAAATCCACAGTTTTCAGACAGTTTAGAGGCTTTCAAACTACAACATGTTTCAGACAGTTTACTTCAATTTTGGGTATTGTGTGCCCCATTACAGACATTGTTTTATATTCAGTATTAGTTTAGTTTTGAACCTTATATACTTGCAACTTATATTCTATATATTTAAAGTATATTATTCAGTGCTCAGTTACAGATATAAGTCATGGGTTAGCTTGTGGTCCTTCGGAGTCATGAGCACCGTTTAGCATTTTGGTTACCAGATTCGGGGCATTACTGTGAAAGGAAAGATTGATATCTTTGACTCTTTTTTTAAACTTTATTTAAGGGATGATTAATAATGCAAATGACTCTGTGCGTAGTTACACCTACCAAAATCCTTGAATATAATATGACTTAAGATAATGTATGATACAGACCACGCTACGAATAAGCTATTAATTGTTCCATGGTTTTGATATTGCTCAAGTTAGTTATAAAAATTCTTTATGCTAATGGTGGGCCAATTAATTGGATACTTGTGGGCTATTGCTCATGATAATTCTTATGGTTATGCTTATGGTCCAGTGGACTAGATTTTTGACTTATCAATTATAACATTAATGTTACATACATACATATATACACTCTTTGATAATGCGATATTGATGATAAATGAGGAAATATGGAGGTTCACTCTTCTTGCTTCTCCTTTTATATTTATTTACTTTTACTCTCACGGGGCTTGTTCTTTACTTTATCCCTTGTGGGGCTTGTTATTTACTTTATACCTCATGGGGCTTGCTCATTATTATTGATATTAATGTTTATATTATAATAATATGATGTTTCCATGCAAGAATGAAAGATAGTATGATGATATGATGATACCCAGCAAAGCCAGAGAATATTATAATGATATGATGATACCCGACAAGGTTGGAGAATATTATGATGATATGATGATACACGACAAAGATAGAGGATACCATGATGATATGATGATACCTGGTAAGTCCAAAGGATACTATAATGATATGATGATACCCAAAAACTCTAGAGGATGCTATGATGATATGATGATACACGGAAAGGCCGGAGGATGATTATGAGGATACATATACACATCTGATAGCCAAAGGATAATTATTGATATGACTATGATTTCATATACTAGTTCGAGTCCGGATAGCCATATGTTTGGCAAGTACATATATTTATGCTCATGTGCAGTTGGGTATAAGGTTGATAATTGAGATACCGACCAAACTTTTCTAGTGATCAAGGTATAAAGTGGTATATTATTGATTTATGGTTTAAAAGATGATTAGTGGTTGATATAAATTAAGAGGTTAACAATGACTTATGTATAGTTGAACATTACCAATAATGAAGACTAGTGGTATTGATGATTAGTAATTATGATAATTGAGTTAAAGTTATGTTTATCATAAATGAAGACATATAGCTATGTTGTTTATTTGATAGTAACAATTTAGTCCATAATGATGACTAGTTGCAAAACTATGGTTTTTGTATTAGTGATGCTAGTTTATAAATAGTGTTTATTCAATAAATTGAATAGTGAATAATATGTGATTTGTAGTTATTTGATCTATTGTAATTAGAGAGCATGTGATGGCTAGAAACAAATATTGTCTAGTTGATAAATATGCGTAGTAATCAATTTTTTCTATTTGCTATTTATTTAGTAGTTAGTGAAGAATTATTAGTTGTAGGCCTATGAATAGTCATTACATAATGAATATTGTAAAAATAAAAAATTGAAGGTACATGATGACTAGCGAGTAATTGGATTAGTAAATAAGTGTTGGCTAGCTAATAAAGAGCTATTAGTGAGTATCGAGGATATAGTTGTCTAAATGATGGGGTTTTATGTTAATGAATAGATTTTCATATGCTATTTAATTATGAATGTTTATCATAATTAACGATGGTTGGTCAACTTCCAATAGATCGTAAGCATTGAATGACGATTGAATAATAATGGAGTTTTGAAATATTGTTTAGTAGATTCCTTTATTTTTCCCTTACGTGTACTCTCTAGTGGTATAGGACGCTGTGATGAGTTCTTTTTATATTGCACCAATTGGGATCCACTTCTTACTTGTGATTGCTTGTTTTCATTCACTAAGATATATCATTATTACGAATTGTACAATTCTTATATATAATAATATGGACATGCATTATTTTCTTATGTTATATTGTTATCTCGATATTTATTACTTGTTATGTACAGTGATATTGGAATGTATGGATTCATTATACAATATTGTTTTGGTATTTTGATTATTTATTATATCTAATGACGATGGAGATGATTCAGGTTTGATTTTGTAACTTGATTTAGTTATGATTATTTTTCATTATATTATCATTATATCATGAATTTGCTCAGTCGGACGGTGATGCCTACTGAGTACCCATTGTTTTAGTACTCATACTATATTTTGCAGCCTACAAATCATAGTACAAGTCATCACCATTGATTTGTCTGCATCTTGTGGAGCAACCACGTTTAAGAGACTTAGAGTTAGCTCCTTGTTTTTGTTGTATTACCAAATTCTATCTCATATATTAGACTAATCTCAATTTTGTATTTGGAGATAAGTTACATCAGTGCATTAAGTTTAACTTTACTTTGTACTCTAGTATTATTAGTAGCTCTTTTACCGATACCATATGTTTTTTGGAATTATGTTATGTAATTTTTTCTTTATTTCATATATTTTGCAATTCTTTTTAATATATATTTGGTAGTCAATTACTAGCATTCCGGACTATGGGTTTGGCTTTCCTAGTGGTGAGTTATAGAGGGCGCCATCATGACCTATGAAATCGGATAGTGAGAAATTGGTATTAGAGCCTAAGTTTCACCAGTGTATTAGTTCAAGAGCTAACTTTTAGAAGTATCATATAGATTAGTGTGAAAAAGTTTGTAACCTATCTTTGGGAAGCTATAGGTACATTCTAGGAAATTCATATCATGAATCCTCATCGTGTGTCTACATTACTTTAAACCTTGAACACATTTTTAACTCTATTCTGTCCCTAATGAATGATGGAAGTAGGGTGATGCTATCAATAACTACAAAATAGACTTCAATATGTATTTCAAGAGTTTCAACTCAGCACTGGACTAGAGAGTCATAGATTGATATTAAAGTTTTTAGCATCAGCCAAAAGGATTTAGAGTTAGCTTAGGCTCCAATTGATCTTGTGATTACATCAACCCTTTGTGGTTTATCTTTGGGGATTTGATTCATTATTGTAGATCCCTCTCAGCCATTAATAGCATTTGAGTCATTGACTGTCCTTATGCTAGAGTGGGATGGGTTAGTGTTATTCAAAATTTTTAGGTAGTTTTTGAGTGCGAGATTGTTTCTTGGTTGGGCCAAACATATTCTATCCAATATCCTTTTGTGAAGGACTTGGTGTAGGGATTTGTTAAAGAAATAGTATTTCAACTACACTTGGACTTAGACCAAGAGATATTAGATGTGCCTTTTTATCTAAGATTCTTGACTATGCGATGGACATATAGAAATCATGTATTAATACTTAAGGAGGAGGGAACAAAAGGTCATTTAATTAGGATAATGCTGTTGGTATTAAACCTAAAAGTTTGTTTTAGTTTTGTTAAGATAATACATCAATTCAAAGAATGACTCGAATGTGAGTTTATTGATTGGACAAAGCTAGAATGTATTCCCCACCAGCCGAGAGTTCTTGAGGCAGACTATGATTATAGGAAGGATGTCCATTTTAATAGAGATTTCTCTTAGTGTTACATGGACAGGCATTTGGTCTTAGTTCCTGTTGCTCGCCGGGATTAAAGCGATAAGAGTTTTTACTTCTACTGAGATATTGGTAACTAGTCCAGGGAGTGCCCCTGGCAAGGGTTTTGTAGTCATTCCAGCTTTTTCTTTTGAGGCACAAAAAGTTATGGAAACTTCAGTTATAGCAAGTGTGCTTGGTGCCTCAGTCGATGATTTTGTCAATTAGTCCAAGTTTTGACTCATTCAAATTTATTTTCCCTATGCCAATAATGCATGTGGTTATAGAATTTGTCATGATAGGTTTGCCTTTATTTCATGCATTTATCTTGTATTATGTGTATTGGGGTCCTTCTACACATTAATGATTATGTTCTTTGATGAATCCATACTTATTATCGTGTTTCTTGCTATTAAATTCATGTTTATGTGACTACTCCCGTGGGTTATATAATTTAGTAGTAGATAGAATAGTTCTATGTTAATATTTTTATCATTATGTGTAGCATTTGGGTTGAAGTCCTATTTATCTTGGCACATTGACCTTATTGTGTCCCTTGAGTGCCTTATGATATTGATGTTCATTTTAGTGGCTCTTATGCAGTATATTGATATTGATATTGGTTTTACTATTTCCATCGCACCATGATGCTATTGATATTTTTTATATTATTAATCGATGTAATTGATCCTCATTGGGTCATGTTTTGACTAGTGTTTTCTAGTAGGAAATTCATTCTTTTTTGTAATACCCGTAATTTTTCTAGCTTAAAATTCCCCCACAAGAATGTTATAAAATTTATTTGAAAGATGAATACACTTTTTTAGATGTGGTATTTTAAAAATTTTTACTTTTTATAATGTGGGGAATCAAATAAGCTTTCCATCGATACCAAATTCACCCAAATTCGACACCCGGGTGAAGAGTTAGAGCCTTTTTAATGAGATAGTGTATCACTTGAGCCTTCAGCGTGTTGCGGAAATAGGTCAAATGACAATTGTAAATTTCTAGTGTTGCTCTATGAGAGTGGCACGTCGCACCAAACTTTTAGGTCACAAACATTGTGGAAACGCAATAGCTCCGCGTCGCGCCATCATGCAGATTCCCAATTGTCCAGTTCCAGTGACTTGGCGCGATAGTGGCGCGTCGCGCCAAGGATGAAAACTGGGAAATTTTTTGAGAAATTAAATACGTGTCCCAGGGTTAAAAGGGTAAATTTCCCACCCTAGATAAGCCTTATAACACGAGATTTGGCCATAATTCAACAGCTTATACTCAATTACTCTCGAAAACTCTCAAGAACAAGCCCTAGGGTTTTCATAGAAGGTTATATTCCAAGGGATTTCACCATCAAATTTTAAGAATCTAACCTTCAATCTTCGTAAAATCACGAACTAAGGTATGCTTAGTGTTTATTCACAGACTCCTTTTAGCCATGAAGTTCAAGAATCTCTTTTCTAAATTCAAGTTATAGATATTCTTTATGAATTTCGTGATTGGATTTCTCTTATTCATGTTGATAATGACTAATTTCATTCTAATTCATGTTTGGTGATAAATTGCATATGTAATCGATTAGTAATGATGTAGATTCCAGTAAACCTAGGATTAAAACCCTTGGATGATGAAATTAGAGATGAATCATGATGTCTGATTATTGTATAATGTTGTTTACACATTCTATGCCTATTATGTGTATGATTAAATGCCTAGATGAAGGAAACATGCCCAACTAGTATGACATCATGAAATCTCCAATCATGTAAAAGTTTATGCATATCACATGTTTGACAAAATGCTTCAATATATGAATTATGAATTGTGTTGTTGGTCATGTATTCACGTAAGTCATGTTATATCAGTTTCTTCTCATCACGTCCTAGGGGTACTTGTACGGGAAACATTCTTTTGTGTGCCTAGAGCCATGTCATGTTTTCACAATCTCCTCTGTCAAGCTATGATCCATAGAAGTCAGTCAGTCATGTGACTCAGGAAATCTCATAAATCTCAGTAATTTTAGTAGCTCAGTAATCTCAGTAACCTCAATATTCCAGGTCAATCTCAGTAACTTTAGTATTCTCAATCATTTCTCAGAACTTAGTACATTCCACCAGTCAACCAATCTCAGTAAATTCAGTTTTAGCTCTGCTAAACGATACCATCAGTTAATCAGTTCAGTTTAGTTAATCAGTTCCGTGTCTATTCGGTTGGTAGTAGGATTCAGCATCGAGTGAACCCGAGGATGGGGACTCACCTGTTATTCTATAGAGGGTGTGATCCTTTGAAACAATCCTTGTGTTACAGAACTACATGGCTAACATAGGTTGAGATACGCCCTACGCATTTAGTGATATATATATACACATCTCATTTGGGTTACCTATTAGGAGGGGTTGATAGAAGAGCTCCCTGCCAGCGAGGGTATGCTCACAGCAGGTCTTTACCCGTGGCACGGTATTGACACCCTTCCAGCTGGGGTTATAGCTTGGACCCCACTAGTTCAGTTCCGGGGCATGTCGGTTAGATGATTACCTCCCACGGTCATAGTCTCAGTCTCAGTCTTAGTCTCAGTCTCAGTAAAAGAACTCAGATAGTTCCATCAGATTTAGGACTGTCAGATACACTCACTCATATTATCAGTTATATCAACTCTCAAAACTCTTGTTATCAATATTCAGCTTCAGGACTCTTAGATACAGTCATCCAGAACAGTTCTTCATAATAAGAACTGTCAGACATAGTTATTCATGTATCAGTAACATAGTATCAGTCCCTCAGTATTCAGTAATAAAATATCAATCTTTCTCACTCATCAGTGACTCTGATGTCCATATCAGTAAACTGAGTAGTCAGAACTCAGTATTCCATCCTTTCATGATCTCAGTTATAGTTACGTAGTCATGTAAGTATTCTCACGTCCATGTTAGTCATTTAGTTAGTATTATTAATGCATATGAACTATTTGCATTTAGCCTACCTCACTTGCATACCAGTATATTCAAAGTACTGATGCATTTGTGCTATGCTGTCTTATACCATAGGTTTAGAAGAACGAGCTCCAGAGAACCAGCAGCATCCCAGTTCAGTGATCAGAGTTAGCAGTGAGTCCTCATCCTTCGAGGATATGATGATCACATTACTATTTCAATTTTTAGTTTATTTCAGTAGTCAGAGTTAGTTGGGGACATGTCCTATCAACTCCTTATTCAGAAAGTTTAGAGGCTTTCAGACTATAGTATGTTCAGACAGTTATCTCAGTTGTTTTGGTATTGTTATAACATTTTCAGACATTACTCTTATTAGATGTTTATCCAGTTTGAACCTATGGCCTTTTTGTTCATGTTTCCATATTTTTCAATGTTTTATACAGTATACAGGTACACATATCAGTCATGGTTTAGCTTGTGGTCCTTCGGGGTCATGAGCACCGTGTAGCGTTCTGGTTCATAAAATTGGGGCATTACATTTTTGATCTTATTTTATGTCTTAAATAGATATAGCTTGATTTGATGAATTCTTTTCCTTAGAATAGTGAGGTTGATTTTTTCCCCTATGGTTAGGTGTGTTAGATTTATTTATGGATGTATTGCGGTGTCAAAGGTAAGTTGACTGTTAGTGGTTTTGTATGACTCTAGTGTTGGCATTTTAGTTATATTTGTTGTTATTGAGTTTAAGATTCTTAGACTTTCCTTCTGGGTTTGCGAATTCTTTTTTGTTGTCTAACCTTTTATATTTAGTCCATTTGCAAGATTGACCAGTTTTAGGTCCATTCTTCATTTGTGACTATTTCATTGCTCGATAACAGTTTGATATAGATATTTGGAGACCATAGATTTATCTCTAATTTATTGTATTTATTTGATTGTAATGGTTTTCCTTTGTTATAAGTGTGGAGTTGTATGTATTGTTCTCTCCATGATGTGATTCTTATCTTCCGTTAAGTTAGGGAGTTAAAGGCAGGTGACCTTTCTTGTGATCGCTTCTTAAGTTGGCATTTTTCTTCTTCATTGATGTGATCCATGGATGGATAGAGTGATGACTTCCTACATGGGTGGTTGCGGGAGATCCCTATTCTAGAGTTTGTTTGGCCTAATGAGACTTGGTGTAGTATTTCTTCTTGATGATATGAGCCTATGTTTATTCTTTGGCGAGATGGTGTATTGGATGGATTAGTTCCTACTAAAGTTGCATTTCTCCAAGTTGATAGAGTTTGTACCCTTATGGGATTGGATATCTTGAGTTTTCAACTAGTGATTTATCCTCTATTAGGATGTTTTTCTTCCCTATGTTTCAATTTTAGCTCAGCATGATATTGTACTAGTATACTTGATTAATACAGTAGGGTCGATTTGAGAGTTAGACCATGGTTTAGATTAGGAAGAAAAACTATTCAAGGATTCAAATTGATCTTAAGTAAAGGTTAAGGGGTTATCAGAAATACTTTATGTATTGACTCAACAAGAATAACTAGTTATAAAGTGACCGGGTCTATTTAAAAGAACATCTTAAAAATTCTGTTAATGGAGTGCATCTTCAAAAATCCTATCGAATTTGACAAGTAAAGGTGTAAATAATGGAAAGGGGCTTGGTTATAAAGGATAATCAGAATCTCTTGGGTCAAAAGGAAAAGTTTCTCATGATGCCAGAAACAAGGTGCACAAACTTTTTTATACCACTGTGGAAGAGATAGGCACTTGAAGGAAAGATGTTAGTATTGTTTTATAGCTAACACAAGTAGTATTGTATACATTCAACAAGGGAATTCACATCCTAAGGGTTCCAAACTCTTAAAATGTGTAAAAAGAAACTCCCTTCCTTGATGGGCCAAGAAGGATTTGATCACACCATTGTCCTCCTAAAGGGAACTCAAAATTATGTAGGTTTCAAAATCCAATTTATGATCAGGATTCCATGTATGAGAAATGGGATGGTAATCAGGAATGGGTTGTTGATATTATGTGTTCTTAGCTAAATATTAGATGATCTGACTGGATTCTATCTCTCAAGACACTACATGGTGATAGTGTCTCATTTTGAAATAGTTGATTTCAAATGGGTAGGTCCAAAAGGAATTCATCTTTGAAGATGTAACATTAGTTCGTATGAGTGAAGCAAAGTCTGCGACCTGGTCATTAGACCTATTTGAAAAAGCAAGTTGAGACTAAGATTTATCAAAATACCCTGACCTAGCATTTGAAATAGTGTCACACTAAAAAAATGCTATGTTAAGGAGACAAGTGTCCATGATAAAGTTTGTGAATGTTAATCTAACTTAATTCCCTACCTTTGTATGTATAGACCGTGGGGAAAATCATAGGAGGAGAATATTTGAAGAAAACCCCAGTACAAAATTAAGACAAAAAGAGAGAGACCTGGTCATATCACTAAGGTTAGTAATAAAATAATCGGCCATAAAAATTTATTAGATTTTTTTTAAATCAAGGCCACGTCTCTTCTCCTATCTGAGCAAAAGCTTTCAATTAAAAAAAAACAAATGTGAAGTCACACAATTTGTTATTAAACACCTCATCCCAAATAAAGCACCTCTTTAATATCAAATGATGATCTCCTTCATTACAAAATCAAATCCTATATATCTTATAATCTTCTTAATCAATTCAGAGTATCCTTCTAAAGTATTCCACAATTAAAACTAAATTGGCCCTTCTTCTTTTACTTGCATGAAAAATTCTAAATGGTAGAAATTATATCCTCTTATATCCTTATGATATAATTATCCTATAATGCTCCTCAAGAATCACAAAGTGTATTACCCACTACACCTTCCCCTAAAATTCTTGAAACCCCAAGTGAAACTGTTCCAGTAATTTAATCTCTAGTTGTAATCCTGATATGCTAACCTTTGAAAATTTTTAACGACATGATTTGCTGAACTGGAATGCTGCACGGTGCTCATGACCTCGAAGGACCACAAGCTAACCCATGACTAATATTTGTACCTGTATACTGCATAAGATAACATAATAATGCAAAAACATGCACTGAAAGGCCATAAGGTTCGATCATGAACATAACTATATAGCGTAACATTTGTGTGGGGTAATAGAATACCCAAAACAAAACTGAAGTCACAAATATGATAGTCTGTATCTAGTATGAATCTAGTCTGGTATCCTCTACTGTCTAAAGAATCTAAATTAGGAGTTGATGGGACATGTCCCCAACTAACTCCAACTAATAAGTTAATCAATGAGACACTAGAAAATCATTACGTCCTCGAAGGATGAGGACTCACTTCTACTCTGACTGCTAAATCGGGAATCTAGTGCTGATATGGAACTCGTGTCTCTGAACCTATGGTGTAACACTAAATCAAAGAACCATAACGCGAATGCGTCAGTACATATATACTGAGTAAACATATGAGGTAGGTTATATTCAAGGGTTCGCATGCATGAATAATGCTAACTTACTGTCTAACATGAACATGAGAATACATGCATAAATACATAATTGTAACTAACAACATGATTTCTAAGTCTGTATACTGATAACGTGACATGGTAGTAATTGATGTGACTAATAACATAAAGGACTATATCTGAATAATGTTTATAACATGGGTGACTGTATCTAAGTATAAATGATAATGTGGGTGACTATAACTGACAGTCCTGAATCTGATGGAACTATCTGAGTTCCGTATATAACTTAGTTGACTATGTTTGACAATTTTGAAATCTGAAGAACTATATGAGTTCTATTACTGAGACTGATTGACTGTATCTGACAGTTCTGATCTTGTAACATGAAACTGTGGGAAGTAGTATCTAACCGACATGACCCAAATATGCTATAATATCCTAGCTAGGGTAAAATCTATTTCCCGATTTGAAGGGTATCAATACCGCGCCACTGGTAAGGACAACTTGTGAGTAATTCTCATATAACAGATAACTCTAGCGAGAATAGTGGGAACCCTCACATAACAGGTTAAGCCACGTCATCTACCCTCATATAGTAGGCTAAGATGTCTCAACCTATGCTGGCTACATAGTTCTGAAAGGCAAAGATTGCTTCTAGTAATCACACCCTCATATAACAGGTGTGCTCCCATCCTTGGGTTCACTCGGTACTAATTCCTACTCCCATCTGACTGGACACTGAACATGATTTACTGAATTGAAATAAGCATGTACTGAGTTACTAAATTTTTGTGGCTCATGGAATACTACATATATCTGAAAAATGAATGAGTCATGAAATCATGGAGATATTCCTGAGTCATAAGACTATCTGAAGTCTAAGAGTTCATAGATTGACTGAGAGTATCGAGAAAATATGGCATGGATCTAGGCACACAACTAATATTTCGGGTACAAGTACCCCCAGGACTCGACAGAAGGAAAATGACATGACTTGATATTCTTGAATACATGATAATCACCATAATACATTTATTGAGGTATTTCATCAAACGTCTAATAGGCATAAACTTGTACATTTATGGGGATTTTCATAATATCATTCTAGTTAGGCAAATTTCCTTCATCTAGGTATTTTATCAAACATATGGCAGGCATAGTACATGTAAATACATTATACAATAATTAAACATCATGCTTCAATTCCAATTCCTTCATACAAGGTTTTAGATATGAGGTTTCATAAATATTTATCTATGTTAATCAACCCACATGGAATTTATCATCAAAACATGGAATAGAAATCAATTCCTCATTTATCAACGTGAAAGAGATCATACAAATCATGAAAACATGATGAAAATCCATAAATTGTAGTTAAAAAGGATTCTTGGACTTCATGGACAAAAGGAGTCCATGAATGAGTACTATACATATCTTAGATCGTGATTTCGTAAAGATTGATGTTGAAACCTTCTTGAATTTAAATCCCTAATAGAAACCCTAGTTTTTCCTTGAGATAAACTTGAGAGAAACTAATATGTTTTGGGTGAAAAGTGGCTGAATCATGTGTTAAAGGCATTATATAGGGGTAGGAAGTTGACCCCTTTTAAACCTGGACACGTTATTAAATTTTCAGTAAAATTTCCCTAGTTGGGCCCTTGGCGCAACGTGGTGTTATCGCGTCATGTCACTGGAAATTGACAATTGGGAAACTGCGTGGTGGAGCGATGCGGAGCTATCACATTGCCACCTTGTCAACGACTTGGAAGTTAAGTGTGACACGCCAGTATCACGGAACAACATTGGAATTTGACAATTGCCATTTGAGTTATCTCCGCGATACACTGAAGGCTCAGGTCAAACACTGTCTCACTAAAATGACTCTAACTCTTCGCCCGCGTGTCGGATTTGGGCGAATTATATATCGATGGAAGGCTTATTCAATTTTACAAGTGGTAGGAAGTGAAAATTATGGAAATACCACATTTATAAGAATGAATTCTTATTTCAAATCAAGTTCTAACATCCTTGATATGATTTTAAAGCTAAGAAAAAACACGGGTATTACAATATATCCTCCTTGAGAACATTCGTCCTCGAATGAGACTGACTAATAGGGAAAACAATGAGCTGAACATGAATAACTGGAACATGATCTCATGAGAAAGGTATTGTAATGTAGCGGACTCGGGAAATCCCTTTACGAATCAAAGGGATTGGGCTGATTGACCCCAGGTTCCGATCAAGCTAATAAAGACTAAAAAAGACAAGGGTGCCACTGATTAAAGAGTAAAGCAAGCTTTGGCACCATGGGGAGATTCTTCCATTGTATCCGAAGGAGATGGGAATCTTGAGACGTGTATATGTCAGTAATGTAAGATAGTCCTATTATCTATTGTTCCTTCTTTTCCTTTATCTCTAACATAAAAGATGAAGAAGAAAAAGAGGTAAGTCTTTCTGACATTAAGGATAACATAGATAACTACTCTGCTAGGAAAATAAAGATGTTGTCCAGCGTCTTGATTGACTCTTTATGTGAACTGACTGCTGAATAAAGTTTGAGGTGAACTAGCACTAGTTTGATGCTCGATCTCAATCCTCAGGAAAGGTAACCGACAAAAATTGGTTTAAAAGAAAACATTGAAAATCAAGAGCTAGGATTGATTAGTTTAACTCTCCAAATTTCTGAAACTAATGTATTGTTCAAAAAGAAAATTTGAAAATCATAGTTTGATGATTAATCAAAAAAAGGTAAAGGAGTTAGATGGAAAAAAGAAGAAAAACTATTCAAGGATTCAAATTGATCTTAAGTAAAGGTTAAGGGGTTATCAGAAATACTTAATGTATTGACTCAAAAAGAATAAATAGTTATAAAGTGACCGGGTCTATTTAAAAGAACATCTTAAAAATTCTGTTAATGGAGTCAATCTTCACATATCCTATCGAATTTGACAAGTAAAGGTGTAAATAATGGAAAGGGGCTTGGTTATAAAGGATAATCAGAATCTCTTGGGTCAAAAGGAAAAGTTTCTCATGATGCCAGAAACAAGGTGCACAAACTTTTTTATACCACTGTGGAAGAGATAGGCACTTGAAGGAAAGATGTTAGTATTGTTTTATAGCTAACACAAGTAGTATTGTATACATTCAACAAGGGAATTCACATCCTAAGGGTTCCAAACTCTTAAAATGTGTAAAAAGAAACTCCCTTCCTAGATGGGCCAAGAAGGATTTGATCACACCATTGTCCTCCTAAAGGGAACTCAAAATTATGTAGGTTTCAAAATCCAATTTATGATCAGGATTCCATGTATGAGAAATGGGATGGTAATCAGGAATGGGTTGTTGATATTATGTGTTCTTAGCTAAATATTAGATGATCTGACTGGATTCTATCTCTCAAGACACTACATGGTGATAGTGTCTCATTTTGAAATAGTTGATTTCAAAGGGGCAGGTCCAAAAGGAATTCATCTTTGAAGATGTAACATTAGGTCGTATGAGTGAAGCAAAGTCTGCGACCTGGTCATTAGACCTATTTGAAAAAGCAAGTTGAGACTAAGATTTATCAAAATACCCTGACCTAGCATTTGAAATAGTGTCACACTAAAAAAATGCTATGTTAAGGAGAAAAGTGTCCATGATAAAGTTTGTGAATGTTAATCTAACTTAGATCCCTACCTTTGTATGTATAGACCGTGGGGAAAAACATAGGAGGAGAATATTTGAAGAAAACCCCAGTACAAAATTAAGACAAAAAGAGAGAGACCTGGTCATATCACTAAGGTTAGTAATAAAATAATCGGCCATAAAAATTTATTAGATTTTTTTTTAAAACAAGGCCACGTCTCTTCTCCTATCTGAGCAAAAGCTTTCAATTAAAAAAAAACAAATGTGAAGTCACACAATTTGTTATTAAACACCTCATCCCAAATAAAGCACCTCTTTAATATCAAATGATGATCTCCTTCATTACAAAATCAAATCCTATATATCTTATAATCTTCTTAATCAATTCAGAGTATCCTTCTAAAGTATTCCACCATTAAAACTAAATTGGCCCTTCTTCTTTTACTTGCATGAAAAATTCTAAATGGTAGAAATTATATCCTCTTATATCCTTATGATATAATTATCCTATAATGCTCCTCAAGAATCACAAAGTGTATTACCCACTACACCTTCCCCTAAAATTCTTGAAACCCCAAGTGAAACTGTTCAGTAATTTAATCTCTAGTTGTAATCCTGATATGCTAACCTTTGAAAATTTTTAACGACACGATTTGCTGAACTGGAATGCTGCACGGTGCTCATGACCTCGAAGGACCACAAGCTAACCCATGACTAATATTTGTACCTGTATACTGCATAAGATAACATAATAATGCAAAAACATGCACTGAAAGGCCATATGGTTCGATCATGAACATAACTGAATAACGTAACATCTGCGTGGGGTAATAGAATACCCAAAACAAAACTGAAGTCACAAATATGATAGTCTGTATCTAGTATGAATCTCGTCTGGAATCCTCTACTGTCTAAAGAATCTAAATTAGGAGTTGATGGGACATGTCCCCAACTAACTCCGACCAATAAGCTAATCAATGAGACACTAGAAAATCATTACGTCCTCGAAGGATGAGGACTCACTTCTACTCTGACTGCTAAATCGGGAATCTAGTGCTGATATGGAACTCGTGTCTCTGAACCTATGGTGTAACATTAAATCAAAGAACCATAACGCGAATGCGTCTGTACATATATACTGAGTAAACATATAAGGTAGGTTATATTCAAGGGTTTTCATGCATGAATAATGCTAACTTACTGTCTAACATGAACATGAGAATACATGCATAAATACATAATTGTAATTGACAACGTTATTTCTAAGTCTGTATACTGATAACGTGACATGGTAGTAATTGATATGACTAATAACATAAAGGACTATATCTGAATAATGTTTATAACATGGGTGACTGTATCTAAGTATAAATGATAATGTGGGTGACTATAACTAACAGTCCTGAATCTAATGGAACTATCTGAGTTCCGTATATAACTTAGTTGACTATGTTTGACAATTCTGAAATCTGAAGAACTATCTGAGTTCTATTACTGAGACTGATTGACTGTATATGACAGTGCTGATCTTGTAACATGAAACTGTGGGAAGTAGTATCTAACCGACATGACCCAAATGTGCTATAATATTCTAGCTAGGGTAAAATCTATTTCCCGATTTGAAGGGTATCAATACCGCGCCACTGGTAAGGAAAACATGTGAGTAATTCTCATATAACAGATAACTCTAGCGAGAATAGTGAGAAACCTCACATAACAGGTTAAGCCACGTCATCTACCCTCATATAGTAGGCTAAGATGTCTCAACCTATGCTGGCTACATAGTTCTGGAAGACAAAGATTGCTTCTAGGAATCACACCCTCATATAACTGGTGAGCTCCCATCCTTGGGTTCACTCGGTACTAATTCCTACTCCCATCTGACTGGACACTGAACATGATTTACTGAATTGAAATAAGCATGTACTGAGTTACTAAATTTTTGTGGCTCATGGAATACTACATATATCTGAAAAATGACTGAGTCATGAAATCATGGAGATATTTCCTGAGTCATAAGACTATCTGAAGTCTAAGAGTTCATAGATTGACTGAGAGTATCGAGAAAATATGACATGGATCTAGGCACACAACTAATATTTCGGGTACAAGTACCCCCAGGACTCGACGGAAGGAAAATGACATGACTTGATATTCTTGAATACATGATAATCACCATAATACATTTATTGAAGTATTTCATCAAACGTCTAATAGGCATAAACTTGTACATTTATGGGGATTTTCATAATATCATTCTAGTTAGGCAAATTTCCTTCATCTAGGTATTTTATCAAACATATGGCAGGCATAGTACATGTAAATACATTATACAATAATTAAACATCATGCTTCAATTCCAATTCCTTCATACAAGGTTTTAGTCATGAGGTTTCATAAATATTTATCTATGTTAATCAACCCACATGGAATTTATCATCAAAACATGGAATAGAAATCAATTCCTCATTTATCAACGTGAAAGAGATCATACAAATCATGAAAACATGATGAAAATCCATAAATTGTAGTTAAAAAGGATTCTTGGACTTCATGGACAAAAGGAGTCCATGAATGAGTACTATACATATCTTAGATCGTGATTTCGTAAAGATTGATGTTGAAACCTTCTTGAATTTAAATCCCTAATAGAAACCCTAGTTTTTCCTTGAGATAAACTTGAGAGAAACTAATATGTTTTGGGTGAAAAGTGGCTGAATCATGTGTTAAAGGCATTATATAGGGGTAGGAAGTTGACCCCTTTTAACCCTGGACACGTTATTAAATTTTCAGTAAAATTTCCCTAGTTGGGCCCTTGGCGCAACGTGGTGTTATCGCGTCATGTCACTGGAAATTGACAATTGGGAAACTGCATGGTGGAGCGATGCGGAGCTATCACATTGCCACCTTGTCAACGACTTGGAAGTTAAGTGTGACGCGCCAGTATCACGGAACAACATTGGAATTTGACAATTGCCATTTGAGTTATCTCCGTGATACACTGAAGGCTCAGGTCAAACACTGTCTCACTAAAATGACTCTAACTCTTCGCCCGCGTGTCGGATTTGGGCGAATTATATATCGATGGAAGGCTTATTCAATTTTACAAGTGGTAGGAAGTGAAAATTATGGAAATACCACATTTATAAGAATGAATTCTTATTTCAAATCAAGTTCTAACATCCTTGATATGATTTTCAAGCTAAGAAAAAACACGGGTATTACAATATATCCCCCTTGAGAACATTCGTCCTCGAATGAGACTGACTAATAGGGAAAACAATGAGCTAAACATGAATAACTGGAACATGATCTCATGAGGGACGTGACTGACAAGATGAACATAACATCTGATGCATGCATAACTGATTCATAAATACAAACTGGAAGTTCTAAACAACTAAATTTTATCAGAATGAGAATGCATATCTGATACATAACTATATAACTTATTTGATACATGAATGCATGACTGAATATGCAGTGGAACTTGATACCAATATTATCATGGGAACATGAATATGATATTGAATACTAAGTTAGTGATGTACACTAATCATGAAACTGAGTAAGCTTAAGGATAACTATTACCTTGACCTTGATTAGAGTTGGAGGGGAAGAGGTGAGGATACTTGGTATGCATATATTCTTATTCTTCTCAAGTAGCTCCCTCGACGGATTAAATTTTCCAAAGAACTTTAACTAGAGGCACTTCTTTGTTCCTCAATCTAAGAGTATGATAGTCTAGGATTTCCACTAGAATCTCTTGATAAGAGAGGCTGTTCTGAACATCTATGCTCGGAAAAGGGACTACGACTGATGGGTCACCTATACACTTCTTGAGGAAAGAATCATGAAAGACTGGATGAACTGAGGCTTGATCTGAAGGCAATTCGAGCTTATAAGCTACCTTGCCAAAATAACTGAGAATCTTCAACGGACCGACATATCGGGGACTGATCTTTCCCTTATTTCCGAATCTCTTCACTTCCTTCATAGGAAATATCTTGAGGTAGGCATAATCACCAATATCAAACTCGAGATCCTTTCTACGAACATCTGCATAAGACTTTTGTCGGCTCTGAGCAGCCCAAATTCTTTCTCTAATTAACTGAACATTCTCTAAGGTGTCGAATACTAAGTCAGGACCTAAGACTGAGGCCTCACTAACTTCAAACTAACCGATTGGAGATCTACATCTCCTATCATAGAGATCTTTGAATGGATCCATCTGAATACTAGAATGATAGCTATTTTTGTATGCAAATTCAATCAAAGGTAAGTGTTTATCCCAACTACCCTTGAAATAAATTACACATACCCTTAGCATATCTTCCAAAGTCTGAATGGTCCTTTCTGCTTGACCATCTGTCTGAGGATGAAGGGTTCTACTGAGATGAACTTGGGTACCAAGACCTTTTTGGAATGCTTTCCAAAAATAAGAGGTAAACTGGGTACCTCTGTCTGAGATATTAGTCAACAAAACACCATGCAATCTGACCAGCTCCTTAATATAGAGCTTGACATAATCCTCAGCTGAATAAGAGGTATGAACTGGAATGAAAAGAGTTGATTAGGTCATTCTGTCTACAATGACCCAGAATGAATCATGATGAAGATGAGTTTGAGGCAAACCCATCAAGAAGTCTATGTTCACAACTACCCACTTCCAAGTAGTAATAGTGAACTCCTGCATAGGAACACTAGGCTTCTGATGCTCTATCTTAACTTGCTAACATGTATAGCACAAAGCCACAAACTCTACAACATCTCTTTTAATCCCACTCTACCAATATATTTCCCGCAAGTCGCGACACATCTTTGTGTCTCCTGGATGAATAGAGTTGAGCGCACCATGCGCTTCTGCAAGAATTCCCTGCCTTATGTCATCTACGTCTGGCACACAAAGACAACCCTGAAAATAAAGAACACCATCTCCCCCTTGGGAGAAAACCTCTATTTTCTAATTCTTAACTGACTCTTTTAGCTTGACAAGGATAGGATCCTTATCTTGCTTTTCTTTCACCTCAGAAACTAGAGGTGATTCTGAACTACTCTGAACATATACACTGCCCTCTCAAGAGTCTACTAAGTGAACACCTAGATGGTAAGCTGGTGGACTTCCTGGACTAACTTCTTATTACTATCATCAACATGAGAAATACAACCCATGGACAGTCTACTAAGAGCGTTGGCCACTACTTTCGCCTTTCCCGGATGATAGAGGACACTCATTTCATAATCGTTTAAGAGATTTAACCACCTTCTCTGACAAAGATTGAGATCTTTTTGAGAAAAGACATACTGGAGGCTCTTATGATCTGTGAAGACATATAAATGAACTCCATAGAGATAATGGCTTCAAATATTCAAGGCAAAGACTACGGTTACTAACTCAAGGTCATGTGTAGGATAATTCTTCTTATGCGGTTTAAGATGTATGGAGGCGTAGGCTATGAACTTACCATGCTGCATGAGTACACAACCTAAAACCACTCTATATGCATAATAGTATACTATAAAACCGTCTGAACCATCTGGAAGAGATAAGACTAGAGCTGAGGTGAGTCGAGTTTTCAATTCTTGAAAATTTTTCTCGCATGAATCTGACCACTGGACCTTGACTTTCTTCTGAGTCAATCTGGACATAGGCGATGCAATAGATGAAAATCCTTCAACAAACCATCTGTAATAGCATGAAAAACCCAAGAAACTCCTGATATCTGATGGAGAAATAGGGCGGGCCAGTTTCTTACTGCTTTGGTCTTTTGAGGATCTACTCTAATTCCATCACTGTAAACAATATGGCTAAGAAATTCTACTGATCTTAGCCAAAATTCACACTTACTGAATTTGGTGAATAACTGATGATTTTCGAGAGTCTGGAGTACTATTCTGAGATGGTCTGCATAATCTCGCTCAATGCGGGAATAGACGAGAATATCATCTATGTAGACTATGATGAACATGCCCAAGTACTTCTTGAACACATGGTTCATCAAGTCCATGAAAGTTGTTGGGGAATTGGTAAGAGAAAATGACATGACTAGAAATTCGAAGTGACCATACTACGTATGAAAAGTTGTCTTTGGGATGTCAAATTCTCTAACTCTGATCTAATGAAAGCTGGATCTAAGATCTATATTAGAGGACTAACTGGCACCCTGAAGTTTGTCAAAAAAGTCATTAATTCTGGAAAGAGGATACTTGTTCTTGACCGTAACATCATTGAGTTTATGGTAATCATTGCACATTCTGAGTGAACTATCTTTCTTGCGCACGAATAAGATAGGTGCTCCCAACGAGGAAATGCTGAGTCTGATAAATCTCTTATATAAGAGGTCCATCAACTGTTCTTTCAGTTCCTTGAGTTCTTCTAATGTCATTCTATATGGCAGAATAGAGATAGGCTGAGTGTCTGAAAGAAGATCAATACCAAAGTCTATTTCTCTTTCGGAAGGAATTCCTGGAAGATCTACCAGAAAGATATCTGAATATTCATTCACCACTGGGACTTATTCGAGACTGGAAGCCTCAGAAATGGAATCTCTAACATGAACTAGATGATAAACACATCCCATAGATATCAATTTCCTTGGCCGAAGGTAGGAAATAAGTTGACCCCTGAAAGCGGAAACACTACCCTTCCACTCTAGGATGGGTTTATTTGGGAACTAAAACCGAACAATTCTATTTTTATAGTCGACTATGGAATAGTAGGAATGAAGCCAATCCATGCCAAGAATGACCTCAAAATTAGTCATCTCTAATTCGACTAAGTCTGCTGAAGTGACTTTCTAAAATATCTTAACCGGGCAATTACTGTATACCGTCTGGCTATGATGGTTTTACCAACTGGGTTTGATACTTACAAAGGCTCGGCTAGAATTTTGGGATTGATTGCGAAATCAACGGCTATATATGGAGTAAAAAAAGACAAGGAAGCTCCTGGATCTAGCAAAGCATAAACATGCACCTGAAAGATCTGTAACATACCAGTAACTACTTCAGGAGAACTTTCCTGATCTTGTCGACTCTTAAGAGCATAGAGATGATGTGGGTGTTTCCCGCTAGTAGAACTGGAAGTAGAACCCTGCTAATTAGGGAGATTGGAATGAGCTGAGGAGCATTTTTGGTGTCCATGAGTACCTGGATGCGGACAGTCTCTAACTCTATGGCCTGTCTTTCCACAACCAAAACAAATGCCACTACGTGCTCTACACACACCTTGATGGTGCTTACCGCAAGTCTGGCAAGGAGTATAGGTGTGGGCACTACTAACACTTTCCTGGTACTTAGATCCTAGTGCTCTATCTTTGTTACCCTCTCTGAACTTAGGAACTGGAGCACTGGATATAGAGGGAGCTGGAATCGATGACTTAGGAAGAAACTGTGAACGGTTTCCTCCTTCTAATTTAGGATGAGCGAAGTTGAAACTACCTGTCTTCGCTCTCTTATTCTGTTTCTCCCTCTGCTTAATCTTTTGCTCCTCTATCTGCTGAGCATGGGTCATAAGTCTAGCTAAGGTCATGTCACTGTTCAGCCTGGCGGATCTACACTTATTAACCATACTGTCGTTTACCCTTACAACGAACTTACTCATCTTGGATCTACTATATGCAACCACACGAGGGACATACCTAGCTAATTGAGTAAACTTAAAAGAATACTCTTTCGCAGTCATTTTTCTCTACCTGACGTTGGTGAACTCTAGCACCTTAGCTTCTTTAAGCTCTTGGGGAAAAAATCTTTCTAAGAATGTATTGACAAACTTCTCGCACTCTATAGGACCTACATCATCTGATCTTTTGGACTTCCACTGTTTGAACCTAGCATGAGCCACATCCTGTAACTGATATGCAGCTAGCTCAGCACTCTCAATAGTAGTCACCCCTATGGCGTCTGTCACTTTTTAAACTTGATCTAAGAATTCCTAAGGGTCTTCATATACCTTAGACACGAGGAAGGTTGAAGGGTTCATTCGGGTAAAGTCTTAAATCCTCGCAGTAGCTGAGTTGGCCATTGGGTTGGCCGAAACAACTTTTGGCCATTCATTATGAGCAATGACTGATTGAGAAAGAGTGGTAAATTCAGTCCTAAACTCGGCATGAGAAACATGATTGCCCAAAGGTTCTTCGGGCTGAGGGGCTGATTGATTTCTTTGCTTAGGAGGTATATTCTAAAATAAAGAGAAGAAGCGGATTATACTGAGAGAATGAATTATGATTATGCTAACTGGCACGACATGAGTACTGAAAAAAGGGAAACTATTCTTAAACATCTCATAGCCTCTTGCACATAAATGTGGCGTACAACACACCCATGTACAAAACTTTACTAGATGTGGCTTTCAGACTTCCAAGGACTCTATTAAACCTTAGGCTCTGATACTAAGTTTGTAACGACCCAATTTTCTGAACCGGAATGCTACACGGTGCCCATGACCCCAAACGACCACAAGCTAACCCATGACTGATATCTGTACCTGTATACTACATAAGATAACATAATAATGCAAAAACATGCACTGAAAGGCCATAAGGTTTGATCATGAACATAACTGAATAACGTAACATCTGTGTGGGGTAATAGAACACCCAAAACAAAACTGAAGTCTCAAATATGATAGTCTGTATCTAGTCTGCATCTAGTGTGAAAGCCTCTACTGGCTGAAGAATATGAATAATGAGTTGATGGGACATATCCCCAACTAACTCCAACTAATAATCTAATCATTTAGATACTAGAAAATTACTATATCGTCGGATGATGAGGACTCACTTCTACTCTGACTGTTAAATCTGGAATCTACTGCTGATCTGGAACTCGTTTCTCTAAACCTATGGTGTAATATTGAAAGAAAGTACCATAACGCGAATGCATCAGTACATATATACCAAGTATACATGTGAGGTAGGATATATGCAAGGGTTTACATGCATGAATAATGCTAACCAATTGTCTAACATGAACGTGAGAATACATGCATAAATACATGACTGTAACAGAAAACATGATTTCGTGATTTCTGAGTCTTTATACGGATAATGTAACATGCTAGTAACTAATATGACTGATACCATGAAGGAATATATATGAATAATGTTGATAACATGGGTGACCGTATCTGAGTATAACTGATAATGTAGGTGACTGTAACTGACAGTCCTAAATCTGATGGAACTATCTGAGTTCTGTACTATAACAGAGTTGACTGTGTCTGACAGTCCTGAAATCTGAAGAACTATCTGAGCTCTATTACTAGATGATTTGACTGTATGTGACAGTCCAGATTCGGTAACATAAAACTGTGCAAAGTTGTATCTAACCAACATACCCCAAATGTGGTATAATAGCTGAGCTAGGGTCCAATCTATGCCCTAATTGGAAGGGTGTCTATACCGCGCCACTGGTAAGGAAAACATGTGAGTAACCCTCATATAATAGGTAATGCAAGGATTTCTTCTAGGAATCACACCCTCATATAATAGGTGAGACCCCATCCTTGGGTTCACTCGGTGCTAATTCCTATGCCTATCTGAACGGACAATGAACATGATTTACTGAACTGAACTAAGCATGCACTGAGTTATTGAATTTTCATGGCTGATGAAATATCATTGATATCTGACAACTGACTGAGCCATGAGATCATGGAGATATTTCCTGAGTCATAAGACTATTTGAAGTCTAAGAGTTCATAGTTTGTTTGAAAGTATTGTGAAAACATGACATGGATCTAGGCACACAACTAATATTTCGGGTACAAGTACCCCCAGGGCTCGATGGAAGGAAACTGACATGATTTGATATTCTTGAATGCATGATAATCACCAGAATATGTTTATTGAAGAATTTAATCAAACGTCTAATAGGCATAAGCTTGTATGTTTATGGTGATTTTCATGATATCATGCTAGTTAGGAAAATTTCCTTCATCTAGGCGTTCTACCAAACACATTATACAACAATTAAACATCATGCTTCAATTCCAATTCCATCATACCCGGTTTTAGTCATAAGATTTCATAAATCTTTATCTATACTAATCAACCCACATGGAATTTATCATTAAAACATGGAACAGAAATCAATTCCCCATTTATCAACATGAAACAGAACATACAAAGCATGAAAACATGAAGAAAATCCATAACTTATCGTTAAAAAAAAATTCTTGGACTTCATGAACTAAAGGAGTCCATGAATGAACACTATGCATAACTTAGAGCATGATTTCCTGAAGATTGATGGTGAAACCTTCCTGAATTTGAATCCCCAATAGAAACCCTAGTTTGTTCTTAAGATAAACTTGAGAGAAACTAATATGTTTTGGGTGAAAATTGTCTGAATCATGTGTTAAAGGGATTATATAGGGGTAAGACGTTGAACCCTTTTGACCCTGGACACGTTATTAAATTTTCAATAAAATTTCCCAAGTTGGGCCCTTTGCATGACGCGGGGTTATCATGCCGCGTCACTGGAATTTAACAAATGTGAAACTGCACTGTGGCGCAATGCGGAGCTATCGCGTTGCCACCTTGTCTATGACCTGGAATTTTGGCGCGATGCGACAGTATCATTGAGAAACACTGAAATTTGACAATTTCCATTTGATCTATCTCCGCGATACGCTGAAGGCTCAGGTCAAACACTCTCTCACTAAAAAGGCTGTAACTCTTTGCCCGAGTGTCGGATTTAGACGAATTATATGTCGATGGAAAGCTTATTCAATTTCCCACGTGATATGAATGGAAATACCAAGTGTATTAGGATAAATTATTATTTCAAAGAAATTTCTAACATCATTGAGATGATTTTCAAGCTAAGATAAAGAACGGGTATTACAAATTGACTTACATAAAGGTTTTGGATTTCCAATCAACCAAGAGATTATTCAACATGAAGGACCTCTTTCTTCAACTAGGGTCATCTAATGTCTCTAAAATCAATGTCCCCTTTGAAAAATTAAAAGGTACTAAAATTTTAGAGAAGTTACAACAGTGTTGAAGAATAGATTCCAATAACGAAACTTGATTCATTCAATAGTATTAATTAGGTAGCTGATTATTTACCTTTGCTTGAAAATGAATCCTTGGAAAGTTTAGTATGTGTAAAGGAGCAAATATGAGTAGAAAAGAATGATATAACAAAGTATGAGAGTCTATATTACCACCAAATGAGGTAGATAAAAAGGATGATGATGGTTAATCTCTGATATAGAAAAGATTAATCTAAAGGACTGTAAAAGAAATGGTCAAATAATTGATACGAGTGTAAAAGTTACAAGATCCTAGTCCACTAAGGGGTCTGAAATGAAATTACTATCAGATGCTATGAATGAAAACAAGTCTTCACCCATTAAATGAAGAAGGCTTAAGAAAATTGCTATAGTAGAAGAGAAAAAAATATTGATGTTACAGATCTTGAAGGAGGGGAGGACATTGATTTAGAGGTTATTGCTAAAACTGAAGAAACAATAAAGGATGTATATGTTGTTGAGAGGACTAGTTACTCGAGTGCAAAGTCCTATAGCCGTGAAAGAAAAAAGAAGAAATATATCATTGTCAAATGAAAGAGAGTGTTTAAGGGACCTAGTCTCAAGAAGGGAAAACTAATGAAAAGGAAAAGACATATTATGAGCCTAAATGAATGAAAAGAAGGAAGAAAAAGAAAGACATATCTAAAGAAAGAAGGATTGGAAGACTTAAAATAAAAAAGGTCTTGTCAGGGAGATTGTTTGCTCCAATAATCTACGAGAAACCTTGGATGTTGGAGTTTTTAGAGCATGTTAGGAACCAAGGATGGTTGTACCTACTTGAAGAATAATATCCTATGGTGTTCAAAAATGAAGTTAGACATTTTACTTACATCATGGATTTCATAGAATATGGGGTGAGTCTAACAAGTCTAGTGAAAAGGAAGGAGATATATCTAGATGAAGAGGGGTTGGGAAAAATCCTTGATAAACCTATAATTGGTGTAAGAACCTTTGTGAAATAACATACCTCAACTGAATTCATGATTTAAGACTCAAAGATGGGTGGATCTTTAACAACTGGTGTAAAGAAAAAATTTCTTTCAGGTGAGTTCTCGATAGTTTTTGAATTTGTGAACAAGGTCCTTATACAAACATCAGAGAAAAGGACCATTGCCTATGGTGTTTTCCAATTCTTGATCGAATGTCTGATTAATTTTTATTTGACAACCTTACCTGCTCCTATGATTGAGTACATAAAGAAGTTGATCTATGAGAAATAAGGGAAACATGGTATGTCATATGGATACTTTTTAAACAAGGTGTTTGATCACTTAGGAGTAATTAGGACAAAGGGAACCTCAGGAACAATGAAACAAAACTTGTCTGTTAACCTTTGTGGAGAATAAATATATTGAATGGAAAGTGGGAACTGTGTCCCAAGTGTTAGAAGTTTTAGATGTACAAGAAATATTAACAAAATAAATGGAGGAGTTGAGGATTATATTAGTAGCAAAGGACACTGAAATAGTGCACAAAGAAATACAGAATCTGAGGTTGTCCTCAAAAGGACCCGGTACTATTAAAGAACATGCAGTAAAAAATGCAAAGCTCAAGGGCAAGGTTGCTGAATAAAATAGTGAGGTCCAAGGGTTTAATGTTAAATTAATGACCCTTACTAAAAAATGGTTGGATTGTCATGTTGCTGATGCTGCTAGAATGGAAATGATGCTAAAATGTGCTAGATATATCCAGCAAGGGAATACCTATCTTAAGGGATCCAAATCTTTGTGAAATATGAATATGCTCTCATTACCTATATAGGCTAAGAAATATTTGTTCACACCCTTGTCTTCCTTCTGGGAACTCCAACTCAAGTGGGTTGCCAAATCAAGAAAATAACTATATTTGAAGGAAAGTGGTTGGGAATACAATTAGAATTAGTTTATGGATAGTGGATGTTCAAAGCACCTAACTAGATAGACTGACAGTTTTAACTCTCTAAAGACACTTTAAGGTAATGGTGTCTTAATAGGAAATGATAAAAATGGTTGTTTTCATGGTATTGGAAAAATTAGAAAATCACATTGTCATGTAATAGAAGATGTGTAATATGTGAATGGTCTCAAGTACAGTCTTCTATGTGTGTCTCAAATCTGTGACAAAGGTAATGAAGTAATTTTCTGATCTGATGGGTATATTGTGTCAAGACTGAAGTCCAAAATATTTATTGTCTAACCAAAAAGCATAAAAAATATGTATATAGTTGATTTAGAAACAATAAAAGATTGGGAATTGACATTATTAAATATTCAATGTAATAATGCAGATGTAAGTTCCTCTTAGCTGAACAACTTTATTTAAAGGGAACTAGTCTTTATAATATCAAATATGAAATTTCTAGACAACAAGGTTTGTAATACCTATGTTAAGGGAAAACAAACCAGGTCTTTCAATAATCTAAAGAAGTAGGTGAGTACTTGTAGACCCCTTGAGATTTTGCATATGGATCTATGTGGACCTATTAAAGTCTAAAGTAGAGGAGACAAGAAGTGTGTATTTGTGATTGTGATTGATTGCTCAAGGTTAACGTGGACAATGTTCTTGAGAATGGACGATGAAACCTATGAAGTTTTGGTTATGTTTGCCAAGCAAGTTCAAATGCAGCTAAATTGCAAGATTGTTGAATTCATATCTGAGCACGGAACTAGATCTAAGAACTCACAAGTTGAAGGATTTGTGCCTAAAATAGATTTAGTCACAACTTTTCTTCCCCAAGGACTCATAAACAAAATGGAGTTGTTAAAAAAAAAGAACAAAGATACTCATAGAGATTGTCAAGACTATGCTTATTGATAGTGGGCTACTTATCAACAAGAAAAGCGTACATAGTTCTCAACAAAAAGAAACTCTGTATGTTAAATAAAATGTGAATGTGGTCCTTGATGAGTCAAGAATGATGGTGAATCCAGGTGATGATAAAGATTTAGATTTAAAAAACACATTCTAGTTCATACATATGATATTTCTAAATATGATGGTCAAGAGGTAAACGTCGTTGATTACAATGATGAAAGTTATGGTGATCCAGGATCTTAGTCATAGAACCCAGCTCCAGTTCAACAACAAGAAGGGTCCAGTCAAACTCCTCAATGACCTAGCCCCAATGGAACTAATCATAGAAGGTCAAACTGGAGGCACAAATCTTCTGAGTTCCTTGGCAATCTAACTTCAACTCTTGAAACTAGAATCCAAAAAAGAGCTCAAACAAAATTTCATAACTTTCTCAACCATCTCATTTTGATTTCATCCAAAAAATGTGATAAAAATTCGAAAAAGTGCAGATTCGATTAAAGAAATGAAGGAGAAGCTTCAACAATTTAAAAGAAGTTAAGTTTGAGACTTGGTCCCAGACCTTTTGACATAAAAATTCATGGAATGAAGTGGTGTTCTAAAATAAATAAGTTGAGGCTAAATTAATATAATCAACCTTACCCACTAAAAGAATCAGTTTTTCTATATAAAATAAGCTATGATCATGTGATAGGTATCCTTGGTAAAGTTGATATAGATTTGTAATGCCCAAGAAATATACCCTAGACATCACACGGTGATAAAGACTATAATTAGTCCCAAGCTAACCGTTTAGGCCTCGTAACAACTTCTAAACTCATAATAAAAATAAACTTGACATAAGAAATTTTGAGATACTGAATTAATTTCAAAACTGAAATTGAATTAATATCTTACTTATTATTTTAAACATAGAAATCCTGAAATGAAAAACATTGAATCTAAAATCAAAAATATTTGGACAAGCCTCTACTTCTAATTAAAGAGCCACTAGGACAAGCCTCAGCTGACCCAACTGAAACTAACATCAAATAACTAGAATACTTCATCTATAAAAAATCTTGTAGGATAATCCCTCAAACAACGAGGACTCACCAAGAGCAGGAATGTGGGTGGAGATTCTTGAAATCAATCACGCTGCTGGAATTGAGCACCAGGACCTACATTATAGGACAATGCAACACATAGATATATATGTGGAATAACACTTTTGGAATGTACTGAGTATGTGGGGGTGAATGCATAAGTAAAATAATTACTAATTATTCATATAAGCTTTTAAATGATACATGATAAGTGTAAATGACTCACCTTGAGCTTGAATAACTTAAAGATAAAAATCATTAATCATGAATAATAAAGCATACTGATTAAACTTTGTGAGAAATAACACTTAGTTTTAAAAGTAGTATTTTTACTCTTTCTTTTGTGAGATTTTTCTAACCGACATAAACCATGTGAGCTATCATGAATTCTAATGTCTCTCACCCACGTTGGGAGAGCTGTTCTACCCTTGCCATCTAAATAGAACATAAACTATAGTGATCACTACACTGAACCAACTATAGGATTTAAAACCTATGGTGGCACGTAGTTTTGGGGCTTGTGACCTAGGACTCATCCCAACTCATACCCAACTATAGGATTTATAAGTGTACCCCTCTCTGAAATGATGACAATGGAACTTTATTAAATATGACCAACTCTCTAATATAAAACTTAGCATAATCCTTGGCTAAAAAGGGAGTATGGTCTGGCATGAAATAGGTTGACTTGGTTATTCTGTCAACAAATACCCAAATCGAATCAAGTTGATCAGGCGAATAGGTAAACCCTATCAGAAAGTCCATGTTAACCTCTTCACACTTCCAAGTAGGAAGACTAAACCCCATTAAGGTTCCACCAGGCTTTTAGTGCTCAACCTTAAACTGTTGACAATTAACATTCTTGGCTACGAACTTTGTGATATCCCATTTTCATTCCAGTCCATAAATAGACTTACCCCAAATCATGGTATATCTTTGTGGCTCCTGGGTGAATAGAGTAACGATCACCATACTCTTCTGCTAAAATGCATGGCTAAAAACCATTAACACACGACACACATAGTCTACCCTTATATCGTAACACAATATCTCCCCCTTTGGAGAAAACCTCTACTTTTTGATCTTTGAGTGACTCCTTCAACATAGAAAAATGGGAATCTCTATCTTGTTTCTCTTTTACGTCGAAAACCAAAAAAGACTTCAAACTATTCTTAACCCAGACACTACCCTCATGTCAATCAACCAAGAAAAACCAAATCTATCCAATTGATGAACCTCCTGAAATAACTTTTTTATATCATCTTAAACATGAGAAACACTACCCATAAACAGTTTACTAAAGGCATCCACCACTATATTAGCCTTTCCCGGATGATAAAAAAACACTTATGTCATAATATTTCAACAAATCCAATCACCTTCTCTGAGGAACATTTAAATCTTTCTGTGAGAGCACATATTGCAAGCTTTTGTGATTGATGAACACATCAACATGCACCTCAATCAAATAATTCATCCTGATTTTCAAGGCAAAAACGACAGCTACTAACTCAAGATCATTAGTAGGATAGTTATTTTCATAAGGTTTAATCTATATAGAGTCATAGGCTATGACCTTACCTCTGTTCATCAAAACACAACCCATACAAACTCTACATACATCACACTAAATAATGAATCCATGTGAAGCATCTAGTAGCATCAAAACTGGGGTTGAGTTGAGTCAAGCCTTTAACTCTTAAAAATTCTTCTCATAAGAATTTGAACACTAAAACTTGACTTTCTTCTGAGTCGGTCTATACATGGGGGATGCAATAGACGAAAACCCTTTAATAAACCATCGCTAATAACCAGCTAAACCTAAGAAACTACTAATGTCTGATGAATAGATGGGTCTAGGAAAATTTCTCACCACTTTGGTCTTTCGATGATCAACTCTAATGACATCACCAAAAATAATATAAACAAGGAAAGCTACTGATCTTAGCCAAAATTCACACTTATTGTATTTGGAAAATAAGTAACGATCTTCAAGAGTTTGCAACACAATTCGGAGATGGTCTGTATGATAACTCTCACTATAGGAATAGATAAGAATGTAATCAATAAATACTATGATGAACATGTCTAAGGAATATTTGAAAACTCTGTTCATCAAGTCCATGAAGGCTGCTGGGTAATTCGTTAGCCCAAAAGACATGATTAGAAATTCAAAGAGACCATAATGGGTTTGGAATGATGTAATTGGAATATCACACTCTCCTACACTAAGATAATAATAGTTGAACATAAGATCTACCTTAGAGAAATAAATTGAACCATTAACCTGGTCAAATACATCATCAATCTTAGAAGAGGATATTTGTTCTTGATTGTGACTTTGTTTAACTGGAGGTAGTCTATGTATATTCAGAGAGATCCATCTTTGTTACGCACGAACAGTACTTTAGCTCTGTATGGGAAATCACTGGGTTTTATGAAACCTTTATATAAGAGGTCATTAACTTGTTTTTTTAACTCTTTAAGTTCGGTAGGAGCCATATGATATGGAGGGATGGAGATAGACGGATATCAGGATGAATATCGATACTAAATTCTATTTCTATATCAAGAGGTACCTATGGAATAAACGTCAGGAAACTCATTCACTACACAGACTGAGTTAATTTTTGGATATTCAGACTTAGTATCTTTAACTCAAACTAAATGATAAATTCACCCTTTAGCCTTAAGAGAAGATATGAAATTATTCTTTGGAGATTCAGAATGACCTTCCCACTCATAAACTAGCTCATCAGGAAACTAAAACTTCACCACATAGGTGCGACAGTCTATTGATGCATAGCATAAATGGAAACCATCCATACCTAGAATTACATAAAAATCTACCATTTATAACCCTATTAGGTTTGGTAGTGTAATCTTATGGAGGACAATAATGGGAAACTTCTTATGGACCCATATTGCAACAAATGACTTACTGGGTTGAAACTAAGAAGGTCTTAGAGAGATTTTCAGGACCTATCCCAAAATTTAGCGCAACAAACAGAGTCACATAAGATAGATGTGATCCTGGGTCTAACAAATCATAAACATCAAAATGCGAGACACGAAGCATACTAGTAACATCATATGGAGAACTCTCCTGCTCGTATAGGGATGGTAATACCTAAAACTGATTTTGGCACTGAACGACACTGGTACTGGATGATGCACCATGAAAAGGAACTGGGTGATCTAGTTGAGCTAGTGCTCTAGTAGCTTGAGTCTTGGTACGAACATTCTTACTTCCCTACTTAGCATACAGATACTCTTTGATTCTGTGACCTAACTTGGCACATCCATAACAACCCCTTCTTCCTATCAAAAACTCACCGTAGTAGTTTTTGCCGTGCATAGTACATGGCAGGTAACTGTGCCTTTCACCCACACTACTTAGAGTCCTAGAAACAGAAATCCTACCGTATTTCTTTTGCTTGGATCTATATGTAGGGGCACTGGATGAATATAGAGCTGACATATATGAGTGAAATTGAAACTGCAAATGATTTTCTCCTCCAAACCTTGGTTGGCCATACTCAAATTGTCCAATTCAAGCCTTTTATTTCTCTTCTCTCTTATATTTATCTTTTCTAACTTAATCTGCTGAGAATGAGTCATCAACCTATCAATATCCATTTCCCCAATAGACATGGCAGTGTTACACTTCGTGACTAACAAATTAGACACTCCAGTAACAAACACACTCAAACTAAATCTAGAGTCAGCCACCAACTCAAGAGCATACTTAGACAACTAAGTGAACTAAAAGAAGTACTTCTTCACTGTCATCGAGCCCTGACTCAGGTTCATAAAATCCTCAACCTTAGCTTCTCTCATCTCATGCATAAAAAACTTGTCCAAAAATTATAGCACCCCACAAATTTATAAGCTTGAGTTAGTCCTTTAAAGCCTACGAAGGGGTCCCAGACTTATAAAATTTTAGCTAAGTATCAAGACTTAGAATCATTTTAGCCATCAAAATTTAGAGGATTTTATTTCGAACCTACCTGGAGTTAGTTAGTCAATTTTTGAATTGATTCATGATAAGGGTCACTTGTAGGTCTTCTCAGGAAAGTTTTGGATTTTTTGAACTAGCGTAAGGGTGAGTTTGGATGCCCAAAATTGTGAAGGGTCACGATAGCCCCATGTCGCGAGGGCCAGTCAACCCAAGTAAGGGTCGCATCGCGATGGCTGTTTGACCCGAGTAGGGGTCGCATTGCGATGGCTATTTGACCCAAGCAGGGGTCGCGACGTGAGGGCAACCCTATTTTGTATTATTTTAATATGGGTTATGGGAATAAATTGGTCAATTTCCCCAAGCTTATTCATCCTTAAGTCAAAATTAATAAGCCTATAGGGCAAAAACTCATCCTTTCTGTCAAACTCTCTCAAGAACAAGCATTAGGGTTTCCAATTCAAGATACAAATCTCAAGAATCCTACCATCAATATTTTAAAAAACAATCATAAAGGTATGTGAAGTATTCATCCAAGGGCCCTTTCACCCTTGGTTTTCAAAAAACCTTTTAAAATCTTAAATCATGATTTACATGTTGTGGGTTATTTGTATTCATGTTAATCTTGTTGTGTGATTTCCAAGATGATTTCTTTAATGAATTTCATGAATTATGTTAGCATGCGGGTTGAAATCTTTGAAAATGAAATGATTCATATAGCAATGATGTATTGAATTATTATTCATGCCCACGTATAATATGTTGCCTCCCATGTGTTTGCCAAAAATTCCTAAGTGAAGTCATTGTGCAATTTGATCCATTCTTGATCTTAATTGTGAACTCATGAAAGAACTACATATCTAAAAGACTCCTATGTTAAAGCTATGCCTTGAAGGTGTTTGTTGAATTGCCTATGTGAATTGTTAGTGCACTTATGACAACATAGCGTGCATCCCTATACATGTACAATTTTAAGATTTACAAGTGTTTGATGAAATACCTTAGAAAGTAAATTATGAATATGTGGTGACTGTCGTGCCTTTAAGATTTATGTTGTGCTTTACTCTTTACACTATCGAGTCCTGGGGGTATTTAATACCCGACAATTAAAATGTATACCTAGAGCCAGTATAAGTTACAAACTAGTCTCAGTCAGGTCACGATCAGTGGTACTTATAGTTAGTTCCTAAATCCAGGAAAATTCAGTAAACTCAGTACTTATCAAGTTTAGTTCAGTAACAGTTCATTCAAGCCTATTATGAACTAGGAAATTAGTTAGTGTCTATTTAGTTGGGAGTAGGATTTAGCACCTTGTGAACCAAATGATAGGGACTCACCTCCCAATACATGGTTTGATTCTTAGAAGGAATCCTTACATTCTAGAACTACGTAGCAAGAGAAGGTTGAGACATCAAACTTACCAGTTGAGGATTCATGAGGTATTTTAACCTTGTCAGTTTAGGGTTCTACCATTCTCATTAGAGTACGTACTAGATGAGGGTAACTCTTCATTTGTCTTTACTCGTGGAACGGTATTGGTACCCTTCAAACTGGGTTTACAGGTTTGACCCAAAAATCTATTTAGAAAAAGGGGCATGTCGGTTAGATGATTACCTCCCACAGTCTCAGTTTCACATTGAGTCTTAGAACTGAACTCGGTATAGTTCTACATACTTCAGGACTATCAGAACGATCATCCAGATAATCAGTAATACAGTATCAGTAAACTCAGATATCAGTAAATTAGTATTTAGACTCAGTATTCGGTATCATAATGGTTTCAGTTTCTGTCAACGTATTCATGCATACACTCCCATTTAATCATATCTATGTTAGTCAGTTAGTATTCTTCATGCATCATGAACCCATACATTTCATCCTACCTCATTGAGCATACCAGTACATTCAAAGTACTGATGTATGTTTTTTTTTTGGCATTGTTATGTCTTATATCATAGGTTCAGATGCACGGGCCCCAAATCATCCTCAGCCGTACAGCTCTTAAAAAATAGCGTAGGGGTGATTCATCATACTTTAAGGACATGATTATTTCTATCTTTTAAGTTATTTCAGTAGTCGATCAGAGTTTGTTGGGGACTCGTCCCATTAACTCCATATTCCAGAGAGTTTAGAGGCTTATCAGACTAGAGTATTTTTAGATAGTTGTTCAGTTTTCAACATTAATGTTTAGTTTCGGTATTGTGATACCATACTAAGTATTATTTTTAATATTGAACCTTATGGCAAGTTTTCCACCTAATTTCTGCATATTTCAATATTATTGTTATTTAGTTATTACAGCAGGTACCAGTCATGGGTTAGCTTATGGTCCTTCAGGATTATGAGCACAGTGTAGTATCCGGGGTACAGACTAGGGGAATTAAAAACTTGGTATCAGATCCTAAGGTTTAGTAGAGTCCTAGAAAGTTTAAAAGCCATATCTAGAGTCTTATGCATGTGTGTGTAGCACACCAAACTTATGGATAGGAGGCTACGAGATGTCTTAGGATGAGTTTCCCTTCTTTCAGTATTCATGTCGTGCGAGTAAATATGAGCTCCATTTAAACTCTCTATCTAATCCAAGTTTCTCTTCTATTTATAGATTATGCCTCCCAAAAGTACTAAGGGAAGAGGGATGGGAGACCAGTCAGAACATACCTCGTCTAGCCAGATCCAATAGACGAACACATCTTCCATGCTGAGTTTAAAACAACTTTCACCACCCTAGCTCATGCTGTAGCCGCCCAGAATGAGCGCCCAACTATTTTTATGGACAACCTTATGGCTAACACAACCACTGTTAGGATTCATGATTTCACCCAAATAAACACTTTATCTTTCATCAGGTCTAAGTCAGATGAGGACTCTAAGGAATTTATTGATCAGGTGCAGAAAGTTACTGATGTTATAGGGGTGAGGGCTAGTGAGAGTGTTGAGCTAGCTGTATATAAATTGTAGGATGTGGCTCAAACATGATTCATATAGTTAAAACCATAAAGAGCCACCAACGTAGGGCCCATAGAATGGGAGAGATTTGCTACTTCTTTTCTGGATAGGCTCTTCCTATAGGAGTTGAGGGAAGCAAAGGTTTTAGAATTTATCAAACTGAAGCAAGGAAACATGATGGTCAAAGAGTATTCTCAAAAGTTCACTCAATTATCCAGATATGCTCCTCATGTGGTAGAAAATAGCAGGTCTAAGATAAGCAAGTTTGTGTTTGGGGTAAATGATATTATGGTTAAGGAGTGCAGAACTGCGATGCTAATTAGTGAGATGGACTTGTCTAGAATAATGGTCCATGTTCAATAGATCAAAGAGTAGAAGAATAAGGAGAGAGAGAAGCAGAACAAAAGGACTAGAACAGGTAGTTTCCATATTACTCAACCTAAGTTTGAGGGTGGGAATCATTCTCAGTTCCACTTAAAATCTTTAGTATCAGCCCCATCCTCAGCTAGTGCTCTAGTGATAAAGTTCAGATTAGGTAACAGAGATAGGGCATCAGGCCCTAAACCTCAGGGTAGTATTAGCAGTACCCAAATGAATCCTCTCTGCCAGTAGTATGGCAGAAACCTTTAGGGTGTCTGCAGAGCAGGAAGTGATGTACGTTTCGAATATGGAAAGGTAGGCTACATAGACAGAGATTGTCCCCAGTTAGGTTCCCAAGGTCAGCGTAACCATCCTCCAGCTTAGTTTGGTATCCCGAATCAACAGGGTGCCTCATCTAGTGCCACCAGTAGGCAATGCCCAAATAGACACTATGCTCTTCAGTCCTGACAGGATCAGTTAAATTCTACTGATTTATTCACTGGTATGTTATAAGTTTATCTTTTGCATGTTTACACTTTGCTAGATCCAAGAGCTTCCTTGTCCTTTGTTACTCCTTCTATAGTTGTTGATTTTTGAGTCAGTCCTGAAATTCTAGTACAACCTTTCTCAGTCTCTACAGTAGTGGATAAATCCATTATATCCAGGCAGGTATACAGGAACTGCCCAGTTATGATAGCTCAAAAAATCACTTCAGCAAACTTAGTCGATTTAGAGATGACTGATTTTGATGTCATTCTCGGAATGGATTGGCTTCATTCCTTCTATGCCTCAGTTGACTGCAGAAATAGAACTATACAATTTCAGTTTCCAAATGAACCTGTCCTAGCGTAGAGGGATAGTACTTCAGTACTTAGGGGTCAGTTTGTTTCTTACCTTCGGGCCAGAAAAATGATATCTAAGGGTTGTTTTAACCATTTCATTTGAGTTTAACACTCATATTCAGAAACCCCTATTCTTGAGTTTGTGTCAGTAGCATGTGAATTCCTAGATGTGTTTCTTGAAGATCTTCCTGGAGTCCCTTTCAAAAGGGAAATTGATTTTAAAATTGATCTATTTCCAGATACTCAACCCATCTGTATTCTGTCATACAAAATGGCTCGAGAAGAACTCAGAGAATTAATAGAGTAGTTAACCGATCTCCTAGATAAGGGATTTATCAGACCCAATGTGTTTCCATGTGGCGCACCAGTTCTATTCATGAGAAAAAAAGATGGTTCTCTCAGAATATGCATTGAATATAGTTAGTTAAAAAAAGTTATGGTCAAGAACAAGTATCCACTTCCTATAATCAATGATGTTTTTGATCAACTTGATGATCCCAATTATTTATCTATGATAGATCTTAGATTGGGTTATCATCAGCTCAGAGTCAGGGAATATGATATCCCAAAAACAGCCTTCAAAAGTCAGTATGGTCACTTTAAATTCTTATTCATATCCTTTGTTCTTACCAATCCTCATAAGATTTCATGGAGTTGATGAACCATGTGTTAAATTAGTACTTGGACATGTTTCTCATAATCTTCACATATAATATCCTTGTTTACTCCCGCAATGAACATGATTATGCAAATCATCTCAGAATAGTATTGCAGACACTCAAAAACTATCAGCTATTCACCAAATTCAGTAAGTGCAAATTTTGGGTAAGGTTAGTAGCTTTCATCGGCCACATAGTTTCCGATGATGGCATTAGAGTTGATCCCCAAAAGATAGAAGCAGTGAGAAACTGGCCTAGACCTATCTCTCCATTAGATATCAGGAGTTTCTTATGTTTGGCTAGCTATTATCGATGGTTTGTTGAGGGATTTTCATCTATTGCATCCCCTATGTCCAGATTGACTCAGAAGAAGTTCAAATTCCAGTGGTCATATTCTTGTGATAAGAGTTTTTAGGAGTTGAAAACTCGACTTACCATAACTCTAGTTTTGACCTTACCTGATGGTTATGATGGGTTTTTTGTGTATTATGATACATCCAGAGTAGTTTTGGGTTGTTTCCATATGCAGAGAGTTAAGTTGATATCCTATGCCTCCAGACAGCCTAAACCTTACGAGAAGAACTATCCTACTCATGATCTTAAGTTAGAACTAGTAGTTTTAGCCTTAAAGATTGTTAGGCATTACTTGTATGGGATGTACGCTGATGTGTTCATAGACAATAAGAGCATTCAGTATGTGTTATCCTATAAAGATCTTAACCTCCGTTAGAGAAGGTGCTTAGAGTTGTTGAAAAATTATAACATGAGTGTGCGATACCGTCTTGGAAAGGCCAATGTAGTGGCTGATGCTTTTAGTAGGCTGTTTATAGGTAGTGTTTCTTATGTTGAAGATAGTAAGAAGTTATCTCAGGAATTCCATCGGCTTTCCCGACTAGGTATCTGCTTAGTCAGCTCAGCAGATGGTAGTGTGCAAGTTTAGAAAAGTTTAGAATCATCTCTATTTTCCTAATTAAAGGATAAACAGGATAGAGATCCCAGTTTAATTAAGTTAAAAGAGTTAGTCAGTGATCAGAAGGTAGAGGCTTTCTCCCAAGGGGGAGATGGTGTATTGCATTGTCAAGGTCGTCTGTGTGTGCTGAGTGTAGACGAATTGAGGGTGTGAATTCTTGCAGAGGTGCATGGTGCACGTTACTCTATTCATCCAGGGGCTACGAAGATGTACCGTGATTTATGGGAAATCTATTGGTGGAGTGGGATGAAGAGAGACATTGTAGTGTTTATAGCTAGTTGTTCTATATGACAGTAGGCTAAGATTGAGCATCAGAAACCTAGTGGGTCCATGCAGGAGTTCAGCATTCCTAATTGGAAGTGGGAAGAAGTGAACATGGACTTTATGACAGGTTTTCCTTGTAGTCGTCATCAGCATGATTAAGTTTTGGTCATTATATATAGGATGGCCAAATCAGCTAATTTTCTACTAGTCCATACCTCTTATTCAACCGACGATTATGCCAAATACTATATTAGAGAGTTGGTCAGATTGCACGATGTTTCATTATCCATTATATCAGATAGTTGTACCCAATTCACCTCTTATTTCTGGAAGGCATTCCAATAGGGTCTTTGTACCTAAGTTCACCCAGTACAACCTTTCATCCTCGGACAGATAGTCAGGCAGAAAGGATCATCATGACTTTAGAAGATATGTTGCGAGCATGTGTGATAGACTTTAAAGGTAATTAGGATGACCACTTGCCTTTCATTGAATTTGCATATAACAATAGCTATAATTCCAATATTTGGATGGCTCCGTTTGAGGTGTTTTATGGGAGGATATGTAGATCTCCCACTGGTTGGTTCAAAGTGGGTGAGATCACAGTGGTAGGGCTTGACCTGGTATTTGATGCCTTAGAAAAAGTTTAGTTGATCAGATTAAGAATTAAGATATCTTAGAGATGATAGAAATCATATGTAGACATACACAAAAAGTATCTCGAGTTCGAGATCGGTGAGTATTTTTACTTGAAAATCTCTCCCATGAAAGGAGTTAAGAGATTTATCAAGAAGGGGGAGCTCAGTCCCCGATATGTCAGTCCTTACCAAATTTAAATCCATTTTGGAAAAGTAGCTTACAAGATTAAGTTTCCTTCAGATCTATCTTCAATCCATCCTGTGTTTTATGTCTCCTTGATAAATAAATTCATAGGTGAACCATCAGTTTTATTCCCCATAGAGGGCATAGATGTTTAGAACAACCTCTCTTACGAAGAGATTCTAGTTAAAATCTTTGACTACAAGATTTGCAGACTGAGGAACAAAGTAATCTCTCTAGTCAAAGTTGTTTGGTGGAATCAGTCTGTTGATGGAGTTACTTGGGAAGCATAAGAAGATATGTAGACCAAGTATACTCACCTCTTCTCCACAAACTCAAACTCAGCTCAAGGTAATAGTTTTCCTTAAAAACTTACTCAGTTTCATGGTCAGATTTTCCATTACAAACTTGGTATCAGTCACCCTTATATATTTGATCATATGTTAATGAGTCAAATCAGTCATGTATTCATGCATCAGATATGCATGTTCAGTGTGAGATTCAGTATGTCAGTAATGCCAGTCAAATACTCATGTTTCAAGTATTTATGCTCAGTAAGTAAGTTCAATCTAAAACTATTCTCAGGTTAGTCAGTCTTATTCGAGGACTAATATTCCCAAGGGGGAAATATTGTAAGTCCCCCCAAAATTCTAATCTTGAATCAGTCCTTTAAATCCTACTAAGGGGTCACATACATAGGAAATTTTAGATAAGTATCAAGACTTAGAGTCATTTTAGTCTACCAAATTTGGAGGATTTTATTTCTGGCATTCCTGGACTTGGTTAGTAAATTTTTGAATTGATTCATGAACAGGGTCACTTTAAGGTCATCTTAGGAGAGTTTTGGATTTTTTGGACACTCGTAAGAGAGAGTTTGGATGCCCAAAATAGTGAAGGGTCGCGATAGCCTCGCGTCGTGAGGGCCAGTCAACCCAAGGAAGGGTCGCGCTGTGATGGCTACTTGACACAAGTAGGGGTCGTATCGCGATCGCTACTTGACCCAATAAGGTTTTCAATTCAAGATTCAAATCTCAAGGATTCTACCACCAATCTTCTAAAAAACAAGCATAAAGGTATATGAAGTGTTCATCCAAGGTCCCTTTCACCCTTGGAGTTCAAGAAACCTTTTTAAAATCTTAAATCATGATTTCCGTGTTGTGGGTTGTTTGGAATCATGTTAATACTATTGTGTGATTTCAAAGATGATATATTTAATGAATTTCATGAATTTATGTTAGCATGTGGGTTGAAATCTTTTAAATTAAAGTGATTTATGTAGCCATGATATATTGATTTATTATTCATGCCCAAGTATAATGTAATGCCACCCATGTGTTTGCCAAAATTTCCTAAGTGAAGTAATTGTGCAATTTGATCCATTGATGATCTAAATTATGAACTCATGAAATAACTATATGTCTAAAGGACCCCATATTAAAGCTATTCCTTGAAGGTGTTTTTTGAAATTCATATGTGAATTGTTAGTGTACTTATGATATGATAGCATGCATCCCTATACATGTACAAGTTCAAGATTTATAAGTTTTTGATTAAATGCCTTATAAAGTGAATTATGATCATATGGATATTATCGTGCCTTCAAGATTTATGTTACGCTTTACTCTTTATGCTATCGAGTCTTGGGGGTATTTAATACCCGGCAATTTAGTTGTATACCTAGAGCCAGTGTCAGTTACAAAATAGTCTCAGTCAGGTCATAATCTGTGGTACTTTTAGTTTGTTCCTGAATCTAGGAAAACTTAGTTAACTCAGTACTAATCCAGTCTAGTTCAGTAATAGTTCAGTCAAGCCTAGTATGAACTAGGAAATATGTTTAGTGTCTATTCAGTTTGTAGTAGGATTCAACACCGAGTAAACCCAATAATGGGGACTCACTTTCTAGTAGAGGGTGTGATTCTTAGAAGCAATCCTTGCATTTAGAACTACCAATCCAACATAGGTTGAGACATCAAACCTTCCAGTCGACGGTTGATGAGGTATTTTAACCTGTCAGTTGAGGGTTTCACTATTCTCATTAGAGTACCTTCCAGATAAGGGTATATCGTTAGTTGTATTTACCCGTGGCAGGATTTTGGGACCCTTCCAACTAGGGTTACAAGTTGGACCCAAAATCTATTTAGAAAAAGGGGCATGCCGGTTAGATGATTAGCTCCCACAGTCTCAGTTTCAGATTCAGTATCAGATTAGAACTCAATATAGTTCTACAAAAATTAGGATTGTTAGTTATGGTCATCGATCTAGTCAGTAATAAAGTAATAGTAAACTTAGATATCAGTTAATTAGTATTTAGACTTAGTATCAAGTATCATCAAAATTTCAGTTACAGTCTATGTATTCATGCATGCATTCCTATTCAGTCATATCCTTATTAGTCAGTTAGTATTGTTCATACATCATAAACCCAATTATTTCAGCCTACTTCACTGAGCATACAAGTATATTCAAATTACTGATGCATGGGTTTTTTTGCACTATGATGTCTTATATCATTGGTTAAGATACACGGGCCCCAGAGTATCCTATGTAGTACCGCTCTAAATAGACAACGTAGTGGTGAGTCCTCATATCTCAAGGACATGATTATTTATATCTTTTCAGTTATTTCAGTAGTCTTTCGGAGTTAGTTGGGGACTTGTTCCATCAACTCCAAATTTCAGACAGTTTAGAGGCTTATAAGACTAGAGTATTTTCAGACAGTTGTTCAGTTTTCAGCATTGATGTTTAGTTTTGGTATTGTGATACCGTTGTCAGTTTTATTTATAGTATTAAACTTTTTTGATAGTTTTCCACCTAATTTCAACATATATCATTATTATTGTTATTCAGTTATTACAGCAGGTACCAGTCATAGGTTAGCTTATTGTCCTTCAGGATTATGAGCACTATGTAGCGTCCGTTGTACAGACTCGGGGCATTACAGAAATGCATCCTGAAACACTTTCCAAATTATAGGAGTTTTGTTCTTACATCTAACACCCTTCCACAATACAATCCAATCATAAGAAACATCCATCATCATATAGGATGCCAATTCTATACTCCCCTCGTAAAAAAACATGCATAATTTGTGTGATTTTTCTCACCTCATAAATCAAAAGTTGTGAATCCTCATTAACCTTTGACCCAAATAAATCAGGGGGATTTATTCTCATAAAGTCAAGAAATATGGATATAGTTAAATTACCATTTTTCTAAGTGTGACTCAAGCCTGATGGTTTCCCAAAACATTGGCAGTCATAGCTTAGCCCAATGCCTGGAAAGTAGCCCAAAATTCAGCATGAGATACATTCTCATTTTGAGGGTTGGCTTGCATGGATGGTTTGTCACCATTTCTGTGTGAATTGTCTCAGTGAGAAGGCATAGTCTATCACGTAGAATCACTAGTTAAAGAAGATAGAGATAAATGTAAGAACGATAGATCATTAAAGAAAAGTATGATTCCTAACTCATTCTGTAACCTCTTGATCATAAATGTGGAGTGCTTCACATCCATGATCAAGACTCTACGTAACATGGAATGTAAGACTCCCTAGGACACTTTAAGACCATATGATCTAATATAAAGTTTGTAACACACCGAAAATACACCCTATACATTACACTGTGCACTAGAGCACAAGTAGTCTCAAGCTAACCCTTTAAGCCTTGTAACAATTTTGGAACTCATAATAAAGATAAAATTGAAATAAATTTTTTTAAGATACTGAATGAATGTCATAACTGAACTTGAATTAATATTTTACGGAATGTCTTACACTTAGAAATCTTGAAATCAAAAACTTTGAATCTAAATTAGAAAATAGTCGAACAAGTCTCCACTTCTAACTACAGATCCACTGGGACAAGTCCCAGCTGACCCAACTCAAACTGACATTAAATAACTAGAATACTTCATCAATAACAAATTAGGTAGGATAGACCCTTAGACTATGAGTACTCACCATGAGATGGAACGTAGGTAGAGATGCTCAAAATTAATCACACTATTGGAATTGAGTGCCAGGACCTACGTTATAAGATCATGTAGCATATAAACATAAGTGTGGATTTTTACTTTCACAATGTACTGAGTACGTGGGTGTGAATGCATAAGTAAAACAATAACTCGTTTTTCATATAAAATTTTAAATTATATATGCTAAGTGTAAATGACTCACCTTGAGCTTGAATAACTCAAAGCTGAAATCATACATCATGGATAATAAAGCATAGTGAATAAAATATTTGAGCCATAACACTTAGTTCAAAAGCTGTATCTTTACTCTATCTTTTGGGAGATTTTTCTAACTTACATGAACCATGTGAGCTATATTGGAGTCCAATGTCTCTCACCCACGCTCGAGAGTTATTCTACCCTTTCCATCAAAATAGAACCTATCCTAGAGTGATTACAATATTGAACCCACTCTGTGTACTAAAACCTATGGTGGGACATTATTCTGGGTCATGTGACCTTGGCCTCATATCCAACTCGGTGTTGAATACTACTCCTATCTTACTTATATATTTTCTCTTTAAGAAATCCACCATAAAATAGCATAAGGTTTTACTATGAAACCCAATTATTCTTCTCTTTACTTTAAATTATAATAAAAATGAATAAATGTGGATTCCATCTCTTAGCTGAGGAACAAAAGATCAATTGCTGCATAAATCATGAAATAAACTTATAAAAGAATACTAAAAAGAATAATCTTCTTGAAGTCTAAATACTCAAACTTAGGGCTTAAAAACCATGCTTTAAACTCATATCAATTCATAATACAACTTCACTCTCAATAAATGTCTTGAAATATTCTGACAATAGCAAGTCAAGATAGTGCAATCTCATTCGTAGTATAAATCATGTAAATAAAAAATACAAACATATGCTTTTCTTGATAAACTTAAAGATTTAAATCTCGTGATAATCACATATTTTAAGAATATATAAACTTGGGTATTAATCCTGGTTTTAAAAAATAAAATAAAATCTTAAAATCATGCAATTTTAGCACAAGGATGAAAGGATACCCTTGTTCATAACCCCACATACCTTATTAGGCTTGATTTGATATAGAAGCTTCGCTTTGAACTCTTGGAGATGTTCTTGAAGGCATTTTATTGAAATTATTGAATTAGAAGCTTTAAATTCTTGATTTTCTTAATTCAAAAGTAATGGTGTTTTGGAGTTTTTGGAATTAGCTTAGGGTTTCTTGGAGTGGAAATTGATGGACAATGGGTGAATAATGCTTAAACTGATGTTTAATCTTATGTTTCTACAACTTGGGGTGATGTTAAATGACTTAATTTCCCCTATAGAGATAAAATTAGCAACTATAATGCCATTTAGAAGGCCACAACAACGTGGTGACATGCCCATCGCTACACCCAATGTACACGGTGAAATCCCGTTGAGCTGCTTGAATCGAAATCCGAACACGTCCTAAACCTCGTCCGAAATTTTCAAAACTTCCTTGAGACATTCTCCTTACATCCTTAAACATGAACCAAATTAAAAATATCATCTCAGAGCCCAGAAGGTCAGCATAAAAATCCTCGAAGTTAAGGGGTCAAAATAAGGCTAAGTCTTCAACACATACTTAAATTTTCTTGATTTAAGCCTCTTAGGTAAGCACTAAGAGATGAAATAAGCTGAGTTTAATATGAGGTAGTACAAGATTTGTCTAATTCAGTACCATATCTTTACAGGTATACACCTATGGGAATAACTTTGGAGGAGGACAGATGTGACATGCACAGATTTGAGGATTCACTCTATGAATAGAGGGACCTAGTCCTATATCTTAGTTTAGTTCCAAATAAAGTCCTTTAATATTCATAAAATAATGTCTAGAAAGCCATGCAACTTTTTCTCTCTCTGTAAAAGCTATCAATTCTTAGCAATGTCAAGAGTCACACCTATTCGAACCGAACATATTATTTTGTTCAAAAAGACACCTCTCAATGACAACTATTACATTACTTAAACACAAAATAAAATTCATCTCTTTTATTTTGATAAAAAATTAACTCAATTCATCTTCTTCAATCGTCCATCATCTCTAAAATTAAACTGGACCTATTCTCCCTCCTAAAAAAATTCTAAATTCTAAATTTTCCCATATACTCTACCCTCATTAAAAATCCTAAAGTTGATAAAGCCCCATTGAATTAATCAAAACAACCCCGTATACAACTTTCCAATATATTAACACCTAAAACAATGGAAGACGTCTCTTTAAGACATCAATAAGAAGCTGTTCAACTCTACCCACTAAATCCTCTTCAGAAATTCTTGAACCCCTAAATAAGTCAATACCACTCAAGACATCCTCAACCATTGAAATTACTACTGCGTCTACAATAACAAAAGGTCTGAATCTAGGTTTTGGTTTATTGATTGAACAAGAAATCTCTCAATCTGAAGTCCCTCCTTACTCTAAAGAACCAAAATTACTTGAACACTCTGAAATCCCTATTTTTTTTGGAAAAATAGAAAAAATAAAACATTTAGTAATCCTACAAGTACCTAGTTATCCAACTCCATTTGAGTCCAAATGAATTTTTGTGCAGCTGTAAAATAAAGAAATACCAATAAAGATATTTTATCTTTCCATTAGCATAGATTGGGTAGGTAAAAATTTAAATTTGCTTACATATCATCCCAAGAAAAGATCTATTAGTAAAGAAGGTCAAACATTTTGTGAAAAGATTGACGTGACAAAGGAAGTAGAAATTGTCCTACCTCCAAATGAGGAGGATGATGATGAACCACCTCTGAGGAGGTCTATAAAGAAACAAATGGGAAGAAAAGAGAAATAAAAGGTTTTCAACTCTGGTGTAAAGGTTTATTGATTGAATTCTACTAGGGGGTACGAAAAAAAGTTGTAGCTGATGTAATGAAAGCTAGCAAGTCTTTTACTACTATGAGAGAAAGACTTAAAAAATTTGTTGTAGTAGTGAAGAGAATGTTGAAGTTGTAGAGGATAGAGAAGATAAATACGTTGATCCTGATGTAGCTACTACATCTGAGACAAGAATACAAGAAATTCATATCATAGGATATATAAGGTCCTCCCGATCTAAGTCTAGTAGCCCTATAGGAATGAAGTACTATAATACTCCGTACATTTGCTAGCTAAATTTATCCCCTAGAATGGAAAGGATTTGCTTAAAAAAATGAATAACACATGGTACATGTAGAATTTTCAAGATCTAGACCCTCCAATGGGTAGAAAAATTAATTAGCTTTCCAACGATACCAATTTTGCCTTACTTGGATATTCGGTTGAGAAGTTATGGTATTTTTCGTAAAATAGTATGGCATTTCTGCAGGCACCGCATCATGGTGAAGGGTGATTTTACAATTGTAAAATTCCAGTGGACCTCCATGGTTGGACCATGTCGCAGTGAGGTCCCATTTCCCAATTATAATTGCAGTGGCTCACCGCGATATTGGCGCATCAGGTGATGGCCTAAATGACATTTCAATAGTTAACCATGATAGCTCCGCGTCGCATTGATTTTCCTGTTCCCAATTGTTCCTTATCAAGTGATCCACCGCGATAGAGGTGCGTCATGCTTCGTGGCCAAATTGGGATTTTTCAAGTTTTCAAGTTAAATTTTGAAAAAGGCAATTTAGTCAATTCCCAAGCCCCTAAGTCATGAAGAACACAACATCAAACGCATTCCAAGAATTCTAAGCTCACTTTTCATCAATTCACTCTAAAGAAAACCCTAAACCTCAAAACTTAACTCACAAGAAATCAAATTTCCTCCATTTTTTTCAAAGATACTAAAAATTAAGGATTCTCAATTCATAATCTACAAGAAGTCAACTTCAAAAACTTCAATCAGAACTCAAAGTTCAAGTTTCTTCATATAATCACCAATTAAGGTATGTGGGTTTTTGAACAAGGAAAAATCTTTCATCATTGTACCCAAAAGTAGTTTTTAAATATAAATTCGTATGATCTTACATGAATTTCAATTTACGGTTCATACCAATTTATTCCTATTTGAAGATTATGATGTTTAAGTGTTTTTTACGTTGAATTACGTGTCTACTTTCATGAATTGATATGTATGATTATATTTTCCAATTTTTTTTCAGTTGAATTATTAATATTTTGATTATCAGGCATGAACTTTATGGTAATTTAAAATGAAATTCATGCATGGGTTATCAAGCCCTAGTTGATTATTGCTATTTATAGAATTATTATTCTTTTAAGAATCGTATGATATGTTTATACACAACTTTGAATAATGATTTTAATTTTTGATCTTTAGCTTAGATATCAAATCCACTTTACAGCTTAAATTCAGTTTTGATTAGACAAATACATAGTTAGATTTTAGTATGAAATATTAAGACTTTTAAAAGTGGATTTCCTACACAATGAGCAAACAAATTAAAGGGAATAGTATTTAGCACCGACCGTTAAGTTTGGGTTTAGCGCATCCTACTTTCCTAGAACTATGAGCCAACGTAGTTACAAATTTAGTATTCCTATTTCTATATGGATGACAGTTACATATGTGATCACTTAGCTTAGTTTATACTCCTTAGCATGAGTATAACACCTCTCTCCAATGTGAGGTTTTCCCCTTATGGGAATGAGGCAGACTCAATGATATCTCGCATGGTTTATATTGGTTAGAAGGACCTCCAAAAGAGAAAATCTTTTAATAGAATTTCCTACATTCTAATAGAAATGAATGTCAGACAACAATTTAGTTTTTAGACATTAAATGTGATGGCTCACCAGTATTATACAACATGTTTTATGATTATGATTTATGATTTCATGCTTTCAGTTATTCTATCTATCTGAGTCATTACATACAACATGTATATTCCATGTGTTTAACTAACATTGAGACATTTCTTTTACTTGTGTATTCATCCCCATATATTCAGTACATCCTCAAAGTACTAATCTACATATATGTCTATGTGCTACATTGCCTCATAATATAGGTTCAGGTGCTCAGTCTCAACAGCGTGAGTGATCTCGGGCATATGTATCTACATGCCGATAGTTGGTGAGTCCTCTTGGTTTTAGGGCCCATTTTTTCAGATTTCCAATTTTCTTAGTATTTGGTTAGTTACCTTAAGTTTATTCTGAGTCAGTTGGGGTTTTTCCTGATGGATCTAGTTTCTTAGTAGTACAGGCTTGTCGAACTACTAGCTATTATATTCAGACTTCTATCATTGGTTATCCAGATAGTATATTCAGTTAATCTCAGACAATTTTGATAAAATTTATTATTTTAGCATTTCTATCTAATAAATTACCTGAATATACGGTATTGACTTAGTACCTGGCTTACAAGGTTAGCTTGAGACTACTTATAGACTTTAGCATTGTGTGACTTCTTAGACCAGGTGTCGGAATATTATAATCTTGGTATCAGATCCTTCGATTTAGAGAGTCCTAGGGAGTCAGGCAAGCTTCATTGGGTAGAGTATTAATCATATGTGTGAAGCACACCATATTTTTTAGCAAGAGTCTATGGAATGTTTTAGGAAATCCTCTCTTTCTTTCATAATCCATCATGCTTATCTCTATCTCTATCTTCTATTAACTAGTGATTTTTTATGACAAAACATGCCTCATCGCAGAGCTAATGATCGTATGAATGATAACCAGCCACCCCAGATTATTGATCCTCTGAATGAGAATGTGCCTCATAACAAATTTTGGGTTTCCTTTCAGGCGTTTGCTAAGGTGGTGACTGCTAATGTTTAGGCCAATAATTAGGATGAAGTTTCGCGTCAGTAAGTGGGTGATTTAGCTGCAGCCAGACTTCGTTACTTCATGAGAATGAATCCGCAGGAATTCATTGGGTCTAAGGTAAGTGAGGACCCATAGTTGTATCTTCATTAGGTGAAAAAAGATCACCCAACTTATGCATGTTACTGAAGGTAATAGTAGGGAATTGGCTTCTTATAGGCTGAAGGATGTTAATTATGATTGAGTTTTTATGTGGAAGAAATGTAGGGGTGAAATTATACCTCGCATGAGTAGGCAGGTCTTTTAGGTTTCTTTTCTAGACAAGTTCTTTTCATGTGAGTTGCAAAAAACCAAGATGAAGGAGTTCATCAACCTGAGGCAGGGCTCAATAATAGTTAAGGAGTACTTCCTTAAGTTAAACCAGTTATATAAGTATGCTCTTGAGTTGATAGCTGACACTAGATCTAGAATGAAACTTTGTTTTGGAGTTTTCGGATTGGTAGTCGAGGAGTGTAGGACTGCCATGTTTATTGGAGATATGTATCATTCTAGATTGATGACTCATTCTTAACAAATTGAGGAAAAAAAGTTGGAGGGAAGAGATAGAAGTAATAAAAAGGCTAGAAGTGGGAAGTTTGAGTATGGTTAGTCAATGTCTGCAGGTGAAAATCATTTATACTTTCAGAGTTTGACTTTAGGTCAAGTTTCTTTTATATGACCCCACTAGTTTTAGTAAATTTTTAAATAGGTCCTGAAAAGATCCCTGAGCCTTTCTTTGTTTCTACTCCTGTGGGTAAGTCGGTTATTTTCAAATAGATCAATAGAAAGTGTCTTATCACTGTCCTTCATAGGACTATGTTAGTATATTTGATAGAGTTAGACATGGTTTACTTTTACCTTATTCTTGGTATTGATGGGCTCAATTCTTTTTATGCATCCATAGATTGTCGCACCCGAGTGGTGAAGTTTTAGTTTCTTGATGAGCTAGTCTTTGAGTGGGAAGGCAATTTATTGTCTCCCAAGAGTCATTTTATGTCCTACCTTGAAGCTAGAAGGTTGATATCTAAAGGGTGTATCTATCATTTGGTTTTAGTAAAAGACAATAAGTGTAAGACTCTAATGGTTTAGACTTTCAGTGTTGTCAATAAGTTTCCTGATGTCTTTCCCAAAGATTTACTAGGGGTACCTCCCGATAGGGAAATAGAATTCGATATTGACCTTCTCCCAGACACTCAACCTATCATTATTTATCCATATTGTATGGCTCCACTTGAGCTTAAATAGTTAAAAGCGCAGCTTAATGATCTCTTACATAAAGGTTTCATATGGCCCAGTGTTTCTCAATGGGGTTCTCCCGTCCAACTCATGTGAAAGAAAGATGGTTCTTTGCCAATGTGCATTGACTAATATCAACTGAAAAATGTCACAGTCCAAAACAAATATCCTCTTCATAGAAGAGATGATTTATTTGATTAACTCAAAGGTACAAGTCATTTCTCCTAGATATACCTTAGATCCGTCTATCATCAGCTTAGAGTAAGGGAATGTGATATTTCAAAGACAACTTTCAAAAACCGTTATGGACATTTTGAATTCCTAGTCTTGTCTTTCGGATTAACAAATGCCACATCAACCTTCGTGGATTTAATGAACTGTGTGTTCAAATAGTACCTAGATATGTTTGACATAGTCTTAATCGATAATATCCTTGTCTATTCCCGTAGTGAGGATGATCATGCAGACCACCTTAGAATTGTATTGAAAACTCTTAGAGATTACCAGTTATTTGCCAAATACAACAACTGTGAATTTTTGATAAAGTTAGTAGCTTTCCTTGGTCATATTATTTCCAGTGATGGAAATAGAGTTGATCCCCAAAAGACCAAAAAAGTAATAAAATGGCCTATACCCATTTATCCATCAGATATTAGAAGTTTCTTTTATTTAGCTGGATATTATAAATAGTTTGTTGAGGGATTTTCATCCATTGTATCTCCTATGACAAAATTGACTCAGAAGAATGTTAAATTTCAGTGGTCAGATTCTGATGAGAAGAGTTTTTGGAAGTTGAAGACTCGACTTACTTCAGCTCCAATTTTAGCACTACTGGATAGTATAGATGGATTTGTTGTGTACTGTGATCCCTCTAGAGTTGGTTTAGGTTGTTTGTTGATGCAGAGAGGTAAAGTCATGCCTATGACTCTAGACAACTTAAGCCGTACAAAAAAAATTACCATACCCATGATTTTCAGTTAGCTGTTGTTGTATTTACATTGAAAATCTAGAGGCACTGTATTTATGGGGTGTATGCTGATGTTTTCACAGATCACACAATTTTGCAGTATGTGTTCACTATGAGGGAGTTAAATCTCTATTAGAGAAGGTAGTTAGAACTATTGAAGAATTATGATATAAGTGTGTTGTATCATCCTGGCAAGGCCAATGTAGTGGCAGATGCCCTTAGTAGTTTGTCTATGGGTAGTGTTGCTCACATAGAAAATAACAAGAAAGAATAAGTTTGAAAAGTCCACCGATTATAAAGATTGGGTATGAGGTTGGTTGACTCAGCTAAAGGGAATGTTTAGGTTCAGAGCAGTTCAAAATCATCTCTAGTTTCTGACGTGAAAGAGAAACAGGATAGATATCCTAGTTTTGTCAAACTAAAGTGTTCAGTTAAGGTCCAAAAGGTAGACGTTTTATCCTAAGGTGGAGAAGGTGTGATGCGATAACAGAGTAGATTGTGTGTGCCATGTGTTGGTTATTTGAGGCCGTCAATTATGGTAGAAGTGCATGGTGCATGTTATTCCATCAATCCCACAACAACTAAGATGTACCATGATATGTAAGAAGTCTATTAATGGAGTGGTATGAAGAAGGATATTTTCGAGTTTGTAGCTATGTGTTCAGTTTTTTAACAGGTTAAAGTAGAGAACCAAAGACCTGGTGGCACGTAGCAGGAGTTTTTCATTTCCACTTGGAAGTAAGAAGAGGTAAAGAAGGACTTTGTGACAAGATTACCCCATTCACATCAACAACATGATTTGATTTGGGATATAGTAGACAGATTGACAAGATAAACTTATTGCTTACCGGTTCACACATCCTACATAGTTAAAGGTTATGCTAAGTTGTATATCAGAGAGTTAATAAGATTTCATGGAGTTCCTTTGTCCATTATCTCAGATAGGGGTATTCAGTTTACCTCTCTATTTTGGAAAGCCTTTTAAAAAGGTCTTGGTACCAAACTTCATCTCAGTTCAGCTTTTCATCTGCAGACAAATGGTCAGGAAGAGAGGATCATACAGACCTTAGAGGATATGTGGAGGGCTTATGTTCTTGATTACAATGGTAGTCAGGATGAGTATTTGTTGTTGATTGAGTTCGCCTATAACAAAAGTTACCAAGCTAACATTCAGATGGCTCCTTTTGAGGATTTTTTTTGATAGAGATGTAGATCTCTAGTAGGCTGGTTCGAAGTGGGTGAGGTCGCTTTGATTGGACCAGATATGGTATTTGAAGCTCTGGAGAATGTTCAGCTGATTCGATAAAGATTAAAAGAAGCTCATTGTCATCTGAAATAGATTAGAGACCTGAGAAAGAGAGATCTTGAGTTTGAAGTAGATGAACTTGTATATTTTAAAGTTTCACCCATGAAGGGGGTGAAGAGGTTTGAGAAAAAGAGGAAGCTTATCCCCCGATATGTAGGCCTGTATAGGAGTTTGAATCATGCTGGAAAGGTAGGATACGAGATTGAGGTACCCACAGACTTAACCTCAATTCATCCAGTGTTCCATGTATCCTTATTGAATAATTGCATGGATGATTCAGCTATTGTAATTCCTCTAGAAAACACAAATATTAAATATAGGATTTCATATGAAGAACTTCAAGTAAAGATCCTTGGTCATCAAATTCATAGACTAGGGAAAAATGAAGTTGCCTTAATCAATGTTCTATGGTAAAATAAGTCGGTTGAGGGAGCTACTTAAGAAACAGAAGAAGACATTCATAGTTAGTATCCTCATCTTTTCTCTACAAATTCAGATTCAACAAAAGATAACTGTCTTCCTTAGTTCAATTCTTTTCCAGTCTCAGATTCATCTATATAGTTATTTTCATGTAAATTCATACACTCACAGATTATCTCAGTCATTCAGTATGTTCTATATTTAATCAAACAACTCATTTTAGTTGTGCATGCCATCATATATCTTCAGTTCCTTAGTATTTTAAACATAACTAGTCTCATTCGAGGATGAATTTTCCCAAGGGGGGATAATGTAATACCCCATACTTTTTCTATCTAAATTTAACACCTAGAATGTAAAGGATTAGCTTTAACAAAAGGAATAAATATTGGTACATATAGAATTTTCCAGCTCTAGACCCTCCAATGATTAGAAAATTCAATTAGTTTTTCAACGATACCAATTTTGCATTAATATGATACTCAATTGAGAAGTTATGGTGTATTTAGTATAACAGTATGGCAATTTGGAATGCACCGCGTCGCGGTGAAGAGAGATTTTACAATTGTCAAATTGCAGTGGACCTGCATGATTGGCCCACATCGTGGGGAGGTCCTATTTCCTAGTTGTTCATTTCTAGTGGCTCACTGCGATGCTGGTGCATCACGGTGATAGCCTAAATGGCATTTTAGTATCTTACCACTATATCTCCCTATCGCGTTGATTTTCCAGTTCCCAAGTTTCCCTTATGTAGTGATTCACAACGATAGTGATGCATCGTGGTGGGTGGCTAAATTGGGATATTCTAATTTTCGAGTTAAATTGTAAAAAAAACAATTTAGTTAACTCCCAAGACCCCTAAGTCATGAATAACACAAAACCAAACCTATTCCAAGCATTCTAAGCTCACTTTTTATCAATTTTCTCTCAAGAAAACCCTAAACCTCAAAAATTAACCTCCAAAAAATCAAATTTCGTCCATTCTTTTTTAGGATAGCTCAAAATCAAGGATTCCCTATTCAAGATTTTTAAGAATTCATCTTCAAAAGCATCAATAGCAACTCATACTTCAAGTTTTTTCATCTAATCACAAATTAATGTAAGTGGGGTTTTGAACAAGGATAAATCTTTCATCCTTGTCCCCAAAATGTTTTTAAATTTAAACTCATGATTTTACATGAGTTTCAATTTAGGGATCAGACAAAACATTACTATTTAAAGATTATGATGTTTTAAGAATTTTTCATGTTGAATTATATGTCTACTTTCGTAAATTGATGTGTATGAATTTATTTTCTAGATTTTTGGTTTTAATTATGAATATTTTCACTATCAAGCTTGAACTTTATGGTTATATAACATGAAATTGATGCATGGGTTATCAAGCCCTAGTTGATTATTGCTATTTCCAGAATGATTATGCTTTTAAGCATCTTATGATATGTTTATAGACAACTTTGAATAAAGATATGATCTTTTGATCTTTAGCTAAGATATGAAATCCACTTTAGAACTTAAATTCAGTTGTGAATAAATAGATACACAGTTGGCTTTCAGTATGAAATATTATGAGTTTTAAAAGGGGATTTCCTACAAAATGAGAATACAAATTACAGGGGGGAGTAATTAGCACCGAGCAAAAAGTGTTGGTTTAGTGCATCCTACTTTCCTAGAACTACGAGCCCACATAGGTACAATTTAATATTCCTATTTCAATATGGATGATAGTTATAGATGTGATCACTTAGCTTAGGTTATACTCCATGGAAAGAGTATGACACCTATCTCCAATGTGAGGTTTTCTCCTTAGGGGAATGAGACATTGGACTCCATGATAGATCACATGGTTTATGTTAGTTAGAAGAACCTCCCTAAGAGAAAAGATTTTTTTATAGTTTCCTACAGTCTAATAGAAAAAAATATTCAACAACACTTATGTTTTTAGACTTTAAATATTTTGGCTCACCAGTTTTATACAATATGTTTTATTAGTCATGATTTATGATTCCCAGCTTTTATTTATTCTAGCTATGTGAGTCAATAAATATAGCATACTTATTCCATGAGTTTTAATAGCATTGAGACATTACTTTAACATATGCATTCACCCCTATAAACTCAGTAAATCCTCAATGTACTGATCCATTTATACCCTTATGTGCTATATTGTCTCATAATGTAGGTTCAGGTGCTCAGTCGCTGTATCATGTGTGATATCGGGCATCTCTATCTACATCCCAAAAATTGAAGTGTCCTCATTGTTCGAGGGCCCATTTATCAAGATTTCCAGTTTTCTTAGTATTTGATTAGTTACTTTTAATTTATTTTGAGTTAGTATGGGGTTTCTCCTAATGTCTCTCTAGTTTATTAGTGATAAAGGCTTGTGGGACAACTAGCTATTATTTCAGACAATTAACATTAGTCATCCACACAGTGTATTCAGTTAATCTCAGAGAGTTTTGATATAATTCAGAATTTTAGCATTTCTATATAATTAAATTACCTTAATATGAGTTATAGACTTAGTAGAAGGCTTAGAGGGTTAGCTTGAGACTACTCGTAGTCTTGAGCATCATGTGTCATCTCATGACAAGGTTTTGGGATGTTACAATCTTAGTATCAGAGCCTAAGGCTTAGAGATTCCTAGGGAGACAGACAAGTTGTGTTACGTAGAGTGTTGATCATGGGTGTGAAGCGCATCATATTTATGACCCAGAAGGTACATAATATTTTAGGAAATCATCTTTTTCTTTCATAATCCATTGTGTTTTCAGCTATCTCTATCTGGTATTAACTCGTGCTCTTTTAAGACTGAATATTATTCCTCATAGAGCTAATGCCCGTTGGAATTATAGCCAGTTATCCCAATCTGTTGATCCTCTGAATGAGAATTTATCTCATGCTAAATTTTGGGCTGCCTTTTAAGCATTAGCTTAAGATGTAACTTCAAATGCTCAGGCAAATAATCATGCTGCAGTTTTAGATTAGTAAGAGGGTGATTTAGCTACAGCCATACTTGATGACTTTATGACAATGAATACACATGAATTCTTTGGGTCAAAAGTATGTGAGGACCCACAGTTGTATCTTAATGAGGTGAAAAATATCATCCAGGTTATGCATGTTACTAAAGAGAATAGTGTGGAATTGGCTTTTGATAGGCTGAAGGTTGTTTCTTATGATTAGGTTGTTATGTGGAAGAAAGGTTAGGGTTAAAATACAGATTACATAAGTTGGAAGGTATTTTAGGAAGCTTTTTTAGATAGGTTCTTTCTGCATGAGTTGATGAAAGCCAAGATTGTGGAGTTCATGAACCTGAGGCAGGGCTCAATGATAGTGAAGGAGTACTCCCTTATGTTCAACCAGTTATCTATGTATCCTATAGAGTTAATAGCTGACACATGATGTAGATTGAATAAATTTGTTACTGGAGTGTCTAGATTGGTATTTAAGAAGAGTAGGACTGCCTTATTTATTAAAGACATATATCTTGCTAGATTGATGACTCATTCTCAATAGATTAAGGAAAAAAAGTTGAAGGGAAGAGATTAAACTAATAAGAAGGCTAGAACTGGGAAGTTTGAGTATGATCAGTCAGGGTCTATAGGGGGAAATCATTCGCAATTTTAGAGTCATCCGCCTTTGCCAGTGCCATCTTCAGTTAGTGCCTCCATACCCAGAACCAAGAAGGAACAGTGAAGAATGACTTTTATGTCCATATCTTAGAACATTGTGGGTGGAAAGTCTAATTATCTTTCATGTGCTAGATGTGGTAAGAATAATCTTGGTGATTACTTGTTGGGATAGATAGGTTGCTTTGGATATGGTCAGTTGGGCCATGGTAACAACGAGTGCTCGTACACTAAGCAAAGAAGTAGGGATGTGCGTCCCCAGACTCAGGATACTAGTGCAACAGTCCCCATAGATTGCCCGATCTCTCCTCAGGGTGCATCATCCTGTACCGGTGGCAGTCAACGCCAAAATTAGTTCTATTCTTTACCATCTTGTTAGGAGTAGGAGAGATCCCCAAAAGTTATTACTGTTATGCTTCGTGTCTTTTATATGATGTTTATGTAATGTTTGACCCCATATTGAGTTTCTCTTATGTTACACCACTAGTTGCAGTGAATTTTGTAACTAGACCTGAAAAGATCCCTAAAGCATTCTTGGTTTCTACTCTTATGGGTGAGATAATAATTTCCAAGCAGAACTATTTAAAGTGTCCTTCATAGGACTATGTTAGATGATTTGATAGCGTTACACATGGTTGACTTTGACCTTATTCTTTGTATGGATTGGCTCCATTCTTTTCTATGCATCATAGATTGTTTCACCCGAGTGGTGATGTTTCAGTTTCCTAATGAGCCAGTCTTTGATTAGGATGGCAATTCAGTTTCTCCTAAGAGTCATTTTATATCTTACCTTAAAGCTAGAAATTTGATATCTAAAGGGTGTATCTATTATTTCATTTGAGTCAAAGACTCTAAGTCTGAGACTATAACAGTTCAGTCTATCTGTGTAGTCAATGAGTTTCCTGATGTCTTTCCCAATTATTTTCCAGGGGTACCTCCTAATAGGGAAATAGAATTCAGTATTGACCTTCTCCCAAACACTCAACCTATCTCTATTCAGCCATCTCGCATGGCTCTAGCTGAGCTTAAAGAGTTAAAAGAGAAGTTTCAAGATATCTTAGACAAAGGTTTCATAAGGAATAGTGTTTCTCTATGTGGCACTCCAATACTATTCGTGCGAAAGATAGATGGTTCTTTGCGAATGTGCACTTACTATCATAAGCTGAATAAAGTCATAGTCAAAAACAAATATCCTCTTCCTAGAATCGATGATTTATTCAATCAATGCCAAGGTGCAAGTTATTTATCCAAGATAGACCTTAGATCCGGCTATCATCAACTTAGAGCAAGGGAATATGATATTCCAAATACAACTTTTAGAACCCATTTTGGTCATTTTGAATTCCTAATCATGTCTTTCGGACTAACTAATGCCCAAGTATCTTTCATGTACTTAATGAACCGTGTGTGCAAAAATTACCTAGACATATTTGTCATAGTCTTTATTGATGATATCCTTGTTTATTCGCGTAAAGTGGATGATTATACAGACCACCTTAAAATTATGCTAAAACTATTAGAGATCACCAGATGTTTGCCATATTCAACAAGTGTGATACTTGGCTAAGGTTAGTAGATTTCCTTGTCATATTATTTCTAGTGATGGCATTAAAATTGATCCCCAAAAGACCGTAGAAGTAAGAAACTGGCCTAGACCTATTCCTCCATCAGTTATTTGAAGTTTCTTTGGTTTAACTGGGTATTATAAAGGGTTTGTGAGAGGTATTCATCCATTACGTCTCCTATGACAAAATTGACTCAGAAGAAAGTTAAGTTTTAGTGGTCAGATTCCTATGAGAAGACTTTTCAGACTCAACATACTTCAGCCCTAGTTTTATCACTACTTGATAGTACAAATGGATTTTTGGTATACTTTGATGCCTCTAGAGTTTGTTTGGGTTGTGTTTGTGTAGAGAGAGAAAGCGATAGTTCATGCCTCTAGACAGCTTAAGTCGCACAAAAATAATTACCCTACCCATGATCTTGAGTTAGCTGTTGTTGTGTTTGCATTAAAAATCTTGAGGCACTTTCTTTATAGGGTGCATGTTGATATGTTCACAGATCACAAAAGTTTGCAGTATTTGTTCGCTTAGAGGGAGTTAAATCTCTATTAGAGAAGGTGGTTAGAACTGTTGAAGGATTATTATATGAGTCTGTTGTATCATCCAGGTAAGGCCAATGTAGTGGTGATGCTCATAGTAGATTGTATATGGGAAGTGTTGCGCACATAGAAAATAACAAGAAAGAACTATTTCGAGAAGTCCACCGGTTAGCTAGATTGGGTGTGAGGTTTGTTAAATCATCTGAAGGGAATGTTTGGGTTTAGAGTAGTTCAAAATCTTCTCTTGTTTCTAAAGTGAAAGATAAATAGGATAGGGATCCTAGTTTGGTCAAACTGATGGGTTTAGTTAATGGACAAAAGGTAGAATTTTTCTCCCAAGGGGGAGATGGTGTGTTGCAATACTAGAGTAGATTGAGTGTATCATGTGTTGATGATTTAAGGTGGCGGATTATGGAAGAAGAGCATGGTTCTCATTATTTCATCCATCAAGGAGCCACCAAGATGTATCGTGAATTGCAAGAAGTCTATTGGTGGAGTGGTATTATGTAGGATATTGCAGAGTTTGTAGGTAAGTGTTTAGTTTGTCAATAGGTTAAATTAGAACAACAAAGACCTGGTGGCACATTGTAGGAGCTTGGTATTCACACTTGGAAGTGAGAAGAGGTGAATATGGACTTTGTTACCAAATTACCCCATTCGCATCGTCAACATGATTCAATTTGGGTTATAGGAGACCGATTGACTAAATTACCTCATTTCTTACCGGTTCACATGTCCTACACAACTAAAGGTTATGCTATGTTTTATATCAGAAAGTTAGTCAGATTGCTTTGAGTTCCTTTTTCCATAATCACATATAGGGGTACTTATTTTACCTCTCAGTTTTTGAATGCCTTTCATAATGGTCTTGGTACCCAAGTTCATCTCAGTTCATCTTTTCATTCACAGATAGATGGTCGGCTAGAGAGGACCATTCAAACCTTAGAGAATATGTTGAGGGCTAGTGTTCTCGATTTCAAAGGTAGTTGGGATGAACATTTGTCATTGATTGAGTTTTTATATAATAACAGTTACCATGTTTGTATTCAGATGGCTCCATTTGAGGCTCTTTATGAGAAGAGATATAGATCTCCAGTAGGTTGGTTCGAAGTGGGTAAGGCCATTTTTATTAGACTAGATATGGTATTTTTGAAGCTATAGAGAGATTTTAATTGATTCAAGAATGATTGAAAGTAGCTCAGAGTCATAAGAAATCATACTCAGATGTGATAAGGATAGATATTGAGTTTGAAGTAGATGAATTTTTATATTTCAAAGTTTCACCCATGAAGGGGTGAAGAGGTTAGGCAAAAAGGGGAAGCCTAGACCTAGATATGTAGTCCTCTACAATAATTTGAATTATGTGTGAAGGTAGCGTATGAGCTTGAGCTAACCGCAAACTTGTCCTCAGTTCATCAAGTGTTCCATGTATCCTTATTGAAGAAATTCCTGGATTATTTAGGTGTTGTAATTCCTGTAGAAAGCACAAATATTCAGAATAGCCCTTCATATGAAGAAGTTTCATTAGAGATCATTTATTATCAAATTTGTAGACTATGGAACATAAAAGTTCCCTTAATCAAAGTTTTATGGAAAAATCAGTCTGTTGAGGGCGCTACTAAAGAAAAAGAAGCATACTTGCGTACTAAATATCCTCATCTTTTCTCCACAAATTTAGATTCAGCCATAGGTAACAGTCTTCCTTAATTTAGTTCTTTTCCTTTCTCAAATTCAGGCATATAGTTATCCGCATATAAATTCATGCACTCAAAGATTAGCTCTGTCATTCAGTATGTTTTAAATTAAGTCATATAGTTTGTTTCAGTTGTGCATGCCAGCATATAGCTTCAGTTTCTTAGTATTTTTAGCTTAACTAGTCTCATTAGAGGATGAATGTTCCCAAGGGGGAGATAATGTAATACTCCATACTTATCCTAGCTAAATTTAGCCCCTAGAATGTCAAGGATTATCTTGAAAAAATGAATAACTCTTGATACATGTATAATTTTCTAGATCTAGACCCTCCAATAAGTAGAAAATTGAATTAGCTTTCCAAAGATACCTATTTTGCCCAAATTCGATACTCAATGAGAAGTTATGGTGTTTTTAGTAAACAATATGGCATTTTGGCAGGCACCACATAACGATGAAGGGCGACTTCAGAATTTTCAAATTCCAGTGGACCTCCGCAAATTTCTTGTATCGTAGAGAGGTCATATTTCTCAGTTGTCAATTTCAAATGGCTCACTGCTATGATGGCGCATCGCGGTGATAGCCTAAATGGAATTTCAGTAGCTCTCCATGATAGCTCCACGTCCTATTGACTTTCCAATTCTCAATTGTCCCTTATCCAGTGAGCCACTGTAATAGTGGCGCGTCACAAAGGGTAGCCTTATTGGGATTTTTCCATTTTCTGAGTAAATTTTAAAAAGGGTAATTTTTTCATTTCCCAAGCCCCCAAGTCATGAATAACGTAGAATCAAACCTGCTCCAAGCATTCTAACATAACTTTTCATCAATTCTCTCTCAAGAAAACCTTAAACCTCAAAACATAACCTCCACAAAATCAAATTTCCTTTATTTTTTTTCAAAGATAGCTCAAAATTAAGGATTTCCAGTTCAAGATCTTCAAGAATTCACCTTCAAAAGAATCAATAGGAACTCAAAGTTCAAGTTTCTTCATCTAATTACCAAATAAGGTATGTGGAGTTTTGAGCAAGGATAAATCTTTCATACTTGTACACTAAACTAGTTTTTAAATATTCATGTATATGATTTTATATGAATTTTAATTTATGATTCATACCCATTTATTGCTATTTGAAGAGTATGAAGTTTTAAGTGTTTTTGATATTGAATTACATGTCTGCTTTCATAAATTGATGCATATGATTATATTTTCTAGATTTTTTGAGTTTAATTATGAAAATTTTCACTATCATGCATGAACTTTATCGTTATTTAACATGAAATTGATGCATGGGTTATCAAGCCATAATGAATTATTGTTATCTCCAAAATTATTATGCTTTTAAGGATCTTATGATATGTTTATAGACAACTTTTAGTAAGGATTTGATCTTTTGATCTTTAGCTAATATATGAAATCCAGTTTACAGGTTAAATTCAATTTTGAATGAAGAAATACACAGTTAGCTTTCAGTATGAAATATTATGACTTTTAAATGTGGATTTCCTACAGAATGAGCATACATATTAAAGGGGGTAGTAATTAGCATCAAGCAAAAAGTGTGGGTTTAGCACATCCTACTTTTTTAGAACTACGAGTCAACGTAGGTACAAATTCAGTATTCCCATTTCTTTATGGATGATAGTAACAGATATGATCATATAGCTCATGTTATACTCCCTGGTAAAAGTATGACACCTCTCTGTAATGTGAAGTTTTCCCCTTAGGTGAATGAGATGTTGGACACCATGATAGCTCAAATGGTATTTGTCGGTTAGAAGAACCTCCCTAAGAGAAAAGCTTTTACTATAATTTCCTATAGTCTAATACAAAAAAATGTTAGACAATAGTGCAGTTTTTAGCCTAGAAAGATGATGGCTCATTAGTTTTATACAACATGTTTTATTATTCATGATTTATGATTTCTAGCTCTCAGTTACTCCAACTATGTGAGTCATTAAATACAATATGCATGTTCCATGAGTTTTAATAACAATGAGCCATTACTTTTACTTGTGCATTCACCCCATATACTCAGTACATCTTAAAAGTATTGATCCACATATACGTCTATGTGCTACATTGTCTCATATTATACATTCAAGTACTTAGTCTCCGCAGCTTGAGATATCTCGGGCATCTCTATCTACATCCCAAAAGTTGGTGAGTCCTCATGGTTCGAGGACCCATTTATCAAAATTTCTAGTTTTCTTAGTATTTGATTAGTTAGTTTAAGTTTATTCCGAGTTAGTTGGGGGTTTGTCCTAGTGTCTCTCTAGTTTCTTAGTAGTAGAGGTTGGTCAGACTACTAGATATTATATTTAGACTTTTAGCATTAGTTATACAGATAATATAATCAGTTAATTTCCGAAAGTTTTGATATAATTTAGTATTTTAGCATTTCTATCTAATTAAATTACCTGATTATGAGTTATAGACTTATAAGAAGGCTTACAGGGTTAACTTTAGACTACTCGAGTCTTTAGCATTGTGCGACATCTCGGGACAAGGTTTTAAAATGTTAAAATGCAAACACATTGCTGTGAAAAAAAGAAAGTATTTGAAGGACCTTGTAATACCCTGAATTTTTTTTCCGTTTAAATTGTGCGTAAACGTGTCGGGATCCTACCTTCGAGAATGATTTATAATTTTTTGGGGTTTCATTTCTTGGATTTCGACCCACCATTTCGTAGACCATCGAATAAGCTTTCCAAAGATATGTGGATCACCCAAAACGAACACTCGAGCGATGAGTTACGACCATTGTGATCAACCTTCGACCATTCCGATCGAACTGTGAACAGTAAAACGTGTAGGAAAAAGTACTGAGGCCAGGCGTATTTTTACTCAAACTTTAAATGATCATAACTCCTTGTACATAATGAACTGTGTGAGCTGCTATATATCAATGGAAATCCATGAGAGTCTTCTTTTTAATGAAATTGGTTTCATCCAATTTGGACATAGGAGTAAAAAGTTATGGACAATTTAATTCAGCCTATCGGATAGATTACTGAAGGGCAGATTTGACATTAATTGATTTTTAAAGGTATTTTGGTCAATTCCTAATATTGTAATTCTCTATATATACCCCCTTTGAGCTGAGAAATGTCATTCGTTTTTTCTCATTTCTCTTATATCTCTCTCTCAAAATATATGCATATATATATATATAGAGAGAGAGAGAGAGAAGAAGAGGAGTTAGGGTTAGGGTTCCAATTGGGGGAAAATCGATTCAAGGCTTCGCTTCGCGAATTGCTTCCGTCAATATCTTCGGCTACGAAATCTAAGGTATACAAGTGTTTATCTATGGGCTTCTTTCGTCCATAGATCCCACAAATCCTTTTTCAAAGGCTCAAGATACATGTGTATATATCTATATATATGATTATACTCTCTAAACTATCATTGTGTATGTGTGTAGTATTCATATGATGGTTGAGATATATGTGTGGGATGATTATGTGTGTTGGTTGAAGTATATGTGTGTAGTATTTGTGTGATGGTTGGTGATTATGTTGTTGAAGTTAATGATATCCAAGAAGGGATCTTTGTATGTTTGTGGAAACTATGGTGGTGTGTGATGTATAAATATATGAAATGGGTGATTGAATAAACGTAATCTTGATGAATCCACCTATGCCTAAGAAGTGCATGTAAGGTGTTTGTGAAATACCTAAGACACTAGAGATTTTGTTTTTATAACATAATAGGTCCAAAATTAATTGATTATGAATATATGATGATTTAAATTGTTAAGCCTTGATTTATACTATTATTCCATTATTTCCTTATTATGACATGATAATTGTTATTGGGAATTATATATCCCTACTATTGATTGATATGTCAAATATTTTCTAAATGTGAGTTGGATTGTGAATTGAGAAATGTGGATGTTTAAGTTGAAGGATAATGGTGTTGTGGTGCATGAAATTGAGCATTAAACCTATGCCCTAAATGGTGCATCTAAGGTGATTGCTAAAATGCCTATGTGAAAAAGAATTAAGTATTTGACATGTTTGTTATCCAAATTATGATTTCATGCCATATCCATATGCTTAACTTATGTCTACCATATGTTTGACAAATTATTTAAGAGAATAGAAAATTATGCATTGTGGTTCATTAGGTCTTAAAAGATAAATTCATGCTTTGTTCCTATGGACAGTTGATTTTCTTGAATTTGTGGAGCGTTGTGGCTGTATGATGGAATGCCATGATGAATTATTGAGGTAACTATGATGTTTGTTCATAGTATTTGTTGTGGACCCAAAGCATGCTCCCCACGTGTTCGTTTGGATGCTTATATGAAGAAATGAGACCATTTGATTTGCTAAGTGTGAAGTCCTCAATTACGTGTTGCGTATGATGGCCTATGGGCATGTTGTGTGTGAGTTATCTATCTTGTGTTACTTTATGCTATTGTGTGCTGGGGGTACCTATGCCCGAAATAGTCTGCTGGTCTAGAGCCGAGTCTGTTTCACGGTAATCTCAATCGAGCGATGAACAATGAACTCCCGGTTAGTTTCTTTATTGAATACTCGGGCCATGAAGCTCTGAAATATTACATATCAATTCACTCTGTTACAGACCTCTATACATTTTATGAGATAGTAAGCTTATCTTAAAAGTAAGTGGCATTTAGAAATACTCCATCAGAGAACGGAATCAAGCGAACTCTGTCATATTGATAAAGTATCATAATGTTAGAACGGATTAAGTTTTGTTGAGTACAGTTAAGAACCGGTTAAGTATCTTTCAGTTGGTAGTAGGATTCAGCACCGAGCGAGCTAAGTATGGGAACATTCCTACGAGTAGAGGATTTGATTCCTGGTAGCAATCCTTATGCTCCAGAACTAAGTCGCCAGCGTAGGTTGAGACATCTATCCTGCGAGTAGAGGATTAGATGAGGTGGTTCTCCTGCGATTAGAGGGTCCCACCATTCTCGTTTGAGGTCCTGATAGTAGAGGGTCCTATACAGTTCTCTTTACTGGTGGCGCGGTATTGACAACCTTCCAGCTTGGGTACAGTTTGGATCCCACTTGTGGTAAGTGGGGTATGTCGGTTAGATGATCACTCCCACAGTATCAGTAACAGTCTCAGAAAAGAACTCAGTTAATGTGCAGAAGTTGAGGCTATCAGATACAGGCCTCCTTGTATTGCTATCATTATCATTAAGTAGAGAAACTTCCTGCGAGATGAGGGTTGCTCTCGAACTTGTTTACCCATTATCATTATCATTGAGTAGAGAAACTTCGTGCGAGATGAGGGTTTCTCTCGAACTTATTTACCCATTATCATTATCATTTAGTGTAGAGACTTCCTGCTAGATGAGGGTTGATCTCAGATTCAGTTGGTTAGTGTTCCAGAGTTGGTGAATTTGAATATCAAATATCAGTAATATCAGTTATCCGATTTCTCAATATGGATAAGTACAAATGTCATCTCTAGTAGCTTCAGATACTCAGTATCTTATTGTCAGTATTATTATTTTCGGGTGTCAGTGTTCAAAATGTAACATTTGGTGTCATAATGATTTCAGTTGCACTTTATGCATCCATGTGTGTATTTTTGATCGGACATGTTTCAAAATTTGTAACTGCAGAGTTTCTATATATATGTTTATTCCAGCGACTACATATTATTCAGATTGTTATGTTTATGCATATACCTTATATTTCACCTTACCCTATCCTTGCATACTCGGTACATTCTTTGTACTGACGCATTCGCGCTTTGGTGTTTTCCCAACCATAGGTTCAGAAGATTCAGATTCAGAGTATATTTAGCTGTAAGATCTTATAGCAGTGGGTGCAGCAGTGAGTCCTCATCATCCGAGGATATTCTATTTCAGTGTTTTGATAATTTTAGTAGACGGAGTTAGTTGGGGAATTATCCCATCAACTCCACAGTTCAGACAGTGTAGAGGCTTTTCAGACAGATGTATTAGTGTGTGGTTTAAGGTATTGTATATGTCTATATGTTTGAACCTTATGTCTAGATTTAGCCAGTTTCCACATTTATCATATTATATTATGCAGTAAATAGATGTGGATATCAGTGAAGGGTTAGCTTGTGGTCCCTCAGGGTCACGAGCACTGTGTGGCTTTCCGGTTCATTGGAATTAGGGTGTTACAAACTTGGTATCAGAGCCTAAGGTTAAACAGTGTCCTAGGGAGTCTAAAATGCCGCATCTAGTAGAGTCTTGTACAAGAGTGTGTTGCGCGCCATATTCATGTACGGGAGGCTATGGGATGTTTAGAAGAGTTTCCGTTCTTTCATGATCCAGATCGTTCTATAGCAAGATTTTCCAAGAGAGTTATGTAGACTCTTTTAATGATCAACTTATGTTAGATTTACCTTACTCTTAAGGTAATAGAAATAGTGAAGCCAAAGTCTTTCAGCTAGAAATTTCTCTGACGGTCCCCGCAGATAGTTTCGGGACAGTGTTTTCTAAAGTGAGCAGAGTATGCCTTATGGAGTTAGCTCTTTATATGGTGAATTAATAGGCTTGAAATTATATATGTAAGAATCTAAGTGTGGAAGTTGGGAATTATATGTGTTGATTCATAGAGATATAGCTGCGATTCTCATGGTGTGGAGAAGTATAAGTTTAAGAGATGTGATATTTGAAGGCTAGAATGAGAATAGTATGTTTATTAAAAATTTGTGGATTTCATGTTATGTTTTAGAAGCTAAGCTTGAATCTTTGAAGAATGTAAGTTTTTGGAATCCAAACTAAGTATTAACATGTGAATTTGGTATTAGTAGCCTATGAAGTAATCGAAGCAGATGATGTGTTTAGTGAGACAAGCAAGTATCGAAAAGAGTGTATGTATGTGTCGATGATTGTAGAGACTAAGGAAAGATAAGAATTGTATTCTAAGAAATAGCACTAGTATTAGCATCAGTAGTGAATTCATGCTTTCAGGAGAAGTTCTCTGGGATGAGTTAAGTTATCACTTATGTGTATCATTGTGCCCCAGAACCTAGAGTAAATTGATTTCCGTTCAGTTCGGAGTTTAGTCAAGTGTTCACAAGTGTATGGCTATTACTAAATGGCAAGAGGAGGTGATAGAGGAAGTGATAAAGTTAGACCTGCATGAATTTTTTTCTCATCTTTTCTTCTGGTCCTGTTATTGGAAATTCTGAGCATGTCATTATTCTGAAGTGGAATATCCTAGTAGTTGTGAATATAACTCAGTTCTTGCATTGTGTATCATGCATATAATTTACTTCATAAGTGCCCTATACGCCGCTTTGATACTGTTGTAAAGTAATTGTGAAGGGACGTGGTGTCCCAAGGGGGAGATACCCCTTACAGTTGGATATTCAGATTTTTATCATAAGTATTACATAAGTTGTCATTACATATTTAAGTACATGTTCATACATCTGTTTAACTGTGTTCTCATGCATCAGACACGCATGCATATTGTGAGAAATTCGAGTGATTAAGAAATCCAGTTATGTGACTCAGAAGGCAGTATAGTGAAATGGTTATGCATTAGATCCATATGTTCCGTGGTAGTAGGAAGAGCTCAGTTGGTCAGTGTATTCGGTTATGTGTTCATGCATGAAGTATGGTTTGGTAGTAGTGAAAGAATCAGTTTGACAATCATGTATTCATGAAAGTATCTCATTTACATACTTCTGTATTAGATATGAATAGTTACCATAAGAATCCAACTTAATTATTCGTTGATTCAGTGTGTATTCCACGCATCAGGTGTACATATTTGGTGTAAGCACCCAGTTTATCAGTAGTTCCAGTCGTATAGATAAGTTTCAGATGTTCATGTTCCTTAAGTAAGTTCAGTCGATTATTACTCTTATACTATCAAGTGACATTCGAGGACGAATGTTTCAAGGGAGAGATGATGTAATACCCTAAAAAAAAATTTGTTGAAATTTTGTGCGTAAATGTGTCAGGATCCTATCTTCGAGAATGATTTATAATTTTTCTGTGTGTCATTTCTTGGATTTTGACCCACCATTTCGTAGAGCATCGAATAAGATTTCCAACAATATGTGGATCACCCAAAACGGACACTCGAACAATGAGTTACGACCATTCCGATCAAACTACGACCATTCCGATCGAACTGTGAACAGTAAAACGTGCAGGAAAAAGTACTAAGGCCAGGTGTATTTTTTCTCCAACTTTAAATGATCATAACTCCTTGTACATAATTAACTATGTGATCTACTATATATCAACGGAAATCCCTGATAGTTTTCTTTTCAGTGAAATTGGTTTCATCCAATTTGGACATCGGAGTAAAAAGTTATGGCCAATTTACTTCAGCCTATCGGATAGATCACTGAAGGGCAGATTTGACATTAATTGATTTTTAAAGGTATTTTGGTCATTTCCCATTATTGTAATTCTCTATATATACCTCCTTTGAGCTGAAAATTGTCATTCATTTTCTCTCATTTCTCTTATATCTCTCTCTCAAAATATATGCATATATATATATATATATATATATATATATATATATATATAGAAGAAGAGGAGTTAGGGTTAGGGTTCCAATTGGGGGAAAATCGATTTAAGGCTTCGCTTCGCGAATTGCTTTCGTCAATCTCTTCGACTACGAAATCTAAGGTATACAAGTGTTTGTCTATGGGCTCCTTTCGTCCATAGAGCCCACAAATCCTTTTTCAAAGGATCAAGATACATGTGTATATATATATATATATGATTATACTTTCTAAATTTTCATTGTGTATGTGTGTAGTATTCACATGATGGTTGAGATATATGTGTGGGGTGATTATGTGTGTTGGTTGAAGTATATGTGTGCAATATTTTTGTGATGGTTGGTGATTATGTTGTTGAAGTTGATGATATCCAAGAAAGGATCTTTGTATGTTTGTGTAAACTATGGTGGTGTGTGATGTATAAATATATGGAATGAGTGATTGAAAACTTGTAATCTTGATGAATCCACCTATGCCTAAGAAGTGCATGTAAGGTGTTTGTGAAAATACCTAAGAGACTAGAGATTTTGTTTTTATAACATAATAGGTCCAAAATTAATTGATTATTAATATATGATGATTTAAATTGTTAAGCCTTGATTTATACTATTATTCCATTATTTCCTTGTTATGACTTGATAATTGTTATTGGGAATTATATATCCCTACTATTGATTGATATATCAAATATTTTCTAAATGTGAGTTGGATTGTGAATTGATAAATGTGGATGTTGAAGTTGAAGGAGGATGGTGTTGTGGTGCATGAAATTGAGCATTAAATCTATTCCCTAAATGGTGCATGTAAGGTGATTGCTAAAATGCCTATGTGAAGAAGAATTAAGTATTTGACATGTTTGTTATCCAAATTATGATTTCATGCCAAATCCATATGCTTAACTTATGTCTACCATATGTTTGACAAATTATTTAAGAGAATAGGAAATTATGCATTGTGGTTCATTAGGTCTTAAAAGATAAATTCATGCTTTGTTCCTATGGATAGTTGATTTCATTGAATTTGTGGTGCGTTGTGGGTGTATGATGGAATGCCATGATGAATTGTTGAGGTAACTATGATGTTTGTGCGTAGTATTTGCTGTGGACCCAAAGCATGTTCCCTACGTGTTTGATTGGATGCTTATATGAAGAAATGAGGCCATTTGATTTGCTAAGTGTGGAGTCCTAAATAATGTGTTGCGTATGATGGCCTATGGGCATGTTATGTATGAGTTATATATCTTGTGTTACTTTATGCTATTGTGTGCTGGGGGTACGTATGCCTGAAATAGTCTGCTAGTCTAGAGCCGATTCAGTTTCACGGTAATCTCAATCGAGCGATGAACAATGAACTCCCAGTTAGTTTCAAAACATAGGGAAAACTCAGTAATATCAGAAATCATTGTTTATCCAATACTCGGGCCATGAAACTCTGAAATCTTACATATCAATTCACTCCGTTACAGACCTCTGTACATTTTATGAGATAGTAAGCTTATCTTAAAAGTAAGTGGCATTTTGAAATACTCTGTCAGAGAACAGAATCAAGCGAACTCTGTCATACTAGTAAAGTATCATAATGTGAGAACAAATTCAGTTCAGTTGAGTACAGTTAAGAACCGGTTAAGTGTCTTTCAGTTGGCAGTAGGATTCAGCACCGAGTGAGCTAAGGATGGGAACATTCCTGCGAGTAGAGGGTTTGATTCCTGGTAGCAATCCTTATACTCCAGAACTATGTCGCCAGCGTAGGTTGTGACATCTATCCTGAGAGTAGAAGGTTAGATGAGGTGGTTGTCCTGCGAGTAGAGGGTCCCACCGTTCTCGTTTGAGGTCATGATAGTAGAGGATCTTATGCAGTTGTATTTACTGGTGGCGCGGTATTGACACCTTTCTAGCTGGGGTACAGGTTGGATACCACTTGTGGTAAGTGGGGTATGTCGGTTAGATGATCACTCCCACAGTATCAGTAACAGTCTCAGAAAAGAACTCAGTTAATGTGCAGAAGTTGAGGCTATCAGATACAGGCCTCCTTGTATTGCTATCATTATCATTAAGTAGAGAAACTTCCTGCGAGATGAGGGTTGCTCTCGAACTTGTTTACCCATTATCATTATCATTGAGTAGAGAAACTATGTGCGAGATGAGGGTTTCTCTCGAACTTATTTACCCATTATCATTATCATTTAGTGTAGAGACTTCCTGCTAGATGAGGGTTGATCTCAGATTCAGTTGGTTAGTGTTCCAGAGTTGGTGAATTTGAATATCAAATATCAGTAATATCAGTTATCCGATTTCTCAATATGGATAAGTACAAATGTCATCTCTAGTAGCTTCAGATACTCAGTATCTTATTGTCAGTATTATTATTTTCTGGTGTCAGTGTTCAAAATGTAACATTCGATGTCATAATGATTTCAGTTGTACTTTATGCATCCATGTGTGTATTGTTGATCGAACATGTTTCAAAATTGGTAACTACAGAGTTTCTTTATATGTTTATTCCAGCGAATACATATTATTCAGATTGTTATGTTTATGCATAAACCTTATATTTCACCTTACCCTATCCTTGCATACTCGGTACATTCATTGTACTGACGCATTCGCGCTACGGTGTTTTCCCCACATAGGTTCAGAAGAGCGAGATTCAGAGTATATTTAGCTCTCAGATATTATAGCAGTGGGTGCAACAGTAAGTCCTCATCATCCGAGGATATTCTATTTCAGTGTTTTGATGACTTTAGTAGACGGAGTTAGTTGGGGAATTGTCCCTTCAACTTCACAGTTCAGACAGTGTAGAGGCTTTTCAGACAAATGTATTAGTGTGTGGTTTAAGGTATTGTATATTTCTAGATGTTTGAACCTTATGGAAAGATTTAGCCAGTTTCCGTATTTAAAGTATTATATTATGCAGTGAACAGATACAGATATAAGTGAAGGGTTAGCTTGTGGTCCCTCGGGGTCACGACCACCGTGTGGCGCTCCGGTTCATGGGAATCAGGGCGTTGCAGACCTGGTCCCAAGAAGACAAAATTTATTGAAAAAAAATGAGTAGTGATTCAAAACAAAAAATAAAATAGGAAGAAAATAGGGATGTGACAAGAGAGCAATGGATTGAAAATTTGAAAATCCAGAAAGTGTTTTCGAAGAGAGTTTTTTATACCAAGATGTATGAGAAAATTAGCATGGATGAGATGGTGGAATATGTCAAACATTAGACATGGTTACACCACCTAGATAAAACAGTCCCATGGTTTTTGAAGAAGAAATAAGAGTATTCTTTAAACAATTTATTTCTTAGATGATGGGTTGAGCATGACTTCCCAAGTGAAAGGAAAGGAAATAAAGCTTTATTACGAGGCACTAGAAATAATTATGGATATGCTTATTATGGGTGTGAGGACTTATGTCAAACCACAGGACTCAGTTGAGTTCATGATTAATGCCTTAAATATGGAAGGGACTTCAACAGCTGGTGTGAGTAAGAAATTTCTCACAAGTGAGTTCCAATTAGATTTGAATTTATGAAAAAGGTCCTTTTTTCCAGGTCAGAGAAAATGACCATTGCCTCTGCTATTGATTTGTTCCTAATAACGTGTTTGAGCAAATTCTAGTTGATAAATTGGCCTACTGTAATGTTAGAGAAGATGCATAGGGTCATCCATGAGAAGGAAGGAAAACATGGTATACATTTTGGGTACTTCATGAACAAGGTGTTTTACGACTTTGGAGTTATCGGGACAAAATGAATACTTGGAACAACCAAACAAAGGTATAGTCTAACAAAACTAGTGGATAATGAATGCATAGAAGGAAAAGTGGGGACTGTGTCGCAAGTATCAGAGGTATTTACTACTCAAGAGAATCTAAGCAAGAAAATGGTAGAGATGATAATTAAGTTTGTTGCTAAGGATACTGAGATTGTGCAATTAAAAATGCTAAATAAGAAGTTTTCCTCAGAGGGACTTTGTGCCACTGAGGAACTTGCAGCAAAAAATGCAAATATCATGATAAAGATTGCAAAATACACTCTGGAGGTTCAAGGATTTAATGTATAAGTTAAAGACCTCACCAAGAAACTACAAAATTCCCATGCTTTAAAGAGTTCTAAGATATAGATGGTAATCATTTCCTTCAGCCGTAAGCCCCCCTCTACCTAAGTCCTATCATCTATGTATCAGTTTGTCATCCCTTTGTAAGTTTTTAATTCTTGTTTCTAATGTATCTTTTGATTAATTAGAATTTTTATGTTTATTTTAGTAAGCTTGCAATAGTAATGATCTCACTTGAAAATGAATGAATCTATTATTTATGTGTCTCTTCAGTCTCCTATTTACTTTGAGGTTGTTTACCATGTTATTGTTGACCCAGTGATCATAAGTTAACTAACTTGTGCTTAATTTTCTCTTGGTTTACTATTATCACTTTTCAATGATGAAAAAAAGGGAATACTTAATTCATGTGGTAGGGACTAGGTACCACATGTTTATGTTAAAATGCTGCTAAAGTATGATGGCATATTGACAAACATAATAATATTGAATGTTGATGCAACACTGATGAGTGCGGGTATATTATCAGGGAAAAATATTTAAACATAGTGAATAAAGGTTGATTTCAATTGCAATCAAGGGGCCACGTAGGGTCCAGGTTCGTAAGATGCATGCTTCATTGAAAGGGGAAGCATGTTGCATAATGATAGGGGCAACATTCACTGACAGTAGTTTTAATCACTCTGACTGAATAAGATAAATAAATTTAATGCTCTAACTTTTATGGTCAAATTTTGAGGTTTGTGCAAATCAAAAAGGGGGAAAATTGTTATATCTTGTTTTGATGTTAATCGACCGACAATAAGACACAATATTCTTGGGTCTTTATGGAAATATACAGTTTTCACATAGCATGCACACTTTTATTGTATAGTGTAACAAACTGCACATGTGAGATGTGTACTAGTTAGGAAACTTAGCCCACTAAGATTTTTGTCCAAATCAATATTTTACTGCAGATAGAAAAGAATGCTTCTCAATCGGTGATTTTTTGAAAAACAAAATATAGATAAGGAAAGAGGCGAAAGCTCAACTTTGCAATATTGCTCAAGTTCTTAATTTCTTTATGTACGTAAAAAATATGTGCTCATGAGTTAAATCATGGTCTGTAAATTAATTACTTATGTTATAAGAGCAATGCTTTCTTTGGGTTCTTGAGAGTGCTCAGGTAGAGTTATCTGTGTTTGATATTAGTAAGAGTTAATCGATATCAAGGTTAGTTTTTTTTTAGTTGTCAAGGTAGGTTTGCAATAGAGGTGTTAATAAATAGTTAAGCCTAAAGTTAGGTTAATAGTGAATCTTTAATCAAGAATTTGATTATAGTTTATTGTTGAGCGCCTTTGAGGGCAAGCCGTGTTTTTCCTCCCTTGAGCAACGAGGTTTCCATGTTAAATCATTATATCAAATCATGTTTTTCAACCCTTAAGCAAGGAGTTTTCCATTCAATCATTATGTTCTTCACATTCATTCAAGGTTTTATTTTCTGAGTGATTTAATATTTTATTGACTAATTCTGACTCTATGGGTCCTGTTCCATTATATTAAGGTACAACTTCTTTACGTTTCAACAATTATCTTTATGGCATAAATTTTGTGATCTACATAGATCATCATAGTCCTTACCATATTATGACTAAAATAGAGCTAAATTCTAGGTATTGTAGGAGTATGGAATTTCATATTGGTTATGACAAGTCTACCTTATACAATCTGGGAAAGGAGAACATGATAGCGGTGAGTATGGGTAGCTTAGTTTCTATTTGAGTTTCACAGTGGTTGTTGTCGTGGGACATCTAGTCTATCAAAAACATGATTGTACGACTTTATATTTCTAAACTGAGGAGGATTATTGCTAACAATGACTGTAGTTCTACATTATTTTAGTAGATTTGAAGTCATTAGTTATAAGATATAAGACTTTGTATCATCCCTTTACCAAGTTTTGTGTGGTAAGTCCGAGAGGGATGCCATATATTCTTTGTTTGTTCTGATTGATGGTCACATATGTGTTTTAAAATTTTATGACTTAATTCAATCGATATTACAGAAGGCTAATAATTAAATATACTTTATTCACGCTGGGACAACTAAGATGCATAGTGATTTAAGGAAGCATTATTCGTGCAATAGTATAAAGAGAAATATGGCATATATAGTAGCTGGTTTTCTATAATGTAAGAAGGTGAAGGCCGATCATTAGAGTATTTGTGGATTGATTCAGAGATTACATATTCTTAGTGGAAATGGGAGCGGATTAGCATGGACTTTATCAGTGGATTGCCTCACACATCCCATGGTTCCAATGGTATTTGGGTCATTGTGGATCTTTTGAACAAATCAACATATTTTATCACAATTTTGATGTACTTTTGAACTAAGAGGTTAGACCATATTTATTTTTGTGAGATAGTAAGTTTGCATAGAGTACCAATATCTATCATTTTTAATCAAGATAGCGTGTTTACTTCTAACTTCTAGAGATCTTTTCATGGCGCTCTAGAGAGATTCCACTAGTTAAGTTTTAGTGGAAACACTACCTAGTAGAGCAGACTAGTTAGGAGACAAGAACGACATGCATACCTAGTATCCTCACCTATTAGATTTCTTAGGTACATCCCAACCCTTAAGATTTGTTGATGAAAGTTCTTTTAGCTGTGAATATTATAATGACCCTCCAAATAATTTTCTACATTTGCATGAACTTTTACCAATTATATATTTCCTAAAGCTACCATAAGTCATTTACGACTTATTAGAACTTACAGTTGATTACTATGTAGTTCACTTGGTTTTTAGAGTCAATTTTCTATTCTGAAGTCTTTGTTGGTAAGAATCAACAGTTGAGCAATAATATCTTTCAAACGACCTCAAATGAAAAATATGACAATTCCATGAGCCTTACGAACCCATTCTGGACTATTGGCAAAAAATTAAGAAAATTGATACTTGGGTGGGTGACCTACTTTTTATCTAAACGACCTCATATGGAAATTTGATTGCTCCATTGAATTTGAAATGTAAAATTTTATATGGTAGCATAGTTTACTAGCATATATGGGATTCTTTATGAATGTCAAGGGATCGTTGGAGACTTTAAAATATTCAAAGCCTTCAACTATTGCATTAGCGGAGGCTGCTGTAATAGCCTTGTCAACACTAGCGAGCGTCTTTATCTCTAATGGCTTGTCTGCTTAGGTGGTATGAAAGACATAAGGGTGTAATGCTTTAGTGACACCTGAGCTCTTTTACAGTGGACGCTAAAGTTGCTTTGAGCCCGCATTAGTGGCACCTAAGTGATATTAAATGCCCCAATTAGTGCAATTTCCTTGCATTTTTTGACACATGGTGTTTTTAGCTTATCCCATTTGTCTTGTGGTAAACAATTATATCTACATAAGTTGGCATGGCATAGCATGAATGTTTTTCAATAGGGAAAATAATCAATTTAGAATATTTCTCTGGTATTTCTTTAGCATCCTTGTAGGCTTGGTCTATAATTATTTTATAATGAGGTTAATCATAGTATATGGTTGGGAATTATGTCTTGGATGCATAATCAGTGCAATTTTGATTATTTTCCCTATCTAGGCAACGTAATTTAGGCATAATTGACGTTGTTATTCAGGTCATAGGGAGAATTACTATCTTAGGGGAATATGTTGATTAATTAATATCTTGTAAGGAAATTAGATACCTTTATTATAAGACCTCGTAATACTTCAACAATATTATTTTTTACCCTTCAGCCTTCGTAATGTAAATTTGTGACTTGAATAATGTTTACGGATTTTGAAAGAGTTATTTGAAAAAGATTCAAAATTCTTTGAAAGGGTTCTGGGTCATTTCGGGATACTGAGGAAGAGAGGGTAAGTGATATAGGCGTGCAACGGAGGTTAGCTTGCGCGACCTGACCGGGGGCCTTGTCGTAATGGGCATCCTAAGTCCACCCCCAATACCCAACCCAAGCGTACCATGAGTCGGATATATTGCAAACATATAACAACATAGTGGGTAATTATCCAAAACCAGACTCTAGGATAGGTTTATAGCAGTGACCAACCCAACTGAGTCCAACTGTCCCACACCAATCGATAACCATAACCAAATAATAAACCAAAACCTTAATAATAATGAAACAAAGTTCCATAACATATAATAAAATGATGGAACAACTAACAATACTTTCCAAGGGTGTCAGCCCCAATACCATTGCCAATACTAAGACTGAAACGAATAGTGATCCTGCCCATGCCAACCCATAGAAGTTCATCAATAGCCTCTAGGAAAAATAAAAGTAATACCCAGTTGGGACATGACCCCAACCATAGTAAGAACTAATATCCATAAAGTATTAAACAAATATAAAAACATCCATGAACAAGAAGGGGAGCCTTTTGAAATATGGACGCTCACCACCACAATCTAATGGAGCTGATCTCGAGTCCGAACACTAGGTAGGAGGAGTATGATTATCAGTTCTTACATCGCATACGGATACAACCGCCCGAGGATGGATTATCAGGTAAACGCTAGCATGAACTCAGCATAAGAATAAAATAATTCCAACCAGTAAACCCAAATAAACCAGCCATATCAACACAACCATACATACATACATATATACATATATATATATATATATATATTTATCTAGCCATGTCAGGAAAGGGAATCGAGTTTAGAATGTATTTAAAACCATTAACCTGGGTATGTTTAGCTTAACCGTTAAAAATTACCCCTATAAACGTCCGGTTTCACACCCTGAATGAGACACGATGCATGTAGCTGCACAAACCGGAGATACAATTAGAGTAGGGGATTCCTAAGTACCCTTACTCTCTATGATACATATGTACATTGTACTTAGAGGATTCCTGGGAACCTCATTGTATATCATAGATGGTCAACATGACCAAGCCCTATGGTCGGTAAACGTGAGTTTCCAGTGTTCGTTCATTGAATTCCCACCTTCTTGGTTAGCTATCATACCCCGACATTATTTCCCGATTAAAACCATTTCAAAACAACCAATCCATTATTTCATTTATTATTTACCAAGGATAATAATAATGGTATCATCATTCCAACTTTAACTTGAAAGTATTAACCTTATCCAACCTAAAGATGTAAAGGGATCCCCATGTACACATTTACCAAATTAACTTGGGAGAGTCTTATGTACCCCCAAAAGTGTTCCATTATTATGTAGCTTAGGGGAGTCCCATGTACCGCACAAGTTGTTCATTAACTTGTTCACTTGGGGGATTCCATTGTATCTCACAAGATAGTTTAATTAACAATATCCATGACCACCAATCATTTTCATTTAACTAATACAAACCATTTAAATAATTTATACCATTTAGGGTTCCATTACAAAACCATACCTTGCAATAATTAAATTAAAAAGTCAAACAATGTAGTAAAAGCATTCACAGAGGCATTTTATAAAACATATTAGGGGTATAGTGTTTCCAGAACAAAATTTAAATACCAATTAGCCATTCTAATACAACCAAGTGTCTAAACCAAAATTAGAACATGTAAATACATAATAAAAACATGGGAAAACCATAACCAATCCATTATAACCAAAACCCCCAATATTTATTTTAAATCACAAAACCATATAACAATTATGCCATGAAAACAATTTCCAAAAAATGCCTTTAGTTGGAACTAACAATGAAAGGAGGAGTACATGCCTCAAATTAAGTCAATGATAGAGAGGAATCACCAACACAAGACCAAAATTAATCTTTACGAGGAAACTCAAGATCCCTCTGCCCAAGAACTTTAGAGAGGATTAGAGAGTATTTTCTAAGTGTAATGAATATAATAATAAGGAAAATAACCTCAAAATTGTGTTAAAATTCGTGGGGCTTCTATAGGTTAAGTGGGGAAATGTCTAGATTGACCTCACTTAAACTTCATAAAATTCTCGTCAACGAGGTAGGACTCACCATAACAGTCGTACTCTCCAATAAGAGTGGTACCCACCACTTATAGCCTAGGACTCCCCATTTTACCCAACACTATCAAAGGTACGAAATACCTAAAATAAATCGTACCCAAAGCATACGACCCATACCTTTGACCCGTACCTCTGACAGAATAGAATAACATGAGGTTCAAACATTGTCTGCTATATGAGTCCATGGTAAGATTTATACCCTGTCTTATGGCTCATTGTGAGCCACTCATACTCATATTCAAGTTAGGGTACCAAGTGTAAAGTTAAGTGAATAAAAAACCCAAAAAACAACCCATTTCAAACCATACGACTAGTACCAACCCAAGTCGTACTCATTCAAGAAGCCAATACAACCTACCAACAAACCTTGGTCAGCATACGACTAACAAATATGAACAGTTCCCCAATATATGATGGCACCTTATTTTTGTATCTTTTATAAAAACTAGAAATCCGAGAAATTTTCTAAGGGTCCTAAACCCAGGGAGTTTCAGTCTCCCCTACTAGGATTATTCGTCCTCGAATGAAGAATAAGTTAGGTACAGGCACTACTTACACCCCTTAGATGCCTCTACTCTTACCTATAACAATGGTGCAAATAAATCAATTAGAGTCATTTGCATTATCAAATATAAATCAAGAACACATACTTTCCATATGAATATCTGAAGTATAGAACAAATGCGGATATTTGGACTTTATGTCCTCCTCTGTTTCCCATTTAGACTCTTCCACCTTATAGTTTCGCCATAGAACCTTAACTGAGGCTACATCTTGTTTTCATAACTGACAAAACTATCGATACAATATCCTAATAGAGAGCTCCTCATAAGACAGAGAATTTAAGATGCCCAAATTTTCCAAAGGAACCACCGAAGAAGGATCACCAAGACACCATATATAGGTCAAACCATACGACTTGTATCAACCGAAGTCATACTCATTCAAAAAGCAAATCCAACCCACCAAAAAACACTGGTAAGCATACGTCCAACCTATATGAACAGTACCCCAACATACAATGGTACCTTTTAGTTGTATCCTTTATAGAAACCCAAAATTCAAGAATTTTTTTAAGGGTCCTAAACACAGGGAGTTGCAGTCTCCCCTAGTAGGATCATTCATCCTCGAATGACGAATAAGGTAGGTACAGGCCTTACTTACACCTCTTAGATTCCTATACTCCTACCTTTAACAATGATGTAAAGAAATCAATTAGAGTTATTTGCATTATAATATATAAACGAAGAACACATACCTTCCTTATGAATATCTAAAGTAGAGAACAAATGCGGATATTTGGACTTCATGTTTTCCTCCGCTTCCCATGTATCTTTTTACAACTTATGGTTTCCCCATATAACCTTAACCGAGGATACATCCTCTATTAGTAACCGACAAAATTGTCGATCAAATATCTCAATTGAGACCTCTTCATAAGATAGAGAATTCTAGATGCCCAAATCTTCCAAAAGAACCACCGAATAAGGATCACCGAGACACTTACTCAATATTGAGACATGAAATAACAGATGAATGGAGCTTAAACTAGAAGGGAACTCTAATTCATACTCCACATTACAAACCATCCTCAAAACCATATATGGACCAAATACCGGGGACTTAGTTTCCTATTTTTACCAAATCGCATTACTCCCTTCATGGGAGATACCTTTAGGAGCACCCTATCCCATCCTCCAACTCTAAGGCTCTATGACTTACATCCACAATGGACATTTGGCGACCTTGGGCATCCTTAAGACTATGCCGAATAACCTTAACCATTTCCATAGCCTAACAAACTCAATCCGAACAAATGAAATCCCCCTCACAAATCTCAAACCACCCAATATGATACCTGCATCTCCTACCATACAATGACTCAAAAGGGGACATTCCATTATAAGAATTGTATCTATTATAATAAGAAAACTCTAAAAGATGTAGATGCTCAACTAAATTACCACCATAATGAATCACATACGTATGAAGCATGTCCTCCAATGTATTATTAGTCCTCTCTGCTTGTCCATTTGTCTATGGATGAAAAGCAGTACTCAGACTTAACTTAGTACCCAATCCTTTCTGAAAAGACCACCAGAAGTGAGCCAAAATATGCATACCATGATTAGATAAAATCAAAATTAATCGATGCAACATCAAATTATAATAAATATACTCGCATAACCCTCCACCGATATGACCCACATGAAATCAAATTGTTTTAGAGATAGAGGAAGACCGGTAAGAAATCCGTATTGATTAGCTCCTATTTTAATTTTGACAATTCTATTTCCTGATCCAACCCACTAGGCCTTCTGTGCTCAACTTTGACTTTTGGCACACTATACACTTGGCTACAAAGTTAGCCACATCATTCTTTATACCATTCCACCAATACTCCTCCCTAAGGTTATGATATATTTTTGTTAAACCGTGATGAACAACATAGAGAAACATATGTGCCTCAGCCAATACCCTTTAACGCAACCCATCCATGCCAAGAACGTAAAATATCCCTTGGCACTAAAAAGAACCATCACTACTAACATCAAATACCATTACCTTTTTCCCACCAAAATCATTCTTGATATTTATGAAGATAGGATCTACCATTTGCTTCTCCTTGACTTCTGTACCAAAAGATGACTGAACAACTTCCTGAACCTACATGCCACCATCTTTGATATCTAAAAGATAGACTCCAATATTATCCACATAATTAGTATCCTTCATGGGTTTCCGCTTCTCCTTTTCCACATGAGCCTAACTCCCAATGGATAGCCTGCTAAGAGCGTCATCAACCAAATTAGCTTTACTTGGGCTGTAATGAAGACTCATATCATAGTCCTTGAGAAGATCTAATAATCTCCCTAGCATGAGATTCAGCCCCATTTGAGTTAAAACATACTGTTGACTCTTATGGTCAGAAAAGATGTCCACGTGCACTCCATATAAATACTGCCGCTAAATTTCAAAGGAAAAAACACCGCTAAAAGCTCCAAATCATGAGTAGGATAGTTCCTCACATGCACCTTCAACCGCCTTGAAGCATAGGTAATCAGCTTTCCATCTTGCATCAAAACACAACAAATTCCTACTCGTGATGCATCAAAATAAACCACAATCCCCTAATTACCTCCATGCACTGTCAAAATAAGAGTCAAAGTTAGTTTATCCATAAGCTACTCAAACGTACCTCCATAAGCTTCCGATCAAGAAAACTTTTCCTTCTTTTGCGTCAACTGAGTCAATGGGACAGCTATAGAAAAAAACCCCTCCACAAACCTTCTATAATACCTAGCTAATCCTATGAATCTCTAAAAGTCAATCGGAGTCGTAGGTCTAGGACACCCTTTACCTACAGCCACCTTTTGTGGATCCACCATGATCCCATCACTAGAAATAATATGACCAAGAAAAGTTATAGCGTTAAACTGAAACTCACACTTGGAGAACATGGCATACAACTAGTGTTCCTTCAAGGACTACAACATCACACGGAGGTGATTATCATGATCCACCTAACTATTAGAATCCACCAGGATGTCATCAATGAACCCTTTGACAAAGAGATCCAGAAACTTTCTTAATACTCTATTTGGCAATTCCATAAATGTCGTCGGGGCATTAGTCAACCTAGATGACATAACTAAGCACTCAAAGTGCACATACTAAGTTCAAAAATATGTCTTAGGGATATCATCCTCCCTAATATTAAGCTGAGGATACCTAGACCAAAGATTTATCTTAGAATAAAACTTGGAACCTTGCAATTTATCAAAAACGTCATCTATCATTGGAAGAGGATACTTGTTCTTAATCGTTACCTTATTAAATTACCGATAGTCAATGAACATCCGAACTGAACCATCCTCTTTCGTACGAATAAAACTAGTGCAACCCACGGTGACAAACTACAAAGATAAACCTATTTTCCAAAAGATCCTTATGTTTCTCCTTGAGTTCCCTTTACTCAGCCAGAGCTATCCATTACGGTGGAATAGATATTGGACAAGAGTTTGCAACCAAATAAATACAAAATTCAATCTCCATATCTAGAGGAACAACAGGAAGATCATCTAGAAAGTCCTTAGGAAACTCATTACCCACCTAAACCAAATGTAAAAAAGGACCTTCTGAGTAAAAATATTTAACCCAGACTAGATGATAAAGACACCCTTTCGAAATTAATCTCTGAGGTCTAAGATAACAAATAAACCTCCTCCTAGGATCTAGTGAACCACTTTTTCATTTAATAGCCAGATCACCACGAAACCTACAAATAACCTTACGAGTCCAGAAATCTAAGGACAGGTAAAAAGCTTGTAACAAATCTATCCCAAGAATAACATCGAAATACACCATATCAAGTTCAAACAAATCCGCCAAAGTCTTTCTACTACCTTTAGACACCACATACCACCTATTGACTCCTTTAGCAATAACATAATCACCTACCTTGTTTTAAATAGAATAAGGATCTGAAATTTTGATATCAAAACCAAAACACACTGAAAATTATTGGGTCTCATAAGAATGTGTGGACCCCGGATCAAGCATGCATATAGTCTAGCTCACTCCATTTAAAATACCACCCCTCACTTCATCATGAAATCCCCAATGAAAATGATAATAAAACCTATAATGAGGGAATGAAGAAGTCGATTGTGCCCTGCTATCCTAAGATTGGGCATGGTGTGTCCTATAGTTATCACCACCCCACTGACGCCTATGAATCAAAGGCTTTACGTAAAGAGCACTAGAAGTAGATAAGAAACTAAAACTCTCTAGATTCTTTTTTATCCACTTTCTACCATCCTGACTACCTTGTTGTTGCCCACAACCTTATTTAGAAGAACTGAACTTCTAACCCTTCCATTACCCAAATTCAACCGATTTTCTCTTTTCTTCCTCCACCTGATGCATATAAACCACTATCCTAGTCATATCCATATCCTTGATAATCAAAGAAGTCTTGATTTCAAGCATCTATACCTAAGATAGTCAAAAAGTGAAGTTTCCCATCCTCACCCTCATATCAGACACAAATTCTGGAGTATACTTTGGCAGCTGATGACATTGTAAGGCATACTCCTTAACTGATAGTTTCCCCTATCTCAGATTGACAAATTCCTCTGCCTTTTGTTTCCTCAACACCTGAGGAAATAGGTAATCCAGAAAAGCATTTGAGAAAGTCTATCATAAGTACAACTCCTCAACATCACTCTTTACCCCATCCTATTCCTTGTACCATTGGTATGCCATATCCTTAAGTTGATAAGATGTAAAATACACCTCTTCTACAATAGTGGACTGCATCACTCTGAATATCTTTCCATTTCATCCAAGAAATCCTGTGGATCCTCCTCCAACTTTACCCCAGTAAAATTTATAGGAATCATCTTCATAAGATTTTCAACCCTTGTATCCTCAGCAGATGAAAGACCATATGTATCTCGCTCAGCCTGATCAACATCAAACTAAGCAATAGTATATATAGATTGATGAAAGTTTGTATTAGTCACCTCACCCTAAGGTGGACTTGTAGAAATATGAGGTTCTCCCAAAATATTAGGGACTGGACCCCTAGACCAAGTATGGTTCCCCGGTGTCACTTGCATGTTGTCCTAGATGGGATAGAAGAATTTGTTTGTATTCTAAATCATCGAGGCATGGTCTAAAAAGAGAACAAACAAGGATAAGATAGGACCTTATACCTTGCATCTTTAAACAAAATACCAAGATAGTGAAACATTTCTAAATTTCTTATAGCCACTTAGTTTAGAGTGTCATACGCTACACATCCCTAAAAAAGACTCTACTCAATAAGGCTTTAGGGAATCCCAATTAATCGTTAACCTAAATCTCTGATACAATGTTAACATGAACTAACTAGCAGCCTTATGGTAAAGGGCATCCCAGGTCAAACTAGGATAGAGGACCTCCTTCTATTCCCAACCCAATCATCCAACGCATACCGTGTGTTAGATGAATACAGAACATATAACAAGTTAGTGTATGATTATCAAAAACTTGACTCTCGGATAGGTATTTAACCATGAATGACCCAACCGAGTTCAACTATCCCAAACCAATGGATAACTATAACCAAACCATAAACAAAAACTAAAATAATAACAAAACCAAGTTCCATGACATAATATAGAAGGATGGAACAACCAGAAATACCGTCCAAGGGTGTCAACTCCAATACCAATTCTAATACTAAGGCTGATACCATTACTGATCCTGCTCTTGCCAACCCATAGAAGTTCCACAATAGCCTCTAACCAAAATAAAAGTAATATCCGGTTGTACATTCCAAAACCATAGCAAAAACCAATAATAGAGTCTAATTTTTTTTTAAAAATATCCATGAACAAAAAAATGGAGCCTTCTAGAATATAAAGCTAACCACTTTAATCCAATGAAGTTCATATCGAGTCCGAAAAGATGGTAAGAGTAGTAGTATGGCTGATTCCTGCATCGTGTGGCAATACAGTGGCCTAAGGACGGGTAAGCTGGTGAATGCTACCATGAAATCAGGATAAGGAAAAATAAAAGCCAACCTATAAAACAATTTTAACAAATAATATGCAAAGAGCTATACATATATATATATATATATATATATATATATATATATATATTTATATCTATTCCTAGAAAGGGAACTAAGTTTAGCATACATTTAAAACCATTAACCTAGGTAAGTGTAGTTTAACTACCCAAAACCAACCATAGGCTGTATGAGTCCAGTGTAACCCCCTGAAAGGGCCTCGATGCATGTAGCCACATGAACTTGAGATATTACATGAGTAGGGATTCCCAATTACTCTTACCCTCTATGATACATATGTATAGTGTACTTAGAGTATTCCTAGGTACCTCATAGTATAATATATGGTCACCATGACAAATCTCTTAAGTATGCAAACATGAGTTTTTAGTGTTTGTTAACTTAACTCCCATCTTTACAATTAGCTATCATACCCTGCCATTACATCCCGATTACAACCATTTCCATCCAACCAATCTCTTATTCCATTTATTATTAACCAAGGCTATTAATGATGGTATCATCATAACAACTATAACTTTCAAGTATTATCCTTTGCAAACCTTAAGAGGTAAAGGGATTCCAGTGTACCCTTTTACCAAGTTAAATTGGAGGAGTCCCATGTACCCCACAGGTATTCCATTATTAAGTTGCTTGGAGGAGTCCCACATAGACCACAAGTTGTTCATAAAAATGTTTACTTGGGGAATTCCATTGTACCCCATAATAAAGTTTTATTAACAAAATACATGAACACCAAACCATTCAATGTAACCAATCCAAACTATTTAAATCATTTAGAGTTCAATTACCTAACAATACCATACAATAATTCCATTAAAAAGTCAAATAATATAGTAAAATGATTCTCATAGGAATTTTATCAAACATATTAGGGGAAAAGAGTTTCCAAAACCAAAATTAAATACCAACAAACTATTCCTATGAAACCAAGTATCCAAACCACCATTAAACCATGTAAATACATAATTAAAACATGAAGAAACCATAACCAAGCCATTATAACAAAAAACCCAATATTTATTTGAAATCCCAAAACCAAATAACAATTAAGCCATGAAATTTTATTCGAAATATGCCTATCATTTGAACTATCAATGAGGGAAGTTGTACGTGCCTTAAATTAAGTAGATTCTGGAGAGAAATCACCGAAACAAACCCTACCTTAATACTTAAGATATAACCCTAGATTTCTTTGACCATTAACTTTAAAGAGGATTAGAGTGTGTGTTCAGAATGATAATTAATAGAAAAATAGGGGAAATAACCTCCCAAGTGTGTTAAAAGTGTTAGGGCCTCAATAGATAAGTGGGAAAATATCTAGATTGCCCTCACTTAAACAACATAATATTCCCGTCAGGGGGTATACCTCACCACTTAAACTGCACAGTATTCTCGTCAAGGAGGTACGACCCCCCATACCAGTCGTACCCTACAATACAAGTGGTCCCACCACTCATACCCTAGGCCTTCCCCTTTGACCCAACACTTCACAAGGTATGACTTACCCAAACAAAATCATACCAAAAGAATATGAACGATACATTTGACCTGTACCGGCAGAAATAAATCACAAGAGATTTGAATGTTGTCCACTATATGAGTCCATGGTATGACTCTGTACCCTGATTATGGATCATAGTGAGCCACTCGTACTAAGATCTAAGTTATGCTACCAAGTCTAAGATTAAGTTAAGGGAAAACCCAAACTAAATGACCCATATAAATCCCTACGACTCATACAAATCCAAGTCGTACCCATTCCAGAAGCAAATTAAACCAACCAACTTACACTAGTCAGAATACGCCCAACCCATACAAATAGTTCCCTAACATAAGACTGGTACCCCTTTGGGTCATTGTGTTTTTAAGGCTAACAGTGGTCCTAAGGCACAGGGTGCGCAGTCTCAGGCTAGTGGATCTCAGTTATCCCTATGATATCTTAATTGTTGATTCTATTAATAGCTTCAATGCAATTATTATGACTAGGGAACTTGTGCTTCAATTGTAGTCATCCTATTCATCTATAGATAAATTTTCCTAAATCTATTTTTGGAACTAAGCCTAATAAGGTTTCGGTCAAAACTTCTTCAGCTCTTGTGCCAAAGAATTCTTCCTCGGGCACTGGCACTAGCTAGAATTATCTTTATGCACTTTATACAATTCAGAAGTCAGGGTCATCTTGATATGTGTTTATTGGGATGTTACAGTTCATATCCTATGATATTTATGGTTTTTTTGTTCAAGGTTCTACCCTATCTTATGTGAATCTTTATGTGGATGTACACGTAGATTTTGGTCCAAACAATATTTTTGCCGCCTTTTGTCTGTCTACTATGGTGGGCGATTCTATTATTGTTGAAAAACACTATAAGGGTTTTATAATGTTCATCTTTCATTGTAATAAATTAGTTTATTTTATAGAGCTTTATATGGTATATTTTGATGTGATATTAAGGATGGATTGGCTACAGTATTTATATGCTTCTCTAGATTAAAGGACTCTAATGGACTATTTCCAATTTCCTAATATACCCGTTATCAAATAGGAGGGTAGTTCGCTAGTGCCCAAGTGGAGGTTTATTTCCTATCATAGATCTTGCAAGTTGATTTCCAAAAGGTGTTTGTACCATCTAGTTTGGGTTAAGGATTCTTATTAAAAAGTATTTTCATTGAAATGTATTACTGTGGTTAGAGAATTTCCTAAAATGGTCCCCGATGATCTTTCTAAGGCCCCGCAAAGTTCCCTCATAGTTTGAGTCATAGGGCATGTCGAGTGAGGCGTGATTCCGGCCCAAAAATATTGAGAAGTTGCTTCCTAAGTGTGTAACGTGTTAACCATCTAGAGTTTCCCTCGATAAGATTTTTATCGATAAAAAATTTGCCCAAATCAGACACTCAGGCAAGAAGTTATGGACAATTAAAGACTTCATCATAAAACTGCATCGTTTGAGAGCCTAACGCGTCGCGGAGAGGGTGCATAGCAATTGTCAATTTCCAGTGGGACTCAACAATTGTGGCACATCACAGAGGAGTCCCAGGTCTAAACTAGTTGGAAATTGCAATGGCTCTGCATCGCGGAGGATGCTATTTTTCCAATTGTCAAATTCCAGTGAGCCAACGCAATTATTGCCGCGTTGCGGAGGCCAGCAAAATCGGGTTCCAGTTTAATTTTTCCAGTTTTGCACAGATGTTTAAAAGGGAATTTTGAACCTTTTTTAAGCCTATAAAATCGTGGATACACTAAATCAAAGCTATTTGCAAGCATCCTATAAGGGTTTTATCAAGTTTTCTCTCAACAAGAACCATAAGTACTCAAAACCACTTCCAAGAATCTCACAAATCCCCCATGGATTTTCTAAATAGAGTCAAGATTCAAAGTTTACAAGTTAAGGACCTCAAGAGACCTCATTCTATAGCAAGAATAAAGTTCCAAAAGTGAGAGTTCATCCAAATCTTCTAACTCAAGGTATGTGGGGATTTGAACAAGGGTAACCCTTTCACCCTTATGCCCAAAAGGAAATTTACATCGTGATTTTTGTTGAGAATTTATGAGGTTTTTACACGAATTTGAATTGGGTTTTTTCACCCATTATGATTGAATGCATTATTTTGATATTTCTCATGATTTATGAGTCAAATGGCATAATTTCTACATGTTTTATTGAGAAATTGCAGCTGGGTATAAACCCATGATTTTACTCCTTGAGAAGCTAATATTTACAATGTTTGAAATGTTGAAGCATATGACTATATTGAAATGAAATGGCTGAAATTCCCTGATTTCCATATAATTTATGACTCTATATGCTATATATATTGCATTTGATAAGCATTAACTTGAGATTGAACTATGGGTTAGTAAGCCCTATTTGAGACTTGTGAAATTATGAACTCTTATGCTATAAGCACCCGTGATATGAGTATTTTGAGATGATTGAGAAATGAATTGACCTAATGGTCCTTGAGTTTTGAAATCCACTTCACTATATGAGATTATTAATTTGATTATTGGGTTCGTGGTGAACCATGTGATTGTTATAAAAGTGGATTTTATATGATATGAGACCAGATAATCTAAAGGGAATATTGTTTAGCACCGAGAGGGTAAGTTACTATGGTTTCTTACCCCAAAACTACGTGCCACTGTAGGTTGTGCCTGAGGATGAGTTTATGATGATTATGATTTGGTCTAAGGCTGAGTTTCATTTAGTGATCACTAGACCTAGGTTATACTCCTTGGAAAGAGTATGACGCTCCTCCCTAACATGGAGTTTCTTCCTTAGGAGGACAAAATGTTGTACTCCATGTTTCTAGAATTGTTTATATCGGTTACGAGAATCTCCCTTTCCCTTTCAAACGATGAGATCAAATACTTATTTTCCTTCCCTATAGTTTGTTTTCCTAAATGAAACCATCTTTCCTTGTTATAGTATTTTTATAATGCTTTGAGATAAATTGCCTCCATAAACTAGAATACTTTTATTTGAAATAGAGTAATTTTCCTAAATTTTGAAATAAGATATTTTCCTTAAGTGAATGAAATGCCTTCAAGTATGATTTCAACATATATGGTTCCTAATTCAAAGTATATGAGTTCTAAATGATTATGAAGTGTTGAGCATTAATAAAGTTTTACTCTCCATGAGACATATGCATGAGTTGAGAGTATTGTTTAAGGCCCCTTAGCCTTTGGGTATTTAGAATAACAGAAGTTTTCCGATTTTGATGTTAAACAATGATGACTCATGAGATTTGTGTTACATGCCTCATTCTTTATGATTTATAAGTTTTACATCTTATACTTGCTCAAGCCATGTGAGTCGTCTAATAATGCATACATGATTTGATTAAAGAAGATTGTTACTATTTTATTCATATGCATTCACCCCCGCATACTCAGTACATTCCAAGTACTGATCCACATATATGTCTGTGTTCTACGTTGTGTCATAATGTAGGTTCAGGTGCTCAGTCCCAGCCTCGCCCGTGATTCTTCGAGTACCTTGCCTACATTTTCTATAGTGGTGATTCCCCATGATTCGAGGACCGATCTTCATCTATTTACCATACTTGAGAGGCTATGTTTTTATTTTCAGTTCATTTCGAGTCAATTGGGGACCTGTCCCAATGGTTCTCTAGATTTTGATTCGTAGAGGCTTGTCAAACTAGTATCATACTTTGATGTGTCGAGGGTTCGATATTATGGTTTTGGTTGAAATTTCTCTATATTGTGGTCTTATGGAGCGAGTATCTTTTCCATATTTTCTTTCATGTGATATGACTATGCTAGTGTTGAGTCCTTTCTTATCTTGAATTTAGTGTCATTGGTAGAAACCGAATCTAAGGTTTAGCTTAGGAGTACTCGTAGCCTTAGGTACTGCGTGATATCCTGGGAGATGATTTCGGTCATTACAAACTTGGTATCAAAGCCAGGATTCTAAGGATTCCTAGGGATTCTAACAAGTCGCGTTGAGTAGAATCTTGACCATCGGTGTGTAGCACGCCACACATATGAGCAAGAGGCTACGAGATGTTTTAGGAAAAAGTTATTTCTTCTTTCAGATTCTATCGTGCCTACAGTTGTCCCTCTTTTCTAATGATCTGTGCTCTTCCATTTTCAAAAAATGCCTCCTTGAAGAGTGAATGTCTGCGGAAACAATGATGAATAACCTACACCTATTTATCCTTTGAATGGGATAGTGTCCCATGCTGAGTTTAGGGCAGCCTTTTAGGCATTATTCCAAGCACTCAGCGCAAATGTTTGGGCCACTAACTAGGACCCCGTTGCTAACCAGCAGGGTGGTGATGTAGCCGCGTCTAGGATTCGTGACTTAATACGGATGAACCCGCCTGAGTTCAATGGGTCAAAGATAGATGAGGACCCACAGTTGTACTTGGAGGAGGTGAGGAAGATCACAAATGTGATACATGTTTTAGTTGAAAAAAGTGTTAATTTGGCGTCCTACAGACTGAAGGACATTGCTTATAATAGGGTTATGTCGTGGAGGAAAGGTAGAGGCGAGAATTCCGCTCCTATGACTTGGCAAGTTTTCCAAGATGCCTTCTTGGATCAGTTCTTTCTACTTGAGATTAGGGAGACAAAGATTGAGGAGTTCATGAACTTGAGACAGGGCTCCATTACTGTTAAGGAGTACTATTTGAAGTTCAACTAGTTGGCTAAGTACGCTCCTGATTTGATTTTTGACACCTGGTCTAGTATGAGTAAGTTTGTGACCGGTGTTTCTAGGATGCTATTGAAGGAGTGTAGGGCCGCGATGTTGCATAAGGATATGGATTTGGCTAGGTTGATAACGCATGCCAAACAGAAAAAGGCGAATAAGCTTAGATAAAGAGATAGAATAAGGGGTAGAAAGAGGGTGAGATCTGATCAGCATGAGTTTAGCTAGCCTAGGTTACATGGAGGGAACCACCCCTAGTTTTAGAGATGTCTGTCTATTCAAGCTCCTTCTTTAGCTAGTGCTCCCGCGCCTAGAGGTAGGGCAGAGAAAGGAAGCAGGTCTTTCATGGATGGGCCACAGAATAGTGTTGGTAACAGTCCCCGTTATCCTTCTTCTGTAAAATGTTGTAGGAATCACCTTGGGGAGTGTTTCATAGATTTGAGGAGTTGTTTTGGTTGGGGAAAGTAGGGCACAATCTTAGAGATTGTCCCCATGCTAGACAGGGGAATAGAGATGCCCGACCTCAGGCAAAGGCTGCTAGTGCACTAGCTCTGGTACTCCGTCCCGCCCCTTCTTAGGGCGCTTTTTGTAGCATCGCTGGCTGTCAGCGCCATAATAGGTTCTATACTTTTCCACCCCATGGAGAGCAGGAGGACTCTCCTGATGTTGTTACTGGTATGCTACGTGTCTTTTGTCTTGATGTTTATGTGTTGTTGGACCCCGGGTCAAAACTCTCTTATGTGACCCCACTTGTGGTGGTGAGTTTCGAATTGTGTCCTGAAAAGATTCCTGAGCCTTTCCTAGTTTTTACACCAGTCGGAGAGTCATTTGTTGCAAAACAAGTGTATAGAAATTTCCCTGTCACTGTGCTTCATAGAGTCATACTTGCAGATTTGATAGAATTAGACATGATAGGTTTTGACCTTATTTTGGGTATGGATTGTCTTTATTCTTTTTATGTATCTATAGATTGTTGTACCCGTGTGGTCAAGTTTCAATTTCTTGATGAACCAGTGTTTGAGTGGTTCGGGAGTTCGATATCTCCCTAGAGTCATTTTATCACCTATATCAAAGCCAAAAAGCTTATATCCAAAGGTTTCATCTACCACCTAGTTAGGGTCAAGGACACTAAGTCTGAGACTTCAACCATTCTGTCAGTTGATCTTAATGAGTTCCCCAATGTCTTTCCGGAAGATCTCCCAAGGTTACCTCTCGATAAAGAGATAGAGTTCGTAATTGAATTTCTTCCCGACACTCAGCCTATTTCCATTCTACCATATCATATGGCACTTGCCGAGCTTAAGGAGTTAAGGAGAAAATCAAAGATCTCTTAGACAAAGGTTTCATTAGACCGAGTATTTTTTCTTAGGGTGCACCTATTTTGTTTGTGAGGAAGAAAGATGGATCATTGCGTATGTCCATTGACTACCGTCAACTGAACAAGGTCACAGTAAAAAATAAGTATCCTCTTCCAAGAATTTATGATCTATTTGTTCAGTTGCTAGGTGGAAGTTATTTTTCCAAGATAGTCCTTAGATCCAGCTATCATCAACTTAAAGTGAGGGAATGTGATATTCCAAAGACAACCTTCCAAACCTGTTATGGTCACTTTTAGTTTTTAGTCATATTTTTTTATCTAACCAATGCCCCAACAGCCTTCATGGACCTCATGAATCGAGTGTTTAAGCAATACCTTGATACATTCATCATTGCCTTCATAGATGACATCCTTGCGTACTCCCGTGGTGAGAATGACTATGCAACTCATCTTAGAATTGTCATGCAAGCTCTTAGAGATCACCTATTATTTACCAAATTTAGTAAGTGTGAATTTTAACTAAGGTTTGTAGCCTTCCTTGGTCACGTTGTTTAAGCTGAGGGTATTAGAGTTGATCCCCAAAAGACAAAAGTTGTGAGAAACTGGCCTAAACCTATCTTTTTATCTGGCATTAGGAGTTTCTTGGGTCTAGTGGGATATTACCATTATTTTGTTGAGGTTTTCTCTTCCATTGCATCTTCAATGAACTGGTTGACCCAAAAAAAGGTCAAATTCCAAAGGTCCGATTCCTGTGAGAAGAGTTTTCAGGAGTTGAAAACTCGACTCACTTCAGCCCCTGTGTTGACTTTCCTTGATTGTACTGATGGTTTTGTGGTGTATTATGATACCTCTATAGTTGGTTTAGGTTGTGTGTTGATGCAAATGGGTAAGGTTATAGCCTATACATCTAGACAGTTGAAGCCGCATGAAAATAAATACCCGACCCATGATTTTGAGTTAGATGCTGTGGTTTTTTCTTTGAAAATTTGGAGACACTATCTTTATGGTGTCCGTGTTGATGTGTTTACTAATCATAAAAGCCTGCAGTACTTGTTAGCCCATAAGGAGTTGAATCTTAGGCAGAGGAGGTGGTTAGAGTTATTGAAAGATTATGATATGAGTGTTTTGTATCACCCGTAAAAGGACATTGTGGTGGAGGATGCCCTTAGCAGATTGTCCATGGGTAGTGTTGCACATATTGAGGAAGGTAAGAGAGAGTTAGCTTATGATGTTCATTGTCTGGCTAGGTTGGGTGTTAGATTGCTTGATTCAGCGGAGGGGAGTACGTTGGTGTAGAGTAGTTCCGAATATTCTTTATTTTTTAAAATAAAGGAGAAACAGGATAGGGATCCTAGTTTGGTAAAACTGAAGGAGTCAGTTAAGGACCAAAAGGTCGAGGTTTTCTCCCAAGGGGGAGATACTGTGTTGAGGGTGCATGGTAGGTTGTGTGTTCCGTGTGTTGATGATTTGAGACGGAGGATTATGGGTGAAGAGCATGGCGCACGTTATTCTATTCATCTCGTAACTACCAAGATGTATCGTGACTTGCGGGAAATCTACTGGTGGAACGGCACGAAGAAAGACATCGTCGAGTTTGTAGTAAAGTGTGCGACGTGTCAATAGGTTAAGGTAGAGAACCAAAGACTGGGTGGTGTGATGCAAGAGTTTAGTATACCCACTTGGAAGTGGGAGATGGTGAATATGGAATTCGTGATCCGGTTAACTCTTTCGCGTCGTCAGCATGATTCTATTTGGGTTGTTGTGGATAGGTTGACTAAGTTCGCACATTTCTTACCCATTCATACATCTTATACAACGGAGGATTATGCTAGATTGTTTATGCAGGAGTTTGTCAGACTACATGGAGTTCCCTTGTCTATCATTTCAGCTAGGGGTACTCAACTACTTCTCAGTTTCGGACGGTATTTCAGCATGGTCTTGGCACCCAAGTTCTTTTTAGTTCAGATTTTCACTCACAGAAAGATGGTCAGGCTGAGAGGACAATTAAAAACCTAGAGGATATGTTGAGGGTGTGCACTCTTGCTTTCGAAAGAAGTTGGGATATGCATTTTCCATTGATAGAGTTTGCCTATAACAATAGTTTCCCTTCAAGTATTCAGATGGCACCGTTCGAAGCATTTGTATGGGAGAAGGTGTAGATCACCCATAGGTTGGTTTAAAGTGGGCGAAGCTGCCGCGTGTGGGCCTGATGCAGTGTTGGAAGCTATGGAGAAAGTTAAGTTGATTAGAGAAAGGCTGAAGAGGAGAGATCTTGAGTTTAAGGTAGGTGATTTGGTGTACTTGAAGATTTTACCCATGAAAGGGGTAAAAAGGTTTGGTAGGAAGGGAAAGCTTAGTCCCCGTTATGTTGGATCGTATAGAGTCTTGAGTCGTATTGGTAAAGTGGCTTATGAGGTTGAGTTTCCCTCGGAGTTGTCCGCCGTTCATCCTATCTTTCATATCTCCATGCTTAAGGAGACTATTGGTGATTCCATTATGGTTGATCCTTCAGAGAGTGTTGATAGTCAGGATAGCCTTTCCTTCGATGAGATTCTCATGGAGATCCTAGATTTTCAGATGCTTAGACTAAGGAACAAAGAAGTTTTCTTGGTCAGAGTTTTGTGGAAGAACCAGTCCGTTGAGGGTGCTACTTGGGAGGCGGAAGCTGACATGCTATCCAAATACCCGTACCTCTTTTACGCAAGTTCAGATCAATCCAAAAGTACCATTCTTCCTTGATTCAGATTTTCTAAACTAAAGTTCAGCTATACATATATCTTTGTATGAGTTCTTGCGATATCTGTAGTCGTCATGAGTTTATGAATATCTTGAACCGTTTAGTAATAGTTTCGGCTGTGTGTACTCAATTTTTCCTATATTCCGAACCTAAATAATGACATTCGAGGATGAATATTCCCAAGGGGAGATATTGTAATGCCCCGTAAAGTTCCCTCATAGTTTGAGTCGTAGGGCATATCAAGTGAGGCATGATTCCGGCCCTAAAAGATTGAGAAGTTTCTTCCTAAGTGAGTAACATGTTAAACATATAAAATTTCCCTAATTTCTACATTTTATCACGTGGGAGATCTGTTAAGCTCTCCATCGATATAAGATTTTCCCAAATCGGACACTCGGGTAAGAAGTTATGGCCAATTTAAGCCTTCGTCGTAAAACTGCATCGTTTGAGAGCCTAGCACATCACGGAGAGGGTGCATTTAGCAATTGTAAATTTCCAGTGGAACTCCGTGATTGTGGCACTTCGTAGAGGAGTCTCAGGTCCCAACCAGTTAGAAATTGCAATGGCTCCGCGTCGCGGAAGATGCCATTCTCCCAATTATCAAAATCCAGTGAGAAAGCGCGATTAGTGGCGCAACGCAGAGGACAGCAAAATTGGGTTCCAGTTCAATTTTTCTAGATTTGCATAGATGTTTAAAAGGGTATTTTGGACTTTTTCCAAGCCTATAATATCGTGGAAACACTAAATCAAAGACATTTGCAAGCATCTTATAAGGGTCTTATCAAGTTTTCTCTCAACAAGAACCCTAAATACACAAAACCTGTTCCAAGAATCTCACGAATCCACCATGGATTTTCTAAATTGAGTCAAGATTCAAGGTTTCCAAGTCAAGGACCTCAAGAACCCTCATTCTAGAGCAAGAACAGAGTTCAAAAAGCGAGAGTTCATCCAAAGCTTCTAACTCAAGGTATGTGGGGTTTTGAACAAGGTTAACCCTTACACCCTTGTTCCCAAAAGGCTATTTACATCGTGATTTTTGCTGAAAATTTAGGAGGTTTTTACGCGAATTTGAATTGGGGGTTTTCACCCATTATGATTGAATGAATTATTTTTATATTTCCCATGATTAATGAGTCAAATGACATAATTTCCACATGTTCTATTGATAAATTGCATATGGGTGTAAACCCATGGTTTTACTCCTTGAGAAGCTAATATTTGCAATGTTTGAAATGTTGAAGCATATGACTATATTGAGATTTTGAGATGAAATGGCTGAAATTCCCAGATTTTCATATAATTTATGACTCTATATGCAATATATATTGCTTTTGATAAGCATTAACTTGAGATTGAACTATGGGTTAGTAAGCCATATTTGAGACTTGTGAAATTATGAACTCTTTTACTATAAGCACCCATGATTTGAATATTTTGAGATGATTGAGAAATGAATTGACCTAATGGTCCTTCAGCTTTGAAATCCACATCACTATATGAGATTATCAATTTGATTATTGGGTTCATGGTGAACCATGTGATTTTTCTTAAAGTTTATTTTTATGAGATTAGCGCATATAATCTAAAGGGAGTAGTATTTAGCACCGAGAGGGTAAGTTACTATGGTTTCTTACCCCAAAATTACGTGTCATCGTAGGTTGGGCCTGAGGCCGAGTTTATGATGATTATGATTCGACCGAGGCAGAGATTTATTTAGTGATCACTAGACCTAGGTTATAATTCTTTGACAAGAGTATGACGCTACTCCCCAACATGGGGTATCTTCTTTAGAAGGACAAAACGTTGGACTCTATGTAGCTCACATGGTTTATGTCGGTTATGAGAAAGTCCCTTGCCTTTCAAACGATGAGATCAAATACTTATTTTCTTCCCTATAGTTTATTTTTCTAAATTAAAGCATCTTTCCTTGTTATAATATTTTGATAAATCTTTGAGATAAATTGCCTCTGTAAACTAGAATACTTTCTATTTGAAGTAGAGTAATTTTCCTAAAGCTTGAAATGAGATATTTTCCTTAAATGAATCAAATTCCTTCAAGTATGTTTTCAAGATATATGGTTCCTAATTCAAAGTTTATGAGTTCTAAATGATTATGAAGTGTTGAGCATTGAAGAAGTTTTACTCTCTATGAGACATATGCATGAGTTGAAAGTATTGCTTAAGGCCCCTTAGACTTTGGGTATTTAGATTAAGAGAAGTTTTCCGATTTTGATGTTAAACAACGATGACTCATGAGATTTGTATTACATGCCTCATTGTTTATGTTTTGTGAGCTTTACATCTTATACTTTCTCAAGCCATGTGATTCATCTCATAATGCATACATTATTTGATTAAAGAAGATTGTTACTATTTTATTTATATGCATTCACCCCCGAATACTCAGTACATTCCAAGTACTGATCCACATATATGTCTATGTGCTACATTGTGTCATAATGTAGGTTCAGGTGCTCAGTCCCATCCTCGCGCATGATTCTTCGAGTACCTTGCCTACATTTTCTTCAGTGGTGAGTCATCATGATTCGAGGACCAATCTTCAGATATTTACCGTACTTGAGAGGCTATGTTTTATCTCCAGTTCATTTCGAATTAGGTGGGGACCTGTCCCAATGGTTCTCTTGATTTTTATTTGTAGAGGCTTGTCAGACTAGTGTCAGACTTATGATGGGCGAGGGTTCGATATTATGGTTTTGTTGAGATTTCTCTATTTTTTGGTCTTATGGACCGAGTATCTTTTCCATATTTTCTTTCATGTTATATGACTATGCTAGTGTTGAGTCCATTCCTATCTTGAATTGAGTGTCATTGGTAGAAACTAGTTCTAAGGGTCAGCTTGGGGCTACTCTTAGCCTTAGTCACTGTGTGACATCCTGGGAGACGATTTCGGGTCGTTACAATCTTACTGGAATTTCTCCTGATAGGGAAATAGAATTTGGTATTGATCTTCCACCGGATACTCGTCCCATTTCTATTCCTTTTTATAAGATGGATACAACTAAACTAAAGTAGCTTAAGGAGTAGTTGAAGGAACTTTCTAATAAGGGTTTTATTCATCCTATGTTTCTTCATAGGGTGCTCCTGTAATTTTCAAGCGAAAGAAAGATTGGTATCTATGGATGTGTATATCCTACCATTAGATGAATAAGGTGACAATGGAAAATAAGGACCATCTTTCAAGGATTGATGATCTTTTTTATTAGCTTTAGGGTGCTAGATATTTCTTTAAGATTGATCTTCGTTCAGGCTATCTTCGATTAAATATCAGGGAGTTTGATATTCCACAGACTTCTTTTTATACTTTATATGGTGATTATAAGTTTTTGGTGATGTCATTCGAGTTGACTATTGCTCCACCTTCTTTTGTGAATCTTATGAATCAAGTGTTCAAATAGGTTTTTGACAAGTTTGTGATAGTTTTAATTGATAACATCTTTGTTGTATTCTAAAAGTGATGTGGATTATGCCAATCACCTAGAAATTATGTTACAGAATCTTAAGGATCAAAAGTGGTATGCTAATTTTCCTATATGTGTAGTTTGGCTAAATGTTGTGACCTATCTTGGGCATGTTATTTCTTGTAAAAGGATCGAGTTAGATCAACAGATAGTTGAGGATATTAAAAAAGTTTCCTAGGCCCACAACTCCAACTGACATTAGGAGTTTCTTTGGATTTGGTGGGTACTATAGGAAGTTTATGAAAGGTTTCTCATCTATTGTTGCTTTAATAACGAAGTTAACTCATAATGATGTAAAGTTTTTGTGGTCCAATGCTTCTGAGTGTAGCTTTGAGAATTTGAATGATAAGATGACTTCTCTTTTTATTTTGTCATTGTTTAAAGGTACTGGAGAATTTGTAGTGTATTGTGATACATCCCGCATATGATTAGTTACATTATGATGCAACATGGTAAGTTTGTGACTTTCGCTTCAAGAAGCTTAAGGTTTATGAGAGGAATTACCTAACTCACAATTTGGAGTTTTTGGCAGTGGTGTTTGCTTTGAGAATTTGGCACCATCATTTTTATGGAGTGCATTCAAAATTTATTCGGACTATAAGAGCTGGCAGAATGTGTTTATGTAAAAGGAATTGAATCCCTTGCATAAATGATGGATTAAATTGTTTAAGGACTACGACATGAGCTTGCACTATAATCAAGGTAAATCTAATATGGTTGTTTATGCTCTTAGTAGGTTATCTATGGGGAGCTTATCTCATGTGGATAATGAGAAAAAAAGGTTGGTTAAGGATATTCACTGTTTGGCTACCATCGGAGTCCATTTCTTAGACTTTGAGGATTAAGGATTGATTGTTCAAAAAGTGTTTAAATCATCTCATAGTGATAAGGTAAAGGAGAAAACTTTTATGAACCACATACTTATGCTAATTATGAAAGATGTATGGCATTCAAGATTAGGGGAGATGGCATCTTGAGGTATCAAAGGAGGTTGTGTGTTTCTTATATTAAGGGTTAGTGGGAATGGATTTTAATTGAGGATCATGAGTCAAGATATACAGTTCATCTTAGTTAAAATATGATATATCATGAATTTAAAGAAATCAAATGGTGGATAATCTGAAGAGATATGTGGCAAATTTTTTTGTTAAATGTATGGTTAGTCGCAAGTCAAGGTTGGATATTTGAGGCATAGCAGATTGTTTCAAGAGATAAAGTTGCCCTTGTGTAAGTAGGAGATTATTAATATGGATTTCATTACTGGTGTCCTTATATCTCACAATAAGTATGATTCTAATTGGGTCATTATTGTAGAATAACTAAGTATGTTTAGTAATTGACAGTAAGGACTACCTACTTAAGAGAGGATTATGCTAACATGTTCATTCAAGAGATAGTCAAGCTGCATAGTGATATAGTGTCCAATATTTCAGACTGAGGTATGAAGTTTTCTTCTTACTTTAGGCATTCATTTCAAAAAGGTTTTTGAACTCAGTTGAACCTTAACACCACCTTCCACCCATAAATAGATGGACAATAGGAGGGTACTATTTAGACTTTGTAGGATATGCTAAGAGATTGTGTGATTGATTTTAATGGTAGTTAGGTTGACCATGGTATCTTATTGTGTTTGCATACAACAATAGTAACCATTATAACATTCAGATGGCCCCTTTCAAGGCTCTTTGTGGTAGGAGGTTTAGGTCTTCTATTGGGTATTTTGATGTTGGTGAGACTAAGTTGTATGGTCTTGAATTTGTTTACCAAGTCGTGGATAATGTAAAAGTTATTAGAGAATGACTTAAGACTGTGCAAAGTTTCCAAGAGTCTTATGTGGATATGAGGCGAAGGGAGTTGGAATTTTAAGTGAGTGATTGGGTGTTCTTGACGCTTTCTCAGATAAACGGAGTCATAAGGTTTGTAAAGAGGGGAAATCTTAGTCCTCGCTATGTTGGTCTACACCAAATTGTAAGGAGAATTGGAATGTCAATTTTGAGTTAGAGTTACAAGCAAGTCTTGTTTTTATTCACCTATCTTCCATGTATCTTAGCTGAAAAGTGTGTGAGTGACCCTTGTTTATAGTGCCAATTAAGGATGCTAGTGTTGCAAATTATTTGTCTTATGAGTAGGTAACGGTTGAAATATTTGATAGGAATATTTGTAGATTGAGGTCTATGGATGTAGCTTCGATGAAGCTTTTTGGGAGAAACCAAAAAGTGGAGAAGCTACGTGGGAAGCAAGGAAAATATGAAGGACATGTATCCATTATTGTTCCCCAGGTTGGAAGAATGTGCTTAAGTATGAGTTTTTTTTTAAATTGCAACTTGATTTTGATGTATTTTTTTATTATCATGCTAAAAGTTTCCTAGCTCATTATTCGAGGATAAATAATCCTAAGGAGGGATACTGTAAGACCACATAAAACATCAATGATATTATTTTTTACCCTCTCAAATTTGTAATGTTAATTTTGAGCTTGAATTATGTTTAGTGGTGTTAAAAGTTTAATTTGGGGAAGTTTATGAATTTTATAAAGGTGTTCAGGGTCACTTTAGGACCCCAAGGCAGTGACGTCCACGATATTAGCGTGCCATGGAGGTTAGCCTCAGCAGTATTGTTGTTCCACAGAGGCTTCCTTCCACGATGATGATCTGCCATGTTGATTCTTTAATTTCATCTAGTTTTTGTTTTATTCATTTGGGGTGAGGGGATCTTTGGCTTTTTGTCCCTTGTACAACCTTTAAATATGAAATAAACCTATTCGCTTCTTTTTTAAAAGATCAAATGATTCTCTTTCTCTCTCAAACTGAAAACCTTAGAATATTCAAATATTTTATAGTGAATTCTTCATTCGGGTCCAAAACATCAAATTATCTTCATCTTGTGTTTTTCTAGCATGTATCTTATTCCCCAACTTTAATTTTACATTGTGGCATTTATTTAATAATTATACATGTGTTTTTGATATTGCATTAAGGGGTTTTGATTGTTATCTCTTGAACTCCTTTTCCCATGATTTAAATGGATGATTGAATCTTTTAATTGAGGGTTTTTGACTTAATGGGTGCATTGTTATGGAAAATAGAGTGGGGAACATGGGTTTCCCCAAATTGATTACTTTTTAGTTTGGTAATGGCATTAACCCCAGCTCGCTTCGTAAATTTTGTTTTTGAACATGGATAATTGCATAATTCAACTTATTTATTAACACTTGGCATTGCATTAATGGATAATATGTTAAAACGGATTTGAAAAGTCCTTGTGGCTTGTACAGGATTTTAAACAGAACTTGGGGTGAATTTGGTTAAATTGTTTTGATTTGGTTATAATTGGATTAGCTTGCAAGAATAATTTTTATGACAATACCAAGTGGTAAATTCCTTAATATATGACTCCTGCATTAATGCTTGGGATTATGTGCAAAATATTTTAATTTGGGCTTAAAGGGAATTGTGTAGCTCATCTTGGGTAGTCTGGGGGGGGGGACTAACACTGGAAACCACATTTTTTGACTTAGGGTATATATGAACATGTGCTTTGTTTGAACATTATATTTTGGAATGGATAGCTCCTTTGTCTATTTAGCCCATCCTAGGGATTCCTTGGTTCATGCGGCTAACACACACTAAGCCTTTTTTGTGGGGGAACTTGAACCAACATAGCCCATATGTGCCTTTAGGACGGAGCAAGCTACATAGTTAAGGTTAATGGTTTAAAATGTCTTCTTTATGATCCTTATCCCTATCCCGAACACTTATACATATATATATAAAAGTTGTGCTTATGGTTTTGACTAGTTTTTTTTCTTTGGAATTATTTTGTTGCTTTCCTTGAGTTACATGCCAGTGCTTATCCTACTGACCATCCCTGGATGCTGCATCATTTCATGATATAGGGTTTGATGGGTTTTATGTTGCTCTTATAAGACATTGGTTAACTCGGTACACGTTTTGATCTGTTGTGAAGTGGTGAGCCTTCATCTTTTTGAAGGCCCTGTTATTCCACTGGTATACTTAAATTTTATAGTATTGTTTAACAATCCATTTTTTATTTTTTTTTGTCATAGTCAGGTATTGACCCAACTTATTTGATATTTTCAATTTTAGAGGATCTTATGGACATGTGTGGATTGGATGTCGTTTTGACTATTAATTTTCATTTCATTTATCCATTTATCCTTATTATATATATATTTGGCTGTTTTTCGATGTTCAGTATAGTTATTGTGCTCAGAGCTAAGGCTAATAGAGTGGTGTCCGGTACAAGATGGGCTTGAAATATCTATCACGGCCATGCCTGGGATTGGGTCATGACATTACCCTAGTAAGGGAAGAATTTTCTTATAGTGTATTTTTGGATATTAGAAATGGGCCTTTCGACCGACCTTAGGCCAAGACTATTAATAGTTTCTTATAAACTTTATAGACGTATTTTACCTTTTACACTATATGTTAAGTAGATTAGAAAGGCTGGTTACTAGATATTTATTCAATATTTTTGTCTGAAAGTTGATGGTAGTTCCAGTTTATGTCCGGTGATATAAGATTTTTAGTTTTGGTTCATGTCTTACAATTAATGATATGAGTTTTAGTTCAAGTCCGGAAAATATTGATGATGATATTGAATTTTGGTTCCTGTTTGACATTGAGTAGTTATTTACAATACATTTATGGTATGGAAGTTTTTGCGGTTGCAGTTCCAAGAAAAGGTTAATTAGTATAATTCTGATTACTGATTCTCTTCATTTGTTTCCTTAGATCGTATGGTGCCCATATTGAGTTATTTGTTATTACATACATATTATCTTACGGTGCAATTTTGTAGTGATAGGTATGTGTTTTTTCTGTCATTATTCAAGATTATTTATTTGCTTACAATATTTGGAGGATTATTATAGGTTTTTCCTATTATCTTTACTTAGCTTATTTATATTCCTTTTTATTATACTTATATTTTGATTTATCTTTGTCGGTGGATGATGCCTACTAAGTACCCATGGAATTTGTACACATATTACACCTTGTACCTTTATGGTGAATATTCGAGTACTAGTGGTCATTGTTGATGTTACAATCTTGATGGTTTGGTTTACAGTTTGGTGAAAGGGCGAGCTCTCAAATTTGGAGTTGACCTTCTCTCCTTTTTTTAGTTTTTATTTAGAATTCATTGTCCAAGACTAATGTATAATTGACTATTCCTGTACTCATGTTCTTTTTATTTTTGGCTCTTATACCAATACTACTAGTGAAACACACCAAATTTAGGACTTGAAAATTCCTTACGCATTGAGCTTATTTCCTTAGTTACGACGACTGGAATATATGAGTCGTAATATGTCGTAACGAGTCATTGGGATGAATCGTAACCAAATAATAAAGTTTGTGGCTTGATTTTTCTCTGAGTACCAGTTGGTCACTAAGATCCGTAAGGATACATTACAAGTCATCAGGTATAATCATAGGTTGTCCATGTTAAGTCTCAATTTGGGTTCTGCATTGACTATGATTGGACCCTACGAGTCATAGGTCTCATTAAGTATTGGTTTGTTAAATCATAAGGATAACAATGTAGGTTTCCTTTAAGGTGCTTCCTTGGTTATGACTCTTATTGACGAGTCATAAGGAGTGTCTATGAGTCAATGTTTGACATATAACAAAAGGCTTCCTTTTTCAGCAGGTAAGTTGGGGATACTTTAGACATTTCCCACTTAAAATCCTTTTGACACCATGACATTAAAACAACTTTAGGGAATTCATTTCACATTTTAATGGATTTAACACTCTCTTTTCACTCTAAATCCTCTCAACTAAGTCAAGCTAGGGTTTCACTAATTTTGTTGTCTAAGGGCTCAAAGGTCAATTTCTCTCCTTAAAACCTCGTAATTCAAGTATGTGACACTACCATTAAACATAGTATCTCTACTTCATGAATGTACATAGTTATTTATATGATTTAAAGCATTTTATTTTTGACATTTTTTTGTGGTTTGACATGAGTGGTCAATTAAATATTTTCCCATGGTTTTTAATATATTTTTTATGGTTTAACTATGGTTTTGAACATGTGGGTTCTTGGGTAAGGCTGATGAAACTAAGGAATTGGGAATTTCCCTAACTTGTGACTTTGAAAGTGGTTACCACAATGCTAAATTTATTTTTAGTTATGAGAAATGGAGGAATTTATGAAAGTCTCTAACTATTGCATGATATAAATAGGAATTTGAAAAACAATGGTATAATTTAATGGACAAAGGGAGTTGTTCACTCAAGTTAATCAAAATTTTTTACATGATATTATTACTATGCAAGTGTAGTTGGTTTAACGATACCAACAATTTATGCCTTAATGTGAAACGCGGTTCAGTGAATCAGAATGTCTGCTAGATGTTATAATTTTTCTTTAAAAGGGTTTATTATAGTTTAGTCATGAAAGTGGAGGTCTTAGTGGCCGATACTAGGAACCACGCTAGCCATTGTAGAGGTCATTACGGATTGAGGGTTCAATTCCCATGCTTTTACCAGGAGGTTTGACTTTATCTTATTGTTATAATAATAATTATTGGATGGTTCGAGTCCCCAATCTCACACTTATTATTGGGAGCTTAAGTTACCTTAGTGTATGATTGGAGGGTTTGAGTCTGCTATGTGTATATATGAGATTAGTCTTCGGTTTGTGTTGCTACACACATTGGTGCCTAGCTAGTATGGTGAGAACTGGGTCCTATATATCCCGTGGGTACTATTAATATGATGGTTGAGCTACAAAATCAAGGCTAAGGTTTTAATATGAAGGTTAATCCTTGTTCCCTACCCCAACATATGATATACTTTTATTTATGTATATGCATTTGATAATGCGCATATAAATTTTATAATTTGAACTGTTATCATGTCATTATGCTATCCTCTATCCCAAAGTTACACTCTAGATGTCAAACCACTAACAGTCTACCTACACTCTATCCCCACATAGTGCAGGACCTGGCCATACTTCACTTCTCCTTCTAAGTGATCGTAGATTGATCGAGAGTTGCCTTAAAATGGACAACTTTTATGAGTCGAAAGGATCAAGTCTAGGATTATGTTTTTTTTGACATATAGATTATTGGATACTATTTTTTGTCTATAGTCGGGGGCATGTCCCTACACTTTATTAATGTTCTATTTGGTAGAGGATTTGTTGGACTACTGTGGACTTGGGATAGTTTGGTTGTTAGTTGATTATACTCTTATCAAAATATTTTTGATCTCTAGTATTATTATCTTTTGATATGTTCAGAATTCATCCAATATGGGGTGAGGTGGATGATTGCTTGGGTATTGGCGAGTGGTATCTGGTACTTGTTAGACCTAAGATACTTAGAACGACTAGGCCTCGGTTTTTGTCATGTTATAATAGTATCAGATACTAAGTCCATGGTCAAGTAGGTGTCCACAAAGCCAGGTCAGGTAGAGTCTCTACTATGGATGTGTAGTGCACCACACTTTTAAAGTAGAGGCTACAAGGCATTTAGGAATGATTTCCTTTCTTGTTGTTCTGTTTCAAGCTATAGAGCCTATGGTCTTTAATATCCTCTAATTCCCATTTGTTTGATGATGTATGAGAAGATGCTAACACATTTGAGGATTTTAACTGAGAATAATTGCAAAGTCTTAAGAAAATTTTGGTCGTTTTTGATTGTTTTCTCTTTGATATTGCAGTAAAAGTCGAGATGCAAGAGAATCAACAATTATGGGAGTAAAAGAGTTGATTTCTGAACAAGTAAAAAAGAAAGTATAGCTGACGACTTTTCTAATTAGTCATCACCCTGGTGATAAGCTATCAAAGTTACCTTCAGTCTTAGACAGAGAATGTCCCGCAGCTGAAATGTGTGATGACATCTGTGATAGGCCTTCAGAAGGGTGATAAGCCGTTAAGCTCATCCTCAGTCTTAGGTCGGGAATGGATTTTGAAGTGAAGAAGTAACAATATCTCTGATAAGTTGCCACATATCTGATAAGACATCAAACCTCATCGTCATCCCAAGGTAAAGATTATAAAAGTGAAGAGGAGATGACGACATTCATGATAAGCTGTCAGACTCCTAATAAACTATCACAGCCGTTGTCACCTGTCCGAGAAAATACTGTGATCTATGATTTTGTTTCCATAATTAGACTGAAGTATTTAAAGCATATGTTAGGGTTTTCTTTCAAAGGAATCTTTGAGATTGAAACTCATGTTTTGAGGATTTTTCTCTCTATTTTTCTGATTTTAACTTTACTTTTATTTTGGAATAAGATTATTACAATTGTTTTTGGGATTTTCTACTGTGATCAAATCGGAGAAACACTTGTTTCTATTCCTCTTTCTGTAAGTTCATATATCCAACTATGAATTCAACCTGTTGTCTTGATTGTTTTAATATGAGTGGCTAAATTCCCTTAACCCGAGTTGTGGGATCTATGGTTTTGGGTTTGTAACATAAATAAGTGTTCAAGATTCTAATGATGGTAGGAACTCCTCGTTAATTCCATTATTTTATATGCTGAATATTGGTTGCAAACAATAGGCTTTTCTTACGGATGATTTGCTTCAGATAAGAAATCAACCCTCGTAAGAAGTGAATTATCAATAGAGACTTGGAAGCATTAAACTTTCATTTAATAATTAATGTTGTACCAAGATTAATTAGCTTGAGATAACATCCTGTTGTGAAATATAAGTTCCCTAAGTTTGAGAGAATTAGTTTATTAATTGTCTAAATAGGTTGAGAAATATTTAGACAGAACTTCGACAAGGATACTCTGTTGTTCGTACCTACCACAAGAATCTTGAAACGTTACTAGCGTCTGTCACATTCCAACACCCACAGTGAACATAACTCTAGTTTTCCTTATCATATTGATTTCAAACACTGAATTGATAAGTAATTATTTTTTACCTTTCAGCAATCCCCCATTCACAGGAAACTGCTAACTATCAGTTGATTCATCCGCAGATAACTTAAATTCACACCATATTTCTTGTGGGATTCGATCCCAACCTAGTTGGGTTATATATTGATAATGATCGCTTATATTCTCGTAAGAGAGGTGTAGTTTGAGCGTTAATATTTATTTTTATGATCATGCCACCCAGAAATCTAAACCTCATGGAAAGTCCTCATAGAGTTCCTATTTAACCTACTAGAGTTCCATCTGTCCCCTCTAGTCCTCCTAGGCCTTCTCCGACTGATGTGTTAAATGAAAAATTTGTCAGTCTACTGATATGTTGGCTTAGTTGGCAGCTTCTAATTCTGAGCGTATGGATTCTGTTGATCCTTTATCTGAGACCAATAGAGTTGGCCAATTTATAAGGTTGAGTCCTCCTATTTTCACTAGTATGAAGGTTGATAAGGATTCCCAAGGTTTCATAGATAAATTGTAAAAGATTTTAATATGTGATGCATATTACTAAGGTGGAAGGTAAGGATTTTATAGATTATCAGTTGAAGGTAGTACCGCAGTCGTGGTATCAAAAGTAGGAGCAACTTAGGGGTGTTATTCTTAGTCTGCCATACGGGAGGACTTTCTAGTGTTTTTCTCGATCACTTCTTTCTTTAAAAGCTGAGCAAGGAGAAAACAAAATTTTTGTTAATTTGAATCAAGTTAGGAGACAATCAAGGTGTATGCTTTGAAATTTCACTAGTTGTTCAAATATGCTCCCGAGTTACTGCGTAGCATGAAGGCTAAAATGAGAAAATTTGCTTCTAGGTTGTCTAGTGATTTGTTTCTAGAGAGTAAGGATGCCTTGTTAAGCAATCATCATGACATCTCCATTTTGGTTATGTATATGTAACAGCTTAAGGAAAAGAAGAAGAAGTAGGTTGATATAGGGGAAAGTCAGAGTAAGAAGTTTAGATTTTTTTACCACGGCAGGGTTCAGTAGTAGAGTGACACAGATGGTCAAAAGTGGTCTAAGAAGATGTGGGGGAGTTTTCATTCCTACTCTACATCCAGGGCTCCTTATCTGAGGACATCAGGTCATTGTTGTTCTTAGCATGAAGTTGGGTTTAGATCTCCAAATGCCTAGTCTCAGGCCAGTGGGGTTCAGTCATCTCCATTATGTCCTCTATGTTGATTTTGCAGGAAGGCGGACCGTGGGTTTATTGAAGTGGTAAGGAATATGTGTATTAAGTGTGCTCAGATAGGTCACTTGAAGGGGGATTGTCCTTCTAAGGTTTCTTCAGTGGAAAGTAAGATTCTGGTTTACAATTCTATAGCTCCTGCACCAAAGTATGCTTTTTTTACTTTTGGTATTAACGCTGGCCTGAATCTCTTATATACTCTTGCTACCATCCAAGACTCTGACGTATCTCCTTATGTTATCACTAGTATGTTATGACTCTTTTTTTGTGATATGTATTGCTTTCTTGATCGAGGGTCTAAACTTTTTTATGTGGCCCTATTTTTTAATGTACATTTTTGTTTTGGTCAAGAGTTTATCGCTGATCCCTTTTCTATTTCTACATAAGTTGTTGACTATGTGGTTTTTAGCAGAGTCTGTAGTGGTTTGTGGTATCTGATGGTGGCAGAGAAACTATGGTAGATCTCATAGATTTAGATATGGTTTATTTTGATTTTATATTGGGGATAGACTTGTTAGACTTGTGCTATTCCTTCTTAGATTATTGAACCTTTTAGTTCTTGTTTAAATTCCTTGATGAGCTAGTCCTTGAGTGGGAAGGGGGTTTTCTAGTGCCTAAGGAAATGTTCCTATAATATCTTAGTGGCTGGAAGTTGATTTCAAAAAGTTATCTTGATTATTTGGTCCTAGTTAAAGACTCTGACTCGGAGGGTCCTTCCTTACAATCCATTACCGTGGTTAATGAGTTCTCTAAAGTTTTTTCTTATGGTCTTCCAAGTGTCCCTCCTAATAGAAATATTGATTTTGGTATTGACCTTATTCAAGACACTCGTCCCAATTCCATTCCTCCTAATATAATGGCTTCGTCTGAATTTAAGGGGCATAAGGAATAGTTTTAATACCACCTTGACAAGTGTTTTATCCATCCTTGTCTATCTCCGTAGGGCGCTCCTATTTTGTTCATGTGTAAGAAGGATGGTTCCGTTTTAATATGTAATAATTACTGGAAATTAAAAACGGCAACCTTAAGGAATAAGTATCCACTTTCTAGGATTAATAATCTCTTTGATCAGCTTCAGGGTACTAAATTTTTTTCTAAGATAGATCTTCAGTGTAGGTACCATTAACTAAATATTATGGTGGTGGATATCCTTAAGACTACCTTCCGAACTCGGTATGGCCATTATTAGTTTTTAGTCATGTCTTTTGGGTTGAGTAATGACCCATGGCATTTATGGACTTGATAAATAGGGTCTTCAACTAGTTTCTGCATTTTTTCACCATCGTGTTTATAGATGACATTATATTGTACTATAAGAGCGAGGCAGATCATGCCTATCACCTTCGTATTTTGTTGCGGACCTAGAAAGATCAACAACTGTATATTAAGTTTTTGTAGTGCAAGTTTAGGTTTAAAATTATTACTTTACTAGTTCTTGTCCTTTCTAGTGAAGTGATCATGGTTGATCAACAGAAAGGCACATTAGTTAAGAAGTGGTGTACGCTCAGGACTCCTATCGATAATTAGAGCTTTTTAGATTTAGCTGGTTTCTATAGGAGATTTTTGGAGAGTTTCTTGACTATAGCTACCCCGCAGACTAAGTTGACCTAGAAAAAGGTGATGTTCTAATGGTTTGATACCTTTGAGTGTAGTTTCTAGAGTATGACAGATAAGTTGACTTCAACTCTATTTTTAACCTTTCTCGATTGTAATGATAGATTTGTGGTATATTCTGATGTGTCCTATATGGGACTTTGTTGTATGTTAATACGGTATGGTGGGGTTGTGTACTATGCATCTTGAAAGTTAAGAATGCACGAGAAGAATTATTCGACTTATGACTTGGACTTTTTAGTGGTAGTGTTTGCATTGAAGATGTGGTGTCACTATTTGGATGGGGTTCATGTTGATATATTTTTGGTTCAGAAGATCCTGCAATATGTGTTCACCTAGAAGGAGATAAAGATCAAGAAAAGAAGATGACTTGAAATGCCAAAAGACTGTGACATGAGTCTCTACTACTACCTAGGTAAATCTAATGCAGTTGTTGATGCTCATAGTAGGTTATCCATAGGTAGTATAGCTCATGTGGAAGAGAAGAATAGAAAATTGGTTAAGGATATTCAATGTTTAGTTAGCCTTGAAGTTCATCTCTTGTGGAACACATATTGCAGACTTTGATGATGGTGGTGTGTTTGTTCAAGAATTGGAGAACTCATCCTTTGTTGCTGAAATAAAGGAGAAACAGTTACTGGATCCCATCTTAATGATGATTAAGGGTGATGTGAGAAAGCAGAGGGTTGTAGCTTTCGAGATTAGTGGCGATGGTATCTTGAGGTACAAAGGAAGGTAATGTGTTCCCTATGTAGATCGGTTGCAGGAGAGGATCTTTGATGAGGCTTATTAGTCAATTTATATTATTCATCCCGATTTGAAAAATATGTATCATGATCTTCATAAGATTTATTGGTGGACAATGTTAAGCGACCTATACCCAGTTTTGTGGGTAAATATTTGTGTCTCAACATGTGTAGAATTAACACTTGCGGCTCGAAGGGTTGTATCATAAAATTCAGTTGCTTGTTGGTAGTGGTAATTGATCAATAATGATTTTATCACTGGTATTCTTTTGTCTCAAAATCAGTTTTATTTAATTTTTTTCATAGTTGACAGGATGACTAAGTCTTCTCCCTTTTTGCAGCAATGATGAATTTCACTTCTGAGGATTATGCCAAGTTTCTTATTGAGGAAATAGTCAAGTTGATTGGTTGCCTATTTCTATCAGGTCAGATCATGGTACTCAATTCTCATCACACTCTTGGCATTCATTGGGAGAGATTTGGGGAATAAGGTGAGCCTTAGTACTGCTTTCCACCCGCTATTGGACGGGCAGGCGGAAAGGAATATTCAGACTTTCCAAGATATGCTTCGGGATTGCGTGGATGAATATGGTGGCAGTTTGTTTGATCATTTGCCTCGGATAGACTTTTCGTATTGTACTAGATACCAACCTTGTATTTGGATGACCCCTATTGAGGCCTTGTATGGAAGGAGGTGTAGAGTTCTTATTGGGCGATTTGAAGTTGGTGAGGCTGAGATATTTGGCCCAGATTTAGTTCACCAAGCAATGGAGAAGGTGAAGGTGATTCGGGATAACATAGAGCTTCCCAAAGTCGTCAAAAGTCCTATGTGGATGTGAGGCATAGAGAATTAGAATTTATGGTTGGTGATTGGGTGTTCTTCAATGTGTCTCCCAGGAAGGAAAGGTTTTATGAAAAGGGGAAGCTCAGTCCCTGATATGTCAGCCTTTTCTTTGTCTTAAAGGGGGTTGGTAGTATTGCGTATGAGTTGAAGTTGCCTCAAAGTTTGAGTTCCATTAACCTGATCTTCCATGTGTTAATGTTGAGGAAGTGTGTGGGTGATCCATCGCTAATTGTTCCAACCAGGGAATTCATATTTTAGATTCCATATCTTAAGATGAAGTCCCCGTAGAAATATTTGATCGACAAGTCCGTCGGTTGCGAACTAAGGGTGTGGATTTGGTAAAAGTTCTATGGAGAAAACACAAGGTTGAAGAGTTTACTTGGGAATCTAAAGAGGACATAAAGTCCAAGTATCCATTCTTATTTTTAGCTCCGGATAATTGTGCTTAAGGTATATGTTATTCTTAACATCTCTGTTTTTTGACTTTATTAGAGGATATAGTGATTTCCTTAGATTATCTATTTTATAACTTAGTTAAAAGTAAGAGTAGAGGTATATGTAGTCAAATCATGCTAGTAATTGACTTTACCCATAATTATAGGATGAATGATCCAAGTTGCGGATAATTAAAACACCCAGAATATTGGCCCTTGGAAATTCCCCAAGATTTGAGCTCAATGCCCTTGTTACGATTGGACCTTATAAGTCATATGGTGTCTTTATGAGTCACTGGTATGAGTTATAAAAAAATTAGTAAGTTTGTGGCTTTATTTGGCTCTGAGTATGAGTGTTTTACAATGATCCCTAAAGATACATTACAAATCATAACATGTAATCATAGGGTATCAAATGTAAGTCTCAATTTTCATCTGGTGTTGATACGCTTGGACCCTACTAGTCATAGGGTCTCAATACGGGTGTTTTGTTAGAGTCGTGAGAATAACAGAGTAGGGTGACTTGGCAGTACTGCGTTTGTTACGACTTGTGGTGACTAGTCGTAAGGAGTGGCTACGTGTCTTGGTTTGACTCATAACCAAAGGAGACCTTTTTCGGCTTTTTAGTTAGAGGTAGTTCAGAAATTTTCCACTTAAAACCCTTTTGACCCGATGTCCATAAAAAGTTTTTAGGGAATTCATTCCACACTTTAACGGATAACACTGTCTCTTTAATCCCTCTAAATCTTCTTAAGCAAGTCAAGCTAGGGTTTTACCAATTTGATTATCTAAGGTCTTAAGGGTCGATTTCTTATTGTGAAACCTTGTAATTCACGCATGTGATGCTACCTTAAATATAGTATCTCTACTTCATGAAAGTACATGGTTATTTGTGTGAATCAATGCATTGGTTTTTGATATGGTTATGGGTTTTGACATAAATGGTCAAGAAATTTTGTTTCCATGGTTTCATGATGCATTACTTATGTTTTATAATTATGATTTTGAACTTACAGGTGCTTGGGTATGGTGGATGAAACAAAGGAATTGTGATTTTTCCAAACTTGTGACTTTTGAAGTTGTTATGACCCAAACCCCATGATGTGTAATTTGTCTTTATTTATGAGAAATGTGGAAATTTGTGAAATTTAACTAGTCTTGAACTATTGCATAATATAAAGATGCATTTGAAACACAGTGGTCTAATTTAAGGAACAAAGGGATTTTTTCTCCTAAGCTACTGGAAATTGTTTTTGCATGATGTTATTACCTTGGAAATGTAGTTGGTATGACGATACCAAAAATGTATGCCTTAATGCAAAACATGGTTTAGTTAATGGAATTTGTTGTAATCATTTTAATTGCGCTTTAAAATAAGGTTGTCTAACTGAGTCGTAAAAGTGGAGATCCAACTGACCGATACTGGGAACCACGCTAGCTAGAGAGGGGGTCGTTATGGTTTGAGGGTTCGAGTCCATTTTCTTAGACCAAGTAGTTTGAATCCACCTAATTGTTATTATTATTATGATTTGAGGGTTTGAGTCTCCCATCTCCCACTTATGATTGGGTGCTTAAGTTAGCTTAGGATGATTGGAGGGTATGAGTCCCTCTTGCATATTTATGAGATTATTCTCATGTTCGTTCGGCTAGACGCATTGGGACGCGATTAGTGAGGTGAAAATTGGGGCCCTTATAGCCTGTGGGTACTATTAATATGTCGGTTAAGCTACATAATAAAGACTAAGTATTTTCAAAGCATTTTAAGCATTGTTCCCTACCCCGAAATGTGATATATATATACATATATGAAATTGATAAGGCACATGGAATTTTGTACGATTTAAACTGTTATCATTGAATTATGTTATGCTATATTCTTGAGTTACATGCTAGCGCTCCAACTTCTGATCACCTACTTCTACTTCTACTGCTCAGTTATCGTGGATTGATCAAGAGTCTACTTGATGTGGTGAGCTTCTATGATCCGTAAGGATCAATTTTAGGATTCTATTTTCTTTCGAGTAATAGATTATTAGATATTATTTTGGCTATAGTCGAGGGCATGTCCCGATACTTTATTGTTTTTCTATTTGTTAGATGTTGTGTTTGACTATAGTGGACTTGGGATCGTTAGGTTGTTGGTTGATTATACTCTTATAATAGTATTTTTGAGTTCTAGTTTTCTTATCTTGTTATATGTTTAGAATTCATCCGTCTTGGGGTAAGGTTGTTGATGGTTTGAGTATTGGGTGGGGGATCTGGACCATATTGGACCCGAGATACCCTGCACAACATGGCCCTGGTTTGGGCCAGGTGAACAAGGTAATGGGATTTAATTATTTTTTTATCTATCTTTTGTATTATTACTACTATTACTTGATTTATGGATGTACGTCTTTAATTATACATTTTCAGAATTTACACAATTCTTCTACCAAATTATCCCTTTGCATATAGCTTGAGGATACGGTTTGTCTTAAATACTATTGGGATAATATAGGTTTCATATGTCTTAGAAATTGGGTCATGATAGGTTAGGTGGCAATCATGACCATTTGGGTAGTGACAAAGATGGTAACAGAGCAATAGTTTCAAAGATCTTGTCATACAAGATGTTGAAAAATTTATTTGTGAACATCAACCTTTGATGCAATGATCCTACATAGACTTCTTAACTAGCTTTCTCATTACACTAACTATTTTATAATATCCAGTCATCGAATGTCTCTACCTTATTATCTAGAACATTCAATATCCTAATAACCATGTCATGAAATGAGAATTATCATTATTCAAATTAGACACACTGTCACTCAAAAGAATACTTATTTTCATTGTGTTGAGGGCTCTACGATTTGTCTCAATAGAACCTCAAGATGCTAGTTTGTTGTAGATCGTGACACAACCAGTTGACATATATATGACAGATCAATTTTCATCTCCTTGATATTATTGTTTATAGTGTGAAATGGCTATAAAATTTTGGATAAGATATCATCTGCTTTAGAAATAGAGAGATCACTCAAGAGCTCTTCAGCAATACCTTTTTGTCAATATTTTTGCCGAAAATAATGATCTCTATTTCTCCACCCCATTCATGGTCTCCCTCACAATAATTTATTTTTAAATTTTTATATCTTGAATTACATTCCTAATCACACCAATCCCCCTCTCTATATCAATCTTTCTATCTCTACCCACCGTCATGACATTTCTTCAAACCTTTATTCTTATTTTCTTTGTTCTATTTCACTTCAATTGGAACATCTTATCTTTCTCTAATATTCACCACTTGATTGACACATATTGGGCTTACTCCTCAGAGAATGCAATACCCCGTGCTTTTTCCTAGATGGAAATTATCCCAAGAATGTTAGAAGCTTTCTTTGAAAGATGAATCCATTTTTGTACACGTAGTAAATTCAATAAGCTTTCCATCGATACCAATTTTATCAAAATCCGACATCGGATGAGAAAGTTATGACTGAAATACAGAAGGCAGTAAAACTGCCTAGGTACGACGGTGGAGGCCGACGGACCGTCGTACTACCGATGAAACGTCGCCCACGACCATCATAGAGAGGCATTTTCACTACATTCTTCCTAGTAATGATGGCCCAGGACGACGGACCGTCGGATCAGTGATGGACCATTGCTCAGGCCATCTCATGGGAGACAGTGAACCTCCTTTCTGCCCAGGTACGATTGTCAGAATCGATGGACCGTCGACCAAGCGATGGACCATCGCACCCACCGTAAGAAATCCTGCCCAGTTATTTTTAAGTCATTTAAAAAAGGGCATTTTAGTATTTTTACCACCCAATTTGACCACTAATAATATCAGACCAAGGCATATGCCTTCATTATTCAACTACAACCTTAAAATTAGGGTTTTCCATTTAATAGAAATTCCCAATAACAAAATCCAAATCTTCTTCAAGAACTAAGAGATTCAAATTATTCAAGTTTAAGATCTTCAAGAAACTCACTACCAGGTATGAATAGTGTTCATTCATGGACTCATTTCGTCCATGAAGCCCAAGAATCTCTTTTCAAAGTTCAAGTGTATGGATTTTTATGAATTTCAAGATGGTTTTGCTTTTGTACATGTTGATAATGAACAATTGAATTGTATTCCATGTTTTGGTTATAAATCATAAGAGGAATTGATTATTATAGGTGTATCTTCATGTAAATCCATGGTTAAACCCATGAATGGTGAAATTAGAGTTGAATCATGATGTTTACTTGTTGTGTAATGTTGTGTACGAATACTATGCTCATGATGTGTTTGATTAAATACCTATACGAAGGACAAGTGCCCTACTAGTATGATAATATGAAATCCCCATTTATGTACAAGTTTATGCATATCATATGTTTGATGATATGCCTCAAAAAATGAACTATGGATTGTGATGTTGGTCATGTATTCAAGAAATTCATGCTTTGTCAGTTTCTTTCCATCTAGTCCTGGGGATAATTGTACCCGCGATTTAGCTGTATGCCTAGAGCCAGTGTCATGTTTTCACGATATCCTCAGTCTAGCCATGTTCAGTATAATTCAGTTAGTCATGTGACTCAGGAAATCTCAGTAAAACTCAGAAATCATAGTAATCTCAGAAAGCTCCGTAATACAGAAATCTCAGTACTATTCTGTCAGTTAACAAAACTCTGCTAATTCTATTTAGTTTAGTTCAGTAATCCATGTTTATTTTCTATTCAGATATGATTAGAAATTAGCATCGAGTGAACATAAGGATGGGAACTCACGTGCCAGTAGATGGTGTGATTCCTCGAAGCAATCCTTGTGTTCCAGAACTATGTATCCAGCATAGGTTCAGACATCATTCTTGCTAGTTGAGGGTAGTTGAGGTGGCTTAACCTGCTAGTCGAGGGTTCCCACCATTCTCATTAGAGTAACTTGCTAGTTGAGGGACACTCGCATGTTTCCCTTACCAGTGGTTCGGTATTGGCTCCCTTCTAATCAGTCATAGAATGGACCCCAATTTAGATATAATGCGTTATTTGGGGCATGTCGATTGGACGACTGCTTCCCACTATTTTAGTACTAGTCTCAGTAAAAGAACTCAGATAGTTCTTCATATTTCAGGACTGTCAAATACAATCAACTTACCTACAGTACGGAACTCAGCTAGTTTCTTAAGATTTAGGACTTTCAGATACAGTCACTCATGTTATTAGTTATAGCAGTTATTAGAACTCAGCTGTCAGTCATATTAATTCAGTATATTTGCAGATATAGTTATTATGTATTCATGCATGTATTCTTACATTTATGTTATTCAGTCAGTTAGCATAGTGCATCAATGTTAACCCTTTGCATTCATCCTACCTCACATTCATACCAGTACATTTAATCATACACACGCATTAACGCTATGGTGATTTTTACCATAGGTTTAGATACACAAGCTCTAGAGCATCAGTAGCATTCCAGTCTTAGCAGTCAGAGTTAGAAGTGAATCCTCATCTTTCGAGGACATGATCATTACTTTATTATGATATTAATTAATTTATTAGTTAGAGTTAGTTGGGGACATGTCACATCAACTCCTTATTCAAGAAGTTCTGTTTTAAAGGCTTTCTAAACTATAGTATGTTCAGATAGTTTATTTCAGTTTTGATTTGGGAATTTCATACCGCACCATGATTTTATATTTTATCAGATATTATGTCTGTATTTTGAACCCTATGGCCTTTTAGTTCATGTTTATGCATTATACAGTATATTATGCAGTATACAGGTACAAATATCAGTCATGGGTTAGCTGGTGGTACTTTGAGGTCATTAGCTCCGTGTATCATTTTGAGTACCAAATTCGGGGCATTACAAACTTGGTATCAGATCCTAAGGTTCAATAGTGTCCTAGGAAGTCTGAAAGTCAGATCTAGTAGAGTCTTGTACATGGGTGTGTTGCGTGCCTCATTTATGTGAAGTAGGCTATAAGATGTTTAAGGAACAATTTCCCTTCTTTCAGTATTCATGTTATGCCAGTGAGCATAATCTCAAGTCAATCTCTCAGTCTAATCTGTTTCTCTCTTTCCTCTGCAGAACATGCCTCTTAAGAGAAGAAATGGGAATTAGTCAGCCCCTTATCCCGAAGAACCTTTGGGCGAACATGTTTCTTAGGAATAGTTTAGAGTTTCATTCACTACTCTTGCTCAGTCAGTTGCTTCTCAGAATGAATGACCAATTGTCATTCTGGTCAACCTAGTAGCCAATTCAGATGCAGCCAGGATTTGGGACTTCACCCGAATAAATCCACCATCCTTTCTCGGAGCTAACTCAGATGAGGACCCTCAGGAATTCATCGATTAGGTTCATAAGGTTACAAACATCATGGGTAATACTCATAGTGAGAGTGCTGATCTAGCTGCATATCAGTTGTAAGATGTTTCTCACACTTGGTTTATGTAGTGAAAGTCAGAAAGGCAAGTTGATGCAGGGTTAGTTGATTGGGAGGAGTTTGCTTCTGCTTTCCTTGATAGATTCCTTCCCCTATATATTAGAGAAGCTGTGGTGTTAGAAATCATCAAACTTAGGTAGGGAAACATGATAGTTAAAGATTATTCTATTAAGTTTACTCAATTAGCCAGATATGACCCTCATGTGGTTCCAAACAGCAGGGCCAAAATGAGTAAGTTTGTTTCTAGGCTGAATGATAGTGTGATCAATGAGTGTAGATTTACCAGGATAAATAGTGACATAACTTTATCTAGGTTTATGACTCATGCTCAGTAGATAGAGGAGCGGAAGATTAAGATAAGGGAGAAGGAGAATAAGATAGCAAGGACAGGTAGTTTCAACTTTCTCAGCCTCAATCAGGAGGAGAAAACCATTCTCAGTCATTAGTTCCAGCTTTTTCTTCATCCAGTTCTCCAGTTCCTAAGTTCAGAGAGGGTAACAAAGATAGAGCCCCGGGATTTAAGTCTCAGGGAAGTTTGATCTATGTCTCAGGGAAGTGTTAGTAGTGCCCGCTCCTTTTCTCTTTTCCAAACTTGTGGAAAACACCACCAGAGTACTTACAGAGCTGGCAGAGATACTTGTTTTTGGTATGGTAAGCTGGGCCATTGAGTTAAAGATTGTCTGCAGTCAGGTCCGTGGGGTCAACAGAACCATTCCTCAGCTCCATCCAGTCACCCAAATCAGCAGGGCACCACCTCCAGTTCTACTAATCGGCAATGCCCAAATAGACTCTATGCTCTCTAGTCATGGAAAGATCAGGAAAATTCTCCTGATGTGGTTACTGGTACGTTACTGATTTTTTTATGTGCATGTTTACGCTTTGCTAGATCTAGGTGCTTCCTTGTCTTTTGTTACTCCCTATATATCTGTTGATTTTTGAGTTAGTCCCGAAATTCTAGTAGAGCCCTTTTTAGTCTCTACCCAGTGGGTAAAACCATCATAGCCCGACGGGTATACAGGAACTGTCCGGTTATGATATTTTAGAAAGTCACTTAAGCAGACTTGGTTGAATTAGGGATGACTGATTTTGATTTCATTTTCAACATGGATTGACTTCATTCCTGCTATTCCACAGTTGACTGCAGAAACACAATAGTACAGTTTCAATTTCCCAATGAACCCATCCTAGAGTGGATAGGTAGTACTTCAGCTTTCAGAGGTCAACTTGTTTCCTATATTCTGGCAAGGAAAATGATATCTAAGGTATGTGTCTATCATTTTTTTCATGTTAAGGACTCTAGTTCCAAAACTCCATGTCTTGATTCAGTTCTAGTTGTGAATGAATATTCTGATGTCTTTCCCGAAGATCTTCTAGGAATTCCTCCCTAAAGGGAAATAGACTTTGGTATTGATCTCTTCCCAGATACTCAGCCTATATCAATTTCGCCATACAGTATGGCCCTAGCAGTACTCAGAGAATTGAAAGAACAGTTGAAGGATCTCTGACATTAGGGATTCATTAGGCCCAGTGTTTCCCCATGGGGCGCACCAGTCTTATTCATGCGCAAGAAAGACGGTTCTCTTATGGTCCAGAACAAGTATCGTATTCCAAAAATTGAAGATTCGTTTGACCAACTTCAGGGTGATAGAAATTTCTCTAAGATAAACCTCAGATCCGGCTATCATCAGCTCAGAGTTAGAGAATGTGACATTCCAAAAATAGTTTTCCGTACTCGATATAGTCACTTTAAATTCTAAGTTATGTCCTTTGGTCTTACTGATACCCCAACAACTTTCATGGACTTGATGAACCATGTGTTAAAGTAGTACTTGGACATGTTCATCATAGTCTTCATAGATGATATTCTGGTCTATTCTTGTAGTGAGCGTGATCATGCAGACAATCCCAGAACAGTACTCCAAACTCCCAGAGATCATCAGCTATTCACCAAATTCAGTAAGTGCATGTTTTGGCTAAGGTCAGTAGAATTCCTTTGTAATATCATTTCTGGTGATGGCATTAGAGTATATCCTCAAAAGACCAAAGCAGTAAAAAACTGGCTCAGACCTGTCTCTCCATCAGATATCAGGAGTTTCTTGGGTTTGGCCTGCTATAATAGATGGTTTGTTAAGGTATTTTCTTCTAGATTTACTCAGAATAAAGTCAATTTCCAGTCGTCAGATCCTTGCGATAAGAGTTTTTAGGAGTTGAAGACTCAACTCACCTCATCTCTAGTCTTAGCTCTTCCAGATGGTCCATATGGGTTCTTAGTGTATTGTGATGAATCCAGAGTAGGTTTGAGTTGTGTCCTCATACAGCATGGTAACGTCATAGCCTACGCCTCCAGACAGCTTAAACCCCATGAGAATAATCATCCTACTCATGATCTTGATCTAGCAGCCGTAGTTTTTTCCTTAATGATTTGGAGGCATTATGTATATGGAGTTCATGTAGATATGTTAACAAATAATAAGATCCTTTTGTATGTCTTTTCTCAGAAAGATCTCAATCTTCGTCAGAGAAGGTGGTTAGAGATCATGAAAGATTATGACATAAGTGTCCTTTATCATCCGACCAAGTCAATCGTACAGGATGACATTCTCAGTAGACTGTGTATTGGTAGTGTTGCTCATGTCAAGGATGGTAAGAAAAATCTAGCTCAAGAAGTCCATCAGCTTGCCAGACTTAGCCTTACCTTAGTCGATATAGAAAAGGGTGATATATGGGTTCAGAGTAGCTCAGAATCATCTCTAGTTTCTGAGGTGAAAGAAAAGAAAGATATAGAACCCAACTATTTCAAGTTAAAAGAGTCAGTCCAGGATCAGAAAGTAGAGGTTTTTTTCCAAGGGGGAGATGTTTTTTTCATTGTTCGGTTCGTATTTGTGTCCTAGTTGTAGAAGACTTAAGGCAGTGAATTCTTGCAGAAGCGCAAGGTTCATGCTAATCTATTCATCTAGGGGCCACAAAAATGTACCGCGACTTGCGGGAAATTTATTGGTGGAGTGGGAAGAAGATATATGTTGCAGAGTTTGTGGCTAAGTATTCCAAATGTCAGCAGGTTAAGAAAGAGCATCAGAAGCCTAGTGGGTTCATGCAAGAGTTCAATATTCCTACTTGGAAGTGGGAAGAAGTAAATATGGACTTCGTGATGGGTTTGCCTCATACTCGTCGCCAGCATGATTTAGTTTGGGTCATTATAGATAGGATGACCAAGTTAGCTCATTTCATTCCAGTTCAAACCTCTTATTCAGCCAAAGATTTTGCCAAACTCTACATTAAGGTGTTGGTTAGATTGAACCGTGTTCCACAATATATTGTCTCATATAGAGGTACCCCTTTCACCTCTCATTTCTGGAAAGTATTCAAAAAGGGTCTTGGTATCCAAGTTCATCTCAGTACAACCTTCTATCCTCAGACTGATGGTCAAGCAGAAAGGACAATTCAGACTTTTGAAGATATTCTAAAGGTGTGTACAATTTAGTTCTAGGGCAGTTAGGATGACCACTTGCCTTTGATAGTATTTTCATAGAACAACAACTATGATTCTAGTATTTGAATAGCCTCATTCGATTCTCTCTATGGTAGGAGATGTAGATCTCTAATTGGTTTGTTCGAAGTTGGTGAGGCCTCAGTCATAGGGCCTGACTTAGTATTCGAAGCCTTAGATAAAGTCTAGTTGGTTAGAGAAAGATTGTGGGCTACTCAGAGCCGACAGAAGTCTTATGCAGATGTGCACAAAAAGGATATTGAGATCAAGATTAGTGACTTTGTCTATCTAAAGATGTCTCCCATGAAGGGAGTGAAGTGATTCAGCAAGAAGGGAAAGTAAAATCCCCGATATATCGTTCCTCTCAAAATTCTCAGTCTTCTTGGCAAGGTAGCTTACAAGCTCAAATTGCCTTCAGATCTAGCCTCTGTACATCCATTCTTCCATGTCTCTTTTATCAAGAAGTTCATAGATGACCCAGCAGTTGGTGTCCCTATTCATAGCATAGATGTTCAAAATCCCCTCTCTTATGAAGAGATTCCAGTTGAAATCCCAGACTATTAGACTTGTAGATTGAGGAACGAACAAGTCCCTCTAGTCAATGTTCTTTGGAGAAATCAGTCCATTGAGGGAGATACATAGGAAGTAGAAGCAGACATGCATACCAAGTATCCTCACCTATTCTCATCTGACTCAGATCAAGATCAAGGTAACAGTTCTCCTTAAGCTTTACAGTTTCATGTTCATGTTTCAGTGACAATCTTGGTATCCATTTCATGTTCAAAATTCCATTATAGACTTGGTATTAAATACCATTGCATATTTAGTAATGCATTCATGTATTAGTTCAGTAATATAATTATGCATCAGACATGTATTCTCATTGTGAGAACCTTGGTTCATCAGAACACTCAGTCATGAATTCATGAATCAGTTACACATGCATCATATTTGTGTGTCCAATATGTTATGTTCAGTTATCAGTCATGTCAGCGATGAGATCATATTTAAGTTATCATGTTTAGTATGTACGTCAGTTTATGTTCTTCCCTTCACTCTCAATCTGATTCGAGGACGAATGTTCTCAAGGGGGAGATATTGTAATACCCTGTAATTTTTCCTAGCTTAAAATTATCCTAGGAATGTTTGAAGATTTCTTTGAAAGATTAATCCATTTTTGAACACGTGGTATTTTTAATATTTTTACTTTTTCCACGTGGTAAATTGAATAAGCTTTCCATCGATACAAATTTCATCAAAATCCGACATCGGAAGAGAAAGTTATGGCAAAAATACAGAAGGCAGTAAAACTACCCAAGTGCGATGGTGGAGGCCGACGAACCGTCGGACCATCATCCACAATCGTCGCAGTGAGGCAGTGACTACCTTTTACCTAGGAATGACGTCCCAGGCCGACGGACCGTAAGACAAGCGACAGACAGTCGCTCAGGCCGTCGCATGGGAGACAGTGAACCTCCTTTCTGCCTAAGTCCGATCGTCAGAACCGACGGACCGTCGACCCAGCGCCGGACCGTCGCACCCACCGTCAAAAATCCCGCTCAGTTAGTTTTAAGTCTTTTAAAAAAGGGATTTTTGGTATTTTACCACCCTCTTTGACCCCTAATAATATCAAACCAAGTCTTATGCCTTCATTATTCAACTACAACATTAAAATTAGGGTTTTCCCTGTATGATCAATTCACAAGAACAAAATCCAAATCTTCTTCAAGAACTAAGAGATTCAAATTCTTCTAGTTTAAGAACTTCAAGAAACTCACTACCAGGTATGCATAGTGTTCATTCATGGACTCCTTTCATCCATGAAGCCCAAGAATCTCTTTTCTATGTTCAAATGTATGGATTTTTTTGAATTTTATGTTCGGTTTGCCTTTGTGCATGTTGATAATGCCCAATTGAATTCTATTCCATATTTTGGTTATAAGTCTTAAGTGAAATTAATTATTATAGGTTTAGCTTCATGTGAATCCATTGTTAAACACTTGAATGGTCAAATTAGAGTTGAATCATAATGTTTACTTGTTGTGTAATGTTGTCTATGTATACTATGCTCACCATGTTTTTGATTAAAAGCCTATGTAAAGGAAGAGTGACCTACTAGTATGATACTATGAAATCCCCATTTATGTACATGTTTATTCATTTCACATGTTTTATAAAATTCTTGAATAACTGAATTATGGATAGTGATGTTGGTCATGTATTCAAGAAAGTCATGCTTTGTAAGTTTCTTTCCATCGAGTCCAGGGGGTACTTGTACTCGACAATTTAGCTGTATGCCTAGATCCAGTGTCATGTTTTCATGATATCCTTAGTCAAGCCATGTTCATTTTAATTCAGTTAGTCAAGTGACTCAGGAAAACTAAGTAAAACTCAGAAATCCTAGTAATCTCAGAAAGCTAACTAATACAAATATCTCAGTACTATTTCGTCTGTTAACGGAACTCAATTAATTCGGTCCACTTCAGTTCAGTAATCCATGTTCAGTGTCTATTCAGATGGGAGTAGAAATTAGCATCGAGTGAACCAAAGAATTGGAACTCACCTGCCAGTAGAGGGTGTGATTCTTCAAATCAATCTTTGCATTCCAGAACTACATAGGCAGCGTAGGTTGAGACATCATTCCTTATAGTTAAAGGTAGATGAGGTGGCTTAACCTGCTAGTCAAGGGTTCCCACCATTATCATTAGAGTAACCTGCTAGTTGATGGTCACTCACATGTTTTCCTTACCAATGGCGTCGTTTTGGCACCCTTCAAATCAGGGAACAAATTTTACCCCAATTCAGCTATAATGCGTTATTTGGGGCATGTCGGCTGGATGACTGCTTTCCACTATTTCTGTATGAGTCTCAGTAAAAGAACTCAGATGGATCTTCAGATTTAAGGACTGTTAAATAGACTCAACTCAGCTGCGGTACGAAACTCAACCAGTTCATTCAGACTCAGGACTCTCAGCTACATTCACTCATGTTATCAGTTATATCAATCATCAAAACTCAAGTGTCAGTCATGTTAGTTATCAATACATTCATGCATACATTCTCACGTTTAGGTTATTCAGTCAATTAGCATAGTGCATGCATGTGAACACTTTACATACAGCCTACCTCACATGCATACCAGTACTTTCAATTGTACGGACGCATTCGCATTATGGTGTTTTATACCATAGGTCCAGAGACATAAGATCTAGACCATCAGTAGCATTCCAGTCTCAGCATTCAGAGTTAGAAGTGAGTCCTCATATTTTGAGGACTTGATCATTACTCTATTATGTCATTAATTAATTTATTAGTTGGAGTTAGTTGGTGACATGTCCCATCAACTCTTTATTCAGATAGTTCTGTTTTAGAGGATTTATAAACAACAATATGTTCCGATAGTTTATTTAATTTTTGATTTGGGTATTTCATACCCCACCCAGATGTTATATTTTATCAGAAATTATGTCTCAGTTTTGAACCTTATGGCCTTTCAGTTCATGTTTCCGCATTATATAGTATATTATGTAGTATACAGGTACAAATATCAGTCATGGGTTAGTTTATGGTCCTTCGGGGTCATGAGCAATATGTAGTGTTACGAGTACCAGATTTGGGGCATTACATAGAATGAATAAAAATAATGACCATTATCAATTCAACCCCCTTTTGATATCATATTTACACTCCAATTATCCAAACCCATAAATATTTAATAAGAATCTACTTATATCATGAGTTTCACAATGGTTTCATCTCTTAATTTATCTTTCTTCCTTATTTTATTAGAAATAGTTAAGGACGGATCACTAATTATTATCCTCATACGTATATCATGCCATTTTGGTTTAATACATGTGATCCCACAAACCTCTTGTGATTGTGAAGGAGTGATCCATGAGATAGCCTTCAACTAAGTTATTAGCAGCTTATTTATTAATTATGTGTAGAGAGCTGTAGGAATTTTACGACAATACATTATCTAAATGTAACACCCTGAGATCACATCCCGATACGTCACACGGTGTTTATGACTCGAAGGACCACAAGCTAACCCTTTTACTAATATTTGTACCTGTGCACCGTATAATATCTTAAATAAATGAGAAAGGCTAGCCATAAGGTTCAGCACATCTATAAATTCTCAAAACAGAAAATTGAATACTAATACATCTATCTGAAAAGACTCTAAACTATCTGAACTGTGGAATTGATGGGACATGTCCCCAACTAACTCCGTCAACTTAAAGTAAACAACATCTGATGCAATAATAGTAAATTGAGATTCATCATCGAAAGAAGAGAACTCACGGCTATGGCTACTGTTGCTGGCTAGGACTGAACTACTGAGGAAACTCTAGATCCTATGCCTCTGAACCTATGGTGTCAAATAGAACACCATAGCACAAATGCATCAGTACAGGAATGTACCGAGTATCTAGACGAGGTAGCTTAAATGCAAGGGCTCATGCATGCATAGTATCTAAACTGAATAATCATGAAAATGCCCCACGAGAGCACATACACGTACATTAATTCATAGAACATAGTGAAAATCATCACCACTCTAGAGACTAAAACTCGGATACTGCCTTACTGCAGACTTAACTCACTACTGACACTGAGATACTGATATACTGATTCATTTGATACTGATGACTCAAAAACTGGATGTACTTACAAATATGACTGGATTCTAAGCTTACGGCTCTCGACTGTCAAGATTAAAGATCAACCTCTCTAATGGAAGATTAAGGAAGCTGTTATCAATGGTAAGGAAATGATCATATCTGAATCTGACAACAAGAATACTCAAAAGAATCTGAGACTGTTATCAAGACTGTCTGGCGGCATATCTCAGAATATGACATCGAAAAATTGTATATGATACCAAGCCTATCTGACGGATGGTATATGAGTCAATGGAACTATCTGAGTTCATCATAGAGATAAATGATGTATCTGACAGTCCTGATTTCTGAAGATTGATACTGAGGCTGAGACTGAATCTGAAACTGAAACTGAAACTGTGGAGAGTAGTTACTTAAAAGACATGGCCCAACCTACTACAGATGGGGTCCAACCTATAACCCTAGCTGGAAGGGTGTCAATACCGTACCACAAGTAAAGATCTCTCTCTGGTCAATCTTCTCTGACGGATGATCCTCAATAGAAAGTGGACCTAAGGCAATATCATAGTCAAATACTCTCTCTCTGGAGGTGACAGCCTTTTCCTGATGGTGACTCCTGTATCCTGCGCTGGCTATATTGTTCTGGAGGTCAGGGATTTCTACTAACGACTCCATACTCTCTCTCGATGAACGGGACAAGATGCCATTCCTTCCCTTGCTTAGTGCTTGTTTCTACTCCCAACTGAAAGACTCTGAGCTGAATTCTAACACTGATCATATTTCTTAAAAGATCTGACTGAGTTATGTTCAGATCACTTAGTTCCGTATCTGACGAAAATGGTATTAAATCATGGTATCTGACTGACGATATAGAGCTTGAATAGATTATTTGGTCACTACGAAGATTATAATTGAACAATAGCGTACTGTTAGATCTGAGCTGAGTACAGAGCTGAGGCTAGATTACTAACGATATCGAGATTACAGATTGTACTGAGATTACTCAGATTTTTTATCTTTCTTACATTCTGCAATTATCTGAGAATTTAGAGTTATAGAGCTTACTGAGTTCTATGATTCATAGCTCGACTGGAATTATCGTGAAACTGAGACGGGCTCTAGACAAAGCTATATTGTCGTGTATAAATACCCACAGGACTAGATAGCATAAAATAAAGCATAATCATTCCTCTATCATCACAACCATTTATTTATCATCATCATCACAATCATTCGTTCATCATCATCATTACAATCGTTCATTCATCATCATTATCATTAAAGAGTCTCTTCAAGTATTTAGGAATCATATCATATGTTCATCCTCACAATCACTAAGGGGTCACTTTAAGCATTTCAGAATCATAAACATATAATAGCGTAGGGGATACATGCTACTAGATCATACTCCATTCAACAAGGTATTGCATCAAATACTTCACACGTATATCATTCTTGGCATGTATTGGATAGCAAATGATTTGGGAAAACTTCATACTATCATGTCACAACTTACTCGTCAAGCACTTGGCGCGTATTAAAGGCTTAGCATGTATCAAAGAGCAAGTGATTGGGGAATTTATTACTATCATATATCAACTTGTTTGCTAAGGTTTTTCAACAACACTAAGCAAGTACGGGTTTACACATACTTAGGGATTTCATACTATCATGGAACATTTCACTCACTAAGGTATTTTATCAAACACTAGGCATGCATAGACTTCCTCATACTTTGTGGTTTCCGAATCAACATATTATCCGTTATGCTTCACCTAAGATTTTTATCAAACTTATGGGGAACATGCTTTTCTTATTCAACCATTTTTACACCCAAATGACATGAACACATCACATAGAAAACCACTTCAAGAGGGCTCATCACAAACATCATATAAACTCCACATACTAGGGTCAAAGCTCATAAATCTTGTAAACAATCATGAATTAAAACTCAACAATAGCTGGAACATCAATTTGAACTCACATAAATCATTAACAACTCATAAAAATAAAATATTTATGTTTTAGAAAAGGGTACTTGAGCTTCTTGGAAGAAAGGGACCCAAGAATCAACATCTACATACCTGGGAAAACTCTTTTCTTGAAGATTCTTGGAAAGATTTCTTGATTCCTCTTGATATCTCTCGACTCTTCTTGATTTTTTATTGAAGGAGAAGAGAGTATTTGATGTTGGAACCCTAGTTTTTAAGTGGAAGAAGAGAACATGAGGCTGAACGCCCTCAACAGGGTATTTATAGAGGCTGGGGAAAAGGGGAAAAGACCTAAAAAACCTTTGGAGTTAAACTAAAAAATCCTCGATTTTACATGTTGGAGCGACGCACCATACTCGCGCTAGTTCACTGGAAATTGGACAATTGCAAAACTGTATAATGACGCGACGCAGTGGAAATTGCATTGCCATCTTGATTGCGAAATAGGACTATAACGCGACGCGGTGAAATTCCGGAGGCTCCCTGGAAACTGATAAATTCTAAAATTGATCCTTGGTGAGACCCACCATAATCGCGGAGGCTCACTAGATTTTCACTATTGCCATTTTGGTTGGCTCCGCGATGCGCTAAAGTGCTAGGTGGCACACTTTCTTACAAAAATGGCTCTAACTCTTCACCCGAATGTCCAATTCGGGCAAATTTTGTATCGATGGAAAGATTATTCAATTCTCTACATGACAAGAAATAGAAATTAGGGAAATTCCATGAGATTCAAAGTATGTCATACTAGGGAAGATATTTCTGAAAATTTTAGACTTGGATTTCCACTTTACTGAATAAGCGGTAAGGTTTAGACTGGAGGAGGACTTTGCGGGGTATTACACTTAAAATACATGAGTGGAACATTATTCGATAATCTATGTGAATGCATAGAAACTTCAACAAATTCCTCATTTGAAAAATGGATAAAAAAAATTTATTATTATTATTTAGTTAGACAATCTAGGAGGATGGAAGGAATAACTTAAAAATTTTATTAGCAAGCTCTGCCAATGAAGAAGGAAAGTCCTCTAGTATTTCTTCCAACCATGCAGTGTGATGTGATACCAAATGATATGATATTATTTGATATTTTCCCTAACATTTACCTCTGTCACAATCCAAATTCTCCGATAATGATGGCGCCTACTATAACCCACCAGTAGGAAAGCAAAACCCATAGTACGAAAAAGTTAGTAATGGACAACACAAATAAATAAAGGAAAGAATATGGAATACATGTAAAAAAATATGAAATACATAATATAGTCCCAAAACATGGTGGTACCAATGCAAGTGTTTATAATATAATAAGAGTACAAAATCACATACTAAGGTATTTACACTGTTAACACTTTTCTTCAAATATGAAATTGAGACATTGCATAAACATAAGAGGTAGAAAGGTAATACTTCGAACATCAGGAGTTCACTCTATGTCTCCGAATTATGGGTTCTCTGCACAATGAACACATCAATGGCGATAACTCGTACTATTATATGAAGGCTACAGACGGGTAGTATGAGTATCAAACACATGGTACTCATTAAGAAACTCACAACTGAGATCCAAATAAAATGTAGCTACATATAAAATATAAATAGAATAAAAAATACAATCAAATAACCAGCAATCGCATAACAAAGCTAGTAAGATAGTATGGGTAACTATTCATCTCATTGCAAATTAACTAACATTATAAGGTTAAGTACGTATTAATGATAAACTATCATACTCCAACAATAATCAGGATTCTCAACACTATACCAAATATCACCTACCAATATTAAAATAAAGGGCAATAGAAGGATATATAACAGTATACAAGGCTAAAGAAGGAATATACAATATGATTGAATCAAGAGAGGGAGGGATATATGGTAATCCCATAACTACATATAGCTAGATATACATATATATATATATATATATATATACATAAACAAGGTCAACTCAAAATATAGTTGGAATCATCAAACTAGCATTTTAATACCTCATAATCATATTAGAGTTTTGGTACTAGCATAATCAATGTTACTAATCCATCCATCTAATTATGAGTTCATCATGCTTAAAAAATAAAAACATAAGATAGAAGAGCCAGAATTGTACATTGAATCTTAGTATCAATCAATAACAAATTTGTCACAAACAGACCATAACATTGATCATAACAATAACAATAACAATAGAAGTGAAAACATGATAAATTGGCTAGTCCGGACAACCAATGCCTAGTTGAGCCTTTCACATGCCCCCACCCCCCAGGCTCTGAAGGTATAATAAACATACAACACACCACAAGGAAAAATAATCAGCCATGCCTATGAAAACCATCATAAGGTTTATAGATATGGAGGCATACTTTGTATACACAATGCAAATGTAAGGATGAATGCAACAGAATCTACAATACTATGACAAATCCAAGTATTATAATATAATAATAATAACAATCACCATCATAATCTTACTCATCATTATCATACTATATCATTTCCAGATATGTCATTGCAATACATAGGGCTAGCCAGACTCGAATCGGTAGATGAATACATAGGCGTATCAACATTAGCATCCTCCAGCCTTGTCGGGCATCATCATAATCATCCTCTGGCATTGTCGATTTACATTATGATCATCATAATATCCTACGGCCTTGCTGGATATCAATATATCAATATAGTCATCCATTGTCCTTGTCGGGTAAATAATCGGTATCATCACAATAATCAACACATGTTTATAACATCAATACTAAATTTTGTCATCATGTTTTACCTGAAATTTATATCATCAATACAATATCTTCCTCTATCCCATACCAGAGAGATGTGTATATAGATAGAATTATTGCATTGACTTAGCCGTGGATGAAAAGACTATAAATCCATAAATATTTTTTTGGAGTGAACTTTATGACTAAATCATTATAAAAGTGTAAAAAGGGTCAGAATTTCTCATGACTAGAGTAATCTGTAGTATCTAATCACAAACCAAAATCTATCTAGGTCAAATCCTTAAATCAATATTATTAATCTCTTTCACATATAAGTTATCCATTAAAATATGCAGTTATTATTATGAAGAAATCTGTTTTTATAGTGAAAATGGGATTTAACCCTTATTTAGGAAAAATGCTATAATATCATATTTTTCCTAGAATTGCATCATTTACCCGTTTAATGATTATTGTGCACTATTCCTTATACTGAGTCAGGGATCTATCGAAAATAGCCTCTCTACTTCTTCAAAGGTAGAGGTATGGACTACGTATATTTATCCTTCCCAGACCCCACTTTATGGAAATACACTGGGGTTTTTGTTGTTGTGGTGGTGTACCAAATCTATGCATGCCATCGCCAGTATTCAAACAATGGAACTATGCTCAACAATATATTCATAAACTACAGTCATATCCTTTACAAGAATAAACACTTTCCTAATGTTCAACCGAAACTATAACATGACTTTTAGCCCAATAAGTATACACAACTTATATCAAGAATTAAATTTGTAGATTATATTATATCGATAAGCCAACGCATAATTATGAGGCATGAAATATTTGTAAGCCATAAAGTATATTTGTAATCATCACACATCTATGAGGCATAATATCAATAAGTATCTCTCATTTAGGAGTGATATCACATCATAGGTCATATATCATGACTAGGAGGAATGTCATTTCTCTAGGTCAAATATAACATCATGACTATATCATGGCCATAGGGCATTAATCATTACAGAAGTCCAAATCATAATTACTCATCACTGAATGATCCGCTCTAGGATTTTCAATCAACCAAGAATGAAACGATACTAAATCGTACTCCAGTCTACTACTCCCACTAAGTATATCATCAAAAATTCCTAAAAAAATCTGAAGACCCATGGTCCACACTTAAGGAGCCAATACCTGGTCCATTGACTTTCATGTGAATACTTATCAACTATATCCATCAAAAATCGAGAATACTTAATACATAACCACAAAGTAGGATCAACCAACCTATAAATGGAATCCAAAATGAGTATAATTTAAAATTAAGGCTGCAGATAAGCTCTACAACTCCAAGTTGAAATCTCAACACCAAGGCTTAATCTCTTGAGCTTAACTACCCAGGCCAAACCATAAGACGGGTAGGCATTCATACTCTACCTCTTTCATAACATCTAAATTGCCATTTCTAGGCATCAACTCCAAATTGAGCTAATAAGTCTATATTAATGTAAACTACTCAAATCAACTTTTGTATCCATATTTGTCATATCTAAGCTAGATCATATCGAGCAAAAATTGAAACAAAGCTAAAGAAAAAACTCGCCATAGGGATAAATCATTGACTGAAAACATAAACAAACAACTCTATATTATCTAGAGTGCATAAAATATATCCACAACATAGAAATTATGACGAAGGATAAATTACCTGTTGAAAACACAAGAATTAACCTCCAGATCTTGTAGAGGGCATGAACCATCAAAATATGCTCAAGAACTCCCCAAGGTTGTAACCCAAAATATTAAGGGTAATAACTATAGCAATTCAGATAAATGCAACCTTAGCTAGAAACTAACCAGTAAAGTACATCATCTCGGGAAATAATATAGACACATATCATCAAGGAGAAACATTCTACCAAACCTCATTAGGCCAAACACACTCTGAAATTGGAATTTCCTAAACCCACCCATGAAGGGGAATTACAGCTTAAAAATACAAATCACCCAGCAGAGGAAGAAAATATCAATCTTGACACTAATGTCAATGTCAAGACCACTACCAAATCATGAACCAAGTAGCTCAAGAAGACTAGTTTCCAATTTTCCAACTTGAGAAGCAACCACAGAAAAAGCAGCCTACCTCTAACTCTCTAACTAATCTCTAGATAAAAACTATATCATAGTTAGAGAGGAGCATCAAATCTCCACACCCGTACCAAGAGGAAACCATCTAAAGGAGACAAACCCAACAAAGATAGGATATAATCCAAGACATCCCGATATCAATATCAAAACAATTATCAAGAGATGAAAGATCCATTAGTGGTGAATGGATCCTAAACATGTAAGGCTCAAAATGGGCTATATATAAGGGTTAGCCAATATGAAAACTTCATAGCCTATGAGGCATGTATGAGAGACTAAGACTTAAGAATAAGCAATATAACTAAAATGCCAACTCTAGAACCATACAAAAATAGAGAAGGTCAACTTACTTTCGACACCACAATTGACTCTACAATAATATAACACTACAAACAAAAGATAAAGACAATTCAATTCACTTTACTATAGGGAAGAAATCATAAAATTGGGCTATCGGTGCTCAATCCACCAAACAAAAACCACAAAGAATGGAATTCTAACTAGATAACACTAGCATAAATAGATACAAAGTGAGGATCAATTACATCAAGAAATGGAAACAACAATAATAACAATATCAACATCAACATAGTGAATAATTAATAGTAAAATGAATATCAATAGCAAGTACCACTCAAGTGTTGAATAAGGCCAATGTGCCAAGTTAAATGAGAGTCAAACCCAATTTCTACACCCATAGAGGGAAAATATCAATACAGATCTACTCCATCCACTAGTAAAATAAATAAACCACAGGGGTAGTAATATAATCATGAATTATATAAAAATGATCAAAGTAACAAATATGCACTCATCAAGGCATATAATCATCAATTAGAATGAAGAACCTAATATATATAATAAAAAGTTAAACGTGTTGAAATAAAATCACACCAATCATTGTGAAATTTGCTACTATATGCCTGAAAATCTAATAGAGAATAAATCTTAATGGGTCTAAAATCAGACCGACTAACTAAATTGTAAAGCATAGTTCCAGGGACTCTATCTCTAACTAAAGCTACCACAACATCATAAGGCTGATCTGAATGAGCAGAATGATGAGCGATCCAATGTCGGGGACAATCTTTAGACTAATGATATATCATTTTTACATCATAACAAACTATTTAAGATCTAATCGGATGAGAAACACAAATTGAGGCCCAAATGGCTAGCTAACCACCATTAAGAGCATTCTCTACTACCAAGATCATCCTTCTAGCAATCACAACCTACCTCAAGAAATCTAGGCTGACGGCAATATATACTAACTCTATCTGAAAAACCAACTCACATCTAGGGCACTATCTGGATCAATCTGCACAACAAAAAAAATCTACTAAAATACTCTGAAATGATGGCCCTGCTGATCCAGAATGATCTCCATAACTTAAAGACCCATACCAAAATATCTTCGAAATACTAAAAATAACCTAGTCATCTTTTTCTAGAAACCTTAGCCAAATATACCTAAAACCCTAGCTAAATACTGGCCATTATGATCAATGTAGTCGGGGGGAGCATCCCAGCAGAAGAAAGAAATAAATGAATCAATAATGGAAATAAGTTGGTTTTTAACATCAAATTTGCTAACCTATTGAAGTCTAAAGTAGTGGATAACATGAATATTAGGGTTCCACCTAAACCTATAATAATGGTTCATGGGAAACTTCTATTACATGGAAACCATCCGACGAACATAATTTAATCATGCAGGAGAAATTACACTATGCTTTTATCAGAAATTTCTTATATGGTAAACCTCATATTAATGTATTGAGGAAAAATATTCCTGCTTAATATAGGATAAAAGGTCATTGTATTTTTGGAGTACATGATGAAAGACATGTATTAATAAGGCTTGATATGTTGGTAGACTATATTTAGTTATTATCTACATCTGCATTTCATATTAAGTCAAATAATAGGTATTCGAAGATGAGAACATTGAAGTGGGATCCATGATTTGGGATGCATGTCGAAACAAAAATAGGAGTAGCTTGCTTCTCAATGCCTGACATACCACAGAATTTCATTTCAAAAGATGCCATATTTTCTATTGCATATGCAGTAGGTAAACCATTCATAGAAGATATAGTGACTAAGTACCAAACAAGACACAACTATTCAAGAGTTAAGGTGGAGGCAGATTTAATTACAAAATTGCCACAACAGATTTGATTTATTGAAAAGAATGATAATAAAAGGGAAATAAAATCAAAATAGGTACAAATTAGGTATAATTACATGCCCAAGTACTGTAAGGATTGTTGCTTTCAAGGGCATGATGAAGAAAGCTATTGTAATATTCATCCAAAATTGTATAATGAGACAAAGGAAAAAGCAAAGAAGGAAGAAGAAAAGGTAGAAGGAAAAGATCAAAATACACAAAGCAAATAGCAGTAGGAGTAACAAAACACAAAAAGAGGAAGATTAAATAATCATCAGTAAAAGATAATGAGAAAGAGATACAGGAAGGACATATATGGGCATAATATGGAGAGATTGAAATAGGAGAAATGAAAGAAAGTGGAGGTGTCAAATTAATTTTATGTGTTAGAGAAAGCAAAAGATGGTGACAAAGTTAATAATGAAGAGTAAATGCAGAATTTAGAACATAAGGAAAGGGTGAGAAAATTAGCACAAAAGAATAGTTGACTCAAAATTTTGGTAAAACTAATAAGGAAGCACGTGTTCCAAAAGAGGATGAAGAGATATAAAAAACATAGAAAGTGAGCAATACAAATCAGAAGGAAATGAATAATCCAAAAAAAGTGATAAAAAAAATGTAAAAGCAATCAGCAAGTGTTGAAGGATAATGAAGAGAAGAGTCAAGGCAATTAAAGCTTAACAATAGACAAAGACTACATACAGATGCAATTACATGAAGCAGAAGCAAAAGAACTGATGGTGATAGAAGTGACTTCTCCCATAAAAATTCTAATGGAAAATCTATTAGAAAGGTGTAACAAAACCAAGGAAGATCTGGATGGAAATAATGTTGAAGATAATATCAACCAGCCGGCTAAAGCAGCTGATTTGTTAACAAAAAAAATAGATACATTGAAAGAGAAGTAAGAAAGAACAAAGAAGTAGAACAATAACTCCAGTAGAAAATCAAATCTGTCCAATTCAGTAACAATGCATACAAGGAGTCACACATCTAAAACCAAGTCAAAATAGATGCATTGATATGGAACATTAGGTCAGTATATACACACTAGGCCTTTACAAGACTAATCACAATGCAAGGAAGGGACCATTTTTATTTTATTGGTATAATGGAGCAATTTTAGGATGGTAAACATATAGAAGAGTATAGGAGGAGAATGGGAATGGAACATTCTACAGTTTATATATCTTGGAAAATTTGGGCTTTCATGGAAGAGATTTTGAATTTAGCATTGTTAAGGATGAGGAAAAACAATTATCTTTGAAACTTGCTAATCAATATGCAGATGTTTCTTTGGTATTTACTCTAGTATATGTTAAATGTAATGAAAATGATAGATTGGTATAATGGAACTCACTGGGTGACATGGATGATTGTCAAGTTCCATGGCTAATAGGAGGAGATTTCAATGTAATTATAAGGAAAAAAGAAAAATTGGGAGACTTACCAGTTACATTTAATGAAACACATGATTTTAATTACTGTATTAATTTATGTAATGTGGAAGAAATCCTATTTAAGGGGAATAAGTTTACATAGTGTAATGGGAGAGCAGATGAAGATTGTATATTAAAGAGATTGGATAGAATTCTGTGTAATGATAGATTGCAAACCATATTTCAGATAGTAGAGGTGGAACATCATCCTAGGAATGGTTCTTATCATTCTCCTTTATTAATCCATTTTAGAATGAAAAAAATATTCTTACACCATTTTGATTTCTGAATTTCTCGCTTAAGGAAGAATCATGCATGGCGGTGATAAGGAAGAATTGGATAATGGAGATAGAGGGTAATCCTTTTTAGTGTTTCAACAAAAATTGAAAAACACTAAATCAACCTGTACAAGGTGGAGCAAAGAGACTTTAGGTAATATATTTTAGAAAATTACAAACGTGAAGATATTATCAGAGTGAGAAAGAAGAAATTTGAAGAGAATCGAAGTTGAGTAAATAGAGGAAACTTATTCAAGGCTCATGATGAGTTAAACATGCTGATTAAAAGAGAAAAAAATTATTAGAGGCAGAAAGCAGGTTATGAATGGTTCATGGATTGGAAAGGTATACCAAATTTTTCCATACTATTTTTAAAGTTAGAAAGAGCAGGCACAAGATAAGTAGAATCCAAAATGAAGAAGTTGAATGGATTGAACATGCATAAGACATAGCATATGCAACTATAACTTTTTTCAAAAATCTGTTTCCAAAGTAGAAGGATACAAAGGATTTCTCCATGATAGATAAATTACCTAGAATGGTAAGTGATGAACAAAATAAGGATATTATGAGAATTGCATCAGAAGATGAATTTAAACAAGTTGTAATGGGGCTAAATAGGAATAGTGCAGGGGGTCTGTATGGAATGACAGGATATTTTTATCAAGATGCATGGGAGATAATTAATAAGGATATTTAGAGAATTGTCATAGCTTTTTTCTGTGGATTTCAACTTCCCAGGTTCATTACTCACACTAATTACATCGTTTTTCTAGAAAAGCCAGTTATGAATACATTTTCAGATTTGAGGCCTATATCTCTTAGTAATTTTGTGAATAAAATTTTCTCAAGGATTATTCATGAAAGGATAAAAATTTTACTACCTTAGATGATATCACCATAATAGGCAGGCTTTGTACAAGGAATAAGTATTACAGAAAATATTTTAGTGGTGTAGGAAATTATTTCTGAAACAAGAAAAACAGGTAAGCCCCCTAACATGGTCATGAAGTTAGATATAATGAGAGGATATTATAGGGTGGAATGGATTTCCATAATTAAGGTTTTAAGGAAACTGGGTTTTTTCTAAAGTGCTTATTGACAAGGTGTATAGACTATTAGAAAATAATTGCTATTCAATTTTGCTTAATGGCCAACCTAAAGGTTTCTTCAAATGTTCAAGAGGGTTGAAGCAAGGGGTTCCATTGTAACCTACATTATTCATTGTACCCGAAGAATTTCTATCAAGGAATCTTAATAAGCTTATGCAAAGAAAGGAGTTCAGATTGTTTCATATGCCTAGAGAAAGCCCTATACAAAATCACCTCTCTTTTGCATATGATATGATAATATTATGTAAAGTTGAGGTGAAAAATTTAAAGATGGTGAATGAAACATTGGATAAATATGAAGAAGTGACAGGACAGAAAATAAAGAAAGAGAAGAGTGCAATTTATTTGAACAAAAGTGTGTCAAATGGGGTTGGAGTAATAGTAGATGTAGCTACTAGTAAGTTGAGTAAATATTTTCCTTTTATATATATGTGATGTCCCATTATTGATATGTGGAATAAAAAGGATTATTACAAGCAGCTGATGAATAAAATCACTTGTGAGGTGCAATAATGGAAAAGAAAACATTTATCTTATGGAGGGAGACAAGAGTTGATAAATATGTTTTGAAAAGTATTCCTATCCATTTCTTATTAGTAATGATTCCATCTTTGAATGTGCTGAATTCTATCCAAAGATTACTAGCTCAATTTTTCTGGAGCAGTAAAGTAGGGGGAAAAGGAAGACATAGAGTAAAGTGGCGAACAATATGTTTATCTCAAGTGGAAGGTGGTTGGGATTTGGAGGTCATAAGTTTGGAAAAAGATGGTAATGTCTAGACACTTCATGGAACATTTGATAATTTTGCAATTTAGAGAAGGCAATTTGAAATTTGGTGGGATAATTGGACTGGACAAGAGGATCTTTATTTTGTAATGGAAGATGGTGACTATTAGAATGGACAATAACAACATGTTATGGAACTTTTAAGAGGTGGAAATTGGGATGAACAAGTGATCAAAAATATGTTCACAGAGGAGATGGCTTATCACACTATCAGTAAAGTAAATCCACCATCAGAGAATGATACAGATTTGCCTATACGGAGCATTGAACAAAAGAGAGTATTTACAGTCAGCTCTGCATGGAGATATATGTATAATAAGGATCAAGTTAATAACGCATACAAGGTTATCTAGTTAAAAGGCTTGCCTTTTAAAATATGTTTTTTATGTGGAGGTTGTGGAGAAGTAAAATTCTAGTGGATGATAATGTTAGAAGATGGGGGATGCAAGGAACATCTAAATGCTGATGTTGTAATGATCCTATAGTGGAAAAAATATCTCATATGTTCAGAAGAACTTTTTATGATAACCCAACTTGGTCCTATTTTACTTCTTTTGCAGGTATATAAATTCATAATTTTACATTAAGAGGTACAATTCTTAGTTGGTGGAATGCTGAAGTGATGAAGAAGTAACAACCCTATTTTGATATCATACCTAGTATCTATGCGAGTTGTGGAGAAGACGAAATAAGAAGAAGCATGATGAAAAGGATACAACAGGGCTCATACTCCTATACATTATCACAAGAAACTTAAGGATTCTTTTGAAGGTCAGAAAACCAGTTGTTGAATTCTCTAATGAATGGCCTGATATAACTAGAGAGATGGGTAAAATGAAATGTAAAATTAAGGCTACTAAAATCTTATAGGAACTACCACCAAAGATATAGGTGAAATACAACATAGATCGAGATGTTAAAGGAGAAAAAAGAGGAAGCTCATATGCATTTTATTTAAGAGATATGAATGGTGATGTACTATATGCTTAAGGTTCACTACATCACTATACAGATAGTATACAGGCAGAGGAAAATGCTATCTTACATTCAGTTAAGCACTGTAAAATACACACAACATAACAAAGTGATCATTCAAATGAATTCACTTGTCATGCAAAAGGATTTAGCAGGATATTGGTTGTGCCTATGGAATATAAAACATATAGTCAGATAGATACAACAATGTATGAATGACAAGAAAGTGATTTATCAAAAAATCTATTGAGAGGGAACTCTGCTAGATGATTATTTTGCTAACAAAGCTACAGATACAGGATCTTTCACAGTTACAAGTTTTTAGTATCTAGAGAAATAAGTAAGAGCCATTTTAAAAAGTGATAAATGGAAGGTGCCATATTTTAGGATTACAACAGCAAAATGATAAGAGGCAAGAAGAGTTGCAAGATGAATAGTTAACATGCAACATATATACATTTTAGTTTAGCAATAAAAAAGGTGAATGTACTACCTATCCTAAACTATTACATCAAACAAAAAGGACTCTCAGTATGATAGGAGGGTCTATTGGTCAAGTGGAGCTTGATAAACTTAGGATTGAGGCTGTTATATGAATTTTGATGGGTCCAATCATCTTATTATCTTCATCCCTTCCAAATCTGTGACCCAAAAGCAAAGTAAAATCAAATTAATAGTATCAGATTCAGGGAAACTAACAAAAGAAAAAGAGAGTGCATCTTACTCAGATGGACCAACTTATTTCAGATGACAAGATCACTTTTAGATAAACAAAAAAAATCGTAATGTCCCCTCCACCGGAGAACTCAACTACAAGAAGAGGAGTATTATTTTAAGGGAGTTGAATAAGTTTAAAACTAAGCAAAGGCACAGAGATGATGCGTACTTCTACAAAGTGATATCAGAAACAAATAAAGAAGATGGAGGCACAATGCCTATCACCTATAATATTAGTCATTGGAAGTTTAAGTTAACAAGGCGAGCTCCATCGTTGAAGGAGGCAGACAAAAAAGTGGAATAGAAAACTATTACCTTTTTGAAAACCCTACTATGTATATATGTTAATAAATGGACCTGGGTTAGGCCGGGTCACAGGAATAAAAGATTATGTGTATCAAGTATGGTAAGATAGGTCACTTGCAGGGGGATTGTCCTTCTAAGGTTTCTTTAGTGGCAAATAAGATTTTGGTTGCAAATTCTTTAGCTCCTGCACCAATGTGTTCTTCTTTTACTTCTAGTATTGTCACTAGATAGAATCTCTTATATACTCTAACTACCCTCTAAGACTCTGACGTATCTCCTGATGTTGCCACTAGTATGTTATGACTCTTTTTTTGTGACATATATTGCTGTCTTGATCAGGGGTTTAAACTTCTTTATGTGACCCTATTTTTTTATCTACATTTTTGTTTTAGTCCAGAGTTTATCACTAATCCCAATTCTATTTCTACATCGGCGGTTGACTATGTAGTTTTAGTATAGTCTATAGTAATTGTGTGGTATATATTGGTAGCATAGAAACTATGGTAGATTTTATAGAGTTAGACATGGTTTATTTTAATTTCATAGTGGGGATGGATTGATAATACTCGTGCTATGCTTCCATAGATTGTCGAACCTTTAAGTTGAGGTTTAAATTCCTTAATTAGTCAGTTATTGTGTTGGAAGGGGGTTTTCTAGTGCCTAAGGAAAGGTTCCTATAGTATCTTAGTGGGTGGAAGTTGAATTCGAAGAGATGACTTTATTATTTGGTCCTGGATAAAGATTCTAAATCGGAGGGTCCTTTCTTACAATCCATTATCGTGGTAAATGAGTTCCCCTAAGTTTTTTCTTATGATCTTCCTAGTGTCCCACCCAATAGAAAGATTTATTTAAGGATTAACCTTGTCCCAGAAACTCTTTCTCTTTCCAACCCTCCTAATATAATGGCTCCGTCCCTATTGAAGGAGCTTAAAGAATAGTTTTAAGACCAACTTTACAAGTGTTTTATCCGTCCTAGTGTGTCTTTGTAGGGTGATCCTATTTTGTTTGTGCATAAGAAGGATGGTTCCATTTGAATATGTATTAATTACTAGAAATTAAATAAGGTAACCTTACAGAATAAGTATCCACTTTTGAGAATTAATAATCTCTTTGATCAACTTTAGGGTGCTAAGTTCTTTTCTAAGATAGATCTACAGTCTAGGTACCATTAACTAAAAATTAGGGTGGTGGATATCTTTCAGAATACCTTTCAAACCTAGTATGGTCATTATTTGTTCTTAGTCATGTCTTTTGGTTTGAGCAATGACCTCGTGGCATTCATGGACCTGAAGAATAGGGTTTTCCATCAGTTTCCGGATTTGTTAATCATCATGTTTATAGATGTCATTCTATTGTACTATAATAGTGAGGCAGATCATCCCGATCACCTTTTTATTTTATTTCGGACCTTGAATGATCAACATCTGTATGTTAAATTTTTGTAGTGCAAATTCTGGTTTAAAGTTGTTACTTTAATTGGTCTTGTCATTTCTAGTGAAGTGATCACAGTGGATCCGCAGAAAGATGCATTAGTGTAATGCCTTGAGTCTATACCCAAAATGCTATACGGTGCTCATAATCCCGAGAGATCATATGCTAACCCATGATTTGTACCTACCATAATAACTGTATAATAATTCTGTAATTATGCAGAAATTAGGTGAAAACTTTCCATAAAGTTCAAACTTTAAAGTAAATACTGAATATTGAAAACTGAATGCTGAAACATCTATCTAAAATACTCTAGTCTGAATAGTTGATTGGACAAGTCCTCAACTAACTCCGACTACTAAAATAAATTGAGTAATGAAATACTGCAATAATAAGTTAGTCCTTCAATTATGAGGACTCACCACTAAGTTTGCTACTGATAGATCAGTCTGCTAACTATGATCGGGAGCCCCTGCATCTGAACCTATGATATAAGACATTATAGCACAAAAGAAAGGTATATGCCTGTACTTTGAATGTACCGGTATGCTAAGTAAGGTAGGTTGAGATACATAGGTTCATATACATGAACAATACTGACTGAATGACATTAGTATAACTTAATAAGAGTATATGCTTGTAAACATAAACTGTAATTCAGATCGTGATAACACTGGATACTGGGTTCTAAGTTACTGATTTATTGATATTTGAGTTTACTAATAAAGTGTAACGGATAACTGAGTGACTGTATTTGATAGTTCTGATCTTGTTGAATTATACCAAGTTTTGTACTGAACTGAGTGAATGTATCTGACAGTCCTGAATCTGTATAACTAAACCGAGTTCTATTTTGAGACTGGAATTGAAACTGAGACTATGAGAGGTAATCATCTAACCGATATTACCCTTTCTAAATAGATTGGGGTCCAACCTGTAACCCTAGTTAGAATGGTCTCAGTACCATGGCACGAGTAAAGAAAACTAGTTGTAGGGTCTTTCCTAGTCGTGTGGGTGACCCCTAAGATCAGTCCTAACTAGCGGGTGATCCCTGAGTATGTCAGTCCTATCTAATAGGTGACATCTCATAACATATGATGGCTACGTAGTTCTTGAACTTAGGGATTGCTTCTAGGGACTGAGTCATAGATAACGGGTGATCCCCCATCCCTAGACTCACTCTGTGTTGAATCATACTCCCAACTGAAGAGACACTGAACTGATTCCTAGTTCATACTAGGCTTGACTTAACTATTACTTCTTATACTGTCTAACTGAACTGATTTGAGTTTACTAAACTTCTTTGACTGATGGAATACTATTGAATTCTATTAACTGACTGAATTTACTGAGCTCTGAACTGAATATTAAACTAGGTTGGACTGATACTGAGTCTACTGAGTTTTTCTTGAGTTTTGTAACTAACTAATAGTACTATTGATCGTGACATGACTGATACTATCCTAAGACTTACCATGTCTCTAGGTAATAAGCTAAATTGTCGTGTATTAAATTCAAACAGGACTCGATAGTATAAATTATAAGACATGGCTCAATCTTTAAATATGATAAATAACAACTTGATCATCATTCATTTATTGGGTCATTCTAGCAAACACTTGCATGTCATAAACTTGAATACGTGCTAACATGATATAATTTCATTATTTAATTCTCATGAATAACTCATCGAACACTTGGAAGGCATTGTATATGCACTTAGTACTAATAAACACATGAGAATCATAATTTCAAGCCTTTAACATGAATTTAGATGATACTACATACATTATAGTTGTTCTTACATAAATCTTGCACTTAATTATGGAATAGAAATCCAATTAACGTTATAATCATGAATACACTTGAATCCAAATCATGGAAAGCATTAAATCAAGCTACTTGATGTATAAAAGAGTTTCTTAGACTTCAATGGTGGAAGGAACCCTTTTATGGACACTTGACATACCTTGGTTTCTAAATTCTTGAAGAAAAATGGTGAAACCTTGAGCCTTGGCTTTGAAATTTAATCACCTAGGGTTCTTATTCTTGAGCAATTTGAGAGAAAATGAGTGTATTTTTCTTATCGAGGGTTGAATCTTGTGTTTTAGGGATAAATAAGGGTGGTGAAAAAGATCCGCATACCCCTATGGATGAGGCTTTTTAATAATTGAAAACCGAACAATCAACGAATAGGATGACGCGTTGCATCGTTGGCATCGATTAGATAGCCAACGTGCCTCGTCGAGTCAGTGTTGGTTCTATGAAAATTTCCACTGGTAGCCAATGAAAAACATTGATCGATGCCTTGTCTAATGTGCCACGCTAAGATCACGTTAATGCACTATTTTGGATTCCCAAATATGGTTCATACGAGGTTCGAATAATACGAAACTCGTTCGGGAACACCTACTCTCATTCCTAATTATGAATTAACCTAAAAATTGAAACTTTTAGGTCATAGGAGTCATGAAATAGAGTTTCCAACTTACGAAGGGCAAAATAATACTAAGTCTTAATACTTAGCTAGAATTTTCTAACTTTGTGACCCTTAGCAAAATTAAAAGATTGTGTTGATCTTAGGATTTTGTAGGGTCTTACAATATCTCCCTCATGAAAACATTCATTCTAGAATGAGACTGATTAAACTAAGAATATTAATAGAATAGACTTAGAAACTAAACATGCACAACTGAAGCATGATTTTATGACTGAAAATATTTCTATACTGGATTATCATGTTGAACATACTTATCTGATGCATGAGTACATAGTTGAACATGATTCATGAATGGATGGCTGGAATTATTGATAAGTTGGGCTTACATACTGGACATGCATGTGTGATGCATGAGTAAATGACTGAACTAATTCGTGAATGCATGACTGAATATGCAACGGTACTGAATACCAAGTTTATAACTGTAACTGAACATAGACTAAGCCAATCTAAGAAAGACTTTAACCTTAAGCTGAGAATACTGATGAACCTGAGATTATTTACTAAACACGTGTGAACAGGAACATTAGAATATTAATAAGACTAAAATGAGATACATGAAATGAATATCATGAATTGAACTGAGCCCCTGATAACATGTCTTACGATTGAGATTAGAACTTGAGGGTCTACTCATGAGTACCCATTATTTTGAACAAGATTCATTACGTGAAAAAAAATTAGGAGGTTTAGGACATGAAAGCTAGGGGATTATGGTGCATCTCCCCCTTTGGAAATTATGTCCCTTGAAGATTGCTGACTTGGATGAGATATTGAGGAAAAGCTGGGAAGATGCAAAGGGCACTTTCAAACTGAGTCGTGAGTGAATATTTGGGATCTGAATCTGGGACATGATACAGGAATTGAGCTGAACACGCAACTAACTGTTTCTCCATCTTGGAATTGTTACATTCATGAGGATTCAGCTATTGTGACTAGATGCAAGGCTAGGAAACAAAACTATATGAGTATTGTATGCCTAACTGCTAAACTAAGTTGCTGGTTTTTGCGGACTAACTTATCCTGAAAACTTATATTCAACTGGAGCCTTTCTTTGACACTCTTTATATAGAGTTCTAATGGTTTTATGGAGCAAGGAGTCTTGGCAGGGATGAATAAAACAACTGAATAAGATAATCACATCCTGGCTTAAATTCTGTAATATGAATAGGGGCCTACAAAATATCATCTAAGATTAAGTGACTAAGCCATATGCTCTGCAACAACAATTTTTGAAGCTTAGAGATATCCCTTAAGTACCCTTTCAACTATAATCTCCACCTTAGTACATCACTTATCCTGATACTACCGAAATATTCACATGGGCGTTGAGCATAAGTGCATACACACTCTAACTTATCTGTTTATTTGTGTGGATGATAGATGAATACTTGGTCAAGTAATATTGAACTGTAATTAGTCTGAATAACTAGGCTAAAAGTATAGGGTATTATGCATATGATGTAAGGACTGACTGTGTAACTTGAGATAACTGAGCTTTAATTCATGAAAACTTTATTATTTATGAAGGAAGGACATATCATATAACATAACTCTTAAATAGTCAGTAAACTGAGGTTCTAACATACAGATAACTGAATAACTGATAATTGTATGCTATGGTCATGAAAATCTGAAACTGAACTAAGTTACTGATCTGATTACTAGACTCGCACTGGGACTAAGACTGTTACTAAGACTGCAACTAAGACTGTACTGGAACTGAATACTGGGTTTGGATAACTCAACCTACTTAGTTTTGATATGGACTAAATTCTCCCACTATGTTCAAGCCTAGTTAAATCTCCGCAATGAATTTAATCACTTAAATATCAACAGGGCATTCAAGCCTATACTCATAACTACAGCCTCGTGTAAAACTAGAATGCAAAAATCTTTTCTTAAAATGAAACATTTACTCTCTCCCTTATAAGAAATTGCTCATTTCTGCAACACATCATAAGGAGAGTTCACTGATGGTTAAAACATGATGACCTAAAGCATGAATGACATTATACCAAACATGACACTTAACTGAGGCCTAAGGAATAAGACATCCACATCCTGGATTTTATCAAGAAATCTAAATTGAGGATTCTCATGATTAAATCTGAATTTAGCTGATCATTAGGACTATTGCATAAGTCATGGTAACTAATCATACTATAAAGTATGACATGAGTACATGAGTCATGAGTTTCATGACCTGATTTATGAGTTTCTATGTTCATGGAATGTGATTCATAACAGAGAGTGAACTGGAACTCCTTATACTAGGAATTATATGCGTACATGATTCTTGTTAATGTGCACGAATATGTGCTATGATCATAAAGATGACATGTAATGCTTGGGTAGTCATCGTGATAGCTGAAGTATAAAACTTTGCACTGAGGTAAGGATGGGTTGGGCATCAACCTCTCCTATCACTTTCCTAAACACACTAACATAACTACTAAAATTTGAAGGCCTGAATTTCTAAGATATCATTACCAGACAGTTCCTGCATACCCATCAGCTTTGATAGAATTACCCACTAGGGTAGACTGAGAATGGTACTGTTAAGGTTTCTGCTTTTACTTTAAAATAAACTACTATGTAAGAAGCTATGAAAGATAGAGAAACTCTTGAATCTAATAAGACAAAACATGTAAATGGAAGATGTACCACTGAACGCATCTGGAGAATTTTACTGATGTCGTCTGGATAGAAGTTCCTAGAGCATATTTTGGCGTTGCCCACTGGTGGAATTAGAAGTGGAACACTACAAATATGGGTGACCGAACTAAGCTGAAGGATTATTAGACTGACCCTGTTGGCATAAATCATTTCCCATCTAAGCCATTACTCTTCACTCCTGCATCCTATGTCCTGGATAACCACATCCAAAACATATATTTCTGCCTACTCTACACACACCTAGGTGATTTCTACCATATTCTTTGCAAAACAGATGGGCACGACCACTACTCACACTACCCTGGGTTTTGGATCCTGGTGCACCATCATGACTGTCATTGCTGAACTTTGGTACTTGTACACAAGATTAGGATAGAGATGGAACTAAATATTTTTGATAAAAATGGGATCAGTTACCACCCTCTAACTTAGGCTGATTAAAATTAAAACTACCTGTTCTAGCTCTCTTGTTCTCCCTCTTCTTCTCCTTAAGATTCTGCTCCTCAATATATTGAGCATGGACCATAAGCCTAGATATGTCCATCTTATTAATTAGCATCATTGTTCTGCACTCCTTAACCGCACTATCTGACTCCCCAGATATGAACTTGCTTATTCTGGACCTATTATCTTCTACTACATAGGGAGCATACCTTGATAACTGAATAAACTTAAGGTAATACTATTTCATATTCTTACTGACTGGCCTGAGATTGATGAACTCTAACATCTTGTCTTCTCTCAGCTCTAAGGGAAAAAAAATCTATCTATCAAAGTTGTAGCAAACTTTTCCCATTATATGGGTGCTGCATCTCTGACCCTGTCTACCTTTCACTACTTAAAACATGTATGAGCTATATCTTATAACTGATAGGCTTCTAACTCAACACTCTTACTAGAAGTTACTCCCATGATATTTGTCACTTTCTAAACCTAATTGTGGAACTTCTATGGATCTTCTTCTGACTTAGATCCTGAGAATAGGGGAGGATTCACTCTAGTGAAGTCCCAAATCCTGGCTGCAGTAGTATTGATCACTTGGTTTTCCTGAACAATAGTTGGCCGTTCATTTTGTGTTGCTACTGAATTGGCTAGAGTAGTGAATGCAACTCTAAATTTTGCATGAGAGACATGCTCATCTATGGGATCTTCCTGAATAGGATGAGGTGCTGATTGATTTCTAGTTCTTCATCTGTTAGTCTTTTGGGGAGGCATGTTCTGTAACTGGAAGGAGTCAAATGATTAGACTGAGAATTTAGGTTGAGTTAATGCTCACTCACACGATATAAAAGCTGAAATAAGGGAAACTTTTCCTAAAACATGTTGTAGCCTTTTTTCCATAAGTGTGGTGCACTCACTACACACCCATGCATAAAACTCTTCTAGATACGGATTTCAGACTTCTTAGGACTCTGTTGAACCTTAGGCTCTAATACCAAGTTTGTAACACCATGAGTCTGTACCCCAGATTCTATATGGTGCTCGTAATCTCGAGGTACCACAAGCTAACCTATTACTGGTACCTACTGCAATAACTGTATAATAATACTGTAATTATGAGGAAATTAGGCAAAAAATTTCCATAAAGTTCAAACATGAAAGTAAATACGAAATATTGAAAACTAAATAATGATATATCTATCTGAAATTCTCTAGTCTAAAAAGCCTCTACTTTCTGAATAAGTAGTTGATGGGATAAGTCCCCAAATAACTACGACTACTTAAATAAACTGAGTACTAAAATGCTAAAATAATTAGTCTATCCTCAAAATTTGAGGACTCACCACTAAGTAAGCTATTGATAGATTAGGATGCTAAGTATAATCAGGAGCCCGTGGGTCTGAACCTATGATATGAGACATTATAGCGCAAAGGAAAGATATGAATCAGTACTTTGAATGTCCTATTATGCTAAGTGAGGTAGGTTGAGATTTATGGGTTCATATGCATGAATAATACTGACTGAATGACATGAGTATAAATGTATAAGAGTACATGCGTTAAAATGTAAACTGTAACTGAGATTGTCATAACACTGGATACTGAGTTCCGAGTTACTAATTTACTAATATCTAGGTTTATTGATACTGTGTAGCTGATAATTGAGTGAGTGTTTCTGATAGTATTGATCCTCTAGAACTATACTGAGTTTCGTAATGAACTGAGTAACTGTATCTACCAGTCCTGAATCTATAGAACTGAACTGAGTTTTATTTTGAGACTGGAACTAAAACTGATACTGTGGGAGGTAATGATCTAACTGACATGCCCTTTTCTAAGTATATTCGGGTCCAACAAGTAACCCTAATTTGAAGGATGTCAGTATCGTGCCACAGGTAAAGACAACTGGTTGTGGGGTCAGTCCTAGTCTAATGGGTGAACCCTGAGATCAGTCCTAAGTAGCGGGTGACCCCTGATTTTGTCAGTACTATATAAAGGGTGACATATCATAACCTACACTAGCTACATAGTTCTATAACTTAGGGACTGCTTCTAGGGACCCAGTACTAGCTAACGGGAGAGCCCCCATCCCTAGGCTCGCTCGGTGTTGAATCCTACTATCAACTAAATAGAAACTGAACTAATTCCTAGTTTATACTAGGCTTGATTGAACTGTTACTGATTATACTATCTAACTAAACTAAACTGAGTTCACTAAGCTCTGTTGACTGATGGAATACTACTAAATTTTGTTAACTAATAGAATTTACTGAGGTTTGAACTGAATACTAAACTGAACTGGATTGATACTGAGTATATTGAGTTTTTCCTGAGTTCTGTAACTAGCTGAGAGTACTACTAATTGTGACATGACTGATACTATCCTAAGACTGACCATGGCTCTAGGTAATCAACTAAATTATCATTTATTAAATACCCCCAGGACTCGATAGAATAAATTATAAGTCATGGCTCAATCTTGAAACATGATAAATAAATACTTTATTATCATTAATTCAATGGGACATTCTAGCAAACACTTGCATTACATGAACTTGAATATATGCTAACATGATATAATTTCATTATTTATTTCTCATGAACAACTCATCAAATACTTGTAAGGCATTGCATGTGCACTTTGTACTAATCAACATATGAGCATCACAATTCCAAGGCATTAACATGAATTCACATAATACTACAAACGTAATATTTGTTTTTACGTAAATCTTGCAATTAATCATGGAATAGAAATACAATTAACATTACAATCATGAATACACTTAAATACAAATCATGGAAAGCATGAAATCAAGATACTTGTAGTTTAAAAGAGTTTCTTGGAGTCCAAGGGTGGAAGGAACCCTTGGATGAACACTTGGCATAACTTGGTTGCTAAATTCTTGAAGAAAAATAGTGAAACCTTGAGCCTTGGCTTTGAGATTAAATCACCTAAGGTTCTTGTTCTTAAGAAATTTTAGAGAAAGTGAGTGTATTTTGCTTAATGAGGGTTGAATCTCATGTTTTAGGGATGAATAGGGGTTGGGAAAAAGACCTAAATACCCCTATGTATGAGGCTTTTTAATGACTTAAAACTGAATTGTTGATGCACAGGCCAACGCGCTACATCATTGGCATCGACGCGATAGCCAATACACCGGGTCGAGTCCATGTCGGTTCATTGGAAATTTCCATTAGGAGCCAAGGAAAAATATTGATCAACATGATGGTCATCGCGCAGCGCCAAAATTCCGTTGATGCACTCTTTTGGATTCCCAAATATAGTTCAAACAATGTTCAAAAAATACAAAACTCATTTGGGAACACCTACTAACATTCCTGGTAATGAATTAACCTAAATATTGACATTTTATGGTCATAAGAGTCCTGAAATAGAGTTGCCAACTTATGAAGGCCAAAATAATATTAAGTCTGAATACTTTGCTAGAATTTTCTATGTCTGGGGCCCCTTTGCAAGCTTAAAAGAATTAGTTGAGCTTAGGATTTTGTGGGTTCTTACAATTTTTTATGAAGTGGTGTAGGCTCATGACTCCAATCGATATTCAGAGCTTCTTAGCTTTTGCTGGTTGCTATAGGAGATTTTTGGAGAGTTTTTTTACTATAGCTGCCCTGCTCACAAAGTTGACCTAGAAGAAGGTGAAGTCCTATTTGTCTAATGCCTATGAGTGTAGTTTTTAGAGCATGAAAAAAAAGTTAACTTCATCACCAATCTTAACCTTTTTCTAGTGTAAAGATAGATTTATGGTTTATTTCGAAGTATCACATGTGGGACTTGATTGTGTGTTGATGCAAGATGATGGGGTTTTGGACTATATTTCTCGGAAGTTGAGAATACATCAGAAGAATTATCTAACTCATTACTTGGAGTTATTAGTGGTGGTATTTGCATTAAAGATATGGCGTCAATATTTGTATGGGGTTCATTTTGATATATTTTCTGTTCATAAGAACCTATTGTATGTGTTCATCTAGATGGAGCTAAATCTCAGGCAAAGGAGATGGCTTGAATTCCTGAAATACTGCAACATGAGTCTTCACTGCTATCCAGGTAAATCTAATCTAGTTGCAGATGCTCATAGTAGGTTATACATAGGTAGTCTAGCTTATGCAGATGACAAGAGTAGAGAATTGGTGAAGAATATTCATTGTTTGGATATCCTTGAAGTTCGTCTCATAGACTCTAAGGATGGTGGTGTGTTTATGCAATAAGTGGAAAACTCGTCCCTTGTGTCTGAAATAAAGAAGAAGTAGGTCCTGTATCCTGTCCTAATGATAATTAAGGGGGGGTGAGAAAGCAGAGGGTTGTCGCTTTTGAGATTGATGGAGATGGTATCTTGAGGTACCAAGGCAGGTTATATGTTACCCATATAGATGGGTTGCGAGAGAGGATCATTGATTAGGCTTATGATTCATATTATGCAATTCATCCCGATTTGACGAAGATGTATCATGATCTTCACAAAATTTAGTGCATGATTCAACAAGTGCATGCTTAGAAATTGTGGCGCGAAGGGTCGTACCATTAAATTCATTTGCTTGGGGGAAATGGTAAGTTATCAATATGGAATTCATCACCAGTCTTCCTCGGTCTCAAAATTAGTTCATTTAATTGGGTCATGATTGACAGGATTACTAAGTCTGCTAAATTTTTATAGTGATGATGAATTTCACTTCTAAGGATTATGCCAAGTTGTTTATTCAGGTAATAGTGAAGTTGAATGGGTTGCCTATTTCTATCAGGTCAGATCGAGGTACTCAATTCTCATCATAATTTTGGCATTCATTTGGGAGAGGTATGGGGACTAAGGTGAGCCTTAATACTACTTTCCACCCATTTTTGTATGGCCATGTGATAAGGACTATTCTAACTTTCTAAGATATTCTTCGGGCTTGCATGAATGAATATTGTGGCAGTTGGGTTGATCATTTGTCTCTGATAGAGTTTTCATCTAGTAATAGTTACGACTCTAGTATTAGTATGACCTCTTTTGAGGCCTCATGTGGAAGGAGGTGTAGAGTTCATATTGGTAAATTTGAAGTTGGTTAGGTTGAGATGTTTGGCCTAGATTCAGTTCACCAAGACAGGAAAAAGGTGAAGGCAATACGGGATAGACTTAGAGCTGCCCAAAGTCGTCAAAAGCCATATGCAGAAGTGATGCATAGACAATTAGAGTTTGAGCTTGGTGATTGGGTGTTCTTAAAAGTTTTTCCCGTGAAGGAAGTTATGCAGTTTTGGGAAAAGGGGAAGCTCAGTCCCCAATATGTCATTCATTTTATTGTCTTAAAGAGGGTTGATAGTGTTGTGTATGAGTTGGAGTTGCCACCAAGTTTGATTTCCATTGATTAGAGAAAGTGTGTGGGTGATCCATCAATGATTGTGACTATCAAGGATATTTATATTTTAGATTCCTTATCTTAGGAAAAAGTCCTGGTAGAAATATTTGATCGAAAAGTCCGTCGGCTGCGAACTATGGTTGTCGCTTTGGTAAATGTTCTATGGAGAAAACACTAGCTTTAACAGGCTACTTTGGAAGACTAAGAGGACATTAAGTCCTAGTATTAATTCTTGTTTACCGCTCCGGATAATTGTGCTTAAGTTATATGTTATTCTTAACATCTTTATTTTTTGACTTTCTTAAAGGTAAGAGTGATTTCTTTGGATTCTTTGTTTTCTAACTTTGTTATAAGTAAGAGTAGAGGTATGTGTACTCCAATCATGCTAGCAATTGACTTTACCCATAATTCTAGGACAAATGATCCATGTGGCAGAAAATTAAAACACCCCGAATATTGGCCCTTGAAAATTCTTCGAGCTTTGAGATCACTGCCCTTCTTACAACTAAACCTTATAAGTCGTATGGTGTCTTGATGAGTCTTTGGTAATAGTCATAAAAAAATTAGTAGGTTTGTGGCTTGATTTGGGTCTGAGTATAAGTGGCTTATTATGTTACATAATGATATGTTATGAGTCATAACGTGTAATCGTATGGTGTCAAATGTAAGTATCAATTTGGGTTCGATGTTGGCTATGGCTGGACCCTACGAGTAATAAGGTCTCATTACAGGGTTTGTTGTTAGAGTCATAAGGATCACAGAGTAGGGTGAATTGGCAGTACTGCCTTTGTAATGACTCATGGTGAATAGTCGTATGGAGTGGCTACGAGTCAAGGATTGACTCATAACCAAAGGAGACCTTTTTCATCTGTTTAGTTAGGGGAACTTAAAAAATATGACACTTAAAACCCTTTTGACCACATGACCAAAAAAATGTTTTTAGGGCATTTATTCCACAATTTAAAATATTACATAGTCTATTTACTTTCTCTACATTCTCTTAAACAAGTCAATCTAGGGGTTCACCAATTTGGTCATCTAAGGGCTCAAGGGTCAGTCAATTTCTCTTCGTGAAACCTTGTAATTCATGCATGTGATGCTACCTTAAACAGAGTATCTCTACTTTATGAAAGTACATGGTTATTTATATGAATCAATGCATTGGTTTTTGACATTGTTATGGGTTTTGACATGAATGGTCAATAAAATGTTTTCCTATGGTTTTATGATGCATTACTTATGGTTTTAAACTTGTGGCTGCTTGGGTACAGTGGATGAAACAACAATTTTTCCAAACTTGTGACTTTTGAAGTGGTTATGACCCCAACCCTATGATGTGGAATTTGTTTTCAATTATGAGAAATGTGTAAATGTTTGAAATTAACTAGTATTGAACTATTGCATGATATAAAGAGGCATTTGAAACACAATGGTCAAATTTAATGAACAAAGAGTTTTTTTCCCCAAGTTAATGGAAATTGTTTTTTCATGATTTTATTACATTGAAAATGTAGTTGGTATGACGATACCAACAATGTATGCAATAATAAAAAACATGGTTTAGTGAAAGGAATTTGTGGTAATCATTTAATTTGGCTTTAAAATAGGATTATGTAGCTAAATCATGAAAGTGGTGGTCCAAGTGACCGATACTGGGAAACACACTAGCTCGTGAGGGGGTCGTTATTGCTTGAGGGTTTGAGTCCATTTGCTTAGACCGGGTAGTTTGAGTCCACCTGATTGTTATTATTATTATGATTGGAGGGTTTGAGTCCACCATCTCACACTTATGATCTGGTGCATCAGTTATCTTACTATGATTGGAGGGTACAAGTCCCCCATGCATATATATGTGATTATTCTTTTGTTCGTCTAGCTACACGTATTGGGACATGACCAATAAGGTGAGAATTGGGGCCCATATTGCTTGTGGGTACTATTAATATGACGGTTAAGATACACAATCTAGACAAGTGTTTTGAATGCATGTTAAGCCTTGTTCTCTACCTCGGGATGTTATATAATATATATACGTATATGCATTTGATAATGCACCTAGAATTTTGTATGATTTGAACTGTTATCATTGAAATATATTATCTCATATCCCTAAGTTACATGCTAGTGCTCCAACCTCTGATCATCAATGTTCATTGTATCCCAATGTGATGCAATACTTTGCCATACTTCTCCTTCTCCATCTCTGTGATCGTAGATTGATCAAGAGTCTAATTGATGTGGTGAGCTTCCATGATCCGTAAGGCTCAATTTTAGGATCTTATTTACTTTTGAGTTATGGACTATTGGATACTATTTTTGGCTATACTGGGGGCATGTCCCAACACTTTTTGATGTTTTATTTTTATGATGCTTTGTTGGACTATTGTGGACTTGGGATCGTTAGGTTGTTGGTAGGTTATACTCTTATAATAATATTTTTGAGTTCTAGTTTTCTTATCTTGTTTTATGATTAGAATTCATCTGACATGCGATATGGTGGTTGATGGTTTGCGTATTGGGGAGGGGGGTCTCTTACCCTTTGGGTCATGTGAACTAGGTAATGGTATTGTTTTATTATGTATCTTTCATATTATTTCTACTATTACTTAATTTATAGATGTATTAGTTTAATTACACATTTTTAGCATTTCAGCAATTATTCTACCAAATTATCCCTTTGCATGTAGCTTAGGGATACAGTTTGGATTATATACTAGTGGGATAATATAGGTTCCATAATGACTCAAAAATTGGGTCATGATAGGTTAGGTGCCAATCAAAACCATTAGGGTAGTTACAAATATGGTATCGAAGCACTAGTTTAAAAGATCTTGTCGTAAAATATGTTGAATCATTAATTTGTGAACATCAAGCTTTAATTCAATGATCCTACATAGACTTTTTAACTAGCTTTCTCGTAACAATAACTATTTTATTATGGCCAGTCATCGAATTTCTCTACCTTATTATCTAGAACATTCAATTTCCTAATAACTATATCATGAAATGAGAATTATCATTATTCAAATTGTACACACTATTACTCAAGAGACTACTTATTTTACTTGTGTTGAGAGCTCTAAGATTTGGCCCAATTGAACCTCAAGATGCTTGCTTGATGTAGAGTGTGACACAAGTATTTGACCTATATAAGAGTGATCAATTTTCATCTCATTGATATCATTGTTTATAGTGTGAAATTGCTATACAATTTTATATAGGATATCTTCTGCTTTAGAAATATAGAGATCACTCAAGAACTCTTCAGCAATATCTTTTTGATAATATTTTTGTTGAAAGTAATGATCTCGATCTCTCCACTCCATTCCTGGTCTACCTTCCAATAATTTCCTTTTATATTTTTATCTATCGAATTACATTTTAATCACACTAATCCCCCTCTCTATATCAACAATTATCTTTCCACCCACCGTTATGACATTCCTTCAAACCTTTATTCCTATTCCCTTTGTTCTTTTTACCTTGAATAGGACCAACTAATCTTCCTCGAATGTTCACCACTTGATTGACACATATTGGGCTTCCTCCTCATAGAATGAATAAAATTGATAACCACCATTACTTCAACACCCTTTTGATATCATATTTACACTCTAATTCTCCAAACCCATAAATATTCAATAAGAATCTACTTATGTCATGAGTTTCACAATGGTTTTATCTCTTACTTTATCTTTCTTCCTTATTTTATTATAAATAGTTATGGAGAGAGCACTAATTGCTACCTCAGCCTCCTTTGTATGTCATAACATTTTGATTTAATACATGTAATCCAACAAACCTCTTGTGATTACGAAGGAGTGATCCATGGGATAGCCTTCAACTAAGTTATTAATTTATTTGATAGAACTATAGCAATTTTTCAACAATACATTATCTAAAGTACATGACTGGAACACTATTCGAAATTCTTTGTGAATGCATCAAAACTTTAACAAGTTCCTCGTTTGAAAAATGGATAAAGTTTTTATTCTTATTATAGAGTTAAACAATCCAGGAGGATGGAAGGAATAACTTAAAAAACTTATTAGCAAGCTCTACCAATGAAGAAACAAAGTTCTTTTGTATTTCTTCCAATCATGTAGTGTGATGTGATTCCAAATGATATGATATTATTGGATATTTTTCCTCATGTTTACCTCTATCATGACCCAATTTCTCAAGTAATGATGGCATCTACTCTAACCCACCAGTAGGAAAGCCAAACCCATAGTCCGAAAAATCTAGTAACGGACTACACAAATAAATACAGGAAAGAAAGTGGAATACATGTTAAAAACATTAAATACATAATATAGTCCAAAAACCTAGTGGTACCAGTACAAGAATTTTTAATATAATAAAAGTACAAAATCAAATACCAAGGTAATTAAACTATTAAAACTTATCTCCTAATATGAAATTGTGACTTCTTTAGAACATAAGAGGTAGAAAGGAAATACTCCAAACATCAAGAGTTCACTCTATGTCTCCAAATTATGGGATCTCTGCACAACACACACATCAACGGTGATAACCCATACTATGATCTACAGTCTACAGACGTGTAGTATAAGTACCAAACATATGGTACTTAATTGTATACTTACAATTGAGATCCAAATATAATGTATCTACATATAACATATAAATAGAATGAAAACTACAACCAAATGTCCAGCAATCGTATAACAAAGCTAGTGAGATAGTATGGGTAACTATTCAACTTATTGAAAAGTAACTAACATAATAAGGCTAATAAAGTATTAAGGATAAACTATCATACTCCAACAATAATCAAGAGTCCCAACACTATACAATATATCACCTACCAATATTTGAATAAAGGGCAATAGAAGGATATATAATAGTATACAAGGCTAAGGAAAGAATATAAAATCTGATTAAATGAAGAAAGTGAGGGATATATGATAATAACAATGCTATATATAGCTAGATATACATATATATATATATACATAAACAATGTATGTCAATGTATAGCCTGAATCATCAGACTAACATTTTAACACCTCATAATCATAGTAATGTTTTGGTGCTAGCATAATCAATGTTTCTAATACAACCATCTAATCATGAGTTAATCATGCCTAAAAACTTAAATCATAAGATAGAAGAGCCTGAATCGTATATCGATTCTTAGTATCAAAACAATAACACTTTTGTCAGAACTGACCATAATAATGATCACAACAATAACAATAACAATATCAATGAAAATGTGAGAAATTGTCTAGTCCAGACAACCAATGCCTAGCTGAGCCTTTCACATGATCCCACCCACTAGGTACAGAAGGTTCAATCAACATACAACACACCACAAGGAAAAATAATAACCCATGCCTATGAAACCCATCATAAGGTTGATAGATATGGACACATACTTTGTATAGGCAATGCATATATAAGGATGAATGAAACAAAATCCACAATACCATGACAGATCCAAGTATCATAATATAATCATTATAAAAATCACCATCATAACCATATTTATCATAATAATACTGTCTCATTTCAAAATATGTCATTGCAATACATAGGGCTAGCCATACTCGAACCCGTAGATGTATACATAGGCACATCAATATTTCCATCATCCAGCCTTGTCAGGTGTTATCATAATCATCCTTTTAACTTTTTGGGTTTTAATATGATCATCTCCATATCCTAAGGCCTTGCAGGATATCAATATATAATGTTAGTCATCTTCCATCCTTGTCGGGTATATAATTTGTATCATCATAATAATCAAAACATATATATATAATAAATAGTAAATTTTGTCATCATGTTTTACCTAAAATTTATATCATCAATACAACATATTCCTCCGTCCCACACTAGAGAGATGAGCATATAGATATAATTGTTCCACTGACTTAGACGTGGATGAAAAAAGTATAAATCCATAAATATTTTTTTTGGAGTGAACTTCAGGACTAAATCATTATAAAAGTATAGAAAGGGTCAGAATTTCTCACTACCAGAGTAATCAGTTGAATGTATTCACAAACCCAAATCTGTCTAGGTCAAATCTTTAAAACATCATTATTAATCTCCTTCACATATAAGTTATCCATTAAAATATGCAGTTATTGTTATGAAGAAATCTGTTTTAAAGGTCAAAATGGGATTTAACCCTTATTTAGGAAAAATACTATAAGATCATATTTTTTTCTAGAATTACATCATTTACCAGTTTAATGAATATTTTGTACTATTATTTATCTTGAGTCAGCGGTCTATGAAAAACATCCTCTCTACTTCTTCGGAGGTAGAGGTATAGACTGCATAAATTTTACCCTACCCGGACACCACTTTATGGGAATACACTATGTTTGTTGTTGTTGTTGCGTACAAAATTTATCATGCCATCATCAATATTCAAACAATGGAACCATGCACAACAATATATTCATAAACGACAGTCATATCCTTTACAAGGATAAACACTTGTCTAATGTTCAACCGATACTATAACACAACTTTTAGTCGAATATGTATCAGAACTAATATTAACAATCATATTTGTATATTATATCTATAATACCCCGAAAAAAATTCAAACCAATATTAGAGCCATTGTAATATCCCATATTTTGGACTAGAATGAAAGTCCGTCATTCCTATGCGTAGACGTTTCAAAAGCCTCAAATCTTATGTAAATTTAGTGTGCTAATCAATTATTTAGTGTTTAAATCTATTTGAGCATGAATTTAGATCATAGACGTTCCCTAACTCAAGTACAACTTGAAAGCTTTCCTATCCTTCAAGTTTTAGTGAGCATCAAAACTTGGGTCAACTTCATTTGATCATAAGTCCTTGTATATATTTAATTACAGGCCCTACTATATATCAAATGAAATATCTTTCAATTATTTTTCCAACGATACCAATTTCCTCAAAATCTGACACCCGGGCAAGAAGTTATGACTTTGCAAAGTGGAGTACATCGCCTGACATAATGTGTACGATAAGGTGTGCGATGCACACCATAATATGTACGATAGGATGTATGACGCATACCCTAATATGTGAGATAAAGTGTGGACCACACATGTGGGTGTCCAGGTGACTTAAATAGTCCGTTTTTGGGGTAAAGCGGTCCTTTTTCCACCCCTATATAATGCCTAAACACAAAATTAAGCCCTTATTTCACAAAAACATATTCTTTCTCTCAAAATCCTCTCAAGAACACAATCTAGAGTTTTCATAGAAGATTCAATTTCAAGGAAATTCCTCCGTTAATCATCAAGAATCTTCCTTCTAAGGTCTGCATAGCGTTCATCCACGAATCCCTTTCATCCGTGGAGCTCAAGAACCACATTTTAAAGAATAAATTATGATCTTTATGTCTTTGTGTGATTATATTCATGTTGATGGTTGTTAATTGTGTTTAAAGAAGGTATCCAAATGTGTTTCCAAGAGTTGTATGGGCATGTTAGTTGGAAACCCATGAATTTGGGTGGTTCAAGATTTCTATATTTGTTAAGTAAACATATGCTCATTATTATGCATGTAAGGTATTTGATAAAATGCCTAGAATGATAAAGAAAATCATGTATTATAACTTAGGGGTGAACTATATGATAAATTCATGCTAGTCTATTATGTTCAAAGAGCTCGCTTGTCATTGTTGTGCAATATATGTGTTAATGGAATGTACATGATGATTGGGGAATCGATTTATAGTGTGTCTATATGTCTTCCATGCTATGAACAAGATCATGATTTTGAAGTATCACATGAGTTATCCCCAAATTATTATAATATGAACTAAATGTTACATATTTTCGATTCCCTTATGGTTAAATAGTTTCCATGCCATTGTTTTGAATAGTATATGTTGTCGGAATGCCCATGATATTAGAATATGATATTTATGATTTGATTATAAGAATTCCTATTCATTTTAGATAATATGATAACCATTTACTTCATGAAATACCTCACTCATGTATTATGGATTATTATTGATGGTCATGTACTCAAGAAAGTCAAGTTGTGTTAGTTTCCTTCAGTCGAGTCCTGGGGGTACATATACCCGAAAAATATAGTTGTGTGCCTAGAGCCATGACATATTGTCAAGGTACTTTTATGTGACTCAAAAATCTCAGTAGTTCAGTAATCTCAGTTATGCTCAGTTAATCTCAGTAATATCAGTTATGTTAAATTAATCTTAGTAATCTCAGTTAATCTCAGTAATCTCAGAAAGTCAGTACTCTCAGAAATCTCATAAACTCAGTAGTATTCGATCAGTCACGGAACTCAGTAAGTTCAGTTAATCAGTTTAGTTCAGTGTCTTTAAGATGGGAGTAGGATTCAGCACCAAGCAAGCTTAGGGATGGGGACTCACCCGCTAGTGAGGACTGAGATCCTTAGAAGTAATCCCTAAGTTCCAGAACTACGTATCCAGCGTTGGTATGAGATATCACCCATTATATAGGACTGAATTACTTAGGGGTCACCCGTTAGCATATTTATATGTATAGGACTAATCCCAGGAGTCACCCACTAGATTAGGACTGAATCCGCAACAGCTGTCTTTATCGGTGGCTCGATATTGACACCCTTCCAGTTAGGGAAGAGATTGAACCCCAGTCATCTTAGCATAGGGAATGTTGGTTACATGACTACCTCCCACAGTTACAGTTTCAGTATCAATATTTAGAGTAGAAATCAAAAATTAGGACTGTCAGATACAGTCATCGATCTTAGTGAGGAACTCGGATAGTTCCATTGATTCATGGACCATCCCATCAGATAGGCTTGGTATTATATTCAGATTCTTATTATTAGATCTAGAGATTTCCAGTCAGATAGGCTTGATCTCAATCTCAGATTCAGTTGATTATTCTCTCTATTAGTTCCAGAGATCACCCATTATTTAGGCTTGATCTCAAGCATAGTTACTTTTAATCATTATTAGAAGATTTAGACTAGTAGATACAGTCACTCAGTATCAGTTACATCGGTTAGGACAATCATCACAATTAGATTAGTTAAATCTATTGTCATAGCTTCCATTATCAGTATTCAGTTTTAGGATTGTTAGACAGGGTCAATCAGACCAGTTCTTCATAATTTGAACTGTCAAAAATAGTTATTTATCTATTTAGTATCTCAGTATCGTAAATTCGTGATGTCTGTTTTCAGATTAGTAGTCAGTATCTCCACGATTTCAGTAGTAGTTACGTATGTATGTATGTATGTATTCTAACGTCCATATTAGTCAGCATGTTCATGAATATAAACCCCATGCATTTAGCCTACCCCCACGTATACTCAATACTTTAGTTGTACTGAAGCATTCGCGGTATGGTGCTTTCTTTTATGTTACACCATAGCTTCTGAGGCGCAGATTCTAGACCAGCAGTAGCAGTTCAGTTAGTAGTGAGTCCTCATCTTTGGAGGACATGATCATTACATTTATTATTCCAGTATTTAAGTTTATTTTTAGTTTATGGAGTTAGTTGGAGAGATGTTCCTTCAACTCCTTATTTAGACAATTTAGAGGCTTTCAGACGATTACAGAGTTTTCAGATTTAGAATTTAGTATTTTCAGTTTTGTTTTGGTACTTTGATACCACCTTATTTAGATGTTTTATTGTTCAAGATTGAACCTTATGGCCTTTTAGTTCATGTTTCCACATTTTTATATATATATTATGCATTTACAGGTACATATATCAGTCATGGGTTAGCTTGTGGTCCTTTGGGGTCATGAGCACCGTATAGCATTCCAGTTCAGAAAATTGGGGCGTTACAAACTTTGTATCAGAACCTAAGGTTCAATAGAGTCCTAGGAAGTCTAAAAGACGCATCTAGTAGAGTCTTGTGCATGGATGTGTTGCGCGCCACATTTATGTATAAGAGGCAATAAGATGTTTTAGGAACAGTCTCTCTTCTTTCAGTATTCATGTCATGCTAGTGAGCATTCAGATTTGTATAGCTTGTTTTCTCATCCTTGCATCTATTCATGCTATCCAAAATCTCATAGAATGTAACTATTTCAAGGTAGAATCTCCTAGTAGTTTCAACTTCATTCCATCTCATCTATTAGTTTCAGACCTCCAAAGTTTAGTTATAATCTAGTTCATAGATGCCCAGTGCATCACCCAGTATCTCCATAAGGTAAGCATTCTTAGAGGGGCATAGCATCACAAGGGGGAGATACCCCACTTTCTCTTAACGCTCACATGCCTTAGATCCTTCAATTTCTCCTTGTATAATGAATTCAGTCTAGAATAGAGGGTACTCATAAGTTGACCTTCAAGTTAGACATCAGCTGTAAGTCAAGTATTCAGAGGTTCAGTTCAGTTCATGATGTTCAGTCCATATGTCACGTAGAAAATTAATCATGTTCTCATGTTTCAGTTCAATCTCAGTGCCTTTACCATTGCATGTTTAGTTGCATGTTAGTGAATCAGTTCAATCATGTATTCATACATTAGATATGTGTGGTAAGCTTATTAGTACTTTTAGTCATGCATTCACGTATTATGTCAGTCATATAATCATTCATCAGACATGCATAGATTCAACTTATCAGTTCAGCATCAGATATGCATTCTCAGTTTGAGAAACTTAGTTTATCGGAACACTCAATCCTACATTCATAAATCAGCTACCCATGCATCAGATATTCATGTACAGTATGATATGCTCAGTTTTCAGTCTTGTCAGCCATGAAATCATGTTCAGTCATTCATGTTAAGTACTAACATCAGTTGTCTTTCTCCCCTATCAGTCAGTCTCATTCGAGGACGAATGTTCCCAAGTGGGAGATATTGTAATATCCCATATTTTGGACTAGAATGAAAGTCCATCATTCTTATGCGTAGATGTTTCAAAATCCTCAAATACTAAGTAAATTTAGTGTGCTAATCAATTATTTAGTGTGTTAATCTATTTGACCATGAATATAGATCATAGACGTTCCCTAACTCAAGTACAAGTTGAAAGCTTTCCAATCGTTAAAGTTTTATTTAGCGTCAAAACTTGGGTCAACTCCATTAAATCCTAGCTACTTGTATATATTGAATTAGAGGTCTTAATATATATCAAATGAAATATTTTTGAATTATCTTTCCAATGATGCCGATTCGTCCAAATCCGACACCCGAGCAAGAAGTTATGACTTTGCAAAGTGGAGTACGTTGCCTGACATAAGGTGTGCGACGCACACCCTAATATTTGTGATAAGATGTACGATGTATACCCTAATATATGCGATAAAGTGTCATCCACACATGTGGGTGTCCAGGTGACTTAAATAGTCAATTTTTGGGGTAAAATGGTCCTTTTTCCACCCATATATAATGCCTAAACACGGAATTAAGCCCTTATTTCACAAAAACATATTCTTTCTCTTAAAATCCTCTCAATAACACAAGCTAGGGTTTTCATAGAAGATTCAAGTTCAAGGAAATTCCTTCGTCAATCCTCAAGAATCTTCCTTCTAAGGTATACGTAATGTTCATCCACGGATCCCTTTCATCCGTGGAGCTCAAGAACCATGTTTTAAATAATAAATTATGATCTCTATGTTGTTGTGTGATTATGTTCATGTTGATGTTTGTTAATTGTGTTTCAAGAAGTTATCTAAATGTTATTCCAAGAAGTGTATGGGCATGTTAGTTAGAAACCCATGAATTTAGGTGGTTCAACATTTCTAAATTTGTTAAGTACACCTATGATCAATATTATGCATGTAAGGTGTTTGATAAAATGCATAGAATGATAAAAAAAAATTACGTATTATAACTAAGGGGTGAACTATATGATAAATTCATGCTAGTCTAATATGTTCAAAGAGCTTACTTGTCATTGTTGTGCAATATATGTGTTAATGGAATGTACATGATGATTGGGGAATGGATTTGTAGTGTGTCTATATGTCTTCCATGCTATGAACAATATCATGATTTTGAATTATCACATGAGTTATCCCCAAATTATTACAATATGAACTAAATGTTACATGTTTTCCATTTCCTTATGGTTAAATAGTTTCCATGCCATTGTTATGAATAGTATTTGTTGTCGAAATGCCCATGATATTAGAATATGATATTTATGACTTGATTATAAGCATTCCTTTTCATGTTAGATATTATGATGACCATCTACTTCATGAAATCCCTCACGCATGTATTATGGATAGTTATTGATGGTCATGTACTCAAGAAAGTCAAGTTGTGTTAGTTTCCTTCCATCGAGTCCTGGGGGTACTTGTACCCAAAAAATATAGTTGTGTGCCTAGATCCATGACATGTTGTCACGATACTCTTAGTCAAGCCATGATTTATAGAATTCAGTTACTCATGTGACTCAGAAATCTCAGCAATCTCAGTAGTTCAGTAATCTCATTTATGCTCAGTTAATCTCAGTAATATCAGTTATACACAGTTAATCTTAGTAATCTCAGTTATGCTCAATTAATCTCAATAATCTGAGAAAGTCAGTACTCTCAGAAATCTCATGAACTCAGTAGTATTCCATCAGTCACGGAACTCAGTAAGTTTAGTTAATCAGTTCAGTTCAGTGTCTTTTAGATGGGAGTAGGATTCAGCACCGAGCAAGCCTAGGGATGGGGACGCACCCTCTAGTGAGGAATGAGATCCTTAGAAAAAATCCCTAAGTTCCTTAACTATGTAGACAACATTGGTATGAGATGTCACCCGTTAGATAGGCTGACATACTCAGGGGTCACCCGCTAACACATTTATATGTATGGGACTGATCCCAGAAGTTACCCACTAGATTAGGACTAACTCCACAACATCTGTCTTTACCGGTGGTTTGGTATTGACACCCTTCCAGTCAGGGTAGAGATTAGACCCCTGTCATCTTAGCATGGGGCATGTCGGTAACATGACTACCTCCCACATATACAGTTTCAGTATTAGTCTTCAGAGTAGAAATCAAAAATTAGGTCTGTCAGATACAGTTATCGATCTCATTGAGAAACTCGCATAGTTCCATTGATTCATGGACCATCCCATCAGATAGGCTTGTTCTTATATTCAGATGCTTATTATTAGATCTAGAGATCTCCCATTAGATAGGATTGATCTCAATCTCAGATTTAATTGAGTATTCTCACTATTAGTTCCAGAGATCACCCGTTATTTAGGTTTGATCTCAAGATTAGTCACTCATAATCATTATTAGAAGATTTAGACTGTTAGATACAGTCACGCAGTATCAGTTTCATCGATTAGGCCGATCATCATAGTTATATTAGTTAAATTAGTTGTCATAGCTTACGTTATCAGTATTCAGTTTCAAGAATGTTAGACACGATCAATCAGACCAGTTCTTCATAATTCAAACTTTCAGAAATAGTCATTCATCTATTAAGTATCTCAGTATCGGTAAAGTCATGATGTCAGTTTTCAGACTTAGTAGTCAGTGTCTCCATGAGTTCAGTAGCAGTTACATATGTTTGTATGTATTCTCACGTCTATATTAGTCACCATTCTCATGCATATAAACCCCATGCACATAGACTAACCCCAAGTATACTCAGTATTTTAGTTGTACTGATGCATTCATGCTATGGTGCTTTCTTTTATGTTACACCATCGGTTCTGAGGCGCAGATTCCAGACCAGCTGTAGTAGTTCAGTTAGCAGTGAGTCCTTATCTTTCGAAGACATGATCATTATATTTATTATTATAGTATTTCAGTTTATTTTCAGTGTAAGGAATTAGTTGGAGAAATGCTCCTTCAACTCCTTATTCAGACAGTTTAGAGGCTTTCAGACGATTACAGAGTTTTCAGATTTAGACTTTAGTATTTTCAATTTTGTTTTGGTACTTTGATACCACCTTATTCAAATGTTTTTTTGTTCAAGATTGAACCTTATAGCCTTTTAGTTCATGTTTCCACATTTTTATATGTATATTATGCAGTTAAAGGTACAGATATCAGTCATGGGTTAGCTTGCGGTCCTCCGGGGTCATGAGCACCGTATAGCATTCTGATTTAGAATATCGGGGTGTTACAGCCTTGTACCAAGATCATGCATACTACCTCATGGATATTTTATAGTTATAATGAGTAAGTTAGATGTATATTAAGGCTTTAAATAACTCCCAGCTATCAGAAGAATCAAAATATTCCTTACCGATTGAATTCTTAAGAAGGATATTGGTATAGTAAACTTCAAACAAGAATATCTATCATTATACTAGGAATTTTTTGATATAATGACATATCAATAGATATATAATTGAATTTGATTTCCAGCGATACCAATTTTTCATAAATCCGATATCGGAACAAAGAGATATTCATATTTTATCCAGCATGTCAGGCTGGAAACTGTGTGATGACATTCGTGGTAGCTTACCATATTTGTGACGCCCTACCATGAAGGTTGTCAGCCTTAGTCAGAATCCAAATCTTTTGTGATGACATTCGTGGTAGCTTACCACATTTGTGATGCCCTACCACAAAGGTCGTCAGCCTAAGGCAGAATCCAACTCATGTATGATGACATTCGTGGTAGCTTACCACATTTGTGATGCCCTACAACAAAGGTCGTCAGCCTTAGGAAGAATCGAACTCCTGTGTGATGAAATTCATGGTATCTTACCACATTTGTGATGCCCTACCACGAAGGTCGTCAGACTTAGGCAAAAACCCTCAGTTCCAGCTCCTGTGTGTTGACATTTTTGACTGCTTACCACACTTTTGACGCCTTGTCTCAAATGTCGTCAGCTATGATTTTCAGCAACTGGAAATTTATTTCATAAGGGTATTTTGGTATTTTCCCTTTACTTCCCATGACTTATAACCCTCAAGGAAAGTATTATCTTTCATTCTCTTTAGTTAAAACATCTTAAAAACCCTCTCTTACACTTTCAACCACAAGATTAGGGTTTTCTCTCATGATAATCTCCTCAGGAACAAGATCATTCATTCCTAAAAGGGTTAAACCCTAGTCAAGAAAAATCAAGGTCAAGCCTAAGGATATCTTCAGGAACCTTCAGAAACATTAGATATCTTTCAAGATCAAGCTTTATGGTATGCGTTGTGTTCATCTATGGATTCAATTCATTCATAGAGTTGAAGAACCATGCTTTTAAATGTTATTTTGTAAAATTTTATGGTGATATAAGTATGTACACATTGATGATTGTTGTTCAAGTTTCATGATGATATCTAAGGATGTTTTCATGGAATATATGTGATTATTGGTTGAAAATCATGAACTTTGGGTGGGTTGAACTAATGCAAGTATGAAATACACCTATGCCTTAAAGAATGCATGTAAGGTGTTTGATAAAATTCCTAGGATGTTAGAAGTTCATATTTACATGATTTCATGATATCTAAATGACAAGTCCATGTTAGCAATACACTGCAATAAATGCTCATTCTATTTATGCATTCTTATTGTGATGACATGAAGTATGTATGATGATGGAAATATGAATTTTGTGTGCAAATTATATCCATTCTTTCACTACCATGTTTGAGGTGTTAATTAATTACATGAAGTATACTATCCCATATTTATGATATAGTGAATTGTGGACTCCAATCTTGTGATCAAGTCATGTCATGTGTGTCAGTTTTCTTCTATCGAGTCCTGGGGGTATTAGTTCTCAAAAAACATAGCTTTGTGCCTAGATCCATGTCATGTTGTCATGATAATCTTAGTCAAGCTATAATATATAGAACTCAATCAGTCATGTGACTCAGGAAACCTCAAAATCTCATGATCCCAGTTAAATCTCAGATAATAGTACTACTCCATCAGTCAATGGTAGTCAGTTAATCTATCCATGTACAACCATTTGAATGATGTTTAGTCTCTTCAGATGGGAGTATGAGTTAGCACCGAGTTAACCCAAGGATGGGAACTCACCTGTATATGAGGGTGTGATTCTTAGCAGTCATCCTTTCATTCCAGAACTATGTATCCAACATAGGTTGAGGCATCGCAGCCTGTTATATAAGGGTAGATAAGGTGGCTTAACATGTTATATGATGGTTCCCACCGTTCTTACTAGAGTTACCTGTTATATGAGGGTTGCGCACATGTTGTCCTTACTAGTGGCGCGGGATTGATACCCTTCCAGTCAGGGTAGAGATTGGACCCCATCTTATCCATAATGTCACATATGGGGCATGTTTGTTAAACAACTACCTCCCACAATTTCAATATCAGTCTCAGTAAAAGAACTCAAACAATTCTTCAGATATCAGTAGACTAGGACTGTTAGATACGGTCAAATTCTATTATATCACGGAACTTAAAGAGTTCAACCAGATTCAGAGCTGTCAGATACATTCTTCCATGTTATCAGAACTACGATTCCAGCCATGTATTAGCGTACATATTTAGCCATCATGTAATCACGATCTTAGTTACTATGTATGTATGTTTGTACTCTTACGTTCATATAAGTCAGTCAGTAGTATTATTCACGCACGTAAACCCATGCATAAGCCTACCTCACTCGTATACTCAGTACTCCAGTTGTACTGACGCATTTGTACTATGGTTCTTTCTTTTCATATTACACCATAGGTTTAGAAGAACGAGTCCCAGAACAGCAGTAGCAGTCACATTCAGCATACAGAGTTGTAGTGAGTCCTCTTCATTTGAGGATGACATTATTTGATTTATTCATTTATTTCTTTAGTTTAGTTTTACGGAGTTAGTTGGAGACATGTTCCTTTAACTCCATATTTCAGACAGTACTGAGAGTCTTTCAGATTTAGCTTTCAGATTAAGTTTTCAGTTGTTTTGGGTATCTTTCACCCATATGGATATTATATTATTTCAGTTGAACCTTATGGCCTATTGTGCATGTTTTCCGCATTATTATGCCATGAATTCCAGTATACAGGTACAGATATTAGTCATGGGTTAACTTGTGATACCTCGGGGTCATAAGCACCGTGTAACATTCTGATTCAGAAAATTGAGGAGTTACAAACTTGGTATTAGAGCCTAAGGTTCAATAGAGTCCTAGGAATTCTGAAAGCCGCATCTAGTAGAGTCTTGTGCATGGGTGTGTTGCGCTCCACATTTATGTATAGGAGGCTATGAGATGTTTTAGGAACTGTTCCCTTCTTCAGTATTCATGTCTTTCTAGTAAGCATAATTTTAAGTCAGTCTCTCAGTCTAATCCACTCTTCTCTTATTTCAGAAACATGCCTCCAAAGAGAAGAAATCAGCTAGCTCCTCAGCCCAAAGATCCTTTGGGAAAACATGTTTTTCATGCAGAGTTCAGGACCGTATTTACCGCTCTTGCTAAGTCTGTAACTGCCCAGAATAAAAAACCAGCAGTCATTCCGGCCAACCCAGTGGCCAATTCAGCAGCAGCTAGGATTCAAGACTTCACCCGAATGAACCCTCCATCCTTCTTTGGGTCTATGCTAGACGAGGATCCTAAGGAATTCATTGACTAAGTTCAGAAGGTCATTGATATCATGCGATTCACTTATTATAAGAGTGCCAAGTTAGCCGCATATCAATTGTAGGATGCCGCTCACACTTGGTACAAGCAGTGGTTAGAATAAAGGTTTGAGGATTCCGGTCCTGTTGAGTGGGAAGAATCGTCACGGCTTTCTTAGACAGATTCTTTCCCCAATAGATGAGAGAGGACAAATTTCTTGAGTTCATCAATCTCAGGAAGGGAAATATGACAGTTAGAGAGTATTCTCTTATATTTACTCAGCTAGCCAGATATGCCCCTCATGTGGTTGCATACAACAGGGCTAAGATGAGAAAGTTCATGTCAGGGGTGAATAATAGTATGGAAAATGAGTGTAGGTCTGCGATGATCAATAGTTATATGAGTTTAGCTAGGATCATAACCCACGGTCAAAAGATAGAGGAGTAGAAGGTTAAGACTAGGTAGAGGAAGAACAAGAGAGCAAGAGCAGGCAGTTTCAGTTTTGCTCAGTCCAAATCAGAGGGAGTAAATCGTTCGCAGTTTTGTCCTAAGTTAGCGGCTCCAGCCCCTTCCTCCGCTAGTACCCCTGTGCCAAAGTTCAGGGCCGGCAACAGAGATAGAGCACCAGGCTCTAAATCTCAGCGCACTGTTAGCAGTGCCCGAACAAATCCTCAGTGTCAGACCTGCGGTAAGCACCATCAGGATGTGTGTAGAGCGGGTCAAAGAATTTGTTTCTGTTGTAGTAAAACAGGCCACAGAGTTAGGGACTGTCCTAAGCCAGGTACTCAGGGTCAACAGAATCGTTCCAAAGCTCAGTCCGGTCGTCCAAACCTACTAGTGGGCAACGGACAAATAGACTATATCCTCTTCAGACCCGACAGGATAAGAAAAATTCTCCTGATGTCATTACTGGTACATTAGAGATTTTCCATGTTCATGTTTATACTTTACTAGACCCAGATGCATCCTTGTCTTTAATCACTTCATACATAGCAGGCGATTTCCGAATCAGTCCCAAAATTTTTGCAGAGCCCTTTTTAGTCTCTACCCCAGTGGGTAAAACCATCATAGCTTGGTGGGTATACAGGAACTTCCCGGTTATGATATTTCAAAAATCCACATCAGCAGATTTAGTCGAGTTATAGATTACTAATTTTGATGTCATTATCGTTATGGATTGGCTTCATTCCTTCTATGCCTTAGTAGACTGTAGAAATAGGATAGTTCAGTTTTAGTTCCTAAATGACCCCATCCTAGAGTGGAAGGGTATCACTTCGTCTTTCAGGGGTCAGCTGGTTTCCTACTTTCGGGAAAGGAAAATGATTTCTAAGGGGTGTGTGTATCATCTCGTGCATGTTAAGAATTTCAGTTTCAAATCTCCCAGTCTTTAATCAGTCCCAGTGGTTAATGAATATTCATACGTCTTTCCCGATGATCTTCCAGGCATTTCTCTCGAAAGGGAAATAAACTTCGGCATAGACCTTCTCCCTGATACTCAGCCCATATAGAATGAAACCAACAGAACTCAAGGAACTGGAAGATCAGTTGAAGCATCTCTTATATAAGGGATTCATCAGGACCATTGTATCCCCATGGGGTGCACCAATCTTATTCTTACACAATAAAGACGGTTCTCTAAGAATGTGTATTAAATACCGTCCTCTCAATAAAGTCATGGTCAAGAACAGGTATCCACTGCCTAGGATAGAATAATTGTTTTACCAACTTCAGGGTGCCAGTTATTTCTCCAATATAGACCTCAGATCAGGATATCATCAGCTCAGAGTTAGAGAATATTACATTCCGAAGACAACTTTTCGTACTCGGTATGGTCACTTTGAATTTCTAGTCATGTCCTTTGGTCTTACCAATGCCCCTGTAGCTTTCATGGAATTGATAAACCAGGTTTTCAAGAAGTACTTGGACATATTCGTCATAGTCTTCATAGATGATATTCTGGTCTATTCTAGCACAGAGCGTGATCATTAAGACTATCTCATAATTGTTCTTCAGACTATCAGGGATCACTAGTTGTTCGCCAAGTTCAATAAGTGTGAATTTTGGCTAAGATCAGTAGCATTCCTTGGCCACATTGTTTCCGGTGATTGCATTAGAGTACATCCTCATAAAACCAAAGCGGTAATAAAGTGTCCTCACCCTGTCTCTCTATAAAATATCAGGATTTTCTTGGGTTTAGATGGCTATTACCGATTGTTTGTTGAAGGATTTTCTTCTATTTCATCTCCTATGTCTAGAATGAATCAGAAGAAGTTCAATTTTCAGTGGTCAGAACCTTGCGAGAAGAGTTTTTAGGAGTTGAAAACACGACTCACCTCAGCTCCAATTTTAGCACTTCCCAACGGTTCAGATGGATTCGTAGTATATTGTGATGCATCCAGAGTAGGTTTAGGTTGTGTCCTCATGTAGCATGGTAGAGTCATAGCCTACGCCTCCAGACAGTTAAAGCCACATGAGAAGAAATATCCTACTCATGACCTTGAGTTAGAAGCAGTTGACTTTGCCTTAAAGATTTGGAGGCATTATCTATACGGTGTTCATGTAGACATCTTCACAGATCATAAGAGCCTTCAGTATGTCTTTTCCCATAAAGATCTCAATCTTTGATAGAGAAGGTGGTTAGAGCTCTTGAAAGATTATGACATGAGTGTCTTTTATCATCCTGGCAAGGGCAATGTAGTGGCCGAGGCACTCATTAGACTGTCCATGGGTAGTGTTTCCTATGTTGAAGATAGTAAGAAGAAATTATCTAAGGAGATACATCATCTTTCCAGACTAGGCATTTGCTTAGTCAACTCTTTCGAGGTTGGTGTATATGTTGAGAGTAGTTCAGAGTCATCTCTTTTTTTTAGGTGAAAGAGAAGCAAGAAAGGTATCCTATCCTTGTCAAGCTAAAAGAGTAATTTCGGAGTCAGGAAGTAGAGGTTTTCTCCCAAGAGGGAGATGGTGTTCTTCGTTGTCAGGGTCGTCTGTGTGTTCCCGGTGTAGATTAATTGAGGCAGCGAATTCTTAAAGAAGTGCATGGTGCACAATACTCTATTCATCCAGGGGCTACTAAGATGTACCGAGACTTGCGGGAGATCTATTGGTGGAGTGGGATGAAGAGGGACGTTGCAGAGTTTGTGGCTAAGTACTCTATATTTCAACAGGTTATGATAGAGCATCAGAAACCTAGTGGTTCCATGCAGGAATTCACTATTCCTACTTGGAAGTGGGAAGAAGTGAAAATGGACTTCGTGAAGGGTTTACCTAGAACACGTCATCAGCATGAATGAGAATGTTGAATTTAGCATTGTTAAGGATGAAGAACAACAATTATCATTGAAAATTGCTAACAACCATGCAAATGTTTATTTTGTAGTTACTATAGTATATGCTAAATGTAATGCAAATGATATATTGGTGTTATAGAACTCACTAGCTGACATGGATGATTGTCAAGTTCCATGGCTAATAGTAGTAGATTTAAATGTAATTAGAAGGGAAGAAGAAAAATATGAGAGGCTTAACATTTATATTTAATTAAACACATGATTTTAATCAGTGTATTAGTTTATGTAATGTTGAAGAAATCCAATTTAAGGGGAGTAAGTTTACATGGTTGAATGGGAGAACAGCTGAGAATTGTATATTCAAAAGATTGGATAGAATTGTATGTCATGACAAATTGCAAAACATGTTTCAGATACAAGAGATGCAACATCTTGCTAGCAGTTGTTCTAATCATTCTCCTTTAATAATCCAATTTAGAATGGAATAAGAGAAAATTGTTAAGCTTTTTAGATTTCTAAATTTCTTCTTTGAGGAAAAGTGATACGGAAGAATTAGAAAGTGGAGGTAGAGGGTAATTCTTTTTTATTATTTGAACAAAAATTGAAAAATAATAAATCATACAAGGTGGAGCAAAGAGACTTTTGGTAAAATATTTCAGGAAATTGCAACGCTGGAAGATATTATTAGAGTGAGGGATAAGAAATTTTAAGAGAATCAAAGTCGATTAAATAGAGGAAACTTGTTAAAGGCTCATGATGAGTTAAACATACAGCTTAAAAGAGAAGAAGATTATTGGCGGCAGAAAGCAGGTTATGAATGGCTCAAGGATGGGAAAGGAATATCATATATTTCAGTACTATTGTTAATGGTAGAAAGAGAAGGCTAAAGATAAGTAGAATCAAAGATAAAGAAAGTGAATGAATGGAACAAGCACAAGATATAACAGATGTTGCTATAACTTTTTTCCAGAATCATTTTGCAAAGTAGAAGGATGAAGAGAATTTCTCCATGATAGATTAATTACCTAGAATGGTAAGTTATGAATAGAATAAGGAGATTATGAGAATTCCATAAGAAGCTGGAATTAAACAAGCTGTATTAGGGCAAAATTAGAATAGTGCAGGGGGTCCGGATGGAATTACAGGAGCCTTTTATCAAGCTGCATGGGTGATCATTAATAAGGATATTCATAGAATGGTCACAACTTCTTTCTATGGATTTCAACTTCCCAGGTTCAGTACTCACATTAATTTTGTCTTGTTGCACAAAAAGTTAGTTGTGAATAGATTTTCATATTGTAGGCCTGTATCTCTTAGTAATTTTGTGAATAAGATTTTCTCATGGATTATTCCTAAAAGTATTAAAGGTTTATTACCTCAAATAATACCAACAGAATAGGTAGGCTTCTTATAAGGGAAAAGTATTATAGAAAATATTTTAGTGGTGCACGAAATTGTTTCAAAAATAAGAAAAAGAGCTAATACCCTTAACATGGTCATAAAGTTAGATATGATGTAATCATATGATAGGGTGGAATGACTGTTCTTAACTACGATTTGAGGAAACTGGGTTTTTCTAAAGTCCTTATCGACATGGTATATAGACTATTGGAAAATAATTGGTATACAATTTTTCTTAATGGCCAGCTTAAGGGTTTCTTCAAATCTTCAAGAGGGTTAAAGCAAGGGTATCCATTGTCACCTACATTATTCATAGTAGCAGCAGAAGTTCAGTCAAGGAATCTAAAGAAGCTTATGCAAAGAAAGTTTTTCAGATTGTTTGGTATGCCCAGAGGAAGCCCTAAACTAAATCACCTAACTTTTGCAGATAATATGATAATATTATGTAAACCTGTGGTGAAATCTTTGTAGATGGTACCTGAAACTTTGGATAAATATGAAGAAGTGTCAGGACAAAAAATAAACAAAGAGAAGAATGTAATTTATTTGCACAAAAATATGTTAAATGGGGTTGGAGTAATGTTAGATGTAGCTTCTGGTATATTGAGGAATGATTTTCCTTTTATATATCTTGGATGTCCCATCTTTTATATGAGGAAGAAAAAGGATTATTACCACTAGTTGATGAATAAAATCACTAATAAGGTGCAATCATGGAAGGAAAACTCTTATCTTATAGAGGAAGAGCAATGTTGAGAAAGTATGTTTTGCAAAGTATTTCTATCCATTGCTTATAAGTGATGAATCCATCTTTGAATGTACTGAATTATATCAAAATATTACTAGCTAAATTTTTCTTAAGCAGTAAAGTAGGGGGGAAACGAAGACATTGCATAAAGTGGCAGACAATGTGCTTACCTCAAGAAGAAGGGGTTTTTGGATTTAGAAGGATTGTGATATAACAATGGCTTTATTCGGTAAATTATGGTGGACTTTTGGAACCAATAAGTCTATATGGAGAGATTACATATATATTAAGTATTATAGAAAGGAATATCCAAAAGTGGTAATGTGTAAAGCAAGTGCAGGGGGTTCACAAGAGTGGAAAAAGATGCTAATGGCTAGAGATTTTATGGGATATTTGGTAATTTGGCAATTGAGAGAAGGAAATGTTGACATGTATATAAATAATTAGACTGGACGAGGGGATCTTTATTCTGTATAGGAAGGTGCTGAATATAAGAATAGGCAGTACCAATAAGTCAGGGAACTTGTAAGAGATTGAAATTGGGATGAACAGGTGATTAGAAATATATTCACTGAGGAGATGGCTGATCATATTATAACAAAAGTACATTGACCAACAAAGAATGATAATGATTTGCCTATATGGAGCATTGAACAAAAGGGAGTGTTTACAATCAGCTCTTCATGGAGATATATCGATAATAAGGATCAGGTAAATGACACATATAAGCATATCTGGATTAAAGGCTAGCCTTTTAAAATATGCTTTTTATGTGGTGAATGTGGAGAAGTAGAATTATAGTGGATGATAATGTTAGAAGATTATAGATACAGGGTCCATATATATTTTGGTGTTGTAATGAACCTGTAGTGGAGAAAATGGTTCATGTGTTCAGAAGATCCTTTTATGCTAACAGGATGTTGTACCCTGTTCTTTTCCTATCTTGAAAATTTTTCCAAGAATGTTAGAAGCTTTATTTGAAAGATGAATCCACTTTTGTACACGTGGTATTTTCAATATTTTTACTTTTTATCATATGGGGAATCAAATAAGCTTTCCATCGATACCAAATTCATCCAAATCCGACACCCTGGTGAAGAGTTAGAGCATTTTTAGTGAGACAATGTATCACCTGAATTTTAAGCGCGTCGTGGAGATAGCTCAAGTTGCAATTGTCAATTTCCAGTGACTTGCGTGATAGTGGCGCATCGCACCAAGGATGAAAAACAGGAAATTTTCTCAGAAATTAAAGACGCATCCAAGGGTTGAAAGGATCAATTTCTCAACCCTATTTAAACCCAATCACACGTGATTTAGTCATTCTTCACCCAAAATATACTAGTTTCTCTCAAGTTTCTCTCAAGAACAAGCTAGGGTTTTTATTGGGGATTCAAATTCAAGAAGATTTCACCATCAATCCTCAAGAAATCATATCCCAGGTATACGTAGTGTTCATTTATGGAGTCGTTTCATACATGAAGCCCAAGAATCTCTTTTCTAATTTTACGTTTTTGGATTTCTTTATGAATTTCATGTTGGGTTTGTTTTTTTTATGTTGAGAGTGATCAATTGAATTCAAATCCATGTTGGGTGACCAATTTTATGTGGAATTGATTTGTATAGATGTATACTCATGTGAACCTATGAATGAACCCTAGGATGAGGAAATTAGAGAGGAATCATAATGATTAATTGTTGTATAATGTTGTCCACATGTGTAATGCCTACCATGTGTGTGATTAAATGCTTAAATAAAGGAACAATGTCCAACTAGTATGATATCATCAAATCCCTATGTATGTAAAATTGTATGCATATCACATGTTTGATGAATTGATTCAATACATAAATTATGAATTGTGTTGTTTGTCATGTGTTCATGTAAGTCATGCTATGTTAGTTTCTTACCATCAAGTCCTGGGGGTACTTGTACATAAAAATTTAGCTATGTTCCTAGAGTCATGTTATGTTTTCACGATACTCTCAGTCAAGCTATATCGATAGAACTCAGTCAGTCATGTGACTCAAGAAAACCCAAAAATCTCAGTAATCTCAGTAGTTCAATAATCTCAGTAATCTCAGTACTCAGTAATCTCAATAACCTCAGTATTCCGCGTTAGTCTTAGTAACTTTAGTATTATCAGTCAGTCCTCAGAACTCAGTACATTCCATCAATCAATGGAACTTAGTAAATTCAGTTTAGTTTAGCTCCACTAAACAATACCACTACTATCAGTTCAACAAGTTAATCAGTTCAATGTCTTTCAGATGGGAGTAGAAATTAGCATCGAGTGAACCCAAGGATGGGAACACACCTATTATATGAGGTTGTGATTCTTAGAAGCAATCCCTGCATTCCAGATATATGTAGCTAGCATAGGTTGAGACACATAGCTAGCTATATGAGGGTAGATGAGGTGGCTTAACCTATTATATGAGGGTTCCCACCGTTTGTACTAGAATTACCTATTATATGAGGGTTACTTACAAATTGTCCTTACAAGTGGAGTGGTATTGACACCTTTCCAATTGGGGTTATAGATTGGACCCCACCTCAGTCATAATGGCGTATTAGGGGCATGTCGGTTAGATAACTACTTCCCAAAGTTATAATTTAAGTCTCAGTCTCAACCTCAGTAAAAGAACTTAGATAGTTCTTCAGATTTTAGGACTGTCAGATACAGTCTACTCAGATATTGAACAGAACTCAGATAGTTCCATCAGATTCAGGACTGTCAGATACAGTCATTCATGTTATTAATTATATTAGTTATCAAATCTCATGTTATCAGTATTCAGACTCAGTAATCATGTTATCATGAACCCAGTTAATAGTGTATTAATTTATATGAAAATTATGTTATCATTATTTAGTTTCAGGACTGTCAGATACAGTCAATCAGACCAGTCTTTATAATCAAAACTGTCAGATCTGTCATTCCATTATCTGTAATATGACATCAGTTACTCAGTACTCAATATAATCAGTCATTCAGTATCTTAGTATTAGTACTCAGATATCAGTAAATCCATATTATCAGAATCATGACTCAACGCTATCACTAACTCAGTTACAGTTACGTATGCATGCGTGTATTCTCACGTTCATATTAATCAGTCATTTAGTATTTTGCATGCATATGAACCATTTGCTTTCAGCCTACCTCACTTCCATACCAGTACATTCAAAGTACTGATGCATTTATGCTATGGTGTCATATACCATAGGTTTAGAAGCACGAGCTCCAGAAAACCTGTAGCATCCTAGTGCAGTAATAAGAGTTAGCAGTGAGTCCTCATCCTTCGAGGACATGATGATCACATTTTTATTTCATTTTTCAATTTATTTTAGTAGTTGGAGTTAGTTAGGGACATGTCCTATCAACTCCTTATTAAGACAGTTTAGAGGGTTTCAGACAACAGTATGTTCAGACAATTATCTCAATTTTTTGGTATTTTTGCACCATACTTTTCAGCTATGTACTAGTATTGAACCTTATGGCCTTTCAGTTCATGTTTCCATATTTATGATATTAAAACTATTATTCAGTGCTAAGTTTATAGATATTAGTCATAGGTTAGCTTGTGGTCCTTCTGGGTCATGGTCACCATCTAGCGTTTCGGGTACCAGATTTGGGGCGTCAAACATGACTTGGTCCTATTTTTCTTCTTTTGCAGGTATATTAATTCCAAATTTTACACTAAGAGGTACAATTCTTATTTGGTGAAATACTAGTGAAGAAGAAGGAACAACCCTATTTTGATGCTATACCTAGCATTATTCTTTTAAAGCTATGTAGAAGAAGAAATACGAAGAAGCATGATGACAAGGATATAATAGGTCTCATACTAATATAAAATATTACAAAAACCTGATGATGCTCTTGAAGGTCAGAAAACCAGCAAATGAGTTTTCTAATGAATGGACAGATATAATCAGGGAGATGGGTAAAAATAATGGTAAAATAAAGGATACTACAGTCTTATGGTAACTAACACCAAAGGTATGGGTGAAATACAACACAGATGGAGAAGTTAGAGAAGAAGAAAGAGGAAGCTCATATGCATTCTATTTAAGAGATATGAATGGAGATGTACTATATGCTAAAGATGCACCACATTACTTTGTAGATAGTATGCAGGCAGAAGAAAATGCTATCTTATATTCAGTTAAGCATTGTAAATACACATAGCATAATGAAGTGATAATTGAAATGGTTTCACTTATCATGCAAAAGGTTTTAATAGGAGCTTGGCAGTGCCCATGGAATATAGCACAGATAGTCAGATAGATACATCAATTTATGAAAGATAAGCAAGTGATGTATTAGCATATCTAAAGAGAGAGAAATCAGATAGCTGATTATCTTGCAAACATAGCTTTAAATATAGGAGCATTCGCAATTACAAGGTTTTAGAAGATAGAGATAAAATCAAGATCCATTCTAAACAGTGATAATTTGCAGGTTCCATATTTAAGGATTACAACAGAAAAATGATAACTGGGGGGAGAGTTGCAAAACGAATAGTTTATATGCAACAAATATAAATTTTAGTGTAGAAACAAAATGGTGCATGTATAAACTAGATGAATTTATAACAACCAACAAAAAGGACTCTCAGCATTATGTGAGGGTCTATTGGTCAGGTGGAGCTTGCTAAACTTAGGACGGAGGCAGTTATCTAAATTTTGGTGGGTCCAAGTAGCTCATTATCTTTATCCCTTCCAAATCAATGAACCATAAGCAAAGAAAAATCAAATCAACACTATGAGATTCAGGGCAACTAAAGAAAGAAAAAAAGAGTACATCTTTCTCGAATTGACGAGCTTATCACAGATGACTAGGTCCCTCTTAGTTAAAAAAAAATCATCACAATGTCCCATACACCGGAGAACTCAATTACAAGAAGAGAAGTATTATCTTAAGGAGAGTTGAGATTAAAACTAAGCAAAGGAATAGAGACGATTTGTACTTCTGTAAGATGAATTCAGAAATAAAAAAGAAGATGGATGTACACTGTTTATCACCCACACCATTAGTTGTTGGAAGATTATATTGATAAAGGGGAGATCCATGGTTAAAGGATGCGGACAAGAGAAGTGGAATAGGAAACTAGTACCTTTTTGGAAACCATACTACATATATATGTTAATAAATAGACTCAAGGTGGGCCAGCTCACATGAATAGGGGTAGGATTTTATTTTGTACAATGGGTTGTTCCATTAATGTATTTTCATAATTACTAAAATAAAAAATTAAACAAAAAAAAAATTCTAAAATCATTGCAAAGTCCCACGAGAACTATACCTGGTAAGATTACCATGACAAATCAGAGAACAACTCAAAGTCTGAAATACTACTTGCATAGAGATAATAGGATGCAAATAAAGATATTCTCAACCAGAAGAGTCCTCACTCCAATATAAAACACCGATAGGATCATACTGATGGCATGGCCTCCTGCGGACACCTCCTTAATTATCAATACATGTTCTCTAAAAATTAAAAACCTAGGAGAAGGATGACTCAGTTTCTATCAAGCGATCTGATGCTAAATAAAAAGGAAATGCTAGTCCCCTAATAAATCCATGCACCATGTCCTTCTTATAAGCATATAGCATATGAACATGCCTGTGCCATTAAATAAACACAATCTCGTATTGAGAAACTGATAAGGAACACTGATGACATCTAACAAATCCCACTCTAGCCTTAGAACTTACTCGATTGACAAAATGTCATCCCTTGCTGTGGTGATATTGTCCAATAGACTCGGTATCCCTAATTCTAAACCTAGAAGGGGTAAAGTAGTCAAGAGCTCTACTTGAGTTGGAGTTGGCCTCATAAAATTTAGATGATGCTAAAGAACATCAATATCCATCTTTGACTCTCTAGTTTGATGCTATGTTGATTCTTGAAAAACATGTGTTGATGTCTTGTCTACATCTATCAACTAACTCACATTATCCATTAGGGACATAAAATGATAAAAATATTGCTTGAGGCTTATAGCAATGTACGTACATGATAAGGTGTAAAGAAATGAATTTCCTTATAGCCTCTCGATGATAGGTTACAGATTACCATACATCGATCCATAAAACATTACTACAAACTTAGATCTTGTACTAATACACTAGAGAACCTGGGATCTAATACTAACTTGTCATAACCACATTTCTCAGGTCATGATGGGGCCTACTATAACCAATCAGTAGGTAATGAGAATGGTGTGGGATTGATGTAATACCCCGTATTTCCATAGCTTAATTAAACTCACAGTACATGAGTAATCCTATATAAAAATTTTAAAGTACTCAGTATTTTTTAGTTTAGAGCATGCCATTGTGTAGAAAATTTAGTCAGTTTTCCAATGATATAAAATTCCCCAAATACGATACCCGAGCGAAGAGTTATAGCATTTTTAGTAAAATGGTTTTCCACCTGGTACTTCACCGCGTCTTGGAGAGGGTGTAAATAGAAATTGTCAAAATCCAGTGATCCATTGTGAACCCACTGCATCGTGCTACCATCAATTTTCCCAATTATCATTTTCTAGTATCACTCCGCGATCATGGTGCATCACACCAATGGTTAAATTCGTATAGAGTGGGGTACCGTGATTATACCATGTCACGCCAAGCTTTCGGTTCGCAGTTGTTCAGTTTCTATTGATCTGGCGCGATTTCACCGCACTGTGCCAACATACAAAATCGGGATTTTCAATCAATTTTGAGTTTTAATTTTGAGAGCATTAAAGTATTTTTCACCTCACCCTAGTCATCCTAAACAAGTAATTAATCCCTAAAAGAGCACTAATTGCTCATTATTTTGTTGGTTTCTCAATAAATAAATCATTCCCTCTCAAAGGGAAAAACCCTAGCTTCAAGAAATCAAGAACAAACTTAGGAATTCCTCCAAGAACCTTCAATAATTAATATTCCCAGGTATGTTAGGTGTTTATCTATGGGTTCCTATCACCCATAGAGTCCAAGAATCCATTTTTTTAAAACTACAAGATTATTGATTCCTGATTTTCATACATGAAATTGGATTGTATTCATGTTCATGACATTAATTGATTTTCAATCCATGATTAATTGTGGATTCCATGAAATTGAAATAACATGTATATTGAATTGTGTAATTCCAATGTTACAATCCTTGAATTAGTAAGATTGGGTGTTGTAGTTATAATGTTTACATGTTGTCTATGATTATATGCATTAAATTGTGCTCCCTAAGTGTTTGATAGAATGTCCATGTAGATTAAATGGTGAAATCAAGATATTCTAGAATAGGCAAAAGTTTATGCTCTACAAGTGTTTGATAAAATATCTCTATGAATGAATTATGAACAAGTCGACCTTGTTATGCTTTTCAAGATCATGCTATGAATTAGTTTTTATGCTATCGAGTCTTGTGAGTATCTAATACCCTACAATCTAGATATTTACCTAGAGCTACAGTAGTTACAAAATAGTCTTAAACTTGTCACGAAATAATAAGTACTCAGGGAGTTACATAACTCCGTGAGCTCAGTCAGTTACAGAACTTAGTGAAAATCAGTATCAATCTAGTTTAGCTCAGTGTAGTAATCAGTGTCCTTCAAATGGAAGTAGGATTCAGCACAGAGTGAACCTAAGGATGGGGGCTCAACTGCTAGTAGAGGGTGTGATCCTTAGAAGTAGTCCTTGAATTCAAGAACTACGTAGCCAGCGTAGATTGAGACATGAACCTACCAGTTGATGGTTTATGAGGTGTTCTAACCTGCTAGTTGAGGGTACCCCCACTCTAATTAGAGTACCTTCCATATAAGGTTAAATCATCATTTGCCTTTACTCATGGCATGATACTGACACCCTTCCATCTAGGGTTATAGGTTTGACCCCAGTTATCTTATTTAGGGCATGTCTTTTAGATGATTACTTCCCACAGTTTCAGTTTTGGTCTCAGTATAGAAATCAATTTAGTTCTATAGAATAAGGACTGTAAGAAACAATCACTCGGTTATTAGTAATTCAGTTATCAGAATCTTTGATAGTAGTTACTCAACACTCAGCTTCAGTAAAAGCTAAGATACAGTATACATATATATTTACAGGATTACATACTCAATACTTACAGCAGTTTCAGTTATCAATACACTCTCATATTCAGTTACTCTATATCATTCAATCAGTTACTGTTCATGCATATGAAATTTTTTATCAAGCCTTACCTCATCTAGAATAACTCTACATTCCACGTACTGACACATACTTTCTCTTGTGCTATGATGTATCATATCATAGGTTCAGACGCTAAAGTTCCTAACTGTGCTTAAAAAGATTTAGATAGCAGCAACATAGTCAGTAGTGAGTCCTCATCTATTGAGGATATGTTTTTATTCAAATATTTCAGTTTATTAATATTTTTGTTGACAAAGTTAGTTGGGGGCTTGTCCCATCAACTCCACATTCAGAAAGTTTAGTTAGGGGCTTTTTAGACTAGACTAGTTCAGACAGTATTTCATATATTAGATGTTTTAGTAGATATTATTATAGTTGTTATTTTTTATCAGTATTTTGATTGTGAAGATTTTGTCATTTCTGCCTATTTTACACCTTATTTAAGTATTATTATTCAGTTCTCACAACAAATATTAGTTCAGGTTAGCTTGTGGTCCCTCGGGAGGTAAGCACCGTGTAGCATCCGGGGTAGAGACTTGGGTCAGGAAAAATTTTTTATTAAAGCATACCGATCAATAGAGTCCTAGGGAATATGAAAGTCGCGTCTAGTATAGTCTAGTACATGTGTGTCTAGAGCGACACACTTAAGGACAAGAGTCTATGAGGCATTTTTAGGAACAGTTTCCCTTCTTTTAGTATTTATGTCGTGCAAGAGAGCATGCGTTCAAGTTAATCTCTTAGTCTAATCTTTTTCTTCCTTATATTTATAGAACATGCCTTTAAGAAAGACCAACAGAAAAAGAACAAGAAACTATTCAGCACCTCATCCGGTTCAGGTAGATCCCCTAGACGAGCATGTCATCCATGCGCAATTCAGAGTTACCTTTACTACTCTAGCCCATTTAGTAGCAGCTCAGAATATACGACCAACTATTGTTTAAGCTATACCAATAGCCAATACTATTATAGCTAGGATTTGGGACTTCACTCAAATAAATCCTCCCCTATTCTCAGAATCTAAGTCTGAAGAGTATCCACAGGAGTTCCTCGATCGGGTTTAGAAAGTCACTGATATCATGTGAGTAAAATCCAGTGAGAGTCGTAAGTTATCTTCCTATCAACTACAAGACGTAGCTTATATGTGGTTTAAGAAGTGAAAGGTAGAAAGGGGCACAGATACAAAGCCCATAGAGTGGGAAGAGTTTTCTATTGCTTTTCTAGATAGATTCTTTCCCTTAGAGCTAAGAGAAGCTAAGGTGTTAGAGTTTATTAATCTCAAACAAGGCAACATAAGTGTGAAAAATTATTCCCTCAATTTTATTCAGTTATCCATGTGTGCTCCCCATGTAGTAGCAGACAATAGGTCTAGAATTAGCAAGTTCATGTTTAAGGTGTCTGATGGTGTGGTTAAGGAGTGCAGAACTGCAATGTTAATTAAGGAGATAGTCAGATCAAGGTTTATGGTCCATTCTCAGTAGATAGAAGAGGCTAATAATAAGGAGAGGGGGAGGGAGAACAACAGAGCTAGAACAAGTAGCTTCAATTTCACTCAGCCTAAGTTAGAAGGCAGAAATCGTTCCCAGTTTCACGCAAAATCATCAGTTCCAGCTCCGTGTTTAGCTAGTACCCTTGTACCTATGTTCAAAATGGTAACAAAGATAGGGAGTTGGGCTCTAAATATCTGGGTAGTGTCAACATTACTCAAAAAATCCTCTTTGTTAGAAATATGGCAGAACCATCTGGGTGTCTGCAGGGTTGGCAGTAATGTTTGTTTTGGGTATCGTAAGACATGCCATAGGATCAGAGATTTTCCTGAGTCAGGTTTTCAGGGTCAGTAGAGTCATTTTTCAGCTCAGTCTGGTCGCCCGAATCAGTAGGGTGCCACATACAATGCCACCAGTGGGAAATGCCCAAATAGGATTTATGAACTTCATTGCATTTAAGATTAGGAAAGTTCTCCTGATATGGTCACTGGTATGATACAAATATTCCATTTACATGTTTATGCATTATTAGATCTAAGAGATTTTTTGCCTTTTGTAACCCCTTATATAGATGTCAAATTCAAAGTTAAAACTGTAATCTTAACAGAACCTTTCTCAATGTCTACCCTAGTGGGTCAGTTATTATAGCCCAACGGGTATGTAGGATTTATCCAGTTATGATATCTCAGAAAGTTACATCAGCATACTTAGTAGAGTTAGAGATGATGGATTTTGACGTCATTCTCGGCATGGATTGTCTCAATTCATTTTATACCTCAGTTGATTGTAGATACAGAATTGATCATTTTAACTTTCCAAATTAACCAGTCCTTGAATGGAGGGGTAGTAACACAATGCTTAAAGGTCAATTGATTTCATACCTTTGAGCGAGAAAATTGATATCCAAGGAAAGAGTCTTTCATCTTGTGAGTCAAAGACTCTAATTCGTACACTCCTACTCTTGAATCATTTCCAGTAGAGAATGAATACTCAGATGTGTTTTCTGAAGATCTTTCCGAAGTTCCACCCATAAGGGAAATTAACTACAAAATATACCTTCTTCCAGATACTCAGCCTACATGTATTCTGCTATACAAAATAGGACCAGCTTAACTCAGAGAGTTAAAGGAACAATTAAAGGACCTTTTATAAAAGTTTCTTATCAGACCCAACATTTCCCCATGGGGTACACCAACCTTATTCATGCATAAGAAAGACGGTTCTCTTAGAATGTGTATAGACTACTGTCAGTTGAACCAAGTCACAGTCAAGAATAAATATCAACTTCATAGAATCGATTACTTATTTGACTGACTTCAGGGTGTCAGTTACTTTTCTATGATAGACCTCAGATTAGGCTATCATCATCTTAGATTCAAAGAATGTGACATTCTAAAAATAGCTTTCAAAACCCGGTATGGTCACTTCGAATTTCTAGTCATTTCCTTTGGTATCACAAATTCCCCAGCTACCTTCATGGACTTAATGAATCGTATGTTCAAGCAGTACTTAGACATGTTCGTTATAGTCTTCATCAATGACAATCTTGATTATTCTCATAGCGAGAATGATCACGCAGATCACCTTAGAATCATACTTTAGAATCTTAGAGCCCATCACTTGTTTGCCAAGTTCAGTAAGTGTAAATTTTTCTAAGTTCCATAGCATTTCTTGGTTATAGGGTTTTCGGTGATGGCATTAGAGTTGATCCTTAAAATACAAAAATAGTGAGAAACTGGCCTAGACCCATCTTTTCTATTAGATATCAGGAGTTTCTTGGGTTTAGCTGGCTATTACCGACGATTTGTTGAAGTGTTTTCATCTATTGCATCCCCCATGTCCAGATTAACTCTGCTAAAAGATAAGTATAAGTGGTCAGATTCTTGCGAGAAGAGTTTTCAGTAGTTAAAAACTCGACTCACTATAGCCGAGTTGTAATGTTACCAGATGGTTCAGATGGGTTTTTTGTGTACTTTGATATATCCAGATTATGTTTAGGTTTTGTCCTTACGTAGAGAGGTAAAGTCATAGCCTATGCCTCTAGACAGCTTAAGCCCCATAAGAAGAATTATCCTACCCATGATCTTGAGTTAGCAGAAGTTGTGATTGCCTTGAAGATTTGGAGGTATTATTTTTATGGGATGCATATTAATGTGTTCAAAGATTAAAAAAGCTTGCAGTATGTGTTATCTAAGAAAGATTTGAATTTGCGTCGGATAAGAGGGTTAGAGTCGTTGAAATATTGTGACATGAGTGTTCTGTAACATCCAGGCAAGGCTAATGTAGTCACAGATGCTCTCTGTAGGTTGTCTATGGGTAGTGTTACTCATGTTGAGAATGGTAAGATGAAGTTAATTCAGGAAGTTCATGTCTTAATTCTGGAAGTTCATCATCTTGACCCACTAGGTATCCACTTAGTCAATTCAATAAAGAGTAGTGTGTGGGTGTAGACTAGTTCAGAATCATCTCTAGTTTCCTAAGTGAAGGAAAAACAGTATAGAGATCCCAGCATTTTTAAGTTGAAAGTGTCAGTCATAGGTCAGAAAGTAGAGGTTTTCTCCCAAGAGAAAGATGGTGTGTTGTGTTGCTAGGGTCATCTATGTGTGCCAGGTGTAGACAACTTGAGGAAATGAATTCTTGTAGAAGTTCACAATACGCGTTACTCGATTTATTCAGGGTCCACTAAGATGTATCATGATTTGTGGGAGATTTATTGGTGAAGTGGAATAAAGGTAGAAATTACAGAGTTTATAGCTAAGTGCTCTACATATTAGTAGGTTAAGATTGAGCACAAGAAGCCTAGAAGGTCCATGCAGGAGTTTAGTATTCCCACATGGAATTGGGAAGAAGTGAACATCGACTTTATGATAGGTTTGCCTCGTGCACATTATCAGCATGGTTTGATTTGGGTTATCATAGACAAGTTGACTAAATCCACTCATTTATTGCTAGTTCATACTTCCTATTAAACCGAGGACTATGCCAAACTCTATATCAAAGAGTTGGACAAGTTACACAGGGTCCCAGTATTTATTATCTCAGATAGTGGTACCTATTTTACCTCTCACTTCATGAAAGCATTCCAAAAGGTTCTTGGTACCTAAATTCACCTCAATACATCTTTTCACCCTCAGACAGATGGTCAACCTGAAAACACCATTCAGATCATTGAGGATATGTTAAGGGCTTAGTTGTTGATTTTAAAGGTAGTTGGGATGACCATTTTCCTTTGATCGAATTCGGATATAATAACAACTATTATTCTAGTATTCAATGGTTCTATTTTTGTGTATTTATTGTAGGAGATGTAGATATATAATTAGTTGGTTTGAGGTGGGTGAGGCCACTGTTATAGGGCCTGACTTGGTGTTTAATGACTTAGAGAAGATTTAGTTGATCAGAGAAAGGCTTAGGGCAGCCCAGAGATGAAAGAAATCATATGCAGATGTGAGGATAAAAGATCTTGAGTTTCAATTCGGTGATTATTTGTTCATAAAAATCTCTCCAATGCATGGGTGAAGAGGTTCAACAAGAAGGGAAAACTCAGTCCCCGATATGTCATTCGTTAGTAAATTCTCAGCCATTTTAGAAAGGTAGTTTAAGAGCTTGAGTTGTCTTCAGATCTAGCTTCAGTGCACCCAGTATTCCACGTCTCCTTGCAAAATAAATGCAATGGTGACCTAGCAGACATAGTTCCCTTAGAGGGCGTAGAAACTCAGAATGATCTCTCTTTTGGTGAGGCTCCAGTCCAAATCCTCGATAGTCAAATTTGCAGACTGAGGAAGAAAAAAGTTCTCTTGGTCAATGTTCTTTGGAGGAATCAGTCCATTAAGGGAGCTACTTGGCAAGCATAAGAAGATATGCGAACCAACTATCCTCACCTCCTCTCCGCAAACTCAGATTCATCTTGAGGTAACAGTTTTCCATAGATTTGCACAGTTCTCTATTCAGTTACAATTATAAACTTGGTATCCATTATCGTTACATATTCATCCATGCATTCATGAATCAGTTCAGTCATGTACTCATTTATAGATATGCATGATCTGTATGAAAATTCATCTTTTCAGAGATTTCAGTTAGGCAATCATATTTCAGTTTTGTATGTTCAGTGTGTAAACTTAGTCTGTCACTATATCTCATCTTAATCAGTCTCATTCGAGGACGAATGTTCCCAGGGGGTATATTGCAATACCCCGTATTTTCATAGAGTAATTTAACCTCAGTACATAAGTAATCCTATATAATTTTTTTAAAGTACTCAGTATTTTTTAGCCTGCTATTGCATAGGAAATTCAATCAACTTTCCAATGATATACAATTTTCCCAAACATGATACCCGGGTGAAGAGTTATAGCGTTTTTACTAAAACAATGTACCACCTGGTAGTTCACCGCATCGCGGAGTGTGTGCAAATGGAAATTGTCAAAAACCAGTGAGCCATCGCTATCCCATTGCATCACATCACTAGCAATTTTTCCCAGTTGTCACTTTCCAGTAGGACTTCACGATCATGGTGCGATGCGCCAAGGGTTTAATCCAAATGCAAAAGGTTACTGCAATTTTACCGCATCAAGCCAAGCTTCAAATTCCCAATTTCCAGTTTCCAGTGAGCTATTGCGATTTCACCGCGTCACACCAGCGTACAAAATCAGGATTTTCATTCAGTTTTGAGTTTTAATTCTAAGGGAATTAAAGACTTTTTTCCCTCACCCCAGTCAACCTAAACACATAATTATGCCCTAAAAGACCACTAATTTCTTACTATTTCATTACTAGATTAAGAAATAAATCATTCTCTCTCAAAGGGCAAAACCCTAACTTCAAGAAATCAAGAACAAACTTAGGAATTCCTCAAGAAACTTCAAGAATTTATATTCCCAGGTATGTTAGGTATTCATCTATGGGTTCCTTTAACCCATAGAGTCCAAGAATCCATTTTTTAAAACTACAAGATTATTTATTCATTATTTGCATGCATGAAATTGGATTGTTTTCATGTTCAGGACATTAATTGAGTGTCAATCCATAATTAATTGTAGATTCCATGAAATTGAAATTGCATATATATTGAATTGTGTAATTCTCATTTTATAATCCTTGAATTAGAAAGATTTTGTTTTGTAGTTACAATGTTTACATATTTTATATAATTATATGCATTAAGTTGTGCTCCCCAAGTGTTTGATAGAATCTCCATATGTATTATATTGTGACATCATTACATGCTAGCATTTGTACAAGTTTATGCTCAACAAGTGTTTGATAAAATGTCTTTATGAATGATTTATGAACAAGTGGACCTTGTTATGCTTTTAAAGATCATGATATGCTTTACTTTTCATGCTATCGAGTCTTGGGGATATCGAATACCTGACAATCAAGCTGTTTACCTAGAGCTACACTAGTTACAGAATAGTCCCAGTCCAATCCCAAAATAGTAAGTACTCAGGTAACTATAGAACTCAATAAACTCAGTCAGTTAATAAACTCAGTGAAAATTAGTATTAGTCTAGTTGAACTCAGTATAGTAATTAGTTTCCTACAGATGGTAGTAGGATTCAGCACTAAATGAACCTAGGGATGGGGGCTCACCAGTAAGTAGAGGGGTTGATCCTTAGAAGCAGTCCTTGCATTCTAGAACTAGGCAGCCAGTGTAGGTTGAGACATCAACCTTCTAGTTGAGGGTTGATAAGGTGTTTTAACCTGCCAGTTGAGGGTACCACCATTCTCATTAGAGTACCTACTATATGAGGGTAACACTTCTATTATCGTTACTCGTGCAACAGTACTGACACCCTTCGAGATGGGCTAACAGGTTGGATCCCAGTTATCTTATTTTGGGCATGTTAGTTAGATGATTACTTCCTATATTTTTATTTTTAGTCACAGTATAGAACTCAGTTCTGTTCTATAGAATTAGGACTATCAGAAACAGTCACTCAATTATCAGTAAATCAGTTATTAGAATCTCAGATAGTAATTACTCAGTACTCAGCTTCAATAAAAGCTCATATATAGAATACATGTATGTGCACAGCATTACATACTCTGTATTTACAGCAGTTTCAGTTATCCATATACTCTAATATGCAATTACTCTATATCACTCAGTCAGTTATTGTTCTTGCATATGAACCCTTGCATTCAGCCTTACCTCATCTAGCAAACCAGTACATTCCACGTATAGAGGCATACTTTCTCTTGAGCTATGATGTCTCATATCATAGGTTCAGATGCTCAAGTTCCTGACCGCACTTAGGCAGATTTAAATAGCAGCAATAGAGTCAGTTGTGAGTCCATATCTATCGAGGATATATTTTTATTCCAGTATTTCAATTTATCAGTATTTCAGTAGTTGTAGTTAGTTGGTGGATTATCCCATCAACCCCACATTCAAATTGTTTAGTTAGTGACAGTTAAGACTAGACTAGTTCAGACAGTATTTCAGATTGTAGATAATTTAGAAGATATTATTATAGTAGTTATTCTTTATCAGTATTCTGATTATGAACCTTATGGCATTTCAGCCTATTTTATGCATTATTTCAGTATTATTATTCAGTGCTCACAACAGATATCAGTCATGGGTTAGCTTATGGTCCTGAGGGAGCTTAAGCAATGTGTAGCATCAGGGGTACAGACTCGGGGCGTTACAATTAACTACCCAAATAAGCAAGGAAACAATGTGGAATTGAAGTAATAAATTATCAAATACATAATAATATCCTAAAACTTGGTGGTATCAGTACAAGAGCTTCTAATATAATAAAAGTACAAAATAAAATACAAAGGGAATTTCAATGTTACAAAATTACTCTTGATAGAACATAGAGACTAGTATAGTATATAAGAGGTAGGATGTTAATATTCAAAATGTAATAAGCTCAACATATGTTTCTGAACTATGGCTGCTTCGCACAACACACATCAATAGAGATAAATCTTACAATGATTTGCAGGCTGCGGAAGTGTACTATATGTACGAAACACGTAGTACTTAGTAGGCAACTAACAAATGAGATAAAACTATAATGAATATACATATAATATATAAATGAAATAAAAACTAAACCCAAATGTACAATAATCACATAATAAGTTTTGTGAGATAGTAAGAGCAACTATTCTACTCATATCTAAGTAAGTAGCATAATAAGTCTAGAGAAATATCAAGTATAAACTATCCTTATCTGTCCATACTCAGGAGTATCAACACTATTCAATATATCAACTAAAAATATATGAATAAAAGGCAAACAAGGCTATATAACAGTATACAAGGCAAAGAAATGAATAGACAATCTAAACAAATAAAGAATAGAAAGGATATACGGTAATAACATAGCTATATATAGTAAGATATACATATATATTTACTTATAAAAAGGTAAAATTTAAGTACAACCTAAATCAAACACCTAAGACCTTGGCCTTGAATATTTTTTTTGAGTTTTTGACATTCTGCCATGGTATGGCTCAAGGTACTAGTCGAACCCATTATATATGACTTAGTGACCCACTCTCATACTCTAGGTAGTGCAATGGGAATTACCAAATTCCCTAGATATTACTTATTCCCCCTATGGTCTTACCCTTTGGTAAAAGTCGTACCATGGCAAGTTGTATGGTGTCTTAGGTGTTAGCTTGATGAGGCTATCTTGGGAATGGGTCAGGGTATGATTTAGGGTACCATTCATCCCCTTGGGTAAAATTTAAGCGTTGGTAGTCATCCCCTAAATAGTGTCATGGCCCTTGGAGAGGCCTAGGGTACGAGTTAGTCTACTAGTCGTACTGTAGGGTACGATTTAGTTAGGGATTCGTACCCTCCTGCGGGGTGATTTCAAACTTTTAAGTTGAGGGAAATAAATATATTTCCCACACTAAAACCATTAAGTCCACTCACTATAATAATCATCTTATCCTCTCATAATATTTATTTGGTGGATCAAACATACCTTATATACTCTCTAAACTTCTTTGGTGAATAATCTTTAATATTCCATGTATATGTTTCATCATTGTTAGTTATAAATATCATATGTTTTAAACAATGATTTTGACTTGTAAATAGTGATTTTTAAAATGAAAATTGAAGGTTTTGAAGCATGTTTTTTGGTATTATTTCCTCTAACTTTAACTTATGTTATTAAATGTCTTTAGTAATTATTTGCACATGTGGGTGCTTGTTGATTATGGTTTAACAAATGGGTCATGAGTAACCTAAAATTTTCAGATTTCTGCCTTGGTTTTGGTCTTGAAAAAATTGTACCGGGAAAGTGTTGGTGAAAATATCTAAGAGTAATGACTAGTCACTTTTTAATGGTGTATTGAACTAGGATATTGGTTTGATAATATGAATGAATTAAGGTACTAGATTAATGAGTAAGAATGCTTTGTAAATGAATATGTAAAGGCCTTGTGTTTCACTTGATAAGTTTAATGATGCCCTTGGTAGTTTTATTGGTTGAAAAAAGTTTTAGATCCCCTAGTATGTTATTGAATTATATTAAAACTAATGTATTATGTTGGCTTTCTAAAGTGAATGATTAATATATGGATCATTAAGACCTTATGTTCATGTATAATATTGAATTGATGCCTTGATGGCCATATAGTTTGTTAACTTGGTAAATTTAGTGGTATGACAACTAAAAGGGGTTGTGTACCTTAGTGTGGAAATTAATTATGTTTGAACTAAAATGTGGTATAAGAATGCTAATGAAAATGAAGGGATGGTAAGGGTATTGATGACCATGAATGGATTTTTATTGTGGTATGAACTAAGGTATTGGTTTATTCAAATGATTGGTCATTGAATGGTTGCATAAAGACCATGTGGTTGTATTTGTAATGGGGAATCATAGTCTTTGCAACTTGGATTGTTTATCTAGGTTTGAGTTCTTATGCATTGAATTGTATGAATTCTAATATTATTGTATGATGGTTTCCTTATGTGGACTAGTAATAAGAATAAGATGGCTTGTGGTTTAAGTCCCTCGCCTAATGTGAAAGTTTGTTGTTTGGGTCCACTTACCATATAAAATATGAAGGTTTGTGGTTCGGGTCGACTTACCACATTAAGTGGGAAGGTTTGTGTTCGGGTCTACTTACCATATAAAATGTGAAGGTTTATGATTTGTATTTACTTACAATGTTAAATATTAATGTTTTTTGTTCATGTCCACTTATCATGTGAAATATGAAGGTTTGTGGTTCAGGTACACTTACCATATAAAAGGTAAAGGTTTGTGGATTGGGTCCACTTACCATGTAAAATATGAAGGTTTGTGGTACGGGTCTACTTACCATATAAAATTTGAAGATTTGTGGTTTGGGAAAACTTACCATTTAAAATGTGAAGGTTTGTGCTTCGGTTCCACTTATCATTTAAGATGTGAAGGCTTAAGGTATGGGACCTCTTATCTAATCTAACAAAGAAGCTCAAAGTTCTAAGTTAATAGGGTGGAAGGTTGCAAGTCCTTTACTCCTTGTCTTATGAATGAATATTACTAGAACATATATTATGACTTTATCCATTATTTGGTACGTTATGTAACTATATGTATATGTATCAACATATATGCCTATATTAATGTAAATGTGGTTGCATATGATGTTGTGTCTTGGTTTGAACAACTGAACTATTATATACTTATCCTTGAGATATATGCTAGCGTTTCAACCACTAACCGTCTAAAGATGGTATGTTATCTTGGAACATAGGGTCCAGAACTTCTTCTTCTGTCCATATGCAGTGACAGGTGTTTGAGTAATTCGTGTGTTGACATTAAAGTGGTGAGCCTCTATCCTTCTAAAGGCTTGTATGTTATAGTCTCTTTATCTATATCATAGATTTTTTATATTTTGTATTCGGCTATTGTCGGGGTCTTTTCCCAATATATTATAGACATAATTTATTTAGAGAATTTATGGATGATTGTGGACTTGGGTGTGTTGGTTAGTTATTGATATTAATGAATTAACTAGATTCTTCTTAAGTTATGATTGTAGACTCATTTTTTCTATATTATTTTATAAACTTGAAGTTCATCTGGTACTTATGGAATGATGGGATGGTTAGGTTGGGTTAAAGGGGCAACCTCTGATCCTTGTTTGGATTTAGGTGCCCAAATAACATGGCCCAATTTCAGGTCGTGTCAAGTTGTTATAAGAGCCTAGGTTCATAGTCAGTTGGGAGTTCACAAAGTGGTGTTATGTAGAGTCTATTTTATGGGTGTGTATCACATCGTACTTATAAGAGAAGGGCTATGAGATATTTAGGAATTTTTACTTTTCTTGCATTTCAATCTCGAGCTATAGAGTATACGGTATTTGATTTCTATTATTTCTGCATGCTTATTTTCAAATCTTGCTACAATGAGATTTCATACATAGGAAAACCCTTCTGTCCCAATTGAGAGCCCTTTGGACGGAGCTCGTCAAACTTTCAGGGTCCAAACTCGGGATAGAGCTGCAGCATCTGACAATTAACGTAGGGTTCCACTTGGCCTAACAAACCTTGGTTAAGAGAGTGATACTCCTCATTCGTCATATCCAAGGAAATCTACTAATGTAGAGTTCCTTCGCTCAATTACTCTTTTATTTTAATTAATATCTTCTCAATTCAGGCGTGGTGTTCTTTCTGCTCCATCCTTTGAGGCCAAAAGTGTTTTCCAATTCAAGAGGTTGTATCCTCCTACATTTACAGGTGTGAATGTGTAACGCCTCAAAATTTCATACCGAGATGCCACACGGTGCTTAGGGCTACCCGTAGCCCCAAGATAACCAACAAAGCAAGACACTACCTCAAGGAATTCAATTCAACAATAGTCATGAACAACAAAGAGATATGCCACATTGGGTTCAAGAGAAATACTGGAGAATACTAGACTATACAACCAAAATATATTAATGTCTATAAATGCCGACCCTCTAGTCTGACAAAGACTTTATACATCAGAATCATGGAGCAATTAGGACAAACCCCCAACTGACTCAACAGTACTGAAAACCATAAAAACAAAACGATATCACAAAAATATAAATACGGTCCTCGAACCATGAGGACTCACCAGTGAGGGAACGTAGTTGAGGCACTGGAATATTGCTAACGCGGCCGCGTCTGAGTACCTGAACCTAAATTACGAGAAAATGTAGCCCTTAGGAAAATATGTGGGTTAGCACTTTGGAATGTACTGAGTATGTGGGGGCGCATGCAACAATATTAAAATCATCATCAATTTTATGAAACTATGCATATGTACAATGATGGCACACTTGGCTTGAATTAGACTGAAACATACTTTTCAGAATCTCATAATAAATAAATCATATGATAAAACCCTAATAAATCATCATAAACAACTCAACTCTTCAACTCAAGACTTGGAGTGACTCGGTACTTCAAGAAAATCAACTCTTATTGAGATGGGAGGTTCTTATAACCGACGCAAACCATGTGAGCTACATGGAGTCAAATGTTTTTCCCTCTTAAGGAGAGAACCCCACATTGGCGAGAGGGTCGTACCCTAACCAGGGAGTACAACCTAACTTTAGTGATCACAATCTCATACTCAGCCACTAACCCACAATTATCAATATCAATACTATGGTGGCACGTAGTTTCGGGGTAAATACCACATTTCTCGCTTGGTGCTAAATACTACTCCCAGAAAAAAGCTCAGAACGCGTTAGGAAATCCACCACAAACAACACAAGGGTCTATCATAAAGATCAAATCAAATCTCTTTCTCATTTATCAAATCATAATCAATTTGTGGTTTCCTAAATCGAATCAAATCAAATCAATATTTCTCAATATAAAAATATATCAATTCTTTAAATCATGGTAACATCAATAACTTTGAAGAAATATCAAGACTCATTGTAACAATTCAATCTCATAAATCAATATACTCAATAATCCAATTTGTCATAAGGAAGCTTAAAGCTTTAGACATATCTTGAAAGCACTTGAAATATCAACTCATGGTAGAAATATGAAATTCACAATCTTAAATATCAAGTAATAACTTGGGAATAGTAAAATAATCATGTATAACAATGCTTGAACAATTTATATTCTCATCATCTCATGATGAAGTAATATGGGTATAAACCCACTTGCAAAATCAAATAAATCCATAATAGAAATCAAAGCTTTGGGTACAAGAACGAAATGATTTCTCTTGTTCAAAACCCCACATACCTTAATCTTTAAAAGTTGGTGAATTCTAGTGTTTGAAACTCTATCCGCACTTGTATTAAATGATTCTAAAGCCCACACTATGAGGAACTTGATTCTTGAAGAAATCTTGAAGACTTATAGATGATTTTTGGAAGGTTAAATTTTCTTGATTGAAACCCTAATATATATTCGTAAGAAAATTGGAAGAGAGAATGAAGAAATTAGGGTTTGGATGGGGATTTTCATATTTATATAGGCCTCCAAAAGATGGGGAAAGACCAAAATACCCTTACAAAAACGTCCCTTAATTGCTAATAAAAAATAGCTGATGACATTCATGACAAGTCGTTAGACTTCTGACAAGTTGTCAGGAAATGTCGTCACTAAAGGGTGGATTTTATGTTTTTCGGCTTAAGGTTGACAACATTTTGTTACATGCTCTCAAACTTGTGACAAGTTGTCACAAAATGTCATCACAAAATGTTGGATTTTGTAAATTTCTGCTTATGGTGACAACATTTTGTGACAAGCCATCAGGCTTGTGAAAAGTCGTCACAAAATGTCATCACGAAATTTCCAGGCAGACACATTGGAGTAAAATGGGCATAACTCTTTGCTCCAATACCGAATTTGGGTGAAATTTGTATCGTTGGAAAGATAATTCAATTATATATATGTTCGTGGGTTACGAGCTCAAAATTTCTTAGGGTAGAAAGAGATATGCTCGTTTGAAACTGTCTATGCCAAAATCTTTCTTAAGAATTCAATCGGTAAGGGATGTTTGGATTCACCTAATCGCTAGGACATCTTTGAGTCCTTAATATTCATTACCCTAGATAATAAAACAACCAAAGAACTATAATTTATTTCTCATGAGCTTGAATAATAGTTGCACTATTGGTTAGAGTCTCGGGGTATTACAATATCTCCTCCTTGGAAAAATACATCCTTGAATGTTGCCAAATAGGCCAAGAACAAGAGAAAGTAAGGACATATAGCTTGAATGACTCAGTCAAATGGATTATTTCACTCTATATCTTCTGATATGATACATAATGCATGAATAAGTGATGGAAGTAGACACACAGCTGAATCTTTAATAAGAAGGGGGAAGAATTAAGAAAGAATGGTACCTGCTGCTCACTCCGAACTTACAGAAAAGAGGTGAGGATACTTGGCTCGCATATCCGCTACGTCTTACCAAGTAGAACCCTCAATAGATTGATTTCGCCAAAGCACTTTAACCAAAGGAACTTCTTTGTTCCTTAGCCTACGGATCTGAAAATCCCAAATCTCAACCGGAATCTCCTTGAATGAAAGGCTAACCTGAATATCTAATTTTTGGAAGAATCAACCATGACAGAATCACCAATACACTTCTTAAGCATAGAAATATGGAATACGGGAAGAATGCTAGACAACTCCGTGGGTAACTCCACCTCATAAGCTACTTTCCCAACACAGCTTAGAATCCATACAGACCAATATAACGGCGACTAAGATTTCCCTTCTACCCAAATCTCTTCACCCCTTTCATGGGTGAAACCTTGAAGTACACCAAATCATTAATATTAAACTCAAGATTTTTTCTTCTCACATCGGCGTACGACTTCTGACGACTTTGAGCGGTCTTCAATCTTTCTCAAAATAACTTAACTTTTTACATAGCCTCGAATACAACATCAGGCTAAATCACAACTGCTTCTCCTACATCAAACCAACCTATAGGCGATCTATATCTTCTATCATAAAAAGCTTCGAATGGGGACATCTGAATACTAGCTTGGAAAATATTGTTATAATTCGATCAATGGCAAGTGCTCATCCCAACTACCTTTAAAATCAAGCGCACATGCACTTAACATATCTTGTAAAGTCAGAAAGGTCTGCTTAGTCTAACAATTTATTTTTGGATGGAAAGAAGAACTTAGATGAACTTGGTTACCGAGAGCCTTCTTAAAAGCCCTCCAAAACTGGAAAGCAAACTGAGTACCCCTATCAGATATAATAATCAAAGGAACTCCATGAAGTCTAACAAACTCTCGAATATACAATCTAGCATAATCCTCAGCTGTATAAGAAGAATATACTGGTAAAAAATGAGCTGATTTAGTCATCCAGTCTACTAAAACCCAAATAGAATCATGATAAAGAGGAGAAGGAGGCAACCAAATTTCAAAATCCATATTGACTTCTTCTCACTTCCAAGTAGGAATGCTAAACTCTTGCATTACACCACCGGGATTTTGGTGCTCTACCTTAACCTGTTGATAAGTAGAACACCTTGCCACAAATCCTGCTATGTCATTCTTCATACCGTTCCACCAATAGATTTCTCACAAACTGTGGTACATCTAGGTAGCACCGAGATGAATAGATTATCGCGCACCATGTGCTTCATCCATACTTCTCTGCCTTAGATTATCAATATTGGGAACATATAATCTACCCTGCAATCTCAACACACAATCTCCCCCTTGGGAGAAAACCTCTACTTTTTTGTCTTTAACTGAGTACTTCAGTTTGACCAAACTAGGATCCCTATCTTGCTTCTCCTTTACCTCCGAGACCAAAGAGGACTCGGAACTACTCTGAACTAACATACTCCCTTCAGCGGAATCAAGCAATCTAATACCCAACCTATCCAAACAATGCACATCACAAGACAATTCTTTCTTATCATTCTCTATATGAGCTACACTAGCCATAGACAACCTGCTAAGAGCATCTGCCACAACATTGGCCTTGCATGGGTGATACAACACACTCATATCATTATCTTTTAACAACTCCAACCACTATCTCTGCCTAAGGTTCAATTCCTTCTGGGTGAACACATACTGTAAGATTTTATGGTCCGTAAAGACATCAACATGGACACTATATAGATAATGTCTCCAGATTTTCAAAGTAAAAACTATAGCTGCTAATTCAAGATCATGGGTTGGGTAATTCTTCTCATGAGTCTTCGACTGTCTAGAGGCATAAGTTATAACATTACCCCTCTGCATCAACAGACAACCCAAACCTACTCTAGAAGCATCACAATACACCACAAAACCATCAGTACCATCGGGTAAAGCTAACACTGGGGATGAAGTGAGTCGAGTCTTCAACTTTTGAAAACTCTTTTCACAGGCATCTGTCCACTGGAACTTAACTTTCTTTTGGGTCAACTGGGTCATGGGAGATACAATGGAAGAGATGCGCTCAACTAAACGATGTTAGTAACCAGCTAGACCCAACAAACTCCTAATGTCAGATGGAGAGGTAGGTCTAGGACAATTTTTTACAGCTTCTGTCTTTTGGGGATCGACTCTAATGCCTTCAGCGGAAACAATATGACCCATAAAAGCAATTGACCTTAGCCAAAATTCACACTTGCTAAATTTAGTGAATAATTGATAATCTCTAAGAGATTACAAGAAAATTCTAAGATGGTCAGCATGATCATCCTCTCTTTGGGAATACACAAGAGTATCATCTATGAATACAATGACAAACATATCAAGATATTTCTTCAACACTCGATTCATGAGGTCCATGAAGGCCGCAGGATCATTGGCTAACCCAAAGAACATGACAAAAAATTCAAAGTGACCATAACGGATTCGGAAGGCTGTTTTGGGAATATCACACTCTCTTACTTTAAGTTGATAATAGCCGGATCTAAGGTCTATCTTTGAGAAATAACTTGCACCCTATAGATGATCAAATAAATCATTGATTCTAGGAAGAGGGTACTTTTTCTTTATAGTTACCTTGTTGAGTTGACGGTAGTCAATGCACATACGCAATGTATCATATTTCTTATGCACGAATAGAATAGGTGCACCGCACGGGGAAATACTGGGTTTGATAAAGCCTTTTTCTAAGAGATCTTTAAGTTTCTCCTTCAACTCGTTAAGTTCTGTGGGAGCCATACGGTATGGAGGAAAGGAAATAGGCTGAGTGCCGGGATAGAGATCAATCCCAAATTCTATTTCTCTATCAGGTGGGACCCCTGGGAGATATTTAAGAAAAACATCGGGAAACTCATTAACAATGGTAATAGACTAAATAGTTGGAGTCTCAGACTTGAGGTCTTTAAATCGAACTAGGTGATCGATGTAACCCTTGGAAATCAACTTCCTAGATTTGAGGTAGGATATGAAATGACACTGCGGAGTTACAGAACTCCCGAACCACTCAAAAATAGGCTCGTTAGGAAACTAAAACTTGACCACTAGGGTATGACAATATATAGATGCATAGCACGAGTGATGCCGATCCATACCCAAAATAACGTCAGAATTAACCATATATAGCTCACTCAAATCAGCACATATAACCCGATGAAGGACAGTGATAGGACATTTCTTATACACTCTCTTAGAAATAATAGATTCGCCTACTGGGGTAGAAACAAGAATAGGCTCATGAATCCGTTCAGGGTCCATCTCAAAATTTTCAGCAACCAGAGGTGTCACATAAGAGAAACTCAAACCGGGGTCCATCAATACATACATATCAAAATAAAATACACGAAGCATACCAGTGACAACATCTGGATAGTCCTCCTACTCCTGATGAGGTGGTATAGCATAGAAGCGATTCTGGCATGAACCGTTAGTAGTACTAGAAGAGGCGCCCTGACGAGGAACTGGGAAGACTACGGGAGCGGGAGAACTAGTATCCTGACTCTGGGGATGAGCATCTTGACTCCTTTGTCTAGTATATAGACAATCTTAAGTCGGTGGCCCAACTTACTACAACCAAATCAACACCTTTGATCAACAAAATACTCGCCAAAATAATCTCTACCACGTTTGGCACATGAAGGAGGTCGAGGTTGGTTACCTACACTTTCCTAAGACTTGGAAGGAATTTCCCTGTTCCCCTGCTCCTGCCTTCTTCTAGGTGCGGTAGCACTAACTGAGGAAGGCGCAGGCATAAATGGACGTCCCTTGAATTGAGGGTGGTTCCCTTCATGGAATCTGGACTAACCAGATCCCTGATGCTCTGATCTAGCTCTTTTATTCCGTCTTACTCTGTCCCTCTCTTTCACCATATTATCTTCAATCTGTTAGGCATGTATCATCAACCGAGAAAGTTCTACCTACCTATTAAGCATAGCAGATCTACACTCTTTCATAATGTAACTCGACACACCGGTTACGAACTTACTCATGATGGTCCTGGAGTCAGCCATCATACTAGAAGCATATTTGGATAACTGATTTAATCTAAGACAATAGTCTTTAACAGTCATGGAGCCTTGTCACAAATTCATGAATTCCTCTATCTTTGCTTCCCTTATCTCAAGAGGAAATAATCTGTCCAAGAACACATCCTGGAATAACATTCAACTCATGGGAGCGGAATCCTCTCCCTTACTTTTCCCCCACATCTCCACCCAGTCATATGCAACATCTTTCATTCGATAGGTAGACAATTAAACACTTTCCTTTTCAGTTACGTGCATAATCTGGGTGATCTGTCTAACTTCATCCAAGTACATTATGGGTATTCACCTACCATCGACCCATAGAACTCAGGTGGAATCATCCGTATAAAGTCTTAAACTAAAGATGCAGGAGAATTATTCTCTTGCGGAGGTGGAATAGTAGCCTGGGTATTAGCTTGAGCATTAGCGGTAGCTGCCTTGGCTAGCACCTAAAAAACTGTCCGAAATTTTGCATGAGACACATGCTAGTTCAAGGGATCAACGGGTGGAGGTTTCACATTTTTTCTACGAGCTCGTCAAATAGGCATTTTCTGTTATAAGAGAGAATATGAGTTAATCACAGAAAAAGAGATAATTGTAGGCACGATAAACTTTAGAAAAAAAATAACTTTTCCTAAAATATTCCATAGCCTCTTGATCATAGATGTGGGGTTCTACACACCGATGATCAATACACTACGTAACGTGGCTTATCAGACACTCAAGGAGACCTTAAACCTTAGGCTCTGATACCAAGCTTTGTAACGCCCCAAAATTTCATTCCAACACGCCACACGATGCTTAGGGTTACCCGTAGCCCTAAGCTAACCCTCAAAGCCAGACACTATCTCAAGGAATTCAATTCAACAATAGTAAAGCACAACAAAGAGATATACCAGATCGGGTTCAAGAGAAATACTCGAGAATACTAGACTATACAACCAAAATATATTGAATTCTGTACACACCAACCCTCTAGTCCGAAAAAGCCTCTATACATTAGAATTAAGGAGCCATTGGGATTAACCCCCAACCGACTCAACATTACTGAAAGCCATACCAATAAAATGATATCACAAAAATATAGACACGGTCCTCGAACAATGAGGACTCAGCACTGAGGGAACGTAGTTGAGGCACTCAAATATTGATAATGCGGCTACGGTTGAGTACCTAAACCTACGTTACGAGAAAATTTTTCCCATTGAAAAATATGTGGGTCAGCACTTTGGAATGTACTAAGTATGTGGGGGTGCATGCAATAATGTAAATATCATCATCAATTTCATGAAAATATGCATATGTATAATGATGGCACAGTTGGGTTAAATTAGACTGAAACATACTTTTCATAATCTCATATTAAATAAATCATATCATAAAAACCTTATAAATCCTCATAAACAACTCAACTCTTCAACTAAAGACTCGGAGTGACTCAGTAATTCAAGAAAATGAACTCTTATGGATATGGGAGGTTCTTATAACTGACATAAACCATGTGAGCTACAACGATTCAAATATTTTTCCCTCCTAAGGAGAGAACCCCACATTGAAAGGAGCATCGTACTCTTACCAGCGAGTACAACCTAAATTTAGTGATCACAGTCTCATACTCGGCCTCTGGCCCACAATTATCAATATCAATCCTATGGTGACACATAGTTTAGGAGAAAATACCACATTTCTCGCTCGGTGCTAAAAACTACTCCCAGACACAAGCTCAGAACGCATTAAAAAATCCACTACAAACATCACAAGGGTTTATCATGAAGATCAAATCAAATCTCTTTCTCATTTATCAAATCATAATCAATTTGTGGAATCCTAACTCCACTTAAATCAAATCAATATTTCTCAATATCAAAATGTATCAATTCATTAAATCATAGCAACATCAATGACTTTGAATAAATATCAAGACTCAATCTCATGAATCAATATAATCAATAATCCAATTTGTCATAAGGAAGCTTAAAGCTTGACACATATCTTTAAAGCACTTGAAATATCAACTCATGGTAAAAATATTAAATTCACAATATTAAATATCAAGTCATAACTTGGGAATTGTAAAATAATCATGTATAACAAAGCTTGAACAATTTATATTCTCAAAATCTCATGATGAAGTAATTTAGGTATAAACCCACTTGAAAAATCATAAAAATCCATGATAGAAATCAAATCTTTGGGCACAAAAATGAAACGATTGCTCTTGTTCAAAACCCCACATACCTTAATCTTTGAAATTGGATGAATTCTAGTGCTTGTGACTCTATCCGCACTTGTAATAAATAATTCTTGAAGCACACACTATAAGTAACTTGATTCTTGAATAAATCTTGAAGATTTATGGATGATTTTTGGAAGATTAATTTTTCTTGATTGAAACCCTAATATAATTCTTAAGAAAATTGGAAGAGAGAATGAAGAAATTAGGGTTTGGATGGGGATTCTCGTATTTATATAGGCCTCCAAAAGACGGAAAAAGAACAAAATATCCTTGCAAAAACGTCTCTTAATTGCTGAAAAATAATAGCTGACGACATTCATGACAAATCGTCAGACCTGTGACAAGTTGTCACGAAATATCGTCACAAAAGGGTAGATTTTATGATTTTTGGCTTAACGTTGACGACATTTTGTGACAATCCGTCAAACTTGTGACAAGTCATCACAAAATTTTGGATTTTGTGACTTTCTGCTTAAGGTGACAACATTTTGTGACAAGCCGTCAGGCTTGTGACAAGTCATCACAAAATTTCCAGGCTGACACGCTGGAGTAAAATGGGCATAACTCTTTGCTCCGATACCGGATTTCGGTGAAATTGGTACCGTTGAAAAACTAATTCAATTAAATATATATTGGTTCATCATGATCTCAAAAATTCATAGGTTAGTAAGAGATATGCTGTTTTGAAGTTGGCTATGCGAAAATCCTTCTCAAGAATTCAATCAGTAAGGGATGTTTTGATTCACCTAATCGCTAGGACATCTTTGAAGCCTTAATACACACCACCCTTAATCAGAAAATAACCAAAGAACTATAATTTATTTATCATGAGCTTGAGTCATGGTTTCACTATTGGTTAGAATCTCGGGGTATTACAGAACGTTATGAAAGATCCTCAAAATTTAATTAATGGAATAGAGATGATCTTTTGAATTATGCATGTGTTAGAAGTTGAAGCTGTTCAGTTTGATTCCTATCAATTTAAATATATGGCATAATAATGGTACAATGAGTGTGATATATCAAGAGCGGTGGGTTCTAGTGCAGCCGTGTGGGAAGATTTCTCTAGTGCCTTGTTTGACCGTTTCTTTTCTTCAGAGTTAAGGGAAATGAAAATGGAATAGTTTGTGAATTTAAGGCTATATAGGATGTCCTTTAAGGAGTATGCCTTGAGATCCAATCAATTTTCATTGTATGACCTGAGACGGCTTCTAGCATGAGAGCTAGGATATGTATATTTCTTTCTAAACTATCTCCAAAATTAGTCCTGGAGAGTAAGGTGGCCTTGTGGATCAAAGACCTGACAATAACTAGGTTAGTTGAGTATATGCAATAGTTGGAGGAAGAGAAAAAGTAAAAGGGTGAGATTAATGATGCAATGTAAGATTTCTCGAACTTATGATCTAAGTGGAGGCCAAGAGTGTAGTGGTAAGTTTTCAAAGATGAATAATTTTCTTTGTGGTAATTCTTAGGCCAGTAGGGCCCAATCAATTCAGACCTACCCTCCTTGTAAGTTCTGTGGGCATTATCATCATTGAGAGTGTGAGAAGGGAAAGAACATTTATTTTAGATGTGGTTAGTTTGGGCACATACAACGGGCCTTCTCGTGTGGCATCTTAGGCCAACATGGACCATATTTCTACATCATCTTATCCTCTACCAAATGGTTCTACTTCTGCTTTTGCAGCTTTTTCTAATATCGGTGTTGACCAAAATCAGTTATATGTACTTGCTAACCACCATGAGTCTGAGGTATCACCAGATATGGTAATTGGTATATTGAAAAGTTTTTTTATCACGATGTGTCTGATTTACTTGGAATGAGGTCCCACTCTATATTATGTGTGACCTCATTTGTGATTGTGTATTTGGGTTTGGTTTCAAGTCATTTTGGACTCTTTTTTTATTTCAAGACGAGTGAGAGACTTGGTGGTTTTAAGGAGTATTTAAAGGGAGTGTGCTAGATATTGGTAGTTAAAAAACTCTTTATTTATTGATATAAAGAGATATGATTTCTTTTGATGTTCGTTTAAGTATTGATTGGATGTATTCGTGCCATGCTTCCTTATATTGTCAGACCCGTCCGGTCATGATTAAAATTACCTAATGACCATGTCATTTTATGGTAAGGAGGATCCTTAGTGGCAAAGGGAAGGTTTATCTTTTATTGCAGAGACAGAAAGTTGATCTCAAAAGAGTAGTTGTATCAATTGGTATGAGTCAAAGACTCTAACTCGAGAGATTTTTCTCTAGCATCCATTTCTTTGAATTTTAAGGATCCTCATTGATAACCTTCCTAATATCCCAATGGGATGATTGAGTTGTGGGTTGGTATTGTCTCAGACACTTGTCCCAATTGCCATTCCTTATTTCAAAAATAGTTTCCGCAAAGTGTTTTATTTTTGTATGCATAAGAAGGATGGTTTTTTCTTGAAAGGTATGAGACTTGTCCTGTAGCATGAGTCCCATTCCTCGGGTATACCATGTCTCTATGCTGAGAAAGTATATAGATGATCTTTCGTTGGTTATTTCCCTTAGAGGACGCTAGTTTTTTTTACTATTTAACCTATGAGGAGGTCCGAATAATGGTCTTAGTTTTGAGAATTTTCCGGTTGCAAATGAAAGAGGTGGCTTCGGTAATGGTTCCATGGAGGAACCAAAAGTTTGAGGAAGATACTTGGAAGGCGGAAGAAGACATGAAGACCAAGTATTTGCAATTGCCCTCTGTTTCTAAAGGTTGTTTTTTAGATATGTGCGTTGGTGTTCTTAACATAATTTACATCCTTGTTAAGTAATGGGTTCAAGTCCCTATGCTTTGAATCAATAAATTCTCTTGATAAATAATGGGTTTGAGTCCCATTACAAATGAAATGAATTGTTTATTGGTAATGATAATGATGTGTGCCTTATCCTAGTTGTGTTCCTTGCGTTTTAACTTGATTATAGGCTTAATTGAGGTGAGGTATAGTGTTAAAATGTTATTGTCCTTGACTTACCCATCCTTTGAGGATGAACGATCCTATGAGGGGGATAATGAAATCCCTAAGACCTTGGCCTTGCAAATTATTTTTAGGAATTTTTGTCATTCTGTCCATGGTACGACTCAGGGTACTGATAACGCTCAAACTACACCACTCTAATTAGAATTTAAGCGATCATTGTCAATATATAATTCAACTAGGTTGGGTTCGAATCCCACAGGAAATATGGTGTGAACTTAAGTCATATGCGAGTTAATCAACTGATAGTTGGATGTTTCCTGAAATGGGGGGTTTTGAATTTAACAAATAATTGTTGGTCACTTTAGGTTCTGTTTTTGTATTAAAGAGTTTATGGAAAACCATAATTATGTTCACTATGGGTTTTGGTACTTGAGAGATGCTAATAGTGATTCAGGATTCTCATAGTAAATAGGACAACATATTATCTTTATTGAAGTTATGAAAAAATGTCTCTCGACCTACTTAAGCATTTAATTACCTATTCTTCTCAGACATAGGGAATTTATATTCACTGACCAGACTTTACCTTGGGTTAATAAACCTTGTTACAACGTCAATTATTAAATGGACATTTTTAGTACTTCCAAGTCCCTATCAATAATTCACTTCCTACTGTATTTGATTTCTTATCTTAAGCAAATCAAAGCAGGTGTTATCTATTGTTTACAGCCAATAGATAATGATTAAATTCTTGGAATTATCAAGGAGTCCTATTACTTTTAGAATCTTAAACACTTATCATCTTACCAAAACTTAACCCATAGATCCCATAATTTGGGTTAGAGGGTTTTATCCACTCATGATGTAATGATCGGAACAACTAGATGAATTCATAATTTGACAGATAAAGTTACCACAAGATGAATAATAAATAGTGATTCTCAGATTAGGTCACAATAGGAATCCCTAAAGTATTGATATAAGTCTCTTCAAATTTAATTATTTTTCAAGCCAAGAAACTAGAGAGAAAAGTAACAAAATACGTGTCTCCAAAAGATGTTCAGAACTCCTTAGAAAACCCTAAACAATGCTTTAATTAGTTCACCCTAATTATGGAAACAAAATCATAGAGTGGAGTAATTTCTTGGACAGGTGACGACATTGTGACGCCTTATCATGAGGCTCACAACTTATCAAAAATATCGTCAGCTCTTCTTTGATTTTGACATTCGCTGCCTTAGGCTGACAATGAACTGTGATGGCCTAAAAGATCTTTGATGACTTATCACGAATGTCATCACTTAACTACCTCATCTCCCATGTTTTGACTTAGACTGACAATAATTTTGATGACAGACGGCTTATTATGAAATGTCGTCACATCTTTCAGCTAAGCTCTATTCTCTATCTAAGGCTGATGATGAAGCTGATAACTTATCACACGGCTGACAACTTATCAGGAATGTCGCCACAACTTTCAACTCTTTAACTTCGATCCTTGTTGGTTCTCTGGCATCTTAGCTTCTACTTCAAAATCAAAGATAAAACACACAAAAACAACAAAGGTTGCTTAAGACTTTGTAATTATTCTCTTTTAAAAGCCCCAAATGTGTTGGCATCAACTCAGACATAAAGTACTAGTTATACCCTTCGGATATGACTTAGTGACCCTCTCTCATACATTTGGCAGTATGGTTTGGGTTACACACTGACTTAGATATTAATTAGGCTCCTTATGTTCATACCTTTGGGTATGAGTCATACTATGGCAAGTCGTATGGAGTCTTATGTGTTGGTTTGATAAGGATGTCTTTGGCACAGGTCAGGGTATGATTTAGGGTACCATTTTTACCCTTGGGTACGATTTAAAAGTTGGTATTCATACCATAAATAGTGTGGTGGTCCATGGTGAGGCCTAGCGTATGAGTTAGGGTAAAACTCATACCATAGGGTACTTTTTAGTAAGGGGGTCTTACCCTCCTATGGGGTGGTTTCTGGCATTTAAGCTGAGGGATTTATATACATTTCTCACCCTGAAACCATAAAGTCCCCTCACTATCTAAGTTATCTTAACCTCTCATAACATTTATTTGTTAGATCAAATATACTAAATACACTCTCAGAACTTCTTCAACAAGATTAGAGGCTAGGGCTTAAAGAGGGTTCATCAAGGGGAAAAGAAGAGTCAAGTTCCTTTGGTGAATCACCTTGTTTAAGGAATGTTTCTCTTCCGTCATTGTTAGTTTAAAATATCATGAGTTTTAAACTATGATTTTGACCTGTAACTGGTGATTTTGTAATCAAAAGTTGAGGGTTTTGAAGTATGATGTTGAGTATTCTTTACACTTGCTTTAGCTTGTGTTATGAAATGATTTTGATGATGACTTGCACATATGGGTGATTTTTTATTGTGGTTTAACAAATGGGTCATGAGTAAACTTAAATTTGATGATTTTTACCTTGGTTTTTTTAACGCCCTAATTTTTCAAAACGGAATGCTACACGGTGCTCACGACCCCGAGGGACCACAAGATAACCGATGACTGATAGTTGTACCTGTACACTGCGTAATATATATGTATAAAAACATAATGCAGAACAAAGGTTGATAGGCCATAAGGTTCAAACTGAATTTCAAACATATGGTGGGGTAATACCCAAAAACAACCTGAAATACTATTTGAAAACAAGATAGCCTAGAAAGCCTCTAACTATCTGAAAAGAGAGTTGATGGGACATGTCCCCAACTACCTCCGATAACTAAATAAAATCGAATACTACACCAATGAAATAGAATAATATGTCCTTGCATGATGAGGGCTCACCACTGATGCTGAAAGCTGAAACTGATCAACTACTGCTGCTATGGATCTAGAGTCTCGGAACCTATGGTGTAACATAAAAGAAAGCACCATAGCGCAAATGCATCAGTACAACTAAGAGTACTGAGTATACGAGTGAGGTAGGTTATATGAAATGGGTTACATGCATGAACAATGCTAAATAACTGACTACTATGAACGTGAGTGTACATGCAAAATTATGAGACTAAGACTAATATCATGATCCATGAATACTGAATCTGATCTGACATTGTACTGATAACTGATAACTTATATAACATGGGAGACTGTGTCTGACAATCCTGATTCTGATGGAACTAGATGAGTTCTGTACTGTATCTATATTAACTGTATCTGGCAGTCCTGAAGTCTGAAGTACTATCTGAGTTTTTTTACTGATGCTGAGACTGAAACTTTAGGAAGTACTAGCTTAACCGACATGCCCCATGTATGCTAATATAGATGAACTGGGATCCAATCCTTGCCCTGGTTGGAAGGGTGTCAATATCGTGCCATGGGTAAAGACTAGCTGTGAGTGACCCTCAAATATGGAAGAGTCCCCAAAAGAGAACAGCGTATGTCAGCCTCATCAACCCTCAAGCTGGCAGTGTTGATGTCTCAACCTATGCTGGCTACGTAGTTCTGGAACGCAAGGATTGCTTTTAGGAATCATACCCTCATCTGAAGTAGGTGAGTTCCCATCCTTGGGTTCACTCGGTGCTAACTTCTACTCCCATCAGAAGAGACTAAACATGATTGACTAAACTGTACATGAGGTGAGTTTCCTGGATTTCATTGACTAACTAATGCTACTAATATCTGACACTGACTGAGACCATGAGATTTTTGAAACTTCCTGTGTCACATAACTGACTGAATTCTATGGAACATGGCTGGGGTGAAGATATCATGACAACATGACATGGCTCTAGGCACACATCTATATTTTTCACGTACAAGTATCCCCAAGAATCGATGGAAGGAAACTGACACACATGACTGACTTGTTCATAGGAATAAAGTCCACAATTCACAATATCATAAGTAAGGGATTCAATACTACACATGGTTCACAATATTTCATACGTAGGAGGGGATACATTCAACGTGGAAGTACTTTCTTAACTTCAACATCATGTTCACTACATATCACAACCACAATACATATCAATAGCATGAAATTCATGTAGAATCAGAAAGCATAGAGCATGTACTTGGTACTCTTAAGTAATGAAAACATTATTATTATTCTAGGCATTTCATCAAACACCTTGCATGCACAATTTAGGCATACGTGAAAACATAAGATTTTACATCATGAACAACCAAGTTTTACATGTTTTCAACTCACATGGTGTCATAGATTCAAAATAACAAATAATGATTCCAACTTGGGAATCATTCAACATCAGCAACTTGATTATCAACATCCAACAATATCGATATCATAAACAACTAATATCATAGATTTCAACTTACATACTAACATAGCTTCATGAAAATACATAAAGATCCCAACTTGAAACCATACAACATGAACATAATAATACCACAACTAATTATTCACAATACATGATTTAAAACTTGATTCTTGAGCTCCATGGATGAAAGGAATCCATGTATGAACACTACGCATACCTTAGATGGAAGATTTTTGATGATTAATGGTGAAATTCTTTGAACTTCGGTCTTCAAATTGAAACCCTTTCTCTTGTTCTTGAGGGAAAATGATGAAAAGGGATATATTTAAGTCTAAATTATCCTTTGTAATATGTTTGAGTATATATATAGGTTGGGAAAAAAGACTAAAATATCCCTAAGGAAAGGGAGAAAGACACAGGTGTCCCTCTGTTGACAGTTTTGATATACGGAAGTAAATTGATCATATATTTTTACTCCGATGTTGGATTTGGATAAAACCAATTGAATTGGAAACAATACTCAAAGATATTTCTATTTATATATATAATCCCTCCCAGTTCATTATATACAAGGATTTATGATCGTCTGAAGTTGACCCTGAAATTTTGGCTTGAAATGCGCCCGGAATGCACTAGCATTTCCAACCAGTGAGTTTAGCCACTGAAATGCTCCCAAAATGCGTTCTAAATATGACCAATACATAATAGGGTCTTTCCCCAAACGCAACTTGAAAATAAAAAAATCGAGGTCGGGAAGATCACCAAATAAATCCCCGAAGTTCGGAGGCTTGAAATATGACTAGTGTTGAACACTTAGCAAAAATTCTTTAAGTATTGAATTTTATTATCAAACCTTAATGATATAAGTTAGACTTAAAATTTTATGGGGTCTTACATTTTTATTCTTGATAAAAGTGTGCCCTCGAAGGGTTTGTGAAAATGTCTAAGAGAAATAACTATGCACTTGTTAATAGTTTATAAAACTGTAATATTAGTTTGATAATATGAGTGAATGAAGCTAAAGGATTAATGAGTAAGAATGCTTTGTAAATGAAAGTCCTTGTTGGCCATGTGATAAGTTTAATGGTGCCCTTGGTATCTTAACTAGTTTAAAACGGTTAGAGTCCCTAGTATGAAATTGAATTGTGTTGAAACTAATATATTGTATTGGCTTGTTAAAGTCATTGATTAATATATGGTTCATGAAGACCTTGTGGTCATGTATGATATTTTATTGAGGCCTTGATGGCCATGTAGTGAGTTAACTCGGTGACTTTGGTGGTATGACAACTAAAAGGAGTGGAGCCCCTAAGTGTGGAATTTAATTATGTTCAAACTAAAATGTGGTATAAGAATGCTAACAAAAATGATGGGATCGTAAGGGTCTAGATAACAATAAAAGGATTTTGTATTTTGGTATGAACTATGGTATTCTTCTAACTAAATGATTGGTCATTGAATTGTTGCGTAAAGATCGTGTGGTTATATATGTAACGTTGAATCATATCCTATGCGGCTTGAATTGTTTAAGTAGATTTGAGTCCTTATGTGTTGAATTGTATGAATGCTAATTTATGTGTAAGAAGGGTTCGAGTCCTTATGTCGACTGGTAATGATGATAAGATGGCTTGTAGTTCAAGTCCATTACAAAATTTGAAAGTTTATGGTTCTTGAATACATACTATATAAAATGTGAGGGTTTGTGGTTCGAGTCAACTTAACATATTAAATGTGAAGGTTTTTGGTTCTGGACAACTTACCATATAAAATGTGAAGGTTTATGGTTCGTATCCACTTACAATGTAAAATTTGAAGGTTTATGGATTGGGTGCACTTACCATGTAAAATGTGAAGGTTTTTGGTCCAGGTCCACTTACCATATAAGATTTGAAGGATTGTAGTTCAGGTCTATTTATGATATAAGATGTGATGGCTTGAAGTTTCGGTACTCTTGTTCAATCTAATGAAGACGCTCAATGTTTTAAATTAATAGGGTGGAAGGTTGGAAGTCCTTCACTCCATATATCATGAATGAATGTTTTAAGAACATATGTTATGACTTGCTCCATGATTTGGCACGTTACGTGAATATATGCATATGTATCTCCATATATGCCTATATTAAAGTAAATATGGTTGCCTATGATAGTTTGTCTTGTTTTTAAAAACTGCACTATTTTATCCTTATCCTTGAGATGCATGCTCGCACCGCAATAGCTTACCATCTCCGTATGCTATGCACCCACACGACATAGGTGTTGGAGCTTCTTCTTCTCTTTCTGTGCAGTAACAGGTGCTCGAGCGATTCTTGTGTTGATATTTAAGTGGTGAGCCTTCATCCTTCGGAAGTCTTGCATTTCATAGTCTCTTTATCTAGTCTATAGACTTTTTTATATTTGGTATTTGATTATTGTCGGGGGCTTGTCCCGACATATTGTAGACAGCAGTTCTATATAGGATTTGTGGATAACTATGTACATGGGTGTGTTGGTTAGTTGTCGATATTAATAAATTGACTAGATGCTTCTTAAGCTATGATTATAGTCTCATTTTTGCTATTTTATTTTATAAGATGGAAGTTCATCCGATACTTATTAAATAATGGGATGGTTCGATTTGGTTAACGAGGCAACCTCCAGTACTTGTTAGGTTTGAGGTGCCCATACGACATGGCTTGATTTTGGGTCGTCTCACTAAATCATGAGACGTGCAGTTTAAGAACTCAAAATCATATCAGGGACTGGTCTTAGCAGACTCAAAGTTTCTAATCCATATGTATAATAATGAGTTAATCATGAAAGAATAAGTGAAATCATAAAATAGAAGAGACAAAAATCATACCTCAAATTTCGGTATCAATTAATGACTAATCTATAATAAACTAACCATAACAATGATTATAACAATAATAATAACAATGTCAATGACAACTTAATAGAATAGTCCGAACATCCAATACCTAGTCGAGACTTTCACTACCTACACTGCCCCAGGCTTAGAAGGTTTAATTTAAATAGTCCATGCCCCAAGACATACTCATTATCTTTACCCATGCAACCCCCTATGATGATACATATAGGCGCATAATGGTGATAGGCAATGCACAAGCAAGGATGAATACAACAGAATCCTATATACTATAACTGATCCAAGTATCATAATATCATTATTATAACCATCACCATCATAACCTTTCTAATCATAATATTCCTATGCCCTTGCCTAGTATATGCATTCCATATAAAGGGATAGCCAGACTCGAACTGGTGGATGTACACACTGGAAAATCAATATAATCATCCTCCGACGTTGCTAGTTATTTAAACATAATCATCATTTCACCTTGCCATAAATCAATATCATCATCATTACATCGTCTTTCCATGTCGGGTTTCAATATATAATTATAGTTATCCTCCGACCATGTTGGTAATATAATCAGTATAATTATAATCCTCAACACATATATATAACATAAATACTAAAATTTGTCAGCAATTTTACCTAGAATTGATATCATCAATACAACATCTTCCTCTCTCCCATACAAGAGTAATGTATAGATAGATATAATAGGTGTACGGACTTACATCGTGCCCAAAAAGAGTAGAAACCAATAAATACATTTCCCTGAGTGAACATCAGGACTAAATAATTTTTCATTATGTAAAAAGGGTCGAAATCTCTCACGACAGAACTATTAGTAGTATGACATCATAGATCGGCATCAGTCTCAATCAAATCGTTAAATCATCATTCTTAATCTCTTTTACATATAAAGAAACTTGTTACTGTTATGAAGAAATTTGTTTTAAAGGTGAAAAGTGGGCTTTAACCCTTATTTAGGAAAAATAGTAATAAGATCATTTTTAGGTAGAATTGCATCATTTATTGATTTAATGATAATGAATGTTCAAAATTTATACATGCCATCACAAGTATTCAAATAATGGAACCATAAGCATCAATATATTAATAAACTACAACCACATCCTTTATAAAGATAAACACTTCCTGGATGTCTAATAGATATTGTAACACTGCATTTGGCCCAATACGTATTCAGAGCTCATATTAACAATCATATTTGTAAGTTATCTCATATTTATAATTCATAGCATAATTATTAGGCATGAAATATCAACGAGCTATACAACATATTTGTAATCATCTTACATCTTGGAGGCATAATATTAATAAACATCTCACATCTAGTAGGCATCTAACATCTATAGGTCAAATATCATAACTATGAGGAATATTTTCTCTATAGGTCAAATATCACATCATGACTAAATCATGGACATAAGTAATTAATCATTATCAAAGGAAATACCATCATGACTGACCAATTTGCGAAGAAACCTTACAGTAAAGGCTCACTTGGCTCATCTATGTCTAACATTCATAAATAAGTCCACGTTGGCTAACACAAGCCTTGCCCTAAGTTGGTCGGAAGGAATCCACTTCTAATCCTTAAATTTTATATTTATGCAATTTGTACCTCAGACAAGGCTAAGGTATCTAAATTAACTTATTGATGGTATGTAAGCCATAATCAATCCGAAGATTGGAATTCCACCTAGATCATGGGTGATTAAGTAAACCCCTCCTATATTATGGGTTCAAGGTCACTAAAATAGTACAAATAATGTTAATTATATTAACCATGCTTCCAATACTTAATAGATATGCCAAACCTAACATCACGTCATATTCATTCTATGAATTAGTTCAATCTAGGGAGAAGGCAATAGGATTCTCAAAGTGTAATAAGCATTCCCCTTTATGGGCCAAAACCCTCATCTAATCTCAAAATATCAATAATCAAGACTAAGTCATTCTATCCGTAATCAATCTTAACATTCACATTCACATGCAATATATAACACACATAATATTACTAAGAAGAGTAAATAGAATTCTACCTCGATGCCGAACCAAAAATTCTTAAATAGAATCCAAATTGTTTGTCTTTACTCTACGATCTAAAAGTTCTGCTATGCAATCAAAATCGTAATACATGGATTATTAGCTGTAAAATAAGACCATATTGCCATATATGGGTCTGGTCAAATTTTGATTCAAGAATGGGCCTGCTACTGAAATCCAAAAATTAAAACCATCATGATGTCCCTTAAAGGAGAAGAAAGTTGTTTTCAAAAGTTGAGTGCAAATAGAACATAATTAGGATCTCAAATCAACCATCAAATTTTAGGAGGTAAAAGAGATAATTTCCAAGAATTTGTAAATATTTTGAAGGAAACTTACCTTGAATCCAAAGGAAAATCACGGAATTATTAATAACCAAGCACCACCAAACCATTTACAAGTTAATCCAAAGCTTTGCCTCTCATTTACGGTTTTTGACTCTCAAGACATGAGTGGAAATGGGCAAAATCACAGACTAAGGAATCCTTTTTTACCTACTTCAGATAATCAGATGTTGCTATCATGATAGAATAGGTGTGCAATCTCCACATCTCGTGGTTGTTCAATAATTTGCAATTGTAACTCCTTATTTATGATTGAACCGCCGAGATCGTAGCCCAAAGATGGCGATATCCATGTCATCATAGTACAGATAAAGACTTTGAAATCTTCCAAGTCTCTGCCAAGGCCTTGGGATTCATTCAGAATCCCGTATATGCAAATGAACTATGTAACCACACAAACTTCAATGATCTAGACTCAATGGCGCAGTTGGATTATCCAACTTAGGTTGTTTGTTGAAATGTGGGTTCCACATCCTAATTTCCAATTTCTCAACTTTCTAACCAATAGGTCATAATAATCTCGGGTTCCTCGGGACCCAAACCAAAGTTCTACCTAGACTGAAATCGACATTCTAGAGCTATTGTCATAGTCCAAATTTGCATACAAGATTTTTTTACTAATTCTTTTCTTGGTGTTATTTTGAACTAGCAAATACTATAAAACAAAGAGTGGATCCTAGAATCTAAACGAACTATCCAATCTCCAAACTAACAATTTTGGCAAGTCATAAATGACCTATAGCCTCTATGGGAAGGCTCGAAATACCAAAAATGTACACAAATCAAGAAAATAAAATGGAGAATTAGTATAACCTTTTTAATAAAAATTTCATCTTACTTTATATAAATACGCTTACATATAGTGTCTTGGTGTGTTGGATGAATAAGGATAATATTTACAAAAAATTGGAGCGTATTTGATTTACAGTTGATATTTGAAGTCTTAGTAGAATTTTGGGATGATGATATAGAGCATGTCAAAGGATGGTAGAAAAAGACGGGATCATAACATAATCAAATCATAAAGAAAATGATAGAAAGCACATAATGGAACATCCATGGACACTAGCGTAATGTAAAAAGGAGTCCTCCACGTGTTGAGTTGTGTGGTCTAGCTAAAAGCATTGTGACAGTGCCTTGGTAATTTCCTATTGTAATTTCAGGAAATTCTAGCTTGGTTTTACCAACACCATATGAAACCAACCTGAAACCCACCAAAACCCTATATATACCACTATTAGATATTTTTTATCTAATATCCACCTGTATTGAATGAGGTTCTAGAGAAGAAACATACTTAACATTTAGAGGGTTTTCTATAAAGTTTTTTCAATTCATTTTTCTACATTGATGGTTGCGTTTAGTTCTGTTCTAGAATTCATGCTTCTATAATTAATTCATGACTAGATTAGCTTATACTATCTAGAGTTGTGGATAATTATGAAGTTTGATTTTTTAACTTCATAAAGTTTTATTTTAATTCCATTATTTATGTTGCTTATCTTATCTTGATCTCAATTATATGATTATCTGGACAATTCTCAAATGTCGATTATGTAGTGTAGATTGGATTAGTAATGGGGAATTTACACCCGCCATAATAAAAGTTAGTGCTTGGTCATGAACAGTTTGTAAAAGAGTTAGGGAACAATTCACTAAGGGGTGGTTTGGTAGAAGAGGCAGATCCAGGATCTGAACTCTCCGGGTGCCAAGTGAACAAGAGTCTTGAAGTCAAGAAATAGAGGTGAAATCGTGATTTGAAAATTGAGAGAATAGCGATAGTTTTTCTTTTTTTTTTTTAATTTGGATGAGAGAGATTAAATCATTTTTTAACAACTAAGAAAATTAAAAGAAAGGGGGTCAAAAATAATAATTAATTATATATTTAAGTCAAATGTAATTAGCATAAGGCAATGCTTTACAAAATCTTTTGATGCCAACAAAGGTCGAACCCGCGACCTTAGGGACATTAAAAGCACGTCTTACCACTTCACTAGATATAACTCTGGTAAAATGGGTAACAAGTTTATTATTTGAATATATCAGTGTATATATACCTATATATTTCTCTAAAAAATACGTTTGCTGCCAACAAATGTCGAACCAACGCCCTTTGGGCCACTAAAAACGTGCTTTACTGTCACGCCCCAAATCCCATTGGAGCAGACTGGCACCCGTAGCCGAGGAGGCCCAGGAGAACCCGTTCATAACCTATACTTTCACACTTACATTACTTAAGAAAATTAGAAATTTGGGCAGCACTTCGTTGTAAATAGAAGAAAACAGTACCTGTATCAGCCCAGCAGACACGCATATAAATATATATAAACAGTAATTGGCTGTCAGATCCATCACGTCTATCAACCAAACACTCCTATGGCTGTACAATATGTCTACAAAAGCCTCTACATAGATACACAACTGAGTTAGGGTCGGGACAAACTCCCGCCCACAAAAGACTTTTATACAAATACCAAAAATACATATAGAAACGACTTGGGATGCCCCGAAACAACTGGAGCTCACCACTATCAACAGAATGTCTTGGCTCTTACTGCGGAGGTGTACGACCTGAAGCACCTGTTCCTGCAGGCATGAATACAGGTCCCCCGTGAGGGACGTCAGTACGGAAATATGTACTGAGTATGTAAGGCAGTGAGTATCAAGATGAGTTACAAAAGATCAACAGAACCCAGATACCAGTGAATAAACAGTATGAGTAGACCACACTTAAAAGAGCTGATGGGATACCTGCACATTACTTTCATATCATTACTTCCCATATTCCTTATCAATACATAACATATGTCATACAATGGCCAACTGATCAGTGGTACTAATACAATACATCAGGGAACACCCCTGGAATAGCATATATACATAATCTTTATAATACAATGGCCAACTGATCAGTGGTACTAATACAATACATCATATCAACAATTTAAAATAAAGACATTCCATTTCTTAATTCAATTAATCATTGAGATTGGTTACTTTGTGGTCACACCTTATGGAACTTGAAACCATGATACCTCAATAGGAAAAACATGTAAATAGGTAATCAATATCATGAAAATGAAGTAGAGAATCATGGATACCTCATTAAACCATTTCGGAGTCAACAATAGTATATGGACATTTTTTTTACTAGCCGGACATCTTGAAAGTGAAAACAAGTTCAATTGGTAGTGTCGAAGATCATATGATGTTATTATGTGTCATGTGTCGTAGGACAATGTTGGAAGCTTACTTGAGAGTGCCATGGGTCATTATTCATCCCAAAGATTAGATAGAGTATGTCTTACATACCTTGATATAACCACTTCAATACAAGTCCAACTTGACTTCCTGTACTCTTCGAACACTTATCTACAATAAGTCATTTGTGGCAAACTAGTATTAGCAACCAAACCTTACCATTTAGGTATTAACTTCACCAAATAATGTCTAGGAAGTAATCCTTTAACTCATCAATAAGAGTTCTACATACATCCTCTTATACTCTTATTACATTCTCATATCATGCATTTTCATGCAATATCCCTCAACATCACTCTTAGCCTTTATTTCCCCTCTTAATCACCATCCAATACCAACATGATCACTAGGCCTACATAACCACTAATATAGTGATATATCACCACAATTCATCCTCCATAATCCAATACCAACAACTTCCATAATTTACTACTAACAATTTATACAAAACAATTCATAACTATGTTTCAAGTTATCTTCCAACATCAAGACAATACTCATAATCTCTTATCAATACTTATTCATGGATAAGAATCAAGAATAAACAATATTCATACCTTAACAATGAACTCTTGTATTTAGAATCCTCCTTACATAACCATGGTGCTTCTCGAAGCTTTCGAGATGGTGAACACAACTACGGAACCAATTCGAATTTTCTACGGTTGAATCACAAAATATTTAAAGTTGAAATTAGGCTAGAGTTTCACCTTCTTTTAATAATTGGATGATATATGATATATATGAGGCTAAGTGTATGTTTATAAAGACCAATTTTTCGTCCAAAAGGTAATAGAAAATGACCATTTTACCCTAAAAATTTAAATAAATCCGAATCTGTCCCCAGTGGACAGTTTTGACAGGCTGAAGTAAATCGATCATAACTCTTTGCACCAGTATCGTATTTTGGTGAAACCACTTGAATTGGAAATATAATTCAAAGGTCTTTCATTTTCATATAAAGTATACCACCCAGTTCTTCCTGTACAAGGAGTTATGGTCGTTTAAATTTGACCCAAAAATCTGTCCCAAAATTCTGTTTCTTTTTGATAGGCTATAGTAAAACGGGTATAGCTCCTTACTAAGACATTGGATTTGGATGAAACCAATTTCATCGGAAAGAAGACTCTCGGATCTTTTCTTCGATATATAGTCGCTCACACAGTTCTTTTTGTACAATGATTTATGATCATCTAAAGTTGATCCAAAAAAAAAATTGTCTAGCTGCAGTAATTTTCCTGCAGATTTACTGTTCACAGGCTTCCCGGCCACCGTTTTGAAATTTCGAATGTGCTCGCTTATATGAAATACTCCTCTGTTTTGGGCAAACTTTATATCATTGGAAAGCTTATTCCAATACCTACACATACAACTATTGACGGGATACTTCCGAACACCATAAACTTAATTTAACCCATACGCAAGCCTTTAGGACTCCATATAATCGCGATAAGTGTACGAAAAAATTTACGGGGTGTTACATTCTCCCCCCCTTAAGAACATTCGTCCTCGAATGTTAGCATAGTTACTCAATTAAGACATGTCCAAGCTTACAATTAACATATTCATCATCATAACATAGTTGCATAAAAATAAACACTTACCTGTTATTGTTCTTCTTCCGTCTCATGAACTTCCTCCTCATCGTTGAATAGGTAAGGGTACTTAATCTTCATCGCTTCCTCGGCTTCCCATGTGATCTCCTCAATTTTTTGATTCCTCCAAAGTATTTTTACCGATGCTATCTCTTTATTCCTTATCTTTTTAATTTGTCGATCAAGAATAGCAATAGGCATTTCTTCAAAAGTGAGATCTTCTGTAACTTGTACATCTTCCGTAGTAGTGATGTGTGATGGATCTCCGATGTACTTGCGAAGCATCGAAACATGAAATATGGGATGAACTGCTGAGAGCTCTTGAGGTAGCTCTAACTCATAAGCAACTTGTCCAAATCTTTGAATGATCTTGTACGGACCTATGTATCATGGACTTAACTTTCCTTTCTTGCCAAACCTCATCACTCCTTTCATTGGTGATACTTTCAAGAATACTCAATCGTCGATAGAAAACTCAAGTCCTCTTCTTCTAATATCCGCATAAGATTTGTGTCGACTTTGAGCTGTTTCAAGCCGTTGTTGGATCACTTTAACCTTCTCCATTGCTTGATAAACAAGATCCGGTCCAAACAAGACCGCATCACCTTCTTCAAACCATCCTATTGGCGATCTACACTTTCTTCCATACAATGCTTCATATGGTGCCATTTTGATACTTGAATGATAGCTATTATTGTAGGCAAACTAGATAAGAGGTAGGTGATCATCCCAGTTGCCTTTGAAATCTAATACACATGCTCGTAGCATATCTTCAAGTGCCTGGATGGTACGTTCCGCTTGTCCATCCGTTTGAGGATGAAAAGCCGTACTTAGATTTACTTGTGTCCCCAAACTCCTTTGAAAAGACTTCCAGAAATTTGCGGTAAATTGGGCTCCTCGATCGGATATAATGGAAATTGGAACTCCATGTAACCGAACAATCTCCTTAATATACAACTTTGCATACTCTTCCGCCGTATAAGTTGTCTTAACTGGTAAGAAGTGCGCGGATTTGGTAAGCCTATCAATGATCACCCATATGGAATCAAACTTCCGAAATGTACGAGGCAATCCCGTGATGAAATCCATATTGATCTTGTCCCACTTCCAGACTGGAAGATCTATACATTGCATGTAACCACCGGGTTTCTGGTGTTCTACTTTGACTCTTTGACAATTCGGACATTCAGCTACAAATTCGGCAATATTCTTCTTCATGTCATTCCACCAATATATTGCTTTCAAATCTTGATACATCTTAGTCGACCCTTGATGGATGGAATACCTTGAACAGTGTGCTTCTGTCATAATTCTCTTTCTTAGCTCAACTACATCAGGTACACATAAACGATTCTGACACTGAAGCACTCCTTCTCGCGTAAGCTCAAATGCCTTTGTCGTGACACTCTGCACATCCTCCTTAAGCTGCAATAAAATTGGATCTGCATACTGCTTCTCTTTCACTTCAACTATCAATGAAGATTCCGCTGCATTACGTACAATAACCTCTTTATCTGGAGTTTCGAGAAGTCAAACTCCCAAATTAGCTAGTTGGTGAAGATCCTCAATTATCCCCTGCTTTTCTATAGATGCCATTTTAGACTTATGACTCAGTACATCCGCTACCACATTCGCTTTCCCTGGATGATACAAGATATCAACATCGTAATCTTTCAACAATTCAAGCCATCTCCGCTGCCTCAAGTTTAGATCTTTCTGACTGAAGATATATTGCAGGCTCTTATGATCGGTATATATGTCAACATAAACCCCATATAAGTAGTGGCGCCATATCTTCAAAGCAAATACAACTGCAGCTAGCTCAAGATCATGCGTGGGATAATTCCTCTCATGTGGTCGCAACTGTCTAGAGCCATAGGCTATTACTCTACCATGTTGCATTAATACGCATCCTAAGCCAATTCTCAAAGCATCACAGTACAATGCATACCCTTCTGTGCCTTCAAGAAGTACCAATACCGGTGTAGAAGTCAACTTGCTCTTCAGATCTTGGAAACTCTTTTCACAGGCATCATTCCATTGAAACTTGGAGGCTTTATGCGTCAACTTAGTCAAGTGTGCAGAAATAGAAGAAAAACCTTCAACAAACCTTCTATAATAACCTGCCAACCCGAGGAAACTACGAATCTCCGTAGGCGTCATGGGTCTTGGCCAATTCTTCACAGCCTCAATCTTCTGAGTGTCATCTTTTATGCCTTCACTGGATACAATATGGCCCAAAAATGCCACTGACTTGAGCCAAAACTCACATTTAGAAAACTTCGCATACAGCTTACGATCACGAAGAATCTGCAACGCCTGCCTTAAGTGATTAACATGATCCTCTTCTGATCTAGAGTAGACCAGAATATCATCTATGAAAACTATCACGAACACATCTAGAAACGGCTTAAACAGCCTATTCATCAGATCTATAAAAACTGCTGGTGCATTTGTCAGCCCGAATGACATAACCAGGAATTCATAATGACCATACCGTGTTCGGAAAGCTTTCTTGGGTATATCTTTATCCTTGACTCTTACTTGATGATAGCCTGATCTCAAGTCAATCTTGGAAAAACACTGGGCACCCTGCAACTGGTCAAATAAATCATCAATTCGGGGAAGAGGGTATTTATTCTTGATAGTCACCTTATTCAATTGCCGATAGTCAATGCACATCCTCAGCGAACCATCTTTCTTACGCATAAACAATACTGGTGCTCCCCAAGGGGACATACTAGGCCTGATGAATCCCTTCTCTAGCAAGTCTTTCAGTTGCTCTTTCAATTCTCGCAACTCTGCTGGTGCCATTCTATAAGGAGGAATTGAGATTGGATGTGTATCTGGCAACATATCAATACCAAACTCCACTTCTCGTTCAGGAGGTAAACCTGGTAGTTCTTCAGGAAATACATCAGGAAATTCATTCACAACCGTAACGGTCTGAAAAGTTGGCGGCTCTGCCTCTGTATCCATTACTCTAACCAAATGGTATATGTACCCCTGGGAAATCATTTTTCTTGCCTTAAAGTAAGAAATAAATCTACCTCTCGGCGCGCCAACATTACCCTTCCATTCAAGGACTGCCTCATTTGGGAAATGGAAATATACTTTCTTAGAACAGCAATCTACTGTAGCATAGCAAGACGCTAACCAATCCATGCCCATAATAACATCAAAATCTACCATTTCTAACTCAACAAGATCGGCCATCGTATCACGACCACAAATATTCACAACACAATTTCGATAAACATTCCTAGCTATAAGAGATTCCCCCACTGGCATTGATACTTCAAATGGCTTGGCTAATAATTCGGGTGTTCTTCCGAACCTTCCCGCAACCAAAGGAGTAGCATACGATAATGTAGAACTAGGATCAATTAAGGCATACACATCAAATGCAAAGATGGACAACGTACTTGTAACCACGCCTGGAGAAGCCTCTAAATTCTGCCGATCTGCTAGGGCATACACACGGTTCTGAGCTACGCTAAAACTAGCTGCTCCTCTATCACCTCTACCGTGACCCATAGGTTGTGTACCCCTACTAAAAGGAGGCACCGATGATGACGCAACAGCTGATTCGGTAGGTCGTGTTATACCATCTGTGGTCCTGCGTGGGCAATCTCTAGCCATATGCCCCGGCTTACCGCACCAAAAGCAATTGTTCGTTCCAAGCCGACATTCGCCAAAGTGAAATCTTCTACATATGGGGCACGAGTGTCGTGGAGGTCTCAATTGACTCATACTCCCTTGCCCTTGATACCCCACTGTTCGCGAACTCTGATTTTCACTGCTTTGCCCGAACTGATTACCTCTGAACCTTTGAAATTGCGGTGGAGCACTAATTGCAGGATAAGAACATAACGGGCTGGGCAATCTATGAGAGAACGAAGGCCTAAAACCTCCCTGAGAAGCCATAAACTGCCCTATAGCTCTGGCCCGCTTAGAATGTCCTTTTTCTGATTCCTGGGTTCTTCTTCTTTGCCTCTGATCTTCCATTTTCTGAGCGAAAGCTTGTATCCTCGCTATATCCATGTCCTTGTTTAAAGCAGCAATGGTACAATCTCTAACCAAGTATGGTTCCAATCTATCCACATAGTGATGAACTCTGTCATCCATAGTAGCTACCACATTAGAAGCATATCGAGACAAGGAGTTAAATCGAAGACTATACTCCCTTACACTTATATTACCCTGACGAAGATTTAAGAGTTGATCTTCACGGGCCTGACGAGTCTCAAATGGAAGATAATGATCGATAAATGCATCTTTGAACTCTCCCCACGTAGTTGGAGGTGCATTAATACCCCTAAATCGTTTCCAATCCTCGTACCACAATATAGCCTCTCCTTTCAGTCTATATGCTGCTAGCTCAACCATCTCTTTACCGTATATGTGCATAACATCTACATCCCTTTGGGTTTGATCGACAAAGTCCTGCGGGTCTTCGTTAATATCTGATCCGGTAAAAGTAGGAGGATCCAGTTTCAAAAAATCCTGTGTCCGAAGGCTAGCTGCTCTATCCGTACCACTAGAACCTGTGGTATGAATAGCTTGCCCTTGATCATGACCGGCAATTATACGCGTCAGAAGTTGTACTGCATCCCTCAAATATCGATCAACAACATTAATAGATGGCCCTTCCGGAGGAGAAGAAGCTCCTGATATATGCTCAGCTTGAGACTTACTTTGTTCAGCTTGTGCCGGTGGTGACTTACTAGTACCTTCTCCGGCCACTACATCTACTCGCTTCCACTCATTCTTTCTCCTTGTAACCTGCATCGTTACTATAATAAATAAATAAATAAATAATTGGATTAAGCGATCGATTATGACTTTATCTCTAATATGGGTTCTATTGCACGATCTAAGAAATGGAGAATGGAAACAATCCCTAAATGTCCAATAGCCTCCTGTTTATAGATGTGGTGCACAACACACCGATAAACAAGATTCTACATAGACACGGCTTTGTAGACTCACTAGGATGAACTTCTCTGATACCACTTCTGTCACGCCCCAAATCCCATTGGAGCGGACTAGCACCCGTAGCCGAGGAGGCCCGGGAGAACCCGTTCATAACCTATACTTTCACACTTACATTACTTAAGAAAATTAGAAATTTGGGCAGCACTTCGTTGTAAATAGAAGAAAACAGTACCTGTATCAGCCCAGAAAACACGCATATATATATAAACAGTAATTGACCGTCAGAGCCATCACGTCTATCAACCAAACACTCCTATGGTTGTACAATATGTCTACAAAAGCATCTACATAGATACACAACTGAGTTAGGGTCGGGAAAAACTCCCGCCCACAAAAAACTTTTATACAAATACCAAAAATACATATAGAAACGACTTGGGATGCCCCGAAACAACTGGAGCTCACCACTATCAACAGAATGTCCTGGCTCTTACTGCAGAGGTGTACGACCTGAAGCACATGTTCCTGCAGGCATGAATACAGGTCCCCTGTGAGGGACGTCAGTACGGAAATATGTACTGAGTATGTAAGGCAGTGAGTATCAAGATGAGATACAAAAGACCAACAGAACCCAGATACCAGTGAATAAACAGTATGAGTAGACCACACATAAAAGAGATGATGGGATACCTGCACATTACTTTCATATCATTACTTCCCATATTCCTTATCAATACATAACATATGTCATACAATGGCCAACTGATCAGTGGTACTAATACAATAAATCAGGGACCACCCCTGGAATAGCATATATACATAATCTTTATAATACAATGGCCAACTGATCAGTGGTACTAATACAATACATCATATCAACAATTTAAAATAAAGACATTCCATTTCTTAATTCAATTAATCTTTGAGATTGGTTACTTTGTGGTCACACCTTATGGAACATGAAACCATGATACCTCAATAGGAAAAACGTGTAAATAGGTAATCAATATCATGAAAATGAAGTAGAGAATCATGGATACCACATTAAACCATTTCGGAGTCAACAATAGTATATGGACATTTTTTTGACTAGCCGGACATCTTAAAAGTGAAAACAAGTTCAATTGGTAGTGTCGAAGATCATATGATGTTATTATGTGTCATGTGTCGTAGGACAATGTTTGAAGCTTACTTGAGAGTGCCATGGGTCATTATTCATGCCAAAGATTAGATAGAGTATGTATTACATACCTTGATATAACCACTTCAATACAAGTCCAACTTGACTTCCCGTACTCTTCGAACACTTATCTACAATAAGTCATTTGTGGCAAACTAGTATTAGCAACCAAACCTTACCATTTAGGTATTAACTTCACCAAATAATGTCTAGGAAGTAATCCTTTAACTCATCAATAAGAGTGCTACATACATCCTCTTATACTCTTATTACATTCACATATCATGCATTTTCATGCAATATCCCTCAACATCACTCTTAGCCTTTATTTCCCCTCTTAATCACCATCCAATACCAACATGATCACTAGGCCTACATAACCACTAATATAGTGATATATCACCACAATTCATCCTCCATAATCCAATACCAACAACTTCCATAATTTACTACTAACAATTTATACAAAACAATTCATAACTATGTTTCTAGTTATCTTCCAACATCAAGACAATACTCATAATCCCTTATCAATACTTATTCATGGATAAGAATCAAGAATAAACAATATTCATACCTTAACAATGATATCTTGTATTTAGAATCCTCCTTACATAACCATGGGGTGCTTCTCGAAGCTTTCGAGATGGTGAACACAACTACGGAACCAATTCGAATTTTCTACGGTTGAATCACAAAATATTTGAAGTTGAAATTAGGCTAGGGTTTCACCTACTCTTAATAATTGGATGATATATGATATATATGAGGCTAATTGTATGTTTATAAAGACCAATTTTTCGTCCAAAAGGTAATAGAAAATGACCATTTTGCCCTAAAAATTTAAATAAATCCGAATCTGTCCCCAGTGGACAGTTTTGACAGGCTGAAGTAAATCGATCATAACGCTTTGCTCCGGTATCGGATTTGGGTGAAACCAATTGCATTGGAAATATAATTCAAAGGGATTTCATTTTCATATAAAGTATACCACCCAGTTCTTCCTGTACAAGGATTTATGGTCGTTTAAAGTTAACCCAAAAATCTGTCCCAAAATTCTGTTTTTTTTTATAGGCTGTAGTAAAACGGGTATAGCTCCTTACTCAGACATTGGATTCCGATGAAACCAATTTCATCGGAAAGAAGACTCTCGGAGATTTTCATCGATATATATCAGCTCACACAGTTCTTTTTGTACAAGGAGTTATGATCGTCTAAAGTTGATCCAAAAAAAAATTGTCTAGCTGCAGTAATTTTCCTGCAGATTTACTGTTCACAGGCTTCCCGGCCACCGTTTTGAAATTTCGAATGTGCTCGCTTATATGAAATACTCCTCTGTTTTGGGCAAACTTTATATCGTTGGAAAGCTTATTCCAATACCTACACATACAACTATTGACGGGATATTTCCGAACACCATAAACTTAATTTAACCTATACGCAAGCCTTTAGGACTCCATATAATCGCGATAAGTGTACGAAAAAATTTACGGGGTGTTACATTTACCACTTGCACTGGATATCACTTTGGCATTATGAATGGAAGGTTTATTGTTTGAATATATCAGTGTATATATACCTATATATGGAGAATTTCCATCGAAGTTTGCGGGTGGCGTGCAATCGTCACGGGCCTTAATAGATCCGCCCCTGTTTGGTAGAATGTACTGAAAAGGTAATGTATGTATTAGTTTAATGTGTATTGTGAATACTTTGTTTGGTATATTTTTCCACCCTATGTTTAACTAATGCAAGCATTAGTTATACACAATATTGTATATTGAGGCGTGTATTAGTAATACCCCAAATCCCATGGTATTAGAAATACAATGAATCCAACGCATGCATTAACATATTAAAGACACTATTATCCATCAAAAAAATTTCCTCATCCTTTCCAACATATATATTGAGGATATTTTTGTAAAAAAAAAAAATTTTTGAAATTATTAAATTCATGTTATTTTTAATACATCAAACCAAATAGTGTATAAGAAAAATACAAGCATAACTAACAAACACTAAATAATACAAGCATTACTAGCACACTATTTTGCATTATTCTTATATACTCTACCAAACCACTCCTCCTAACATGGATAATCATATTCTTGTTATCTTTGTTTAGTTGATATGAAAGAGAAATCACATGCATTCTATTATAGATTAATTAACAAGGGAATATAGGTATGTGATTAGTCAAGTTGGCATAATGTTGCTTGGAAAGATGCTACACCTTGTGAATATCAACCCGCAACTTGTAATTTAGGAAGCCAATTAAACTAGTTAACTAAGAATCATGTGGATTGTCATAACTCAAAACTATGGATCATTAATCATCATGAAATCACTAACCAAGATAAATTACTTCTTATGCTATTGAATATTAAGTAATCTATAGTTAGTAATCTCTATATTAATCATTATTTTTTTGTTTACCCTCAAAATATTTAAGTGTAAATTCAATTTAGTAATAAACTTTGCAATTCTCTGTGGGATACAGATCTGAACTCGAAATCCCTATATTACTTGGAATACCATGTGTATTTGCGATTACTAAAGTCAACAAAAAATGTTTTGGCGGCATTGAGAATTCCAACAACAAATTTTCTAGGCCAACTACTGAGAATTCCACAAACAAAATAGTACGGCCGGTAAATATATGAGATATTGAGCTAAAGAAGAAATTATAACAATAGTCAAGAAAACTTATGTAATGACCTAGAACATTGTTAGGGTGAATTAGAATAACAAATCTCAGCTTAGCCTTTCATAGGACAAATATGTGAATTCAGTGCAAACGTAGATTTTTATAAATTTTGAATATTGTGTTGTCTAGAAAAATCTAGTTTTTATTTGTGTGTTGATTGATGGATTTGAGTTGATAATCTTATAGATGACATGTTTAGAAGTCATGGTACCTTTAGTGCATAACATGAGGTAGAACTCCGATTATAATGCTTACCATAAAAATATCAACATTTGATGACAGAATTTGAGAAAAGTTTTGTGAAAGGGATAAGGCTCGAAGCAATTGCTGAGTTACAATCGTAGCATCACTGCTTTGACATATTCACTAGTGCAATAAGGTTGCTACAACATAGATGCAACGTCAAGATGGGTTCATTTAGCTTGAGAGACACCGCAATGATGTCACTGCAGTGATGAGTTCATCGATGTAGCAATGAACTACTAGATTTTCCGGTTAAAATAAAAAGTAGCATTTTTCATTCCCATTATTTTAGTTTTCATCTAAAGGATGAGATTGGATGATTTTAATGATATTCATGGTTTTAAATCCTTGATATAAGAATTATTTATAATTAAATCTTTTTATTACATCATTAGATGATCATTGTGCTTGAAAATTATGGTTTATCTCGAGGCTCATGACCTCATGGGAATATCTTAAATAATATTTTTATTGAATCTAAGTGGTTAAAAATCACTTAGTAGCAACGGAATCTTCCTTGTAATCATTAAATACAAAGAACCCAAAGAGATTAAAGGGTAGAAAACCTTAGAATGATGAACTAGGTCAAACTCATCTATTTAATTTAATGGGTTCGGATTTATAGAGCCTAGATATGAAAAAGAAATTATTGAGTTCGGCTTATTTGATATTCATTGATCAAGAATGAGCGGAATTTGATAAGAAAGGCAAGGTTTTAGCCAAACTAGTGCTTTCGTTCGAGGATACGAGGTAGATTATGATGAAAATATAGTTATTGACTTTATTTGGCTCTATGTTTATATTTGATTCTAAAGATTATGAGTAGCCGTTGGGAATTCTAGTGACTGTTGGTCAAGGTTATCATAAATCTCAATTGAAATGATAAACTATAATGACCCTTCAGGTCATTTTAGTATTTCTGCTTATTTTTTACGCCGGAGATTTCACATAGCTACACCAAGTCCTTTTAGACTTGCTGGAACTGACAGTTTTGTTATTAGATAGTTCGTTTGGTTCTTAGAGCCAATTCTCTATTTAAAAGTTTTTAATGGTTACAAATAGCCACTGGCTATAAACTTTAGTGAGATGATCTCGGATGCAAATTCCAATTATGCCAGCAGCTCTGCAATATCAATCTTAGGCTAGGAAGACCTTTGATTTGATCCTTATCCACCGGAGCTTATATTTACCTATAGGCCAAAAAGTTGAAAAATTGGAAATACGGGTATGACCCCCATATTTGGTTGAAACGCCCACAGATGGAAAATGTAACTTTTCCATCACGGCGAGAACATCTAATTTAGTGTCATTTCATAGTTAATTTATGTATATCGGAGTCCAAATGAATCCCGAGGCATTGGCAGAAATATGGGATTTTTCTAAGTTTTAGCTAACAATTGTGTTGACAAAAAGTAGTGTGATCACACAAAGGAGTATAATGATTACTGATGAGTGGTGATTTTACCACTCATTTGCAATCAATATTCTTGCACATTACTTTGTTTTGAATGAATATATGATACATAATTATGATTATATGCGCTGATATCCATACTTTGCAGGCATAGAGTTGATAAGATCAAAAGCCTTTAATTGGAGCTTAAAATGATCAAAAGGAAACATGAAAGTGCAACTAATGACTAGGAGAAGAAATGGCCACAGTTATCATCGTCCCAGCCTAAGGCCCGTGATCACAGTCAGTTGAGTAGAGAACAGATATAGCTTCAGGTACCACGATCGTGGTCTTTTGAAAGAGATCACGGTCCATCAAGAAGGTTAACATACTGCGATCGCACATCTCTTTCCGTGGCTGCGGTAGGTACGATCACAGTCAAAGCTCCGTAGCCGTGGCCTAGTGGGATTAATAAGCTAGGGCATTTTGTTAAATTGGCTGGACTACTTCAAAATTCCTAGAGAGGACCAAAATTCTTATTCCTTGGGCATTATGTAAGAGCTTAGCGTGGAAGGATTGAGAGAAAAAAATAGAAACACTAGAATTTAAGACAAAATCTATTTCTTCTGTTTTCATTGTACGTATTATTCCAAGAATAAGTTTGTGAAAATGAAGAATATTTTCACCTTCTATTATTATGTATGCCAAAGAAAAATTATGTGGTATCATTTCTCTCTTTATTTCATGAGTAGCTAATTTCATTAGTCATGGGATTATGTTGAATAAAAGTGTATTTATGTGTGGGTGTTGATGGGTTTGCATGATTTTCAGTTGTTTATTATGGATTCCACCATCGCTTGAGATTAATAGTTGAAATTTGTGGGTGAAAATCTCAAATCTCCAAATGGGTTCGATGGGTGAAAATCACAAAATCTAGAAACCTTTCATCATCCTTGAAAGAAGGATGAAGGTGAAGTCTTGGGAACTCATAGCATCCTTGTAAGAGGGTTATAAGGTGATATGGCAATGATGGAAAATCAAGCCTATGGTTTACTACCTTTTTCAATCTTAGAAATAAGTGTGATTGCAATGTGAATCATGTCAAGGGCATCATCCTAAATATAGGGATGCCCGGATGAGGTTTTGGATGTTTATGAATTGCACAATTATTAGGTGCACAATGGCTTAAATACTTATGATTTTCTTGAAAGACTAACCACAAAGACCTTTGACCTAACCTATATTTCAATTAACAACTAAGTTTTATGTTAAACTCTAAGAACCCATGTAGTCCTTACATTTAGGTAGACATAATCTCAAGATCTTCTCAAATCTTGATTCTAAATAATAAGTGCTAAATTAGTATGTTGTTAACCAAATATTTTTACAAACAAATATCAAACAAATTCCCCTGGCTTTATATTACATGTTTTATTAGTCTAAACCTCGGGAAATCTTCTAGTAACACCCATAGGATTTTAAATATATACTCTGCTTATTTTGGATTAAACCCCAACACGAGTTAGGTTATTGACAACGACAGCCTCACCCCTCAAATATGGGATTGAGTTGAGCATTATCAAAATATTGCCTTTGTCGGGGAGTGGAATATAGATTTCACTTATGTGGTATGATTGTTACTTGGGTGTAATCGTGATGAATGTATTTTAAATTTGTTTTTTTTTCAATAGGTAAGCATTCTTCTATCCACTTAATTATGGGTCAAGAGGAATCAGACTATCTTCTATCCATATAATTATGGGTCAAGAGGAATCAGACTATCTTTCTATTGAAGATCATGAGAGTGCTATTTGTATTCCCTGCACAGAGAAGCATGGAGTATTCTATGTCACAAGTACAATGATTCAATTACTACATTTAAAGGGAACTTTGTGGGGGGAGAAACCAATGAGGACCCGAATGTACACTTTAAAGGTTTTGTAAAAATTTATGATCCTATCAATGTTGCACATATATTCCAAGAGTCTATTCGGCTAAGTCTTTTCGCACTCTATCTTATGGGAAAATCGGTGGTATGGCTAGGATCATTGCCCACTGAATCCATAAATTTATGGTAAAATCTTACGGAGTTCTTCTTAAGTCAATACTTCCCACCTTCTCAGATATTAAAATTATGGGATAAGAATGTTAATTTCCACCAATACCATGACTAATCGTGGTATGGTTCTTGGGAAATATTCAAGAAAACACTCTTAAAATACCCCAACCATAAGATACCGTAGAAGATGCTTCTCCAAATATTTTATAGGGAATTGGATCAACTAAATAAGTCCATAGTGGACAATGCAACTGATCGATCATTTATTAACATGCCATATGGAATTTCGACAAATGTCTTGGATCAAGTGGCAATATTGTATAAGGGTTGCTATATTAAGGATGCTGAGGTGACCGTAGGGGTACCTCCTTATAGTTTGTGTGCCGAGATAAAATGAGAGAAGAAAGAGAGAAAGAGGAAAATATGGTCAAAGTGATGTCATAACTTGAACTCCTCATTGGTCATATAGTGAGAGACCCGATAGAATGTATAAGTGTGATAAGTGAAAGATAAGGTGAACCATGTAAAGGTGTGGAGGAAGAAGCGAATGATGTCCCTTTAGATGTGGTCCCTATGAGCTCGGAGGATTTCCCTCTTGCCTCACAAGGACAAGATGGTAATCAAGTTCGAAACTGAGAAAGCCTAGGTTTGAACAATATAAAAGGAAAGAGAAAATCAATAGATATATGTTGGAATGGTTATTGATTAGTGTTGAGAGGACCGGCAAAATGGTGAATGAGATACGAAATAATTTCTCTATGCTCTACCAAATGGTTACGTACCACTCATCAACCATTCAAAATATAGAGTCAAAAGTGAGCATAGTATCAAAATATCTCATGTAAAGGCAAAGTGAAGAACTGCAAAATTAGGAGCAAACAAAAGAAAAGAGGAAAAGGTCCAATAATGAATAGTCAAAGCTAAGTGATCTTGGGATGAGAAAACTAATATTTAACGATTGTCAAATTGTCCCTATGATATCTAAATCCATCCACCCTTCTTTCCCCAGATGATTCTTGAGAAAGGTAGAACATGCAAAGATTAACAAATTTTTTGATAAATTTAGTATCATATCTATCAATATTCCTTTTATTGAGGCCTTGTAAGACATGTCAAGGTGTGCTAAATTTATAAAGGATTTGGTCTTTATAAAGCAATTTGTGGAGGATGAAACAATTGAGGTAACTCACCATTTTGGTGCCTTCATGACAAGAACCTATGTGGAAAAGAAGACAGACCCCGACGCTTTTATAATTCCATGTACCATTTGTTTGTTCAAATTTACAAATGCATTGTGTGATCTTGGTGAAAGTCTAAACCTAAAGACTTATGCCATATTCCACAATCTTGGATTGAGGAAGCCAAAACTCCCGAAATAAAGTTTATTATGGTCAATCTATCCATAAAAAATCCCATGGGTGTTCTCTATGTTGTACTAGTAAAAGTGAACCGATTCATCTTTTCAACCGACTTTGTTATTTTAGATTTTACGATGGATGTCGATGTCCCCAATATCATTGGGAGACCATTTTTGGCTACCAAAAAAGCTTTGGCAATTGTGGAATCCTGAGAGATGAAATTTTTGTTGAATAATTAGGAGGTATCTTTCAACGTATGCAAATCAGGAAGCAACAAATTGACTTGCAAGTAATCTCGGTGATTGATATAATAGATGGGGAAATGGCCAACTATGTTGATGTGAGCTTGTTGGATGATCCTTTGGTAGGAGTGCTATGGAATTGTGAAAGGACAAAGTGAAATAAAAAGATGAGGTAGTTACATCTTTAACGAGGTTTGGATTTCATATCAAGAATCCAGTAAAGTTTGACCTTGATCTAAAAAACTATGAGAGCCCACCAGCAAAACCATCCATCCTTGAGCCTCCAAAGGTTTAATTGAATCCCTTGCCACCCTATCTTTAATACAAATTCATATCTGAGGCTGATACTTTACCAATCATCATTGTAAGTAAACTCAACTTCTTACAAGTAGAAGCATTGAAGTTGGTGGTAAAAAAATCCATTCGGGCCATGGGTTGGATGATAGCGAATATCATCGGAATAGCTCCTGTCATATTCTCTCATTAAATTAAAATCAAGAAAGATCATATACCGAGTGTGGAACACCAAAGAAAGTTAAATCAACCCATACAGGAGGTGGTAAATAAAAAAATCATAAAGTGGTTTTACGCGGGGGTAATATATCCTATATCCCATAGCACATAGGTGAACCCGGTACAATGTGTCCCGAAAAAGGTTAGCATCATGCTAGTTGAAAATGATAAGAATGATCTCATCCCTATCTGACCAGTTGTCGGACAGTAGGTGTACATGGACTATAAAAAATTGAACTTGTAGACCAAGTAAGACCATTTTTTGATGTGTTTAATCGATCAAATTCTAGATAGGCTCGCTGGGAGAGGATCTCATTAATTAATAGATGGTTACTCGGGGTACAATCAAATTTGTATCACCCTGGAGGACCAATAAAAGTAAACTTCATCTTGCTCATATAGGACATTTGCATTCAAACGAATGCCCTTAGGGTTTTGTAATGCCCCAGCAACCTTTCAACATTGCATGATGTCAATAATCACAGATATGGTTAAATACTCTATGGAAGTATTTATGGATAACTTCTAAATTGGGGGAAACACTTTCCTGTTATGCCACAAACATTTGAGCAAGGTACTTGAAGGGTGCGTGGAGACAAACCACATTTTGAACTGGGAGAAATGCCATCTTTTTGTCAAAGAAGGCATTATCTGAGGCCACAATATATCGAGAATGGTCATTCAATTATATTAAGCTAAGATTGAGGTAATTGCAAAGATTCCACCTCTTAACCTCGCAAAGGGTTTTCGAAGTTTTCTATGTCATGATGGGTTCTACCGATGTCTCATCAATGATTTTCAAAGATAGATCACCCAATGTTTAAACTTCTAGAGAAATAAGTTAAATTCAAATTTGATGATGCTTGTTTTAAATCTTTTGATCATCTTAAGGAATTTCTCATTTTGTCCACTATTATTGTGGCCTCGGATTGGTCATCCCTTTATGAGATAATGTGATAAAATTGGTATTGAATTGGGTGCGTTTCTAGGGAAACGCAAGGACAAACTCTTTCTTCCTATCTACTATGCAAGAAAAACCTTTAATGATGCCTAACACAACTACACCATCAACGATCTAGAATTTTTGGCGGTTGTCCATGCCTTTGCAAAGCCTTGAGCCTGTTTGTTAGGCACGAGATTAGTGTTGAACATGGATCATTCCTCCCTTAAGTAACTCATGGATAAAAAATAAGCAAAACCACACCTAATTAGGTGGATTTTTCCCTTACAAGAGAACGAGTTTGAAGTGAAAGACTGAAAAGTGTGTGAGAAGCAAGTTGTCGATCATCTTTCTTACCTTGAAGAACATAATATAAAGTATGGGTAGATTTAAATTGATGATGCCTTCCAAGATGAATTGGTCATGTCAATCGTGGGAAATAATACACCATCATATGCCGACTTTCCCAACTATTCAGTTAGTGGTGTACTCCCCGAGGGGCTGAGCTACCTTTAAAAGAAATGGTTTTTGTTTGATACAAAGAAATACTTTTAGGACGAAGCATTTTTATTTCAGGAGTGTGCTGATGGTGTTATTAGGTTGTGCGTCATAGTTATTAAATAAATGATATCTTAGAAGCTTATCAATATTCTCCTTACGATGGTCACCATGGAGTAATTTGCACCACCGCTAAAATCCTGTAATGTGGATTTTATTTACCAACCATGCATAGAGACGCCATCGAATGGTAAAAATCAAGCAACAAATGTCAAATATATGGTGGTACTTCAAGAAGGAACGAGATGCCCCTCAAGCCAAACTTTAAAGTAGAACTCTTTATTGTACGGGGAGTTGATTTTTTTCTGTCCTTTTGTAAGCTCCTTTTGGAATAAATACATAGTGGTTGCAGTTTATTATGTCTCTTAATGGGTTGAAGACATAACACTCCTACTAATAAGAGCAAATATGTTACCTTATTTCTAAAAAAGCACATTTTCATGAGGTTTCGAACACCTTGTGCCATCATTAGTGATGATAGCTCACATTTTTGTAATTGGTTGTTTAGGGATCTCCTTCAAAGTATGGGGTTAAGCACAATGTCACTAATCTATATCACCCCCAAAAGAGTAGTCATGTAGAGGTCCCGAATTAATAAATGAAGGCAATACTCAAGAAGACGGTGAATGCTGGCCGCACCAATTAATAAAAGCAACTTGATGAAGCGCTTTGGGCTTATAGAAGGCCTACCAAAACCCTAATTGGAATGTCTCCCAACAAATTGTTGTTTGGAGAGGCATTCCATCTACCCGTCGAGCTTAATCATAAGTCCTTGTATGCTTTGAAGATGTTGAATATCAATTCAGGAGAAGCCTCCGAGGCCCGGGTCACCAAACTCCATGAAATGGAAAATATTTTACTAATGGCTTATGAGAGTTCGACATTTTATAAGGAGAAAATAAAGAAATGGCATAATGCTTTAATATTAAGGTAAGAATTTAATATTGGAGAGAATGTACTTCTCTATAATTCATGCTCGAAATTATTCATGCGGATTCTCCACTCAAAATTGTCTAGGCCGTTTGTGATTTCTAATGTCCATTCGATTGGTGCCATTGAATTAAAAGATCACGAAGGAAAGAAATTTGTAGTCAATGGTCAAAGAGTGAAACACTACATTGCAAAAATTCCCATGGGGGCCAAGGTGGAGTTTGTTAATTTCAGGGATATTATGTGGTGAAAAAGAAGAGTCTTGTTGCAACGTTAATTTAGGCGCTTGGTGGGAGGCAACCTATCTTTGACTCATTTAGTATTTTTTTTGGTGTTTTGTAGGTCGTTTAACATAAGTGGTGTTCCCTGAAAAACAGTGGAAAACAGAGCTGGAAAACATGCAGCTAAGAAGGAAATAAAGAATAGAGAAAAAATAATACAATTCGACATCAGTTACTGTAATCATGGTAAAAATAATGTGATCGCAGCTGCACGGTCGAAGTTCTGGTGTTGCGATCACGACATCAAACTACTGTACTACCCACTATTTATGGGAGCCTTTCTAAACTCTTTTGCTTCGTAAATTCACTTCAGTGAGGGCACTTTATGTCTTTATGTTGGGCTGCGACTAGGCTAGCTAGGTTTTCTTAAGATATGAACAAACTTTACCCTATGATATATTGAGTGATAACATTCTTAAGGGTAAAGTGTTGTATTTTTTTCATGATCTATAGATGTAAGGGAATTTTGAGCACCCGTTGCATCAAGGTCAATTCAAGGGAAATCTGTGTACCTGTAGCATTGATGATTTAGGATCGCATTCATACCCATTGGAGGAGTTTGAGTAGCCATACGTTTAGTTTTCCCTTTTTGAGCCTAAATATGAGACTAAAGCTTCGGTTGGTAGCATGTGTTGCAAATTGTGAAGTTCTTATAAAAAACAAATAACCCCTCCGCTAAAAAAATTTCAAAAATCAAGGGCATGTATGTGAGTAGTTTTGCAACAAAACTTTTTCTCTTTTTGTGGCTTCGTAATTTTTTGACTAGGAGATAAATATAGATACTACAAATTTTGTCTCTATTGGGATTAAGATCCCTAGGCAAATTTTACATTCCATGTGTGGTGAGCTATTTGTATTTGTCTCTTGTACACTTGTGTTATTTAGAACTTTCCCTATTGGTCTTTCAAAGAAAATGTTGATTGTAATGATCTTAGGCCATTTTTGTAATTTTTGAAACCACTTTAGCCTAAAAGGCTTACCAATAAATAGGAGTTACCCCTAGTCACCCACTTTGAGCCTTTGGACTTATATTTGGAAAGCACATTACAAGGCATGATCCTTATATTTTTCTCTTTTGAACCCTACCCTCCTTGAACTTAAGAATACAATTTGAGGCTAAAATACTAAATTGGGGTGGTGGAAATTAAAAAGGGTATAGTTGGGCCATGGAATCATAATAAAGTGCCTACAATCTTAACCTAATAAAGAAAACTGATTAGAAGAAAGAAAAGATCCAACAAAGGAAAGAAAGACATGATTCATGCACAAAAAAGAGAAAGAAGAAACTGGGAAAAACAAGAAAAGGCAAAGTAGGCATAATAGTAAGGGAAAAGAAGTGGCCCAATAGAAAAAATGATAAGAGTGTGATATAGAAGTTCAAGGAGAGTTTAACCTTATTGTTCTAAAATTATATCCTATCCTAGACCGAACCTACGTTACGAGCTTAGAAAGTCCTTTGAGATCTTTGACTATTTTCTTTCGTTTTAGTGGCAGTTGAAAATTGAGGCAAGCCTATGGTTTGACACTTGTTGCACAGAGATTTCTTTTGTAAGAGAGAGATAATTTCATTTAAAATTCCTTATCGTCTACTTGGTAGCTTGGTGTATGGAATTATTATTCTTGTGAGGTTGGCATGTGAACTAGTTGAGATGGCTGATTGTAATACACCGATCATTTCTTAAGCCTAAATCCTCTTTTTGAGTGAATATGGATGACTTCCAAAGTGATTAATGTTTATATCATTTAGAGAATTAAATAAACTTTCCATCGATACCAAATTTGCCCAAATACGACACTCGAGTAAAGAGTTAGAGCCATTTTAGTGAGATAGTATACCACCAGGCACTTTAGCGCATCGCGGAGCCAGCCAAAATGGCAATTGTCATTTTCTAGTGAGCCTCCACAATATTGACGTGTTACGTTGAGGCTCAATTTTAGGATTGTCCAATTCCAGTACACCAACGCGATTCCACTGCATCGCAGTGCCCTTCCAGGTCACGACCAAGGTGGCAAATACGACTTCACCATGTCGCGCCACTGAGCAGTTTCCCAATTGTCCAATTTCAGTGAAGGACCGTGAGCCTGGCGCGTTGTGCCAGGTTTAAAATCGAGCTCCAGTTCTAGAATTTGCTGAAGGGTATTTTGGTCTTTTCCACCCATCCTTACCCTTTATATATATACAAGTGAGGGAGAAAATCCTCATTTCTTCTTCCATATTCTCCAAAATGCTATGGTTTCTCTCCAGAATTCAATCCAATTCTTATTTAAAAATCTCAACATCAAGCCATGGTGTTCACAAATTAGTTCAAGATTTAAAAACTTCCAAGTCAAGAACATTAAGATCTCTAACTCAAGAAGTGGGAAAAGAAGTCTATAGCAAGTTTATTCACCCTGGATAATAATAAAGGTATTTGGGGTTTGAACAAGGACACTTCTTTCGTTCTTGTGCCTAAAGATTTAATTTCTACTATTGAATTTCATGATTTTGCAAAGTGGGTTTATAGCCAAATTACTTTATCAATGATTTATGAGAATTGAGTTATTAAAGATTGATATATATGACTATATCATTGTTTTATTTCTTTAATTGAGAATTTATGCCATGAGTTGTATATTGTTATCATGAGATGATGATTTCTAAGTAATTTAAGATAAGTGTCATGATTTATGATTTTTCATGAGAAGTTTGATTATTGAATATATGTTGCTATTGATCTTGAGAGTCAAGAATGATTTCTATGATGTTTTCTTGAAGCCTTGATAAATGATATGATTTAATAAGAAAGTGTACTTGATGTTGAGAAAGATTGTTTTGAGTTTGAGTCAAGTTAGGAATCCATAAGTTGATTATGATTTACAGATGAGAAATATTTATGTTTTGGTCATCATGATAAACCCTTGAATTGATTGAGGTGGATTTTCTAACGCGTTCTGAGCTAAGTCTGGTAGGATTATTTAGCACGGAGAGGGAATTATGGGTTCAGTGCATCCTACTTCCCCAAAACTACATTCAACTGTAGGACTGAGATTTCACTGCCAAAGAGCCGAGTTTGTGATCACAGAGATGAGTTTGAGGTTATACTCCCTTGTAAGAGTATAATACTCCCGATAATGTGGGGTTCCTTCCTTAGGAGGGTAAAATGTTGGACTCCATTTAGCTCACATGGTTTATGTTAGTTATAAGAAACTCTCAAGTCCATAATAGTCCAAATTTCATGAGTTATCGAGTCACTCTAAGTCATGAGTTAAAGAGTTTGATTTGTGTCCAATCATTTATGAGATTTATGAAGCCTGTGTTATTATTGATGATTTATGGAAATTATGTTTCAGGAAATTCTAGAGAAGAGGGTCATTATTGTCAGCATGCATGATTTTAGTTTACATTTATGATAATATTTAAAATATTACATACACCCTCACATACTCTGTACATTCCCAAGTACTGATTCCCATACTATTATGTGTTCCATATTTCCTCGTAATGTAGGTTCAGGTTCTCAGTATCAGCAGCGTTAGTGATCTTTGAGTGCCTTCATCTACATTTATGCAATTGGTGAGTCCTCATGGTTCGAGGACCTGTATCCCTTATTTTATCTTATTAGTAGATGGTTGTTTCCTTTCATTTCAGTACGAGTCATTTGGGGATCTATCCCAATGGATCCTTAGTCTTAAGTAGTAGAGGCTTTGTCATACTAGAGTATCAGTATGTACAGAATGTCAGCATTTTGATTGTACAGGCCAGTATATCTTTGCTCTTAAGTATGTCCATGATATGATATCCTTTCTTATTTTGCCATGACTACCGTCAAAGTGAGTACAAAAAGGGATGACAGTCTTAGAGGGTTATCTTGAGTCCACATGTGACCTTAAGTAACATGTAACGTCTTGGGATAGGTTCTTGGGGCATTACAAGCTTGGTATCAGAGCGCCTAAGGTTTAAAAAGTCCTAGGGAGTCTGACAAGCTGCGTTACGTAGATTCTTGATCATCGGTGTTTAGCGTGCCATATCTATGAGAAAGAGGCTACGGGATATTTTAGAAAATTTCATTTCTTTCTTTCAAGGGTCTATCATGCCTACAGTTGTATCTCTTTGGTATTAACTCATGCTCTCTTATGACCAAAAAATGCCTCTTAGTAGAGCTTGCAGAAACAACGAATGACCTCAACCCGTTGATCTTTTAGGTGAGATAGTGTCTCAAGATGAATTCCAGGTAGCTTTTCAAGTTCTATCCTAGGTGGTTACCGCCAATGCTCAGACCCATGCACCGGTCACAGTTTCACCTCCGTAAAAAAGTAATTCAGCGGCAGCTCAGGTTCGTGATTTTATGCGAATGAATCCGCCAAAGTTTTTTGGGTCAAGGGCAGGTGAGGACCCACATATGTATCTTGATGAGGTGAAAAAGTTCACCCAAATTATGCATGTAATGGAGGAAGAAAGTATGGAGCTAGCTTCTTATCATTTGAAAGATGTTTCCTATGATTGGGTGGAGATGTGGAGGAAGAGTAGGGAGAAGACTGACGCTCCAATGACTTGGCAATTGTTCCAGGATGCCTTTAGGTATAGGTTCTTTCCCCCGGAGCTGAGGGAAGCAAAACTAGAGGAATTTATGAACTTGAGATAAGGCTCCATGTTATTTATGGAGTATTGTCTAAAGTTCAACCAGTTATCTAAGTATGCTCCAGTATGATGGCTGATTCTAGGACTAGTATGAGTAAGTTTTTGACTGGCGTATCGAGTTATGTTGAGAAAGTGTGTAGATCTTCTATGCTCAATAGGGACTTGGATCTTTCTAGGCTAATGATACATGCTCAGCAGATTGAGGCAGATAAGGTCAAAGAGTGAGAAAGAGTAAGAGGAATTAAGAGAGTTAGATTAGAGCAGCAGGGGTATGGACAGACGATATTTTCTGGAGGGAACCGCCTTCAGTTCCAGAATAGTTCATTTGTGCCAGCGTCTTTATCAGCTAGTGCTCCCGTATCCAAGAATCAGGTAGGAGCAGGGTAATAGGCCTTCTATGTCCAGGTCCCAGGACAGTTTGAGTAATAGACCTCGTCCTCCCCCATGTTCAAACTGTGGTAGGGACCATCCTGGTGAGTGTTTAGTCGATCAGAGGGGTTGTTTTGGTTGTGGTAAGTTGGGCCACAAATTCAGGTATTGCCCATACACTAGACAGGGGAGTTGTGATGTTCATCCCCAGAGTCAGGACATTAGTGCTCCAACCCTTTTAGCTCATCCTACTCCTCCTCAAGGTGTCTTGTATAGTACTACAAGTGGTCAGCGTCATAATCGTTGTTATTCTATACCACCCAACCAGGAGCAGGAGGATTCACCAGATGTTATTACTGGTACGCTCCGTGTATTTCATTTCAGTGTGTATGTGTTGATGGATCCTGGATCAAGTTTTTCTTATATGACTCCGTTGGTGGCTGTGAATTTTGAGATTAGTGCTGAAAGGATTCCTGAGCCTTTCCTAGTTTCTACCCCAGTAGGTGAATCTATTTTTGCTAAGCAAGTGTATAAGAATTGTCCTATCACTGTCCTTCACAGAGTCATGTTTACAGACTTGATTGTGTTAGACATGTTTGATTTTGATTTTATTCTGGGTATGGATTGGCTTCACTCTTGTTATGCATCTATAGTCTCCTATACCCGTGTAGTCAAGTTTTAGTTTCCCAATGAGTCAGTCTTTGAGTGGTTCAAAATTCTGTATCCCATAAGAGTCATTTCATATCTTACCTGAAAGCCAAAAAATTGATATCCAAGGGTTGCATCTATTATTTGGTTCGAGTTAAAGACACAAAGTCCGAGACTCCGACTATTCATTCTATCAGTGTTGTCAATGAGTTTCTTGATGTTTTCTTGGAAGATCTCCCTGGGGTATCGCCCGATAGAGAGATAGAATTCAGGATTGATCTTCTACCCAACACATAGCCTATTTCTATTCCTCCATATCATATGTCCCCTGCAGAACTTAAGGAGTTGAAAGTGCAACTCAAAGATTTTCTTGATAAGGGTTTCATAAGGCCCAGTGTGTCTCCTTGGGGCACTCCCATTCTGTTCGTGCGAAAGAAAGATAGTTCACTACGTATGTGCATTGACTATCGTCAGCTCAACAAGGTCACAGTCAAAAAAAAGTATCATCTTCCTAGAATTGATGACCTTTTTGATCATCTACAAGGGGCCAACTATTTCTTGAAAATAGATTTGACATTCGGTTATCACCAACTTAAGGTTAGAGAGTGTGATTTTCCAAAGAAGGCTTTCTACACCTGTTATGGTCATTTTGAGTTCCTCATTATGTCTTTAGGGATAACTAATGACCCAACAGCTTTTCTAGACCTTGTGTAATGGTTGTTCAGACAGTACTTGGATATGTTTGTTATTGTGTTCATAGATGATATTCTTGTGTACTCCCGAAGTAATAACAATCATGCAAATCATCTCCGAATTATCTTGCAAACCCTTAGAGATCATCAGTTATTTGCCAAGTTTAGCAAGTGTGGATTTTTGCTAAGGTCAGGTGCCTTTCTGGGTCATATTATTTCTTCTGAAGGTATTCGAGTTGATCCTCAAAAGGTAGAAGCTATGAGAAATTGGTCTAGACCTATTTCCCCATTTGATATTAGGAATTTCTTGGGTCTAGATGGCTACTACCATCATTTTCTTAAAGGCTTCTCTTCTATTGCGTATCCTTTGACTCCGTTAACCCAAAAGAAAGTTAAATTCCAGTGGTCAGATTCTTACGAGAAGAGCTTCCAGGAGATGAAGACTCGACTCAATTCAGCCCCTGTGTTGACCCTTCCTAATGGTGTAGATAATTTTGTGGTGTATTGTGATGCCTTTAGAGTTGGATTGGGTTGCATATTGATGCAGAAAGGTAAGGTTATAGCCCATGCCTCCAGGCAGTTGAAACTGCATGAGAAGAATTACCCGACCCATGATCTCGAATTATCTATAGTGGTTTTTTATTTAAAAATTTTGAGACACTACTTGTACGGTGTTCATGTTGATGTCTTTACAGATCATAAGAGGTTACAACAGATTTTTACTCAAGGAGATTTGAATCTTCGACAGAGGTGATGGTTAGAATTGCTGAAGGACTACGATTGAGCGTGTTGTACCACCTGGGCAAGGCTAATGTAGTGGCGGATGCCCTTAGCAGGTCGTCCATGAGTAGTATAGCGCTTGTAGAGAAAGATTAAAAGGAGTTAGTTCACGAAGTGCATCGTTTGGCTTGGTTGGGTGTTAGATTGTATGATTACGCCGAGAGTAATGTTTGGGTCCAAAATAGTTTCGAATCTTCCCTAGTTTCAGAAGTGAAGGAAAAGCAGGATATGTATTCTCGTTTGGTCAAACTGAAAGGGTCAGTCAAAGACCAAAGGGTGGAGGTTTTCTCCCAATGCAGAGATGGTGTATTAAGTCTTCAAAATAGATTATATGTTCTTGATATTAATGACTTGAGATCGTGTATTATGGCTGAAGCGCATGGCGTGTGGTATTCTGTTCAACCTGGTGCTACAAAGATATACTGCGATATGGGGCAATTTATTGGTGGAATGGTATGAAAAAGGATATAGCAAAGTTTGTAGATAAGTTTGCAACTTATCAGAAGGTAAAGATTGAACACCAAATCACCGGTGGAGTGATGCAATTATTTAGCATTCCTACCTAGAAGTGGGAGGAAGTGAATATTGACTTTGAGACTGGTTTTCCTCTCTCTCGTTGTCATCATGATTCGATTTGGGTTTTTGTAGAAATGTTGACTAAGTCAGCGCATTTCTTGTTAGTGCATACATCTTTCACCACTGAGGACTATGCTAAACTGTACATCCGTGAGTTAGACAGGTTGCATGGAGTTCCGTTGTCTATCATCTCTAATAGGAGTACTCAATTTACTTCTCAGTTTTGGAGAGCCTTTCAGAAGGGTCTTGGCACCCAAGTTCATCTTAGCTCTGCTTTTTATTCCCAGACAGTTGGTCAAGATGAGAGGACTATACATACTTTGGAGGCTATGTTAAGGGCATGTGTTCTTGACTTCAAAGGAAGTTGGGATGAATATTTTCCATTGGTCAAATTTGCATATAACAACAGTTTTCAAGCTAGCATTGGAATGGCTCCATTTTAGGCATTTTATGAAAGGAGGTGTAGATCACCCATTGGTTTGTTTGAAGTGGGTAAAGTTGTTGTGCTTGGTCCTGACGCTGTGTTTGAGGTCGTGGAGAAAGTTAAGATGATTCGAGAAAGGTTGAAGATAGCCCAGAGTAGTCAGAAGTCATACACTGATGTGAGAAGAAGAACTCTTGAATTTGAGGTCGGCGACTTAGTGTACTTGAAGATTTCTCCCATGAAAGGAGTGAACAAATTTGGAAAGAAAGGGAAACTTAGTCCCCGATATGTTGGCCCTTACAGGGTTTTGATTTGTGTTGGAAAAACAGCTTATCAGATTTAGTTATCAACGGAGTTGTCAGTTGTCCACCCTGTCTTTCACGTTTCTATGCTTAATAAGCACATTGGCGATTCTACTGTTGTTATTGATCCATCAGAGAGCTTAGATGTTCGAGATAGTCTTTCTTATGATGATGTTCCAGTAGATATCCTAGATTATCAAGTCCGTAGACTAAGAAACAAAGTGGTTCCTTTGGTTTAAGTTCTGTGGCAAAATCAATCAGTTGAGGGTGCTACTTAGGAAGCAGAAGCAGATTTGCTAACCAGATACCCTCATCTCTTCTCCGCGAGTTCAAATCAAACCGAAGGTACTATTCTCCTTTAATTCAGTTTCCTACTAATGCAGCGTATTAAGTTGTATAGATATCCATTCTATTATTCGTACATTCTATAAAGTACTCAAAAATATAGATTGAAGTAAGTCGGTTGAGCAAATGGTTTCCATTAAGTATTTCTAGTCTCCTCTTTGATCTTGAGCCTAACTAGCAACATTCGAGGATGAATGTTTCCTGGGGGGCGGTATTGTAATACCCCAATCATATCTTAAGCCTAAATCCACCTTTTGAGTGAATGTGGATGACTTTCAAAGTGATTGATGTTTATACAATGTTGTATTTCTCTAATTTCTACTTTTCACCATGTAAAACATTGAATAATCTTTCCATCGATACCAAATTTGCAAAAATCTAAAACTCGAGTGAAGATCTCCTATCCTATCCTAGACCGAACCTATGTTACGAGCTTAGAAAGTACTTTGAGATCTCATACTATTTTCTTTCTTTTTATTGGCAATCGAAAATTGGGGCAAGCCTATGGCATGACACTTGTTGCACACAGATTTCTTTTGAAAGGGAGATAGTATTTCACTTAAAATTCCTTATCGTCTACTTGGTAGCTTGGTGTGTGGAATTATTATTCTTGTGAGGTTGGCATGTGAACAAGTTGAGGTGGGTGATTGTAATACCCCGATCATTTCATAAGACTAATTCAATCCTTTGAGTGAATATGGATGACTTCCAAAGTTATTGATGTTTGTATAATGTTGAATTGAATAAGCTTTCCATCGATACCAAATTTGTCCAAATCCCACACTCGGGTGAAGATTTAAAACCATTTTAGTGAGATAGTGTGCCACCTGGCACTTTAGCGCATCGCGGAGTTAGCCAAAATGGCAATTCTCATTTTTCAAGTGAGCCTCCGCGATATTGACGCATCGCGCCAAGGCTCAATTTTTGGATTGTCAAATTCCAGTGCACTAACGCGATTCCACCGCATCGCGGTGCCCTTCCAAGTCACTACCAAGGAGGCAAATGCGACTTCACCATGTCGCGCCACTGAGCTGTTTCCCTATTGTCCAATTCTAGTGAAGGACTGCGATCTTGGCGCATCGCACCATGGCCAAAAATTGGGCTCCTGTTCTAGAATTTGCTCAAGGGTATTTTGGTCTTTTCCACCTATCCTTACCCTTTATATATATACAAGTGAAGGAGAAAATACTCATCTCCTCTTCCATCTTCTCCAAAATTCAATCCAATTCTTGTCTAAACATCTCAACATCAAGCCATGGTTTTGACAAATTAGTTCAAGATTTAAAAACTTCCAAGTCAAGAACATTAAGATCTCTAACTCAAGATGTAGGAAAAGAATTCTATAGCAAGTTTATTCATACCGAATAATAATCAAGGTATTTGGGGTTTGAACAAGGACACTTCTTTCATTCTTGTGCCCAAAGATTTAATTTCTACTATTGAATTTCATGATTTTGCAATGTGGGTTTACAGCCAAATTACTTTATCAATGATTTATGAGAATTGAGCTATTCAGGATTGATATATATGACTATTTCATTATTTTATTTCTTAAATTGAGAATTTATTCCATGAGTTATATATTTTTCTCATGAGATGATGATTTCTAAGTGATTTAAGATAAGTGTCATGATTTATGCTTTTCCATGAGAAGTTTGATTATTTAATATATATTTATATTGAGCTTGAGAGTCAAGAATGAGTTCTAAGATGTTTCTTGAAGCCTTGATACTTGATATGATTTAATAAGCAAGTGTACTTGATGTCGAGAAAGATTGTTTTGAGTCTGAGTCGAGTTAGGAATCCACAAGTTAATTATGATTTACCGATGAGAAATATTTATGTTTTGGTCTTCATGATAGACCCTTTAGCTGATTAAGGTGGATTTCCTAACGCGTTATGAGCTAAGTCTGCTAGTAGTATTTAGCACCGAGCGGGAATTGTGGGTTCAGCGCATCATAATTCCCCAGAACTATGTGCCACCGTAGGATTGAGATTTGTGGGACAAAGAGCCGAGTTTGTTGTCACAAAGATAAGTTTGAGGTTATACTCCCTGGCATGAGTATAACTCTCCCACCAATGTGGGGTTCCTTTCTTAGGAGGGCAAAACGTTGGACTCAATGTAGCTCACATGGTTTATGTCGGTTATAAGAAGCTCCCAAGTCCATAATAGTCCAGGTTTCATTAGTTACCAAGTCACTCTATGTCATGAGTCAAAGAGTTTGATTTAAGTCCAATGATTTATGAGATTTATGAAGCATGTGTTATTATTGATGATTTATTGAAATTATGTTTTAGGAAATTCAAGCGAAGAGGGTCATGATTGTCAGCATTCATGATTTTTGTTTACATTTATGATATTATTTAAAATGTTGCATACATCCCCACATACTCAGTATATTCCCAAGTACTGATTCTAGTACTCTTCTGTGTTCTATATTTCCTCGTGATTTAGGTTCAGGTGCTCAGTCTCAACATCGATAGTAATCTTTGAGTGACTTCATTTATATTTCTACAGTTGGTGAGTCCTCATGGTTCGAGGACCTGTATCCTTGATTTTGTTTTGTTAGTAGATGGATGTTTCCTCTCAGTTTAGTACGAGTCAGTTGGAGATCTGTCCGAATGGCTCCTCAGTCTTATGTAGTAGAGGATTTATTAGACTAGAGTATCAGTATGTACAGAATGTCTATATTTTGATTGTACATGCTAGTATATCTTTACTCTTAAGTATGTCCATGATATGATATCCTTTCTTATTTTGCCATGACTACCGTCAATGTAAGTCCAAAAAGCCATGATAGGCTTAGAGGGTTAGCTTGAGGCCACGTGTGGACTTAAGTAACGTGTGACATCTCGGGATAGGTTGTTGGGGCATTACAGTGATTTTTTCACCTCCCGAGCAATGAGAAAAATGTATTACAGCTTAGTTGTGGTCAAAAGAGAGTCACTTCTAGAGTGTTTGTTTTTTATTTATTGGTTGCTTTTTAAATCCTATGTATCCTTGGATATTACATCTTATGATAATGGGTGTAGTGGTTATTGCAATGAGTTACTTGTGGTAGTTACTAAGGTTGAAGTCAATGTGATCTTTAAGGCATAATGTTTGGTTATAGATAATAGTGTCTCATGGTAAGAGTTAGTGTTGCTTGAGGACAAGCAATAGCTTTAAGTTGGAGGGGGTGGGGGTTGATGAGTGGTAATTTTACCATTCACTTGCCCTCAACATTCTTGCCCAATACTTTTTTTAATGAATATACGAGACATAATTGTGAAGAAATGTACTAATATACACACTTGCAGGAATAAAGTTCATAAGATCAAAAGCCGTGGATTGGAGCTTAATATGTTCAAAAGGAAGCAAGAAAGTGCGGCTGAAGACCTGAAGTATATATGGCCTCTTTTATCGTTGTCGTGGCCTAAGGCCCGTAATCGTAGTCAGTTGAGTAGAGAATAGATATAACTTCTGGTACCATGATCACGGTCTTTATAACGTGATCACAGTTAATCAAGAAGGTCAGCATGCCACGATAGTGGGTCTCTATCCACGCCCGCAGTAGGTGTGACCGCAGTCAAAGTTCCACGACCAAAACCTAGCAGGATTAACAAGATTGGGAATTTCGGTAAATTGGTAGGGGTGATTCAAAATTCCAAGAGAAGACCCAAATTCTTTTTTCTATGGGATTATGCAAAAGGATAGTGTGGAATGATTGAGATAAAAAGAATAAACCCTTGAATTTATGGAAAAATCTATTTCTTCTATTTCAATTGTACTTATTACTCCAAGAAGAAGTTGGTGAAATTGAAGAATATTTTCACCTTTTATTATTATGGATGCCATGGAAGAATTATCTGATATTATTTTTCCTCCTTATTTAACGAGTAGCTAGTTTCTTTAGTCCTGGGATTGTGTTGATCTAAAGTGTGTTTATGTATGGGTATTGATGGGTTTTCATGATTTTTTGTTGTTGATTATTGATCCCACCATTACTTGGGATTTATAGTTGAAATTTGTGGGTGAAAACATTAAATCACCAAATAGGTTTGATGGGTGAAAACCCCAAACTCTAGAAACCCTTTATCATCCTTGAAAGAGGGATGAAGGTGAAGTCATGAGAACTCCTAGCATCCGTGAAAGAGAGCTATAGGGTGACAAGACAATGATGGACAATCAAGCCTATTCTTTACTACCTTTTGCAATGTTAGAAATAAGTGTGATTGGAAGGTTAATTATCTCAAGGGCATCATCCTTGAAATAGGGATTCTAGGTTGAGGGTTTGGGTGATTATGAATGGCATACTTGTTAGTTTGTAGAAATATCCAATGGGTGAAATCCTTGTGGTTTTGTTAAAAGAATATCCACAAAGACGTTCAACCTAGCCTATCTTTCACTTAACAACTAAGTTTCACATTAAACTCTCAACAACCCGTGCAATCCTTACCATTAGGTAGACATAACCCCAAGATCTTCTCAAATTTTGATTCTAAATCAAAAGTGCTTGATTAGTGTATTTTTATCCAAAGATTTTTAAAAATAAATTTCAAGCTAATTCCCCCACTTTATAATACATTTTATGTTAGGCTACACCTTGGGAAATATTTTAGTAACTAAAACACCCATAGGATTTGAAATTAATACTTTGCTCCTTGTGGATTCGACACCAACACGAGTTGGGTTATTTAAAACAATCGCCTCATCCCTTAAATATGGGAGTGAGTTGAGTCTTATCAATCGGCATACCTTCTCCTATAGTCAATAGTGTGATTGAACTCCTGGTTATGTGATTGGCAAACCTGAACAACTTGCATGGATAAAAAAAGACCCCTTAGGTCGCATTTTATCCATTTCTCACCCATTATTGATAACAAAAAACCCTAAAACTATGTTCCAACCTTAAATTAAATCTTGAGGGTGTCTTGGGAAATTGATGAACATATATTTTTGCTAATATCTTTGGATTTAAGGTACGAATCCTTCATATTCTTGCTTGAATTTCTTGAAGTTTTGACCAAAGCCCTAAATCTTTTAGGGCTTATTTTTACCTCAAACATAGCTTAGTATTCAAATTTTTTATGGTTTTGATTCCTTGAGTTGGATATCATGTTTGGTTGGTCTCGAAAATATAATTTTCCATGAGTGGGAACCACATGGGGTTTTGGCATGATTTTTTGAACCTGAAGCACAATGGTGCAATATGGGTATCGCTATTCTTGTGTTGATATGTAGAGTGTGTTTTTGATAGCTTGGCATATTGAATAGTCTACTTAGAAGGGAAAAGTGAAGGTTTAGCAAATTCTGGAGCTTTCTTTCCATTGAGGTAGGGTAGGTTTATCTATTGTTAGAATGAGCGATGTTATAGTATAATTATGATATCTTGTTTTATTTGGATGTTTTTTAGGTGTTTGATTGATGAAATGCAATTCATGGGATTAGTTGAATCATTTAGGTCATTTGGACCCATAGAGTGAAATGATTAGCTTTTTGTCTTAAACCTTTATGGATTAGACTTAATGTCACATGTTAAGTATGAGAATGATGATAATTACTCTAATTATATGGGGCTGGCCCCGTCACTATTATTTAGGGCTATATTGGCCTTAGTTTCTTATTCTAAATATGTTTCTTTAGTTCCAATAGACTTATAGATAAAACTCTAGTAGAATCCCTTCCTTGGATTAGATGATGGCTTACTATATATATAAGAATTAATTTAGATACCTTAGCCTTATTCCGGGGTAGAAATATATTTAGAATGTATTTTTGGGATTTAAATATGGGCTCGTGACACACCTTAGTCAATGATTTAGTATAGCTCATTTGAAACTCTTATACGTTGCAAAATATTTAGATAATGCCCTTATGATGCAATATTTTGAAACCCTTAGTATTTGTGGTTATGATGAATGATGTTAGAGCTAATACCTAACAATTATGCCATATGTATGATGTATTGGTTAAGCTTACGACAAACTATTAATTATGCTATTGATTTGGGCTACAAAATATATTATTGAATGATCCCATGACTATGATATTGTAAAATAAAAAATTATGTTATGGACAATGCTATAATAATCTATAGACTATGTCATGGATTTGATATTGCCTAAGCTATTGAAAAACAATCTCACAAACTAATGTCAAACTATCGTTTATGCTAATGATAAGCCCTAAAAAATTCTCTTAAATATCCTCTACTCAATAAATTGCTTATGTTTTATATCTTGCTACAAAATAATGCAACAAAAAAACCTTAATGTTGATGTCTGCAAATGTGCCACGAATAATGTTAGAAGTCATGCTTAGTGATTATATTGTGAATTTATGCCCTTCATTATGTTGAAATCTTGATACTTAATTACATATTGGGTTATGCTATTGAATTTTGCAACAATTATGATTATGATGATATGATAATGCTCACCAAAATTGGAGTATATTATAAAGAGATTGTGATGCCCGACAAGGCCAAAGGATATTTTGATGATATGATGACGTCCGATAAGTATAAAGATATGTTGATGCCCGACAAGGGAGGAGGACATTTGGATGATATTGATACATGACAAGGTCAGAGGAATGATTTTATTGATGTGCCTATGAGTACATCCATCGGTTATAGTCCTGTTAATCCTATGTATGGCAAATAAATATTTTCATATATTATATGTAATTTTAGCGTGTTTTTTATATTTGAGATACCAGTTGTAGACCACTAGTCTTAAATGACTATAAAATGGTATAGTTGATTATTAGTGGTGGATATTGTTATGTAAAAATGTTAGTTGACAAACGAGATTAGTTGATGGATGATGGTTTTAACTAATACAATGATGGCTTATGAGAAAATATGTCTAGTTGATAGAATGGTAGATAGTGGATTCACATAGATATTACAAGGTGTAAATTGGTTTGAAATATAGTGGATAGACTCCTTATTGATGACTAGTAACTTAGTAATGTATTTTATAAGAAATGGTTAGCTAATGAATAATGTCTAATAAAGTAGTGATGATTAAGTTTTTATTTATGGTAAAAGTATGAAAGATGGTAAAATGGTCAATTTTGGTAATTAATGAAAGTTTTTGCAAAATAGTAGATTGATGATAATAGTAGAAATGTGGTTTAATAATGATGAAGCTTTGATAAGTTGTTTATTAAATTCTTTTATTCTTCTCCTTCATGTAATTTCCAGTAGTATGGGATGTTGTGATGAGTTCCTTACTTTATGCACCAGTTGGCGTATGGGAGCCATCTTTGTACCTTTGTTTGCTTATATTGATCTTTATAATGCATTATGATTCCAAATTGTCTATTTCTTATGCACGGTGATATTTACATGTGTTGATGTCTTACGTTAGACTATTATTTCAGCTTAGTTTCTCATTACAAATAGTAATGATGGAGATGATTCTACTTTGATTTTGTACCTTAACTTAGTTATGATTATCCTGCATTATATCTTCTTTATATCATCATTTAGCTTAACCACCTGGTTATTCCTACCATGTACCAGTTGTTTTTGTACCCATTCTATACTCTTGTACTTTTTGGTGTAGATCGAGTACTAGCTGTCGTCGTTGACCACTATTTATGTGGAGTTGATCTTTTGGAGATATTGTGATCTCTTGGAGTTTTGAGTCATCCATTTTGTTCGATATTATTGTTATTCCATATTTGGTATCCAGAAAGATCTTTGACTATATTCTATGTCTCTCGGGTTGTATTATTGACATTAGATGATCTTGTATTGGGTCTAACAGGTTATGGCATTAGTACTCGTGTTGAGTCTGTTATGTATTTTAGAACACTATGCTTATTGATAAGTTGTGTTTGTTGATTTTGGCCTATATTGGGCATTCCATACAAAACTAACCTATTATGGTAGCTTCAATTATGGTATTAGCTTACCTACTAGCGGGATTTGGCAGGTGACATCATGACTCGTAAATCGGTTCATGAAATAAACTTGAAAGCTATGTGATTATGATTTTAGTATGAGTTGTACTATTAATTGTTATAATGAATAGGAAATTTTGCTCAAGTTATCTATTTAGTTGATATTGGGAGGGGGTATCACATCGACATGATTGATATTGGGATCGAGTATCATACTTGTAAAGGTACATAAACTAATCTCATCACTTGTAGGTCATACTAAGGGTCCCTACCAACCCTAGTATGTATTTACATATTGTATGCATTGAACATGCGGCTTTTCTTTTACTATGGTTGACTAAATTGGCTATCTCAGAGTAATGGATGTGATAACACAAACATGATTGATATGAAGAATATAGTTTTTTGCTTTATAATTTGATATGTTTGTGACGTGAATTGAATTATTAGCTTGTTATGAGTTGTGCCTTGATTGCTACATACTTTTGTTAGACTTACCAATTTGTCTGGTGCTGTTGGCTTATCTCACCTAATGATGCTTACTTATATATACTCGAGCTCTTATTTTTTTGAGTGCAAAGCATTTTCCAGCATTGAGACGAGACCTAGTCTCTAGTTTGTAATATTAGTCTTGGAGTCAAGGTTGAACAATATCTCTGGTATACAATTTGATCTTCTTCTAGTTCAAGTCCTCTATTTGTAGAAAATGATTTCCTATGGTTTTTATTATTTATGGATTATGATACGGACTTTTTTTTATTTAGTAGTTCAGTACGGTGACTTTGAGTCACAGCGATGTAATAGTTAGATGTATTCCAACATTTTTCATTATATGATTTGGATTTTTGAGATACTAGTGTAATCGCACGTGCTTCGAACGTGTAAAATCTAATTATTTAAAATAAAATAATTTTTCTATTGTGGAGACTTTTAATGAAGTGAAAGAATTTCAAATATCTTACCAAACATCTTTCACACTTTAATATAGTAATGTAAACATTAAAATATATTTTCTTGTTAGCACATATATAATTTACCACCAGAAGTTCCATGTTGTTAATGGATCAACACTAGCTAGCATCCAAAGGTGACAAACTTGAAACCGTGAATAACCCTCAAAATAGGATGTCAGGGAGTTTCCTGGTGACTATTAAAATCAATAATAATATTATTATGTATAATCAATAGCATGATGGCTAATATAACTAATAACTTGGTCAATGGCTTACCCAAAGGCCCAATTAATACCCTACTAAATGGGTTAATAATGGGCTTATTCAATAGTATTCATTTAGCTCATCATTAGGTTAATTAATATGATATTCATAGCATAATTAATAAGTGTTACTCTTAATGTTAACCCGTCATTACCATAAAGTAGCATGCATCTCAATATCACATTAGTACACATTTACAAGATGTAGACAAGGGTATAATAGGTCTTTAATAACTAATGAAACTCTTGGTCTAAGGTGGGTTCAAGATCCCAATTCAAAATCTAAGAAATCCTTTCCCAAGGAATGTCTTCCCCGGATTAGGCTAAGGTATCTAAATCCATTATTAAGTGTTGGATAAGTCGTAACTAGCCCTAGAATAGAAATTCCTTACAATAGAGGGAAACTATGTCAATTCCACCAAAGGTAATAGCACTATGGTAAGTTCCACCGTAAAATCAAGTTTCCAAATCAATCTCCCCATTGGTTGAGTAACTAAAGAATTTCCATCTTCAAAAAGATCCTATAATGTAAATTTCACCTAATGTATGGTTAAATAGGCTAATTATTCCCAAAAGCAATATCTAAAATAGCCTAAACAATCCAATTAAAGCATGTATTACAATTTATCACACCAACACCAAGAACCCATCTCGAATCTAAAAAAATATCATAAACAGACTATAGATTAGATCAATCTAACAGAGGTAAAACCTAGCCACCCTCGATGCTGAAGAAAGATAAAAAAATCCGCTAAATCACCACTTTTCCCTTTAGAGAAGTTTTCGCAAAATTTCAAGCTATTAAAATCACATTCTACTCAGCAATACGAGAATAACGATACCCATATTGCACCATCGTGTTCCGATTCAAAAATATGCCAAAATCATATATGGTTCCACTTACGTAAATTGGATTTTTTTAAACCAACCCAATATTCCCACATGTTCAAGGAGTCGTTACCCTGAAAATCGGTGAAATTTGAGGTAATTCGGGGATAAAATCAAGCCCTCAAGGTTTATGAATTTTTGAACAATAAATGAGAACAATCTACGATGAGATCTCACAAAATTTTGGAAGATAATCGCATAAATAAGTGTTAGAAAAGCTCCTAAATCCCCCCACAAGCTTCAATTTAAAGCAATGTAACTATTTAGGGTTTTATCTATATTAAAATGGATAAAGAATGGCAAAAAGGGGCCAAAAAGTGATGATTTATACCCATCAAAGGTTCTCGTGTGCCTCTATCACAATTGAGTTGTCACTACGCGACAATCACTCTCTCGACAATCACTTTCACAACTCTAATATTTTGATCACAGTCTAGCAAGGATAAATATCATCTAGTGATTACGATTTATGGCAATTTGCGTTCGTAATCTACTAAGGAATAAAGAGACTATGGAGATCATGATTTACTTCTATCGCAATATCGATTACACCCGCAAGACTGATGAACAAAATTTTTGCTAATTCTATAAGGACTTCGATAGTGTGCTTGGGATTTCTTTAGAGCCCTATGCGCCCAACAAACTATTCTACCATACAAAATTTGACATTACGGAGTCAATGACCTAGTTGAAATATCCATCTGAGTTAGTTTAAACAAATAAATTGTTCTCACACCCACTTTCAATTTTCTTAACTTTCCGACCAATAGGTAGAACTCAACCTAGGTGCCTCGGGACACAAATAGAGAGTCTACCTTGCCTAAAATTGATATTTTGGAGCTTTTGGAATAGTATGAATATTCATTCAAGGTTGTTTGACTAATGTTTTATCCAGGTGGAGATTTGGAACTAGAGAAGACTTCATAAAAGGCAATTGTCTCTAAAACTAAAAGAACTGCTCGGTAACTGAATTGTAAGTTCCAAAAAATCATAAGTGACTTAGGGAAGATATAGGAAATCTCTAACGTTGAAAAAGAATAGGAAATATGGAAAATTTCCTCAAGGGTCATTACAATATACACTACAAAGGGAACTTTTGTCTGAAAAAGTTAAGGATTAGGATGTACTTGAAGCCTCAAATATGTTAGGAGATTGGTTCCGCATATCGTTATTGTTCTACCAATTAGCCTCCCTTAATGGACGGTGCCTCCACTAAACCTTATTTATAAGAATCTCCCTAGTAACCACCTGACATTACAAACAAAAGTGAGCACAGGCTCCTCCACGAAGGTCAACCTTTAATCAAACTTGAATGAGTCCCATCTAAGCACATAAGATAGATAAGCAATTTATCTCTACAACATAAATACATGGAAAACTATATGGACATCAACAAAAAATTTATTGTTAAATCTAACTCATATGACACCTTACTGACTGTTTAAAAAAATCTCAAAAGGTCCAATATATCTAGGGCTAAGCTTGCCTTTCCTCCAAAACCTCATCACACCCTTCATGCATGATACGGAGCAATGCCCTATCACCAAATCCAAATCTCAAGGTGTGAAGTGTATGGTCTCCATAGGCCTTCTTCCTACTCTAAGATACTCTCAACCTAACTAAAATCACCCTGAATTTGTGTAACGACTCTTGAGGAAAATTAGTACAGCGGGGTTGAACCTCAAAAGTCTCAAACAATCCAATCGGGGAACGACATCACCTACCATATAATTCCTCAAAGGGCTCCTTCTCAAAACTCAAATTATAACAATTTTTGTATGCGAACTCTTGCAAGGCTATGTGATCCTCTCACTAACCTCAAAAATCCATAACACGCACTTGGTACATATCCTTAGGAACATGAAGAGTTCGCTCTAATAGGCCATCTGCCTGTTGATGGAAGGTTGTAATAAGATCCACCTGAGTGCCCAATTTCTCCTAGAAAGGTCTCCAAAATCAATAAGTGAACACTGAACCCCAGTATGAAATAATATGTATGGACACACTATGCAAATAATATATCTCACGAACATAGATATGGGTCAACCTCTAAATATTAAAGGACATCTAAATAAGAAGAAAATATGTCAACTTGTTCAACATGTCAACAATGACAAAAATACCATTAGAACCACGTGATGTTCTAGACAAACTACTAACAATATCCATGATGATCCGCTTCCACTTCCATTCGGGAATATGTAATCTATGAATAAATCTTCCTAGTCATTGATGCTCAGCCTTCATTTGTTGTTAATATAGGCAACGAGCTACATAGTCTTCCACATCTTTCTTCATGCCACTCTAATAATAATATAGTCTCAAATATCATTACATCTTAGTTTTATCCTTGATAAATATAATATCTAGAGCTATGAGCCTCATGAAAAATCGGTTGAATCAAGTCAACGATGCTCGAAACATAAATCCATCTACCAAACTTCAGAAATCCCTTAGAATCTATAGTGGTCCTATTGGTCTAACCTCTCAACTCTTAATAAAAAAGGATTCAAATCTTACTATCCTCAATGTATTGATCCTGAATATAGTAAAAATGTGAAGACCTCGCCTCAACACAAGCAAGAATCCTCACAGGGTATGAAATATCAAGGAAACCATCAAGTTGGCTAAAGAATGAACATCCCACGCCAAAAGCCTCTGAGAAATTTAAATACAAGAAAAACTAATTCTCACTGCATACCATATTCAACTTCCAGGGATGATAAAAAATAGAGATACCATAATCCTTAATTAACTCCATCCATCTATGCTGCCTAGTATTAAGCTCCCTCTAGGTTATATGATGCTGAAAACATTAATGATCGGTGATAATATAACAAAGCAAACTCCAAATCATGAGAAGTGTAGCTGCGCTTATGTAACTTAAGATTCTTTTAAAGTATAAGTAATAACACGACCCTACTATATAAACATACAACCCAAGCAAACACCGAAAATATCACAACACACTATAAATTCCTTATCCTTTCAAAGAAGGGCTAGAATAGGAGTTAAAGTGAGAAAATCCTCGAGACTTCCAAAGCATGACTCGCACTCTTCGGACCATCCGAAATGAACCTACTTTTGATTTAATCTGGACATAGGTGCTGAAATAGTAGAAAAATCCTCGATGAATCATCTATAAGAATGAGCCAAGCAAATAAAACGAAGAACGTTGTTCAGAGATGTAGGCCTAGCCCAATAACGAATAGCCTCAATTTTAAACAAGTCTACCATAATCCAATCCTTAGACACCACATGCCAAAGTTATGTCACTAATTCAAGCCAAAACTCACACTTACAGAATTTGGAAAAAACACTTGATCTTTTAAGATTTCGAGCACAATCCTCAAATATTATGTGTGCTTCTCCTTACTCAACGAATACATAAGGATGTCGTTGATGATACAATCATGAAGGAATCCATATAATGTCTGAATAGTGGGTTCATCAAATCCACAAATATGGTTGGGGCTTTTGTCAACCTTAAAGTCATCACTAGGAACTCATAATGACCATAATAGGTAATAAAATTTATATTGGGGATACCATCAGCCCGAATCATTCAATTGATGGTAACTCGATCTCAAATAAATTTTAGAGAACATCGTTGCACTCTGAAAAGACTTGAACAAGTCAACATTGTGATACATAGGATAACAGTTCTTCACTGTCACCTTATTAAGAAGCTAATAATTAATACACATATGCATAGAACTATCCTTCTTCTTCACAAACAATGTAAGATCTCCCTATGTAAATATACACGATCTATTTAAACCCTTACAAAAAAAATCCTGAAGCTGAGAATTCACCTTTTTAACCGTGACAGGATCCATACGATAAGGTGCTATAGAAATAGGTTGGTATCGGGCTCAAGATCAATAATAAAATAAATCTCATGGGTAGATGGAAAACCAGTCAGATTGGTAGGACAAACATTAGAAAAATCAAGAACTTCACGCATTGAGTCAAGTGATGGACTCTCCATAAGAACATAACGAATATAAGTGAGGTGAGACTTGCAACCCTTAAAAATAACACTCCTACCACAAATATAAGAAAAAATCACCATCGGCTTATGGTTAACAGCTCCCTACCACACAACTAGGGATATGTCGGGCATAAACAAGGTAACGGTCTTGGAAAAATATTTCATGACCACATTATAGTGGGATAACCAATCCATTCACAAAATCATATTAAAACCACCACATCAAATGTAATAAGATCAGCATAAGTATGAACATATCTTACAAGCATAACAAAGTATCTGAACACCCAGTCCATTACTAAAAATCACCTATGGAAGTAGATACACACAAGGGAAAAGATAATAAATTCCAAGATAACTCTAACCATAGAGTATAATAAGTATACATATAAGAATAAGTGTATCCCTAATCAAATAAAGAAAAGGCAGATTGAAGGCACAAAAAAATCATAATTATGACAACAACATCCGAAAACTCAAGCTCGGGTCTACTAAGTACTACATATAATTGACCATGCCTATCACTTGGCTGGGCTCCTGACCGATCTCTTATCCTGCCTACCTTTATACTACCACGAGCACACTAGGGACCACCTATACAACCCTAATAACCACCTATAGATGAGCAATGAACTACTCTAATAAGGAAATAATCTAAGTCGCTGCAATAATCTCCCTATGACTAGGGCACTCTCATAAATAGTGACCACGCGCTCCAGAACTATATTATGTCATATGTGTTGAACAAGAACCAGAAGATTCGGTTGAACCGAAATAGCTGCATTAACCAAAAGATTAACCCCCTGAAGGTTGATCGCCACCCTGACCATGGAGATTAGTAGCACTATACTAACCTTCATCAATAATTTGAAGCGCTGCCTGAATAGGTTGACTAGGGTGACTTTATGACTGATACAATGGATGCGGAGGATATCTACCATTAGAACTTCTACCTCGGAATCAAAAACTTCTATGGCTCACACTATGATAATCCTTATACCTTACCTTCTTGTCGCTTCCCCCTCGAACCTCATGATATATCTCCTCCATCGGCTAAGAATAATCAGAAACCTCAGAAAAACATCTACGTGCAACAACCAAAATTTAAATAGACACAAAAAAGGAAGTTTGAACCCTCTAACAAAATAATGAACCATCTTTACTCACTATCCAAAATATAAGTGGCATGCCTTGCAAACTCGTGAAATAAGTCTAATACTCCACAAAAGTCATGGATACCTACTCCAATCTATATAACTTATCTCTCAAATGATCGATAAGGCTGTAAGCCATATACTTCTCTAATGACATCTCAGAGAACTAAGACCATATATAAGGAGAAGATCCAACTAGCCTGGAATGAAGATGGCTTCTTTGAGAAAGTTATTTCGTGACTCTAATATCGTTATCGCGATTTGTCAAAGGTAAATCACATTTTGAAATTATAATTTATAGCCATTTACAATCGCGATCTGCCTATGAATAAATTGAAAATTGAGATCATGATTTAATTCTATTGTGATCCCAATCGCACCAGCAAACCTTGTGTACTAAATTTTTGCTAAGTCCAAAAATGACTTTGACCAAGTCTCAGGATTCATTCGAAACCCTCTACGCACAAAAAAAATTATGCTACAATACAAAATTAGATGTTTCAGAGTCAATGGCATTGTCAAAATTTCCATCCAAGGTTGTTTTGATAAAAAGTAGGTCCTACACCCAGTTTTCATTTTCTTAACTTTCTGACAAAAAGGATAAAATGAGATCGGATTCTTCGGGACCAAAACCAATAGTCCACGGAGTATAAAATTAATATTTTTGAGTTACTGGAATAATTAGAATTTGTACTTGAGGTTGTTTCACTGAGATTTTCGCTCGGTGTCCATTTGGAACTAGCAAAGACTTCAAAATATGAAATTGGCTCTAAAATCCAAACAAACTACCTCGTAACTGAACTATCAGTACCAACAAGTCATAAATGACTAGGTATAGCTATAGGAAAGATTTAACGACAAAAATAAGTTGATATATGGATAAATACATCAAGGGTCACTATATCATGGTAATGTATGAAATAATGGAGGTTGTCCACAGGTTGGGCATGTTGGCCACAATGCTTGTAGCGTTGGCTACCATTCAAACTAGAGTTAGGGATAAGTTTTTTAGGATAGAAAAAAGACAAGATGGAGTTAGGGTTATTTTTGTTATAAATCTTATCAACATACATTTCAAAGTCTCAAAAAATCTAAATCTTTTGATAAATGGATTAAATGTACTTTCTTGACTATGATCGTACGGATTTTGTGTCATTGGATATGTGGTATAATTTCTCTTGAATATGTGTAAAATTTTCTTTGGAATAGGATTTAGATTGTGAAATGCTTGATACACAAATGTATATGTCTACATTTGTTAGGTTTTCATATGTTTTGATCTTCTTTACTCCCTTAGTATTTATACGGTATATGACTTTGGCAGACTTAGTGATTTTAGTCATGGAAGAATTTGATTTTATTTATGGGATGAGCTAATTTTTATTGTTAAGCTAAGACTTGTCATAACCCAAAATCAAAAGATCATGATGGCACTTGTCATGGTGAACCTTAACAAGTAAGACTATCATAAAAATTGATACATAAGGGGGAAAACAAAAATTACCCAAAGCAAGCTCTAGAACAAAGACTAACAACACAAGTATAACAAATGCAAAAAGAAATATAATCAATAATACGAAATCCTAAACCCCAGTGTCACAGTGTTAGAATATAACTAGTACAACTAAAAGTCAAATAAAAAAGACATCCAAAACAGGATATAACTATTTCTCAAAAAAATAATGAAGAGAAAATCTAATTCGTAAAGATAGAAGTAGACTCCAGATACATTAAATCAACAACTACCTTTAAAATCTCCAACTAACGTTCCGAATCAAACACCATGAGAAGCATTCAAACCTGAATCTGAATAAAAAGGATACAATAGTAGTGATTATGTTCCACTTGTACTTAGTAGGTATCATAGGTCGACCGAGCAAAGTAAAAAATAAAACATACAAAATGCACACTAAGGGCACGTCACCTGCAATAAAGAAAATGTCCCACTATGGTAGCCCAAACCGATTGCAATAATAATTCTGTAATATAAACATATAGCAGAATAAAATAGCCAAAAAAAATATAAGTAATACATTTATACCATATATAAGAAAAGGAAAAAAGAGAACATATACACGATCATCAAGTACAAGAAAGGAAAGAGAGAACAATGGATTTCTAACAAGTCAAGAAAAATATACAATTACATCAGAAGCATAGTAAAATAAATTCAATAAGCATGATGATGATGGTAGTGGTGGTGGTGGTTGTGGTATAATGCACCAGGTTGTCGCAGAACCTTCGAGATTATCGCATAACATCTAAGACTGTTGGACAGTCTTCGTATACACCTACTGAGTTCAAGGTACAAGAAGTAGGACCCATCGAGGGGTCATCATTGAGTATACAATCCACATATAGCCATATATTCTCCCCAGCACATCCCTCAAGGAACTTTTTATAATATTCCAATTTTTCTATTAGAAAAAAGTTATTACCAATGTGTACCGACCCGAAAATACCCCATAGTCATTACATGGTGCTTACGATCCTGAGGGACCACAAGCTAACCCAGAAGCTGGTATCTGCTGTGAGCGATGAATAATATGATCATGAATGCGGATGAATAACTAAATTGCCATAAGTTTTTAATAATGAAATAAATACTGAATTATGAATCTGATAAAAATATTGAAATCTGGATAATCTGAATAGCTAACTGTAGTTTTTGAAAAGCCTCTAAACTCGATACTGTGAGTTGATGGGACAGGCCCCAACTAACTCTACCAACTACTGAGACAAAGAAATAAAGTAATATAATTTGTCCTCGGATGATGAGGACTCACCACTGCTACTATACTTCTGATAAATATGAGAATCTAGGTGCGATCCAGGAAGTGAGCGTCAGCACCTATGATATGAGACACCATAGCGCAAAAGAAATGGTTTGCGATCAGTACTTTTAATGCAGTGGTATGCTAAATAAGGTAGGATGATATGCATGGTCTCATGAATAGGAATGGTATTAATTATCTGGGCATACATGTAAATCATGGAGTACTAAATAAAGAGCATGGAATCTATAGATACTGAGAATAAAGGAAAATCTGTAATTACTGTCGATGCATGACCAAGCATATAACATGATTAGAGTAAAATTTGTAACTGATATACTGAGATAACTGAAATTTGTAGGCTTTGGTCACAAAATACTAAGACTGAATAACTGAGTTGGGATTGTAACTGAGGCTATATCTGAGATTGTGGGAGATATCATCTAACCGACATTCTCCAATTTGAGCTTATCGGGGTCCAACCTGTAACCCCAGTTGGAAGGGTGTTAATACCATACCACTGGTACTAACAATAGCTTTGAAGATCCACTAAATTGATATAATGTCCAAAGTACTAAGAGTGTCAAGCCTGAATTGACGGGTGACCCCTGCGAGATAGTCAAGCCTAATATTACGGGTGACTACTCATATCCTACATTGGCTATGTAGTGTTAGAGTATACGGACTGCTACTAATGACTCTGCCTAACTAATGGGGAAGCCTCCATCCCTACACTCGCTCGATGCTAAATCCTACTCCCAACTAAAAGACATTGAGATACTAGACTGTTCTGAGTTGAATTACTGATATCTGAATATTCTGATAATGCTCACAATATAATCTGAAGACTATTATGTAATGTACTGATACTACACTAAATAAACACTATGGTTTTCAGGTATTCAATACCCTCAGGACACAAATCAACAAGATGGAAAGACACTAAAGCCTGAAGCCCAAAACATGAAGGCTATTATTAAGTAAATCACTCTTGTAAGAATTTTATCAAACACTTGTACTTAATAGTTTAGTCAATTCATGGGAATAGTATAAAACATGAAATAATAGCATGACGTTAAAATTTATAACACTAAATCATTATCTAATTCAAAAAATGACAATATTAAAGCATGGGGGATTTGATAACAACGATATTTCCATTAAAGTATGGTATAAAAATCAATATTTAAGGAAGTTCATGGATATTCATAGTTTTAAATCACAATTTAATATCATAAATCTTGAAAAGATGATAGATTTGTAATTAAAATGGATACTTGGACTCCATGAATGAAAGAAATCCATGGATAAACATCTAACATACATGGGATGATGAATTTGGAAGGATTGATGGAGAATTTTTGAGATTTGACATTGATTCTTGAGAGCTAGAATTTTATGTTCTTCAAAGAGGGGATATTTAATTTAAGAGAAAGTGAATAATGATGACTATTTAGGTTAATTAGGGGTTAAATTCCGTGTTTAGGGAGAGTTTAGGACATAAGAAAAAGACCCAAATACCCTTAATTGTATTTAAAAATACAAGTTGGAAACTGAAATCCCAATTTTTGGCCTTGGCGCGATGCGCCACTATCACGCCAAGCCACTAAAAAAGGGACAACTTGGACCTAGATAAATGTCGCGACACGCCATGATCGCCGTAAGACTGTGGGTGCTGATTTGGCCCTCTTTACTATGCGCCATGATCGCGTAGGCCCACTGGAAATGGACAAACGGGAAATTGGCCTACTTTTTGACACGCCATTGTCGCGGCGTCACTCTATAAATCGACAAATGACAAATTGATATATTCCGCGATGTGCTAGGATCACAGACCCTTACTAGATTTTCCCAAATAGGAGTATAGCCTGCTCTATGACGCGCTAGAGGTTAAAATGATGGGGTTTTCCTATTGAAAATTAAAATTGCCATAACTTCTTACCCAGTTATCGGAATTGGGAAAATTTTATATTGTTCAAAAACTAATTGAATTTCCTATGCAATAGAAGGCTCTAAAATGAAAAATATTGAGTGTTTAAAAAATTTCATATACGAATACTCATGTACTGGGACTTAGATTATTCTAGGGAAATAAGGGGTGTTACAATATATCCCCATTAGGATCATTCATCCCCGAATGAAATTGGTTAAGCTGAGGGAACTGATGGACTGAGCTTACACACTGAATATGCTTGCTGAACTGATTCATGAATTCATGACTCACATGAAAATGATGTGCAACTGAAACTCTGCATGATAGAGAAAAATCTTAAAAAGACTTGGTACCTTATCGTAAATTTGGATTCGCGGAGAAGAGATGAGGGTACTTGGTCCGCATATCTGCCTCGGCTTCCCAAGTGGCTCCCTCAACAGAATGATTTTGCCAAAGAACTTTGAATAGTAGAACTTCTTTGTTCATAAGTCTACGAACTTGATGATCCATAATTTCTATTGGAACTTTCTCAAAAGAATGACTGTTCTGAATCTATACACTTTCTAAGAGAATAACTACAGTTGGGCCACCAATACACTTATTTAACAATGAGACATGGAACACTCGGTGTACCGAGGATAAATTTGAAGGCAACTCTTGCTCGTAAGCTACCTTTCTGAAACAATTGAGAATTCATAATGGATCGATATATCAGGGAATGAGTTTCCCTTTCTTGCGGAATCTCTGCACTCCCTTCATGGGAGAGATTTTCAAGAACACAAGATCACCGACAAACTCGAGATCATTTCTACTCACATCTGTATATAATTTTTTCGGCTCTAGACAGCCCTAAGACTTTCTCTGATAAAATGAAACTTCTCTAATGAATCAAAAGACCAAGTAAGGGAACACCGTGCAACCTAACTAACTCTCTGAGATAGAGATTGACATAGACCTTGGCTGAGTAAGAGGTATGGACTGGAAAGAAATGATCTTATTTGGTCATCCTATCTACGATAACCCAAATAAAGTCATGCTAATGACGGGTAAGAGGAAAACCTATCACAGAGTCTATGTTCAGTTCCTCCTATTTCCACATGGGAATAATGAACTCCTGTATGGACCTACTAGGATTATGGTTCTCAATCTTAACTTGCTGGCATGTAGAGCACTTAGCTATAAACTCTACAATATATCTCTTCATCCCACTCCACCAATAGATGTTCTACAAATCGCGGTAAATATTAGTGGCCCATGAATGAATAGCGTAACTCGCACCATGCGCTTCTTCAAGAAGTCATTTCCTTAACTCATCTACAGTAGGTACACATAATCTACCTAACCATACAAAATACCATCTCCCCCTTAGAAGGAAACCTCTACTTTCTGATCTCTGACTGATTCTTTTAACTTAACTAGAATGGAATCACTATCCTACTTTTCCTTTACCTCGGAAACTAGAGATGAATCTGAGTTACTCTCAACCCATACACTACCTTCTTCTGAATTGAGTAAATAGACACCTTGTTGGGAAAACTGATGGACTTCCTGAGCTAACTTTTTCTTACCATCCTTAACATGAGCTACACTACCCATTGACATTCTACTGAGAGCATCATCCACTACATTGACCTTACCCGGATGATACAGAACTGTCATGTCATAATCTTTCAATAACTCAAACCACTTTCTCTGATGCAAATTCAAATCTTTTAGAGAGAACACATACTGAAGGCTTTTGTAATATGTGAACACATCCACATGCACCCCGTACAAGTAAGCCTCCAAATCTTTATAGCGAATACTAGTACTGCTAGCTCAAAATCATGAGTCGGATAATTCTTCTCATGAGGCTTGAGCAATTTGGATACGTAGGCTATGACCTTACCTCTCTACATGAGGACACAACCCAAACCCACTATGGATGTATCACAGTATTTGACAAAACCATTTGAACCGCCTGATGGGCTAAGAATTGGGGCTGAGGTGAGACGAGTCTTCATCTCTAGAAAAATCTTCTCGCATGAATCTGACCATTAAAAATTAACATTATTCTAAGTCAATCTGGACATTAGGGATGCAATAGAAGAAAACTCTTTAACAAACCGATGGTAATAGCTAGCCATACCTAAGAAACTCCTGATATATGATGGAGAGATGGGTCTATGCCAGTTTCTCATCGCCTCAGACTTTTGAGGATCGACTCTAATGCCATCACCAGAAATAATATGGCTAAGGAAAGCTACTGATCTTAGCCAGAATTCACACTTACTAAATTTGGTGAACGACTGATGGGCCCTAAGAATCTACAGCACTACTCTGAGGTGGTTTGCATGATCGTTCTCGCTATGGGAGTAAACAAGAATGTCATCAATGAATACTATGATGAACATATCCAAGTACGGATTGAACACTTGGTTCATTAGGTCCCTGAAGTCTTATGGGGCATTTGGAACACCAAAGGACGTGACTAGAAATTTGAAGTGACAATATCGAGTTCAAAAAGTTGTTTTTGGGATATCACATTCCCTGAAACTAAGCTGATGATAGCCTGATCTTTGGTCTTTCTTGGAAAAGTAACTAGAACCTTAAAGTTGGTCGAACATGTCATTAATATTAGGAAGTGGATATTTATTCTTTACTATAACATTGTTCAACTGACGATAGTCTATGCACATTCTAAGAGAACCATATTTCTTACGCACAAATAGTATAATTGCACCCCATGGAGAGACGTTGGGGTCTGATGAATCCCTTATCTAAGAGATCCTTCAAATTTTCTTTCAACTCTTTTATTTCAGATGGAGCCATTCTATATGGAGGAATAGATATAGGCTGAGTATCATAGAGAAGGTCTATTCCGAAGTTGATTTCCATTCCTGGAGGAACTCCGAGGAGATCTTCAGGAAAAATGTCTGAGAATTCATTTACTACTAGAACTGACTCAAGAGTTTGAGTTTCTGTGTTAGAGTCTTTGACTCGTAAAAAATGGTAGACACACCGCTTGGATATCATCTTTCTTTCTCTAAGGTACGAGATCAACTGATCCCTAAGAGTTGCAGTACTACCCCCCTATTCAAGGACTGGTTCATTTGGAAACTTAAAATGAACTATTTTGTTTCTACAATCAACTGAGGCATAGGATGAGTGTAGCCAATCCATGCCGAGAATGTAATCAAAATCCATCATCTCTAACTCCACGAGATCTACTAAGGTAACTTTCTATAATATTGGGACCAGACAATTCCTATATTCCTGTCTGGCTACAACGGAAATGTCTACTGGGGTAGACACTGAAAAAGGCTCTACTAGAGTTTTGGGACAAACTCCGAAATTGACAGCTATATATGGAATTACAAAATAAAGAGAAGCTCCAGGATCTAGTAAAGCATAAATATGTAAGTGGAAGACCTTCAACGTACCAGTAATTACATCAGCAGATTTATCCTGATTTTGGTGGGACTGAAGATAATATAATCTATTCGAATGTTGACCACTGGTAGCACTTGAAGCGGTACCCTGCTGAGTAGGGCGGCTGGATAGAACTGACGACTGATGGGACTGGCCCTGTTGGCGCATATCTTTACCTTTCAAAGAAACTACTTGGCACTCCCGAATCTGATGACCTGGCTTGACACACACGAAGAACACATCACTACCCGCTTTACACTCATCTTATGGTGTCTGCCATACTTCTAACATAAAGGATTGGTACGAGTACTTCTAACACTTAACTGGGACTTAGAGCCTGGTGCCCTATTCCTATTGTCATTTCTAAATTTGGGTACTGGGGTAATGGATGAAGAAGGTACTAGGGTTGAAGACCTTTGATAAAACTGAGGACGGTTACCACCTTCTAACTTTGTCTGATTGAAACTAAAACTACCCCTTCTAGATCTCTTATTTTCTCTCTCCCACTCCTTAATCTTTTGCTCCTCTATCTGTTAAGCATGGAACATCAGTCTAGACAAATCCATTTGACTATTCGGCGTTGCGGTCCTTCACTCCTTGACTACACTATAAGACATACTAGACACAAACTTACTAATCTTGGACCTACTGTCAACCACCACATGAGGAGCATATCTATCTAACTGAGTGAACATAAGAGAATACTCCCTGACACTCATGTTGCCTTGCCTCAAATTAATAAATTCTAACACTTTGGACTCCCTCAACTCTAATGGACAGAATCTATCTAAGAAAAATGTGGTAAACTCTTCCCATTCTATAGGACCTACATCAACACCTCTATCAACTTTCCACTTCTTAAACCGAGTATGGGCTACATCCTGCAATTAATATGTAGCCAACTCAGCTCTCTGAATAGAATTCACCCCCATAGCATCCGTGACCTTCTAAACCATAGCTAAGAACTCCTGTGGATCCTCTTCAGACTTAGATCCCCTGAAAGAAAGAGGATTCATTTGGGTTAAATCCCAAATTCTAGTTGCAATAGTATTGGCCACTGGGTTGGCCGGAACAGCGGTGGTCCATTCATTCTGTGCTGCTATGGAGTTTGCTAGAATAGTGAACGTAGCCTTGAATTCTGTATGAGAGACATGTTCGTCCAGAGGACATTCCTAGATGGGCTGAGGGGATGGCAAAGTTCCTGTTCTTCTTCCATTATTCTTGGGGGGCATGTTCTGTAAATGAAAGGGAGAAATAGATTAGACTGAGAGTTTAACTTGAGGTCATGCTCAATTGCACGACATGAATACTTGTAAGAAGGGAAACCTTTTCCTAAATGCCTTGTAGCCTCTCATCCATAAGTGTGGCACGCTACACACCCATAAACAAGACTCTACTCGACGCGGCTTTCTGACATCCTAGGACACTTTTAAACCATAGGCTCTGATACCAAGTTTTTAACGACCCAAGACTACCCCCTAGTCGTTACACGGTGCTTACGATCCCAAGGGACCACAAGCTAACCCATGAGCTTTACCTGCTGTGAGCAATAAATAATATAATCATGAATGGAGAAGAATAACTGAATTACCATAAGGTTTTAATAATGAAATAACTACTAAGTTATGACTGTGATAAAAATATTACAATCTAAATAATATGAATAGCTAACTGTAGTGTCTGAAAAATCCTCTAAACTGGATACTGTGAGTTGATAGAATAGGCCCCAACTAACTCTACTAACTACTGAGATAAAGGAAGGAAGTTATATAATCTGTCCTCGGATGATGAGGACTCACCACTGCTATTGTACTATTAATAAATCTGAGAATCTAGGTACGATCCAGGAAATGAACGTCAGTACCAATGATATAAGATGTCATAGTGAAAAGAAAAGGTATGTTGTCAATACTTTAAATTACTGGTATGCTAAATGAGGTAGGCTGATAGGCATGGTCTAATGAATAGGAATGATACTAATTATTTGAGCATACATGCAAAGCATGGAGTACTGAATAAAGAGCATAGAATCTGTAAATGCTTAGAATACAGGAAAATGTGTAAATATTGTGGATGCATAACCAAGCATATAACATGAACTAAGTAAAATCTCTAAACTGATAAACTGAGACAATTGAAATTTGTATGCTTTGTTCAAGCAATACTAAGACTGAATAACTAATCTGGGTCTGTAACTGAGACTATATCTGAGATTATGGGAGGTATCATCTAACTAAAATTCCCTAATTTGAGCTAATCAAGGTCCAACCTGTAACCCAGTTGGAAGGGTATTAATACCGTTCCATGGGTACTAACGATGGCTATGTGGATCTACTAAACTGATATAATGTCCCAAGGACTAAGGGTGTCAAGCCTGAACTGATAGGTGACCCCTGAGAGATAGTCAAGCCTAAACTGATGGGTGACTACACATATCCTACGCTGGCTACGTAGTTCTGGAGTATAGGAACTGCTACTAAAGAATCTACCTAATTGATGGGGAACCCACAATACCTACACTCTCCTGATGCTAAATCCTACTCCTAACTGAAAGACACTGACATACTAGACTGTTCTGAGTTGAATAATTGATATCTGACTATTCTAATAATCCTCACAATATAATCTGAAGACTATTCTGTCGTGTACTAAGACTAAACTAAATAAGCAGCTATGGTTTTTGGGTATTCAGTACCCCCAGGACTCAAAACAACAATACTGGAAAGACAATAAAGCTTGATGGCCAAAACATGAAGGCTCTTATTAAATAAATCACTCTTGTAGGCATTTTATCAAACACTTGTACTTCATAGTTTAGTCAATTCATGGGAATAGTCTAAAACATGAAATAATAGCCTGACTTCAATATTTACAATACTAAATCATGATCTAATTTGAAGAATGACAATATTAAAACATAGGGGATTCGATAACAACGATAATTCCATTAAAGTATGGTATAAAAATCAATATTCAAGGGAGTTCATATTTTTAAATCACTATTTAATATCATAAATTTTTAAAAGATGATAGATTTGTAATTAAAATGGATACTTGGACTCCATGGATGAACATCAAACATACCTGGGATGATGAATTTGGAAAGATTGATAGAGTGTTCTTGAGATTTGACCTTGAGTTTTGAGAGCTAGGGTTTCTTGTTCTTGAAAGAGGGGAATTTTAATTTGAGAGGATGTGAATAATGATGAGTATTTAGGTTAATTCGGGGTTAAATTTTGTGTTTAGGGAGAGTTTAGGACATATGGAAAAGACCCAAATACCCTTAAACGAATCTAAAAACATAAGTTGGAAATTGAAATCCCAATTTTTTGCCTTGGCGCGATGCGCCACTATCGCGCTAAACCACTGGAAAAGGGACAACTGGGACCAGGATATACGCCGCATTACGCCACCATCGTGGAAAGAAAGTTTCTTCCAATTTCGCCATCTCCGCGACGCGCCATGATCGCTGAGGCCCACTAGAATTTGACAAACAGGAAATTGGCCTGCTTTGCGATGTGCCATTATCGCGGAGTCACTCTGGAAATCAACAAATATCAAATTGACCTATGGCACGACGCGTTAGGATCGTGGGACCTTCCTAGATTTTTCCAAATGGGAGATTGGCCTGCTCCGCGACACGATAAATGTTAAAATGACTGGGTTTTGCGATTGTATTTTAAAATCGCCATAACTTCTTACCCAACTATTGAATTTAGGCGAATTTTATATTGTTGGAAATCTAATGGAATTTCCTATGTAATGAGAGGCCCTAAACTTAAAACTAATGAGTGTTTCAAAAATTTTCGTATGCTAATACTCATGCTTTGGGACTTAGATTATTCTAGGGAAATACAGGGTGTTATAAAATGTTTCTCAGTATTTCCACGGTAGTACCAATGTTTCATGAATATGTTAAAGAAATTCTCAGAACCAACCACTATGAGTATTTCCACAACCAAAAAATATGCCATCGCGTGATCCAAATATACAATCATTATTTCAAATCCTCCATGAAATCAAACACATTTCAAATGCCAATAGAGTGTTAATACATCACAACACATAATTGGTACCACAACATGCCTTTTCGTCAAACAAGATATAGTAATCATTACATATACAAGGTTATCAATATCACATAGGAAATAATATTCCAAAACAATCACATGCCATCACATATAGGCTCCCACAGTGGCACAACACCTTATGATTTCCATTTTCATGATTAGTTCCCACACCCTTTACATGTTTTAGTATCATTATTAACACCTAGACCAATCTGAAAGATATTAATCCATAACCTATCTTAAATGCAAAAAACTGAAAAAAGGCTTTAATCTACAATCTTACTCTTTATGAAAGGACCTGAATCAAATGACTCATCAAAATATAGAATCTACGAATCAAAAGAAACCCAATGTTACCCATTTCCTATTTTCAAGTTGGGCTCAAAACGCACTACCGAAATAGACTTTCAAAAATTGAGGAAAAATTGTAACTTTATTTCAAAAATAAGTTACCCAAATTTTTAGGAGTCTACAGATGAAAAACCTTGTCAAAACGGGTTAAAAGGGAGAACCAAATAAAATAAAAAGAATTTTCAAGTTTTAACAAGAAAAAATACCTTAAATCCATTTAAAAACAAGAAGAGAAGTTGTTTTTAAGATGACATTGAGGTATAAATGATAATTATGTGGTTTGAAACTCATCCAAGTGAAAAGGGTTAGAAATTGGTGTTTAAATTGAGGAAATATTATTTTTAGGCTTTATGGTCCAAAATCCCCAAAATCCATAATTAAAGTTTAAAACAAAAATTCTATCATAAAAATTGAAGAAAATAATTGAAATAGGTGTTATGGAGATTACCAAAACTTATAAGTGTAAGTAATATCTCAAAATAATTAAATCCAAAGATCCAGTCTGAAAAATTATGAAAATAGCAAAAACCAGGTATTTATATACTCGAGCGTCACGATCGTGGACCAGGATCACGATCTCAGGATTTAGACTTTAAAGGGTATCATGATTGCGAAAAGGGTATTTCAATCACGACACTCCAATTACAAGTCCAATCATGATCACGGCAGAAGCATTGCAATCATGGGGGCAGCAGGGGACTTGGTACCATCAAAGTATCCATAAGCCCCTCAGGATTCATCTATAATTCTGTGAATGGAAAGAAACTATCCTACCCTATAAAATTCAATGCTCCAGACTCAATGGTGATATCAAATTTTTTCAAATACCTTGTTGTCATATACTTAACCACCGAAAACAAAAATCACAACTTTACAAAGAGAATATTGAAATGAGATTTAAAATCCATAAAACCACACCCACCATGTTACCACCATAAAATAAACATTTTGGATCTGTTGGCGTAGTTCGTTTGGACATCTATCTCATGGATCAAAATATATAAACTATAAGGTTGACAATGCAGCCAAAAACCACAAAATCACATAAATGGCTCCAAAATTTATGCCAATCATCCCCACACCAAGGAAATATTAGAACAAAGCACGTGGGAGAGTCAAATCATACAGAAATACATATTTCACATATGTCATTAAAATTCAGGTTGTTATATCATCTTCCACTAAAAATCTAGTTCGTCGCAAAATAAAGGCAAGAGAAATACATAAATCAGTAAAAAGATAGGGATAAGAACTAAATATATATGATTTGATCTCCTGAGTAGCCTCATCTATAGGGAGATATCTCCACTAGACCTTAACCACAGGAATAACTCTAGAGTGCAACTATCAAACATCCCTAGATTATATGGGGACAAGCTCCTCAAAAAATGAAAAACTTTCATCTAATTAAACTGACTCCCAGTGAATGACATGAGACTCATCAAAAATGTAATAGAAAAGCATCGAAACATAAAAAATTCGATGAACAGCTGAAACAACTAGGGGCTAATATAAATGGTAAGCCACATCACCAATAGTCCAAAGTATCTCAAATGGGTCAAAATACATGGAGATAAGCTTGTCCCTCTTCCGAAACCTCATTACATACTTCAAGGATTAAACTCGAACGAAAACATGATCACCAACACAAAATTTCAAGGCATAAAGTTTGTGTTCTACATAGCACTTCTGCCTACTCTAAGATGCTCAGAGTATATCCTGAATGATCTGAACTCTATCCAATCACTCACGAAGCAAGTACGTACCTCTAGGTCTAACTTCAGAAATCTCAAACCAACCAACTAGACAGCAGAAACACCTACCATAAAAGCATAAAAAGAGACATATTGTAGTAGATTGGTAGTTATTATTATATGCAAACTCGTCTAAGGATTATGGATGCTTCCACTGGCCACAAATCCATCACACATGCACAGAACATATCCTCTAAAATATTGATTATTTGCTAACTGACTAACTGGAAACTATGGTGTGAATGCGGTGCTAAGATAAACTTAAGTACCTAACTCATCCTAAAAAGTCTTTCAAAAGCTAGATACGAACACAAAACCTTGATCTGAAAATATAGACACTAACACACCATGTAGTCGCATAATCTCACAAATGTAGATATGGGCAAACCTTTCTAAATTGAAATAAACCTGCACCAAAAATAAATTAACAGACTTGGTCAAACGATCCATGATGAACAAAACACTATCAAAACCATTCAATTTATGAGGCGATCTACTCACGAAGTTCATAATTATCCATTCCCATTCCCACTCAATAATGGGTAACCTCTAAAGAAATCAATTAAGTCTCAAATGCTCGACCTTCACCTATTGAAAATATATGGAACGAGCTATGAAATCCGCTACATGCTTCCTTATTCTACCCTACTATTAATGATTCCTTAATTAATGATACATATTAGTCACTCCCAGATAGATGCAATACCAGGAACAATTGGCCTTTTCAAAAATCAGCCATATCCAATCACCCACTCTCGCGATAAAAACTCGACCTCAATAGTCAAAATACCATCAAATTCATGTGAGGTTTTCTTAGACTTACCACTCAGTACCTTATATCAAATCAACCTCAATCATGCAATATAAAACTGATGAGATCAAATTTTCTTCATCAAAGAAGAACTAGCATCCACAAATGAAAAAAATACAAAAGTTTTGAAATATAAATCCTAGCCATCCGATTAGCTAAAAACATAACATTTAAGGACAAAGACCTCTCCTGGGTCAAAAGATATACCAATCTACAAATTCTACTATACTATCAGCACAAGGCATTAGCAACCACATTAGCCATGCCCGGATAATAGATAATAGTCAATTCATAATAATTGAAGCAACTAGAGGCAATGGCACTGCCTTATATTAAGATATCACTGGGTAAAGAAGCACTGAAGGCTATGATTATTCGAGAAAATTTTATAACAGACTCCATAAAAGTAGTGTCTCTACAACTTTAAAGTAAAAACAATTGCGTACAACTCCAAATCTTGGGTAGGGTAATTCTTCTCATAGATCTTCAACTAACGAGAAGTATATGAGATCAACTTACCCTCTTGAATCAACAAAATACCTAACCAAACATATAAAGCATTACAAAATACAGTGAAACCCATGCCACCCTTGGTCAAAGTCAAGATAGGAGATGAAGTTAACAAATTCTTGAGAATTTGGAATCTCTCCTCACAATAATCAAACGACTAAAAGTAAATCTTCTTCTGAGTCAACTTTGTTAATAGAGCTGCGATAGATAAGAAACCCTCAACAAAACGTCAATAATAACCTATCAAGCAAACAAAAATCTAAATCTCAGTGGGCGAAGTAGGCTTAGTACAATCACGAACTGCTGTAATCTTGACTAGATCAACCATAATACCCTCTTTAGTCATTGCATGACCAAAGAAAGAAACTGGCTCAAATAAAAACTTACACTAGGAGAACATGGCATATAACTTCGCATCCCTTTATCTCTAAATAAAATTTACAAATGCTCTTACAATCAACCTCACTTTTGGAATAAACAAAGATATAATTTATAAATACAATAACAAAGTAGTTGAGATACAGTGAAAACACCTAGTTCATCAATTCCATGAATGTGGTTGAAGCATTAGTCAACCCAATGGTCATGACAAAAAATTCATAATGACGGTATCGAGTCCTAAAAGTTATTTTTCGAACATCAAGAGCTCTAATCCTAAACTGGTGATCCGAGAACCTCAAATCAGCCTTTGGAAACACTATAGAACCCTGATATTGATCAAATAAATCATTAATACTAGAATAATGATACTTATTCATACCTGTCACCTTATTCAACTATCGATAATCAATATATATATATGCATAGACCTATCCTTCTTCTTCATAAATAAGGCAGGCAAACTCAAAGGTGATATACTAGGTCAGATAAACCACTTATCCAAAATCTCCTGCAACTGATCATTATATTATTCCACTGGGCTGGGGACATAACATAGGAAGGAATAGAGTTAGGCTAGTTTCCCGGCTCAACATCAATAGCAAAATCAATATCACAATCTGGAGGCATACAAGGCAAATCCGTAGCGAACACATCAATGAACTCACATAAAACAAGAATAGAATAAAAAAAGGTGAAGCTACACTAACATCCCAAACATGAGCAACCTTAAAAAAAACATCGCCACTTAACAAATTAAATAACCTGAACATAAGATATAACCCTTTTAGGACATCAATGAAATACATCCTTTCAAGCTATCCTCGATACCCCCGATAAAGCTAATGTCACGAGCTTAGCATAACAATGTAGAACCACAAAGTAAGGATCCAACCAATCCATATCAAATATAACATCACAATAAATCATATCTAAGACAAACAAATTTACCCAATTCTCCACCACTAAGGCATTTCCTACCGAGGTAGATTCAAGAATATGCATGACAGGATGCTCACTAATAGAATCAAAACTCAAAGAAAAATATGCAAACACATAGGAAAAATTCTATCCCATATTAAATAACATAGATTTTGAGCTAAAAAAATGGAGAAGATACCTATGATAAAGCTTTAAAAGCCTCTACCTCTAGTCTAATTAGCGTATAACACTATCTGCAACTCCCAACTGACTGAGTAGCCCTTCGACCACCACCATGGTCTCCACTACCTATGCCTCCTGCACCTCTAGTAGAAACTCTACCTCTCATAGCTAAAAAAAGAGTAGATTTAATTGTACTATAAGGATAGTCCATGGCAAAATGGATAATCTCAACACATGTAAAGCAACCTCAATTGCCCAATTTAGTATAAGAAGGCACCACTATGCCTGGATGGACACCATACAGTTCTGGACAGGAAGCTCCATTACCTGAACTTTACAAGGTTGGTTGCACTAGTCTACTATGATACCCACAAAAACATTTCAAGATTCTTACTCGGGAAGTATGACCTTTGAAATCACAAAAAAAATAGATGTTCTTAGCATATCCTGAGATGCTCGAAGAATACTCTCAGTCATCCTAGCATGATCCACTATACTATGAAAGGACGATCCAAATATAACCATCGGAGGTGTAGCTAACTAAAAAGAGACATCAAAATTGTTCATAAACTTCTTATTACTTTTATACTCTATGGAATTGTTAGCATAAGAATATCTGGACAAGGTATGGAAGTATGCATCATACTATTCAACAGTCATGGATAGCCGCTCAAGGTGATCAAACTCATCTCTTATCAGATCTCTTAGATTGTAACGCTTAAACTCACAAGTGACCTCGACCGTTCTCTAGAAACATCTCTCAAAGGATAAGTTATATAAGAAACCCTATATGACTTGAGCAAACCAAACTTATGAAACTTCTTCCAATAATAAATCCAAAACTAATAGACATCCTTTTCTACATCACTACTAAATGTTGAAGGACCAAAATAAACAAACCTCTTTGACATGACCCAAACCAATGCCTAGTCATGTTGGGTGCCTCATGTCAAATAGAGACTAGAGACCACCCCCAATATGAAACTATAATCACCTAATTCCCTCTATCGGATAATTATGACCATATAACAAGAAAGAACAATAACCAATCAAAGACAATAATAAAAAATCTAAAAAAAACATCCAATAATCCAATCAAACATCCAACTGATGTAAGCCTATATCCTTATATCAATGACAATGGTGACACCAATACTGACATCTCCCATGCCAAAAGTAGTCACATAAGTCCAGTAACCAAAAACAAAGAATATTTTATTGGGACATGCCCCAGAGCATAAAAAAAACAAATGTCCAAGAAAAAACCAAAAGTATGAAAAGAAATCCATAACATGAAATGAAGTCTTCTTGAGTATGTAAGCTTTCCACTTTAGTTTGCCATAAATTTTATACCCAAATCAAAGTCACTGAGCAGGAGAAGTAGTATTATGGTTACTGCATCCCTTAGGGATACAACGCGCAAATATGGCTTAGCGGGTAAAAGCTAGCATTTACTCAGGAATAATTATAAAATAATCCCATTATTCAGAACCAAAATGAATAAACATATGCAATCACACATGAATATACATGTATACCATGTCACGAAAAGGAACTGGGGTTAGAATGCATTAAAAACATTAACATGGTTATGTAGCTTGACCATCCTAAAACAATTCACAAGATATGTGAGTCTAGTGTTACCCCCTGGATGGGCCCAGTGAGTGTAGCCACACGAATCAAAGATATCAATGGGGCCAATGATTCCTGTGTACCCTTTGCCCTCCATGATATATTTATGCAAGTGTAAAATTAGGGGATTGACATATACCCCACAAGAATATGGTCAACATGACCAACCTTCATATCGGCAAACATGAGTTTCCAGTGTTTGTTCCTTAGACTAACACCTTCTTACTTACCTATCACAACCAACAATTATTTCCCAATTAAAACCTTTAGCATATAACAAAACCACCAATTCTAGAAGCTAATTACCAAGTCCTTATAAAGTGGTAAAGTCATACCAATAATAGCTTGCAAGAAATTTCATTACCCAATACTTAGTGGATTCCAATATACCCCATAGGATTTCTAATCAATCAAAACCATGGCCTCTAAGGCCTTTCCAAATCATTTAATTCTATCAAATCATTTAGGGTTCCTTTACCATATTATGCAATGCAAGGTTTTAAATAAGTCACAACACGTCATTATTGGCCAATTAAAAAATTTAGCTCATAACCAAACCACCAATCCCAGAATCTAATTATCAAGTTCTTATGAAGTGATATAGTCATACCGACTATAGCTTGCAAGCAATGTCATTAGCCAATACTTAGGGGATTCTCATGTACCCCATAGGCTTTCCCATCAATCACAACCATGCCACCAAGTCCATTCCAAATCTTTTAATTCAATCAAACTATTTAGGGTTCCATTACTATATTATGCAATGCAAGATTTTTAATAAAAGTCAAATTATGTAACAGAAACAATCTCATTGGCATTTGAACAAACATGTTGAGGGCATAAAGTTTCCAAAACCAAAACAAAGAACCAATTAACAATTCCTATGCAAGCACATGTTCAAACCTACATTATTACATAAAAACCATAAATAGAACATGGGGAAAACATCATCCAACCAATAGTACCAGAAACCCCCTAAAATATATTTAAAAACCAATACAAACCTATAATAATGCCATAGTAACCATTAAGTAAAATATGCTTGAGTTTAAACTAAAAATAAGGTAGGAGTAATATGCCTGAGATACCAATAAAGACGGAGAGAAACCACCCGTGAAAGCCTTAATTGTCCACCTGGAAGAAACCCTAGCCTCGTTTTGAACAAAGTGTTTTGAGAGAGATTTTAGAGTGTTTGATTTTGAAATAGTAGGTTAATGAATTCCCAAGAGTGTTTTAAGTCATGGGGTCTAAAGAGGTTAAGAGGGAAAATGTCTTGAATATCTCCCAACATAAACTATATGGTGGGTGCGATTTGGACCCCTTCACTCGTACCCATATCATACGTGTGGTACAATCTAGTAGTACTAAGAATAGAAGGTTGGACATCCACACATTGTCCACAATAAGACTCTCATTTCCCCACTCATACCCAAAACATATGAGTATCACCTATAAGTTGTATCCAAGAATAAATTAAAGGGGTTGGACACTGGACAGTGAACGACTCCACTATACCACTCGTATTCTATCCTTATAGTTCATAGTCAGCCACTCGTACTGAGAGCCATGCCAAGTCACTAAGATTTAGTTTATATGAAGTATCAACTCAATGAACCATTACCAAACCATATGAACGATACCACCAAACTGTAACCACAACAGAAACTTGACCACCAAACCCTAGAAAACTTACGAGTTGGGTCACCTGAGCCATACCCTCACAATATGACTAGTATTGTGAGTCGTATGATCAACATAAGGATCAAACTCATGAAATTATGTAAGGACCAGAACCTAGGGTGTCTCAAATCTCCACTACTTCATCATTTATCTTAGAATGATAGGATAAGGCAGGACCAGCATTATTAAACCCCCAAATGTCTCTACCTGTATCTTTAACAAGTTAGAAAATAAATATTCCAAGGAAGTCAATCTTTCCTTTAACAAAGATTGAAAACAAAAATGTTAAGAATAACACATACCTTTCATAAAACTTTTTAGAGAATAAAATAGAAAGGGATACTTGTACTTCATGTCCTCTTTAGCTTTTCATATAGCCTCTTCCACATTATGGTTCCTCCATAGAACTTTTATCGATGCCATAACCTTTGTCCGCAATTGATGAATTGAAAGATCCAAGATCTTAATTGGGATCTCTTCATAAGATAGAAAGATTCAAAATAACAAAATCCTTAAAAGGAACGATTTGCGAATGATCACCAGTACACTTTCTTAACATAGAGACATTGAACACTGGCCGAATGGAGCTCAAGATAGAAGTCAATTCCAACATATATGCAAAATTGACAACCCTCATCAAATTACATAAGGGACCATATATCAGGCACTGTGCTTCCCCTTCTTCCTAAATTTCATCACTCCCTTTATGTAAGATACCTTTAGGAACATCCAATCTCCATCTCAAACTCCAAATTCATTCTCTTCAAATTTTCTTAGGACATTTGGTGATATTGGGCAAGCTTAAGCCTATCCCAAATCACCTTTACCTTTTCAATAGCCTGTTGAACCTAGTCTAGGCCAAACATATTCACCTCACTAAGCTCGAACCACCTATTAGAAGGCCTACACCTCTAACCGTACAATGCATCAAATGGAGCCATCCTAATGTAAGAGAGGTAGTTACTGTTGTAAATAACCTCTAAAATAGGCATGTTCTTAACATAACTACCACCATAGTCAATCACACAAACTTGAAACATATCCTCCTACTTTTGAATAGTTTTTATGCTTGACCATCTTACTTCGGGCGAAAAGCGGTACTGAGATTCAAATTAGTCCCCAGCCATTTCTAAAATGACCACAAAAAGTGAGATGAATATTTCATCCGACGATCAAAGATGATAGAAACATGTGCCGCATGAAAATTTACAATTTCTAGGAGGCATAACCTAAAATAATCCTTAACTGAGTTTTTAGTCCTCACTGGCAAAAAGTGAGCCGACTTAGCCATCTTATCAATGATGACCCAAACCAAATCAAATTGATTTCATGGTTGAGGTAGACTAGTAATGAAATCCATACTTATCACTTCCCACTTCCATTTAGTCATTCTAATTTCTTGATACAATCCCATGGGCCTCATGTGCAGAACTTTCCCTTATTGGCACACCATCCTCTTGGCAACATAATTATCCATAGACCTTTTCGTATTGTTCCACAAATATATATCCTTGAGGTCATGATACATTTTTGTTGCACAAAGATGAAGAACATAGTTTGAATCATGTGCCTTAACCAAAACATTCTCTCACAAACCATCTACATCAGGAACATATAACCTCCCGTTGTACAAGAAGGTATAATTACCAGTAATCTTAAAGGCCATCACTTTATGCCCACCTACGTTAAGCATGCTCCTCATTAAGATCGGGTTTAACATAAGTTTCTTCTTGATTTCACCATCAAGTGATGACCACTCCACTTCTTGCACAAACATACTACCATTGTCGGAGTCTAAGAAGCAAACTCCAAGTTTAGCCAAACATTGAGTATCCTCCTCCAACTCTAGTTTCTTCGTATCTACATGAGCCACACTCCCTATGGATAACCTTCTAAGAGCATTAGAAATTAGATTATCTCTACCTGGATTGTGGTTAAAACTCATATATTAATCCTTGAGAATCTCAAACCATCTTCTTTGTCTATGGTTAAGATCTTTATGTGTAAACACATACTTGAGATTTCACTAGTACCAACTCCGTAATTCTTCAGTTCAATAGTCAAATTTTGGCAAAGCGTGCAGCGGTTAAAATGACAAAAGAGGAGCACTTGATAGAGGAATTTGGAGGAAGGACGCCCAACACCAAACCAAAATAGAGAATTTCCCAAAGTCAAATAAAAAAGAGAAGAAATAGGTAGAATGCATTATTGAAAGGTTGATTAATGAAGCAGAGTTTGATAAGTTGGGTCCTATGGACCTTTATTGATGGATTGATGCATGCCAACGTTATGACATGAATCAACTACAAATCTATGTGGGAGGCAACCCACAAATGCAACAAGGATGACTCGTATCCTTTTTATTATATTTTTCTAGAATGGATATTAGCTTTTAAATATATATAACCTATGCAGGTGTGACTCTATTATATGCTTTGGATAAGTTGAGAAAGGGAGATATTCACAAAGTCTTGAGTTAAAAATTAATCAGTGTATATCTAGGATCTAAATGCGCAAAAAAACTGAACAAGGAAAAGTCAAGGGAGCAAAAATGCCCTCGGTTATCGCGACCGCAGTCTCCAACCGCGATCAAGGTTATCCGCCTGTCTGCAATCGCGATTAGATGGTTGTGATTACAGATACTGAAGCTATTTGTGACTACACCTCTGTACACCTCCCACTCCCATATAATTTCTTGCATGCAGGACTCGACAAAAGTTAAGATAAATATTGGTAGTTTAGAATCTAAAAATGATAGCAGTCCACGGTGGAGTTTTAGGGAGAACACTTTTCTCATTGTTAGCTTTGGTTATTTATGTAGTAGGGACACTGCAGCATATTATTTTGGGGTGTTTCCTTATCCATTTGATTTGTGTGTATTTTTTATAGTGGTTCACATTCCTCAACTCATTAAGAACATCTTTATCTTGTTTCTTATTTGAGTTGTAATGTTATGGCACCATGAGGCGGCTCACACTAGCATGAACTTGTTATTTCACTCTAAGTTGTTGTTTTAAGTTTAAATTTTACTAAACAAGAATTTCCATTATTACTGGGTTTTATACGTAGGTGCAGGGGAAGTCTGAGTACATGTGGCATAAAGGCTATACAATGTAAGGGAATTCAGAGTACCTATTGCATAGATGCTTTGGGATCACATTTATATCCATTGGTCATGTCTGAGTAACCATATTGGTATTTTGCCCGTACTATGATTCACAATGTGAGACTATAGCTTGGGTTGTTACAATGATTAGAAAATTATGTGTGGTGCAGATACGAAGGCAAACAACCCTCTCCATCTGAAAATTTTTGTAATATCCAAAGGCATGGACGTGAGAAACTTTGCAACAATATTTATCTTCTTTCGATGACTCTGAAAGTTGACTAAAAATATTAGTGAATACTCTATTTTTTTTCTCGAGAAGGGGGAAAATTGAACCCTCTTGATGATATTCGCATAGCATGTGTAAGGTTAATTGTCTTCATCTCATGTGAACTTTTACCATCTAGAACATTCCACTATAGTCTTTCAAAGCTAATTTTGATTGTATTTGGTTTGAGAAATGATCTTAGGCCACCTTTGTGATTTTGGTACCCACTTTTAGCCTAAGAAGCCTACCCTTGAATAGTTATAATCCCTATTACCCTCTTTGATCCTTTAAACCTCTCTTTGGCGAACACATTAGAAGCCGTTAACCATTTTTTTATCCTACTTTTGAACCATACCCCTTTTAAACTTGAAAATGTAATTTGAGGCAAAAAGATTATGTTAGTGGTGGTAAAGATTTATTGAAGAAATGTTTAGTGCCACAAGGATTCAATGTATGCCTAATATGCCTAAGTTTTGAAAATAAATGATTAGAAGAGGAAAGAACTCATCAAAAGAATGATAATGTGAAAATTGCAGGAGAATAAGCTAAAAGAAGTTGGGTAAGCAAAGGAAGAAAAAAGTAGGCATGATAAAAGAATGAAAGCAAAAAGAGTGGCCCATAGTTATAAAGAAAAAAATTGAAAAGTGTGATGTAGATGTTCAAGAAAGGGTGTAGCCATGTTGTTTCCAAAATTATATCATACCCTAACCCGACCTACATTACAAGCTTAGAAAGTCCTTTGTGATCTCCAATAACTTACTTTCTATTTAGTGGCGATTGAAAACTGGGGCAAGCCTAATATTTGGAACTTCTTAATATGGAGAGTTTCTTGAGCGAGTGAGGGTTTGCACTTAAAAATCCTTGTTGCATAATTGGTAGCTAGGTGTGTAAAAAAAATTTCTTTCTCGTGAGAAGTCATGCGAACTAGTTGAGGTGGATGATTTGGTCATCTCCTACGCAATGATGTGAAAAGGGGTATAGCATGAGTGTGTTCAACATTTGATTCATCTCTAGAATATGAATTATTGTTCCATTGTTGCTACCAAAAGTCTATTTTATCCTTTGTTATTCCAATTTATGATGAAGGGAGTGGTTGAATACTTATGTTTCCATGTGTGAAAAGCTTTCAGTGGTGGCACTGAAGTTAAGTCATCATGATCATTGATTGATAGAATTAGGGAATGCATTATCTCATAATAGAGTGGTAGTGTTGCTAAGGACAAGAAACGTCTTATGTTGGGGGTGTTGATGAGTTGTGCTTTTACCACTAATTCATACTCATTATTTTGTGCACACTTCCTTTTTTTGAATGTCTAAATGAAAGAAACATATGGTTAGATGCATAATATCCACTCAATGCAGGTACAAAGATAAGAAAGACAAAAAATGTGGATCGGAGATGAAAATGATGAAAAGGGAGAAAATAAGAGTGCAACTGAAGAACTAGATTACATTAACCTCAGATACTGCATCTGCATTTCTCTAGCCGAGGTCGGGGTCAGGCAAGATGGTCAAAAAGAGGTAGTCGCTGGACAAAACTGCAGTCACATAGGCGCGGTCATGGATATCATTACACGGTCATGGTCTAGAAGAACTATGCATAGGGGTAAAACTATAAAAGAGCTTAAACACCTCCCAAGCCATATTTAAGAAAAAACCATTCCTCTAGGAGGATAGCTTAGCTTATAAGTTATTTTGAAATTCAAGACTTAAACCCTTACCTTGAGAAGGTGTGTAATCAACTTTGAAGGCTAAATTTATTAGGCTTTTTTGTGAAAAATCAAGGATTTGGACAAACATTATGGTATATCTATCTTAACTTTATTTATGAGTAGCAAAAAAATTTAATCTTAGGATTATGTTCAACTAGAGTGGAATTGTTTGTGGGTATTGTAGTGCTTTCATGGATTTTAGTTGTTGGGTATGGATTTCACCATTGCTTGAGCTTATGTGTTGGAATTTGATCGGTAAAAACTCCAAACATCAAAATAGGTTGGATGGGTGAAAGGTCCAAGCTCTAGAAACCCCTTGTCATCCTCGTAAGATGGACATAGGTTAATATTAGGTAACCCATAACATCCTCAAAATAGGGTTATCGGGGGCAAAACAATAGTGAAAAACTAAGCCTGTGGTTTAGTACCCTTTGAATTCTTAGAAATTAGTGTTTAGGAAGGTTAAATCATTTCAAGATCATCATCCTAGAAATAGGGATGCTAGATTAAGGTTTTGGGTGGCTATATATACTCCATACTTGTTAGGTGCTCGAAAGAGACAATGAGTGAAATCATTAGGGTTTTGTTGAATGATTGACCCCAATGACCTTTGACCTAGCCTATCTATTAACTAACAACATAATTTCATGATAAACCAACATTGTCCCACATGCTTCACCTCTAAGGAGCCATAATCCCAAGATTCCTCCAAATCTTTAATTCAAAATAAAAATAACATCCACCATATAATTGTTAAAGTTTATGTGAAGAATTTTTAAACGAATCCTCCTATTTAATTGTCCATGTTGTTTATTTCCAGTATTTCGAACAATATCATAGTGCTCTGAACACCCATAAGGTTTGAAACTTGCAATTCACTCCTTGAGATTCGACCCCAATTCATATTAGGTCACTCGACAACGACTGTCTCACCCTTAATTATGGGAGTGAGTTAAACGTTATCAACAGGGCAGATCCGCATACCCATCCACTACCTCAAGTCCATCCACAACTCGTAACCTAACCTTTAGACTATGCTCTCTTTCTAGATAAAAGCTCCATATCTCTAACTTTATGATATCTTCATAAAAGCTCCATATCAATAAAGCTATACAGGTATTTTGTCTTTACATTATATTATTTAAGTGTAGAAGGGACTCACTTCAATATCAGTAAATTAAAATCTGAAATCTCATTGCTAAAGCCATATGTAAAGCAATATCTGAATAAAACTGTTAGCCTTTACATTTAGTTTCTAAAAGATTTTCTCTTAAGATTATTCTGAAAGTCTTTACTGATAGGGAATTCTTGATAAAAACTATTCTGTAAAGCGCTTCAATTAGGAAGGTTCTTCGAACTGGCATAAACCATGTGAGATATCATACAGTCTAACGTCTCATTCCCTTATGGGAAAACCTTACGTTGGGGAGAGGTGTCATACTTTTTCCAAGGACTATAACCTAATATAAGTGATCACATATGTATCTGTCATCCATATAGAAACGGGAATAATTTGATAATCTATATCTATGTTTTCTCGTAGTTCTGGGGCATGAGAACATACTCTACTCGGTGCTAACTACTAATCCCTTTAATTTGTATGCTCATTCTATTTGAAATCCACTTTAAAATTTCGTATAATGGTTTATTACGAAAACCAACTGTATAATTGCTAAGTTAAACTATAATCTGAAACTGGATTTTATATCTAAGCTGAGATCAAAATATCAAATCTTTATAAAAAATCTAAAAATAATCTAGTCATAGGGTGTTTATAGCACAATCAAACTTGAAATAACATTACTCAATTATGGATAAATGACCCATACTTCAATTCATGTAAAAATATCATAATATTCATGATTGATAATGTAAATATTTGTAATTCAACCTAAAATCTAGAATTTACTACAATACGTAAGGAAATGCGATAATAGACATGCAATTCAACTTTTAAATCACTTGAAATATCATAATCTTGCAAATAACCACAATTAGTATGATCCCTACTTAGAAACTCATGTATATTCATACAAAATTATGTTAATTTGTAATAAAAAACTAGTTTTGGGAACAAGAATGAAACAAGATCCCTGCTCATGAACCCCACATACCTTAGTTGATGCAATTTGATGAGAACACTTTATTTTTTATTCCTATTTGTCTTTTTGAAGATGAATTCTTGAAGATCTTGAATTGGGAATCCTTAATCTTGAGCTATCTTGGAAAATTAGTGGAGGAAATTTGATTTCTTGGTGAGTAAGTATCGAGCTCTAGGGTTTTCTTTTAGAGAGAATTGATGAAAAATATGCGTAAAGTGCTTAGAATGAGATTTATTCAATATTTTTTTACGAATTAGGGGCTTGTGAATTCCCTAAATTGCCCTCTTTAAAATTTTTGTCTAAGCTAGAAAAAGATGAAATTTCTCATTTGGCCACCCACCACGATGCGCCACTATCGTTGTGGCTCACTGGAAAAAAGACAACTGGGAAATTAGGCACCATTGTGATGTGGGCCAATCGCATTGGGCTACTAGATAAAGGATAAGTCCCATTTTGACCATCAACCCGATATGCCACCATTACGGTAAGCCACTGGAAAAGGACAACTGGTACCTAGGACTTTAACACGATGCGTACCAATTGCGGAGGTCCACTAGAAATTTAAAATTGCTAATTTCTCCTTCACCGCGATGCGGTGCTTGCCTAAATGGCATACTAATTTACTAAAAACACTATAACTACTCAATCGAGTACTGAATTTAGAAGAAATTAGTATCGTTGGAAAGATAATTCGATTTTCTACACACTAGAGGGCCTATAACTAGAAAATTCTGTATGTATCAAAGGTTATTCATTTTTTAAGCTAATCCTTGACAGTCTAGGAGATAAATTATGCTAGGAAAAAGTGTTGATTATTACACTAGGCCACCTCATCACCACAACAATCTTCTGTGGATCACCATGATCCCTTTATTAGGAATAATATGGCCCAAAAAAGTCACAACGTTAAACAAAAAAACATACTTAAAGAACTTGGAATACAATTGTTGTTCCTTTAAGGTGTTCATTACGACAGAAAGGTGATTATAATGATCCATCTCACTCTTCAAATAAGACAACTTACCTTTAGTTCAGTTTGAATAAAACAACATCTATTACTCTATAATTTAGATGGGTACATTTGAGGCTCTATATGGAAGAAGGTGTAGATCTTCTATAGGTTGGTTTAAAGGTGAGGCTTTTTTTATAGGTCTAGATTCAATGTATGACTCAATGACTAAAGAAAGGCCGAATATAGCCTAGAGCCAACAAAAATCCTATGGTGATTGAGGAGAAGAGATCTTGAGTTCAATGTTGGTGACTTGGTTTATTGGAAAATTTCACCCACGAAAGTGTTAAAGAGGTTTTATAAGAAAGGGAAGCTCAGTCCCTACTATGTTGACCCATATAGGATTTTGAGCCATTTTTGGAGTAATCTTATGAATTAGTGTTGCCTGGAGAATTGACATTAGTGCCTCCAGTGTTTCATATCTCTTTGCTAAGAAATCCATTGGTGACCCTAATTTTTTTTTTCCTTTAGAGATTGCGGGCGTGAATAATAAACTTTCCTATGAAGAAGACCTAATTGAAATCCTTAACCATCAGATTCGTAGGTTAAGGAATAAGGAAGTTTCCTTGGTAAAGGTTTTTTAGAGGAATCAGTACTTTCACGGAGCTACTTGCGAAGCAGAAGCGGATATACGAGCCAAGTATCACATCTTTTGCATACAAATTTAGTTTCAACTTAAGCTAGTGGTTTTCTTTAAATTTATTTTCTCATTTTTTATCTTAGCTACCCAACAATCCTCATGTCATAGCATGTATTCAAAAATTTAGCTTAGTACATGTATCATGTTTCAAATTTAGTTAATAAATTGTGATTCAACTCTAATGTATTTAGTATGTGATCTCAGTCTTACTAGTATCTCAGCTCAAAACGTTTCATTTGGGGATAAATTATCCCAAAGGGTAGATATTGTAATATCCCACAAGATCTTAGAAAATATTTACGATTTTAGTCGAATGTTTTAAGGTCCCAAAAGAAATTATGTCACACCAAGTACAAGTGACATGGCCATTTAAACATCCTAAGATTTCAAATATTTTATTTTGGACGTTCTTGAGTTCCAAATGCTTATATTTATGAGTTGAAATATGTTTAGTAATGTTAAAAGGGTCATCCTAGAGAGTTTTAGAATTTTCTAAAGTGGTTGGGAGTGACTTTGAACCACAGAGGTAGTGAGACTCCATGATTTTAGCATGTCATATAGGTTACTCTCTGTGATGCAAAATGTTTAATGGGTGTTAGAATCTGTGATATGCAGCGTGTTTTGGAGGATGGCCTATTATAAGTGGTGGATTTACCACTTATTTATATCAAAAATTCATGCACACTACAACGAATTGAAGGATGAATGAGACAAGTTTGCAGTTGAACGTACTAACTTATATATTTTGTAGGTACATAAGAGATGAGATATAAAGATAGGGATTAGACTTGAAGAAGAATCAAAAGGAGAAGCAAAGTTCACAGCTGAAGACACTACCTGTAATCAGGCTCAGTTACCACGACCACAGTTTAAGGGCTACGATCACGGCCAATCAATATTTGTAATTTTCTGCGATTGTGAGGATTTGACCACAGTCACAGTAACTGTAATTGCGGATGACTGCAGCGATCGCAGCTAGGTGAGTTTATGCCAAGTGCAATTTTTTCATTTTGCATAGCAAACCGTAAATGCCTTATAATGATAAAACCCTATCATATTTGGTATCTTACATTTTAAAGAAAAGTATTAAGGAGAACTTGTAACCCTACTGATTGGGGAAACTTTTATGCTTGAATTTTCCAATTTGGAGTTGGTGAAATAGAAGTTAAATAGAAAAATCTTCTAATTTTCCATTTCCATGGATGCTTTGAATGAACCTTTTGCAATATTTCTTTTTTTAAACTCCATGACTAGATAAACTTCCATGTCTTGGGATTATGTTGAAATAAGCTGCAATTATGTGTGGGTTGTGATGTATTTGTGTAGATTCTAGTTTGTTAATTATGGGTTTACTATTGCTTTTATGAAGTAGTTGGGGGTTTTGGGTGAAAACTCCAAATTCCTAAGATGGATTTTGAAACATACAAGTATGTGGCTTTGCAAAAAATTTTGGGTGATTGGTGATAATCATGATATGTGTTGTGTTCTTGTTGTGTGCTTGTTTATAACTTTCTGAAGGGTTGGTTGATACATGTTGGTGTGTTAACTTGTGTTTCCACGCCCCTTATTCGAGGATGCATGGTATCTGGGGGTGGGGGTTTAAGGATGCATGGTATCTGGGGGTGGGGGGTTAAGAAAGCATGGTATTTTGGGGTGGGGGTGTGGGGTTAAGTCACCTACACTTTAACCCTTAAAAGACAACAAGTTTTGGTTCCACTTGAGTGGTTATGGTTGGGTACTTGATTCGTACCCTAGGTCATGACTCATACCCATTGTTACCTCTCCTTACGTACCTTGAGCAGTATGTTATGGTATAAAAATATCTTTTATACAAAAAGTCCATCCCTTTGTCATAACAAATTCATACGAGTCGTATGCTACCCAACCGTATGAAGTGATACCTCAAAAACCGAGTGGACTGTTTTTGTCATGGATCAAGATCATGATTGGGACATGAGTAGTACCCTTGGTTATGAATAAATCTTTCCCTTTTGTAACCAAAATAGTGTGGTTGTCCTAGGAGGATCCTAGGGTATAAGTTAGGGTACCACTCGTACCCTAAGTCACAATTTCTATGTGAACCGTAAGGAGGAGTCGTACCCCTACACGTGCAGAATTTCCATATTTTAACCAATGACCTTTTAGTGATTTCCACTGCCTAATACCCTAAACCCTCTTACTATATATATCATTGTAGCCTCCTAAGTCTTTATTTGACAAGACTAAAACATCCTAAACAATCTAAAGTCTTTTAAATCAAGATTTGAGGGTAGAGTTTGGAGGTGTTCATCTAGTGTTTGGGAAGAGGTCAAGTTTATTTGTGATTCAAGTTTTTTAAGGAATTTATCTCCTCCTTTCTTTAAAAAACTCTAAAACCGTGTATTTCAAACTTGAATTAGTAAGTTTACATTGTGGTTTTGAATCAAATGAAAAGGGTTTAACCACCTAACAATGAATTATGATGATTATTGTTTATACTTGTGTAGATACATGTTATTGATAGTAGATTGCATATGTGGATTCTGGTTGTATATTATTTAACATGAGAGTCTTGAGTAACCCTAGTATTGAAGATATCAAGAAAAATGTCTAAGTGAATTATCTAGTCAATTGTAGATAATGTGTTGAACTAAGGAGACGACCCAATTAGTATAAATATTGGATAAATATTATGATATGAGTATGGTGAGTCATGTAAGGTATGATAATAACCTTTTTTTTCTAAATTACCAATATATAGTTGAAGTCCCTTAATATGAAGATGAACTTGAATAGTGTAATGAACTAAAGTGTGGTATGAGAATTCTACTAAAATGTGACTGTCTTGTGAGGGTCTTAAGGACCTTAAAAAGAACGGTGTGACGAATTGAGTGAAGGAATTGTCCTATTGAGATGGTTGAGAAATGAAGGTTCCCATAATGACCATGAGGTCTTGTATAGTTTTGAACTAGCTAAATGACTAAAGTCCCTAAATGATGTATTGAATATTTGTTGATGCATAGACAAGAGGGTAAATTCCCAAATGAAAACTAATGATTATTGTAATGGTTTGAGGTCAATGTCCCTTGCCTTACAAGATGGATTAAGTTCAAAGTCCCTTGCCCTATGATATGCCTTGAAGTTAAAGTCCCTCACCCAATGTGAATGCAAGGTAATGTCCATTGCTTAAGAAGAGGTCCTGAGGTCAAAGTACCTCGCCTCATGAAGAGGATTTTGCTAAATTCCAAATATGGCATGTGGATAGTGTCCCTTGTCTAACAAATGGACGTGAGGTTGGAGTACCTTTCCTAGATGAATGTGTGTGGTTAAGTCCCTTATTTGAATAATGGTGTGTGGTTAAAGCCCGTAGCATAATGATTGTATGTACATGGGTGAAGACCCCGTTCTAATGGTAAAGTGAATGTGTCTTAATTCTTTGGTGTATCAAGCATGATTAATCTATAAGTGTGGTAGGTGGTATCCCTCCACTTTATATCTAATGAATGATTCCTTGAGAATGGTGACAAACCTTTATATCTTGACTAGCATGAGCTATATCTTTATGTATGGGTAAGTGTATGAATGTGTTGGACAATGATATATATGTATATTTAAATATTGTTTATTTATGATTTATCATATGACTTATTCTTGAATTACATGCTAGGGTTCCAACCTTTAACCATATTCTAAATCTACGTCCCCACGCAACGTAGGCTCTATAGCATCTTCTTCTTTTCCTGCGGAGTGATTAGATGATCAAGAAGTTTGTGTATTGACCTGAATGGGTGATCTTACTTACATCTTGAAGACATTCATATATTAGTCCATATCTTTAGGCTTAGTCCCTTAAGACTTAGTTTGGCTATAGTTGAGGGCTTATCCCGACATATACATTTATTATCTTCGATTTTGTATAGAGGTATTGTGAACACCTGTGAACTTTGGCAGGAGTAGTTATTATAATGAATCTAGTGTTGACTTATGATATTATTTCGTGATTTTAATTTGTGTATTAGAGTTCCTTCGACTCTTATGATGTGAAGAGGTGTTTCGTTTGGGTTATGGGGCGACCACCGATATATGTGTGCTTAAGTGACCATATGGCTTGGAAGAAAGTTCAAGGCATGTCCATTTGTTATCAGAGCCTAGATTCATGGTCAGTTAGGTATTCAAACTTCCATGTCCTGTAGAGTCTCTTTTATGGGTGTTAAGCGCGCCACACTTATAAAAAAGAAACTATGAGACATTTTAGGAAATGTTTCCCTTTTTTGTGTTTAAATCTCAACCTATAAAGTTTAAGGTCTTAAATTCTTTTGATTCCATTTGCAATATTTCAGATAATGCCTTAAAAAAGATCTGAGACATAGGCCAACACTATTGATGGTAAAATGGATAAAGCTCGTCTAACTTAAGGAGTTCAGACCCAGGCTAGGGATGTGATATCTGGCCATCCTCATGGGATTCAATCCACTAACCCTAACTAATCCCCTCAAAGAGATGCTACTAGTGCGGAGTTTTGTCACTCTATCAACCTCTTGACTCACTTGGTATCTTCTTACGAAGAACGTGGTGCTCCTTCTACCATTTCTTCTCAGGCGACAAGCATCGGCCAATTTATTAGTTTGATCCCTCCTATGTTCTCCGATAAAATTATTGTGGAAGATCATTAAGGCTTCGTTGATGAAATGGAGAAGATTTTTTAAATAATGCATGCTTTTGAAATTGATTGTGTTGATCTTGATCTATACCAATTGAAAGGTGTAGCATAGCAGTAGTACAAAAGGTGGGAGTTGTTTAGGGGTAATAATGCTTTTAGGGCGTCTTGGGTTGATCTTTCTGAGGATTTCCTTCACCGTTTCTTTCCAAAAGAGTTAAAGGAAGACAAGGTAGAAGAATTTTAAACTTTAAGCTTAGAAGAACGTCCGTTCAAGATTATGCCTTGAAATTCCACCAATTGTCAAGGTATGCTTCCTAGATGATTTGTAGCACGAGGGCTATAATGCGTAAGTTTGTCTCTCAGGATTGTCCCATGAGTTAGTTCTTGAAAGCAAGGTGGCCTTGTTGATTCACAAAATTTATATTTCTTGATTGATTGTGTATATGCAACAAGTGAAAGATGAGAAGAAGAAGAAAGTTGAGCTTAGTGAGAAGTAAGGAAGAAAGTTTAGGCCTTCTGAGAGTAGTGGTGGAAATAGTGGCAAGTGGACACAAAAAAAGTATGGGGGCGAGTGGGGCTCAGATTTTTTCAACTCATCTAGTGTTCACTCTCCTTACCCAAAATTCTTGGGTGGTCATCGATGTTAGTTCAGTGGCTGGTCCCGGGAGCATAGTTCCCCATTTTAGACTACTGGTGTTCGGCTTGCTCCACCCCATCCTCCTCGTAGATTCTACGGGTAGAGTCATTGTGGTGAGTGTGATGAAGATAGAGGCATTCATTGTGGTCATCCTAGGCACATGCAGCATAAGTTCCTCATTTTACCAGCTTTTTGGGCCAACAGGGACATTATTTCTACTCATTTTTACCTATCACCAAAGTGTGCTATGTGTGTTGTTGCTTCTATTTCTAGCACTGGCGCTGGCCGGAATTACTTGTATGCAATTGTTACTCACCAGGATTCTGAGGCGTCTCCTGATATTATCACAGGTATGTTCAAAATTTTCTCCCGAGATGTGTATTGTTTGCTTTATCCGAGGTCTACTCTTTTTTATGTTATCCCATATATGTATGTGCACTTTGATTCTGGTCCCAAAAGTTTGTCAGTTTATTTTTTTTCTTCCCAGGTTGGAGACCCTGTGATTGTTAGAAAGGTTTATATGGTGTGTGTGATATCTATTAGTGATAGAGATACACTTGTTGACCTGATAGAGTTAGTCATAATTGATTTTGATGTAACCTTGGCGATGCACTGGTTTCACTCTTTCTGTGATTCCTTAGATTTTTGGACCAGTAGGGTCATGTTGAAATTCCCTAATGAGTTGGTCATTGTATTGAAAGGTGGTCCTTTAGTTCCTAAGAGAATGTTTATTTCTTTTCTAAAATCCCGAATGTTGATTTCAAAAGGGTGTTTTTATCTTTTGGTCTGAGTTAAAGATTCTAACTTGAAAGATCTTTCTTTAAGGTCCGTTCCTATGGTATGTGAGTTTCCCAAGGTCTTTCTCGATGATATTCCTGTTGTTCCCCTTGATAGGGAAATTATTTATGCAATTGATCGTCCCGGATACTCGTCTAATCTCTATCCCTCTTTATAGAATGGCTACGACAGAGTTGAATGTACTTAAAGAAAAATTAAGAGACCTCTTAGATAAAGGTTTAATCTATCCTAGTGTGTCTCTTTGGGGTTCTCCCATGTTGTTTGTGTGCAAGAACAATGGTTTCTTTCATATGTGCGTTGGTTATCATTAGATGAACAAGGTGATCGTAATGAAAAAATATCCTCTTCCTATGATCGATGATTTATTTGATCAACTTCACAGTACAAATTTTTTTTATAAGATTGATCTTAGATTGGGTTATCACCTACTTAATATAAGGGATACAGATATCACCAAGATTGTATTTAGAACCTGGTATGGTCACTATGAGTTTCTTGTCATGTCATTTGGGTTGACCAATGCCCTGACAACATTAATGGATTCTAAGAATAAGGTCTTCGGTCCATTCTTGGACAAGTTTTTCATTGTCTTTATTGACGACATTTTAGTGTACTCTACGAGTAAGGCAGATAATGTCGATCACCTCTATGCCATGTTACAAACTTTTAAGGATCATCATTTGTATGCAAGGTTCTCCAAGTGCGAGATTTTGTTGAAAGGTGTAGCTTTTCTTGGTCGTGTCATCTTTAGTGAATTGATCATGGTGGATCCCCAAAATATTGTGGCTGTTAAGAAAGAGCCTATAACTACGACTCAAATTGATATTCGAAGCTTTTTGGGTCTAGCCAGTTATTATAGGTGGTTTGTGGAGAGATTTTCCACTATAGCTGCACCATTGACCAAATTGATCCAAAAGAAGGTCAAGTTCATATAGTCCAATGCTTGTGAGGGTAGTTTCAAGATTTAGAAAGATATATTGACTTCGACTCTAGTTTTGACCTTGCCCTACGGTAGTAATGGTTTTGTTGATTAATGTGTTGCTTGTTGAGTCAGTCATTGTTGCATATTGATGCATCATAGTAGGGTGGTAGCCTATTCTTCTAATCAATTGAAATTTCATAAAAAGAACTACCTTACCCATGACATAGAATTGTTATCAATGGTCTTTGCATTGAAACATTGGCGGTATTATCTCTAAGTTATTCAAATTGATAGTTTCACTAATCATAAGAGACTCCAATAGGTGTTCACTCAAAAGGAGTTGAATCTCTGACAAAGAAGGTGGCTTGAACTTTTAAAATATTATGATATAAGTCATTATTACCATCCCAGTAATGCTAATGTAGTCGCCGATGCTCTTAGTAGATTTTCTATGGGATGTTTGGCCTATGTTGATGAGGATAAGTAGGAATTGGTAAAGAATACTCACCGTCTTTCAAATTTTGGAGTTCAACTTTCGAACTTTGAGGATGGTGGTGTATTCGTAGATCAGGTATCTCAATTTTCTGTTATTGTTGAGATAAAGGAAAAGCAAGTATTACACCCCAACTTGATGAAGGTAAAAGGTAATGTGGTTCAACAAAAAGCCGCATACTTTGTGATTAGTGGAAATGGCATTTTGTGGTACTAAGGTAGGCTATGCGTTCCCTACGTCAATGTATTGAGGGAAAGGGCCATAGCCGAGGATCATGGAGCCCGTTATGTCATTGATCCCGATTGGACCAACATGTATTATGGACTTAGAGAGTTATATTGGTTGAATAATGTGAAACGTGATGTTGCTAGGCATGCGGCTAAGTGTATGGTTGGCCAATAAATATAAGTTGGTCAATTAAGTCCTAATGGTTAGTACCAAGAGATTGTATTGCCCGAATGAAGGTTGGAGTCTATTAATATGGATTTTGTTACCGGTCTTCCTAGGTCTCAGAATCAATGTAAATCTATTTGGGTAATTGTTGATAGAATGACCAAGTAAACATATTTCTTGCCCATGAATCCTAATTTCTCACCGGAAGACTATTCGAAGTTGTTTCTTGATGAGATCATGAAGTTGCACGGTGATCCGGTTTCTAATATCTTAGATCATGATCCTCTATTTTCATACCACTTATGGAAGTCGTTCCTAAAAATTTTGGTAACTATGGTGTGCCTTGTACTATTTTACACCTGCAAATAGATTGTCAAGCGGAGAGAACTATCCAAACTTCAGAGGATATGTTATGGGCTTGTGTAATTGACTATGGTGGTAAATGGTATGCCCATTTTCCTTTGATTAAGTTTGCCTATAATAATAGTTACCATGCTACTATTGGCATGGCGCCTTGTGAGGCATTGTATGGTAGGAGATGTCAATCTCCTATTGGGAGGTACGAAGTTAGCGTGGATAAATTTCATGGCAGTGATTTAGTTTACAAGGCCTTAAATAAGGTGAATGTGATTCGTAATAGGTTGAAAACCGCTAAAAGTGGCCAAAAGTCCTATGCAGATATGAGGCGTAGGGACCTAGAGTTTTGTGTGGGCAATTTAGTAGACTTTAATGTGTCTCCCATTAAGGGAGTTATGCAATTCGGTAAAAAGGGGATGCTTAGTCCTGGGTATCTTGGTCCTTACTTTATTGTGAAGAGGGTTGGCACTGTTGCCTATGAGTTGGAGTTTACTTCTAGTATGGACTCCATGCACTCGATTTTCCATGTGTCTATGTTTCAGAAGTGTGTCGGTGATCCTTCCTTAGTTGTTCCCTCAAAAGATGCTTGTATCTCGAGCTCTTTTTCCTATGAGCAGGTCCCTATAAGGATCTTGTTTCGGTAAGTTCATCGGTTCGAAATAAAAGAAGTGGCTTTGATTAACGTTCTATAGAAAAACCAAAAGATCGAGGAAGTGACTTGGGAGGTGAAAGAGGATATGAAGTCCAAGTACCTGCATTTATTTCCCATTCTGGAAGCTTGTAATGGAGGTAAGTGTTAATACCATTACTTTGATGTATATCTTTGTTAGACAATGGATTAAAGTTTCCAATGGGTAAATTTAATTGTTTCTTGTAAGGCAAGGGGTTTAAGTCCCTAATGCTTTGAAATTGTCTATTCTCTTATTGTGATGGGTTTAAATCTCTAATACATAGAGTTGTCTTATGTACTTGAGAGATGATATGGGTAAAGTATCAAATTCTTTGAGTTTCTCTATATATTTGATGAGTTGAAGGGTTAGAGTCTGCATGTAGTTAAATAAGTAAGTGTTTCATAAGTGATGGATTGGATTCCCGAGACTGATGAAATGAAATGGTTGATTGATGATGACCATGATATGTGTTGAACTGTATCCTTGTTGTGTGTCTTATCCTCAATTGTGTGGAGATTGTTTTGACAAGTGATAATGGTTTAAATCGAGAATGAACTTCTCTTACTCATCATTCGTGAACGAATGATCATAAGTGGGGGAGAATGAAATACCCAAGAATGTGGCCTTGCAAAATTTTTAGTGATTGGTGATAATCATGATATGTGTTGTGTTCTGTCCTTGTGATGTGCTTGTTTCTAACTTGTATAAGAGTTGGTTAATTCATGTAGTGTGTGAACTTGTGTTTTTGCTTGCCTATCCCCTCATTCGAGGATGCCTAGTACAAGGGGTAGGGGGTGGGGAGAATTGAAGCACCTAGACTTGAACCCTTGAAAGACAACAACATTTGGTGTCACTGGAGTGGTTAAGGTTGCGTCATTGAGTTGTACCCTAGGTCCAGAATCTAACCCACATTGACCTCTCATTTATTACCTTGAGCATTATGTTATTGTAGCTTACCGTCTTTTATACGACAAGGCCATCAATTGGTCGTAACCAATGCATATGAGTCGTATGCTACCCAACTGTATGCAATGAAACCTCAAAAAACAAGTGGTCTATTTTGGTCACGGATAAAGCTCAATATTGGGACATGATTAGTACCGTTAGTTAGTACTCAAGGGTTACCTTTCATACCCACAATAGTGTGGTTTTCCTAGGAGTTTCCTAGGGTATGATTTAGGGTATAACTCATACCCTAGGTCACGATTGCTATGTGAACCGTATGGGGGAGTCATACTCCTGGATTTGTAGACTTTCCATATTTTAACCAAGGACCTTTAGGTCATTTCCCATAAATACAACCCTAAACCATCTCACTGTATAAGGCATTGTAGCCTCCTAAGTCTTCATTTTACAAGACTAAAACATCCTAAATACTGTAAAGGCTCTTGAAGCAAGATTTGAGGCAAGGGTTTTGAGGTGTTCATTTAGTGTCAATTAAAAGGTCATGTTTGCCGGTGATTCAAGTACTTCAATGAATGTATCTCTTATCCACTTTAAATAAATATAAACCCATGTATTTCACACTTGAATTAGTAAGTGTACATGGTGGTTTTGAATAAAGATAAAGGTTTATACCACCGAACAATGAATTATGATAATTTTTTAATACTTGTGTTGATACATGTTATTGATGGTAGATTGCATATGTGTATTCTAGTTGTATGTTTTTTAACAATAGGGTCTTGGGAAATCCTATTCTTGATGATATCTACCATGAAAATGACATTGTCATAAGTATGCACAAATGGTGTTTGCAAAAATGTCAAATTGAATTGTCTAGTCAATTGATAATGTTGAGTTGAACTAGGCGAATGGATCAATGAGTATGAATGTTTGATAAATATTATGATAAGAGTATGGTAAGGTATGTAAGGTGTGTTGATAACCTTTTGGTCCTAAATGTCCAATAGGGAGTTGAAGTCCCTTAATATGAAGATGAACATGAATAGTTAATTGAACTAAAGTGTGGTATGAGAATGCTACTAAAATGTGAATGTCTTGTGAGGGTCTTGAAGACCATAAAGAGAATAATTTGACTAATTGAGTGAATGCATTGGCCAATTGAGATGTTTGAGCATTGAAGGCTCCCATAATGACCATGAGGTCTTGGATAGTGTTTAATTGGCTAAATGGCTAAAGTCCCAAAATATTTTATTGAATGTGTGTTGATGCATAAACAAGAGGTTAAAGTCCCAAATGTCAACTAATGATTACTTTGATGGCTTAAGGTAAAAGTGCTTTTCCTTAAGTAATGGCATTAGGTCAAATTCCTTTTCCGCATGATGTGGCTTGATGATAAAGTCTCTCGCCGAATATGAATGCAAGGTAAAGTATGTTGCTTAAGAAGATCTCTTGAGGTCAAAGTATCTCTCCTCATGAAGAGGATTGTGGTGAAGTCCAAGTATGGAATGTGGCTATAGTTGCTTGTCTAACAAATGGGCATCAGGTTGGAATCCCTTTCCTAGGTAAATGTGTGTGGTTAAAGTCCCTTGTTTGAATGATTGTGTGTGATGTTGAAGCCCTTAGCATAATGATTGTGTGTACATGGGTAAAGTCCCCGGTATAATCATAATGTGAATGTGGTTAAAGTCCTTGGCGTATTGAGCAAGATGAATCTATAAGTGTGGAAGGTGGTAGCACTCCACTTTACTCCTAATGAATTATTACTTGAGAATGGTGACGAACCTTGATATCTTTACTAGCACGGGCTATATCTTTGAGTATGGATAAGTGTGTGAATGTGTTCGACTGGGTAATATAGGTATATTGAATTTTTATTGATCGATAATGTATCTTATCACATTTCCTTGAGTTACAAGCTAGTGTTCCAACCGCTAACAATCTCCGGATTCCACATCCCCAGGCGAGATAGGCACCAGAGTATCTTTTTCTTTTCCTAAACATAGATTAAATGATCAAGAATTTTGTGCATTCACCTGAAGGGGTGAGCTTCCTTACATGCAAAATACATTCATCTCTTAGTCCTTATCTTTAGTCTTAGTCTCTTAAATCTTGGTCTTGCTATAGTCAGGGGCTTGTCCCAACATATACTTTTATAGACTTCAGTTTGTAGAGATTTATTGTGAACAACAGTTAACTTGGGTAGGAGTAGTAAATATAATGAATCTAATGTTGACTTATGATATTATTTCATGATCTTAACTTGTGAATTGGATTTCCTTCAGCTCTTATGATGTGAAGAGGTTTCTTTTTGGTTTACGGGGTGACCTCCGGTACATGTGTGCTAGAGGTGCCCATATGACATTGCCCAAAGTTTGGGGTGTGTTATAGGTGAAAGCCCCAATTTATTGAAATCTCACATCATCCTTGAAAGAGGGATGTGAGTGAACTTTTGGAACATATATCATCCTTGAATGAGAGATATGGGTGACAAAGCAATAGTGGATAATAATAGATGTAGATTTCCTTCTTTTTCCCACCTAAGAAATAAGTACGAGTAGAGTGTTGACTATGTCTTGGGCATCTTCATAGAATTAGGTATGCCCAATTGAGGATTTAGGTAGTTCTAATTTACACAATAATTAGGTTTTCAAAAGAGTCTAAAAGTGATATTCTTGACGTTTTGTTGACCAACAAACCTCAAGGACCTTCAACTTAGCCTACCATACCATTAATGACAAGAATTTGCATAAAATAATTATGCTCCCAGGCAAACATGCCCTTAGGTAGACATAATCCCTAGATCTGGTTCATCATGAATTCAGATCACATTTGTTACCTTAGTTAACTTGAATATACATTGATCAATCCTTGTTCAAAACCAACCCCCCATTTTAAATCATGAATTATACTTTATGTAGATTATGGGTATCTTTTTAGTAACTATTAACACCCGTAGGATTATAATTCTAATTTAGCCCACGTGGATTATACCTCAACATAAGTTGAGGTATTAATAATGATCGTCCTCTACCAATATATATGGTATAGTAAGCATAATCACAAAGGCGTCATTGCCAGTGAGTGAAATTTAGTTTTCACTTGTACGGTGTTGATTTTTAGTTAGGGTATACCCGTAGTGGTGTGTATTTATTTTGGCTGTTGTTTTTGTTTTCTTCTAGGTGATCTCAATAGTATAAACAGAACCATGAGTGACAATACAAGACATGTCGGGTACATCAACGGTCCTCTTGATGATGAGGAGTAACTCCTTGAGGTTGGACATTAAAGTGCCATTTGTATCCCACCTACTAATGGGAATAGAGTCTTTCATGTCACAAGAGTCATGAAGTATATGATACAAATAAAGGGACTTTTTTAAAGGCAAGCCTAAGAGGACTCCAATTTGCATTCGAAGAATTTCATTGAAGTGTGTGCTCCATTTGATATATCAAACATATCCCAAGAGTCAATCTAGTTGAGCCCTTCCAATTTTCTATAATGGTAGGGGCGGTATTTTGGCTTCAATCTCTTCCGACAGGATTAATTACTTAACGGGATGAACTTACCGTTTCCTTCCTTTACCGGTACTTCCCACCATCCAAGAGGCTATAGTAGTGTGATGAAATCATTAACTTTCGGCAATTGAATGGAGAACCCATGTACTAGGTGTGAGAAATATTCAATGGAAAAGCCATGCAACATCCCAACTACGAGGTCCCAGAAAAGATTCTTCTTCAAATCTTCTACCGCACTCCATATCAACTCATAAAAACTATGGTACTAAATATGGCGGGGGGCTCTTCTATTAAGATGAGCTATCATTAAGGAAAAAAATTTCTTGAAGAAGTTACCAAGAAAAACCATGGGTGGCACAACCTTGAGGTCATGGTACCAAAAGGATCCCTTACTACCTTCTTTGTTGATAAAGAACAAAGGAAGAGAGATGAAGAGAGTATATAGCAAAATGACACAATTGTATCTTTTAACAAAACATGTTATGGGTGCACCCATAAAAGCGATGAATGTCATGGAATAGAAGGCCTATTATAATGAAGAGTCCAAGAAGATTTATGAAGAGATTCACTACATGCAAAATTTTGCAGGGGGTCCCACCCTACCTATCAAATGAAAGCATGGGACAAAGGTTTGAAGAAAAGAGATAGGGATCGTGACCATGATTGGAGGATAGAGACCGTAACTATGATTGTTATGTACCCCCTAATGATTGGCAAACTAAAAATGAATAAAATCCTGTTGACCAAGACAAATACAAAACTTAAGATTTGTTGGCAAAAAGTTTGATGAAAGTGGAGGGAACGAACAAGATGGTCCTTGAATTGAAATGTAAATTTTTGCAAATAAACTAAATGGTTGTGTCCCACTCTGATTTTTTTAAACAATTGGAAATGCAAATAGGTCAAATCTTCTCTCAACTAAAAGCAAGATAAAAGGGGGTCCTTCCTGGTGACACTATTATGAACCCAAAAAATGATGCTCAAGTTTTAGCAATATTAGCTAGGAGTGAAAAGATACTTGGGGATCATTCAAGTGAAGTTGAGTGAGAAAGTGTAGTTCAAAAGATCCCAATAATTATCATATGAATGTGAATAAAAAGGTTGTAGTTGAGGCATATAAAGAAACTCCAAAATCTGAAGAAGAAGGGGGTGAAAAAAACCCAGTGGAAATTGATGAAGAGGTGGTTGAAAATGAGTAGCCACGAAGTGATACATTTACCTCTATGAAAATCCCTCCTCTATTTCTACAAAGGCTTAAGAGAAAACAGGAGAATGACAAGCATAATAAATTCATGGCTATGCTTAGCAATCTCTCTATCAATATACCATTAGTCGAGGCTATCCAAGAAATTCTAGGGTATGATAATCTTATAAAGTAATTGATGTCAGAGAAGAAGCACGTTGAAGGTGACACCATTGAATTCATACATGGGTGTAGCGCTATCATGATTATTGTTTTAGATTAAAAAAAGGAGGACCTGGGGCTTTTATAATTCCATGGACCATCAAGACAAAGAATTTTGAAAAAGCTTTATGTGACCTTAGTGAGAGTATTAATATCATTCCCTTTGCAACTTATCAATGGATTGACTTGAGTATCCTTCTCCAACGTCGATGAGGTTTTTGTTGGCGGACCGATCTATTAAGAAACAGGTTTTGTTTTGTTCAATGTGTTGTTGAAAGCTTATAGATTCATCCTTTCGATGGATTTTTTGGTGCTTGATTGTGATATGGACAAAGAGGTTCCTACTATACTTGGTCGACCTTTCCTTGTTACCGAAAGAGTCGTTGTTGATTTATAGCTTGGGTAAATGAGGTTTAGAGTTCATGATAGTTAAGTGTCCTTCCAGGTATGCGAACCAAAGAAACAACCCATGGAGCTTCAAGTGGTAACGATCATGGATATTGAAGATGAGGAAGTGAATGAAGGGTCCCATGAGGATCTAATTTGAAAAAAATGAAGGACGTCATGACAGGACGATAACTAAGTTATTGTGTGGGAGAAAAACTTCAAATTCCACAAAGTGGCTCGTATGTTTTTTTTTTAATTTAGTAGGGTAGAATTAAATTTTGTCATTAATAAATCCATGTATTTTTGGATGTTTGGATTGTTTTATATTGATTTTTGAAGGGAAAAGTGTGAAATTTCTTCATTTTGAACTGAATAGGGGAAAGTGCATAAAATTGGAGTGAAAAACTAAACAAGGGAAACATAGGTGCGGAAATGTTCTCAGTTACCTCGATCAAGAGCTTCGTACCTCTGCAATAGCAGTGACTGGTTGTTCGTGATCACGTACCTCGTACCGCGATCGTGGTCGAGTATGTTTAAAGGGCCATCCGACTACCTCACTCCCCTCACACTCTTATTTTAAATTCTACTCAAATTACACCCACTCTTACTAGTGTTTTGCACATTCCCAAAGCATTATAGAATCCATCTTTCATTATCTCTCCAGTAAGTGCTTCAAATACATTCTTTAATTATTGTTAGTACGCCATAGAATGCATGTTATAGGAAAGGCTAAAATTTTTGATAATCATTGTTAAATACTTGTTCAATTGTAATAGTTTGATGGTTCATTGTTGATTATGGTGTGCACACATTTGGGGAAGTCTTCTATACATTAATTGTCTTTGAAATTGAGAAAAATATAGCATCCATAATAAGTTCTCAATCAAATGCCCTAACGAACTCATAACTACTTATTTCACATTCTTAGGGCATGATCGAGTACTTAGGAATGTTTTTCAATGTTCTTAGTGATTGTTTAATGATTTTAAACATGATAACATAAAATGTAAATTTTGAACTACTAAGAAATCATTCCAGGCCTCACCTTAGATACCACTATCACGGCATCACGATCACCATATATGATGCTAAATTTCATCCTCATCCAATGATCCTGCACTTCCAATTCTTATCTAACAAAATAGCATAGTTTGTGTATGAAAATGTCAAAGATGAATGTTGTTGTGTTGTTTCCATGTTTTTTTTGGTTTATGTCATGGTATACTACGATCAAGTTCGATACATGGCCCCTAAGTGCCACAACACTACTATCGTGATCATCCAAAAACTAAGCTGCTTTTAGAGAGGGGTATTTGCTTGGACAAGATGCCAAAAAAGCTTTCGGTATTATATAATACACTGATTGCCACTATATGAAGATGTTTTTCCCCGGATCTATTCAAGAAAAATGAGTAATATGTGAGGGATTTCTACTATATTCTTATTGTGATGTCTTTCTCTAGCCCAGTCATCAAGATCTGAGGAAAGAAGGTAAACTTTGGGGATGAACTCATAAATGACTTATATGGGATGCTTAATATGGATATAGATGAAGTTGAAGCAAAGAGGTTTTAGACGGGTAGATAGATGGCAAAAAGGTTGTGTCTAATCAAGGAGGTCTCTTGGGTGGATACTAAGAGAAATATATCAATGAATGATTTCACTACTGAGGCATAAATTTTCTTTTATATCATCTTTGGGCGAGTATCTACTTGCACTCACATGAAAATAGTTCTAGTCACACAGGATCGAATGGTTTCTTGCATAATAGATGACATTAAATTTAATGTTAGTTAGCTCTTTGAATGTTGGTAAGCTTGCGGTCTCAGATATAAAGTTCTTCGAGATTCATGGTGGTACGCATCACTTAATCCCTTCTCTAATTATGGAGCATTACAAGAGAGCCAGGTTTGATGTATAACTTAGAGACACTTAACTTATATTGGGTGTGCCCTAGTACCCCCATCTATCCCCTTAAAATTTAGGGTGAGGGTCCATCGGGAAAAAGTAAGAAAGGAAATATCGACTTAGGTAAGATGACATATGAGGGTCCAGAGTCTTGTTTCAATCAAAGCTATGCCCATTGAGGATATTAGTGTTCATTTGATGTCCATTAGGCATCTTTTTTTGTAATTTCCTCAGGGGTCGAGAGAGCCCTCCATCACCCGCCATTCATATGTATCCCTCTCTAATTATAAGAAGTATATGGAAGATCAATCGATTTAAGCATCAACCATTTCTAGTCTTGAGATGGACTAATCATCATTTCAGTGTCTCATCGAGAGGTTTAGAACTGCATCATAAAATATAGAAAAGAAAGAAGAGAGACAAGTTCTTTAGAAAAATGTAGAAGGGGGTAAAGGGCTTGTGGAAGGTCTAAATACCTCGAGAATGACTACTTTCTTCCAAAGTGAAAAGTAATGATGATGCCAATCAGAGTGGTCCAGTTCTAATGAAGTATGAGATGATGCAGAGTCTGAGGAAGAGAGTATCTCTTGATGCCGTTTCAGGTAGCACCCTTATCTCTATATATGCTTTATTGTATATGTAGTGCAAACACTATAGGTTTCTTAGTTGGGGTTCGTATATCCATATTCATTTAATTTTGCCCATATTAATTAGAAATTTTTGGATGATTTTATTTTTTCTTAGGTCGTAATATTCGGGCACTCTGATGGTGCCCACATTTTCATGGATTAGTTGTTTGCGTCATTTTTAAATTTTTACTTTATCTTTATTATGTTTATGGTGACACCAGACGAACCTTTCCCAATTATAGATTAAGTGACAATATTCTTAAGAGAAAATCATCGTGATTGATTTTTGAGCCATGGATGAAGTGGAAGTCTGAGTACCGATAAAATCAGAGCTACAAATTTTGGCGAAGTTTGAGTACCCATATCATTTTTTTTTGGATTGCAGTTATACCAATGGAAAAGTCAGTGTAGCCATATGAACTGCTCGTATGAAAGACAAAATTTGACACATCGACTTGGTTTGGTGCAATAAATAGAAAATTATGCGTGGTACAAATGTGAAGAGAATTTACCCCCCCCCCCCCACCCCCCGCATCCATAAATTTTTCAAAAATCAATGGCACAAACCTGAGAGACCTTGTAACAATACTTTACCTCTTTTTGTAACTCCAAAATTTTATCTTGTATAAATTAGTAAATTAGTAGATAGTCCATTTTGCCTCTTGTTGGAAGGCCAATTGAGCCCTTTAAGGAGTTTGCATTCCATGTGATGTGAGCATATTTGTCTAAATCTCATGCATATTTGTACAATTTAGAACTTGCCCCGTTGGTCTCGCAAGGCTAATTTTGATTATGCTTTGTAGGTGAAATAATCCTAGGCCATCTTTAGCCTAAATAGCCTACCCATGATAGGGATATTACCCCTAGTCACCAAATTCAAGCCTTCAAAACTTCTTTTCCAACCACGTTACAAGCCTTAGTCCATTTAAAGTTTTTCCCTCTTTTGAACCCTACCTTCCTTGAACATGAAAACTAAATATTAAGGATAAATGTGTAAGTTGGGGGTGGTGAGTTTTGAAGAGAAGAACTTGGGCCATGGAAATTTAAGTTGATACCTATGAGCTAAACAATAAAAAGGTGAAAAAGAAAGGAATGACAAAATAAAGAATGAGGCACAGATTGCAAAATAAATAAGCAAATGAAAGATGCCTTCATAAAGTTAGGTAAATCAAGGTAGCTAAAATAGGCATATGTGAAGTATGAAAACAAAAGAAGTGGTCCATCGTCAAGAAGTTTGATTGATGGAATGGTGTGATGTAGATATTCAAGGAATGTGTAGCCACTTTGTCCCAAATTATATCCTACTCTTCCCCAAACCTACGTAACAAGCTCATCAAAAAAACCTGCGAGATCTCCAACCAAGTGTACTCACTCTAGTGGCAATTGAAAAAGAGGGCAAGCCTATAGCATAGGATTTTTAGCATTGAGATATATTTAGAGAGAGAGAGAGAGTTTCCCACTTAAATCCCTTATTTCATATTTGATAATTTGGTGTATGTGGAATTTCCCTTATTGTGAAAAGGTATGTAAACAAACTAAAGAGGGTAATTTTTTCCTCTTTTGAATAATGACGAAAAAAAAGAATAGTGGAGTTGAGGTCAATAGAGAGTAACTTTAGAGTGATAGTGCTTGTTGCATTTTTACTCTTTAAAGTGCTTTACATTTTTTATATTGTATTTCATGATGAAGGGTGTCGTGAGAATGGCTTTGCTCATGCACACTACTATTATTTGAAGGGATGAATAAGACATGTTTGTTAGTAGAATGCACTAATTTCCACATTTGGAAGGTATATAGGTGATGAGATAGAAATATGGGGATTAGAGGGGTAAATAATCAAAAGGAAAAGAAAATGCACATCTGAAGACCCTGATTATAATCAACCTTAGGTACCGCAATCACAGTCTGATGTCAGCGATTCCGGCCAGTCAACATTGGTCATTTTCCACGACTGCAAGTATCTGATCGTGGTCGCACTAGCCATGGTTGTGGATGAGCTGTATCATTTGAAACTATCCGGGTTTATGCCAAGGGAAAATTCTGTCATTTTTCCCAGCTGACAGCAAATCCCTTATAATGCTAAAACCCTTTCTCATTTAGTATCATTCAATTTGAACAATTGAATTATGGAAAACTTGTAACCCAACTAATTGGGGAAACTTTTGTGTTTGAATTTTCCTATTTGGAGTTGGTTAAATTGAAGTGATGCTGATATACCTTATAATTTTCCATTGCCATGGATACTTTGAATGAACCTTTTAGTATATTTTTCTCCTTAACTCCGTGAGTAGCTAAACTTTCTTGTCTTGGGATTATGTTAAACTAAGGTTAGATTATGCGTGAGTTGTTATATGTTTGTGTAGATTCTAGTTTGTTGATGATGGGTTTCACTATTTCTTATTTGAATTACTTGGGGTTTCTAGGGGCAAACCCCAAAAGCCCAAGATGGATTTATGGATGAAAGTCCCAAGTTCTTGAAAGTTCACATAATCTTTTAAAGAGGGGTGAGGGTGAACTTTTGGAACCCATATAATCATTGAAAAAGGGATATGGGTGACATAGAAATAGTGGACAATAATTGATGTACTTTGCTATTTTTTTATATCTTAGAAATAATGGTGAGAGTAGAGAGTTGGATATTTCTTGGGCATCATCCTAAAAATAAGGATGCCAAATTGAGGTATTAGTAAGTTATAATTGACACAATTGTTAGGTACTCAAAATGGTCAATGATTTATATTCTTGATGCTTTGTTAACAAACTAACATCAAGGACCTTCAACCTACCCTATCTTATCATTAATGACTAGAATTTGTATCAAATCATCAATTACCCATTCATAACTTGCCCTGAGGTACACATAATCCCAAGATCTTGCTCATCTTGATTATTAAATATCCTTTGTTGCCTTTAGTTTGTTAACTTTAATATATATTGATCAATCCTTGTCTAAACGAACCCCCTATTTGAAATCAAGAATTTTACTTTGTTTACATTACTGGTATCTATTTAGTAATTATTAACACCCATAGGACAAGAAATCCCATTTCGCTCCTCGTTGATTTAGCCTTAACAAAAGTTGAGTTATTGACAACGATCGTCCTATACCACTTTAAATAGTATAGGTGAGCTTGATCAGCCTCCTCGATATCCACTGTGCCATGCTGCAGTTCAAAATCATGCAGTCTTCAATATGGAGTGAGGCAAATTTTTATCTTTTTCCTCTATCTATACAGCTAGTCAATGACTTAAATCCAAAGAGGGGCATTACAAGATGCATTTATCATCAATTAACAATGTTCATTCTCCTCGCATTCTCAAGAACACAAAGAAATTAAAAGTTTCCTCCAATAATACACCATCCAAGGTCACGATCCTAAGTTTCCTTCAGTTATTCAAGAAAATTAAAGTATGCGGGGTATTCTTCAATGGGCTCCTTCCACCGATTGAGTATAAAATATCCCTTATTTTTCAAGTATGAACCGTATTCCCTCTTTTGATGAAATTTTAATGTCAAGTATGAATGTATTCAACTTTATCTTAATATTTTTTTATACAAACCATGAAAATGTGTTTCCCTATGTATATTATGTTCTTATATGCTTTATAAACCCAGTATCCCATATCATGTTAATTTTACAGCATATTGATGATCAATTTATAAATTTAACCATTTGAGTATATTGTTCGTATAAGTTTAACATATTCCCCTACTTATAATTACTGATTTCACTAGTTTAGTTAAATATAAAATGTATTTTGTCTATCAATCATATATATCCTCAAAGTACTCTGATGATGTTTTTGTAGTTAATATATTATTCATTGTTGGCAGGTTATGATCACTTGATATCTATGATTTTAAACATGTTTCTAATTTAAAGGAACAAGTTTGTTAGATCATCAATATATCATCATATTTAGACTATAATATTCATGTTGAGCATTTACCAGTCATGAGTCATGTTAACAATAATAAGTACCATGCTAATTCAGCTGCAAGTAGTAATTAAACCGAGTGAACCTAGGGATCAAGGCTTACCAGCAAATAGAGGACTAAGACCTTTAGTAAAAGTCCTTAAATTTTAAAACTATGTAGATAGCGTACGTTATGAGATATCACCCACCAGTAGAGGACTAACACTTTCTTAGGTGTCACTTGCCAATAGACGTCTGACAACTTAGTCTTTTGGGACACCTATTTAGTGGTTCAATATAGCTAGTGCATATACCCGTAGAAAGGTACTGACACCCTTCCAATAGGGGTTACAGGTTGGACCCCGATCTAATTAGATTGAGGCATGATGATTCTGTGATAGCTCCCACAGTTTTAGTTCAGTAGTCAGATTATATAAGTTCTGGTTTTCTTGAACAAGTGTTCTGTTTACCAGCTATATAGTCAGTTAGTTTTAAAGATTATTTCAGTACATACTTTAGTTTTTCTTTCATTTTATATGTTCATGCATTCATGCTCAGTATCTATATGTATTTCAGTTAGTCGTTATCTGACATACCTGTATATTTAAAGCAGTGATCACATACTCTCTTTTGTGCTACGTTGTCTTATAACATAGGTTCAAGTGATTTGTTCCAAAATTTCCCTTAGACAGTTCAGTGCCACTCAATAGAAGTTATGGTGAGTTCTCATTCATAGAGGACAAGTTATTTGGAATTATTTTTAGTACTTCCTTTATTGCAGTTAGTTGGAGTTAGTTAGGGGCTTGTCCCATAAACTCATCATGTTTTAGAGATATTCAGATAGTTACACTTGTTTTCAATTTTATCAGCAGTTCAAACATGTTGGGTATTGTTTCATTATTATATCTCAATAGAATTTTATATAATTTTAGCTTTTGCATATGATATTCTTATTATTACTTTATTAAATGATCACAGCAGATATTAGATTCATGGTTTAGCTTAGGGTCACTTGTAGCCTTAAGCACCATGTTACAACTGGGAGGTAGTCCCTTGTTGTGAAATACTTGTTATCAGTGCCTAAGGTTTTAAAGTGTCCTACTGTGTCTGAATGTCACGTTAAGTAGAGTCTTATGCATGTATATGAAGTGCGCCAAACCTATGGGCAAGAGGCTACGAGATATTTGAGGAATGTTTTCCTTCTTTTTGTATTCATGTCAAGTGAATTATCTATAGTTCTCTTTAAATCCCATTTCTAACTCGACCTTCATCCGTATAAAGAAACTATCTCCCACAAGAAATAACGTAGGAAGGAATGGGGATCTGTCTGCACCACCACCTATTTAGGAAGACCCACTGAAATAACAAGTTTCCCCTGTAGAATTCAGGACAACATTCACCATATTGTCCTAGTTTGTGGTTTCTCGGGATAACCAGTAGGCTATTAGCCCAAGGTAATCTTGTAGTAGGAACAACAAAAACAAGGATTCAAGACTTCACTCAAATGAATCCTCAATTTTTAGGATCCTTGACTAAGGATTTTCTACAAGAGTTTCTAGATGTTGTGGACAAAGAGACGATATCACGAGTGTAAATTCTAGTGAGAGTACCGACTTAGCCACTTTTCTACAACCCTTTTAGAAAGATTATTCCCACTCAAGTTGAGGAAGGGCACTTTGTTGGAGTTATAAATCTGAAGTAGTGTACCATGAGTGTGAAGGACTATTCACTCAACTTTACCCAGTTGGTGAGGCATGCTTCAATAATGATGATTGATTCTAGGGCCACAATGAGTAAGTTTGTGTCTGCTGTGTTAGTTGATATAGTCAAGGAGTGTTGAACAACAATGTTGATAAAGGAGATGGACCTTTCTAGGTTTATGTTCATGCTCAGTATATTGAGGATGAGAAGCTCTCAATTCTAGGTTGATAATTCATGCTTAGTAAATTAAGGAGGAGAAGCTCAAAGATAAGGAAAGGGGGAGTAAGAGGTCCAAAACCAATAGCTGTAACTTCTCACAACAAAGGTTTTATGGTGGGAATTGTTCTGTCCCTCACCAAAAATTATTAGCTCTAGCCCCAGCTTCAGCCAGTGCACCAGTGCCTAAGTTTAGGTAGTACAATGAGGATAGAGTGCTCAACTAAAAGTCCTAGGGTAGTGTAAATAGTGGATGCACCAATCTTTTTTTCAAACGATGTGGTAATAACCATCAGAAGGAGTTTACGACATGAAGTGATATGTGTTTTGGATGTGGAAAGCTACGCTACAAGATTGGGGATTGCCCAATGGTTTCCCAGAAATTTAAAGACATTAATCAACCAGGTATGTCTAGTTTCTAATTAGCTCCAGCAGGATGCCTGTCTCAGCAGGGCAACTTCTCTAGTACCACCAGTGGTCAATGTCATAACGACTTTTTTCTCTCTATACTGGACATGATTAGGAGAGTTCTCATTATATTGTTATGGGTACATTACAAGTCTTCCATCCTCATGTTTCTAAATTGTTTAACCCAGGAGCTTCACTTTTCTTTGTGACTACCATTATTGTTGTAGACTTTGGTGTTAGTATCGATATATTAGCGGAGCTCTTCTTAGCATCTACCCTAGTGGGTAGTCCTATTGTAGCTAGATGGGTAAATAGAAATTTCCCGATCACAGTGTCTCAAAAAGTCACTTCAGTTGACCTTGTAGAGATAGAGATAACTTATTTTTATGTCTTTCTCGACATAGATTATCTCCATTCGTGCTACAGTTGACAATAGAAACAGAATAGTCAATTTCTAATTTCCTAATAAGCCTGTTGCTGAATGGAAGAGTGTTACTTCAATTCCTACAGTTCGATTTGTCTCTTAACATAAGGAAATAAAAACGATGTCCAAAGGATGTTTTACCATATTGTAAGAGTCAATGACTTTAATTCAAAATTTTGAGTCTTGAGTCAGTTCCAGTAGTGAATGAGTTTTTAGAAGTATTCCCTAAAGATCTTCCCAGGGTTCCTCCTGAGAGGGAAATTATCTTTAGAATTGATCTCCTCCCATATAACCATCCTATTTTAATTCCATATTATAAAATGGCATAAGTTGAGCTTTAGAAATTGAAGGAACAGTTTAAAGACATCATAGATAAGGGTTTTATCAGTCCTAGTGTTTCCTCGTGTGATACACCAGTTCTCTTCGTGCGAGAGAATGACTGTTCTCTCAGACTGTTCATCAATTACCATCAGTTGAACAAAGTTACAAATTCAAGAATAAGTATCCTCTCCCCAGTATTTTTGACTTATTCAACCAAATTTAGGGTGCAAACTATTTCTCAAAGATAGACCTAAGATCCTACTATCATCAACTTACAGTCAGATATTGTGACATTTTCAAGAAAACCTTCAGATCTCGATATGGTCACTTTGAATTTCTAGTTATGTCTGTTGTACTAATTAATGTTCCTTCAATTTTGATGTACTTAATGAATAGGGTGTTTAAGCAGTACTTTTGCATGTTCGTCATAGTCTTTATAGATGACATCCTCGTCTTTCTCTTAGTGAATGTAATCATTCAGACCATTTGAGGATTGTATTTCAGACACTTAAATGGCACTAGTTATTCACTACGTTCTACAAGTGTGAATTCTAGTTAAGATCAACAATTTTCCTTGGTCACATTTTCTCTTGGGATGGAGTTTGAGTTGATCCTCCAAAGATCGAAGAAGTGAGTAACAAGACTAGGCCCATCTCTCAATTATATATGAAGAGTTTCTTTGATTTAGTCGATTGCTACAGATAGTTTGTTGAAGGATTTTCTTCTGTTGGTTCTCCCATATCTCGGCTAACCCAAACAAAAGTCAAATTTAAGAGGCAAATTCCTATGAGAATAATTGTAAGAAGTTGAAGACTTGACTCGCTGATGCTCCAGTATTGACATTACCAAAGGGTTCAGGTGGGTTTGTAGTTTATTATTATTCTGCTATAGTTGGTCTTTATTATGTATTAATGCAACGAGGTATGGTCATAGCCTATGAATCTAGACAACTCAAACCCCATGAAAGGAATTATCAGACTCATGATGTTGAGTTGGCTGTAGTAGCGTTTGACATAATGATTTGGAGGCATTTTCTTTATGGGGTTCTTTTTGATGTGTTTACAGATCCTAAGAGTTTACAATATGTGTTCACTTAGAAGGATCTAAATCTTTTTTAAGAGAAAATGGATTAAATTATTGAAAGGCTATAATATGAGTATGTTTTACAACTGGGGTAAGGCCAATGTAATGGTCGATTCCCTTAGTAGATTGTTTATGGGGAAATGTTACGTATGTTGAGGAGGATAAGAAGGAGTTAGTCTGTGAGGTTCATCGGCTTGATATATTAGGTATTTGTTTTTTTTATTTGTCCGTAGGTAGTATATTTATTCAGAATGGTTCAAAATAATTATTGGATGATATAGTTAAAGAAAAGCAATATAGGGATCCTATTTTGGTCACTTTGAAAGAAATAGTTCGAGATCAGAAAGTTGAGGTTCTCTCCCAAGAGAGACAGTATGCTTCATTGCCAAGGTAGGTCATGTGTTCCAAGTGTGGATGATTTGAGGCAGTGTATATTACAAGAGGCACATGGTGTGTGATATTGTATTCACCTAGGAGCCACTAAGATCTACTGTGATTTGCGAGAAGTCTATTGGTGGAATTGTATGAAGAAAGATATTGCAGAATTTGTTAGCAAGTGTTTGAATTGTCAGAAGTTTAAAGTCGAGTACCAAAGATCTCGTGGTACACTTATGGAGTTCATCATCCCCATTTGGCAGTGGGAAGTGGTGAACATGGATTTTATTACAGGATTACCTAGTACGCGTCATCAACATGATTTGATTTAGGTCATTTTATATAAAATGACCAAATCAGCCCATTTCATGCTTGTTAATACTTCGTATTCATACAAGGATTATGCTACATTCTATCTTAGATAATTGGTAAAGTTGTATGGGGTTTCATTGACCATCATTTAAGATATATGTACCTAGTTTAAGTCTAACTTTTGGTAGGCTTTTCAAAAGAGTCTTGCTACCGAAGTCAATCTCAGTACATCTATTTATCCTAAGATAGAAGTTCAGGTAGAGAGGACCATTTATACATTATAATACATGTTAAGGTCTTATGTTAGTGACTTCAAGGGTAATTGGGATGACCACTTACCTATAATTGAGTTTGACTAAAACAACATTTATCACTCAAGTATTCAGATGGGTACATTTGAGGATCTCTATGGAAGGAGGTATAGACCTATTATTGGTTTATTTAAAGCAGTTGAGGCTACTTTTATAAAACTAGATACAGGATATGAGGCAATAGAAAATGTTTAGTTGATTTGAGAAAGGCTGAAGACAGCCAAGAGCAGACAAAAATCCTATGTTGATATGAGGAGAAGAAATCGTAAGTCTAATTTTTGTGACTTAGTTTATTATAAAATTTCACAAATGAAAAGGGTGAAGAGGTTTGGAAAGAAAGGGAAGCTCAGTCCCCTCTATGTTAGCCCATATAGTATTTTTAGCCATTTTTTAACGTAGCTTATTAATTAGAGTTGCTTGTAGAATTTAAATCAGTGTGTATGGTGACTTAGCTTTTGTCATTATTTTAGAGAGTTTGGGTGTGAATAATAATCTTTCCTAAGAAATAAGGATGTTCGCTTGGTAAATGTTTTGTGGAGGAATCAACCCATTAAGGAAACTACTTGGGAAGCAAAAGTAGATATGAGATCCAAGTACCCCCATATTTCCTCTTCGAATTCTGACACATCTTAAGGTAATGGTATCCTTTAAATTGATTCTCCCATTTTATATCTCAACTATCCTTCCATCCTCATGTAATATAATGCATTCATAAATGTAATTCAATCCATGAGTCATATTTCAAATTCATATGATAAATAATGATTCAGCTCATTAGTATTCAGTACATGATCTTAGTCTTCAAAGTATCTCAAATCCTATTGTTTCTTTAATGTATGAATAATTCCAAGAGGGAGATATTCTAATACCCCGCAAGATCCTACACAATCTTCCATATTTTAGTCAAATGTTGAAAGGTCACCAAATAACTTGTTTCACACTAAGTACAAGCAACATGGCCATTTAAACACCCCAAGATTACAAACATTCTATTTTTCAATTTTTGAGTTCCACGTTGATTTTAGAGTTGAAATTTGTTTAGGAACGTTAAAAGTGTAATCCAAGAGAGTTTCAAAATTATTTCTAGAGGTTCTGAGTGATTTTGACCACAAAAGCAGTAAGCCGCCGCGTTTTTAGTGTATCATAGAGGTTTCTGACCATGATACATAACATGCCATGGATGGTACTCTCCACGATATGCAGCGTGTCATGGAGGATGTCCTCCGCGATAGCCACCATACCAAAGTGCTGTGTAAAATTTTGGAGTCCTCATAAAGGGATGAGGGGAATTTTGTTTTGTTTTTTCTCCATAACCAGCCAATCCACAACTTAAAACCAAAGAGGGTAATTACTTGAACCATTCATCATCAGTTAATAACGTTCATTCTCCTCCCATTCTCAAAAACAAAAAGAAATCAAAAGCTTTATCCATGAATTCACCATCAGAGGTATAAATTCAAAGGTTCGTTCAGGAATTCAAGAAAACAAGGTATGTAGGGTATTCATCAAAGGGTTTCTTCAACCCATTGAGTCCTAATTATCCCTTATTTTACAAGAATAAAATTTTTCCCGTCTTTTGATGAAATTTCAATTTCTAGTATGAATTTATTCAACTTTATTTTAATTGTTTTGAATATAAACATGACAATGTGTTTCCCTATGTGAATTATTTTCTTATATGCTTTATAAACCCAGTCACCCATATCATGTTTAGTTTACACCTTGGTGATTATTAATTTATGAATTAAACCATGTAAGAATGTTGTCCTTATAAATTTAAAATCTTCCCCTACTCATAATTATGGATTTCATCATTTTTGTGAAATATATTGTGTTTTGGGTAAATGAATAATGAATATCCCTATGGTACTATAATGATGATATTGTACTTAATATATTATTCAGTGCTGGTGGGTTATGAATACCCGACATATATTTTTATACATTTTTTCGATTTAAAGCAACAAGTCAGTTCGATATGATTTTATCATTATATTAAGATTATCATATTCATATTGAGAAATTACCATTCATGAGTCCTATTAACTTTAATCATTATTAGTATCATTTTAGTTTGGAGTTGGATTTTTAACCGAGCGAAACTAGGATTGAAGGCTCACCCACCAATGGAGGACTGAGACCTTTAGTAGAAGTACCTAAGTTTTAGTACTACATAGCTAGTGTAGTTATAAGATATCAACCTCTAGTAGAGGACTCACTATATTAAGGGTCACCTGCTAGTATAGGACAGACACACTAACCTTTCAAGACACTAATTTATTGTATCCATACAGTCAGTGTTAGTACCAAAGGTAAGGTACTGATATGCTTAGGACTGGTGTTATAGGTTGGACTACTATCATCTGATATTTTGAAATGTTGGTTACATGATAGCTCCTATAGTTTAAGTTCAGTTATCAGATTATGTTAATTCAAGTTTGGTTGACCCACTTTTCAGTTTTCCATCTATCTAGCCAGTTAGTTTTATAGGATATATCAATACATGCTTTACTTGTTCTTGCATTCATTTTACATGTTTGTGGATTCTTTCTCAGTAGTTATTTGTACTTCAGTTAGTCTTATTGTTAGCCTCCGAAGTCTATGTTTTAATAATCACAAATAACAACTAGATCTTTATAGGATATTGAAGACTACTGATTAAGGAATCTAGCTCCTTGAATGAAAGGACATCAACTTACGATCTGTAGCATATAAGAAAAACAATCAAAATAAGAACAAATGGAAGAAAAATCTTAGTACCATAAGTCTCAACAAATCCAATAAATCATGGAGAATCTCTGGCCCAAAAGTCTCAATAAATAATATCAGTAATCACTAAATAAAAAGAAGTAAAGATCAGAACCACATTTGGAAAGGCCTCAATATATATACAAGACCAAAAGGAAAAATAGATCACAAACATATCTGATATAGAGGTGATCCAGACACATATATGGACATATCATACGACTACATTCCTCAATAAATGAATCAATTTAAATCTTTGATTGAGAAGAAATATCTTAGGTTTCCTTATAAAGAGTAGCATCCAAAAAATAAAGAAAATGAAGATTGAAGATAGACATAGGTTACGAAACTGCAAGGAGAAAAATCAAAGTGTCTCAATATTAGTCTCAAAAGGCTTTGTAAATTTTAGTTTACAATTGTTTTATAAATAGTAGGATCAAGTCAACTTTGTAACATCAACTAAAGTTGTGTATCAACATCTAAAGAAAAAAATAAGTCTTCAGAACTTGTTTCCTATCATTGTACTCGAGCACAACATTGAACGATCTAAGGAGACATTGAAACAAAAAGGGACTGGAAGTAGGCACCACATTGGTGGTCCGAACCAGAATAAATCTTTGTTCCTTGACTTTGTGTTTAACTATTTATTTGCTTAATTGTGTTAAATCTAATTTCTTTAGTGAAGTGCACTGATCTGCAAGCAAATCGGCCGAAAGATGTCAATAGTTGACTCATAGAAATATTTCAACTCACCCCCTCTTGAATTTCAAGTTGTATCAGTATAGGTCTCATCACCAGCATTTCTTCTCTGCAAGTGAGGAAAGATCAAATTACCAATTATTAAATTCCTGGTGCTCTTCTTCAGGATGGTCATTCCTCCATAAGGCCACCATACTTTAATGGACAACATTACCCTTAATGGAACAACATGATTAAAATCGTTGTCTAATCAAATAACTTCCAAGCCTGGGTTTTCATCAAGAAGGGTCCAAAGCCAATTCCAGGACTCAAGAAGACGCCAAAAGGACAATGACAAAGAATCTAGCAATTCAGACCTAGAAGGTTCGAGGTCACCGATGAATAGCAAGAGGTAATTCAAACTAATGTACATGCTATAAGTTTACTTTTGTGTGAAGTTAATGGGGAAGAATATGAAAAAAAATTAACTTATGAAACCGCAAAAGAAATGTGGGACAAATTAGAGGTAACCTATGATTGAACGACCAAAGTGAAGAAGTCAAAAATTGTTTACCTAGTCAATGAATACGAGTTGTTTAAACTTGAAGAGAATGAGGACATTGAAAATGGTTTTCCATATTCAGTAAAATCGTATGCAAAAAAAAATAAATGGAAATGATCAATCCACACAGCCTATAAGTGCGGAAACAATTTTAAAGTCTTCCAAAGAATTGGGAAACCAAGGCTGCCATTCTGGAAGATGGAGATCTAATCAACATGACATATGATTAACTATAAGGTAACCTCATTTTATATGATTGTAATTATACAAATAGGTTCCAAAAGAAGAGTAGAATAAAACAGTAGCATTTAATGCTGCTTCAATCTAAAAAATGGACATCTGGAAGATTCAAATAGTGAAAGAATGGATCTCATAAATTAAGGAGTGAGGAAACTAATGAGAAAGAGACCATTAAGATCCAAAGGAACTAAGAATGATGATTCCACTAGAAATGATGAACGTTGTTATTACTGTGGAAAGACTGGCACCATCAAACAGAACTGTCTAGAATTAAAAAGAAGACCATCAAGGAAGAACCAATATTTTGGACCCTGGAGTGATGAAGATGAAACTAAAAAAAAAATATAGTCCACCAATATACGATTAATGGAAACAGGTGAATGTACCTAGGTAAGACAACATGACTATCATAACTATTATATTCTATAATCCAACTTAGATATAATAACCGACGAGCTTCAAAAAGTTATAGAAGAATATAATAAACTAGATCAAGTGAAGAAAAATTGTGAAGCATGATTTAAATGAAAAATCAAAGAGGAATGAAAACGTTGGAAAATAGAAATTGAAGCATGTCAAATTGAAATTGACCTGCTTCATGAAGAGCTTTATGATGAGAAATAAATCTAAATAGTTTTAAGACATCCCCAAGCCACAGTTTTGTAAGATCAAATTCCTTCAAAAACAATTTAAGTTCCTCACCAGGTTCATTTAAATCAGCTAAGACCTTTTTCTTCTCTCGAGGACCCATCAGTTTTATATTTTGAAGGAGAGGGCATAAATCCTACAGTTACAGGCATAAGCCTAAAAGTGTGTGAGTTTGGAGGCCAAAAGGAAACAAATCAAACCTACAGGGACCCATGACCAATTGGTTACCTAAGCAGTGTTAGTCTTCTCGGTTGGTAGGAACATGTCTGCGAAAACAAAAAATGAAATATGGGCTCCTAATGTCTGATTTTTCAAATACATGATCGAAAAGAAACAAATCTCCTCTACTTTGAAGAATGCAGGAGAAGGATCATACAAATTCAGTGATAATGCTAGAGGCAATATCACTAGAGTTGATATAGTAATGTTCAAGTTCTTATACGAATCTACCAAAGTTTGTTCAACTTCTTATACGAATCTACCAAAGTTTTTCTTTTAGATGGACTCAAGTATAACCAACTCAACATCAGTTAGCACTGTGATAAAGGGTTTGTAATCTCCTTTAAACAAAAAAATGGTTTATCAATCATTACAACATCGGTATCTATATATTTAATGAATGCTAAAAATGGGAAAGAGCATATGCAACATATCACATCATCAATAGATGTTTCACCCGTAATAATTCAGTGATAAAGAACAGGTAAGTGATTTATAATCCAGAGATATTTTTTGCACAATCTTTGAGCCATCAGAAGATGAGTCGGCTATACCCCCATTAGAGTCAACTTCTACATCTGAAACGGTGAAACTAAAATGAAGACACATATATAGCTTAAGGATTTTCCCTCAAAGAAGGTAATGACTTCAATAAGAATTTTTTCTCCATTAGAATTAATAGAAATTATTATTACCAGTTGCTTCCATCAAATGTTTAATTTGCTTATTATTGTTTATCCAAGAAGAATTTTTGTGAGACAACATCCCGTATTTTAAAATATGTTATAACCAAACCATGTTTTAAACTGCTACAACACTCCACAGTCTCAAGCGAGCTACAAAATATTTGTATGAGAAATTGAGTGCTTCCTTAACTTTTTAAAAAGAAGAGGACGGGGGGTAATTTTGATAAAATCTAAGTCTTAAAACAAATTTATTTCAAAAGTCTTCTTACAATACATGTTTTAATATTATTCCTGATAACTCCAATATCTTCTTGTGTGAATTTTTCTATTCAGATCTTAGCCATAAATTAGCAACATCTTCTTATTGATATTCCCAAAACCTTGGAGGCTTGATCTTAGACAAAAATTACCAAGAATATCACCCATTTTAGAGGGCAATGATTACATGCACTGATGCATATGAGGGAATATTGGGTTTGTTATGAAAGTATGATCATCCTTAAATGAGACACATAGGGGATTTTTGGGTATTTTTGGACCCGAAGCATAATAGTGTAGTATAGGTATCATTATTCTCATATGGATAAGTAGAATGTAAATATGAGTGTTTGTTTATGATATTGTGTCTGAATTTGATACATTTAATGTTATGGAGTGAGAAATTTAAATACTTGTGTAACAACCCGATTTGATGAACCAGAATGCTACACGGTGCATATGACCCCGAAGGACCACAAGCTAACACATGACTGATATTTGTACTTGTATACTACATAAGATAACTTAATAATGCGGAAATATGCACTGAAAGGCGATAAGGTTCAATATTGAACATAACTGAATGATATAACATCTATGTGGGGTAATAAAATACCCAAAACAAAATTAAAAATACTGATGTCTGAACATTATAGTATGTATCTAGTCTGAAGCTAGTCTGAAAGCCTCTACTTTCTGAAGAATTTGAATAAAGAGTTGATGGGGCATGTCCCCAACTAACTCCAACTAATAATCTAATAAATGATATACTAGAAAATCATTATGTCCCCAAAGGATGAGGACTCAGTTAAACTCTGACTACTGAAACTGGAATCTGCAGTTGATATGGAACTCGTGTCTCTGAACCTATAGTGTAACATAAAAATAAAGAACCACAGTGTGAATGAGTCAGTACATATGTATTGAGTATACATGTGAGGTAGGGTAAATTCAAGGGTTCATATGCATGCTAATGCTTACTGACTATCTAACATGAACGTGAGAATGCATACATAATTATGTAACTGTAACAGACAACGTGATATCGTGATTATTGAATCTGAATACTGATAACTTGACATGACTGATAACATAAATGATTGTATCTGAGTATAACTGATAATATGGGTGACTATAGCTGACAGTACTGAATCTATTGTAACTATCTGAGTTCCGTACTATAACTGAGTTGACTGTATCTGATAGTCCTGAAATCTGAAGAACTATCTGAGTTTTATTACTGAGACTAATTGACTATTTCTGACAGTCCTGATTCAGTACCATGAAACTGTGGGAAGTAGTATCTAACCGACATGCCCCAAAGGTATTATGATAGTTGAGATGGGGTCCAATCTATGCCCTGATTGGATGGGTGACAATACCGTATCACTGGTAAGGATAAAATGTCAATAACCCTCATATTACAGGTAACTCTAGCGAGAATGGTGGGAACCCTCACATAACAGGTTAAGCCACCTCATCTACCCTCATATAGTAGGCTACGATGTCTCAACCTATGCTAGATACATAGTTCTAGAATGCAAGGATTGCTTCTAGGAATCACACCCTCATATAATAGGTGAGTTCCTATCCTTGGGTTCACTCGGTGCTAATTCCTACTCTCATCTGAATAGACACTAAACATGATTTACTGAACTGAACTAAGCATGGACTCAGTTACTGAATTTCTGTAGCTGACAGAACACTACTGATAGCTGACAACTGACTGAGTCATGAGATCATAGAGATTTTTCCTGAGTCATAAGACTAACTGAAGATTAAGATTTCATAGATTGACTGAGAGTATAGTGAAAACATGACATGGCTCTAGGAAAAAAGCTAATATTTTGGGTACAAGTACCCCCAGGACTCGATTGAAGGAAACTGACATGACTTGATATTCTTCAATACATGATAATCACCAGAATACGTTTATTAAAGCATTTCATCAAACATCTAATAGGCAAAAACTTGTACATTTATGAGGATTTTCATGATATCATGCTAGTTAGGCAAATTTCCTTCATCTCGGCATTTTATTAAACATATGGCAGGCATAGTACATGTTAACATCATGGTATAGCAGTTAAACATCATGGTTCACTTCCAATTTCATCATACAAGGTTTTAGTCGTGAGATTTCATAAATCTTTATCTATACTAATCAACCCACATGGAATCTATAATCAAATCATGGAATAGAAATCAATTCCTCATTAATCAACATGAAAGTGAACATACAAAGCATGAACACATGAAGAAAATCCACAACTTGTAGTTGAAAAGGGATTCTTGAACTTCATGGACGAAAGAAGACCATGAATGAACACTATGCATACCTTAGATCATGATTTCATGAAGATTGATGGTTAAACCTTCTTGAAATTGAACCTTCTATGAAAACCCTAGCTTGAGTTTTTTAGAGTATTTGAGAAAAACATCAATATTTTGGATTAATAAGGGCTAAATCCCATGTTTAGAAGCTTATATAGGGAGGGGGAATTGATCCTTTTAACCCTGGAAATGTAATTTAATTATTTAGTAAAATTTTCTGAATTGGACCCTTGGCGCGACACGGCGTTTTCGCACCATGTCACTGGAAATTGACAATTGGGAAATTGCATGGTAGAGCGACGGGGAGCTATCGCATTGCCATCTTGTCTATGAACTGGAAGTTTGGCGCGATGCGCCAGTATCACAGAGAAATACTGTAAATTGAAAATTGCCATTTGAGCTATCTCCCGACAAGCTGAAGGCTTAGGTCAAACACTATCTCACTAAATAGGCTCTAACTCTTCGCCCGGGTGTCGGATTTGGGCGAATTATATATCGATGAAAATTATGTAAAAACCACCTGTATAAGAATGAATTATTTTTTCAAAGAAAGTTCTAACATCCTTGAGATTATTTTCAAGCTAAGAAAAAGCACGGGTATTACAACTTGGGATTCGCTGAATCATTTAGGCTATTTTGGATACTATTTTTTGCATGATAAGACTAGTTAACCATGCCTTAGCTGAAGTGGAACTTGTGGGTTTATACTTAGGCCAAAAATGCATTAGTTACTAAATTAATGGGAGACTTACTTAATTATTTGACTTTAGCATGAAATTTACCCAACATTCCTTTCCTTAGATGAGATTGACTTAGTTGCTCTATATTATGAGAAATTGTTATCCTAGTACTAGTTGAGGCTTGTTTAAGATTTAAAAGTGGATTTAGATACCTTAGACTATTTTGGGGTAGATATTGATTTATAAATGATATTGGGGATTTATTAGTGGGCTCTTCGACCCACCTTAGGACAACACTTGTGATCGTTATTGATGACCCTTGATACGCTTGTGTACGTATACGAAGATGGTTATTTTGGTGTTATTTAGATTCCTTGGTAGTATTTAGTTATGGGGAATGATGTAGGAAATAATACTTAACGTGTATAATGTAACTGAGTCATTGATTAAGCTTATGTTATTGAGGAGCTATTGAGAATGCTATAGATTTGACTATTGATTAGGATACAAAATATACTATTGAATGATCCTTTGAGTATGATAATGGATAAGCTCTAAATTAAGCTATTGATTATGATATTAATAATCTATAGATTATGCCATGGATTAACTATTGATCAATCTATTGATAAACTATCTCTTATGCTAATTATAAGTCATTAATTAGACTATTGAGATGTTATTTCCTGTGTCTTGATAATATGTAGTGAGTATGTTAGTCATCATGTTTATTTACTATATTAGAGATTATGCTATTTATTATGCTGAGGATCGTGCTTATTTACTATATTGGCAATCACTCTATGGATTATTCTAGAGCTCAAGATTTTGAATATGAATATTGATTATGTAGACATATTATGTGGTTTGTGTATGTTGTCAAATACTCTAATGATTATGTTTTTGGCCATATTGATAATGATATTTATTATTTATACTCAGTTGAAACACAAAGCATGGCTCTTATATTGATGATATTGAGGATATTTATGATGATACATATGCCCAGAAAGGTGATAACGCCCAACATACACATCATCTTAGTGCAAGGCGGTCATCGTCAATATATTTACCCAATTTTGGAGTTGGGGTCAAATCCACAGGTTACAATGTGAGTGACGATTAAACTAGTTTAAAACTTAAAATACAAGTTAAATTCAAACAACGGGCATATAAAGATAAAATTGGGGTTTTGGAGATTAAAAAATAATTGTTGGTCACTTTAGTTTCAGTGTTTGTAATCAAGAGTTTATGGAAAACTAGAATTATGCTCACTATGGGTTTTGATATTTGATAAAAGCTAATAGTGATTCAAGATTCTCACGATAGGTAGGAACAACAGATTGTCTTAATTAAAGTTATACCTAAATGTATCTCGACCAACTAAAGCATTTAATTACCTAATCCTCTCAAACTTAAGGAATTTACATTCACTGACCAGACTTTACCTCAGGTTGATTAACCTTGTTACAGCAACAATTATTAAATACAAGGTTGGTAGCTTCCAAGTCCCTGCCAATAATTCACTTCCTACTATAGTTGATTTCTTATCTCAAGCAAATCAAAGCCTATGCTATCTATCGTTTGCAACCAATAGACAATAATTAAAACCTCAGAGATATCAAGGAGTCCTGTTACCTTTAGAATATTTAACACTTAGCAACTTACCAAGACCTAACCCATATATCCCATAATTCAGGTTAAAGGGATTCGGCCACTCATAATGTAATAATCGATACAACAAGTTGAATTCATAATTTGAAAAATGAACTTACAGCAAGATAAATAGCAAAGAGTGTTTCTCAGATTAGAGCAAAGTAGAAATCCCAAAATATTGATGATAATCTCTTCAACGGTAATTGTTTTGTTCTAGCCAAGAAACTAGAGAGCAAACATGTGAATTTCAAGTCTAGAATATCGAATACTAGCCGATATGTTCAGCCTCCCGATATTATCAACCTCCTTTTTTATTAGAAATCCCTAACATATGCTTTAAATACTTAATTCTAATTATGGAAACAAAATCACAGACTTCAGTAATTTCTCAGACAGATGATGACATTTTGTGATGCCTTATCAGGAGTATGACGACTTATCATGGATGTTGTCAGCTCCTCTTCTCTTTTGACATTCGCTGCCTTAGGCTGCCGGTTAAGCATAATATCTTATTAGATCTTTGACGACTTATCACTGATGTCATTGATGATTAACTTTAGCTCTCATGTTCTTCCTTAGGCTAACGATAATCTTGACTTCTCATCATAACTCTGACGGCTTATCACATGTCGTCATCACTTCTTCCAGTTGAATTCCATTCTCTGTTTAAGGATGACGATGAATCGAATAACCTATCAGAGTGCTGACGACTTATTAGGAATGTCGTCATCCATACTTCTCTTTTATTTTCTTCAGATTTCAACTCTTTATTTCCATCATTGTCGGTTGTCTTGCCTCTTGACTTCCACTACAAAATCAAAGATAAAACAATCAAAAATGACAAAAGTTGATTAAGACTTTACAATTATTCTCAGTTAAAAGCCTCAAATTTGTTAGCATCTGCTCACACATCATCACCCTCAACTTAAAACAATTGTTTGTCCTTAAGCAACTAAAACACAACCAAGAGGATACAAAGTACATTGGCTGTGAATCTTCTATATTATCTCAAAACCATCTTTACCTTCTCAAGGTCAATTAATTCTAAATCAACTATGTATTCTACTAAAGAACAACAACGGGGAACACAGGAATTAAGATATGGCATCAATTCAGCAACAACAACCATGCATGTATCAAGCTTACACTATCCAAACAAGTTAGAAACTAGCAACGTAACCAGTGTGCCCTTACTACAAAGAAGTCCCACTTCACTTATATCAGACATTACATATGTAACCATGGGTACAATCACTAGACACTCACTCTCAAAATGAAGTTCCAATCAATGTATGCCGAATACCATCGTCTTGCCCTTATTTTCATTACCAAGACTTCAGATAGGTCAGATAGGATCACTATAGGTTTTCTCTTTGGCTTGTAATATAGGCTAGGGGCTGGTATGATACTCAATGATATTTAAAGTGACTAAGCCTCCTTGACAGTACAATAGCTTCTGTGGTCTCACTCATTTACCTTTTTCTATTATTCTCTTTTCTTGATCACACTTATTCAGGATGGGTGCGGTTCTTTTCTACAATCTCTTTTTTTTCACAACTTTTCTTTTCTTGCTCTTTTCCACCGCACCCAGCTTTTTATTCTTTTCTTTTACTCTACCTTTCTTCATACTAATTTTATATCACGCACCCCTATGATAGCTACCCTCAACTTATGCCATTTTCCTAAGTCAAGGTGCATAGTGTCCAAGGAGGACTAGGGCCAAAATAGGTTCATTATGACATAAAAATTGGATGGTGATAGGTATCATAAAAAGAATAGGTTTCAGGCTCAAAATCAGGATCAAGGGATATTATTTATACACGGAAGGTCATTTAGGCTAAAACTGGACTAATATCAACAACGGCTTATGATCCTTTCCTAACCGCTATTCTACAACCAAGGCAAGACAAACTGGGCAAGTTCTGGATTTAACACACAATGGGAACTAGTTAGTATCTCACACACACATGGTACAAAGGTACATCACAATTTACTACCCATTCAGTTGATGCAATTGTTTAACAATGGATATCGTGTCACTAGAACCAATGTCATAAAAAGATGCACAGTGGTCACACATAAATTCACATCACACAGTTATAAAATAGACTATTGGAGAGGTGTTCGAAAATCAACAAATATATATTAACTACCTAAGGTACTTGTATTTATCCTAGTCAACTACAAAATTTTACAAAAAATCACAGTACGCCTAAACATGCCAGCTCTACTAGGAACAAGACTCTAGGAAAAAGAGGCACGACAACAAAAACCTCAAGAGTACATCAACACCCACAAGTAGCCCCTTCCTCAACTTAAAATCATGCAATGTCCCCAATGCATCAAACCAAAACCAGACTGTTAAATATATACATGTGGCACCATGGGTGCGAAGATCTTATGTGAATCACATAATATGAATACAAACAACAAAATACCATGGGTTGCCTCCCAAGCAGCGCCTGATTTAATGTCGCGGCATGACCCAACTAAACTTTTTCCTCCACCTTAAGGATATGAATTTCACCCCCAACTTAGAGTCTATTTTCTTGACTCTCTTGTAGGGAGGTGGTTCAATAATTATGAAGTCGATTAATGGATTCAGCGTGGTCAACCACTCATCCTTAAAGTGAGGTATGTTTTTATGTTGCTTGTCTAATGTAAAATCAAGAATATAGGATTCTTGTTCCTCATCTTCACACTCTTCTACTATTTTAAATGATTCCACTGACAAGATATCATCTAAACATAATGTAGAAAAGTGTTTTGAATGAGGCCCAATCAATCCTACTATAAAATTTACACTATCTACTACACACTCACTTTTATTTACCTCAATGTCAGTCTTAAGATCAAGATGACAATCGAGTGGTTGTGATTCTTGAGTTTTCTCCTCAAATTGGCTAATATCCCCCTCATATTCTTATTTGTTTAGCCACTAGAAACATAGTGGGAGTTGTATCTCTTTTAACTCTGCCCACAGCTGTTCTTGATTGTCTAAGATTTTTTTCATCAATTTATTTGCTTGAATCATGACAGCACACATATCTTCAGTATGATCACTTTGACCACAAGCCAAACACCAAGTTATAGTAAGTAGGACAATATCAACATCATATTATGAAGGTCTTATCCATGCACTTCCAGGTAAATCTGGATAGCAAGCCTCAAAATATGGTCCCCCACAATAATAAAATGAATCGTCATCACTCAAAAAACCATCTATCCAGGATGGCATCTTAAGAAAGGTGTGAGGAAAAAATAAAAGAAAATAAAAAATAGACTAAGCAAATATTTAGAAATTTGAATTCAAGCAAGTAAACTAAAATTCAAAACCAACTCAATACGCGAAATTGTTCCCCAACAACGACACCATTTTTTGATAACGCTTAACTTACACGTCAACTTAGGGCAAGGCGGTCGTCGTCAATATATTTACCAAACCTTGGAGTCGGGGTCGAATCCACAGGGAACAATGTGAGTGGCGATTTAACTAGTGTGAAACTAAAGCTACAAGTTAAATTTAAACAACTGGCGTGGAAAGATAAAATGGGGGTTTTGAAGATTAGAAAATATTTATTGGTCACTTTAGTTTCAGTGTTTGTAATCAAGAGTTTATGGAAAACCAAAATTATGTTCACTATGGGTTTTGGCATTTAACAGATGCTAATAGTGATTCAAGATTCACATGATAGGTAGGAACAAAAGATTGCCTTTATTGAAATTATGCCTAAATGTCTCTCGACCTACATAATCATTTAATTACCTAATCCTCTCGGACTTAGGGAATTTATAGTCACTAACCAGACTTCACCTCAGGTTAATTAACCTTGTTACAACGTCAATTATTAAACAGAAGGTTGGTAGCTTCAAACTCCCTGTCAATAATTCACATCTTGCTATAGTTGATTTCTTATCTCAAGTAAATTAAAGCGGGTGCTATCTATCATTTTCAACTAATAGACAATAATTAAAACCTCAAAATTATCAAGGAGTACTATTACCTTTAGAATCTTGAAGACTTAGAAATTTACCAAGACCTAACCCATAGATCCCATAATTCGGGTTAAAGGGATTTAGCCACTCATAATGTAATATTCGATACAACAAGTTGAATTCATAATTTGAAAGATGAACCTACAGCAAGATGAATAGCAACTAGTGTTTCTCAGATTAGATCAAAGTATAAATCCCAAAATATTAATGATAATCTCTTTAAAGTTAATTGTTTTGTTCAAGCCAAGAAACTAGAGGAAAAACACGTTAAGTTCAAGTCCATAATGTCGAGAACTAGCAGATATGTTCAGCCTCCTTTTTTATTAGAAATCCCTAACATATGCTTTAAATATTTCATCCTAATTAAGGAAACAAAATCACAGAGTTTAGTAATTTGTCAAACTGGTACGATATTTTGTGATGCCTTATCAGGAGTCTGACGACTTATCACAGATATCGCCAGCTCCTCTTCACTTTTGACATTCACTGCCTTAGGCTGACGATGAAACGTGATGGCTTATCAGATATTTGATGACTTATCACAGATATCTTTGATTATTTACTTCAGCTCTCATGTTCTGCCTTAGGCTAACGACAATCTTGAAAGATTATGACAACTCTGATGTCTTATCACATATCATCATCACTTCTTCCAACTGAATCCTATTCTCTGTTTAAGGCTGAAGATGAAGCTGATAACCTATCAGAGTGATAACGACTTATCAGGAATATCATCAACCACACTTCTCTTCTATTTGCTTTAGATTTCAACTCTTTTACTTCCATCATTGTTGGTTCTCTTGTCTCTTGACTTTCACTACAAAATCAAAGATAAAAAAATAAAAAACGATAAAAGTTGCTTAAGACTTTGCAATTATTCTCAGTTAAAAGCCTTAAATGCGTTAGCATCTGCTCACACATCAGAAGGCCAAAAAAAGATTATGATAATTTATACATGTCCAATAAAAATCGAAGATAATTATGATATATACAAGGATATTTCTTAAAATCCATGACAATTCTAGTCTGGCTATACGTATTATACTATGATGATATACTTACTACATTGGGGTGTGAGATTAACAATCTAGTTAAGATGAAAAGGAGAAATTATCCTTAATATAATATTATATAAATTAATTCTAGTGGTAAAATAATTAGTTGATAAATATTGATTAGTTCATGAATACTGGCTGGTCAATGAATATTGGCTAGTTGGCAAATGTTTTATAGTTGCCAATTAATGAGTGCTTGATAAGTGATGATTAACTTCTATATGAAAATTGGTTAATAAGTATTATTTAGTTGATGAAGGATGATTTTTTTCTACATAAATATTAGTGTTACATAATGGATGATTAATAAGTGTTGACTAATTGGAACATGATAAATAAGGTAAATCGTTGTGTATTGTGAGACATGACTTAGATGAATTCCAAATATATTATGGGAGTTGGTAAAATATGGTGGTGGGTTATTCTATTATGTTTCTACCTTACAAGTTTATGGGGGCTTTCGATGGGTTACTTACTTTTCTGCACAAATTAGCATATGGGAGCAAATTTTTTTGTTATGGTTGCATGTGTTTATGCTTTATGTAATGTTATCATGATATTTCGGTTATCTATTTATTAATGTTATTCTATTTAGGTTTGTTTTCTTACCTTGACTTAGTTTTTTAATCTTGCATTCTATCAATCTTTTATCATGATTTAGCTCAGTCGGCCAATAATGCCTAATTATTACCTATTGTTTTTGTACTTATACTACACATTGTACCTTTTTGGTGATAATCCAAGTACTACTTGTCATTCTTGATTGACATTCATGCTATGTTAATAAGCTAAGATAGGATGATCTCGTAGAGTCGGAGTCACTTATTTCCTTCTAACCTACTATGTGTAATATTTTATTTTGAGATAGATATATTGATTATTCTCAATACTTGGGTTGTATTTTATCAGGAGATTCTCTTATATTATCTCTACCAGGTTGTGTGATGGTATTTATATAGTGACTACCTTTGGATTACTTCTATTGCCTTGCTTATTTATTGTGTTGGATTGCCTTTTAGGAACTTTTAGGGCATTTTCACCAAATTAATCGATTGTGTTAAACTATAGGTTACGATTTAGCATACCTACTAGTGATAAAACTTAGGTGCCATAATGACTCATAAATTGGGTCGTGACACCCATCCACGACTATCAACTAAACCTCTAGATTGGGCTCTCTCCTCGGACGAAGACTCCACATCTCTAAGATTATGAAATCTAGTCATCACCATCTGCACTGAAAAGAGTGAAGTATAACTTAGAAAATAAGTTTATAATGAGATCTACAAGATATAGAAAAAAGTAAGGGAAATACCCTAAAGACATCTCATCGCCTCTCAGACATTAATACAAACGTCCACGTGCCATCCTTAAGACCCTATAACAGACCTGCTTGTTACACTGTTGAGATTAATGAACCTGGATCTACTACTAATTTTTCCTAATACAAAAACCAAGGTTCATGATGGAACTTGTCGGAGAAAGCCTTAACAAGTAAGCCTATTGATATTGGGCGTATTTATGCACTTTACTATTGTATCCTTGATTATTTAGCCTAGTTTTTAGGGAAATTCGTGTGGTTTATGTGTTGATGTTGATATAAATAATCATAAGAGTGATTAAGTATGTAATTACAATTTTCAAAGGTGTTTTCAAACTAGTTTGGGTTTAAATTGATCATCTAGATCTAGACAAGAAAACTTGTTTTACTAGCCTAAGCAAGGCGTGGTTCTAGTTGATTTCAATTGATTCTAGCAAGTGTATAGAGTTATTAAGGCCATAATTATTTAATAATATGTATATAAACTTGTTTTTAATGTGAAAATTACAATTGGATAAAGTCAATAGTCGAAAAAATAAGAATAAGATCAACTTGTGCAAGCCTAGTCTTAGCTCCTGTTTCTAGTTCACTGTTCTTGATATTGTGTTGTTTTGAGCTAAAATATTTAGTGTTTGATAATGTAGGATTCTTGGTGAGTTCATTGTGATTATATTTTTATGCTATACAAGCTGCAAATTTTGTGGAATAACACCAAAGAGCAGGGGATGGAAGGAGAAACATTTTAAAAAATATAGGCGACAAAAGGCAAATTCTAGTGAGCCAATGCAAAATAGGTATAACGCACCACTCCCTCAAAGATATAAAAATTTCAAAATGCCACACTATTTACTAAGTAGCGCGGCACGTCACTCTTCCCACACCCGACAATATTTCCTTCTACAATAAATAGGACTTGCCATGTTGTGCAAATGATTATTTTGGACATCTTGGGTCTGGAGAGGAGGAAACTATAGATGTTTTTTATGGTTTATATTCTTTAACTATAGATTTTTAATAGATTGAATCATGTATTAAAGTATTTGGATTATGATTATGTTGATTAGTGGATAAACAACACCTTTCTTGGGTTAAGGCCAAGATGTTTACTTTTAACTTTGAATTAAGTTTGATTGGATTGCTTATAATATTTTAATGTTTGTTCAGATTTGTTTTAAGTATTTTAAGGATTCGAGACCATTAGAATATATATATTGTCAACCTTGTAATCTCTGGTAAGGGAATAGGAAGATAGAACGTGGGGATGAATAGAGTAAGGTTCTTATTCTTTGATAAAATAAGGAATTTGAATTAGCATCTAGGATAGGGATGTACCTAGAAGACTTGCTTGGTTCACATGTTTAATGATATATTTAATCACTTAATTGGATTATTACATCCCCAGTGAACAATGTAGTTGTAACGTCCAAGTTAGGTAGAAGATTAGAGATCGGGAGACCATGATCATGCGATAAACTTTATGAATCAACAACCAAGATAAGTTATATAATCGAATAAAGTTCAATAGCATAGTATGACAGTTCGTATTTCTTTAACCCTGGGATTTAATCCATTGATTGCTTAAAGTCTTTATTATTACACATTATTTTACTTTACATTTAGTTCATTACTTTCAAACTATTGTGCTTACCTTGCATTAAGTTAATCTTAATAGGAATAAGAATTTGATATTCGCTTAACACTTGTCCCTATGGGATCGATACTTGGCTTATGAAAGGGACACTATATTTCTTGGTGAGACCATATAAACTTGAAAGTATGCTTGGGCTCATAAAGTTTTTAGCATAGTTGTTAGGGACTTGTAATTTTGCATCTACTTAATTTTTATTTTTACTTTTTAGATTTCTTTGGGACTTTACTATTTGTCTTGGTATTGAATTAGTAGGAAAAAGGTTTATAGACTAGAAAACTGGCAAAGGATAGGAAATTGGTTGAACCAAGCCCCAAAGACGAGCAACCCTTCTACAAATGAAGGAGAAAAACAATCCTTCCCCCCCATATTCTACAAATTAGAGAAGACCAAGATTATTCTGCTATCATGGATGAAAAACAATAAGCTTACGACCAGTTAGAGAAGTGACAATACCACTTCCAACAAATATGAAATCCCTTTTGCAGAAACTGACTTCTAGAGAAAATTTTGATGGTGAAATTTTTTATCAGTAGTGGATAGTTTATGGGGATTTTACATGAATATCCACAGTTCCATCTACGATACTTTCAGGAGATCAATTACATATTATCCCTACGGGTGTGTCAACTGATTATTTAAGGTTGACATTATTCTTTTTTCACTGTTGGTAGAAGCAAAAATGGTGTTGAATGCTAATCAAGTAAATTCAATCACAACCTAGGATGACTTATCTAGAAATTCCTCATATGATTCTTTCCATCTTGGAATACTGGGAGACTGAGCAGTGAGATTGTATGCTTTAAATAGAACCCAGATGAGAATTTTTATCAAGCTTGGGAGTTGTTCAAAGCACTTCTTTGGGATTGTTCGCATCATCAGCAGTCCAATGAGGTACTAGCTCACACTTTTGTTGAAGGACTTGACCATAACACGAAAATTTTGCTAGATTTAGCTACAGGTGGCCAAGCTTTGGAGTTGACATATGATGATTTTTATACCTTATTGAACCGAATTACATAAGGGAATCTCGAGTGACATTCAGACTGAAGAAATTCCACAAAGAAGGTTGCAGGTGTATTGGAGGTGGACAAATTTACTTCCATATATGCCCAGATTTTTGCACTGCAAAATCAGATAAGCAACATGAAGTTGGGGATTACACAGCCTGCATCCACAGTTAATGAAATTAAATAGATTGTAGGTTGGTGTGAGGTTTTTTATAAGTAGGCATTTAGCGTCTATGTATGCTAAAATTACTAAGTTCATAATGATTGTGGGTAATGTTCAAAGGCCAAATTATGGGAACACCTACAATTAAATGTGGAAGCCTCAACTACTAAATACTTTATGGAACAATTAGCAGCAGTTTCAGCTGTAACAAGTTAAGAATAATATGGCCACTACTCAGAACAACAATGTCGAAGAGATGATGAAGCAAATCATGGTTACTTAAGCACAATGGTCAGCGGAAATAAAGAGCCAACAAGCAGCAACAAAGAGCTTGGGATTTCAAATTGGTCAGTTTGCGAAGGTACAAATTACCAGGCCTCAAGATGGTTTGCGAAGTGATACTAAAAATCCCAAAAAGGTAATATCAATAATTTTTAGGAGTGGTAAAGATCTTAATGAAATACATCCAATGAAAAATAAAGAGGTAAATAAAGAAGAGATTCCACCACTAGTATCTGACCAAATTGCTAAAAAATTGAGGAAATCTGAGTACTCGAAAGCAAAAGTTTTTGAAATGGTGAAGAAGATCCCATCACTACCTTTTTCATAGAAGTATATAAAGGCAAAGGATGACTCATATTTCAAGAGGTTCTTTGACATATTCAGTGAGCTTCACATTAACTTACCTCTTTTAGATATTTTGCAGGGAATGCCCAAGTAAGCTAAGTACTTGAAGGATCTGGTCTCTAATAAAATTAAGCTACAGGATGTGGAGGCAGAAACACTCATTGAGGATTGTAGCTCTCTGGTGATGTAGAAGATGCCAAAGAAGGTAAAGGATCCTAGGAGGTTCACTCTACATATTTAAATTAGAAATAGTGAGGTCGTCTACGAACTTAATGACTTAGGAGTAAGGATCAAAGGGATGCACCTCTCTTTGTTAAAAACTTTGGGTTTAGGATCGTCGAGGCCAAGCACTGTATTACTAAAACAAGAAAAAGAGACCATTGACCATCCCTAATGAGTCATAAAGGATGTACTCATCAAGGTTAGTAAGTTTATTATTCCAGCTGACATTATTGGTAGATTTTCAGGAAGATAAAAGAGTACCAGTCATATTTGGACATCCATTTTTGGCGACGAGAGGAGCATTGATAGATGTTGATAGATGTGAGAGACTGCACGCTCACAATGAGGCTAGATTATGAAGAGAAAATTTTCAAGGTGTACAAACTACTCAATACAATATCCCACTACAAAGATTTACGCATGAATACAATAATTGAAGGAGATAAGTATGGTAAGTGGAGTCTATTCCACAAAATTCCTTTGTAGACTTTCGCATTGAGCATTCCAAGAAACAACAGCCAAGCCGGACATGATGCGGATTAATGAGCCTGAATAAGCTAAAGTTGAGAAAGTTGTTGTTCTTGAGAGTTCCCACCCAAGTTAAGTTAAGTTATGTTTTATTTTTTGTGTTTTTAGTTTTTACTTTACTAGTTTTTGTTTTTGATGAGTCACAAGTTGATGGTAAGTCTGAGTACCGGAAAACATAAGCTAAGGATCCTGACGAAGACTAAATATTGGGTCCCTAGACCTTCTTGATGTTTAAAGATGAAACTAGTTAGGTTTAGAGGCCTCAATGAGTATTTCTAACTATACTTTAAGGTATACTTTGGGGACAAATTAGATTTCTAAGTGTGGGGTAGGGAAATTCGAAATCTTTGAGTAATTTTAAAATTTTGTGTGTTATGAATAATTTAGATATTCTTGTTTGTGCTATAGTTTACTGCATGATTCAAGTGTTTTAGTTGTACAAGAATGTTGATTGTGTGAATTTCTACTGTTGAGACTCCTAGGCTTATGATTATGACTCGTGTACTTATTAGCTTAATAGTTGAATTCATGTGATTATTTGATTGAGATTCTATGATGTTCCTACATGAGTTGACCATATGCCATCTGATGTGAGGTTGTAGTATATTCCTTGTTGGATTTGATTCTAGAAATTTCTTGGTGTGTGTGCAAAAATGAAATAAAAAGTGTGGGTTTAGGTGATGATATAGGTTTTTCCTTGATAGCCCTATTTCAGACATATATTTTACCTACCCTTGAGCATAATCTTAGTTAAATCCCCACTGAGTCTTTAGCTTTTTTTTTTTTGACAAACTCATATGTAGCCTAATCCCCTTTCTTGATAGACCTTGATTTGCTCCAAAAAGATCCTAAGAACATTAGTATAAAATTAGTTTAATTAAGGTTTTTGAATTGAAGAAGGCAAAGGTGAAATTGAAGCCCCAAAGTGGTAGTTATTGGTGTGTGAAAATTTTTGTATTGTGGTTGAGTGTTTGAGAAATTTGTGCTAAAAATTTCCTTTTTTTAGCCCAGTCATGTTATAGTGAACTTATTTTGGCCCTGGTCATCATTAGACATTGTGCACCTCTACTATGACAATTTCTTAAGTTGAGGGTGGATGTCATAGGGGTATATAACATATAATGGGCATGAAGAATTGTATAATCGAATTATGTTTACATATCATACTCCCACCATAGTACATGTGAATGGGCTTAATAAGATGGGGCAAAATAAAATAAGTGGGTAGAAAAATGTGGTGCATGTTGGTTGTTAGGTAATGATCTCTATTTAAAAAGGTGACGTATTGAAGATCTTAGGGATAGTCACTATTCTTAGCCAAAATAGTTCCTACCCGTCCCTTAGCCTACATTAAAACCATTAAATACTTATTTGATCCTAAGCTTTAATATTCTGATATTAGTAGAGAACTTCACTAAGGGAAAGCCTATGGTTCATTATGTGCATCTTGTGAATACCTTGTGAGAGTGAGAAAACTCGATTCGTGTTCCTATTATGTTATAAATATTTGTTATACGAGTTATAATGGTTAACTCTTTTCTTTTGAGGGAACATGTTGTATGAATGTGGGTGAATTGTATGATGTCCTTTATTGAGAAATACGCATTAGTTTGCCGTATTGGTTAGTCAATTCTTGAGGCTAGGATGTTTTTAAGTAGTGTTCTTGAACTGTCAATTGTGTACATAACATACTTAGTGTAGAAACATGCATTCTATGTTGTCATTGTAGTACTCACTTGAGTTCCTTGCTTGTAGTATAAGTGTAGAGTCTCCTAAACTTATGATTCTTAGAGTAAAGAGTTGTACGAGGACGAACAAGTCTTTAAGTGTGAGGTGAAGTTGTTAGGTGTATTTATGCACTTTAGTGTTGTATCCTAGCTTATTTAGCCTTGTTTTGAGGATAATTCATGTGCTTTATGTGTTGATGCTGATATAAATAAGCATGTAAGTGTTCAAGTATGTAATTACAATGTTCAATGGTGTGTTCATACAAGTTTGGGTTTAAATTGATCATCTAGAGTCTAGACGAGAAAACTAGTTTTACTAGATTAAGCTAAGTGTTGTCCAAGTTGATTTCGATGGATTCTAGTTGGTGTATTGAGTTATTAAGGTCATCAATGTTTAATTATATGTGGAAAAACCTTTTTGTAATGTGAAAAGTTCAATTGGATGAATTCAAGAGTCGAAACAATAAGTTGAAGATCAACATGTACATGCCAAATCTTAGCTCATATTTCTAGTTCACCGTTCTTTATATTGTGTTGTTTTGAGATCAAATATTTGGTGTTTTAACATTTAGGATGCTTGGTGAGTTGATTTTGATGATATTTTGATTTTATAAAATCTTTAAATTGAGTGGAAACAACACCATAAGGCAAGGGATGGATGGAGAAACACATAGAATAATATAGGCATCAAGAGGCAAATTCCAGTGAGCCAACGCGAAATAGGTGCGAGACAACACTCCCTCAACGAGATAACCAACATGAAAAACCACTATCTTGACTTTACTAACAAATATGGAGGATTTCTCTCAAAATTTGGCTATGCCCACTATCTTGTATTCAAGTATTTTGATTATGATTATGTCGATTAGTGGCTAAACGCCCCCTTTCCGGTGTTAAGAACAAGAACATGTATACATTCATTTTGAATTAAGTTTTTTTGATTGATTATCATATTTGGTTATGTGTTCATCCTTGTTTTAAATATTTTGAGGATTCACAACCCTTAGAATATATATATTGTCGATCTTGTGATCTCAGGAGGGGGTATAGGAACATAGAATGTGGGGATAAATAGAGTAAGTTCTTATTTTTTATAAAATAAGGAATTTGAATTAGCATCTAGGACATGGATGTACCTAGAAGCCTTGCTTGGTTAACATTTAGGAGGATAACTTTAAGCACTTAATTGGATTATTACATCCCTGCTAAATGATGTAGTTGTAATGTCAAAGTAATGTAGACTATTAGAGGTTGGGAGACCTTGATCATGTCATAACTCTATGAATTATCAACCAAGTTAAGTAATCTAATGAATGAAATTCAATAGAATTATATGATTGTTCGAAGTGATTTAACCCCTACTTTAATCCAATGATTGATCAAAGTCTTTATTATTCCGCATTATTTTTTTTATATTTATTTCATAACTTTCAAACTCTTGTGGTTACCTTGCACTAAGTTAATCTTAATAGTTAAATACAATTTGATAGTTGTTTAACAATAATACCTGTGGGATCGATACTTGACTTGTTAAACGGCCACTATATTACTTGGTGAGACCACGTACACTTGCGTGTGCACTTAGGAGCAACACCTATTACATAAACTTATATAAAAAGGTGAAAAACAGCAATACATACGGGGAGGTATCCAGAACAAAGCCAAACCACATGATTATAGTAAAAGCAATGATATAAAATGAAGGATACTATTCAATAATTCCAAAACCTGGTGTCATAGTTTATGAGCTAACTAATACAACTCAAAGTTAGATATAAGTAGGGTATCCGAAAAGGAGAAAACTAGATCTAGAATACAAATAAATACATAGTCTAGATAAGAAAAGATAGTAGTAAGCCTCTAATGCATGAATGAACAACTACTTCAAATGAGCTCCAAGTATCACATAATATAAACTACTGCGAGGCATACTTAAACTTGGATATTCCCTGGAAAAGTATTTGTGAGAGTTAGTACGTTCAACTTTTACTCAGTAGGTATTGTAAGTACACTAAGCAAAGTATAAAATAAAGCATAAAAAATATGCCCAATGGGTACGTCACCTGTAATGAGAAAATGTCCCAATCGGTTGCCAACACCACCTCTACTTATAGTATACAATATTAACATATGCCATACATAAATACAACAGTAAAGCACAAGTATACGGATATCACACATATGAGTAAGAATTATGCAATACACATACAAATCTCATATAAAGTAAGATAATAGCATAGAAAAAAATCATAAGGTATATATAATGCAATGATGATCGTGATGATGCATGAGGTCGTCGCACAACCTCCATATACACCTACCGAGTTGTGATCTAGAGGCAGGAATAATGGAGGGTTCTTCAACCAATATACAATCTATATGAAATAACATATTCATATATCCTCTCAGGTACATCCATCTGTAGAGGCTATAAAAGATATCACATTTTTCTTCAAAAGAGTCAGTGTTTCCAATATTTCCACGGTTGTACAATTATCAATTAATGTATATGATATGAGGATTAAATTCTCAAAACCAACGAGAATGAGAATTTCCATATCTAATTAATACACCAACCAAGTAATCCAAAATCCCTTCAAAATATTCTAACCATCCATGAAATCCAATGAAATAATATGCCAATAGAGTTAAATAGACCAAAACATTCAATAGATACCATATATAGCTTCAATTTAGGCCTTTTATCTTAAAAATACAACAAAGTACATTTACACAAGACCACCAACATCATGTAAGACCCCACATGGTCAAACATACCAAGTAATGTTGCAAACTACCAACTAACAACATCATAGGACCCCTCATAGGCAGAACACGATAATTATCGCCATTTTCATGACTTGTTCCAACACTCTTAACATGATTTTTCATAAATATTAACTACCCAACCAAAGTCTAAAGAAATTTAAGCCATACCCGATCCCGAATGACAAAAAACAAATTGAATGGCCTTCTTTACACAATCTTTCACTTATAAATAGACTCAAAATAAACTAAAACATACAAATATATAATCTATACGTCAAAAAAGCCAATGATACACATATTTCCTATTTTTGAGTTGGGGTTAAAACGGACAAGCAAAAGGTTCTTTTTTAAATAGAAGGTTAAAATTAGAATTTTAGAAGAAAATTTATTTCCCATTATTAAAGGAACTCATAAAAGAAAACCTAAGTGAAAACATCGTGAAATTGGGATTTAAATCAAAGATATGCTATCTTTAGGCCTTGAGGGCCGAAATCCCAAAATTTCTCCTTTGAAACTAAGTTTTAGCAAAGTTTAAAGGATAAAAATTGAAATAAAGCAATCGACATAGGGATATGGAGATTAACTAAGCACCAAAATAGAAGAAATTTTTCAAAAACTTATAACCCCAAATTCCAAGTCTTAAAAATAGTGAGAATCGTGAAAAAAAGGACTTTTTATATCACCCAAGAATCGCTCAAGATATACTTGGTCTGTTATGAAACTATTCTTCAAGCAACAAGGTGTTACTTATATGATTCTTCACCTGTCAGTGAGTGTCATGTAAGCAACCCTGTTATCGCTAAAGTAGCAGTCGCATATGCGACATAGGTGTTGGTAAGCTACTTCTCGGTTTCTCTTCTAGGTCGCTTAGGCAACCAAAATGTCTATTAAGTGGGTGCACCAACTTAGTGGTGCACCATTTCGATACATAGAGTATCTGCGGACACCTCAAGATTCATCTGGAATCCCAAGAATGTAAATGAACTATGCTACCCTCTCAAATTCTATGCTTACAACTCAATGGAGATACCAAATTTTTCAAAAAACATTATTTTCAAAAAATTAAACTCAAAACCCAATTTTAAAACATTCAATACAAAGGGTCAAAATGATATTTATATGCCAAAAAATCACACCAACCATGTTATAAGCTGAGAATCAATGTTTTGAATTTGTTGGCACAGTATGTTTTGCCATCTGATGCTTGGGTCAATAAATGTTGACTGAAGTCAATTATAATGTTATTTAAGTGAAAAAATAGCAATTTCACGTAACTCACACCAAAATACATTGTGAACCGTGCTAATATGTCCAAAACCAAAAAATACCCAAAAGCAAACACAAGAAGGGGTAGAATGGTAAAATAACATAGAAAAAGTTATTTTACAAGAATCACCAAAAATAAAGTCTGTTACAGCACTAGATAAGGCACACTGCTGAGTTAGTCAACTTAGGGGAGCTATTGAAGAATTTGACTTGTTTTGCTGACAAACATCCCTACCATTTTTGAGACCCATTAGATATTCCCTATGTCTATAGCTTGGCTTGACACACATAAGCCAACCATCATACCGGCCATAAAATAAACTTTGTGGTTCCTACGACATATTTTGCATAATGTATTAGTATGCACACTTGTCACACTACCATATGACTTAGAGTCTCATGTCCAACCACAAGGATCTTGCCAAAACATGGGCAGTAGGGCTCTAGTAACTGATGGGGATAGAGCTGAAGATTTCTTGCAGAACTGGGAACAATTTTAACCATAAGATCATTATAAAGTTAAAATAAAGCTACTCATTTTGGCCTTCTTACTCTCACTTCTTTCTTCTTAACCTTCTCCCCGTTATCTACTCAGTATGAACTGTTATGCTTGAGAGGTCCATATGCTTCACTACCATTGTAGTTCTATACTCTTTGGCCATATCCTCACAAACACAATACACAAACTTTCTCATGAAGGCTCTAGAGTTATCAGCTATAGTCAGAGCATACCTTACCAACTAAGTAAATTTAACGGAATACTCTTTCACAGTGAAGCCACCACCTATTTTACATTTATGAACTCCAGCACCATATCATACCATTATTTAACTAGGGAGAACCTATCAAAAAATCAACCACAAACTCATCCTATTCTACCTATTTTCCATTCACATACCTATACTTCTTCTACTCCTTATACGTGTAAACTACTTCTTCCAATTGATATGCAGCAAGGTCAGCAGTCTTAGTTAGGGTGAAGACCATAATCTTTGTAACCTTTAAAATTCATGAACTTCTTTGGATCCTTCTCAAACATAGATTATAGGAATATTGGGGATTCATTCGATTAATGTCTAGAACTCTTACCACTATTGTATAAATTATTGGGTTTGTTGGTTCCACATTAAGAATGGTTATTTTAGGTTTTCATGGAATAGAATACGGTTGTAAAGTAATCTTTTCATTTTACGTGGGATAATTTTTCACTAAGAGAGTTTTCTGGTGCTGTTTGTTGATTCGCCATCCTACTCTCATTTCCACTTCTCATTTTATTAATTCACTTTTGAGGCATTTTTGTAAATATGTGGTGAATGATTTAGAATATAATTTTAATAGGTCTTAAACTCTATCGCATAATGTGAGCTTGTAAAAACTAAAATTTATCCTAAAACATCTCAAAGTGTCTCTCATTAGTGTGGTGGGCTTCACACGCATGAGTAGGACTCAATTCGACACGTATTTTAGACAATATTGGACACTTTAAACCTATGGCTATGAAAAAATATTTATTATGACCTAAGACTATCGCCTAGTCATAACACCGTGCTTAAAATACAAGTGACTCCAACATAACTACAACCTTGGAAAATATTAAGAATATAAATAATAACTGATAAAATATGTACGCATAAGATAAACTGAATAATATATTACATATTCAAATGAATCAAACCATATATTACCTATCAAAAATCATAAGTTTAACATCTAACTATAAGTCTAAAAATCATTTACAAATATAAGGTTTTGAGACAAGCCACCTTCTAATTCTAACTATCTAATAACTATCAATGATAAAGTTAAAATAAAATAAAATGTTGACTTCTATTCCTTGGATGATGAGGATGTAACGACCCGAAATCACCTCCCGGGATGTCACACGGTGCTTAAACCTACAAGTAGCCTCAAGCTAACCCTTTGAGCGTGTTACTCTTATAATAACTCATTTCAAGAAGAAATATACAACACACTGGCACTGTCATATAAAATAAAAGGAAATACGATTCAAATGCTCAGTCCAAATGACCACAATACTTGAAATCTCAACACAACAACAATCTGATAACTAGTCTGACAAAGTCTCGCTACTCTATAAACTAGGGAGCCATTGAGATAGGTTCCCAACTGACTCAACTAAATTGAAGCAATAACATAACTATTAAGATACCGAAATGTCTGAAGATAGGTCCTCGAACCATGAGGACTCACCACTGGATAAATGTAGACAAAGGTACTTGAAAATCACTGATGAGACTGGGACTGAGCACCTGAACCTATGATAAGACAATGTAGCACATAGACATATATATGGATCTGCACTTGAGAATGTACTGAGTATATGGGGGTGTATGCATTTACATAAAACAATATCAATACTCTTTAATCAAATCATGCATGTAATTAGGAATGACTCACATGGCTTGACAAGTCATAAAAATGTAAAGCTCATAAATCATGTAGAGTGAAGCATGTAACACAAATCTCGTGAGTCCTTATATTTTATCTTTAAAATTTGTACTCTACTCTTATTCTCATTACTCGGAGGCTAAAGGAAACTTTAAACAATACTTTCAACTCATGCATACATCTCATGAAGAGCAAAACTTCTTTGGACAATACTCAAAAGTTGTTTATTTAATTTAGAAAATATCTCATCTCGAGGAAAAATACTTTTTTTTATGGAAGTTCTCCTAACCAACATAAACCGTGCGAGCTACATAGAGTCCAACGTCTTGTACTCCTAAGAAAGAAACCTCACATTGGGAAGAGGCATCATACTCTTGTTAATGAGTATAACCTCAATTAAATGATCATTTTTCTCGGCCTCGGGCTAACTCATCTCGGCCTCAGCCCCAAAATCTCAAACCTACAATGGCACGTAGTTCTAGGGTAAGAAACCATAGTAACTTACCCAACTCGGGGGTAAATACTACTCCCTTTAGTTTTTCTCATTCATCTCATTGAAATCCACTTTAAAATAATCTCATGGTTCAATAAGAACCCAACTGTTAAATCTGTAATCTCATGTGGTGAAGTGAATATCAAAGCTCTATGACCATTACGTCAAAACATTTCTCAATAATCTCAGAATACTCAAATTATTGGTCTTATAGCATAAGAGTTCATAAAATAGCAAGTCTCAAGTAGGGCTTAATGACCCATAATTCAATCTCAAGTTAAAACTCATCAAAATGCATGTTAGATAGCATATAGATTCATAAATCATATAAAAATATGGAATTTACAGCAATATATCGCAAAATCTCAACATACTCATATACTTCAATTTCTAAAGCATTGCAACTATTAGCTTCTCAAGGAATAAAATCATAGGGTATAAATCCAGCATCAATTTCTCAAGAAAACATGCAAAAATCATGCCATTAGACTCTCAATTAATGGGAAACATTACAATCTTACAACCAATAACAATGGGTGAAAAAGTTTAATTCACTTTCATGTAAAATCTCATAAATTGCAGAAAATTATAGTTTAAATAAGCCTTTGGGCAGAAGGGTGAAAGGATTCACGTTGCTCAAACCCCACATACCTTAGATTATGAAATTGCATGAACAAGATTGCTTTAAACTCTTCTTCTTACTCTTGAGAGGGGGTTCTTACAACCCTTGACTTGGGAACTTGATTCTCAACTCAACTTATAAAATCTATGGTGAGCTCTTAGATTTCTCGCAAAAGGGTTTTAGATTTGATCTTGAGGTAGAAACCCTAGATATCTTATGTCTTGGATGAAGAATGAAGCCATATGCTTCGTCTTGAATATATCTTAGGGTTAAAAGGGTGGGAAAATACGGAAAAACTATTTTTAGAAGGAGTTAAAAATACTGAACGGGACATGCAATGGCGGGGTGCGACGTTCCATCGGAGGCTTAATGGTATGTCGGTACGGACCATCATACATCTTCTAGAAACTCACTTTCTATCTCGACTGTGATGGTGGGGTACGACGGTCCGTAGGAGGCCAGATGGCCTATCGGCCCTCTCCATCGCACTTGGCCAGTGAGTTGATTCTCTGCCTCGATGCGACGGTGGGGTTTGATGTCCCATCGCTAATTCCATGGTCCGTAAGACATCTCTATCGCACCTGTACGATTCCACTTCTTTCTATAAAAAAGCTATATTTTTCTACTCCGTCATCAGATTTGACAAAAAAAGGTATCGTTGGAAAGATAACTCAATTTTCCACACTATAGGAAGTCATTTTAAGGAAAATTCAATAAGATTAAAACACTAATCACTTGGGAAGTCTCTTCTTAATTTTTTAGGGCCGGAATTACACCTTACTTGATACGCCCTAAGGCTCAGACTACGAGAAAACTTTACGGGGTTTTACAGAAGACTTACCAAAACTGTTGTTTCTTATATGGGAAAATACTGTACAAAGGTGTGATCTAGATTCTTTGCATTAGAACCTTTATTATGTGATATTATTGACCAATATAAAGTATGTGATTAATGTTTTTAATGTACATTTGTATGTAATATAGGAAAATAACCGATATAAGCTAAACATGGGACTTTTAATACGATAACCAGATCAAGACCAAGTGATGAAAATATGTTGTAAAATATACTAAATAACTTAATAGAACGTCATGGAAGAATCTTAAATCTTATCTATAAATTGTGAACCTTGGGAGTTACAAATAAACGACATAATACAATATGAGCTAACCGGGGTACAACCTATTACCCTAGCTGTATAGTTGTTCAATATCTTTCCAAGGGTACGAACACTGATTGACATTGATTCGTTAAATTTATATCCAAAAGGATAGAGATATTAAGATTGGTCTGATGGATGATCATTCGAACCAATAGCGGCACCATAGATTTAGGCCTTAGGGAGTTCTAATAATGGTCATAAACTCACTGGTAGATGAGCTTTCATCCCTACATATACTTAGTGCTATGCATAAATCCCAACTGAATGACACTAGTAGATCAATGCTCAATGATAATAATAATTTGAGAACTAAAATAATCATTATCTTAAAGCATTTAAAACATGTGAACTAGGAATATAACATCTAAAAGTAAACGTATGAAATCCTAGGCCATCTTGTGTTCATAGACTACTCTCTCTAATGAATTCAACTACTATGTCAATTACATAAACTGAATGATATTAAAGAAATCAATGATTCATGTCCAAGAATGAATAATTTTAAAATGTAACTAGGATTTGAGATCATTGCCAAGTTATAATGAATAATTTTATGCTTAAACTATATATTATAACTTAGAGACACTAAAATACTGAGAATCAATTCATTACCAATATGCATAAACCCTGACTTATTAAAAATAACCAAACAAGGGACTTGAGATTACTTCATGACTCAATGGGTGAAAGGGAACCCATTGATAAAACACCATAAAACTGGACATGATAACCCTAAATAATTCCTTAGATTTTGATGCCTGAGGAAGATAAACCCTATTTCTTCCATGGTGACATTTAATCTCCTTATTTCTATTCTTAAAATAAGTATGAGATGTTATTCTATGTTATGTTAGACTAGGTTCATATTAATCCCAATAATAACTTTTGGAATTCCTAAAATAGCATATTATTTGAGTTAAAAAGTGAGAAAACTCTAATATTCCCATTACAATTTTGTAACTCAAAATTGTAGGCAGGGGTGTACTAGTCCTTCCCATGATCGTAGAACCAACCTAAGATTGTGGGTTGCACTCGTGGTTGGGACATAGATAATAGCACTTTGAACGTGATCATACGAGCCCTTTTACGGTCGTGGGATCTACATATAATCTCCCCCTGGGTTCATAGGTTTACTGGTTACATCAAAGAATCTATTGACTCACTATCATGTTTGGGGATCGTGGTTTCAATGCACAATTTGGTTTCGTCTAACGGTATGAGGGTACAATAGTTAACTTTAAGATGGTGGGTTTGTCTTGATCAAATGAAACTATTGTATGATTGTACAATGTATGGGTGTCAAACGGGCCGGTTAAAACCGACCCGAACCGGCCCACATAATAAAACCGGCCCGGTTTGACCCGGCCCGATAAGCCCAAGGGCTTTAGGGTTCCGGGTCCCGGTCCGGTTGGGTTTTTGATTTGGCCCCGATTAACCCGGCCCGGACCCAACCCGGTTTGGGCCCGCCGGTTAATCAGCCCGGCCAGACCCGGTTAAGTTTTTTTTTTTTTTTTTTTTTTTTTTTTTTTTTTGAAAATTCAGAATTTCACAAACTGAAATTAAAAACTTAGTTTTAATATATTTTTAATTTACTATCAAGTATTATTAATTTATTATATTAAGTAGCATATGTTTTATACTTTTATTTAAAGTAGTGTATAGATTGAATGGTATATATATATGTGTGTGTGTATCTTCTAAATCTAAAGTAGTATATATTTAACGTATACATGTGTATATATTTTATAAATTAGTATATAACTATATATATATATATATATTGTAGTGTATGTTTTATTTAAAGTAGTGAATATATTGAATGGTATATATATATTTGTATATATCTTCTATAGATGAGTATATTTAATGTATACGTTATGTATATGGTTTATAAATTAGTATATAACTATATATATATATATAAATATTGTAGTATATATATACGTATTGTAGTATATATTTTATTTAAACTAGTACATATATATTGAATGGTGTGTATATATCTTCTATAGACATATAAATTTAACGTATCCAAGTGTATATGTTTTACAAATTAGTATATAACTATAGAAATATAGTATAGTATATTTCATTTAAAGTATTACATATACATAGAATAGAGTGTATATATGTAAATAGATCTTCTATTGACGTGTATATTTAATGTATACATGTGTGTATGTTTTATAAATTAGTATATAACTATACAAATATATATTGTAATGTATATATATTCTAGTATATTTCATTTAAAGTATTACATATACATAGAATAGAGTGTATATATGTGAATAGATCTTCTATAAACGTGTATATTTAACATATACATGTGTATATATTTTATAAATTAGTATATAACTATACAAATATATATTGTAATGTATATATATTGTAGTATATTTCATTTAAAGTATTACATATACATAGAATATAGTGTATATATGTGAATAGATCCTCTATAGACGTGTATATTTAACGTATACATGTGTATATGTTTTATAAATTAGTATATAACTATACAAATATATATTGTAATGTATATATATTGTAGTATATCTCATTTAAATTATTACATATACATAGAATAGAGTGTATGTATGTGAATAGATCTTCTATAGACGTGTATATTTAACGTATATATGTGTATATATTTTATAAATTAGTATAGAACTATACATATATATATTGTAATGTATATATATTGTAGTATATCCCATTTAAAGAATTACATATACATAGAATAGAGTGTATATATGTGAATAGATCTTCGATAGACGTGTATATTTAACGTATACATGTGTATATATTTTATAAATTAGTATATAACTATACAAATATATATTGTAATGTTTATATATTATAGTATATTTCATTTAAAGTATTACATATACATAGAATAGAGTGTATATATGTGAATAGATCTTCTATAGACGTGTATATTTAACGTATACATGTTTATATATTTTATTAATTAGTATATAACTATAAAAATATTTATTGTAATGTATATATATTGTAGTATATCTCATTTAAAGTATTACATATACATAGAATAGAGTGTATATATGTGAACAGATCTTCTATAGACGTGTATCTTTAACTTATACATGTGTATTTGTTTTATAAATTAGTATATAACTATACAAATATATATTGTAATGTATATATATATTGTAGTATATCTCATTTAAAGTATTACATATACATAGAATAGAGTGTATATATGTGAACAGATCTTCTATAGACGGGTATATTTAACGTATACATATGTATATGTTTTATAAATTAGTATATAACTATGCAAATATATATTGTAATGTGTATATATTGTAGTATATTTATTACATATACATAGAATAGAGTGTATATATGTGAATAGATCTTCTATAGACGTGTATATTTAACGTATACATGTGTATATGTTTTATAAATTAGTATATAACTATACAATTATATATTGTAATATATATATATTGTAGTATATCTAATTTAAAGTATTACATATACATAGAATAGAGTGTATGTATGTGAATAGATCTTCTATAGACATGTATATTTAATGTATATATGTGTATATATTTTATAAATTAGAATAGAACTATACAAATATATATTGTGATGTATATATATTGTAGTATATCTCATTTAAAGTATTACATATACATAGAATAGAGTGTATATATGTGAATAGATCTTCTATAGACGTGTATATTTAACGTATACATGTGTATATGTTTTATAAATTAGTATATAACTATACAAATATATATTGTAATGTCTATATATTGTTGTGTATCTCATTTAAAGTATTACAAATACATAGAATAGAGTGTATATATGTGAATAGATCTTCTATAGACGTGTATATTTAACGTATACATTTGTATATGTTTTATAAATTATTATATAACTATACAAATATATATTGTAATGTATATATATTGTAGTATATTTGATTTAAAGTATTACATATACATAGAATAGAGTGTATATATGTGAATAGATCTTCTATAGACGTGTATATTTAACGTATACATGTGTATATATATAATTATATATATATATTGTAGTATATTTTATTTAAACTTTAAAGTTTAAAGTAGTACATATATATTTGGATGGTGCGTATATACGTGTAATTGTGTATATGTGTATATATTTTTTAAATTCTAATGTAGTATATACTACATATATAGTGTATATATATTGTTTAACGTATTTATAATGTATATAGGTGGGTATATATAATGTATATTGAAAAAAAGTTTTTTTTTTATAATTTTGACCGGGTTTGACCGGTTTTTTAATCGGGTTTGACCGGGTTTAGGTGGGTTTGACCGGGTTGGGTTAAGTGGGCCGGGTTAGGGTGGTTTTTGATTTTTTTACTGTTGGGCCCAGCCCGGCCCGACCCACTTAGACCCCAGCCCGGCCCTCAATCCGGTTAAATAACACGGGCCTGTTCAGGGTTGGCCCGGCCCGGCCCACTTGACAGCCATAGTACAATGTAGCCACGTTGTGGTTTATTTCGTCGTATCTCATTATAGAGCAATGCTTTGCTAAACAGGCCTTGACTTTTTACTCTAAAGTTTGATTACGGCAAAACTTGATGCATTAGAAAGGGAATTTTAATATCTATCACTAGCTAGTTTTGTGACACAAATATGCATTATAATCTAGAATTTATTGTCATTTCAAGTGGATTGTTTCTTTCAAAATAAATTGATAAGGGAGGTTGTGGTTTGGCTAAGGGATATGGGGTTTCTTGTGGCCTTTGTACATGGCTATATCAATCCTAAAGCTATTAAAACTTTAATGATTTACCTTACATGTTCTTAAAGAAGGGTTTTAACCTTTTGATTTATGGGACATTACATTCGGTGTAGTTGGTAATTTCAGTTTTGAATAATGTGTTACGAAGATAATCATTTTAGGGTTTTAACTTTTGAATATTTTGTTAGGCACTTAAAAATATTTTTGTTTTAACTTTATTTAATACTTAGGTATTAATCGAATTGTCATTTGTTTATGAACAGGGATTGTCTTTATCAAAATTAATCTAATACTATATAAACCCGCGGACTCACCATTAACTTCGATTAAGATTGAAAGTGTTAGTTGAGTTTGCTAAAGGTCAATCTATCATTTATTGATGATTTAAACCTTATCTAATGATTTGTTCTGGAGATAGTAAAAACCAGAGTAGCCTTATATTGCCTTTGTCATAACTGTTTTATAGCTTGGTTTGAAAGAATAATTGAGGACAAAGAACTCAATGGTCAAGAGATAATAGTGGGTAATTTTTACTCAATTTCTAAATATCTAAATAAAGGATTGATTCTCAATAATTTATTTAAATACAATGGATTACTGATATAATTGATTCCTCAATATTAATCCTCTAGTTTCCTTCTTCTATGAAAGGCATTGATCAAATTGTTTGTATTATAATTAGTTCTTTCATAGTTTTTATTTGATATTAAAAGCCTCTCACCCAAAAAAAAACATGAATCCTTTGTATAGATTAGAGTGAGTTACTCTCCTTCCTTAATTTTTTAATCTCTAGTGACATTGTTTCTCCTAGGACCAACGGACCCTAAAATTATAATATGGTAAAGATATTGAAAAATACCGTGTACATATTTTTATGGTTGCAAAAGATCTTTTTGAAAAATGGTACCATTGCCGGAGAAGAATTTGGTGTATTGAGTTATTTTGTGATTTTAGCGTACTTTTTGTATTCAAACATGTGATTATGGGTTCTTGATTTTCTTTAGTTTCTCGTGTTAGGTAGATTTTTGTTTTAATATATTTGTTATAATGACATCATGGAATAAAAATGTGTTTAGTGTTACAAGCCAAATATTGGTGACCCTGGTTCATATTCTGTATCCCTCCCCCCACCCTCCCTTTAAGCTAGATTATTGAAATGCATCGGGGAAAGAGGTTTGTTCACCATATCAATCATATGAGCATTATAATTTTTTACTTACGCGGTAGTCAAAATAGACATTGGAGAAATTATCCCAATAACTGCACCCCCATGATATTTATACTAATGAAACTTTTAGTTGGTTTTTTAAGTTTTATAGGAATCATTATATGGCAAAGGAAGAGCAATGTGCCAGACACAAAGGTCTTAAGAAATTTTTGAAACACTCTGGGCCCCCGAGAGATTATGGTTAGTTAGGATTTACATCTCATGGATGAATTCATAGAAAAATTTTATAAGTAATATGAAAAAGAGGAAGACCTTTGTAAAGATGTCCATATCTCATGTTTCAGGGATTTTTCAAATCTTCAACCTAAATACAAAAGAAGAGATTTAACTCTATATGGTTGAGTCCCAAATGTGTAATGGCTATAATGAAAATTTCCAAAGTAAAGAAGTTCAAACTGATAAGTTGGATTGTCATAGAAAACAAGTTTCAGTGAAGTTGAAATGCATATCATAAAAAATGTGAAAGATGAGGGAAATCCATGGTCAACTTATGGTAGTACCTACCCTGGTGATGTTAGTGTTCTCCAATACACTGATTCTTCACTATGAAATTTTTTTTCAAGAGTTACTTGAGTCCAAAAATGTAGAAAAAACTGACGAGGATATGCTATAGGCATGGTTTATGCACTTCAGAGGTTAGTTAACCTGGTCGTTGTTGCAACAAGCTTTTTTACTTCGACCAATGTTTTGTTTTTCTTAACTATTTATATTGTAGAGGTTATGCTCCAGGCATATGTTATGGACTTTAGAGCTTAGTGGGACTAGTACCTCGCTTTGTGAAAGTTTACATATAATAACCGGTAATATTTGAGATTTTGGCTCAAATATATGTTTGAGAGTGGTTTGACACCATGAAGTGCTTGTGTCGATTACTTTTTATTGGGTTTACTAGTTCACCTCTAACATTAGAAGTATATAGTTAACCAGGTCAATGCAGCAACTACTTTTACTCCCTAGACGAATGTTCTATTGTAGTGAACTATTCATGTTCTAGAGGATATGCTCTAGTCATGTGTTATGTACTATAGAGCTTAGTGGGACTAGTTCCTAGCGTGTTTGATGTTTTCTTATAACAACGGGTAATATTTGAGCTTCCAAGTTACTCCATTGGAGGCATTTATGGTAGGTGGTGTATATTTTTTATTGAATGGTTTGATTCCTTTGAAGTTAGGATATGGGTATGACAGTTATTGAGCAGAGTATGTGTGATTCAAGATTGACTATAGGCATCTTAGGGTAAGCAAAAGTTATGTGTGATTTAGTAGACTACGGGCAACTTTGAGCAAGAAAAAGTTATGTTACCCACATGTATTGAGTTTTACAGTTTAGAGATAGCAACCATGTCTTTCTTCAAGTATCTTCTATGATGTGTGTAATGAGTTTCTAGAGGAGAGGCATGCTCAACCCTTAATATATTGGGCTATTTGAGATTCAACAGAATGTTGGGGAATGTATCATCCAAGTTGGCCTTGACTCAATAATTTTTTCTGTTCACCTACGTTTCATGTATCTATGCTTTGACTTTACATTATGGTTAACTTTTATACGCTCATATTAGATTCAGTTTATGTTGACGTTTGTTTATTTTTAAAAGAGAAGAGTATTTCTATTCTAGTGAGTTTGTTAGACTCTTTCTATTCAAGGAGATTCTAGTTATAATGAAGATTCTAGTTATAATGATGAAGTGAAGACACTATTCAATTGAGGATTTTGCCTGGTAGACCGATCTTGACATGAAGACCCAATATCCATACTTGTTTGATCCTTTCGGTTCTTGTTAACTCTTTTGAGGATTAAAGTTCTTTTTGTAGTGGATGTTGAAATCATTTTTCTCTTTTTCATCCATTTATTATATTTTAGCCTTTCTTATAGATGCCTCAAGTTAGTTATGACTTGTTTGTAATAGAAGATCAATTCCTGGGTTATTTTCTTATTATTCAAATTTCCATATTTTAGAACTTTTCTTAAATTTTACTTCGTCCTAAAACTTTTAGTAAATGTCTTTGGTTGAAAATCATTATAGTTTGATTAAATCCAAAATAAGGATTTTGTACTAGGCAGGCATTTTTGTTACATTCTCTAGGCTTTCTGAATTACTTTTGGCTAAACCTGTCAAACGGGTCGGGCTGGCCCGGCCCGAACCGGCCCGAACCGGCCCTACATATCAAACCGGACCGATTTGACCCGGCCCGGTAAGCCCTAGGGCTTTAGGGTTCCGGGTTTCGGTTCGGTTTTTTTTTTAAACTGGGCCCGATTAACCCGGACCGGACCAACCCGGTCCAGGCCCGCCGGTTAACCGGCCCGACCCGACATTAAAAAAAAAAAAAAAAAAAAAAATTATTGGGCCAAACTAGTCGTTGGCCCAACGGCTATATTACCGTTTTTGGGTCCAAACGGCTAGTTTGGGCCCATTAACTTAAAAAAAAAAAAAAAAATATATATATATATTTTTTAATCCCCAAAATAAATCTATAAATACCCTACAACTTCAAATCATTTCTCACACAATTTTTCACTCTCTCAAATCTCATTCTCTCTCAAATCTCAATTCTCAATTCTCAAATATTCAATATATTTAATTTCTTAAAGTGTTCAATTTAAATTTTTAATTTTTCGTTTACAAAGTACGAGCGGAAGTTTCTAAAGTCGCAATCTTCGGATACTTCCAAAATTTGGTATTGTCGTTCCATCTCTTACGTTTAATTTTTATTTATTGTATTAATTGTTTAATATTTAATTTTATTATATTTGTGTATTTTGAATATTTTTAGTTTAATTTAATTTATATTATGGATAAATTAAAAAACCTCGCTACTAAAGGTGTTAGAAATTTTTGTCCCGGAAGCGGTAGTGGTAGTAAAAAGCGAATTACTAGCGGTAGAGGTAGTTCAAGTAATAGATATACCCGTGTGACTTCGCCTCCGGTACCGCTTGGTACACCTTTTGAGGAAGAAATAGGTGTAGGTGCTCACGATATGAATTATGTAGAATTTCAGGAAAATTACGGTATAGAAGAAGAAAATGAAGTAGATGCAGTTAATGTAGACGAAGATGATGAAAATATTGCTGAAACACCCGCAGTAGGACATGCTAACGTTAGATCTGAATCAGTTAATCTCCCTTCCCGTCCTCCCAGTGCCCCAAAACCCCGTAAAAGAACTAGTATTGCATGGCAATTTTTTGAACGTATATCAGATATTGAGGTGCAGTGCAATATTTGTCAACAAAAATATAAGCATAGAAGTGGCGGTAAGCAAGGGGGTACGGGTACGTTAATGAGACATATAGCTGAAGATCACACTAGAGAGTTCAATATTGCAAAAGGTGGTGGGGATGTTGGTGGGTCAACGCAAACTAGAATGGACCCAACAACCGGTCAAGTAGCGAAAAAGTATAATAAATTGAGGGACAGAGAAGAAATAGCTAAAATGGTAGCTGTGGGTTGTTTGCCTTTTAGTTTTCCTTCTTCTGATGCCTTTATTCGTTATATACAAGCAATTTATAATCCTATGTTTAATGGTATTCCTAGAACTACTTGTCGGTCTGATATTTTTAGACTCCATTCACAATATTGTTTTTATTTATCAACATTCTTAAAAAATATTCAATGTAGATTGTCCCTAACTTCCGATCTTGGTCGTGATGTAAATAAAAATGATTATTTAACCGTTACTTGTCATTGGATGGATAGTAATTTCATAATGCAAAAACGTATTCTTGTTTTTTTATATGATGAAGATCGGAAACATACTGGACAATTTATTGCTGATTCTATTATTAAAATTGCCGGATATTATGGTATAGAAAATAAAATTTTATGTATTGCTTTTGATAATGCTTCTAACAACAAGACTGCTATAACAAAAATAAAATCTACGCTATCTCCGCCCTTTCCTGAAATTTTTCATGTTAAGTGTGCATGTCATATATATAATTTAATTGTAAAAGATGGTCTTGACTTTTTTGAGGTTTATATTGAAAAAATTCGTCTTGCTGTTGGTTTTATTCAAGGAAATAATCGTAGATCTAGAATTAAAGAATTTAAAGTTAAATGTCAAGAAAATGGACTTGCACCGATTTTGATGCCTGAGGAAATTGATATTAGATGGAATTCTACGTATGAATTTTTAAAAACTTGTTATAAATATAGAATTCCTATTACACTAGCTTTTAACCAACATTGTGGTTCATTTGCTGATTCTGCTGATTGCATGCTACATAATTCTGATTGGGTTATAATTAATGATCTTGTTAAGTTCTTAGAAAAATTTTATGTAGCTACGGTTGAATTTTCCGGTGCATACTATCCTACTGTTTGTAATATTTTGGCATATATAGCCGATATTTCTGGTTTGCTCCGACAATATAAAGATAAAGAAGGTTATAAAGAAGCTGTTGGCGCTATGTTTACGAAATTTAAAAAATATTTCTTCCCGATTCCCCCTATTTACTTGGTTGCTGCTATGTTAAATCCGTGCATGAAATATAATCATATGTGTCACTTTAGTACTCTTATTTATACTAACTTAGAAATAAATACTAACCATGATTCTGAACAAGTACAACCTGATTTGTGGACGACTACGGCTGATGCAAAAGATTATATAGAAAAATTATATAATCACTATGCTGATTTATTTGACTCAGCCGTACCTACAAATATCACTCCAACTGTCGCTCCTCATCCTCCCGAGGAGCCATCAGCTTCTAAAAGGCCGGCACATAGTGGTTTTCCTGATTCGTTTTATGATTTAACTTGTTGGAACAGTGTGGATGAGAGAGCTTACACATCAACTTATCGGGAAGAGCTGAAATATTATCTGCGGACGCCACCAGAGGATCGCAGACGACGGATCAACACGCTGGATTGGTGGAGGAATAATGAATCACAATATCCTGTACTTTCAAGATTAGCCAGAGATATCTTGAATGTTCCTATGTCAACCGTTGCATCAGAGAGCGCCTTCAGTCAGGGACGACAGCAGCTTGGAGACAACCGACACTCATTGGGAAGCAACGCAATGAATGTTTTAGTTTGCCTCAGAGATTGGATTAGAGCAGAAAGAAGGAACCAAGGAATGGAACCAGAGCCCAACGACGACCTCAAACTTGAAGAAATTATGACTTCACGGGAGAACTCAGCAGAATCAAGTCCAATGCATGGTTTTTCCCCCGTTGACTTCGACTACCCTATGCAAGTTCCAATTAATATTAACATGAATGAGTTGGAAAAAATGATGCATAATTTATAGATTTTTCATTCATGTAAATTATAAATTTTGGATCATTTTGCAATCAATAAAATTCCACAAATTCATTCACTCCTTAGTCGTTGTTTTTTATTTTTTTTTATTTAACGATTTATAATTTTAATATCTTCTATACAAGTGTATATTTAATGTATACATGTGTATATGTTTATATATCTAATATAGAAGTGTATATTTAATGTATACACGTGTATATATCTTCTATAGAAGTGTATATTTAATGTATACATTGTGTATATAGCGTATATAGTGTATATTTGACCGGTTTTTAACCGGGTTTGACCGGGTTTGACCGGGTTTTAGTGGATTTAAAGTATTACATATACATAGAATAGAGTGTATATATGTGAATAGATCTTCTAAAGATGTGTATATTTAACGTATACATGTGTATATATTTTATAAATTAGTATATAACTATACAAATATATGTTGTAATGTATATATATTGTAGTATATCTCATGTAACGTATTACATATACATAGAATAGAGTGTATATATGTGAATAGATCTTCTATAGACGTGTATATTTAACATATACATGTGTATATGTTTTATAAATTAGTATATAACTATACAAATATATATTGTAATGTATATATATTGTAGTATATCTCATTTAAAGTATTACATATACATAGAATAGAGTGTATGAATGTTAATAGATCTTCTATAGACGTGTATATTTAACGTATATATGTGTATATATTTTATAAATTAGAATATAACTATACAAATATATATTGTAATGTATATATATTGTAGTATATCTCATTTAAAGTATTACCTATACATAGAATAGAATGTATATATGTGAATAGATCTTCTATAGACATGTATATTTAACGTATACATGTGTATATGTTTTATAAATTAGTATATAACTATACAAATATATATTGTAATGTATATATATTGTAGTATATCTCATTTAAAGTATTACATATACATAGAATAGAGTGTATGAATGTTAATAGATCTTCTATAGACGTGTATATTTAACGTATATATGTGTATATATTTTATAAATTAGAATATAACTATACAAATATATATTGTAATGTATATATATTGTAGTATATCTCATTTAAAGTATTACCTATACATAGAATAGAGTGTATATATGTGAATAGATCTTCTATAGACATGTATATTTAACGTATACATGTGTATATGTTTTATAAATTAGTATATAACTATACAAATATATATTGTAATGTATATATATTGTAGTATATCTCATTTAAAGTATTACATATACATAGAATAGAGTGTATGAATGTTAATAGATCTTCTATAGACGTGTATATTTAACGTATAGTCGTTGTTTTTTATTTTTTTTTATTTAACGATTTATAATTTTAATATCTTCTATACAAGTGTATATTTAATGTATACACGTGTATATATCTTCTATAAAAGTGTATATTTAATGTATATATTATGTATATAGCGTATATAGTGTATATTTGACCGGTTTTTAACCGGGTTTGACCGGGTTTGACCGGGTCTTAGTGGGTTTGACCGGATTGGGTTAAGTGGGCCGGTTCCGGGTGGGTTTTAATATTTTTACTGTGCAGCCCGGCCCGGCCCGGACCGGTTAAGGCCAAACCCGGCCCGTAACCGGCCCGGAACCCGGTAAGAATGAGAGGGCCGGTTCCGGGTTGAACCGTCCCGGCCCGTTAGACAGTCTTACTTTTGGCTATGGTTTGCTTTTAGTTAAACTAAAGTTTCCGTGTAGGACCTACTTTTTGTTTGAATTGCCTCTGTTGGGAATTTCATTAATTTCCTTGAGTCTAGAATGCCATTTTTAGTTTGGTAGAATGGTTTATTCACATTCTTGGAGTTCGAAACAAATCTCTCAAACCTATTTGAATTCTTTTCTAATTTGAGTATTGGTTGGGTTTTTAGTCATTGGTTCAGGACATTTGTTCATCATGTTCACGGCCCATACCCATAGGTTGTATTCACAATGGTTAAGCATTCTAAACCTTCACATTCATTTGTAGGCCACCACATTTATAATGAATGGTTAGCTTTTATAGTGTCAGGTTGTTCCTCGTATTTGTGATGGACAAAAACTTTTGCAGTTGTCTAACCCGATCTTCTACACATTCACTTCAATGGTACCATATTTTTAGTAAAGGTACCCTTAGCAGAATAAAGGTTTCACGTTCTCAATGTTAACACATTTTACTTAGTATTTTCCTATATTATTTAATGTTTAGAGTGGGAAATTGTTATGGTATTGTTAATTAAAGATTGGGGACATTTATTTATAGCTCTTCAATCAAATTTTATCTATTAATTTTTATGTTTTTTTACATAAATTTTTATTCAATCTCTAGTTTGGTTATTGATTTTTTCATGACTTTGGAATCTGTTTATGATAAAGTTTTAACCATAGCATCCTTGTCACATCATTGCATGTTCAGTTTCTAGATTCATTATCAAGCATCATGGCTGATTTTTAACATAATTTTCAACACAAATTGACAATTCACAAATGAGTTATAATTCTTATCTTATTGATTTATAGGCTTATATTTTTATAGCATGGAAGTAGTAAAAGACTTTTAACAAGTGAAAAGTTTGGTAGGTATTCATGTGCATGTTATCCTGACTCCTAGTAGGTAATGACTTATCTAATCATAGACTGGGCTCATTTAAGGTGTAAGGATGATAATTTGCTAACTTTTTTTCTTTTTTTTTAAGAGGGTGTTGTGGCTTTAATAGACTTTGCATAGACACTTATGACTTTACAAACATTTGTTGGGCTTTATAATTGAATTATATCATGATGCCTTAGTTTAGGAAGTCAATTCTTTGCTCGGGCTAGTCTAGCATGCTAGGTTTCCTTGGGGTTTGTTTAGGTTTTAATAGTTTCTTTCTTTAGTTAGGGTTCCTGGGGGCCTTGTATCATGTGTATAATTTTTGTAAAGTTGTTCTCCTTGGGATGGTATCCTTCATATACTACGGGCACCTTGGATTTCTTTAGTACAATGTAGTTCACTTTTTTGATCATTTACATATTAATTTACCTCATTATTTATGGTATTGCTACATGTCCCATGGTATAACACACTGTTTTTAGCAATAGATGGAATTATTAGAATACTTTAAATGGTTTTGTCTTTCTTAAAGAAAAAATTGACTATTTTAGCACCAGTTTGAGAAAAGGAACTTGATACTTTTGAATATTACTTATTTATCCTTAGTCAGGGTTTAGGCATACATTACCATTGAGAATTATTTTGAACCTTAGTTCGAGTCAGTCAATGTATACAAATATCGTGAGTCCTCCATGGGTCATTCCGTAGAAATCTATGGGATTGAGGAGAAGTATAAGGAACTGTTCATTTTATCTTGCATTTTTTGACATACTTCCACACTTATTTATTTTTATGCCTGACTAGTACTTAGTTTTACTTGTTGTTTGCATCGACCATGTTTATGGGGGTTGTTGGGTACTATTAGTTGTTGCTTGTACTTTTTGAGCTTATGAGGATTTAGTTAGGCTATATTTAGTTGAATCTTATATGATATCCTTAATTCTCTAACTTCAATTTTTTACCCTATTTTTGAACTTTCTTTTCTGACCTTTATTATTTATTCTTATTTTCTTATCCTCTGATCTTTTTGAGCTTAGTGGACCTTTGATGCTTACCTAGTACTATGTATTTTTGTACTTAGACTACACTTCTTCATACTTTTCCCTAGGACCTAACACATATCATCACCATTCACCTCATCCTCATCTAGAGTTGTTGATAGAAGATATAGGGCGAGATTTTAGCAATTAGTGTTGATCTATCTCATTCGATTTTAGACTAGTGTTACTTTGTACTTTCGGAGAATGATCTGTATATTTTATGCCTACATAGTACTTGTTATGGTATAATGGCTCTTATATTGATAAATACAAAGTTCTGGGGTATCCGTTTAGGTACTTTGTTCTTGTCCTCCATATATGTATGTATGAACAATCTATTTCTTGGTTTATTTACTTCATTATATATTGCTTCCCATTGTTATCCTCTTTTACTTATTAGCCCGTTTATTGATTTCCAGGATATTGTCTTGGCTTACTTATCGGTGCATTATGATGGGTGGCATCATGTCCTACGTTTTTAGTTCATGAATTTAATTCATTTTAATTTTCTTTCTACTTAATTATAAACTATAACTGTAACTTTATAAACCTGAATTTCCCATGTAGTTCATGCTAGATATGTTGATGAGCAACTTATATTCTTGTTTTTAGTGATTGAATGAGATGTAGTTTGGTTTTAACTTTTAATTGTTTATTAAATATGGTTCTAGTGTGAATTATAATTACAATATTTGATGAAACAGATCTTGAAGTTAAATACAGACAAAGTGATTGATAAAAAGTTTGAAAGAATGTTTTATGATGAATATGACAAAACTCAAAGTGTGGGGTAACTCTGATCCTAACTTGAGCTTAGAATTAGCAACACAACCATTAAATTAAGCATTCCATGATCATAATTCAATATAGTAACTCTTACTAAAGTTGAATTACTTTGGAAGGTCGTTTTATGAATTGAAGTTAGTAATTTTTAAACATTTTCTTCACTTTTTTTAGTTGCATTAGTTTCTATTATTGTATTAGATAGTTTTTACGATTTGACTTGTATACTTAGCTTTTATTTTATTTTTTGTAGTATCTTGTCTTAGAGGAATAAAAGCGCTACTACCAAAAAATAAATAGCTACAACTAGTAACAAAAGAAAGGCTAAAATGTTATTAAACATTTAAGAAGACATTGGTATATTTATTTTTATGAATCTCTACTGGCTATTCCCCAAAGAAATTTTTGATATCAAGCCTCTTCCTATTATGTTTTTCTACTTTAAATCAAAATTTATGAAAATGGGATTGAGTAACATAACGACTGCTCAAGGAGTATTAGGAGTTTTATGCAAATTGGAAAGCCAGAAGTTGGTACGAATGAGAGATATCGTATGAAAGAAAAGTGAGAGGGGTGCTAGTAATATGATCCTACTACGCAATTAATGAGTAAGTAAAATTAAAATTATTCCCTTACGAGAAATTTTAAGAGTTCAACAAGAGGCCCTACTAAAATGAGATTTATGGAAAAGTTAGTGGTCTTTAGAAACATGATTTTTGTTTCTGTCATAAAACCCATTGTAGATTTAAATTGACTTAGTTAATGATATTGATGTTATTCTTCTATCCACACAAACTTTGAATCACTCAAAAATCTTTAAATACAATGTTTGCCATATCTATGCTTTTCTACGCCAAGCGAATATCGCACGTGTAAGATTATGATTTGATAGATGGCTAGAGTAAAAATGTAAGGCGGGGTAAGGGTATTTTCCTCGAATATGTTCACCACAATCCTTAGAAAGTTGGGGTTTGAAGAACAAAAATTATTGATAGAGAGGAAGAGAAACTGGAGAAGGGATTTTATGTAATGACCATAAAGAAAAATGATGAATATGTTGAGATCACAATCGATGAGAGATGGACATGAATGGAGAAATGCATAAAATTCATTGTTAAGTGGTTGAATGGGAGAATAGCGAACAACAAAGCTAGCCAAGATGAGGTCCAGGCAATGAAGCAACACATACTTGTTACATATGTCTTACATTGACTAGATGCACCACTCGAGCGCCAAACAATGCCACATGATGGAGATGAAACTCTGAAGAGAACATGGAGAAGCCACAAATTTAGGGAGGTTGTCGTTTTAATTCTATTTATTACATAAGGACACCATAATGTTTTATGTGGGGTTGTGGTACTTGTAAGGGTGTCAAACGGGCCGGGCTGACCCGGCCCGACCCGGTCCTATTAGCTAACCCGGCCCAGTTTGACCCGGCCCGGTAAGCCCTAGGGCTTAAGGGTTCCGGGGCCCGGGCCGTTTTTTTTTTAAAATGGGCCCGGTTAACCCGGCCCGGACCAAGCCCGGTCCAGGCCCGCCGGTTAACCGGTCCGGCCCGGCCCGGCCCGGAATATAAAAAAAAAAAAAAAAAATTAATTTTGGGCCAACTAGCCGTTGGCCCAACGGCTATATAGCCGTTTTTGGGTCCAAACGGCTAGTTTGGGCCCATTTAATTAAAAAAAAAAAAAAAAAACTTTAAAAAATATTTTTTAATCCCCCAAAAAAATCTATAAATACCCTACAACTTCAAATCATTTTTCACACAATTTTTCACTCTCTCAAATCTCATTCTCTCTCAAATCTCAATTCTCAATTCTCTAATATTCAATATATTTAATTTCTTAAAGTGTTCACTTTAATTTTTTAATTTTCGTTTACAAAGTACGAGCGGAAGTTTCCAAAGTCGCAATCTTCGGATACTTCCAAAATTTGGTATTGTCGTTCCATCTCTTACGTTTAATTTTTATTTATTGTATTAATTGTTTATTATTTAATTTTATTATATTTGTGTATTTTGAATATTTTTAGTTTAATTTAATTTATATTATGGATAAATTAAAAAACCTTGCTGCTAAAGGTGTTAAAATTTTTTGTCCCGGAAGTGGTAGTGGTAGTAAAAAGCGAATTACTAGTGGTAGAGGTAGTTCAAGTAATAGATATACCCGTGTGCCTTCGTCTCCGGTACCGCTTGGTACACCTTTTGAGGAAGAAATAGGTGTAGGTGCTCACGATATGGATTATGTAGAAGCTCAGAAAAATTATGGTATAGAAGAAGAAAATGAAGTAGATGCAGTTAATTTAGACGAAGATAATGAAAATATTGCTGAAACACCCGCAGTAGGAGATGCTAACGTTAGATCTGAATCAGTTAATCTCCCTTCCCGTCCTCCCAGTGCCCCAAAACCTCGTAAAAGAACTAGTATTGCATGGCAATTTTTTGAACGTATATCAGATATTGAGGTGCAATGCAATATTTGTCAACAAATATATAAGCATAGAAGTGGAGGCAAGCAAGGGGGTACGGGTACGTTAATGAGACATATAGATGAAGATCACAAAAGAGAGTTAAATATTGCAAAAGGTGGTGGGGATGTTGGTGGGTCAACGCAAACTAGAATGGACCCAACAACCGGTCAAGTAGCGAAAAAGTATAATAAATTGAGGGACAGGGAAGAAATAGCTAAAATGGTAGCTGTGGGTTGTTTGCCTTTTAGTTTTCCTTCTTCTGATGCTTTTATTCGTTATATACAAGCAATTTATAATCCTATGTTTAATGGTATTCCTAGAACTACTTGTCGGTCTGATATTTTTAGACTCTATTCACAATATTGTTTTTATTTATCAACATTGTTAAAAAATATTCAATGTAGATTGTCCCTAACTTCTGATCTTGGTCGTGCTGTAAATAAAAATGATTATTTAACCGTTACTTGTCATTGGATGGATAGTAATTTCGTGATGCAAAAACGTATTCTTGATTTTTTATATGATGAAGATCGTAAACATACTGGACAATTTATTGCTGATTCTATTGTTAAAATTGCCGGATACTATGGTATAGAAAATAAAATTTTATGTATTGCTTTTGATAATGCTTCTAACAACAAGACTGCTATAACAAAAATAAAATCTACGCTATCTCCGTCCTTGCCTGAAATTTTTCATATTAAGTGTGCATGTCATATATATAATTTAATTGTAAAAGATGGTCTTGAGTTTTTTGAGCTTTATATTGAAAAAATTCGTCTTGCCGTTGGTTTTATTCAAGGAAATAATCGTAGATCGAGAATTAGAGAATTTAAAGTTAAATGTCAAGAAAATGGACTTACACCGATTTTGATGCCTGAGGAAATTGATACTAGATGGAATTCTACGTATGAGTTTTTAAAAACTTGTTATAAATATAGAATTCCTATTACACTAGCTTTTAACCAACATTGCGGTTTATTTGCTGATTCTGCTGATTGCATGCTACATAATTCTGATTGGGTTGTAATTAATGATCTTGTTATGTTTTTAGAAAAATTTTATGTAGCTACGGTTGAATTTTCCGGTGCTTACTATCCTACTGTTTGTAATATTTTGGCATATATAGCCGATATTTCTGGTTTGCTCCAACAATATAAAAATAAAGAAGGTTATAAAGAAGCTGTTGGCGCCATGTTTACAAAATTTAAAAAATATTTTTTCCCGATTCCCCCTATTTACTTGGTTGGTGCTATGCTAAATCCGTGCATGAAATATAATAATATGTGTCACTTTAGTACTCTTATTTATACTAACTTAGAAATAAATACTAACCATGATTCTGAACAAGTACAGCCTGATTTGTGGACGGCTACGGCTGATGCAAAAGATTATATAGAAAAATTATATAATCACTATGTTGATTTATTTGATTCAGCCGTACCTACAAATATCACTCCAACTGTCGCTCCTCATCCTCCCGAGGAGCCATCATCTTCTAAAAGGCCGGCACATAGTGGTTTTTCTGATTCGTTTTATGATTTAAATTGTTGGAACAATGTTGATGAGAGAACTTACACATCAACTTATCGGGAAGAGCTGAAATATTATCTTCGGACGGCACCAGAGGATCGCAGACGACGGATCAACACGCTGGATTGGTGGAGGAATAATGAATCACAATATCCTGTGCTTTCAAGATTAGCTAGAGATATCTTGAATGTTCCAATGTCAACCGTTGCATCAGAGAGCGCCTTCAGTCAGGGACGACAGCAGCTTGGAGACAACCGACACTCATTGGGAAGCAATGCAATGAATGTTCTAGTTTGCCTCAGAGATTGGATTAGAGCGGAAAGAAGAAACCAAGGAATGGAACCGGAGCCGAGCGACGAGCTGAAACTAGAAGAAATTATGACTTCACGGGAGAACTCAGCAGAATCAAGTCCAATGCATGGTTTTGCCCCCGTTGACTTTGATTATCCTATGCAAGTTCCCATTAATATTAACATGAATGAGTTGGAAAAAATGATGCATAATTTATAGATTTTTCATTCATGTAAATTATAAATTTTGGATCATTTTGCAATCAATAAAATCCCCCAAATTCATTCAGTCCTTAGTCGTTGTTTTTTATTTTTTTTTTGAATAAATTTTGAATATTTGTGCATATATCTTCTATAGAAGTGTATATTTAACGTATACATGTGTATATGTTTTATAAATTAGTATATAAGTATATCTATACATATTGTAATGTATATATAATGTAGTATATTTTATAAGTAGTAGTATATATACATTTAATGGTGCGTATACACGTGTATATATCTTCTATAGAAGTGTATATTTAATGTATACATGCGTATATGTTTTATAAATTAGTATATAACTATACAAATATATATTGTAATGTATATACATTATAGTATATTTCATTTAAAGTATTACATATACATAGAATAGAGTGTATATATGTGAATGGATCTTCTATAGACGTGTATATTTAACGTATACATGTGTATATATTTTATAAATTAGTATATAACTATACAAATATATATTGTAATGTATATATATTGCATATATCTCATTTAAAGTATTACATATACATAGAATAGAGTGTATATATGTGAATAGATCTTCTATAGACGTGTATATTTAACGTATACATTACTTTATGTTTTATAAATTAGTATATATATTGTAGTATATACTTTTTTTAAAGTAGTACATATATATTGAATGGTGCGTATATATGTGTATATATCTTCTATAGACGTATATCTTTAAAGTATACAAGTGTATATGTTTTATAAATTAGTATGTAACTATATATATATACATATTATTGTATATATATATATGTATATCACTATATTGTAGTATATATTTTATTTAAAGTAGTACATATATATTGAATGGTGCATATATATGTGTATATATCTTCTAAAGTAGTATATATTTAACGTATACATGTGTATATGTTTTATAAATTAGTATATATATATATATATTGTAGTGTATATATATATATATTATACTATTATAGCAAATGTTTTATTTAAAGTAGTACGTATAGTCATATATAATTATATATTGAATGGTACGTATATATGTGCATATATCTTCTATAGAAGTGTATATTTAACGTATACATGTGTATATGTTTTATAAATTAGTATATAAGTATATCTATACATATTGTAATGTATATATAATGTAGTATATTTTATAAGTAGTAGTATATATACATTTAATGGTGCGTATACACGTGTATATATCTTCTATAGAAGTGTATATTTAATGTATACATGCGTATATGTTTTATAAATTAGTATATAACTATACAAATATATATTGTAATGTATATACATTATAGTATATTTCATTTAAAGTATTACATATACATAGAATAGAGTGTATATATGTGAATGGATCTTCTATAGACGTGTATATTTAACGTATACATGTGTATATGTTTTATAAATTAGTATATAACTATACAAATATATATTGTAATGTATATATATTGCATATATCTCATTTAAAGTATTACATATACATAGAATAGAGTGTATATATGTGAATAGATCTTCTATAGACGTGTATATTTAACGTAGACATTACTTTATGTTTTATAAATTAGTATATATATTGTAGTATATACTTTTTTTAAAGTAGTACATATCTTTTGAATGGTGCGTATATATGTGTATATATCTTCTATAGACGTATATCTTTAAAGTATACAAGTGTATATGTTTTATAAATTAGTATGTAACTATATATATATACATATTATTGTATATATATATATGTATATCACTATATTGTTGTATATATTTTATTTAAAGTAGTACATATATATTGAATGGTGCATATATATGTGTATATATCTTCTAAAGTAGTATATATTTAACGTATACATGTGTATATGTTTTATAAATTAGTATATATATATATTGTAGTGTATATATATATATATATTATACTATTATAGCAAATGTTTTATTTAAAGTAGTACGTATAGTCATATATAATTATATATTGAATGGTACGTATATATGTGTAATTGTTTATACTTTATATATTTTTTTAAAAATATATGTTGTATATTGGAGTGTATATATAGTGTATATTGGATTTTTTATTTATTTTTTAAACGGGTTTGACCGGTTTTTAACCGGGTTTGACCGGGTCTTGGTGGGTTTGACCGGATTGGGTTTAGTGGGCCGGGTCCGGGTGGGTTTTAATTTTTTTACTGTTTGGCCCGGCCCGGTTAACGCCAAACCCGGCCCGGAACCGGCCCGGAACCCGGGTAAAATGGGAGGGCCGGTTCCGGGTTGGTCCGGCCCGGCCCGTTAGACACCCCTAGGTACTTGTGATGATTTGATAGGTTATTTTGATAAACTTCTATGACATTCTTGTTACACATATTATTAGTGGATATTGTTGGTATTATTATGATATATTTTGCATATGATTAATTTTAATCGATTATTTTTGTGGTTATGGGATTGTCTGTCACAGTGTTAGATGTAGTATTTTATATTTGAGGTGATATTTTAGAAGCACATAAAAAATGCAAAAAGATTTACATTTTAGTTTTTGATTGAGATTTTGTTTGTCTTTTAATTGAACTCGCTTTCCATATTTCGGCTTTTCTTCCCAAAATTTCTTTCTCAAAAGGATGGCCATTGAATCGGGGTAGTTTTAATTTTGTTTTAGTCATTGTATGTTACGTATTTGTTTTGTTTTTAAGAAGTAACTTTTTATATTTAGATTTAGTCAAGAGGTAACAGATTCCTTCTAAGCTTGACCGTCAAGTTTGGATGTCACGTATATTAACACAAGTTATGGTTGTTTGAAATTGAGACCCTTAAGCTAATATAAAAGATACATGTTCTTAATTCTGAATTCATGTAATTATGTATTGGTGTTGGATATTTTCATGTGTGACGTAAGAACATTGTTGAATTCCTTGTGTTTAGTTGGCAACTAAAGCTTTTCCTGTACATTTAGTGAGGAAAAATAAAGTTGGTCATGTTTAGGAAGTCATAGAGGCATTTCCTTGACTAGCCATATTTTTTATTCCATCTTTTGTCTCTAGCCTTGTACATTCTTAATTGTATTCTCTTTTGATTATTTAGCCGCTCTTATTTCATAGAAACATATGACGCCTAATCTATTTATTTATTAGACCGTGAATATTTGATATAAAGAGCTCTAAACAGGCGCTTGATGCAGTGTAAAGCACTTGAACAAAAATAATGAATAGAATAGAGAGAGCTGGTGAAATTTTGGTACTTTATAATAAAAGGAGGATGAATTTTTTTGAGCTAAGATAATAGAATGAATATAAAGGAAAAATGAAAAAAATACAAAAGAGAATCACTTTTTAATGATCCTCTAGGTAATTTTTGAAGACCCTGCAAAATCCTGAGCTTAATTCAGTCCATTTTTGCTTGTTAAGGGGGTCTCATACTTAAAATGTTCTAGCTATGTTTCCAGACTTAGTTTATTTTACCCTTTGAAGGTTTGCAGTCTCATTATGTGACTTTAATGTCCTTTAATGGTCCATATTCCTACTAATTCATGACCAGTAAGTTTAATAGATATTCCCAAAGAAGTTTTGGATTTTTTGGAACACGTTTAGACCACGTTCAGAATCCCAAAACTGTGGCCCAACGCGATCTTGGCGCATTGCGTCTTTAATCTTGTTTGTTGATATTGTTGCAGGTTGCCAGGGTCAAAGTATTGAGGCTCGACGCAATGATGGTGCGATGAATCAACTATCGCGTCGATGCCATGACGCGCCGTATCACTAATAGAGTCAGTGCCCATTTCTCAGTCATTTAAACACAGCATCCTCAGGGTTAATTTAGTCTTTTTTCCACGCCCTTCAGCCCTCATAACTCAAAATTTAGCGCTCTTTTGGCTAATCTTATTCATTATTCAAAAAATACTGAAGAACAAAATCCTAGGGCTATCAATTCAAGACTCAATTTTCAAGGGATTCCACCATCAACCTTTAAGAATTCACCAACTAAGGTATGTCAAGTGTTGATTTATGGATTCCTTTCATCCATGAAGACCAAGAAGCCTCTTTCAAATTTTAAAACATGATATTTATGTTATGGGTTGTTTGTAATCATGTTTATCTTGTCATAGGATTCCCAACTTGGAATCTTTATGTGTCTTTTATGAAATTACGTTAGCATGTAAGTTTAAATCCATGAATTTAGGTGTTTATGATGTGTAATTTGATGATTTCACCTATGCCCTAAGTTGTACATGTAAGGAGTTTGATAAAATGCCTAAGAGAATAGAGATTGTGTATTATGGCTCAATTGTGACACAAGTTATAATTGCATGCTTTACCCATATGACCAGGATTGACTTCCATGATATTGTGTTCCTTATGAATGTTTCATGGAATCTTCATGGGATTAGGATAATGAAAGTATGACATGTTTATAAGCAATTCCATCCATGTACAATATTTAGATTGCCATGCGCTTTATGAAATCCCCAACTTATTGTATTATGAATTGTTGATATTGGTCATGTGTTTAAGAAGTGTCATGCCTTGTCAGTTTTCTTCTATCGAGTCCTGGGGGTACTTGTACCTGACAATTTAGCTGTGTGCCTAGATCCGGTGTCGGTTTTCACGATACTCTCAGTGAAGTCATGATCAGTAGAATTCAGTTAGTCTCATGACTAGAGAAAACTCAGTAAATTCAGTATCAGTCTAGTCCTACTTAGTAATCTCAATAGTCTCAGTAACCTCAGTGATCTCAGTAATCTCAATAATCTTCAAAATCTCATTAATTCTAGTCGGTTATCAGATCTCATTATTATTTCGTCAGTCAATAGAATTTAGTTAACTCAGTCCAAATCAATTATAAGATACGATCGGTAATAGTTTAGTTCAGTTTAAATCAATTCAGTGTATCTTCAGTTGGGAGTATGATTCAGCACGCAGTGAACCAAAGGATGAAGGCTCACTTGTTACCCAGTTGAAGGTGTGATCCTTAGTAGCAATCCCTGCGTTCTAAAACTACGTAGCTAGTATGGGCTGAGATGTACCCCTACGAGTCTAGGGACTATAAATCTCCTTTGAGTTTTTCTTATAGGAGAGGTTGATGAAATAGATCCCTGTCAGAGAGGGTTAACTCACAACTTGTCTTTTCCCGTGGCACGGTACTGACACCCTTCCAACTGGGGTTACAGGTTGGACCCGACTAGTTATGTTTTGGGGCATGTCGGTTAGATGATTACTTCCCATAATCTCATTTTCAAATTCATTCTCAGTAATAGAACTCAGTTCAGTTCTACAGATATCAGGACTATCAGATACAGTCGCTCAGCTCAGTATGGAACTCAGCTAGTTCTATAAGAATTAGGACTGTCAGATACAGTCACCCAGTCCAGTAAAGAACTCAGATAGTTTTTCAGTACAAGTATACTCAGTTATCAGTTATCAGTAATATAGTACTAGTAATCTCAGATACCAGTTACCTGTAAACTCCGTAATTCATATCATCAATAGACTCAGTTATTTAGTATACTAGTTTTAGTAAACTCATATGTCAGGACATCAGTATTCAGTATTATCATGACCCAAGTCCCATTTTATGTATTCATGCATGTATTTCTCACGCACTCATGTTCAAGGCATTAGTCAGTTATTATTGTTCATGCATATGAACCCTTGCATTTAGCCTACATCACATGCATACCAGTACATTCAATAGTATTGATGCATTTGCGCTATGGTGTTTTATACCATAGTATTAGAAGCACGAGCTCCCAAGCATCCTTAGTGGATCAGACGTTCAGCAGCCAGACTAACAGTGAGTCCTCATCATTCGAGAATAGCATGATTATTTTATTACTTTATTATTTATGTAAGCATGTCCCATCAACTAAACAATTTTCAGACTGTTTAGAGTCTTTCAGACTATTTATTTCAGTTTTGGGTATTGTTATACCCCATTACAGACATTATTTTATATTCAGTATTAGTTCAGTTTTGAATCTTATGGACTTAAAAGTTATATAATATATATTTACAATATATTATTCAGTGCTCAGTTACAAATATCAGTCATGGGTTAGCTTTTTATCCTTCGGGGTCATGAGCACCGTGTAGTATTTCGGGTACCATATTTAGGGCTTTACAAACTTTCTATCAGAGCCTAAGGTTCAATAGTGTCCTAGGATGTCTTAAATGTCGTATCTAATAAAGTCTTGTACGTGGATGTGTTGTGCACCACACTTATGTGCAGGAGGCTATAAGATGTTTTAGGAACAATTTCCTTTCTTTTAGTATTCATGTCTGCCAATGAGCATAAGCTCCAGTTAATTTCTCAGTCTAATCCACTTCTTCCTTTCGTTTACAGAACATGCCTCCCAAAAAGACTAACAAAGGGAAAAATAGAAATCAGTTAGCACCTCATCCTGTCCATCCAGATCCTCTGGATGGGCACGTCTCTTATACAGAATTCAGGACTGCATTAACTATTCTAGATTATTCAGTCACAGATCAGAATGAACGAACATCTGCTATTTTGGCCAATCCCGTGGCCAATTTTGCAGCAGCTAGGATTCAGGACTTCACTCGAATGAATCCTCTCTTATTCTTCGATTTTAAGTCAGAAGAGGATCCACAGGAGTTCCTCAACCATGTTCAGAAAGTCAAAAATATCATGTGAGTGACTTCCAGTAAGAGTGTAGAGTTAGCTACCTATCAGCTTCAAGATGTATCCAATATGTGGTTTAAGCAGTGGATGGTAGACAGGGGTATAGATGCAGAGCCCGTAGAGTGGGAAGAATTTGCTACAGCCTTCTTAGATATATTCTTTCCTCTAGAGCAAAAAAAAGCAAAACTGTTAGAGTTCATCAATTTCAGACAAGGTAGCATGAGTGTGAAAGAATACTCCCTCAAGTTCACTCAGTTAGCCAGTTACACTCCCCATGTAGTAGCTGACTGTAGATCTAGAATGAGTATGTTTGTATTAGGGGTATCAAGTAGAGTGGTTAAGAAGTGCAGGACTGCAATGTTGGTAAAGGAGATGGACATATCTAGGCTCATGGTCCATGCTCAACAGATTGAGTAGCAAAAACTTAAGAAGAAGGAGAGGGAAAATAAGAAGGCCAGAACTGGTAGTTATTGTTTTTCTCAGTCAGGGTCGCTGGGTGGTAACCGTTCTCAGCATAGACAGGACTTTTAATCCCCAGTTCAATCTTCAGCTAGTGCACCAGTACCAAAGTTTAGAAATGATCGTAGAGATGGGGCACCGGGATCCAAGGCCCAGGGTAGTAAGAGCTGGTTTTTTACTCATCCACTTTGTGAAGAGTATGGTAAGCATCATAAGGGTATATGTAGAGCCGGCAGTAATGTGTGTTTTGGATGTGGTGAGACAGGTCATAATATCTGAGATTGTACTAGGCCTGGCCCTAGAAGTAAGCATAGTCGTCCTTCACCTTAGTCCGGTCGGTCGAATCAAAAGGGTGCCAATTCCAACTCTATCAGTGGGAAAAACCTATTCAGACTATATTCACTTCAGTAATGATAGGATCAGGAATTTTCTCCTGATACAACCACTGGTATGTTATAGATCTTTTATTTACATGTTCACGTTTCTTCAGATATAGGGTCTTTATTTTTTTTGTAGATTTTTATATAGCAGTCAAGTTTAAAGTCAGACTAAATGTTAATAGGACTTTTTTCCAGTCTCCACCCCAGTGAGTCAGTCTAACACAGCCCGATAGGTATACAGGAACTGTCTGGTTATACTATCTCAGAAAGTCAGGCCTTCAGATTCTGGTTGTAATGCCAGTGTGTGTAGAAAATCAATAAGAGAAGATGATTCTCGACCCATTCCTACCTCAGTGCAAAGTTTTGTACTTAAAATCCATGCGCTTTTTATAGAATAGTGTATGTTTTAAGTTCCTCGTGTGGGGAGTTCAAGTTCATTCGGTGTTGCGAATCATGTTCCACGAATTCAAAAATTCCAAAACCTGTTCATGCAGATCATGACTCATGCACTCATGTGATACTTTACCGTATGATCAACCCACACGATTTATGACTTCACTCCTAGTCTTCAGCCAATCTTAGATTATGTCATGTATACCCTCAATTTAGACCCCTCGGTAAACCCATAATGTAAATATTTCGTCCCGCATCCCTCAGTTACAATGTTAGTTTAGTTATCAATATTCAATAAAGAACTCAGATAGTCCTACAGAACCATGGCTTTTAGATATCAATTACTTAGCCTTCAGACTTCCATACTTCAGTACCAGTCTAAACCTCAGTTATAGAAAAACTAGCATTCAGTCTCAATTACTGTCTTAACTACACTCTCAGTCTCAGTCCTAGTCGTCAAATTAAAAACTCAGTCTAGTTTAAAGATTTCCCGACCATAGAATATGGCCAGTAGTTACTAAGTAAATAGTATTACAATACCATAGTTTACAGAATGCTCCCGAATCATGTTAGACGCCTAGTCTTGCTTTCCTAAGGTAATATAGTTTTCCGTCACTCATGCTTAGTTACCTCATGTTACCCAGTCTGTCATTACCTTATATGCATAATAATATAATTTCAGTCCAGCTATTTAACCAAGTGCAGTTCAGTTTTACATGTCCAGTATTCAGCTATCAATCATTCGGTTAAGCAGATAAGTTAGTATAACTATGAATTTGTTCTCAGCACCTATGTAAATCATTTAAGTAGTCTCAGTTGCAGTGCATAAGGTCTAGTCACTTTATCTTAGACGTGTTTCATAGTCCTTGCCTCCTAATACAAAAAAATCCCAGCCATGTAGCGATCTATTGTTCAAATGTCCTACTCAGGCCAGACAAAGATTCTCTTTCTCCCTACCATTACTAGAACTCCATAGAAAGAGTGTCATAGAAATGCTCTAGTCGAGTACAAGTTTTCAGCATGATTTAGTCCGTAAACACAGTAGTTTAGTTTTGCAGTCAGGCGGACAAGTTCGAATGGTGTCGTTTCCCTATCATTCCATTTGATCGCCCTATCCAAAATCTCTTGAATGTGATCAGTCTAAGATGGACCAACAAGGTAGTTGTATGTTCAACTTGATTCATGTATCATGCCTTTATTTCAGATTCCAAGTATTCAGTCATGATTCAATCCATAGGTGCTTTGTGTATCGCCTCAGTTTTCCTCAATATGATAGGAAATTCAGCCCAACATTTTTCAAGGGACATAGTGTCCCAAGGGTGAGATACACTCTAATCCCCCAAACTTTTGATGACTTAAACATGACACTCTCTCTTCTTGTAATGAGTCCAATTTTGGATAAGGGATACTTATAAGTTGAACCTCAAACTCCGACCTCAGCCGCAAGCTACGTATTTAAGGTACTCAGTTCAGATCATAGTAATCTCACTCATGTATTATATTTTGGACTCAATTATGTTCTCATGTTTCCTCTCATGCATAATTAATAATTAATCTCATACTCACCAACATTTTCAGTTCCAGGTAATAGTATTTCTTGAACTCATTCAATCTCAAGTTCAGATTTCAGTTATAAACGCAGTATTCAGTTTCATGTTCGGATTCCCATTATAAACTTGGTATTAAATATCATTGCATCTTCATTAATGCATCCATGTGTCAGTTCAGTCATATAATCATGTATCAGATATGCATTCTCATTGTAAGAAACTCAGCTTATTAGAAATCTCAGTCATGCATTCATGAACTAGTTAACCATGCATCAGATATGCATGTTTAGTATGATACATTCAGCTTATCGGTCATGATAGTCACTAAGTCATGTCTTGGTTATTCATGTTCAGTATGTACTTCAGCTTATCATTTAACAATCTCATTCAGTCTCATTCGAGGATGAATGTTTCCAATGGGGAGATATTGTAAGACCCCAAAAAATCCAAATCTTTATTCAGTTCATTTATGCTTGTTAAGGGGTCCCATACATAGAAGGTTCTAGCTAAGTTTCCATACTTAGTTTATTTTAGCCTTCAAAGTTCACAGTCTTATTTCATGACTTTAATGTCCTTCAATGGTATATATTCTTTCTAATTCATGACCAACAAGGTTAATAGGTATTCTTGAACAAGTTTTAGATTTTTTAGAACTCGTTTAGACCACGTTTAGAATCCCAAAATAGTGGCCCAATGCAATCTTGGTTCCCCTCGTCGCTAATCGTATTGGTTGATATTATTGTAGGTTGCTAGGGTCAAAGTACTAAGGCTCGACCTGATGATGGCGCTATAGGTATACTATCACGTCGATGCCATGACACAATGCGTAGCTAATAGCGTCGGTGCCCAATTCTCAGTCATTTAAAAAACGTGTCCTCAAGGTTAATTCAGTCTTTTTTCCACGCCCTTCAGCCCTCATAACTAAAAATTTATCCCTCTTTTGGATAATACTATTCACTATTAAAAAAATAACCAATAATAAAACCCTAGGTCTATCAATTCAAGTGTCAATTCCTAAGGGATTCCACCATCAACCTTCAAGAATTCACCAAGTAAGGTATGTCAAGTGTTGATTTATGGATACCTTTCATCCATGAACACCAAGAACCCTCTTTCAAATTTTAAAACATGATATTTATGTTGTGGGTTGTTTGTAACCATGTTTATCTTGTCGTATGATTCCCAAGTTGGAATCTTTATGTGTTTTTCATGAAACTACATTAGCATGTAAGTTGAAATCCATGAATTGGGTTGTTTATGATGTGTAGTATGATGATTTCACCTTTTCCCTAAGTTGTGCATGTAAGGTATTTGATAAAATTCCTAAGAGAATAGAAATGTGTATTATAGCTCAATTGTGACCCAAGTGAAAAATGCATGCTTTAACCTTATGACCAAGAATGACTTCCATGATATTGTGTCCCTTATGTATGTTTGATGGAGTGTTCATGAGATTTGGTTGATGGAAGTATGAAAGGTTTATATGCAATTCCATCCATGTACAATATTATGATACCCATGTGCTTCATGAAATCCCTAACTTATTATATTATGAATTGTTCATATTGGTCATGTGTTCAAGAAGTGTCATGCCTTGTCAGTTTCCTTCTATATAGTCTTGGGGGTACTTGTACCCAAAATTTTAGTTGTGTGCCTAGAGCCGGTGTTAGTTTTCATAATACTCTCAGTCAAGCCATGATTATTAGAATTCAGTTAGTCTCATGAATCAGGAAAACTCAATAAATTCAGTATCAGTCTTGTCCTACTTAGTAATCTCAGTAACCTCGGTGATCTCAGTAATATCCATAATCTCAGTAATATTCAAAATCTCAGTAATCCCAATCAGTTATCAGCTCTCAATAGTATTCCATCGTTCAACAAAATTTAGTTAACTTAGTCCAAATCAGTTTCACAATACAATGGATAATAGTTCAGTTCAGTGTCTCTTTAGTTAGGAGTAGGATTCAACATCGAGTTAACCCAATGATGAGGGCTCACCAGTTAGCCAGTTGTGTAATACCCCAAAAAATACAAACCAATATTAGAGCCATGTACCAAGCTCATGAATAGTACATAATGGTTCTTTTATACTTTTATGAGGAAGTTAGATGTATAGTAAGGCTTTAAATAACTCCCAGCAATCAGACGAATCAAAACATTCCTTACCGATTGAATTCTTGAGAAGAATATTGGTATAGTCAACTTCAAATGAGTATATCTCTCATTATACTTGGAATTTTTAAGATCATGACCTATCAAAAGATGGATAATTGAATTATATTTACAACGATATCCATTTTTCCTAAATCCAATATCGGAGCAAAGAGTTATTCCTATTTTACTTCAGCATGTCAGGCTGGAAACAGTGTGACGACATTCGTGGTAGCTTACCACATTTGTGATGCCCTATCATGAAGGTCGTCAGTCTTAGGCATAAACCAGCTCCTAAGTGATGATATTCGTGGTAGCTTACCACATTTATGATGCCCTATCACGAAAGTCGTCAGCCTTAGGCAAAAACCAGCTCCTAAGTGACGAAATTTGTGGTAGCTTACCACATTTTTGACACTATGTCACAAATGTCGTCTGCCTTAGGCAGAATCCTACTTCTATTTGAAGACATTTTGACGGTTTACCATATTTTTGATGCCATGTCACAAATTTCGTTAGCCTTAGGCAGAATCCAGTTTCTTTGTGATGACATTTTTGATGGCTTACCACATTTTTGACGCCTTGTCACAAATGTCGTCAGCTATTATTTTAAGTAACTGGGAATTTATTTCATAAGGGTATTTTGGTCTTTTTCCTTCACTTCCCACGACTTATAACACTCAAGGAACGTATTATCTTCCATTCTCTTTAGTTAAAACATCTCAAAAAGCTCTCTCATACACTTTCAATCACAAGATTAGGGTTTCCTCTCAAGATCATCTCCTCAGGAACAACAACATTATTTCCCAAAGGGTTTAAACCCTAGTCAAGAAAAATCAAGGGTAAGCCTAAGAATTTCTTCAGGAACCTTCAGAAACATTAGATCTCTTTCAAGATCAAGCTTTAAGGTATGTGTAGTGTTCATCTATGGATTCAATTCGTTCACAGAGCTCAAGAATCATGATTTTAAATGTTATTTTGTAAACTTTTTGTGGTGATATAAGAATGTACTTGTTGATGATTGTTGTTTAAGTTTCAAGATGATATCTAAAGGTGTTTTCATGAAATATATGTGGTTGTTAGTTGAAAAACACTAACTTTGGGTGGTTCGATATGATGCAAGTATGAAATCCACCTATGCCATAAAGAATGCATGCAAGGTGTTTGATAAAATGTCAAGGATGCTAGAAATTCTTATTTACATGATTCCATGATATCTAAATGACAAGTCCATGTTAGCTACACACTTCAATATGGATTTCCATGCTATTTATGTGTTTTTATTGTTGTGGAATGAAGAATGTATGATAATGGAGATATGAATTATGTACATGAAATATATGCATGCTTTCCCCTACCATGTTTGAGATGTTGAATAAATACATGAAGTATAATATCCCCTACTTATGACAATATGAATTGTGGACTCCAATCTTATGATCAAGTCAGTCATGTTGTGTCTGTTTCTTTCCATCGAGTCCTGGGGGTATTTGTACCCAAAAATATAGCTGTGTGCCTAGAGCCATGTCATGTTTCACAATATACAAAATCAAGCCATGATTCAGTAGAATTCAGTAAGTCATGTGACTCAGGAAAACTTAGTAATCTCAGTAGTTCAGTAATTTTTGTGATCTCAGTACTCAGTAATATCTGTAACCTCAGTATTCAAAGTCAATCTCAGTAACTTCAGTACTCTCAACTATTCCTAAGAACTAAGTACATTCTTTCAGTCAACGGAATCCAGTAAACTTAGTTTAGCTCCGTTAAACAATACCACTAGTATCAATCTAGTTAATCAGTATTAGTTTAGCTAATCAGTTCAGTTCAGTTATTAAGTTCAGCCCAATTATTTAGTTCAGTGTCTATCGGATGGGAGTAGGATTCAACACCGAGTTATCCTAGGGATGGGGGCTCACCCGCGGGATTAGGACTAAGATCCTTAGAAGCAATCCCTCAGTTCTAGAACTATGTAGCCAACACAGGTTGAGATATCCAAGATAGTTATATGAGGGTAGATGAGGTGGCTTAACCTGTTATATGAGGGTTCCCACTGTTCTCACTAGAGTTACCTGTAATATGAGGGTTGCTCACATGTTGTCCTTACCAGTGACGCGGTATTGACACCCTTCCAGTCAGGGCAGAGATTGGACCCCAGTCAGCTTAGCTTAGGGCATGTCGGTTAGATGAATACTTCCCACAGTTTTAGTTACAGATTTCAGGACTGTTAGCTACAGTCACCCAGTCTCAGTAAAGAACTCAGATAGTTCTTTAGATTTTAGTATATCAAGACTGTCAGTTACAGTCAACTTAGATATAGTACGGGACTCAGATAGTTTCATCAGATTCAGGATTGTCAGATACAGTCACTCATGTTATCATTATTACCAATTCCCAGAACTTATACTATCAGTACCCAGTTTCAGGACTGTTAGATATATTCAATCAGACCAGTTCTTCATAATTTGAACTGTCCAAAAATAGTCATTTATCTATTCGGTATCTCAGTATCAGTGCACTCATGTTGTCAGTATTCAGAATCAGTAGTCAGTATCTCTATGAGATGAGTTACAGTTATGTATTCATGTATGTATTCTCGCGTTCATATTAGTCAGCATTGTTCAACTATATAACCCTTTACATTTAGACTACCTCACTCGTATACTCAGTACTTTCAGACGTACTGATGCATTTGCACTATGGTGCTTTCTCTTATGTTACACCATAGGTTCAGAGGCACGAGCTATAGATCAACAGTAGTATTCCAGTGTTTAGAGTTTACAGTGAGTCCTTCTCATTCGAGGACGATATAATTATTGCTACATTTACTATTCAGTTGCTAGATGAAGTTAGTTGGAGACATGTTCCTTCAACTCCTTATTCAGTTCAGTTACAGGCTTTCAGACTAGATTTCAGATTAGATATTTAGATCTCATTATTTTCATTATTTATTACTTGTTTTGGTATTGTTATACCATTTTCAGATATTTTGTTATCAGACATTTATCCAGCTCAAACCGTATGGCCTTTCATGTTCATATTTTTTCATTTTATGATATATTATGCATTATAAAGGTACAAATATCATTCATGGGTTAGCTTGTGGTCCTTTGTGGTCATGAGCACTGTGTAGCATTTCGGTTCAGAAAATCGGAGTGTTACAAACTTGGTATCAGAGCCTAAGGTTCAATAGAGTCCTAGGAAGTCTGAAAACCGCATCTAGTAGAGTCTTGTACATGCGTGGGTTGTGCACCACACTTATGTGCAGGAGGCTATGAGATGTTTTAGGAATAGTTTCCCTTCTTTCATGTCTCAGATCATGCTATGGCTAGGTTCTCTAAGGAACCCATATAGTTTTACATCATGCTCCCCTCATGTCATCTTTACCTTACTTTCAAGGTAACAAAAACAGTGAAGCTTAAGTCCTAAAGATAGGGCTTTCTCAGACAGTATCCCATCAGTTTAGTTATGTTCCAAAGTTGTACGGAACTCATTCATGATCATGAGACCTCGTTATCAAACCTAGATTTTGATATGCCATCAGATACATTCTCAAAATCCTATGATAGCATGTGACCCAGAGTTATAAGCATTAACCCAGGAGTTTAGCAGTAGACAAGTTGGGATACGATAACCAGATTGAATAGATTATTTATTCATGGGGATAGTTGTGCTATAATGAATCAGTAGGCTTGAATAGTGTGAGTTAGAAAATTTAAGTTTAGTGACTTGAAATTAAGCATAATGGTGTGGATGTGATATTAGTAGTATGTGAGGGAAACAGAGGCAGATAATGTATTTAGTAAGGCGATCATGTGTTGATCACAGTGTAAGTATGTGATGATGATTATAGTTCAATTCAGAGATTAGTTTAGTGTTCACAGTTTAATGATGATGGTTTAAATACAAGGGGGAGATGGTAGATCAAGTACCCAAGTCAGGCTCTCAGATTCTGGTAGTAGTAACAGTATGTACAGAAAAGTAGTTAGGGAAGACGATTCCCAACCCATCCCTTATCTCAGCGTAAAGTTTTGTACTTCCATCAACATAATGCCTATGCATGATTCATGTCTCATATTCCATGGATATAGCTTATGTTCACACGTATTCCATAGAATTGTGTATGCTTTTAGTTCCTAGTATAGGAAGTTTAGTTCTAGATCACTCAGTGTTACAAATCATGTTTCATGAACTCAGAAATTCCAGACTCAGGTCATGCAGCTCATGACTCATGTATGCATATCATGTTTTACAATATATCATCTTCCATGACTCATGCTACATCCCTACTAATCAGTTAAACTCAGACTATGTCATGCATACCCTCAGTTTAGTCCTTTTGGTACACACATGGTATTTATATTCTATCCGTCTGACTTCATTCAAGTGCCAAGTTCAGTTATGTGTCTATTCTTGTTTCAGATTCTCCTGACTTAATCCCTTTAGTGAGCTCTCTTTATGAAAATAGTGTAGTGTAGCGATGAGTAGTTGCTTAAATAAGGGAGTGAATGATTTATGTTAAGGGAAGGTTGTTACATGCTTTATTTAAGCAAAGGTGGAGTTACAAAGATAGTCTTGAATATCCTATTAGTATACAAGCAAGGAGCTAGCGAGAGGTAGTACTTAGAAATTGGGAAAATTCAGAGTGTGAAGTATCTTCAGATCCTTGACTTATGTCAGCCTTTATTGTGCAACTATCACAACTCAGTTACAGTTCAGTACTCAGTAATTAGTGTTAAGTCTCAGAATTAAGCACTTCAGTATCAGTTTAAACCTCAGTTTCAGTATTTAGTTATTAGGACCCAACATTTAGATCCATTATAGATCCCCGTTACAGTCTTAAGTTATAGTGTCAGCTTTAGATTAGTATTCAGCTCAGAAATTCAGTTCAGTTTTAGATTTGCTTGACCATAGCATATAGTTATCAGCTACTTTGTTAAAGGTATTCCAATACCTCAGTCTATGGAATGTTTCCAAATCATGTAATACGCTTGGTCCTGCATTTTCAGATAATATAGCTTTCATGAAATCCATTATCAGTTACCTCATGTTACTCAATCAGTTCCTTCTCATATGCATAATACTTTATGGCCTCAGCCCAGCTACTCAGATTAAGTCCAATTCAGTCTTACATACCCAGCATTAAGTTACAAGTTACTCAGTTAATCAGATAAGTCAGTATGTGTATGCATTCTTGCATCACGCTTTAGTTTCAGATCTTAAATAATCAGTCATGATTTTGTACCTAGGTGCCTTGTACATCACCTAAAATTCCTTAATATCTCAACAAGGTCAATCCAACATTATTCAAGGGACATAGTGTCATAAGGGGGAGATACACTATAGCCCCAAAACTTCCTTGATTTAAACATGTCATTTTCTTTGATAAATCTATCTTAGAGGAAGTGTTACTTATGAGCTGACCCTCTATCTTCAAAACTCAGCAGTAAGCCATGTACTCAATGGCTCAGTGTAGCAACGATACAATACTCTGTCCATGTCATGCATTAGAGACTCAGTTAAGTTCATGTATCATGTTCCAGACTCAGTTATGTTTTTATGTCTCCGCTCATGCATATTGAGTAATCAATCTCAGACTCATCGGTATTTTTTGTTCAAGGTAACAACCTTTCTTGAAGTTACTCATTCTCATGTTCAGATTTCAGTACCAAAATTGTTATTCAGTTCCATGCTTATATTTTAGTTCAAACTTGGTATCTTTACCATTACATGTTCATTCACATGTTCATAAGTCAGTTCAGTCATGTATTACGTATCAGATATGCGTGGTCAGCTTATCAGTACTTTAAATCATGTATTCACGTATCATGTCTGTCATATAATCATGCATCAGATATGCATGGATTCAACTTATTTTTTAAGCATCCGATAAGCATTCTCAGTTTGAGAAACTCAGTTTATCAGAACACTCAGTCCTACATTCATAAATTAGCTACCCATGCATCAGATATGTATGCACAGTATGATATGCTCAGTTTTTAGTCATGTCAGACATGAAATCATGATCAGTCATTCATGCTATATATTTGTGTAAGTTTTCTTTTCTCTCATCTCAAGCAGTCATCATTCGAGGACGAATGTTTCCAAGGAAAAGATATTGTAATACCCCGAAAAATCCAAACAAATATTAGAGCCATGTACCAAGCTCATGCATAGTACATCATGGTTATTTTATAGTTTTATGAGTAATTTAGATGTATATTAAGGCTTCAAATAACTCCCATCTATCAGACGAATCAAAACATTCCTTACCAATTTAATTCTTGAGAAGGATATTGGTATAGTCAACTTCAAATGAGCATATCTCTCATTATACTTGCAATTTTTAAGCTCATGACCTATCAAAATATATATATTTGAAATATATTTCCAACGATAGCAATTTATCCTAAATGTGATATCTGAACAAAGAGTTATTCCTATTTTACTCTAGCATGTCAGGATGGAAACAGTGTGATGACATTCGTGGTAGCTTACCATATTTGTGATGCCCTATCATGAAGTTCGTCAACCTTAAGAAAAAAATAGATCCTAAGTGATGACATTCGTGGTATCTTACCACATTTGTGATGCCCTATCATGAAGGTCGTCAGACTTAAGCAGAAACCAGCTTCTAAGTGAAGACATTCGTGGTAGCTTACCACATTTTTGACGCCATGTCACAAATGTTATCAACTTTAGGCAGAATCCAGCTTCTGTGTGATGACATTTTTGATAGCTTACCATATTTTTGACGCCATGTCACAAATGTCATCAACCTTAGGCAGAATCCATCTTCTGTGTGATGACAGTTTTGATGGCTTACCACATTTTTGACGCCTTGTCACAAATGTAGTCAGCTATTATTTTCAGTAATTGGGAATTTATTTCATAAGGGTATTTTGGTCTTTTACCTTCACTTCCCATGACTTATAACCCTTAAGGAACGTATTATCTTCCATTATCTTTTGTTAAAACATCTCAAAAAGCTCTCTCATACACTTTTAACCATAAGATTAGGGTTTTCTCTCAAGATCATCTCCTCAGGAACAAGAACATTCCTTACCAAAGGGGATAAACCCTAGTCAAGAAAAATCAAGGTCAATCCTGAGGATTTCTTTAGGAACATTCAAAAACATTAGATCTCTTTCAAGATCAAGATTTAAGGTAAGCGTAGTGTTCATCTATAGATTCAATTCATTCATAGAGCTCAAGAATCATGCTTTTAAATGTTATTTTGTAAACTTTTTGTGGTGATATAAGAATGTACTTGTTTATGATTGTTGTTTAAGTTTCAAGATGATATCTAAAGGTGTTTTCATGGAATATATGTGGTTGTTAGTAGAAAAACACGAACTTTGGGTGGTTTGATATGATGCAAGTATGAAATCCACCTATGCCTTAAAGAATGCATGCAAGGTGTTTGATAAAATGCCTAGGATGACAGAAATTCATCTTTACGTGATTCCATGATATCTAAATAACAAGTCCATGTTAGCTACACACTTCAATATGGATTTCCATGCTATTTATGTGTTTTTAGTGTTGTGGAATAAAGAATGTATGATAATGGAGTATGGATTATGTACATGAAATATATGCATGCTTTCCCCTACCATGTTTGAGATGTTGAATAAATACATGAAGTATAATATCCCCTACTTATGACAATGTGAATTGTGGACTCCAATCTTATGATCAAGTCAGTCATGCTGTGTCTGTTTCTTTCCATCGAGTCCTGGGGGTATTTGTACCCAAAAATATAGCTGTGTGCCTAGAGCCATGCCATGTTTCACAATATACAAAATCAAGCCATGATTCAGTAGAATTCAGTCAGTCATGTGACTCAGGAAAACTCAGTAATCTCAGTAGTTCAGTAATTTTTGTGATCTCAGTACTCAGTAATATCTGTAACCTCAGTATTCAAAGTCAATCTCAGTAACTTCAGTACTCTCAACTATTCCTAAGAACTAAGTACATTCTGTCAGTCATCGGAATCCAGTAAACTTAGTTTAGCTCCGTTAAACAATACCACTAGTATCAATCTAGTTAATCAGTATTAGTTTAGCTAATCAGTTCAGTTCAGTTATTAAGTTCAGCCCAATTATTTAGTTCAGTGTCTATCAGATGGGAGTAGGATTCAACACCGAGTTATCCTAGGGATGGGGCCTCACCCGCGGGATTAGGACTGAGATCCTTAGAAGCAATCCCTCAGTTCTAGAACTATGTAGCCAGCACAGGTTGAGACATCCAAGATAGTTATATGAGGGTAGATGAGGTGGCTTAAAGTGTTATTTGAGGGATCCCACCGTTCACACTAGACTTACCTATTATATGAGTGTTGCTCACATGTTGTCCTTACCCGTGGCACGGTAGTGACACGCTTCCAGTCAGGGCAGATATTGGAACCCATTCAGCTTAGCTTGGGGCATGTCGGTTAGATGAATACTTCCCACAGTTTTAGTTACAGATTTCAGGACTGTTAGCTACAGTCACCCAGTCTCAGTAAAGAACTCAGATAGTTCTTCGGATTTAAGTATATCAGGACTGTCAGTTATAAATAACTCAGATACAGTACGGGACTTAGATAGTTTCATCAGATTCAGGATTGTCAGATACAGTCACTCATGTTATCATTATTACCAATTCTCAGAACTTATACTATCAGTACTCAGTTTTAGGACTGCTAGACATAGTCAATCAGACCAGTTTTTCATAATTTGAACAGTCCACAAATAGTCATTTATCTATTCAGTATCTCAGTATCAGTGCACTCATGTCGTCAGTATTCAGACTCAGTAGTCAGTATCTCTACGAGTTTAGTTACAGTTATAAGGGTTTTGATAAAATGCCTAGGATTCTAGAAATTCATATTTACATGATTCCTTGATATCTACATGACAAGTCCATGTTAGCTACTATAATACCCCAAATTTTTTTTTTCGAAATTTTGTGCGTAAATGTATTGGGTCCTATCTTCTAGAATGATTTTTAGTTTTTCTTGTGGAATTTCCTAGATTTAGACCCACCGTTGTGAAGAGCATCGAATAATCTTTCCAACGATATGTGGATCATCCAAAACGGACACCCGAGCGATGATTTACAAACATTCCGATCGAATGGTGAATAGTGATGAACAGTAAAACGTGCAGGAAAAAGTACTGAGGCTAGGCGTATTTTTGCTCCAACTTTGAATGATAATAACTCCTTATACATAATGAACTGTGTGAGATGATATATATCAACGAAAATCCCTGAGCGTCTTCTTTCTAATGAAATTGGTTTCATCCAATTTGAACATCAGAGTAAAAAGTTATGGTAAATTTACTTCAGCCTATCGGATAGATCAGTGAAGGGCAGATTTGACATTAATTGATTTTTAAAGGTATTTTGGTCATTTCCCATTATTGTAACCCTCTATATATACCCCCTTTGAGATGAGAATTGTCATTCATTTTCTCTCAATTCTCTTATATCTCTCTCTCAAAATATATGCATGTATATATATAGAAGAAGAGGAGTTAGGGTTAGGGTTCCAATTTGGGGAAAATCGATTCAAGGCTTCGCTTCGCGAATTGCTTCCGTCAATCTCTTCGGCTACGAAATCTAAGGTATGCAAGTGTTTATCTATGGACTCCTTTCGTCCATAGAGTCCACGAATCCCTTTTTGAAAGTTCAAGTTATGTATATATATATATTTTCTAGACTTTGATGATGTATATATATATATGTTGATTGATATTTGATGGTTGAGATATATATGAGGATTATGTATGTTACTTTATATATATATGTGATGATTATGCATGTTGGTTGATACATGCATGTGATGATTATGTATGTTGGATGAGATATATGGGGTGGCGGAAAACATGTGAATTTGATGAATTCACCAATACATAAAAGTGCATGTAAGGTGTTTGTGGAATTGTCTAAGAGGCTATAAATTTAAGTTCTTAGGATATAATAAGTTCTAAATGACTAGACTACTTTCTATGTATACGTTCAACATGAACTCCATGTTATTGTCTAAAATTAGGGATGTTGTGTAGAAGGATTATGATATGGTTGTAAGTGCGAACGAGGGATTTAGTTGGTGGAATTAAGATGAATGGTGGTGTTGTAGCACATGCAATTGTTCATACTAACCTATGCCCTAAATGGTGCATGCAAGGTAATTGTAGAAATGCCTAGTTGAAGAAGAATGGATCATATGACCCCTTATGATCGAAGTGATGAGTTCATACCATACTTGCATGCTACGTGCTTACTATGGTGCTTAAGGGAAATGATAAGGCCATTAGGCCATGCTAAGTGTGAAATGTCTAATTATCGGTCGAATTGCATATATCAAGATCTTAAAGGAAAGAACCTTGAGAAGTGAATCATGATGTGTTGAATGTATGTTATTTGTATGTATCCCGATTGGATGAACTATGTTATGTTGCATTCTTCCTTAACCATATGCCTCCTTGTTGAATGATCTACGATGTAATGGCATGAGATCCCAATACTTGTATATGAATATGATCTTCAAATGATTGGTGTGGGGTGTTAATGAATGCATTATGCATGATGTCTTGTGGGCATGTGAGTATGCGTTGTTGTATGCTGCGTATTACTTATGTTATTGATTGTAGGTGGTACGTATGCCCGAAATAGTCTGCTGGTCTAGAGCAGAGTCAGTTTTGCGATAATCTTAGTCGTTCTACAATCGATGAATTTCCGATGATTTGAGAACTTAAATGAATTCCGTGAGAACTTAGTATGTGGGGTTTTGAACCAAAATATCTTTTCATTCTTTTTCCCAAAGAATTGATTTTATCATTGAAATTTCATGATTTTGTTAAGTGGGTAAATACCTAAGATGTTTTTCTGACGAATTATGATGTTATGAAAAATATAAATTATTTAAGCTTTGATGTACATGATTACATTATTATTCCCAAGTTATGATTTGATATGGTGAATTTCATATTTCTACCATGAGTTGATATTTCAAGTGTTTCCAAGATATGATTTATGGAACTTTGAATCGTCCAATATAGGTATACATAATAACCTTATTATCTTGTTTTCTTGAATTGAGATTTTATGCCATAAATTGCATAGCACTTCTATGAAATTATTTTTTTAAGGATTCTTGATATAAGTGCCATGATTTGAGTTACATTACTACATACAAAATCTTACTATGATTTGAAGATCTTAAATGCGTTTCAAAAGCTATTGTCATGATTTGAATATTGAAATGAAAGAATGATCATTTGAGAATATTGATTTGTATCCGCAGAGTCGGGATGATTTATATTGATTTTAAGCTCGCAGATATAAAATTCTTTGTTATTGATACCATGTTGATGTTGAGGAAAATTAAAATATTTTGAGCTAAAATGTGTTGAGTTAGGAATCCACTAATTGATATGATTTGATAAATGAGAAAGAGATTTGATTTGGTCTTTATTATAGACCCTTGTGATGTTGTGGTGGATTTCCTAACGCGTTCTGAGCTAGTCGGGGAGTATTACTTAGTACCGAGAGGGAAATTTGATATTTTCCCAAACCTATGTGCCGCCGTAGGGTTGTTGATGATGATATTGTTGGCCAGAGAGCCAAATTGTGATTATGCAAGATTTAAGGTTGTACTCCCTGGAAAGAGTACAACACTCTCTCCAATGGGAGTGCTCTCCTTAGGAGGGAAAACATTAGTATTCCACGCGGCTCACGTGGGGTTGTCAGTGATAGGAAACTCCCCGGTCCATATGAGTATGTTTCTTGAACTATCGAGTCGCTCCGAGTCTTGAGTTGATGAGTTTGGTTGTCTATGATGAGTCATGAGAATTTATGATGAATATTGATGATTTTATGATGATTTATGGGATTTTACTTATGTTTTCCTCTCTATAATATTATGAGAAGTATGGATAATGAAATTCAAGCCATGTGAGTCTTCATTTTCCGTTCTCATGTTTTACGAACTCAAAGATATTATTCAAATTATTACGTGCACCCCCGCATATTTAGTTGCTTATGAGGAGTCATGGTGAGTTATGTAACTACTTCCCACGGTTACCATGTCAGTATAAATCTTTAGGAGTCAGGGGTGTGAGTGTATTCGATTGATCAGTATTGGTATCCTGTGATTCAGTAATGCAGTGCCCCAGTACAACAGTGAGTTTCGAGGACAGTAAAGTGGTTTCCGAGCTGTGGTATCTGGAGTCATTATAATGGTTATAGTGGTTGTGAACTGTGCATTCATATATGTGTACTCGTTTGTTATTCTCATGATTATTCTGTTGATTAAATGTTCATGCGTAAGCCCTTGCATTTAGCCTTCCCTGCTTGTATACTCAGTACATCGTAGTACTGATACATTCACGCTATGGTGTTCTTTTATTTTGGGGCTCCATAGGTTCAGAGGAGTGAAACATGGAGTATCTTAGAAGTCACTTGTATAGCAGCCGTGGGTGCAGCAGTGAGTCCTCATCATTCGAGGATGTTGTTATTACAGTATTTGATTTTAGTAGACGGAGTTAGTTGGGGAATTGTCCCTTCAACTCCACAGTTCAGGCAGTGTAGAGGCTTTTCAGATAGTTGTATTAGTGTGTGGTTTAAGGTATTGTATATTTCTAGATGTTTGAACCTTATGGCAATTGTTAGCCAGTTTTCGCATGTATTTTATTATATTATGCAGTGAACAGGTACAGATATCAAAAAAAGGGTTAGCTTGTGGTCCTTCGGGATCATAATCACCGTGTGGCATTCCGGTTCTCTGGAATCGGGGCGTTACAAACTTGGTATCAGAGCCTAAGGTTCAATAGTGTCCTATGGAGTCTTAAAAGCCGCATCTAGTAGTGTCTTGTACAAGAGTGTGTTGCGTGCCACATTCATGTACGGGAGGCTATGGGATGTTTATAAGAGTTTCCGTTCATTCATGATCCAGATCGTGCTATAGCAAGATTTTCCAAGAGAGTTAGGTAGACTCTTGTAATGATCTACTTTTGTCTGATTTACCTTACTCTTAAGGTAACAAAAGTAGTGAAGCCAAAGTCTTTCAGACAGAACTTTCTCTGACGATCCCCGCAGATAGTTTTGGGACAGTGTTCTCTAAAGTGAACAGACTATGCCTTATGGGGTTAGCTTTTTATATGGTGGATGAATAGGCTTGAAATTATATATGTATGAATCTAAGTGTGGAAGTTGGGAATTATATGATTTGATTGATAGAGATATAGCTGCGATTCTCATGGTGTGCAGAAGTATAAGTTTAAGAGACGTGATATTTGAAGGCTAGAATAAGAATAGTATGTTTATTAAAGATTTGTGGATATTCATGTTATGTTTTAGAAGCTAAGCTTGAATATTTGAAGAATGTAAGTTTGTGGACTCCAAACTAAGTATTAAGATATGAATGTGGTATTAGTAGCGTATGAAGAAATAGAAGCACATAATGTGTTTAGTGAGACAAGTAGGTGTTGAAAAGAGTGTATGTATGTGTCGATGATTGTAAAGACTAAGGAAAGATAAGAATTGTATTCTAAGAAATAGCACTGGTATTAGCATCTGTAGTGAATTCATGCTTTCAGGAGCAGTTCTCCAGGAAGAGTTAGGTTATCATTTATGTGTATCGTTGTGCCCCAGACTCTAGAGTAATTTGATTTCTGTTCAGTTCAAAGTTTAGCCAAGTGTTAAAAAGTGTCTGACGCTGACTTAAATCTGAGAGGAGGATGATAGAGAAAGTGACAGGTTAGGCCCTCAGAATCTGGTAGTGGTTCCAGTAGGTATGGAAAAGTAGTAATGGGAGATAGTTCCCAACCCATTCTTATTTCGGTGAAATATGTCTAGAGGGACCTTGGGTCCCAAGGGGGAGATACCCCATAATGTTATAATAATTGCATGTCCATGATCTTTCTATGATGTTAACCTCATCGTTCGTTGCATTTCTAGTTATGCTTTCGAGAATTTGGTATATTAGGTATATTCGTATTTAATATGCACGTTCAATAGAAAGGAACTCTAATTGTGGGCATATTTGAACATATATTGAAGAGATTGGTTGGGTTATGATTCTGTGCATTTTAGATGCATGTGTGTTGTGAAAATTTACCCATCAGTGGGTTGTTGAATATTATATGCGATAGATGTGCATGACTAGTGAAAATACACAGAGTATTGGTTGCTTCAGTCGTGTGGTTATGTTTTGAGATGTGTTGCTGTCTTAAATAAACCCAGTCAATTAGTGTTCTTGATCTTTCCTTCACATTCGAGGATGAATGTTTCCAAGGGGGAGATGATGTAATACCCTGGAAAAATTTTCGTCGAAATTTTGTGCGTAAACGTATTGGGTCCTATCTTCTAGAACGATTTAAAATTTTTTGTGTGGAATTTCCTATATTTAGACCCACCATTGCCAAAAGCATCGAATAAGCTTTCCAATGATATGTGGATCATCCAAAACGGACACCAGAGTGATGAGTTACGAACATTCCGATCGAACGGTGAATAGTGGTGAACAGTAACACGTGCAGGAAAAAGTACTGAGGCCAGGTGTATTTTTTTATCCAACTTTAAATGATCATAACTCCTTGTACATAATTAACTATGTGAGCTGCTATAAATCAACAAAAATCCTTGAGCGTTTTCTTTCCAATGAAATTAGTTTCATCCAATTTGGACATCGAAGTAAAAATTTATGGCCAATTAACTTCAGCATATCAGATAGATCACTGAAGGGTAGATTTGACATTAATTGATTTTTAAAGGTATTTTGGTCATTTCCCATTATTGTAACCCTCTATATATACCCCCTTTGAGCTGAGAATTGTCATTCATTTTCTCCCATTTCTCTTATATCTCTCTCTCAAAATATATGCATATATATATATATAGAAGAAGAGGAGTTAGGGTTAGGGTTCCAATTGGGGGAAAATCGATTCAAGGCTTCGCTTCGCGAATTGCTTCCGTCAATCTCTTAGTCTACGAAATCTAAGGTATGCAAGTGTTTATCTATGGACTCCTTTTGTCCATAGAGTCCACGGATCCCTTTTTGAAAGTTCAAGTTATGTATATATATATAAATATATTTTCTAGACTTTGATGATGTATATATATAAATATATATGTTGATTGATGTTTGATAGTTGAGATATATATGAGGATTATGTATGTTACTTGATATATATATATATGATGATTATGCATGTTGGTTGATATATATATGTGTGTGGTGATGGTGTATGTTGGATGATACATACATGTGATGATTATGTGTGTTGGATGAGATATATGGGGTGACGGAAAACATGAGAATTTGACGAATTCACCAATGTCTAAAAGTGCATGTAGGGTGTTTGTGGAATTGTCTAAGAGGCTATAAATTTACGTTCATAGGATATAATAAGTTCTAAATGACTAGACTACTTTCTATGTATACGTTCAACATGAACTCCACGTTATTATCTAAAATTGGGGATGTTCTGTGGAAGGCTTATGATATGGTTGTAAGTGCGGACGAGGGATTTAGTTGGCAGAATTAAGATGAATGATGGTGTTGTAGCACATGTAATTTTTCATACTGACCTATGCCCTAAATGGTGCATTCAAGGTAATTATAGAAATGCCTAGTTGGAGAAGAATGGATTGTATGACCCCTTGTGATCGAAGTGATGAGTTCATACCATACTTGCATGCTACGTGTTTACTATGGTGCAGAAGGGAAATGATAAGGACATTAGGCCACGGTAAGTGTGAAATGTCTTATTATGGGTCGAATTGGATATATCAAGATCATAAAGGAAAGAACCTTGAGAAGTGAATCATGATGTGTTGAATGTATGTTATTTGTGTGTATCCCGATTGGATGAACTATGTTATGTTGCATTCTTCCTTAACCATATGCATCCTTGTTGAATGATCTATGATGTAATGGCATGACATCCCAATACTTGTATATGAATATGATCTTCAAATGATTGGTGTGGGGTGTTAATGAATGTATGGTGCATGATGTCCTGTGGGCATGTGAGTATGCGTTATTGTATACTGCGTATTACTTATGTTATTGATTGCTGGGGTACGTATGCCCGAAATAGTCTGCGGGTCTAGAGCAGAGTCAGTTCCACGATAATATTTGTCGTGCTACGATCAATGAATTTCCGATGATTAGAGAACTTAAAATGAATTCCGTGAGAACTTAGTATGTGGGGTTTTGAACCAGAATATCTTTTCATTCTTGTGCCCAAAGAATTGATTTTATCATTGGAATTTCATGATATTGTAAAGTGGGTAAATACCCAGGATGTTTTAATGACGAATTATGAGGTTATGAAAAATTTAAATTGTTTAACCTTTGATGTACATGATTACCTTATTATTCCCAAGTTATGATTTGATATGGTGAATTTCATATTTCTACCATGAGTTGATATTTCAAGTGTTTTTAAGATATGATTAATGGAACTTTGAATCGTTCAATATTGGTATACATAATAACCTTATTATCTTGTTTTCTTGAATTGAGATTTTATGCCATAAATTGCATAGCACTTCTATGAAATTATTTTTTTGAGGATTCTTGATATAAGAGCCATGATTTGAGTTACATTACGACATTCACAATCATACTATGATTTTAAGATCTTAAACGCTTTTCAAAAGCTATTCTCATGAGTTGAATATTGAAATGAAAGAATGATCATTTGAGAATATTGATTTGCATCCGCAGAGTCGGGATGATTTATATTGATTTTAAGCTCGTAGAGATCAAATGCTTTGTTATTGATACCATGTTGATGTTGAGGAAAATTAAAATATTTTGAGCTAAAATGTGTTGAGTTAGGAATCCACAAATTGATATGATTTGATAAATGAGAAAGAGATTTGATTTGGTCTTTATTATAGACCCTTGTGATGTTGTGGTGGATTTCCTAACGTGTTCTGAGCTAGTCGGGGAGTATTACTTATTACCGAGAGGGAAATTTGGTATTTTCCCAAACCTATGTGTCACCGTAGGGTTGTTGATGATGATATTGTTGGCCAGAGAGCCGAATTGTGGTTATGAAAGCTTTAAGGTTGTACTCCTTGGAAAGAGTACAACACTCCCGCCAATGGGAGTGCTCTCCTTAGGAGGGAAAATATTGGTATTCCACGTGGCTCATGTGGGGTTGTTGGTTATAGGAAACTCCCCTGTCCATAAGAGTATGTTTCTTAAACTATCGAGTCGCTCCGAGTCTTGAGTTGATGAGTTTGGTTGTCTATGATGATTCATGAGAATTTATGATGAATATTGATGATTTTATGATGATTTACGAGATTTTACTTTTTTTTTCCTCTCTATAATATTATGAGAAGTATGGATACTGAAATTCAAGCCATGTGAGTCTTCATTTTCCGTACGCATGTTTTACGAAATCAAAGATATTATTCAAATTATTGCGTGCACCCCCACATATTTAGTTGATTATAAGGAGTCATGGTGAGCTATGTAACTACTTCCCACGGTTTCTGTGTCAGTATAAATCTTGAGGAGTCAGGGGTGTGAGGGTATTCTATTGATCAGTGTTGGTATCCTGTGATTTAGTAATGCATTACCCCAGTACAGTAGTGAGTTCCGAGGACAGTAAAGTGGTATCCGAGTTGTGGTATCTAGAGTTGTTATAATTGTTATAGTGGTTGTGAACTGTGCATTCATATATGAGTACTCGTTCGTTATTCTCATGATAATTCGGTTGATTAAATGTTCATGCATAAGCCCTTTCATTTAGCCTTCCCTGCTTGCATACTCAGTATATCTTAGTACTGACGCATTCGCGCTATGGTTTTCTTTTATTTTGGGGCAACATAGGTTCAGAGGAGTGAAACTTGGAGTATCTTAGAAGTCACTTGTATAGCAGCAGTGGATGTAGCAGTGATTCCTCATCATCCGAGGATGTTGTCATTACAGTATTTGATTTTAGTAGACGGAGTTAGTTGGGGAATTGTCCCTTCAACTCCACAGTTCAGGTAGTGTAGAGGCTTTTCAGACAGATGTATTAGTGTGTGGTTTAAGGTATTGTATATTTCTAGATGTTTGAACCTTATGGCATGTGTGAGCCAATTTTCGCATGTATTTTATTATATTATGCAGTGAACAGGTACAGATATCAGAAAAAGGGTTAGCTTGTGGTCCTTTGGGATCATAAGCACCGTGTGGTATTCCGTTTCTCAGAAATCGGGGCGTTACAGCTTCTCACTTCAATATGGATTTCCATGCTATTTATGTGTTGTTATTGTTGTGGTATGAAGAATGTATGATAATGGAGATATGAATTATGTACATGAAATACATGCATGTTTTCCCCTACCATGTTTGAGATGTTGAAAAAATACATGAAGTATAATATCCCCTACTTATGACAATGTGGATTGTGGACTCCAATCTTATGATCAAGTCAGGCATTTTGTGTCTATTTCCTTCCATCGAGTCCTGGGGGTATTCATACCAAAAAATATAGCTATATTCCTAGAGCCATGTCATGTTTCACGATATGCAAAATCAAGCCATGATTCAGTAGAATTCAGTCAGTCATGTGACTCAGGAAAACTCAGTAATCTCAGTAGTTCAGTAATCTCAATGATCTCAGTACTCAGTAATATCTGTAACCTCAGTATTCAAAATCAATCTCAGTAACTTTAGTACTCTCAACTAGTCCTCAGAACTCAGTACATTCTGTCAGTCATCGAAATCCAGTAAACTTAGTTTAGCTCCATTAAATAATGCCACTAGTATCTATCTAGTTAATTAGTATCAGTTCAACTAATTAGTTCAATTCAGTTATTAAGTTCAGCCCAGTTATTTAGTTTAGTGTCTATCAGATGGGAGTAGGATTCAACACTGAGTGATCCTAGGGATGGGGTCTCACCCGCGGGATTAGGACTGAGATCCTTAGAAGTAGTCCCTAAGTTCTAGAACTATATAGCCAACACAGGTTGAGACATCCAAGACTGTTATGTAAGGGTAGATGAGGTGTCTTAACCTGTTACATAAGGCTTCCCTCCGTTTTCACTAGAGTTACCTGTAATATGAGGGTTGCTCACATGTTGTCCTTACCAGTGGCGCGGTATTGACACCCTTACAGTCAGGGCAGAGATTGGACCCCAGTCAGCTTAGTTTAGGGCATGTCAGTTAGATTAATACTTCCCACAGTTTTAGTTATAGATTTTAGGACTGTCAGTTACAGTCACCCAGCCTCAGTAAAGAACTCAGATAGTTCTTCAGATTTTAGTATATCAGGACTGTCAGATACAGTCAACTCAGATACAGTACGGGACTCAGATAGTTTCATCAGATTCAGGATTGTCAGATACAGTCACTCATGCTATCATTATTACTAATTCTCAGAACTTTTACAATCACTACTCAGTTTCAGGACTGTTAGACACAGTCAATCAGACCAGTTCTTCATAATTTGAACTGTCCAAAAATAGTCCTTCATCTATTCAGTATCTCAGTATCAGTACACTCATGTTGTCAGTACTCATACTCAGTAGTCAGTATCTCTACGAGCTTAGTTACAGTTATGTATGCATGTAAGTATTCTTACGTTTATATTAGTCAGCATTGTTCGTGCATATAACCCTTTGCATTTAGCCTACCTCACTCGTATACTCAGTACATTCAGACGTACTAACGAATCTGCACTATCGTGCTTTATCTTATGTTATACCATAGGTTCAAAGGCACGGGCTCCAGATCAGCAGTAGTATTCCAGTGTTCAGAGTTTGCAGTGACTCCTTCTCATTCAAGGATGATATGATTATTGCTACATTTACTATTCAGTTGCTAGATGGAGTTAGTTGGAGACATGTTCCTTCAACTCCTTATTCAGTTCAGTTAGAGTCTTTAACACTAAATGTCAGATTAGATATTCAGATCTCATTATTTTGAGTATTTATGACTTGTTTTGGTATTGTTATACCTTTTCAGACATCTTGTTATCCGACGTTTATTCAGCTAGAACTTTATGGCCTTTCATGTTCATGTTTCCGCATTTTATGATATATTATGTAGTATACAGGTATAGATGTCAATCATGGGTTAGCTTGTGGTCCTTCGAGGTCATGAGCACCGTGTAGAATTTCGGTTCAGAAAATTGGGAGTTACAAGTTTAGGGTGTGATCCTTAGTAGTAATCACTGCATTCCAAAACTACGTAGCCAGTGTAGGCTGAGATGTACCCCTATGACTCTAGGGACTATACATCTCCTTTGAGTTTTTCTTATAGGAGGGGTTAACGGAAGAGCTCCCTGGTAGAGAGGGTTCACTCACAACTTGTATTTACCCGTGGCACGATACTAACACCCTTACAGCTGGGGTTACAGCTTGGACCCTACCAGTTCAGGTTTGGGGCATGTCGGTGAAATTATTACTTTCCTCATTCATAGTTTTAAATTCAGTATCAGTAATAGAACTCAGTTCAGTTCAACAAATATCAAGACTGTCAGATACAGTCGCTAAGCTCAGTATGGAACTCAACTAGTTCCATAAGAATCAGGACAGTCAACTAAAGTAACACAATCCTGTAAAGAACTCAGATAGTTTTTCAGTATCAGTATACTCAGTTATTAGTTATCAGTAATATAGTAACAGTAACCTCAGATACCTATTACCTGTAAACTTCATAATTCATATATTTAATAGACTCCGTTATTCAGTATCCCAGTATTAGTAAACTCGGCTGTCAGGACATAAGTATTCAATATTATCACGACCCCATTGCCAGATTACGTATTTATGCATGTATTCCTCACGTACTCATATTCAAGTTATCAGTCAGTTATTATTGTTCATGCGTATGAACTGTTGCATTTAGCCTACCTTACTTGCATACCAGTACATTCAATCGTACTGACGCATTTGCATTAAGGTGTTTTTACCATAGATTTAGAACCACGAGCTCTCGAGCATCCTTAGTAGATCAGACGTTCAGCAGCCAGAATAACAGTGAGTCCTCATTATTCGAGGATAACATGATTATTTTATGACTTTATTATTTCAGTAGTTCGGAGTTAGTTGGGGACATATCCCATCAACTCCATAGTTTTTAGACAGTTTTGAGGCTTTCAGACTATAGCATATTTTAGATGGTTTATTTCAGTTATGGGTATTGTTATACCCTATTATAGACATTGTTTTATACTCAGTATTAGTTCAGTTTTGAACCTTATGGCCTTACAGCTTATATTCCACATATTTACAGTATATTATTTAGTGCTCAGTTATAGATATTCGGCATGGGTTATCTTGTGGTCCTTTGGGGTCATGAGCAACATGTAGCATTCCGAGTACCAGATTTGGGGTGTTATACATTTCCTCTATCTCATCAAATTATTAAGGTTTTAAGACTTCTCTTAACAACAACAGGTCATTTGTAACTTGTTGGAACTATCGGTTTAGTGATGGGATTGTTAATTTTAGTTTAGGGTCATTTCCTTATTTTTGTACTTTTGTTGGTAAGGAATTGATCTCATACAATAACACATAAAAAATAACCTCAGATGAGATTTTCTACAATTCAATCACCTCTATAACATTGATTTTAGGCTAGGGGACCTTTGGATTAGGTCTTGAGACTATAAGACTAATTTTTGGTCATTGGGTTTATAATATGAAAAATGGAACAATAGGTTTGGGCCTAGTATTTTGTTGAAATGATTTCGAATGAAAGTTTTGATGGTTCCATTGAGTCAAAAATGTTAAATTTCGTGCCAAAGTATAGTTTGTTTGCGTACACGTGATTCCTCACTAATTAAGATCACCCGACTGTAGTTCATTTTTTATATAAAAAATATTATTCCTCAAGGTTTGTGAAACCTCTTAATCGGTCATTTGACCTCTTAAGTAGTGATGACATTAACAACACTAGATGATTACTTCCCACAGTTTCAGTTTCAAATTCAATCTCAGTAATAGAACTCAGTTCAGTTCTACAGATGTCAGGACTATCAGATACAGTCGCATAGCTCAGTATAAAACTCAGCTGGTTCTATCAGAATTAGGACTATTAGATACAGTCACCCAGTCCAGTAAAGAACTCAGATAGTTTTTTAGTACAAGTGTACTCAGTTATTAGTTATCAGTAATATAGTACCAGTAACCGCAGATACCAGTTACCTGTAAACTCCGTAATTCATATCATCAATAGACTCAGTTATTCATTATACCAGGTATAGTAAACTCATATGTTAGGACATCAGTGTTCAGTATTTTTATGACCCCAGTCCCATTTTATGTATTCATAAATGTATTTCTCACGCGCTCATGTTCAAGGAATCAGTCAGTTATTATTGTTCATGCATATGAACCCTTGCATTTATCCTACCTTACATGCATACCAATATCTTCAATAGTACTGATGCATTTGTGCTATGGTATTTTATACCATGGGATTAGAAGCAAGATATCCCAAGCATCCTTAGCGGATCCGACGTTCAGTACCCAGACTAACAGTGAGTCCTAATCATTCGAGGATAGCATGATTATTTTATAACATTATTATTTAAGTAAACATGTCCCATCAACTCAACAGTTTTCAGATTGTTTAGAGTCTTTCAGATAGTTTAGAGGCTTTCAGACAGTTTATTTCAGTTTTGGGTATTGTTATACCCCATTACAGACATTATTTTATATTCAGTATTAGTTCAGTTTTGAATCTTATGCACTTAAAACTTATATTACTCATATTTACAGTATATTATTCAATGCTCTTTTACAAATATCAGTCATGGGTTAGCTTGTGATCCTTCAGGGTTATGAGCACCGTGTAGCATTTTGGGTACCAGATTTGGGGCTTTACAAACTTGCTATCATAGCCTAAGGTTCAATAGTGTCCTAGGAAGTCTGAAAAGTCGTACTAGTAAAGTCTTGTATATGGATATGTTATGTACCACACTTATATGCAGGAGGCTATAAGATATTTTAGGAAAGTTTCCCTTATTTTAGTATTCATGCCTGGAACTGAGCATAAGATCCAGTTAATTTCTTAGTCTAATCCACTTCTTCCTTTCGTTTACAGAACATGCCTCCCAAAAGGACTAACAAAGGGAGAATAGAAATCAGTCAGCACCTCAGCCTGTCCAGCCAGATACTCTGGATGGGCACGTCTCTCATGCAGTATTCAGGACTGCATTAACTATTCTAGATTATTCAGTCACAGCTCAGAATGAACGGCCAACTACTATTTCAGCCAACCCCGTGGACAATTCTACTGTAGCTAGGATTCGGGACTTCACTCGAATGAATCCTCCCTTATTCTTCAATTTTAAGTAATAAGAGGATCCACAGGAGTTCCTCAACCATGTTTAGAAAGTCACAAATATCATATGAGTGACTTCCAGTGAGAGTGCAGAGTTAGCTACCTATCAGCTACAAGATGTATCCCATATGTTGTTTAAGTAGTGGAAGGTAGACAAAGGTATAGATGCAGAGCCCGTAGAGTGGGAAGAATTTTCTACAACCTTCTTAGATAGATTCTTTCCTCTAGAGTAGAAAAAAGGAAAAGTGTTAGAGTTCATCAATCTTAGACAAGGTAGCATGAGTGTGAAAGAATACTCCATCAAGTTCACTCAGTTAGCCAGTTACGCTCCCCATGTAGTAGCTGACAGTAGATCTATAATGAGTAAGTTTGTATTAGGGGTATCAAGTAGAGTGGTTAAGAAGTGCAGTACTGCAATGTTAATTTGGAGATGGACATATCTAGGCTTATGGTCCATGCTCAACAGATTGAGGAGCAGAAACTTAAGAAGAAAGAGAGGGAAAATAAGAGGGCCAGAACTGGTAGTTATTGTTTTTCTCAGTCAGGGTCGCTGGGTGGTAACCTTTCTCAGCATATCAGGAGTTTTAATCCCTAGTTCAATCTTTAGCTAGTGCACCAGTACCAAAGTTCAGAAATGATCGTAGATATGAGACACCAAGCTCCAAGTCCCAAGGTAGTAAGAGCAGAGTAATTACTCATCCACTTTGCAAATAGTATGGTAAGCATCATAAGGGTACATGTAGAGACGACAGTAATGCGTGTTTTTGATATGGCGAGATAGGTCACAAAGTCTGAGATTGTCCTAGGCCTGGCCCTAGATGTAAGCATAGTCGTCCTTCAGCTTAGTTCGGTCGGCCGAATCAACAGGGTGCCAATTCTAGTGCTATCAGTGGGAAACGCCTAAGCAGACTCTATGAACTTAAGTCCCAACAGGATCAGGAATGTTCTCCTGATACAACCACTAGTAAGTTATAGATCTTTCATGTATATGTTATCGTTTCTTCAGATTCAGGAGCTTTATTTGCTTTGTAGTTTTTTAGATAGCAGTCAACTTTAATGTCAGACTAAATGTTAATAGGAACTTTCTCCATTCTCCACCCCAGTGAGTCAGTCTATCACAGCCCGATAGGTATACAGGAACTTTCTGGTTATACCATCTCAGAAAGTCAGGCCTTCAGGTTCTTGTTGTAATGCCAGTGTGTGTAGAAAATCAATAAGCGAAGATGATTCCCAACCCATTCTACCTCAGTGCAAAGTTTTGTACTTAAAATCCATGTGTTTTTCATAGAATAGTGTATGTTTTAAGTTACTCATGCGGGGATGCCAAGTTCATCAAGTGTTGCAAATCATGTTCTGATGATAGGCGATTTTACACACCTATAGCACTATATTTTGCCCATATTTTAGCCTAGTTTTGAGAACAAATTATATATTTCATGCACTTTTAGTCCATTTTCCTGTAAGTGAGCTAACGAACATGATTAGCAAAGTTTCAGGTATAAATGATGCAGAATTCAGCATTTCATGGATAACTTGACGCCAAAGAAAGCTTCACGAAAGGAGAAAAGCCAATCTTGGACGCCAAGGACTAAAGATGGCGCATGGAAATTCTGTCCCGGGCTAAAACAACATTTCTGAAGACTTTGGGGACTAGCAGTAACTTATTAGGATTAGGATAATGATACATTAACCTAGTACAATTGGGTTAAGTATTACATTAGCTTGTTAGGATTAGGATAATGATACATTAACCTAGTACAATTGGGTTAAGTATTTCATTAGCTTAGTAGGATTTGATTAAGCATTTCATTAGCTTAGTAGGAATAGGATATGGGTATTATAAATACCCTATCTTGCTAGAGATTTTAGACATCTTCTGACATTCAATTCTATTACTCTACAACTCTTCTTCTAATTCTTTCATTAATTCTATTTTTCTTCTTCTACTCATCTATTCAATTCTTAAATTCCGCAACAAGAGAAACGTTACTTTGCTAAGGAATTCACGCCTAACGCCTACCACACCATTACAAACGTGAAATCTTTATTGTGGTATAACAACAATGTCAATTGTGATTTCCTTCGCACTCATGGGTAACTAAACTTCTCTGTTGGGATTATGGAAGCCGAATGAGCTACTATCTATTGCTGTGAGTTTGTGAGTTCGTGACACGTATGTTGCTTATATCATTATTCTCTTCATCTTAATCTAAATTCTTTGTGGTTGCAAACGCAAGAATACGCCAGTATAACATTTAACTTGTTCGAAAAAAAGGTTATCTGTCTGGAAAAGAGATAATGTCAAGGTAGTAGGGTCCCATCCCCTATTAAAAAGTTAGTGCCGTAACTGGATTAACCTCTTGGAGAATTCGTACCGTTAGACACGCTTTAAGCTCGAAAGATTTAAAGTGAAATAATCCTCGAATAGGTCGAAAGACGCCTGGATTTACCATCGAATACAATTCTCTATAAGCACATGCATGTCTGAATTCAACAAACTCATAGTCAATAGAGACGTATAACTCAGAAGGTGGACATAACCCCAACTCCTCAATTCTCATTGTTTCACAACCTACTAAACATTTTTTCTTTTTACTTTGCTATTTTCAGTTTTTGCTTTAATAATTTGGTTACACATTACAAACCCCCCTTCTTACGTGACTTGCACTAAAAGTCTAGTAATCGTTGCTTACTTGTTGACCAAGCTATTCCCTGTGGGATCGATACCCAACCCAGGTTGGGTTCTATATTTGCTAACGACCGCTTTACACTCCTACGAGAGCTGTAGATTGAGCGTTATCAAAAATTGGCGTCGTTGCCGGGGAATACAAGTGTCAATTAAGTTCGTAATAATTACTAGACCCTTTGGTCAAAGATTCTCGTACTTTTACTTTTAGTTTTTATTTACTGCAGGTTTTTATTCAGTGCATGCCCCATACCCGAAGTTCTGGTCAACCGTTATTACCTATCAATCCTGAACCACAACGTATTCGCAGAATGGAGGCACAACACGCAATTGAAAGGATGGCTGCTCAATAGGAACAGGTGAGACTAGCTGCGCTAGCCACCGCTCAAGTGCATCAACAGAATATTGATAACCCTGGGCGAGCAACAAATCCTGACGATGAGGATCTAGGTGATGACGAGCTACTAAACCCTAGGTATGCTGCTGAGATCGCAACACCTGCCAACAGAAGAGATCGTCACGCTAGGTTTAGGCCTGAACGCCAAGCTATGCAACCAACTTTCGACGATGATGATGATGATCTTGATGGAGCCGGAGTCACAGGAGCCATTATTCCTCCACCATTGGCACCCGGAGCCAAGTTCAACATCACGAGCACCATGATTCAGTTATTGCAACTCAAGGGATTATTTGGTGGACTAGCAGGCAATGATCCGAATATGCATCTCATCAACTTTATTTCTACATGCAAGTCGTTTGACAATCCTGGAGTTGGTCAGAATGCAATTCGGTTACGCTTATTTCCATTGTTTCTGTCTGGGGAGGCAACTCTATGGTTGAATGGGCTGACTCCTGATTCTATTACAAATTGGAGGCAATTGAGAGACGCTTTCCTAGAAAGATTCTTTCCGCCATCCAAAAGAGCACAATTGAGAGATGAAATCAGCAACTTTCGTCAGCTTCCCACTGAAGCTCTTCATGAAATATGGGAGAGGTTTAAGACAAAGCTAGCGAGGTACCCAAACCATCATATGACTAATGTTCACCTAATGGAGATATTATATAGAGCCCTGAATTCAATAACTAAACCAGTGGTGGATAATGCGGCTGGAGGATCCTTTATGGATCTCACCTTTGGTCAAGCAAGCAATATGCTAGATCGTATGACGAAACAAAGTAGAGCTTGGCATACCAGGGATTCTGAGGTATTAAGCCCCACTTTATCTATTGGCATGACTGCAGACCAAAGAAGAAGACAAGAAGAACGTGATCAAGATATGGCGCACATGAAAACACAAGTGGATCTTCTTACAAAGCATTTATTATCAGGGAAGACCGAAAAAGTGAAAGCTATTGCGTCAAAAGGAAGAGACGAATCTGATTCAGAAGAGGAAGCCAACTACTTGAACAATCAGGGGGGTTTCCGAGGCAATGCCCATGGAAACAAAGGTCGGAACTATCATGGTAAATCTGGAAACATGGACCAAGGTAGTTGGAAGAACAAGAATGACAGTAGTGGTTTGTATGTTCCCCCTGGAAGATGTGACACCACCACATCTAATTCTGGAAGTATGGAAGACATGATGGCTAAACTACTGAAAGGAGTGGAAGCAACGAGCGCAGGAGTAACGGAGGTAATAAATGATTTATCCTCTATGAAGAAATTAGTTGATTCTCATTCCACTTCAATCAAGCAAATAGAGCAACAATTGAGCCAACTTTCAGCAGCACTCAATCAAAGAAAGGCAGGCACTTTACCTAGCGATACTGTGTAAAACCCAAGGAATGAAGGGTCATGCATGGCCATCACTACCCGAAGTGGTAAGGTGCTGGAAACTTCAGAAAAAGGCAAGCAAGTGGCTGACGAAGAAGCGGAAATTGATAATAAGGCGAAAGGGGAAGATGCCGCAGCAGCCGATCCTAACGTCCTTAACGTCACTCCTCACGACGTGCAGCCTGGAAAAGCTGAAAAACGGAAGCAAGAGGAGAAGAAAGCCGTGGAGAGAACAATTCCATACCCACCACCACCTTTTCCCCAAAGATTGAAGAAGGTGGCGGATGATACGAAGTTCAGCAAATTCATGACTATGTTGAAGCAGCTGACCATTAATGTTCCATTGGTGGAAGCACTTGAACAAATGCCTGGGTATGCAAAATTTATGAAGGATATTTTGACAAAGAAGCGGGCAGCAAGTTATGAGTTGAAAGATGATGTCCATCACTGCAGCGCAATCGCTACCCGATCAATAGTTCAGAAGAAGGCTGACCCCAGAGCTTTCACTATTCCTTGCACCGTTGGATCTTTGAAATTTGCCAAAGAATTATGTGATTTAGGAGCCAGCATCAATTTGATGCCATTATCTATCTATAAAAAGTTGGGGTTGGGTGATCCTACTCCAACCAATATGAGGCTCGTCATGGCGGATAGGTCGGTAAAACGACCTGTTGGTATCCTATGTGATGTCTTGGTAAAGGTTTCTTCATTCATCTTTCCAGCAGACTTTGTTATTTTGGATTGTGAAGCGGACTCAGAGGTTCCCATAATCTTGGGATGCCCTTTCCTTGCTACAGGAAGTGTGCTCATTGATTTGAGAGCTAATGAGCTTTAATTCCGAATAAATGATGAAGTGGTTCGCTTTGATGTTTGCAAATCAATGAAGCAACCCAAAAATCCGAGTGTATTCTCGGTGGCTGATGTTTTCTTTGATGATCCGAAAGAATTACTTAAAGAAGAGCAAATCGTTGCTGACCCTTTGGCGGTTGTGCTCATGAATGGAGAGAGTAAGGATGCTGAAAATTGCAAAGAAGCTATTTGTGCTCTATCAGGATTAGGGACATATCACTATGCTCCCAAGAAGCTGGACCTTGATCTCAAAAATCGACCCACACCACCAGCTAAGCCATCTATTGAAAAGCCACCCACGTTAGAATTGAAGGAGCTGCCAAGTCATTTAAAGTATGCATTCTTAGGAAACGGAAGCACACTTCCAGTCATTGTGGCAGCAGATTTGGGTTAGCAACAAGTTGCAGCTCTTATTGCTATTCTACGGAAGTATATTAGAGCCATTGGATGGACCATTGCGGATATTATTGGTATTCCACCTGGGATTTGTACTCACAAGATTCAGCTTGAAGAAAATTACAAACCAACCATTGAGCATCAAAGACGTCTAAACCCACCTATGCAAGAAGTGGTGAAGAAAGAAATTATCAAGTGGTTAGACGCAGGGGTTGTGTATCCAATCTCTGATAGTACATGGGTAAGCCCGGTACAATGTGTTCCCAAGAAAGGAGGCATGACGGTGGTCGCGAATGAGAAAAATGAACTTATTCCACTCAGACCCGTCACTGGATGGAGAGTATGCATGGACTACCAGAAGCTGAATTCTTGGACGCTCAAAGATCACTTTCCAATGCCATTTATGGACCAAATGCTAGATCGATTAGCGGGGAAAGGATGGTTTTGTTTCTTAGACGGTTATTCAGGATATAATCAGATTTGTATTGCTCCCGAAGACCAAGAGAAGACAACGTTTACATGCCCATATGGTACGTTTGCCTTCAAGCGTATGCCATTCGGGCTATGTAACGCACCAGCCACCTTTCAACGCTGTATGATGTCCATTTTTTCTGATATGGTTGAAGAAACTTTGGAGGTATTCATGGACGATTTTTCAGTTGTTGGTGAGACTTTTGAAGCATGCTTGACAAACCTAAGTATGGCGTTGCAAAGATGTGTAGAATTCAACCTAGTGCTGAATTGGGAAAAGTGCCACTTCATAGTAAAAGAAGGTATTGTTCTTGGGCACAAAATCTCCGAAAGAGGAATTGAGGTTGATCAAGCAAAAATTGAAGTCATTGAGAAGCTACCGCCTCCAATTTCGGTGAAGGGTGTTCGTAGTTTTCTCGGCCATGCAGGTTTCTATCGTCGGTTCATCAAAGACTTTTCCAAAATTGCTAGTCCATTGTGCAAACTCTTGGAGAAAGATGCGAAGTTTGACTTCAATGATGATTGCTTGAAGGAATTCGAATGCCTCAAAGGAAAACTCATTGAAGCCCCTATCATGGTAGCACCAGATTGGTCTCTCCCATTCGAAGTCATGTGTGATGCTAGTGGTGTAGCCGTTGGTGCTGTACTTGGTCAGAGAAAGGAGAAACTATTTCATCCTATCTACTATACGAGTAAGGTCCTAAATGAAGCCTAAAGGAACTACACTGTTACTGAACAAGAGCTCCTAGCGGTTGTGTATGCATTTGAGAAGTTTCGTGCCTACCTATTGGGTACTAAGGTGATCGTTCATACAGACCATGCAGCTCTTAGGTATCTAATGACAAAGAAGGATGCAAAACCAAGACTAATTCGATGGGTATTGCTGCTGCAAGAGTTTGATTTCGAAGTTAAAGATAGAAGAGGTTGCGAGAACCAAGTGGCCGACCATCTCTCTAGACTCGAGAACGAGCATGTGGCGCAACCTGAAATTGAGATTGATGATGCATTCCCTGATGAGGAGATCTTAGCCACGATAATAGAAGAGTTACCATGGTATGCCGACTTTGCAAACTTTGTGGTGAGTAATGTGATACCTGCAAATTTATCTTACCATCAAAAGAGGAAGTTTATGCATGATGTACAACACTACTTTTGGGATGAGCCATATTTGTTTCGACGATGCACGGATGGTGTTATCCGATGATGTATATCCCATGAAGAGGTGCCAAATATATTGGAAGCATGCCACACTTCCCAAGTTGAGGGACATCACACAGGTAATCGGACAGCAAGAAAGGTATTGCAAAGCAGATACTATTGGCCTTCGATATTTAGAGATGCCTACAACTTTGTTAGAAGATGCGACCAATGTCAGCGAAAAGGTGCTATTTCAAAACACCATGAGATGCCCATGTCGAAAATCCTTGAAGTAGAGCTCTTTGACGTATGGGGTATTGATTTCATGGGTTCATTCGTAAATTCATTCGGAATGAAGTACATCTTAGTTGCTGTGGATTATGTCTCGAAATAGGTTGAAGCTGTAGCGTTGGCCGACAATAAGGGAAAGCGTGTTGTAGCGTTCTTGAAGAGGAATATCTTCTCTCGCTTTGGAGTACCACATACTATCATAAGCGATGGAGGATCTCACTTTTGCAACAAGCTATTCAAGTCTGTGTTGGCAAAATATGGTGTCAAGCAACATAAGGTAGCCACGCCTTATCACCCACAAACTAGTGGACAGGTAGAGGTTTCCAATCGAGAGATCAAGCAAATCCTTGCAAAGACGGTAAATGCTAATAGGAAGGATTGGTCTCGGAAGCTGGACGATGCACTATGGGCGTACAGAACTGCATTCAAAACGCCAATTGGCATGTCCCCTTATCAACTAGTTTATGGGAAGGCTTGTCACTTACCCATTGAGCTCAAGCACAAGGCATTGTGGGCGCTGAAGCGATTGAATTTGAATTGGGATGATGCAATGAAGCTGAGGATGGAGCAACTGAACGAGATGGATGAATTCCGTCTACATGCTTATGAAAGATCAGACCTATACAAGGAGTGGATGAAAAAGTATCATGATCAGCGGATTGTTCGTCGAAACTTTCAAAAGGATGATATGGTACTTCTCTTCAACTCCAGATTGAAGATCTTCCCAGGTAAGTTAAAGTCCAAGTGGTCTGGCCCATACAAAGTTATCCAAGTCTACTCGTCTGGAGTAGTTGAATTGGAAGATAATAATGGTGTTATCTTCAAAGTGAATGGACAACGTGTGAAACCTTATATCGGTCCTCTTGATTTGATAAACTTCATGGCCATCACTTATCTCGACGAAGTCTAAGTACTCGAGGTAACTATGTCGTGCCGCGACAATAAATCAAGCGCTAGATGGGAGGCAACCCATCGTTTATCGTTTATCGTTTTTCATTTTTCATTTCGTTCTAGTATGTGTTTTGCTTTTGATAAATAAAAATCCAAAAATAAGAGTCGTTCCACGACCAAAACTAAGGCGCTTGATGGGAGGCAACCCATCGATCTAATCGTTTTTATTGTTTTTGAGCAAATGTAGGTGCAAGAGGTGTAAAATGAGGAGATTGGTTTCAAAGTTTGATTTGGACGTATTGCATGTTAAAGGTGGTAAGTTAGGAATGAAGTTGTAAAAGGCTATGGAGTGAGCATTTCTCATGACAAAATAGGCATCGAGCAAGGCTAGGCCTAGGTAAAACTAGGCCACGAACAAGGCATGGCCTATACTATAGCCCAAGGTCTCGGAATCTAGTGTGCTATAGCATAGGCGCCGCCCATGCTCAAGTATGCCATAGCATAGGCGCCGCCTATGCTAAAGCATTTGGTCTCTGAATCTCATATGCCATGCTAAAGGCGCCGCCTATGGTCACTAAAGGCATTGAACTAGGCGCCACCTATGCTAGCAAATGCTTTGCATTAGGCGCCGCCTATGACAAGCTTAGGCAAAGCTAAAGGCGCCACCTATGGTCACTTTTTGTCTCCAAAACCGATTTTAAATGGGTCAAAACCCGACCCATTATTTTCCTATATAAAGGAGACTTAGTCTTGAAACACAAACACATTGAAAACTTGACCTAGGCACCGCACATACTCTCCAAATCATCTCAAAACTTTTCTTTTTGCTCTCCCACTTCACAAGAACATCTCCAAAGGCTTCAATCACGTAAGTACTCTTTTGTTCTTCATCTATTTTTCGTAAGTGCTACGTTGCTATGTCTATTATGAATTTCTACATCTTGAAGAAATATTGGTGATGTTAATGTGTTTGAATTGTTGATACAAAACCAAGTGAGTGAATATGTACGTTAGGATACTCTTAACTTGTTTCCGACTTGAATTTGATTTTGATGCATTGTTATACTGCTTGCGGAATTGCTATAGTCATGAACATTGCATAATCTTGTCACTAGAATGCTTACATGTTAGAATGTCCCGTTCATCGGAATAAGACTTATAGTTGCCTACCGACATAGGAGGTTGTGATTATTGATAGAAACAATACCATGATGTAATCCCTATGTAGTAGTCTTGATATATCTAACATGAAAATATTGCAAAGGTTGCAAGAAGTGATACATCTCTGATTTTCTTGTTGGAATATAGCTCCTACAACGTATGTTGATGAAGTCTAAGTAATCGACCACTTTCACTTCACTAATTCGTATCAACAAACTAAGTATGGGGTGGTACCCCTACTGCTTATGTATAGATTGTATCCATTGAGATTGTGCTAACGTGAACTCTATTTCAAGTCTCAGGTACAATGGCACCCAAAGAGAGACAAGGCAAAGAGAAGGCTACCACTTCCCAAAAGGGAAAGAAAAGAGGCCGCAAGGAGCAAGGAGAATCATCCTCAATGCAATTACCACGCCGTATGTTTGGAATAAAATGGGTTCTTGAGGAGGGAGCAAAGGAATGGTATAGGAACAACAAAGAAAGAAAATATGTTCATGTGGACTTGATAAACAAGGAAAGCTTAGCAAAGAAAGAACCACGCATGTTGGCCAAGATCATGGCATTACACCTTGATTTCATCTTCTGAGACATGGGAGAATGTAATCTCGATTTAACAAGAGAATTCTATGCCAACTGGTCGCCAAAAACCACAGGAAGCGAAGTCAAGATTCGGGGCCAAGTGTTACAACTCAATGCGGATTTCTTCAACTCCTTTCTTGGCTTGCCTTCAGTCGATCCATCACCATTCAAGGAGCTGTACAATAGACCTCCATATAGAGCTATTCGACACACACTCTGTGGAACAAAATCCATGGCACACTGGAGTAGACTCAAGGACACTGGTCGACACAACACTTTCCCATATGCTTCTTTGAATAGGGAAGCAAGGATATGGTTGCGCATGGTCAACTGTTGCCTCATTCCAGGGACGCAATACACAAAAATAACAAGAGATAGAGTGTGCCTGGTATACACATTGATGGCGAATGTCCCTATCAACATTGGGACAATCATTCGATCTACAATGCGGAAGGCTAGGCTACACAAGCGGTACCATTTCAGCTTCGGCAATCTGTTGACTGCAATCTTGAGGAAGGAAGACATCGAAGAGGAACCGACTGATCATAAACTCCCACACAATCCGAAGAAGGTTGACCTCACAAAGGTCAAAGATGCTGAATCAACACATGGCGTCAACCTTACTACGGCAGAGAGACATGCTCGGGATGAGAGTTTCTTTCGCCATCTTTATGGCATGACTCGGTTTACAATGATGAGCGGAGGTCATGTTCCAACTGCTGCAGAGCTCCAACAACTGTATTATAACTATCCAATGAATGAGCATGCAAAGGAGATGTGTGGAGTAGGTACATACTTTGAAGAACCTCTTGATGACGATGTGCAGACCGATGATGATCGACGAAGGCCAGACTCCGACGTGGAGGAGAATTCTGATTCCGACGACTCCCATGATGATTCCGACGAAGGGGGTATGACCCCCGACATAGAGGAGGAGTCCGACTGACCAGGTTCTTCGTATTTATTTTCCACTGAGGGCAGTGTATCCCGTCTAAGTGTGGGGTGGTGGTATTTTCATGCTATACTCCTTTATCCGCATTTGTTTCATTTGCATTTTTTTTTTCATTTTTTCGTTTTTTCGTTTTTTTGTTTTTTAGCTTCACATGAAATTATTTTGATAGGCATCATGAGATTATGACAAGAGTTGTTGCTAAAATCATGACTATTGAGACATTTAGGCTCTAATTGTGACTCACTATGTGATATTGTGTGGTTCAATTCCTTCACCTGTTGGGACAAGAGTCTATACTACTTTCAATAAAGTGGACCATGTGCCTTGTGTGTGTGAGCTAATAGTATATTTTGTGCTTGTGGCTGATGCTAGAACTTGCCTAGTATGTATGTAAAGAGAAAATAAGGAGTGTAAGTTTAGGAGATGATTTAGGCATTTCTTTGGCAACCTATATTTGTTTACCTTCATTTTTACCTACCCATGGACATTATCCTAGTTAACCCTTTTGAGCCTTTAGCCTATTTTCTTTGACAACCTCATATGTAAGCCTAATCCATTTTTTTCAAGACCATAATTTGATCCAAATTCCTAAGTGCTTTAAAGTGTAAAGTCATGTGACAAAATAAGAGGAAATTGGGTGAGTATGATGCTTTAGAATGCATTGGTGCTTGAAATTTCTATGAAAAAGAAGTGCTATCATAAGAGGTATGTTATGAAAAGAAAAAGGAAAAAAAAACTGAAAAGTTAGTCATGTTTAAAATTGGAAAACAAAAGAGGAGAAAAAAGGTGGTAGAATAAATGAAAGAAAGGTTGTTAGAAAGAAAAGTGTTAATGACACAATATGATGTATTAAAGCGCTTAGGAACATAGTCACTATTTCTGGCCAAAATAGTTCTACCCGTCCCTTAGCCTACATTACAACCATCAAAAGACCTATTTGATTCTAAGTTTAGCATTCTGACATTTAGTGGAGCATTACACTAAGGGCAAGCCTATGGTCATCAGTTGCTGCATATGAATTCTTTGTGAGAGTGAGAGCAAGGATATTTTGATACCCATGTTTGAAAAATATGCTATACTTGTGAGTTATTATGGGTAATATATTGTGAGACACACATGATTGATGAGTTTTGGGTGGTCGTGTATGATTCTTTGTGCCTTAACTTTTGAATATGAGTTGACCACCATCACGAGTCTATGTTGGAGGCTGAATTGTTTCTACTAATGATCAGAAAACTACTCTTTGTTGATAATTGTTATGCTTGTCTTGACGAATATTTCGTGTTGTTGCTGTGAAACCCAAAGTAAATGTTAAGAGGGACATGATATTTTGTTCGAGGACGAACAAAGCTTCAAGTGTGGGGTGTTGATGATAGGTAATTTTACACGCCTATAGCACTATATTTTGCCCATATTTTAGCCTAGTTTTGAGAACAAATTATATATTTCATGCACTTTTAGTCCATTTTCCTGTAAGTGAGCTAACGAACATGATTAGCAAAGTTTCAGGTATAAATGATGCAGAATTCAGCATTTCATGGATAACTTGACGCAAAAGAAAGCTTCACGAAAGGAGAAAAGCCAATCTTGGACGCCAAGGACTAAAGATGGCGCATGGAAATTCTGTCCCAGGCTAAAACAACATTTCTGAAGACTTTGGGGACTAGCAGTAACTTATTAGGATTAGGATAATGATACATTAACCTAGTACAATTGGGTTAAGTATTACATTAGCTTGTTAGGATTAGGATAATGATACATTAACCTAGTACAATTGGGTTAAGTATTTCATTAGCTTAGTAGGATTTGATTAAGCATTTCATTAGCTTAGTAGGAATAGGATATGGGTATTATAAATACCCTATCTTGCTAGAGATTTTAGACATCTTCTGACATTCAATTCTATTACTCTACAACTCTTCTTCTAATTCTTTCATTAATTCTATTTTTCTTCTTCTACTCATCTATTCAATTCTTAAATTCCGCAACAAGAGAAACGTTACTTTGCTAAGGAATTCACGCCTAACGCCTACCACACCATTACAAACGTGAAATCTTTATTGTGGTATAACAACAATGTCAATTGTGATTTCCTTCGCACTCATGGGTAACTAAACTTCTCTGTTGGGATTATGGAAGCCGAATGAGCTACTATCTATTGCTGTGAGTTTGTGAGTTCGTGACACGTATGTTGCTTATATCATTATTCTCTTCATCTTAATCTAAATTCTTTGTGGTTGCAAACGCAAGAATACGCCAGTATAACATTTAACTTGTTCGAAAAAAAGGTTATCTGTCTGGAAAAGAGATAATGTCAAGGTAGTAGGGTCCCATCCCCTATTAAAAAGTTAGTGCCGTAACTGGATTAACCTCTTGGAGAATTCGTACCGTTAGACACGCTTTAAGCTCAAAAGAGTTAAAGTGAAATAATCCTCGAATAGGTCAAAAGACGCCTGGATTTACCATCGAATACAATTCTCTATAAGCACATGCATGTCTGAATTTAACACACTCATAGTCAATAGAGACGTATAACTCAGAAGGTGGACATAACCCCAACTCCTCAATTATCATTGTTTCACAACCTACTAAACATTCTTTCTTTTTACTTTGCTATTTTCAGTTTTTGCTTTAATAATTTGGTTACACATTACGAACCCCCCTTCTTACGAGACTTGCACTAAAAGTCTAGTAATCGTTGCTTACTTGTTGAACAAGCTATTCCCTATGGGATCGATACCCAACCCAGGTTGGGTTCTATATTTGCTAACGACCGCTTTACACTCCTACGAGAGCTGTAGATTGAGCGTTATCATGTTCCAAGAATTCAAAAATTCCAAAACCTGTTGATGCAGCTCATGACTCATGCACTCATGTCATACTTCATCGTAAGCTCAACCCACATGATTCATGACTTCACTCCTAGTCTTCAGCCAATCTTAGATTATATCATGTATACCCTCAGTTTAGACCCCTTGATGAACCCATAGTGTAAATATTTTGTCCTACAGGCCTCAGGTACAACGTCAGTTTATCAATCAATATTCAATAAAGAACTCTGATAGTCCTACAGAACCATGGCTTTCAGCAATCAGTTACTTATCCATCAGACTTCAATACTTCAGTACCAGTCTAAACCTCAGTTATAGAAAAACTAGCATTCAGTCTTAATTACCGTCTTAACTACAATCTCAATCCCAGTCCTAGTCGTCAGATCAAAAACTCAGTCTAGTTTAAAGATTTCCCATCCATAGCATATGTCCAGCAGTTACTAAGTTATTAGTATTACAATACCTCAGTTTACAGAATGCTCCCAAATCATGTTAGATGCCTGTTCTTGCTTTCCTAAGGTAATACAGTTTTCCCTCACTCATGCTTAGTTACCTCATGTTACCCAGTCTGTCATTACCTTCTATGCATAATACTCTATAATTTCAGCCCAGCTATTCAACCAAGTGATGTTCAATTTTACATTCCAGTATTCAACTATCAATCATTTAGTTAAGCAGATAAGTTAGTATAACTATGCATTCGTGCTCAGCACCCACACAGATTATTTTAGTAGTCTCAGTTGCAGTGCATAAGGTCTAGTCACATTATCTTAGATGTGTTTCATAGTCCTTGCCTCCTAATACAAAAAAATCCTTTCCATATTGCGATCTACTATTCAGGTGTCCTACTCAGGCCAGACCAAGATTCGCTTTCTCCCTACCATTACTAGAACTGTATAGAAAGATTGTCATAGAAATGCTCCAGTCGAGTACAAGTTTTCAGCATGGTTTAGTCCGTAAAGAAAGTAGTTTAGTTTAGCAGTCAGGAGGACAAGTTCGAATGGTGTCATTTCCCCATCATTCCATTTGGTCGCCCCATCTAGGTAGTTGCATGTTCAACTTGATTCATGTATCATGCCTTCATTTCATATTCTAGGTATTCAGTAATGATTAAATCCATAGGTTCTTTGTGCATCGCCTCAGACTTCCTCACTATCATAGCAAAGTCAGCCCAGAATTCTTCAAGGGACATAGTATCCCAAGGAGGAGATACACTCTATTCCCCTAAACTTTCATGACTTAAACATGCCACTCTTTCTTCCGTAATGAGTCTAGTTTTGGATAACAAAATACTCATAAGTTGACCCTCAAACTCCGACCTCAGTCGCAAGCTACGTATTAAGGTACTCAGGTCAGATCACGGTAATCCCGCTCATGTATCATATTTCAGAATCAGTTATGTTCTTATGTTTTCTCTAATACGTAATTAATAAATAATCTCATACTCACCAACATTTTCAATTCGAGGTAACAGTCTTTCTTAAACTCATTCAATCTCAAGTTCAGATTTTAGTTATAAACTCGGTATTCAGTTCCATGTTCAGATTCCCATCATAAACTTGGTATCAAATATCATTTCATCATTAGTAATGCATTCTTGTATCAGTTCAGTCATATAATCATGCATCAGATATGCATTTTCATTGTGAGAAACTCAGCTTATCAAAAATCTTAGTCATCTATTCATGAACTAGTTAACCATGCATCAGATATGCATGTTTAGTATAATACATTCAGCTTATCGGTCATGCTTGTCATGAAGTCATGTCTCGGCTATTCATGTTCAGTATGTACTTCAGTTCTTCAGTCTTATTTCATGACTTTAATGTCCTTCAATGGTCTGTATTCTTTCTTATTCATAATCAAGAAGGTTAATACGTGTTTTCAAACAAGTTTTAGATTTTTTAGAACTTGTTTAGACCACCGTCAGAATCCCAAAATAGTGGCCCAACACAATCTTGGTGCCCCGTGTTGCAAATCATATTGGTTGATGTTGTTATAGGTTGCCAGGGTAAAATTACTAAGGATCAACGTGATGATGGTGCTATATGTCGACTATCGCATCGATGCCATAACGCGCCGCAACTCTAATAGCGTCGGTGCCCAGTTCTCAGTCATTTAAAACCGTTTCCTCAAGGTTAATTCAATCTTTTTCCCACGCCCTTCAGCCCTCATAACTTAAAATTTATCCCTCTTTTTGCTAATCCTATTCGTTATTCAAAAAATACTCAATAACAAAACCCTAGGTCTATCAATTCTCGTCTCAATTTTCATGGGATTCCACCATCAACCTTCAAAAATTCACCATGTAAGGTATGTCAAGTGTTGATTTATGGATTCCTTTCATCCATGAAGACCAAGAACACTCTTTCAAAATTTAAAACATGATATTTATATTGTGGGTTGTTTGTAACCATGTTTATATTGTCGTATGATTCCTAAGTTGGAATCTTTATGTGTTCTTCATAAAACTACGTTAGCATACAAGTTGAAATCCATGAATTGATTTATTTATGATATGTCATATGATGTTTTCACCTATTCCCTAAGTTTTACTTGTAAGGTGTTTGATAAAATACCTAAGAGAATAGAAAATATGTATTATTGCTCAATTGTGACCCGAGTGATAAATGTATGCTTTACCCTTATGACCAAGAATGACTTCCATAATATTGTGTCCCTTATGAATGTTTGATGGAATGTTCATGAGATTTGGTTGATGAAAGTATGACATTTTTATATGCAATTCCATCCATGTAAAACATCATGATACCCATGTGCTTCATGAAATCCCTAACTTATTATATTATGAATTGTTCATGTTGGTCATGTGTTCAAGAAGTTTCATACCTTGTCAGTTTCCTTCTATATAGTCTTAGGGGTACTGGTACCCAAAAAATTAGTTGTGTTCCTAGGGCTGGTGTTAGTTTTCACGATACTCTCAGTTAAGCCATGATCATTAGAATTCAGTTATTCTCGTGAATCAGGAAAAACTCAATAAATTCAGTAACAGTCTTGTCCTACTTAGTAATTTTAGTAACCTCAGTGATCTCAGTAATCTCCATAATCTCAGTAATATTCAAAATCTCAGTAATCTCAATCAGTTATCAGCTCTCAGTATAATTCCATCAGTTAACAAAATTTAGTTAACTTAGTCCAAATCAGTTATACAATACGATTGATAATAGTTCAGTTCAGTTAAAATCAGTTCAGTGTCTCTTCAGTTAGGAGTAGGATTCAACATCGAGTGAACCCAAGGATGAGGGCTCACCTGTTATCCAGTTAAGGGTGTGATACTTAGTAGAAATCCCTACATTCTAGAACTACGTAGCCAGTGTAGGCTGAGATGTACCCCTACGACTCTAGGGACTATACATCTCCTTTGAGTTTTTCTTATAGGACAGGTTGAAGGAAGAGCTCCCTGGAAGAGAGGGTTCACTCACAACTTTTATTTACCCGTGGCACGATACTGACACCCTTCCAGCTGGGGTTACATCTTGGACCCCACCAGTTCTATTTTGGGGAATGTCGGTAAGATGATTACTTTTCACATTCACAGTTTCAAATTTAGTCTCAGTAATAGAACTCAGTTCAGTTCTCCAAATATCAGGACTGTCAGATACATTCGCTCAACTCAGTACGGAACTCAACTAGCTCCATCAGAATCAGGACTGTCAAATACAGTCACACAGTCCAAAAATGAACTCAGATAGTTTTTCAGTATCAGTATACTCAGTTATCAGTTATCAGTAATATAGTACCAATAACCTCAGATACCTATTACCTATAAACTTTATAATTCATATCTTTAATAGACTCAGTAATTCAGTATCCCAGTATTAGTAAACTCGTATGTCAGGACATCAGTATTCAATATTGTCATTACTCCTGTGCCAGTTTATGTATTCATGCATGTATTTCTCACGTACTAATATTCAAGTTATCACTCAGTTATTATTGTTCATGCATATGACCGTTGCATTTAGCCTACCTCACTTGTATACCAGTACATTCAATCGTACTGATGCATTTGCATTAAGGTATTTTTTCCATAGATTTAGAACTACGAGATCCCGAGCATCCTTAGTGGATCAGATGTTCAACAGCCAGACTAACAGTTAGTCCTCATTATTCGAGGATAATATGATTATTTTATTACTTTATTATTTCAGTAGTTCGGAGTTAGTTGGGGACATGTCCCATCAACTCCAAAGTTTTCATACAGTTTATTGGCTTTCAGACTATAGCATATTTCAGATAGTTTATTTCAGTTATGGGTATTGTTATACCCCATTATAGACATAGTTTTATATTTAGTATTAGTTCAGTTTTGAACCTTTTGGCCTTACAGCTTATATTCCACATATTTACAATATATTATTCAATGCTCAGTTATAGATATTAGTCATGGGGTAGCTTGTGGTCCTTTGGGGTCATGAGCAACATATAGCATTCCGGGTACCAGATTTTGGGTGTTAAACATTTCCTCTATTTCAACAAATTATTAAGGTTTTAAGCCTTCTCTCAACAACTACAGGTTTTTTGTAACTTGTTGGAACTATCGGTTTAGTGATTGGATTGTTCATTTGAGTTTAGGGTCCTTTCCCTATTTTTGTACTTTTGTTGGTAAGGAATTGATCTCATATAATAAAACATAGAAAACAACCTTAGATGAGATTTTTGATAGTTCCATCACCTCCATAACATTGATTTTAGGCTAGGGGACCTTTGGATTAGGTCTTTAGACTACAAAACTAATTTTGGTAATTAGGTTTATAATATGAAAAATGGAACAATAGGTTTGGTCCCAGTATTTAGTTGAAATGATTTCGAATGAATGTTTTGATGGTTCCATTGAGTCAAAAATGTCAAATTTTGTGCCAAAGTATAGTTTGTTTGCGTACACGTGATTCCTTACTAATTAAGATCACCCCACTATAGTTCATTTTTTATATAAAAAATATTATTCCTCAAGGTTTGTGAAACCTCTTAATCAGTTATTTGACCTCTTAAGCAGTCATAACATTACCAACATAGGTTGCTTTAACGCACTTGGACATTTAGCTAAGAGACTCATAATCGATCAACTTCCACTTTAGCAGATATCGCCTTTGCTGACCAGGTACTACTTTAGCGATACTCATGCCTTAATGCAAGACAATTTTAGTGGTTTAGGAGCCACTTTACAAACCTCTACCGATGTGATTAGGTGACCACTTACGCAACACCAGGAAATTTTCAATCCTCTTCTTCACTCGAAATTGCCATTCTATGTCTATGCTATTTATCCATTATTTTGTGATATTGAAGAGAGGAGATAGTGAGGAATCACCCATTGAAGTTAAGGTAAGCTAGCCTATCACTCCTTGTTCATTTTCTATTATGTTTCTCTTAAATTTTAACCCCATGTATTTCTAAATTCATAGAAATAAGTTCTTATAACACTCACACTATAGAGGCTAATTTAGGCCCTGATTTATGCACCATTTGAGCTAAATTTTTTAGCACACATTCCTTGGAGTGTGAAGGAGATTATGGCAGGTTTAATTTTTTATTTCATTTATGAACCCCGCAGGCCCATTTTTTTACCTGAATACTAACTCAACCTGTTAAATAGCAATATGGGACATGTTTTATTCATAAAGATGTGTAGATTACAAATTTTATTGTAGATCCATATGTAACGCCCCGCAACCGGGTCCCGGAACGTCCCACGGTTCTTAAGGCTACAAGTAGCTCCAATCTAACCCTTTAAACCTTCTACTTTATATATTAGCTTACTTAGAGATAAAATGCATGAACTTAACACTGCGAAATAATAAAATAAAAAATATGAATGAAATACTTGGTCTAAACAAACTACAACTCAAAGAAACTCTCAAAGTGCTGATAATGTGATGACTAGTCTGACAAACCTCTACTACTCCAAACTAGAGATCCATTTGAACAGGTCCCCAACTGACTCATACTTAACTGAAAATAATTAAACAGATACTAAATAAAATTGGAAGTTTGAGAATAACCGGTCCCCAAAACATCAGGACTCACCACGGCAGATATATAGATAGGAGTGCTCGAAAGGATCATTAGTGAGGCTGAGACTCAATACCTGAACCTAAATTATGAGAATATATGGACATAGAAAAAATATGTGTGCCAGTACTTTGGGAATGTACTGAGCATATGGGGGAGTGTGCCATTAAAATAATCAATATCATAAGCTTTTATAGAAAACCTGCATGGTGTAAAACATACTCACATAGCTTGAAATAAGGATATGACACAAGACACATAAATTATCATGATTTTACATAAACTCTCAAACTATCATGACACTTGAAATTATTATGACCATAGCTTTCAAAAGACTTATACTTTCAAAACTTTGTAACTTTAAGACTAAAACTCTTTGAAACCTTGAAGACTTTAGGACTTAAAGAACTTTAGGAACTTAGGGAGTTTCTCTTAACCGACATAAAACATGTGAGCTACATGGAGTCCAACGTGTTGCCCACGTTAGGGAGAGCTGTTCTATCCTTGCCATCAGATAAAACCTTAAGTTTAGTGATCACTATCTTAACTTACTTGGGGTATATCAAGAACCTATGAGGGCACGAAGTTCTGGATTATGAGACCTCGGAATCAAGCCCAACTTGGTGCTAAATATTACTCCCTTACTTAGCTCAGAACTTTAGAAAATCCAGCTTAAAACAATTCAAGAATATATATATATATATATATATATATAATGGGTGCCAAAACACATCCCTTTTACTTCAAACTCAAGAATGTGGATTTCTATCTTAATCTACAATCAAAACTCACTTCTTGATATTCTTTAAAAATCACTAACATCTCATTCTCAAACTCATGCTTTAACCATAAGGATCAATTCACAACAATAGGAATTGGAATTCTCACAACATGATATAGACGTTGAATTATACAACTTAAACCTTAAATTGACAATTTAAACCATTAATATGCATAATAATATTAGAACTCAAAGCTTGGGTAAGACATAGTTTCATAAAAAAAAACTCACAATATAAAAACATGATAGGAATTCTCCTTGAATTTATGAAATACTTTACGAAAATATGTAACTTTTGGGCACAAGAATAAAAGGGTGTTCTTGTTCAAAATGACATACCTTAAATTTGGAGCTTTTGGATGACTTTAAAAATTCTGAAAGGTTATTCATGAACTATTAGGCGTCCCTCGTATCCCTCTTAAAGGGGAATTCAATAATGAAAGAATTATCAAATTCTCACGGTTGAATCTTTAGATAATTTGGTTTATATGTTGAAACCCTAACCTTTTGGTTGAAGGTGTGCAGGGAATTTTGAGATCTTTAACTAAAGAGAATGGAAGATAATACGCTCCTTGGGGGTTATAAGTCATGGGAAGTGAAGGAAAAAGACCAAAATACCCTTACTAAACCTCTTCCCAGTTGCTGAAAATCTATGGCTGGGGACATTTGTGATAGGCCGTTAGACTTGTGATAAATCATCACAAATGTCGTCACTGGGGGCTGGAATTGATGGCTTTCTGCCTAAGACTGATGACATTCATGATAAGTCGTCACACTTATGATAACTTATCAGAAATATCGTCACTGGGGGCTGGATTCTGCCTAAGGCTGACAACATTCATGATAAGTCATCACACTTGTGATAAGTTATCACGAATGTCATTACTCAGTTTTCCAGGCTGACATGCTCGAGTAAAATGGGCATAACTCTTTGCTCCAGTATCGAATTTAGGCAAAATTGGTATTATTGGAAAGCTAATTCAATTATCTATCTGTTAGTGGGTTATGTACTCAGAAATTCATAGTATAACGAGAGATAGGTTTGTTTTAAGTTGACTATACCAATATTATTCTCACGAATTCAATCGGCAAGGAATGTTTTTATTCGTCTAATAGCTAGGACACTTTTGAAGCCTTAATACTCATCAACCAAGATCATGTAGCTACCAAATCACTAACTTTATTTTTAAGGATCTTGAAACAGGGTTCTACTATTAGTTGAAATTCTCGGGGTATTACAATATCACCCCCTTTGAAACATTCATCCTCGAATGTCACTAGTTGAGCTAGGAATTCAGAGAAAACTAAGGATGTACAGTTGGAATTGTTCTATAAATTGAATCTATGTCATTCTAAACATTTGAGTATCCCTGAGAGGGAATAAATTTAAAACAAACTACCTATATAGTTGAATCTTTGGTTAGATAGGGGCTGAATTATGAAAAAGTACTACCTTCGGCTTGATCTGAACTTGTGAAGAAGAGGTGTGGGTACTTTGATCGCATATCTGATTTGGCTTCCAAGTAGCACCCTCAACTGATTGGTTCCTCCATACAACTTTTCCCAATGGAACTTCTTTTTTCCTTAGTCTACGGACTTGGTAATCTAGGATTTCAACTGGAACCTCATCAAACGAAAGGTTATTCTTAACATATATATTATCTGGAGAATCAAAATTGATAGAATCACCAATATGCTTGTTAAGCATGGAAATATGGAAAATAAGATGAACAACTGACAACTCTGTAGGCAACTCAACTTCATAGGCTACTTTCCCAACACGGATGAGAATTTTGTAAGGGCCAACGTAACGGGGACTAAGTTTCCCCTTTTTCCCAAACCTTTTCAGCCCTTTCATGTGTGAAATTTTCAGATACACCAAGTCATTAACTTTGAACTCAAGGTCTTTTCGTATTACATCTGCATATGACTTTTGACAACTCTGAGTTGTCTTCAACCTTTCTCTAATCAACTTCACCATCTCCATCGCCTCAAATACTGCATCAGGTCAAACCAAAGTAGCTTCACCAACTTCGAACCAACCTATGGGTGACCTACATCTCCTACCATATAAAGCCTCAAATGGTGCAATCTTGATACTAGCATGGTAACTATTGTTGTAAGGAAACTCTATCAGTGGAAAATGCTCATCCTAACTACCTTTGAAATCAAGGGCACACGCTCTCAACATATCCTCCAAAGTTTGGATAGTCCTCTTTTTATGACTATCTATCTACAGATAAAAAGTGGAACTCATATGAACTTGGGTACCAAGACCCTTCTGAAATGCTCTCCAGAACTGAGAAATGAACTGAGTACCCCTATCCAAAATGATCGACAAGGGAACTCCACGCAACCTGACCAACTCCCAAATATACAATCTAGCATAGTCCTCAGCTGTATAAGATTTGTGCAAAGGGAAAAAATGCGCTGACTTAGTCAGCCTGTATACAAAAACCCATATGGAATCATTATGGCATTGGGAAAGAGGTAAGCCAGTCACAAAATCCATATTTATCTCTTCCCACTTCTAAGTTGGGATACTAAACTATTTCATCACACCACCAGGTCTTTGGTGGTCAACCTAAACCCATAGATATGTAGTACACTTTGCTACAAAATTAGCTATATCCTTCTTCATACCATACCACCAATAGATTTAACACAAGTCGCGGTATATCTTGGTAGTTCTGGGATGAATAGAATACCGCGTACCATGCGCTTCAGCCATAATTCTCTGTCTTAGATCACAAACATCAGGAACACATAATCTACCCTGCAACCTCGAACACACCATCTCCCCCTTGAGAGAAAACCTCTACTTTTTGGTCATTCACTGACTCCTTCAGTCTGACAAAGCTTGCATCTAAGTCTTGCTTCTTCTTCACTTTTGAAACCAAAAAGGATTTAGAATTACCGTGCACCTACATATTTCCCTTAGTGGAATCAATCAACTTAACACCCAGTCTATTGATACGATACATATTATGAGCTTTTGGCCTTAGACATTCCTCCACATGTGAAACACTACCCGTAGATATCCTGCTAAGGGCATCTGCCACAATATTGGCCTTTCTCAAATGATACAAAATGCTCATATCCTAGACTTTTAACAATTCTAACCACCTCCGCTACCTAAGATTCAACTCCTTCCGAGTCAACACCTACTGCAGGCTTTTGTGATCGGTAAAAATATCAACATGCACACCATACAAATAATTTCTCCAGATTTTCAGAGCAAACACTACAACAACCAACTCTAAGTCATGGGTTGGGTAATTCTTCTCATGAGTTTTTTATTGTCTAGAAGCATAGGCTATAACTTTACACCTCTGAACAAATACACAACCCAAATAAACTCTCGAAGCATCATAGTATACTACAAAAACATCTACACCATCTGGCAAAGTCAATACAGGAGAGAAAGTGAGTCAAGTCTTCAACTCCTTAAAACTCTTCTCATAGGAATCTGATCAGAGAAACTTAACTTTCTTTTAGGTCAACCGAGTCATGGGAGATACAATGGAAGATAACCTTTCAACTAAATGGCGGTAATAGCTAGAAAGACCCAAGAAACTTCTAATATCACATGGAGAGATAGAAATAGGAAAATTTCTTACAACCTATGTCTTTTGAGGATCAACTCTAATTCTTTCGGCTGAAATAATATGACCCAAAAATGCTATAGAACTTAACCAAAACTCATACTTACTGAATTTGGCGAACAAATTATGATCTCTAAGAGTTTGCAAGATGATTTTAAGATGGTATACATGATCACACTTACTTCGGGAATACACAAGGATGTCATCGATTAACACAATGATGAACATAGCAAGATATGGCTTGAACACTCGATTCATAAGGTCCATGAAAGTTGTTGGGGTATTAGTTAGCCCTAAAGACATGAAAAAAAAACTCAAAATAACCATAGCGGGCTTGGAATATTGTCTTTGAGATATCACACTCCCTTACTTTAAGTTGGTGATAGCCGGATCTAAGGTATATCTTGGAGAAATAACTCACACCTTACAACTGATCAAATAAATCATCTATTCTCGGAAGAGGGTACTTGTTCTTGACTATGACCTAATTAAGCTGACGATAGTCAATGCACATAAGTAAAGAATCATCTTTCTTTCGCATGAAAAAGACAGGTACGCCCCAAGGAGATACACTGGGCCTTATAAAACCTCTGTCTAAGATATCTTTGAGTATTCTTTCAACTTTTTAAGCTTTTCAGGTGCCATATGGTAGGGAGGAATGGAAATAGGCTGAGTGTCGAGAAGAAGATCAATCCCGAATTCTATCTCTCTATTGGGAGGTACCCCTAGGAGATTTTCCAGAAAGAAATCAGAAAACTCATTGAAAATGTTGACTGAATGGATACTTGGGGTGACAGACTTAGTGTCCATAAATCTAAACAAGTGATAAAATAAACCCTTAGATATAAGCTTCCTGGCTTTGAGAAAAGAAATAAAATGACTGTTGGGAGGTACTGAATTCCCTGACCACTCAAAAATTGGTTCATCAGGAAACTAAAATTTGACTACACGAGTACGGAAATCTATAGACACATAGCAGGAGTGAAGCCAGTCCATGCCTAAGATAACATAAAAATTAATTATCTCTAACTTTATCAAATCAACAAGTGTGACTCTATAAAGGACTATTTTATACTTTCTTAGCCATAACAGACTCCCCTACTAGAGTAGAAACTAGAATCGGCTTAGAAATACTTTCAGGACTCTTCTGAAAATTCACAGCAACCAGTGGGGTCACATAAGAAAAACTTGACCCGGGGTCCAATAGCATATAAACCTCAAAGTGAAATACACGAAGTATACCAGTAAAAATATCGGGAGAGACATCCAGCTCATGATGGGAAGGTAGGGCATAGAACCTATTTTGGCACTGACCACCAGCAGTACTAGAAGAAGCGCCCTGAGGAGGAGCTGGACGGGCTGCGGGAGCTGGTACATAAGTGGCTTGGGTCTGGAGTCGGGTATCTCTACTTCTATACCTGGAATGTGGGCACTCTCTATGCCAGTGGACAATCTTACCACACCCAAAATAACCATGTTGTTCAGCCAAACACTCAGCCTGATGGGTCTTACCATACTTGACTCAAGGAGGGAAATTGGGCTTGCTGCTCACACTTTGCTGAGGCCTGGACATAGAAAATTGGTTTCCCTGCTCTGTCCTACCTCTAGGCACTGGGGCACTAGAGGATGAGGGTACTGGCATAGAAGAACAACTCTAGAACTGAGGGCAGTTCCCTTCCTGGGATCTATCCTGATCGTACTCATATTGTTCAGACCTGGCTCTCTTATTACCTCTCACTATATCTCTTTCCCTTATCTTATCCTCCTCTATTTGTTGTGCATAGCTCATCAGTTAGGATAAATCCATCTCCTTGGTCAACATAGAAGTGTGGCATTATTTTAGTACTAAGCCCGACACACCTGTCACAAACTTTCTCATACCAATTCGGGCATTGGAGGTCAAGTCAGGAGCATATTTTGGTAGCTGATTAAACTTTAATCAGTACTCCTTAACAATCATGGAACCTACCTCAAGTACATAAACTCTTCAATCTTTGCCTCCCTTAACTCCAAAGAAAAGAACCTATCAAAGAATGCATCTTGGAAAATCTTCCAGGTAATAGGAGCATCATTCTCTCCTCTACCCTTCCTCTAAGAAACCACCCAGTCATACGCAATGTACTTCAACCTGAAGGATGCGAACTCCACACACTTTTCTTCAGACACATGCATTACCTTTGTGATCTTCCTTATCTCCTCAAGATATAACTGCGGGTCTTCCCCTGCCTTTGACCCATAAAACTCTGGCAGACTCATCCGCATAAAGACACTAATTCTAGAAGCAACTAAGTCACCTCCCTACTGCTGAGAAGCTGTGTCCTAATTGTCCTGGATAGTGACATCTTGGGCCAGTTCCTGGAAGGCCGCCCTGAATTCGTCATAGGACACATTTTTATATAGAGGATTAGCGGGCTGAGGTTGCTGATCATCGTTATTTCTTCGAGATCGGCGGGGAGTCATATTCTAAAATAAGAGAGCACGAATTAATAGCTGAGAGAGACAACTTTAAGCATGCTGAACTTGAGAGAAAGAACTGACTTATTCCTAAAACTTTTCAAAAATGTGGCGCGCTACACACCGATGATCAAGACTCAACTTAACCCAGCTTGTCAGACTCCCTAGGACTCTCTAAACCTTACGTTCTGATAGAAAGTTTGTAATACCCCATAATCAGGTCCCAAAACATCACATCGTGCTTAAGGCTACAGGTAGCCCCAAGCTAACCCTTTGAGCCTTCTACTTCATATATTAGCTTACTTAGAGATAAAATACATGAACTCAACACCATGACATCATAAAATGAGAAATATGAATGAAATACTTGGTCTAAAAAAACTACAACTAAAAGAAAATCTCAAAGTGCTGATAATCTGATGATTAGTCTGACAAACCTCTACTACTCCAAACTAGATAGCCATTAGGACAGGTCACTAACAGACTCATAATCATCTGACAATAATTAAATAGCTACTAAATAAAACTTGAAGTCTGAGAATAATCGGTCCCCAAAACATGAGGACTCACCACGACTGATATGTTGATAGGAATGCTCAAAGGGATCACTGGTGAGGCTAAGACTGAGCACCTGAACTTACATTACATGAATATATGGCACAGAGACAAAATATGTAGGTCAGTACTTTGGGAATGTACTAAGCATAAGGGGGAATGTGCAATTAAAATAATCAATATCATAATCTTTTATAGAAAACCTACATGGTGTAAAACATACTCACATAGCTTGAAATAAATATATGCCACAAGACTCATAAATTGTCATTCTTTTACTTAAAATCTCAAATTATCATGACACTTGAAATTATTAGGACCATAGCTTTCAAAATACTTTTACTTTCAAAATTTTGTAACTTTAAGACAAACTCTTTGAAACTTAGAAGACTTTAGGACTTAGAGAACTTTAGGAACATAGGGAGTTTTTCTTAACCGACATAAACCATGTGACCTACATGGAGTCCAACGTCTTACCCACATTGGGGAGAGATATTCTATCCCTGCCATAGGATAAAACCTTAACTTTTGTGATCAGTATCTTAACCCACTTAGGGTATATCAAGAACCTACGGGGGCACGTAGTTCTGGGGAATGAGACCTCGTAATCAATCCCAAATTAGTGCTAAATACTACTCCCTTACTTAGCTTAGAACTTTAGAAAATCCACCTTAAAATAATTCAACAATATATACTTATATATATATATAATGGGAGCAAAAATGAATCCCCTTTACTTAAAACTCAAGAATGTGGATTTCTATCTTAACTTAAAATCAAAAATAACTTCTTGATATACTTTAAAAAACACTAACATCTCATTCTCAAACTCATGCTTTAACCACAAAGTTCAATTAACAACAATAGGACTTGAAATTCTCAAAAAATGATATAGACGTTGAATTATCCAACTTAAACCATAAATTGACTATTTAGACCATTAATATGCATAATAATATTACAACTCAAAGCTTGGGTAAGACATATTTTCATTAAAAAACTCATAATATAATAACATGATAGGAGTTCTCCATGAATTCACGAAATACTTTACGAAAATATGTAACTTTTGGGAAAAGGAATTAAAATTGGAAATTTTGGATGACTTCAAAAATTCCAAAAGGTTATTCACAACTATTGGGTGTATTTCATAGATCTCTTAATGGGGAATTCAAATATGCAAGAATTATCGAATTCTCACAGTTGAATCTCTAGATAATTGGATTTTTATGTTGAAACCCTAACCTTATGGTTGAAGTTATGCAGAGAATTTTGATATGTTTAACTAAAGAGAATGGTAGATAATAGATCCATAAGGGCTATAAGTAGTGGGAAGTGAAGGAAAAAGACCAAAATACCCCTGCTAAACTGTTTCCCAGTTGTTGAAAATTTAAGGCTGACGACATTTGTGATAGGCCTTCAGACTTGTGATAAGTCTTCACAAATGTCATCACTGGGGGTCTGGAATTGATGGATTTTTGCCTAAGGCTGACGACATTCGTGATAAGTCATAACACTTGTGATAGCTTAGCAGAAATGTCATAACTGGGGGCTGGATTCTGCCTAAGGCTGACGACATTCTTGATAAGTCATCACACCTGTGATAAGCTATCATGAAAGTCGTCACTCAGTTTTCCAGGCTGATATGCTAGAGTAAAATGGGCATAACCTTTTGCTCTGGTATCGGACTAAGGTGAAATTGGTAATGTTGGAAATCTAATTAAATTATATATCTGTTGATGTAGCATGAGGTCATAAATTCATAGTATAATGAGAGATATGCTTTGAAGTTGACTATACCAATACCTTTCTAAAAAATTCAATCGGCAAGGAATATTTTGATTTGTCTTATAGCTAGGACACTTTTGAAGCCTTAATACTCATCAAAGAAGATCATGTAGCTACCAAACCACTAAATTTATTTCTAAGGAGCTTGAAGCAGGGTTCTACTATTAGTTGAAATTCTCGGGGTATAACACCATATTTCAGGATCATGGAGCGTAGGTAGAGATTTGTGGATTGTTCTAGATTTTGTAATTTAGCAGGAGGAAGGTTTCAGACTACTCTTTTTTATGTGATAGTGTATGATATATATTGTATGTTATGTGAGGATGATTTTTAGTTATTATTAATAAAATACCATGACTTAAATAATTTAGGTGCTTGGATTTAGAATAGTGAATCAACCCTTAAGATGAAATACTTGTAATGATTATAGAATCTTATCACCCTTGGTTATTAGTATGTTGATCATTTTTATGATAAAGACCCTTAAAAAGGATTATATCTTGACTTTGCTAATTAGATCATTGTTTACGAAATTTTTTTATTTATATTATAATTGTTATATATAATTGGGTCTGAGGCCATGGTTATTATACCTGTTGCACTGCAGGTGAGTGTACTAACATTATAAAGGATATGTTTTTGGTCTATAGAGGTTAAGCTACTTGTAATTGTGTTGCTCGAATACTGGTGATGGCATAAACAATTTTTGGTAAATTCATGCTCACTTACTGGGACGATTTCGGCTAAACCATGATTTTACTACTATTTAAAAAAAAGGATTCATTCCCCACAAAATTTTAGAAAAAAACTTTTTATAAAGTGAATCGTACCACCTTAATTGATAATTTTTGAGATTTTAGAACTAAGATAATAATTTGAAATTAAACAATGATTGATTTTGATCAATAGTTTATCAATCCTCTTACCGCTACTATTTACATCGATTGATAGAGATTTCTACCCTTTATTCTCTTTGATATGAATTTAGTCCTGCAGTTGATCTCAGGAAAGGTATTTCTAGACTTACACTCTTTTAGCCATTGTTTGAGTCATTGAATTAATTATACATACATATCTTAGGTGTTAAATGGTGTTGACTAATGGTTATAAGTATTTTAAATCCTATATTAGGACTAGTTAAATATATACAAATTTTCCTAAATCTCGAAGGGGCCTCTTCATCTATGACTTTTCATGCCAAAGATGAGAAGTCACAATAGGTCGTCTTTTGTTGAAATGTCGAGCTGGATTATGTGTATACACTAGGTACATTATGGAACTTGGATCTTGTATGGTATTAAAAATTTATATAACATTCATTTATGCATGTGCATTGTTTGTCACCAGTATATTTTTTGTGCTTATATCTATAAGCCTTATGGTGGCTGCATAGTTATAGGATATTATTGCCATGTGTGGAGTGTTCATTGTATATTTCAGGTTCAAGGGGCCCTATCTAGGTATTGATTGATCGGACTAACAAGTTACAATATTGTTGTTCTTATAAATAGTTCGTGGGATGCTGATTATGGACTAGTACTGAGTTTAGTGGTATGATTATAATTCTTTCTATTTTAGGGTAAATTATATTAACCTTAATTATCTCATGGTTAGAGATTATTATTTGGGACCCTGACTACGCCCATACTACTTTCCTAATTAATTATCTTACCTTGAGTTGCTAGCTTGGTCACCTTAGTCACTAGCTTGAAGGATTTTTTAATATATACTATATTATAATATATCCCTCTCTTCCATGCCTATTCATTCCATAAACATAATCTTGATATTTTACACTACAATCAATCCTTTTTCTACTATATAATTGTATATTTGTCAGTGATATATAGTATAGTGCTACAATTTCTACGTACGACTAAGGTAGGATAGTTCATCCTTATTGCCTCCCTAGATTTATTATGTTAGCTTGCTAGATAGTTTCCCAGATTCTATATTCCTACTTTGCATGTTAAATATATTTTCATTGTAGATTATATTCCAACTTTGTTTGTTAACTATATTTGCATTATCTTTGGAGCTCAGTCGGTAGCTGCCTAATAATTACCACGTGTTTGGTACTCATACAACACTTCTGTTGCCTATAGATCATAGTACACATTCTTGCATTATCATGTGCATCATTCCTAGAAGCTATGTATACGAGATTTAGGTAAGCTCCCAGTATTTGGATTATTACTATTCTCTCTCTTATGGATTAGACCGATCTCTATATTTTTTTTAAATATTGGTTGTACATGTATATTTATTCAGTATTTGACATTGTATTCTTATTGTATTAGAAGCTCTTATACTATCTTTACCAGGTCTTGGGGTTGTCTTATATACATTAGCCTCTTTATTATATTTCTTTTCTTGTTCTTCTCATTTTACTTGATAGTCCTTTTCTAGTTGTTCCAGACTATGGTCTCGATTACCTAGTTATGGGTTATTTCCATCATGAAATGAGAAATTTGGTCATGAGATATAGCAATCAATATCTAGATTTTTCGTTGTGCTAGTACCCGAGCTAAATGTCTAGTAAAGTCATGTGAATCTGTGCGAACACAAATGTATCCTATCTCCAAGAGGCTATAGGGAATTTTAGGAAGTCTTATTCTTATATCTTGTAATGAACCTCTGGGTCATTTTCTCTTAATTTTCATTCATTTCAGTATTTCAAGCCTTCACACAGAGACTACATGATATTTATCAATTGTTTTAATATTATGCTCGGCTATCAAATAGTTCATTTAGATTTTTGGGTTATTTTGCAAATTTGGATCTTTAGTTATTTATGATTTGTCATTGGACAAAAACTCCTAGTGCATAACTTCAGATGGGAATTTTTATAGTGCCATCAGATCTAAATTGATTTTAGACTTGGGGGACCATTGGTTAAAATCTCGAGGATTCCAAATTCTTTTTGGGGTATTGAATGGATTAAATTGAAAAAAAGAGTTGTAGGTATGGGCCCCACACTTAGTGAAAATGATCTCGGATAAAAGTTTTGATGGTTCCATTAAGTCAAGAACGTCAAATTTTGTATTTCAATATATTTTTTTCCCATGCATGAGGTTCCAAACAAATATAAAACAATCAAACGACGTCAATTTTAGACTTAGAATAATCTTATGCATCCGGTCAATAATTTGACTACTTAAATGATTATATGATCACTTATGCTCTCATCGCATATGCAGCGATATATTTCATAAGAAATATTAACCATATTGTCTGTGATTGCGTACACAATGCATTATCTGTATAAGCATCCTAACATTTATGTATGAGATAGCCCGCCCTGTTGCTAGATCAGGTACGCGATAGAGTTGTCTCTTAAGAAATAAATTATGGTTTTAAATACCCTCTACCACACCAAATTTTCTACCATTCTTACATTAAATTATAACAAAAACAACAATAACAAAAGACCAAGTGTATTCCCACATAGTGAGGTCTGGGAAGGGTGAAATGTACGCAATCCATACCACTACCTCTAGAGAAGTAAAGAGGCTATTTTCAGTAGACCCTCACCCTAAGACAAAGAATAATAATCAAAGTTGTAATAACGAATGAAATAAAATAAAATACGAGAAAGAAGATAGCTCAAAGTAATACCCTTCACGGATGAACCAAGGCACCCACCACCCCTATAACCTCCTACTATCAGCTGCAACCTTTGAACATTGCCCTAAGACTAGAAGCCTGGAAACCTGAAAGCTCTCCTAACTACTGGCTATGACTTATCCATGTGAACTATCCTTCTAATCTAATTCGCGTCCTCCATACCTTCCTATCAAGGGTTATGTCCTCGATAAGCTGTAATTTTTCCATGTCACATCTAATCACCTCTCTCCAGTATTTCTTTGGCCTACCCCTATCATGCCTGAAATCATACAAATCTATCCTCTCATACCTAACTCTTTTTGGTTAATTTCAATCAATTTTCTATTCTAGTTTCATCCAAATTCATGGAAAGATTCTTAAAAATTAGGGATTTAATTCCTAAACTTTAAAGATTGATTTGGGACCAAATTTTTGCATCATTTTTTACTAACCCTTGAGAAGTTATTCCTTTTCCTTCGAGGGACCACATAACGTGTTCAATTTTGGATTTTATTTGTAAGGTCCGCGGTGCATTCTCGACCCAAAATTTGAACCGACCATTAATACTGTTGTATGGGTCTAGTTTTACTCTTAATGACATGCAAATTAAGATTTTGATAGAGCGGCGACATTTTGTGATCATGGAGTAAAGAAGGATTATTTGTCGATGATTCAAGGATTTGCATTTTGGCATTGACGTAAGGTTCTATCTAATCTTCTTTATAAGATAGTTTTTTATATTTTTTCATGTTAAATAGGGATGTTATGATGTTAATATGGGTAGGATACCATGACTTAAGCTAATTGAAGATCTTGTTGGATAAAACGGTAATTGACACTTAATGTTAAATGCTTATTCTACTTTGATGATCCTATTGCCCTCTTCATAGATTGAGTTAATTCATAGTTTAATAATTATATTGTGATAGATATAGGATGTTATTTAGGTATTGGAATAATGGTTTGTATACTTTGACTTATTTGGAATATTTAGACAATGATTATATCTTATATTAGTTGTGATGATCATATTGGGTAGAGTTCCTATCAGATCTTGCAGAGTTTAGCTTGTTTATTAGAGCCATGACTGTCATTCTAAAGTATGAGGTGCAGTATCTCACAGTATTACAAAATTTTTTTTTGGTTATGTCATAATGGGACATCAGCTCAGAGAATGTCTTAGATATTAGATATTTTATCAGACAGAGTTAGTAGGTATTCCTTGGTAACCTCGAGTTCCTAAGATATGATATGATTGGGTTAGGATAGATATCATATTAGAGATTTCTCTCAGTGTTAGTTGGCCAGCCATTTGGGAAATTATTGTATAGCACTCATGAATTTGAGATTCTTGAGTTATTGCTACAACAGAGTGATTAGTTATTGGTCTAGAGAATGTCCCCAACATAGAATTTCTAATAATTTAACTTATTCAAATCAACCATGTGATGTTGTGGCATATTAAGTTAGAGATAGTGTACTTTGTGCCTTAGTTTATGATATAGTCGATTGCTCTGAGTTTGCATCCATTCAGATTTATTCTTCCTATGCTCGTAAAGCATGTGATTTCATATTTCACCATGATAGGTGTGCTTTTATTTCCTACATTTATTTTTTATGATGTGTAATGGGATTTTCATATGCAATGATGATTATATGCCTTGAAGAATTTATATTTGTTATTTTGTGACTTATTATCGAATTCATAATTTTATTACTACTCAGTGGTTTATTTCTTTTAGTAGTGGATGGATTAGATTTGTATTGATATTTTTCTCTATGGGTATAGCTTTTGGGTTTGTGTCCCACTTATCCTTGTACATTGCCCTTATTGTGTCCCTTGAGTTGTACATAATAGTAATGATAATTTTTGTACCGCCTATTCATTATATTGATATTGATATTGATATTATTGTTGCTATTACTATCACTACTTGAGATTATTGATAGTATTTGATATTATTACTTGATGTAGTTGATCCTCATGGGGTAGCTGTATAAACTAGTGTTATCTAGCTAGAATTTTATTCTCTTATGATTCTTATTCGGTGAATTGAGTAGATAGAGCGTGAATTGGTGATTTATCCTCCATAGTGTGACGAGGTTGATTGTTTTTCTCTTTGTTAGTTATGTTAGATTTATTTGGGAATGTATTTTGGTATCGAAGGTAAGTTGACCTTTTGTGGTTCTTTTATGATTCTAGTGTTGGTGATATAGTTGTATCACCCATTTATGAGTTTGGCGATCCTTTGTCTTACCTTATGGGTTAAGAAGATTTTTATTTTGCTATTTTTATCTAAATAGCCCTCTTTGAGCTTCACCATTTTTTTTATCTATATTTTTTTGTGGCTATTTCCTTGCCCGGTAATGGCAAAGAGATTGAGATATCGTATATCCATCTCACAAATTTTTTGAGCCAATTCCCTTGTAATGGGCTATCCATATTATTAGTGTGGAGATTGGATACTCCTATGCTATGGTTTTTAGTGGAGTTAGAGAATTAGTGGTAGGGGGATTTTCCTGTGTTCTCTTCTTAAGATTGCAAATTGGAAATTATTTATCTTAAGTTGTTGATTTTCTTGCGGAGGTCTTAACTTTGACCATGGTTTCAAGATTAGTATATTTCTTCTTCAATGATGTAATTCTTTGTTTGATATAGGGAATACCCCATTTAAGAGTTTGTTTGACCTATTGAGGTTTGGTGGAGTGATTCTCTTTGATGCTATGTGCTTATGGCTATTCATTGCCTAGATGTAGTGTTGGATTAATTAAATATTGGCTGAAATTATATTTCTCTAAGTTGCTAGATTTTATTCCATTACTAGTGTGGTTTGCAGCCTTGAGAAGTTTTTGAGTATATTTTGATAGTTCATTAGTGGGTTATTTGTATTCATTGCTGGTGATTTATCCATTGGCATAAATTCTATTTTTTCTATATTTCATACCCTTTATCTGCTATATGAGTTGATTGCTTGAATTTTTAGTTAATGGTTATCAATGTGGTAATTTTATTCTCCAAATATGTCTCTATTGTGGCATGGTATGATCTATCTTAGGTATATCAAATTTAGATGTTAAGGTCGATTTGAGATAGTTCACATTGATATATACTTATTGGATCACCTTTGACTTGGAGCTTTTGAATGGCAACCGAAAGCTATGATAGTTTTGGAGTATGAATGCCTACCCATTTAAAGGTTCTATTTGGGTAGTGAAATCAAGCGGTTCAATAGTGTTGAGATTTCATCGTAGGGATATAGAGCTTGCATGCGGCATTTATTTTTGACTTATTTTAGTTTGAATTTCATTTATAGGCTTCTTGAGCCTACTCCGTGGTGGTCTATTAGGTCTTGTTGAATTAGGATGGATATAGTTTCTAAATATTGAGATGATGGCCCATCGACTCAATATTTGTTCTTTTACCTTAGGACTTAATTTTTAAGTCTTCTTTGGGAATTTTGGATGGTATACTCATTGGGAGTATTATACTTGAGTTAGATTAATCATGGCTTTATTCTCGATTGATGGGACATCCTGGAGTGGAATATTCTGAAATAAGTCATTATGCCTTGATCTTTTGGATTTCAATTTGATTACCATCTAGACTAGTTGTAGTATTGTCATAGAATGCATTACTTGATTATCTCCACCTGTGTGCCCAAATAGTGTCTTTTGGGCTTATTCTCGTGTTTCTCATATCTACTTTCAGCATTGCAGCTTTAGTTCTTCGAGTCCTCTATGACGAGTTTCCACGGATGAGAGTCAAGTGATTTTCCTCCTGGTTTGGAGTCAATAGCTAGTATAAAATGGTAAATAAAGGTTAGATGTCGATTTGGAATCATGTTATGACTCATGTCTTTGTGTCTTTTGTCTTAGATAAGCCTATTGATTTATGCGGGTATCAAGATGGTATCAATGAGTTATGGTTCATATTTACATGATTCATCCTTTTTACCTCATTTGGAGACTAGTTAGTGGTTGAATTTATGTTTTGGTTATTTGGTAGTAAAGTGATAATGTTGTTCGATAAAGGGGTACAGGTGGAAATTCCCTTGATAGTGTTCTAAATTTGTTGAGGTCTTTTGGGAAATCATGCTTGGAGCATGCGAGTGTAGTGCTCTTTCTTTTGGGCTTTTGATATTCTTTCTATTAATTAACTTTTAGGGAAAAAAGTTCATTTAGTAGTGGATATTGTAATGATCCTTTCGCTATTATTCATATTTTTGCTTATCATCATTGTTAAGGCTTCTCCATTGCTTCCCCAAGTAATTTATTACCTGTAAAGATCAATGGATTGGTTAGTAGGTAGTTCATTTGGTCTTTTAGAACCAATTCCCTATTCAAAAGTCCTCAATGGTTCCAAACAACCACTAAGAAAAAACTTCAGTAAAACAATCTCGGATACAAATTTTGATTGTGTGATTGGATCCAAGATATCAATTTTTGGCTAGGTAAACCTTTGGTTCTGGTCCAAATACATCTGAGCTCATTTTGACCTATTGGCCAAAAAGTTGGATACTTAGAAGTATGGGTGTGTGACCCACATTTTGTCGAAACGGCCTCGGATTGAAAATCAAACTTTGCCAATTTTGAAAGTCAAACTTAGTGTGGTCACATAGTTCATTTGCAAAAATAGGATTCCTAATAAGTCACCAGGCATTCACCGAAACTTGAAAAAATTCAAAGTTCTAACTATCGTCAGAGATGGCAAGGGATAGGGCGATCGTGTTGTGCGCCCTATGGCTATCACAACCCATTGAGGGTGAACATTGCATCTCCTTGCCTAGGGTCTATAAAAAGACCCTATTGTCGCGATTTGGGTCAGTTTTCCTTCACCCCTTAGTTAAAACTACAAAATCACAGTGGTAACTCCAAATTGATCTTTGTGGTTGATTTGGGAGATTGATTAGCTTCTTTTATCATGATTATCTTTGGTTCTAAGGTAAAATTTCATCACTTTTTGATGAATTTCATAGTTTTTGACTCAAAACCACAAATTTACTTAGGGTTTGATATTATCCTAAATTTTTCTTTGTTTTCACCCATTTCTTGAGGATTATGATTCCTTGTTGATGTATGAGTGTTGGGTTGTCCTCAGAAATTTGTATTTTGAAAGTGGGACTCACTTGGGCTATTTGGTGTTATTTTTTGATCAAAAGAACAATTTTACAATATGAGTATCATTATACTCGTATTGATGGGTAAATTATGATTTTTATATTGTGATGGCATTTTGGGATTGTGAAGTAAACAAGGATGTGAGATTTTGCGGTTCGACTTTGAGGTAGGATTCTACCTACTGTTCTTCGAAGATGATGAGTGTTATATATGGAATGTAAATTTTAATGTTAGGCTTGATTATGAGTAGAATAACATAGTATTTAATATTGATGTTTGGGGATTAGATGAGGGTTTTCGACCCATAAGGTGGTATTTTTATAATCCTTTTAGAATCTTATAGATTTCCCTATAGATGGGACTAATTTGTAGCATGGATATGATGTATTAACCTAGGTTTGCATTGCACTCAACTATGAAACTTTCACAAATTTTGATATTTTTTGTAGAAAAATACATAGAGAAGCCGGTCACCTCATCTCCTACATTCACAGTGATCATGCAGGAGAATTTGAAAATAAGGCGTTTGATGAATATTGTGCTCAAAATCAATACTTTTGAAACATCTCTTCGCCATGATCTCCCTAACAAAATGGTGGAGTGGAACGAAAGAACCAGTCCCTACAGGAAACCGCCAGAACAATGTTGTTAGAATACAATCTCCCAGATCACTTTTGAGTAAAAGCAGTTAGTACAACATGTAATATCATCAAAGGTGTCTGATTAGACCTATTTTAATGAAAATACCTTATGAACTCTGGAGAGCAAATAATCCCAACATCGGGTACTTCTATACCGTCAGCAGCAGATGTTTTATTCACAATAAAGGTAAGATTATCCTAGGAAAATTCAATTCGTGAACTGAAGAAGGTATTTTTACTGGGTACTCTACCACTAGTCATACTTATAGGTATTTTAATAAAAGAAATTTTGTTGTTGAAGAATCTTTGTACACTTTCTTTGATGACCCTAACCACCTCACTATGAGTATAACTGTTGATGAAGAATAGGAAAGTAATATAAAGACTGGAGAAAATCTCAGTACAACTTCTGAGACCTCTTAAAACAAGTCGGCCATACCCCTAATAGAGTCGACTCCTACAACATAAATAGGGAGGCCAAACATTTTAAAAGAGTTGAAGAAGGATGGAATCTATCCGAATGAACTCATCATTGGAAATCTAGTAGACAAAGTGAAAACTAGAGAATCATTAGGTAGACAAGCATCTTTCACCCTTTTGTCTCAAATCGAGCAGAAGAATACTGATAAAGATCTTAATTATGAATCATGGGTTCAAGCTATAAAGGAAGAACTAGAACAATTTGAATGAAATCAAGTTAGGACAATAGTTTATAGACCAAGAAACTACTATGAAATTGGAACTAGATGGATCTACAAAAATAAGGTAAATTAAGAAGGTAAAGTTATGAGAAATAAATCTAGGTTCGTAGCTCAAGGCTACTCTCAGCAGGAAGGTATTGATTACAATGAAACCTTTTTCCGTGTGGATAGGTTAGAGTCAATACAAATTTTACTAAATTTTTCTTCATTCAAATGTTTTAAATTATATCGTATGGATGTAAAAGGTGATTTATTAAATGGCTTTATTAAGGAGGAAGTTTTTGTAAGATAACCCCCTAAATTTGAATATCCTTCACTTCCAAATCACAGTTAGATATTATCAAAAAACTCTACGGCCTCAAACAAGCCCCAAAAGCATGGTATGAGAGATTGAGTACTTTTATACTAAATAACAATTTTCAAAGAGGTAAAATTGTCACAACTTTGTTCATTCAAAAGATCGATTCAAATATCTCCATTCTACAAATTTACATTGACAATATCATTTTTGGTAGTTCTAATATCTCTATGTGCGAGAATTTGGAAATTTGATGAAAGGAGAATTCAAAATGTTTTTTATGGGCGAGATCACATTCTTTTTGGGACTACAAATCGAACAAACACTAAAGGGAACCTTCATCAGTCAAGAAAAATACACGAAATAATTCATAAACAAGAATGGAAAGGCCTAAGGAACACCCTTGAGTGCATCCACAAGCATTGATTATGATTTGGTCGGAAAAGACGTTGATGATAAGATGTACCATGGGATGATCTAATCTATACTCTACTTAACTGCAAGTTGGCCAGATATTATGTTTATTGTGTGTAAATGAGCTAGATTCGAGTCTCCTGCTAAGAAATCTCATCTGAATACCGTCAAACAAGTCATTCGATATCTAATAGGAATATAGGACTGTGGTCTATTTATCCCTTCACTTCTTATTTTTATTTAATCAGATATTCTGATGCTGATTTTATATGAGACAAAAGTGACAGGTAGAGAACCAATGGAACATGTCAAATTCTTGGGATGCTTTTATCTCTTGGCATAGGAAGAAATAGAATTTTGTCACTTTCTCGACAACAGAAGTTGAATACATAGTTTTTGGAAGCTGTAGCACTTAAATTCTATGGAATATGCATTAGCTTTTTTACTTTGTCTTAGATTTTAAATCTATTCCTATTATGTGTGATAACACTAGTGTCATCAGCCTATCTAAGTACACTGTACATCATTCTAGGGCTAAACATATTGACATCAAGAATCATTTCATTTGAGATCATGTTGAAAATGATGACTTTTTCCAAAACTTTGTTGACTCTAAAAATCAACTAGCACATATGTTTACAAAACCGTTGCTAGAAGAAAGATTTTTCTCTGTACAATAACAGCTTAGTATCATTACCATTAATTATATTTAGAAACCTTTTACTTGTGCATTTCACTATCTGCATATAGCCTGTATAATATTTATTTTTTATTATGTCAAAGGGGGAGAAGGACAGAAACATCAGAGTAGCCTACCAGTTGGGGGGAGCAGAACAACCTCAAATCAAATGCAGCTAATACTTACATAAGTCAGGGGGAGCAAGCTGGCAAATAGGGAAGTTAACTGATGCTTAACTGATGCTTATTCTTGTTGTCATTTTCAAAAAGGGGAGATTTTTGTCCTCCCAAATTGATGTTTTACAAATAACAAACTCACAAGTACATCTTTGCAGCTTTTAAAAATGGAAATATAATTAAAGTCGGCTCTAGAAATAGGACATCAAGAATGGAAAGACATCCACGGTATCCAAGTTGTATCTAAGTAAAATAAATCATGAAAATAAAAATGTAAGGTACATCATAGTCCAAAATATAATGTAATATTGAATAACCATATCTTTCAAAATATATATAGGACCTCAATATGGAAAATAGATCAATCAAGCATCACGAAAATAGAAGAGGGATCAACCTTCCCATAATCATGGTTGCGATCCCCAGATTGACAGCAGATTGAGTCAATCAAGAAGAGAAGATCACAAGTAAATTATCAAGGCATCAAAATCAAATTGGAAATATAAATCATGAACATATCTAATATGGACGTAATTCAAAGCCATATATGAACATATATGATATGGACATTAAACATGGCTTCATTCCTAAATCAAGGAAATCATTCATATCCTTGATTGAGATGAAGTCTCTTGGGTTTCCTTATGAAGAGCATTAGCCAAACATTCTAATGGAAGAAGATCGAAGCTAGACATTTCTCATGCAACTTCAAGCAGAAACTTCAAAGTGTCTCAATCATAGTCTAACAAGGCTTTATAAGTGTAATATACAATCGTTATATAAAGTGTAGAATAAAGTCAACTTTGTAACATCAACTGAAGTTGTGTCATAAGATTTGAAGAGAAAAATAAGTCTTTAGAACTTGTTTCCCATCATTGTACTCAAACCAAACTTTCAACAATCTAAAGGAGACTTGAAACCCAAGGGGATAGACATAGGCACTATATTGGTGTACCAAACCAGGATAAATATTTGTATTGTTTAGTTAAGGCGTTATTATTTATGTGCTTATTTGTTTAAGTTTAATCTATTTTTAAATAATTTTGGATCTGCAGGCGAGTCGACTGTTAGGAGTTAGAATTTGACTCACGGAAGAAAATTTCAATTCACCCCCCATCTTTATTGAATTTCATTATCTTGAATATTTAAGTGTAGTTAATATTTTTTCTAGAATTTTATGTATATTTAAATTATCTTTAGAGCTTAGTTGACAATATCCTATTAGGTACGACATGTTTGGTACTCATACTATACTTTTAAAGCCTACAGATAATAATATTGATTCTTGACATTGTTGTGTGCATCGTGTAAAGCAGTTATGGTTCAGAGACATAAGGTTAGCTCCTGAAGTTCATAGTAGTTTTAATCTCTCTCTTATGTACTAGACTAGTCTCTATGTTGTATTCACATATATTATTATCGGTGTATTCATTTGGTACATCAGTTTGTAGTTTTATTATGTTAGAAGTTATTATAATAATTCCATCTGGGACTATCTTATGAATTTTAGCCTTTTATTTCATTAACTCCAGATTCTTCCTCTATTTTTTATAGTCTATTTCTAGTATTTCCAAACTATAGGTTTCTTTCCTAGTGGTGGGTTATAGTAGGTGTCATCATGACCTGAGAAAAGAGGTTGTGATAACTCCTTATCATGGATCTGTATTTTTATGTGCCTCAAGTATATTTTTAAATATATTATGTCCCAAATGTATAACATAAGGTTATTTATAGAAGCAGAAGTAACTTCACACATGCTTGTATAGGTTCAGTAGAGCATCAGAATAGGGTGGAAAAGGTTAACATTAAAGATCTTCAAGATCGACCAGAGCATTTTTGGGCTATCTCAAGAATAGGAAGATTTTTTGAATGCTTTAGAATTCTAAGATTCCACATTAGGGAAATCGAGCCTTTTTATAGAGACCTTACAATTTAAGTTAAGGTCTAGTTCATCAACTAATTGTAAGGCCAAATATGGGTTTGTTAGTGTTTGGTAGGGTTCCTTATCAGTTATAAAGTATGAGATTGGGTGTCTAGAGTGAGATATACATACTTCTATGCTATATCCTTTATGGCATGAGGCATTTATTAGAGGTTTGATCCTGCCACTTTGTTTTGCATCAAAATATTTGATAGCAGTTAGTTCTTTCTTTATTGAGGTTATAAATAATGTTTGAGCATAGAGACAGAATGTATTGATACTTTTAGGTATGAAAAGTGGCCTGGTCATTAGTATAGTGTTATTGGCATTTCCTCTAGGAGTGATAATCCTCCAGTAGGGATTGACTTTACTTGTAGTCAGATAATTCTACATTGATATCATCTCAGGAAATGACTGGCACATATATTAGTCATGGGGGTCACAACAGGCATTGTTCTTATCATATCTTGCAGTGTATTAGGTATGGATATTTAGGCCATAGTAATTGTTTTGGATTATTAGGGCAGTACTTCAAAGTATTCTGAGATCTAGCTGTGGTTGTGGAGAAATTGACCACAAGTCTAGAAGATGGGAATTGTTGTTCAGATCAGATCAACATATGTTTCTCATCAGTTTATGAACCTCAAGGTATGTTATGATTGTTGGGATAATGGTCATTCTTGTAGGAAGTGTCCCTACCATTATTTGGTCAGCCTTTTGGAGTAAACTTATGCTTCACAATAGGTTAGTGCTTTTCATGTTTTCATTGACTATAGAGAGATCTGACATTGGCTTAGAGGTGTCCCTGACATAGGATTACTATTCATTATGCTCGTCCGTGTCAATCTCTTAGTGTTTTTCCCTTTAAGTAATAGGTAATGCAAGTTGTACCTGGGTTGATTATTTAGATACTCAATATGTGTGTGGGACTACTCATATTAAAAATCCTTTGGGACAATCAAGGTGATGTTTTTTAATTTTTGTCGTCGTAGATGTGCCTTTTACTTCCTACCTTTGCCTTTTCATTTGAGTGAATTAGTGTTTTCGTACAAATGACTGATTATGTGACTTTTTATATTTATTCGTATATGCCTTGGCATAAGGTCATGATTATATTACTACCCTCATAGATGATTTTAATTTGTAGTTGATAGAGTGAATCAGTTTTGATATTTCCCTAGGTGTGTAATATTTGAGTTTGAGTTCCATTTACCTTGTCATATTGGCCTTCTTACATCCCTATACTGGTACTTGTTATTGATTTTATTTTTGGTAACACATATCTCATATATATTTATTTCTATTATTTTTATATTATTGCCATTATTTGATATTGATTGATCCTTGCATGATATTCAACTTGACTAGCATTATCTAATTAGAATTTTGTTCCTTCCAAATCTTGTTTGTTGGCCTAGGTAACTATCTCGATTGGATGATTCCCTCTTATAGCGATACGTGGTTTGCATTCTCTTCTACTACTGGCGATGTTAGATTGATATTTTAGTGGGTTATAAATATAGAGGTAAAATGTCCTTCTATGGTTCTATAGTTAGGGATTTGGTCACATTGCCCTCTTTTGAGTTTGGAATTCTAGGACATGTATTTGTGTTACTGTTCTTTTAGCAATGGCTATCCTTCTCTGTATCCTATTTCTATGGTGTACAAGTCTTGAATTTGTTCATTTAATTTATCTAGTTCATCATCCGATATTGTTCTTAATGTCGATGTTGAGAGGTCTTGGGCTTGCCTTAAGGATGTTGGATTTATCCCCTAGTAATAGTTTAATTTTGGTAATGGGGTAGAGTTGGGTATTTTGTTCTTGTGTTAATAGGGTTCTTGGTCGAATTAAGCTTAGGGTAGTAGAGATGGGTGATCTTTGTTATGACCGCTTCTTGATTTGGACAACCAGGAATTCATTAACTTGATTTGATTGGTTCAATTTTTGGCCAAGGTTACATTTCTCAAAGTTGTTAGAGTTTTGGTTATCACTAGTACTACTTGTTGTCTTTGTTAGTTCTTAGGTAGGAAATGGTTTATTATTACATCTAATAGATCTGGAGTTTATTGATTTTTCTTTCTGCATATGGTTTATCCTTTGTTGTGATTTTGTTCTATAGCTACAATTTTATTTTAGCTTTGAGATAAACCAGCTATGATATGCCTATCTTTTTTATAGCATTGGTGTGTTGGGTGTTGGCCCTTGGTTTAGACTTATTGGTTTAAGTATTGGATTTTAATTTTGTTGATGGGATATTTGGATGTTGTGGAAGATATGGTAGTGTGGATTCTTACCCTTCTACAGGTTCTTCTTTGATAGTGGAGATCAAGAAATTTAGTCTTTGCATTGACAGTTCAACTATGAGTTGTAGAGCCCGGTGATAACCTTAATTTAATGTTTTAATCTAGTTGAGGTTTCATCTAAATGTTGGAAAGACTTGCTTCTTTTCTACCTATTTTGTCATCTTTAGTTACGATATATTTTGATTGGTAGATACCTAAGGGATATCCCATTTCCACTTGATGATTGTTTCATTCTCTCCTGACTTTGATATTCTATATTTAATGGAGTTTTTCATTTTCTACTTAGTAAAAGTAGTGTACTTAGGTTGGGCTTAGCATTGGTTTATCTTAAGTTGTTGGAACATCCTAGAGTGGATCATTTAATGGTGATTTTTTCTTCTTTTGACTCCTAACTATAAGTTTCAAGGGTCATCCTCTTCCAATTATTTGCTGGGCTAGATAAAGATCAAGCCAATTGTGACATTGGCAATAGGGTGAAGACATTGGTCATCCCCATTCGTGTTTCTAAGTAACACACTATTGGCTTACACATATGATAGCGATTATTTATATTGGTAGGTCAACATTTATTCTTTAAGGTTACTATTATATCGTAATACCCATATAATAACCTGAACATTTCTAGCTCAGTCCAACCCTTAGTACGTACTTGTAACACTTAGAAGCTGGAAATTAGCTTGTTTTGGGCAAGTTTCAGGATTTTCGAATGGGGATTGTACAACATTCAAATTGGTAAAGAAGTATCTCATCGCAATTAGGATGCATCACGATGAGTATCGTGATGAGCATGTCATCTCATCGCGAGGAAGGCCATTTCAGCATTTGTCAATTTTCAAAGGGTCACCGCAGTTGCACCGCGTCGCGGTAAACTCCAAAACGGCAATTGTCACGATCCAAAGGGTCACTGCAATTTTATCACATAGCGGTGGGGGTCATGATGACCCACTCACTGCATCGCAGTAAGACTTTAATCAGCATTTCATTTGTGGGATTTTAAATCCCAAGGGCAATCTTTTCATTCATCAAGCCCCCAAACCGTATAAACAAAAGATAAATCTTGAAATTGAGCAAAATATGCTTATTGTTCATCAAATTTCTCTGCATTAAAACCCTAGCTTTCAATTACATGATCAAAACTCAAGAAATCTCACCATTAATCTTCTCAAATTCATGCACAAGTTCATGTATACCAAGTGTTTGATAAAATGTCTAAATGAGTGCATTATTAGCAAACATGTATTGTTATGCCTTTATGATCATGTTATGTCTTTATTCTTATGCTATCGAGTCCTGGGAGTTTTTAATACCCGACAATCTAGTTGTTTACCTAGAGCCAGTGTCAGTTACAGAATGGTATAAGTCATGTCACGACCAGTATTACTCGTAGTCAGTTACAGAACTCACTAGAACTCATTCAGTTAAAAAACTTAGCAAATCTCAGTAAACTCAGTATCAGTCTAGTCCTTTTCAGTATAATCAGTTCAGTGTCATTCAGTTGGGAGTAGGATTCAGCACCTAGCAAGCCTAAGGATGGGGGCTTACCTGTTAGTTAGGAGTGGGTCCCTAGAAATAATCCTTAAGTTCCAGAACTACGTAGACAGCTTAGGTTATATGATGTCACCCATTAGATAGAACCGACATACTCAGGGATCACCTGCTAGTTTATGACTGATCTCAGGGATCACCCGTTAGTTAGGACTGACTCCAAAGTAGTTATTAGTACCGTAGCACGATGCAAACACCCTTCCAATTGGATTTACAGATTGGACCCTAACTCAGTTATCTTATCTTATTTGGGGCATGTCGGTTAGATGATTACCTCTCACAGTTTCAGTTTCAGTCTTAAGTTTAGAACTTAGTTCAGTTCTATAGTATCAGGTCTGACAGACACAGTCAATTAGTATTGGTAAATCAATTATCAATAACTTCAGATATTAGTTACTCAGTTATAAGAACTCAGTGCTACGCTTCAGAAAAGAACCATTACAGTATATACGTATATGTACAATATTGCATACTCAGTGATTTTTGTAGTATCATTTATCCACGTACACTTACATTCAGTTACACTATATCATTCAGTCAGTTATTGTTCATGCATATGAACCTTTACATTTATCCTTACCTCATGTAGCATTCCATTACATTCCACGTACTGACCGCATACTATTTCTTAACGCTATGATGTCTCACATCATATATTTGGACGCTCAAGATCTCGAACGCATTTAGACATCTCCAGTCAGTAGTAGCAGATTTAGTAGCGAGTCCTCATCTATTAGGGATATGATTTATTTCAGTTTATCAGTAGTTCAGTAGTTAGAGTTAGTTGAAGCTTGTCCCATAAACTCCATATTTAGACAGTTCAATTAGAGTCTTTTAGACTAAACCAGTTCAGACAGTGTTTAGTTTTCAGAAGTTTTAACCAGATGTTATTATTTATCAGTATTTTGACTTTGAACCTTAAGGTAATTCTGCCTAATTCCGCATTTATTTCAATATTACTATTTAGTACTCACAGTAGATATCAGTCATGGGTTAGCTTACGGTATTTCAGGGTCGTAAGCACTGTGTGGAGTCCAGGGTGTACTATCGGCGCGTTCAAACTTGGTATCATAGCATAAGGTTCAATAGTTTCCTAGGGAGTTTGAAAGCTGTATCAAGTAGAATCTTGTTCATGGGTGAATAGCACGCCACAATTATGGACAAAAGGCTATGAGATGTTTTCGAAAAAGTTTTCCTTCTTTCAATATTCATGCTGTGCGAGTGAACAAGATGTCAAGTCAAACTCTTATTATAATCTATTTCATCCTTTTATTTATAGAATATGCCTCCTAAAAAGACTAACGAAAGGAGAACCGGAAATCAGTCTGCACCTCAACCTGTTTAGGCAGATCCCTTGGACTAGCATGAATCCTATGCAGAATTTAAAGATGCATTCACTACTCTAGACATTTCCGTAATAGCTCAGAATGAACGGCCAATTTCTGTTCAGGATAATCAAGTGGCCAATACTACTGTATTCGGGAGTCGGGACATCACCTGAATGAATCCTCCCCTATTATCAGGATCTAAGTCAGAAGAGGATCCACAAGAGTTCCTCGATCAGGTTTAGAAAGTTACATATATTATGGGAGTGAATTCAAGTAAGAGTGATGATTTATCTTCCTATCATCTACAAAATGTAGCTCATACGTGGTTTAAGCAGTGGAAGGTAGACAGGGGCACAGAAGCAGAGCCCATTGAGTGGGAAGAGTTTGCTACTGCTTTTCTAGATAGATTTTTTCCCTTTGATCTAAGAGAAGACATGGTTTTAGAGTTCATTAATCTCAGGAAAGTCAGTATAAGTATGAAAGAGTATTCCCTTAAGTTTACTCAGTTAGCCCGGTATGCTCCCCATGAAGTAGCAGACAATAGGTCCAGAATGAGCAAGTTCATTTTTGGGGTGTCAGATAGTATGGTTAAGGTGTGTAGAACTGCGATGTTGATTAAGGAGATGAGAATCTCTAGGATTATGGTCCATGCTCAAAATATTGAGGAGTAGAAGATTAAGAAGAAGGAGAGAGAGAACAACAGAGCTAGAACAGGTAGTTTCAATTTCAATCAGCCTAAGTTAGAGAGCGGTAACCATTCCTAGTTTCATAAAAAATCTTCAGTTCCAGCTCCGTCCTCAGCTAGTGCGTTAGTAACAAAGTTCAGGAATGGAAGTCCTAATGGGGAACAAGGATCTAAAATCTAGGATAGTATATGCAGTGGCCGTACCCATCCACTTCACAAAAAATATGGTAGATATCACCTAGGAGAATGTAGAGTTAGCAGTGATGTGTGTTTGTGATGTGATAAGCTACGCCATAGGATATGGGAGTGTAGAGTTATGGCTCAGAGGGGAAAATATTTACTCCAACAGGGACAGTACAACTTTCCTTCAACTCAGTCCAGTTGCCCAAATCAGCAGGGTGCTTTTTTTAGTGCTGCCAGTAGGCAATGCCCAAATAGGCTTTATGCACTTCAGTCCAGATAAGATCAGGAGAGTTATCTTGATTGGGATACTAGTATGTTACAGATCTTCCATTTATATGTTTTGTCTTATTAGATCAAGGACCTTCTCTGTCTTTTGTAATTCCTTACATAGTAGTCTATTTCAAAGTCAGACCAAAAACTTTAACAATACCTTTCTCAGTCTCCACCCTAGTGGGTCAGTCTATCATAGCCTGGCAGGTATACAAAAACTATTCAGTTATGATATCTCAGAAAGTCAGGCCTTTAAATTTTACTAGTAATGTCAGTATGTGTAGAAAAGCAGTGGGAGAGGTTGATACCCAACCCGTACTTACCTCAGTTCAAAGTATTGAACTTTTAAAATCATGATATTTACTCACGCAGTATATGTCAGCCCAATGATCATATCTCCTATTCGTGCACATTATCGAAAGTCATGTACGCTTACAGTTCCTAATATGTGCAGTTCTAGTTCACTCAGTTTTACGAATCACGTTTCCTGAACACTGAAACTCCAAACTCAGGTCATGTAGCTCATGACTCATGTACTAATGACATACAGTGTGCTCAGTTTCCATGAATTATGTTATACTCCGAATGATCAGTTAAATTCGGACTATGTCATGTATATCTTAAGTTTAGACCTCTTGATAAAATCTAGGATGTTGATGTTCTATTTCTCATACATCAGTTAAGTGTCAAGTTCAGTATAGTATCCATTCATGTTTCAGATCCTCATGTTTTAACCTACTGTAAACTCTACTTATGAAATGATTTAGTGATGAGCAGTTGCTTAGACGGGAGAGAGTAAATATTTCATGTTAAAAAAAGATTATTGCATGCTAGTTTTACAAAGGATGTAGTTAGGATGATAGGTTTGAATGTCATGATGATGTGTGAGGGGCTAAATATATTTAGAATATTTTAGTAGGCTTGAAAATAGTGGGAGAATTTAGTCCAGATCAGGACTCCATAGGTAGAGCTATTAATGCTCATATTAAAGAATTTTAGCCATGTTATGACTTCTTATTCAGATGTATCATTCAGACTATGCCAAGATTTCCTTACTCCCTAAGGTCAGTAGAAATTTATAGAAAGAGTGTCAAGAAATGTTCCAGTTGAGTATAAGTGTTTAGTATGAGATAGTTCGTAAAGCCACGAATTCCATTTAGCAGTCGATCACACAAGTTCGTATGGTTTCCAATATTTCTACCCAATCTCCCTATTCGAAGTCTTCTGAATATGCCCATTCCATGATGGAGCATCCTAGTAGTTATGAGTTTAGCCCAGTTCATCTGTTGTTCCTCAGTTTCAGACCCCAAATACTCCGTAACGATTCAGTTAGTAGGTGCCCCGTGCATCATCTCAGCTTTTCCTCAGTATCTTAACCAAGTCAGCATTCTTCAAGGGACATAATGTCCCAAGGGGGAGATGCACCATAACACCAATCTTTTGTATCCTAAACCTCTCTGTTTCTCTTTGCGTAACAAATCTACATTTGAGTAACGGGTACTCATAAGGTGATTCTCTCGTTCCAATCTCAGTCGTGTGACCATTCCCATGGCATGGCATAAATATTCAAGGAATTAATTCAATTTATGATATTTAGTTCATGTATGATGTTTCAAACTAAGTCATGTTCTCATGTTCCCATTCATACATATTTAGTAAATGACCTCAGGTTAATTAGCACTCTCAGCTTAAGGTAATAGTCTTCCGTAGATTTACTCATATCCATGATTCTCTTAACAGTTGTAAACTTGGTATTCCTTATTGTTGCATATTCAGTCAAGCATTTATGAATCAGTTCAGTTATGTAGTCATGTTTAAGTGTACATGTTTAGCATGTAAACTAAGTCTATCAATGTTCCTAAGCTTAATTAGTCTCATTCAAGTATGAATGTTCCCAAGGGGAAGATATTGTAATACCCAAAACATTTCTAGCTCAGTCATACCATTAGTACGTATTTGTAACATTTAGAAGATGGAAAACAACTTGTTTTGGGTAAGTTTCATGATTTTTGAACAGGGATTATACCGCATTCGAATTGGTAAAAAATTAGCTCATCGCGATTAGGCTGCTTCATGGTGAGTATCACCATGAGCATGTCATCGCATTGTGATGAAGGCCATTTCAGCATTTATCAATTTCCAGAGGGTCACCGCTGTTGCACCGCTTCACGGTGAACCCCAAAACAGAAATTGTCATGGTCCAAAGAGTCACTGCAATTCCTCCGCATCGCGGTGGTTATCACGATGATCGACTCACCGCATCACAGTGAGGCCTTAATCAACATTCCAGTTGTGGGATTTTAAATCCCAAGAGTAATCTTGTCTTTCATCAAGACCCCAAACCATGTAAACAAAATATTAATCTTGAAATTAAGAAAAATATGCTTATTGTTCATCAAATTTTTCTCCATTAAAACCCTATCTCTCAAATACAAGATCAAATCACAAGAAATCTCCCCATCATTCCTCTCAAATTCATTAACCTATGTATGTTAGGTGTTCATCTATGGATTTCTTTCACCCATACAGTCCACAAATCTGTTTTAAAATCTACCCAATTGTTGAATTATGAATATCAATGTTTGAATTAGATTGAATTCATGTTCATGATATTAGTTGGGTTTCAATCACTGATTTAAGTGCAAATTCAAGAAATTTAATAGCATGTGTGATGAATATGTGATTATCTTGATAAACCCTTGAATTTAAAAATTGATTAACGTATCATGATTTTCATGTTTTGACCATTATAAGGTAAATAATCCATGCTCCCCAAGTGTTTGCTAAATTGCCTATGTGAAGTAAATAGTGGAATCATGACATGTTATTATGTGGCCCCAATCATGTACAAGCTTATTACCTACAAGTGTTTAATGAAATGCTTTTGTGATATGACCAGTGAAAACATTACATGTTATTATGTGATCCCATTCATGCACAAGTTCATGTATATCAAGTGTGACAAAATGTCTAAATGAGTGCATCGTTAGAAAGCAAGTATTGTTATGCATTTATGATCATGTTATGTTTTTCTTTTTTATGCTATTATGTCATGGAAGTATTTAATACCCGACAATCTAGTTGTTTTCCGAGAGCCAATGTCAGTTATAGAATAGTATCAGTCAGTTATAGAACTCAGGAAAACTCAGCAAACTCAGTTTCAGTCCAGTCCAGTCCAGTTCAGTATAATCAGTCCAGTATCATTCAGTTGAGAGTAGGATTCAACACTGAGTGAGCCTATGGATGGGGTCTTACCCGTTTGTTAAGACTGGGTCCCTAGAAATATTTCGTAAGTACCAAAACTATGTAGCCAGTGTAGGTTAGGAGATGTCACCCCTTAGATAGGACATACATACTCAGGGATCAACCATTAGTTTAGGACTGATCTCAGGGGTCACCCATTAGTTAGGACTGACTCCAAAACAATTGTTAGTACTCGTGGCATTATTCTAACACCCTTCTAATTAGGGTAACAGATTGGGCCCCAACTTAGTTATCTTATCTTATTTGGGGAATGTCGGTTAGATGATTACCTCCCATTGTTTAAGTTTCAGTCTTCAGTTAAGAACTCAGTTCAGTTCTACAAAATAAGGGTTGTCTGACACAGTCAATCAATATCAGTAAATTAGTTATCAATAAATTCAGATATCAGTTACTCAATTATTAGAACTCAGTGCTCAACTTTAGAAAATATCAGTTACAGTCTATACGTATATGTATAGTATTGCATACTCAGTGATTTCTGTAGTAATAGTTATCTACGTACTCTTACATTCAGTTACTGTATATCATTCAGTCAATTATTATTCATGCATATGAACCTTTTCATTCATTCTTAACATATCTAGCATACTAGTACATTCCACGTACTGATCGTATACTCTCTCTTTGTGCTATGATTACTCATATCATAGGTTTGGACGCTCAAGTTACCGACCATTTTTAGACAGCTCAAGTCAGCAGTTTCTGATTTAGTAGCAAGTCCTCATCTATTGAGGATATGATTTATTTCTATTTATTAGTAGTTTAGTAGTTGGGGTTTGTTGGGGGCTTTTCCCATTAACTCCATATCCAGACAGTTCAGTTAGAGATTTTTAGACTAGACCAGTTTAGACAATCTTTAGTTTTCAGATGTTTTTACCAGATGTTATTATTTATCATTATATAAATTTTGAACCTTATGGAAATTCGGCCTAATTTTGCAATTATTTCAGTATTAATATTCAGTTCTCACAACAAATATCAGTTATGGATCGGCTTTTTGTCCTTTAGGTTCGTAAGAACCGTGTGGCATCCAGGGTATACTCTTGGGGTGTTTCAAATATAGTTGCTCGGATGGTGCTTGGATGACATTTTTTGTCGTTAAAGTAGATAACAGGTTTGGAAAAGCAAAGAAGGTTATATTTGGATGTCGGAGTTAGTCACATAATTTATTATTTAAATTGACTTTGTCTTGGATAAGTATTGAATTGTTTGTGCTAGTATCAATGTTGTTTTAGTGTATGGTAGTTTAGTGTACGTGCATCAGCCTTCTTAGGTTCACTTTTAAGATCGTTAGTTGTTGCGTTTGAGTTTTGGTTGTTTCAGAAATGAATAAGATAAGTTTGTTAATAAAATAATACCTATGGCAATTTTATTTTATAGAATTGTCTCTCCATAGAGGTTACTTGTAGCAGTCCCAGTACCACGTCCTGTCAATCTTTCATGATCTTTCTATCCATTGACTTTTGCAGATGAAAGTATCTTTAGAAATTTATATTACAATGTCCCTCTATGTCATTTCCTTGATCTTCACACATTTTTGGTGCTATAGGTCATTTGAAACTTGTCGAAAATATTATTTCAGTTATCAGATGGTTTATTGGGCTTCAGGCTCATTCTCTTATTTTGAAGCATTCACTATTAATGAATTGGTCTTGAACCAAAATTCCTAGTAAACAACCTCAGAGGAGAATTTTGACAACGTTATCTTCTCCTGAAAATTGGTTTTATTCTAGGCGGACACTTTGTATAGTTTCTAAGACTTCTGGAATCATTTTGGGCTATTCCATTGATTATATAAAAAATAAAACTATTAATGTGGGGGCCATATTTAGTCAAACAATCTCAGATGAAACTTTTGATGGTACCATTAAGTCAAAAATCTAGAATTTGGTATAGAAGCATAGTATTTTAAATCCCCATGGGGCCCTTCATCTATGAGCCATCATTCCAAGGAAGGGATGTCGCCACAGTTCATGCCTTTGCAAACCATTGATGTAGAGAAGGTGTATAGACTAGGTACATTATAGTACTTGGATTGGTTCTAGTATTACATGCACATTAACTATCACTAATGTATTATTTGGTTCTTATATATAGTAGAATTATGGGGGGCTATATGGATATATGCTACGGTTGTCGTGTGATGATTGTAGATTGAACCTTTCGGGTTTATGCGGCCCCATTAGGTGTTGTTTGTCTTGACAAGATAGTTACTTTAATGTTATTATTATTTTTAGTTCATGGAATGTTGATTATGTACTTGAATTAAGGTTAGAGGTATGATTCTGATTCTTTCTGTTTTAGGGTAAATTTTACTACAGTTAATTATCTTATGGTCATATATTATATTTAGTGACCCTGATTATGCTCATAATAGTTTCTTACTTGATTAGGTTGCCTTGAGCTTCATGGTTGGTCACCATAATGATCACCTTGTAGAATATATATATATATATATATAAATATACAAAATATGATATATAAATATATATATGTGTATATATGTGTGTATGTATGTATGTACAGATATACGATGTTGTTGTATATCCCTCTCTTCCTTCTCTATTCATCTTGTATATATTGTTTTTGTCTTGTACAATATTATATATCCTTCTTCCACTATTTAATTGAATATTTTCCATTGATATAAGATATAGTGCTTTAGTTCTTGAGAACAGATAATGCTCACCTATACTATGTAAAGTGGTAAAAGGACGATCGTTGTCAATATCCCAAGGAGTAAAAATTATAGTTCTAGTCTTATAGGTCATAAATCATACATAGGTCATAAATCATACTAAGAAAACACACAAAAGTGCTAATAAAGTACATGATTGGGGGGGGGGGGTTTAGTTGAATGTTTGTCACTAGTGACTTGATTCTACAAAATACGCAACAATTATAATTTAACTTTGATATAGAGAGATTCTTGGGACTATGTCTACCTAAGGGCATATTAGGTATGGGTATGTGAAGATTTGATGCATATGAAAGTAGATTAACAAAATAGTAAGCTATGTCTAGGACCCTTGAGGCTAGTTTTTCAAGAAAACCACAAGAATTCCACTTATTGAACCTTTCAAATACCTAACAAGTGAGATAATTATATTCACCTATTACCTCAATTAGGTATCCATAATTCTATTAAAAATACCCAAGGTATAGTCAACTTCAGAATCACATTTATGTCAAAAATAGTGAAAGTTAGCCAACTATACCTATTAATTGTCTACTATTGATTTGGTTCCTACATAACTCTTTCACAGATGATTTGGATTAAAAAATTTCACCATAAACCCTCTTTAAAGGATGGTTTTACCTTTAAAAAGTTTGGAATTTTCACCCACAAAACCATTAGGGTGTTTAGGGATTTCACCCACAAATTCGAACAAATTTACTCAAGCAAAAGTAGAACCTACAATTAATAAAATAGCATGTACACAAATGTATGACAACCCACAACTAAGAACCTTAGTTCAACGTAATCCCAAGACAATGAAATTTAGCTACTCATGAAGAAAGGAGATAAAAATATATCATAAGGTTTGTGAAAAGCATCCATTCATCAAGAAATTACTAAATCAAAAGACTCCAAATCAAATTACAACTCTTGCCCAAGTTAGGGTTTCAACTTCAAATTCAAAATATTTCTAATCTCTAGAATATCCAAAATGGGAAAGGGTTTTAGGCTTTTAAGGAATTTGGGGTTGACTACTGAATATTATTAAACATCCCCTGGACCTAATCTCGCATGTCTGCGATTGCATCAGATTGGCCATGATCGCTGATACTGCGTCCGCTAGTATCTATACTCGATCGTGGTTGCAGATAATTTTTACTTCCCATGATCACTGCCCTCGTACTGCGATCGGGATAATTGAGCCTCTATTTGCATATGGTCCTTTATATATGCACTTTTCTTCTCCACTATGTTCCTTTTTGGATAAACTCCACATCTTTCTACCTCATCACATATATGCCAGTAAAATGTGGAAATTGGTCAATTTCATCACAATGTTGTCTCATTTATGCCTTCAAATGATAGTAGTGTGCATTAATGTTGGGTGCATATGAGTTGTAAATTCACCACTCATCAACACCTCCGACTTAAAGCTTTCCTTGTCCTCAAGCAACAATACTTTTTACACTGACAATATGCATATTTATGCCCAAATAAAGTGATCCAATGATCATAATGACTTCAAGCTTAGTTAATCCCACAATGTAGATCTTAAACATGGGAAAAAATATTTTCACGACACCCTTCAACATAAAAAGTCATTTTTCCAAAATGTACGTGACATTAAAGAAAAACCATGCAACAATCACTATTGTTCTAGAAATTTCTAACCTTTGACCTAATCTACCTTATACTCCTTTTGCCTCATTTTTTTAGAGATCACAATATAACCCACCTTGGCTTGTTTACATGCCTCCTCAGAATAAAGAAAGTTCCACACACTATGTAATCAAATATTCAACAAGGAATTTAAGTGAAAAACACTCTCTGTCTCAAGAACCCTTGATGGTAACAAATACCATGACATAGGCTTGCCCTTTTATTCAATCACAACTATAATGAAAATACGAGGTTTGAAATCACAATGGGCTTTTTAATCTTTTAACATTGGTTCGGCATAGTGTAGGATATCTTTTCAAAACAAATGGCTATACCCTTATTGAACATTTACATCACTCTATTCCATCCAACTTCTTATCATGCGCCACTTGTTTTTCATTCATTCTTTACATGTGCCTAATTTAAGATCCTTGAATACCCAAACTTTTGAAGAGCATCATTATTTTGCTTATGTGTCCTTTCTCTCTTTTTTCACATCTTCATTTCTTGTGCACTACCATGGCCCAAAGTTATCTCTTTCAAACTTACCACCCCAACTTACACATTTAGCCTAAATTTTTATTTTTCACATTCAAGGCGGGTTATGTTAAAGAGAGGGACAATTTTGAATGGTGCATGGCTTGTAACATATTTTCTAAGAAAAGTTTTGAAGGCTAGAATTTAGGAAACTAAGGATTTTGTTCTATGCATGGTTGGGCTATTTATGCTAAAGTGGACTACCAATATCACATAGATAGCCTAAGATCATCTGACCGAGCAAGTACAATCAAAATTAGCCTTGAGAGACTAATAGGGAAAGTTCTAGATTGTACAAGTACCGATGAGATAAAAAAAAAAAAAGCTTACCACACATGACAGCATATTCATGAAGGAGGTTCAATTTCCCCTTACGCTAGGGACAAAAATTTGAGTATGTACAAATTTTTAGAGGCCAAAATTTTTGGAGTCACAAAAAGAGAAAAAGAATTGTTTCAAGGTTTCTCATATACTAGCCCTTGATTTTTTAAAATATCTTTTTTTTGGACGGAGGGGGATGATTGCTTTTGCATTTGCACCACTCATAATTTTCTAACTATGGTACCTACATAAACCTTCATCTTGAAATTTTGGCATTTATACGGTCAACCCATATGGTTACTCAGACTTCTCCATAGTTACATGTTATCCCAAATCCAAAATACCACTAGTACTCAGATGAACCTTGAATTTATAACCTCGATACTATGGGTACTCAGACTTTCCCAGCATCGATGGCTCAAATCCCAATCACGATGCTTTTCTCTTAAGAATGTCATCCCTCAATATATCATAGAGAAATGCTCGGCGGATGTCATCACAAGCTAAATAATGATAACACAAAAATCTAACAACGAAACAAAATGACTAATCTATGCAAATGTGGGCACCATTCAAGCGCCTGAATATTACAACAAAAATAATCCAAAAGAATATATAAACATTCAAAAATATATATAATACTAGAAAAAATCAAATGAATGCAGAGATAGTCACCCCCAACTAAGTAGCTAGTATTTTCCTTACTGCATAAACAACAAAGAATAACAATGGATATGGGTGCTCCCTAAAACCTCATCAAGAACTGCTCTCGTCTGTAGACTCCACATCATCATTGGTATCCTCAATATTGGACCACTCAATTGGAACCTTATCATCACACTCCTCTTGGGAGGAAGGGACTCTATCATGGTGTTTTAGGACCTTTCATAGGCCATTCACCTTCTTTCATATCTTGATAAGGAACATATCTTGCTTCTTCTCTCTTTAACCATCTTCTCAAGTACAAGTCATAGATCATGATATGACTACCAAGGATGAGTACGCTTTACCAACTCTATCAATGATAGCTTCCTTCCTCATTTTGTAATCCCGACACTCCTCTTAATCAAATCAAGACACATAGGAATGATAGGTGTTGGAGGACTCTCCTGACCCTTGAGGTAAACTTAACATGATTTCCTTAATGACCACAATATAAACTCCAATATCCTCAAGAGGCCTGCTGGTATATGGACCATAAGACTAATGCTCCTCACATCTCAACTTGCCAAAATAATGTTCCTTTTCTTTCTTTTTCTCGGTGTTTTGTCTCCTCGAATTCTCAAAGGATAGATAAAAGTGCTAAGGCACACCTAAGTATCTATGGAGTATTTCTCAACCCCAACTCTCTTACAAATTTCAATAATTAAAGTGGGAAAGAAAAGATGCGACCCACCATGGTAGTTGAAGAATTTTATTTCAAAAAACATGAGATGACCAACATCAAAAGGAATGCCATCTAGAATGCAAGAAACCATCCGAGCCCGCAAATATTGGATTGCTATAATGTGGGTGCAAGGGGAGACTTAACTGTATATGATGTTAAACTTAATTCGAGCCTTGATCGTGAAGTCATTCACGTGGATGTTACTCTTTGTTGTCGTCCATAAAATATTTTTATGTAGGGAAAAGTCTCTCTGCCAACCAACTTCTCTGTTTGCACCCTTTCTCTTCAAACTCACCTATGTTTTCATTTGGGATCCCATAGATATCATTGATTTTCTCTGCCTCAAAGTCTACCACTTTCCCCCGTATCTTGATGTTCATGTGGGATGGATCCTCAAAAGACACTATACTATGGGTGGTTTAGAATTCATGGACCCGTTACTCATTAGATTTTCAAGTGCTAGGATAAAACACCACCACATTGTGTCCTTAATCCAGTAATGAAATGCTGAATACTTTTCTGGCATATTCTCCAAGCCTATTCTTCTCTCCTAGAGCAGCTTTGTCCTCAAAAGATCACCATAGAAGTGAGTGTGGCAATTGAGTGCCATGAATCAAATTTTGTCATATTTCTCCATGAGTTTCTCTTAAAAACAACAGAAAACAAAACAACATCAATTATTGACATACTTTGTTCAAACTATGCTATGTAGTTCACTAAATCTCATTGGATAATTATTAGGTGGTGTTTGGACATTAATTAGAAGTGCAGAATTTTTGGCATATCTAAAAAATCATCCTCGATTACTGTAATTGTGGGCCATAGAGCCACAAACCCATCGTCTTAATTGCGGTCCCAATGACCGTAATTGGGATTTCTGAGACCAGGTTCAACCAAATGTTTCAATTTCAAAAAATTTGAATACAAAACCCACATCATGTTCTATAACAAGGATTTACACTAAAAGAGTTGAACCAAACAACTAGATACTCAATTATGCCCCTGGAATGCAAAAACCATTAAGGAAAACTCATATGGCAAACCTATCGAGCACTTGGTGTGCACTCTTTATTTTTGTCAATTTCACACATCATTTGGTACTCAAGACTTCCCCACTAATATACAAACAAATATTCTAGCAACTAAACACCACACAAGTACAATTTGTGAAGCATTTAAGCATGAAAAACATAATTTTAAGAATTCCCTATAACATACATTCTATGGCTTGTTTTCCACTATCAAGTCATAGATTCGAGGAACCTACAAAATAAGTGATAAAGGAGGAATGCAAGGTTGCTATTGGAATGCTCACAACTTATCCGGAACTAGGTCCAATTAGAGAGAAAAGTTGTTAAGGGAGTGTTGACAGGATATGGTGTTTTGATGTTTTATAAAACTTATGTGATTGCGATTGCGAGTAAGGTTCCTTTTTTGCGGACTTTCGGGAGGCCACGATAATGAATAATCACCCTTGATTGATGTAATTGAGGGCTTTACTACTCCCCTATTTTTCCTTGTTTATCTTAGTTCATATTTTTACAGACTTTCCCTTGTTGAGTTTAATATGCAAATATTTCACACTTTCCCGCTTCTCAAACTCATTTAACATACTCTATAGCACCATAAATACATGGGTTATTCAATTGAAAAAACAAAAATCTACTGTACAAAAACAAAAACAAAGGATACGAGCCACTCTCGTGGAATTTTGGATTGCCTCCAACATAGCGCCATAGTTTACGTCCTGGTACGACGTCTTCCTTCTTTCTCAAGTTGGATCCTAAAGGGCCCCCTTATTCACTTCATCAATTTTAACATCTATCACAAATATCACTTGAAGTTCCACTGGTTGTTTCTTTGTTTTGCTTACTTGAAAGGAGACCTCATCATCAAGAACTCTAAACCTCATTTCACCCAACTCTATGTCTATTATTGTAACACCCCAATTTTTTGAAATGGAATTCTACACGATGCACATGACCCCGAAGGACCATAAGCTAACCCAAGACAGATATCTATGCATGTACACTGCATAATATAACATAAAAATGCGGGAACATGTGCTTAATGGCCATAAGGTTCAAATCTGAATAAAACATCCGATAAGACAATGTTTGAAAATGGTATAATAATACCAAAATAAATCTAAAATAATTGTCTGACATGCTATATTCTAGAAAGCCTCTAAACTATCTTAATAAGGAGTTGATGGGACATGTCCCCAACTAACTACTTCTAGAAACTAAACTAAAATAGTAAATGAAGAAATAATCATATCATTCTCAAATAAGAAGGACTCACTGCAAACTCTGAACACTGGAATGCTACTATTGATCTAGAGCTCGTGCCTCTGAACCTATGGTACAACATAAGAGAGAGAACCATAGCGCAAATACGTCAGTACATCTGAATGTACCGAGTATATGATTGAGGTAGGCTAAGTGCAAAGGGTTATATGCATGAACAATGCTAACTAATATGAATGTGAGAATACATACATACATAATCAACTATAACTTAACTCATGGTGATACTGGCTATTGATTTTGAATACTGACGAAATGACTTTACTGATACTGAGATATTGAATAGATGAATGACTATTTCTGACGGTTCGAATTATGAAGAACTGGTGTGATTGACTGTATCTAATAGTCTTGAAAATGAATACAGATAACATAAGCTATGACACTTGACATAACTGATAAAACTGTGATGATTGAAAAGACCAATGTAACTTATACTGAGTAACTGTATTTAACCGTCTGAGTTCTAATGGAACTATCTGAGTTCCGTTCTATATGGATTAATTGAATTTGAGATCAGTCCTATCTAGCAGGTAATGTTTAAATCTGATGATTCTGATACTGATTAACTATAGTTGAGATCAGTCCTATCTAATGGATGATCTTTAAATCTATTTATAATGATAAGGATTGAATTTCTCCAACAGTACAGAATCTGTACTACTGAACTGAGTTGACTGTATCTGACAGTCTTGAATCTGTAACTGAAACTACGGTATGTATTCATCTAACTGACATTCCCCATGCTAAGCTAACTAGGGTCAAATATCTGCCCTAACTGGAACAGTGTCAGTACCGCACCACCAATAAAGACAACTTCTGTGGAATCAGTCCTAATTTAGAGGATGACTACTGGGATTAGTCTTATACATATAAATGTGCTAACGGGTGACCCCTGTGTATGCCAGTCCTATCTAACAAGTGGCTTCTCATACCTACGCTGTCTATATAGTTCTGGAACTTACAAATTGCTTTTAAGGATCTTCATCCTTTCTAGTGGTTGAGTCCCCATCCATAGGATCACTTGGTGCTGAATCCTACCCCTATCTAAAAGATACTGAACTATATAACTAATCTAAACTGAATAACTAAACTGAACTGATTAGCTGAACTGATATTGATTAACTTAACTAATACTAGTGGTATTTTTCAGCGGAGCTAAACTAAGTTTACTGAGTTCCCTTGACTCAAGAAATGCATTGAGTTCTGAGGACTGACTGAGATTACTAAAAATTAGTGACATCACTAGGAATACTAGTGTTATTGAGATCACTAAGATTATTGAGTACTGAGGTTACTGAACTACTGAGACTGCTGAGATTTCTGAGTTTTACTGAGTCACATGACTAACTGAATTCTATAGACCATGGCTTGGCTGAGAGTATCGTGATAAAATAACATGGCACTAGGAACATAGCTATATTATTTCGGGTACAAGTACCCCCAGGACTTGATGGAAGGAAACTGACTCACATGACTGTCTTGATCATAAGAATAGAGTCCACAATTCACAATATCATAAGTAGGGGATTTCATACTACACTTGGTTCTCAACATCTTATACATGGAAGGGGATGCACACAATATGTATATACTCGCGTTGCTTCAATACCATGCTCATTCTATATCATAACAATAAAACACAACAATAACGTGGAGTTCATGTGGAATCATAAAGAATAGAACATGGGCTTGTCATTTAAGCACTATTAAGTCATAAAAACATGGATTCTATCATTCTTGACATTTTATCAAACACATCACATGCACAACTTTTGGCATAGGTGTACTTATCAAATTGACAATCTTAATCCATCCAAAATTCATGGGTTTCAACTAACCAACTCATATGCTTTATGAAAAAAATATCAAGATACAACCTTGAATCCAAAAAACAATCATCAACATGAATATAGTCATAACACAACAAAAAAATCACAATTTATAATTTAAAACATGATTCTTGAACTCCACCGACGAAAGGAATCCGTGGATGAACACTACGCATACCTGACTCAAGGTTCTTGATGTTTTTGAACTTGAAGGATTTGAAATCCTTTGATTTTTGAAGAAGATTGGGTCTTGTTCTTAGGGATTAAATTTAGAGAGAAACCCTAGTTTTGGTTTGTGGAATAAAAATAAGAAAAATTGGCTAATTCGAACTCATCTGGGTATAATAGGCGAGTGGTAAGTGACCAAAATAGCACTGTTGAAACAACCTGGAAATAAACTGAACGTGGCATGTGACGGTCCAACTAATGGTCCGTCAGAAACTTGATGGTCCATCACTTAGCCCGTCATATGTGGACCATATTATAACTGAACCTCAGGAGTCTAGGACTAATGCATGATGCATGAACTGAACTGAACTTGCAACCACTAGGAGGTTCTAATTGGAATAGTAACATTCCCTAAGATCTTGGATAGCATGAATAGAATGCAAGGATAAGGAAACAAACTATACAAATCTGACTGCTCGATTACTAAACTGACTTGCAGGATTTACTAACTAACTTATGCTGAAATATATGTCCAAATTAGATAAAGAGATCTAAAAATGCATACCATGAACATGAAAGACTGGTAACGTACCAGAATCTAGGTCAGGGAAAGTTTCTGGAACATGACGGGTCTGGAGTGCATCAAGTCTATTCCGACGCTGACCACTCTTGGTGCCTTTCTGACGTAACTCTTTACCAATCTGTGTTACAAATCTATACTCTCACATCTTATGTCCTATCTTGCCACACTCAAATCATACATCACTACCTTCCCTACAAGCACCTAGGTTATTCTTACCACACTCTTTGCAAAGTGGATAAGTAAGAATTCTATTCTAACTACCCTGGGCCTCAGAGCCTGGATCTCTATCATGAAGGTCATATCTAAACATAGGTGCTGGTGAACTAACTGAGGATGGATCTGGGGCTGAAAACTTCTGACTATGCTAAGGACTGTTACCACCCTGTGACTTAGGCTGAGCAAAGCTGAAACTACCTGTCCTTGCCCTCTTACTCTATCTCTCCCTCATTCTAATATTCTGATCCTCTATCTACTGAGCATAAGTCATAAGTCTGGCTAAAGTTATATCAATATTCAACATGGCAGATCTGCACTCGTTTACCATGCTATCGTTCATACCTGACACTAACTTACTTACCTTGGCTCTATTGTCTGCAACCACATGAAGGGAATATCTGGCTAATTGAGTAAACCTAAGAGAATACTCTTTCACTGTCATACTGCCTTTCCTGATGTTGATGAACTCTAGCACCTTCGCTTTTTTAAGATCTTGAGGGAAAAATCTATCAAGGAAAGCAGAGGCAAACTCCTCCCACTCTATAGAACCTACATCATCTAACCATTCTGACTTCCACTATTTGTACCAAGTATAACCCACATCCTGCAATTGATATGGATCTAACTCAGCACTTTCCACAGTAGTCACCCCATAATATCTATCACTTCCTAAATCTGATCTAAGAATTTTTACGGGTCCTCATCTGACTTAGACCCCATGGAATAAGGAGGATTCATTCGGATAAAGTCATGATTTCTAGCTGTAGCTAAATTGGCCACTGGATTGGATGGAATGACAGTTGGTCATTCATTCACGGCAGCAACTGACTGAGCAAGAGTGGTGAATGCGATCCTGAACTCTACATAAGAAACATGATCGCCCAAAGGGTCTTCGGGTTGAGGGGATGACTAATTCTTGTTGCATCTTTTAGGAGGCATGTTTTGTAGAAAAATGCAGAAATGGATTAGACTGAGAGTTACTTGAGATTATGCTCAATGGCACGATATGAATACTAAAAGAAGGGAAACTATTCTTAAAATATCTCATAGCCTCCTGCACATAAGTGTGTTAAACAACTCACGCATGAACAAAACTCTACTAGATGTGGCTTTCAGACTTCCTAAGACTCTAATGAACCTTAGGCTCTAATACAAAGTTTGTAACACCCTAATATTCTGAATCAGAATGCTACACGGTGCTCATGACCCAAAAGGACCACAATGTAACCCATGACTGATATCTATACCTGTACACTGCATAATATAACATGAAAATGAGGAAATATGTACTGAATGGCCATAAGGTTCAAATATGAATAAAACATCTGATAAGACAATGTCTGAAAATGGTATAAAAATACCAAAACAAATCTGAAATAACTGTCTGACATGCTATAGTCTGGAAAGACTCTAAACTATCTTAATAAGGAGTTGATGGGACATGTCCCCAACTAACTCCATCTAGCAACTGAACTAAAATAATAAATGAAGCAATAATCATATCGTCCTCAAATAAGAAAGAATCACTGCAAACTCTGAACACTAGAATGCTACTGCTAATCTGGAGCTCGTGCCTCTGAACCTATGGTGTAACATAAGAGAGAGAACCATAGCGCAAATACGTCAGTACGTATGAATCTAATGAGTATACGAGTGAAGTAGGCTATGTGCAAAGGGTTATATACATGAACAATTCTGACTAATATGAACGTGAGAATAAATACATGCATAAGAAACTATAAATAAACTCGTGGTGATACTGGATATTGAGTCTAAATACTAACGACATGACTTTACTGATACGGAGATACTGAATAGATGAATGACTCTTTGAAACAGTTTGAATTATGAAAAATTAGTCTAATTGACTGTATCTAACAGTCCTGAAACTGAATACTGATAACATAAGCTATGAAAACTGACATAACTAATATAACTATGATGATCGACAAGACCGATGTAACTAATACTGAGCAACTGTATTTAACAGTCTGAGTTCTTATGGAACTATCTGAGTTCCATTCTATATGGAGTAACTGAATTTGAGATCAGTCCTATCTAGCGGGTGATCTTTAAATATGATAATTCTGATACTTATTAACTATAGTTGAGATCATTCCTATCTAATGGGTGATCTTTAAATCTATTTATAATGATAAGGATTAACTATCTCCTAAAGTACTGAATCTTTATTACTGAACTGAGTTGACTATATTTGACAGTCTTGAATTTGTAACAGAAACAGTGAGATGTATTCATCTAACCGACATGCCCCATGTTAAGCTGACTGGGGTCCAATGTCTTCCCAGACTGGAAGGGTGTCCGTACCATGCCACCAGTAAAGATAACTATTATGGAGTCAGTACTAATCTAGCGGGTGACTCCTGGGATTAGTACTATACATATAAATGTGCTAACGGGTGACCCCTGAGTATTCCAGTACTATCTAACGGGTGAAATCTCGTACCTACGCTGTCTACGTAGTTCTGGAACATAGTGATTGCTTCTAAGGATCTCCGTCCTTTCTAGCGGTTGAGTCCCTATCCCTAGGCTCACTCGGTGCTGAATTCTACTACCATCTGAAAGACATTGAAATGGATAACTGAGCTAAACTGAATAACTAAACTAAACTGATTAGCTGAACTGATACTGATCAACTGAACTAATACTAGTGGTATTATTTAGCGGAGCTAAACTAAGTTTACTGAGTTCCCTTGACTGAAGGAACGTACTGAGTTTTGAGGACTGACTGAGAGTACTGAAATTACTGATATTGCTAGGACTACTGCTGTTACTGAGATTACTGACATTATTGAGTACTGAGGTTACTGAACTACTGAGACTGCTGAGATTTCTGAGTTTTCCTGAGTCACATGACTAACTGAATTCTATAGACCATGGTTTGACTGAGAGTATCGTGATAACATGACATGGAACTAGGCACACAACTATATTATTTCGGGTACAAGTACCCCAAGGATTCGATGGAATAAAAATGACATACATGAATGACTTTATAATAAGAATAGAGTCCACAATTCACAATATCATAAGTAGGGGATTTCATACTACACTTGGTTCTCAACATCTTATACATGGAAGGGGATGCGTACAATATGTATATACTCACGTTGCTTCAATATCATGCTCATTCCATACCACAACAATAACACACCACAATAACGTAGAGTTTATGTACAATCATAAAGAATAGAACATGGGCTTGTAATTTAAGCACTATTAAGTCAAAAAAACATGGATTCTATAATTCTTGGTATTTTATCAAACACCTTACATACACAACTTTGGGTATAGTTGTACTTATCAATTTGACAATCTTAATCCATAAAAAATTCATGGATTTCAAATAACCTACTCACATGCATCATGAAAAACACATCAAGATACAACCTTGAATCCAAACAACAATCATCAACATGAATATAGTCATAACACAACAAGAAAATCACAATTTATAATTTAAAACATGATTCTTGAACTCCACAGACGAAAGAAATCCGTGGATGAACACTACGCATACCTGACTTAAGGTTATTTATGTTTTTGAACTTGAAGGATTTTAAATCCTTTGATTTTTGAAGAAGATTGGGTCTTGTTCTTGGGGATTAAATTTAGAGAGAAACCCTAGTTTTTGTTTGTGGATTAAAAATGAGCAAAATGGTTGAATTCGGACTCATCTGGGTATATATAGGCGAGTAGTAAGTGAAAAAATACCCCTGTTAAAACGACCTAGAAATAAACTAAACATGGCATGTGACGGACCGAATGATGGTCCTTCAGACACTTGACGGTCCGTCACTTAGCCCGTCAGCTGTGGACCAAAAATGGGGTTCACTGGATAAGAGTTGACAGCCTGGATGACGGTCCGTCACAACTTTGACGGTCTGTCAACTCGTCTGTCAGTCCTTATCCAGTACATGGCTCGACTTCCTTGGCTATGATGGTTAAACTGGCAGTCTGTCACTTATGTGGCGGTCCGTCAGCTTGGCCGTCATACCTGGGCGTTTCCGACAGTTCCAAGTAAAACATTCATAAGTTCCTCGTCTGATGTCGGATTTGGACAAAATAGGCACCGTTGGAAAGCTAACTCAATTTCCCATGTGATTAAAAGTAAAAATATCAAAAATACAATGTTTACAAATATCAGTTTACATTTCAAAGTTATTCCTAGCATCCTTGAGATGATTTCTAGCTAGGAAAAAAGGCACGGGTATTACAAATACGGGGCTAATGTTGGTTTGGATTTTTCGGGGTATTTCAATAATGGATATTTCGATGGATAAGAAAGGACAACAAAGAATGATGGGAACCTCTTGGTTCATTTCACAATGTATAACCACGAAGTCCTTCAGCAGTATAAATTTGTCCACTTTGACTAGAACATCAAACAAAATCCCGATCATTTACTTGATAGACCGAGCCTCTATTAAAAGTCTCATAGTCATTGGAGTTGGGGGGTCCAATCCGTGATTTTTATAAATTATAAAAGGCAGAAAGTTTATACTCGCACCGAGCTCTCATAGAGCTTTCACAAACATATGTGTTTTGATTGTTCAAGGGATTTTAAAAGCTCAAGAGTCTTTCTTCTTTTATGCAATTTTTCTACTCGTGATAGCATGACAACTATGGGTGAATTTGATTGTGTCACCTTCAAGGAGATTATTATTTTACATCAACTTCTTTATGAGCTTAGAATATCCTGAAATCTCTTGGATTGCTTCAAACAATAGGATATTGATAGAGAGGTTGCTAATCTTTGATATTAATTTCTTGAGTTTAGCACCTTCCCCTTTTCCTTGTATCCTTTGAGTAAAAGGGGGAGGGTATTGTATTTTAGGTATAACATCACTTTGTCGTTTCTTATTTTCCACCACCTCTTCATCAAATTCTAACGGTTCCTTATCATCTTCTTCTTATTCTTGAGCCTATGGTGTGTAATATCCAGAGATTCCCAACAGATAGTAGAACCATGCTTCAAGATCATGAGAAATAAATTCTAGTGATTTTGTACTTTTATGATCAAGTTTGATGTATATTAAGGCCTCAAATACGTCCTAGCTATTAGACGAATCAAAACATCTCTTATCGATTGAATTCTTGGGAAGGATACTGTCGTCGTAAACTTCAAATGAGAATATCTCTCATTATACTATGAATTTTTGAGATCATGACCCACCAATAGATAGATAATTGAATTATATTTCCAATGATACCAATTTTTTCCAAATTCGATATAGAAGCAAAAAGTTATACCAATTTTACTCCAGCATGTCAGCCTGACAACTGAGTGACGACATATCTGACGGGCTGTCACATATCTAACGACTTATCAACCCAAGTCGTTAGAATTAGGCAGAAACACATCTATTCCATCTTCCAAGTGAAAACCTAAGCTGACGGGCCATCACTTATCTAACGGCTTACCAGCCTTGGTCTTCAGACGAGAATTTCAGCAACTAGGAAGCGATTTCGTTGGGGTATTTTTGAATTTTCCTTCATGTTACACGACTTAAATCAGAAAAATCACGTACATAAACATCATAAATCAGTTTTAAAAACCCTTAATACTCTCCACTCACAAGAACAAGAAAAATTAGGGTTTCCTTTCAAGATCATCTCCCAAGAACAAGATTAAAGCTCTCTGTAATGCCCCGCAAAATCCTCTTCCAGTCAGAGCCTTAGAGCGTATTTGGTAAAGGAAAAATTTGAGTCTAAATGATTCATAAATATCTTCCTAAGTATGAAATAATTTGAATCATTTGGGAATCTATTTGAGCATGAATTAAGAACATAGAGGTCTCCTAACTCAAGGAATAGTTGAAAGCTTTCCTATCGTTCAAGTTTTAGTGAGCATCAAAACTTTTGTTAACTTCAATCAACCATAACTCTTTGTATATACAGAATTAGATGACCAACTTTATATCAAATAGAATCTGTTTTAATTATATTTCCAAAGATACCAATTTCATCAAAAACTGATATCGGGGTAAAGAGTTATGTCCATTTTACTCCAACAAGTCAGGCTGAGAAACTGAGTGACAACATTCGTGATAAGTTGTGATAACGCTCAATCTACAGCTCTCGTAGGAGTGTAAAGCGGTCGTCGTCAAATATAGAACCCAACTGGGTTGGGTATCGATCCCACAGGGAATAGATTGGTCAACAAGTAAGCAAAGATTACTAGACTTTTAGTGCAAGTCTCGTAAAAAGGGGGGATTGTAACGTGTAACCAAAAATAATAGAGTAAAAACTGAAAATAGCAAAGTAAAAAGAAAGAATATTTAGTAAGATGTAAACGATGAGAATTGAGAAGTTGGGATTATGTCCACCTTATGAGTTGTATGTCTCTATTGGCTATGAGTTATGCGGAATTCAGACATGCATGTGCTTATAGAGAATTGTATTCGATGGTAAATCCAAGCGTCTTTCGACCTAAACAAGGACTATTTCACTTTAACTCTTTCGAGCTTAAAGCGTATCTAAGGTACAAATTCTCCAAGAGGTTAATCCAGTTACGGCACTAACTTTTTAATAGGGTATGGGACCCTATTACCTTGACATTATCTCTTTTCCAGACATATAACCTTTCTTTCGAACAAGTTAATGCTATACTGGTGTATTCTATGCGTCTGCAGCCACAAGAATTTGCATTAAGATGAAGAGAATAATGATATAAGCAACACAAGTGTCACAACTTCACAAACTCATAGCAATAGATAGTATCTCATAAGGCTTCCATAACCCCAACAGAGAAGTTTAGTTACCCATGAGTGTGAAGGAAATCGCCAAAGACATTATTATTATACCACAATAAAGATCTCATGTAGTTAGGTGTGGTATGGCGTGTTAGGCGTGAATTCCTTGCAAAGTAACGTTTCTCTTGTTGCGAAAATTAAGAATTGATTAGATGAATAGAAGAATAAAAAGTAGAATTAATAGAAAAGGTCTTGCGGAAGTATAATTAGAATTAGAATTGATGGAAGAAGAATGAATTAAAAGTAGAATGAGAATTAGAGTTGTAGAATTCGAATTATTAAAATCTCTAGCAAAATAGGGTATTTATAATACCCATATCCTATTCCTACTAAGCTAATGAATTACTTAACCCAATCCTACTAGGTTAAGGTATCATTATCCTAATCCTAATAAGTTACTGCTAGTCCCCAAAGTCTTCAGAATTGCTGTTTTTGCCCGGGACAGATTTTCCATGCGCCACTTTTGGTCCTTGGCATCCAAGCTTTGCCTTCCTCCTTTCGTGAAGCTTTCTTTGGCATCAAGTTATCCATAAAATGCTGAATTCTTCATCATTTATACCTGAAAACTTTCTAATCATGTTGGTTAGCTCACTTACAGGAAAAAGGACTAAAAGTGCATGAATTATATATTTTGTCCTCAAAACATCGCTAAAATATGGGTAAAATATAGCACTTTAGGCGTGTAAATTCTCCTATCATCAACACCCCACACTTGAAGCTTTGTTCGTCCTCGAACAAAATATCATGTCCCTCTCAACATTTACTTAGGGTTTCACAGTAACAACACAAAATATTCGTCAAGACAAGCATAACAATTATCAACAAAGAGTAGTTTTCTGATCATTAGTAGAAACAATTCAGCCTCCAACATAGACTCGTGATGGTGGTCAACTCATATTCAAAAGTTAAGGCACAAAGTATCATACATGACTACCCAAAACTCATCAACCATGTGTGTCTCACAATGTATTACCCATAATCACTCACATGTATAGCATATATTTTTTTAAACATGGGTATAAAAATATCCTTGCTCTCACTCTCACAAAGGATTCATATGTTGAAACTGATGACCATAGGCTTTCCCTTAGTGTAATGCTCCACTAAATGTCAGAATGCTAAGCTTAGGATCAAATAGGTCTTTTGATGGTTGTAATGTAGGCTAAGGGACGGGTAGGACTATTTTGGCCAGAAATAGTGACTATGTTCCTAAGCGCTTTGATACATCACAATATACCATTAACCCTTTTCTTTCAAACAACCTTTCTACTTTCTTTTATTCTACCACCCTTCTTCTCCTCTTTTGTTTTTCAATTTTTAAACATAACCAACTTTTTAGTTTTCCTTTCCTTTTTCTTTTCATAACATTCCTCTTATGATAGCAGTTCTTTGTCATCATGAATTCAAGCATCAATACATTCTAAAGCATCATATTCACCCAATTTCTTCTTATTCTGTCACATGACTTTTACACTTTAAAGCACTTAGGAATTTGGATCAAATTATGGTCTTGAAAAAAATGGATTCGGCTTACATATGAGGCTGTCAAAGAAAATAGGCTAAAGGCGCAAAAGGGTTTTATCTAGGATGATGTCCATGGGTAGGTATAAAGAAGGTAAACAATCATAGGTTGCCAAAGAAATGCCTAAATCATCTCCTAAACTTGCACTCTTTATTTTCTCTTTACATACATACCAGGCAAGTTCTAGCATCAGCCACAAGCACAGAATATACTATTATCTCACACACACAAGGCACATGGTCGACTTTATTGGGAGTAGTATAGACTCTTGACCCAACAGATGAAGGAATTAAACCAAACAATATCACATAGTGAGTCACAATTAGAGCCTAAACGTCTCAATAGTCATGATTTTAGAAAAAACTCTTGTCATAATCTCATGCTGCCTGTCAGAATAATTTCATGCGAAGTTAAGTAAAAAAAAAACAAAAATTTTTAACTACTGAAAAAAACAATTAACTACTAACAAAACAAAAAAACATAAATAAATGCAAATGTGGATAGAGAAGTATAGCATGCAAATACCAGCACCCCACACTTAGACGGGACACACTGTCCTCAGTGGAAAATAAATAAGAAGAACCTGGTTAGTCGGACTCATCCTCTATGTCTGGGGTCATACCCCTTTCGTCGGAATCATCATCAGAGTCGTCATCCTCAGAAGTTCCTCATAAGTATCCCACTTAATTCCAAGAGTGAGTCGAGGTATTTGCAGCGAGGAGGGTTCTCCTTGCTCTTTTCGGCCACTTTTCTTGCCTTTTTGTGAAGTGGTAGCCTTATCTTTGCCTTGTCTTGCTTTGGGTGCCATTGTACCTGAGACTTAAAAACAATGTTCATGTTAGCATCATCTCGATGGATACAATCTATAAACAAGCAGTAGTGGCACCACCCCACACTTAGTTTGTTGGTACAGACTAGTGAAGTGAAAGTGGTCGATTACTCAGACTTCATCGACATACGTTTTAGGTGCTCTATTCCAACAATAAAATCAGTGCAGTCATACTTCTTGTAATCTTGTAAATACTTGCATGTGTGAGATATCAAGACTACTACATAGAGATTGAATCAAGGTATAGCATCTAGGAATAATCACAACCTCCTATGTCGGTAGGCAACTATAATTCTTATCCCGATGAACAAGTCATTCCAACATGTAAGTATTCAAGTGACAAGATTATGCAATTTTTGTGACCATATAAATTCCGTAAAAGTAAGACAGTGCATCAAATTCAAGTTGGAAATAAGTTACGATCATCCTTACGTATTCATTCACTCACTTGGTTGTATCATAATAATTCAATCACTTTCAAATCATCAATACTACTTCAAGATTTAGAAATTCATAATAGGCGTAGTAATGTAGTACTTACGGAATATAAATGAAGAACAAAGAAGCACTTACTTGATTGATGACTTTGGATGATGTTTTTGTGAAGTAAGAGAGCAAAAGGAAATTTTTTGAGAGGATTTGGGGACTATAGGCGGCGCTTAAGCTAGGTTTACAATGTGTTTTTGGTTCAAGACTAAGTCTCATATTTATAGGAGAAGTTTGGGTCGGGTTTTGACCCATTTAAAATTGGATTTGGAGACAAGAAGTGACCATAGGCGGCGCCTTTTGCTTTGCCTATGCTTGGCATAGGCGGCGCCTTTTGCAAAGCATTGTTTAGCATAGGCGGCGCCTATGCCATGGAATTCCTAGGCATAGGCGGCGCCTTTAGCATGGCATATGAGATTCAGAGACAAAAGGCATTAGCATAGGCGGCGCCTATGCTATGGCATACTTGGGCATGGGCGGCGCCTATGCTATGGCACACTAGATTCCGAGATCTTAGGCCATAGTATAGGCCTTTCCTTGTTCGTGTCCTAGTTTTACCTAGGCCTAGCCCTGTTTTTTGCCTATATTTTCATAAGCAATTCCCAATCCATAGCCTTTTGCTTCTTCATTCCTAACTTACCACCTTTAACATGCAATACGTCCAAATCGAAATTTGAAACCAATCTCCTCGTTTTATACCTCTTGCACCTACATTTGCTCAAAAACAATAAAAATGATTAGAACGATGGGTTGCCTCCCATCAAGCGCCTTATTTTTGGTCGTGGCACGACTCTTATTTTTGGATTTTTTTATTTATCAAAATCAAACACGTAATAGAATGAAAGAAAAACGAAAAACGATAAACGATGGGTTGCCTCCCATCTAGCGCTTGATTTATTGTCGTGGCACAACATAGTTACCTCGAGTACTTAGACTTCGTCGAGATAGATGGTGGATCATTTTCTGAATGGATTCAGACGACAATGAGGCTTACTTGTAGGCATGCAATCTTCTTCGAGATGACTCATACGTCTCCCCGGAGGGTCACCAATTATATCATCAATAGTCCAACCCATAGCTCTTCTGGATCTCTTCAGAGCAGAGATGAGAGCCTCTACGTGCTGTTCACTTAACTCATCCGCCACACTTACCGGAAGTATATTTCCACTTTCCAAGAACACATACCTTAGATAATCGGGGAGCTCTTTCGATTCTAGCATTGGTGGCTCTTCAATGGAAGTCTTCGCTGTTGGTGATGGGTGATTCTTAAGATCAAGGTCCAGTTTCTTAGGAATATGGGAATAGGACTCTATTTCTGTTAGAGCACCCATAAGTTCTTTATAATCTTCATCGTCCTCATGCTCAACATTCAGTAGCGCAGCAGGCAATGGCTCAACAGTAAGTTGTTTCTCTACAGATAATGCTTTCTTATCCTCATGATGAAAATCATCTACAGAGAACACATTCATATCGCTGGGCTGCTTCATTTCTTTGCATATATCAAAGCGGACCACTTCGTCATTCAACCGAAATAAAAGCTCATTAGCTCGCATGTCAATAAGCACACTTCCCGTTGCAAGGAAAGGACGTCCCAAGATTATGGGTACTTCAGAATCCACCTCGCAATCCAAAATTACAAAATCTGCCGGAAAAATGAAGGTAGACACCTTCACCAACAGATCATTCAAGATACCCACAGGTCATTTTACTAACCTATCCGCCATCACGAGCCGCATATTGGTTGGTGTAGGGTCGCCCAACCCCAACTTTCTGTAGATGGATAGTGGCATCAAATTGATGCTAGCTCCCAAATCACACAATGCTTTAGCAAAATTCATAGATCCAACCGTGTAAGAAATAATGAAAGCACCGGGGTCGGCCTTTTTCTGAACTAGTGATCGAGTGGCAATAGCACCGCAATGATGAACAGTATCTTTCAACTCATAGCTTGCTGCCCGCTTTTTTGTCAAAATATCCTTCATAAATTTTGCATACCCAGGCATTTGTTCTAGTGCCTCCACCAACGGAACATTAATGGTCAGCTGCTTTAACATAGTCATGAATTTGCCGAATTTGGTATCATCCGCATGCTTCTTCAATCTTTGAGGAAAAGGTGGTGGAGGATATGGAATTGTTTTCTCCATAGCTTTCTTCTCCACTTGCTTCCGAATTTTGGTAATTTCAAGCTGCAACCTACTTGGGGTGACGTCATGTACGTCTTGGTCAGCTTCCATGGAGTTTTCTTCATTAGCCATATCATAGTTGTCTTCTACATCGTTGACCACTTGTTTGCCCTTAGATGAAGTTTCCAGCGCCTTACCACTTCGAGTAGTAATAGCCATGCATGATCCCTTATTCCTTGGATTTTGCACAGTGTCGCTAGGTAAAGTGCCAGCCTTTCTTTGATTGAGTGCTGCTGAAAGTTGGCTCAATTGCTGCTCTATTTTCTTGATTGAAGTGGAATGTGAATCAACTAATTGCTTCATAGCGGAAAAATCATTTATTACCTCCGTTACTCCCGCGCTAGTTGCTTTCACTCCTTTCAATAGTTTAGCCATCATGTCTACCATACATCCAGAACTAGATGTGGTGGCGTCACGTCTTCCAGGGGGAACATACAAACCACTACTGTCATTCTTGTTCTTCCAACTACCTTGGTCCATGTTTCCAGATTTACCATGATAGTTCCGACCTTGGTTTTCTTGGGCATTGCCTCAGAAACCCCCCTGATTGTTCAAGTAGTTGGCTTCTTCTTCTGAATCATATTCGTTTCTTCCTTTTGACGCAACAGCTTTGACTTTTTCGGTCTTCCCTGATAATTGATGCTTTGTAAGAAGATCCATTTGTGTCTTCATGTGCGCCATATCTTGATCACGTTCTTCTTCTCTTCTCCTTTGGTCTGCAGTCATGCCTATAGATAAAGTGGGGCTTGCTACCTCAGAATCCCTGGTATGCCAAGCTCTACTTTGCTTCGTCATCCGGTCTAGCATATTGCTTGCCTGACCAAAGGTGAGATCCATGAATGATACTCCAGCCGCATTATCCACAACTGGTTTAGTTATTGAATTCAAGGCTCTGTAAAGTATCTCCATTAGGTGAACATTAGTCATGTGATGGTTTGGGCAACTCATTAGCTTCGTCTTGAACCTTTCCCATATTTCATGAAGGGCTTCAGTTGGAAGCTGACGAAAGTTGCTGATTTCATCTCTCAATTGTGCTCTTTTGGATGGCGGAAAGAATTTTTCGAGGAAAGCGTCTCTCAATTGCCTCCAATTTGTAATAGAATCAGGAGTCAGCCCATTCAACCATAGAGTTGCCTCCCCAGACAGAGGCAATAGAAATAAGCGTAACCGAATTGCATTCTGACCAACTCCAGGATTGTCAAACGACTTGCATGTAGAAATAAATTTGATGAGATGCATATTCAGATCATCGCCTGCTAGTCCACCAAATAATCCCTTGAGTTGCAATAACTGAATCATGGTTCTCGTGATGTTGAAATTGGCTCCGGGTGCCAATGGTGGAGGAATAATGGCTCCTGTTGCTCCGGCTCCATCAAGATCATCATCATCATCGTTAAAAGCTGGTTGCGTAGCTCAGCGTTCAGGCCTAAACCTAGCTTGACGATCTCTTCTGTTGGCAGGTGTTGCGATCCCAGCGGCATGCCTAGGGTTTAGTAACTCGTCATCACCTAGATCCTCATCGTCAGAATGTGTTGCTCGCCCAGGGTTATCAATATTCTGTTGATGCACTTGAGCGGCGGCTAGCGCAGCTAGTCTCGCCTGTTCCTGTTGAGCAACCATCCTTTCAATTTTGTGTTGTGCCTCCATTCTGCGAATACGTTATGGTTCAGGATTGATAGGTAATAACGGTTGACCAGAACTTCGGGTATGGGGCATGCACTAAAAAAAACCTGCAGTAAACAAAAACAAAAACTAAAAGTAAAAGTACGAGAATCTTTGACCAAAGGGTCTAGTAATTATTACGAACTTAATTGACACTTGTATTCCCCGGCAACGGCGCCAATTTTTGATAACGCTCAATCTACAGCTCTCGTAGGAGTGTAAAGCGGTCGTCGTCAAATATAGAACCCAACTGGGTTGGGTATCGATCCCACAGGGAATAGCTTGGTCAACAAGTAAGCAAAGATTACTAGACTTTTAGTGCAAGTCTCGTAAAAAGGGGGGATTGTAACGTGTAACCAAAAATAATAGAGTAAAAACTGAAAATAGCAAAGTAAAAAGAAAGAATGTTTAGTAAGATGTAAACGACGAGAGTTGAGAAGTTGGGATTATGTCCACCTTATAAGTTGTACGTCTCTATTGGCTATGAGTTATGCGGAATTCAGACATGCATGTGCTTATAGAGAATTGTATTCGATGGTAAATCCAAGCATCTTTCGACCTAAACAAGGACTATTTCACTTTAACTCTTTCGAGCTTAAAGCGTATCTAACGGTACAAATTCTCCAAGAGGTTAATCCAGTTACGGAACTAACTTTTTAATAGGGTATGGGACCCTATTACCTTGACATTATCTCTTTTCCAGACATATAACCTTTCTTTCGAACAAGTTAATGCTATACTGGCGTATTCTATGCGTCTGCAGCCACAAGAATTTGCATTAAGATGAAGAGAATAATGATATAAGCAACACACGTGTCACGACTTCACAAACTCATAGCAATAGATAGTATCTCATAAGGCTTCCATAACCCTAACAGAGAAGTTTAGTTACCCATGAGTGCGAAAGAAATCGCCATAGACATTATTATTATACCACAATAAAGATCTCGTGTAGTAAGGTGTGGTATGGCATGTTAGGCGTGAATTCCTTGCAAAGTAACGTTTCTCTTGTTGCGGAAATTAAGAATTGATTATATGAATAGAAGAATAAAAAGTAGAATTAATAGAAAAGGTCTTACGGAAGTATAATTAGAATTAGAATTGATGGAAGAAGAATGAATTAAAAGTAGAATGAGAATTAGAGTTGTAGAATTCGAATTATTAAAATCTCTAGCAAAATAGGGTATTTATAATACCCATATCCTATTCCTACTAAGCTAATGAATTACTTAACCCAATCCTACTAGGTTAAGGTATCATTATCCTAATCCTAATAAGTTACTGCTAGTCCCCAAAGTCTTCAGAATTGCTGTTTTTGCCCGGGATAGATTTTCCATACGCCACTTTTGGTCCTTGGCATCCAAGCTTTGCCTTCCTCCTTTCGTGAAGCTTTCTTTGGCGTCAAGTTATCCATAAAATGCTGAATTCTGCATCATTTATACCTGAAAACTTGCTAATCATGTTCGTTAGCTCACTTACAGGAAAAAGGACTAAAAGTGCATGAATTATATATTTTGTCCTCAAAACATCGCTAAAATATGCGTAAAATATAGCACTTTAGGCGTGTAAATTCGCCTATCATCAAGTTGTCATGAGCGTGATGACCAATCACCAATGTAGTCATCCCGAGGCAGATTTCTACCTGTGGTGACGACATTTTGTGACAAGCTGTCACGCCCGTGATGGCCTATCACCAATGTCATCAGCCTTGAACAAAAAAAAAAAATTCACCCTTTTGTGACGACATTTCATGATGACTTATCACCAATTTGAAGGCTTGTCATAGATGACGTCAGCTATTTTATTCCAGCAATTCAACGATGTTTTTTCAATGGTATTATTGTCTTTTCCCACCTTTTGAAGGTCTCTATAAATATGAGGAACCCCATCCAAACCCTAATTCCTCCATCTACTCTTCAAATTCTCTTCAGAGAAAATATCTAGGGTTTCAATTCAAGAACCCTAATCTTCCAAAAATTAATCCATAATTCTTCAAGATTTCTTCAAGAATAAAGTTCCTCATAGTGCGGGCTTGTAGAATTATTTATTACAAGTGCAGATAGAGTCTCAAGTATTAGAATTCATCCAATTTCAAATATTAAGGTATGAAGATGTTTATTCTTGGGTCCCTTTCATCCAAAAAGCTCAAAAATCCTTTTCAAAACTCAAAGATTTTTATGTTTATGAGTTGTTAATGATTTTTATGAGTTGAAATTGATGTTACATGTGTTGTTGAGTTTTGATTCATGTTTATTTACAAGATTCTTGAGCCTTGACCCTAGTAGGTGGAATCCTTGTGATATTTGTGATGAATCTTCCTTATGTTGCTTTCTATGTGATGCGTTCATGTCAAATGGGTGTATAAATGGTTGAATAAGTGAAGCATGTCCCCTATAGGTTTGATAAAAAGCTTAGGTGAATCATAAGGACCATTATAGTATGTTGAATAGGAAACCCCAAATTGTGAGTGTAACGCCCCGATTCCCGAGAACCGGAACACCACACGGTGCTTATGATGCCGAAGAACCACAAGCTAACCTTTTTTCTGATATCTGTACCTGTTCACTGCATAATATAATAAAATACATACGAAAATTGGCTAACACTTACCATAAGGTTCAAACATCTAGAAATATACAATACCTTAAACCACACACTAATATATCTGTCTGAACCTATTGTGCCCTAAAATAAAAGAACACCATAGCGCGAATGCGTCAGTACTAAGATGTACTGAGTATGCAAGCAGGGAAGACTAAATGCAAGGGCTTATGCGTGAACATTTAATCAACAGAATAATCATGAGAATAACGAAAGAGTACACATATATGAATGCACAGTTCACAACCACTATAAAAATTATAACGACTCCAGATACCACAGCTCGGATACCACTTTACTGTCCTCGGAACTCATTACTGTACTGGGGTATTGCATTACTGAATCACAGGATACCAACACTAATCAATCGAATACACTCACACCCCTTACTCCTGATGATTTATACTGACACAGAAACCGTGGGAAGTAGTTACATAACTCACCATGACTCCTCATAAGCAACTGAATATGTGGGGGTGCACGCAATAATTTGAATAATATCTTTGATTTCGTAAAACATGCGTACAGAAAATGAAGACTCACATGGCTTGAATTTCATTATCCATACTTCTCATAATATTATAGAGAGGAAAACATAAGTAAAATCCCATAAATCATCATAAAATCATCAATATTCATCATAAGTTCTCATGACTCATCATAGACAACCAAACTCATCAACTCAAGACTCGGAGCAACTCGATAGTTAAAGAAACATACTCTTATGGACAGGGGAGTTTCCTATAACCGACAACCCCACGTGAGTCGCGTGGACTACCAACGTTTTCCCTCCTAGGGAGAGCACTCCCATTGGCGGGAGTGTTGTACACTTTCCAGGGAGTACAACCTTAAATCTTTCGTAATCACAATTCGGCTCTCTGGCCAATAATATCATCATCAACAACCCTATGGTGGAACATAGGTTTGGGAAAATACCAAATTTCCCTCTCGGTGCTAAGTAATACTCCCCGACTAGCTCAGAACGCGTTAGGAAATCCACCACAACATCACAAGGGTCTATCATAAAGACTAAATCAAATATCTTTCTCATTTATCAAATCATATCAATTTGTGGATTCCTAACTCAACACATTTTAGCTCAAAACATTTTAATTTTCCTCAATATCAACATGGTATCAATAACAAAGAATTCCATCTCTGCGAGCTTAAAATCAATATAAATTATCCCAACTCTGCTGATGCAAATCAATATTCTCAAATGATCATTCTTTCATTTCAATATTCAAATCATGACAATAACTTTTGAAAAGCATTGATGATCTTCAAATCATAGCAAGATTTTGTATGTCGTAATGTAACTCAAATCATGGCTCTTATATCAAGAATCCTCAAAAAAATGATTTCATAGTAATGGTATGCAATTTATGGCATAAAATCTCAATTCAAGAAAACAAGATAATAAGGTTATTATGTATACCAATATTGGACGATTCAAAGTTTCATAAATCATATCTTGATAACACTTGAAATATCAACTCATGGTAGAAATATGAAATTCACCATATCAAATCATAACTTGGGAATAATAAAGTAATCATGTACATCAAAGCATAAACAATTTATACTTTTCATAACCTCATAATTCGTCATTAAAATATCTTGGGTATTTACCCACTTTACAAAATCATGAAATTCCAATGATAAAATCAATTCTTTGGGCACAAGAATGAAAAGATATTCTTGTTCAAAACCCTACATACTAAGTTCTCACGGAATTCATTTTAAGTTCTCAAATCATCAAAAATTCATCGATCGTAGCACGACTAAGATTATCGCGGAACTGACTCAGCTCTAGACCAGCAGACTATTTTGGGCATACGTACCCCCATTAATCAATAACACAAGTAATACGTAGTATACAACAACGCATACTCACATGCTCACAGGCCATCATGCACCATGCATTCATTAACACCTCACACCAATCATTTGAAGATCATATTCATATACAAGTATTGGGATCTCATGCTATTACATCATAGATCATTCAACAAGGATGCATATGGTCAAGGAAGAATACAACATAACATAGTTCATCCAATCAGGATACACACAAATAACAGATATTCAACACATCATGATTCACTTCTCAAGGTTCTTTCCTTTAAGATCTTGATATATGCAATTCGACCCATAATTAGACATTTCACACTTAGCGTGGCCTAATGGCCTTATCATTTCCCTTAAGCACCATAGTAAACACGTAGCATGCAAGTATGGTATGAACATAGTACAACACATGGAAAACACAATTACCTCAATATCACTCATCTTGGCGTCACAAAAATTCGCTACTCTAATTAGCATGATCTCATAAATTCAACACAATTCCTCCAATCCATAAAAAAACATGCTCCAATCATCCTTCTACATCATGCACATCGAATTAAATCCACAACACGTGCTAACAATATTCAAGACCTTAACTTGAAGGTCACAACACATATTCACATCATGAACATAATTTCTATTCAACCATACCACAATATTAACATCAACTTAATTCTACACAAAGCATGGAAATCACAAACTTATATATATTTTTGAATCACTTAACACAATCTCTCCATTTCATAACCAACATACTCAACATTTCATTCACATCATACGCATCAACTTCCCCATTTCATAACAATTATGTCCCAATATCTCATCCATAATAAGAACATAAATTCCAATCACACACACTACAATAATATTCATGCTATCAATTTAGAAGTCACGATACAATATTATCATCAATTAAATTCAATCAACACATAGAAACCACAAGTTCATATTTTGAAAAAATAGGATTCTTGGGCTTTATGGACGGAAGGGATCCATAAATAAACACTTGCATACCTTAGACTCCGTAGCCGGAAGAGATTGACTGAAGGAATTCTTGAATCAAAGCCTCCAATTAATTTCCCCCAATTCAAAACCCTAACCCTAACTTGATATATATATATATATATACATATAAGAGAAATGAGAGGAAAATAATACAAGTTCTCAGATGAATGGGGTATTTATAGAGGTTTAAAAGAGTGGTGAAAGACCAAAATGCCCCTAAGAAACAAATAAAATCCGAATCTGTCCACGGGGGACTGTTTTGATAGGCTGAAGTAGATCGACCATAACTTTTTACTCCGATATCCAAATTGGATGAAACCAATTTCATTGGAAAGAAGACTCTCAGGGATTTCCGTTGATATATAGAAGCTCACACAGTTCATTATGTACAATGAGTTATGATCGTTTAAATTTGGAGAAAAAATATGCCTGGCCTCAGTACTTTTTACTGCACGTTTTACTGTTCATCACTATTCACCGTTCAATCGAAATGTTCGTAACTCATCGCTCGGGTGTCCATTTTGGATGATCCACATATCGTTGGAAATATTATTTGATGTTTTTCACAACCGTGGGTCTAACTCTAGGAAATTCCAGATGAAAAATTATAAATCGTTCTAGAAAATAGGACCCAATACGTTTACTTACAAAATTTCGACGAAAAATTTTCTGGGGTATTACAGTGAGTTAGTTTATGCATGCCTAGTGTTTGATAAAATGTCCAAGTAAATGAATTATTCCATGGTAGTAGGAAATCCCCAAATTAGTATGAACCCGTGCATGTCTAGTGTTTTGTTGAAGGACCTTAGTAAACAAGTGGTGATGTGAGAGTAGTAAATTCCCCAATTATGTGCTCTTGATATATGCTAAGTTGTAATCTCTGTATCACAAGTAACTAGCCTCAGTCTTGTAATCAGCTCAGATCTAATAGTATTCAAGTGATTCAATTCTAATCTCAAAAGCGATTCGAGTAATCTATTTAAGGTTTATATCATCAGTCAGATACCATGATTCGATACCTTTTCCATTATATACGGAACTGAGTAATCTAAGCGTAAATTAGTCAGATCTTTTGAGAAACATCATTAGTATCAGATTCAGTTCAGTTGTGTTCAGTTAAGATTTTAGTTCAGAGTCTTTCAGTTGGGAGTAGTAACTAGCACCGAGCGAGAGAAGGGATGGCGGTTCCCCGTTAGAGAGGCTGAGTCATTAGGAGCAATCCCTGAACTCCAGAACTATGTAGCCTACGTAGAATGCAGGATTCCCCATCAGTAGAGGTTTTCACCATCACAGAGGTTTGACTATTATTTGTCTCAGGATGACTTCCTGCGAGGGTCATCCCGTCAGAGAGGCTTGACCATAGAGGTCCTTACCCATGGAACGGTATTGATACCCTTCTAACTGGGGTTACAGGTTGGACCCTACCTGTGGTAGGTTGGGGCATATCAGTTAATTAACTACTTCCCACAGTTGCAGTTTCAGTATCAATCTTCAGAAATTAGGTCTGCGTGGTACAGTCGTCTATCTCAGTGAGGAACTCAGATAGTTCCATCTATTCATGGACCATCCCATCAAATAGGCTTGGTCTCAAATGCATATTCTTATTATCATATATAGAGATCTCTCGTCAGAGAGGCTTGATCTTAGTCTCAGACCATGTAGAGTATTCTTATTATCATATCTAGAGATCTCCCGTCAGATAGGCTTGATCTCCATCTCAGATTCTATTAAGTATTCTTGTTCTCAGATTCGGACATGATCATACTTCTCATCACTGATAACCACTTCCAGAATAATCTGTTAGAAAAGTTGATCTCTAATTCTCTCAGTCGAAAGCAGTAAGCTCAAAATTCAGTCCTTGATATAAGAATATCTAGAATCTCAGTTATCAGTATCAGATGAGTCAGTGATTTAGTATCTCAGTGTCAGTAGTGAGTTCAGTCTGCAGTAAAGTGGTATCCGAGTTTCAGTATCTAGAGTTGCGGTGATTGTGTTCATGGTATGTGCATTCATGTATGTGCTCTCATACGGCATCTTCATCATTATTCAGTTTAGATATTTTGCATGAATGAGCCCTTGCATTATCCTACCGCGTCTACATACTCGGTACATTCCTGTACTAACGCATTTGCCCTATGGTGTTTTATTTGACACCATAGGTTCAGAGGCATAGGATCCAGAGTATCCTCAACAGTTCAGTCCCAGTCAACAGCAGTAGCAGTTAGTCCTTTTCTTTTGAGAAAGAATTATAGTTTATTATTATTACTTCATTCTTTGTTTATTTTCAGTTGATGGAGTTAGTTGGGGACCTATCCCATCAAATCCGCAGTTCAGATAGTTTAGAGGCATTTCAGACGGATGTATTAGTATTTTATTTTCATTATTATGAGTATTCATAGATGTGTTAAACCTTATGGTTAGTTTCGGCATTTATTTCAGATATTATGCAGTGTACAGGTATAGATATCAGTAGAGGGCTATCTTGTGGTACTTCGGGGTCATAAGCACCTGTGATGTCTTGGGATGGGATCTCAGGGCGTTACAAACTTGGTATCAGATCCTAAGGTTCAAGAGTGTCCTAGGGAGTCTGAAAAAGCCGCATCTAGTAGAGTCTTATGCATGGGTGTTTAGCGCGCCACATTTATGTACAAGAGGCTATAGGATGTTCTTAGGAGAATTTTTCCCTTTTTTCATTGATTTTTTTATGCTAGTGAGCATGAGATCAAGTTGGTTCTCAGTCCAATCCACATGATTCTTCCAATTAAAGAGTATGCCTCCTCGCAGAGATTTTGTCTGTGGGGTTGATGATCATCCCCCACAGCCAGTAGATCCTAAGAATGAGAGTGTGTCATATGCAGAGTTTCAGGCAGCTTTTAAGGTTCTAGCCCAAGCTGTCACTAGTGTTCTGGGAAATCGTTAGGCTGTAACCCCACCTCAGAAAGATGGGAACTCAGCAGCAGCCAGAATCAAAAGTTGTATGAAAATGAACCCGCCCGAATTATTTGGGTTAGTAGAAGGTTAGGACCTGCAGCTTTATATAGCGGAGAGTGTTGAGTTAACATCTTATAGGCTGAAAGATATTGCTTATGATTGGGTAGTGATATGGGAGAAGAGTATAGGGGAGAATACATCTCCTGTGACTTGGCTAGAATTTCAGAATGCCTTTCTAGATAGGTTTTTCCAAATAGAGATGAGAAAGGCTAAGGTAGAAAAGTTCATGAACCTAAGGAAAGGTTCCATGACCGTGAAAGAGTATTGTCTTACGTTTAACCAATTAGATATGTATGGTCCTGACTTGATAGCTGACCCTAGAGCCAGTATGAGTAACCTTTTGTCTTGGGTGTCGAGTTATGTGTTGAAAGAGTGTAGAGCTTCTATGCTCAATAGAGATATGGACCTTTCTAGGCTAATGCTACATGCACAGAAGATTGAGGCAGAAAAGATGAAGGAGAGAGAGAGAGTGAGTAAGAGATCCTAGACAGGTAGACGTGGTTTCTCGTAGTCAAGGTCTCAAGGTGGTAGTACTTCTCAGTATGGTCGGATATTTTTAGTTCTAACTCCATCTTCAGCTAGTGTACCCACACCTGTGTTTGGGGGTGTCAGATATGAGGGAGCGCCAACCTCTAAAGCCCATAGTAGTGCTAGTGGTTTTAGTACCTATCCGCATTATGGAGAGTGTGGAAGGCGCTACCAAGGTGTGTTTGGAGATGGTATTGATGTATGGTTTGGGTGTGTTGATCCAGGACATCGAATGCCAGAATATAGGGTCCTAACTCAAAGGGGTAGATTCCGTGCGTTTTAGGGTCACCTTGATCGGGAAATATCCCCTGAAATAGACCCGAGTATGTTATAAGCCCTTCATATTTAGGACGTGCATTGATAGATACTTTGCTACCATTTTGATCTTATACATTAGCATGAGTCATGCATGAGTTTCATATCTTGATCGGTCAATCATGACCCAGTCTGTAGGTGCCCCGTGCACCGCCCCAGTATTTCAGCAAAGTGTATTTAGAAGGACATAGAGTCCCAAAGGGGAGATACCCCATAGTATTATGATGTTCCATGCCATTAGATTCATCTCGATGCATGTTCATATTTTCTTTATGAAGTTAGCATCAGTCATTATTACATTATCAAGTCGTGCTTTCGAAAGTCATCTTAGCCGGACATTCATTCATTAGATATGCGCATTTAGTAGAAATGAGTTCAACTTGTCAGTGTGTGATCAATCATGCATTCTTAAGATCAGCCTAGTTATGAGTCGATGCATTAGATATTCATGAGTGTTATGAGAATTCAGCTATGAGTAGATTCATTCGAGTATTACATACACCAGATATGAATCATGCCCAGTGTGAGAACTTTTTATGTCAGTGGTTCCAGTTGCGTAAGCATGCCTTGAAATGTTTTCATTTCTTGATTAGGTTCTATTGATCCATATTTTCAATCTATCAAGCGATATTCAAGGATGAATGTTTCCAAGGGGGAGAAAGTGTAATGTCCCGTAAAATCCTAATCCAGTCTGAGCCTTAGAGCGTATTTGGTAAAGCAAAAAATTCGAGTCTAAATGTTTCAAAAAAATCTTATAAAGTATGAAATACTTTTAATCATGTGGGAATCTATTTTTATCATGAATTAAGATCATAGAGGTCCCCTAACTGAAGGACGAGTTAAAAGCTTTCCTATCGTTCAAGTTTTAGAGACCATCAAAACTTTTGTCAATTTCAATCGACCATAACACTTTGTATATATTGAATTAGAGTACCTACTATATATCACATGAAATCAATTTGAATTATCTTTACAACGATACCAATTTTGTCAAAAACTAATATCGGATAAAAGAGTTATGCCAATTTTACTCCAGCATGTCAGGCTGAGAAACTGAGTGACGTCATTCGTGATAAGCTATCACGAGTGTGATGACCTATCACCAATGTCGTCATCCCTGATCATATTTCTACCTATGGTGATGATATTTTGTTACAATACATCACGCTCGTGACGTCCTATCACCAATGTCATCAACCTTAAATAGAAACTCAAAATTTTACCCATTTGTGATGACATTTCGTGACGACTTATCTCCAACTTGATGGCTTATCACAGATGTCGTCAGCTATTTTATTCCAAGTAATTTAAGGACATTTTTACAAGGGTATTTTGGTCTTTTCCCACCCTTTGTAGGTCTCTATAAATATGAGGAACTCCATCCAAACACTAATTCCTTCATCTACTCTTTCAATTCTCTTAAGAGAAAATATCTAGGGTTTCAATTCAAGAACCCTAATCTTCCAAAAATTCATTCATATTTCTTCAAGATTTCTTTAAGAATCAAGTTCCTCATAGTGTGGGCTTCGATAAATATTTATTACAAGTGCGGATGGAGTCTCAAGCTTTAAAATTCATCCAATTTTAAAGATTAATGTATGTAGATGTTGATTCTTATATTCCTTTTATCCAAGAAGCTTAAGAACACTTTTCAAAACTCAAAATTTTTTATGTTTATGAGTTGTTAATGATTTGTATGAGTTGAAATTGATGTTACATATGTTTTTGAGTTTGATTCATGTTTGTTTACAAGATTCATGAGCCTTGACCCTAGTAGGTGGAATCCATGTGATATTTGTGATGAATCTTCCTTATATTGCTTTCTATGTGATGTGTTTATGTCAAATGTGAGTAGAAATGGTTGAATAAGTGAATTATGTCCCTCATAGGTTTGATAAAGAGCTTAGGTGAAGTATAAGGTCCATTTTAGTATGTTGAATAGGAAACCCCAAATTGTGATTTAGTTTATGCATGCCTAGTGTTTGATAAAATGCCCAAGTAAATGAATTATTCCATGGTTGTAGGAAATCCCCAAATAAGTGTGAACCAGTGCATGTCTAGTGTTTTGTTGAAGGACCTTAGTCAACAAGTGGAGATGTGAGAGTAGTAAATTCCCCAATTATGTGCTCTTGATATATGCTAAGTTGTTAATACATGCCAAGTGGTTAGCAAGTAAGTTATGACATGATAGTATGAAGTTTCCCCAAGCCATGTGATATCCAAACACATGTCAAGACTGATTTTGGTATGAAATAGTTGAGGCAAAACCTTGGTGAATGGAGTACGATCTAGTAGCATGTTTCCCCTACATTATTATATGATTGTGATTCAGAAATTCTTAAAATGACCCCTTTGGCAATTATGATGATGAATAGATGTTTGTGATCCTTAAATGCTTGAGGTGATGTATTAATGACTGTGATTTGCGTTAATTATTTTGATTATAAATGAATGATTGTGATGATGAACGAATGCTTGTGATGATGACTAGTCAAGAATGATTATGCTTTACTTTTATGTTATCGAGTCCTGGGGGATATTTATACCAAATAAGCTGTTTTCTAGAGCCCGTGTCAGTTGATCTATAATTCCAGTCGAGCCATGATTCTCAGAACTACGTGAACTATAGAACTCTATATCCTCAGATAAGTGCAGAACTTATGAAAGCTCAGTAATCTCTGTTATCTTTGTAATCTCTGTATCGCTAGTAATCTAGCCTCAGTTCTATAATTAGCTCAGATCTAATAGTATTCAACTGAATTAATTCTAATCTCAGAAGCGATTCGAGTAATCTATTCAAGCTCTGTATCGTCAGTCATTTACCATAATTCGATACCTTTTCCGTTAGATACAGAACTAAGTAATCTCAATGTAACTTAGTCAGATCTTTTGAGAAACATGATCAGTATCAGATTCAGTTCAGTTGTGTTCACTTAAGATTTCAGTTCAGAGTTTTTTAGTTAGGAGTAGAAACTAGCACCGAGCAAGGGAAGGTATGGCGGCTCCACTTCAGAGAGGCCGAGTCGGTAGGAGCTATCCCTAAACTCCAAAACTTCTTAACCAGCGCAGGATGCAGGAGTCCCCATCAGTAGAGGTTGTAACCGTTAGAAAGGTTTGACTATTATATTTCCTCAGGCCGACTTTCTACGAGGGTCATCCAGTCAAAATGGCTTGACCAGAGAGGTCTTTACCCATGGCACGGTATTGACACTGTCATGACCCAAACTGGGGCCCTAGCCGTGACGAGCATTCCGAACCAAGAAGGCCCGAAACACCCCTATCCATCTGGTAATCATGCACATAATTCAAATGATCAAAGAAATGCGGAAGATTCACAACACTATGGAAACATGGTCATAAGTCCAATGAAATCAATAATGGGAAATAATGTCCCACAATATCTATCGGCATCAGAAAACCATCTGCAAAATCTCTACCACATGACTAAAACAAACAACTGTCTGAAAACTGGGACAAGGCCCCTAGTAGACCCAAAACTATTAATGATAAATAAAATGCTAGACATTAGGCCTTTCGGAATATAGAAGGTTCACTACTTGTATCTGCAAAAATATCTGAAGAATTTACTGATTTTCTGGACCCCAAGACTGTGCCTCCAAACTTTGGAGGGAAGGGGGTCAATACAAAGTACTGGTACGCAAAATAATCCAAAACAAAGTAGAGATTTTTATATAAAATAAATGAGAGATGATATAAAGCACATTATTGCAAGATGATTTCGAAAATACATGGGTATAGTGTATTGATTTTTCAACAAAAATGCAACACATTTGAGCTAGGTGGTACACCCTACAATTTCACATTATCACCAACTGTCAAATCTCGGTTGCCATCGAGATTACTGTATAAGTGAGGGAAAGTCACACAAGATCACACAACAGGGTTTCTCAACCTAATCAAGTATGGTAGTGCACAAGATCACAATACAGGGATCCTAACGTAGTCCCAATTTAGGATAACATAACATCAGGTACAAAAGATCACACAGCAGGGTACCAAGTTCCCGAGTCGGCAAACACGGTTTCCAGCGTAGAGTCATTTGACTCGTGCTTTCTTTGGGTAACTACCCATCTCACAAAATCAATGTATTAAACTCATTTTAATCAATCACATGTCATACTCTGCAGGGAGTCGTCATACCCGACTTGCAAGTCATCAATATCACATCAACTTTCCAACTTCTCATACTATTTATCGCATGCACATATGTATGACTTTAACACCATTAAAACACATACACCGTGGTTCTCAGCATGCAATTATTCAAGAATTTTAATCATTCATAAGTAATGTCATATCAATTGCTAATATCATGCTCTCAATGGTTTAACACTAGTATAATATGTGGTTTAAACATTATCATGGGGAATTTAAAAAATTCACAACTCATGTACATCACACCCTTTTGAAATTTCAGGTCACATGTTCACAATTCAACCACTTAAATACATTCAAACAAACAACCCCATGATATCTCAATAATTCATTCAAAATCATGTATCAAAACATGTTATTTGTATCAATTGAAAACCCCCATTTGTAAAAACATATATATAATTGTATAAATTTAAAGTCTTGCGTAAATTTCTTTTTGAAAACATGCCCATGAAATTTAGGAAAACCCCACGTACCTTTATTTTGGAGAATAATGAATGATTCTAGAAGCTTATGAATTGGGGATTCCAAATCTCTAATTATCTTCAAAAACTCACGGTTGAATCTTTGGTTTCTTGAAGTTCTTGTTTGAAACCCTAGAGAGGATTTTTGATGATATTAATGAAAATAGGGTTAAGTTGCTAAAACATACCCTAAATCCGTTGTTTGGAGGTTTTAAAGGCTTGGGAAAAGTCAAATTTACCCTTAATGACTTTCAAACGGAACTGGATATTTAAACTTAAAAACCCGATTTAGGATACCACCGCGACGAGCCACAATTGCGGTGGTCCACTGGAATTTAACGTGTGGGAAATAGGGTGCCTCCGCGTGCACCACCATCACGAATCCCCACTGGAATTTTACGATTGTCAATTTGACCCTCTTCGCAACGCGCTAGACCCAAAAATGACGATGTTTACAACTGGAACTTTAAATTATTCATAACTTATTCACCGAGGGTCCGTTTTGGACAAATCTTATATTGTTCGAAAGCTAATTCAGTCATTTACGTAATGAAAGGTTGAAATCTAGGAAATTCCACATAAAAAATAATTTAGATCATTCTAGAAGCTAATATTTAGACTTTCCATGGACGGAGCTTAGCTAAGAAGACATCGGGGTGTTACAGACACCCTTCCAGCTGGGGTTATAAGTTGGACCCCACCTGTGATATGTTCGGGCATGTCGGTTAAGTAAATACTTCCCACAATTGTAGTTTCAATATCAATCTTTAGAAATTAGGACTGTTTGGTACAGTCGTCTATCTCAGTGAGGAACTCAGATAGTTCCATTGATTCATGGACCATCCTATTTGATAGGCTTTTTCTCATAAACAGATTCTTATTATCATATCTAAAGATCTCCCGCCAGAGAGGCTTGATCTCAGTCTCAGACCATGTTGAGTATTATTATTATCATATCTAGAGATCTCCCGTCAAATAGGCTTGATCTCCATCTCAGATTCTGTTGAGTATTCTTTTTTTCAGATTTGGAGATGATCATACTTCTTATCATTGATAATCGATTCAGAAGTAATCTGTTAGAAAAGTTGATCTCTAATTTTGTCAGTCGAAAGCAGTAAGCTCAGAATTCAATCCTTGATGCAAGTACATCTAGACTCTAAGTTAACAGTATTAGATGAGTCAATGATTCAGTATCTCAGTGTCAGTAGTGAGTTCAGTCTACAGTAAAGTGGTATCCAAGTTCCAGTATATAGAGTTGTGGTGGTTGTGTTCATGGTATGTGCATTCATGCATGTGTTCTCATGTGGCATCTTCATGATTATTCAGTTTAGATATTCTGCATGCATAATCCCTTGCATTAGCCTACCTCGTCTACATACTCGGTATATTCCTATACTGACGCATTTATGCTATGGTGTTTTATTTGACACCCTAGGTTCAGAGGCACAAGATCCAGAGTATCCTCAGTAGTTCAGTCCCAGTTAGCAGCAGTAGCAGTGAGTCCTCTTCTTTCGAGGAAAAATTTTATTTTACTATTATTGCTTCAGTCTTTGTTAATTTTCACATTGATGGAGTTAGTTGGGGACCTGTCCCATCAAATCTACTATTCAGATAGTTTAGAGGCTTTTTAGATGGATGTATTAGTATTTAGTTTTCTGTATTATGAGTATTCATAATGTGTTGAACCTTATGGTTAGATTCCACATTTATCACAGATATTATGCAGTGTACAGGTACAGATATTAGTTAAGGGTTAGCTTGTGGTCCTTGGGGTTCATAAGCACCGTGTGAGGTCTCAGGATGGGATCTCGGGACCTTACAAACTTGGTATCAGAGCCTAAGGTTCAAGAGTGTCCTAGGGAGTCTGAAAAGTCATATCTAGTAGAGTCTTATGCATGGGTGTGTAGCGCGCCACATTTATTTACAAGAGGATACATGATGTTCTTAGGAGCAGTTTTCCTTCTTTCAGTGATCATTTTGTGCGAGTGAGCATGAGCTCAAGTTGTTTTTCAGTCTAATCAACTTGTTACTTCTATTACAGTGTATACCTCCTCACAGAGATTTTTTCCGTAAGGTTGATGATCATCCCCCACAGCCACTCGATCCTGAGAATGAGAGTGTGTCATATACAGAGTTTCTGGAAGCTTTTCACGCGCTATCCCAAATTGTGACTAGTGTTCAGGTCAATCATCAGGTTGCAACCCCACCTCCACAAGATGGGGACTCAGCCACAGCCAGAATCAGAAGTTTCATGAAAATGAACCCGTCCAAATTCTTTGGGTCAGTAGTAGGTGAGGACCCACAGCTTTATCTAGAGGATAGAGTTGAGTTAGTATCTTATAGGCTAAAAGATATTTCTCATGATTGGTTAGTGATGTGTGAAAAGAGTAGAGGGGAGAATGCATCTCCTATGACTTGGCTAGAGTTTCAGAGTGCCTTTCTAGATAGGTTTTTCCCGCTAGAGATGAGAGAGGCTAAGGTAGAAGAGTTTATGAACCTAAGGCAAGGTTCCATGACCACTAAAGAGTATTGTCTTAAGTTTAACCAATTAGATAAGTATGCTCCTGACTTGATTGCTGACCCTTGAGAGAGTATGAGTAAGTTTTTGTCTGGGGTGTCGAATTATGTATTGAAAGAGTGTAGAGTTGCTATGCTTAATAAAGATATGGACCTTTCTAGGCTAATGATGCATGCACAGCAGATTGAGGTAGATAAGATAAAAGATAGAGAGAGAGTGAGTAAGAGAGCCAAGACAGGTAGTCACGGTTTCTCGCAGTCAAGGTATCAAGGTGGTAGTAGTTCTCAGTATGGTCGGAGATTTTTAGTTCCAGCTCCATCTTCAACTAGTGTACCTGCACCTATTTTTGGGGGTGTCAGATCTTAGGGTGCACCAAGCTCGAAAGCCCATAGTAGTAATGGTGGTATTCGTACCTATCCACATTATGGAGAGTGTGGCAGGCCCCACCAAGGTGTGTGTGGAGCTGGTAGTTATGTATGCTTTGGGTGTGGTGACCCAGGACATAGAATGCGAGAATATAGGGTGCTTACTCAAAGGGGTAAACTCCGTGCGTTTCAGGCTCGCCTTGATCGGGAAAGATCCCTTGAAATAGACCCGTGTATGTTATGAGCCCTTCATCTTTATGATGTGAATTGATAGATCCTTTGCTCCAATTTTGAGCTTATACGTTAGCATGAGTCATGCATGAGTTTCAGATCTTTATCGGTCAATCATGACCCAGTCTATAGGTGCCACGCGCACCGCCCCAGTATTTCAGCGAAGTGTGTTTAGAAGGACATAGAGTCCCAACGGGGAGATACCCCATAGTATTATGATTTTGCATTCCATTATATTTATCCTGATGCATGTTAAAATTTTCTTTATGAAGTTAGCATTAGTCGTTATTGCATTGTCAAGTCATGCTTTTGAAAGTCATCTTAGCCAGACATTCATGCATTAGATTGCGCATTTAGTAGAAATGAGTTCATCTTGTCAGTGTGTGATCAGTCATTCATTCTTGAGATCAGCCCAGTTATGAGTCCATGCATCAGATATGCATTAGTGTTTTGAGAATTAAGCTATGATAGATTTAGTCGAGTATTACATGCTTTTGATATGAATCATGCCCAGTGTGAGAACTCTTTATGTCAGTGGTTCCAGTTGCGTAAGCATGCCTTGAAATGTTTCCATTTCTTAAGTAGGTTCTATTGATCTGTATTTTCAGTCAATCAAGGGGCATTCGAGGACAAATGTTTCCAATGGGGAGATAATGTAATGCCCCGCAAAATCCTCTTCCAGTCTGAGACTTCGAGCGTATTTGGTAAAGTAAAAAATTCGAGACTAAATGTTTCAGAAATATCTTCCCAGGTATGAAATACTTTGAATATTGTGGAAATCTATTTGATCAAGAATTAAGATCATCGAGGTCCCCTAACTCAAGGACGAATTGAAAGATTTCCTATCATTCAAGTTGTAGTAAGCATCAAAACATAGATTAACTTCAATCAACCAAAACTCTTTGTATATATTGAACTAGAGGAATTAATATATATCAAATAAAATCTCATTGAATTATCTTTCAAACGAATCAAATTTCATCAAAAACCAACTTCAGAACAAAGAGTTATGCCCATTTTACTCCAGCATGTCAGAATAAGAAACTGAGTGACGACATTCGTGATAAGCTGTCACGAATGTGACGACCTATCACCAATGTTGTCATCACTAGGCAGATTTCTACTGCTGGTGACAACATTTTGTGACAAGCCATCATGACCGTAATGGCCTATCACCAATGTCGTTAACCTTAACCAGATACTCAAAATTTTACCCTTTGTGATGACATTTCGTGACGACTTATCACCATCTTGACGGCTTGTCACGCATGTCATCAACTATTTTTTTCCTGCAATTCAAGGACATTTTTGCAAAGGTATTTTAGTCTTTTCTCACCCTTTGGAGGTATCTATAAATATGAGGAACCCCATCCAAACCCTAATTCCTTCATCTACTCTTCCAATTCTCTTAAGAGAAAATATCTAGGGTTTCAATTCAAGAACCCTAATCTTCCAAAAATTCATCCATAATTCTTCAAGATTTCTACAAGAATCAAGTTCCTCATAGTGTGGGCTTCGAGAATTATTTATTACAAGTGTGGATAGAGTCTCAAGCATTAGAATTCATCCAATTTCAATGATTAAGGTATGCAGATATTGATTCTTGGGTCCCTTTCATCAAAGAAGCTCAAGAACCCTATGTTTATGAGTTTTTAATGATTTGTATTACATGTGTTGTTGAGTTTTGATTCATGTTTGTTTACAAGATTCATGATCCTTGACCCTAGTAGGTGGAATTCATGTGATATTTGTGATGAATCTTCATTATGTTCCTTTATATATGATGTGTTCATGTCAAATGGGTGCAGAAATAGTTGAATAACCAAAGCATGTCCCGCATAGGTTTGATAAAGATCTTAGGTGAAGAATAAGGGAAATTATAGTATGTTGAATAGGAAACTCATAATTGTGAGTTAGTTTATGCATGCCTAGTGTTTGATAAAATGCCCAAGTAAATGAATTATTCCATGGTATTAGGAAATCCCCAAATAAGTGTGAACCCGTGCATATCTAGTGTTTTGTTGAAGGACCTTAGTGAAAAAGTGGAGATGTGAGAGTAGTAAATTCCCCAATTATGTGCTCTTGATATACGCTAAGCTGTTAATACATGTCAAGTGGTTAGCAAGTAAGTTATGACATGATAGTATGAAGTTTCCCCAAGACATATGATATCCAAATAAGTCAAGACTAATTTAGGTATAAAATAGTTGAGGTAAAACCTTTTTGAATGGAGTATGATCTAGTAGCATATTTCCTCAACGTTATTATCTGATTATGATTCAGAGATGCTTAAAGTGACCCCTTGGCGATTGTGATGATGAATAGATATTTTTAATCCTTAAATGCTTGAGGTGATGTCTTAATGAATGTGATATTCTTTAATGATTGTGATGATGAACGAATGCTTATGATGATGAATGAATGATATTGGTGATGACTAGTCAAGAATGATTATGCTTTACTTTTATGTTATCGAGTCCTGGGGGTATTTATACCCGACAATAGAGTTGTTGTCTAGAGCCCGTTTCAGTTTATCAATTATTCCAGTCGAGCCATGAATCTCAGAACTCAGTGAACTATAGAACTCTGTATCCTCAGACAAGTGCAGAACTTAAGAAAGCTCAGTAATCTCAGTTATCTCTATAATCTCTGTATCGCTAATAATCTAGCCTCAGTCCTGTAATTAGCTCAGATCTAATAGTATTCAAGTGATTCAATTCTAATCTCAAAAGTGATTTGACTAATGTATTTAAGCTCTATATCGTCAGTCAGATACCATGATTCGATACCTTTTACGTTAGATACGAAACTAAGTAATCTCAGTGTAACTCAATCAGATCGTTTGAGAAATATGATCAGTATCAGATTCAGTTCAATTGTGTTCAGTTAAGATTTCAGTTTAGAGTATTTCAGTTGGGAGTAAAAACTAGCACCGAGCGAGGAAAGGGATGGCGGCTCCCCGTCAGAGAGGCCGAGTCGTTAGGAGAAATCCCTGTACTCAAGAACTGCATAGACAGCATAAGATGTAGGAGTCCCCATTAGTATAGGTTGGCACCGTCAGAGAGGTTTGACTATTATATTTCCTCAGGCAGACTTCCTGCAAGGGTCATCCCGTCAAAGAGGCTTAACCAGAGAGGTCTTTACCCGTGGCACGGTATTAAAACCCTTTCAGCTGGGGTTACATGTTGGACCTCACCTGTGATATGTTTGGGCATGTCGGTTAAGTAACTACTTCCCACAATTGTAGTTTCAATTTCAATCTTCAAAAATAAGGACTGTATGGTACAGTCGTGTGTCTCAGTGAGGAACTCAGATAGTTTCATCTATTCATGGACCATCCCATTAGATAGGCTTAGTCTCATAAACAGATTATTATTATCATATCTAGAGATCTCCCGCCAGAGAGGATAGATCTCAGTCTCAGACCATGTTGAGTATTCTTATTATCATATCTAGAGATCTCCCGTCAGATAGGTTTGATCTCCATCTCAGATTCTGTTGAGTATTCTTGTTGTTAGATTTGGACATGATCATACTTCTTATCATTGATAATCACTTCTAAAATAATCTGTTAGAAAAGTTGATCTCTAATTCTGTCAGTCGAAAGCAGTAATCTCTGAATTCAGTCCTTGATGTAAGTATATCCATACTCTCTGTTATTAGTATCAGATGAGTCAGTGATTCAGTATCTCAGTGTTAGTAGTGAGTTCAGTATGTAGTAAAGTGGTATCCAAGTTAGGTGATTATGTTCATGGTTTGTGCATTCATGTATGTGTTCTCATGCGGCATCTTCATGATTATTCAGTTTAGATATTCTGCATGCATGAGTCCTTGCATTAGCCTACCTCGTCTACATACTCGGTACATTTCTATACTGATAAATTTGCACGATGGTGTTTTATTTGAAACCATAGGTTCAGATGCACAAGATCCAGAGTATCCTCAGCAGTTCAGTCCCAGTCAGCAGCAGTAGCAGTGAGTCCTCTTCTATTGAGGATGAATTTCAGTTTACTATTATTGCTTCAGTCTTTGTTTATTTTTAGTTAATGGAGTTAGTTGGGGACCTGTCCCATCAACTCCGCAGTTCAGATAGTTTAGAGACTTTTTAGACGGATGTATTAGTATTCAGTTTTCTATATTATGAGTATTCATAGATGTCTTGAATCTTATGGCTAGTTTCCGCATTAATTTTAGATATTATTCAGTGTGCAGGTACAAATATCAGTTAAGGGTTAGCTTCTCGTGATCCTTCGAGGTCATAAGAACCGTGTGACATCTTCGGATGGGATCTCAGGGCGTTACACTCTTCTTCAAGAAAACCAAGAAATTATCATTCCCAATTCAAGAACCTTCAAGAAAAGTCATTCTCTTTCAAGATTCAAGGTTTTGAGGCATGTTTGATGTTGATTCTTCAGTTCCTTTTACCCAAGAAGTTCGAGAATCCTTTTATAAATTCAAGATTATATATTTATGAGATTGTCATGACTTTTGTGAAAAGAAATTGAGGTTCATGTTGTTGATGAGTTTTAATTCATGATTTGATTTCAAAGATCGAAACTTTGATCCTACTATGTGATGTTCATGATAAAATCCCTTCAAGTTGCATGATATTGATGTATTCATGATAATTAAGTTTATAATCTATGGTATAACCAAAGCATGCTCGACATATGTTTGATAGAATGCTTAAGTAAAGAGAATAGTGCCGTTTTAGTATGTTAAGAATGAAATCCCCAATTATGTGATAACTAGTGCATGCCAAGCATTTTTTGAAATGCCTTAGTGAATGTATTATGATAAGTTGCATGCATTCTTACCCATGTGTATTCCTTATTGAACAACTATGAGACATTAGTATGCATACCCTATACATTTACATGTTTATGACATTCAAGTGATTGACGAGATATCGTATTGATCGTGTTGTGAATGGAAGTCCATTGTCATGATATTCAAGTATAGTCCTATCTTATTTATTTATGCTATCGAGTCCTGGGGGTATTTATACCCGGATACATAGCTACTTGTCTAGAGCTGAGTTAGTCTCAAGATAATCTCAGTCATACCATGATTAGTAGAATTCAGTCAGTTACAGAACTTAAGAAAATTCAGCAATCTCAGTAATAGTTTAATCCAGTCTCAATATAGGTCTAACTCAGTTTCGTATTCAGTTCGGACCTCATTAGTCTTCATTATTCAGATCAGATTTCAGTAATGCTTAGTAAGTTACAAAACTCAGTAGTATTCAGATAGAAAGTAGAATTCAGAAATATTCCATCATACCACGGAACCAAAGAAACTCAGTTAGATTAGTCAAGTAAGATAATCAAAAATAGATTTAGCCCAGTCTAATGCAGTTTAAGAATTAGTTCAGTGTCTTTCAGTTAGGAGTAGGAACTAGCACCAAGCGAGTGCAGGGATGATGGCTTCCCTGTTAGAGAGGCAGAGTCATTAGCATCAGCACCTGAACTCCATAACTACATAGACAGTGCAGGACCAGGAGTCACCCATTAGATTAAGGCTTGACTACCTACTAGGAGTCACTCGATGCCTTAGGATTGACTTCCAGTTCAGGGTCACCCATTAGAGTGGCTTGACCATAGTAGTGTCTTTAGCCGTGGCACGGCCCTGACACCTTTCCAGCTGGGGTTATAAGTTGGAACCCACTAGTTTAGATCGGGGCATGTCGGTTAAGTGAGAACTCTCACAGTTTCATCTTCAAATTCAGTATCAGTCAAGAAGTAAGATAGTTCATCAGATTTGGGCCCGTCAGATACGGCTACACGACATGGTGAGGAACATAGATATTTCCCTAAATTCAGAGATAACCCACTAGATAGGCTTGATATTAAAATTAGTCAATCATTATGATATTAGTATATCAATAGATCACCCGTTATATAGGCCTGATCTCATATATAAACCATCACCATCATAATAGAATTAGAGGTCACCTGCTAGGTAGGCCTGATCTCAGATGTAGTCAATCATTATTATTATGGGTAGACTCAGTCGTTTAGTATCCCATAGTCAGTGAACTCAGATATCAGTACTAGTAGACTTAGACATCAATAAGTCAGTATTCAGAAACTAGTATTCAGAAGTTAGTATTCTGTGTTACTACGATTATAGTGATATTTTATACATTCATGCATGTATTCTCATTCAGTATACTCAGCTTGTGTAGTCAATATTGTTCATGCATAAGACCTTTCATTTACCCTTACCTTATCTAGCTTACCAGTATATTCAAAGTACTGACGCATACTTTTCTCTTGCGTTATGGTGTCTTATACCATAGGTTCAGAAGCGCGAGATCCAGAGCACCCTTAGCAGTACAGACTTAGTCAAAAGTATTAGATGTAGCAGTGTGTCCTCATCATTCGAGGATGCTTCTAATTTTAATATTACACTAGATTCAGTTTATTTTAGTAGACAGATTTAGTTGGAGACCAGTCCCTTCAACTCCTTATTCAGACAGTTTAGAGGGTTTCAGGCTACAGTGTTTTCAAACAGATGTATTAGAATTTAGTTTTTAGTTTTGAGTACTTTAGATGTTTTGAACCTTATGGAAAGTTTCTTCTAATTTTCTGCATTTATTTTAGTATATTATGCAGGGTTCAGTCACAGGTACCAGCAAACTTAGCTTGTGGTCCTTCGAGATCATGAGCACCGTGTGGCATTCCGGTTGCAGAAAATTGGGGCGTTACAAACTTGATATCAGAACCTAATGTTCAATAGTGTCCTAGGAAGTCTGAAAAGCCACATCTAGTAGAGTCTTGTGCATGGGTGTGTTGCACATCACATTTATGTATAAGAGGATATATGATATTTTTAGGAACAGTCTCCCTTCTTTCAGTATTTATGTCGTACGAGTGAGCATGACCTCATGTTAATCCTAAGTCTAATCCATCTTTTTCATTTATTTCCGAATATGCCTCCCCACTAAGATAATGTACGTAGGGATGATAACCAGCCACCTCAGCCTGTAGATCCTCCAAGTGAGAATGTGTCACATGTAGAGTTCCGGGCAGCTTTTCAAGCGCTAGCCCAAGCTGTGACGACTAATGTTTAGGGGAATCATTAGGATGAAGCCCTCACCTCAGCAAAATGGGGATTCAGCCACAACCAGGATAAAAAATTTCATGAGAATAAACCCGCCAGAATTTTTTGGGTCAGTAGCAAGTGAGGACCCATATCTTTATCTTGAGGAGGTAAAGAAGATCACCAAGATTATGCATGTTTCTCAGGAGGAGAGTGTAGATTTAGCGTCCTATAGGTTGAATGATATTCCTCATAATTGGGTAGTGATGTGGAAGAAAAGTAGAGGGGGGATGCATCCCCTATGACTTGGCATGTATTTTAGGATGCCTTCTTAGATAAGTTTTCCCCACTAGAGATGAGAGAAGATAAGGTAGAAGAGTTTATGAACCTAAGACAAGGTTCCATGATAGTTAAGGAGTATTTCCTTAAGTTCAACCAGTTAGCTAAGTATGCTTCTGACTTGATAGCTGACCCTAGAGCGAGTATGAGTAAGTTTGTGACTGGTGTATCCGGGTTGGTATTGAAGGAGTGTAGAACTGCTATGCTCAATGGAGACATGGATCTTCCTAGGTTAATGATGCATGCTCAACAGATAGAGAAAGATAAATCTAAGGAGAAAGAGATCTAATAAGAGATCCAGAATAGGTAGTTACAACTTTTCTCAAGTAGGGTCATAGGGTGGTAACCATTCTCAGCATAGCCAAAAGTTTTCAGTCCCAGCTACATCCTCAGATAGTGTACCCGTACCAAAGTTTGGGGATGTCAGTCATGATGGGGTGCCAGATGCCATAACCCAGGGTAGTGCCAGCAGTGTTCGTACCTATCCGCTTTATGTAGAGTGTGGAAAAAATCGCCTTGGTGTGTGTAAGCAAACAATAAGGTATGCTTTGGATGTGGTAAGCCAGGACACAGGATGTGGGAGTGTAGAGTGATAGCTCAGAGTGGTAGAGAATTACATCAGTAGGGTGCCACTTTTGGTACCAATAGTGGTCAGCGTCAGAACAGACTTTATGCACTTTAGGCTCGCAATGATCAAGAAAGTTTCCCTAACATAGATTCGGGTACGTTATTAGTCTTTTATCTTCATGATATGCATTGTTAGGTCCTTTTAGCCCGTTTGAGTTTATGTTTTGAGCATGAGTTAGTCAGTAGAACCAGCAAGTCAGTTTAGCATTCAGATAATCAGATTTGTAGAGTGAGTTTTCTCATCTTTTCATCTAATCATTCTATCAGAAATCTCAGGCATGTAACTATTCCAAGATATAATATTCTAGTAGTTGGGAGTATAATTTAGTTCATGCGTTATGCAATAACTCGGTTCATGCGTCATGCATTATATTCAGATCCTAGATGTTTAGTTATTAACAAGTTCATAGGTTCCTTGTGCATCGCCTCAGTTTTCTCAAGTGCTTCGGTGAAGTAAGTGTTCTTAGAGGGATATAGTCTCCCAATGGGGAGATACCCTATAACTCCCCATTGTTTTCAATTCCTAAAACCCATTATGTTTTATGCTCAGATTCCTATTACAAGCTTTGCACCAGTTATCATTGCATAGTAAGTCATGCTTTCAAGAGTCAGATCAGTCAAATATTCATGCATTAGATAAGCATTTTCAGTAGAAAAGTCCAGTTCATCAGTGTATTCAGTAATGCGTGCATGGGAGAAACTCAGTCAAGTATCCATGCATCAGATATGCATGTTCATTATAAGAATTCAACTTATCAATAGTTTCAGTCGTGTATCCTATGCATCAGATATGCATGTTCAGAATAAGAACTCAGAATGATCATATGTCTTAAGTAAGCTCATCCGATCAGTACTCTTAGCCTAACAAGCGATATTTGAGGACGAATATTCCTAAGAGGGAGATATGGTAATACCCCGAGATTCCCAATCGATAGTAGCATCATGCTTCAAGCACATGAGAAATAAATTCAAGTGATTTTGTAGTTTTGTTATCATCTTTGATGTATATTAAGTCCTCAAATACGTTCTATCTATTAGATGAATTAAAGCATCCCTTACCGATTGAATTCTTGAGAAGGAAATTGTTGTAGTAAACTTCAAATGAGCATATCTCTCATTATACTATTAAATTTTAATCTCATAACCCACAAACATATAGATAATTGAATTATCTTTCCAACTATACTAATTTTTCCCAAATTCGATATCGGAGCAAAAAGTTATACCTATTTTACTCCACCTTGTCAGCCTGGAAACTGAGTGACGACATATCTGACGGGTCGTCATATATCTGATGACTTATCATCCCAAGTCGTCAGACTTAGGCAGAAACTCATCAATTCCAGCTTCCAAGTGATGACCTGAGCTGATGGGCCATCACATATCTGACGGCTTATCAGCCTTGGTCGTCAACTGAGAATTTCAACAATTAGGAAGGGGTTTCTTCGGGGTTTTTTGGACTTTTCCTTCACCTTCCATTACTTAAATCATCAAAATCATGTACATAACCATCATAAATAAGTTTTAAAAAACATAATCCTCTCCACTCTCAAAAATAAGAAATATTAAGGTTTCCTCTCAAGATCATCTCCTAAGAACAAGATTAAAGCTCCTTCAAGAAAACCAAGAAATTATCATTCCCAATTCAAGAACCTTTAACAAAAGTCATTCTCTTTCAAGACTCAAGCTTTTGAGTTATGTTAGATGTTGATTTTTGAGTTCCTTTCACCCAAGAAGTTCAAGAATCCTTTTCTAAATTCAAGATTATATATTTATGAGACTGCCATGATTTTTGTGAATAGAAATTGAAGTTCATGTTGTTGATTAGTTTTAATTCATGATTTGATTTCAAACATTCAAGCTTCGATCCTACTATGTGATGTTCATGATAAAACCCCTTCAAGTTGCATGATATTGATGTATTCATGAATATTAAGTATAGAATCTGTGGTATAACCAAATCATGCTCCCTATATGTTTAATAGAATGCTTAAGTAAAGAGAATAGTGCCTTTTTAGTATGTTAAGCATGACATGCCCAGTTATGTGATAACTAGTGCAAGACAAGAATTTGTTGAAATGCCTTAGTGAATGTATTATGATAAGTTGCATGCATTCTTATCCCTGTGTATTCCTTATTAAAAAACTATGAGATTTTAGTATGCATACCCTATACATTTATATGTTTTTGAAATTCAAATAATTGACGAGATATCGTATTGATTATGTTGTGAATGAAAGTCCATTATCATGATATTCAAGTATGGTACTGTCTTATTTATTTATTTATGCTATAGAGTCCTGGGGGTATTTATACCCGAAAACTTGGTTGCTTGTCTAGATCCGAGTCAGTCTCAAGATAATCTCAGTCATGCCATGATGAGTAGAATTCAGTCAGGTATAGAATTTAAGAAAATTCAGTAATCTCAGTGCTAGTTAAATCCAGTCTCAGTATCGGTCTAACTCAATTTCGTATTCAGTTTAGACCTCAGTAGTATTTAGTATTCAGATCAAATTTCAGTAAAGCTCAGTAAGTTGCAAAGCTCAGTAGCATTCAGATAGAAATTAAATTTAGAAGTATTCTTTCAGATAACAGTGTCAAGTGAACTCTGTCAGATCAGTCAAGTAAGATATCAATAATAGATTAAGCCCAGTCTAATGCAGTTTAAGAATCATTTCAGTGTCTTTCAGTTGGGAGTAGCAACTAGCACCGATCGAGTGCAGAGATGACGACTTCCCCGTTAAAGAGGAAGAGTCGTTAGCATCAGTCCCTGAACTACAGAACTGCGTAGCCTACACAGGACCAAGTGTCACCCGTTAGATTAAGGATTGACTACTTTGTAGGAGTCACCCGATTCCTTCGTCTTGACTTCCTGTTCAGGGTCACTCGTTAGAGAGGCTTGACCATTGTAGTGTCTTTACCTATGGCACGGTAATGACACCCTTCCAGCTGGGGTTACAGGTTGGATCTCACTAGTTCAGATCGAGGGCATGTCAGTTAAGTGAGAACTCCCATAGTTTCAGCTTCAAATTCAGTCTCAGTCAAGAACTAAGATAGTTCTTCAGATTTAGGAAAGTCAGATACGGCTACAAAGCTCAGTGAGGAACTTATATAGTTCCCCTATATTCAGAGATAACCCATTAGATAGTCTTGATCTCAAACTCAGTCAATCATTATGATTATTAGTAAATTCAGATATCACCCGCTACATAGGCATGATCTCAGATATAAACCATCATCATCACAGTAGAATCAGAGGTCACCAACTAGATAGGATTGATCTAAGATATAGTCAATCATTATTATTATAAGTAGACTCAGTTGTTCAGTATTCCAGAGTCAGTGAACTTAACTATCAGTACTAGTAGACTCAGACATCAGTAAGTTAGTATTCAGAAACTAGTATTCAGAAGTTAGTATTTTGTGTTACTACAATTTCAGTGATAGTTTATGCATTCATGCATGTATTCTCATTTAGCATACTCAAATTGTCTAATCAGTATTGTTAATGCATAAACCCTTGCATTTAGCCTTACCTCCTTTAGCATACCAGTATATTTAATGCACTGAGGCATACTTTTCTCTTGTGCTATGGTGTCTTATACCATAGGTTCAGAAGTGCGAGATCCAGAGCACTCATAGCAGTCCAGACTCAGTAAGCAGCAGTAGACATAGTAATGAGTCCTCATCATTCGAGGATACTTCATATTTCAGTATTACATTTGATTCAGTTTATATTAGTAGACGAAGTTAGTTGGGGACCTGTCCCTTCAACTCCTTATTTAGACAGTTTAGAGGCTTTCAGGCTACAATGTTTTAAACAGATGTATTAGTATTCAGTTTTCAGGTTAGAGTACTTTACATATTTTGAACGTTATGGAAAGTTTACATTATTTTTTCTCATTTGTTTCATTATATTATACAGTTCTCAGTTATAGGTACCAACAGAGGGTTAGTTTGTGGTCCTTCAAGATCATAAGCACCGTGTGGCATTCCGGTTCAAGAAAATCGAGGCATTACATGGTGGCACTTCTTTTGACTTAACCTTAGGCATCTTTTCATCCAAACATCCTTTTATTTGATCACCAAGGGTCTTCTAACACCTAGTGACTATTTCTAAAACTAGAGCTTCATTCTTCGTGTTTACAATAGTGTCACTAGGAAAACCACCTTTTGGACTAGCAATAATTTGGTTGAAAATTTATCTGATTTGGGTCTCTAATTATTTAATAGAGGCAGAGTGGGACACCATGGTTTTGTGAAGTTTCAAAAAATTGCCTTTTATTTAATGAACTATTTTTTTTGTTCCTTCCACCCTCATCAAAATTTGTGCCAATAAATCTTTGAGTTTTAATTTGTCAAGATCGATGGTGTTACCATATTTGTTCATTGCCCAGTAATGAGGGGGAACATATCAGTTAAAATCACGATCTCTATCATTCCAATCAGGATCACGTTCACAATACATCCAACCTTGACTACCACCTTGGCTTTGATAGTCGGGGCGGGATCCTTCAAATTATTTGAAAAATACCGAATATCCTCATAAGGATTCTTGGACTCTTCTTCATCATAGTTCTTGGATTCTATGGATTTTACCACCTTTGCATGTGCAACCATTATATGTTTTTCTCTTTCTTTGATCCTTATATACCATGGAGTTAGTAGAAGACCTTTTTGTCACATTGACCTCCCAGATATGCCATCCCCAATTTTTCTTGGTAACTTTCTCAAACAAATTTGGAGCCACATGATAATTTAACATCACAAGATAAACCCCCGTCGTATTGTCTACCACAGTTTTATCGAGCGGTTAAAGATCCCGGTAGATGATTTAGAGAAGTATCTTCTCTGGGACATTATGGTTCGGAAATTGCATAATTTTTTCCTTGAATCTTTCCCATGCTTCATATGAAGGTTCACTACTAAATTTCCTGAAGTTGATGATCTCATCCTTCAATTGGAACATTTTTTATTGTGGAAAATACCAGTCAAGGAATATCGCGGTAAGTTTATCCCATGAAGTGATTGAGCCATCCGAAGATATCAAAGACCTAGTACCACTTCTCCTATCAGAGAAAACTAGAAAACGCACATATGAATGGACTATTGGGTTATGTGTGCAATATCAAAGGGTTAACACACTTCAATGAAGTTCTTCAAATGCAAGTTGGGGCCTTTATTGGCTTGTCCCCCAAAAATTTCATTCATTTGTAGCATATGAAACATGATACTTGTGACATTAACACTGTTCCTATGAGTGGGTGGGATACATATATCACTTTATTGACCAATATTATTAAGTTGGTCCTTGTCATAAGGAAGGCTGTCGAAAGACCCGGCTTGACTAGCACTTCACTCATCGTTCTATTTATGCTATGGAGATCTCCTAAAAGGAAACAAATACAATAACCAAAATAAATACACACCACTACGGGTATACTCTGTGTAAGAATCAACACCGCACAGGAGAAAACTAAATTTCACTACAAGGCCATGACGTCATTTTTATAATGCTCACCTATATAATGTAAAGTTGTAGAGAACGATCGTTGTCAATATCCAAGCTCTCATTTAGGTCAAATACAAAAGGAGTGAAAATTAGAGTTCTAGTCTTATGGGTCTTAAATCATACTAAGAAAGCACCCGAAGTGTAAATAAAGAAAAAGCATGATTAAAATAGGGGGGGGGGAGAAATTTGTCACTAATGACTTGATTCTACAAACTACACAACAATTGTAATTTAACTTTGATATAGAGAGAATATTGAGACTATGTCTACCTAATTTTCAATTAGGTAAGGGTATATGAAGATTTGATGCACATGATATTAGATTAACAATATGGTAGGCTAGGTCTAGGACCCGTGAGGCTAGTTTCTCAACAAAATAACAAGAATTTCACTTATTGAAAATTTTAAATAACTAACATGTGTGTTAATTATATTCACCTATTACCTCAATTGGGTATCCCTATTTCATTGAAACATACCTAAGGTATAGTTAACCTCAAAATTACACTTATGTCTAAGATAGTGAAAGTTAGCCAACTACACCCATTAATTGTCTACTATTGATTTGGTTCCCACATCCATCTTTTAAGGATAATGTTGGTTCCAAAAGTTCACCCAAACCCCTCTTTCTAGGATGGTTTTATATTCAAGATCTTTGTATTCTCACCCATAAACCCTTTAGGGTGTTTAGGGCTTTCACCCATATATCCCAACCAATTTACTCAGGAAAAGTAGAACCCATAATCAATAAACTAGCATGTACACAAATATATCACAACCCAAAACTAATTTCCCCTAAGTTCAACATAATCCCAAGACAATGAAATTATACTCATGAACAAAAGGAGATATAAATATACCATAAGGACTGTGCAAAGCATCCATTCTTCAAAAAATTACTAAATTAAAAGTTTCCAAATCAAATTACAAATATTTCATAATTTAGTGTGTCAACTTTAAATTTAAAATATTTCTAATATCTAGAATATGAAAAATAGGAAAGGGTTTTAGACATTAAAGGAATTTGGGATTGACTCTAGAAAATTATAAAACTGCCCCTAGGCCTAATCCTGCGTATCCGCGATCACAGCTTCCGCGACCGCGCCTATCTACACACAATTACGGTAGCTGACCATCTTGACTACCAATTGTCTCATCCCTCAAACCTCTATCTCGGTAACTGATCCTCGTTATGCTTATGGTCCTTCAGCTATGCACTTTTCTTCCCCTCTTTGTTCATTTTCAGCTTAATTCCACATCCTTCTATCTCATAACCTGTATGCTTGCAAATGTGAAAATTAGTGGATTTTATCACAATGTTTTCTCATTTATGCCTTCAAATAATGGTAGTGTGTACGAATGTTGGGTGCATATGAGTGGTAAATTCACCACTCATCAAGTATAGTTAGGATAAGATAGGTCATCCTTTTTGTCTCCCTAGCTTTATTATGTTAGATTCCTTGTTAGTTGCCGATATATTACATTTTTTTTCGCATGTTATCCATATTTTCATTATCTTTTGAGTTTAGTCGTCAGTTCCTACTGAGTACCATATGTTTGGTACTCATACTATATTTCAGTAGCCTGTGAATCATAGCTTTTATTTGTGCATCGTACGGAGTAGTTATGGATCTGAAGTATGGGGTGACCTCCTATCATCTGGAGTATTTCTATTCACCCTATTATGTTTTAGACTGATCTCTACATTGAATTCAGAGATGGGTTGTACATTTATGTTTATTTAGTATTTGACCTTGTTCTATAAGTGTATTAGAAGCTCTTGTACTATCTTCACCAGGTCTTGGGGTTGTCTTACATACATTATCCATTTTAGTCTATTTCTTCAGTTCTTTCTATAATTTTCCTTTATAGTAGGCTACTCGTAGTTTCAAACTACAGGTTGGCTTACCAAGTGGTAGGATATAGTAAATTCGTCATGACCTAAGGAATTGGGTCGTCACACACTTGCTAGTATTATGTATGTTCAAAAATAGAAAGGAAATAAATGGGTAGAAAAATAATAGAATAATGAAAGAATTGGTTAGATGAAGGGTAAAGTGCTAAAAAGATAAAATATGAAGTATTAAAAGTTCCTTTTGAGAATTATTCACTATTTTAGCAAAAATGTTGCTACTCTTTCCTTAGAAGAGTAGGAAATAACATGTTCGTAAATAACATGTTTTTCGGTCACTATTAGCATGGTAATCTTGATACTATGAGTTTTAATTTAAGGTGAAAGTTTAATGTTGAAGTAGTGGCGTTGTTAACTTTAGTGAGATAGATCCAAATTAAATTAAAGGGTCGTACTTATAGGTAGAGCTTACTCTAGAAGGAGCAAGAGTTTTTATATGGGTTGTTGGGGTAACGCAAAAAGTCATGAACATATAATATAATGTTTCTCCCATTTTACTTGTAATAATACATTTTTGACCTTAAACTATACGAAATACTCGTATGCAAGTAGTATTGGTGCGTAGTATACTTGAATTTGGATGTATTTTAAGGATACTGGAGTGATAATTGACCGTTAAAGTATAAATAAAAGTTGAGGATAATGATCCTGAGCATGTCTGATGATGGTAGATCAGGATAGGATCTTAACTAAAGCAAAATGCAAAGGAAATACAAAAAACATGCTACATAAAAAGGCCATGTGTCCAGCCCAGGCTCTTTCACTGTGAAAAAAGAAGTACTCCAAATGTTGAGACGTTTCAACTACCCAAAACCAACATGGCAACACCCTAGATGATGCCCTAGTGCTATTCCAGGACAATTATGGCTTTGTTCAACTCAGGCAATGCAGATCTAACCTATAACAACAAAAACCATATATGTACTACTTTTAATAATTTTTTGACACATAAGTATTGACCAAAGGTCGGAGAGAAGAATCATACATAACATTCAAAGGGTTTTTTACTTAGTTTTTTCTGTTCCTTTTTCTACTTTATTGATTGAATCTTTTTCGATACATGAATTCTTGCTCTTGTTATCAATTTTTGAGTTGTTAAAATCATACTATCTAGGATTGCGGATAAACATAAAGGTTGATGTTGATGTTAATAGAATTTGAATTCCATTTCCAGTAATGAAGTTACTTAGCTTTCTTGATCTTAATTAGTTGATAATCTGGAAATTTGCAAATTACTATATATGAAACATACAGTCCAATAGGTAAACTACATTAGCAATAAGAAAAGGTAGTGGTTGGTTATGAATTCTATTAGGAATGAGGAACGGTTCAGTAACGTGGATGGAAATAAACTCGTTAGACCTGATTAGTTTATATTAAAGAGAAATCTCATGCACATCACAATTGGCCGACAATCATAGGAATATAGGCATTAGGACTAGTCAAGTAGGCATATTAGTTGTATTAAAATATTCTCAACATCGCGATTATTAACCCGCATCTAGTAACATAGGAAATCAATTAAACTAGTTAACTGATAACTAAATTGTATCATTATACATTTGCAATTAGTAACCTCTAAATTTTATAATACTATTTGAATTCAATCCTAAGCTTTCGAATATAGAATAATATATAAATTAAACATTATTTCTAGTTTACCAATTGAAGAGTTCAATATAAATTCAATTTAGAGCTCAATTCATCAATTCATTGTGGGATCGATAACTTGAATCTCAAGTTTTCTATTACTTTTGTAATGACCCTCTAGATAATTTTTTTTCAATTTCCATGTTTTTTTGGTGTTCCCCCATTAGGTATAGGTTGTGTAAGACTTGTCGAGATCACGAGTTTGGTTTTCAAATAGTTCGTTATGATTTTAAAGTGATTTCTTATTTTTGAGTTTTTAAAGTTGATAAATTCGTCATAGACAAAAATATCCTAGTAAATAGACTTGAAAGGAATATCTGACAACACTGTTAGCTTCAAAATGTGGATTTTGGGGTACGGAGACCCGTGATTTGGGTCTCAAGGCTTCGTAACTCATTTTTGGCAATTTTTCAGAAGTTGGATAAAACAACAAATTAGATTAGTGGCCTAAATTATTTTGAAATGGACTACATTGTAAAATTTTCTATTCCATTGAGTTTGTAATGCAATTTTTGATGCGGTAGCATAACTCTTTCGTCTATGGGGTTCGGATCAGGCTTCTCTCCATTTTCACTCTCTCCATTTTTCTCAAGTTTCGATCTTGATTGATGACACATGACTTAATTAAATTGAATGGTTTAGATTTAATTTATTTAAAACTAAATCTCTAACCATGATTAATATAATAAATATATTATATCAACTAAAAATAGGTTGTTTATATCTTTCCTTTCTCAATATTTCCTTCAAGACTAATTATTTCTCTAAATTTTCTCGTATTCCCTCAAAAATTAATCAGTTCTAATTTGACAGCTAATCGTGCACATAAAAAATGAGGATGACTGCGAAGGGTTACTTCAATTCTATTTTAAAGGTTGTAATAGTCAAGATAATTTTTCCATCTTCATTATGTATTATATTTTTCTTATAATTTTTTCTTTACACTTCAACTGAAATCAAGAAGCTTGTGGAAATAAATCTGACTAGTAAAGAAAAACGAAGAAATTGAAATCCTTCATCGTCTTTAGGATTTACCGTGTGAAATTTTTTTTAGAAGATAAAAATGCTTTATGACATATTTTTTATTTATTTTTTCACCTCGTTAATTCCTTCTTAAAACATATGTTATATAAGTAAGAAGTAATCTAATTAAAAATGTGTGTAAGAAAGGTATACGCTGTCAAATTAAAACTGATAGATTTTTTAGGGAATGAGAGAAAATTTAGAGAAATAATCAGCCTTGGAGGGTTTATTGAGAAAGGAAAGATATAAACAATTTAATTTTAGTTGATATAATATATTTATTATATTGATTATGATAGAGATTTAGTTTGAAATAAATTAAATGTTAGTCATTCAATTTAATTAGGTCATGTGTCATTAATCAAGATGGAAACTTGGGGAAAATGGACAGAGTAGAAATTGAGAGGAGCCGGATCCTATGGGTTCTGGGTGGGCTAGGAGCACCTGAACAATGTTTGTGCAATTCTAGTTTTCTTGGTCCATCGCCAAAGCAACCATCTTAGTGTGTAGGTGAGTTCCCTTGAGGGACCAAATGTGGCACTTAGTCAGTGGTAGCACTGGAAGCTTTTGAGAGCTTGGGAGGTGCCATTTGGTGGGTAGCTATGGCAATGTGATGAAAAAAATTGGTTCCTTCGTGATTGTCCTTGCTCTTTTTTTGTTTGAAATGTCCTCATCACAAGTTCATTTCCTCCATTTCAAAACAGCTTTAGACACCTTTGATCTCAAAATTCAGCTTAGGATCATTGATTAAAGGTCATGGCTATTCAGGGACGTCAAGGTGGCCTTCATATCTTTTGAATGTCGTAAGTTTCGAGCATCTCTCCATTCGATTTCTCCATTAAAGTTTTTGAGTTTCTCTATTTTTTGGTCTAATTATAGTGGGCTATCGAACTTATCTTGTATCCAAATATTAGGCTTGTTGCTTTTGTCATTATGGACAAAATCACAGTTATAATTTTAGTATTTTATGCAGGAGTCCCACGGGCCCATTTAAGATCTGAATTTCTGCTTGGAGTCCATTATTTTTATATAGGTATTATTTTAATCATACGAATGTGTAGATTTTAATTTTGATAGATTGATAATATATGTAAGATTAATTAACAATGACAAGTGTTTGATTGATGGTTTGACATTACAATTTTGCTAGGTAGGTTTGGGTCTATTCTTCTCTATGAGATTGGGTATTGTATAGACCGCATGATAGGTAGAGGTTATCAGATACTCTCGTACCTATTTGTTTCATGACATATCCTACTTGGGATATTTTGAATATGAATGTAATTCGAGCCTTAGCCTTCAATACTCGTTATGGCTATAATTTTCTATTACACCTAATTATAGACTTGTTTAACCATAGAATGGCGTGAAGTACCTTTTAGCAAAAGACTTACCATATTAAAAAGTCAATTGGATGATATCCACTGAATATATCCTTCAAGTAGATTTATACACTTTCCTACACAAGATTCATGAGTTATATTGTTGACATCCTATTAATTAATTGTCATGACCCAATTTCTAAGGTCATAATGGCACCTACTATAACATATCAATAGGTAAGCCAAATCGTACTATGGAACTACTAGTAATGCACTATCAAGAGAAATAAATGAAAACAATAAAATTAAAATAATAAAGGGGTTGATATATATAAAGCAACCCTAAGACCTGGTGAAGCTAGGTAACCTAACTACTCTAAGGAATCCTAACCAAGTAGCAGTTAATACTAGCATGATTAGGGTCCCTAATAATAGTGTGTAACCATGACATAATAATCCATCTCATAATTTACCATAAAAGGGAAATGATTTAGAATCATACTTCCAACCTCAGTATCAGTCCATAATCAACTTGCCATAAACTACCTGTAATAACATCAATAAAGCAATCGCTTGGTGCAAAAAAAATTATAATCGGGCCCCACAAAAGAAGATGGTTCAATAAAAACAAAAAAACAACAATGATAGCCTATACCTATGCAACCCCTAATAAGAGTGATTGATTTAATTACCAACTAACATATTGGTGATACGCAATGCCTAGGAATGAATAAATGCATAGTAAATCCACATTACCATTACTAATCCAAGTGCTATAATGTACAAAGTGAATAATCTTCATCTAGCTCAATAGATCACAAAGACAGAACCTACGATGATCTCTTTTACTCCAACATGATGGCTCGAGTGTGAAAAGGCCTCAATGGTATTCAGAAATATCTGTATACACTTATTTGGTCCGGATCATAGATTTCTAACAACCATCATCATCAATCTACTCTATCCAGTATTAGAGATGTATAAAATTAAGGCACAAACTCGAACTTTGGCTAAGGAGTGTATGTCTGTAAATTCATTGACAAAGATAAACTCTTGGACTAAATCAGTATCATCAAGTAGAAAAGGTCAAAATCCTTGATCAAAGTAAATAGTAGTGGTAGAAAATGGATAAATCATAAATTAGAATGAATTAAGGTGGGTCGATTCCCGTTATAAAAGAATTTTTTCGAATGTGGAAAAGTGGAAATATGTCTCTTTTGAGAAAGAAGTAGTAAAATTATGGTTTGGTTTGAATCATAACACTAAGTGAGAATGATGTAGAATAATCTTGGCATCCCATCACCACTATCCAAATAATACATTCATAAGCGTCTAAGCGTCTGTATAATAAAGCCACATCTTTAATAACGATAAAATAATCACCTAGAGTCCAACCAGTATCGTAACCACAACCTCTGGCCCAATAGCATATAACTATCATGGGAGTAATACTATAATCTATAAAACTATGATCCAATTAACTCAGACAAATTGTAAAGCTTATACTAAGAGAACCTTAACATCAACTATGATCGCATGCCTATAATCTAAGGTTATAGGATTCTATACCTATAATAATTAATTCATCTTATGGGTTGGGTCACACTTCTATCAAATATTTCCTAAATAGATTATCTCATGATATTTAATCATAAACATATCCTACCAAACCCACATAACACGCAATATACACTATATATCGTCTTACGAAGAAAAGTAGACCGAAGCCTAACTCATTGCAGAACCCCAAGTCTTGAACCATCCATAAATGTCTCATCATTGCTACTCAATACAAAGAATTGATGTCTGACGATCAAAATAATCATCAAAACATTAATTGTAGTAAAATAATACCCATATTTCTATATAAAACTCTTGGGAAAAAAATGTGTCAATAATGGGCTCATGGGACCATTTAATGGAATCCAAAATTGAATCTATCACGAAGTACGTTGGAGGTCAAGGAATGCATGCTCAAAATTTGAGCTCAAATGGAGTACACATCGAGGCCCATTTAAGCCCACAATGTTAAGATATTCAAAAACTAATTTCTACGAATTTATAAGTAAAAGAGCTAAATTTGATTGGGTAAAACTGTCATGCCTCAAATCCTATCGGGGAGAACAGGCACCCATAGCCGTGAAGGACCGAGAGAATCAATCCATAACTTTATACTTCTCATACATGTAACTATGACAATCAAAGGTTATAACAATATGATATACTGCATTGATGAGAACAATGATGTATGCAAGTGCAAAATTTTTTATACAAGACATGGTCGTTGGGGATACACATTTAAAAGACAAGACTCTACCATAATTAACTTTATATTAGTATACAAAGCTTATAAAAGATACATAGAGTTAGCTAGGGTTGGGAAAAACTCCCTCCCTACTCTTTACTACCGTACAATACCAAAACAATTGGAACAAACTTGGAAAGCCCGAATTAACCTTGAGCTCACCAATAGTCACTGAATAGCCTTTCTACTAGCAAGGTGTATTAGTTAAAGCACCTATGCTATTGCATGAAATACAGGTCCCCCGTGAGGGATGTCAGTATAAAAATATGCACTGAATATGTAAGGTTGAAGGTAACAACACATGATACAAGAGCTCAATAGAAATTAGATACAAGTGAATAAATAGTACTAGTAGACCACCTTTATATATTTGTAGGATCAGGTACATTACATTCTTTTCTTCATTTTACCTTTCTAACTTCATAATCTTTGTAAGTCATATAATAAAAATGACAAGATGATCAGGGGTAAATAGACAAATCGGGATCGGCCCATGCTTGCTTACGCCCCAGAGCTGCAACCCATAAATAAATGTTAGGATCGTCCCATGATAGGCTTATGCCCCTGAGCTAACACCCACATATAAAGGTATCGAGATTGTCCCATGCTAGGCTTATGCCTCTGAGCTTCCACTCGTTTTACAGATTTGCATTACTTAGTTTATTTAGCCTTTGAGATTGTTACTTTGGTGGTCATAACATTATAGTACCTTGAACCAATAATCTACTAATAAGAGACATGTAAATGGACAATGCAACAACAATAAGGTAGGGAGCTGGTGGCACACAAATGAAGTGTCTAGGAGCTGAAAATAACACATGGGTCTTATTTGAATAAATGGAGAACTTGTGAAATTTTCTAGTGAAGATAGGTGTGTAATTTTAATAACAAGCATGTATTGAGGTTTTTTAACATGTTATTGAGTGGGAACAAGGTCATTGGCTTCATGGGTTATAATACGCTGCTATTATGTGTCTCTTGTTACATGATAACCTTTGAAAATTACTTGATGGAACATATGTTCAATTTTATGCCAAAGAGTACAAAATGGAGTATGCCTTACATACCTAGTTATATAACTCCAAAACTTTCCCAACTTGACATTCTGCCTTTTTGATTACTTATCTACAATAGAATATGTTAAACTAGTATTAAAAACTAACAACCACATTTAGGCTACTTAACTTCTTCCAAAACAGTAACCAGGCAGTCAACCATTAATCTATCAATAAAGGGTGATATTTTAACCCTTTTCTCCTCCAATTATACCCACATACCATACAGGTCCTTATAAGGTTCACCGAAACCACCTCGGCTTCATTACACATTCCAAATAATACATAAAATAGATTGGACAGTAAGCAAATACAACAATTAGTTTGGTGGTGTACCGCCACACCTTTCTTCTATTTTTCATTACAAACTAATAACACCTTTCACCAACATCAACATGGAAGCCCATATCTTATACATACAAAACAGTCCATAAAACAGTCCCAAATCCCTTTTATTATAGCAATCACTTATTGAACTCATCATCTCTTAAGTTCTCAATAACAACACGTCATAATTGTCTCTCAAATTCATATATACAGAGAACAAAATGGAGAAGTCACCTTACCTTAATTTTGCAACTTATTATTTTAATTTGAACACCTCCATAACTTCAACTTTCACTTTCCTTTCACACTTTAAACAAAAGAAGAAAAGAGATCTCTTAATAATAAAGAAAAAATGAGCAAGTAGTTTGTTCTATATTCTGACATGAATTAATAATTAAGCACTTGTAGCATTTTTTCCTAATCTTCCAGGAGATAATTAAGCTAAACAATAAGTGTTTTCACTTACCTTGGGCTGCAATAGTTGGGGTTTGACCAAGAACCCTAGATGGAATTTTAGGGTTGTTGTTCTTATCCTTGTTTAGAAAGGGAGAAACCTAAAATTTAAAAGGGTGAATATTGTGTTTAAAATGAGTAAAATGGCCAGCTATATTTATCTTATATTGATCCCTCTAGAACTTCTCTTATTGACCTCATTTTTTAGCCACAAACTAGTCCAAGTATGTGATGCACCTACTTAAGGGTTCAAGCAGATCAAATTTCAAAGTAGGTGATGCACCTACTTGCTTTATTTCTAATTTTGGGCTTAATTAACATGGGCTTTTGGCAAATTTAGGTTTTGGGCCATTTCTCTATTTTCTTTCTCTTTTATTTAATTTGGGCCTAAATGAATACATTAGTATCGGCCCATATTTGGTCCATAGACATGGGTTCATTAATTTGGTCCAAATAGCTTAAGTAGGTGACTCACCTACCAGCTTAATTAATTCAAGAAAGCACCTCAATATTTTATTCCATATCCAGCTCTTAATCCCTTTAATGTAACCTTCAACTTGTACACACTTGGTCACTTTAAACTTTAGATTTAAATACTAGCTTACGATCCCAAGTTTAAATAGTTGTATCGACGTTAACTTGGTCGCATCACATTAAGATGTACGGGCAACATCTATAATTCCATCTACACCATTAATACTTGCATAACAAATCTCATCTGTTATCTATACCATGAGTCTATACCAAGTTCCATATAATTAGAACAAGTACAAGCAAAATACAGGGTATTACATCCTTCCCCCCTTAGGAACATTCGTCATCGAATGTTAGCATAAGTGTCCGACCAAAATAAGTTCAAGTCTAAGTTTAATATCCCTATTATCGCATAGTACTTATATATAATACTTACATTTTATTGTTCTAATTCAGCTTCTTGGACTTTCTCTTTGTATTTGAACAAATAGGGGTACTTAGATTTCATCGCTTCTTCAGCTTCCCATGTTATCTCTTCTACTTGTTGTTTCTCCAAAGCACTTTTACCGAAGCTATTTCTTTATTCCTTAAATTCTTAACTTGTCAAACTAGGATAGCAATAGGTATTTATTCATAGGTGATATCTTCTATAACTTGTACATCTTCAGTAGGAGTAATATGAGATAGATCTCCGATGCATTTTTGAAGCACTGAGACGTGTAACATTGGATGGACTGTTGAAAGATCTTGGGGTAGTTCTAACTCATAAGCGACTTGGATAAACCTCCGAGTAATCTTATATGGTCCTATATAACGTGGACTTAGCTTTTCTTTCTTACTAAATCTCATTACTCCTTTCATTGGTTACACCTTCAAAAATACCCAATCACTGATAGGAAACTATAGATTCATTCTTCTAATATCCGTATATGATTTGTGTCGACTTTGGATGCTTCCATCCTCTGTTGGATCACTTTAACCTTTTCCACAGCTTGATGAATAAGATCTGGCCTGAACAAGGCAGTTTGACCCGCTTCAAACCATCCAATTGGTGATCTACACTTTTTTCCATACAAAGCTTCATATGGTGCCATTTTGATGCTTGAATGATAGCTATTATAGTAGGAAAACTCGATGAGAGGTAAATGATCATCCAAACTACCTTTAAAGTCCAATACACAAGCTCGTAGCATATCTTCAAGTGTTTGAATGGTACATTCTGCTTGTCCATCTGTTTGAGGGTGAAAAGTTATGCTTAAAGTAATTTGTGTCCCCAAATTTCAATGAAAGGACTTTCAAAAATTTGCATTAAATTGGGATCCCCTATCTGATATAATAGAGGTTGGTACTCCGTGTAGTCAAACTATCTTTTTGATATATAATTAGGCATACTCTTCAACTATATAAGAAATCCTAATCGGTAGGAAATGTATTGATTTGGTAAGTCTATCAATTATCACCCCTATGGGATCAAACTTTCAATATGTACGAGGAAAACCAGTGACAAAATCCATGTTGATCATGTCCCACTTCTAGATTGGAAGATCTATACATTGGATACTTTTGATGCTCTACTTTAACTCTTTGACAATTTGGACATTCGACTACAAATTTTGAAATGTTCATCCTTATATCACCCCACCAATACATTCCTTTCAAATCATGATACATTTTAGTTGGCCCTAGGTGGATGGAATACCTTGAATGATGTTCCTCTATAATAATCATATTTTTTAGCCCATCTATATTAGGCACACATAATCTGTGTTTGCACCAAAGTACTCCCTATTGTGTTAGATCAAATGACTTTGTCATACCACATTGTACATTCTCCTTAAATTGTAATAGTATGGGATCTGGATATTATTTCTCTTTGACTTCAGCTGCTAATGAAGATTCTGCTACATTATGCACAATACGCCCTTCATCTAGAGTATCAAGAAGGCGAACTCCCAAATTGGCTAAATGGTACAGATCTTTAGTCATCCCTTGTGTTTCTATAGGTGTTGCCACGGTCTTCCTACTTAACGCATCTGCTACCACATTTCCTTTCCCCAGATCATACAAGATATCAACGCCATAGTCTTTTAATAATTCAAACCATCTTTGCTGCCTCAAATTTAGGTCCTTACGATTAAAGATATTTGTTAAAAGATACGGTGTTACTAATTTTATGTGATTCTTGTAAGTTCGAGGTTGGAAAGATGGTCCTTCGAATAAGTCATCAATTCTCGAAAAAGGATATTTGTTCTTAATAGTCACCCTATTAAGTTGTCGGTAGTCAATACACATTCTCAATGAGCCATCTTTCTTACGCACAAATAATGTTGGTGCTCCCCAAGGGGACATACTAGGCCTTATGAATCATTTTTCTAGCAAATCTTTCAATTGATCTTTTAACTCCCATAATTCTGTTGGGGCCATTCTATACGGAGGAATTGAGATTGGTTGAGTACCTGGAATTACATCAATAGCAAACTCCACTTCTCGTTCTTGTGGCAAACCTAGAAAATTTTCAGGAAATACATCGGGAAATTCCTTTACCACTGGAAGAGTTTAAAGAGTTGATGGCTTCACATCTGTATCTTTCACTTTAACAAAAAGATATATGTAATCCTTGGAAATCATCCTTTTTGCCTTAAAATAAGAAATAAATTTACCTTTTGGCACAACAATGTTACCCCTCCATTCAAGGACTGCCTACCTTGGAAAATGGAAATACACCCTCTTAGTTTGGAAATGTACTACGAGATAACAAGAAGACAAACAATCCCTACCCATTATAGCATTAAAATCAACCATTTCTAACTCATCCAGGTCAGCCATTGTATCCCAAACACAAATAGTTATTATACAATTTTGATACTCACTCCTAGCTATAATAGATTCACCAACCAGCGTAGACACTTTAAATGGCTTAACTAGCAATTCTAGTTTTCTTTTGAACTTTCCACTAACCAATAGAGTGACATATGATAATGTAGAACCAGGATCAATCAATTCATATACTTCATGTGAAATAATGGAAAATCTACCTATAACCACATCTGGAGAAGACTCTAAATTTTGTCGATCCACTAGAGCATATGTACGATTATGAACTTCGCTAGAGCTTGCTACTCCTTTTACACATCTACTACGACCCATAGATTGTACATATCTACCTGAATAAGGCACCGATGATGATGATGCAATGGCTGATCCAGTAGGTCATGCCATACCACCTATGCCTCTTTGTGGGTATTCTCTTATCATATGTCCCGACGTACCACACCAAAAGCAAGCATTTGTACCAAACTGGCATGCACCTAAATAAATCTTTCCACATTGTTTACATGAATTCCGAGGAGGTCTTAATTGGCTCATACTCCCTTTCTCTTGATACCTTGTTGTTCGTGAACTATGATTCTCACTTCTTTACCCAAACTAATTGCCTTTGGCCCCCTGAAACTGTGGTGGAGAACTAGATATAGAATAAGAAGGTAATGTCCTAAGAGGTCTATTAGAAAACAGAGGGTTAAACTCTCTTTGGGATGCCATAAACTACCCCGTAGATCTGGCCCTCTTGGAATACCCTCTTTCTAATTCTTGTGTTTTTCTTCTTTGCCTTTGATCCTCCTTTTTTTGTGCAAAAACTTGTATCCTTTCTATGTCCACATCTTTGTTCAAAGAATCAATAGTACAATATCTAACGTAATATGGATCCAATATATCCACACATCGATAAAATCTATCATCCATAGTAGCTACTACATTAGCCATAGAGTTAAATCGGAGGTTGTACTCTCTCACGCTCATATTCCCTTGGCAAAGATTTAGGAACTGATCCGTATGGGCTTCTTGAATCTCAAATGTAAGGTAATGATCAATAAATGCCTCTTTGAACTCTTTTCAAGTAGCTGAAGGTGCATCAACACCCTTAGATCGTTTCCAGTCTTCATACCAAAATGTAGCCTCTTATTTGAATCTATATGCTGCTAGCCCAACTGTCTCATTACCCGATACATGCATGACATCTACAAACCTTTGGATATGATCAAGAAAGTCCTGTGGGTCTTGAGTAATATCTGATCCGATGAATGTAGGAGGATCTATCTTAAGGTAATACTGTGTCCGTCGGCTAGCTGCTCTATCTGCACCACTAGAACCTGTGGTTGGAACAGTTTGTCCTTGAACTTGTACAGCAACTATACGAGACAAAAATTGCACCACATTCCTTAGATCTTGATCAGTAGCATTAATAGATGGTTATGAGGATGAGTTTTTTCTCCTTCTTAGGTCTTTTAGAGATGGGTAAGTAGAAGAAGTTTGTGATACAAACTCTGCTTGAGCCTCACTTTGATTATCTTGTCTAGGTGGTGACTTACTAGTCCCTTCTCCGGCAACCACTTCTACCCACTTACCTATATTCTTACTCCTTCTTGCAACCGACATCTTTACTATAATGAGAAAGAAAGAAATTTAGTGGTTAAATATAACTTCACAATTGACTTGGGCTCTATTGTACGATCTAAGATGTGAAAAAAAGAAACAACCCCTACATGCCCATAGCCTCTTATTTATAGATTTGGTGAATAACACACCCATAAGCAAGACTCTACGTAGAGATGACCGTGTAGACTCCCTAGGATGACCTGCTCTGATACCACTTTTGTCACGCCTCAAATCCTATCTGGCGAACAGGCACCCGTAGCCGTGAAGTCCCAACATAACCAATCCATAAACTTATACTTCTCATGCATGTAACTATGACAACCAAAGGTTATAAAAATATGATATAATGCATTGATGAGAACAATTACGTATGCAAGTGCAAAATTATATATACAAGACATGGTCGTTGGGGTCACACTTTTAAAAGAAAAGACGCTACCATAATTAACTTTACATTAGTCTACAAAGCCTGTAAAAGATACATAGACTTAGCTAGGGTTGGGACAAACCCTTACCCTACTCTTGACAACTGCACAATACCAAAACATATGGAATAAGCTCGGAAAGCCAAAAATCAACCTAGAGCTAACCAATAGTCACTGAATAGCCTTTCTACTAGCGAGGTGTATTTGTTGATGCATCTAATCCTGTATCATGAATCAAAGGTCCCCCGTGAGGGACGTCAGTATAAAAATAAGTACTGAATATGTAATGTTGAAGGTAACAACACATGATACAAGAGCTTAATAGAAATCAGATACAAGTGAATAAATAGTGCTAGTAGACCACCTTTATATATTTGTAGGATCAGGTACATTACATTCCTTTCTTGATTTTACCTTTCTTACTTCGTAATCTATATAAGTCATATAATACAAATGACCAGCTGATCAGTGGTGAATAGACAAATCAGGATTGGCCCATGCTAGGCTTACGCCACTGAGGTTCCACCCATAAATAAAAGTTAGTATCGGCCCATTCTTGGCTTATGCCCCTGAGCTTCTACCTACATATAAAGTTATCGCGATCATCCCATGCAAGGCTTATGCCCCTGAGCTGCCACTCGTTTTACAGATTTGCATTACTTAGTTTATTTATCCTTTGAGATAGTTACTTTGGTGGTCATAACATTATGGTACCCTGAACCAATAATCTTCTAATAAGAGACATGTAAATGGACAATGCAATAATAATTAGGTAAAGAAATATTGGCACACAAATGAAGTGTTTAGGAGATAAAAATAACATATAGGTTTTATTTGAATAAATGGAGAACTTCTAAAATTTTCTATTGAAGATAAGTGTGTAGGTTTAATAATAAACATGCATTGAGGTGTTTTAGCATGTTAGAGAGTGGGAACAAGGTCATTGGATTCATGGGATATAATACGTTGCTATTATGTGTCACTTGTTACATGATAACCTTGGAAACTTACTTGATGGAACAAATGTTTGATTTTATGCCAAAGAGTACAAAATGGAGAATGCCTTACATACCTGGTTATATAACACCGAAAATAACCCGAATTGACTTCTCATCATTTAGATTACTTATCTATAAAAGAATATATAGTAAACTAGTATTGCTAACAAACCAACATATTTAGGCTACTTAACTTCACCCAAAATAGTAACCGGGAAGTAAGCCATTAATCTATCAATCAAGGGATGTATTTTAACCTTTTTCTCATCTAATTACTCCCAGATATGGAACTAAGTGATCTCAGCGTAAATCAGCCAGATTTTTTGATAACCATGATTAGTATCAGATTCAGTTCCGTTGTGTTCAGTTAAGAATTCAGTCATAGTCTTCCAGTTGGGAGTAGAAACTAGCACCGAGCAAGGGAAGGGATGACGGCTCCTCCTGTCAGCGAGAAAGAGGTCGGAGTCGTTAGTAGCAATCCCTGACCTCCAGAATTGCATAGCCAGTGCGGGATACAGAAGTCACCATCAGGAAAAGGCTGTCACCTCGAGAGTATTTGACTATTATATTGCCTTAGGTCGACTTCCTGGTAAGGGTCATCCGCTAGACAGGATTGACCAGAGAGAGGTCTTTACCCGTGGCATAGTATTGACACCCTTCCAGCTGGGGTTACAGGTTGGACCCCTCCGTGGTATGTGGGGGCATGTCGATTAAGTAACTACTTACCACAATTTCAGTTACAATTTCAATTTCAGTATCAATCTTCAGAAATTTGGACTGTCAGATACAGTCATCTATCTTTATGAGGAACTCAGATAGTTCCATTGATTCATAGACCATCCCTTCTGAAAGGCTTGGTCTCATATACAGTTATTTGATATCATATTCAGAGATATGCCGCATACAAGCTTGATTCACAGTCTCAGATTCTATTGAGTATCCTTGTTGTCAGATTCAGGTATTCATATTTCTTATCATTGAGAATAATTTCTGAAATCATCCGTTAGAGAGGTTGATCTCTAACCCTGTCAGTCGAAAGCAGTAAAGCTCAGAATTCAGTCCTTGATGTAAGTGCATCCAGATCTTTAGTTATCAGTATTAGATGAGTTAGTGATTCAGTATCTCAGTGTTAGTAGTGAGTTCAGTCTATAGTAAAGTGGTATCCGAGTTTCAGTATTTAGAGTTGTGATGATTGTGATTATGGTCTGTGCATTCATGTATGTGTTCTCGTGAATCATTTTCATGATCATTCTGTTTAGATATTGTGCATGCATGAGCCCATATATTTATCCTTACCTCGTGTACATACTTAGTATATTCTTGTACTGACGCATTTGAGCTATGGTGTTTTATTTGGCACCATAGGTTCAGAGGCACAGGACCCAGAGTTTCCTCAGCAGTTCATTCCCAGTCAGCAGCAGTAGTCATAGCAGTGAGTCCTCTTCTTTCGGGGATGAAACTCAGTTTACTATTATGGCATCAGACTTTGTGTATATTTTCAGTAGACAGAGTTAGTTGGGGACATGTCCCATCAACCCCAGAGTTCAGATAGTTTAGAGGCTTTTCAGACAGATGTATTAGTATTCAGTTTTCAGTTTTGTGTATTCATAGATGTGTTGAACCTTATGGTTAGTTTCCGCATATATTCTTGACATTATGTAGTGCACAGGTACAAATATCAGTAAAGGATTAGCTTGTAGTCCTTCGGGGTCATAAGCACCGTGTGACGTCCCGGGATGGCACAGGTACAAATATCAGTAAAGGATTAGCTTGTAGTCCTTCGGGGTCATAAGCACCGTGTGACGTCCCGGAATGGCATCTCGGGGCGTTACACCTAATCCCAAGCTCAGTTTCACCGACACACTACTCACTCAAGTACAAGAGTAAATCTATACTAATACATAGTTTTCCAAAAAGTGCAAACTATATAAAGGTGAGAAGACAAGGTAAAGGGTAAGTCTACAGATGCCAAGGGTTCACTCCCAAATCCTATCAACAATGCCTCAAAACAAGTGGAATTAGTAAGGGTGTTTTCAATCACAAAAGAAGCTGAATTACAGTATGGGTATAAGAACATGGGAACAAAGTAGGCATCATAGACAAAATCAAACTAAGAAAAAATATGTAGTATAAATTACTGAAAAATAACCCAACGAGCAGAAAAATCCCAACATTACAAGCACAACACGAATTAAAAAAAATATAACAATAGAACACGCAATATATATGTGTATATATATGTTGCAATCAAATAGTAAGAAAATGTATAAGAAAAAAACTTATAATTATACCATAGGCCACCAAAAATCATGAACAAATATTAAAAAGTAAAAATCAGAACAATACATGGGCCTCCCAGAATTGTGTATTGAACTCATAAATATGAAAAGTAAACTAATAAAGGATCGAAATGATGCGTCAAACCTAGTAAAAAGTTGACACAATCATTTAAAAATTAAAAAAATAGTATTTCCTATCTAAAATGAATCATGATACTTGTATATGAATATGAGTATGTATTTATAAATAAATAGGTATTTATACATGAATTAGTAAAAACTATTTGTCCATACAAATCTACAATAAATCAATACCAAACTTAATATAAATCCATTGGCTTCACAACTTCACAATATAATAAAATTGCAAAAGGAAGCACGTTAATGTAAACGAACCATAAGAACCCATAGAATAAGAATTATAAACAAAGGATCGAAGAAGTGTACTATTCGAAGAACCCAAAGTAGGATAATAATTTTGACTTTTGAGGTAAAACCTATTCTAATAGAATACCACAGATATCCATCAAAAAAATTATATAAAACAACAATTACCCAAGCTATGTCTAAAAGTAAAAAAAGTCCTCACCTACCTTGGGGGTAAACCACAAATGTCAAGTCATGACACATAAGAATTCTCTAGTCTGTAAGCATCGATTTTTTTTTCCAATCCCTCAAATAAGATACTCAATGCCTCACCATGAGACTAGCAACATTCATATTATTTAACAAATCTTAGGCTGGAAATAATGTCGGAAATCAACTATTAGGGCCGGTCGATTAAAATATAGATTTATTCCTTAATTATATCAATCCATAAGTAAGGATGACATGCACAAAAGTTAGTCAAAGACAAAATGAAATTTTGACCTGAATTTGTCTTCATAGCTCAGTTTAAAGGAACAAAAACCAAGAATATAATGACCCAATGTAATGACCCTTTCGATTATTTTTCATGTTTTCTCTTATCTTTGCCATTATGGATTCTTTATAGCTTCCGCATGTCATTTAAGACTTGATGGTACCGGCAGTTTTGCTATTGGGTAGTTCATTTAATTTTTAGAGCCAATTCCCTGTAATGACGTCTTCTTTGGCTCCAAATGATTATCCGACAAAAACTCTAGTGAAATAATGTCAAATTCAAATTTCAACCATGCCAGCGAATTCAAAATATCAATTTTTGTATAATTAGACCTTTTGTTCGGGTTCCAATTAATCGAAGCTCATTTCGACCTATTGGTTAGAAAGTTGGAAAATAGAAATATGGGCGTGGGACCCATATTTGATCGAACCAGCCTCAGACAACATCCGACTTCTCCATCACTCCCAAAACATCTATTTTATGCTAAGGGGACCCTTGTTTCAGGTCCTACAGCTTCCAAACTTATTTTGGGTTATTGAGCAGATTTTATGTAAAAAATAGAACTGTAGGCGTGGGCCCCACTTTTTGCCGAATCATTCTTTTTTGAAATTTTTTATGCTTCCAATAGATTTGAAATTTACACTAAAATTTAACTATTGTATAGTGCTATTTGGGTTTCAAAAAAGTTTTGACGGTCAAAAATAAGTTTTTGACTTTGTTGTCACAGGGATACCACACCTCTTCGCCGCCGACGTCGATAAATAGACCCTAAGGTCATAAATTTGGGAATTTTCCCTTCATCACTGATAGCCTAAAATCCTATATCATTATGATAACTAAAAATTGAGTGTTGTGGGTTCTAGGGAGCTTGCTAAACATCTTTGATCATTATTATCATCCAGATTAAGGTAAGATTTCAGCACTTTATTGGTGAATTTTTTAGTTATTGACACAAAATTCCAATTTAGCTTAGGACTTTATTTATCTCCAAATTAGGCTTGTTTGCACCTATTAATTGAGATTTATGATTCCGTGGTGATGTATGAGCATTGGGTTGACCTCGGAAATGCAATTTCCATACGTGAGATCCACTTATGGTTTTTGGTATCATTTTTGGACTTGAAGCATAATAGTGCAATATGGGTATCGTTATACTCGTATTGATGAGTAGATTATGTTTTTGATAGAATGATGAAATTTTGGGGATTGTGAATTAAAGACAAACATGTGGTACATGATGTGAGGTTTTGCGGTTCGGCCTTGAGGTAGGCTTCTACCTACTCTTTTTCGAATATGATGTGTGTTATGTATGACATATGAATTTAAATGTTAGGCTTGATTATGAATAATAACCGAGTATTGATTATTGATATTTGGGGAATTGGATGAGGGTTTAGGAACCGTAAGGTAGTATGCTTATGATCAATATAGAATCCTTTACCTTCTCCTTAGATTGAATTAGTTCATATTATGGAAATGTTATGATGCTATGTTTGGATGTGGTCCAAGTGTTAGAATCATGGTTAGTTTTATTGACCTTAGTTGGTCTAGTCTAGTGATCTTGAAATCCTATCTTGAGGTAAAATTGACATAATTGCCCATGTTTCTAGAAGGATTTCCTCTTTTATGATTGGTTCTAGCTTACTTGACATCTAAAATTTGAACTAGATACCTAAGCCTAGTTTTGGTCATAGTTTGCAAGAATTTAGGGATTGAGGATTAGAAGTGGGATCATCTGGCCCACTTGGGTTATGACTTTTGTTATCTCTTGTGGGCTTATTTGCAGATAGTAGGCCTAGTTGAGACTAAGGATCCTTATTTATGACATTTACTTGGTGAATAGATAACTTATGATAATTTTTGCTGGATTATCATTAATGGACTATAGAGATGTTAATTTCCCTTAGATGTGATATTGTTCCTTTAGAGATGTTATTTCTTCTAAATTATTATATTTGTCCCATAGAGATGCATTGTTCTCTTAGTTATTATATGACCCATAGAGATAAATTTTCCTCTTAGTTATGATGTTTGGCCCATAGAGATGAATTTTTCTCTTAGTTATGATATTTCACCCATAGAGATGCATTTTCCTCTTAATTATGATATTTGGCCCATAAATATTCATTTTCCTTTTAGTTATGACATTTGACCCATAGAGATGTATTTTCCTCTTAGCTGTGCTATGTGGCTCAAAGAGATGCATTTTCCTCTTAGTTATGATATTTAACCCATAAAAATGACTTTCCCTCATATTATGATATTTGGTCTATAAAGATGATTTTCCTTATAGTTATCATTATTAGGCTTATAATGTTGATTTTCCTCATTGTCGTGGTGTATGAACTATAGATATAAGATGTCTATTATAGGTGATATGCTTAATGATATTATGCCTCCTAGATGTGAGAGTCCTTCTATATGTCAGATGATTATAGATATGCAATGACTTATAAATATGATTGTCGATATGAGTTTCAGATATGTATATGCGCCAAAGGCCGTGATTATTATGTTATGATTATTTCAGATAAATTATTGGGCCAAGAGTCGTGTTATGATATTGGTTGGATATTCAAAATGTATTTATTCTTGTAAAGGATACGTCTATAGAATATGGACACATATATGTTTATGTTGCCTATGATATCATTGAATGAATACTGGTGAAGGCATGCATCGAGTTGGTACTCTCGTGATTATTATATCCATATTTATTTAATCCTTGAAGAAATATGACCTTTAAACTATTTGTTCTAGATAAGAGTTAAAAGCCACTTTTCAACTTAACAATTGTTTTTTTTCCATAATAATTGCCTAACTAAATGGAATATTAATACCTATAAAAGAAGTTAAAAAATAGTTTTTAGAAGATTTGACCGAGAATATTTTGGTCCATGAATTAACACTATTATTTACTTTGGTCATGAGATATTCCAACCCTTTTTACACTCTTACAATGATTTAGTCTCCAAGATCATTTCAGGCAATAGACTTACAAATTTACACTCTTTTAACCTTGGCTTGAGTCTGTACATCTATTATATATCTATATATAAATTTATTGATAATTATGAGGATATATATACTTAATTTGAGTCCATAGGATGTTATTTTTATGTTATATATACCCGTTTTGAATCTAAAGGATACCTTTGTTATGGTAAATATATATATGTATGTATGTATGTGTGTATATATTTATTTATGTATATATATATATGTATGTATATATATATTTGTATATTCCCGATTCGAGTCTAGAGGATATTGAAATTATATGTTGGTAGCCGAAAAAGGCTGGATGTTGATTTAGTTGATGATTATGGTTATGATGATGAGATTATGATGTTAATTATGTCCCTTGTATTAATTCTTGCATGAACATTGCCTATCACAAGTATGCACCTTTATATATCAGTCGGTATGGGATGGTTGCATGGATATCGGTGATGAATATGCTGTGTGTTATTATTTGTTGATTGAACTTTCTGAGCTTGGGGTGGTGGGGTACACATAGGCTAGACTAGATTTTGATTATCCTGAATAACCTGTTATTTACGTTGTTATTGATATTATTATTATCATTGTTATGATCATTATTATAGCTATATTATGACAGATTAGACGTTGAGTAGGTATCGATATTTGAGGTACGTTCCTTCCCTATTTTATTTTATGATTGTATTATTATAAATGATGAATTCATGTCTATAAATGTTGATTAGAAACCCTCATTATACGAGTAATTAAATCTTAATTAGCTTATAATGCAGCCTGATTTTTTATCTGTACTGTAGTTGTCACTGCTTAGGCTAGCTCCTGAAAAGCTGCCCAGAACTCGGCGTGTGACACACTTTCATTCTGGCGATCAACAGGCTGAGGGGCTGATCGGCTCCTTGTTCTCCTCTTTGGAGGCATGTTCTATAAATGGAAGAGGAACAAGGTTTAGACTGAGAGTTCCACTTGAGCTTCTGCTCACTGGCACGACATGAATATTGAAAGAAGGGAATTTGTTCCTAAAAACATCTTATATCCTCCTGTACATAAATGTGACGCGCAACATATCCATGCCCAAGACTCTACTAGATGCGGCTTTTCAGACTTCCTAGGACTCTATTGAACCTTAGGCTCTGATACCAAGTTTGCAACGCCCTAATTTTCTATAACCGAAATACCACACGGTGCTCATGATCCTGAAGAACCACAAGCTAACTCTCTTCTGATATCTGTACCTGTTCACTGCATAATATAATAAAATACATGCGAAAAATTGGTGGAAACTAACCATAAGGTACAAAATATCTAAAATACATAATTCTACAAACTGAATACTTATAAAACTGTCCGAAAATCCTCTAACTGTCTGAACTGTGGAGTTGATGGGACATGTCCCCAACTAACTCCGTCTAGTAAAATAAACTGGATATAATACTATCCCGAAATATAATCGTCCTCGAAAGATGAGGACTCTCTAATACTTCTACTACTGCTGACTGAATCTGGACTGCTAAAGGTACTCTAGATCTCGTGCCTATGAACCTATGGTGTCAAATAAAATAACAACACCATAATGAAAATACGTCAGTACGTTTGAATGTACTGAGTATAAAAATGAGGTAAGTCTAAATGCAAGGGCTTATGCATGAACAATTACTTAACTGAATGATATGCAAGAGCTGGATTAACACACATAGAGAATATGTAACTACTGAACATACTGCACATATTGACTCTGAGCATACAAGGACTAAATCTGATAACTGATATTGGACATACTATCAAGATAAACTTTCTGAACATACTGAGATTCTGAGTATCTGGAGCTAGTGAAACTGATATCTGAGTTCACTAACTCTGGAATACTCTATAACTGAGTTAGTTAGTATCAACGACTGTGTCTAAGCCTGCTATTATCGATTGGCTGAATCTGAGATCGAACCTATCTAGCGGATGATCTCTAAGTCTTCTATAATGATAAGGAATAATTAAATATGAATTTGAGATCAAGCCTATGTAATGGGTGATCTCTGGATCTTATGATAATGAGAATACTCAACTGAATCTGAGACTAAGATCAAGCCTATCTAACGGGTGATCTCTGTAAGTACTGATACTGAATAACTTTATGTGAGACCAGGACTATATAGCGGGTGGTTCATGAATCACTGAAACTATCTGAGTTCCTTACTAAGATAGATGACTGTATCTGTCAGTCCTGATTTTTGCGTTCTACTCTGAAGACTGATATTGTAACTGCAACCGTGGGAGTTATCACTTAACCAACATGCCCCAAACCTGAACTAGTGGGGTCCAACCTATAACTCCAGCTGGAAGGTTGTCAATACCGTACCATGTGTAAATACCTCTCCGGTCAAGCCTATCTGACGGGTAACACTCTTAGAAAGTCAAGCCTAAGGCAGTATAATAGTCAAACCTCTCTGACGGGTGACAAGACTTTTTCTGACGGGTGAATCCTACATCCTATGTTGGCTACGGAGTTATGGAGTTCAGGTATTTATCCTAACAATGATTCCTCTCTGACGAGGAGACGCCATCCATGAACTCGCTCGGTGCTAGCTCCTACTCCCAACTGAAAGACTCTGAACTGATTCTTAAACTTTGTACTTCAATTGAACTGAATCTGTTACTGAGTTTCTTACTTGACTGAGGTGACTGAGTTCATTTGGTTCCATTATCTGACAAAATGTGTCTGAATTCTACTTTCTGTCTGAATATAACTGAGTTCTGTAACTTAAAGGGGCTTTACTAGAATTTGAACTAAATACTGAGTACTGAGCTTGAATAAACTGAATACTGAGATTTACTGAGTTTTCTTACTGTTTAGTCATTGACTGAGTTCTCTTGATCATAGCACGACTGATATTATCTTGAGACTGACTCGGCTCTAGGCACACAACTATATTTTTTAGGTACAAGTACCCCCAAGATTCGATGGAAAGAAATTGACAGGACTCGACTCTTTGAATTCATGACCAACATCCACCTCATAGTAATGAATTCACCATATACTCAATAAAACATCACTTTAAGCACTTGGAAATACTAAAATTTATTTTTATAGGAAATGCAAGACAACACTTCATAACTCATTTCACAAGATCTTGCAATAAACACAGAACATGCATTTACTAAAGCTTTTTAACAAACACTTGGCATGCTTAGCTTATACCAAACTTGGGGATTTCTAGTCAACATTGTCATAAAGACCCAATTTTCTTCATACAAGCATTTTATCAAACATGTAGGGATCATTCTTTAGTTATTCAACAATTACTACTTATAAATATCATGACTCCATCAACCAATTCATCATACAAGGATTTCAACATGATATGATCATAGTTCAACACACATGGAAAAATATGATTATTTCCAACGTCAGTCAACATATAACAACATCAAACATCAATCATATTGGCCTTACAACAATTCATTACACCAATTAACATGATTACATAATTCAACATGCTCATTGAAGAGGCTTTATTATGAACACCACAAGATCAACACATACTAGGGTCAAAGCTTGAGTCTTTATCATCAAATCATGAATTTAATTTCAACCAAATTAAGAAATTCAATTTCAAACCACATAAATCATAAAAACTCATAAAAAATATCATCTTTGAATTTTAAAAAAGGATTCTTGAGCTTCTTGGGTGAAAGGAACCCAAGGATCAACACTTGCATACCTTAATATTTGAACTTGGATAAATTCTAATGCTTGAGACTCTATCCGCACTAGTAATAAATGATTCTCAAAGCCCATTCTATGAAGAACTTCATTCTTGAAGAAATCTTGAAGATTTAAGGATGATTTTTGGAAGATTAATGTTCTTGAATTGAAACCCTACATATTTTCTTAAGAAAATTGGAAGAGAAAATGATGAAATTAGGATTTGGATGGGGTTCTCATATTCTTAAAGGCCTCCAAAAGATGAAAAAGGACCAAAATACCATTGAAAAAACATACCTTAATTTTTGGAAAAAAATAGCTGACGACATTCGTGACAAGTCATCAAACTGGTGATAAGTTGTCACGAAATGTCGTCACAAAAGGGTGAAATCTTGATTTTCTGGTTAAGGTTGACGACATTGGTGATAATTCAACATGGGTGTGACGACTTATCACAAAATGTCATCACTGGGAGTGGAAATATGCCCAGGGTTGGCAACATTGGTGATAAGTCATCACACTTGTGACAGCTTATCACGAATGTCATCACTCAGTTTCCCAGCCTGACATACTGGAATAAAATGGGCCTAACTCCTTGCTCCGATAACTAATTTGGGAAAAATTGGTATCATTGGAAAGATAATTAAAAGATATTTCATTTGATATATAGTAGGTCCTCTAATTAGTTATCTAAAAGGAGTTATGGTCGACTGAAGTTGACCTATGTTTTGACGCTCACTAAAACTTGAACGATAGGAAAACTTTTAACTTTTCCTTGAGTTAGGGGACCTCTATGATATTAATTCATTCTCAAATAGATTCCCACACTACATAATTGATTAAAACACTAAATTTACATAGGATTCAAGGCTTTTGGAACATCTACGCATATGAATGACAGATTTCCATTCTAGTCCAAAATGTGGGGTGTTACACCTAATTTTGTAGAATTGAACTGAGTTTTATACTGAGATTCAAACTGAAACTAAAACTATAGGAGGTAATCATCTAATCGACATGCCTCTCTCTAAATGGATTAGGGTCCAAACTGTAACCCCAGTTAGAAGGATATCAGTACCTTGCCATGGGTAAAGACAAACTATCAGTTAACCCTCTCTGACAAGAAGCACTTTTGTCAACCCTCCCTAGCAGAAAAACTCATATGAGATGTATCAAACATTGTCTGGCAGAAAGATATCTCAAACTATGCTAGCTACGTAGTTCTGTAAGCGGGGATTGCTACTAAAGGTCAAACCCTATACTGGCAGGAATGCCCCCATCCCTGGGTTCGCTATGTGTTGAATCCTACTCCCAACTAAATAAACATTGAAATGATTTCTAGATTATACTAGGCTATACTGAACTGTTAATGATTGTACTATCTAAATAAACTGAACTGAGTTCACTGGATTCCGCTAACTAACGGAGTACTACTGAATCTAGGTAAATAACTGAGTTCACTGAGTTCTGAACTAAATACTGAACTGGAGCTGTGATTGATTACAGAGTACTACTATTCATAACACTACTGAGACAGTTCTGTAACTACTGCAGCTCTAGGTAAACAACTAAATTTTCGGGCATTGCATACCCTCAGGACTCGATAGCATGAAAAGTAAAGCATAGAGTAAACTTAAAAAACGTAACACTGTGCACTTATTCATAACTCATCCATAGATACATTTTATCAAACACTTGTTAGGAACAATTTTACACATATACAATCATGTCATGATTTTTTCCCATTTAGTTCAAATGAGAACTTTAACAAACACTTGGGGAAGACCAATATGCACATGATACTAAACAACATATAGGCATCATAACATGAATTTCCAAATTCACAAATTCAATGGATTTAACATAAATTCACATGATACTACATACATGATAATCAATTCCTTATGAAACTTGTAATAAACCATGGATTAGAAACCCACTTAACATTATAATCATGAATACACTTAAATCCAATCATGAAAATTATGAAATCAATCTACTTGAAGTTTAAAAAAAAGTTTCTTGGACTCCATGGGTGAAAGGAACCTTTGGATGAACACTTCACATACCTGAGTACTTGAATTAATGAAGATTGATGGGAGTTCTTAAATCTTGATCCTTGAATTAGAAGCCCTTGGATTTTGTTCTTGAGTAATATTATTAATAGTGAATGGATTTTGCCTCTAAAGTGGCTAAATCTCGTGTTTTGGGGGCTGATAGATGTGGGAAAATGACCCAAATCACCATCAGAACACAACTTTTTAATGACTGAAAACTATCCTAGCGAGCGCAGACCGACGCGCCGCATCGATGGGATAAATATTCTGCATTGGTTCACTTGAAATTGATTTAGGAGCTGGGGGAAAATATTCATCGATGTGATTGGCGATGCGGTATGTCGAAATTGCGATGATACACTGGTTTGGACTCCCAAACATGTTTCAAACGATGTTTGAAAAATCTAAAACTCATCCAAGAACACCTACTGACATTCCTGATAATGAAGCAACTTAAAAATAGACATTTAATGGTAATTAGGGTTGCAAAATAAGATCACCAAATATGAAGGCTAAAATAACTCTAAGTATGAATACTTAGCCAAAATTTTCTAAGTTTGGGACCCTTTAACAAGCTTTAAAGGACTGAATTAACCTTAGGATTTCGAGGGATCTTACAGATATCTATAGCTGAAGATCATTCCACAGGTACATGAAAGGAAAAAGTCCCTATACTCATTGCCTTTCTTCTTAATATTTTTCCTTTTTCAAATGGTAAAGAATAAGAACATTATTGTCTTTATGAAACTAAAACTCCCTGTGCAATCTTAAACTAAGGACATTCTATGTGGAGATGTAATGTAGGATATGGTGGTCAATAAATATCTCATAATGAACGCCTTATAGATAATGCTACTAATTATTAAACATGAAGTCTGGCACCGCTAACTTCAGCTCATTGATAGAGTAGTTCTTTTTGTAAAACATTAGTACTCTTTAAAAATATGTAATGACTTTGCCTCGCTGAATCATCACACGACTCACCAAACTCATTAAGCATCGAAACTTATCGTACACCACTTGCTATAAAAAAATAATCAAAATTATTGTTGAAGTCTTTAAGGCCTTGAGATTCAAATAGATCACCTCAAGCTACTTTGACAATTGAAACTAGACGTTATTCAGAGTTAGTTTTGTAAATGACAATACAATAAAAGAAGTCAAATCCACAAGCCTCTCCTTATATTTTGCCGATTCGACAAAATAAAAAACCTGAAAGGGAAACGTAGGCCTTGCCCAAGCATGAACTACCTCAATCTTCATTGGATCCATCATAATCCTATCCTTGACCCAATGAGTCCAAAAATTCCATGGAATCAAGCCAAAATCTTACTTAGAGAACTTGGCATAAAACTATTGATCCCAAAAAGTCTAAAGCACAATTCTCAAAAGATACTTATGCTCCTCCTTAATCCTCTAGTAGAAAAATATATCCTGATGAACACTATAAGAAATGTTTCCAAACTTGTCATGGACACTTTATTCATCAAATCTGTAAAATACCATGAGGGCATGGGTTAAGCCAAAAGACATAACCTAGAAAGCGTAGTGGCATTAAAGAGTATTAAAGGTTACATTTAGGGATTTATATTTTACCGAGTTTCAATTAATGTTTAACTACTATACCAACATATAAATATATACGTTAATAATCATAGTAAGTAATGTAAGACATGAAAAAATAAGTCACATAATATAGATGACGCATAGAAATGCAATAATTGATCATGTAATTTATGAAAAATGGCTCATAAGAAAGTTCATTAATTATATGAATAGGTATGTATAATAGGCATATTACATATTGACATTTTAGTTAGTGGGACCCTGATCTCAAGTTTATTATAGGAAGCATTAATGCACGTTGAAGGTGGTTGAACATGTCAAAAATAGGGAACATCAATTACTTATCCATAATAGTCAACTTATTAAGCTATTGATAGTTAATAAATATATTAAATGAACCATCTTCCTTCATTAATAATATAGGATCACCACATAATGAAACACTAAGCTTTATAAGCACCGTAATAAAAGGTCTTAAATTTCTCCTTCAACTCTCTTAGTTCTGTTGGTGTCATCTGATATGATAGAATAAAATTGGGTTGAGAGCCCATCTAAAAATCATTGTCAACATTAATATCACAATGAGATGGAAGACTAGGTAAATATGTGTGGAACATATGTTCAGTCTGGCCATTGGAACTAATTCATTAAAAGATGTGTTAGCACTAATATCACAATCATTGGTTAGATAGGATAAGTTTCGATTACCTACCATTCCCTAAACTATACAAATGATATCCATCTCAACATGTGGCACCTTTATACACTATCTAATGGATACAGGGCATAATGAGGAACAGAGTCTTAGAAATGAAATCCAAGACCACATATTAGAGATATAACCAATTCATGCCTAGAGTAATAAATAATTCTATCATGCCTATTATAAAAAGATCTGGCTATGTATCACACCCTATGATGTCAAAACACAAGATTGATACACATCATCCATTTGTAAATAATAACATAATAGTTAATCAACATGTATATGAACAAGCTCATTAAGGGCCTAAATTATCTAACCCTACTATCTTTCCTACCCGATTCTAGGACACCCCCTATAAAAAATCCAAACAAAACACACTCAAAACACTATATACCATATATAATAATATAATGACCCTTGATAAATAGAATAGATAGTACAACTTAAATAGCTTAAATATGTACCACATAAAGTCTGACCTAAAGCTTATTTATTTTGTTTAATATTCCCTTAAATCTACTATTGATTATTTATAGTACTACAAAAATTGACCTTCTGGGATGAAAGTAATGACCCCAACTAGGAAAACCCCAACCTATGAATGAAGAATCGTAAAAATTTATCTCATAGTAATGGCTTTTATTTCTACCTCCATTAGCCTTGCAACATATCCATTCTATATTCCATCAATTGTTACCAACAAATATAAATGTACCACAAATACTACTAAATATCGTATAAAAATGTAGAGTTTTTAATTAAACCCTTAGACAAATATTTATAGTCTACCATGTTCATTTAGATGAATTATAAAATCATGCCTAGCCGACTCATAGAATATCATCTTGTACTTAACATGGGACATAAATCCCCAGTGTAGATTTACGAAATCATATTTCAATCTATCATAATGAGGATAACAAAGTCCCTACTAATGCCTTATAGAACTATATCAAATTTATCAAAGGTTTCAAGAGTGGCCTACACTTCTGATACAATCTCCACTACTTGGTTTGCCCCATAATTTTTAATACATAGAATTACACTCCATGCTAGACCTTAATGCAAGGTTATGTAATCTCTCTCAACAACTCACTAGAAACTCGTGTTCATCATTCTCTAGAGAAATAGAAAATTAAGAAGGACCCAATCGTTTAAACATACAAAGATCTACTATTCATTAAAATATACAACTAGTATTGACAATACATTTAAACATTGGCAACACCTTAAAACATATATTCACATTAATAGGTTGTACTCCTTAAAGCTCAAAACCTTGTGCCATTGTTTGTGCTGAATTTTTTGCCTTATTTCTAATCGAAAAACAACTTTTGAGTTTAAAGATAAACACTGGCCTATGGTATATCCCATAGAATGATTAATAACCAGATGATAGTGTCTCATGACTCGATTTATGAGTCATGATATGTAATAGCCCCTTTGGTTATTTTTTATATTTTAACTTATCTTTGTTGATAGGGATTCTCCATAGCTGTCCTAAAATATTTTTGACTTGCAGGGACTAATATTTTAGTTACCAGGAGGTTCGTTTGATTTCTAGAACCATATCATTATTTAGAAGTCTTCGTCGGTTCCAAATGGCAACCAAGCAAAAACTCCAGTGAAATGATCTTGTATGCAAATTTTAACTTTTTCAGTAGCTACAGAATATTAGTTTGAGGATAGTTAAATCTTTGGTTCGAATCCTAATGCACCTGAGCTCATACTGACCTATTAGTCAGAAAGTGGGAAAATTGAAAGATATAGGTATAGGGCCCACTATTAGTCCAAATGATCTTGGATGAAAAATCTAACTTAACCAATGAATATGGAACATCCAATTTTGTGGGTTTACATAGTTCATTTGCAAAAATTAGTGTTGAAATGAGTTTCGAGGGTCAAAAAAAAAGTTTTGCCTTTGTTTATACTAGTGCCATGGCAATCTTAACATGGCGATCGCGGTCTATTAGATGGAGATCTCAGATAAATGACCGAAGGGGATATAAATAGGCCACCTAGACACGATTTGGCTATTTTATCTTTATCTTTGAGACTTGGAAGCCCTAGAAGTGTGAGATAACTCTAAATTAAGACTTGGGTGTGACTCGGAATCTTGATTAACATATCTTTTTGTGATTAACACAGGCTTTAAGGTTAGAATCCTTCAATTTCTATCTTGAATATATTGATTATTTTTCAAAAACCCTAAATAGCTTAAGGGCCTTATTTTAGCGCTAAATAAGATTAGTATTCACCTATTTCTTGAGGGTTATAACTCGTTGATGGTGTATGAACTTTTGGTTCACCTCAAAAATGTGATTTTCATACGTGTGATACAATAGAGGTTTTTGTTGTAGTTTTTTGATCGGAAGCACAATGGTGCAATATGTGTATTATTCTGCTCGTATTAATGAGTAGATTTTTGTATGTGTGATGCAATTGGGGTTTTCGGTGTAATTTTTGGACAGGAAGCATAATGGTGCAATATATGTTTTGTTATGATCGTATTGATGAGTAGATTATATTTTTGATAGCTTGGCATCTTGAAGAGGCTTCTCAAAATAGGAAAATGAAGGTTTAGAATATTGATGAGCATTCTTCAGACTTGAGGTAGGTTAGGTATCCTTGTTAGAATGAGCTTTGTCGTAGTATAATTGCAATATCTTGTTAGATTACGAAGGATTTTAGGTGTTGGTTGATGATTTTTCAAGACTTATGGTTAGTTGGATATTTTAGTTCATTTGGAACCATATAATTAAATGCCTAGTATGTTTTCTTGAACCTTAATGGATTAGACTTAATGTCTCATGCTTAACATAAAATTATTAGAACTACTCTAGTTATATGGGAGTGAACTTATCACCCATGTTTAGGGTAAGATTGACCTTAGATTCTTACTCTAATAAAGATGCTTTAGTTTCATTTGATATAGTGATTGTAATTGAGCAGGATCCCTACCTTGGACTTAATTGTGGCTTGCTATACATCTAAGAGTTGGATTATATACTTTACCCTAGTATAGGGTAGAAATGTACTTAGAAGGTATATTAGGGGATTTAGAAATGGGCGTTGACCCAACTTAAGAAAAGATTAAGGTAGTTCTCATGACACCCATAGATACTAATGAAATGCCTAGAAAATTCTCCTTGAGGCAATATAATGATACTCGGAAAGGCCAAAGGTTACTATAATTATATGATGCTAGAGGGAAAGGATGGAGGATGATTATGATGATATGTATATACCCGACATGGTCAAAGGATTATTACTGATATGCTTGTGACTACATCAACTGGTTCACAACCGACAACCCCTATTTATGGAAACTATATGTATTTGTGCTCATATATAGTTGGATATAGAGTTTATTTTAGAATGCCGACCATAATTTTCTAGTGATCATGGTAAAATATTGTATAGTTGTTAATTTAAGTTTGAAAAGATGATTAGAGGTGAATATAAATTAATAGGTTAACAATAACTTATAGATAGTTGAACCTTAGAAATAATGAGCACTAGTTGTATTGACGACTAGTAATTATGACGATTAAGTTATAATTATGTTTAGCGTAAATGATGACTTATAGATATTATATTTAGTTTATAGTATTGATTTAGTTGATGACGATGACTAGTTGCAAAACTAGGATTTGTGAATTGGTGATGCTAGTTACAAAATGGCATTTAGTTGATAAATTGAATAGTGAATAACTGGTGATTAGAGGTTATTTGATAAATGGTAATTAGTAAGTTTGTGATGTCTAGAAACAAATATTGGTTAGTTGATAAATAAGGTGCAGTTATGGATTTTGTCTATGTGCTATTTATTGACAAGTTTGTGAACAATGACTGGTGATTATAACGTAAATATTGTATAAATAACCATTAAAAGGTATATGATGACTAGCGAGTAATTGGATTAATAAATAAGCATTGGCTAGGTAATAAAGAGCTATTATTACATATCGAGGATATAATTGTCTAAATGATGGTAGTGGTACGGGTATGAATTTATTTTCATATGAAGTTTAATTATGAATGTTGATGATAATTATAAAGGTTGGTGAGATTCTGATTGATTGTAAGCATTGAATAATGGTTCAATAATGATGGAGATAGGATATAATGTTTATTAGATTCCTTTATGTTTCCCTTTGATGTACTTTCTAGTGGTATGGGATGCTATGATGAGTTCTTTACTTTATGCACCAGTTGGCGTATGAGAACTATCTTTGAACTTTTGTTTGATTTTGTTTATGCTTTATTATACATTATTACTCCGAATTGTCCAATACTTATGCATAAAATTATGGGCATGCGTTGGTGCGTTATATTATATTGTTATTCCGATATTTATTACTGGTTATGTACAAAAAAATTGGCATATGTGGATGCCTTATCTTTTACTGTTATTCCATTTATACTACTTATTATATACAGTGATGATGGAGATGATTCTGGTTTGATTTTGTTCTTTGACTTAGCTATGATTATCTTATATTTATTTTCTTTACATAGTGACTTAGTTTAGTTGCACGGTGATGCTTACTGAGTACTCGATGTTTTGGTACTCATTCTATACTTTTGTAGCCTGCAGATCATAGTACGGGTTATCACTATTGATATGAGTGCGTCGTTTAGAGCAGCCATGATTCAGAGAATTTGAGTGAGATCCTGACGTGACTTGACCCGAACCATGGGCTAGCCATGTACGGTATCTCTAGTTCAACCAAGATCGGATCCCACCCCCAATACTAAACCATTGACCTCCTTACACTTCGTGTCAGTTGAATTCCAATCATATAACAAGATAAGAGAATATCAATTTAAAATATTATGATAAGTTTATGACCTAGCCAACCAACAACAACAAAACAACCAACCAATACCAATAATGATACTGAACTGACACTAATACCGCCTATGTTCACAGTAGTCTAACAAAGACTCTAATCAAAACAAAAGAAAATCCAGTCAATACATGCCCTCGACCATATCTAAAACCAAAACCAATAGAAATAATAAAGACATAAATAAATCCATAGAATAAAATAGGGCGTTCCGAAGTGTTGAATCTCACCCCTTCAGGCTAACTCACAAGCTGATCCCGAATACTAGTGAAAGTGCAGGAGAGGTAGAAGTATGGAAAGTTCCTACATCACATGGTGATACAACATCTGAAGACGGTTAGCGGGGAGAACCCTAGTATTTAAATCAAGTCTAAGGATAAAATTATGCCATTAATTCAAACCAAGTCAAACCAAAACACATGTAAATATCCATGCACAACCATGTATATACATACATGTATATAAAATATTGGTATAGGGAACGGTCTTAGAATGGGAATTTAAAACTTTAACCTAAGTTTGTGTATCTTTACCGTCACAAATCGACCCACGAGCTATATGGTTCTAGTGTTTCCACTAGAATGGGCCTTAGTGCGTGTTAGCTGCATTAACAAAAAATGTTATAGACGACCAGGGATTCCCTTGTAACCTTCACCCTACATGATAAATATGTAAGAGCATAAAATTGGGGGATTCTATTGTACCCTACAAGTACATGGTTATGAAGACCAACCCTTACGTAGGAAAACATGAGTTTCAAGTTTTTGTACTTCATACTAACAACTTCACGTACAGATAACACATCTCCCATTGTTTCCCATTTAAAACATGTAACACATAATCCAACCTCCAATTGTAGGTGTAAAATAATAATTATTAAGTGGTATCGGCCTACCGACCATATCTTGCAACCAATTTCATTAACCAACACTTAGGTGATTCCTATGTACCCCACAGACTTTGTTGATAAAATTAATTGGTCGATTTTTGTGTAACCCACAAGGTTTTCAAAACCATCCTTAACCAATTAACCATTTATGGTATGCATTAGTTTCAATAAACAAACAAAACCAAGAAATAATGCATAATCCAAAATCAAGTATGCAATTGGGTTGAGGTTGTAGCAGTTTTCATACCAAACTAATTAATTTGGGGATTTCCTTGTACCTATATTTCTATACACATCTCCCATGTAGTCCAATACATTTACTAACCATCAATTTATGCACAATAGTTCCATAGATATCATGGAAAGGCATTTAAACTATTTACATTAAAAACCCTTAACCCATAGTTTAAAACTCAACTTTAATATATCATGAATAATAGTTTAAATCACATGTTTTGAAAAATTGACAATGAGGGAAGAGGAAAATACTTGAAATACCAAGAAATTTAGAGAAGGCGACACCCTTACCCTAGGTGACCACTATCTTTGAAACCCTATGCTTAGCTTGAACAGAGAGTCTGGGAGAGAATTTAAGAGTGTTTTATTGGGAATAATGAGATAATGAAGCCCCAAGAAAGGCTTTAAGTCATGGGGTCCAAGGGGTTAAATTCATAAATTTCCAAAGTGCGCTTAACTTAAATACTGAAAAAGTATCGCCTTTGATTATGTGTTGACCCTTGACTCATCGCCACCCCATATGACTCATTTCCACGAGTCGTAACCAAGGAAGTACCACAAAGGTACCCTACACTTTCATCCTTACGACTAGTCAACCAATCCATAATGAGACCCGACGACTCATATGGTCCAATTGTAGTCAACACAAAACACAAATTGAGACTTATATTGGACAATCAACGATTACACCTTACATCTCACAACATATCCTTATGTATTTTAGTTAGCTACTCGTACTCAGAGCAGAATCAAGTCACAAAATTAAATGATTTGGTTACTACTCATCCTAACAACTCGTCACACATCTTTACGACTTGTTCCCAGACAAGTCTTACCCAGAACAGAAACTTCAACACCCTTTACTGATCTCCTTACAATTACGGTCACCTTACTTAGCAGGACACCATATGACTTATGGAGTCAAGTCGTAACCAGGGAAATGAGATAAATATCAAGGAATTTTCAAGGGATAAAAATACGAAGGGTTTCAATTCTCCCCCACTTTGATCCTTGTTCCTAGACTTATTAGTCAAGTTAATTTCTAGCCCGATTGGACTCCTTATACCTCTACTCTTACCTTTAACAAATTTAGAAAACAAAGATGTTAAGAATAACACATACCTTAGGAACGATTATTCGGAACAGAGAACAAGAATGGATACTTGGACATTATGTCCTCTTCGGCTTCCCAAGTAGCCTCTTCAACCTTGTTGTTCCTCCAAAGAACCTTTACCAAAGCTACATCCTTCATCCAAACCAATAAACTTGCTAATCTAAAATTTTAATTGGGACTTCCTCTAAGACAAGAAATCCAAAATAATTATATCCTTTATAGGAACAATCAGCAATTAATCACCCACCCACTTCCTCAACATTTAAACATGGAACACCGGATGAATGGATCTTAAACTATAAGGCAACTCTTACTCATATGCAATATCAAAAACCCTCATAAAGTAAAAGTACAGGTCGACATTGTAATACCCCATACTTTTTCCTATCTTGAAATCATCTCAGGAATGTTTGAAACTTTCTTTGAAAGATGAATCCATTTTTTTGGGGAAGAGAATTAGCTTTCAAATGATACCAATTTCATCCAAATCCGACATCGGACGAGAAAGTTATGACTGTTTTACAAAGAGTAGTCTGAATTGCCCAGGTGCCATGAAGCGGGCCGACGGACCGTCGACGTCGAGCTATAGACGAACCATCACATCCCACCATCGTACCAAGGTAGTAAGTTCCAGTTCTGGTCATAGTGCGATGGTCAGTCCGACGGAACGTCGACACAGCGACGGACCATCGCACCCACCATAACATGTTCTGTCCAGTTATTTTTAAGCCTTTTTTAAAAGGATATTTTGGTCTTTTTACACCCGATTTAATCCCTAATTACTCCCGGACATAGATCATTTGTTCATTATTCTTCTACAACAACAAATTAGGGTTTCACTATGAAATCAATCCCCAAGAACAAGAAACCCTAGGTTCTTGATTCCTAGCTAAGAATTCAAGTTTTCCTCCATAAATCTTCAAGAAACTCACAGCCCATGTATGGATAGTGTTCATTCATGGACTCCTTTCGTCCATGAAGCACAAGAATCTTTTTTCAAAGTTCAAGTATATGAATTTTATGAATTTCATGTTGGCTTTGTTTTTGTTCATGTTGATAATGACTAATTGAATTCTAATCCATGTTGGGTGATATATTTTATGTGGAATTGATTAGTATGGGTGTAGATTCATGTGAACCTATGATTAAACCCTTGAATGATGAAATTAGAGTTGAATTATGATGCTTACTTATTGTATAATGTTGCCTACATGTACTATGCTCACCATGTGTTTGATTAATTGCCTATGTGAAGGAAAAGTGCCAAATTAGTATGATATGCATTTATGTACAAGCCGATGCATGACAAGTGTTTGATGAAATGACTTAGTCAATAAATTATGGAATTATGATGTTAATTATGTATTCAATATAGTAATGCTTTGTCAGTTTCTTTCCATCGAGTCCTGGGGTACTTGAACCCGACAATTTAGATGTGTACCTAGAGCCAGCGTCATGTTTTCACGATACTCTCAGTCAATCCATGATCCTTAAACTTCAGACAGTCTTATGACTCAGGAAATCTTAACAATCTCATGAGCTCAGTCAATTGTCAGGTATCAGTAGCATTCCATCAGTTAGTCGGATTCAGTAACTCAGTCCATATTCAGATTAGTTAATCATGTTCAGTTTCTATTGAGATGGGAGAAAAAATTAGCACCGAGTGAACCCAAGTATGGGAACTCACCTGCCAGTAGAGGGTGTGATTCTTAGAAGTAGTCCTTGCATTCTAGAACTACGTAGCCAGCGTAGGTTGAGACATCATACCTTTTAGTCGAGGGTAGATGGGGTGGCTTAACCTGCTTGTCGAGGGTTCCCACCGTTCTTATTAGAGTAACCTATAAGTTGAGGGTCACTCACACATTATCCATACAAGTGGTGCGGTATTGACACCCTTCCAATCAAGGCAGAGATTGGACCCTAATTCAGCTATACTGCGTCATTTGGGGCATGTCAGTCAGATAACTACTTTTCACTATTTCAGTATCAGTATCAGTCAAGAACTTAGATAGTTCTTCAGATTTCATGACTTTCAGATATAGTCAACTCAGCTTAGTATGAAACTCATCTAGTTCCATCAGAATCAGGACTATCAGATACAGTCACTCATGTTATCAGTATTCAGATTCAGGAATCATGTTATTACGGTATCAGTGTCAGTTATTATGTCTCTTGCATGTATTCTCACACTCATGATAGTTATTCTATTATTATTACTGTTCATGCATATGAACCTCCGTGCATTCAGCTTACCTCATAAGCATACCAGTATATTAAATGGTACTGACGCATTTGCGCTATGGTGTTTTATACCATAGGTTCAGAGACACGAGCTCCAGAGCATCAGTAGCATTTCGGTCTCATCAGTCAAAGTTAGAAGTGAGTCCTCATCTATCTAGGACATGGTCATTAATTCATTATCTCATTAATTAATTTATTAGTTGGGGACATGTCACATCAACTCCTTATTCAGACAGTCATGTTTTAGAGGCTTTCCAGACTACAGTATGTTTAGATAGTTTATTTCTGTTTTTTTGGGTATTTCATATCCCACGTAGATGTTATATTTTATCAGATATTGTGTCACAGATTTGAACCTTATGGACTTTTAGTTCATGTTTCCACATTATACAGTATATTATGCAGTATATAGGTATAAATACAAGTCATGGGTTAGCATGTAGTCCTTCGGGTCATGAGCACCGTGTGGCATTTCAAGTACCAGATTTGGGGCGTTACAAACATACTGGGGACAAAGCTTTACCTTGTCTCAAATCACATTACTCCATTCATGTGGGTACCTTCAAGAACAACCAATCGCAAACATCACACTCTAACACCCTACACCTCACATCCGCATAGGACTTTTGGCGACTTTGGATGGCATTAAGTCTATAATTAATGACCTTCGCCTTCTGCATTACTTTGTGAGAGAAATTTAAGGAAAAGATCTCATCCTCACCAACTTTAAATCACCTAATAGGAGACCCAAACCTGCTACCATTTAATGGCTCAAACGGAGCCATACCAACACTAGAGTGGTAGCTATTATTAAACGCAAACTCAATAAGAGGAAAATGTTCAATCTAAATACCACCATAGTCAGTCATGATATCCCAAAGTATATATTACAACATCTGAATAGTCCTTTTCTGTTGCCCATCCGACTATGGGTGGAAAGTAGTAGTAAGGCTCACCTTAGTTCCCAAACCTCTTGTAAATGAATGACAAAAGTTTAATGAGAACTAAGAACCACAGTCTAACATAATAGAAATAGGCGCCCCATGCAATCATAATCTCTTTGAGAATAAACTTAGTAAAGTCCTCCATCGAATAATCAGTCTTCATTGGCAATAATTGAGCAGACTTAGTCAGCTTATCCATGATAACCCAAATCGAACCAAACTGATTCCGTGAATGAGGAATACTTGTAACAAAAGTCATATTAATTATCTCCCACTTCCATATAGGAGACTCAAACTCTTTATAGAACCCTTGGGCCCCAAGTGATCAATCTTCACTAGTTGACACACTATGCATTTAGCCACAAAACTGGACACATCTCACTTCATGTTTTTCCAACAGTAAATCTTCTTAAGATCATGATACATTTTTGTCGAACCAGGATGAATAGTATAACATGATTCCTAATCATTAGCCAAGATCCTCTCTCACAATCCATCTAGGGCGAAAACACATAACTTGCCTTGGTACCTCAAGATACTATCTATCCAATCTCGAAGACCATCACTTTCTGCCTTCCCATATGATTCTTGATTTACATCAAGATAAGATCCAACACTTGCTTCTCTTTAACTTGAGCGCCAGAGATGACTGTTCCACTTTATGCACAAATGCACCACTATCTTCGAGGTCTAACATACAAACTCTAAGGATAGACAACAAGTGAATATCCTTCACCGATTTTCACTTCTCCTCACCCACATAAGATAGACTCCCCATGGACACCATTCTAAGACCATCAACAACCACATTAGCTTTACCTTGGTGATAGAAGTGAGTCATGTCATAATCTTTTAGCAACTTAAGCCTGCTCTTCTGCTTGATATTCAACTCCTTCTAGTTGAATAAATATTGCATGCTCTTATGATCGGAAAAGTTATCTGCATAGACTCCACACAAATAGTGATGCCAAATCATCAATGCGAACACCAAAACCAATAATTAAAGGTCATGAGTCGTATAATTCTTCTCATGAACTTTCAAATTCCTAGAAGGAAAGGCCACCACCCTAGAATGTTGCACTAAACACAACCAAGTCCCACATGGGAAGCATTGAAATATACTACAAACTTGTCATTTCCTTTAGGATGAGTCAAACCAGGAGGTGAAGTCAATTTATATTTATACTTCTCAAAACTACCCTAGCATGAATTAGACAACAAGAACTTCACCTTCTTTTATGTCAACTTAGTAAATGGGGAAGTTATAGTCGAGAAACATTCCACAAACATTCTCTAGTAACCAGCCAAACCTAAGAAGCTCTGAATATCGACTGGAGTCATGGGCCTAGGACACTTCATAACAACTAATACTTTTTACAAATCCACCATGATTCATTTACAAGAAATGAAATGACATAGAAAAGCAACATCTTTCAACTAGAATTTACACTTTGAGAACATAGCATACAATTTCACATGATTCAAGGTTTGCAACACAATACGGAGTTGATCAATATGATCCACATCACTTTTGAAATACACTGGAATATAATCTATGAAAACAATGACTAACAAACCAAGAAATTGGTGAAACATCCTATTCGTCGAGTCCATAAATGCCGCCAGGGAATTAGTCAAACAAAAGACATCACCAAAAATTGAAATGACAAAACCAAATTCTTCAGGCAGTATTAGGGATATCCACCTCTCTAATTTTTAATTGAAGATACCCGAATAGAAGATTAGTATTGGAGAAAAGCTTAATACCCTATAACTAATCGAACAAATCATCAATCCGTGGAGGAGGCTACTTATTCCTTATAGTCACAATATTCAATTTTTGGTTGTCAATACACATTTGAAGGGAACCATCCTTCTTACTTAAAAATAATATTAGTGCCCTCCACGTGGACTCGCTAGGACGGATGAATCCCCTATCCAAAATGTCCTTTAACTACTTCTTAAGATCTTTTATCTTCGATGGAGCAATTCTATATGGTGGACTAAAGATCAGAAGAGTGTTTGAAATAACAAATTCACAAATCAATCTCCTTACCAGGAGGGACACCAAGAAGATCATCAGAGAATAACTCAGAGAATTCATTAACCAGGGGAACGAAATGAAATAAAGGACTTTTCGTGTTAGAATCTTTAACTCAAACCAAGTCATAAATAGACCTCTTGAAATTAATGTTTGAGCTCTAAGATACGATATAAACCTTTTTTAGGCACTAAAGAACCCTCTTCCCACTCAATTATTGACTTATTGGGGAATTTAAACATGACCTTATAGGTTCAATAATCTATGGAGGCAGAAAATGAGTGCAACCAATCCATCCCAAATATGACATCAAAGTCCACCATGTCTAACTGTATCAGATCTACCAGAGTTTCTCTACCCCCACCCGACAACACACAACCACCATAGACTATTCTTAACCCCACAAAGTCACCTACTTGGCTAGAAACAAAAAAAGGGTCCAAAATACACTTGTGAAAAAACGTAAAATACACAACAAAAAATAGGGTCACATAAGAAATAATAGACCCGAGATCAAGTAAACAATACAGATCAAGAGAAAAGAGCCTCAACATACCATTAACAACATAAGGAGAGTCTCATACGCCTAATAGGTAGTGAGAGCATAGTGACAGTTTTAACCAGTGCTAGAGCCAGAAGGGGCACCTTGAGGTATAGAAGTTGAAGAAAAGGAAACATGAAAATTTTTAAATAAAGAAGAAACCTTACCCATGGGACAGTTCCTCCACAAATGCTCTTGCTGTCCATATTTGAAATACCTTTCACTCCGCTAATCACAAAATCCATGATTCAATTGACCATAAATTCTGTAGAGAGCATATAGAGTGGACGGATCCCTACCAACATGATATTGGGCACCATATGCCCTATACCCACTATCACACTGAGAACGATAATCACCCAATTCTTCGGATAAGGAGCACTAGCCGTAGAGTAGGAACTAGAACTCCCCCACTTCTTCTTACAATAATTTCCACTATATTTACCACATTGCTGCTTACCTCCACCCTGATCCAAATAGCAAAACCTATTGCTCATCCTCTCCCTAAATTTAGCCTACTTTTTTTCTCTTTTTCGACTTTCTGCATATAAAACACAAGACGAGAAATATCTATATCTTATTTAAAAATGAAGCCTTACCCTGAATCAAGTCTTGGGATAAATAGGAAGCAAACTTTTTTATTTTATCCCTCATGCTAGACCCCAATTCCGGAGTATACCGAGAAAATTGATGAAACTTCAAGGTATACTCCTTGACTGACATCTTTCCTTGATTCAGGTTAACTAACATTTGTACCTTTTCCTCTTACAACTCTTGGGGAAATAAGTAGTCAAGAAATGTATTAGACAAATCATCCCATAAAGCAGACTCAATACCATCGTCCTTAGACTTGTCCCATTCCTTGTACCATTGGTACGACACATCTTTCAGTTGGTAAGAGGTGAACCCCACTCCCTCTACATTAGTGGAATGAATCACATAGAAGATATTTTACATCTCATCAATAATATATAAAGGATCATCCTCTATTTTAGATCTAGTGAAAGTAGGATGTCTCAATCTCATAAATTGGCCTACTCTAGTGGCCTCCGGGGATAGAGTAATCGAACCAACACGCTCAATCTGAGAGTCTACCATCTAGGTAATAAAGTGAATAAACTATAAAAACTCTCTATTAGATACATCTACTTGAGGTGCCTGTGGAGGAATAGGAAGAACAGGTGGAGCTCCGTTAGGGAATCAAAAGCAACGGCCATAGAATAGGTCTGAACACCAGGAATAGGATGAGTTACATCGCCATTGTCCATAGAATTGACATTGATATTTCCATAAATGTCATACCTTCTAAGAAGCATGATCTAAAAGTTGAATAAATGAGAATTAATAAAAGTCAAGACCTTAGACTCTACAGTTCATAGCCACTACCTTATAAGTGTGGCGCACTGCATACCCATAAAAGATACTCTACTTAAAATATATTTGTGGACACTAAATTGACCATGAACCTAGTGCTCTGATACTAATTGGACATGACCCAAACAATGTCCTAGCTATGTCAAGTATCTCAAGTCCAACTAGGATCGGAGACCACCCTCAATACGCAACCATTGACCTTCTTACACCTTATGTCATATGTATTTTGGACATATACCAAGATAAGAGAATATAAATTTAATGAAATTATGATAAGATTATAACCTAACCAACCAACAACATCCAAAAAACTAACCAATACCAATATCGATACCGATACCAACATAGATACTACCCATTTTCATTGTATTCCGATAAACCTCTAATAAAAAACAAAGAATATCTATTCGATACATGCCCTTTACCACAACCATAATAAAAACCAAAAGAAATAAAAAAGACATAAAGAAATAAATAGCATAAAATGGGTCCTTACGAAGTATGAAAGCTCACTACTTCAGTCTAACTCAGGAGAAAATCCTGAATACTAGTCAAAATGCAGCAGAGTTAGAAGTATGGCCAGTTCCTTCATTGCGAGGGATACAAGGTTTGAAGATGGTAAGTAGGGTGAATTTTAGTGTCTAAGTCATTGCTAAGGATAAAATAGAGCAATCAATTCAAACTAAGTCAAACCAAATCAAATGTACATATTCATGTACATACATATATATATAATGCTGGGATAGGGAATGGGCTTTGCATGAACATTAAAAACTTTTACCTTAGTTTTTGTAGATTTACTAATACAAATCCACCTATATGCCTAAGTGGCTCCAGTGTTATCACTTAAACTAGAGATATAATAGATGGTTGGGATTCACTTTTACCCTTCACCCTCTATGATACTTATACATAAATATTCATTTGGTGGATTCCTTTGTACCCCACAAGTTGAAATTATCAATATCAACTATCATGTCGACAAATATGAGTTTCCCGTATCAGTACTTCAAACTTACACCTTCATAGATATCTAACACAACTCCCATTATTTCCCAATTAAAACATGTAATGACCTGAGACTACCCCCTAATTGTAACATGGTACTTGGAACCACAAGTGATCCCAAGCTAACCCTTGAACTCATATACTGTTAAGCAACTGAATTATAATATAATAAATAATTATTCTTCTGTGAGGAAATGTAATCATTCTAAAACTATAAAATAGATACAATACTGATAAAGATTTACAATCTAATAAATCCGAAGGATGAAACTGAAATTACACGACTGACTTTGATTAATATCTGTGAAGCCTTTCGCCAAGCCTCACTGGAAGGAAAATTTACATGAGATATATCAACCCTAGTCTGGAAGGAATATATCTCAACCTATGCTAGCTACGTAGTTCTGTAATACAGGGATTGCTACTAAGGGTGCAAAACTATGATGGAAGGAATGCCCCCATCTCCGAGTTCGCTGGGTGCTGATTCCTACTCCAAACTGAATAGACACTGTGCTAATTTCTAGGCTGTTCTAGGTTTGACTGAACTGTTACTTATCGTGCTGTCAAAATAAACTGAACAAAGTTTACTGAGTTTTGTTAACTGACTGAACTAAACTGAGTTCATTGAGTTTTATTAAATGACTGAACTAGGCTGAGTTCACTGAGTTCTGTTAATTGACTGAACTGTACTGAGTTCATTAAGTTCTGTTAACTAACTTAACTGGAATGAGTACTGCTGTTCATGACACTACTGAGACAATTCTGTAACTACTGTAGCTCTAAGTAAACAACTAGATTTTTAGTTATTGAATACCCCAGGACTGTAAAGCATTAAAAGTAAAACATGGCATCATCACAATAGCATTCTAGTAGTAGTTTGTTAACAATGCTTTCATTAAGACATTTTGTGAAACACTTGAGAGACATAAACTTGTACATAAATAGAACCACCTGATAACATGTCATGATCATGAACTTGGATATGGGAATATATTGAACATGGAAGCATAGCATGATTATAAAACTAAGATCACGGATTGGGGAATTCACATGTAATTCTCTTAAAATATGACATGAGCATTTCATCAAAACAAGTAAAGTTGATAGCTTGAACATAAGAATGTCTTAAACATAAAGGAACATTAGTGTTACATGTAAAAATTCCTAACTTGGGGATTCATCTTGAAATTGACTTAACATGATATGGGAATTTCATCAAACATGTGGATTGCATGAATTTAAAACATGGGATTATTGATAAACATCATGAATTTAGGTTCCATCATGAAATTTACTAGAATAAAATATGGGAAATTCAAATTTATAGCATGAGGAATTTAAAATCTTGCATGGAATCACACATGGGATGATTTAAATTAAAACCACCATGAAGACATGAAATTCAATCTTTCTTGAACATACATAATACCATAAGAATGGAAAATTCATTCTTTAATTAAATGAGAAAAGTTTTTGGGCTCCATGGGTGAAAAAGGACCCATGGATGAACTCCCACATGCCTTAAAGCTTTAATCTTGAAAGAGAAACACAATCTTGAAAGCATTCTTGAATTAGGAAACTTTAGTTCTTGCTTTTCTTTAAGAAAAATTGATGAAGTTCTTGGTTTTCTTGAGGAGGCTAGGGTTTTTCTTTTAGGGAAAAGATGAAGAATTAAGTGTATATTGCTATGGGTGGATGAAAATAAGTGTTATCGGCGGATTTGGATGAGGGGAAGTAACCAAAGTTACCTTAGACCCTTTAAAAACAGAAATAGTGTGTGAAAAAGTTCCGTAATACGCATGCTGACACGTTACATCACTATCGCGTTGGTTTACTGTCTCACACGAAAAATGCTATAACTTTTCACCCGCGTATCAGATTTTGGAAAAATATGTATCGTAGGAAAGCTAATTCAATTATCTACAATTTGGTGGGTCTAGAGCTGAAAAATTTAATATATCTAAAAAAGCTAAACACTTTTAAAATAGACCTTTGTAGAATCGAATGCCAAACATTGGATGAATCAAACGCTCTAAGCTCAACTTTGTTCTAAGTGATTTTTATGAACATTTTTCACCACAAAAGCAAATCAAACACGAGGATAAAGATCATAAAACTTATATTAACATGGGAATCATTTGGATTATAGCTTTTACATATAGAAACGACGGTTCAATGACTACCCAAAAAATATGGGGTATTACATTATCTCCCCCTTAGGGACATTCTTCCTCGAATGAGACTGATTAGACTGAGAGTACTATACGAATGTAACTGAGATCATATTCTGAACATGACTAACTTGGAACAAGATTGCATAACTGATTCTAAAACATTATACATGAACTAAACTGATTTCTTGAATACATGTAATGACATGAGAATGATTATATGGTTGAGACAGAAACGAGAGACTCAACTGATGAGTAACCATTACTTTAAGCTAGATCCTATTTAGTGAGGTAAATAGAAAGGTTTAGGACATGAATACTCAGGGTATTACAATACATCTCCCCCTTTGGGTACTTCATCCCTCGAATGATACTGACTTGGCTGAAATAATAAGGAAAGACTGATATGATGCACAGGAAACTTATGGATTGAATCATGACTGAATATCTGTGATCTAAAACTGATGCATGATGCATGAACTAAGCTGAATTTTTAAATTACATGGATACGAATGAATTACCTATCGGATTAGCTATATTCTTGAGAATTTCAAATAATATGACTAGATGGAAAGATGGAAAGTCATAGGAACTTGTCTGTATGACTGCTAGACTGTATTACTATCTATAAGGACTGAATTATACTAAAATTTTATAATAGAAATACATTCCACTTGTACACCAACATGAAATTCAATCCTATCTTCATAACCACACATTAACTTGAAGGCAAACCACCATAAAAGAATTTTTTCCTTATTTTCTCTAAACCTCTATCCTTAAAATATTCTTGCACTAGCCCAAGAAAATACACATAAAATTTTGACTAATCATGACATAAGGAGAGGTCATTGAAAGTTAGAACATGAGGAGCTGAAACATAAAATAATAAGCTTGACACTCAAACGAGGCTCGAGGAATTAAGTGTCAATGACATAAATTCATCAGAGATGTCTGAACTGAGGTCATACATGGCATAAATTGAATTTTGCTGATCATTATGAGTGTAGCATAAGTATATGGATCTTAAATACCATAAAACATGAGTACATAAGTCATGATCTACATGACCTGAGTTTGGAGTTCATGATTTTATGGAACATGATTTATACTGCTGAGTGAACTGGAACTCTTCATACTAGAAATTAAAAGCATACATGGTTTATCTTTAAATTGAATGGATGTGAGTTGTGATGATTGAGCTGATATGTTAGGCATAAGTAGATATCGTGATGACTGAAAAACTTTGTACTGAGATAATAGTATGTTGGGAATCGTCTTCCCTTACTTCTTTTCTACACACACTGGCACTACTACTAGAATCTAAAAGCCTGACTTGTTTACTTGTTCTATCATCTCCCCCTTAGCTTTAAGCCATCATCTTAAGTCTGTGACCACTTTACTAAACTCTAAACCAAAATACAATAACTTTACTCTAGAGTCTAGGGTAAAATAATAGACATGAATGATAAACACATCCATACCTTCATACTTAATCTTGAATTAATAAACTTAAATTCTTGCATACACTATTCAAGCCTACTAATTCAGCTTTCATACAACAAGCCCCATGAATATATAATTTGCTCAATCTAGATAACACTATCCTAAATCTAGTATTGCTAATCTTCTGGGTTCATGATTCTAACTCAAAATCACATACTGTAAAAAGTATCTAAGTAGGAATATGAAAGCATATCTGAATTTAGCTTAATGCATGATTTTCATGAAAAAGAATAAAATATTTCAAAATTTTGGACATAAGGGCACTGATGGGATACTCTCTAAGATAATATGTAATCCCATAACTGTCTGTAGGGACTGGTAGAGGAAACATTGTCTGTAAGGACTTGAGCTTCACTATTTCTGTTGCCTCAAAACTATGGCAGAGTTAGCATGAATAGTAAAAGATGAGGATCTGCATAAATTTCTTAGATAATACTTCTACCACATGATCGGAGACTTGAAAAAAGGGAAACATTTCCTAAATGCCTTATAACCTCTCTGTAATGCCCCGATTATCTGAATTGGAATGCTACACGGTGCTTATGACCCCGAGGGACCACAAGCTAACCCATGGCTTCTATCTGTACCTGTACACTACAATATACAACCTAATAGTGCAGAAAACATGAACATGTAGGCCATAAGGTTCAACTGAATAAAAATCTGTCAAAACATAATTTCCATATGGGTGAAAGATACCCAAAACAACTGAAAACTGAATCAAATCTGAACTAAATTTGAATACTGAATCTGAAAGCTTCTAAGTACTGTTTGAATAAGTAGTTGAAGGAACATATCTCCAACTAACTCTGTCTAACAAAATTGAGATGAAATAATAAATGAAATAAAATACTATCATCCTCGTATGGATGAGGACTCACTGCAACGCTACGGCTGGATGCTACTGCTGATCTGGAACTTGTGTCTCTGAACCTATGGTGTAACATAAAAGAAAGCACCATAGTGCAAATACATCAGTACAACTGGAGTATTAAGTATACGAGTGAGGTAGACTAATGCAAAAGGGTTTACATGCATGAACAATGCTAACTGTCTGAGTGATATGAATGTTAGAGTGTAAACATACATACCTAGTAACTGAGATTGTGAGTACGTGATAGCCAGATCTGTATATTAATACATGGTTTACTGATAGCTGACATGGCTAAAACTGTAGTTCTGATAACATTGACGACTATATCTAATAGTCTTAAATCTGATGGAACTATCTGAGTTCTACATTATAACTGAATTTTACTGTATCTGACAGTCCTAGTATACTGATATCTGAAGAACTATCTGAGTTCGTTTACTGAGGCTGTTTCTAAAACTGTGGGAGGTAGTTGTTTAACTGACATTGCCCATAGGTGCCATTATGGTTAAGCTGGGGTCCAATCTCTGCCCTGACTAGAAGGGTGTCAATACCGAACCTCTAGTTAGGACAATATGTGAGAAATTCTCATATAACAGGTAACTCTAGTGAGAATGGTGGGAACCCTCATATAACAAGTTAAGCCACCTCATCTACACTCATATAACAAGCTCCGATTTCTCAAACTATGCTAGATACATAGTTCTGGAATGCAAGTATGACTGCTAAGAATCACACCCTCATACACAGGTGAGTTTCCATCCTTGGGTTCACTCGGTGCTAACTCCTACTCCCATCTGAAGAGATTGAACATGAATTAACTGACTGTACGTGAGTACAACTTACTAAATTCCATTGACTGATGGAATACTACTGATATCTGATAACTGATTGAGACCATGAGGTTTCCTCAGTCACATGACTGACTAAATTCTACTGAATCATGGCTTGATTTTGTATATTGTGAAACATGACATGGATCTAGGCACACAACTATAGTTTCGGGTATGAATTCCCCTAGGACTCGATGGAAGAAAACTGACTCAACATGACTGAGTTGATCATAAGATTGGAGCCCACAATTCACATTATCATAAATAGGGGATTATACATAATGTAGTTCCTCAACATATTAAGCATGGTAGGGAGTGCATAGCTATATTTTATGTGCATATTGTATATCTCCATTATCATACATACTTCATACCAGAATAATAGCAACACATGAATAGCATGGAATTCATAATAAAGTATATAGCTAACATGGACTTGTCATTTAGACATCATGGAACCATATAAACATGAAATTCTAGTATCCTAAGCATTTTATCGAACACCTTGCATGCATTCTTTAAGGCATCGGTGTGTTTCATAACTTGTACCATTTTACACCACTTAAAGTCCATAATTTTCAACTAACAAGCATATATATTCCATGAAAACACCTCTTGATATCATATTTAAACTTACACAACAATCATCAACATGTACATGCTCATATCACCATAAAAAGTTCACAAAATAATGTTTAAAACATGGTTTTGAGATCTATGAACGGATTGGATCCATAGATGAATACTACGCATACCTTAGAAGGAAGATTCTTGATGATTGATGGAGGAATTTACTATAAATTGTATCTTCAATCTTGATTGTGTAACCCAAGTTGTTTTTCTCCTATTATGCTCTTGGATAAAGAACTTTGAGATGTTAATAGGATTGTAATGCGCTTAGAAGCTATAAATTTCGTAGGGTTAAGTTTAGGGACATGTAAGGAGTGTTAAAAGACTTAATTATCCTCAAAATAACTCAAAAACTAAGTGTTTTCGTGGCTGAAATCATAAGTGTGCGTCGCACACCTCATCACACATGCTAAGATGTGCGCCGCACATTCCATCGCGCAAGCTGAGGTACACGTTTCACATGTTATCACACAACTGAGGTTGTGCGCCGCACATGCCAACACACACTTGGTCTAGTAGACATGTACGATTTGTTAGGCGTCGCACTCCTCTTTGCAAGGCCATAACTTCATGCTCGGGTGCTGGATTTTTGTAAAATTGGTATCGTTGGAAAGCTAATTTGATTCTGTACAATTTGTTGGGTCTAAATCTACAAAAATATCACATATCAATCAAGTTATCCTTGTTCAAAGGTTACTCTTATGAAATCACATACTAAAACTTGATGGATTCAAAAGCTATTAACTTGCATTACTCTAAGTGACTCATATGAGCATGCTTAACACATCATAAGCTATGTTATAGATAGTATAATCATTGTAAGTCATGTACTAAAATGTGAATCACAGGATAGGAGGTTTCATACGTAGGGAAACTGGTTCACTTCCTAGCTTAGGAACATGCGGGGTATTATAATATCTCCTCTGGGGAACATTCATCCTCGAATGAGAATTTACTGAGAAAGGATGAAAGATAAGCGGAACATGAACTGCACATTAATGACTGAAATATGATCTCATGGCTGACATGTCTGGTAAACTGACTACATCATACTAGATATGCTTAACTGATGCACGTGTAACTGATTCATGAATGCATGATTGAGGTTCTTGCAATGAGAATGCATATCTGATGCATGATTAAATACTGGAATGATACATGAATGAATGACTGAGTATGCATTAGAAGGTAATATGTACCAAGTGTATAATGGGAACATGAGCATGAAACTGAATACTAAATGTGAACTTCATAAGCTTAAGGAGGACTATTACCTTGAGCTTGATCTAAATTAGCGGAGAAAAGGCGAGGTTACTTGGTACGCATATCTACTTCTGTTTCCCAAGTATCTCCCCCATAAGACTTATTTCACCAAAGAATTTTAACTAGTGAGACTTCTTTGTTTCTCAATCTACGAGTCTGGTAGTCTAAGATTTCAACTGGAATCTCTTCGTAAGAGAGGTTGTACTGAATGTTCGGAATAGGGACTACAACTGCTGGGTCACCTATGCACTTCTTGAGAAAAAAGATATGGAAGAGTGGATGAACGAAGCTAGATCTGAAGTCAATTCGAGCTCATAAGCTACCTTTTGAACCGACTGAAAATCCTGAAGGGACCGACATAGAGGGAACTGAGTTTCCATTTATTTCCTAACCTCTTCACTCCCTTCATGGGAGAGATCTAAAGATAGAAATAATCACTGACCTCGAACTCGAGATCCTTCCTACGAACATTCGTATGCGACTTCTGTCGGCTCTGAGCATCCCGGAGTCTTTCTATGATAAACTGAACTTTCTCTAAGGCATAGAACACTAAGTCAGGACCTATGACTGAGGCCTCACTAACTTCGAACCAACCAATTAGAGATATACACCTTCTGCCATAGAGAAATTCTAATGGAGCCATCTGAAAACTGGAATGATAGCAATTATTGTATGAAAACTCAATCAAGAGAAAATGGTCATCCCAACATCCCTTGAAATCAATTTCACACGCCCTTAGTATATCTTCCAGAGTCTGAATGGTCCTCTCTACTTGACCATCTGTCTGAGAATGTAACACTATACTGAGATAGACTTGGGTACCAAGACCCTTTTGGAATGCTTTTCAGAAGTGAGAGGTGAACTGGGTACCTCTGTTTAAGATGATAGATAATGGAACATCGTGTAATCTGAAAAAATCCCTGATATAGAGTTTGGCGTAGTTCTCGGCTGAATAAGAAGTACGAACTGGAAGAAAATGGGCTGATTTGGTCATTCTGTCTATAATGACCCAAACTGAATCATGCTGATGACAAGTTATAGGCAAACCCATCACGAAGTCCATATTCACTTCTTCCCACTTCTAAGTAGGTATGGTGAACTCCAGCATGGAACTACTAGGTTTTTGATGCTCTATATTAACCTGCTGACATGTAGATCACTTAGCCACAAACTCTGCAATATCTCTCTACATCCCACTCAACCAATAGATCTCCCGCAAGTTGCGGTAAATCTTAGTGGCCTTTGGATGAATAGAGTATCGCGCACCATGCAATTCTACGAGAATTTTCTACCTCAAGTCATCTACACCTGGAACACACAGATGACCCTGACAACTAAGAACATTATCTCCCCCTTAGGAGAAAACCACTACCTTCTGATCTTGAACTGAATCTTTTAGCTTGACAAGGATAGGATCCCTGTCTTGCTTCACTTTCACCTCGGAAACTAGAGATGTCTCTGAACTACTCTGAACACATACACCACCTTCTGAAGAGTTGACTAAGCAAACGCCTAGTATGGAAAGGTGATGGATTTCGTGGGCTATATTTTTCTTCCTATCCTCAACGTGAGAAACACTACCCATGGATAGTCTACTGAGAGCATCGGCCACAATGTTGACCTTGCCTGGGTGATAAAGGACACTCATATCATAATCCTTCAAGATCTCTAACCACCTTCTCTGACAAAGATTGAGATATTTCTAAGAAAAGACATACTGGATACTCTTATGAGCTGTGAAGACATCTGCATGAACTCCGTACAAATAATACCTCCAAGTATTTAAGAAAAATACTACGGCTGCTAACTCAAGATCAGGAGTAGGATAATTCTTCTCATAGGTCTATAACTTTCAGAAGGCGTAGGATATGACCTTACCATACCGCATGAGGACATAACTTAAACCCACTCTGGATGTATCACAATATACTACAAACTCATCTAAACCATCTGGAAGGGCTAGAATTGGAGCTGAATTGAGTAGAGTCTTCAATTCCTCAAAACTCTTCTCGCATGAATCTGACCACAGAAACTTGACCTTCTTCTGAGTCAATATGGATATGGGAGATGCAATAGAAGAAAATCCCTTGACAAACCATCTGTAATAGCCAGCCAAACCCAACAAACTCCTGGTATCTAATGAAGATACGGGGCGAGGCCAGTTTCTTACCGCTTCGGTCTTCTGAGGATCTACTCTAATTCCATCACGAAAAAAATATGGCCAAGGAATGGTACCGATATTAGCCAAAATTTGCACTTACTGAAATAGGCTAATAACTGATGATCCCTGAGAGTTTCAAGAACAATCCTGAGATGGTCTGAATGATCACGCTCGGTGCGAGAATAGAAAAGAATATCTTCTATAAAGACTATAACGAACATGTCCAAGTACTACCTGAACACACGGTTCATCAAGTCCATGAAAGCTGCAGGGGCATAGGTAAGACTAAAGGACATGACTAGAAATTCAAAGTGACCATACTGAGTACGGAAAGCTGTCTTCGGGACGTCACGTTCTCTAACTCTGAGCTGATGATAGCCCGATATGAGGTCTATCTTGGAGAAATAACTGGCACCCAAAATTTGGTCAAACAAGTCATCTATTCTAGGAAGCGGATACCTATTCTTGATCGTGACTTTGTTGAGATGACGGTAATCAATACACATCCTGATAGAACTAACTTTCTTGCTCCCGAATAAGGCTGGTGCACCCCATGGGGATACAATGGGCTAGATAAATCCCTTACACAAGAGATCCTTTAACTAATCTTTCAGCTTCTTGAGTTCCGCAGGTGCCATTCTATATGGCAGAATAGAGATAGCCTGAGTATCCGGGAGAAGGTCTATGCCGAAGTCTATTTTCATTTTGGGAGGAATGCCTGGAAGATATTTGGGAAAGGTATATGAATATTCATTAACAACTAGAACTGATTCAAGGCTAGGAGATTCAGAACTAAATCTTTAACATGCACGAGATGAAACACACACCCGTTAGAAATCATTCTCCTTGCCCGAAGGTAGGAAACAAGATGACCCCTGAAATATGATGTACTACCCTTCCACTCTAGGATGGTCTCATTTGGGAACTGAAATTTAACTATCCGGGTCTTGGAATCTACTATGGAAAAGTAGGAATGAGTCTAATCCAGGCCGAGAATGACATCAAAATCAGTCATCTCTAATTCAACTAAATCTGTTTACGTGGATTTCTGAAATATCATAAACGGGTAGTTCCTGTATACCCGCCAAGCTATAATGTTTTTACCCACTGGGGTAGAGACTGAAAAGGGCTCTGCTAAAATTTCAGGTCTGATTTCGAAATCGCCTGCTATGTATGGAGTGACAAATGACAAGAATGCACCTGTATCTAGCAAAGCATAAACATGAACATGGAAAATATGTAATGTACCAGTAACGACATCAGGAGAATTTTCATGATCCTATCGGATATGAAGAGCATAGAGTGTGTTTGGGCGTTGCCCACTAATAGCACTGAAAGTGGCACCCTGATGGTTCGGGCGATCGGACTGAGCTGTGGAATGATTCTGCTGACCCTGAGTACCTGGATGAGGATAGTCCCTAACTCTGTGTCCTGGCTTGACATAACCGAAACAAATTCCTTGACCCGATCTACAGACACCCTGATGATGCATATCGCAAGTCTGACACTGAGGATAAGTACGGGCATTACTATCACTTCCATGAGATTTAGAGCCTGGTGCTCTATCTCTATTGCCGTCTCAGAATTTTGGCACTAGGGCACTAGCAGAGGAAAGAGATGGAGTTGCTGACTTGGGACAAAACTTTGAACGGTTTCCTCCTTCGGATTTGGGCTGAGCAAAACTGAAACTTTCTGAACTTGCTCTCTTGTTCTGCCGCTCCCTAGTTCTAACCTTCTGCTCCTCTATCTGCAGGGCATGGGTCATGAGGCTGTCTACAGTAATATCACTATTTTGCATAGCAGACCTATACTCATTTACCATGCTATTATTCACCCCTGACACGAACTTGCTCATCTTAGCCCTATTGTCTGCAACCACATAAGGGGCATATCTGGCTAGTTGAGTAAATCTTAGAGAATACTCTCTAACCATCATATTTCCTTACCTAAGGTTGATGAACTCAAGAACTTTAGCTTCCCTCATCTCTTGGGGAAAGAATCTAACTAAGAAAGCCGTGAAAAATTCCGCCCACTTAATAGGACCTGCATCATCTACCCTCTCGGACTTCCACTGTTTGTACCAAGTGTGAGAAATGTCGTGTAATTAGTATATGGCTAACTTGACACTCTAAACCGAAGTAATTCCTATGATATTAATGACCTGTTGGACTATGTCAATGAACTCTTGAGGGTCTTCGCCAGAGTTAGACCCAAAAAAAATAGAGGGTTCATTCTGGTGAAGTCCCAAATCCTAGCTGCTACAGAATTGGCCACTGGATTGGCTAGAATAACTGGTGGCCATTCATTCTGGGAAGCCATAGAATGAGCTAGTATGGTGAATGCGGCCTTAAACTCCGCATGAGAAACATGCTCTCCCAAAGGATCTTCGGGCTGAGGAGCTGGCTGGTTTCTTCTATTTGGGTCCATATTCTGAAATAAGAGAAGAACATATTAGACTGAGAGTTTTACTTGAGACTATGCTCACTAGCATGACATGAATACTCAAATAAGGGAAACTGTTCCAAAAACATATTATAGACTCCTATATATAAATGTGGCACGCAACACACCCATGTACAAGACTCTACAAGATGCCGCTTTCAGACTTCCTAGGACTTTATTGAACCTTAGGATCTAATACCATTTTGTAACACCTCGATTATCTAAACTGGAATGCTACACGGTGCTTATGACCCTGAGGGACCACAAGCTAACCCATGACTGATATCTGTATGTGTACACTGCCATTAACAATGTAATAGTGCGGAAAACATGAACATGTTGGCTATAATGTTCAACTGAATAAAAATCTGTCAAAACATCATATCCATATGGGTGAAAGATACCCAAAACAACTAAAAATAGAATAAAATCTGAACTAAATCTTAATACTGAATTTGAAAACCTCTAAGTACTGTATGAATAAGGAGTTGAAGGAATATATCTCCAACTAACTCCGTCTAACAAAACTGAGTTGAAATAATAAATGAAATAAATAATATCTTCCTCGAATGGATGAGGACTCACTACAACTCTGCGGCTGGGTGCTATTGCTGATCTGGAGCTCGTGTCTCTAAAACTATGGTGTAACATGAAAGAAAACACCATAGCACAAAGGCATCAGTACTACTGGAGTACTGAGTATATGATTGAGGTAGGCTAATTCTAAAAGGTTTACATGCATGAACAATGCTAACTAACTGACTGATATAAACATGAGAGTGTAAATATAAATACATAGTAACTGAGATCATGAGTACGTGATAGCTAGATCTGTACGCTAATACATAGTTTATTGATAGCTGACATGGCTGAAACTGTAGTTTTGAGAACATGGACGATTGTATCAGACAGTCTTAAATCAGATGGAACTATCTGAGTTCTGCACTATAACTGAATTTGACTGTATCTGACAGTCCTTGTATACATATATCTGAAGAACTATCTGAATTCTTTTACTGAGACTAAGTCTAAAACTGTAGGAGGTAGTTGTTTAACTGATATGACCCATATGTGCCATTATGGCTAAGCTAGGGTCCAATCTCTACCTTGACTGGAAGGGTGTCAGTACCGCGCCACTGGTAAGGACAACATGTGAGCAACCCTCATATAACAGTTAACTCTAGTGAGAAAGGTGGTAACCCTCATATAACAGGTTACGCCACCTCATCTATCCTCATATAACAGGTTATGATGTCCCAACCTATGCTGGCTACATAGTTCTAGAACACAAGGATGACTTCTAAGAATCACACCCTCATATACAGGTGAGTTCCCATCCTTGGGATCACTCGGTGCTAACTCCTACTCCAATACGAAGAGATTGAACATGATTGAACTGACTGTACATGAGTGGAACTTACTGAATTCTATTGACTGATGGAATACTACTGATATCTGATAACTGACTAAGACCATGAAGTTTCATGAGTCACATGACTGACTGAATTCTACTAAATCATGTCTTGATTTTGTATATCTTGAAACATGACATGGATCTAGGCATACAACTATAGTTTTTAGGTACGAATACCGCCAGGACTCGATGGAAGAAAAATGACACAACATAACTAACTTGATGATAAGATTGGAGCCAACAATTCACATTATCATAAATAGGGGATATTATACATCATGTAGTTCCTCAACTATTAAGCATGGTAGGGAGTGCATAGCTATATTTCATGTGCATATTGTATATCTCCACTATCATATATGCTTCATACCACAATAATAGCAACACATGAAAAGCATGGACTTGATATTAATGTATATAGCTAACATGGACTTGTCATTTAGACATCATGGAACAATATAAACATGAATTAATAGCATCCTAAGCATTTATCGAACACATTGCATGCATTTTTTAAGGTATAGGTGTGTTTCAAAACTTGTACAATTTTATACCACCTAAATTCCATAGTTTTTAACTAATAAGAATATATATTCCATGAAAACACCTCTAGATATCATCTTGAAACTTAAACAACAATCATCAACATGTACATGCTCATATCACCACAACAAGTTCACAAAATAGTGTTTAAAACATGGTTCTTGAGCTCTATGAACGGATTAGATCCATAGATGAACACTGCGCATACCTTAGAAGGAAGATTCTTGATGATTGATGGAGGAATTTCCTTGAATTTGGATCTCCAAGATTGATTGTGTAACCCTAGTTGTTTTTATCCTATTGTGATCTTGGATAAAGATCTTTGAGATGTTAATAGGGTTGTAATGCACTTAGAAGCTATATATTTTGTAAGGTTAAGTTTAGGGACGTATGAGGAGTGTTAAAAGACTTAATTATCCTCAAAATAACTCAAAAACTAAGTGTTTTTGTGGCTGAAATCATAAGTGTGTGTCGCACATCTCATCGCACATGCTAAGATGTGCGCCACACATCCTATCGCAGCGACTGAGGTATGTGTCTCACATGTTATCACACAACTGAGGTTGTGCGCTGCATAGTCCATCGCATACTTTGTACAGTATCCATGTATGATTTGTTAGGCTTCACACTTCTCTTTGCTCGGCCATAACTTCATGCTCGGGTGTCGTATTTTGGTAAAATCGGTATCTTTGTAAATCTAATTCGAATCACTACAATTTGCTCGGTCTAAATCTGCTAAAATATCACATATCAATCAAGTTATCCTTGTTCAAAGGTTACTCTTGAGGAATCACACATTAAAACTTGATGGATTAAAAATCTATTAACTTCCATTACTCTAAGTGACTCATATGAGCATGCTTAACACATCATAAGCTATCTTATCACTAGGATACTCATTGTAAGTCATGAACTAAAATGTGAATCACAGGATAGGAGGTTTCACACATAGGAAAACTGTTTCACTTCCTAGCTTAGGAACATACAGTGTATTACACTCTCAAAGAAAAGTACATACGTCTTCGGACAGTTTTGCAAAACTCTACTAGACATGGATTCATAGACACCCTAGGAAACTTGAAATCTGCACTCTGATACAAAGTTTGTAATGACCTGAGACTACCCCCTAGTCATCACACGGTGCTTGGAACCACAAATGATCCCAAGCTAACCCATTAATGAGCACACTATTAAACAACTTAATTATAACATAATATAGTTGTTCTGCTGTGCGGAAATATAATCATACAAAAAATCTAAAATAGATACAATACTGATAAAGCTTTACTATCTGATAAATTTGAAGGATGAAACTGGAATTATATGACTGACTCTGACTGATATCTATGAAGCCTCTACTATACTGACTATAGATAATAGGGGCATGCCTCCTACTGCCACTAATCAGTACACATGAAAGTAAATAAAATGTACATGAACTAAAACTGTTTGGAGTTTCTAAAGTAGGAGAACTCATCACATGGTGGATGGAATCTGCAACTGTCTGATCGTGATGTATGGGCTACAATTGTTACCTACGTTATGAAACAATATAGCCACACCGACATATATGTGGGTCAGTATTTCTGGAATATACTGATTATGCTAAGTTTAAGAAGACCCACAATAGGCTGGAATAAACTGAAAGCTGAAAACATCTTAAAGCATCAGTGACAAATATTCTCAGATAAGATGGTGAATCTCTACACTTAGTTTTCGTAAAACTTTACTTTAATGATATAAGTATAACTGAAGTTGGGATATGATAAAACATAGATACTGTATGAATACTGGGTCATAAACTATGTGATGGAGACTGACATAAATTAAGGATTTGATATACAATCACACTGAGCGCGAATGCATAAATATACTAATTTATCTGATTAACTGAATAACTGATAGCTGAATACTGGGCATGTAAGACTAAACTATACTTAGTCTAAATAACTGGACTAAAATAATAGAGCATTATACATATGAGGTAAGGACTGACTGAGTAACATAAGGTAACCAAGCATGAATCCATGAAAAACTGTATTATTTATGAATGAAAGACCAAGCGTATAAAATGATTGTGAAATAGTCTACAAATCAAGGTACTGAAATACTGATAACTTAATAATTGATAATTTTATTCTATCATCAAGTAAACCTTAAGCTAAATTGAGTTACTGATTTGATTACTGGGCTGAGACTGTGACTGAGACTGTAACTAAGACGGTAACTGAGACTGTAACTATGACTATAATTGAGGCTTTAACTGAAACTATAACTGATACTTAACTGAGTCTTCACTAGGACTTTAACTAAGACTGTAACTGGAACTGAATAGTGAGTTCTGATAACTGAGTAACTAATAGCTAGGAATACTGATAACTAAGTTACTGATAACTGGGTGACTGTTTTTGACAGTCCTAATTCTATAGAACTAAACTCACTTCTGTACTAACCTGGGTGACTGTATCTGACAGTCTCGATTGTAAAACTGAACTGAGGTTTTATACTGAGTCTAAAATTGAAATTTTGGGAAGTAATCATCTAACCGACATCCCCTTCTTCAAATAGATTGGGGTCAAACCTTTAACCCCAATTGGAAGGGTGTCAGTAACATGCCATGGGCAAAGACAAAGTTGTGAGTTAACCCTCTGGCAGGAAGACATTTCATCAACCCTCGCTGGCAGGAGAACTCATATGAGATGTATCTACCCTAGCCTGGCAGGAAGATATCTCAACTTACGCTGGCTACATAGTTCTATAATGTAGGGATTGATACTAAGGATCAACCCTATAATGGCAGGAATTCCCCTATCCCTAGGTCCAGTCGGTGCTTATTCCTACTCCCATCCGAATAGACACTGAACTGATTTCTAGACTTTTCTAGGCTTGACTGAACTGTTACTGATCGTGCTGTCTAACTGAATTGAACTGAGTTCTCTGTGTTCTATTAACTGACAGAACTAGACTGAGTTCACTGAGTTCTATTAAATAACTGAAGTGGACTGAGTTCAGTTAGTTCTGTTAATTGACTAAACTGTACTAAATTCACTGAGTTATGTTAACAGACTGAACTGGACTGAGTACTATTGTTTGTGAAACTATTGAGACTTTCTATAACTACTGTAACTCTAGGTAAACAACTAGATTTTCGTTTATCGAATGCCCCAAGGACTAGAAAGCATTGAAAGTAAAACATGGCATGATCATAATAGCATAACAATAGTAGCATGTTAAAAATGGTTTCATTTAGACATTTTGTCAAACACTTGAGAGGCATGAACTAGTACATGAATGTAACCACATGATAACATGTCATGATCATGAACTTGGACTTGGGAATATCTTAAACATGGAATCATAGCAAGATTACATAACTAGGATTATGAATTGGGGTATTCACAAGTAATTCACTTAAAATAGGACATGAGTGTTTTATCAGAACATGTAAAGTTCATAGCTTTAACGTAAGACTGTCTTAAACATGAAGGAACATTAGAGTCACATGGAAAAATTCATAACATGGGGATTCATCTTAATATTGACTTAACTTGATATGGGAATTTCATCAAACGTGTGGATGACATGAATTTAAAACATGAGAATATTACTAAACATCATGAATTTAGGTTCCATCAAGGAATTTACTTGAATAAAACATGGGAAATTTAAATTCATAGCATGAGGAATTTAAATTCTTGCATGGAATCACACATGGTCTGATTTGAATTAAAACCACCACGAAAACATGAAATTCAATATTTCATGAATATACATAATACCATAATAATGGAATATTTATTCTTTAATTAAAAGAAAAAGTTTTTGGGATCCATGGGTGAAAGAGAACCCATGGATAAACTCCCACATATCTTAAATCTTTAATTTTGACGGGGAAACACAGTCTTGAAAGCATTCTTAAATTAGGAAACTTGAGTTCTTGCTTTTCTTGAAGAAAAATTGATGAAGTTCTTGGTGTTCTTGAGGATCCTAGGGTTTTTCTTTGAGATAAAAGCTGAATGATTGAGTGTATATTGCTTTTGGGGTCTGAAATTAAGTGTAATGGGCGGATTTAGGTGAGGGGAAGTGACCAAAGTACCCCTAGACCCTTGATAAACAGAAATAGAGTGTGAAACAGTTCAGTAACGTGCATGCTGATGCGTCGCGTCGCTATCACATTGGTTTACTACCTCACATGAAAAATACCATAACTTTTTGCTTGGGTATCGAATTTTGGAAAAATTGGTATCTTTGGAAATATAATTCAATTATCTATTATTTGGTGGGTCTTGAGATGAAAAATTCTATGTATATAAAAGTTTATACACATTTAAAGTAGACCCTTATAGAATTGAATGCAAAACTTTGGACGAATCAAAGGCTCAACTTTGTTCTAAGTGATTCTTACGAACATTCTTCACCTCAAAAGAAAATCAAACATAAGGATAAAGATCATGAAACTTATATTCACATGTGAATCATTTGGATTATAGATTTTACACGTAGGAACGATGTTTTAAACACTATCCCAAAAATGCGTGGTATTAAAAAATATTACCACATAATCCAATCACCAATTCCAAGTGTCAAGCATTAAGGCATTATTAAGTGGTATCGTTATACCGTCCATAGCTTAAAAGCAATAACATTAGCCAACAATTAGGTGATTCCCATGTTCCCCACTGATTCCACTGTTAAATTTAATAGAGAGATTTTTGTGTACCCCACAAGGTTTTCAAAACCATCCTTAATCATTTAACAATTTATGTTATGCATTTGTTTTATGAAGAAAACAAAACCAAGTAATAATGCATAAGCAAAAATAAAATATGCAAGTGGATTGCAGTTGTACAACTTTTATTACAAAACCAATAAATTTGGTGATTCATTTATACCTCTATTTCCATCCACCATTACGACGCACTCCAACGCATTTACCAACTATCAATTTAAGAATAATTGTTTAATAGATATCATGGAAAAGCATTTAAGAAATTTACATTAAAAACCTACAATCCATGGTTAAAAATCCAACATCAATATCTTAAGAACAATACTTTAAAACACATGTTTTTAAAAAAATTTACAATAACGAAAGAGTAACATGCCTTAAATACCAAAAGAAATAGATAAGAAGGCACCCTTACAATCCTAAGAGAAAAAAAACCCTTCAATGAGGAGTTTGAGAGAGAATTTGGGAGTGTTTTTTGGGAAGATGCAATAATAAAGCCCCAAGAAAGGATTTAAGTCTTGGTGTACAAGGGGTCAATATAGGAAATGTCCAGAGTACCATCAACTTTAAAACTTAAAAGGTGTCCTCGTTAATTACGAGTCAACACTTTCCTCGTATCCACTCTTTATTACTCACCACCACAATGCGTAACAAAGGAATTTCCACCAAGGTACCCTGCACAGTTATCCTTAACACTCATTCAACCAACCGGTAATGAGCCCGTACACTCGTAGGGTCCAGTTGTACTCAACACAGAACCCAAATTGAGAATTACATTAGACACCCTCTAATTACATCTTATGACTCATAACATATCCATATGGCACTTAGTAAGACGCTCATACTCAGAGAAGATCAACCTACAAAATTTCATTATTTGGTTAAGACTAGTCCTAACGACTCGTCATGTATCTTTATAGATCGTGTCCTCATTTCTGACCTAGATAAGAAACTTCAACACTTTTCATTAGTTAGATTATGATTAGGGTAACCAGACCCATCAGGACACCCTACGTTTTGTGGGGTCAAGTTGTAACAAGGGTAGAGAGCTCAAATCTCAAGGAATTTTCAAGGGCCAAAAATCTAGGGTTTTTCATGACGTTTGGAGTATTACCTATATCACTCTTATGTATTATACTAGTCTCTATGTTGTATTTGGAGATAAGTTATATTAGTGTATTAAGTTGAATTTCACTTTGTACTCTTTTATTATTTGTAGCTCTTGTAGTTATACCACTATGTTTTGGGTATTATGTTATGTAATTTCTCCTTGATTTCATTTATTTCATAATTATTTTCAAAATATATTTGGTAGTCAGTGACTTGTCTTTTCTGACTAGGGGTTTTGCTTACCTACTGGAAGCTTATAGTAGAAGCCATCATGATTTAAAAAACTTGGTCGCTACATATTAGTAGAGTACTTCTAATTAGTGTGGTAATTCCTATAACATATAATCAGAAGGCTATGATGACATTCAAGGAAATTCACTTCTTAACACTTTATCGTGTATCTGCATTGCTATGAACCTTGAATATGTTCTTTGACTCTATTGTGTCCCTAATAAATGATCCAATATGGCTGACGTTGTCAATAGATGTGGATTAGACTTCAACACACCTTTACATAGTTTAATTCCAACACCAGACTAAAGAATAAGAGATGGATATCAAAGATTTTCAGAACCAGCCAAAAGGATTTAGGGTCAGCTTAGGCTCCAGTTAAGCTTGTGACTACTTCATCCTTTTGAGGTTCAATATTGGGTATTTGAGTCATGATTACAGATCCCTCTTAGACATGGATAACATTTAAGTAATCAATATTTTTTAGGCCAGAGTTTGATTAATTGGTCTTCATCAGAATTCTTGACCAGTTTCTCAATGCTATATTGGGTTTCTTGAGTGAGACGAGCATATTCTATGCTACATCCTTTAGAAGTGGACTTGGTGTAGGGTTTTATTAAACATTTATTATTTCCAATCTGCTTGGCTTTGGTGCACATGATAGTAGTTGGTCCCTTTACTCTAAGATTATAAACTATGTAAAGGTGATAGAGGGAGCATGTATTAAGACTTAAGAAAGTGGTAATAAGAGTAGATGTCATTCGGATAATGCTAGGGGTATTCCATATAAAAACTATTTTTGGTTGAGATGAAATGAGACATCTATTAAAAGAATATCCCAGATGTGAGTTAATTTCTCAGAAAGAGTTAACATATTTCTCCCACAAGCCTAGAATTCCTGAGGAAGAATATTATTATGTGAGAGATGACCATTATAGTAGAGATTGCTCTCAATGTTAGTTGGCCAGTCATTTAGGCTTAGTTCTTGTTGCTTACAATATTAGAGCTTTGGAATTTTGTTACTATTGAAGAGAGATCGGTTACTTGTCTAGAGAGTGCCCCCATCATGGGACTTTTGGCTATTCTAGCTGATTCTGATTAGCCTCGTAAAGTTATTGCATCTTTTGTTAGAGATAGAGTTCTTGGTACCATAGTTAATGATTGATAACACTCCACTCACTCCTGTAATTTTGGTTTGAGGCAGTCATTATCAAGTAACCCAATGTAAATTGGGGTCTAATCTCAAGGAGTTAATGCTATAGACTTCCAACTAATAGGTACTCAAGTTACTATAAGGTTACCAGGAATGCGAGTGGAGATAACATGTATAAGTAAATGGGGGGAGTTTATCTAGAAATTTTTCACACACAATCTTCAACAAGTACAAGCTAACTTCTATCTTTTATTTAGAGAAATCTTGGAATTATGTCTCCTTAGAGGTAACGCATGTGGGATAATGTTGGTTTATCCATGAATTTAGTTGTTGAGTAATGGATAGGCTAGGTGCATGTTATTGAGGTCAATCTTTCGATAAAACTACAATGATTTCACTCATTGGTTCTTTCGAGCTCCTAATAACTGTGGAGTTAAATTAACTACCCAAAACATCAACGAAGCATCCCTATTTCTAGGATGATTCTCCTAAAATTATTTACCCTTCCTAAACACTTATTTCAAAGATTGCAAAGGGTAGTAAACCACAGGCTTAGTTGTTCACCACTGCTTTTTCCCCTGATAACGCTCTTTCAATGATGTTATGGGTTACTTAATATTCACCTAAATACCTCTTTCGAGGATGACAAAGGTTTTCGAGAGGTTGGTGATTTCACCCATCCAACCCATTTGGAAATTTGGAGTTTTCACCCATCAAATCCAAACTCATAAGCTCAAGCAATGTCGAAATTCATACTAACTAACTAAAATCCATGCAAAAACAACAATACCTATACAAAATTACACACTAATTCAACATAATCCCAATAATAAATTACTTAGCTACTCATGAAAAAAGTAAAGAGAGATATACCATGTGGGTCAGTCAAAACATTCATTCTTCAATAAGAAACTAAGAAATTTGAATCTCTAAAGTGGATAACACACTTTCCCTATTAGGGTTTCCAGCTTAGAATTCAAAACTACATTGTGAGGTATGCAATGCCCAAAGAAGAAAGGGTTTTTGCTTATGTATGATTTTGTATTCTCCCATCATATTTTACAATTCTTCTTTTGGCCAGTTACCGTTGATCCGCAATCGTATGTATTTCACTGAGACAATGCCTACGCAACTACGATTAGATTTTGCGACCGCATTACTCTGACCATCTTGACTGATCGCAACCGCAGCTAGAGGAATACGTTCGCATTAACCGAGGCTGATGCATTACTGTTCTTCAGCTGCACTCTTTTTTTCTTTTTTTTTCCATTTTCAAGTTCAATCCGCATTTTTTTACCTCCTTAGATTTTTACCTGCATCGAGTGATATTAGTGCATCTAACTACACGTTTGACTCATTTATACATTAAAATCAAGGAATTATGCATGAATAATTAGCATGAATGAGTGGTAAATATACCACTCATCAACACCCCCAACTTAGGGCTTTGCTTGTCCTCAAGCAACACTACCTTTATATTACTAGACAATGAGTTCCCTCATTCAATCAGTCAATGATCATGATGACTTTAACTTGAGTGCCACCACTAAAAAATATCACACATGGGCAAATAAGTTTGCAACCACTCCCCACATCGTGAAATAAAATAGAAAAGGATGCAATAGTCTTTGGGGAGAAACGATGTATCAACTACTAATACTCTAAAAATGACTTGCATGGTATACTCCCATTTACCTTATTGCGCGGGAGATGACAAAATCACCCACCCCAACTAGTTTGCATGACTCCTCAAGAGAAAGAAGAATTTCACATACCTAGTTACTAATCATGCAACAAGGAATTTTAAGTGAAAGCCCTAACTATCTCAAGAACTTCTCCACGTTAACCAGCACTATACCATAGGCTTTCACGAATTTTCAATCACTACTACAAAGAAGGCAAGTGATTACAGATCTTGAAGGACTTTCTACTCTTGCAACGTAGGGTTGGGGAAGTGTAGGATATCATTTTGGAAACAACATGGCTCCACCCTTCCTTTAACATCTACATCACACTTTTCAATTTTTTTTTTCTTTATAACTATGGGCCACTCTCCTTGATTTCTTTATTTTATCAAGTCTACTTTTCACTTATTTTTTTCACCCAACTTGTTTTATCTCCTTTTCTTGGAATTTTAAAGCTATCTTTCCATTGTTGAGTCCTTTCCTCTTCTATTTATTACAATTAAAAACTTAGGCACATTAAGAACACACTAAACCTTTATGGAATCAAACTTTCTTCAAACCATCTTTACTACCCCCTACATTTGCTTTTTTCCACAAATCGCATTTTCACATTCATGAAGTGTATGGTTAAAAAGAGGGATAAAAAGATTGGTTAACAACTTGTAATGTGTCTTCCAAAGAAAGGTCCAAAGCCCCAAAGTGGGTACTAGGGATTATAATTATGCAAGGGTAGGATTTTTTGGCTTAAAGTGGGTACCAAAATCACAAAGATGGCCTAAGATAATTTCTCCTCACAAATACAATCTAAATTAGCTTTGAAAGAATAAAGGGGAAAGTTCGAGATAGTGTAAGTATATAAGAGATGAAAACAATCAACCTTACATACATGGAATGTGAATATCGTCAAGAGGGTTAAATTTTCATACCCGCTTGATAAAAAGAAGGGGTATTCATTACTTTTCCGAAGTCAACTCTCAGATTCACTGAGAGAAGGAAAGAATCATTACAAAGTTACTCACGTCCATGCCATAAGATTTTGTAAAATTTTTTGGATAGAGGGGGTTGTTTGCCTTTGCATATGGACCATGCATAATTTGCTAATTATGGTACCAACTCAAACCATAGTCTTACATTGCGAATCATAGGGCTAGATAACTACCCACATGGTTACTCAAACTTCACCAATGGATATGGATGTTATTCCAAATCATCAATGCTACAGGGACTCAGACTTACCTTGAATTTTATAGCTTCAATGACACGGGTACTCAGACTGACCCTGCAGCTATTGATAGAAACCAAATCATGCTGGAAAGACTCACCTAGTGTAATTAAAACTAAAATGGCCAACTAGTAAAAAAATAACTAGTCCATACAAATGTGAGCACTATCTGAGTGTCTAAATATTTCAACTAAAATAAAAACTGAGGTAAGTAGTATCCAAAAGAGCAAAGAAGTATAAATAAATATCAATAATACATGATCAAATGTCATAAATGAGGAAACACCCCCAACTAACAAGGCAGCAGTGTCCTCACCACATAAATAATCAAGGTTATAAGAGATAAGGGTGCTCCTTGAAACCACATGAATGTCTTCTATTACATGAAGACCCTGTATCATCATAATTCTTCTCAATATCTGACAACTCATCAAGGGACTCATCATCACTGTCCACCCAAGAAGTAGGAAGCCTGCTTTAGGGCTTTAGAAACTTCTATAGACCCTTCACCGTTATCCATATCTTGGTAAAGAACTCATCCATCTTTTTCTTCGTAGTAATCATCTTTTCGTATGCGCTTTGAAGATCCCAGTGTGATGCTTCCAAAGAGGAGTAGGCTTCCTCAAACCAATCAATAGTAGTTTTTTGCTTCTTTTTGTACTCCTTTTACTCATCATAATCGGAACATGACACATACAAATTATGGGTGGTAGAGGGATCTCCCGGCCCTTGAGGAAAGCTGGACACAAGCTCTTTAATTGTTAAAATATTTTCTCTAATCTCTTCAAGAGGTTCTATGGTAGTTGGCCTATGAGGCTCAGGTTCGCTACATATTGGCTCAACCTAGTTGATCTTTCTATTTTTGCCTTTGGCCGGTGTGCCCTCTCCTAGAATCCTCAATGGGTTGATGGGAGCATTAGAACTCACCCAGGTATTACAAGAATATTCTTATACCCCTTATCTCATTCACAACTCAGTAATTAGAGAAGGTTAAAAGAGATTTATACCACCATGGTTTTTGAAATAATCAATTTTATTAATAACAAGTTGACCAACATCAAAAAGGATGCCGTGTAGAATACAAGAAACCATCCGAGCATGCCATTTTTGGACTGGCATTATGTGGGTACAAAGAGATACTCGGCTACAAATGATGTGAAACTATATTTGAGACTAAAAAATGAAGTCATTCATTGATATGTTGCTTTTTGTTCAGTCCAATAGATTTCCTTTCGGGGACATAGCCATTGTGCCAACCAATTCCCTGATTTACACCCTTGTCCTTGAATTCACACATGTTTGCCTGCTTGAGCCCATAAAAATCATTGATTTTCTTAGCCCCAACTTTCACCTGCTTCCCCTGCATGTTTTAAACCATAATGAGTGGGTCAGATAAAGATACTTCACTAATATTGGCATAAAATTCATGGACTCATTGCTCATTTACAAGGCATGGATGAAGGGAGAATAACCTCCACTCGTGGCTTCAAGTTGGTCATGAAAATTTTGTAGCTTCTATGTTACATTCTTAAAACAAATTCCTCTTTCCAATAACTTCACCTTTGAAATATCACAGTAGTAGTGAGTGTGGCATTCGGGTGCCACGAATCTTATGTGATCAAACTTATCCATGAGGTTTTCCTAAAAGAACTAAACACACATTATATATTTCTTCATCACTAAAATCATGCATGATGTTCTGGATTGAACATTAAAGTTCATTGGACCAGGTGCTTGGGGTTGCCTAGTTAAAATTTAGGAGTATAGGATTTTTTGACATGATTGTAACCTGCCCTAAGATACTGCAATTGTGGAATATGAACCGCGTCCGTGTGGCCGCATGTAACACCCCAAATATCATCCCGAGCTGCCACACGATGACCAAGGCTACACATAACCTCAAGCTAACCCTTTAAGCCAAAACACTACCCATGGGTTCCAACACAACAACATACACGCTACGCTAAGGATATATATATAAGTACATATCATATCACATCGCACATGGCACGGAATATCATTAGACTGTACATATATGGAATGTCTATATACAAACCAACCAAACAATACACTAGTCTTACATAGCCTCTATACAACAAAATCAATGAGCCAATGGGACAACCCCCAACTGATTCAACAGACCAAAGGGATCACAAAACAATAGTACCAAAACTAGCAACTTGGTCCTTGAACCATGAGGACTCACCACTGAAGTAACGTAGATGCGGCACTCGGATATCACTGTCGCGGCTGCTGCTGAGTGCCTGAACCTACATCATGGTAAGAATGTAGCCCATAGAGAAATATATGGGTCAGCACAAGATACGTACTGAGTATGTGGGGGGGCATGGAAAATTTAAATAATATCATAAATTTCTTAAAAACATATATACGGACCATAATGACACACCTGGCTTGAGTGACATTGAATCATGCAACTCATAACATCTTAGATAGGAAATGTAGGACAAAAACCTCATAAATCATTATAGATCATCATAGGCAACTTGACTTACCACATCAAAACTCGGAGTGACTCGGTATTTCAATAAACATGACTCTTATTGACAGGGAAGTTTCCTATAACCGACAACCCCACGTGAGCTACATGGAATACCAACGTTTGAAACCCCCATTGGAGGGAGCGTCATACTCTTTGCCAGGGAGTACGACCTTAAAACTGCAATAATCAAAATCGGGCTCTCCGGCCAATAATATCATCATTAAACAACCCTAAGGTGGAACATAGGTTTGGGGAAATACCAAATTTCCCTCTTGGTGCTAAGTACTACTCCCCGACAAGATTATAACGCGTTAGGAAATCCACCACAACATCACAAGGGTCTATCATAAAGACCAAATCAAATTTGTTTCTCATTTATCAAATCATATCAATTTGTGGATTCCTAACTCAACACATTTTAGCTCAAAACATTTTAATCTTCCTCAACATCAACAAGGTATCAATGCGTTGAACCATAACCAACTCGACATTTGGAAAGGATATGAATACTCAATACATAATATTTTCAACAATTTAACTCATCAAAACCATTCGGAAAATACCAAGACTCATTGCAACTTCAATATCAACATTTCTTAATTTGCCATCCAACTCTCATTTAATGGTACTTGAGACATCAACCCATAGTAGGGATATAGAATTTCCAATATCAATTATAAATTTATAATAAGGAAATAGTTGAATGATAGAATAAATCAAGGCTTAACAAATTAACTCATCATACTCTCATAATCAAATACTTTTTGGACATAATTCCATCTCAACATCATACACAAATCGGATGACATAATCCCATAGCTCATGGACAATAATATAAGATATAAAACCATATTTACAATTCATGGTAAAACATGTAAAATCTCATGTCAATGTAATTAAACATAAATACCGGGCACAAGATCGAAAGGATAATCTTGTTCAAAGCCCCACATACCTAAAAATGGAAGATGAATATGAACTTCTGACTCCGGAAATTTATTCACGAAAATAAAGGGTGCTTCTCAAAGCCCTTAACATGATCAACTCGAATCCCAAATCAATTTGAAATTTCTACGGTTCAATCAAGAGACATCGAAGGATGAAATTTGGAGTAGTAGGGTTGGGGTTTGAGACTTAGGAAATTTTGGAGAAAAATGAGCTATTGAATGCTCTTATTGGAATTAAATCCATGGTTTACCCGGATGGATTAGAGTGGGAATGACCAAAATACCCTTAAAAATCAAATAATGTCAAATCTGTCCTTTGGTGGACTATTTTGATAGGCTAAAGTAGATTGAACATAACGTTTTGCTCCGATGGACAAATTGGATGAAACCAATTTCATTGGAAAGAGGACTTTCAGATCTTTCTGTTGATATATAGTAGATCACCCAGATCATTAAGTACAAGGAGTTATGATCATTTGAAATTGATCCTAAAATTCGCCTGGCCTCAGTATTTTTTTTCCTGCACATTTACTGTTTACCACTATTCACGGTTAGATCGGAATGATCATAACTCATCGGTCGAGTGTCCGTTTTGAATGATCCACATATCGTTGGAAATATTATTCGATGCTATACGCGATGACGGGTTGCATATCCAAAAATTCCACACATAAAAATTATTAATCATGATAAAGAATAGAATTCAACACATTTTCGTCCGAGATCTTAACGGAAAATTTTTCTGAGGCATCACATCATCTCCCCCTTGGAAACATTCGTCCTCGAATGTTAATAGGTAGGTAAACAATACTATGAAAATGAGTATATAGAGAAAAATCATCTTTCCTAAGCATATACTCCATTCTATATTTTTTTTGATATCGTAGAAAACACACAAGCCAAGATAAACATAGCAATAAGGATTAAATAAAAAGAGAATGATACCTTTGACATGCTTAGGATTTATAGGAAAGAGGTGGGGATATTTGGCGCGCATATCCGCTTCATCTTCTCAAGTAGTACTCTCCTCGGATTGATTTTGCCAAAGCACTTTAACCAAAGGAACTTCCTTGTTTCTTAGGCTACGAACTTGAAAGTGAAAAATCTCAACCGTAATCTTTTCATATGAAAGAATATCTTGAATACCCGAGATTTCGGAAGGATCAATCCTAACAGAATCACCAATAGACTAAAGCATAGAAACATGGAAAACGGGATGGACATTAGATAACTCCGCGGGCAATTCAACCTTATACGCTACCTTCCCAATGCGATCCACAATCTTATAGGGACCAATGTAACGGGGACTTAGTTTCACTTTCTTCCCAAATCTCTTCACCGCTTTCATGGGTGAAACTTTCAAGTACACTAAATCACCAACATCAAATTCAAGGTCTTTCCTCGTTACATCTGCGTATGATTTTTGACGACTTTGGGCGGTTTTCAACCTTTCCCGAATTAACTTAACCTTCTACATGGCCTCGAACACTGCATCCGGTCTAGTCGTGGCAGCCTCACCAACTTCAAACCAACCAATGAATGATCTACACCTTCTACCATACAAAGCTTCAAACGGGGCCATTCCAATAGTTGCATGAAAACTGTTATTGTAAGCAAACTCGATTAATGCTAAGTGCTCATCCCAAATACCTTTAAAATCTAGCACACAAGCCCTCATCATATCTTCTAAAGTCTGAATGGTCCGCTCGACCTGACCATCTGTTTGCGGATGGAAAGCAGAACTTAAACGAATTTGGGTAACGAGACCTTTCTGGAAAAATTTCCAAAACTGAGAGGTAAACTGAGTACCTCTGTCAGAAATAATAGCCAAAGGGATTCCATGAAGTCTGAAGAGTTCCCGAATATATATTCTAGCATAATCTTCAGTTGTATACGATGAATGCATAGGCAAGAAGTGAGCTGATTTCCTTAGCCGATCTACGACAACCCAAATCGAATCATGATGGCGACGAGAAGGAGGAAAACCAACTATGAAGTCCATATTCACTTCTTCCCACTTCCAAGTAGGAATGCTAAACTCTTGCATCACCCCACTGGGCCTTTAATGCTCTATTTTAACCTGTTGACATGTGGAGCACTTCGCCACAAATTCTGCTATGTTCCTCTTCATACCGTTCCACCAATAGATTTCCCGCAATTCATGGTACATCTTGGTATCACCAGGATGGATGGAGTATCGCGTACCATGCGCTTCCTCCATAATCATCTACTTCAATTTATCAACATCAGGAACACATAATCTTTCTCGGAGTCTCAAAATGCCATTTACCCCTTGGGAGAAAACCTCCACCTTTTGGTCTTTAACTGACTCTTTTAACCTGACCAAGGTAGGATCCCTGTCTTGCTTCTCCTTCACTTCCGAAACTAAAAAGGATTCGGAACCGCTTTGCACTCTTATACTACCCTCAGCATCACCAAACAACCTAACCACCAATCTAGCCAAACGATGTACCTCACGGGCCAACTTCTTCTTACTAATCTCCACATATGCTACTCTACCCATGGACTTCCGACTAAGGGCATTTGCTACTACATTGGCCTTGCCCGGAGGATATAGCATGTTTATATCATAATCTTTCAATAGTTCTAACCATCGTCTCTGCCTAAGATTCAACTCCTTTTGGGTGAATACATAGTGTAAGCTCTTATGATCCGTAAAGACATTAACATGGACACCATACAAATAATGTCTCCAGATTTTCAAAGAAAAAACCACGATAGCTAATTCAAGGTCATGGGTAGGATAATTCTTCTCGTGAGGCTTTAGCTTCCTGGAAGCATAAGCTATAACCTTTCCCTTTTGCATGAATACACAACCCAAACCAACTCTGGAAGCATCGCAATACACCAAAAAACCATCATCACCGTCAGGCAAAGTCAACACAGGGGCTGAAGTGAGTCGAGTCTTCAACTCCTGAAAACCCTTCTCGCAAGATTCGGACCACAGGAGATTCACTTTTATTTGGGTCAAACGGGTCATAGGAAACGCAATAGATGAAAACCATTCAATAAAACGACGATAATAACCAGCTAGACCCAAGAAACTTCGGATATCAGAATGAGAAATAGGTCTATGCCAACTCTTTATATCCTCTATCTTTTGAGGATCAACTCTAATACCTTCGGAAGAAACAACATGACCCAAGAAGGCTAAAGAGTTCAGCCAGAACTCACACTTATTGAACTTAGCATACAACCGATGAGTTCAAAGCGTTTCAAACAAGATTCGGAGATGATCCGCATAATCACCCTCACTTTGAGAGTAAATAAGAATATCATCAAGGAACACTATTACAAATAAATCCAGATATGGCCAGAATACACAGTTCATAAGATCCATGAAAGCCGCTGGAGCGTTAGTTAACACGAAAGACATCACTAGAAATTCAAAATGACCATAACGGGTTCAGAAGATGGTCTTAGGGATATCACTTTCCCTAACCTTAAGTTGGTGATAAATGGATCTGAGGTCTATCTTCGAAAAGTAGCTCGCACCTTGCAATTCATCAAATAAATCATCAATTCGAGGAAGCAGATATTTATTCTTGATAGTAACCCTATTAAGCTGTCGGCAATCAATACACATCGGCAAAGAACCATCTTTCTTACGCACAAACGGGATAAGTGCACCCTAAAGGGACACACTAGGTCTGATAAAGCTTTTGTCTAAAAGATCTTTCAATTGCTCCTTCAACTCTTTAAGTTCCACGGGAGCCATGTAATATGGAGGAATGGAAATAGGATGAGTATCGGGAAGAAGGTCAATCTCAAACTCTATCTCCCTATCAATAGGTACTCCAGGGAGATCTTCTGGAAAGATATCAAGAAACTCGTTAACAACATTAATTGACTGAATGGTCGGGGTTTCAGACTTAGTATCTTTAACCGTAACCAAATGGTGGATGAAACCCTTGGAAATTAACTTCCTAGCTTTGAGATAGGATATGAAACGACCCTTAGGAATCACAGAACTCCCGGACCATTCGAGCATAGGTTCATCAGGAAACTTAATCTTGACCACACGGGCACGATAATAAATAGATGCATAGAATAAGAGAAGCGAATCCATACCCATAATGATATCAAAGTCAACCATATCTAGCTCAATCAAATCAGCATACATAACACGATGAAAGACAGTGATGGGACATTTCTTATACACCCTCTTAGCAATGACAGACTCTCCTACCGGAGAAGAAACCAAAATAGGCTCAGAAATTAGTTAAGGATCCATTTCAAAATTTACAGCAACCAGAGGTGTCACATAAGAAAAACTCAAATCGGGGTCCTTCAACATATAGACATCAAAATAGAAAACACGGAGCATACCAGTGACAACATCGGGAGAGTCCTCCTGCTCCTGATAAGATGGTATAGCATTGAAATGATTCTGGCGTTGACCACCAATAGTACTAGATGAAGCACCCTAAGGAGGAACTGGACAGGCTGCGGGAGGTGGGGCACTGGTAGCCTAACTCTGGTGACGGGCATCACGACTCCGCTGTCTGATATACGGGCAGTCTCTAAGTATGTGGCCCAACTTGCCACAACCAAAATAGCCCCGCTGCCCCATATAACACTCCCCAAAATTTTCTTGACCACCCTTAGCACATGAAAGAGGATAAGGCCGGTTGCTTACACTGTCCTGAGACCTAGAAGGTATCGACCTATTCTTGATCTCCTGCCTTCCCCGATATACGGTAGCACTAGCTGAGGAAAGCGAAGGAATAAATGGACGTCTCTAAAACTGATGGAGACTCCCTATGGAGAATCTAGTCTAACCAGACCCCTGTTTCTCCGATCTGACTCTGTTAATCCCTCTTACTCTTTCTCTTTCCTTTATCTTATCTGACTTAATCTGTTGGGCATGAATCATTAACCTAGGAAGATCAATATCCCCATTGATCATAGAAGATCTACATTCTTTCACCACATAACTCGACATCCCAGTTAGAAACTTGCTCATACTAGTCCACGAGTCAGCCATCATATAGGGAGCGTACTTTGATAGCTGATTAAATATAAGACAATACACCTTTACAAACATGGAGCCTTGTGTCAAATTCATAAATTCCTCTATCTTATCTTACCGTAACTCAAGAGGAAAGAATTTATCCAAGAAAGCATCTTTGAACAATTGCCAAGTCACCGGAGAGGTATCTTCCTCTCTATCCTTATTCCACATCTGCACCCAGTCATAGTCAACATCCTTCAACCTATAAGAAGCAAGATGCACAGTTTCTTCCTCGGTCACATGCATAATCTATGTAATTTTCTTCATTTCATCAACATACATCTCTGGGTCCTCACCTGCTCTCGACCCATAAAACTCTGGCCGATTCATCCGCATAAAGTCACGAATTCGTGCTGCTTTCGAATTATTTTCCTGTGGAGGTGGAGCATTGGCCTGAGTATTGGCGGTAACTGCCTGGTCTAGCATCTGAAAAGTTGCCAGAAATTCGGCATGGGATACTATTTCTTGTAACGGATCAACGGGTTGAGGTTGGTTGTTGTTTCCGCGAGCTCGATGTGGAGGCATTTTCTGTCATAAGAACGCACGAAATAACAGTAAAAGGAAATAGTTGTAAGCATGAGAGACTCTTGTAGAAAGAAAGAAACGACTTTTCCTAGAACGCCCAACAACCTCTTGATCATAGGTATGGCGCGCTACACACCGATGCTCAAGACTCTACGTAACGCGGGTTGTCAGACTCCCTAGGACTCTTCACAACCTTAGGATATGATACCAAGTTTGTAATGACCCGTATATCATCCCGAGATGCCTCATGGTGCCCAAGGCTACACGTAGCCTCAAGCTAACCCTTTAAGCCAAAACACTACCCTTGGGTTCCAACACAACAACATACACGCTACGCTAAGGATATATATATAAGTACATATCATATCACATCGCACATGGCATGGAATATCGTTAGACTATACATACATGGAATGTCTATACACAAACCAACCCAACAATACACTAGTCTGACATAGCCTCTATACAGGAAAATCAATGAGACATTGGGACAAACCCCCAACTGACTCAACAGACCAAAGGGATCACAAAATAACAACACCAAAACTAGCAACTTGGTCCTCGAACCATGAGGACTCACCACAGAAGGAACGTAGATGCGGCTCTCGGATATCACTGTCGCGACTATGGTTGAGTGCCAAAACCTACATATGGTAAGAATGTAGCCCATAGAGAAATAGGTGGGTCAGCACAAGATACATACTGAGTATGTAGGGGCGCATGCAAAATATAAATAATATCATAAATTTCATAAAAACGTACATACGGACCATAATGACATACCAGGCTTGAGGGACATTGAATCATGCAACTCATAACATCTTAGATAAGAAATGCAGGAGAAAAACCTCATAAATCATTATAGATCATCATAGGCATCTTGACTTACCATATCAACACTCGAAGTGACTCGATATTTCAATAAACATGACTCTTATAGACACGGGAGTTTCCTATAACCGACAACCCCACGTAAGCTAAGTGGAATACCAATGTTTGAAACCCCCGTTGGTGGGAGAGTCATACACTTTTCCAGTGAGTACGACCTTAAAACTGCAATAATCACAATCGGGCTCTCTGGCCAATAATATCATAATCAAAAATCCCTACGGTGGAACATAGGTTTGGGGAAATACCAAATTTCCCTCTAGGTGCTAAGTACTACTCCCCGACAAGATCAGAACGCGTTAGGAAATCCACCACAACATCACAAGGGTCTATCATAAAGACCAAATCAAATCTGTTTCTCATTTATCAAATCATATCAATTTGTGGATTCTTAACTCAACACATTTTAGCTCAAAACATTTTAATCTTCCTCAACATCAACAAGGTATCAATGTGTTGAACCATAACCGAATCGACATTTGGACAAGGATATGAAGACTCAATACATAATATTTTCAATAATTTAACTCATCAAAACCATCCGAAAAATACCAAGACTCATTGCAACTTCAATATCAACATTTCTCAATTTGCCATCCAACTCTCATTTAAAGGTACTTGAGACATCAACCCATAGTAGGGATATATAATTTCCAATATCAATTATAAATTCATAATAAGGTAATAGTGGAATGATAGTATAAATCAAGACTTAACAAATTAAATCATCATACTCTCATAATCAAATACTTTTTGGACATAATTCCATCTCAACATCATACACATATCGGATCACATAATCTCATAGCTCATGGACAATAATATATGATATAAAACCATATTTCCAATTCATGGTAAAACATGTAAAATCTCATGTCAATGTAATTCAACAAAAATGCCGGGCACAAGATCGAAAGGATAATCTTATTCAAAGCCCCACATACCTAAAAATGGAAGATGAATATGAACATCTGACTCCGGAACTTTATTCACGAAAATAAAGGGTGCTACTCGAAGCCCTTAACATGATCAACTCGAATCCCAAATTAATTTGAAATTTCTACGGTTCAATCTAGAGACATAGAAGGATGAAATTTGGAGTAGTAGGGTTGGGGTAGCCTTAGGAAATTTTAGAGAAAAATGAGCTATTGAATGCTCTTAATGGACTTAAATCCATGGTTACCCTGTTGAATTGGAGTAGAAATGACCAAAATGCCCTTAAAAATTAAATAATATCAAATCTGTCCTTTGGTGGACTGCTTTGATAGTCTGAAGTAGATCGACCATAAATTTTTTCTCCGATGGCCAAATTGGATGAAACGAATTTCATTGGAAAGAGGACTTTCAGAGCTTTCTATTGATATATAGTATCTCACTTAGATCATTACTTAAAAGGAGTTATGATCATTTGAAGTTGACCCTAAAATTCGCCTGGCCTCAGTATTTTTTTCCTGCACATTTACTGTTCACCACTATTCACGGTTATATCGGAATGATCATACTCTTTGCTCGAGTGTCCGTTTTGGATGATCCACATATCATTGGAAAAATTATTCGATGATCTACTTGATGACTAGTCGCATATCCATAAATTCTTCACAGACAAATTATTAATCACGATAAAGAATAGAATTCTACACATTTTCGTCCGAGATCTTAACGGAAAATTTTTTCGGGGCATCACACCGCAGTTGCAATCTATGATCATGATCACGACCTTGAGGCTAGTTCCATGTCAGTTTTGTTATGTTCAAATTCCAGCCAATTCTAAACTACCAGCATGTTCCACAATTTGGGTGCAAATAAAGGTCATGTGAACGATGCTCTAGGTGTGTGTAAATGTGCTCGCCAAAAGTAAATGCCACTATTGAAAGTTCATTGGAAAAATTTATAAAACTCAAGGTTTACATATCACACTTGTATACCATACACACTCTTGGTTACTCAGGGTTTCCCCAGTTGTGTGGACAATGCAATTAAGTAACCAACAATATATAATAATAAGTATGACAACATATAAAGCATAACAACTAAACTTTAATACCTTTCATAATCATTCACTCAATGGCCTATATTACATAATGAAATCCAGGGTTTATGTCATCTACCAGAGTTGTGAAGCAAGAGGAATGTGCATGAAGGATGATCGAGAGCTTACAACTTTGTCAACAATGTACCTTAGATTTGAGATTAAAATCATAAAAGGTGGTGTGAGGGAGTTGAAAGAAAGTAGGGGTTTAAATGACTGAACGCACCGCTACCGCAGTCGGTGTCGCAACTGTGGGAAATCGGGTAGCCACGATCGTGCTCAGTGGCCACAATTATGGTAACTGAGAGCAGTTTTTTCTCCCCTATTTTCCCCTTTTCAGCATTTTACTCACTTGTCTCAGAATTTTTTATGGTCGGATTTTCAAAATAAACTTTCACACTTTTCCCTTTTCAAAGATCATTCAATGCCACAAAAAGTACCATAAATATATAAGTTATTCGAATACAAAAGACAACAACTACACTATAAGAACATAACCAAAAAGGATACAAGCCACTCTCGTAGGATTTGTGGGTTGCCTCCCACCTAGACCCATAGTTAACATCGTGGCACAATGTCTTTATTCTTTAAATGTCATGGTGGGTCCTCAAGGCCCTCATCTTTCACTGTCTCATTTTCAACATCCACTACCAATACTACTTGGAGCTCCGCAATTTGCTTTTTTGACTTGAAAATTGTGAATGAAATATCATCTTTTTGCACCCAAAATTCATTTCCCCAACTATAGATTTATGATGGCTCTATCAGGGGACAAGAAAAGACGACCAAGAATGATAGGCACCTCTTGGTACATTTCACAATCTAATAAAATGAAATTTGCCGGGATAATGAATTTTTCCACCTTCAGGAGGACTTCAAACAATACACTTACTAGCCTTTTTATGGATCGGTCAGCCATTAAAAGTCGCGTTGAGGTTAGTGTAGGAGTGTCCAAATAAAATTTCTTATATATGAGATACGGCATTAAGTTGATGCTCGAACCAAGGTCACAAAAAGCTTTTGCAAACCATGATTACCAAAGGTGCTAGCTATAGTGAAGTCTCCAGGGTCATTTTTCTTTTCTGTAACTTTGCCTTCAATGATAACACTATACCCACAAGTAATTTTGATGGTATCACCCTCAACGAGCTTCTTCATTGACATTAACTTCTTCATGAACTTACCCTATCTCAAAATCTCTTGAATCACATACAATAGTGGGATATTTTAGGAAAGATTGCTAAGTTTTGCCATATATTTTTTCAATTTGTCACTCTTTTTCTTTTCATGAAATTGTTGAGTGAATAGAAGAAGAACACGGATGGTTTTCTTTTCTTCTCCTTACAACTTTTCAACTTCGACCACTTCCTTATCGCTTTCATCTAGCTCTTTCTCATCATTTGCTATTCTTCTTTGAGGTATCACCTCCTTTTCCTTGGCCTTGGGTATATTGTATTTCACCTCTCCTCTAAGGGGTTCTTTAAGTGATTTCCCACTTCTATAGACAATTGCTATGACTTGTGCTTCATTCTTTAGGTTACCAATTATGTCACTCAGAATACCACCTCTAGCTCTTGAATTTAGTTACGTGGAGATTTTCCCGACTTCGGTCTCTAATTATTTAATGGAGGCAGAGTGACACACCACTGTTTGAGAGACTACGGAGAAGTCTCCCTTCAACTCATGGATTATTTTTTCATACCTTAATCTCTATTAAAGATTCGTGCCTAAACATCTTCGGTCTTGAATTTTTTAGAGTCAATGACATTTTACTCTTTGGCCTTAACCCTATCAAGAGGAGGAATGTAGTGGTCATAGTCATATTCCCTATCTCTTGAATCTCTATATTGGTCTCGATCTATCTAACTTTGATTCCGACCTTGCCCTTGATAGGCGGGGCGGGAACCCCCCGAGTAGTTTGACAAGTACCAAAATTATTCATTCAACTTCTTTTCCTCGTCATCATCTTTATAAGGATTTGATATTATTGCATTTACCGATTCAATGAGTACTCACATAATATGTTTTGTTATAAGCTCAAGCTTGGTCATCATCTTGGCCATATTCTCCTCTTTCTCCTTTTCTTGTTTTCTTTGATCATTGGTCAACATGGAGGCACTAGAAGGAGTTTTAGTAGCATCGGTATCACGGGTGTTGCACCCTCAGTTTTGCTTGTATTATTCACCTATCAATCAAAAAGTCGCAAGAAGATTCAATTTGATGATAAAGCCACCCACCACATTATCTACAATCAATTTGTTCAATGGGTCAAGAGCTCTGTAAAAAATCTCAAGAAGAACCTTATCCGGAACCTCATGATTTGGGCATTGGGCTAGCCTTCCAATAAACCTCTCTCATGCTTCAAATAATGGTTCCCCATTCAATTGCCAGAAGCTTACAATCTCATCCCGCTTTTGAAGCATTTTTTATGGTGGGATGTATCTATCAAGGAACACCATGGTGAGATCCTCCCAAGAGGTGATTGAGGTGGGCTGAAGTGAGTGGATCCATAAAACCGCCTCGGCTGTTAGTGAAAATGGGAAGATTCAAAGTCAGATCGATTCTTGTGTAACATGCACTATGTTAAATAGCACACAAACTTCGACAAAGATTTTCAAATGGACATTTGGGTCCTCATATTATTGACCCCCATATACTCATTTCATTTGCAATATGTGAATCATAACTCTAGTGACATGAAACATACTATTCTGTTGGTTGGTGGGATACAGATAGCACTTGTTTTCCCCACTTCGTTCAATTAGCCCTCATCGTCTAGTGAAGCATCAAGGGGGAAAAAGTTACTTGCATTATCGTTCATTTCTCTGTTCACACTTTGATCACCTATAAAATAGTCAAAAATAACAAATAAATTAAATTACTCCACTCCGGGTATTCCCAAGTAAGAATAGCACCACACAAGTGAAATTTATATTTCACTCCTCCGCAACGGCGCTATTTTGATAATGCTCAACTCACTTCCATAATTTTTGTATGAGCGGTCATTGTCAAGTAACCCAATGTAAATTGGTGTTTAATCTGAAGTAGTGAATGCTATAGACTTCGAACTTATGGGTAATCAAGTTACAATAAGTTTACCGGGAATGTTAGTGGAAATAACATGTATAAGTAAATCGGGTAGTTTATCTAGAAATTTTTCACACACAAACTTCAACGTGTTAAATGCTATCTTTGGTTTTAATTCAAGATTTAGAGAAATCTTGGGATTATGTATCCTTGGAGGTAACATATTTGCGATAATGTTGGTTTATCAACAGATTTAGTTGTTAAGCAATGAATAGTCTAGAGCGAATGTCATTGAGATCAATCTTTTGATAAAACCGCAATGATTTCACTCATTAGCTCTTTCGAGCACCTAATAAGTGTGTAGTTTATTTAAACATCAAAAATATCAACCAAGGATCCCTATTTCTAAGACGATGCTCTTGACCTAATTTACCTTTCCTAAATACCTATTTCTAAGAATGTAAAGGGTAGTAAACCTTAGGCTTAGTTATTCACAATTTCTTTGTCCCCCAATAACCCTCTTTTGAGGATGTTATACGTTACCTAATATTCACCTAAATCCCTCTTTCAAGGATGAGAAAGGTTTTCTAGAGCATGGAGATTTCACCCATCAAACCCATTTGGAAATTTTGAGTTTTCACCTATCGAATCCCAACTTATAAGCTTAATAAATGATGGAACCCATACTCACCAACTAAAATCAATGCAAACACTACAATACCCACAAAAAATTACACACTAATTCAACAAATCCCAAGACTAAATTTCTTAGCTACTCATGAAGAAAGTAAAGAGAGATATACCATGTGGTTCAACCAAAACATTTATTTTTCAATAAGAAACTAAGAATTTTGAGTATCCAAAGTCGATTATACACTGTCCCAATTAGGGTTTCATTCTTAGAATTCAAAACTATATTGTTAGATAAGGAATTCCCAAAGAAGAAAGGGTTTTTACTTATTTATGATTTGGGATTTGCCCATAATATTTTATAATTCTTCCTTTTGGCTAGTTCCCAATGATCTGTGATTGCGAGTATTTGACTGTGATCGCACCTATGCAACCACGATTAGCTTCTACGACCGTATTGATTGGACCATCTTGACTGATCGTGACTGCAGCTAGAGGACCGCGGTGGTGGTAACCGAGGCTGATGGATTCTAGGTCTGCAGTTGCACTCTACTTTGCTTTCTTTTTACTATTTTAAGCATTTATCAACATCTTTTTAACATCCTTAGCTTTTTACCTACACCGAGTGGATACTAGTGCATTGAACCATAAGTTTGTCTCATCCATTAATTCAAATCAAGGAATTGTACATGAATAAAAAGAATGAATGGGTGGTAAAAACACTATTCATCAATGATTTTATTGGTTGGTCCGAGTTTGGACTCATTAAGATTTATTCTCCCTGTTACTATCAAGAATGCAATTGCGGATTTCACCATGATAGGTGCTCTTTTACTTCCCACATTTATTTTTTATTGTTTTTTTGGTTTTTTTGTACCAGTTGATGATTATGTACCTTTATGAGTTCATATTGATTATTGTATTCCTTTATATTAAATTCATGTATATGTGACTACTCTTATGGTTTCTCTTTTTTAGTAGTGGACGAAGTAGTTCTGTGTTAATATTTTCTCATTATGAGTGCATTATTTTGGTTTGAGTCTTATTTATATTTGTACTTTGGACTTATTCTTGCCTTTGAGTGGTATATGATAATGATTTTTATTTTGGTATAGCCTTTTCATTATATTGATGTTCATATTGTTGTTACTGTTGCTATGAAATCTTGAGGCTATTGATATTGTTAATATTATTACATGTAATTGATCCTCATTGGCTAGTGTTTAAACAAGCATTTTCTAGTTAAAATTTCATTTGTTGTGATCTTATTAGGTGGATTGAGTAGATATAGACTAATGTGATGATTTTTTTCCTATAGTCCGATGAGGTTTATTGTTTTCCATCTTTGTTAGATATGGTAGATTGATTCAGTGGTGTATTATGGTGTCAAAGGTTACTTGACCTTCTGTGGTTCTATATGACTCTACAGTTTGTATTTTCGTTTTATTGCCTATTATCAAGTTTCAGATGGTTAGACTTGCCTTTTAAGTTGCTAAGTATTTTTTGTTGGATGTCTCTTTATTTAGCCTATTTTTGATATTGACCAGTTTGTTGTCAATTCTTCATTCTTGGCAATTTCATTGCTCGATAACTGGTTGACATAGATATCTAGTGCCTTAGATTTGTCTATAATATTTGTAGGATTCATCTTCTTATGATGGTTCTTCGTTCTTATAAGTGTGGAGTTGTAAGCTCTGTTCTCATCATAATGTTATTGTTGTCTTGTCTGAAGTTGGGGAGATTAAGGCCAGTGGCTTTTTCTGTGATTGATTCTTAAGTTGGAATAGTTCTTCTTCAATGATGTGATCTATGGATGGATTGAATGATGATTTCCCTTCTTGGGTGGATTCAAGAGATCCTTATTTTAGAGTTTTTTCTACCTAACCAGGTTTGATGGAGTGTTTCTCCTTGATAATTTTTCCTATAGCTTTTTCTTATCGAGATGGAGTACTGGAAGGATTATTTCTAACTAAAGTTGTATTTATCTTAGATTCAAAAGTTCGCAACCATACTGGATTAGATTTCTTGCATTTTCAGCTAGTGATTATCCTCTATTGCAATTTTTTTCTTCCTTTATATTTCGATTTTTGCTCAACATGATATGGTATAATTATACTTTATTAAGATAGTAGGGTCAATGTTAATATTGGGCCTTGGTTTGCATTTGTCTTCTTAAATTTGGATTTTAGGCCTTGGGATGGCGATCTGGAAGTTATAATAGATTCTTAGTATTAATGCCTACCCATCTTAAGGTTTGATTTAGGTTGTTGATATCGAGCTATTTAGCCTAATGTTAAGACTCTAACTTAGAGTTGTGGAGCTGAGTGCAACTTACATTTAAGATTCATCTCAGTTTAAATTTTGTTAATAGACTTGTTGAGCCTACCAAGTAGTTACCTGTTTGGTCTTCTAGACTAAAGATGGATTGTAGAGTCAGATAATAGTGCATGGACTTGACCTGGAGATTTCAGTCTTATTTGAGAAATTTGTATGATACACTCAGTGGGAGTAGTATACTCGAGTTAGATTAATTATGGTTTCAGTCTCGATTAATAGGACATCTCAAAGCGTATCTTTCAGTAATGAGTAGTATGTCTTGATTATTTAGATTTTAGTTAGATTAATATCCTTATTATCTATAGCATCAGCATACATTAAATCCCTTGATTATCTCTATTTGTGTGCTCGGATAGTGCCTTATGGTCTTATTGTCATGTTTGTGAGTGGAATTTCAGTGGATCAGTCTCATTTCTTGAGTTTACTATGATGAGATTATGCAGATAAGATTCAGGTGATTTTACTCCTCGTTAGGAGTACATAGAAGGTGCGAGATTGTAATAGAATGTTATATTTGTATTTGTTGTTGATGTTATGAGTCACATCTTGTGGTTGTTTTGGCTCGAATAATCCTTTGTTGATTTTGATGAATACTGAGAGGGTATTAATATTTTTTTGGTTTAGATTTGCATACATAAGCCCTTACAATTCAGTTAGAAGATAATTAGTTGTTAGGGTTGAGTTCTGGTAGTTACAGAGTGAAATAATAGTGCCTGTTGTAAAATAGATACCTGTGGTGAAATACCTTAGATATTTTCTCCCTTTATACAGATTGTCTAGGAAGTCATGCTCGGATAATGCGGGCTCGGTACCTTATCCTTTTGACCTTTCAAGATTCGTCCTATCCATTGATTTTCATGGAAGAATTTCCTTTTAGTAGTGGATATTATAATGACCCTTCCGGTCATTTTTAAGATTTCCACTGATCCTTTTTATTAGGGATCTCCATAGCTTCCCTAAATTATTTATGAATTGATTAGGCTGAGCAAAAACTCAAATAAAACAATCTTGGATGCAAATTCCGACTGCCATAGCAAATCTAAAATATCAATTTTAGGCTAGGTTGACTTTTGTTTGGGTTCCAATGCATCCAAGCTCATTCCGATCTATTCTTTGGAAAGTTTGAACATAAAAGATATGGGTGTGTGGACTATAATTGGTCTAATAAACCTTGTATGGAAAATCCAACTTCACCAATGCTTTTGGAATGTTAAATTTAGTGGGGTTAAATAGTTCATTTGCAAAAATTAGAGTTTGAATGAGTTGTCAAAACTAGTTTTAGTTATATTACCCGTTATTGAGTTGGAGATTCTTATACCTGCCTTATGGGTTCCTACGGTTTTTCGGTTGGCTATCCTTTTATATTTAGAATATTTGTGAGATTGACCATTTTTAGGTCAGTTCATCATTTGTGACTTTTTTATTGCCCAATAGCTGTTTTATTTAGAAGTTGAGGTGTCTTAGATTTATCTCTGAGATTTATTTGATTTATTTACTTATGGTGATTTTACTTTGTGATAAGTGTGGAGCTGTATGCTCTATTCTAACAGTGATGTGATTCTTATCCTCCATGAAGTTAGGGAGATAGAGGTAGGTGGCCTTTCTTTTAATCACTTCTTAAGTTGGCATATATCTTCTTTGATGGTGAGATCCATTGATTGATCGAGTGATGAATTCCTTCATAGGTGGATTTATGAGATACCCATTCTAGAGTTTGTTTAGCCTAATGAGTCTTAGTATAGTATTTCTACTTGATTATTTGAGCATATGGCTATTCTCTATTGAGATGGAGTATAGGATGGATTAGTTCCTACTAAAGTTTTATTCTTCTAGTTGATAGAGTTCACACCATTACTGGATTGGATTTACTGTGTTTTTATCTAGTGATTTATCCTCTATTGCGATTTTGTTCTTTCACTATGTTTCTATTTCAGTTCGGCATGATATGGTACTAGTATACTTGATTAAGACAGTAGGGTCGATGTGAGTGTTGGACGATGGTTGGATTTGTTGGCTCAAATTTTGATTAGAAGCTTTGGGATGGCGATCTTAAAGTTATAATATATTTTGATTATTAATGCACACCCATTTTAAGCGTTGGTTTGGGTAGTTGATATTGAGTGGTTCAGCCTTAGTGTTGAGTGTCGGTATGTTCAAGGCAATAGTACTGCTGGCAGGCATCTACGTAGTTTTGTCCTCTTGTGTAACAAACTGCACATGTGCTACTTGTACTATTTAGAATACCTCGTCCAATTATATTTCAAAACTAATCATCACTCATCTATAAAATGAAAATGATTCTTCTTCATCAAATGGTTTTGCAAATACGAAGAGCTGAAGAATGAATAAAAGGCAAAAACTTAATTTCAACATTGCTCAAGTTCTCGGTTATTGTTTGTGTTAAAATAGCAAATGTTCTTGAGTCCAGTTTGACTATGTAAATGAATTAATCATTCTATAAGAGTAATGATTTTTTCTTCTATTCTTGAGAGTGATATAGGTAGATTTTCCTAATCTTGAAACTTGTTAGAGTTAACCAGTGTTAATGAGTCCTTGCAGAGTTGTCAAGTTGAAGTTGTAGTACACTTACTACAAGCAGGAAAGCCTAAAGTGAAGTTCAAGTTTTACTCTGTAATTAAGAGGTTCATTATTATTAACTCTTAAGGTGCTTGTGAAGGCAAGCCATAGTTTTTCCTCCCTTGAGAAAGGAGGTTTCCTCATTAAATGATGTGTTCTTTACATTTCCTACATTATGTTGTGTTCCTAGTTGATTTACTATTTTATTTCTTGTGACTGATTTCGTGGGACCTTGTCCATCACTACTTGGTCAACCATCAAGGTTTCAATAGTTGGTATCGGAGATAGAACATTCTAAAGCTCTCAAACCTAGAGTGATTAAGTTATTGTGGCTGCTCCACCTAACCTGGAAGAAAGGCAATCTACAACTAGACCACCAAGATTTAATAGGCAGTATTATGGGTGGTTGAAAATATGGAGGTTTTATTTTATTATTGTTAAGGACAGTCAACTTATGGAAATTGTTCTTGATAGTCCTTATGTTCAAGTTACAGAAGTCAAAGAAGGAGTGGTTACAAGGATGTTTGTTAAAAGAAGGAGAGAGTTTAATGATGAAGATAGAAAGAATGTTGAAAAGAATTACAAAGCCAAGAATCTGTTAGATTTTGGCATATAACCTTATGAATACAATAGGATTTCTGACTGTGAAAATGCCAAGTAGATCTGGGATTCCTTGATGACTGCTCATGAAGGTACCACTGATGTGAAGGATTCATAAGTGGACATACCGACTACACAGTATGAAATCTTCACCATGAAAGAAGGAGAAACAATCTAAAAAATACATAAAAGATTCACTTCTATCATAAGTGAGCTTCACTGCTTAAGAGAAGTGAGTCCATTGTATAAGTAAGTGAGAAATATTTTTGTTGTCATTTCTATGTCCTGGAAAAGAAAAATTGATTCTATAACAATGGTAAGAAACCTGAAGAACTTCAGTATGGATTAACTGATTGGAAATCTAAAGACTCATGAGATTAAGAAGTAGCAAGGGTCGGGGAAGAATAAAGTAAAAAACCAAAAATCCTTGGAATTAAATGTTTTAAAATATGATCTAGGTGAAGAAGACACTAATGTTGACTTCAGATTGTTAGAGCCATGAAAAAGAGAGGTCAATTACAAAGAAAAGGAAGTATCAGCAAAAAGGGGAACAATGCTGAGGTATGTCACGAATGTGGAAGTCTTGAACATTTCATTAAGGACTGTTCAATGAACAAAATTGGATTACTGGGAATACATTAAGAATGGAAATGCTAAAGGAAAGAGAAGGCACCAGATTACTTGAAATTCAAGAAGGAAGGTTATCTCTGATTATGTAGTAAAGAAATCTCTGTCAGTCATCATTGGGTGATTCTTTAAGTGAATCCTGGAGATGTGTCTATGTTAGAATTGTAAGATAGTCTAGTTATGTATGATTCCTTGTTTTCCTTTATGGCCAACAAAAAAATGAATAAGAAATAGATGTAAGTCTTTCTGAAATTATGGATAACATTGATAACTACTCTGCAAGGAAAATAAAAAAGTTGTCTAGTGTCTTGATTGACTCTGTATGTGAACTAACTGCTGAAAAAACTGGTTTAGAAGAAAAATTGGAAAATCAAGAGCTTTAACTGATTTGTTTAACTCTCAAAATTTCTAAAACTAAAGAATTGTTCAAAAATATTAAATTTAAATATCTCAATTTGATTAGTAATCAAAAGAGGGTAAAAGAGGTAGATGGAAAAGGGAAGAAAGAAGCTTGAGGGCTTAAAATTGATCTTAAGTAAAGGTTCAGGGGTAATAGAAAACACCTTATGTATGCACTCCACAATAATAAAGAGTTATAAAGGGACCTGGTTTGTTTAAAAGTAGATCTTAAGAAATATGTTAAATGGAATGCATCTTCATAAATCCTTTGTAATTTGACAAGTTAAGGTGTAAATGATGGAAAGGGGCTTGGTTATCAAGTATAATTACAATCTCTTGGGTCAAAAGTAAAAGTTTCTCATGATGCCAGAAACAGGGTTCACAAACCTTTGTATACTCACTATGGAAGAGATAGGCACTTGAAGGAAAGATGATATTATTGGCTTACAACTAACATAAGTAGTACTGTATACATTAAGAAAGGGAATTGATCACACTATTGTCCTACTGGAAACTTAAACTTAAGTGGGTTTTAAAATCTAACTTGTCATCAGGATTCCAGGTATGAGAAAGGGGATTGCAGTCAGGAATGGGTTGTGATAGTATGTGTTCTAAGTAAACATTGGATAATTTGGATTCTCTCTCTTAAGACACTTTAAGGTAATAGTGTCTCATTTTAAAATAGTTGATTTGAAGGGGATAGGTCTTAAACAAATTCATCATAGAATAAGTAACTTGAGGTAGTATGAGTGAAGTAAAGTATGGAACCTAGACCTTAGACCGGTTTTAAAAAACATGTTGAGATTGAGCTTTATCAAAACACCTTGACCTAACATTTGAGTCATTGTCACTTCTAAAAAATGGTTATGTTTAGGAGACAGGTGTCCATGATAAAGTAGGTGTATGTTAATCTAACTTAGTTTCATACCTTTGTAGGTAAACACCAAGGTGAACAACTTAGGAGGTGAATAGTTGAACCAAACACAGGTACATAAATCGGTCAAAAAGAGAAGGACCTAGTCCTGTCTTTAAGGTTACTACTAAAATATTATACATTATAAATTCATTAAATTTTTATTTAAAAAGTACACATGTCTTCTCATATCTGAACAAAAGCTGTCAATTAAAAAAAAAACAACGTGAAGTCACACCATTTGTGATTAAATGCATTATCCCAAAAAATTACCTCTTTAATGTCAAACGGTAATCTCCTTAATTACAAAAATCAATTCATATGTATCTTATTCTCTTCTTAATCAACTCTAAGTAACCTTCTAATGTATTCCATCATTAAAACTTAATTGGTCCATCTTCTTTTCCTCTAAAAAAAATTTCAAAATGGCAGAAATTACATCCTCATCAACCCCTAAGGAAGAATTACTCTCTGATCCTCCTTCAGAATCACAAAGTGTCTTACCCACCACATCTTTCCTAAAATTACAACTTCAAACAAGCATAACTTTTGGTCCACTATGAATTTTTGATTTCGAGACACAACAACAAAAAGATAGTTGAATTAGATTTCGAACATCACAAATTTTACCTTAGTATGATATTGAAGTGAAAAGTTAGGGACAAATTACTGAAGCAATGTTAGAGGTGCCAGTGACCACGACCCTGATAAAGACTTGTGACCAGACATCCCAATTCATTAAGAGGGAGTCCTGATCTGGGTAGAGGCTGAAATTAGGTTCCTGACCACAACTCAAGTCATAACATGTGGCCAGACAACACGAGTCATTACCCAAGTCATCGAGACTGGTTCCATGAGTTTTCCAGATGGTTTCTAATATTTTTTTTTAATCTTTTTTCACTATTTTAACTCTTAAACTACATCATTTAAGTTGTTCTAAGGATGAATAAAAATCCAAAACAACACCAAATCTCTCATTTTCAACACAATACACCAAATACTCTAAAACAGGTTATTATATCATCTCCCAAAACATGAAATTGGTGTTTTTCATCTCTATATCCAAATCTAAAAAACATCAAATCAAGAATTTAAAGCAATCAGGTATGTGAGTATTCAATGAGTATATCCTTTCATCCTCATACAAAAGTTATGATTTTATTCATGAATTTTATTATCTTCATAAACTAGTGTGTTACCTAGTTGTTACTCTCAGCTTAAATTCAATCTCCCATGATGTAATTTTTACTCATAAGCATGCTTTAGAGCTTATTACTGATTTAATAGGCCCATATCATATCATTCAAGCTAGTATTATGAGCATGCATGATTTACATGATATTACTCAAAATTTAAACCATATGATCAATCTATGAATGATGAACCCATTTATTTAAGACTTTCTCAATCCTTAAGTTTAATTTCCATTCAAGTCTTGGGTTCCAAATCAAATTTGAGTTTTCCCTAATTTTATTACTTTATTTTATAATTAAACCATAAATACATGTTTTCCCATGAGAATAACATCTTTCCCTGTTCAAAATCATGAATTTTTCTAATATGAAAAGGTTTGGAGTTTTGGGCTTTAATTATGAATTTCTTTTTAATGTCAGTTAATATTATCATGAATAGAGCTGGTGGGTTACAAACAACTGATACCTAGGATTTTATACACACACCAGTTTACATATTTTTGTGTATTTTAGATTATGCATGCATTAATATTTTCAGAATGATATTATGATAATCAATTATGTTCATGCTTTAGTATCACTTAATAGGGATTAATAGTTAGCATCAAGTGAATGTAGGGATGATAACTCCCTATTATATTAGGCATGCGTAGGACCCCACAAAGTTCTCTCCTAGTCTGAGCCTTAGAGCGAGTTCAGTGAAGCAAAAATTTGGTCTCAAAAGTTTGAGAGGTATCTTAATAAGTATTAAATACTTTTAACCGTGTCGAATTTCCCTAATATCAACTTTTTTTCATGTAGATAATTGAATAAGCTTTCCATCGATAAAAAATTTTACTAAATCCGACACTCGGGTGAAGAGTTAGAGCAATTTTAGTGAGATAGTGTACCACCTGAAACTTTAGCGCGTCGCGGAGCCATCAAAAATGGCAATTGTAAAATTCAAGTGAGCCTCCATGATTTTCACCGCATCAAAGAGTTCTGCTAGTTCTTAACCAAGGTGGCATCGCGATTTCCACCGAGTTGCACCGTCATGTAGTTTTCCAATTGTCCAATTTCCTGCGAGCTGGAGCGAATGTGGCCCGTCGTGCCAGCATGTAAAATTGGAATTTTTCAGTTTAATTCCAAGGGCTTTTTGGTATTTTCCCACTCTTCTTCAGCCCTTATATATACCCGATAATAGTCTCTCAACCTCATTTCCCATCTTCAACATCAAAACTAGAATTTTAGAAAATCAAAACCCTTATTTCTTCTTCAAGAAAAATCAATAGAGATCAAGAGAAATCTAGAGGAATCAAGAATCTCTCCAAGAACTTTCAAGAAAATAGTTTCCCCAAGGTATGTAGATGTTGATTCTTGGGTCCCTTTCATCCAAGAAGCTCAAGTATCCTTTTCTAAAACTCAAAGATTTTGTGTTTATGAGTTGTTCATGATTCATGTGAAATGAAATTGATGTTCCAGCTATTACTGAGTTGTGATTCATATTTGTTTACAAGGTTTTCAATCTTTGACCCCAGTACAAGGAATTCATGTGATGTTCATGATAAATCCTCTTCAAGTTTCTTGTTATATGATGTGTTCATGCCAATTAAGTATAGAAATTGTTGAATAGGCAAATCATGCTCCCCATATGTTTGATAAAATGGTTATGTGAAGAATTAGGGCCATTATAGCATGTTGATTAGGCAACCCCAAATTGTGAGAAAGTCCATGCATGCCTAGTGTTTGATGAAATACCTACGTGAATGAATTGTGATATTATAGCATGAAACCCCTAATTAGGTGTAAACCCATGCATACCTAGTGTTTGTTGAAAAGCCTTAGTGAACCTGTTGAGACACAATAGTATGAAATTCCCTAATTAAGTGATCTTTGATGCATGCTAACCCTTTAATACATGCCAAGTGCTTGACGAGTAAGATGTGACATGATAGTATGAAGTTTCCCTAATCATGTTGTATCCAATAAATGCCAAGCCTAATATACGTGTGCAGTAATTGATGCAAGACCTTGTTAAATTTAGTATGATCTAGTAACATGTTTCCCTTACGCTATTATTTGTCTATGATTCCTAAATGCTTGAAGTGACTCCTTAGTGATTGTGATGATGAATAGATTTTTATGATTCCTAAATGCTTGGGGTGATGCCTTAGTGATTTTGGTGGTGAATAGATGCTTATGATTCCTAAATGCTTAAAGTGATGCATTAGTGATTGCAACGGTGAATACATGTTATGATTCCTAAACTCTTGAAGCGATGCTTTAGTGATTGTGATGATGAATGAATGACCGTGGTTAACACTAGTCAAGAATGGTTATATTTTACTTTTATGTTATCGGGTCCTCAGAGTATTTATACTCGATAATTTAGCTGCTATCTAGAGCTCGTGTTAGTTTTCACTATAATCCCAGTCGAGCTATGATTCTCAGAACTCAATGAGTTATAGAACTCTATATCCTCAGACAGATACAAAACTTAAGAAATCCCAGTAATCTTCAAAATCTCAGGATCGCTAGTAATCTAGCCTCAGTGTTGTACTCAGCTCAGATCTTGTAGTATCCAAGTGTTCAGTTCTGGCCTTGGTAGTGACCGAGTAACGTATTCAAACTTTGTATCATTCGTAAGATACTTTGATTTAGTAGTATTCCATCAGATACAAAACCAAGTGAATTCAGCTAAGTTCAGTCAGATCATTTGAGAAATATGATCAGTATTAGATTTAGTTCAGTTTGTGTTTAGTTGAGAATTCAGTTCCAAGTTTTTCAGTTAGGAGTAGGATCTAGCACCGAGCGAGGGAAGGGATGGCGACTCCCTGTCAGAGAGAGGCTGAGTCATTAGGAGCATCCCTGAACTCCAGAACTGTGTAGCCAACACATGATGCAGGAGTCCCCATTAGTAGAGAATGTCACCATTAGAGAGGTTTGACTATTATATTACCTTAGGCTGAATTCCTGCAAGGGTCATCCGTTAGAGAGGCTTTACCAGAGAGGTCTTTACCCATGGTACGGTATTGACACCCTTCCATATAGGGTTACAGTTTTGACCCCACCTATGGGAGGTCAGGGCATGTTAGTTAAGTAACTACTTCCCACAGTTGCAGCTTTAGTATCAATCTTTATAAATCAGGATAGTGAGGTACAGTCGTATATCTTCGTGAGGAACTCAGATAGTTCTATTTATTCATGACCATCCATCAGATATTCTTCGTCTTATATATAGTTATTTGTTATCGTATCTAGAGATTATCCTTCAGATAGGCTTGATCTCAGTCTCAGATTCTGTTGAGTATTCTTGTTATCATATCTATAGATCATCCGTCAGATAGGCTTGATCTCAGTCTCAGATTCAGTAGAGTATTCTTATTATCAGATCCAGAGATCTCCTGGTAGATAGGCTTGATCTCAGTCTCAAATCCTGTTGAATATTTTTGTTTTTAGATCCAGAGATATCCCGATAGATAGGCTTGATCTCAATCTCAGATTCTGTTAAGTATTCTTGTTGTCTGATTCGGACATGATCATTTTCTTATCATTGACAATAGATTCTGGAGTCATCCATTAGAGAGAGGTTGATCTCCAATTCCTTCAGTCGAGAGAAGTGATCTTAGAATTCAGTCATTTATGTGAATATATTCAATTAATCAGTTATCAGTATCAGATTATTCAGTGATTTTGTATCTCAGTATTAGTAGTGAGTTCAGATGACTATAAAGCGATATCGGAGTTTCAGTATCTAGAGTTGTGATGATTGTGATAATGGTTTGTGCATCCCTGTATATGTTCTCATTCGGTACTCTCATGATTATTCTGTTATGACACTATTCATGCATGAGCCCTTGCATTTAACCTTACCTCATCTGTATACTCGGTACATTCCCGTACTGATGCATTTGTGCTATGGTGTTTTATTTGACACCATAGGTCCAGAGGCACATGATCTAGAGTTCCCTCGGCAGTTCAGTCCTAGTGAGCAACAGTAGACGTAGAAGTGAGTCCACTTCATTTAAGGATGATCCTTGTATTATTATTGCTTCAGTATTTGTTTATTTTTAGTTAACGGAGTTACTTGGGGACATGTCCCATAAACTCCATAGTTCAAATAGTTAGAGGCTTTTCAGACGGATGTATTAGTATTCTGTTTTCAGTTTACAGTATTTATAGATGTGTTGAACCTTATGGCTTGTTTCGGCCTATTTTCTTGTATTTATTTTCAGATATTATGCAGTGTTCATGGTACAGATATTAGGAAAGGGTTATCTTATGGTCCTTCGGGGTCATGAGCACCGTGTAACGACTAGGGGTAGTCTCGGGTCATTACATCATGACACCGTCAATAGAATCCCTATGATCCAGAACTATATTTCCATCAAAGGTTATAAGGGTTCCCCCAATAGTAAAGGCAAAATGCCCTTGTCCATCCGAAAATCAGATATGTGCATCCATGCTAGCTAGTGTTAGAATGCTTGGCAAGGTACTAGCACCCTTCCAACTAGGGTTACTTGTTGGACCCTAGTTTTACCCCAATTGGTGTATATCAATTGCAGTTAGCTCACACAGTACTCTATGCTCTTCTTTTATTTCTGTTTTTATATAAATGATCTTGTATTAAGTAATTTAGTTTTTTAGTTTCATATAATACATTTTAATACGTGGTAACTGCATCTGTTCACATCCCACAGATTAAGATCCAAAATTCTTACTTGACCTTCAGTATAGTTTTACATCATAATCAGTATTATCTTGAGATTAAATATAATATTCATGTTGGTAAAACATCCTAGTTTATAGAAATTTTTTCGATAAAGATTTAGAAATTTCACTATGCCTTACAAATTTTACGTACATATATATTCTCAATGTGTATTTTAAGAAATGGATTATGTCCTCCAAATTGTAGCATGTTCTAATTATTTTTATGACTAATGCATATATAACATAATCACAACATTCCAAAGTACTTATAGCTTGCCTCTTCTCCTACAATTTTCATGTGTCGTTGATTGTGGTGCCTACTCTCAGGATCATTGATAAGCATATCAAAACATTCAGATAGTAGGTGATGATTTGTCTTATTATAAGGACACAAGTTATTTATAGTTCTTGTATTTTATTTTCTTATTCTTAAGTATTGATTAGGGATAGTTGGGGGTTATGTCCTAAATACCTATAGTCATCATTAGTAGAGACTTCATTGATGGTCAGTCAGGGTCATTAAACGTAGGAAAGTTTCCTCTTCTTTAAGATTACAATGTTGTAAACTTTTAACAATAGTTTATTTTAAAAAGTTATCTCGTGATTATGCTTCCACTCAGTTAGTTTTTCATACATATCATTTAATCAGTTGCTCAAGTATTATGCAAGTACCATGGGTTAGATTGGGATCACTTGTGGTTTCAAGAACCATGTTACAACTAGAGGTAGGCTCAGGTCATAACAAATTTTGTACAAGAGCCCAAGGTTAAAGTTTCCTAAGGTGTCTACGAATCCATGTCAAGTAGAAACTTACAAAATGGTACGGAGATGACCTCTAGTTTTCTATGAAAGGCAACAAGGAACTTAAAAATGATTACCTTAAGTCATATCTTAGATCAAGTTGTAGAGATATTCTCTAAGAAACTAATTCAAATTTATACATTACTGTATTCATGCCCTCTCTAGCTTACTTTTTAAGTCATAAAAGTAGTCAATCTTAAATTCCTACTGATAGAGTTTTGTCAAACAGCTCCCATAGATAGTTAGTAGATTTTATTGTAGATTAAAAGGATCCCATCAGTTCCATTAAGTTCCATACCTTGAAAGAGTTAATTCTTCTTTATAAAAATCATGCTTTTAGCAAAAGTTAGATATTCTATCAGATCCCTTCTCCAAAATTATATAAAAGAATGACCTAGAAATTGGAGCATTAGCCTAGATGTGTAGCAGCAGTGAAGTGAGGATAGTGTTTATAAAAATTTTGTAGATTAAGTATCCATGAGGCTATAATGGTATTTTGTAGATTGTATAATAGCATTTTGAGAGATATTGACCAATTAAAGGAAACTTAGACTATGTTAATGCTTTAGTCAGGAAAGAGATTAGGTAGTGACCAGAAAGATAGATAAGCTTATTACGGTTGAATATATTCTTAAAAAATTTGTGGGATAGTGTTTTATGATCCCAATCTAGTGTAAAGAAGTGGGTATTAGTGTTTGAGAAGTTCTATGTCCATGTATATTAAGTTTTAGAATCTATGGTTTAATTATTGATGATCAAGCTAATAGAATGTAGAGTTTTGAATTCTAGAAAGAAAAAATTTGAACCAGTATTGTGATAATTCAAAATGATCAGAATAGCATAAGAGCTAAGATGAGGAATTTTCCTTTAGGCTTGTAGTGAATATGCAATATGTCAAGAAGGAAATGAAAAAGTAAAATGAGGTAAATAAAAGGAAGAGTAAGAATTTTCGATATTTCGATCAAGGTAGAGGTCAGCAGTAGAGTGGTAAAGATGGTGGGAAATTGCTTTAGAAGAAGTGGGTGAAATTTTGTTCCTATTATATGGTTAGTTCTCCAAATCCTAAGTTGTCTAGTAATCGTAGTTTTCAGAGCAATAGTGGGTTTAAGGCTCAAGGTGCATAATCTCAGACCAACGAGGCTAAGTCAGCTTCATTCCATCCTCCTTGAAGATTTTATGGATAGTTGCACTGTGGCTTTTGTGCTAAAGAGATGATAATGTGTTCCAGATATGCCTAGCCTAGTAATATTCAGAGGATCAGTCCTTTTGGCGACGTTACTAATGGGGCTAATAAGATCTCGAGTGCCTCTTCTTTTGCTCTTGCACCAAAGGGTACTACTTCTGGCTTTGACAATGGTCAGAGTCATCTGTATGCTATTGCCACCTATTAGGATTTAGAAGCGTCTCCTAATATTTTTAATGGTATGCTAAAACTTCTATCTTGTTATATATATAGACTACTTGATCCCGGGTCTACTATTTCTTATATGCCCCCTTATGGCTATTCATTTAGGTTTTGGTCGTGAATGTATTATTGATCCCTTTATTATGTCCACCCTGCTGGGTGGCCCTATTATGGCTAGATGAGTCTATAGGGGTTGTGTTGTATCTGTCTGTTGTAGGGAGATGCTAGTAGATATAATAGAGTTGGACAGGTTTAGTTTTGATGTGATTTTAGGAATGGATTAGTTGCACTCATGTTATGTTTCTCTTGATTATAGGACCCGAAATGTCAGTTTTCAATTTCAAAATAAATCAATGATTTAGCAAAAAGGTAGTTCCTCAGTGACTATGGGAAGGTTCGATTCTTTTCTTAGAGCCCAAAAATTTATTTCCAAGGGGTGCCTTTACCATTTGTTAGTATTTATAGAATCTAACTCGGAGGGTTCTTCATTATAGATCGTTCCCATGGTTAATGAGTTTTCCATAGTATTCCCTAATGATCTTCATGGTGTTTCTCCTGATAGGTAAATTTAATTTGGTATTGATCTCCTACCGAACACTCATCCTATATTCATCCCTTCTTATATAATGGCTTCAGCTGAGTTGAGAGAACTTAAGGAGCAGTTAAAATATTTTCTAGAATAGGGTTTTATTCACCCTAGCGTTTCTTTATGGGGTACTTCGATACTCTTTGTGCATAAGAAGGATGTGTTCCTTCTTATGTCTATAGATTACTACTTGTTGAACAAGGTGACGATAAAGAATAAGTATCCACTTACTAGGATTAATGACCTATTTGATCAGCTTCTGGGACCTAAGTACTTTACTAAGATTGATCTTCAGTCAGACTATCATCCATTGAAGATTAGGGAGGTGGATATCCCTAAGACTACTTTCCTTACTCGGTATGGTAATTTTGAGTTCCTGGTCATGTCTTTTGGATTGACTAATGCCTCGGTGGCATTTATGGAATGGATGAATCAAGTATTTTGTCAGTTCCTAGAATATTTTTAATTATATTTATTGATGATATTTTGATGTACTCCAAGAGTGAGGGGGGCATATCATCACCACTATACTGTGTTGCAAACAATGAAAGATAAGTGGTTTTATGCAAAGTTTTCTAAGTGTGATTTCTGGTTAAATGTTGTTACTTTTCTAGGAGATATTGTAACAAGTGAGGGGATCATGGTGGATCCATAAAAGAATGCGGTGGTTAAGAAGTGGCATAGTCCTATGACTCCAACCGATATTCGGAACTTCTTGAGTTTAATTGGGTACTATAGGAGGTTTGCGGAGATCTTTTCTTCTATTGTTGCCCTATTAACGAGGTTTACAAAGAAAATGGTGAAGTTTTGGTGGTTGGATGCTTGTGAGGGTAGCTTCAAAAAAGATTAAAGACAAGTTGACTTTTGCTTCTATTTTAACCCACCCCATGGTACCGATGGCTTTATTGTCTATTGTGATAAATCCTGAGTTTAACTAGGTTGTATGTTGATTCAGCATAGTAAGGAGGTTGCTTACACTTCTAGGTGGCTGAAGGTGTTTGATAAGAACTATTCGACTCATGATTTGGAGTTTTAGGTTGTGGTTTTTGCTTAAAAGATTTAGCATCACTATTTATATGGGGTTCATGTTGACCTCTTCTTAGACCATAATAGTTTGCAGTATGTATTCACCTAGAAGGAGTTGAATCCCAGGCAAAGGAGATGGCTTGAATTTCTCAAGGACTACGACATGAGTCTCCATTATCAGTAAAGTAAAGCTAGTGTGGTTTTTAATGCTTTTGGAAGGTTGTCCATGGAAAGATTATCTCATGTTGATGAGGAGAAGTGAGGTTTGGTGATGGATATTCACCATTTGGCTAATTGTGGAGTTCTACTCTTAGACTCTAGGGACGTTGGTGTTATTGTGAAAGAGATGATGAAGTCATATTTTAGTGTTAAGGTGAAAGAGAATAAGGTTTTGGATCCTATCTTGATACGGATCATGGATGGTATGGGTCACCAGAAGGTAATGGATTTCAATATTAATAGAGATGGTATCCTAAGGACCGAGGTTGATTTTGTGTTCCCGATGTTTATGGGCTGCGTGAGAGGATCATGGTTGGGACTCATAAGTTGAGATATACTATTCATCCTGGGTCAACTAAGAAGTACCATGACATGAATGAATTTTTTTGGTAGAACAACATGAAGTGGGGTTGCCTCCCATGCAGTACCATAGTTAACATTGTGGCATAATCTTGTCATGCATCAACACATCAAGAAAGGTCCACAGGAACCCCACTTATCAAATTCCCATTCATCAATAATGCATTTCACCTCTTTCTTCTCTTTTTTGATTTGACTTTGGGACATCCTCTTTGTTGGTTTGGTGTTAGGAATTTTATCTAGATATCTCTCTTTCGAGGATGTTATGGGTTACCTAATATTCACCTAAGTCCTTCTTGCAAGAATGACAAAGGGTTTCTAGAGAGCTATGGAGCTTGGAGCTTTCACCCATTAAAACTATTTGGAAATTTGGAGTTTTCACCCATCAAATTCAAACTCATAATCTCAACAAATGGTTAAATTCATCAACAACTAAAATCCATGCAAACATAACAATACCCACACACAATTACACACAAACTCTACATAATCCCAAGACTAAATTACTTAGCTACTCATGAAGAAAGTAATGTGAGATATTCCATATGGGTCAAAAAAGCATTTATTCTTCAACAAGAAACAATGAAATTTGAATCTCCAAAGTTTATTACACAATTTCCAAATTAGGATTTCAAGCTTAGAATTCAAAACTATATTGTGAGACAAGGCCCCAAAAAGTAGAAAGTTTTTTTTTCTTATATATGATTTGGGATTCATCCATGATATTTAAAAGTTCTTCCCTTGGGCCAGTTCATGCTAATTTGCGATCACATGCATTTGACTGTGATTGCGTTTACACAATTGCGGTTAGCTTTTGCGTCCGCATTGCTATGACCATCTTACCGCGACCACATCTTGAGGACTACAATCACGGTAACCGAGGTTGATGCATTCTAGGTCTTCGACTGTACCCATTTTTTCTTCCTTTCTATCATTTTTAGCTCCAATCCACATCTATTGACCTCCTCAGATATTTATGCATCGAGTTGATATTAGTGTTTTTAACTACAAGTTTATCTCATTTATGCATTCAAGTCAAGGCACTGTGCATGAATAATGAGTATAAATGAGTGGTAAAAAACCCTCTCATCAGGTAGATTATTAGTTACATTTAACACCCATAGGACAAGATTTCTAATTTCGTTCCTCGTGGATTCGACCTCAACTTGAGTTGAGCTATTGGCAATGGCCATCCTCTACAAATTTCGATGATATAGGTGAGCATTATAAAACCCCCTCCCCCAATTTTAATTTATGTCTTTCTTTTTTCTTATATTTAATGTAAACCAATCGTATCTTCCAACACATATAAGATTCAAATACTAGTTACAATCCATGTGTATTTTACCCTAACTCAAGTAGGGTTATTATATTTTATAATGATCATCCTATACCAAAACTATAATATAGGTAAGCATGATCAAAATGTCACCATTTCTAGGGAGTGAAACTTAGTTTTCACTTGTGTGGTGTTGATAGTGACTTCGGGTTCACCCGTAGTATCGTATTGCACTTTTTTTTATTGTTTTTGATTGTTTATTAGGTGATTATTAGTTCTTCCAAATTACCATGTGTCAAGAAGGGATCATCCACTACCCATTATATGAATATGTTCTTATGGATTATCTTGGTGACGAGCAACATGCTAGTGCCATTTGTATTCCCCCTAATGATGGAAATAGAGTACTATATGTTACAAGTGTCATAGTCCACTTGCTTAATATGAAGGTTTTGTTCGCCTGTCAACCGCATGAAGATGCTAACATCAAATTGAGGAATTTTGTTGAAATATGCTCACCATTTGATGTTGTTCTTATCTCATAAGAATCCATAAGATTATGCCTCTTTTCGTTCTCTATAACGAGAGAGTCAGTGTTGTGGTTGAGGTCTCTTACCGCTAGGACCATCACATCGTGGGGCATTCTTATAGATGTTTTTCTTATATTGTTATTTACCACTATCAAAGATGTTTTAATTGTGTGTTGAAATCATAAATTTCCGTCAACACAATGGAGAGCATTGGTATGAAGCATGGGGAAGATTTAATGAGAATCTTATGAAATGTCCAAACTATGGTGTATCTAAGAAGATGCTCCTCCAAATATTATATTGGGCATTGGACCAAGTCAATAAAGCCACAGTGGTCAATGCTTCCAAACGATCCCTAAATAGAGTGCCATATGGATTTTTATATAGTTTGATAGATCACGTGGCTAGTATAGCTATGGGTTGGAAAATAAAGGATGCTGAGGTGGTCGAGGGGGTTTCTCTTCATCTTTAGATTTTCAAGATCAAAGTAAAAATGAGGAAAGAGATGCAAATTTTATCAAATTGATGTCACACCTTGAACTTTTTACAGAACATGTCATAGGTACTAATGTGTAGTGAATTTACCACTTATTTACACTCTACTTCTATACACACTACTATGATTTGAATGTATTAATGAGATAACTTTGCTTTTAAATGCACTAATTTACACAATTTAAAGGCATATATTTTATGAGTTGAAAAAATGCGGACACAAGATAAAAACGATCAAAAATAGAGAGAATAAATACAGTTAGTAGACAAAAAGAAGAACACGCTCTCAGTTACCATGATCACAGTATGAATTCCACAATTATGGTCATTAAATTCAGGTCAAAAGACCATGATAACATTGATCTCAATGCGATCACAATTGTACCAGTCGTGCTCAAGGTTCCACGATCGCATGAGAGTGGAAAATGGCCCAAGGGAAGAAACGCCATTATGGACATCCTACCCTAAATCCCATTTATTGTTCTAAAAACATTCACTCGAGGGTATAAATATAATTCTATAACCCTACCTACTATCCTTACTTTAGAGTTATTGTAATTTCTTGGAGCTTGGAGCAAACTTGTACTAATCTTGAGCTAATAAGACATTAGGGTGTCTTTTATGTGTAGATTTTGCATCAGCCATTAAAGATTCATTGGATTCTAAAGTATGGTTTTCCCTCTTTTTATTTTCTTATCGATTACTTTGATGGAAATATTGGTTTATTTGTGTTGATTATTATTATGATATTCTTGGTGTACCTCTTTGGATTAGGATATAATAAGATGCATTTATGTGTGGGTTGTGATATATCTGTGTAAATTTTAGTTCTTGATGATGGGCTCTATTATTTCTTGATTAAATGGGTTGGGATTTATCGGTAAAAGCACCAAATTCCAAAATGGGTTTAATGGATGAAAATTCCAAGCTCTTAAAAGTTCCAAAAATCCTTTAAAGAAGGGTTTTGAGTGAACTTTAGGAACCCACCTTATCCTTGAAAGAACGAGGTGGAAATCAAAGCAATAGTAGGCAATTTATGGGTATGTCTTGCAAATTTTTCTCCATCATAAACATAAGGGTGATTAGGTAGTTGACACTACCATGGGTATCATCCTAGAAACAGGGATACCAATTTAAGGTATTGTATGGATTTAATTGACAAACTCGTAAGGTACTCGATAGGGTCAATGACTGACATCTTTGAGTATTTTTTGAAAATCTATCATCAAATACCTTAAACCTAGCATACCACATCATCAATGATTTGTATTTGCACGGAATCATTATGATCCCATGGATAATTTTCACCTAGGAAAGAATAGTCCCAAGATCCATTTTAATTGATTATAATCTAATTATTCTAATTTAGAAGCCCAATAATTACTTTCACATTTTACAAGATTGAAAACCCCGAAACCATTTCGTACCATAGGTTTGACCCTAGCAAACAACTTTTATTTCAAATTGAATTAATTTTCAGTCACATTGTTCCTCCTAGATTCAACACCAACCTTTGGTTAAATATATATAGATTACAACTTCCTTGCACTTAAATTGATGTGTAAGTTGAGTGTTATCAAAAATGGTATCGTTGTCTGGAACTATTTAGCATATTGAGTAACTTTGGAATTCTAGCTTACTTGCTTGGATTTAAACTTTTAAATACTTGTTTTCTATTTTATTTTGTTTCTTATGTTAGGTAGATTACTATTTTTCTTTAGCTGTTACGACGACATCTTGGAATGAATATGATTTTGGTAGATGGAATCCTATTTGGCTGATCGAAGTTGATATTATTGAGGACCCACTTTCCGTGAGATTGTAGATATGCTCCCGAAAAAGACATGTGTGCACCATCTCGATCCTATTGCGAGTATAACTGTTCTTTGGTTGTAGTAGGACTAGGCATTGGAGCGATAGTCCAAATGCCCTCTCCCGTCATTATACTTACTTAAATACTAGTTCTTATTATGATCTTGATAAATCTTATGATCCCTTAAAGAAATAACAACATACTAGGTACAATGCTTAAAATTATCTTGGATCAGGTGGAAACAACGGGGGATAACATACATCTCAGGCATCAATCGATGGGGGCATGTAAAAAGGAAGTAGAAAGGATAGAACAAAAGGGTAATGGGGCCTCCATCTCAAAAACCGTGAACATACCTACTCTTAAAAATGAGGTTAAAGAAGAAAAGATATTAAGACACATGGATTGTGGTGAGCTTGATAGTAAATAACCCTCAATGGTTTCCCAACCTACCAAACGAGATTTGAGCGATGATCCAAATATTGAGTAAAAAACTTCTTTTGAAGGATCTAGTTCATTTCGGTGTGCGAATGTTAAGAGGGATGCGAATCCAAAATTATAGAGAGGACCTCACTCGACCACTTTTCAATCTTATGCTTTGTGGATGTGATGAAAGTTGAAAAACACAAGCAAATAATGAAATTTTTAGATTAGGAGGAAAATTTTTACATTTTTGATTTCGTCATTCCATATGGGAAAAATGAAGCCCCTCACTTGAAGGCCAAAAAATCAAAATTTGATGTGTCACAAATGAATTCTTGTTGTCCTCATCGACACCCAATGAGACAATTAGGAAGTTTGATGTCAAGATGGGTAAAAGGTTTAAAACTTCAAAGTAGCGAGATAGAAAATATTTCATTGTGTCTTATCCTTTGACCAAAGTATATCAAAGATGAATTTATCTAAAGTTGGGCCATTGTTCAAATCTTCTAAATGGAGACATAAATGATAGGAAAAAAATATCATCCCTCGACTTTAACCAAGACGGTTCTTGGGGGCAACCCAAGGAATTTTTAGTGATGTTTTCTAATGTCTTTGGTTCAATTTTTAGCTAGTTTTTGGGTGATTGTAGGTGAAAGAACAAGTTGGAGTGGGGACCTCAACAATGAAACCCCGATTAAGTATATTTGACTTTTTTTTTCATCACTTTCCTCTCTTAAGTATGCTTAAAAGGTATGATCTTTAAAATACAAATGATGATCACATTCCATGGATTCTTATTGTTTAAATTTATTTCATTTGACCTTAATTTTGTAGAATGTTGTTGTTGGGAAGAAAATTTTTGAATGTGTGCCTTTTCTTAAATGCTAAATTCCAAAATTCTTATTTTTATACTCTAGTGCACACCATGTGTTTGATGAAATACCCACTTGAGGTTTGTTTGATTAATTGATTGGTGGGTGATGTAATTTGTTAGTATGATTAATAGTGGTGTGTTTTGTGATGAATTAATGCATTGGTCTTGTTCACATATCTTCTTATTCTATCTATTCAAGCTCTTACTTTGGATGCACACCATATGTTTGTTTAAATTTTGATAAGAGAGAAATGCCCTATATTCTTCTAAAGGTTAATGTGAACTTTTTTTGGGGCATTATGTTATCATTTTTTGAGCATATCTTTTAGTACAATTGTCTTTAATGTGGGATAACCCGTGGTCTTTAGTTGAAATTGTTGAGCAATATTGCGCCCATTCTTAGAGAGTCATGGATGCTTTTCTTACTCTATGATAGATTGGATGACGCCATTCTTAAGTATATAGGGTCGTATGTATTTCTATTGGTTTCATTAGTGTTCATAATCTAAAGAGGTGACATGTGATGTTGTGAGGAAGAAATACCATGAATTGTAGTGATAATGTCACCATAATTTCACCCAAGTTTTGCTTTAGTTTTTTAGGAAGAGGAAAAAGTTCAAAAATTCTTTCAAAATGTCATTGGCAAAAAATGAAATGATTTTGATAAAAAAACCAAAAAAATTGTATTTCTCTTTTTTAAAAAGTATCAAAGATGTTTTTGAACTTTCTTTTGAATGAGACCATTAAATTCAATTTTTGGCTCTCTCTTTACCGGGACGATTCCTTGACTCGGAGTAACTTATTAAGCTCAAATTGTGCAAATTGGTTGGGAGATAAAATTTTTGCTCCATGAGGATGATGCCATGTGTTGTGAGATTTTTGAATCATTCTTGTATATATGTGTAGTCTAGAACTTGCCCGGAGTGTGCAAAGTTAAATCCAATAGAAGCTTGGTTTGGAGAATGACCCAAGGTAATTTTTGACCCATCACATAGCCAAATTCCACCTTATCATTTTTCCCTATTTAACCCTTTTGAGCCTTTTTGTCCATTTTTATTTTTTTGTGTAATGATAACCTTGCTAAAGCACGTAAGCCCTTTTTAAATATACTTTTTGCACTTAAACTCCTTTGATACATTGCATTATTCTGAGAAATGAAATTTAGGAGAAAGCCAATGTTTGGGGGGGTTAATGTACAATGCAAATATTAGCCAAGAAAAATGTATGTAATGTGGTTAAATCATGTTCGTAAGAGTCAAGAGTCATACTTGATGGTATATTTGTATATCCTAGCCCAACCAATTTAAAGAAAAATAACCAAAAAGGGAGGGGGGGGGCGGCGGCTAAGAAGATCTCAAAGTTATAAAGTCTCTTGAAAAAGTAAATGAATTATAGAAAATGGTGTATTTGAATTGTATGGTCAATGCTAATGAAAAAGGTTGACAAAAAGATAAATGGGAATGATTTGAAGGAGAATAAGGTGGAAAGTTTAAAAGTTTTAGGGGTAGAAATGGTTGTCAAATTGCATTGAAAGTGGTATTTTAGTCACTTGATCCATATAAATTCCTTCCCACACCATAAATCATCATCTTTATCCGCAAGACCTTTGTAGTTTCAAACTAGGTATGTCTACATTAGTGGCGAACAACACAAAGGGAAAGTCTATTGTCCTACTCATTGTACTTGAATTTCCTTGCGAGAGTGAATAAGAATTCTTTCATTGTTTGAGCTTCTTTATGAATTTGAATGTATTTTGTGTGTGGGGAGAAAACTTGTTCTTGTGAGCACATTAATACTTTGGAGTAAAGGGTGATGTTTTACTATCTATTTCGGTAAATGGGTGAAGTAAGTTGAACTGTGATGATTGAGAAAATTTTTCAAAAATTTTTGTTTCCTCTTATGATACTTTTGTTGATTTGTAAGATCCATTTGATACAAAATTGCAACGTTGCTTCATATGTGCTTATTAGAATTTATTTTTTCTTGTTGCCATGACATGATTGTAAAGTCTTTATAGTGCTTTGTAAGATTATTCCTTTAGTGTAGTGTTTCTTTTCGGTGTATTTGAGTTAAATACCCTATATTGATGAATTTTTCTTGGATTTCTTGAGGAAATGCAATAGTTTAAGTCTAGGGGTGTTGATAAGTCGCCAGTTTCACAACTTACAACTTTTTTTAAGCCTTAATTATCATGCTTTTGCATTGATTTGTTATTACTTTCTTACTTAATGCTCATTTGTGTAGATGATAGTTTCAATGATAAGATGACCAAGGAAACTCGATAAAAATGAGAAACGGAGAATGTGAAAGAGAAGAAATGTGAGCCGAAAAAGCAAAATCTTAAATTGCAGGCCTAGGAGTCGACCATCAGTTACCGCAATTGCTGATTAAGAGTCATAATTGCGGTCTGCGAACAAGTCAACCAATGGGAGATCACAATATGACTACCATGATCGAAGTACCATGTTCGCAATCAAAAGATGGTAATCACTGTAGAGCAAAAAAAATTCAACAATATTTTGTTAATATTAGGAAAATATGGAATTAGGACTTAAATAGGGGTTTTAGCTCATTTTTCATCTTATCTTTATCATTGATGTTATCCTATACTTATTTTAGTGTTTATCACTTGGATCATTGAAAAAGCTCATGAACACTACTCCAAAACATCCTAGCCTAAAATAATGACTCAAGACAAGGTAAACATATGCATATTTCTCAATCAAGGAAATCATACAAATAATCCACATTCATAAAATATGTGTCTCTCACACAAGAGAGTTACCCATAATCACTTATGGAAAAGCATTTTATAACATAACGGGTACAAGAAATAATTTTCTCCCACTCTCACCAGGAATTCACAAGTTACAACTCATGAACCATAGGCTTTACCATAGTGTAGTGCTCTACAAATATCAAAATGCTAAGGCTCAGGATCAAATAAGTCTTTAGAGATCGTACTACAGGCCAAGAGATGGGTAGGAACTATTTTTGATAAGAATAGTGACTATCTTTCCTAAGATCTTTAATACATCACTTTAGACCTTTAATTCAACTTGAACAACCAAATCACAACATTTTTTCTACCTCATTCCTTTTTGGTTTTCACCCCATCTTATAAAGCTCATTCATAACACTATTTTTGGAGTATTCTTTGTACAACAAATTAAATTTGTTTAAATTTTTGTTCTCTTACATTACTCAACTCCCTACCAAAACACATAACAATTCTTTTGAACACCAATAGCTAACGCTTTGGGGCTTCAATTTTAACTTATCTCCTCTTAATTCTCAAACTCCTTACTCATATAATTTTTTCTAAGAGATTTGGATAAAATCAAGCTCTATTAAAGAAGGCATTAGGCTACATATAATGTTGCCAAAGAAAAAGTTAAAGGATCAATAGGGTTGACTAGGATTAAGAACAAAGGGTAGGTCAATAGAAGGTAGACATCATGTCTATCAAAGAAATTCCTAAAACATGTTCTAACCTCAGACTCTTTATTTTTCTTTCCACACAAACCAGACAAGTTATAGACATCACATACAACAAAGAATATCCAACACCTTACAACCATATGTCACATGATCAACTTTAAGTAGGATCCTCATAGACTCTTCACCAAACAATCACTAAAATTCAAATTTTAATTTATTTTTAAATTTATCCTTAAAATTGGAAATTTCCCCCACCCCACCCCACACTTAAAATTCTAATTTGTCCCTAAATTATACTTTAAAATTAGTGATAGAAATACTCTCTGAGTCCTCTAGGCCTAGCTAGTAGAATTTTTATTTGCATCAAGAGGGTTCGGCGACCCCACACTTTGTCTTCGCCATACTCCATAGCTCAAGTTTTTGGTACTCAGGGTTCCAATCAACATGCTACTCAACTAAAAAAAAACTGTGTGAAGTAAAAAAACTAATAACTTAAAAATAAAAAATACCTACTTAACATGGGTTACCTTCCAAGCAGTGCTTGATTTAGTTTCGTGGCACGATCTAACTCAACTTAACCAAGTTCCTCCATCATTTTTCATACACTTGGTGGCCATCTTCTTATTTATTTCTTACTTCTTGAGTGTCAACTCTAAAGGTTAACAAGTTTTTCAACTTAAGACTTTTTAGTCTCATCAATCTACATCATGTCATGCTTAAGTGGTTGTGCCTTAGGGTGGTCAATGAGGGTCTCCAGAGAGGTCTTTTGTGGAATGGACTCCACCAACCCACACTTATCCTCTTCATTCATAGTACTTATACACAAGTCTTTATAGTGGGATAGTGTGTTAAGCGATTTGTTTACTTTAAAAAACGCCTCTTTATCCTCCAACCTCATTGTAAGCGTACCCTCTCTAACATTAATTAAAGCTTATCCGGTTACTATGAATGGATGTCCTAAGATGATTTGTACCTGTTTATTTACCTAAAAATCTAAACTAAAAAAGTCAATAGGAAAAATAAATTTACCAATATTTTTGAGAACATCCTCTATCACTCCTTTAGGATGGTCTATGGTCCCATCTTCCAACTACGACAACACAGAGATCGATCTAGGCTTTCCAAAGCATAATGTGTTGAAACAATATAAGGGCATCAAGTTGATACTTGCTCCAAAATTACTAATTTCCTGAACCAACTCGTTGTTGCCAATTTGAATTGGGGTCCTTAAGCTTTTTGGGAATATTTTCAGTAACCACAAAATTACACTATTCAATGCGTGTTACTGCCTCCACATCCTGCACCTTAACTTTTCTAGCAACCACATATCACAAATACTTAGCATAGTTGCACATTCCCTACTAAATATTTAAAAGAGGTAAGTTAATTTGTAGCTCTCTAAACATGTCAAAGAACTTCTTCAAGCACTCTTCCTCCTTTGCACTTATATTCTTATGCGGGAAAGGTAGTTGTGGGATCATCTTCACTTCTTAGGAAACTTTTTCTTTAGAGTAAGTAGACTTCATCGACTTATTAGAAACTTGTCCATTTACCTATTTAAGATTCAATCCAGTATCCACCTCCTTAGTTTCCTTTGGAGGTTCTTCATTATACTCTTTACCACTCCTCAAAGATTTCCATGACTTTCTTAGGAGGTTCAGTATCACTTGTAAACCCAACTTAAGGTCTTGTATTTAGTCTCTGTTGTAACTACCCCAATTTGAAATCTAAGCTTCTCATGGCCGTATTCTGGTTCTTTACCTCTGCCTGTTAACTCTCCATATTTGCTGCCAACTTTACTTGACCAGCTATATGTTGGTTCAACATCTCTTCCATATTGATTGTCGCCTGATTTCCTTATGCCTTGTGTTGCTTAAACTGTTGTTGGTTATTCATGAGGTATTTAATGAATGAGCTTGCCACTTTTGATTATAGGAATTACCATAATTTGTGTCTGATCATTCCCTATAAACATCATAGACTCAGCATAGCCATCACGCATAGTTTATGACTGACCACTATATCCACAAACAACTTGTCTACTAAACTGCATTAATTGATGTTATAGCTTGTGTAGCTCCAAATTTTAGGCTGCTGAAATAAGTGTAAATCAAATTTTGTAATGCACAACCTGAGCTTATAAAGTAGTAATTTTGTCCACTGCCAATACACCTGCAATTCTTTTTGTTTCCTTCCTCAAGTTTGACTGCCACTCGGGATTCCCTTTTGATATGAGATTAATAAGGTGTACAACTGATCATAAATCAACTCCAATGCTTGACCACTGTGGATGAATGTATCAAACTTTTTGCATTGTGGTCAAGTGCTTCTATAAGAGTATGAGCAAGAAACTCATTTGACTGTTGATGATGTGGAAAGTCCCTAAGATGATTTTTGGACTGCTCCTAAGAATTATAGAGGTTCTTGTCTGGTCTCTGTATGAAGTTTACTATCTCCCTATGAACTTTTATAGTCTCGCCAGACTAAATAAATTTGATGAGGAACATTCAGGATAAGTCGTCCCTTGATGTTATTCCATTGGATAATTCAGAGTTGAACCACTATTTAGATTCCCTAATAAGTGAATAGGGGAAGAGTGTTAGCCTCACATAAAAAGCATTCACATTTGTCGAATTGAATGTGTTTGTGAGCTTAATGAAATCTACAAGTGGACATCTGTATGTTTATGTGCTTTCCTTGCAAACTATCAACTACTAATAAATAGATGCACCATATTTTTTATTAGCTCGAACCTCTCTGAAACAGCAGGTTTCTAAAAGGTCAAGTCAGATTTGTCGGAAGTGGGATTGCAACTTCATGAGCTATCCTGCAAGACACTTGTTGTTCAGCCATATAAGAAAGATCTTATTTATATTCAGCTATTTAAGGAATATAGGGGAGAAGGATTGCTTCTATCCTATTCTCCCCTATGGTGATGGAAGTATTGCACAAGTTTGGGGCTTAGTTCAACCAATTCTCAAGCCCTTGCCATCTTACTACTTTGAAATCCTATTTCCTACAAATGCAAAACCAAGGTTGATAATATATGTATTCTAAGGATGATCAATCCTAAAAATATTTAAAACAAGGATAAACAAGAAAAAAAAATGATAAGAAAATAAATGAAGTCAATTAAAAATAGTAGTCTTCATAAAGAACATAAAGTGTATAACATAAGTCGTATAGGACAAGGATGCAAAGATTGGCCATGTGTGGGAGGTCCAACAAGGTTCATTGCATTTATAAAGTACGAAACAATGTGGGGCCTTGCTAATCGCATTGCAATATTAGTGCGACACACCATTATCGTGTTGCCTCACTGAAAGTAGCATCCAAAAATTTGGATAAGTGTTTTATCGTCCATCCTTGTATCCAAGACTTATGGTGTGTTTCCAATAGAATTTAAACCTTTATATCATCAATATATCACCATAATCAGTTTACAATAGATCATACATCATTTTATAACTTGGGTTAGATATCAAAACAACACAAAATTAATGAGAATGAACCAAAAATACGTGCTAAGACTAGAGTAGTTCACATTGATCTTCAACTTATTGTTTTGACACTTGCCTTAATCTAATTGAACTTTGCACATTAAAAACAAGTTTCTCCACATATAATTAGACATTTTAATCATTTTTATCTCATTTAACACATTCGAATCCAATGAGATCAACTAGACACACACCTAGCTCAAGCTAGTTAAACTAGTTTTCTCTATTGAACTCTAACTGACTCAATTAGGTTCAAACTTGTTCGAAAACACTTTTAACCTTTATAATCACATCCTTGAAAAGTTATATGCTTATTTGTATCATCATAACACATAAATAACATGAATTAGCCTCAAAAGAAGACTAACCAATCTAGCATAGCAACACTAGAGTGCATAAATACACCCAACATCATGTAACCCGCTAAATGGGCCCCGGTGCGTATAGCCGCACAAATAACAGATACCATAAGAGTAGGGGATTCCTATGTACCCTTCTCTCTCCATGTTAAATATGTAAATTATACTAATAGGATTCCCATGTACCTCATAGTGTCATTTATGGTCACCATGACTAACCCCTCATGTCAGCAAACATGAGTTTCCAGTGTCCTTCTATTGCACTCGCTCCATCACGGTTAGCTATAATATCCTACAATTATTGTCCAATTAAAACCATTACTATCAAACCAAACCATTATACAATTATTATTAACAAAGGCTATGAGTAATGTTATCGTCATACCGACTATATTCCTTTGCCAACCTTTTTATGTAAAGGGATTTCCATGTACCCATAGATTATATTATCAAGTTCACTTGGGGGAATCCAGTGTACACCACAAGGATGTTTAATTAAACATAACCAGGACAACAAAAACTTTCCATTTCAGCCATTCCAAACCCTTTAATCTTTTAATTCCATTTAGGGTTTCATTACAAAACCATATTATGCAATAGTTACATTAAAAGTCCAATAATATACTAAAAATGATATTATAATCATTTTATAAAATATGTTGGGGGCATAGTGTATCAACAACCAATTCCTATTACCAAATTAATCATTACCATGCAACCAATTGTCCAAATCACAATTAAATCACGTAAAAAAATAATTAAAACATGGGAAAACCATAAACAAGCATTTAATACCAAAGCCCTGCCATATATTTTAAAACCCAAAAACCATACAATAATGTGCCATGAAAATATTATATAAAATATTCCTTTAGTTGGAACTATACTTGAGGGAAGAGTATCTTGCCTTAGATTATGAAGATGATGGAGAGAAATCACCCAAACAAGCTCATAATTGATATTTAAGAAACCCTAGCCTTCCTTAACTAAAAGACTTAAATAGAATTAGAGAGTGTTTATAGAGTTTATATTAGAATAATAGGGTTAATGATGTCCCATGATTGATATATGTTGTGGGTTCAAAATAGATTAAGAGAGAAAATGTCCAGACTACCCCTACATAAACTGTTAAACATCCCTGCAGGTGGGTACGACTTACGATACTAGTCGTACACTTCAATACCAGTGGTACCCACCACTCGTACCTTAGGCCTTCCCTTAGAACCCAAAATTGTCCAACATATGACTTAACCATACCAATCCATATTCAACCATACCACCTATACCCTTGACCCATACCCAACACATAATGTAACTAAAGAAAGAATTTGCACACTGTCAAACATATGAGTTGGACCATATAACTCGTATCCGTACCCTATCTCATGACCTATGGTGATCCACTCATACTAAGATCCAAGTTACATTGCTTAGTCACAAATTAAATGAAGGAAAACTAAAACCATACTACTTTTCAACCACTATAAGTGTTGTATAATCCTACGTAGTACCCATTAAAAAATCAATCCAACCAACCAATAAACACTAGTTAGTATACGATCAAAGCATAACAATTATACCTCATTAAACACTTGGTACACTGAGTCATATAGTATCAAGAGATTTTAAAACCCATGAAATTTTCTACGTTTCTAGAACCCAGGGTTCTTCAATTCTTATTTTTAAGTGTATACCTAATTTTTTGAAAAAATATTGTATTTTGATTTTAAGACATTGAATTTAGCATAATTGAAGGATGGATGCTTTGATCACTCCTTATGGTATATTTTTCCATCTTATCTTTATGTGTAGCTAAGCTTTCATTGTCTTGGTATTATGTTTAACTAAGGTTCAATTATGTGTGGGTTGTGATGTATTTGTGTACATGCTAGTTTTTTATTAAGGGTTTTGCTATTTCTTTTTTAAATTAGTTGGTATTTACAAGTGAAAGCCTCAAATAGCAAAAATGGGTTTGTGGGTAAAAAATACAAACTCATGAAATATCAACCCTTCATTTAATAAGGGGTTTGGGTGAACTTATGGAACCTATATAATTATTGTAAGAGGGATTTCAGTGACAAGGTGATCGTAGACACTTAATGGATGTAGTTTGATAATTTTCACTAACTTAGATATTAGGGTGATTAAGATGTTGACAATATCTTGGGTATATTCCTTAAATAGGGAAGCCCAATTGAGGTAATATGTCATTGAAATTGACACACTTGTTAAGTACCCAAAAGGGTTAACGAGTTAAATTCTTTAGGTTTTGTTGATAAACTAGCCTCAAGGATCTTAGACCTAGCCTACCATATTATTTATAACTAGTATCTAGACTAAAGCTTCATGTACCCATGATTAACTTTCCCTTAGGTATACATAATCCTAATATTTTTCTCATATTGAATTTAACTAACAATTGTTGATTCATTTGTTGACTTGAGTTGCTATTGATAAACGCATGCAAAACAAACCCCTGACCATTATTTTTATTTATGCATTTTATTTTATTCACATTACGGGTAGTTTATTAGTAGCATTTAGCACCTATCGGACTAGAATTCTAATTTTTTTCCTCATGGATTCAACCTTAACATAAGTTGAGTAATTAACAATGATCATCCTCTACCAATTTCTATTGTGCAGTGTTGAGCATTACATTGGTTATACCCATAGTAGTTTGTATTTCTTTTGGTTGTAGCTATTGTTTCCACTTTAGGTGATTCCCAGTGGGTTCACAAAATTATTCGTGATAATGCAAGCATTTCTGGGCCGTTTGATGAATCTATAGATGGCGAGAATCAACTTAATGATGTTGGTCATTCAAGTTCTATCATATCCCACCTACTTATGGGAATAGTGTTTTCCATGTCACTAGCATCATGAAACAAATGCTACAAATGAAGGGTCATTTGGTGGACAAGCCTATGATGACCCCAACGAGCATTTGAACAACTTTATTGAAGTATGTGCACCCTTTGATATTGCACACATAACCCAAGAGTCCTTTCGACTTTATCTTTTCCCATTCTCTTTAACAGGAGAAGAGATGTCGTGGCTTCTCTCTCTTCTGGCCAGATCCATCAATTCATGGGATAAACTCACTATGGTCTTCCATTAGCGGTATTTCCTACCATAAAAATTAATCCAATTACATGATGAGTTCATGAAATTTAGGCAATTGAATGGGGAACCCATGTACGAGATGTGGGAATGATTCAATTGATAATTCTTGCATTTTCCCAACAACGAGGTCTTTGATAGAAGTTTCTCAAAATATTCGACTAGGCTCTTGATCCGCTCAATAAAATAGTGGTAGACAATGCAGGAGGGAGATCTCTTGTGAAGTTGACTTATCAGCTTCAAATTTCCTTGGTGAAGTTACCATACAAAACAGAGGGTGGCCTACCCTGTATGATGAGGTACCAAAAGAATCTCCTGCCACCTCCGGTGTAGACAAGGAGAAAACAAAGTAAGATCGGTAGAGAGAGGATAATACGTTAAAAATAAAAACTCAATTGGAGATTTTTATTAAACATGTCATGGGTGCACCCAAAGAAGTGGTGAATGTCGTGGTATCCAAGTCCTATGATAATAAAGAGGCCAATAATATTGATGAGGAGATTATGTAGTTGGCTTATTATTCGAGGGTTCTGACCCCACCTATCATTGGCAAAGTGAAAACCTTGGTTGGAATGAGAGAGACAGGGGCTGTGAACATGATTGGAGGGATAAGGGTCATGAGTCTGATCATTATGTGCCCCCTCATGATCGGGCAGAGGGTAAGGCTTCCAACTCTGTTAACCCTAACAAGTATAAAATAGAAGATATGCTAGGAAGATATTGATGAAAGTAGAGGGAATATGCAAAGTGGTCCATTAATTTAATGGAGATTTTTTGCAACTCAACCAAATTGTTGTATCCTACTTTGCTTTGATCAAGAAATTAGAGACCCGAATCGGGCAAATCTCAACCCAACTGAAGGCTAGGCGAAAGAAAGTATTTCCTAGTGATACTATATTAAACCGAATAAATGAGGCCTAAGTGTTGGTTTTTGTCACTAGAAGTGGTGAAACCCTCATTGATATTGAGTTAGATGTCTAAAAGGAGCCTGATATTAGGATAAAGCTTGTGAATTATTCAAAGCAAGAGACTCTCAAGTTTCAAGAAGGGAAAGAAAAAAAGCCGGTTTTGAATGATGAAGTTGATGGTGATGAGGATGATCCAAAGGTAGTTTAATATTATGAAGTGAAAATTTATCCAATTCCTACCATGATGTTTCCCCCTTTATTCCCTTAGTACATAAAAAAGAAGAAGGATAATTATAAATTTAAAACATTTATGGCTAAGCGTGCCAGCCTCTCCATTAATATTCTATTGCATGAGGCTATCAAAGATATCCTAATTTATGCTAATTTTATGAAAAAATTGATGTCCAAGAAGAGACTTTTTGAATGTAAGACCATTGAAGCTACTCATGGGTATAGAACTATAATAACTAGTATGATAGCGGTATATAAGAAAGACCTGGGAGCTTTTATAATTTCATTCACCATTTGGACACATAAGTTTGTGAAGACCTTATGTGATATTAATACAAGTATAAATCTCATGTCGTTCATAATACATAAGAGGATTGGCTTGGGAACTCCTACTACAATATTAATGAGACTTTTGATGGCAGTTGTGTTTGACATTTTCATGAAAGTTGATAGATTCATCCTCCCGACAGATAGTGTGATACTAGATTATGAAATAGACAAAAAGGTTCAAATAATTCATTATTGACCTTTTTTGTAACAGGGAGAGCCATTATTGATTTGGAGCTTCGGGAAATGTAGTTTAGAGTTCATAAAGGTGAAAAGTCATTTCGTGTGTGAAAAATAAAGAAAAAACACTTGGAGATTCAAGTATTATCGATGATCGATATTGAAGTCGATAAAATGAATAAGGGGACCCTTGAGGACCCGACTTCACAAAGATGGAATACGTCATTCCATGAAGATACCTAAGGCGCTATGTGGGAGGAAACCCAAAAATCCCAGGAAAGTGGCTCGTATCCTTTGTTTAAAATTTTGTAGTGTAGATTTTAATTTTTTCAATTGCATAATCCATGCATTTGTGGAAATATGGAATGTGTTGAATTAATTTGTGTAGGGGAAAGTGCGAAATCCTTGCTTGATGATCAAAACAGACGAAAATGTGTAAAAATTAAAAACAAGCTGAATATAGGAAAATTGCGGTGAAAAAATTCCCATAGATACCGCAATGGGATGATCTTGGCTGCATTCGCGGTCACCTGTATGTCTGCGATCGCGGACCTTTGACCGCGATCACAGTCAAAGTAGTTATACGACCATCTGAATCCCCCATTACCCCACACTCCCTTCTCAAATTTTGTCTCTAATTAAGCCCATTTCATTCTAATGTTTGAGCACCCCAACAACATCTTGGCATCCATCTTGCATCACTCATTCGGTAAGTGACTCACATCCATGCTTCAAATGTTGTAGGGAAAACCTTATGTTGTGATACTCATTCTTATAAATTTAGTTAATTAGACTTATGTGGTGATTAGCTTATAGATTTTGTGTGTACTTATATCGGTAAGTCATAGGTACCCTATTCGTATGTGAAATTGAGAAAAAATGAAGGCTACGCACCAAGTACATGATGAAATTCCCAATTGAGTCTTTACTAGTATTTTTTACACTCCAAGGGCATAATAGAGTACCTAGTAACCTTGTTCAGTGAGTTTAGTGAGAATTCTTTTCGTAGAACATGTTTTGGATTAACATATGAATTTTTGGGCATTGAAAATCGATCTTGCAACCGGTCTTAGGCCAGCGATCGTTGTTTTATGGCCCGTAATCGCGGTAAGTAAGGGTGATTTTCAGTCTTGTCCAAAAATTCGTCACTTCAAAAAATTTTCCAAACAACACAAAGTATCCATCCCTAGAGCTTTGGTAAACAACCAATGTATGAATTTTGACACTATCAAACATATGAGTTGGAAAATACGACTCGTACCCTATCTCACGACCCATGGTGATCCACTCTTACTCATATCCAAGTTACTTTTCTTAGTTACAAATTAAATAAAGGAAAACCCAAACCATATGACTTGTCAACCAGGATAATAATCGTATCAACCTAAGTAGTACCTATTAAAAAAAACCAATCCAACCCACCAACAAATATTGTTTAGCATACTACAAAATCATACAAATCGTACCGCATTATACCACTGGTACCTATGGTTTTATAGTATCCAGAGATTTAAAAACAAAGAAAATTTTCTATGTTTCGAGAACCCAGGGTACTTCAATTTTGCATTAGAAGTTTAAACCCTAATTTTGGAAAAATATTGTATTTCAATTTGGAGACTTTGAATTTAGAATAATTGAAGAATGGATGCTTTGATCAATCCTTAAGGAATATTTTCTCTCTTTTCATCATATGTAACAAAACTTTCACTGTCTTGGGATTATGTTAAAATAATGTGCAATTATGTGTGGGTTGTGGCGTATTTATATACATGCTGATTTTTTTATGATGGATTTTGCTATTGCCTGGTTAAATTAGTTTGTATTTATTGGTGAAAGTCTCAAATAGCCAAACTAGGTTTATGGGTTAAAACCCCAAACTCTTGAAAGCTCAGACAATCACTGAAAGAGGGTTTGGGTGAACATTGGGAAACCATATAATCCTTGAAAGAGGGATTTGGGCGACAAGGTGATAGTACATAATTAATCAGTGTAATTTGCTAATTTTCCCTATCTTAGATATAAGGTTAATTAAGACGTTGACTATATTATAGGCATATTCCTAGAAATAGCGATGCCTAATTGAGGTAACAGATGGTTTAAATTGACACACTTATTGTAACACCCTGATTTTCTAAACCGAAATGCTACACGGTGCTCATGACCTCAAAGGACCACAAGCTAACCCGTGACTATATGTGTACTTATATACTGCATAATATATCATAAAATGTGGAAACATGAACATGAAAGGCCATAAGGTTTAAACTGAATAAATGTCTGATAAAAAAATATCTGAAAAAGGTATAACAATACAAAAACAAGTCATAAATACTAAAAATAATGAGATCTGAATATCTAATCTGACATCTAGTCTGAAAGCCTCTAACTTAACTGAATAAGGAGTTGACGGAATATGTCTCCAACTAACTCCATCTATCAACTGAATAGTAAATGTAGCAATAATTATATCGTCCTCGAATGAGAAGGACTCACTGCAAACTCTGAACACTGGAATGCTACTGTTGATCTGAAGCTAGTGCCTCTGAACCTATAGTGTAAAATAAGAGAAAGCACCATAGCGCAAATGCGTCAGTACGTCTGAATGTACTGAGTATACAAGTGAGGTAGGCTAAATGCAAAGGGTTATATGCATGAACAATACTGACTGATATGAACGTGAGAATACATACATGCATACGTAATTGTAACTAAACTCGTGGAGATACTGACTACTGAGTCTGAATACTAACAACATGAGTGTACTGATACTGAGATACGAGAAGACTGAGTTTACTGATATTGATATGTAAATCACTAATAAGTGATGGATCTGATACTGTATTACTGGATACTAAGAGATTGATAATGCTTTACTAATAAATGAATGATTGTTTTTGACAGTTCGGATTATAAAGAACTGGTCTGATTGACTGTATCTGATAGTCTTGAAACTGAGTACTGATAGCATGAGTGACTATATATAAAAACCCTGATACTGATTATTGACAACATGAGTAACTGTATCAGACTGTCCTGAATCTGATGGAACTATATGAGTCTCGTACTCTATCTTAGTTGACTGTATCTGACAGTCCTGATATACTAAAATCTAAGGAACTATCTAAGTTCTTTTACTGAGACTGAGACTGAAACTGTGGGAGGTAACTGTTTAACCGATATGCCCCATATGTGCCATTATGGCTAAGATGGGGTCCAATCTCTTCCCTGACTGGAAGGGTGCTAATACCACGCCACTGGTAAGGACAATATGTGAGCAACCCTCATGTAACAGGTAACTCCAGTAAGAATGGTGGGAACCCTCATATAACAGGTTAATCCACCTCATCTACCCTCATATAACAGGCTGCGATGTCTCAACCTATGCTGGCTACATAGTTCTAGAATGCAAGGGTGACTGCTAAGAATCACACCCTCATATAAAGGTGAGTTCCCATCCTTGGGTTCACTCGGTGCTAACTCCTACACCCATCTGAAGAGACTGAACATGATTTAACTGAATGTACATATGTGGAACTTACTGAATTCCTTTGACTGACGAAATACTACTGATATCTAATAACTGACTGAGACCATGAGGTTTCCTGAGTCACATGACTGAGACCATGAGGTTTCCTGAGTCACATGACTGACTGAAATCTACTGAATCATGACTTGATTTTGTATATCTCGAAACATGATATGGATCTAGGCACACAACTATAGTTTTCGGGTACTAATACCTCTAGGACTCGATGGAATGAAACAGACACAACATGACTGACTTGATCATAAGATTGTAGTCCACAATTCACATATTCATAAATAGAGAATATTATACATCATGTTGTTCCTCAACATCTTAAGCATGGTTGGGAGTGCATGGATATATTTCATGTACATATAGTATATCTCAATTATCATACATTCTTCATACCACAACAATAGCAACACATCAATAGTATGGAATTTATATTAAAGTATATAGCTAACATGGACTTTTGAAAGTGTAATTGTGAAAGCTATTCTTTCGAAAGATTTAAATGATATTTACATTATGAGAATTGATATTCTTGATGAACTGAAAGTGATTGACAAATAATATGATGACTCACATGTGTTATTATACTTATTTCATCCTCTCATGATTATGATGATTTTATTCGGGCTATGTAAGTCTTTCATACATCCTGCATATTTCTTATAAATATTTATGATGATGATGTTTATAAAACTACATACACCCCCATATACTCGGTTCTTTTCCATGGTACTAACCCACATCTTTGGATGTGGACTGTATTTTCTCCGAATGTAGGTTCAGGTGCTCAGTTCCAGGTTCGATAGTGATTCTTTAGGCACACTGTTCTACATCCTCTGTTGTCGTGAGTCATCATATTTCGAGGACGTGATGTCTGATGTTGGTTTCAAGGAATTATTTACATTTGATAGCTGAGTATGAGTCAGTTAGGGCATGTCTCAATGGCTCGCTGGTTTTATTGATTTTCTTAGAGGCTTGTCAGACTAGTATAGATGTTGAGAGTTGACTAATAAGTCGTATTTTGGTATCTTTCTGAAATTTTTTTGTTCTTGGATGATGATTACTCCATTGATATTTGAGGGTTATTTATGGAAACCCCGTTGATTTGTGTTGAACTGAATGAAAATGGCTTAAAGGGTTAGCTTGGGGCTACTTGTAGCCTCAACCACCGTGTGATGCTCCAGGACCCGTTTTCGAGGCGTTACAAACTTGGTATCAGAGCCTAAGGTTATAAGGTGTCCTAGGGAGTCTGACAAGACGCGTTAAGTAGAGTCTTGATCATCGGTGTGTAGCTCACCACATCTATGAGCAAGAGGGTACAAGATGTTTTAGGTAAAAAGTGTTATTCTTTCTTTCAGAAATCTAACGTGCTTAAAGTGTCTCTCTCTATGCTATTGATTCGTGCTCTTTTCTTTCAGAAATATGCCTCCACATCAAGCGAGATGAAATAATGATGGTCAGCAACCTCAACCCACTGACCCATTGAATGAAAATGTGTCTCATGCTGAATTTTGGGCAGCCTTTCAGGCGCTGGCCAAAGCTGTTACTGCAAATGTTCAGGCCAACCCGGCCCCGGATCCACAACAGCAGTAAGGTGATTCAGATGCTGCCAGGATCCGTGACTTCATGCTGATGAATCCGCCGGAATTCTATGGGTCCAAGTCTGATGAGGATCCACGGTTGTTTTTAGAGGAGGTGCGGCAGATTACTCAGGTGATGCATGTATCTGAGGAACATAGTGTGGAGTTAGTTGGGTATTGGTTGAAAGACCTTGCTTTTGACTAGGTTGTTTCTTGAAGGAAAGGTAGAGGTGAGGTAGCTGCCCCTACGACTTGGCAAGAGTTCCAGGATGCATTCCAAGATAAGTTTTACCTTTGGAGATGAGGGAGGCAAAGGTGGAAGAGTTTATGAACCTACGACAGTGCTCTATGACTGTTAGTGAGTACTGTCTAAAGTTCAATCAGTTGGCCAAGTATGCTCCTGACTTAGTGATAACGCCCAAACTACAGCTTTCGTTAGAAAGTGTAAGCGGTCGCTGTCAAATATAGAACCCAACTGGGTTGGGTGTCGAATCCCACAAGGAATACTTGGTCACTAAGTGTTGCAATTGTTAGTAGACTGTTGGTCGAAAATTCCACGGAAAAAGGGGGGTTTTTGATTTAGGCGTGAATTAATAATATCAAAGTAACGAATGAATGATTTGTTTAGTAAAGGTTAATCACAGAGAATAATAAGTTAGGGTTATGTCCACCTTGTAGTTTCTACTTCTCTATTAACTATGAGTAACGCGGAATTTAGACAGCATGCACTTATAGAGAATCGTATTCTAATTCTAAATCCAAGTGTTTCCCAACCATCAAGGATTTATTTCACTTTAGCTCTCCCGAGCCTAAAGTGTATAACTAATAGTACAAATTCTCGAAAAAGTTAATCCGGTTAAGGCATTAACGTGTAAATAGAGGTTAGAAGCCCTATTTCCTTGTCACACTCTCTTTTCCAAACATGTAACTTTTCTCCCGAACAAGTTAATGCTATAATGGCATGTTCTCTATGTTTGCAACCATGAGAATTTAATTAAAACGAAGAGAGTAATGATATAAGTAGCATACACATCAAGAATTCACAAACTCATAGCAACAAATAGTATCTTACAAGGTTTCCATAACCCTAACAAAGAAGTTTAGCTACTCATGAGTACAACGGAAATCAAAGAAGACATCATCATCATACCAAAGTTAGAATAATCTCACGATGGGGATGAAGTTGGCGTCAAACAAGAGGTTGACGTTTTTCTTTCCTTTAGCCGTTCGTGTAGCCTTAGCGTTTCTCTGTCCAAAACATACAGAATCTGTAAACTGAATAATGACTAATGATAATTGATCCTTGCTGCTGAAAAATTCAGCAATAAGGTTTTTGTAATATCCTTGTCTACTAAGTTACTGTTGCATCCCTAAGTATTTAGAAATACTAATTTTGCCCGGGACAAATTCTCCATGCGTCACATTCAGTCCAACAGCTTCCAAAAGCTGCCTTCCCTCTTATATGAAGTTTTCCTTTGGTGCCCAAAGGTCCACAAAGTGCTGAAATCTTCATCATTTATACCTGAAAACATGCTAATCACATAGGTTAGCTCACTTAAAGGAAAATGGACTAAAAGTGCAGGAATTATATATTTTATCCTCAAAACTTAGCTAAAATATAGGTAAATTATGGTTCTTAGGGGTATAAATACGCCCAACATCACTTAGTGGATGATAATCGGGCTAGTATGAGTAAGTTTGTGACTGGAGTGTCTAGTTATGTGGTTAAGGAGTGTAGGTCTGCTATGCTGAATAGTTAGATGAATCTTTCTAGGCTGATGACTCATGCCCAACAGATTGAGGCAGACAAGATTAAGGAGAGAGATAGAATGAGAGAGAATAAGAGAGCTAGGTTCGAGCAGCACAGACAGGGTCAGACTAGATCGCATGGAGGGAGTCTCCCTCAGTATCAAGATCGTTCGTATATGCCAGGACCGTCATCTGCTAGTTCTCCCATGCCTAGAGATAAGCAGGACAAAGGTAGCAGGTCATATGCATCCAGGTCCCAGTACAGTGCTGGCAGTAAGCCAAATGGTCCCCTGTGTCCTAAGTGTGGTAGGGCTCATTCGGGTGTGTGTTGGGGAGAGAAGAGGGGTTGTTTCCGGTGTGGTAACATTGGTCACAGAGTTAGAGATTGTCCATAGGATGTACAAGGGCGTTGTGACTATCGCCCTCAGACCCAGACTCAGACTGTTAGTGCTCCAGTTCCAGCGAATCTCCCAGCCCCATCTCAGGGTGCCACTTCTAACAATGCTGGCGGGCAGCGCCAGAATAGATTCTATGCTTTATAGTCCCACCAGTAACAGGAGTACTCTCCTGATGTTGTTACCGGTATGCTTCGTATATTTCAGTTTGATGTGTATGCTTTGTTGGATCCTGGATCCAGTTTCTCATATGTTACACCTTTGATTGCTGTGAATTTTGAAATGAGTCCTGAGATTATTCCTGAGCCTATCCTAGTTTCTACCCCAGTGGGTGATTCGATTATTGCCCAGAAAGTGTATAAAAAGTGTCTTGTTACCGTTCTTCATAGAGTCTTGTTGGCTTATCTGATTGAGTTAGACATGGTAGATTTTGATGTGATTCTGGGTATGGACTTCCTGTATTCTTCTTATGCCTCTATTGATTGTTGGACCCAAATGGTCAAGTTTCAGTTTCCGGGTGCATCCATGTTTGAGTGGTCTGGGAATTCTGTGTCACCCAAGAGTCATTTTATCTCTTACCTCAAAGCTAGAAAGCTTATTTCCAAGGGTTGTATTTTCCATTTGGTTAGAGTCAAAGACACTAAGTCTGAGACTCCAACTCTCCTGTCTGTTAACGTCGTCAATGAGTTTTTTGATGTCTTTTCGGATGATCTCCCAGGGATACCTCCTGATAGAGAGATAGAGTTTGGGATTGATCTTCCTCCCGATACTCAGCCCATTTCTATTCCTCCTTACCGTATGGCCCCTGCAGAACTTATGGAGTTGAAAGAGCAACTCAAAGATCTATTAGATAAGGGTTTTATAAGGCCCAGTGTTTCTCCTTGGGATGCTCCTATTTTGTTTGTGAGAAAGAAAGATGGCTCTTTGCGTATGTACATTGATTACCGCCAACTGAATAAAGTCACCGTAAAAAATAAGTACCCCCTTCCGAGAATAGATGATTTATTTGACCAATTGCAAGGTGCAAGTTATTTCTCAAAGATGGACCTTCGTTCCGACTATCATCAACTCAAAGTAAGGGAGTGTGACATCCCGAAAACCGCTTTCGGAACTCGTTATGGCCATTTTATGTTTCTTGTTATGTATTTCGGGTTAACTAATGCCACAGCAGCTTTCATGGACCTCATGAATCGAGTGTTCAGACCATATCTTGATATGTTTGTCATAGTGTTCATTGATGATATACTGGTGTACTCCCGTAGTGAGGATGAACATTCTGATCATTTACGAACTATCTTGCAAACCCTTAGAGATCACAAATTGTTTTCCAAGTTCAGTAAATGTGAGTTTTGGATAAGGTCAGTTGGTTTTCTGGGTCATATCATTTCTTCCGAGGGTATTAGAGTTGATCCCCAAAAGACCGAAGCTGTTAGAAATTGGCCTAAACCTATTTCTCCGACTGATATCCGAAGTTTCTTGTGTTTAGCTGGATATTACCTCCGTTTTGTTAAGGGTTTCTCCTCTATAGTGTCTCCTATGACTCGGTTGACCAAAAATAAAGTGAAGTTCTTGTGGTCCGAATCTTGTGAGAAGAGTTTTCAGGAGTTGAAGACTCGACTCACTTCAGCCTCTGTTTTGACTTTGCCTGATGGTGTTGATTTTTTTGTGGTGTACTGTGATGCTTCGAGAGTTGGGTTGGGTTGCATATTGATACAGAAGGGTAAGGTGATAGCTTATTCTTCTAGACAGTTGAAACCCCATGAGAAAAATTACCCCGACGATGACCTTGAGTTGGCTGCTGTTGTGTTTGCTTTGATAATCTGGAGACACTATTTGTATGGTGTCCGTGTTGATGTTTTCACTGATCATAAGAGTCTGCAGTTTGTGTTTACCCAGAGAGAATTAAATCTTAAGCAGAGACGATGGTTAGAATTATTAAAGGACTATGATATGAGTGTGCTGTACCATCCGGGCAAGGCCAATGTTGTGGAAGATGCCCTAAGTAGAGTGTCCATGGGTAGTGTTTAACATGTGGTAGAAGGTAAGAAAGAGTTGTCTCGTGAAGTACATCATTTGGATATATTGGGGGTTAGGTTGTTTGACTCTGCTGAAGGTAGTATAGGGGTTCAGAGTAGTTCCGAATCCTCCTTGGTTTCGGAATTGAAAGAAAATCAATACTTAGATTCTAGTTTGGTCAAACTGAAGGAGTCAGTCAAGCACCAAAAATTAGAGGTTTTCTCCCAAGGCGGAGATGGTGTGTTGAGATTGCAGGGTAGATTGTGTGTCCCGAATGTTGATGATCTGAGATAGAGGATTATGGCTGAAGAGCATGGGGCGCGATATTCTATTCATCCTGGTGCCACCAAGATGTACCGAGACTTGTGGGAAATCTATTGGTTGAGTGGCATGAAGAAAGATATAATAACGTTTGTAGCTAAATGTGCAACATGCCAACAGGTTAAGGTTGAACACCAAAGACCTTGTGGTATGATGCAAGAGTTTAGTATTCCCACCTGGAAGTGGGAAGAGATGAATATGGACTTAGTGATTCGTTTACCTCCTTCCCGACGGCATCATGATTCCATTTGGGTTGTGGTTGATAGATTGACTAAGTCTGCTCATTTCTTGCCTATTCATACTTCATATACTGCTGAGGATTACGCTAGATTGCATATCCGAGAGCTAGTCAGACTGCAATGAGTTCCCTTGTCTATCATTTCAGATAGGGGTACTAAGTTCACTTTGCAATTTTGGAAAGCTTTTCAGAAGGGTCTTGGTACCCAAGTGCTTTTGAGTGCTTCTTTTCATCCTCAGATCGACGGTCAGGCTGAGTGGACCATCCATACCTCAGAGGATATGTTGAGAGCTTGTACACTTGAATTTAAGGGAAGTTGGGATGATTACTTACCGTTGATAGAGTTTGCTTACAATAACAGTTTCCACTCAAGTATTGGCATGGCTCCGTTTGAAGCCTTATATGGGAGGAAGTGTAGATCACCCATAGGTTTTTTTAAGGTGGGTGAAGTGGCTGTGAGTGGTCCTGATTCGGTATTTGAGGCTATGGAAAAAGTTAAGTTGATTAGGGAAAGGTTGAAAACTGCGCAGAGTCGTCAGAAGTGATATGTGGATGTTAGAAGGAGAGACCTTGAGTTTGAAGTTGGTGACCTAGTGTATCTGAAAATTTCACCCATGAGGGGGGGGTGAAGATATTCGGAAAGAAGGGGAAGCTTAGTCCCCGTTATGTTGGTCCTTACAAAATTCTTAGCCGTGTTGGTAAGGTTGCTTATGAGGTTGAGTTGCCTTCCGAGTTGTCCTCTGTTCATCCAATATTCCATGTCTCCATGCTTAGAAAGCATATTAGCGATACTGTGGTATTGGATTCCTCTGTGAGTGCTGACATTCAAGAAAATCTTTCTTTTGATGATATTCCTGTTGATATTCTTGATTTCAGTGTCCGAATACTACGGAACAAAGAAGTTCCCTTGGTCAAGGTGTTGTGGCGAAACCAATCTGTTGAGGGTGCAACTTGGGAAGCTGAGGCGGATATGCGATCCAAGTACCCGACCTATTTTCCGCGAACTCTGATCAAGCTGAAGGTACTGTTCTTTCCTAAATCATGCACTTTTGATAAAAGTTGCATCAGTTCAGCTATCATTTATAATGTGTTCAGCTATAGTTTCTTGAATTTATGCATTCTATGTTGCATTCGGAGTGAGAAATGATGTGGTGATGATTCTAATGAATGGTTTCAGCTGTATGATCTATTCCCTATATAATATTGGCATGTCTAGAGTCATTCGAGGATGAATGTTTCCAAGGGGGGGATGATTTAATACACCGGGAAATTTTTCGTTGAAATTTTGTGCGTAAACGTGTTGGGTTCTATCTTCTAGAATGAACTATAAATTATCCATATGGAATGTCTTATATTATGACCCACCATTGCATAGAGTATCGAATAATATTTCCAACTATATGTAGATCATCCAAAACGGACACCCGAGCGACGAGTTATGAACATTCCGATCGAACCGTGAATAGTAGTGAACAATAAAACGTGCAGGAAAAGTACTGAGGCCTGGCGTATTTTTGGTCAAAATTTAAATGATCATAACTCCTTGTAAATAATGATCTGGGTTATCTACTATATATCAATGGAAAGATCTGCGAGTCCTCTTTTCGATGAAATTAGTTTCATCCAATTTGTCTATCGAAGTAAAAAATTATGGTCGATCTACTTCAGCCTATCAAAAGTGAATTTTTTGGTCAATTCAAACGATCATAACTCCTCGTACACAATGATATAGGAGATATACTACATATCAATGGAAAAATATAAGAGTCCTCTTTCTAATGAAATTGGTTTCATCCAATTTGAATATCGGAGTAAAACATTATGGTTGATCTACTTCAGACTATCAAAACAGTCCACCAAAGGACAGATTCGAGAATTATTTGATTTTTAGGGGAGATTTGGTCATTCCCCCTCACCCAAAATCCATCCAGACCCTATATTAAAGCCTATTAGAAGCATTATATGTTATATTTCATCAAATTCCCACAAAAAGAAAACCCTAAGCTCCTACATCCAACTTCAAGAACCTCCAATGTTCACCATAAATTCTGCAAATTTATTCAAGATTCCAAATTCCTAGTTCAAGAACTCCAAGAACCATCATTCAAAGGCACGATTAACATCTCAAAAATGAGTATCGATCTAAAGTTCACCATTCAAGGTATGTGGGGTTTTTCAACAAGAACTCTCTTTCGTTCTTGTGCCCAAAAGTAATTTTCTTTACAAGGGCATAATTTTTATTTGATTTTTATGAATTTGAAGCATAAACCCATATCTTATGATGATTATTATGAAATCTTGATGTTTATGATTTTGAAAGATGAATTTACATGTGTGGTGATATAAAGCATGAATCTTGAACGATATTTATCATGATTTTGATATTTGGGTCGTGAATACCCATTGGAAATTGTGTTTTTTTGAGAAAGTGTGTTATAAGCACGTTGATGTTGAATATTTGAGATATTTTGAATGATTTGACCTTTTGGTCTTAATGGAGTTGTTTTGAACTCGAGTGTGAAAGAAATCCACAACGTGGTTGATTTTGATAGATGGGAAGCATGATGGCTCCCGATGTATATTTATATATTACAAAAATTGTTTTCTTATGGATTGTCTTTGAAATGATCTGAGCTAAGTCCGGGAGAAATCTTTAGAACCAAGTGGGAGGTATAAAGAAACCTTACTTCCGTAGAACTACGTGCCCCCGTAGGAGTGATCCTGAGGCTGATTTATATAGTGATCACTAGTTTGTGTGGATTTTATATCGATAGTACTACTCGATGGAAAGGATAGAACGTCTCTCCCCAACGTGGGGTGTACGTTGGACTCCATATAGCTCACATGGTTTATGTCGGTTATAGGATCTCCCAATGTGTGTGTGTTTCCTTGTGTCTATGGTGAACGGTGAAGTGATTTGAAAGTGGAATTGTGAAAGTTATTCTTTCGAAAGATCTAAATGATATTTACATTATGAGAATTGATATTCTTGATGAACTAAAAGTGATTGACAAATTATATGATGACTCACATGTGTTATTATACTTATTTCATCCTCTCATGATTATGATGATTTTCTTCGGGCTATTTGAGTCTTTCATACATCCAACATATTTCTTATAAATACTTATGATGATGATGTTTATACAACTGCATACACCCCCATATACTCGGTTCCTTTCCATGGTACTGACCCACATCTTCGGATGTGGGCTGCATTTTCTCGGAATATAGGTTCAGGTGCTCAGTTCCAGGTTCGACAGTGATTCTTAGGGCACGCTGTTCTACATCCTCTATTGTGGTTAGTCCTCAAGTTCAGAGGATGTGATGTCTGATGTTGGTTTCACGAAATTTTTTACATTTGATAACTGAGTATGGGTCAGTTGGGGCATGTCTCAATGGCTTGCTGGTTTTATTGTTTTTCTTAGAGGCTTGTCAGACTAGTATAAATGTTGGGAGTTGACTAATAAGTCATATTTTGTTATCTTTCTAAAATTCTTTAATTCTTGGATGATGATTATTCTGTTGATATTTGAGGGTTATTTATGGAAACCCCGTTGATTTGTGTTGAACTGAATGAAAATGGCTCAAAGGGTTAGCTTGGGGCTACTCGTAGCCTCACGCACCGTGTGACGCTCCAGGACCCATTTTCGGGGCGTTACACCATCCTATACCAATTTTACATGTGCGGTGTTTACTGTTACTTAGGGTACACCCGTACTTATTTGTATTTATTTTGGTTGTAGGTTTTGTTTCCTTTCTAGGTTATTCCTATAGTGCTCATGGAACTATGAATGATAATGCATGAATTTTTTGTTTTTTCAATAGCCTTCTTGATGGAGAGCAGCAACTCAATGACATTGGTCTTTCAAGTACTATACATATCACACTTACTCAGGGGAATGGTGTCTTCCATGTCACTAGAATCTTGAAACATATGCTACAAATGAAGTGACATTTAGTGGAAATCCTATGAGGACCTCAACTAGCATTTAATGAACTTCATCGATGTTTGTGCTCCCTTTGATATTGAACATACAACTTCAGAGTCTATCCAACATTATCCATTCCCATTTACTATAACGGGATAGACGGTGTTGTGGCTTCACTCGCTTCTATCTAAATCCATCACTTCATGGGATAAACTCACTGTGGTCTTCCTTTATTAGTATTTTCCACCATCCAAAATGCTCCAATTATTTTATGACATCATGAACTTTAGGCAATTAAATAGGGAAACCTTGTAGGAGTTGTGGGTATTCAATGGAAAACACTTGCATTGTCCCAACCACGAGATCTTGGAGAAGATGCTTCTCAGATTATTCTACTGGTCTCTTGATCCGCAAAATAAAATAGTGCTAGACAATGCGGGAGGGATCTCTTTTGTGAAGTTGACTTCTCAGCTTTAAATTTGCTTGGTGAATTTACCATACAAAATTGAACGTGGCATACCCAGGATAATGAGGTACCAAAAGAATCTCCTACCACCTCCGGTGTTGTTAAGAAGCAAGAAAACAGATATCAATAGAGAGAGGATAATACATCAAAAATGATGACTAAATTAGAGCTTTTTAAAAACATGTCTCGGGTGCACCAAAAAAAGTTGTGAATGTCCTGGAATCCAAGTCCTTTAATGATAAATAGGAAAAGAATATTGATGAGTATATTAGGTAGTTGGCTAATAATATAGGGGTTTCAACCCCGCGTATCATAGGCAAGGTGGAAACCTTGGTTAGAAAGAGAGATATAGGGACTATGAATATGATTTAAGGGATAAGGATCATGAGTAAGATTGTTATATTCCCCCTCATGACCAGGCAAAGGGTAAGCTTCAAACTCTGTTGACCCTGGCAGGTATAAAATAGAAGATATGCTAGCAAGATTTTATGAAAGTATAGGGAGTATACAGAGTGGTCCATTAATTGAATGGAGAGTTTTCGCAACTCAACCAAATGGTTGTATCACACTATCATTTTATTAATCAATTGGAGACCCAAATCGGGCAAATCTCCACCCAACTCAATACTAGGCGAAAGAGAGTCCTCCCTAGTGACACCATGGTGAACCCAAAAAATGAGGCCCAAGTGTTGGTTATTATCTCTAGGATCGGTGAAACCCTCGTTGATCATGTGATGAATGTAGAAGTTAATGGTGATGAGGATGATCCAAAGGTAGTTGAATATTATGAATTTAAAAGTGATCCCATGACTACCATGATGGTTTCCCCTCCATTTTCATACAGACTAAAAAAGAAAGAAGATAATGCTAATTTCAAAACATTCATGGCTAAGCTTGCCAGCCTCTCAATTAATATTCCATTGCATGAGGCTATAAAAAAATATCCCACTTTATGCTAAGTTTATGAAAAAATTGATGTCCAAGAAGAGACTTTTTGAGTGTGAGACCATTGATGTTACACTTGCGTGCAGAGATATCATGGATAGTGCTTAGCAAAAAATACGGAAGACCTGGGAGCTTTTATAATTCCATTCACCATGTGGACACATAATTCTGAGAAGAATTTATGTGACATTGGTGCAAATATAAATCTCATGCCCTTCGTAATGTGTAAGATAATTTCTTGGGAATGCATACTCCAATGTTAATGATAATTTTGATGGAGGATCGGTTTATCAAGTAATCGGATTGTGTTGTGTTTAACATTTTTCTGAAAGTTGATGGATTCATTCTCCCATGGATATGGTGGTGCTAGATTGTGAAATAGACCAAAAGGTTCCAATCATTCATTATTGACCTTTTCTTGCAACTAGGAGAGCCATTGTTTATTTGGAGCTTGTTGAAATAAAGTTTAGAGTTCATAATGGTGAAGTGTCTTTTTCCGTGTTAAAATAAAGAAAAAAACCATGGAGATTCTAGTGTCATCAGTGATCGATGTTGAAGTCGAGAAAGTGAATGAGGGGGTCCTTTAGGACCCAACTTGAATAATATGGAAGATGTCGTGCCACGAAGAAATCTAAGGCACTATGTGGAAGTAAACCCACAAATCCCATAGAAGTGGCTCGTATCCTTTGTTTAAAATTTATTGTGTAGATTTTAATTTTTTCAATAGCATAATCCATGCATTTCTGGCATTATGGAATGTGTTGAATTAATTTGAGTAACGGAAAGTGTGTAATCCTTCCTTGATGATCTTAATAGATGAAAATGTGTCAAAAAGAAAAACAAGCTAAATATGGGAAAATTGGGATGCAGAAATGCCCACAGATACCGCTATCGCGTGACCTTGGATGCGATTGTGGTTACCCATAAGTCTGCGGTTGCGGTAAAAGTAGTTATATGACCATCCAAATCCCCCCATTCCCCCATACTTCTTTCTTAACTTTTGTCTCTAATTAAGCCCATTCCAATCTAATGTTAGAGCATCCCAACATCATCCTTGCATCCATCTTGCATTACTAATTCGGTAAGTTGTTCAAATCCATGCATTGAATGTTGACAAGAAGTCATAGAATGTATATTGTAGGGAAGGACTTAAATTATGATTCACATTCTTTAAAAGTTGGTTAATTAAACATGTGTGGTTATTAGCTCATATATATGGTGTGTACTCATGTCGGAAAGTCTTAGATACCCAATTCGTATGTGAAATCAAGAAAATGATATCTATACACTAAGTGCATGATCAAATTACCAAATAAGTCTTCAATAGAGATTTTTACACTCCAAGGGCATAATAGAGTACCTAGTAACCTTGTTCAGTTAGTTTAGTGTGAATTCTTGATGTAGAACATGTTTTGGCTTAAAATGTGAATTTTTTGCATTAAAAAATCTTGCTTGCTACCGGTTTTAGGTCAGCTATCGTGGATCTATAGCCCGCGATTGCAGTAAGTGAGGTTGATTTCCAGTCATGGCCAAAAATTCTACAATTTAAATTTTTGCCCAACGAACAAAAAGTCGCCATCCCAAGAGCTTTAGTGAATAACCAAAGGAAAAATTTGGACATTGTCAAACATTTGGACAATACGACTCGTACCTTGTCTCATGACCCATGGTGATCGACTCTTACTCATATCCAAGTTACTTTACTTAGTCACAAATTAAATTAAGGAAAACACAAATGATACAACTTGTCAACCAGTATAACAGTCGTACCAAACTAAGTAGTACCTATTCAAAAAATCAATCCAACCCACCAACAAACACTGGTTAGTATACAATAAAAGCATATCAGTCATACCCCATTATACGGCTGGTACCTCGAGTTACGTAGTATCTAGAGATTTCAAAAACCCAAGAAATTTTCTAAGTTTCCAGAACCCAGGGTCTTTCAACTTTGAATTTGAAGTTTAAACCCTAATTTTGGAAAACTCTTGTATTTTGATTTAGTACTTTGAATTTAACATAGTTGAAAAATGGATTCTTTGATCAATCTTTATGGAATATTTTTCTCTTTTTTCTTCACATGTAACTAAACTTTCATTTTCTTGGGATTATGTTAAACTATGGTACAATTATGAGTGGGTTGTAATTTATTTATGTACATACTAATTTTTTTTACCATGGGTTTTTCTATTACTCAGTTAAATTAGTTGGTATTTGTGGGTGAAAGCCTCAAAGAGCCAAAATGGATTTGTGGGTGAAAACTACAAACTCTTGAAAACTCAAACAATTATTGAAAGAGTAGTTTGGGTGAAATTTTGGAATACAGATAATCCTTGAAAGAGGCATTTTTGTTACAAGGTGATAGTACACATTTAAAGGATGTAGCTTTCTAATTTTCCCTAACTTAGATATAAGGGTTATTAAGAAGTTGCTATATCTTGGGCATATTCCTAGAAATAGGGATGCCCAATTGATGTAGTGGGTGGTTGAAATTAACATACCTTTATGGTACCCAAAAGGGTCAATGAGTGAAATTCTTACGGTTTTGTTGATAAACTAGCCTCAAGGATCTTATACCTATCCTAACAAATTATTGATAACTAGAATCTATCCTAAATCTTCGGTCACCCATGATTAACTTTCCCTTAGGTAGACATAATTTTAATATTTTTCTCATATCGAATTCAAATTACAACTGTTGATTCCTTTGTTGACTAGAGTTGTTATTCATAAATACAAGCAAAACCAACCCCCCACTCCCAATTTTTATGTATTAATTTTAGTTTATTCACATTACAGTTAGTTTATTAGTAGGATTTAACACCCATAGGACTAGAATTCTAATTTTTCTCCTTGTCGATTCGACCTCAACATAACTTGAATTATTGACACCGATCATCCTCTACCAATTTGACTTGTTCAGGGTTGAGTGTTACTTAGGGTACACCCATAGTGGTTTGTATTAATTTTGGTTGTAGTTTTTGTTTAATATCAAGGTGATTCCTATAGTGTTCATGGAACGATGAATGATAATTCAAGAATTTTTGGTTTGTTCTATGGCCCTCTAGATGGCTTGGAGAAACTCTATGACATTGGTCATTCAAGTTCTATCCATATCCCATCTACTCAGGTGAATGGTGTCTTCCATGTCACTAGCATCATGAAACTTATGCAATAAATGAAGCGACACTTTGGGGACAGGCCTATGAGTACCCCAATTAGAATTTGAACAACTTTAACAAAGTGTGTGCACCCTTTGATAATGCACATACAAATTCAAATTCAATATGCCATTATCTATTACCATTCACTATAATAGAAGATGCAGTGTTATGACTTCACTCTATTCTGTCCAGATCCATCACTTTATGGGATAAACTCACTATGGTATTCCTTTACTGGTATTTTCCACCATCCAAAATGCTCCGATTATCTGATGAAATTATGAACTTAAGAAATTAAGTGGGGAACCCTTGTATGAGGTGTGTCAATTCAATGGAAAACTCTTGCATTGTCCCAACCACGAGATCTTGGAGAAGTTGTTTCTCAAAATACTTTTTTGGCTTTTGATCCGCTCAATAAAATAGTGATAGATAATTGGGAGGGATCTCTCTTGTGAAGTTGAGTTATCATATGAAAATTTCCTTGGTGAATTTACCATACAAAACTTAGTGTGGCATAACCTAGACAATGATATACTAAAAGAATCTCCAACATCCAGTGTAGACAAGGTGCAAAAAAAGAGAAATCAGTAGAGAGAGGATAATATGTCAAAAATGATGACTCAATTGGAGATTTTTAATAAATATGTCATGGGTGCACCCAAAGAAGTGATGAATGTCATGGCATCCAACGCCTATGATGGTAAAAATTCTAAGAATACTTTTGTGGAGATTATGTAGTTGGCTAATTATTTAGGTATTCTAACCCTGCCTATCATAGGTAAGGTACAAACCTTGGTTAGAATGAGAGAGACAGGGATCGTGAACATGATTGTAGCGATAAGGATCGTGAGTATGATCGTTTTATGCCCCTTCATAATCGGGCAAAGGGTAAGGCTTCTAACTCTATTGACCCTGACAAGTATAAAACAGAAGATATGCGAGCAAGATTTTGAGAGAAATTGAGGGAACATACTAAGTGGTCCATTAATTAAATGTAGACTTTTCTCAACTCAACCAAATGGTTGCATCCTACTCTGCTTCGATCAATCAATTGGAGACCCAAATTAGGCGAATCTCTACCCAACTCAATGCTAGGCGAAAGAGAGTCCTCCCTAGTGACACCATGGTGGACCCAAAAAATGAGACCCAAGTATTGTTTATTGTAACTAGGAGTGGTGGAACCCTCGTTGATCTTGTGGTAGCTGTCGAAAAGGAGCACGATGTTGAAAAAAATCTTGTGAGTTATTCAAAGAAAAAGACTCTCAAGTTTCATGAAGGGAAAGAAAAAGAGTCGGTGTTGAATGAAGAAGTTCATCGTGAAGAGGATGATCAAAAGTTAGTTAACTATTTTGAAGTGAAAAGTGATCTAATCGATACAATGATGGTTCCCCATCAATTCCCTCATAGGCTAAAAAATAGGAGGATAATTCTAAATTCAAAATGTTCATGGTTAAGCTTTCCAACCTCTCTATTAATATTCTATTTTATGAGTCTATCCAAGATATCCCAATTTATGCTAAAGTTATGAAAAAATTAATGTCCAAGAAGAGACATTTTGAGCAAGAGACCATTGAAGTTACTCATGTGCGTAGTGTTATCATGGCTAGTGCGATAGTGGACAATAAGAAAGACATGAGATCTTTTAAAATTCCATGCACTCTCTGGACACATAAGTTTAGGAAGGCTTTATGTGACATTGTTGCAAGTATAAATCAAATTTTCTTTGTAATATATAAGAGGATTGAATTTGGAACTCCTACTCTAATATTAATGAGACTTTTGACGGCGGACCGGTCTATTAAGAAACCTAATGGTGTTGTCTTTGACGTGTTCATGAAAGTGGATAGATTCATCCCCCCGATAGGTTTTGTGGTGCAAGATACTTAAATAGACCAAAAGGTTCCCATCATTCATGGTCGACCTTTTGTTTAAACTGAGAGAGACAATGTATATTTGGATCTTGAGCAAATGAAATTTAGAGTTCATAATGGTGAAGTGTCCTTCCGTGTATGAAAAACAAAGAAATAGCCCATGGAGATTCAAGTGTTATCAGTGATCGATGTTGAAGTCGAGAAAGTTAATTATGGGGCCTTTAAGGACCCGACTTGAATAAGATGGAAGAATTCGTGCCATGAAGATAACTAAGGATATATGTGGGTGAAAATCCACAAATTCCAGGAAAGTGGTCCATATCCTTTGTTAAAATTTTTTTAGTTTAGATATTAATATTTTTAATTGCATAATCCATGCATTTATGGCATTATAAAATGTGTTGAATTAACTTGAAAAGGGGAATATGTGAAATCCTTGCTTGATAATCTAAACAGAGGAAAATGTGTCAAAACAAAAAACAAGTTGAATAGGGGTACAAAAATGCCCCTAGATACCGTGATCGTAGGACCTTAGATGTTATCGCTGTCACCCGTACGTTGGAGATCGTGGACCTTTGAAAGCAATCACGATCAAAGTAGTTATATGACCATCTGAATCCCCCTATTCCCCCACACTCCCTTCTAAATATTTGCCTCTAATTAAGACCATTTTATTCTAAAGTTTGAGCATCCTAAAATCATTCTTGAATCCATCTTTCATCGCTCATTTGGTAAGTGGCTAAATCCATGATTTAAATATAGATAATAGGTCAAAGAATTCATGTTGAAGTGAAGGCCTTAAATTGTGATTCTCATGCTTAAAAAGTTTGTTAATTATACTTGTGTGATGATTAGCTTCTAGATATTGTGTGTACTCATGTATGGAAGTCTTGAGTACCCAATTCATATGTGGAAATGAAAAACATGAAGGCTACATACCATGTGCTCATTATCCAAACGAGTCTTCGCTAGTGATTTTTACACTCTAAGGGCATAGTAGAGTACCTAGTAACCTTGTTCAAAGTGTTTAGTGTGAATTCTTGATGTAAAGCATGTTTTGGCATAAAATGTGAATTTTTGGGAATTGAAAAATCTAGCTTCCAACCGTCTTAGGTACCGCAGTTGTGGTCGTCGGGACCGCTATCATCGCTCTATGGCCCATAATCGTGGTAAGTTAGGCTGATCATTAGACTTGGCAAAAAATTCTACACTTTAATTTTTTGTCCAAACAACATAAAGTAGACATCCCAAGAGATTTAATGAACAACATGTCTTAGTTTATGCATGTATATGACAATGATTAATTTGGTTATGTTGTTCTCTTTCTTTTCAGGATCATATCATAAAAGAATAAAACCAAGTCCATTTAATGGACCCCAGTGCCACAATCTTTACTGATAGGTAAATTGAATTTGGTATTGATCTCCTACCTAAAAATCATCCTATATTCATCCCTTCTTATATAATGGCTTCATCTGAGTTGAGAAAACTTAAGGAGTAGTTACAAGATCTTCTAGAAAAGGGTTTTATTTACCCTAGCGTTTCTTCATGGGGTACTACGGTACTCTTCGTGCATAAGAAGGATGTGTTCCTTCTTATGTCTGTAGATTACTGCTTGTTGAACAAGGTGACGATAAAGAATAAGTATCCACTTACTAGGATTAATGACCTATTTGATTAGCTTCAGGGAGCTAAGTACTTTTCTAAGATTGATCTTCAGTCAGGCTATCATCCATTGATGATTAGGGAGGTGGATATCCCTAAGACTACTTTCCTTACTCAGTATGGTAATTTTGAGTTCTTGGTCATGCCTTTCGCATTAACTAATGCCTCGGTGACATTTATGGATCGAATGAATCAAGTGTTTCATCAGTTCCTAGATTTATTTTTAATTATATTTATTGATGATATTTTGATGTACTCCAAGAGTGAGGGGGCAGATCGATCACCACTATACTGTGTTGCAAATAATGAAAGATCAGTGGTTGTATGCAAAGTTTTTTAAGTGTGAGTTCTGGTTAAATGTTGTTACTTTTCTAGGAGATATTGTAACAAGTGAGGGGATCATGGTGGATCCATAAAAGGATGCGGTGGTTAAGAAGTGTCCTAGTCCTATGACTCCAACCGATATTAGGAACTTCTTGAGTTTATCTGTGTACTATAGGAGGTTTGCGGAGATCTTTTCTTCTATTGTTGCCCTATTAACGAGGTTTACTAAGAAAAAGGTGAAGTTTTGGTGGTTGGATGCTTGTGAGGGTAGTTTCAAAAAAGATTAAAGACAAGTTGACTTTTGCTTCTATTTTAACCCACCCCATGGTACCGATGGCTTTGTTGTCTATTGTGATGAATCCCAGGTTTGACTAGGTTGTATGTTGATGCAACATAGTAAGGACGTTGCTTACGCTTCTAGGTGGCTGAAGGTGTTTCATAAGAACTATTCGACTCATGATTTGGAGTTTTAGGCTATGGTTTTTGCTTAAAAGATTTAGCATCACTATTTATATGGGGTTTATGTTGACATCTTCTAAGACCATAATAGTTTGCAGTATGTGTTCACCTAGAAGGAATTGAATCCCAGGCAAAGGATATGGCTTGAATTTCTCAAGGACTACGACATGAGTCTCCAATATCAGTAAAGTAAAACTAGTGTGGTTTCTAATGCTTTTGGAAGGTTGTCCATGGAAATCTTATCTCATGTTGACGAGGAGAAGTAAGGTTTGGTGATGGATATTCACCATTTTGGTTAATTGTGGAGTTCGACTCTTAGACTCTAGGGACGTTGGTATTATTGTGAAAGAGCTGATGAAGTCATATTTTGGTGTTAAGGTGAAAGAGAATAAGGTTTTGGATCCTATCTTGATACAGATCATGGATTATATGGGTCATTAGAAGGTAATGGATTTCAATATTAATGGAGATGGTATTCTAAGGACCTAGGTTGATTTTGTTTTCCCGATGTTTAAGGGCTGCGTGAGAGGATCATGGTCGAGGATCATGAGTTGAGATATACTATTCATCCTGGGTCAACTAAGAAGTACAATGACATGAATGAATTTTTTTTGTAGAACAACATGAAGTGGGGTTGCCTCCCATGCAGTACCGTATTTAACATCATGGCACAATCTTGTCATGCATCAACACATCAAGAAAAGTCCACAGGAACCCCACTTATCAAATTCCCATTCATCAATCACCCTTTCAATAATTTATTTCACCTCTTTCTTCTCTTTTTTAATTTGACTTTGGGACATCCTCTTTGTTGGTTTGGTGTTAGGAATTTTCCCCTAGATATCTCTCTTTCGAGGATGTTATGGGTTACCTAATATTCAACTAAGTCCTTCTTGCAAGAATGAAAAGGGGTTTCTAGAGAGCTATGGAGCTTGGATCTTTCACCCATTAAACCCATTTGGAAATTTGGAGTTGTCACCCATCAAATTCAAACTCATAATCTCAAGAAATGGTTAAATTCATCAACAACTAAAATCCATGCAAACATAAAAATACCCACACACAATTACACACAAACTCTACATAATCCCAAGACTAAATTACTTAGCTACTCATGAAGAAATTAAAGTGAGATATTCCATATGGGTCAAAAAAACATTTATTCTTCAACAAGAAACAATGAAATTTGAATCTCCAAAGTTTATTATAAAATTGCCAAATTAGGATTTCAATCTTAGAATTCAAAACTATATTGTGAGACAAGCCCCAAAAATGTAGAATGGTTTTTTTTATTATATATGATTAGGGATTCATCCATGATATTTAAATGTTCTTCCCTTGGTCTAGTTCACACTGATTTGCGATCACATATATTTGACTGTGACCGCGCTTACACAATTGTGGTTAGCTTTTGCGTCCACATTGCTATGACCATCTTACAGTGACCACATCTTAAGGACTGTAATCACGGTAACCGAGGTTGACACATTCTAGATCTTCGACTGTACCCTTCTTTTCTTCTTTTCTATCATTTTCAGCTCCAATCCACATCTATTGACCTTCTCAGATTTTTATGCATCGAGTGGATATTAGTGAATTTAACTACAAGTTTATCTCATTTATTCATTTTAATCAAGGCATTGTGCAGGAATAATGAGTATGAATGAGTGGTAAAAAAACCTCTCATCAGGTAGATTATTAGTAACATTTAACACCCATAGGACAAGATTTCTAATTTCGTTCCTCGTGGATTCGACCTCAACTTGAGTTGAGCTATTGGCAATGGCCATCCTCTACAAATTTCGATGATATAGGTGAGCATTATAAAACCCCCTCCCACAATTTTAATTTATATCTTTCTTTTTTCTTATATTTAACGTAAATTAATCGTATCTTCCAACACATATAAGATTCAAATACTAGTTACAATCCGTGTGTATTTTACCCCAACTCAAGTAGGGTTATTATATTTGATAATGATCATCCTACACCAAAACTATAATTTAGGTTAGCATGATCAAAATGTCACCATTGCTAGGGAGTGAAACTTAGTTTTTCTCTTGTGTGGTGTTGATAGTTACTTCGGGTTCACCCATAGTATCGTGTTGCACTTTTTTTATTGTTTTTGATTATTTATTTGGTGATTATTAGTTATTCCAAATTACCATGTGTCAAGAAGGGATCATCCATTACCCACTATATGAATATGTTGTTATGGATTATCTTGGTGACGAACAAAATACTAGTGCCATTTGTATTCCCCCTAACGATGGAAATGGAGAACTATATGTTACAAGTGTCATACTTCACTTTCTTAATATGAAGGTTTAGTTCGGCTATCAACCACATGAAGATGCTAACATCAATTTGAGGAATTTTGTTGAAATAAGCTCACTATTTGATGTTGTTCATATATCATAAGAATCCATAAGATTATGCCTCTTTTCATTCTCTATAAGGAGAGAGTCAGTGTTGTGGTTGAGGTCTCTTACAGCTAGGACCATCACATCGTGGGGCTTTCTTATTAATGCTTTCTTATATTGTTATTTACCACCATCAAAGATGCTGCAATTGTGTGTTGAAATCATAAATTTCCGTCAACACAATTGAGAGCATTGGTATGAAGCATGGGGAAGATTTAATGAGAATCTTATGAAATGTCCAAACTATGGTGTATCTAAGAAAAGGCTCCTCCAAGTATTATATTGGGCATTGGACCAAGTCAACAAAGCCACAGTGGACAATGCTTCCAAACGATCCCTAAATAGAGTGCCGTATGGATTTTTATAAAGTTTGATAGACCAAGTGGATAGTATAGCTATAGGTTGGAAAATAAAGGATGCTGAGGTGGTCGAGGGGGTTTCTCCTCATCTTTAGATTTTCAAGATCAAAGTAAAAATGAGGAAAGAGATGCAAATTTTATCAAACTGATGTCACACCTTGAACTTTTTACAGAACATGTCATAGGTACTAATGTGTAGTGAATTTACCATTCATTTACACTCTAATTCTATTCACATTACTATGATTTGAATTTCTTAATGAGATAACTTTGCTTTTAAATGCACTAATTTACATAATTTAATGGCATATATTTTATGAGTTGGAAAAATACGGACACAAGATGAAAACGATAAAAAATAGAGAGAATAAATACAGTTAGTTGATAAAGAGAAGAACACGCTCTCAGTTACCATGATCGCAGTATGAATGCCACAATTATGGTCATTAAAGTCAGGTCAAAGGACCATGATCGCATTGATCTTAATGCGGTCACAATTGTACCAGTCGTGCTCAAGGCTCCACGATCGCATGAGAGTGCAAAATGGCCCAAGGGAAGAAATGCCATTATGGACATCCTACACTAAATCCCATTTATTGTTCTAAAAACATTCACTCTAGGGTATAAACATAATTCTATAACCCTACCTACCATCCTTACTTTAGAGTTATTGTAGTTTCTTGGAGCTTGGAGAAAACTTGTACTAATCTTGAGCTAATAAGACCTTAGGGTGTCTTTTAAGTGTAGATTTTGCATCAACCATTAAAGATTCATTGGATTCTAAAGTGTGGTTTTCCCTCTCTTTATTTTCTTATGGATTACTTTGCTAGAAATATTGGTTTATTTGTGTTGATTATTATTATGATATGCTTGGTCTACCTCTTTGGATTAGTATATAATAAGATGAAATTGTGTGTGGGTTGTGATATATCTGTGTATATTTTAGTTCTTGATGATGGGTTCTATTATTTATTGATTAAATGGGTTGGGATTTATGGGTAAAAGAACCAAATTCACAAATGGGTTTGATGGATGAAAATCCCAAACTCTTAAAAGTTCAAAAAATATTTGAAAGAAGGGATTTGAGTGAACTTTAGGAGCCCACCTTATCCTTAAAAGAAGGGGGTGGAAATCAAAGCAATAGTAGGCAATTTATGTGTATGTCTTGCAAATTTTTCCCCATCTTAAACATAAGGGTGATTAGTTAGTTGACACTACCATGGGTATCATCCCAGAAACAGGGATACCAATTTGAGGTATTGTGTGGATTTAATTGACACACTCGTAAGGTACTTGATAGGGTCAAAGACTGACATCTTTGAGTATTTGTTGAAAATCTATCCTCAAATACCTTAAACCTAGCATACCACATCATCAACGATTTGTATTTGCACGGAATCATTATGATCCCATTGATAATTTTCACCTAGGAAAGAATAGTCCCAAGATCCATTTTAATTTATTATAATCTAATTATTCTAAGTCTCAAGTTATTCCTTCAGAAGCGCAAGAATTACTTTCACATTTTACAAGATTGAAAACCCCGAAACCATTTCGTACCATAGGTTTGACCCTAGCAAACAACTTTTATTTCAAATTGAATTAATTTTCAGTCACATTGTTCCTCCTAGATTCAACACCAACCCTTGGTTAAATATATATAGATAACAACCTCCTTGCACTTAAATTGATGTGTAAGTTGAGTGTTATAAAAAATGGTATCGCTGTCTGGAACTATTTAGCATATTGAGTTACTTTAGAATTGTAGCTTACTTGCTTGGATTTAAACTTTTAAATACTTATTTTCTATTTTATTTTGTTTCTTATGTTAGGTAGATTACTATTTTTCTTTAGCTTTTACGACGACATCTTGGAATGAATATGATTTTGGTAGATGGAAATCCTATCTTGCTGATCCAAGTTGGTATTATGAAGGACCCACTTTCCGTGAGATTGTAGATATTCTCCTGAAAAATAGATGTGTGCACCATCTCTATCCTATTGCGAGTATAATTGTTCTTTGGTTGTGGTAGGACTAGGAATTGAAGCGATAGTCCAAATGTCCTCTCCCCTCATTATACATACCCAAATACTAGTTCTTATTATGATCTTGATAGATCTGATGATCCATCAAATGAATAACAACATGCTAGGTACAATTGTGTTAGAGAAATGCTTAAAATTATCTTGGATCAGGTGGAAAAAATGGGGGATAACATACATCTCAGGCATCAATCGATGGGGGCATGTAAAAAGGAAGTAGAAAGGATAGAACAAAAGGGTAATGAGGCCGCCATCTCAAAAACCGTGAACATACCTACTCTTAAAAATAAGGTTAAAGAACAAAAGATATTAATACACATGGATTGTGGTGAATTTGATAGTAAATAACTCTCAATGCTTTCTGAACCTACAAAACGAAACTTGAGCGATGATGCAAATATTGAGTAAAAAACTCCTTTTGAAGAATCTAGTTCATTTCGTTGTGAGAATGTTAAGAGGGATGTGAATCAAAAATTATAGAGATGACCTCAATCGACCACATTTCAATCTTATGCTTTGTGGATGTGATGAAAGTTGAAAACCAAAAGCAAATAATGAATTTTTTAGATTAGGAGGAAAATTTTTACATTTTTTATTTCGTCATTCCATATGGGAAAAATGAAGCCCCTCACTTGAAGGCCAAAAAATGCAAAATTTGATGTGTCACAAATGAATTCTTGTTGTTTTCATCGACACCCAATGAGCCATTTAGGAAGTTTGATGTCAAGATGGGTAAAAGGTTTAAAACTTCAAACTGGCGAGATAGAAAATATTTCATTGTCTCTTCTCCTTTGACCAAAGTACCTTAAAGATGAATTGATATAAAGTTGGGACATTGTTCAAATATTCTAAATGGAGACATAAATGATAGGCAGAAGATATCGTTCCTCGACTTTAACCAAGGCGGTTCTTGGGGGAAACCCAAGGAATTTTTAGTGATGTTTTCTAATGTCTTTGGTTTAATTTTTAGCTAGTTTTTGGGTGATTGTTGGTGCAAGAAAAAGTTGGAGTGGGGACCTCAACAATGAAACCCCGATTAAGTATATTTGACTTTTTTTTTTCATCACTTTCCTCTCTTAAGTAGGCTTACAAGGTATGATCTTTAAAATACAAATGATGATCACATTCCATGGATTCTTATTGTTTGAATATAATTCATTTGACCTTAATTTTGTAGAATGTTGTTGTTGGGATGAAATTTTTTGAATGTGTGCCTTTTCTTAAATGCTAAATTGCAAAATTCTTATTTTTATACACTAGTGCACACCATGTGTTTGATGAAATACCCACTTGAGGTTTGTTTGATTAATTGATTGGTGGGTGATGTACTTTGTTAGTATGATTAATAGTGGTGTGTTTTGTGATGTATTAATGCATTGGACTTTTTCACATGTCTTCTTATTCTACCTATTCAAGCTCTTACTTTTGATGCACAATATATGTTTGTTTAAATATTGATAAGAGAGAAATGCCCTATATGCTTCTAAAAGTTAATGTGAACTTTTTTTGGGGCATTATGTTATCATTTTAGGAGCATATCTTTGAGTCCAATTGTCTTTAATGTGGGATAATCCGTGATCTTTAGTTGAAATTGTTGAGCAATATTGCGCCCATTCTAAGAGAGTCATGGATGCTTTTCTTACTCTATGATAGATTGGATGACGCCATTCTTAAGTGTATAGGGTCGTATGTAATTATATTGGTGCCATTAGTGTTCATAATCTAAATAGGCGATATGTTATGTTGTGAGGAAAAAATACCATGAATTGTAGTGATAATGCCACCTTACATTCACCCAAGTTTTTATTTAGTTTTTTAGGAAGAGGAAAAAGTTAAAAAATTCTTTCAAAATGTCATTGGCAAAAAATGAAATGATTTTGAGAAAAAAACAAAAAAAAATTGTAGTTCTGTTTTTTAAAAAGTATCAAGGATATTTTTGAACTTTCTTTTGAATGAGACCAGTAAATTAAATTTTTGTCTCTCTCTTTACCGGGACGATTCCTTGACCCGGAGTAACTTATTAAGCTCAAATTGCACAAATTGGTTGGGAGATAAAAAATTTTCTCCATGAGGATGATGCCATGTGTTGTGAGATTTGAATAATTCTTGTATATATGTGTAGTCTAGAGCTTGCCCGGAGTGTGTTCAAAGTTAAATCCAATACAAGCTTGGTTTGGAGAATGACCCAAGGCAATTTTTGACCAATCACATAGCCAAATTCCACCTTATCATTTTTCCATATTTAACCCTTTTGAACCTTTTTGTCCATTTTTCTTTTTTTGTGTAATGATAACCTTGCTAAAGAACGTAAGCCCTTTTTAAATATACTTTTTGCACTTAAACTCCTTTGATACATTGCATTATTCTGAGAAATGAAATATAGGAGGAAGCCAATGTTTGGGGGGATTAATGTAAAATGCAAAGATGAGCCAAGAAAGGTTTATGTAAGGTGGTTAAATCATGTGCTTAAGATTCAAGAGTCGTACTTGATGGTATAGTTGTATATAGCCTAGCCCAACCAATTTATAGAAAAATAAAACAAAAGAGGGAGGGGGGGGGGAGGGGGGGATAAGAAGATCTCAAAGTTATAAAGTCTCTCAAAAAAGTAAATGAAAGATAGAAAATGGTGTATTTGAATTGTTTGGTCAATGCTAATGAAAAAGGTTGACAAAAAGATAAATGGGAATGATTTGAAGGAGAATAAGGTGGAAAGTTTAAAAGTTTTAGGGGTAGAAATGGTTGTGAAATTGAATTGAAGGAGGTATTTTAGTCACTTCTACATAGATATTCCTTCCAACACCTTAAATTATCATCTTTACCCGCAAGACCTTTGTAGTTTCAAACTAGGTATGTCTACATTAGTGGCGAACAACACAAAGGGAAAGACTATTGTCCTACTCATTGTACTTGAATTTCCTTGCGAGAGTGAATAAGAATTCTTTAATTGTTTGATGTTCTTTCTTAATTTGAATGTATTTTGTGTGTGTGGAGAAAACTTGTGCTTGTGAGCACATTAATACTTTGGAGTAAAGGGTGAAGTTTTACTATCTGTTTCGGTAAATGGGTGAAGTAAGTTGAACTGTGAAGATTGAGAAAAATTTTCAAAAATTTTTGTTTCCTCTTATGGTACTTTTGTTGATTTGGAAGATCCATTTGATACAAACTTGCAACGTTGCTTCATATGTGTTTATTAGAATTTTTTTTTCTTTTTGCCATGACATGATTGTAAAGTCTTTGTAGTGCTTTGTAAGATTATTCCTTTAGTGTAGTGTTTCTTTTGGGTGGATTTGAGTTAAATACCCTAAATTGATGAATTTTTCTTGGAATACATGAGGAAATGCAATATTTTATGTCTAGGGGTGTTGATAAGTCGCCGGTTTCGCAACTTACAACAATTTTTAAGCCTTAATGATCATGCTTGTGTACTGATTTGTTATTACTTTCTTACTTAATGCTCATTTGTGTAGATGATAGTTGCAATGATAAGATGAACAAGGAAACTCGATAAAAATGAGCAAAGAAGAATGTGAAATAGAAGAAATGCGAGCCGGAAAAGAAAAAGCTTAAATTGCAGACCTAGGAGTCGACCATCAGTTACCGCAATTACTGATTAAGAGTCATAATTGTGTTCTGCGAACAAGTCAACTAATGAGAGATCACAAAATGACTACCATGATCATAGTACCATGTTCGCAATCAAAATATGGTAATCACTGTAGAGCAAAAATAATTCAACAATATTTTTTTAATATTAGGAAAATATGGAATTAGGACTTAAATAGGTGTTTTAGCTCATTTTTCATCTCATCTTTATCATTGATGTTATACTATACTTAGTTTAGGGTTTATCACTTGGATCATTAATTTATATTAATTTGAGGAAAGAAATAATTTGAGAAACTCCAAAGTGCAGGATTGGAAAATCCCATTGAGGATTCATTTTAATTTGAAGTATGGTTTGCATTCTCTTTACTTTTAATGAATAAATTGATGGAGATTTTGGTATATTTCTTTATATTAACTTTATGTGTTGCTAGTTCTTTCTCTTGGGATTATGTTAGAATATGGTGCATTTATGTATGGGTTGTGATTCATTTGTGTATATGCTAATGTGTTGGTGTTGGGTTCATCTATTGCTTGAGTAAATTCATTGAGAATTAAGGGTGAAAGCCCTAAATTACCAAAATGGGTTTGTGGGTGAAAACCCCAAAATCTTGAAAGCCTAAACCATCCTTGAAAGAGTGGTTTGGGTTAAATTTTTGAACCTTTTTCATCCTTTAAATAGGGATGTGGGAAACAAGGCAATAGTACACAATTATTGGGCTTAGTTCGCCAATTTTCACCATCTTGGGCATAAGCGTGAATGTGAGGTTGACAATTCTTAGTCTTGAATTAGTAGTTTAGAAGCCCAAAATTAATCATTTATTTGAAAATATTTAAAACCCCTAAATCTTTGTTTAATAAATTTGAATTTAGTAAGTACTACATTTTCAAACTCACGCATTCGCCACTCACATTATTCATCGTGGATTCGACCCCAACTCTCATTGGATTATTATATTAATAACGACTTCCTTGCACATAAATTAACGTGTAATTTTAGCATTATCAGGTACCTCAGGTGAAAGATTCAATTCTGCAAATGCAATGGATACTATGGTATAATTTTTCAACATAGACACATGGAAATTCGAATGAACAACAGCAAAGTCGGGAGCTAAGGCCAAATTATAGTTCACCTCGGCAACTACTCGGACAAACTCAACACAGACAATGTAGTGAAGGATAAGATCATAAGTCCTCCCATATCTCATCACACCTCTCATAGGTGAAACACAACGGAACACACGGTCACCAACTTTGAATCTCAGGACATGGAGTCTACGAACGTCATAGTTCTTCTACTTTCTCTGGATCCTCTCAGCCTATTCGGAATCACCCTGACTCTATCCTACTAGTCCTGAAGAAAGTCTGTAGTACAGGGTCAATCCAAAAAAGTATCAAACCATTCTATTGGGTAACAATACCACCTACCATACAACGCCTCATTAGGTTCCATCTCAATACTCAAATGATAACTGTTGTTGTAGGCGAACTCTGTCAATGCTAAGTGTTGATCCCACTAACCTACAAAGTCCATAACATAAGATAGGAGCATATCCTTAAGAACATTAATAGTCTGCTCAGACTGACCATTCATCTATGGATAAAAGGTTGTACTAAAATCTTCTTGAGTACCCAACTCCTACTTAAATGCTCTCAAAAACCTTGAAGTAAACATAGTTCTACGGTCTGACATGATAGACACAGGGACCCCATGCAAGCGAACTGTATCCCTAACATAAATCTGGTCTAATATCTTGGTACTGAAGGTCATCTGAATAAGAAATTAGTGCACCGACTTGGTCAAGAGATCCACAATAACGGAAATACCATCGTGACCACGGAAAGTACGAGGTAAGCCATTAATGAAGTCCATGGTGATCCATTTAAATTTCCACATGATAATGGACAATCTCTGAGTCAATCCACCTGGTCGCTAATGCTAGTCCTTAACAAGCTGACAACATAGGCAATGATCCATAATGCCTGCCACATCCTTCTTCATAGCATCCCACCAGTACAAGTTCCTCAAATCTCCATGCATCTTTGTTGTACCGGGATGAATATAATATTTAGAACTTTGAGACTCATGCAAAAATGATGGAATAAAATCATCGATTCGGGGAACACAAATATGACCCTAAAATCTCAAGATACCCTCAAAATCCATGATGTGTCACCTAGAATCACCACTCACGACTATGACACTAAGAAGGGTCAATTTATTATGCTCGATCTGACGGTCACGAATCGGCTCAAACAGGGAAAACCTTGCCTCCACATAAGCCAAGAACCTCGTAGCATCTAAAATATAGAGGCGAACCATCAAACGATCCAAGGACTAGATATTCCATGCCAAGGGCCTCTAAGAATATGAAAAGCAAGCAAAACAACACATACTTACTGCCTTTTGAATCAAGGCATCTTCCATAATATTTGCCTTACACGAACTATAAAACATAGACATATCATAATCCATTATAAACTCCATCCACCTACGCTGGTGAGCATTAAGCTCTCTCTGGGTCATAAGATGCTGAAGGCTGCGATGATCAGTGAAAATCTCACAACAGGTACCATACAAGTAATTCCTCAAAATCTTGTGCACAGAAACACCGCCGCCAACTCCAAATCATGAGTAGGGTAGTTGCGCTCATTCAACATAAGTTATCTAGAAGTATAAGTAATAACATGACCCTGCTGCATCAAAACACACCTAAGACCAAAAATAGAAGCAACACAAAACACAGTAAAACCCTCGCCATCAATTGGAAGAGCTATCTCTAGGGCTGAGGTTAGATAATAATTTACCTTTTCAAAGCTCAACTCATACTCCTCGAACCACTAGATTGGAACTTCATTTCGTGTCAATCTAGTCATAGGAGTTGATAACTTAGCGAAGCTCTCAACCAAACGCCTGTATTAACCGGCTAACCCAATAAAACCGAAAACGTCAGTCGGAGACGTAGGACTATCCAAATTACAAATCGTCAAACTCTTAGTTGGGTCTACCATAATACCCACCATGGAAACCACGTGTCCTAGAAAAGACACCAACTCAGGACAAAATTCACACTTGTATATTTAAAGAAAAGCACATGCTCTCGTAAAACCTGGAGCAAAATCCTCAAATGATTTCCATGCTCCTCATTACTCCTCTAATACACAAGGATATAATAAATGAACACAATAACAAATTAGTCTAGATAGAGTTTGAACACATAGTTCATTAAGTCTATAAACACGGCAAGGGCATTAGTCAGCCTAAAAGACATCACCAAAAACACATAGTGACCATAATAGGTCCTAAACGTTATCTTTGGGATATCCTCAACCCGAATCCTCAATTGATGATAATTGGAACTAAAACCTATCTTAGAAAATACTGTTGCACCCTAAATCTAGTCAAACAAATCATTAACGTGAGGCATAGGATAACGATTCTTCACCATCACCTTATTACGATGCCTATAAATAATACACAACCTCATCGAGCAATCTTTGTTCTTTACAAACAAAATAGGGGCTCCCTATGGGGACATACTCAGTCGAATGAACCCTTTGCCAAGAAGATCCTTGAGTTATAAGCTTAACTTATTAAGCTCTCTAGGAGCGATAAGATACGGTGCCATAGAAATAGGTTGGATACTAGGCTCAAGGTCAATAGCAAACTCAATCCTTCTATCAGGAGGTATACCTGGCAGATAATTAGGAAACTCATGCACAATAAGAACAGAGTCAAGCGTCGGACACTCCACACGGGTATTACACACATAAGAAAGTTAAGAATCACAACCGCTAAACATAGTCCGTCTATCACAAACATAAGAAATAATCCCCGTTGGCTCACGACTAATCACTCCCTGCATCATGACTAGGGTTCAACGGGCATGGATAAGGTAACGGTCTTGGTAAAATAATCCATCACCACTTGTTAGTGGGAAAACCTGTACATGCCTAAAATCACATCAAAATCCAATATATCAAGAATAATAAGATCAGCATAAGTATCGACATCACTAATTATCACAACACACAATCTGAATACCCGATCCACTACTACAGAATCACCTACAGGAGTAGATTAACGCTATGGCATAGATAATAGATCACTAGTCAACTCTAATTGTGGTGTATAATAAGAAGATATCTAAGAATAAGTTGATTAAAGATTAAATAAAGCTAGAGTCGACTTGTGGATTACAAGAATCGCACCAATGACTATAATATCCAAAGTCTCAGCCTTGATTTTAGCAAGTATCACATATAACTGATAACACCAGCAACCTTGTTGGGTACCTAAATGACCAGCTGCCCAACCTACCTCAGTACCACCTTAAGCACCCTGGTAACCTCCTTTATTACCTCTTGGACCACCCCAACCAAAGGGATAAACTACCCTAATAGGAGTAGCTTCTGAGGCTGAAACAACCAACACCCCTCGACTAGGGCACTCACTAAATTAATAATTAGGAAGTCCACATGTAAAAGAAGACTCATGAGATGAACCAAAATTGAAAAATTCAACTGATCCAGTAAAGCTACCACTAAAGAATGGACCACAGATGAACCTCTCATAGACTAATCACCTCCCATACTAGGGAGACCACTTGAAATAAACTAATCCCTATCAGCTACCTGAAGTGCTACCTGTACTAGTCTACTATAAGTCTGGAGAGATGAACATGGAGGTTTTCCATCTTAAAAAATACCACCTCTGAATCGAGAACTACTACGACTCCCTCTAAATCTACCCTGAAACATGGCACTCTTATCAAGGCTCTATCACTTCATCCTCTATCACCTAGAATGATTTGCAACCTCAACAAAGGTCCTACCTACAACAACCAAACTCTGAGTATCCATCAAAATAGAAAGCCTCAATCCTCTTACAAAGTAATGAACTCTCTCATACTCAGTATCAAATATGGAAGTCGCATTTCAAGCCAACTCATGGGAATGACCCTCATACTCGGTGATTGTCAATGAACCATGATCCAACCTAGAGAAATGATCACTAAAACAATCTATAAGGCTACAAGGAAAGAACTTCTCCAAGAATATCTTATTGAACTAAACTTGAGAGAAAGAGAAAGATCAAAATGGTCTAGAACTCATTAAATTCTTCCACTAGTGTTTAGCATCAAGTTCAATTTAAATATGGTGTTGTCCATGCCACAAATCTCAATACGGCCTAACCTACATAGCCTATACTCACACAAAGTCATAGACTACAATGAATTCTTTTTAGGAGAACTAGTAAATATAGGTGGGGCCAACCTCAAGAACCTACCCAAAGTCTTCTATTCCTTCAAATACATAGCATGCAGGGTCATAATTGGCTGAACAACTGTCGGCTAAACAACTACTGGAATAGGAGAAACCTCCACTTTAGAAGCTTTAGTTGTAGGCTGCTCTCCTATTCCGGTAAAATTCAAACTATCAACAATACCCAACAATAGAACCAGAGCATCCCTAGGCAACCAAGTGGGGAGGAATCCTAGTTGAGCCTGGGATAATCACTGCTCCACCACTTGATGAGGTTGAGGAGTCTCTCGCTAGGGTAGAGGAATATGATCCCGGGGAGGCACACCCTGATCCCTAACTAGGTATAAATCATGAGTTTGTATCTCGAGATCCTCCTCACATATGACTGAATCACGATAAGAATGAAAAAAGTGAAGAACTCCGAAGAATGTCCCATATCCTCTGAAGATAGGAAATGAACGTCAACGTTCTTATCCGCATGTCTCTATTAGACACTTGCTTTTATACAAATACTATCGGTAAAACCCAGGCTCTGATACCAATTTGTCATAATCAGAATTCCAAGTCATGATGGGATCTACCACGTCCTACCAGTATGTAAGCCGATACAGTACCCTGTAGCTAATGAAATATGTTACCTAAGTAGAAATTCCCAACATGGAACCTATATATGAATATAATATAAACAATAGCATTTTACAACTTAAGACAACCGATATTCAAACACAAAGCCCATGAATTGATATTATTAATAAAACAACTTATAAACTAGAAAATGGAAATTTGCAATCTCAAACTCTAAATTGACTTAAATAGCCTCATAAATTTATCTCGAAAAGAAAAAGACAAATAAAGAGAGGGGCAAAAAAGGGAAACTCAGACTCCAAGAGCTCACCCTATCTCTAAATAGTAAATACAGCATGAACTAACTAAACGATGACAACTAGAACCATGGTCTACACCAAAAATGTACAGAAGTTTAGTATGAGTACCATAACACGGGTCGTCTGATCTAAACTATAATATAAGGAAAATATAAAGTATGAAAACAACATAAAGTCAAGGTACAAAATGAAACCTGAATCTTCTCCAATATCACTGTAACAATATCTATACTACTAAGGCAATAGCACGAAATAATATATCAATAGTATTCATACTAGTCACATCAAATGAGTATCATTTTGGAAGTGTAAAGACACATACCCATTATCAATCATGCCATTTTATATTCAACACATACACACCAGTAAAGTATAAAGCACAAAACTTACTGCGACGTCCCATATTGTCGGGAAGAACACACAAAAGAAGACAACCAAGAAATCATCACGGCATCCCATACAACCAGATAGTACACCAAGAGAATACAATACCAAGAACTCATCACAGATTCCCATACCATTAAAGAGTACACCAAAATATCAAAAAATAATACAATAAAGCACAACTACTCCAACTTGTTGAAGCGACGGGTAGCACAACCCCGCCATGGATTATTGCCCAGAACCACATCCAATGATGATAATATAATTTAATCACAACGAAACCAATATTGTTATAGCATAGACATATAGTTACTAGATCCCACGTTCATTGTAAAATCCATGTTTCAGTCTATTAAAGTTAACTTCCACTTCCATAAGACACTAGACTATGAGTCTAATGGTTACTAGTCTTCAATTAAGGAATGGCTACTAGTTGAGCATACTATTTGTGATTAATCTATCTCAATGCCATTCTTTAACTAGCATTTCTATGGAAAAAGTAAAAAATTAAAACACTTCAATAACACATATTACAAGTCGACGTAATGGTTCATCATGCAATACTAAGTCTATTATCATTAAGCATATTATAACTTTAAGGACTAGTTTCCCATATTTTAAGAAAGTAAGGTCCACCAACCAGTTCACTAAGGTTCTAGCCTACAAGTCATAATCATTTATTTGAAATAACTATCTATCACATAATCCACTTCATAAGGTGAAATTTCGTAATATTACTATTATTCCATGTCGAATTGATTTCCTAGGTAAGACTTTGGTTCTACACAAGATTACATATACCAATTAGCCTTAACCCATTAATAGGCATAAGTTACTTCTAGCTACCAATGAGGGTCGACAAGGGTCACACCTCTAATTTAGTGAATAAGGAAAAAGAATGAATACCCATTTGTAAAAGAAGACATCATATCAGAAGTACATAAATGGTTTGGCCCCACATGGCCTAACCTCACAAGTATCAATGTATTTATATTAATTTATTACACACAGCATCATAACATGTTTTCCTCTTTCGAATTCACCGGTTATAAAAATAACATCAACATATCCTCCGGATTCACTAGGTATCAATCATATAATAAACATATCCTCCGAATTTACTGGGTATTAACAAAACATCAACAATCCTCTGGATTTATTGGGTATCATTATAATATTATCACCGCTTCCGAATATACAGGGTATCAACATTTCATCAACATATCCTCCAAATTCACTGAGAAATATCATAACATTAACATATATCTGGATTCACCAGGAAACATCATACTTCATTGCCTCTTCTGGATTCACCGCGTATTGTCAGCACATAAACACATAATAATAAGGATGTAAGAGAACATATATCATCCAACTTTTAAAATAAGCATTACCATATAACATGAGCATAAACATGAGAATGAGTATCCTTATGATATATACAATCATCACTTTCCCAAGGTTATCCATATCATGACCACTAGATAATCCATCAAGTATACATATTAACCAACCATTATCAATATATATAACCCAACCACTAAGGTTTAACCGTTAATAATCTCAACAACATAATTTAGACATTCATCTGGAATGTAAGCCTCAAAGATATTTCATAGTTCATGCTTAAGGTGGGTCAAGTCCCTCTCCTATATTTAATGAATGCCAAAGTCCACCATCATACAAGTCTATCATTACTCAGATTATACTAAGTTATCTAAATCATATCATAGGGTCATATCAATCTTTTCTAAGTCTATTGGGGAACATTCTTAAAGTTTCCTCCTAAGTCAATCCAAACCAAGGTAATTTCCTAAATAAGCGCTAGCAAGGTCAACATAATCCTAAGGTTATGGAGCAACATCATTGTCATCTATTAGAGAAACTAGAGTATTATCATACTATTGATTAAACTACTAGTATACTATCAAAGGTTCTAGTCTAAGGATTAAGCATATCACCTTGCAAATTCAATAACCTATAAGAACCAACTAAACTCAATTATCATCATTCAATAATTTATTATCTAAACCCAACCCAGTATAACAAGATATTAACAATTATACTACAATCAAGCTCAATCTAACTACAAGTAAACCTAACCAACCTTGAGTCCAAGAAACTCAACAGCCAATAAGATTTTCCTTTCCTTTTTTTGAAGCTTCCTCTTCGACAAACTAAGACATCACAACACAATTTAAGAATTACAAATAGAATAACCATACCCATTATGTCACCATTATGACATAGGTTCAAAAGGACACCAAACTCTAAGTGGGTTTCACCTTTTGAAAAAGATTTTCCAAGCCCAACCCATTGTTCAACTAATTTTAGGGAGTTACAACCTTCAAGAAATTTGAGTCAATTAATTAAATTTGAGTCTATAATTGAGCCTCAATGATTTAAGGGTTTTGAGTCAAGAAATCATGAAATCAATACCAAACTAGAAGAGATTTTACCTTAGATTGTAGAAAGATTCAATTTCACAAGTTTGATAATCTCCAATTAAACCCACTAGAATCAAATAGAATGTTTCACACTCCATTAAAGTTTAAGGTTTAAGAAAAAGGCAAAAGAGATTGAAATCTCATCCAACACAACACTTTAATAGGCTTTTCTCAGGCCACAGATAGCGCAATCGCGCCGTCCACCTAGCCGCACTAACGTCACCACAATCACACCGTAACCTCCGCAGTCATGGCATCTCTGTCGACATAAGTTATGGCAGAAACATTGAACTTGATTCTGAGCTTCAGTCAATGCCTCGAAATGCATCCGGTGTCGGCTTTGATCAAATAAGATATGCATCCCCATAGTTTGTGACATGCCAAACCCGTTGGCAAAGTTGTATTTTGCATTTAATGAAGATTTCTGAAGTTTTTACTTTATGGTCAATTAGGACCAATGTAGACTTCAAATTGAGAAAGAGGTTCAAGGAACCAAACGAACCACCAAGTAACCTATCTATTGGTTCCGTCAAGTGACTAATGAATTGGGGCAGCTATGGAGAAGCTCTATCTGTGAAATAAGAAATAATATGGACAATGACCTAAAAGGTCATTATAAGCCTACAATAGAACAAACAAGGAGGACACAGTGAAGCTGACTGTGCCCCACTGAACTGAGATAAGGCACCGTGTGCCCTTAAATTATTGGCACCCTACTGATGCCTGACGCCTATCACCCGACTACTTCAGGTAGGAACCACTAGCTGTAGAGAAGGAACAAGAAATCCCCTACTATTTTGTTGGTCATTTTACACCATCCTGACCACCATGATTTTGAGCACTACCCTATTCAGATGACCTGAGCTTCCTACCTTCACTTTCTCCAAACTTAGACTATTTTTTTTTCTTTCTCCACCTATTGAATATAAACAACCAACCTAGAAATTTCCATATCCTTGATCAGCTATGATAGCTTTCATACATTGATCAACTCGCAAGAAATCACTGATGCAAACTTACTCTTCCTAACCCTGATATCAGCCACCTTATCTGGAGCATACCTTGACAACTGATGAATCTTCAAGGCATATTCCTTGACCGCCATCTTCCCATGTCTTAAATTAATGAAATCCTCCACTTTTTCTTCTCTCTGCTATTAAGGAAAGAAGAGGACCAAAAAAGCATTGGAGAAGGTCTCCCATAATGATAACTCCTCTACATTAACCCTTACCTCATTCTATTCCTTTTACCACTGGGACACCATATCCGTTAGTTGATAAGCCATAAAATACACCCCATTCATATTCATGTCCTGCATAACCCTTACAATTTTCACCATTTCATCAAAAAACCCCAAGGATCCCTCTCCAGCTTAACACCTGTAAAAGTAGGAGAATTTATCTTCCTAAACTTGCCAACCCTTATGGCCTTCATAGATAAAACACCAGATGCATCCCACTAATCCTGACCAATAACCAACTGAGCAATAACCTAAATTAATTTGCTAAATTTATATTTAGTCACCTTACCTTGAAGAGGACTAGTAGTTACCGGTGGAACTCCATAAATATAAGGAACTGGACCCCTAGACCGAGTATGGATCCTCTAAGTAGTACGTGTCTCTTCAATATTTTTACCCATTTGGTACAAATTAATTACCTTGAATCTCAAATCATCGAGGCATGATCTGAAAATCAAACAAAACAGGATTAGAAAGGAATATAAACCTTGCAACTTTAAAATAGAATACAAAGAATGTCAAACATTCCTAAATGCCGTGTAGCCTCGCCCTTGGAAGTGTGGTGCGCTACATACCCCTAAAAGAGATTCTACTAGACATGTTGTTGTGGACTCCTAATTAACAATGAAGCTAATAATCTGATACCATCTTAACATGACCCAACCCGAGGCCTTGTCATAATGGGCATCCCAAGTTCAACCAGGACCGAGGACTACCCCGATACATAACCCAACCATCCAAATGCATAACTTGAGTTGGATGAATTCTGAATATAAAATTATAAAGTGTTTTCATAAATACAAACTCTGGAATAGATCCATGACCATGACCGACTCAGTAAAGTCCAAATATCCAAAACCAACCGATAACAATAACAAAACCCATAAAAAAAACTAAAACAATAACAAATTTTTTTCCATAACTTAATATAAAGAAGATGGAACAATCATAAATTTAATCAAACAGTATCATCCACAATACTAATGCCAATCCTAAGGGCGATATCTGTATGAATCCCTCCCATTCAAACCCATAGTAGTTCCCCAAAAGTCTCTAACAAAAGGAGAAGTAATATCTTTTTGTGACATGCCCACAACAATAGCCAAAACTAATATCTTTAAATTATCAAAAATAAGTAAAGATGTCTATCGTATGAAATGGAGCTTTCCAGAATATGGAATCTCACCACTTCAATCCAACCGAGATGACCCTATGATTCGATCACTAAGTAAGAGAAGTAGAATACTGAGTTCCTCTATCGTAGATGGATACAACCACTCAAGGATACAACCAGTCTAGGATGGGATTTTGGGTGAGCAATAGAAAGTATACACAAGATAAGGATAAATTAATGTTATTCGATAAAACCAAGTAAACGAACCATGCACACATATCCATACATATAAATATATAAAAATGGGTCAAGTATAATGAAAACGCCAAAGCAAACATGCATGGTCATAGTCTACCAAGTGTTATGGTGGCCTTCAATAAAATCGAATATCGATCCCATAGGGACTTGTTCTATGAACTATTCATTTCTAATTAACTATTAAGATTACTCTAGTTCAAGTGTAACCAAAGGGTTTTAAAGTTTGTAAAACTAAACGTAAAGTAAATAATGCGAAAAGTAAAAGACTTGAGATAATCAATTGAGTAAAGGCCAGGGTTAAAGATCTTTGAACAATTATACTATGTTATTGAACTTCATTAGATAACTAGCTTATCTTAGTTGTTAATTCATAGGGTTAATTGCATGATCATAGTCTACCATCCTCTAACCTTTTACATAATTTTGATATAGCAAATACATCATCGAGCGGGGATATAATAATCCAATTAAGTTCTTTAATATATCATCCTACATGTGAACCAAGTTAGAATTCTAGGTACATCCCCATCATAGACACAAATTCAAATTCCTTATTTTATAAAAGAATAAGAACCCTACTTTGCTCATCCCCACGTTCTATCTTCCTATTCCCTCTTCCAAGATCAAAAGGTTTACAATATTTGTATTCTTAAGGTGATCAATACTCCAAATAATTAAAACAAGGATAAATAAGAAACCAAATTCAACAAAATTAATTCAAAACTATAGTCTTTATGTTCTTGGCTTTAATCCCAGAAAGAGAGTTCTTAGCCACTAATAGTCATAATCATCATCCAAATAATTGTATGAATGATCAAAAACATAAAGAAACAAAATTAAAGAATGAAAAAAATCCTCAAATCGAAGTTGCAATAGCCTCAACAATTATCCAAGATGTCAAAAATCATTTAAAATGTGTATACATGATGTATTTAAAGTAAAGTGGATAGCCTAAGCCGTGTAGGACAAGAATGCAAAGATTTGTCATGTGTGTGATTTCCAATGCATTACCTTGCATTTTTATGGACTAACCAATGCGGGTCCTTACATTTTGTATAGGCTAAGAAACAAGGGGTGTTTCTAATCATGTTGCAAGAGTGGTGTGCAACACCTATATCTCGTTGCCTCTCTAGACGTATCATCCAAATATTTGGTTAAGTGTTTCATCATCCTTCCTTTTATCCAAGCCTTGTGGTTTGTTTCAAATGTATTTCCAGGATTTATATCATAAATATATCATCACAATCAGATCATAAAAGATCCTACATCATTTTACAAAATGTGTGGGAGATTATAACAACACCCAATCCATGATGATAAACAAAAAATACGAGCTAAGACTAGGCTAGTTCTCATTTATCTTCAACTTATTGTTCCGACTCTTTACTAAATCTAATTGAACTATGAACATTACAAACAATTTTCTTTGCATATAATTACAAATTTAAATCAATTACAACTTATTTAACACATCAGAATCCAATGAGATCAACTAGACACACCTAGATCAAGCTAGTAAAACTAGTTTTCTCGATTGAAGTCTTGATGACGAAATTAAGTACAAAGTTTTTCAAAAATACTTTTAACCATTTTGATCACATCCTTTAACACCTATATGCGTATTTATATTATCATCACACATATATCACACGAATTATCCTCAAAATAAGACTAAACAGGCTATAATAGTAACACTAGTGTGCCAAATACATTCAACATCACCACCCCCACTTAAAGCCTTGTTCGACCTCGAACAATTCTTAACTCTAAGCATCATAAGATGAGAATACACTATGTTGATGTGACATGCAAAACACTCAAGCTAGTACTATAATGACTACATAGAATGAGAGTTTCTACACAAAGCATGTTATATACAATTGAAAAAGCTCATGAACACTACTCCAAAACATCCTAGCCTAAAAAGTTGACTCAACACAAGGTAAAATTTTGCATATTGCTCAATCATGGAAATCATACAAAATCCACATTCATAAAATATGTGCCTCTCACACAAGAGAGTTACCCATAATCACTTATGGAAAAGCATTTTATAACATAACAGGTACAAGAAATAATTTTCTCTCACTCTCACAATGAATTCACAAGTTACAACTCATGAACCATAGGGTTTCCCTTAGTGTAGTACTCTGCTAATATAAAAATGCCAAGGCTAAAGATCAAATAAGTCTTTAGAGATCGTACTACAGGCCAAGATATGGTTAGGAAGTATTTTGGATAAGAATAGTGACTATCTTTCCTAAGATCTTTAATACATCACTTTATACCTTCAATTCAACTCGAACAACTAAATCACAACATTTTTTCTACCTCATTCCTTTTTGGTTCCATCTTATAAATCTCATTCATAACACTATTTTGGGAGTATTCTTTGTACAACAAATTAAATTTTTTAAAATTTTTATTCTTTTACATTACTCAACTCCCCTACCACAACACATAAAAATTCTTTTGAACACCAATAGATAACACTTTGGGGCTTCAATTTTAACTTATCTCCTCTTAATTCTCAAACTCCTTACTCATATAATTTTTTCTACGAGATTTGGATAAAATCAAGGTCTATCAAAGAAGGAATTAGGCTACATATAATGTTTCCAAAGAAAAAGTTAAAGGCTCAATAGGGTTGACTAGGATTAAGAACAAAGGGTAGGTCAATAGAAGGTATACAACATGACTATCAAAGAAATGCCTAAAACATGTCCTAACCTCAGACTCTTTATTTTTCTTTCCACACATACCTGACAAGTTATAGACATCACATACAACAAAGAATATCCAACACCTTACACCCATATGGGACATGATCAACTTTAAGTAGGATCCTCGTAGACTCTTCACCAAACAATCAATAAAATTCAAATTTTAAAAAAATATAAATTTATCCTTAAAATTGGAAATTTCCCCCACCCCACCCCACACTTAAAATTCTGATGTTTCCCTAAAGTATATTTTAAAATTAGAGATAGAAATACTCTCTGAGGCCTCTAGGCCTATCTAGTAGAATTTTTATTTACATCAAGAGGGTTCGGGGACCCCACACAGTCTTCGCCATGCTCCATAGCTCAAGTTTTTGGTACTCAGGGTTCCCATCAACATGTTACTGAACGAAACAAAAACTGTGTGAAGTAAAAAAACTAATAACTTGAAAATAAAACATACCTACTTAACATGGGTTACCTTCCAAGCAGTGCCTGATTTAGTTTCGTGGCACGATCTAACTAAACTTAACCAAGTTCCTCCATCCTTTTTCGTACACTTGGTGGCCATCTTCTTATTTATTTTTTACTTCTTAAGTGTCAACTCTAAAGGTCAACAACTTTTTCAACTTATGACTTTTTAGTCTCATCAATCTACATCATGTCATGCATAGGTAGTTGTGGCTTAGGGTGGTCAATGAGGGTCTCCAGAGAGGTCTTTTGTGGAATGGAGTCCACCAACTCACACTTATCCTCTTCATACATAGTAATTATACTCAAGTCTTTATAGTGGGATAGTGTGTTAAGCGATTTGTACACATTAAAAACCGCCTCTTTATCCTCCAACTTCATTGTAAGCGTACCCTCTCTCACATTAATTAAAGCTTCTCCGGTTACTATGAATGGATGTCCCAAGATGATTTGTACCTGTTCGTCTACCTAAAAATATAAACTAATAAAGTCAATAGGAAAAATAAATTTACCAATATTTTTTAGAACATTCTCTATCACTCCTTTAGGATGGGCTATGGTCCCATCTTCCTACTACGACTACACAGAGCTCGATCTAGACTTTCCCAAGCATAATGTGTTAAACAAATATAGGGACATCAAGTTGATACTTGCTCTAAAATTACTAATTTCCTGAACCACCTCGTTGTTGCTAATTTGAATGGGGAGAGTGAACTTCCTAGGTCTTTAAGCTTTTTGGGCATATTTTAAGTAACCACAAAATTACACTCTTCAATGAGCGTTACTGCCTCCACATCCTGCAACTTAACTTTGCTAGCAACCACATATCACAAATACTTAGAATAGTTGGGCATTACCTACTAAATATTTAAAAGAGCTAAGTTAATTTGTAGCGCTCTAAACATGTCAAAGAACTTCTTAATGCACTCTTCCTCCTTTGGCTTTATATTCTTATGCGATAAAGGTAGTTGTGGGATCATCTTCACTTCTTAGGAAACTTTTTATTTAGAGTAAGTAGACTTCATCGACTATATTAGAAACTTGTTCATTTACCTATTTAAGATTCAAACCAGCATCCACCTCCTTAGTTTCCTTTGGACATTCTTCATTATGCTCTTGAACACTCCTCAAAGATTTACATGACTTTCTTAGGAGGTTCAGTATCACTTGTCAACCCACCTTAAGGTCTTGTATTTAGTCTCTGTTGTAACTACCGCAATTTGAAATTTAAGCTTCGCATGGCTGTTTTCTAGTTCTTTACCTCTGCCTGTTAACTCTTCATATTTGCTGCATACTTTGCTTGACCAGCTATATGTTGGTGTAACATCTCTTCCATATTGATTGTCGCTTGATTTCCTTGTGCTGTGTGTTGCTTAAACTGCTGTTGGTTATTCCATGAGGTATTTAATGAATGAGCTTGCAACTTTTTATTTTAGGTATTACCATAATTTGTGTTTGATCATTCCCCATAAACATCATAGACTCAGCATAGGCATCACACATAGTTGATGACTAACCACTGTAGCCACAAACATCATACAAACAACTTGTCTGCTGAACTGCATTAATTGATGTAGCAGCTTGTGTAGATCCAAATTTTAGGCTGCTGAACTAGGTATCAATCAAATTTTGTAATGCACAACCTGAGCTTATAAAGTAGTAATTTTGTCCACTGCCAATACACCTGCAATTCTTTTTGTTGCCTTCCTCGAGTTTGACTGGCACTCGGGATTTCCTTATGATATGTGATTCAATAAGGTGGACAACTCATCATAAATCAACTCCAACGCTTGACCACAATGGATGAATGTAGCAAACATTTTGTATAGTGGTCAAGTGCTTCTATAAAAGTATGAGCAAGCAACTCATTTGACTGTTGATGATGTGGATAGTCCCTAAGATGATTTTTGGACTGCTCCCATGAATTATAGAGGTTCTTGTTTGGTCTCTATATGAAGTTTACTATCTCCCTATTAACTTTTATAGTCGCGCCAGACAAAATAAATTTGATGAGGAACATTCAGGTTAAGTCATCCCTTGATGTTATTCCATTGGATAGTTCAGATTTCAACCACCATTTAACTTCCCTAATAAGTGAATAGGGGAAGAGTGTTAGCCTCACATAACAAGCATTCACATCTATTGAATTGAATATGTTTGTGAGCTTAATGAAATTCTACAAGTGGACCTCCGTATGTTTATGTGCTTGTCCTGTAAACTATCGACTACTAATAAATAGCTACACCATATTGTTTATTAGCTCGAACCTCTGTGAAACAGCTGGTTTCTAAAATGTCAAGTCAGATTTGTCGTAAGTGGGATTGCAACTTCACGAGCTATCCTGCAGGCCACTTGTTGTTCAGCCATATAAGAAAGATCTTCTTTATATTCTTCTATTTTAGGAATACAGAGGAGAAGGATTTCTTTTATCCTATTTTGATGGAAGCATTGCACAAGTTTCGGGCTTAGTTCAACCAATTCTCGAGCCCTTTCCATCTTACTACTTTGAAATCCTATTTTCTACAAATGCGAAACCATGAAAAATCATAAAACACCAATGAAATCTAAAAAACATAACTAAAAATAAAACATTTACCAAATTAAAAGACACCGGCAATGGCGCCAAAAACTTGACAGTGCCCAAGCGCACACACAAGTGTACGTGGTCTACTAATTATTATAGTGGCCTTCAATAAGTAGAAATATTGATCCCACAGGAACTTGTCCTAACAAATATTCAATTCTAGTTCACTATTAAGATTAATCTAGTGAAAGTGTAACCAAAAGAGTTTTGAAGTTTGTAAAACTAAAAGTAAAGTAAACAATACAGAAGGTAAAAGACTTGATACAATCAATATAGTAAAGCCAAGAGTTAAGTCACTTGGAACAATCATAATATTGTATTTAACTTCATTCGTTAACTAGCTTATCTTAGTTGTTGATTCGTAGGTTTAATTGCATGATCATGGTCTACCAACCTCTAACCATTTACTTAATATTTACATTACAACAACATCGTTGAGAGCGGATGTAATAATACAATTATGTTCTTTAAGTTATCATCCATATGTGAATAAAGTAAGGATTCTAGGTAAATCCATGTCCTAGACGCTAATTCGACTTACTTATTTTATAAAATAATAAGAACTCTACTTTGCTCATCCCCACATTATATATTCCTATTCCCACTACCGAGATCACAAGGTTCATAATATATATTCTAAGGATGATCAATCTTAAAAATATTTAAAACAAGGATAAACAAGCAACAAAATATGTTAAGAAAATAAATGAAGTCTATTAAAAATAGTAGTCTTCATAAAGAACATCAAGTGTATAGCCTAAGTTGTATAGGACAAGGATGCAAAGATTGGCCATGTGTGGGAGGTCCAACGAGGTTCCTTGCATTTATAAAGTAATAACCAATGAGGGACATTGATAATCTCATTGCAATATTAGTTCTCCGCATCATTATCGTGTTACCTCACTGAAAGTAGCATCCAAAAATTTGGATAAGTGTTTTATCGTCCATCCTTTTATCCAAGACTTGTGGTGTGTTTCCAATGGAATTTAAGCCTTTATATCATCAACATATCACCATAATCATATCACAATAGATCATACATCAATTTATAACTTGGATTAGATATCAAAACAACACACAATTAATGACAATGAACCAAAAATATGTGCTAAGACTAGAGTAGTTCACATTGATCTTCAACTTATTATTTTGACACTTGCCTTAATCTAATTGAACTTTGCACATTAAAAACAAGTTTCTCCATATATAATTAGGCATTTTAATCATTTGGATCTCATTTAACACATTAGAATCCAATGAGATCAACTAGAAACACACCTAGCTCAAGCTAGTTAAACTAGTTTTCTCGATTGAACTCTAACTGACTCAATTAGGTTCAAACTTGTTCGAAATACTTTTAACCTATATAATCACATCCTTGAACATTTATATTCTTATTTGTATCATCATAAAACATAAATAACATGAATTATCCTCAAAACAAGACTAACCAAGCTAGCATAGCAATACTAGAGTGCATAAATACACCCAACATCATGTAACCCCCTAAATGGGCCCCGGTGCGTGTAGCCGCACAAATCAGAGATACCATAAGAGTAGGGGATTCCTATGTACCCTTCGCTCTCCATTATAAATATGTAAATTATACTAAAAGGATTCCCATATACCTTATAGTGTAATTTATGGTCACCATGACTAACCTCCCATGTCGGCAAACATGAGTTTCCAGTGTCCTTCTATTGCACTCGCTCCATCACGGTTATCTATAATATCCTGCTATTATTGGACATTTAAAACCATTACCATCAAACCAAAACATTATACAATTATTATTAACAAAGGTTGTGAGTAATGTTATCGTCATACCGACTATATTCCTTTGCCAACCTTTTTATGTAAAGGGATTTCAATGTACCTATAGATTATATTATCAAGTTAACTTGGGGGAATACCGTGTACCCCACAAGGATGTTTAATTAACCATAACCAGGACAACAAAACCTTTCCATTTCAGACATTCCAAACCCTTTAATCTTTTAATTCCATTTAGGGTTTCATTACAAAACCATACTATGCAATAGTTCCATTAAAAGTCCAATAATATAGTAAAAATAATATTATAATAATTTTATAGAATATGTTAGGGGCATAGTGTATCAAAATCAATTCCTATTACCAAATTAACCATTACCATGCAACCAATTGTCCAAAGCACTATTAAATGACGTAAAAAAATAATTAAAAAATGGGAAAACCATAACCAAGCATTTAATACCAAAGCCCTGCCATATATTTTAAAACCCAAAAACCATACAATAATATGCAATGAAAATATTATATAAAATATGCCTTTAGTTGGAACTATCCTTGAGGGAAGAGTATCTTGCCTTAGATTATGAAAATGATGGAGAGAAATCACCCAAACAAGCTCATAATTGATCTTTAAGAAACCCTAGCCTTCCTTAACAAAAATACTTAGATAGAATTAGAGAGTGTTTATAGAGATTATATTATAATAATAGGGTTAATGATGTATCATGATTTATATATGTTGTGGGGTCATAATATATTAAGAGAGAAAATGTCCAGACTACCCCTACATAAACTGTTAAAAATCCCTATAGGTGGGTACGACTTACGATACTAGTCGTACACTTCAATACAAGTGGTACCAACCACTCGTACCTTAGGCCTTCCCTTAGAACCCAAAATTGTCCAACATATGCATTAACCATACCAAGTCATATTCAACCATACCACCTATACCTTTGGCCCATACACAACAAAGAATGTAACTAAAGAAAGAATTTGCACACTGTCAAACATATGAGTTGGAAAATATAACTCGTATTCGTACCCTATCTCATGACGTATGGTGATACACTCATACTCATATCCAAGTTACATTGCTTAGTCACAAATTAAATGAAGGAAAACTAAAACCATACGACTTTTCAACCACTATAAGTGTTGTATAATCCTACGTAGTACCCATTCCAAAAATCAATCCAACCAACCAATAAACACTGGTTAGTATACGATCAAAGCATAACAATCATACCTCATTAAACAACTGGTACACTGAGTCATATAGTATCAAGAGATTTTAAAACCCATGAAATTTTCTATGTTTCTAGAACCCAGGGTGCTTCAATTCTTATTTTTAAGTTTATACCCAAATTTTTGAAAAATGTTGTATTTTGATTTTGAGACATTGAATTTAGCATAATTGAATAAAGGATTCTTTGATCACTCCTTATGATATATTTTTTCATGTTATCTCTATGTGTAGCTAAGCTTTCATTGTCTTGGTATTATGTTTAACTACGGTTCAATTATGTGTGGGTTGTGATGTATTTATGTACATGCTAGTTTTTTATTAAGGGTTTTGCTATTTTTTTTAAATTAGTTGGTATTTATGAGTGAAAGCCTCAAATAGCAAAAATGGGTTTGTGGGTAAAAAATCCAAACTCATGAAAGCTCAACCCTTCATTAATGAGGGGTTTGGTTGAACTTATGGAACCCATATAATTACTGTAAGAGGGATTTCAGTGACAAGGTGATCGTAGACGCTTAATGGATGTTGTTTTCTAATTTTCACTAACTTAGATTTAGGGTGATTAAGAAGTTGACAATATCTTGTGCATATTCCTTAAATAGTTAAGCCCAATTGAGGTAATATGTCATTGAAATTGACACACCTGTTAAGTAACCAAAAGGGTTAACTAGTTAAATTCTTTAGGTTTTGTTGATAAACTAGCCTCAAGGATCTTAGACCTATCCTACCATATTATTTATAACTAGAATCTACACTAAAGCTTCATGTACCCATGATTAACTTTCCCTTAGGTATACATAATCCTAATATTTTTCTCATATTGAATTTAACTAACAATTGTTGATTCATTTGTTGACTTGAGTTGCTATTGATAAACTCATGCAAAAAAAAAACCCGCCCCTTATTTTTATTTATGCTTTTTATTTTATTCACATTACGAGTAGTTTATTAGTAGCATTTAGCACCCATCGGACTAGAATTCTAATTTTTCTCCTCATGGATTCAACCTCAACATAATTTGAGTTATTAACAATGATCATCCTCTACCAATTTCTGTTGTGCAGTGTTGAGTGTTACATTGGTTATACCCATAGTAGTTTGTATTTATTTTGGTTGTAGCTATTGTTTCCAATTTAGGTGATTCCTAGTGTGTTCACAAAATTATTAGTTATAATGCAAGTATTTTTGGGTCCTTCGATGAACCTATAGATGGAGAGAAGCAACTTAATGATGTTGGTCATTCAAGTGCTATCTTATCCCACCTACTTAGGGGAATAGTGTTTTCCATGTCACTAGCATCATGAAACAAATGCTACAAATGAAGGGTCATTTGGTGGACAAGCCTATGATGACCCTAACGAGCATTTGAACAACTTAATTGAAGTCTGTGCACCCTTTGATATTGCACACATAACCCAAGAGTCCTTTCAACTTTATCTTTTCCCATTCTCTTTAACAGGAGAAGAGATGTTGTGGCTTCTCACTCTTTTGTCCAGATCCATCAATTCATGGGATAAACTCACTATGGTCTTCCATTAGCGGTATTTCCTACCATAAAAATTAATCCAATTACATGATGAGTTCTTGAACTTTAGGCAATTGAATGGGGAACCCATGTACGAGATGTGGGAATGATTCAATTGAAAATTCTTGCATTTTCCCAAAAACGAGGTCTTTGATAGAAGTTTCTTAAAATATTCTATTGGGCTCTTGATCCGCTCAATAAAATAGTGGTAGACAATGCAGGAGGGAGATCTCTTGTGAAGTTGGCTTATAAGCTTCAAATTTTCATGGTGAAGTTACCATGCAAAACTGAGGATGGCCTACCCTATATGATGAGGTACCAAAAGAATCTCCTGCCACCTCCGGTGTAGACAAGGACAAAAAAGAGAGATCTGTAGAGAGAGGATAATACGTTAAAAATGAAGACTCAAATTGAGATTTTTAATAAATATGTCATGGGTGAACCCAAAGAAGTGGTGAATGTCGTGGCATCCAAGGCCTATGATAATAAAGATGCCAAGAATCTTGATGAGGAGATTATATAGTTGGCTTATTATTCAAGGGTTCTGACCCCGCCTATCATTGGCAGAGTAAAAACCTTGGTTTGAACGAGAGAGATAGGGACCGTGAACATGATTGGAGGGATAAGGGTTATGAGTATGATCATTATGTGCCCCCTCATGATCGGTAAGATTATAAGGCATCCAATTCTGTTAAACCTGACAGAATAAAAGATATGCTAGGAAGATTTTGATGAAAGTATAGGGAATATACAAAGTGGTCCATTAATTTAATGGATATTTTTCGAACTCAACCAAATGGTTGTATTCTACTCTGCTTTGATCAAGCAATTAGAGACCTGAATCGGGCAAATCTCAACCCAACTGAAGGCTAGGCGAATGAAAGTCTTCCCTAGTGATACCATATTAAACTGAATAAATGAGGCCCAAGTGTTGGTTATTGTCACTAGGAGTGGTGAAACCCTCATTGATCTTGTGTTAGATGTCAAATAGGATGCTGATATTAGGATAAAGCTTGTGAATTATTCAAAGCAAGAGACTCTCAAGTTTCAAGAAAGGAAATAAAAAGAGCCGGTGTTGAATGATAAACTTGATGGTTATGAGGATGATCCAAAGGTAATTTAATATTATGAAGTAAAAATTTATCCAATTCCTACCATGATGTTCCCCCCTTTATTCCCTTAATGCATAAAAAAAAGAAGGATAATTGTAATTTCAAAACATTTATGGCTAAGTGTGCCAGCCTCTCCATTAATATTCTATTGCTTGAGGCTATCAAAGATATCCTAATTTATTCTAAGTTTAAGAAAAACTTGATGTCCAAGAAGAGACTTTTTGAATGTAAGACCATTGAAGTTACTCATGGGTATAACACTATCATGGCTAGTATGATAGTGGTATATAAGAAAGACCTGGGAGCTTTTATAATTTCATTCACCATTTGGACACATAAGATTGTGAAGACCATATGTGACATTAGTACAAGTATAAATCTCATTCCGTTCATAATACATAAGAGTATTGGCTTGGGAACTCCTACTACAATGTTAATGAGAGTATTGATGGCAGACCGGTCTATAAAGAAAATGGATGGTGTTGTGTTTGACATTTTCATGAAAGTTGATATATTCATCCTCCCTACAGATAATGTGGTGCTAGATTATGAAATAGACAAAAAGGTTCATATCATTCATTATTGACCTTTTCTTGTAACAGAGAGAGCCATTATTGATTTGTAGCTTCGGGAAATGTAGTTTAGAGTTCATAATGGTGAAAAGTCCTTTCGTGTGTGAAAAATAAAGAAAAAACACTTGGAGATTCAAGTATTATCGATGATCGATGTAGAAGTCGAGAAAGTGAATAAGGGGACCCTTGAGGACCCGACTTGAAAAAGATGGAATACGTCATTCCACAAAGATATCTAAGGCGCTATGTGGGAGGAAACCCAAAAATCCCAGGAAAGTGGCTTGTATCCTTTGTTTAAAATTTTGTTGTGTAGATTTTAATTTCTTCAATTGCATAATACACTAATTTGTGGAATTATGGAATGTGTTGAATTAATTTGAGTAAGGGAATGTGTGAAATCCTTGCTTTATGATCTAAACCGACGAAAATGTGTAAAAATTAAAAACAAGTTGAATATAGGAAAATTGCGGTGAAAAAATTCCCATAGATACCGCAATGGGATGATCTTGGCTGCATTCTCAGTCACCTGTATGTCTGCGATCGCGGAACTTTGACCGCGATCACAGTCAAAGTAGTTATACGACCATCTGAATCCCCCATTACCCCACACTCTTTTCTGAAATTTTTTCTCTAATTTAGCCAATTTAATTATAATGTTTGATCACCCCAACAACAACCTGGCATCCATCTTGCATCACTCATTCGGTAAGTGGCTCACATCCATGCTTCAAATGTTGAAAACAAGTCCTAGAATGCATGTTGAAGGGAAGTCCTTATGTTATGATTCTCATTATTATAAATTTAGTTAATTATACTTATGTGGTGATTAGATTCTAGATATTGTGTATACTTATGTCGGTACGTCATAGGTACCCAATTCGTAAGTGAAATTGAGAAAAAATGAAGGCTACACACCAAGTACCTGATAAAATTCCCAATTGAGTCTTTACTAGTAATTTTTACACTCTAAGGACATAATAGAGTACCTAGTAACCTTGTTCAGTGAGTTTAGTGTGAATTATTATTGTAGAACATGTTTTGGCTTAAAATATGAATTTTTGGGCATTGAAAATCGATCTTACAACCAGTCTTAGGTAAGTGATCGTTGTTTTATGGCCCGCAATCATGGTAAGTGAGGATGATTTTCAGCGTTGTCCAAAAATTCTTCACTTCAAAAATTTGTCCAAACAACACAAAGTATCCATCCCTAGAGCTTTGGTAAACAACCAAAGGATGAATTTGGACAGTGTCAAACATATGAGTTGGATAATACGACTCGTACCCTATCTCATGTCCCATGGTGATCCACTCTTACTCATATCCAAGTTACTTTACTTAGTTACAAATTAAATAAAGGAAAACCCAAACCATACAACTTGTCAACAAGGATAATAATCGTATCAACCTAAGTAGCACCTATTCAAAAAAACCAATCCAACCCACCCACAAATACTATTTAGCATACTACAAAATCATACCAATAGTACCCCATTATACCACTGGTACCTATAGTTTTATAGTATCCAGATATTTCAAAACAAAGAAAATTTTCTAGGTTTTGAGAACCTAGGGTACTTCAATTTTTCATTAGAAGTTTAAACCCTAATTTTGGAAAAATATTGTATTTCAATTTGGAGACTTCGAATTTAGCATAATTGAAGAATGGATGCTTTGATCAATCCTTAAGGAATATTTTTCTCCCTTTTCATTATATGTAACAATACTTTCACTGTCTTGGGATTATGTTAAGCTAAGGTGCAATTATGTGTGGGTTGTGGCGTATTTATATACATGCTGGTTTTTTTAGGATGGATTTTGCTATTTCCTGTTTAAATTAGTTGGTATTTATGGGTAAAAGTCTCCAATAGCCAAACAAGGTTTATGGGTTAAAACCCCAAACTCTTGAAAGCTCAGAAAATTACTGAAAGAGGGTTTGGGTGAACTTTTTGAAACCATATAATCCTTGAAAAAGGGATTTGTTCGACAAGGTGATAGTACATAATTAATCGATGTAATTTGCTAATTTTCCCTATCTTAGATATAAGGTTTATTAAGAAGTTGACTATATTATGGGCATATTCCTAGAAATAGCGATGCCTAATTTAGATATCATGTGGTTGAAATTGACACACTTGTTGTAACACCCCAATTTTCTTAACCAAAATTCTACACGGTTCTCATGACCCCGAAGGACCACAACCTAACCCATGACTATATCTATACATGTATACTGTATAATATATCATAAAATGTGGAAACATGAACATGAAAGGCCATAAGGTTCAAACTGAATAAACGTCTAATAACAAAATGTCTGAAAAATGTATAACAATACCAAAACAAGTAATAAATACTAAAAATAATGAAATCTGAATATCTAATCTGACATTTTGTCTGAAAGCCTCTAACTGAACAGAATAAGGAGTTGAAGGAAAATGTCTCCAATTAACTCAATCTAGGAACTAAATAGTAAATGTAGAAATAATCATATCATCCTCTAATGAGAAGGACTCACTAGAAACTCTGTACACTGGAATGCTAATGCTGATCATGAGCTCCTGCCTCTTAACCTATGGTGTAACATAATGAAAGAACCATATCGCAAATGCGTCAGTATGTCTGAATGTACTGAGTATACAAGTGAGGTAGGCTAAATGCAAAGGTTTATATGCATGAACAATAATGACTGATATAAATGTGAGAATACATACATGCATACGTAACTGTAACTAAACTCGTCGAGATACTTACTACTGAGTCTGAATACTGACAACATGCGTGTACTGATACTGAGATACTGGATGACTGAGTTTACTGATATTGATATGTAAATCACTAATAAGTGATGGATCTGATACTGTATTACTGGATACTAAGAGATTGATATTGCTTTAAAGATAAGTGAATGATTGTTTTTGACAGTTCGAATTATGAAGAACTAGTCTGATTAACTGTATCTGACAGTCCTGAAAGTAAGTACTGATAGCATGAGTGACTATATCTGAAAGCCCTGATACTAATTACTGATAACATGAGTGACTGTATCAGGCAGTCCTGAATCTGATGGAACTATCTGAGTCTTGTACTGTATCTTAGTTGACTGTATCTGACAGTCCTGATATACTAAAATCTAAAGAACTATCTAAGTTCTTTTACTGAGACTGAGACTAAAACTGTGGAAGGTAGTTGTTAAACCGACATACCCCATATGTTCCATTATGGCTAAGATGGGGTCCAATCTCTGCCCTGACTGGAAGGGTGTCAATACCATGCCACTGGTAAGGAATACATGTGAGCAACCCTCATATAACAGGTAAGTCCAGTAAGAACGGTGGGAACCCTTATATAACAGGTTAATCCACCTTATCTACCCTCATATAACAGGATGAGATGTCTCAACCTATGGTGGCTACATAGTTCTAGAACGCAAGGATGACTACTAAGAATCACACCCTCATATACAGGTGAGTTCCCATCCTTGGGTTCACTCGGTGCTAACTCCTACTCCCATCTGAAGAGACTGAACATGATTTAACTGACTGTACGTAAGTGGAAATTACTGAATTTTGTTGACTGACGGAATACTACTGATATCTGATAACTGACTGAGACCATGAGATTTCTTGAGTCACATGACTGACTGAAATCTAGTGAATCATGGCTTGATTTTGTATATCGTGAAACATAATATGGCTCTAGGAACACAACTATAGTTTTCGGGTATGAATACCCCCAGGACTCAATGGAAGGAAACTGACATAACATGACTGACTTGATCATAAGAATGGAATCCGCAATTCACATTATCATAAATAGAGGATATTATACATCACGTAGTTCGTCAACATCTTAAGCATGGTAAGGAGTGCATGTTTATATTTCATGTACATTTAGTACATACATGTTTCATACCAAAACAATAGCAACACATCAATAGCATTGAATTTATATTGAAGTATATAGCTAACATGGACTTGTCAGATAGATATCACTGAACCATGTAAACATGAATTTCTAGAATCCTATGGATTTTATCAAACACCTTGCATGCATTCTTTAGGACATAGGTGAGTTTTATACTTGAACCATATTAAACCACCTAAAGTTCATGGTTTTCAATTAACAAACATATATATTCCATGAAAACACCTTTAGACATCACATTTAAACTTAAAGAACAATCGTCAACATGTACATACTCATATCACCATAAAAATTTACAAAAACATATTTAAAACATGGTTCTTGAGATATATGAACTGATTGGATCCATATATTAACACTACGCATACCTTAAAACTTGATCTTGAAAGAGATGTAATGTTTGTGAAGGTTCCTAAAGAAATCCTTAGGCTTTCCCTTGATTTTTCTTAACTAAGGTTTAACCCCTTTGGCAAAGAATGTTCTTGAGAGGAAACACTAATATTGGGGTTGAAAGTGTATAAGAGAGCTTTTTGAGATGTTTTAACTAAAGAGAATGGAAGATAATATATTCCTTAAGGGTTATATGTCGTGAGAAGTGAAGGGAAAATACAAAAATACCCTTATGAAATAAATTCCCAGTTGCTGAAAGTAATAGTTGATGACATTTGTGACAAGGCATCAAAAATGTGACAAGCCATCAAAAATGTCGTCACACCAGAGCTGGAATTAATGGTTTCTTCCTAAGTCTGACGATATTTGTGACATGGCGTCAAAAATGTAACATGCCGTAAAAAATATGGTCACACAGAAGCTGGATTTGGCCTAAGGCTGACGACATTTATGACATGGTGTCAAAAATATGACAATATGTTAAAAATGTCGTCACTTAGGAGCTGGATTCTACCTATGGTTGACGACATTTGTGACATGATGTCAAAAATGTGGTAAGCTACCACGAATGTCATCACTTAGGAGCTAGTTTCTGCCTAAGGCTGATGACCTTCGTGATAGGGCATCTCAAATATGGTAATCTACCATAAATGTTGTCACTTAGGAGATAGTTTCTACCTAAGGATGACGACCTTCGTGATAGGGCATCACAAATGTGTTAAGCTACCACGAATGTTGTCACACTGTTTCCAGCCTGACATGCTGGAGTAAAATAGGTATAACTCTTTGCGCTGATATCGGATTTATGAGAAATCGGTATCATTGGAAAGATAATTCAATTATCTATCAGTTTATAGATTATGAGCTCAAAAATTACAAGTATAATAAGAATTATTCTCGTTTGAAATTGACTATACTAATATCCTTCTCAAGAATTCAATCGGTAAGGAATGTTTTGATTCGTCTGATAGCTGGGAGTTATTTGAAGCATTAATTTACATCTAAATTAATCATAAAACTATAAAATAACCATGATGTACTATGCATGAGATTGGTACATGGCTCTAATATTGGTTTGGATTTTTTTTGGGGTATTACAATATCTCTCCCTTGGAAACATTCGTCCTCGAATGATGACTGCTTGAGAGGGGAGAAAAGATAAAATGATGAATATATAGCATGAATGACTGATCATGATTTCATGGCTGACATGACTAAAAACTGAGCATATCATACTGTACATGCTCATCTGATTCATGGGTAGCTGATTTATGAATGTAAGACTGAGTGTTCCGATAAACTGAGTTTCTCATACTGAGAATGCATATCTGATGCATAAATGATAGGCTGAATCCATGCATATCTGATGCATGATTATATGACTGACATGATATATGGATACATGACTGAAAGTAATGGTAAGTTGATCATGCATATCTGATGCGGGAATACATAACTGAACCGACTCATGAACATGTAATGGTAAAGATACCAAGTTTGAAATATAACCTGAGCATGGAACTAAATACCAAGTTTGGTACTGAAATCTGAACATAAGAATGAGTAAGATAAAAGAAGACTGCGACCATGAACTGAAAATACTGATGAGTCTGAAATTCATTACTCAATATGCATGAGAGGAAACATAAGAACATAACTAAGTCTGGAACATGATACATGAACTGAAATGAGTCTATAATACGTGTCATGGAAAGAGTATCGTATCGTGGCTACACTGAGCCATTGAGTACATGGCTTAATACTGAGTTTTGAAGCTAGAGGGTCTTTTCATAAGTAACACTTCCTCCAAGATAGATTTATTAAAAAACACGACATGTTTAAATCAAGGAAGTTTGGGGGCTATAGTGTATCTCCCCCTTGGGACACTATGTCCCTTGAAGAATATTGGACTGACCTTGCTGAGATATTAAGAAAGTTGAGGCGATGCATAAGGCTCCTAGGTACGAAATCGTGACTGATTATCTGAGATCTAAACTGAAGCGTGATGCACGAATGAATAGACATACTGACTTGTATGATTTACTGAGTAACTGGTAACTGAATGCTGGGTATGCAAGATTGAATTGGACTTAATCTGAGTAGATGGGTTGAGGGCATAAAGTATTATGCATATGAGAAGGGAATGACTGAGTAACAAGAGGGAATTGATCATGGATTTCATAAAAGCTATATTGTCTGAAAATGCAGGACCAAGCATATTACATAATTTGGAAACATTCCATAAACTGAGGTATTGGAATACCTATAACTGAGTAGCTAATAACTGTATGCTATGGTCAAGCAAATCTAAAACTAAACTGAATTTCTGAGTTGAATATTGATCTAAAGATGACACTATAACTTAAGACTATAACGGTGATCCATACTAGATCTAAATGCTAGGTCCTGATAACTGAATACTGAAACTGAGGTTTAAACTGATACTGAAGTGCTTAATTCTGAGAATAAACACTAATTACTTAGTACTGGACTGTAACTGAGATAGAAATTGAGTTGTGATAGTTGCACAATGAAGGCTGACATAAGTCAAGGACCTGAATATACATTCATACTTTGAATTTTCAAAATTTCTAAGTACTACCACTCACTTGCTCCGTGGTTGCATACTAACAGGATATTCAAGCCTATCTTTGTATCTACACCCTAGTATAAAACATGCGTGCAATAAACTGCTCTTAATATGAAATATGAACTCTCTCCCATATAAGTAATTTCTCAACACTACACTATTCTCATAAAGATAGCTCGCTGAAGGGTCAAATCAGCAGAACCTGAAACATGAATGGATACTAACTGAACTTGACACATGACTAAAACCTGAGAAATAGAATATAAATAACATGGATTTACCAAAAAGGTCTGAACTTAGTATATACATGATATAGTATGAATTTATATGATCAGTGAGGGCGTAGCATAAGTCATGGAAAATGAGTATACTGAAGCATGATATGTGTACATGAGTCATGAGTTGCATGACCTGAGTCTGGAATTTCTGAGTTCGTGGAACATGATTCATAACACTGAGTGAGCTGTAACTAAACTCTCTATGTTGGGAACTGAAAATGCACACGATTCTATGGAATACTTGTGAACATAAGTTTTATTCATGGAATTTGAGACATGAAGCATGCATAGGCATTATGTGGACTGAAGTACAAAACTTTACGCTGAGATAAGGGATGGGTTGGGAATCATTTTTCCTAACTGCTTTTCTGTACATACTAACGCTACTACTGGAATCTGAGAGCCTGAATGGGTTACTTGATCTAACATCTTGCCCTTAGCTTAAATCCACCATCATAAGTCTATGAACAGTAAACTACTATTTGAATTGAAATGCAATCATCATCACATGCTTACACTCTGATCAACACATGATCACCTTACTAAACACATTATATGACTCTGTTTCCTCACTTACTGCTAATATCAAATTCATACATTCATGCTTAATTTCAAGTCAATAAACTTAAATTTCTAAATCGCACTGTTCAAACCTATTGATTTATTCTGGCACAACTATTCCGATGAATACATAATCTATTCAATCTGGATATAATATCCCAAAGTTTCTACTGCTAGAGTCCAAGGTTCATGCTTCTAACTCTGGGTCACATGCTATAATAGGATTTTGAGAAGGGATCTGATGGCATATCTAAATCTGGGTTCGAGAATGAGTTCTCATGATCAGGAGTGAGATCTGTACAACTTTGGAACACCACATAACTGATGGGATACTGTCTGAGAAAACCCTATCTTTAGGACTTGAGCTTCTCTGTTTCTTTTACCTTGAAAGTAAGGTAGAATTAACATGAGTGAAAAATGATGAGAATCTACATGAGTTTCTTAGAAAACCTTTATATAAAACGATCTGAAACATGAAAAAAGGGAAACTATTCCTAAAACATCTCATATCCTTCAGCACATAAGTGTGGTGCACAACACACACATGTACAAGACTACTAGATGTGGCTTTCATACTTCCTAGGACTCTATTGAACCTTAGGCTCTGATACCAAGTTTTTAACATCCCAATTTTCTGAATCGGAAAGCTACACGGTGCTCATGACCCCGAAGGACCACAAGCTAACCCATGACTGATATCTGTACCTATATACTGCATAATATGTCATAAAATGCGGAAACATGATCATTAAAGTCCATAAGGTTCGAACTGAATAAATGTCTTAAAACAAAATATTTGAAAAAGGTATATAACAATACCAAAACAAGTCATAAATACTGAAAATAATGAGATATGAATATCTAATTTGACATCTTGTCTGAAAGCCTCTAGTTGACCTGAATAAGGAGTTGAAGTAACATGTCTCAAACTAACTCTATCTTGCAACTAAATATTAAATGTAGCAATAATCATATCATCCTCAAATGGGAAGGACTCACTGCAAGCTCTGAACACTAGAATGCTACTGCTGATCCAGAGCTCGTACCTCTGAACCTATGGTGTAACATCAGAGAAAGCACCATAGCGCAAATACGTCAGTACATCTGAATGTACTGAGTATATGAGTGAGGTAGGCTAAATGCAAAGGGTTGTATGCATGAACAATTCTGACAGATATGAACATGAGAATACATACATGCATACGAAACTAAAACTAAACTCATGGAGATACTGACTACTGAGTCTGAATACTGACAACATGAGTGTACTGATACTGAGATATTAGATGACTGAGTTTACTGATATTGATATGTAAATCACTAATAATTGATGGATCTGATACTATATTACTGGATACTGAGAGACTGATATTGTTTTACTGATAAATGAATGATTGTTTTTGAAAGTTCAGATTATAAAGAACTGGTTTGACTGACTGTATCTGATAGTCCTGAAACTGAGTACTGATAGCATGAGTTACTATATCTAATAGCCCTTATACTGATTATTGATAACATGAGTGACTGTATCAGGCAGTCCCGAATCAGATGGAACTATATGAGTCCCATACTGTACCTGAGTTGACTGTATCTGATAGTCCTGATATACTAAAATATGAAGAACAATCTATGTTCTTTTACTGAGACTGAGACTAAAACTGTGGGAGGTAGTTTTTTATATGACATGCCCCATATGTACCATTATGGATAAGATAGGGTCCAATCTCTACCTTAACTGGAAGGGTGTCAATACCGCGCCACTGGTAAGGACAACATGTGAGCAACCCTCATATAATAGGTAACTCTAGTGAGAATGGTGGGAACACTCATATAACAGGTTAAGCCACCTCATCTACACTAATATAACAGGTTGCGATGTCTCAACCTATGCTGGATACATAGTTCTGGAACACAAGGATGACTTCTAAGAATTACACCCTCATATATAGGTGAGTTCCCATCCTTGGGTTCACTCGGTGCTAACTCCTACTCCCATATGAAGAGACTTAACATGATTTAACTAACTGTTTGTATGTTGAACTTATGAATTCTATTGACTGATGGAATACTACTGATATCTGATAACTGACTGAGACCATGAGGTTTCCTGAGTCACATGACTGACAGAGTTTTATTGAATCATGGATTGATTTTGTATATCGTGAAACATGACATGACTCTAGGCACATCGCTATAGTTTTCGGGTACGAATACCCCCAGGACTCGATGGAAAGAAACTGACACAACATGACTGACTTGATCATAAGATTGGAGTCCATAATTCACATTATCATAAATAGAGGATATTATACATCATGTAGTTCCTCAACATCTTAAGCATGGTAGGGAATGCATGGATATATTTCATATACATATAGTATATCTCCATTATCATACATGCTTCATACCATAACAATAGCAACATATCAATAGCATGGAATTTATATTCGAGTATATAGCTAACATGGACTTGTCATTTAGATATAATGGAACCATGTAAACATGAATTTCTAGCGTCCTAAGCATTTTATCAAACACCTTGCATGCATTGTTTAGGACATAGGTGAGTTTCATACTTGCACCATATTAAACCACCTAAAATTCATGGTTTTCAACTAACAAACATATATATTCCATAAAAACACCTTTAGACATCACATTGAAACTTAAACAACAATCTTCAACATGTACATACTCATATCACCACAAAAACTTTAAAAAAATATATTTAAAACATGGTTCATGATCTCTTTGAATGGATTAGATCCATAGATGAACACTACGCATACCTTAAAACTTGATCTAGAAAGAGATCTAATGTTTCTGAGGGTTCCTAAAGAAATCCTTAGGCTTGCCCTTGATTTTTCTTGACTAGGATTTATCCCCTTTGGGAAAGAATGTTCTTGTTCCTGAGGAGATTATCTTGAGAGGAAACCCTAATCTTGTGGTTGAAAGTGTATGAGAGAGCTTTTTGACATGTTTTAACTAAAGAGAATGGAAGATAATACGTTCCTTGAGGGTTATAAGTCGTGGGAAGTGAAGGGAAAAGACCAAAATATCCTTATAAAATAAATTCCCATTTGCTTAAAATAATAGCTGACAACATTTGTGACAAGGCATAAAAAATGTGACAAGCCATCAAAAATGTCGTCACACAGGAGCTGCAATTGATGGTTTCTACCTAAGTATGATGATATTTGTGACATTACGTCAAAAATGTGACTAGCAGTAAAAAAAGGTCGTCACACAGAAGCTGGATTCTGCCTAAGGCTGACGACATTTGTGACATGGCATCAAAAATGTCGTCACTTAGGAGCTGGACTCTGCCTATGGCTGACGATATTTGTTACATGGTGTCAAAAATGTTGTAAGCTACCATAAATTTCATCACTTAAGAGCTGATTTCTGCCTAAGACTGACGACCTTCATGATAGGGCATCACAAATGTGGTAAGATACCACAAATTTTGTCACTTAGGAGCTGGTTTCTTCCTAAGGCTGACGACCTTCGTGATAGGGCGTCACAAATGTGGTAAGCTACCAAGAATGTCATCACACTGTTTCCAGCCTGACATGCTGGAGTAAAATAGGAATAACTCTTTTCTCCGATATCGGATTTAGTCTAAATTGGTATCGTTGGAAAGATAATTCAATTATCTATCTGTTGATAGGTCAAGATCTTAAAAACTCAAAGTATAATGAGAGATATTCTTGTTTGAAGTTTATATACCAATATCCTTCTGAAGAATTCAATCGATAAGGAATGTTTTGATTCGTCTGATAGCTAGGAGTTATTTGAAGCCTTTATTTACATCTAATCATAAAACTATAAAAGAACCATGATGTACTATGCATGAGTTTGGTGCATGGCTCTAATATTGGTTTGGATTTTTTCGGGGTATTACACTTGTTAGGTACCCAAAATGGTCAATGAGATAAATTCTTAAGGTTTTGTTGATAAACTAGCCTCAAGGATCTTAAACCTAGCCAACCATATTATTTATAAGTAGAATCTATCATAAATGTTCATGCACCAATGATTAAATTTCCCTTAGGTATACATAACTCTAATATTTTTCTCATGTCGAATTTAATTACAACTGTTGATTCCATTGTTGACTTGAGTTGCTATTGGTAAACACGTACCAAACAAACCACCCACCACCCATTTTTATTTATGAATTTTATTTTATTCACATTGCGGGTAGTTTATTTGTACCATTTCACTCCCATAGGACTAGAATTCTAATTGTCCTCGTGAATTCGACCTCGACATAAGTTGAATTATTGAAAATGACAATCCTATAACCAATTTCACATGTATGGTGTTTAGTGTTACATAGGGTACACCCATAGTTTTTTGTATTTACTTTTGTTGTAGGTTTTTTTTCCTTTCTAGGTGATTGATATAGTGCTAATGGAACTATGCATGATAATGTAAGAATTTCCAGTTCTCATGATTGTGAGGAGAAACTCAATGACGTTGGTCGTTCAAGTGCTATATGTATCCCACCTACTCAGGTGAATGGTGTCTTCTATATAACTAGCATCTAAAACATATCCTATAAATGAAGTGACATTTAGGGGATAATCCTATGAGGACCTCAACTATCCTATCATGAAACATGTGCACCCTTTGATAATGCACATACAACTTCAGAGTCTATCCAATATTATCTATTCCCGTTCACTATAATAGGAGAGACAGTATTATTGCTTGACTCTCTTCATTCCAGATCCATCACATCATGGGATAAACTCACTGTGGTCTTCCTTTTTGGTATATTCCATTATCCAAAATCCTCCAATTATTAGAAGACATCATGAACTTTAGGCAATCAAATGGGGAACCCTTGTATGAATTGTGGGGATTCAATGAAAAACACTTGCATTGTTATTACCGCGAGATATAGGAAAGATGCTTCTCATATTAATCTATTGGGCTCTTGATGTGCTCAGTAAAATAGTGGTAGACAATGCATAAGGGAGCTCTGTTGTAAAGTTGACTTATCAGCTTCAAATTTGCTTGGTGAATTTACCATACAAAATTGAGGGTAGCATACCCGGGACTATGAGGTACTAAATGAATATCCTACCACATCCGTTATTGACAAGAAGCAAAAAAAAAAGAGATCGGTAGAGAGAGAATAATTCATTAAAAATGATGACTCAATTGGAGCTTATTAATAAACATATCATGGGTACACCCAAAGAAGTGGTAAAATTTCGTGAGATCCAAGTCCTATGATGATAAAGAGTCTAAGAATCTTGATGAGGAGTTATGTAGTTGGCTAATTTTTCGAGGGTTCCGACCCCGCCTATCGTAGGAAAGGTGGAAACCTTGGTTTGAATGAGAGAGATAGGGACCGTGAACATAATTGGAGGGATAAAGATTGTGAGTATGATCATTATATGACCTCTTATAACTAGGCATAGGGTAAGGCTTCCAACTCTTTTGACCCTGACAAGTATAAAATAGAAGATATGCTAGGAAGATTTTGATGAAAGTAGAGGGAACATCAAAGTAGTCCATTAATTTGATCGAGTTTTTTCGCAACTCAACCAAATAGTTGTATCCCACTTTGCTTGGTCAAGTAAATAGAGACCTGAATCGAGCAAATCTCAACCCAACTCAATGCTAGGAGAAAGGGAGTCCTCCCTAGTGACACAATGTTGAACCCTATAAATGAGGTTCAAGCATTGGTTATTGTCACTAGGAGTGGTGAAACCCTCTTTGATTTTGTTGTAGTTGCTGAAATGGAGCTTGATGCCGAGAAAAAGCTTGTGAATTATTCAAAGTAAGAGACTCTGAAGTTTCAAGAAGATAAATAAAAAGATCCCATGTTGAATGAAGAATTTGATGGTAAAGAGGATGATCAGGTAGTTGAATATTATGAAGTGAAAAGTGATCCATTTCCTTAATGTCTAAAAAAGATGGAGGATAATGGTGTATTTAAAACATTTATGGCTAAGCTTGCCAGCCTCTCCATTAATAATCCATTGCATGAGGCTATTAAAGATATCCCAGTTTATGTTAAGTTTATACAAAAATTGTTAGCAAAGAAGAGACTTTTTGAGTGTGAGACCATTGATGTTATTCATGGGTGTAGCACTATCATGGCTAGTGTGAAAGCGGAATATAAGGAAGATCTGGGAGCTTTTATAATTCGATTCACCATCTGGACACATAAGTTTGAGAAGACTTTATGTGACATTGGTGTAAGTATAAATCTCACGCACTTCGTATTACATAAGAGGATTCGCTTGGGAACTCCTACTACAAAGTTAATGAGACTTTTGATGGCAGACCAGTCTATCAAGAAATTGGATGGTGTTGTGTTTGACATTTTCATAAAAGTGTATAGATTCATCCTCCCGATGGATATTCTGGTGCTAGATTGTGAAATAGACAAAAAAATTTGTATCATTCATTATCGACCTTTTCTTGTAACAGGGAGAGCCATTATTGATTCAGAGATTAGGAAAATGAAGTTTAGAGTTCATAATGGTGAAGTATCCTTTTGTGTGTCAAAAATAAAGAAAAAACACTTGGAGATTCAAGTACTATCGGTGATCGACGTAGAATTTGAGAATGTGAATTACGCGACCCTTGAAGATTCGACTTGAGTAGGATGGAAGACGTCGTGCCACGAATAAATCTAAGGCGCTTTGTGGGAGGAAACCCACAAATCCCAGGAAAGTGGCTCGTATCCATTGTTTAAAATTTGGTAGTTTAGATTTTAATTTTTTCAATAGCATAATTTATGCATTTGTGGCATTATGGAATGTGTTGAATTAATTTGAGTAGGGGAAAGTGTGAAATCCTTGCTTGATGATCTAAACAGACGAAAATGTGCCAAAACTAAAAAAAAAGCTGAATATGGGAAAATAGAGGTGCGAAAATTCTCATAGATACCGCAATTGCGTGACCTTGGCTGCGATTGTGGTCACCCTTATGTCTTTGATCGCAAACCTTTGACCGCGATGGTGGTCAAAGTAGTTATATGACCATTCGAATCCCCCATTCCCCCACACTCCCTTCTCAACTTTTCTCTCTAACTGAGCCCATTTAATTCTAATGTTTGAGCACCAGAACAATATCCTTGTATCCATCTTGCACCACTCATTCAGTAAGTTTCTTACATCCATGCCTTGAATGTTGAAAAAAAGTCCTAGAATGCCTGTGATAGGGAAGGCCTTAATTATGATTATCATTCATAAAAAGTTAGTTATTTATACATATGTGGTGATTAGCTGATATATATTATGTTTACTCATGTTGGTAAGTCTTAGGTACCCAATTCGTATGTGAAATTGAGAAAAATGAAGGGTACACATCGAGTGCATGATCAAATTCCCAAATGAGTCTTCACTAGTTATTCTTACACTCCAAGGGAATAATAGAGTACCTAGTAACCTTGTTCAGTGAGTTTAGTGTGAATTCTTGTTGTCGAACGTGTTTTGGCTTAAAATGTGAAATTTTGGGAATTAAAAAATTTGGCTTGCAACCGGTCTTAGGCAAGCAATAGTGGATTTATGGCCTACGATCGCGATAAGTGAGGCTGATTTTTAGCCTTTTCCGAAAATTCTACACTTCAAATTTTTGACCAAACAACACAAAGGAGCCATCCCTAGAGCTATAGTGAACAACCAAAGAAAGAATTTAGACACGGTCAAATATAAGAATTGGACAATACGACTCGTACCCTGTCTTATGACCCATGGTGATCCACACTTATTCATATACAATTTACTTTACTTAGTCATAAATTAAATACGACTTGTGAACCACTATAATAATCATATCAATCTTAGTAGTACACATTCCAAAAAACCAATCCAACCTACCATCAAACATTGTTTAGCATACTACAAAAGCATACCAATCGTACCCCATTATATGAATGGTACATAGATTTTTATAGTATCTAGAGATTTCAAAACCCATGAAATTTTCTATGTTTCCACAACCCAGAGTGCTTCAATTTTGAATCTGAAGTTTAAACCCTAATTTCTGAAAAAATGTGTATTTCTAGTTGGAGACTTTGAATTTAGCATAATTGAAGAATGGATTATTTGATCAATCCTTACGGAATATTTTTTACTCTTTTCTTCATATGTAACTAAACTATCATTGTCTTCGGATTATGTTAAGCAAAGGTACAATTATGTGTGGGTTGTGATGTATTTATGTACATGTTGGTTTTTTTATGATGGGTTTGGCTATTGCTTGGTTAAATTAGTTGGTATTTCTGCGTGAAAGCTTCAAATAGCCAAAATGGGTTTGTGGGTTAAAACCCCAAACTTTTGAAAGCTCAAACAATTACTAAAAAAGGGTTTTGGTGAACTTTTAGAAACCATATAATCCTTGAAAGAGGGATTTGGGTGACAAGGTGATAGTACATAATTAATGGATGTAGTTTTATAATTTTCCCTATCTTAGATACAAGGTTGATTAACAAGTTGACTATATTATAGGCATATTCCACGAAATAGGGATGCCCAATTGAGGTAATAGGTGGTTGAAATTGACACACTTGTTAGGTACCCAAAAGGGTCAATGAGTGAAATTCTTGAGGTTTTGTTGATAAACTAGCCTCAAGGATCTTAGACCTAGCCTACCATATTTTTTATAACTAGAATCTATCAAAAATCTTTATGTACCCATGATTAACTTGCCCTTACGTAGACATAATTCAAATATTTTCCTCATATTGAATTTAAATAACAACTGTTGATTCCATTGTTGACTTGAGTTGATATTGATAAACACGTTTCAAACAAACCCCCCACCCCCCATTTTTATTTATGAATTTTATTTTATTCACATTGCAGGTAGTTTATTAGTATCATTTAACAGCCATAGGACTAGAATTCTTATTTTTCTCCCCATGGATTCGACCTCAACATAAGTTGAGTTATTGACAATTACCATCCTATACCAATTTTACATGTGCGGTGTTTACTGTTACTTAGGGTACACCCGTACTTGTTTGTATTTATTTTGGTTGTAGGTTTTGTTTCCTTTCTAGGTAAGTCCTACAGTGCTCATGGAACTATGAATGATAATGCAAGAATTTTTGGTTTTTCCAATAGCCTTCTTGATGGAGAGGAGCAACTCAATGACATTGGGCTTTCAAGTACTATACGTATCATACCTATTCAGGGGCATGGTGACTTCCATGTAACTAGAATCATGAAACATATGCTACAAATGAAGTTACATTTGGTGGAAATCCTATGAGGACCTCAACTAACATTTGATGAACTTCATCGATATTTGTGCTCCCTATGATATTGCACATACAACTTCAGAGTCTATCCGACATTATCCATTCCCATTTACTATAACGGGATAGGCGGTGTTATGGCTTCACTCGCATCTATCTAAATCAATCATTTCATGGGATAAACTCATTGTGGTCTTCCTTTATTGGTATTTTCCACCATCCAAAATGCTCCAATTATTTTATGACATCATGAACTTTAGGAAATTAAATAGGGAAACCTTGTAGGAGTTGTCGGAATTCAATGGAAAACACTTGCATTGTCCCAACCACGAGATCTTGGAGAAGATGCTTCTCAGATTATTCTACTGGTCTCTTGATCCGCTAAATAAAATAGTGCTACACAATGCGGGAGGGAGCTCTCTTGTGAAGTAGACTTCTCAACTTTAAATTTTCTTAGTGAATTTACCATACAAAATTGAGCGTTGCATAACCATGATAATGAGGTACCAAAAGAATCTCCTACCACCTCCGGTGTTGTTAAGGAGCCAAAAAACAGAGATCAATAAAGAGAGGATAATACATCAAAAATGATGACTAAATTAGAGCTTTTTAAAAACATGTCTCGAGTGCACCAAAAAAGTTGTGAATGTCCTGGAAACCAAGTCCTTTTATGATAAAGAGGAAAATAATATTGATGAGGATATTAGGTAGTTGGCTAATAATTTAGGGGTTTCAACCCCGCCTATCAAAGGCAAGGTGGAAACCTTGGTTAGAAAGAGAGATATAGGGACCATGAATATGATTTAAGGGATAAGGATCATGAGTAAGATCGTTGTATGCCCCCTCATGACCGGGAAAAGGGTAAGCTTCAAACACTGTTGACCCTGACAAGTATAAAATATAAGATATGCTAGCAGGATTTTATGAAAGTATAGGGAGCATACAGAGTGGTCCATTAATTTAATGGAAAGTTTTCGCAACTCAACCAAATGGTTGTATCACACTATGCTTTGATTAAGCAATTCGAGACCCGAATCGGGCGAATCTCTACCCAACTCAATGCTAGGCGAAAGAGAGTCCTCCCTAGTTCCACCATGGTGAACCCAAAAAATGAGGCCCAAGTATTGGTTATTGTCTCTAGGAGCGGTGAAACCCTCGTTGATCTTGTGTTGAATGTAGAAATTGATGGTTATGAGTTTGATCCAAAGGTAGTTGAATATTATGTAGTTAAAAGTGATCCAATGACTAACATGATGGTTTACCCTCCATTTCCTTAAAGACTAAAAAAGAAAGAAGATAATTCTAATTTCAAAACATTCATGGCTAAGCTTGCCAGCCTCTCAATTAATATTCCATTGCATTAGGCTATAAAAAATATCCCACTTTATGCTAAGTTTATGAAAAAATTAATGTCCAAGAAGAGACTTTTTGAGTCTGAGACAATTGATGTTACACTTGCATGTAGAACTATCATGGATAGTGCATAGCAAAAAATACGGAAGACCAGGGAGCTTTTATAATTACATTCACCATGTGGGCACATAATTCAGATAAGAATTTGTGTGACATTGGTGCAAGTATAAATCTCATGCCCTTCGTAATACGTAAGATAATTTCTTGGGAATGCATACTCCAATGTTAATGATATGTTTGATGGAGGATCGGTCTATCAAGTAATCAGATTGTGTTGTGTTTAACATTTTTCTAAAAGTTGATAGATTCATCCTCCCATGGATATGGTGGTGCTAGATTGTGAAATAGACCAAAAGGTTCCAATCATTCATTATCGACCTTTTCTTGCAACTAGGAGAGCCATTGTTAATTTGGAGCTTGGTGAAATAAAGTTTAAAAGTTCATAATGGTGAAGTGTCTTTTTTCCTGTGAAAATAAAGAAATTTTTTTTGGAGATTCTAGTGTCATCAGTGATCGATATTGAAGTCGAGAAAGTGAATGAGGGGGCCCTTTAGGACCGAACTTGAATAATATGGAAGATTTCGTGCCACGAACTAATCTAAGGAACTATGTCGAAGTAAACCCACAAATCCCATAAAAGTGGCTCGTATCCTTTGTTTAAAATTTTTTGTGTAGATTTCAATTTTTTCATTAGCATAATCCATGCATTTATGGCATTATGGAATGTGTTGAATTAATTTTAGTAACGGAAAGTGTGAAATCCTTCCTTGATGATCTTAATAGATAAAAATGTGTCAAAAAGAAAAACAAGCTAAATATGGAAAAATTGGGATGTAGAAATGACCATAGATACCGCTATCGCGTGACCTTGGTTGCGATGGTGGTTACTCGTAAGTCTGTGATTGAGGTAAAAGTATTCATATGACCATCCCAATTCCCCCATACTTCCTTCTTAACTTTTGTCTCTAATTAAGCCTATTCCAATCGAATGTTTGAGCATCCCAACATCATCCTTGCATCCATCTTACATTACTCATTCGGTAAGTGGGTCAAATCTATACATTGAATGTTGACAAGAAGTCATAGAATGTATATTGTGGGGAAGGACTTAAATTATGATTCACATTCTTAAAAAGTTTGTTAATTAAACATGTGTGGTTATTAGCCCATATATATGGTGTGTACTCATGTCGGAAAGTCTTAGGTACCCAATTCGTATGTGAAATCGAGAAAAATGATATCTATACACAAAGTGCATGATCAAATTACCAAATAAGTCTTCAATAGAGATTTTTACACTCTAAGGGCATAATAGAGTACCTAGTAACATTGTTCAGTTAGTTTAGTGTGAATTCTTGATGTAGAACATGTTTTGTCTTAAAATGTGAATTTTTTGCATTAAAAAATCTTGCTTGATACCGGTTTTAGGTCCGCGATCGTGGATCTATAGAACGCAATAGCAGTAAGTGAGGTTGATTTCCTGCCTTGGCCAAAAATTCTACAATTTAAATTTTTGTCCAAACAACAAAAAGTAGCCATCCCAAGAGCTTTAGTGAATAACCAAAGGAAAATTTTTGAAATTGTCAATCATATGAGTTGGACAATACGACTCGTACCTTGTCGCATGACCCATGGTTATCCACTCTTACTCATATCCAAGTTTCTTTACTTAGTCAGAAATTAAATTAAGGAAAACACAAACGATACAACTTGTCAACCAGTATAACAGTGTACCAAACTTAGTACATATTCAAAAAATCAATCCAACCCACCAACAAACATTGGTTAGCATACAACCAAAGCATATCAATCACATACCATTATACGACTGGTACCTCGAGTTGCATAGTATCTAGAGATTTCAAAACCCAGGAAATTTTCTAAGTTTCAAGAACCCAGGGTGTTTCAACTTTGAATTTGAAGTTTAAACCCTAATTTTGGAAAACTCTTGTATTTTGATTTAGAGACTTTGAATTTAGCATAGTTGAAAAATGGATGCTTTGATCAATATTTATGGAATATTTTTCTCTTTTTTCTTCATATGTAACTAAACTTTCATTTTCTTGGGATTATGTTAAACTATGGTACAATTATGTGTGGGTTGTAATTTATTTATGTACATACTGATTTTTTTACCATGGGTTTTTCTATTACTTGGTTAAATTAGTTGGTATTTGTGGGTGAAAGCCTCAAATAGCCAAAATGGGTTTGTGGGTGAAAACCACAAACTCTTGAAAGCTCAAACAATTATTGAAAGAGTAGTTTGGGTGAACTTTTGGAATACTGATAATCCTTGAAAGGCATTTTGGTGACAAGGTGATAGTACACACTTAAAGGATGTAGTTTTCTAATTTCCCCTAACTTAGATACAAGGGTTATTAAGAAATTGCTATATCTTGGGCATATTCCTAGGAATAGATATGCCAAATTGATGTAGTGGGTGGTTGAAATTGACATACCTTTATGGTACCCAAAAGGGTCAATGAGTGAAATTCTTATGATTTTGTTGATAAACTACCCTCAAGGATCTTAGACCTATCCTATAATATTATTGATAACTAGAATCTATCCTAAATCTTCGGTCACCCATGATTAACTTTCCCTTAGGTAGACATAATTTTAATATTTTTCTCATATCGAATTTAAATTACAACTGTTGATTGCTTTGTTGACTAGAGTTGTTATTGATAAATACATGCAAAACCAACCCACCACTCCCCATTTTTATTTTTGAATTTTATTTTATTCACATTACGGTTAGTTTAGTAGTAGGGTTTAACACCCATATGACTCGAATTCTATTTTTTCTCCTCGTGGATTCGACCTCAACATAACTTGACGTATTGACAAGGATTGTCCTCTACCAATTTCACTTGTTCAGTGTTGAGTGTTACTTAGGGTACACCCATAGTGGTTTGTGTTTATTTTGGTTGTAGTTTTTATTTCATTTCAAGGCGATTCCTATAGTGTTCATGGAACGATGAATGATAATTCAAGAATTTTTGGTTTGTTCTATAGCCCTCTAGATGGCTTGGAGAAACTCAATGACATTGGTCATTAAAGTGGTATCCATATCCCATCTACTAAGGTGATTGGTATCTTCCATGTCACTAGCATCATGAAACTTATGCAATAAAAAAAGCGACATTTTGGGGACAGGCCTATGAGTACCCCAATTAGAATTTGAAAAACTTTAACGAAGTGTGTGCACCCTTTGATAATGCACATACAAGTTCAAATTCAATACGCCATTATCTATTCCCATTCACTATAACAGGAGATGCGGTGTTATGACTTCACTCTATTTTGTCCAGATCCATCACTTTATGGGATAAACTCACTATGGTATTCCTTTACTAGTATTTTCCACCATCCAAAATGCTCTGATTATATGATGAAATCATGAACTTAAGAAATTAAATGGGGAACCCTTGTATGAGGTGTGGAAATTTAATGGAAAACTCTTGCATTGTCCCAACCACGAGATCTTGGAAAAGTTGTTTCTCAAAATATTTTTATGGCTTTTGATCAGCTCAATAAAATAGTGATAGACAACATGGGAGGGAGCTCTCTTGTGAAGTTGACTTATCATCTTCAAATTTTCTTGGTGAATTTACCATAAAAAACTTAGGGTGGCATAACCTGGAAAATGATATACTAAAAGAATCTCCAACATCCGGTGTTGACAAGGTGCAAAACAAGAGAAATCGGTAGAGAGAGGATATATGTCAAAAATGATGACTCAATTGGAGATTTTTAATAAATATGTCATGGGTGCACCCAAAGAAGTGGTGAATGTCATGGCATCCAACGCCTATGATGGTAAAAAGTCTAAGAATACTGATGTAGAGATTATGTAGTTGGCTAATTATTCAGGGGTTCTGACCCAGCCTATCATAGGTAGGGTAGAAACCTTGGTTAGAATGAGAGAGACAGGGACCGTGAACATGATTGAAGTGATAAGGATCGTGGGTATGATCGTTATATGCCCCTCATAATCGGGCAAAGGGTAAGGCTTCTAACTCTGTTGACCCTGACAAGTATAAAACAGAAGATATGCGAGCAAGATTTTGAGGAAAGTTGGGGGAACATACCAAGTGGTCCATTAATTGAATGTAGATTTTTCTCAACTCAACCAAATGGTTGTATTCTACTCTTCTTCGATCAAGCAATTGGAGACCTAAATTAGGCAATTCGCTACCCAACTTAATGCTAGGCGAAAGAGAGTCCTCCCTAGTAACACCATGGTGAACCCTAAAAAATGAGACCCAAGTATTGTTTATTGTAACTAGGAGTGTTGGAACCCTCGTTGATCTTGTGGTAGCTGTCAAAAAGGAGCACAATGTTGACAAAAAGCTTGTGAGTTAGTCAAAGCAAAAGACTCTCAAGTTTCATAAAGGGAAAGAAAAAGAGTCGTTGTTGAATGAAGAAGTTGATCGTGAAGAGGATGATCAAAATTTAGTTGAATATTTTGAAGTGAAAAGTGATCTAATGGCTACAATGATGGTTCCCCATCAATTCCCTCATAGGCTAAAAAATAGGAGGATAATTCTAAACTCAAAATGTTCATGGTTAAGCTTTCCAACCTCTCCATTAATATTCTATTTTATGAGTCTATCCAAGATATCCCAATTTATGCTAAGTTTATGAAAAAATTAATGTCAAAGAATAGATATTTTGAGTGTGAGACCATTAAAGTTACTCATGTGTGTAGAGCTATCATGGCTAGTGCGATATTGGAAAATAAGGAAGACATGGGAACTTTTAAAATTCCATTCACTCTCTGGACACATAAGTTTAGGAAGGCTTTATGTGACATTGTTGCAAGTATAAATCAATTTTTCTTTGTAATATATAAGAGGATTGAATTTGGAACTCCTACTCTAATGTTAATGAGACTTTTGATGGCGGACCGGTCTATTAAGAAACCTAATGGTGTTTTGTTTGACGTGTTCGTGAAAGAGGATAGATTCATACTCACGATAGATTTTGTGGTGCAAGATTTTTAAATACACCAAAATGTTCCCATCTTTCATGGTCAACCTTTTGTTTAAACCTAGAGAGCCATTGTTTATTTGGAGCTTGAGAAAATGAAGTTTAGAGTTCATAATGGTGAAGTGTACTTCCGTGTATGAAAAAAAAAGAAATAGCCCATGGAGATTCAAGTGTTATCAGTGATCGATGTTGAAGTTGAAAAAGTTAATGATGGGGCCTTTAAGGACCCGACTTGAATACGATGGAAGAATTTGTGCTATGAAGATAACTAAGGATATATGTGGGTGGAAATCCACAAATTCTAGGAAAGTGGCCCATATCCTTTGATAAAAAATTTTTAGTGTAGATTTTAATATTTTTAATTGCATAATCCATGAATTTATGTCATTATGAAATGTGTTGAATTAACTTGAAAAGGGGAATGTGTGAAATCCTTTCTTGATAATCTAAACAGAGGAAAATGTGTTAAAATGAAAAACAACTTGAACAGGGGAAATAGGGGTACAGAAATTCCCCTAGATACCGTGATCGTAGGACCTTAGATGTGATCTCGGTCACCCGCATGTTGGCGATTGCATACCTTTTGTAACGCCCCGCATTTTGGGCTAGAATAAAATATATGACTCTAATGCGTTGATAATCCCCGAGCCTTAAATCCTATACCAATTTGGCATGTTAATCAAGTTTGTAGTATGTGAATCCATTTGAGCATGAATTTAGACCATAGGAGTCCTTCAACTCAAGGACGAGTTAAAACTATTTCGATCGATTAAGTTTTAGTGGACGTTGTAATTTGTGTCAAATTATATTGACCATAACTCATTGTATATGATGAACTGGGTGGCCTACTATATACCAAATTGTAGATAATTGAATAAGCTTTCCAACGATACCAAATTCGCCTAAAACGGACACCCGGTGAAGAAGTTATGGCCTTTCAAAGTTGAATGTGTCGCCAATGCACATATAGGCGATGCATAGGGCGGCGCCTACGTAAATGCCTCCGTTTTGAGTTACTTTACGCGCAAGTTAATCCTTACAAAACCCAAAAATCGTCCTTACCCACTCCTAAAATGATTTGGGCCTATTAACAACATTGAAGCCTCCTATAAAAAACCCAAAAATCTAATCCTTCAAAAACTTAAGAGAAGGAGCAACTAGGGTTTGAGAAAATAAACTTGAAGGACCGATCCTTCCGAAACTTCTTCGTGAAACAAATTACAAATTCGGAATCCTCTCGACGTAGGCTTCGATAGACACCCAAAATTCATGGAGAACAAGGTACGCGGGGTTTTCCTAAAAACTCATTGGCATAGAAATCATGTTTTAAGAATTGTGTTTTCGAATTCATGTACGTACTCATGTTTCAGAAGCTTTAATGATATTGTTTTGGCCTTTTGGCTTTCCCCCAAAGTGATTTGAAAGTTATATGTATATATATATATATGCGTTTGTCCTGAAATATGAATTTAGAGTATGATTTTCATGAAACCTCTCTCTTAATGTAAATTTTTCCATGTTTCACGTAATATACGATGTTTTGAACACGAAAGAGAGGTTTGTGAATGTTGAATATGCATGTAATGAAAGAATGCATGGTTTTGCCAAAAATGCACATGACCACTATATGTTTGATGAAAGTTTTGCATGGATTTGACTTGAGTTTGCGAACATGACATCTTTAATGCAAATTACATGTTTTGGTTGTCTAAACTATGTTTTGAATGAAAGCTCTTTCTTAATACATTATGGCTCAGAAATAGGACTTGCAAGTCTTGGTATGACGATACCAACTCAGACAAATGCAATAACAGACACAGACTAGTTCAGAAAATCAGAGTTTTATCAGACTCTCATGATTTAGAAATTTCAGAATGATACATGTTTAGAAAAGGCTAAAATAGGGCATAAAGAGAGCTTAGGTGGTTCCCTGAAGAAGGCGGGAGTTTCAGACAACTCTTTGCCAAAAACCGTGGTTTGCCGACCCGGGTATATTGTTATGCGCTGACTTAAATGTCCTGTGGCGTATCAGACTCAGACTCTCAAACCCTTGCGGCACACTTGGGTTGGGGGCTTCCCCGCCGAGTCAATGGCGGATTCCATACAGCCCGTGGAATATTCAGACTTGTAGGGGAATACCACCTAACTCAGAAGTAAAACACAGATCATGATTTGAAATGAACAGACAGGTAGCATGTTTTCAGAAAGTGCCCATGTATTTTTCAGAAACAGTTTTATACATGATGTCTTGATGAAAAATTGCTTTTCCTTAATATATATAAATGTATGTATGTTCCATTATACTACTTTTGGATTGCTTTGCGTGCCAGTACTTTTGTGCTGACCCCCTCCCTCCTTCCACGTCCTGAGGCACAGTCTAGGGGTCCAGCTACTCAGTAGACATTCTCGGATTTGCAGAATTGATCTCACAGTGGTGAGCCTTCTATTATTCGGAAGGCCTAATTATCTCAGACACTATCTTATTTATTATGTTTTTGGTTTACTAGGGGCCTTGTCCCAGCTTCTTTTCAGAAAAATGTTTATGTTCCTAGTAGAGATTTCGCAGACTGATGTCAGATAGTATTATTCAGAAATGTTGCAGAACTTGACCAAGTTTTCCGTACTCAGTTTCAATTCCGCATTTTATTATGATTATGAATGTTGTGCATGATAACCAGATAGAGAATGGGTGTTCCGGGCCTTCATGGTTCGGGATGCTCGTCACGGCTAGGGCCTAGGCTCGGGTCGTGACAAACTTGGTATCAGAGCATGGTTCGTGGTCCCAGGGTGTCTGCGAAATTGCGTCGGGTAGAGTCTTGTTTATGGGTGTGTAGCGCGCCACACTTATAAACAGGAGGCTACTAGGCGTTTAGGAATGTTTCCCTTCGTTGTGATTTAGTTCGTGCTTCAGATCCTAAACTGTCCCATTATTGGGTTGATTCAAGTGCAAAAAGTTTAGAGTATACATGATATAGTCCTTTTCGATTACGTTCTATAAGATTTTAAAAATTATGGAAAAAGTCGATAGGAGTCTGTTAGTGCATCAATATATGTTGATTCTAATGTAAATATTGATCCTGATGGAATCGTGCATTCCAGCTTAAGGTATTAAGTGTATATTGTCCCTCTCAAAATCTTGTTACAGTTGTGGACAATGTATAGCAGAATGTTGGAACTATATTTCTACCCAAATAGTAGCATAAGTTAAAGTGTTGTTGTCATGACCTATTGGTAGTGATATTGGACCAAGAAGTTGGTGATGTAAAGTCACAAAGTTAGAAGTCAGAGTGAGGGTGATTTAGTGTAAATGAATATTTCAGTTGAATAATCGATGTTTGAGGATGATTTACCCCTTTATAGTGATAAACTAATGTGGTAGCTAGCAGCATGTGTGGATTGTATGGTAGTCCATGGAGGAAGTGTTTTACTCAGATTTTTATTTATACAGAATAATATGTATGGCTGAATCTGTTTGCATGAGATAGAGTTGGTAATGAAGTGATTCATCCTTGTGTGTTATTAGTTGAAGGTAGAGAAGGAGTTGTTGGTCAGGGTGATTTGTTGATTGCTTGAATGTGGAAATGGCTATATTAGCGAGTAAGTTATGATTATAGACTCATGGTTGTTTGAGGAATTGTAAGGCAGTCTAAATGTATGAATGAGTGAGTAAGTATGAGGTGAGAAATCCGTATAAGTAGATACAATTGTACGGGGTTATAATATAAGATTAAGGTTGACCATGTCTATTATGAGGCTTTAACCTCCTTGACCCTCTTTTCATTGGTAGTTGTAAACTAGTGCTACTTGTGAGAAGGTATGTAGTAGATTTTTGAGATATTTGGGTAGAATATCCCAATTTGATGGATTAGTGTATTTATATTATGTTGCATTCTTCATTGGTGGTAGTTGATTGATACTAAAATATAGGCTTGAATTTAAATGGTGTGGTGGTAAATAGTGGCAAGAGTTTTTTGATGCATATTTTGTGGGATTAATTTAGTAGGCTTGAGGTGCTGAAATAGTACATGCTAACGGAATGATGATAAGGTAAACCGTTAGGTCATGATCGATTATTGTGGTTATGAAGTTCTAGTGCACTAGTGTTTCGTGATGTTTACTTATAGTTTCCAAGTAAAAATTTTTTGTAAGGTTGGGTTGTAAGTCATGCATAGCACTAGATATTAAGTTTGAATAGTTGAAGTTCATAAAGGTGGATGTGATGATTTCTTGATCAATGATGTTAGTTATATGAAAGTGATCTAATAGGCTTGAATGGTGTGTGAAATGGCTTAAGTTTAAATTGATTCGTAATGCAGTATAATGTTGTGGGTATGGTTTGTAAGTATGCCCAAGGCGATATGGAGTTGTGGCATTTCTCTAAGACTATTACATGTTGTGTGTGACTAGTGGTACCATGGAGTTGCTAGTTGGAAAAAGACTAGTTAGATTATATATGGTGTTCTGGATAGCCAAGTTAAGGAGCCTTGATTGATAATGTTGAGCCTTTTGATGTGATCTCGATTATCATGGTAGAGAGATATAAGTTTGGAGTAGCAATATTGGTATGCTAGGACGGAAGTGGTATGGTTCATCAAAGGCTTGGTGATATCCATGTTAAGTGTTATAATCTAAGTTTGAGTTTTAAAGGTTGAACGGATAAAAATAAGTGTGCAAGCATTATACTTTGACTATTGGTGGCTATGGAAAGATAGAGTGTATCCCAGAAGGTAGTCATTCGGGTTGAGTTCTATGATATGCATGTATTGTCAATTTTTCTCAGACCCTAGAGTGCAGTAAGTGTAGTTCAATTAGAATCTGGTAGGGGATCTCCCAAACGCTAGATGATGACTTAAAGCTAAGTGGGAGATGATAGAACGAATAACCAAGTAAGGCTCTCAGATTCTAGTAGTGATGCAGTGTGATTTAGAACATCAGAAAGTAAGGGTGAATCTCAACCCATTCATACCTCAATATTTTTTTTGTTTTGTTATCCGGATGCTTACTCATGCCTTACGATGCAGTTCCGTGATAATAGTTCATGATTCCGGTATATGATAGAGAGTCACGTACTCTTCCAATTCCAAGATAATGAGTTCTAGTTCATTCAAGTAGTCGAAATCACATTCCTTATGTTATGAACTCTAGTTGAGGTCATGCAACTCATGACGCATGTACTCACTCTTTATAGTGTGCTCAGTCCCATATAAAGATCTTTTTCACGCTTGAGGGTCTTATGTTTTAACCTTTTAGTGACCCTCCCTATGCAATGATAGTGGTGATGATGTAAATAATCTTTTTGATGAAAGATCATAGTATGCTTGCTTAGATAAGGCCATTAGTATGAAGTACGAGTTGGGGCCAAGTCTTTGATACACCTGATGGTTAGTGGAAAAGTTTGTGTGTGTATGTCTTAGGGTAGCGCATAGGAGTTCTATTGACAATAGTTTAGAAACTATGTGAAGTATGTATTTATGGGTGGTTGCCTTGAAGTCAACATGTGGTTATAAAATAGGCTTGAATGATGTTTTGGGATTGTAGTGGAAGGTCGTAATATGCATTAGCGACTTCATATTAAGAGTTCAGAGTAGTCATTGAAGTGGTAAGGCATGTTATGCTTAGGATGTAATCTTTAAAAGAGGTATAGAAGGTGGCATCATATGGTTTAGAATAATAGCATGGTGTAGCATGTTGTATTTTTGTGACTTAGAGTTAGGTTTGATCGCGGTGTAAGGATTAAGATATTTTAGACATTAGTAGAAAAAAAAAACATTATCAATGCTCATATGAGAATTTTATGCTGAGTTGAATGAATATGATATTTATAGGGAATAGTATAGTTAAGGGATATTCGGGAAGTGCTCTAAGCCTTAAAGTAAGAAGTTGTATTGCCAAAGGTCTGAAAATTCTATCCTAATTTAGGAGTTATATGTCTATATTCCTGACTGCAGAGTAGTGTCAATGTTGTGATTTCCTCAGTGGGATGTTTTTTGTAATCCATACCCAAGATTCATGGTTCCCTATTACTGCTAGAGCTTCCTTAGAGAGAGTGTTGAAGAGAATACTCCAGTTAAGTATGAGGGTGTAGTATAATTCAGTCTGTATGGCCAATAAGTCAGTTTGGCAGTCAGATTCGCATGACTTGTTTTCTTGTCTTTGCACTCATTCATGCTACTCGAAATCCCAGACATGCTATTAGTCGAAGATAGAGTATACCAGTAGTTACGAGTATAGCCCAGTTCATACATCATGCATTAAATTCAGATTCCAAATGTTCAGATCAGTGTATTTTATTAGAGGACATGTCATGTCCGCGTTATTCCATATATTTAAGGCTTCAACAAGTTCCTACCCATCATTCGAGGACGAATGATCCCAAGGGGGGGATAATGTAACGCCCCGCATTTTGGGCTAGAATAAAATATATGACTCTAATGCGTTGATAATCCCCGAGCCTTAAATCCTATGCCAATTTGGTATGTTAATCAAGTTTGTAGTATGTGAATCCATTTGAGCATGAATTTAGACCATAGGAGTCCTTCAACTCAAGGACGAGTTAAAACTATTTCGATCGATTAAGTTTTAGTGGACGTTGTAATTTGTGTCAAATTCTATTGACCATAACTCATTGTATATGATGAACTGGGTGGCCTACTATATACCAAATTGTAAATAATTGAATAAGCTTTCCAACAATACCAAATTCGCCTAAAATGGACACCCGGTGAAGAAGTTATGGTCTTTCAAATTTGAATGTGTCGCCTATGCACAAATAGGCGATGCATAGAGCGGCGCCTATGTAAATGCCTCCGTTTTGAGTTACTTTACGCCCAAGTTAATCCTTACAAAACCCAAAAATCGTCCTTACCCACTCCTAAAAGGATTTGGGCCTATTAACAACATTGAAGCCTCCTATAAAAACCCCAAAAATCTAATCCTTCAAAAACTTAAGAGAAGGAGCAACTAGGGTTTGAGAAAATAAGCTTGAAGGACCGATCCTTCCGAAAATTCTTCGTGAAACAAATTACAGATTCCGAATCCTCTCGACGTAGGCTTCGATAGACACCCAAAATTCGTGGAGAACAAGGTACGCGGGGTTTTCCTAAAAACTCATGGGCATAGAAATCATGTTTTAAGAATTGGGTTATCGAATTCATGTACATACTCATGTTTCAGAAGCTTTAATGATATTGTTTTGGCCTTTTGGCTTTCCCCCAAAGTGATTTGAAAGTTATATGTATATATATATGCGTTTGTCCTGAAATATGAATTTAGAGCATGATTTTCATGAAACCTCTCTCTTAATGTAAAGTTTTCCATGTTTTACGTAATATACGATGTTTTGAACAAGAAAGAGAGGGTTGTGAATGTTGAATATGCATGTAATGAAAGAATGCTTGGTTTTGCCAAAAATGCACATGACCACTATATGTTTGATGAAAGTTTTGCATGGATTTGACTTGAGTTTGGGAACATGACATCTTTAATGCAAATTACATGTTTTGGTGGTCTAAACTATGTTTTGAATGAAAGCTCTTGCTTAATACATTATGGCTCAGAAATAGGACTTGCAAGTCTTGGTATGACGATACCAACTCAGACAAATGCCATAACAGACCCAGACTAGTTCAGAAAATCAGAGTTTTATCAGACTCTCATGATTTAGAAATTTCAGAATGATACATGTTCAGAAAAGGCTAAAATAGGGCATAAAGAGAGCTTAGGTGGTTCCCTGAAGAAGGAGGGAGTTTCAGACAACTCTTTGCCAAAAACTGTGGTTTGCCGACCCGGGTATATTATTATGCGCTGACTTAAATATCCTGTGGCGTATCAGACTCAGACACTCCAACCCTTGCGGCACACTTGGGTTGGGGGCTTCCCCGCCGAGTCAATGGCGGATTCCATGCAGCCCGTGGAATATTCATACTTGTAGGGGAATACCACCTAACTCAGAAGTAAAACACATATCATGATTTGAAATGAACAGACAGGTTGCATGTTTTCAGAAAGTGCCCATGTATTTTTCAGAAACAGTTTTATACTTGATGTCTTGATGAAAAATTGTTTTTCCTTAATATATATAAATGTATGTATGTTCCATTATACTACTTTTGGATTGCTTTGCGTGCCAGTACTTTTGTGCTGACCCCCCCCCCCCCCTCCTTCCAGGTCCTGAGGCACAATCTAGGGGTCCAGCTACTCAGTAGACATTCTCGGGTTTGCAGACTTGATCTCACAGTGGTGAGCCTTCTATTATTCGGAAGGCCTAATTATGTCAGACACTATCTTATTTATTATATTTTTGGTTTACTGGGGGCCTTGTCCCAGCTTCTTTTCAGACAAATGTTTATGTTCCTAGTAGAGATTTCGCAGACTGATGTCAGATAGTATTATTCAGAAATATTGCAGAACTTGACCATGTTTCCCGTACTCAGTTTCAATTCCGCATTTTATTATGATTATGAATGTTGTGCATGATAACCAGATAGAGAATAGGTGTTCCGGGCCTTCATGGTTCGGGATGCTCGTCACGGCTAGGGCCTAGGCTCGAGTCGTGACACCTTTGAACGCAATCGCGATCAAAGTAGTTATATGACCATCTGAATCCCCACAATCCCTTCTAAACTTTTGACTCTAATCGAGCCCATTTTATTCTAAAGTTTGAGCATCCTAAAATCATTCTTGAATCTATCTTTTATCACTCACTTGGTAAGTGGCTAAAATCCATGCTTTAAATACAGAAAATAGGTCAGAGAATCATGTTGTAGTGAAGGCCTTAAATTTTGATTCTCATTCTTAAAAAGTTCATTAATTATACTTGTGTGATGATTATCTGCTAGATATTGTGTGTACTCATGTCTGGAAGTCTTGAGTACCCAATTCATATGTGAAAATTAAAAAAAAGAAGGCTACATACCATGTGCTCATTATCCAAACGAGTCTTCGCTAGTGATTTTTACACTATAAGGGCATAATAGAGTACCTAGTAACCTTGTTCAAAGTGTTTAGTGTGAATTCTTGACGTAGAGCATGGTTTGGCTTTAAATGTGAATGTTTAGGCATTGAAAAATCTAGCTTCCAACCGTCTTAGGTACCGCAATTGTGGTCGTTAGGACCGCTATCGTCGCTCAATGGCCCATAATCGCGATAAGTGAGGCTGATCTTCATCCTTGGCCAAAAATTCTACACTTTATATTTTTTTCCAAACAACATAAAGTAGACATCCTATGAGATTTAATGAACAACATGTCTTAGTTTATGCATGTATATGACAATTATTAATGTGGTTATGTTGTTCTGTTTCTTTTTAGGATCAGATCATAGAAGAATAAAACCAAGTCTATTCAATGGACCCGAGTGCCACAATCTTTACCATAAGGATCTTCCGAGGACAAAGTTGCTCACGAAAAGAGATTATCGTTGCAGAAATTTCAAAAAAATCTTTCAACATTTCATTATAGGCTTGTTTCCATAGGGTGGTGGTGTTTATCCACAGATCCTTTCAAGTTAAATGAGCAATCGGTCCGCGAGTTCTATGCTAACCTTAGTATAGTGTCTTTTTCAAACTCGGCCATCATGATTATCAGGATTAAGGTGAAAGAGGTAGACTTTGAGGTAGAGAAAATCAATTATAATTACGGGATACTAAATGCAATCATGGGTGGGACCGAACAAAAGGGGTGTGAACCGAGATGCTGGTTGATAGAAATATTATGTCCCAGGAAGGAAGTCTCATGGGTAGTGATCAAGAGAAACATATCTATGAATTTCTTCACTGTGGAAGGATTGGATTTGGTTGACCATCATATGTAGTCGAGGATCCCCTTGCACCCACATGACGACAATTCTATATTTGCGGGCTTGAATGGTTACTTGTATTATAAATGACATTCCGTTTAATTTTGGTCACCTCAAGGTTTATAACATGAAATTGTTCAAGATTCAGGGTGGTACGCATCTCTCCTTTAACTCTTTGATTACTAAGCTTTAGTGCAGAGCCGGGGTTTCGGAGTACCCCTAGAGATTCTTAGGTTCTCCTTGTCACCCCTATCTATCCTGTAAAAATTTAAGTTAAGAGAGCACCAGGCTATAGAAAGATGAGAAAGATTGACTTGGGAAAGTCCACATATGAGGATCCCTGGTCTTCTTTAGGATATGGATGTTGACATTGAATCCATTGAGGAGCTCGTGTCGAGTTTTCCCAGGGGCTGAGAGAGCCCTCCACTACTCGCTATATATATGTGCCCCGATCTGATTATGAGAAGAATTGGGAGGACCAGAAGAAGTAGGGAGCTACAATTTCTAGGATTAAGAGATCCTACTCATCATTGGCGGCGTCACATCGAGATCTACGATTTTCACATGAGAAGATGGTAAAAAGGGAGAATAAGAGAGATAAGTTCACTAGCAATATTTGGAAGGGGGTGAATGACCGGTTGAAGGTACTAAAACCTTGTGATAGACTTACAACCTCCCAATTGGAGAGTAATAATGAGACTCTATATAAATGGTTTGTCTCTAGAGATGGTGATGATGATGTTTTGACCGAATGTTATTGAATCTCTTTATGCAGTTTTAGAGAGCACCCTTTTCTTTCTTTATGTTTGACTTTTTATGTAGTAGGGACAGTGGTTGATTTTAGTTGAGCATTCCTGTCTCTGTAATAATTTGATTTTTTCTTGTATTACTGATATTTTTTTATTTTTTTTATGTTCTTTCTGATGATTTAATTTTGTTGGGGGTTTGTATTATTTGGGCACTCTGATGGTGCCCATATTTACATGGATTAGTTATTTTTGTTTTTAGATTTTTACTTTATCTTTGTTTTTGTAATGCAATATTGGAAAAGCTTTTCCCTATGATAGACTGAGTGACGACATTCCAAAGGAAAAATCCGTCGTGATTGGGTTTCGAGCAATGGATGTAGGGGAAGTCTGAGTACCTATGGCATCAAGGTATTAAATGCAAGGGATGTCTTAGTTCCTATAATATTTTATATTTGGGATCACATTTATACCTATGTTGATGTCTCAGTAGGCATATGGTTTGCCCGTATGAAAGCGAAAATGTGAGACTAAGGCATGGGTTAGTGCCATAGTTAGCAAATTGTACGTGGTGCAAATTACTAGCAAACAACCATCTACATCAAAACTTTTTCAAAAAAAAAAAATTCAAGTGCATATACGTGGGCGACCTTGTAGCAAAACTTTTTAACTTCTTGTAGATCCAAAAATTTTAGCTCATGAAAATCGATATATACTCCATTTTAGTCCTTGGCGGGAGGGGCAATTTAGCCTCCTTGGATAGTTTGCATACCATGTGTGGGGATTTTTTTTTTCTAAATCTCATGTGTATTTGTACAATCTAGAACTTGTCCCATTAATCTTTAAAGGATAATTTTGTTGTACTTGGTTGGTGAGATGATCCAAGGCTGTCATAATGACATTTCATCTTTGGACTTAAATATCTAACATTGCTAAATGGTATCCCAAGACACCCACTTTGAGCCTTTGGACCTTTCTTTGGAAAATACATTGGAATATGTGAGCCTTTCAATTCTCATCCCTCTTTTGAACCCTATCCTCCTTGAACATAAAAATGCAACTTGAGGCTAAAAGCCTATGTTGGGGGTGGTGTATATTGGAAGAGGTATCTTTGGGCAAAGAAGATGTAAGTTCCTAAGATCTTAAGCAATGAGAATAGATGAATAATAAAAATAAAGGATTCAATAAAGGAAAGAAAGCCACAAAGTTTGCAAGAAAAAGAAATGAAAAAATAATTGGTGAACCAAGGAAATAAAAGTAGGCACATGTGTAAAGAGTGAAAACTAAAGAAGTGGCCCGTGATCAAGAGTTTGATAGAATAGTGTAATTTAGATGTTCAATTAGGGTATATCCATGTTGTTCCTAAGTGATATCCTACCCTACCCCAAACCTACATTACATGCTCAAAAATCCCTTCGAGATCTCCAACCAATTGCATTCATTATATTACGATAGAAAATAGGGAAAAGCCTATGGCATGGTACTTTTTTACATATAAAGTCCTTGGGAGAGAGTGATTTTTGCTCTTAAAACCTTATTTCATATTTCCTAACTTGGTGTGTGAAATTTTCCTTCTTCCGAGGAAGCATGCAAACAATTAGATGTGGGTCATTTTTTCATCTATCGAGAAATGAGGAAAAAGGAGTATAATGTAGTCGAGGTCAAAAGGTGAGTCACTTCTAGAGTAACATTGATTTTTCTATTGTTTCCCTTTGAAGTCTTTTGCATCCTTGAAAATTGCATTTTATTTTAAGGGGTGTCATGAAAATAGTTTTTCCCATGTTTAAGAGATATTTGTGGTAATAAAACTTGTAGTCATTGTGATCATTGGGTCATATGATTTGGGCATACATGTGAATTTTCTATGGGTAAAAATTGGTATTACTTGAGGACAAGCATTGTTTTAAGTTTGAGAGTTGATGATTGGTAAATTACCACGCAATTGCACTCAATAATCGTGCACACTACTATGATTTTAATTTATTAGTGAGACAAATTGGGGCTTAAATGCACTAATTTTCATATGTTGCAGGCATACAGGTTAGGAGAATGAAATATGTGGATTTGAGCTAAATTGGACTAAAAAGGAGAAAGAAGTTCAGGTGGATTACCTGAACCAGAAACAAGCCTCTGTTACCGCAATCGCAGTGTGTAGGCTGCGATCCCAGACACTCAAGAAGGTCTAAGATCCACAATCATGGTGTATTTACCACAGTCATAGTAGTCGTGATTGCAGACAAGCTTTAACAATCGCAGCTAAGCAGGAAATGTACCTAGGGGAAATTTTATAAATTCAACCTGCCGAATGCATTTCATTTTAAAGGGTAAAACCTTTTCCCTTTTGGGCATTCTAAACTCTTGCAACATTTTTTATTTTAAATTGTAACTCTAATTTGGGAAAAATTTTGTATTTTGATTAGAATACTTTGAATTTAGCTTAATTGAAGAATGGATGCTTTGAACAATCTTTATGGTATATTATTCTCACTTTTCTTCACGAGTAGATAAACTTTCATTATCTTGGAATTATGTTGAACTAAGGTGAAATTATGTGTGGGTTGTGATGTATTTGGGTACATTGTTGTTCGTTGATGATGGTATTTTTTTATTGCTTGGTTAAATTAGTTAGAATTAAGGTTGAAAGCCTCTAATACCCAAAATGGGTTTGTGGTTGAAAGCCCCAAACTCTTTAAAGTTCAAAACATTCATGAGAGAGGGGTTTGAGTGAACCTTTGTAACCCATATCATCCTTGTAAAAAGGATGTGGGTTACAATACAATAGTAGACAATAAATGGATGTACTTTGCTATTTTTCACAATATTAGATATACAGGTGATTAAGAAGTTCACGATATCTTGGACATCTTCTTAGAAATAGGGATCCCCCAATTCATATAATAGGTAGTTGAAATTGATACACTTGTTAGGTATCGTAAATGGTCAACGAGTGAAATTCTTAAGTTTTTCTTGATATACTAACCTCAAGGATCTGGGACCTAGCCTACCTTTATATTAATAACTAACATATACCCTAAATCATCACACACCCATGCATAACTTTCCCTTATGTAGACATAATCCCAAAATTCTCATATCGAATTTAAAACAAAAGTGTTGATTACTTTGTTGACTTGATTTGCTATTGACAAACACGTGAAAAAACAAAACCCTCCCATTTTATTTATGCATTTTGTTTTATTCAAATTGTGGGTAGTGATAACGCTCAACTCACTTCAATATTTTTTGTGTGAGACGGTCATTATCAAGTAACCCAATATAAATTGAGGTTGACTCTCGAGGAGTGAATTTTATAGATTTTCAACTTATGGCTATCAAGTTACTAAAAGGTTACCCGAAATGCTAATGGAAACAACATGTATAGGTAAATGAGAGGAAATTATTGAAAATTATTCTCACAAACTTTATCTAGTATTGAGTGAATACTATCTTTGGTCTAAATTTAAGGTTTGGCGGAATCTTGGGATTATATCTCGTTAGAGGTAACATATGTGGGATAATGTTAGTTTATCAAGGGATTTAGATGTTAAGAAATTGATAGGCTAGGTCAAGTGTAATTGAGGTAAATTTTTCGATATAACCTCAACATATTCACCCATTGGCTCTTTCCGGCACCAAATTAGTGTTAAGTTTACGTAACCACCCACAACCTCAACCACGTATCCTTATTTCTAGGATGATTCACTTGACATTAGTTACACTTCCTAAACACTTATTTATAAGATTGCAAAGGATAGTAAATCATAGGCTTATTTGTTAACCATTGCTTTGTCCCCCGAGAACCCTCTTTTGAGGATGTTATGGGTTACCTAATATTCACCTAAGTCCCTCTTTTGTGGATGAAAAAAGGGTTTCTAGAGCTTGGAGCTTTCACCCATCAAACCTATTAAGAAATTTGGGGTTTTCACCCATGAAATCCCACCTTATAAGCTCAAGCAATGGTGAAATCCATACTAAACAACTAAAATCCATGCCAATACAACAATACTCACACACAATTGCACACGAACTCAACATAATTCCAAGAATAAATTACTTAGCTACTTATGAAGAAAGTAAAGAGAGATATACCATGTGGGTCAAACAAAACAATCATTCTTCTACAAGAAACTATGAAATTTGAGTCTCCAAAGTATATTACACAATTACCCAATTAGGATTTCATGCTTATAATTCAAAACTACATTGTGAGACAAGCCCCCTCAAAGAAGAAAGGGTTTTTCATTATATATGGTTTGGGATTAGCCCATGATATTTTACAATTCTACCCTTGGTCCAATTCATGTTGATCCACAATCGCGTGCATTTGACTGCGACCATGCCTACGCGATTACGGTTACCTTTTGCATTCGCATTACTCTAACCATATTGACTAATTTCGACAGCGGCTAGAGGACCTCAATCATAGTAACCGAGGGTGATGCATTCCAGGTCTTCAGATGCTCTCTTCTTTACTTCTTTTGTAACATTTTCATCTCAAATCCATATATGTTGACCTTCTTAGCTTTTTACCTACATCGTGTGTATTTTATTGCATCTAACAACAAGTTTGCCTCATTTATGCAATCAAATTAAGGCATTTTGCATGGATAATGAGTATGAATGAGTGATAAAAACACCACTCATCATTACCCCCAACTTAAGACTTTGAGCGTCCTCAAGCAATACTACCCCTATATGATGAGACAATGTGTTCCCTCAATAAATCAATCATTGATCAAAACGATTTAACATTAGTGCCACCACTAAAAGCGTTTCATACATAGGCAAATAAGTTTATAACCACTCCCCTCATCATAAAATGAAAAAGCAAAGGATGCAATAGACTTTGTGGAGCAACAATGTAACAACTACTAACACTCTAAAAATGTCTTGCATTTTATACCCCCATTTCCCTCATTGCGTGGGAGATGACAAAATCAGCCACCTCAACTAGTTCGCATGCCTCCTTAACTGAAATAAGAAATCCACACACCTAGTTAACAGTCATGCAACAAGGAATTTTAAGTGGAAGCCCTCAATATCTCAAGAAATTCTCCGTATTAATAAACACTATACCATAATCTTTCCTCAATAAAGGTAACTGGTTGGAGATCCCGAAGGTCTTTCCAAGATTTTAATGTATGTTCGAGTTAGGGTAGGATATCATTTGGGAAATAACATGGCTTCACACTTTCTAAAATATCTACATCACACTATTACAAATTCTTTCTTTTTCTTTATAATTATGGGACACTGTCCTTGATTTCTTTCTTTTATTATGCCTACTATTTCCTTCCTTTATTCACTAAACTTCTTTTATTTCATTTTCTTGAAACTTTAAATCTCTCTTTCCTTTGTGGGGTCCTTTCCTCTTCTATTCAGTACTTTTAAAAGTTAAGAACATTAAGCACACACTAAATCTTCGTGGCACCAAACATTCTTCCAACAATCTTTACCACCCCCAACTTAGGCTTTTTGTCGCAAATCATCTTTTCATTTTAAATAAGGGTATGGTTTAAAACATAGATATAAAGAATGGTTCATGACTTGTAATTTGTTTTCCAAAGAAAGGTCCAAAGTCTCGAAGAGGGTATTATGGATTATAATTATATGCAAGGGTAGGATTTTTAGGCTTAATGTGGGTACCAAAATCACAAAGATGGACTAAGGTCATTTCTCCAGCCCAATACAATTTAAAATAGATTTGAAAGACCAATGTGTCAAGTTCTAGATAGAATAAGTACACAAGAGGTAAAGAAAAGCAACCTCGCACACACGATATAGGAATATCATCAATAGTTCAATTACTCTACCTATTTGACATATGATAGGGTATTTATTACTTCTTCGAAGTTATTTCTCAGAGTCATAAAAAGAAGGGAAGTTTCATTACAAAGTTGCTCATGTCCATGCCTTTGGATTTCGTAAAAAATTTTGGAAAGAGGGGGGTGTTTTCCGTTATATCTGTACCACACATAATTTTCTAATTATGGCAAAAACTCAAGCCATAGTCTTAGATTGTGAGTCATAGGGTGAGCTAACTACCCATTAGGTTACTCAAACTTCACCAATGGATATGGATATGATCCCCAAATAATCAATGCTACAAGTACTCAGACATTACTTCCAAGTTTTAGTGTCAATGCCACAGGTATTCAGACTTCCCCTGCACCTACTGATAGAAACCCAATCACGATGGCAAGACTCATCTAGTATAATGCAAAATAAAATGGATGTCTAACAAAGACAAATAACTAATCTATGCAAATGTGGGAACCATTAGAGTGATTGAATATTACAACTCTAAACAAAGGGAAGGACTATCCAAAAGAGCAAGGAATTGTGCACAAATATCTATAATACCGTCCTAAATGTTACGAATAAGGAAACAACCAAAACTAAAGAGTTAGTAATGTCCCTACTGCATAAATAACCAAGGTTAAAATATATAAGGGTGCTGTCTGAAAGTACATCAAGGGCTGCTATCACTTTTAAACTCTTCACTACCATTTATTAAGATCGGATAAGTCCTGTATGCAAGAAATTGTGAGGGGTTGTGAGGATTATAGGGTTGTAGTCACTGAATTAGATAGATTTTGTATTCGTGATCGCTTTCATCCGATCGCGATGGAAAAAAGGTGGGTAACCGCGATCGCGGATGGGAACCACGATCACGATAACTAGGGCATGTCTACTCTACTATTTTTCATTCAACAAGGTTTTTTGCTCACTTGGTGACTATTTACATACTGTTATATCTTAAACTCGAGTCTTTGTACAATGTTCCCCTTCCAACTTATGCCAAGAACTCCATAGCATCACACCTCCATGAGTAATTCATATGAAAAATCTAACATTCATACTAGAAAAATATGATAAAAAAGATATTTGTCATACTCGTGGCATTTGTGGATTGCCTCCAACAAAGCATCGTATTTAACATAGTAGAACGATGTTGATATGCATCAACAAATCAAGAAAGGTCCAAAGGACCCCACTTATCAAATTTCCCTTCATCTATCAACCTTTCAACAATGCATTCCACCACATTATTCTCTTTTTCAATTTGACTTTGGGATATCCTCTCTATTGGCTTAGTGTTAAGGAATTTTCCCCTTTATAACCATCTTTCAATGATGTTATTGGTTAGCTAATATTTACCTAAGTCCCTCTATCGAGGATAAGAAAGGGTTTCTCGAGCTTGGAGCTATTTACCCATCAAACCCATTTGGAAATTTAAAGTTTTCACATATTAAACCCCAATTGATAAGCTTAAGATATGGTGAAATCCATACTCAACAACTTAAATCCATGCAAACAAAACAATACCCACTCACAATTACAAACTAACTCAGCATAATCCCAAGACTAAATTACATAGCTATTCATGTAGAAAGTAAATAGAGATATACCATATTGGTCAATAAAAACATTCATTCTTCTACAAGAAATTAAAAAATTTGAGTCTACAATGTTTATTACACACTTTCCTAATTAAGGTTTAAAGCGTATAATTAAAAAAACTTTATTGTGTGAAAAGCCCCAACAAAGAAGAAAGGGTTTTTTATTATTTATTATTCGGGATTCGTCCATGATATTTTACAATTCTTCCCTTGGTCCAGTTCCCGCTAATCCATGATCATGTCCAGTTGTTTGCGTATGCACCTACGCATTAACGGTTATCTTCCACATCCACTTTTCTCTGACCATCTTGACTTACCACGACTTCGGCTAAAGGACATCGATAACGGTAATCAAGGTTGATAAATTCTAGGTCTTCTCCTACAATCTTCTTTGCTTCTTTTCAATCATTTTCAGCTCCAATCCACATCTGTTGACCTCCTAAGCTTTTTACCTGCATCGAGTGGATATTACCGAATCTAACCACAAGATTATCTTATTTATTCTATAAAATTAAGGCATTGAGAACGAATAATGAGTATGAATGAGTGGTAAAAACACAACTCATCAGGTATCTTATTAGTAGCATTTAACACCCATAGGACTAGAATTCTAATTTTGATCCTCATGGATCCGAATTCATCATGAGTTGAGCTATTGACAATGACCATCCTCAACCAATTTCGATGGTATAGGTGATCATTATCAAATCTTTTACCCAATTTTAAATTATGTCTTTCTTTGTGTTTAAATTTTACATAAATTCTTTGAATCTTCCAACAAACATAAGTTTCGGATTCTAGTTGCAATCCTTGGGTATTTGAGCCCAACTCAAGTAGGGTTATTATATCTTACAATGATCATCCTACACCAAAACTATGGTATTGGTGAGCATGATAAAAATGTCTCCATTGCCGGGGAGTGAAACTTAGTTTTCGCTTTTGTAGTATTGATAGTAACTTTGGGTTCACCCGTAGTATCATATTTTACTTTTTTATTGTTTTTGATTTTTGATTAGCTGATTATTATTTCTTCCAAATAAACTTGTGTCAAGAAGGGATCATCCATTACCCATTATATGAATATGTCGATGTTATGGATTATATTAGTGATGAGAAGCATGCTAGTTCCATTCGTATTCCCCCTAACGAGGGAAATAAAGTACTTTATGTTACAAGTGTCATGCTCCACTTACTTTATATGAACGTTTTGTTTGGAATTCACCCGCATGAAGATGCTAACATCCATCTGAGGAATTTTGTAGAAATATGCTCACCATATAATGTTGTTCATATCTCACAAGAATCAATCCATTAGGCCTCTTTTCATTCTCCATAACGAGTGAGTCAGTGTTGTGGTTGAGGTCTCCTATCGCTAGGTCCATAACATCGTGGGGTGTACTTATCGATGCTTTATTATATCATGATTTTCAAATATCAAAGATGTTGTAATTGTGTGACTAAATCACAATTTTATGTCGACACAATGGAGATATTTAGTATGAAACACGGGGGAGATTTAATGTGAATCTTATGAAATTTCCAACCCATGATTTATCAGAGAAGATGCTTCTCCAAATATTATACAGGGCATTGGACCAAGTCAACAAAGACACAGCGGGCAATCCATCCAGAGGATCCCTTATTAAATTGCCTTATGGAGTTTTATCAAGTGTGATAGACCAAGTGGCTAGTATAGCTAGGTGTTTCAACATAAAGGATACCGAGTTGTCCATGGGGGATTCCTCCTCATCATTTGTTTTTCAAAATAAAAGTACAAAAGAGGAGATAGATGCACATTTGATCAAATTGATGTCATATTTTGAACCTTTTACTGAACATGTGATAGGTACTGATGGGTGGTGAATTTACCACTCATTTGCACTACACTTTTGTGCATACTACTATGATTTGAGTGTTTAAACTAGCAAACTTCATTTTTAAATGCACTATTTTAAACATTTTGCAGGCATACATTTTATGAGAAGGAAAAATATGGACTCAAGATGAAAAGGATCAAGAATGGAGAAAAGAAGTACAGTTAGTAGACCAAGGAAAGAACACGGTCTCCGTTACCGCGATTGCGGTATGAGAGCTGTGATCGTGGTCAGTAAAGTCTGGTCAAAGGACCATGATCGCATTTATTTTAACTGGATCACAATTTCTGCTATCGTGCAAAATGTTCCACGATCGCGTGAGAGTTGAAAATGGACAAAAGGAAGAAACGCCATGTTGGCCAGCCAACGAAAAATACCATTCAACGAATAAAAACCATTCACTCTATAGCATAAACATTATTTGTAACCCGACCTACCATCCTTCGTTTAGGGTTTTTTTAATTTCTTGGAGCTTGGAGTAAAACTTGTACTAATCTTGAGATAATAAGACATCAGAGTGTCTTTTAAGTGTAGATTTTGCATTACCCATTGAAGATTCATTTGATTCTAAAATGTGGTATGCCCTCTCTTTATTTTCTTATGGATAACTTTGATGGAAATATTGGTTTATTTGTATTAATTATAATTATGATTTGCTAGCTCTACCTCTTTGGATTATGCTAGAATACGATGCAATTGTGTGTGGGCTGTGATATATCAGTGTATATTTTAGTTGTTGATGATGGATTCTATTATTGATTTATTAAATTGGTTGGGACATGTGGTTAGAAGACCTAAATTCCCAAATGGGTTTGATGGATGAAAATTCCAAGATCTTTAAATCTCAAACAATCCTTGAAAGAAGGTTTTTGAGTGAACTTTTGGAACCCACCTCATCCTTGAAATAAGGAGGTCGGAACCAAGGGAATAGTAGGCAATTTATGGGTGCATCTTGTAAAGTTTTTTCTATCTTAAACATAAGGGTCATTAGGTGGTTGACTTTAACATGGTATCATCCTAGGAATAGCAATACAAATTGAGATATTGGGTGGCTTTAATTGACACACTCGTAAGGTACTCGATAGGGTCAATGACAAACATCTTTAAGGCTTTGTTGAAAAACTATCCTCAAAGACCTTTAACCTAGCCTACCACATTATCAATGATTTGAATTTGCAATGAATCATCATGATCCCATGAATAATTTTCCCCTAGAAAATAATAGTCTCATCATCCATTTTAATTAATTATACACTAATTAGTCTTAGTCTAAAGTTAGTCCTTTAGAAGCCTAAGAATCACTTTCACATTTTACAAGACTGAAAACCACCCAAACCATTTTTTACAATAGGTTTGACCCTTGTGTGAAACTTTTATTTTGAATAGAATCAATTGTCACACATATTATTCCTCATGGGTTTAACCCCTACTCTTAGTTGGGTAAATATATTGACAACTTAATTTGACGTATAAGTTGAGCGTTATAAAAAATGTCGCCCAAAAATCTATCGAGAGCAATACCTGTAAAGTCATGGGTAAAAACCTCGGGAAACTCATTAACCTTTGGAACATATTCTAGAGAAGGAACATCCGAGTTAAAATCTTTAAATCTTACCAAATGATACAAATAACCATTAGAAATCAACCTCGAGCTCTAAGATATGAGATAAAACTCCCATTCTGCACTAAACAACCCCCTTCCCATACAAAGAACGACTCATTAGGGAAGTTCAACAAGGCCTAATGGTTCTAACAATCTAAGAAATAATAGCATGAGTGCACCAAATCAATTGCCAGAATAACATCAAAATCAACCATGTCAAACTCTATCAAGTATACAAGAGTTTCCCTAACACAAATTGATACCACACACCACCTATCGACTCTTTTAAGAACCACAGACTCTCCTACCAGGGTAGAAATAGAAAAAGTAATTTGCAGACACTTAGGACCAAAAAAAAAAGTACACAACAACTAATAGGGTCACATAAGATAGATAGGACCCTAGGTCAAGTAAAAAATTAACATCACAGGAGAAAAGTTTCAACATACTTGTAAAAACATGGAGAGATGTCGAGAACTACTTGTGAGTAGCAAGTGCATATAACTGATTTTTGTTAGTACTGGTACAAGAAACAAAAGTAGAAGCTTATACAGCACCCTTCGGCAAAAGAGCAGATAAAGTAACAATAGGGTCCTTATTTACCTATGAAGCCAGAAGAGAGGGAACTCTCAATGCATGTCCATAACTAAAACATTTTTCCTCCCTTTATCACACTGGCTATGATACTACCGACCACAGAACCAATAAAGATGATAGGCTAGTGCTGAATGGACCCCACTGGCCTGATACTGGGCACCTTATGCACTAGAAGCATTAAAAATCTAAAAATATCTATCTCTCAATGTCCTCAAGTAGGGAGCATTAGCCATAGAATAGGAGTTGGGACTCACCAAATTCTTTCTCTTGGACCATTAACCACTAAAATTTTTGCCCCTACTTTGAACGAAAAACAGAGACTTTTTACTCTACCTCTCATCATTCTCAACTTGTTTTTTTTCTCTTTCACCACTTGTTGCATATACACAACCAATTTAGTGTTGTCCACGTATTTGATCAACAAAGTTGCCTTACTCTCAAGGAAAAACATACGATACAGTTGCGAAGAAAACTTATGCATTCTGGCCTTCATGCTAGAAACTATCTCTGGACCATATCGAGATAATGGATAAAACTTCAAGGCGTACTCCTTGACTAACATCTTTCCTTCCCCTCAAATTTCCAAACTCGTCTCCCTTTGATTCCTTCAACTAAGCGTTCGGGAAATGCATTAGAGAAATCCTCCAAAAAATATGACTCATCAACATCACCCCTTACCTAATCCCATTCATTGTACCATTGGTATGCCAAATCCTTCAGTTGATCGACAACAAACTCAACCCCTTCAATATTCGTGGTATGCATAACACTGAAAACCTTTTCCATCTTATCTATAAAACCTCAAGGATACTAAACCATTTTAATACAGTTAATGGTCGTAGGACTCAACCTCATGATGTGGAAAACCATTGTGGCCTCACAAGATTGAATAAAATATACACCACGCTCAGCATTAGAAACAACTAATTAAGCAATCATATGAATCAACTTATGAAACTCAGTATTTGTCACATCTGCCTAAGGAATTATGAGAGGACTAGAGAAAACACATGGAACTCTAGGAGGATCAGAAACTAGACCTCTAGAATGGGTCTGGACTTCATCGGTTTGACGAGCTCTGTCCATATTATTCTCATTCTATATAGAAGGGTTTTCCTGAACATCATATCTCCTTTGTTGCATGATCTGAAAAATGAGCAAACAACAATTAGAGGAATCTTTGTCCTTAGACTCAATAGCTCGATTAGAACCACAAGAAATGAAAACATTCTTAAATGCCTCATGGTCTCTCTATTATGAATGTGGTGCACTACATACCAATAAAATAGACTCCACTTGAAATGGTTTTATTGAAACCCAAATGACCATAAACCTAGCTCTGATACAAACTTGACATGACCCAAAATTAAGCCTTGTCGTAGAGGCATCTCAAGCCCAACAAGGATTAGAGATCTGCCTTTTAACCTAACCTAAACATCAAACCTATCTGTAAGTGTTAGATAAACTCTAACCATATAAAAAATAAAGGAAATAAGACAAACAATCATCTCTTATGAAATGTCTAATAAATACATTAATGTAACCATACTAAGAAACATACCCATGTCCACAGATATCAACAAAGCTTCTACAAATCCAAAGGAAATAATAAGTTGGGAAATGCCCCCAACAATACCCAAAATCAAGTTTAAAACAAGTCTATGACATAAGGTAGAAAGTCCCTGAAATGCAAGACATTTAATTATGGAAGCTCATCACTTCAATGTCAAGACACGAACAGACCGAACACCTAGTGAATACATAGAAAGAGAAGAAAAATATTTGTCCCCTATGTCATGTGGAAACACAACATTCATATATGGTTAGCGGTTGGAGAGCTAGCATGTAACTTATAGGGAAGGATAAAATAATGTTATTATACAAAACCAAGTCAAACCAATATAAGTAACCAGATTTAAATACATAGGCATGCATATAGATATATAGGTAACTCAAGTGTCAGTTAAGGGAAAAATGCCTTAGCATGTATTTCAAAGCATCTAATCATGAATCATAAAGTGATGAATCTAACCTTCCACTTGCATTGATTAGAAAGTTTAAACTTCCCATTTTGATTAAGTTGGAGTAATAGAACCTCAATCCATTTTATTAAGCAAATGGACTCTAACCACAATCCATCATATTAAGCAATTGTACTTTAATTACAAGATGTTTTATTAGGCAAGTGGACACTAACCACAATCCATCTTATTAAGTAAGTGAACTCTAACCACAAGCCTTCATGTCCATTACTAGTCAACATTGGGACAGTAACCCTTTGTCCATTCATTCAAATCACTCTGTTTCACATTTAAGGACTTAAACCCACTTAGCCAATTTAATCCTTCAAGGCTACAATTCTACAAAATACATGACCATGAGTTCTTTATGAACCTCTTATTAGTCAATTAATTTAATAGACTAATGCCTTAGTTACAACCATCATTCAAGTCAAAATGTTGTTATCAATAACTTTATCAAACCATTAATTCTTCATTAGCATTCTTACACCAAGATTTAGTTCAAACATAATTCAATTCATGTTGAAGGACTCAAACTCTTTTTAACAAATCAAACCACAAATGTTACCAATTAACTCATTACATGGACAACAAGGCATTTATAAATTCATTTATCAATCATTCTTACTTATTAAGCAATTGGTTTATTTGAAATACTATTCACTAACTCCTTGAAGACATACCTTTACAATGACCAAAATAAAAGACAAAATTATCAAATGTTGTATTACTCATGTCCCATTTATTAAACCATAACAACTAGCACCCACGTGTTCATACCATCAAAAAAATATGTATAATCACAAGTTTTACAAAGTTGAAACAATACTCATAAGAATGCGTGAAAACCCTTAACATTTGGTTTCTGAACCACTATTTAAAAATAATAATCAAAGTTTAAATCATATAATATGTTAAACTAACAATTAGGTAAAGAGTCACATACCTTATAAAAGATGAATCACGTATAGAACTCAACCCCTTTAGACTTTAGATGAACACATCTGGAAACTCTAGCCTCCAATCTTGTTGAAGAATTTTATAGAGTGTCTTGGAATGTTTTTATAATGATCAAGTGAATAATAAAGGTCCAAAAAATGTTATAATTTATCGTTCATAAGGTTTTAGGGGTGTAAAATATCAAAAATGTCCTCAACTTAAAAGCAGAAAAGCATACGCAGGAGGGTAGGTCTCACCTCTTAGACTTGTACCCTAGGGTACGAGTGGTACCGTATCTCGTACCCTAGGCCTCACCATGGACCTCCAAAATTATTAACATATGACTAAAAAATCATTGTTCGCATGTTATCATACGAGAAGTACCATTGGAACAGTACCATAGTAATAATCACGTATTCTACCATACGACAAGTATGATTCTTAGTCGTATATTGGATAGAAACAAACTTAAGCACTCTGATAAACATACAAGTGAAGGACTCTGACCCATACACAAATATACGACTAGTACCTTCTAGTCGTACGTTGTCCAAAATATCCAACTAGGTAATTTTTTTATGAGTTCAAAGACAAGGTGTTTCACGAGGTTAAACCCTATTTTAATGATTTGCTTCAGGAGCAATTATATAGAGTCAGAATTACTCAGGATTATTCATGGTAGCCAAGAGTATGCATATGGCTTATATAGATTAGCGATAAAGTGCCTTGACATTTGGAGTTACTGAATGGGTATTCCTCTAAGGATAGCACATGAAAGTATTTATGGGGTTTGGAAGGAAAGGCAACCTCAGCCCCAGATATATTGGACCCTTTTAGATTCTTTGTACACATAGTGAGGTGGCTAATGAGTTTGGTTTACCCCTGGATTATACTACTGTTAATTGAGTTTTCCCTATTTATATTTTGTGATGGTTTTGCCACCATTATATCTTGAAATTCACCTATTTTTGAAAGTAAATACTACTTGAGCATAAGGGAACATTGTGCTAGTTTTGAAAGTAAAATTTAACAAATGGGCCTAACATGAGATTTTACTTGATTTTGGATCTAAATCACAATAGGGAAATATGTGTATCAGTGTTCTTGATTTGATGAGTAGATTGGGATTTTGAAGTGTGGTGATCAGAGGTGGTTTTATAAACTTTGGTATCATTACTCTAGCTTATTTTGCCTTGTTTTTAGGGCAATTTGAGTACTTAACGTGTTCATATTAATATAAATAAGATTTTAAGTGTCCAAGCGTGTGATTACAATGCTGAAAGTATTTTTCTAACAAGTTTGTTCTTTATTGACTCATTTAGAGTTCAACTCGAAAAACTCATTTTACTAGCTTAAGCTAGGCGTGTGTCTAGTTGGCTTCGGTGGATTCTAATGTGTTTAATATGTTTCAAATGATTTAAATGTGTAATTATGAGTGGAATAACTTATTTGTAATAGACAAAGTTCATTTTGATTAAGTCAATAGTCACAATAATAAGTGGAAGATCATTGTGCATTCTCCTTATCTTAGCTTTTATTTAGATTCATTGTTGAGAACATTATATTGTTTTTATCTTCAATATGTGGTGTGTGATATTGTAGGAGGTATTTTGAATTTAATACGATGATATATTGATGATTTAAAGGTCAAAAATAAATTAAAAATACACTACAAAAAGCATGTAAAAAAAGGAACGTTCAACACTTAACAAAATTTTTTGATACAAATTCCAGTAAGCCGACGCGAATTTGACGTGTCGCGTCAATACACTAAATGAATTATGCAATGCGTCATGTTGATAATTCATGCAAGGAAATTAAATATCGCCGACACAGCTTTTGGACTTTGTCAAATTTTAAGTTAATTTGTGCACACGGTTTGAGGAGTTGTTGTGGGAATCTTTTCTAATAACCAAAGAGTGGGATTATTTTATTAAATTTGGAATTATCTAGACAACATTTAAAAAATCTGGTGAACTTTGAACTTTGGTGGACAATTTAACACAAAAAACAATTGTGACAATTCACTGGACACGTGGACAACTAGGGGCAATTCTTGGATTATTTAAATTGGACAAAACTATGGAGAATGGGAATAATGTGGAACGGTGGAAAATATTGTGGCATGTGCTACACTTTAGTTTAAGTAACTTTTATTCTTTAATTAGTCTTTAATTTTTTATATCATGTACTCAATTATTTAGATCGTGATTATAAATATTAGTGGCTAAAAACCCTCTTTCCAGGTTTAAAGCCAAGAACATGAGTACTATTATTTTTGATTAATTTTGATTAATTTTGATTATCATATTTGGTTGTATGATTATTCATGTTTTAATAATTTTAAAGATTCACGACCCTTAGAATACATATATTGTCAACCTTTTGAACTCGGGAGAGGGAATAGGGAGATAGAACATGGGAGTAAAGAAAGTTTGGATTTTTATTCTTTTATAAAATAAATTATTAAAATTAGCATCTAGGATATGGATGTACTTGGATGCCTTATATGACTCACATTTAGGATGGCAAATTTAATTCACTTAATTGGATAATTACAACCTCACTCAATGATGTAGTTGTAATGTCCATATTTCCTAAACGATTAGAGATTGGAAAACCATGATTATGCAACGAACCCTATGAATCGACAACAAAGATAAGTAAATTAATGAATGAAATTCAATAAAACAGTGTGATTGTTCGGAGTGCTTTAACCCTAATCTTTTCTCCATTGACTTTTTCCAAGAATTTAATTTTCGCATTATTTACTTTATTTTTAATTTATGATTTTTTCAAACTCTTTTTGGTTACTTTTTCGCTAAATTAATCTAGACTATGAACTATAATTAAATCTTTGTTAAATCAAGTCTCTATGGGATCGATACTTTGCTTTAACTAGGGCACGTTACTACTTGATAAGACCAAGTACACTTGCGTGTGCACTTTGGCGCTGTCAAGTTTTAAGTGTCGTTGCAGGGGACTTGTTATTTGGAAATTGTTTAATTTAGTTTTACTTTTAGGTTTATTTGGTGCTTTTTACATTTGGTCTTAGTTTTGTACTTGCAGGAAATAAATTTTTATATTTATAAGGTTGCAAGGTAACGGGAGTTGGTTGAACGAAGCTCCGAACCTGAGCAAATTTACCATCAACGCAAGGGAGAAGCAATCCTTCTCCCCAGAATTCCTCAATTCCAAGTAGACCAAGAGAATACTATTCCAATGGCTGAAGAAAAACCAGCCCAGAGGAAAGTTAGGGAAGTGGCAGTCCCACTTCCGATTAACTTGACTTTCCTAATTAAAAGACCGGCAGCTGGGGGGATATTGAGTTAAAATACAATATGGTGCAGCTTTTTATTAGTAGTGGACAGTTTGTAGGGCTTTCACTTGAGGATCCACAAGTTCACATGTAGACCTTCATTGAGCTTAAAGATACATTCACTCCGACTGGGGTGACTCCAGATTATGTGCGGATGACACTATTTCCCCATTAACTTTTGGGGGAAGCTAGAAGGTTGTTGAATATGGAGATGGACAATTCAATTACCTAATGGGATGACTTAGAAAATAAGTTCCTCATCAGATTCTTTCTATTAGGCTAGACTGCCAGACATCATAGTGAAATAGTGAGTTTCAAGATGAAGCCTGATGAAAACCTTTATCATGCTTAGGAATGCTTTAAGGCTCTTCTTTTGGAGTGTCCATACAACCAACAGTCCAATGAGGTACTTTCTCGCACTTTTGTAGAAGCTCTTGATCACACTACGAAGATTTTTCTAGATTCAGTCGTAGGTGGTCAAGCACTATAGTTGACTTATGATGAGATGTAAACATTACAATACCTCATAGCACAGGTATTCGAAAGTGTCATGCAGATTCTAAAAGTGCCACGAAAAGAATTGCGGGTGTACTAGAGGTGGACCATTTTACAGACTTATCATCATAGGTTTCTGCCTTACAATGTTTGATCAACACTTATTTTAGCGGCATAAAGTTGGGAGTAGAAAAAGCTGCAGCCACAGTCAATGCCATTCAATAAGTTACAGGTTGGTCTCAGGTATACGGAAATAGTGGTCAGGCGGCTACTATGTGTTCTTCAAATTCAGAGTCTGTAATGTATATAGGCAACGCACAAAGACTAAATTACAGTAATGCCTACAACATGAAGTGGAAAACTCAGCCTCCAAATCAGCCATGGAACGCTCCACAGCCACAAGCTCATTCAAATTAGTGAACCAGAAACATGAAATAGATGATAAAATAGATCTTAGCTAATCAGACACAGTTTGTTGCAGTCTTGAAAAATTTACAAGAAGCCACCAGAAGCTTAGAGTTGCACGTGGGGAAAATTATCATACAGTAAATACTAGTCCACAAGGTGGGTTTCCAACTGGCATAGAAAATACAAAACAAGTTATAGCAATCACCTTAAGGAGTGGTAAAGAGCTTCAAGGAGAACTTCCAAAAAAAGGTAAGGAGGTAGGTGCTGATGTAGTGACCAAACAGGTTCCCAAAGAAGTTGTTAAAAATTCAAGGAAGTCTCAGTACTTGAAAGAAAAAGTTGTTAAACCAGAAGTAAAGAAGACACTGCCACTACCCTTTCCTTAAGGGCACATTAAAGCGAAAGAGGATGCCTTGCTCAGAAAATTCATTGATATCTTCAAAGAGCTTCGTATTAACTTACCTTTCCTAGATATTTTGTAGAGTATTCCTAATTATGCAAAGTACATGAGGGGTGTGGTATCTAAGAAGGTGAAATTACAAGATATGGGAGCTATAACACTCACTGAAGAGTGTAGTGCGGTAATGAAATAAAAAATCCCCAAGAAATTAAAAGATCAGGAGAATTTCGCCATACCTATTCAAATTGAGATTAAAATGGTCCATGCACTGAGTGACTTATGGGAAAGAATAAATTTGATGTCCCTATCGTTGTTTAAAACATTGGGCTTGGGAGAACCAAGACCGACTACCGTGGTGTTGCAGTTGGAAGATGGGACATTTCCATATCCAGATGGAATGATTGAGAATGTCCTCATTAAGGTTGGTAATTCATTATACCTACTGACTTTATTGTTCTTTATTTTAAGGCATATAAATAGGTACCGTGGTGTTGCAGTTGGAAGATGGGACGTTTCCATATCCAGATGGAATGATTGAGAATGTCCTCATTAAGGTTGTAATTTATTATACCTACTGACTTTATTGTTCTTTATTTTATGACATATAAATAGGTACCAATCATCTTGGGGCATCCATTCTTAGCACCTATAGGGGCCTTGACTGAAGTTAGAGAAGGCACGCTCAAGATGAGGGTAGATGATGAAGAGGTGGTATTTGATGTTTATAAATCACTCATTATCAAACCATAAATTAATAATTTATGTGTGATCAATGTGATTAAAGGGGGGAAAGTATGGGGTGATTAATCCACCAAAAACCTCTTCGAATTACCCGATTGAGCGAGCCAAATTGAATCCATTGTTGCCCAACATGATAAAGTTAAATTAAATAGAGATGTTGACCTTGAGAGTGTAATGTTTACCTTGAGAGTGTAAACTCAAGAGGTCTAAAATGAATGAAAAAATGGCTCACAAAAAGAAGAAAAAGGGTGATGGAATATGATTAAGTTCCGTTGGGTCGTCTCGCGACACTAAATCAGGCACTGCTTAGGATACAAACAAAGTAAATTAGGTATGTTTTTTTTAGTTTTTATTAGTTATTATTTCACATAGTTTTAGGATTTGATTTAGGCATTTCTTTGATAGCCTTATCTTAAATTGTCTATTTGTCCTACCCTTGTGCATTATCCTAGTTAACACCCATTGATCCATTAGATTTTTATTTTGAAATCTCATAAGTATCTTAATCCCTTCTTTGATATACCTTTATTTGATCCAAAAAGCTTTTGAGTGCTTTAATGAAGAATTGAATTAGGGAGGAGTTTGAGAATTTAAAGAATAAAAAGGTGAAATTGATGCCCCAAGGTAATAGTTATTGGGGTATAATTGTTGTGTGGTGGATGGTTGTGATATAATTTATGTTAAAAATATAGCCATGATTGTAAAAAAAATAGAAAAAATAATTTTTCTGGTAATAAACTATGTGTCCAACAAGTGTTTGTGAAAATGCTTAAAAGAGATGGGGCAAATAAAGGTATGGATGAATGAAAAAGTGTTATTTGGTTGTTGAAGATTGGTTCTAAATATATAATGTAGTGTATTAAACCTCTTAGAGATGTTAGTCATTATCGCCAAATAGTTCCTATCCATCTCTTAGCCTACATTACAACCCAAAAAAGACATAATTGATCATAAGCTATACATTTTACTATTAGTGGAACATTACACTAAGGGAAATATTATGGTTTATTGTTTCTAGCTTGTGAATTCGTTTTTAGATTGGGCGTAATTGTGTTTTTATACCTGTTTCTTTATAAATTGCATTATTATGAGTAATTATGGGTATCTCTCTTGTTCTGAGTGGCACATGTTTGATGAATGTGGGTTATTTGTTTGATTTCATTGTTTGAGAAAGATGCATGAGTTCGCTAACTAGGCTAGTCAATTATTGAGGCTAGAATATTTTGGAGTAGTGTTCATGAGCTATCAGTTGTGTAATTAATGTTCTTTGTGCAAAAACTTGCATTCCATGTAGTGATCGTAGTACTATCTTGAGTGCCTTGAATTCAGTAGAGGTGTAGTGTCACCTCAGATTTTGATGCTTAGAGTGAAGAGTTGTTCGAGGATGAACAAGGATTTAAGTGTAGGGTGTGATCTGAGGTGGTTTTATACACTTTGGTATCATTATTTTAGATTATTTTGCCTTGTTTTGAGAACAATTTGAGTGCTTAACATATTCATATTGATATAAATAAGCATTTCAGTGCTCAAGTGTGTGATTAGAATGTTCAAAGTATTTTTTAAATAAGTTTGTGCTTAATCTTGAGCTAGGCATGTGTCTAGTTGGCTTCGGTGGATTCTAATGTGCTTAAATTATTCCAAATTATTTATATATGTAATTATGAGTGGAATAACTTGTTTCTTATAGACAAAGTTAAATTTGATAGAGTCAATAGTCGGAATAATAAGTGGAAGATCATTGTGAATTTGCCTAATCTTAGCTTTTGTTTTGATTCATTATTGAGAATATTGTGTTGTTTTGATCTTTAATATGTGGTATGTGATATTGTATGAGTCTTTGTGAGTCAAATACGGTGATATATTGATGATTTAAAGACCGAAAATTCATTGGAAATACACTACAAAAAGCATGGAAAAAAATAGCGACGCTCAACACTTAACCAGATTTTTCGATGCAAATTTCAGTAAGCCAACGTGAAGTCAACGCGTCACGTTGATGTGCCCAATTAGTTGAGCAACATTTCGCATTGATAATTCATACACAGTATTTAAATATCGCTGACATAGCTTTTGGACTTTTTCCAATTTTAAATCAATTTGTGCACGTGGTTTGAGGAGTTTCTGTGGGAATATTTTCTAATCCCCCAAAGAGTGGGATTATTTTATTATATTTGGAATTAGCTGGACAACATTTACAAAATCTGGTTAACTTTGATCTTTGGTGGACAATTTAACACCAAAAATAATTGTGATAATTCACTGGACACATGGACAGCTAGGGGCAATTCTTGGATTATTTAAATTGGACAAGACTTTGGAGAATGGGAATAACCTGGAACAGTGGAAAATATTTGTTTAGGCTACTACACCTTAGTTTTGGTATTTTTTATTCATTAACTAGTCATTAATTTTTATATCATGTATTCAATTATTTGAATTGTGATTATGAATATTAGTAGTGGCTAAAAAATCTTTTTTCAGGGTTAAAGTCAAGAACATTATTACTATTATTTTGGATTAATTTGAATTAATTTTTCTTATCATATTTGGTTGTTTGTTTATTCTTGTTTTAATTAATTTAAGGATTCGCAACCCTTAGAATACATATATTGTCAATCTTTTGATCTCGGGAGAGGGAATAGGGAGATAGAACATGGGAATAAATAAAGTTTGGGTTTTTATTCTTTAATCAGATAAAGAATTTAACTTAGCATCTAGGACAGAGATGCAATTAGATGCCTTACTTTATTCATACATAGAATTATAACTTTAATTCACCTAATTTGATTATTTCATCCCGGCTCAATGATGTAGTTGTAATGTCCATATTAGGTAAAAGATTAGAGGTTGGAAAACCATGATCATGCAATTATCCCTACGAATCAACAACACAGATAAGTAAATTAATGAATGAAATTCAATAACATTGCATGATTGTTTGGAGTGTTTGAGGTATGGTTATCAATATTTGGGGTTAGTCTTATTGTTCAGGCTATTGTGAAACCATAATTTAGGTATAATTTACTTAAATAATCATGTTTTTGGTAGAACTTCTATCTTAGGGATAATTATGGCTTATTTAACATCTAGAAGTTGATTTAGATACCTTAGCCTAGTCTGGGTATAAGTTGACTTAAAATTGATTTTGGGGATAAAAACTGGGCCCCTCTTCTTTGTCTTGTATAGAAGGTCTATCGAAAATAACCTCTCTACTTATTCAAAGATATTGGTATGAACTGCGTACATTTTACCCTCCCCCCAAACCCTACTACGTTGGAATACAGAGTTAGTTTTTGTAAACCGTTATACACTTGTTATATATTTTCTAATGCTTATTTTGAGACTTGAGGAGACTATATTCTTAATGGTTAAGATGGTTTGAGACTGGGTGTTGATTCAAATTATGGTTATGCCCAGTGGTTTATAATTATTAATGTATGTTCCAGTCCATGTTTGATGATTTTGTATGATATTATTGATATGTGTTTTGGTTTAACTCCGACGATCGATTATGTTATTCATGATATGAGTTTTAGTTCAATTTGAGTGATTAATTTGGTTGTTGATAATATAAGTTTCGGTTCAAGTTCAACAAATGATGATAATGAGGATAATTCTATTGAGTTTCAGTTCGAGTCTATCATTGAGAGTGGGTTATGGTAGGATGTGGTACAAATGGATTCTTTGTTATAGAATGATAGTTGGTAAATTTTGGTTATTCAGTTCATCACATTCCATTGATTGCACCCTCTAGTCTTATGGGGGACTACGTTGCGTTAGATACTTCTCTGTATTTATTAGCTTTTACAGAAAAATTTAGTAGTTAAAATTTTGTGATCGTTACGTTATTTTTTTATTAATTCATATATTTATGTACAGCGGTGTTGGAGATTATGTTATATTTGTTCTTTTACCTTGACTTAACTTATTTATTGTAATACCCCAGAAATTTTTTTTGTTTAAATTTTGTGCGTAAATATGTCGGGATCCTATCTTCGAGAATGATTTATAATTTTTCTGTGTGTCATTTCTTGGATTTCTACCAACCATTTCGTAGAGAATCGAATAATATTTCCAATGATATGTGGATCACCCAAAACGGACACTCGAGCGATGAGTTACGACCATTCCGATCGAACTGTGAACAGTAAAACGTGCAGAAAAAAGTACTGAGGCCAGGCGTATTTTTTCTCCAACTTTAAACGATCATAACTCCTAGTACATAATGAACTGTGTGAACTTCTATATATCAACGAAAATCCCTGAGAGTCTTCTTTTCAATGAAATTGGTTTCATCCAATTTGGACATCGGAGGAAAAAGTTATGGCCAATTTACTTCAGCCTATCGGATAGAACACTGAAGGGCAGATTTGACATTAATTGATTTTTAAAGGTATTTTGGTCATTTCCCATTATTGTAACCGTCTATATATACCCCCTTTGAGCTAATAATTGTCATTCATTTTCTCTCATTTCTCTTATATCTCTCTCTCAAAATATATGCATATATATATATATATATATAGAAGAAGAGGAGTTAGGGTTAGGGTTCCAATTGGTGGAAAATCGATTCAAGGCTTCACTTCGCAAATTGATTCCGTCAATCTCTTCGGCTATGAAATCTAAGGTATGCAAGTGTTTATCTATGGGATCCATTCGTCCATAGAGCCCACAAATCCTTTTTCAAAGGCTCAAGATACATGTGTATATATATATATATATGATTATACTTTCTAAATTTTCATTGTGTATGTGTGTAGTATTCACATGATGGTTAAGATATATGTGTGGGATGATTATGTTTGTTGGTTGAAGTATATGTGTGTAGTATTTGTGTGATGGTTGGTGATTATGTTGTTGAAGTTGATGATATCCAAGAAGGGATCTTTGTATGTTTGTGGAAACTACGGTGGTGTGTGATGTATAAATATATGAAATGGGTGATTGAATTCTTGTAATCTTTATGAATCCACTGATAACGCTCAATCTACAGCTCTCGTAGGAGTGTAAAGCGATCGTTTGTCAAATATAAAACCCAACTGGGTTGGGTATCGATCCCACAGGGAATAGCTTGGTCAACAAGTAAGCAAAGATTACTAGACTTTTAGTGCAAGTCTCATAAAAAGGGGGGAATTGTATTGTGATAGTAATGTAACCAAAATAAGAGAGTAAAGCAGAAAATAGCAAAGTAAAAGAACGAATGTTTTGTAATATGTAAACAATGAGAATTGAGGAGTTGGGGTTATGTCCACCTTCTGAGTTATACGTCTCTATTGGCTATGAGTGTGCGGAATTCAGACATGCATGTACTTATAGAGAATTGTATTCGATGGTAAATCCAGGTGTCTTTCGACCTATTCGAGGATTATTTCACTTTAACTCTTTCGAGCTTAAAGCGTGTCTAACGGTACGAATTCTCCAAGAGGTTAATCCAGTTACGACACTAACTTTTTAATAGGGGATGGGACCCTACTACCTTGACATTATCTCTTTTCCAGACAGATAACCTTTCTTTCGAACAAGTTAAATGTTATATTGGCGTATTCTTGCGTTTGCAACCACAAAGAATTTAGATTAAGATAAAGAGAATAATGATATAAGCAGCATACGTGTCACGAACTCACAAGCTCACAACAATAGATAGTATCTCATTCGGCTTCCATAACCCCAACAGAGAAGTTTAGTTACCCATGAGTGCGAAGGAAATCACAATTGACATTGTTGTTATACCACAATTAAGATTTCACGTTTATAATGGTGTGGTAGGCGTTTAGGCTTGAAGTCCTTAGCAAGGTAACGTTTCTCTTGTTGCGGAATTTAAGAATTGAATAGATGAGTAGAAGAAGAAAAATAGAATTAATGGAAGAATTAGAAGAAGAGTTGTAGAGTAATAGAATTAATTCCGAATTGATTAAAATCTCTAGCAAGATAGGGTATTTATAATACCCATATCCTATTCCTACTAAGCTAATGAAATACTTAACCAAATTCTACTAAGCTAATGAAATACTTAACCCAATTGTACTAGGTTAATGTATCATTATCCTAATCCTAATAAGCTAATAAAATACTTAGCCCAATTGTACTAGGTTAATGTATCATTATCCTAATCCTAATAAATTACTGCTAGTCCCCAAAGTCTTCAGAAATGTTGTTTTAGCCCGGGACAGATTTTCCATGCGCCATCTTTAGTCCTTGGCGTCCAAGATTGGCTTTTCTCCTTTCGTGAAGCTTTCTTTGGCATCAAGTTATCCATAAAATGCTGAATTCTGCATCATTTATACCTGAAACTTTGGTAATCATGTTCGTTAGCTCACTTACAGGAAAATGGACTAAAAGTGCATGAAATATATAATTTGTTCTCAAAACTAGGCTAAAATATGGGCAAAATATAGTGCTATAGGCGTGTAAATTCGCCTATCATCAACACCCCACACTTGAAGCTTTGTTCGTCCTCGAATAAAATATCATGTCCCTCTAAACATCAACTTAGGGTTTCATAGCAACAACACAAAATATTCGTCAAGACAAGCACAACAATTATCAACAAAGAGTAGTTTTTCGATCATTAGTAGAAACTGGTTAACCTCTAGCATAGACTCCTGATGGTGGTCAACTCATATTCAAAGGTTAAGTCACAAAGAATCATACACGACTACCCAAAACTCATCAACCATGTGTGTCTCACAATATATTACCCATAATCACTCACAAGTATAGCATATTTTTCAAACATGGGTATCAAAATATCCTTGCTCTCGCTCTCACAAAGAATTCATATGAAGCAACTGATGACCATAGGCTTTCCCTTAGTGTAATGCTCCACTAAATGTCAGAATGCCAAGCTTAGGATCAACTAGGTGTTTTGATGGTTGTAATGTAGGCTAAGGGACAGGTAGGACTATTTTGGACAGAAATAGTGACTATGTTCCTAAGAGCTTTAATACATCACATTGTATCATTAACACTTTTCTTTCAAACAACCTTTCTACTTTCTTTTATTCTACCACTCTTTTTCTCCTCTTTTGTTTTTCAATTTTAAACATAACTAACTTTTCAGTTTTCCTTTCCTTTTTCTTTTGATAACATACCTCTTATGATAGCACTTTCTTTTTCATAACTCATTCAAGCACCAATGCATTCTAAAGCATCATACTCACCCAATTTCCTCTTTTTTTGTCACATGACTTTTTCACTTTAAAGCACTTAGGAATTTGGATCAAATTATGGTCTTGAAAAAAAATGGATTAGGCTTACATACGAGGTTTGTCAAAGAAAATAGGCTAAAGTCTCAAAAGGGTTTAACTAGGATGATGTCCATGGGTAGGTAAAAGGAAGGTAAATAATCATAGGTTGCCAAAGAAATGCCTAAATCATCTCCAAGACTTGCACTCTTTATTTTTGCTTTACATACATACCAGGCAAGTTCTAGCATCAGCCATAAGCACAAAATATACTATTATCTCTCACACACAAGGCACATGGTCGACTTTATTGGGAGTATTATAGACTCTTGACCCAACAGATGAAGGAATTAAACCAAATAATATCACATAGTGAGTCACAATTAGAGCCTAAATGTCTCAATAGTCATGATTTTAGCACAAACTCTTGTCATAATCTCATGCTGCCTATTAGAATAATTTTATGCGAAGCTAAGCTAAAAAAAACAATTAACTACAAACAAACATAAATAAATGCAAATGTGGATGGAGAAGTATAGCATGCAAATACCAGCACCCCACACTTAGACGGGACACACTGTCCTCAGTGGAAAATAAATAAGAAGAACCTGGTTAGTCGGACTCATCCTCTATGTCTGGGGTCATACCCCTTGCATCGGAATCATCATCAGAGTCGTCATCCTCAGAAGTTCCTCATAAGTATCCCACTTAATTCCAAGAGTGAGTCAAGGTATTTGCAGCGAGGAGGGTTCTCCTTGCTCTTTTCGGCCTCTTTTCTTGCCTTTTTGTGAAGTGGTAGCCTTATCTTTGCCTTGTCTTACTTTGGGTGCCATTGTACCTGAGACTTAAAACAATGTTCATGTTAGCATCATCTCGATGGATACAATCTATAAACAAGCAGTAGTGGCACCACCCCACACTTAGTTTGTTGGTACAGACTAGTGAAGTGAAAGTGGTCGATTACTCAGACTTCATCGACATACGTTTTAGGGGCTATATTCCAACAAGAAATTCAGATATGTAACACTTCTTGCAATCTTTGCAATACTTTTATGTTAGGTATATCAAGACTTCTACATAGGGATTACATCATGGTATAGTTTCTATCAATAATCACAATCTCCTATGTCGGTAGGCAACTATAAGTCTTATTCCGATGAGCGAGACATCCCAACATGTAAGTATTCAAGTGACAAGAGTATGCAATGTTCATGACTATAGCAATTCCGCAAGTAGTATGACAATGCATCAAAATCGAATTGAAGTCGGAAACAAGTTAAGATCATCCTAACGTATATGTTCACTCACTTGGTTGTGTATCAACAATTCCAACACATTCACATCTCCAATACTTCTTCAAGATTTAGCAATTCATAATAGACATAGTAACGTAGTACTTACGAAAAATAGATAAAGAACACAAGAGTACTTACGTGATTGAAGCCTTTGGAGATGTTCTTGTGAAGTGGAAGAGCAAAAGTTTTGAGAAGATTTGGGATGCTATGTGCGGCGCCTATGTTAGGTTTTCAATGTGTTTGTGCCTCAATACTAAGTATCCTTTATATAGGAAAATAATGGGTCGGGTTTTGACCCATTTAAAATCGGTTTTGGAGACAAAAAGTGACCATAGGCGGCGCCTTTAGCTTTGCCTATGCTTGGCATAGGCGGCGCCTAATGCAAAGCCTATGGTGAGCATAGGCGGCGCCTAGTGCAATGCCTTTAGTGACCATAAGCGGCACCTTTAGCATGGCCTATGAGATTCAGAGACAAAATGCTTTGGCATAGGCGGCGCCTATGCTATGGCATACTTGAGCATGGGCGGCGCCTATGCTATCGCAAACTAGATTTCGAGACCTTGGGCTATAGTATAGGCTTTGCCTTGTTCGTGGCCTAGTTTTACCTAGGCCTAGCCTTGCTCGATGCCTATTTTGTCATGAGCAATGCTCAATCCATAGCCTTATGCATCTTAATTCCTAACTTACCACCTTTACCATGCCATACGTCCAAATTGCATCTAAAATCGATCTCCTCATTTTATACCTCTTGCACCTACATTCGCTCAAAACCAATGAAAACAATTAGTACGATGGGTTGCCTCCCATCAAGAGCCTTAGTTTTGGTCGTGACACGACTCTTATTTTTGGATTTTTATTTATCAAAAACGAAACACGTACTAGAATGAGAGAAAGACAAAAAAACGATAAACGATAAACGATAAACGATGGGTTGCCTCATATCTAGCGCTTGATTTATTGTCGCGGCATGACATAGTTACCTCGAGTACTTATACTTCGTCGAGATAGATGGTGGATCATTTTCTGAATGGATTCAGTCGACAATGAGGCTTACTTGTAGGCATGCAATCTTCTTCGAGATAACTCATACGTCTCCCCGGAGGGTCACCAATTATATCATCAATAGTCTAACCCATAGCTCTCCTGTATCTCTTCAGAGCAGAGATGAGAGCCTCTACGTGCTGTTCACTTAACTCATCCGCCACACTTACCGGAAGTATATTTCCACTTTCCAAGAACACATACCTTAGATAATCGGGGAGCTCTTTCGATTCTAGCATTGGTGGATCTTCAATGGAAGTCTTCGCTGTTGGTGACGGTTGATTCTTAAGATCAAGGTCCGGTTGCTTAGGAATATGGGAATAGGACTCTTTTTCTGTTAGAGCACCCATAAGTTCTTCATAATCTTCATCGTCCTCATGCTCAACATTAAGTGGCGCAGCAGGCAATGGCTCAACAGTAAGCTGTTTCTCTACAGATAATGCTTTCTTATCCTCATGATGAACATCAGCTACAGAGAACACATTCATATCGCTGGGCTGCTTCATTGCTTTGCATATATCAAAGCGGACCACTTCGTCATTCAACTGAAATAAAAGCTCGTTAGCTCTCATGTTAATAAGAACACTTCCCGTTGCAAGGAAAGGACGTCACAAGATTATAGGTACTTCAGAATCCACCTCGCAATACAAAATCACAAAGTCTGCAGGAAAAATGAAGGTTGACACCTTCACCAACACATCATTCAAGATACCCACAGGTCGTTTTACCGACCTATCTGCCATCACGAGCCGCATATTGGTTGGTGTAGGGTCGCCCAACCCCAACTTTATGTAGACGAATAGTGGCATCAAATTTATGCTAGCTCCCAAATCGCACAATGCTTTAGAAAAATTCATAGATCCAACCGTGCAAGGAATAGTGAAAGCACCAGGGTCTGCCTTCTTCTGTACTAAGGACCTTGTGGCAATTGCACTACAATGATGAATATTATCTGCCGGCTCATAGCTTACTGCCCGCTTCTTTTTCAACAGGTCCTTCATGAATTTAGCATACCCATGCATTTGTTCCAGTGCCTCGACCAAAGGAACATTAATGGTCAGCTGCTTTAACATATTCATGAATTTGCCGAATTTTGTATCATCCGCATGCTTCTTCAATCTTTGAGGAAACGGTGGTGGTGGGTATGGAATTGTTCTCTCCACGGCTTTCTTCTTCTCTTGCTTCTGTTTTTCATCTTTTCCAGGCTGCACGTTGTGATGAGTGACGTTAAGGACATTAGGATCGGCTGCTGCGGCATCTTCCCCTTTCGCCTTATCATCAATTTCCGCTTCTTCGTCAACCACTTGCTTGCCTTTTTCTGAAGTTTCCAGCACCTTACCACTTCGGGTAGTGATGGCCATGCATGACCCATCATTCCTTGGGTTTTGCACAGTATCGCTAGGTAAAGTGCCAGCCTTTCTTTGATTGAGTGCTGCTGAAAGTTGGCTCAATTGCTGCTCTATTTTCTTGATTGAAGTGGAATGAGAATCAACTAATTGCTTCATAGAGGACAAATCATTTATTACCTCCGTTACTCCTGCGCTCGTTGCTTCCACTCTTTTCAGTAGTTTAGCCATCATGTCTTCCATACTTCCAGAACTAGATGTGGTGGTGTCACGTCTTCTAGGGGGTACGTATAAACCACTCTTTTCATTGTTTTTCCTCCAACTACCTTGGTCCTTGATTCCAGACTTATCATAATAGTTCCGACCTTGGTTTCCTTGGGCATTGCCTCGGAAACCCCCTTGATTGTTCAAGTAGTTGGCTTCCTTTTCCGAATCAGATTCATCTCTTTCTTTTGACGCAATAGCTTTAACTTTTTCGGTCTTCCCTGATAATAAATGCTTTGTAAGAAGATCCACTTGTGTTTTCATGTGCGCCATATCTTGATCACGTTCTTCTTTGATCTGCAGTCATGCCAATAGATAAAGTGGGGCTTGCTGCCTCAGAATCCCTGGTATGCCAAGCTCTACTTTGTTTCGTCATACGATCTAGCATATTGCTTGCTTGACCAAACGTGAGATCCATAACGGATCCTCCAGCCGCATTATCCACCACTAGTTTAGTTATTGAATTCAAGGCTCTATATAATATCTCCATTAGGTGAAAATTAGTCATATGATGGTTTGGGCACCTCGCTAGCTTTGTCTTGAACCACTCCCATGTTTCATGAAGAGCTTCAGTGGGAGGCTGACGAAAGTTGCTGATTTCATCTCTCAATTGTGCTCTTTTGGATGGCGGAAAGAATCTTTCTAGGAAAGCGTCCCTCAATTGCCTTCAATTTGTAATAGAATCAGGATTCAGCCCATTCAACCATAGAGTTGCCTCCCCAGATAGAGAAAATGGAAATAGACGTAATCGAATTGCATTCTGACCAACACCAGGATTGTCAAATGACTTGCATGTAGAAATAAAGTTGATGAGATGCATATTCGGATCATCGCCTGCTAGTCCACCAAATAATTCCTTGAGTTGCAATAACTGAATCATGGTGCTTATGATATTGAACTTGGCTCCGGGCGCTAATGGTGGGGGAATAATAGCTCCTGTGGCTCCGGCTCCATCAAGATCATCATCATCATCATCGAAAGCTGGTTGCATGGGTTGGCGATCATACCTAAACCTAGCTTGACGATCTCTTCTGTTGGCAGGTGTTGCGATCTCAGCGGCATGCCTAGGGTTTAGTAGCTCGTCATCACCTAGATCTTCATCGTCAGGATTTGTTGTTCGCCCAGGGTTATCAATATTCTGTTGATGCACTTGAGAGGCGGCTAGCGCAGCTAGTCTCGCCTGTTCCTGTTGAGCAGCCATCCTTTCAATTGCGTGTTGTACCTCCATTCTGCGAATGCGTTGTGGTTCAGGATTGATAGGTAATAACGGTTGACCAGAACTTCGGGTATGGGGCATGCACTGAATAGAAACCTGCAGTAAACAAAAACAAAAACTAAAAGTAAAAGTACGAGAATCATTGACCAAAGGGTCTAGTAATTATTACGAACTTAATTGACACTTGTATTCCCCGGCAACGGCGCCAATTTTTGATAATGCTTAATCTACAGCTCTCGTAGGAGTGTAAAGCGGTCGTTTGTCAAATATAGAACCCAACTGGGTTGGGTATCGATCCCACAGGGAATAGCTTGGTCAACAAGTAAGCAAAGATTACTAGACTTTTAGTGCAGGTCTCGTAAAAAGGGGGGAGTTGTATTGTGATAGTAATGTAACCAAAATAAGAGAGTAAAGCAGAAAATAGCAAAGTAAAAGAACGAATGTTTTGAAATATGTAAACAATGAGAATTGAGGAGTTGGGGTTATGTCCACCTTCTGAGTTATACGTCTCTATTGGCTATGAGTGTGCGGAATTCAGACATGCATGTACTTATAGAGAATTGTATTCGATGGTAAATCCAGGCGTCTTTCGACCAATTCGAGGATTATTTCACTTTAACTCTTTCGATCTTAAAGCGTGTCTAACGGTACGAATTCTCCAAGAGGTTAATCCAGTTACGACACTAACTTTTTAATAGGGGATGGGACCCTACTACCTTGACATTATCTCTTTTCCAGACAGATAACCTTTCTTTCGAACAAGTTAAATGTTATACTGGCGTATTCTTGCGTTTGCAACCACAAAGAATTTAGATTAAGATGAAGAGAATAATGATATAAGCAGCATACGTGTCACGAACTCACAAGCTCACAGAAATAGATAGTATCTCATTCGGCTTCCATAACCCCAACAGAGAAGTTTAGTTACCCATGAGTGCGAAGGAAATCACAATTGACATTGTTGTTATACCACAATTAAGATTTCACGTTTATAATGGTGTGGTAGGCGTTTAGGCGTGAATTCCTTAGCAAGGTAACGTTTCTCTTGTTGCGGAATTTAAGAATTGAATAGATGAGTAGAAGAAGAAAAATAGAATTAATGGAAGAATTAGAAGAAGAGTTGTAGAGTAATAGAATTAATTCCGAATTGATTAAAATCTCTAGCAAGATAGGGTATTTATAATACCCATATCCTATTCCTACTAAGCTAATGAAATACTTAACCAAATTCTACTAAGTTAATGAAATACTTAACCCAATTGTACTAGGTTAATGTATCATTATCCTAATCCTAATAAGCTAATGAAATACTTAACCCAATTGTACTAGGTTACTGTATCATTATCCTAATCCTAATAAATTACTGCTAGTCCCAAAGTCTTCAGAAATTCTGTTTTAGCCCGGGACAGATTTTCCATGCGCCATCTTTAGTCCTTGGCATCAAAGATTGGATTTTCTCCTTTCGTGAAGCTTTCTTTGGCGTCAAGTTATCCATAAAATGCTGAATTCTGCATCATTTATACCTGAAACTTTGCTAATCATGTTCGTTAGCTCACTTACAGGAAAATGGACTAAAAGTGCATGAAATATATAATTTGTTCTCAAAACTAGGCTAAAATATGGGCAAAATATAGTGCTATAGGCGTGTAAATTCGCCTATCATCATCCACCTATGCCTAAGAAGTGCATGTAAGGTGTTTGTGAAAATACCTAAGAGACTAGAGATTTTGTTTTTATAACATAATAGGTCCAAAATTAATTGATTATGAATATATGATGATTTAAATTATTAAGCCTTGATTTATACTATTATTCCATTATTTCCTTGTTATGACTTGATAATTGTTATTGGGAATTATATATCCCTACTATTAATTGATATCTCAAATATTTTCTAAATGTGAGTCGGATTATGAATTCAGAAATGTGGATGTTGAAGTTGAAGGATGATGGTGTTGTGGTGCATGAAATTGAGCATTAAACCTATGCCCTAAATGATGCATGTAAGGTGATTACTAAAATGCCTATATGAAGAAGAATTAAGTATTTGACATGTTTGTTATCCAAATTATGATTTCATGGCATATCCATATGCTTAACTTATGTCTACCATATGTTTGACAAAATATTTAAGAGAATAGGAAATTATGCATTGTGGTTCATTAGGTCTTAAAAGATAATTTCATGCTTTATTCCTATGGATAGTTGATTTCCTTGAACTTGTGGTGCGTTGTGGGTGTATGATGGAATGCCATGATGAATTGTTGAGGTAATTATGATGTTTGTTCATAGTATTTGTTGTGGACCCAAAGCATGCACCCCACGTGTTCGATTGGATGCTTATACGAAGAAATAAGGCTATTTGATTTGCTAAGTGTAAAGTCCTCAATTATGTGTTGCGTATGATGGCCTATGGGCATGTTGTGTATGAGTTATCTATCTTGTGTTACTTTATGCTATTGTGTGCTGGGGGTACGTACGCCCAAAATAGTCTGCTGGTGTAGAGCCGAGTCAGTTTCACGGTAATCTCAATCGAGCGATGAAAAATGAACTCCCGGTTAGTTTCAAAACTTGGGAAAAACTCAGTAATCTCGGAAATCATTCTTTACCGAATACTCGGGCCATGAAGCTCTGAAATCTTACGTATCAATTCATTCGTCAACAGACCTATGTACATTTTGTGAGATAGTAAGCTTATCTTAAAAGTAAGTGGCATTTAGAAATACTCCGTCAGAGAATGGAATCAAGAGAACTCTGTCATATTGATAAAGTATCATAATGTGAGAACAGATTCAATTCAGTTGAGTACAGTTAAGAACCGGTTAAGTTTCTTTCAGTTGGGAGTAGGATTCAGCACCGAGCGAGCTAAGGATGGGAACATTCTTGCGAGTAGAGGTTTGATTCCTGGTAGAAATCCTTATGCTCCAGAACTACATCGCCAACATAGGTTGAGACATCTATCCTACGAGTAAAGGGTTAGATGAGGTGGTTGTACTGCGAGTAGAGTGTCCCACCATTTTCGTTTGAGGTCCTGATAGTAGAGGGTCCTATGCAGTTGTATTTACTGGTGGCGCAGTATTGACACTCTTCCAGCTGGGGTATAGGTTGGATCCCACTTGTGGTAAGTGGGGCATGTCGGTTAAATGATCACTCCCACAGTTTCAGTAACAGTGTCAAAAAAAGAACTCAGTTAATGTGCAGAAGTTGAAGTTGTCAGATACAGGCATCCCAGTATTGCTATCATTATCATTTAGTAGAGAGACTTCCTGTGAGATGAGGGTTGCTCTCGAACTTATTTACCCATTATCATTATCATTGAGTAGAGAGAATTCCTGCGAGATGAGGGTTGCTCTCGAACTTATTTACCCATTGTCATTATCATTGAGTATAGAGACTTCATTCTAGATGAGGGTTGATCTCAGTTTCAGTTGTTCAGTGTTCCAGAGTTTGTGAATTTGAATATCAAATATTAGTAATATCAGTTATCCGATTTCTCAGTATGTATAAGTACAGATGTCAGCTCTAGTAGCTTCAGAGACTCAGTATCTTATTGTCAATATTATTATTTTTGGGTGTCAGTGTTCAAAATGTAACATTCAGTGTCATGATGATTTCAGTTGTACTTTATGCATCCATGTGTGTATTGTTGATCATACATGTTTCAAATTTGGTAACTGCAGTGTTTTTAAATATTTTTATTCCAGCGAATACATATTATTCATATTGTTATGTTTATGCATAAGCCTTATATTTCACCTTAACCTATCCATGCATACTCGGTACATTCTTTGTACTGACACATTCTCGCTATGGTGTTTTCCCCACCATAGGTTCAGAAGAGCTAGATTCAGAGTATATTTAGCTGTCAGATCTTATAGCAGTGGGTGCAGCAGTGAGTCCTCATCATCCGAGGATATTCTATTTCAGTGTTTTGATGATTTTAGTAGATGGAGTTAGTTGGGGAATTGTCCCTTCAACTCCACAGTTCAGACAGTGTAGAGGATTTTCAGACAGATGTATTGATATTTAGTTTTCAGTACTGTATATTTAGATGTTTGAACCTTATGGCCAGATTTAGCCAGTTTCCGCATTTATCATATTATATTATGCAGTGAACAGATATGGATATCAGTGAAGGGTTAGCTTGTGGTCCATCGGGGTCACGAGCACCGTGTGGCATTCCGTTTCATGGGAATCGGGGCGTTACAAACTTGGTATCAGAGCCTAAGGTTCAACAGTGTCCTAGAGAGTCTAAGAAACCACATCTAGTAGAGTCGTGTACAAGAGTGTGTTGTGCGCCACATTCATGTACAGGAGGCTATGGGATGTTTAGAAGAGTTTCCATTCTTTCATGATCCAGATCGTGCTATAGCAAGATTTTCCAAGAGATTTATGTAGACTCTTGTAATGATCTACTTATGATAGATTTACCTTACTCTTAAGGTAATAGAAGTAGTGAAGCCAAAGTCTTTCAGATAAAACTTTCTCTGATGGTCCCTGCAGATAGTTTTGGGATGGTGTTATCTAAATTGAGCAGAGTATGCCTTATGAGGTTAGCTATTTATATGGTGAATGAATAGGCTTGAAATTATATATGTAAGAATCTAAGTGTGGATGTTGGGAATTATATGTGTTGATTGATAATGATATATCTGCGATTCTCATGGTGTGGTGAAGTATAAGTTTAAGAGATGTGATATTTGAAGGCTAGAATGAGAATAGTATGTTTATTAAAGATTTGTGTATATTCATGTTATGTTTTAGAAGCTAAGCTTGAATCTTTGAAGAATGTAAGTTTGTGGACACCAAACTAAGTATTAAGACGTGAATGTGGTATTAGTAGCCTATGAAGAAATCGAAGAAGATGATGTGTTTAGTGAGACAAGCAAGTATCGAAAAGAGTGTATGTATGTGTCGATGATTGTAGAGACTAAGGAAAGATAAGAATTGTATTCTAAAAAATAGCACTGGTATTAGCATCAGTAGTGAATTCATGCTTTCAGGAGCAGTTCTCCGGGATGAGTTAAGTTATCACTTATGTGTATCGTTGTACCCCATACTCAAGAGTAAATTGATTTCCGGTCAGTTTGGAGTTTAGTCAAGTGTTCACAAGTGTATGGCGATGAATAAATGGTAAGAGGAGGTGATAGAGGAAGTGATAAAGTTAGACCTGCCTGAATTGTTTTCTCATCTTTTCTTCTAATCTTGTTATTGGAAATTCCGATCATGTCATTATTCTTAAGTGGAATATCCTAGTGGTTGTGAATATAACTCAGTTCTTGCATTGTGTATCATGCATATAATTTACTTCATAGGTGCCTGTACGCCGCTTCGATACTGTTGTAAAGTAATTGTGAAGGGACGTGGTGTCCCAAGGGGGAGATACCCCATACTGTTGCATATTCAGATTTTTATCATAAGTATTACATCAGTTGTCATTACATATTCAAGTACATGTTCATACATCTGTTTAACTGTGTTCTCATGCATCAGACACGCATGCATATTGTGAGAAATTTGAGTGATTAAGAAATCCAGTTGTGTGACTCAGAAGGCAGTACAATGAAACGGTTATGCATTAGATCCGTATGTTCCGTGGTAGTAGAAAGAGCTCAGTTGGTCAATGTATTCGGTTATGTGTTCATGCATGAAGTATGCATTGGTAGTAGTGAAACACTCAGTTTGACAGTCATGTATTCATGAAAGTATCTCATTTACATACTTCTGTATTAGATATGCATACTTACCATAAGAATCCAACTTAATTATTCGTTGATTCAGTGTGTATTCCACGCATCAGGCGTACATGTTCGGTGTAAGCGCCCAGTTTATCAGTAGTTCCAGTCGTATAGATAAGTTTTAGATGTTCATGTTCCTTAAGTAATTTCAGTCGATTAGTACTCTTATCCTATCAAGCGACATTCGAGGATGAATGTTTCCAAGGGGGAGATGATGTAATACCCCAAAAAAAAAATTCATTGAAATTTTGTGCGTAAACGTGTTGGGATCCTATCTTCGAGAATGATTTATAATTTTTCTGTATGTCATTTCTTGGATTTCGACCCACCATTTCGTAGATCATCGAATAAGCTTTCCAACGATATGTGGATCACCCAAAACGGACACTCGAGCGATGACTTAAGACCATTTCGATCAAACTACGATCATTCCGATCGAACTGTGAACAGTAAAACGTGCAGGAAAAAGTACTGAGGCCAGGCGTATTTTTTCTCCAACTTTAAACGATCATAACTCCTGGTACATAATGATCTGTGTGAGCTGCTATATATCAACGTAAATCCCTGAGAGTCTTCTTTTCAATGAAATTGGTTTCATCCAATTTGGACATCGGAATTAAATGTTACGTCCAATTTACTTCAGCCTATTGGATAGATCACTGAAGGGCAGATTTGACATTAGTTGACTTTTAAAGGTATTTTGGTCATTTCCCATTATTGTAACCCTCTATATATACCCCCTTTGAGGTAAAAATTTTCATTCATTTTCTCTCATTTCTCTTATATCTCTCTCTCAAAATATATGCATATATATAGAGAGAGAGAAAAGAAGAGGAGTTAGGGTTAGGGTTCCAATTGGGGGAAAATCGATTCAAGGCTTCGCTTCGCGAATTGCTTCCGTCAATCTCTTCGGCTACAAAATCTAAGGTATGCAAGTGTTTATCTATGGGCTCCTTTCGTCCATTGAGCCCACAAATCCTTTTTCAAAGGCTCAAGATACATGTGTAGATATATATATATTATTATACTATCTAAATTTTCATTGTGTATGTGTGTAGTATTCACATGATGGTTGAGATATATTGTGGGATGGTTATGTGTGTTGGTTGAAGTATAGGTGTGTAGTATTTGTGTGATGGTTGGTGATTATGTTGTTGAAGTTGATGATATCCAAGAAGGGATCTTTGTATGTTTGTGGAAACTATGGTGGTGTGTGATGTATAAATATATGAAATGGGTGATTGAATTCTTGTAATCTTTATGAATCCACTGATAACGCTCAATCTACAGCTCTCGTAGGAGTGTAAAGCGATCGTTTTGTCAAATATAAAACCCAACTGGGTTGGGTATCGATCCCACAGGGAATAGCTTGGTCAACAAGTAAGCAAAGATTACTAGACTTTTAGTGCAAGTCTCATAAAAAGGGGGGAATTGTATTGTGATAGTAATGTAACCAAAATAAGAGAGTAAAGCAGAAAATTGCAAAGTAAAAGAACGAATGTTTTGTAATATGTAAACAATGAGAATTGAGGAGTTGGGGTTATGTCCACCTTCTGAGTTATACGTCTCTATTAGCTATGAGTGTGCGGAATTCAGACATGCATGTACTTATAGAGAATTGTATTCGATGGTAAATCCAGGCGTCTTTCGACCTATTCGAGGATTATTTCACTTTAACTCTTTCGAGCTTAAAGCGTGTCTAACGGTACGAATTCTCCAAGAGGTTAATCCCGTTACGACACTAACTTTTTAATAGGGGATGGGACCCTACTACCTTGACATTATCTATTTTCCAGACAGATAACCTTTCTTTCGAACAAGTTAAATGTTATACTGGCGTATTCTTGCGTTTGCAACCACAAAGAATTTTGATTAAGATAAAGAGAATAATGATATAAGCAGCATACGTGTCACGAACTCACAAGCTCACAGCAATAGATAGTATCTCATTCGGCTTCCATAACCCCAACAGAGAAGTTTAGTTACCCATGAGTGCGAAGGAAATCACAATTGACATTGTTGTTATACCACAATTAAGATTTCACGTTTATAATGGTGTGGTAGGCGTTTAGGCGTGAATTCCTTAGCAAGGTAACGTTTCTCTTGTTGCGGAATTTAAGAATTGAATAGATGAGTAGAAGAAGAAAAATAGAATTAATGGAAGAATTAGAAGAAGAGTTGTAGAGTAATAGAATTAATTCCGAATTGATTAAAATCTCTAGCAAGATAGGGTATTTATAATACCCATATCCTATTCCTACTAAGCTAACGAAATACTTAACCAAATTCTACTAAGCTAATGAAATACTTAACCCAATTGTACTAGGTTAATGTATCATTATCCTAATCCTAATAAGCTAATGAAATACTTAGCCCAATTGTACTAGGTTAATGTATCATTATCCTAATCCTAATAAATTACTGCTAGTCCCCAAAGTCTTCAGAAATGTTGTTTTAGCCCGGCACAGATTTTCCATGCGCCATCTTTAGTCCTTGGCGTCCACGATTGGCTTTTCTCCTTTCGTGAAGCTTTCTTTGGCATCAAGTTATCCATAAAATGCTGAATTCTGCATCATTTATACCTGAAACTTTGCTAATCATGTTTGTTAGCTCACTTACAGGAAAATGGACTAAAAGTGCATGAAATATATAATTTGTTCTCAAAACTAGGCTAAAATATGGGCAAAATATAGTGCTATAGGCGTGTAAATTCGCCTATCATCAACACCCCACACTTGAAGCTTTGTTCGTCCTCGAATAAAATATCATGTCCCTCTAAACATCAACTTAGGGTTTCATAGCAACAACACAAAATATTCGTCAAGACAAGCACAACAATTATCAACAAAGAGTAGTTTTTCGATCATTAGTAGAAACTGGTTAACCTCTAGCATAGACTCCTGATGGTGGTCAACTCATATTCAAAGGTTAAGTCACAAAGAATCATACATGACTACCCAAAACTCATCAACCATGTGTGTCTCACAATATATTACCCATAATCACTCACAAGTATAGCATATTTTTCAAACATGGGTATCAAAATATCCTTGCTCTCGCTCTCACAAAGAATTCATATGAAGCAACTGATGACCATAGGCTTGCCCTTAGTGTAATGCTCCACTAAATGTCAGAATGCCAAGCTTAGGATCAACTAGGTGTTTTGATGGTTGTAATGTAGGCTAAGGGACAGGTAGGACTATTTTGGACAGAAATAGTGACTATGTTCCTAAGAGCTTTAATACATCACATTGTATCATTAACACTTTTCTTTCAAACAACCTTTCTACTTTCTTTTATTCTACCACTCTTTTTCTCCTCTTTTGTTTTTCAATTTTAAACATAACTAACTTTTCAGTTTTCCTTTCCTTTTTCTTTTGATAACATACCTCTTATGATAGCACTTTCTTTTTCATAACTCATTCAAGCACCATTGTATTCTAAAGCATCACACTCACCCAATTTCCTCTTATTTTGTCACATGACTTTTTCACTTTAAAGCACTTAGGAATTTGGATCATATTATGGTCTTGAAAAAAAATGGATTAGGCTTACATACGAGGTTTGTCAAAGAAAATAGGCTAAAGTCTCAAAAGGGTTTAACTAGGATGATGTCCATGGGTAGGTAAAAGGAAGGTAAATAATCATAGGTTGCCAAAGAAATGCCTAAATCATCTCCTAGATTTGCACTCTTTATTTTTGCTTTACATACATACCAGGCAAGTTCTAGCATCAGCCATAAGCACAGAATATACTATTATCTCACACACACAAGGCACATGGTCGACTTTATTGGGAGTATTATAGACTCTTGACCCAACAGATGAAGGAATTAAACCAAATAATATCACATTGTGAGTCACAATTAGAGCCTAAATGTCTCAATAGTCATGATTTTAGCACAAACTCTTGTCATAATCTCATGCTGCCTATTAGAATAATTTCATGCGAAGCTAAGCTAAAAAAAACAATTAACTACAAACAAACATAAATAAATGAAAATGTGGATGGAGAAGTATAGCATGCAAATACCAGCACCCCACACTTAGACGGGACACACTGTCCTCAGTGGAAAATAAATAAGAAGAACCTGGTTAGTCGGAATCATCCTCTATGTCTGGGGTCATACCCCTTGCATCGGAATCATCATCAGAGTCGTCATCCTCAGAAGTTCCTCATAAGTATCCCACTTAATTCCAAGAGAGAGTCGAGGTATTTGCAGCGAGGAGGGTTCTCCTTGCTCTTTTCGGGCTCTTTTCTTGCCTTTTTATGAAGTGGTAGCCTTATCTTTGCCTTGTCTTGCTTTGGGTGCCATTGTACCTGAGACTTAAAACAATGTTCATGTTAGCATCATCTCGATGGATACAATCTATAAACAAGCAGTAGTGGCACCACCCCATACTTAGTTTGTTGGTACAGACTAGTGAAGTGAAAGTGGTCGATTACTCAGACTTCATCGACATACGTTTTAGGGGATATATTCCAACAAGAAATTCAGATATGTAACACTTCTTGCAATCTTTGCAATACTTTCATGTTAGGTATATCAAGACTTCTACATAGGGATTACATCATGGTATATTTTCTATCAATAATCACAATCTCCTATGTCGGTAGGCAACTATAAGTCTTATTCCGATGAGCGAGACATCCCAACATGTAAGTATTCAAGTGACAAGAGTATGCAATGTTCATGACTATAGCAATTCCGCAAGTAGTTTGACAATGCATCAAAATCGAATTGAAGTCGGAAACAAGTTAAGCTCATCCTAACGTATATGTTCACTCACTTGGTTGTGTATCAACAATTCAAACACATTCACATATCCAATACTTCTTCAAGATTTAGCAATTCATAATAGACATAGTAACGTAGTACTTACGAAAAATAGATAAAGAACACAAGAGTACTTACGTGATTGAAGCCTTTGGAGATGTTCTTGTGAAGTGGAAGAGCAAAAGTTTTGAGAAGATTTGGGATGCTATGTGCGGCGCCTATGTTAGGTTTTCAATGTGTTTGTGCCTCAAGACTAAGTCTCCTTTATATAGGAAAAGAATGGGTCGGGTTTTGACCCATTTAAAATCGGTTTTGGAGACAAAAAGTGACCATAGGCGGCGCCTTTAGCTTTGCCTATGCTTGGCATAGGCGGCGCCTAATGCAAAGCCTATGGTGAGCATAGGCGGCGCCTAGTGCAATGCCTTTAGTGACCATAAGAGGAACCTTTAGCATGGCCTATGAGATTCAGAGACAAAATGCTTTGGCATAGGCGGCGCCTATGCTATGGCATACTTGAGCATGGGCGGCGCCTATGCTATCGCACACTAGATTTCGAGACCTTGGGCTATAGTATAGGCTTTGCCTTGTTCGTGGCCTAGTTTTACCTAGGCCTAGCCTTGCTCGATGCCTATTTTGTCATGAGCAATGCTCAATCCATAGCCTTATGCATCTTAATTCCTAACTTACCACCTTTACCATGCCATACGTCCAAATTGCATCTGAAATCAATCTCCTCGTTTTATACCTCTTGCACCTACATTCGCTCAAAACCAACGAAAACGATTAGTACGATGGGTTGCCTCCCATCAAGCGCCTTAGTTTTGGTCGTGGCACGACTCTTATTTTTGGATTTTTATTTATCAAAAACGAAACACGTACTAGAATGAGAGAAAGACAAAAAAACGATAAACGATAAACGATAAACGATGGGTTGCCTCCCATCTAGCGCTTGATTTATTGTCGCGGCACGACATAGTTACCTCGAGTACTTATACTTCGTCGAGATAGATGGTGGATCATTTTCTGAATGGATTCAGTCGACAATGAGGCTTACTTGTAGGCATGCAATCTTCTTCGAGATAACTCATACGTCTCCCCGGAGGGTCACCAATTATATCATCAATAGTCTAACCCATAGCTCTCCTGTATCTCTTCAGAGCAGAGATGAGAGCCTCTACGTGCTGTTCACTTAACTCATCCGCCACACTTACCGGAAGTATATTTCCACTTTCCAAGAACACATACCTTAGATAATCGGGGAGCTCTTTCGATTCTAGCATTGGTGGATCTTCAATGGAAGTCTTCGCTGTTGGTGACGGTTGATTCTTAAGATCAAGGTCCGGTTGCTTAGGAATATGGGAATAGGACTCTTTTTCTGTTAGAGCACCCATAAGTTCTTCATAATCTTCATCGTCCTCATGCTCAACATTAAGTGGCGCAGTAGGCAATGGCTCAACTGTAAGCTGTTTCTCTACAGATAATGCTTTCTTATCCTCATGATGAACATCAGCTATAGAGAACACATTCATATCGCTGGGCTGCTTCATTGCTTTGCATATATCAAAGCGGACCACTTCGTCATTCAACTGAAATAAAAGCTCGTTAGCTCTCATGTCAATAAGAACACTTCCCGTTGCAAGGAAAGGACGTCACAAGATTATGGGTACTTCAGAATCCACCTCGCAATCCAAAATCACAAAGTCTGCAGGAAAAATGAAGGTTGACACCTTCACCAACACATCATTCAAGATACCCACAGGTCGTTTTACCGACCTATCTGCCATCACGAGCCGCATATTGGTTGGTGTAGGGTCTCCCAACCCCAACTTTCTGTAGACGAATAGTGGCATCAAATTTATGCTAGCTCCCAAATCGCACAATGCTTTAGAAAAATTCATAGATCCAACCGTGCAAGGAATAGTGAAAGCACTAGGGTCTGCCTTCTTCTGTACTAAGGACCTTGTGGAAATTGCACTACAATGATGAATATTATCTGCCGGCTCATAGCTTACTCCCCGCTTCTTTGTCAACAGGTCCTTCATGAATTTAGCATACCCATGCAATTGTTCCAGTGCCTCGACCAAAGGAACATTAATGGTCAGCTGCTTTAACATATTCATGAATTTGCCGAATTTTGTATCATCCGCATGCTTCTTCAATCTTTGAGGAAACGGTGGTGGTGGGTATGGAATTGTTCTCTCCACGGCTTTCTTCTTCTCTTGCTTCTGTTTTTCAGCTTTTCCAGGCTGCACGTTGTGATGAGTGACGTTAAGGACGTTAGGATCGGCTGCTGCGACATCTTCCCCTTTCGCCTTATCATCAATTTCCACTTCTTCGTCAACCACTTACTTGCCTTTTTCTGAAGTTTCCATCACCTTACCACTTCGGGTAGTGATGGCCATGCATGACCCATCATTCCTTGGGTTTTGCACAGTATTGCTAGGTAAAGTGCCAGCCTTTCTTTGATTGAGTGCTGCTGAAAGTTGGCTCAATTGCTGCTCTATTTTCTTGATTGAAGTGGAATGAGAATCAACTAATTGCTTCATAGAGGACAAATCATTTATTACCTCCGTTACTCCTGCGCTCGTTGCTTCCACTCTTTTCAGTAGTTTAGCCATCATGTCTTCCATACTTCCAGAACTAGATGTGGTGGTGTCACGTCTTCCAGGGGGTACGTATAAACCACTCTTTTCATTGTTTTTCCTCCAACTACCTTGGTCCTTGATTCCAGAGTTATCATAATAGTTCCGACCTTGGTTTCCTTGGGCATTGCCTCGGAAACCCCCTTGATTGTTCAAGTAGTTGGCTTCCTTTTCCGAATCAGATTCATCTCTTTCTTTTGACGCAATAGCTTTCACTTTTTCGGACTTCCCTGATAATAAATGCTTTGTAAGAAGATCCACTTGTGTTTTCATGTGCGCCATATCTTGATCACGTTCTTCTTGTCTTCTTCTTTGGTCTGCAGTCATGCCAATAGATAAAGTGGGGCTTGCTACCTCAGAATCCCTGGTATGCCAAGCTCTACTTTGTTTCGTCATACGATCTAGCATATTGCTTGCTTGACCAGAACTTCGGGTATGGGGCATGCACTGAATAGAAACCTGCAGTAAACAAAAACAAAAACTAAAAGTAAAAGTACGAGAATCATTGACCAAAGGGTCTAGTAATTATTACGAACTTAATTGACACTTGTATTCCCCGGCAACGGCGGCAATTTTTGATAATGCTTAATCTACAGCTCTCGTAGGAGTGTAAAGCGGTCGTTTGTCAAATATAGAACCCAACTGGGTTGGGTATCGATCCCACAGGGAATAGCTTGGTCAACAAGTAAGCAAAGATTACTAGACTTTTAGTGCAAGTCTCGTAAAAAGGGGGGAGTTGTATTGTGATAGTAATGTAACCAAAATAAGAGAGTCAAGCAGAAAATAGCAAAGTAAAAGAACGAATGTTTTGTAATATGTAAACAATGAGAATTGAGGAGTTGGGGTTATGTCCACCTTCTGAGTTATACGTCTCTATTGGCTATGAGTGTGCGGAATTCAGACATGCATGTACTTATAGAGAATTGTATTCGATGGTAAATCCAGGCGTCTTTCGACCTATTCGAGGATTATTTCACTTTAACTCTTTCGATCTTAAAGCGTGTCTAACGGTACGAATTCTCCAAGAGGTTAATCCAGTTACGGTACTAACTTTTTAATAGGGGATGGGACCCTACTACCTTGACATTATCTCTTTTCCAGACAGATAACCTTTCTTTCGAACAAGTTAAATGTTATACTGGCGTATTCTTCCGTTTGCAACCACAAAGAATTTAGATTAAGATGAAGAGAATAATGATATAAGCAGCATATGTGTCACGAACTCACAAGCTCACAGAAATAGATAGTATCTCATTCTGCTTCCATAACCCCAACAGAGAAGTTTAGTTACCCATGAGTGCGATGGAAATCATAATTGACATTGTTGTTATACCACAATTAAGATTTCACGTTTATAATGGTGTGGTAGGCGTTTAGGCGTGAATTCCTTAGCAAGGTAACGTTTCTCTTGTTGCGGAATTTAAGAATTGAATAGATGAGTAGAAGAAGAAAAATAGAATTAATGGAAGAATTAGAAGAAGAGTTGTAGAGTAATAGAATTAATTCCGAATTGATTAAAATCTCTAGCAAGATAGGGTATTTATAATACCCATATCCTATTCCTACTAAGCTAATGAAATACTTAACCAAATTCTACTAAGTTAATGAAATACTTAACCCAATTGTACTAGGTTAATGTATCATTATCCTAATCCTAATAAGCTAATGAAATACTTAACCCAATTGTACTAGGTTAATGTATCATTATCCTAATCCTAATAAATTACTGCTAGTCCCCAAAGTCTTCAGAAATTCTGTTTTAGCCCGGGACAGATTTTCCATGCGCCATCTTTAGTCCTTGGCATCAAAGATTGGCTTTTCTCCTTTCGTGAAGCTTTCTTTGGCGTCAAGTTATCCATAAAATGCTGAATTCTGCATCATTTATACCTGAAACTTTGCTAATCATGTTCGTTAGCTCACTTACAGGTAAATGGACTAAAAGTGCATGAAATATATAATTTGTTCTCAAAACTAGGCTAAAATATAGTGCTATAGGCGTGTAAATTCGCCTATCATCATCCACCTATGCCTAAGAAGTGCATGTAAGGTGTTTGTGAAAATACCTAAGAGACTAGAGATTTTGTTTTTATAACATAATAGGTCCAAAATTAATTGATTATGAATATATGATGATTTAAATTATTAAGCCTTGATTTATACTATTATTCCATTATTTCCTTTTTATGACTTGATAATTGTTATTGGGAATTATATATCCCTACTATTAATTGATATCTCAAATATTTTCTAAATGTGAGTCGGATTGTGAATTCAGAAATGTGGATGTTGAAGTTGAAGGATGATGGTGTTGTGGTGCATGAAATTGAGCATTAAACCTATGCCCTAAATGATGCATGTAAGGTGATTGCTAAAATGCCTATGTGAAGAAGAATTAAGTATTTGACATGTTTGTTATCCAAATTATGATTTCATGGCATATCCATATGCTTAACTTATGTCTACCATATGTTTGACAAAATATTTAAGAGAATAGGAAATTATGCATTGTGGTTCATTAGGTCTTAAAAGATAATTTCATGCTTTATTCCTATGGATAGTTGATTTCCTTGAACTTGTGGTGCGTTGTGGGTGTATGATGGAATGCCATGATGAATTGTTGAGGTAATTATGATGTTTGTTCATAGTATTTGCTGTGGACCCAAAGCATGCACCCCACGTGTTCGATTGGATGCTTATACGAAGAAATAAGGCTATTTGATTTGCTAAGTGTAAAGTCCTCAATTATGTGTTGCGTATGATGGCCTATGGGCATATTGTGTATGAGTTATCTATCTTGTGTTACTTTATGCTATTGTGTGCTGGGGGTACGTACGCCCAAAATAGTCTGCTGGTGTAGAGCCGAGTCTGTTTCACGGTAATCTCAATCGAGCGATGAAAAATGAACTCCCGGTTAGTTTCAAAACTTGGGAAAAACTCAGTAATCTCGGAAATCATTCTTTACCGAATACTCGGGCCATGAAGCTCTGAAATCTTACGTATCAATTCATTCGTCAACAGACCTATGTATATTTTGTGAGATAGTAAGCTTATCTTAAAAGTAAGTGGCATTTAGAAATACTCCGTCAGAGAATGGAATCAAGCGAACTCTGTCATATTGATAAAGTATCATAATGTAAGAACAGATTCAATTCAGTTGAGTACAGTTAAGAACCGGTTAAGTTTCTTTCAGTTGGGAGTAGGATTCAGCACCGAGCGAGCTAAGGATGGGAACATTCTTGCGAGTAGAGGTTTGATTCCTGGTAGAAATCCTTATGCTCCAGAACTACATCGCCAACATAGGTTGAGACATCTATCCTACGAGTAAAGGGTTAGATGAGGTGGTTGTACTGCGAGTAGAGGGTCCCACCGTTTTCGTTTGAGGTCCTGATAGTAGAGGGTCCTATGCAGTTGTATTTACTGGTGGCGCAGTATGGACACTCTTCCAGCTGGGGTACAGGTTGGATCCCACTTGTGGTAAGTGGGGCATGTCGGTTAAATGATCACTCCCACAGTTTCAGTAACAGTGTCAAAAAAAGAACTCAGTTAATGTGCAGAAGCTGAAGCTGTCAGATACAGGCATCCCAGTATTGCTATCATTATCATTTAGTAGAGAGACTTCCTATGAGATGAGGGTTGCTCTCGAACTTATTTACCCATTATCATTATCATTGAGTAGAGAGAATTCCTGCGAGATGAGGGTTGCTCTCGAACTTATTTACCCATTGTCATTATCATTGAGTATAGAGACTTCCTTCTAGATGAGGTTTGATCTCAGTTTCAGTTGTTCAGTGTTCCAGAGTTTGTGAATTTGAATATCAAATATTAGTAATATCAGTTATCCGATTTCTCAGTATGTATAAGTACAGATGTCAGCTCTAGTAGCTTCAGAGACTCAGTATCTTATTGTCAGTATTATTATTTTTGGGTGTCAGTGTTCAAAATGTAACATTCAGTGTCATGATGATTTTAGTTGTACTTTATGCATCCATGTGTGTATTGTTGATCATACATGTTTCAAATTTGGTAACTGCAGAGTTTTTAAATATTTTTATTCCAGCGAATACATATTATTCATATTGTTATGTTTATGCATAAGCCTTATATTTCACCTTAACCTATCCATGCATACTCGGTACATTCTTTGTACTGACGCATTCGCGCTATGGTGTTTTCCCCACCATAGGTTCAGAAGAGCTAGATTCAGAGTATATTTAGCTGTCAGATCTTATAGCAGTGGGTGCATCAGTGAGTCCTCATCATCCGAGGATATTCTATTTCAGTGTTTTGATGATTTTAGTAGATGGAGTTAGTTGGGGAATTGTCCCTTCAACTCCACAGTTCAGACAGTGTAGAGGATTTTCAGACAGATGTATTGATATTTAGTTTTCAGTACTGTATATTTAGATGTTTGAACCTTATGGCCAGATTTAGCCAGTTTCCGCATTTATCATATTATATTATGCAGTGAACAGATATGGATATCAGTGAAGGGTTAGCTTGTGGTCCATCGGGGTCACGAGCACCGTGTGGCATTCCGTTTCATGGGAATCGGGGCGTTACAAACTTGGTATCAGAGCCTAAGGTTCAGCAGTTTCCTAGAGAGTCTAAGAAACCACATCTAGTAGAGTCGTGTACAAGAGTGTGTTGTGCGCCACATTCATGTACGGGAGGCTATGGGATGTTTAGAAGAGTTTCCATTCTTTCATGATCCAGATCGTGCTATAGCAAGATTTTCCAAGAGATTTATGTAGACTCTTGTAATGATCTACTTATGATAGATTTACCTTACTCTTAAGGTAATAGAAGTAGTGAAGCCAAAGTCTTTCAGATAAAACTTTCTCTCATGGTCCCTGCAGATAGTTTTGGGATGGTGTTATCTAAATTGAGCAGAGTATGCCTTATGAGGTTAGCTGTTTATATGGTGAATGAATAGGCTTGAAATTATATATGTAAGAATCTAAGTGTGGATGTTGGGAATTATATGTGTTGATTGATAATGATATAGCTCCGATTCTCATGGTGTGGTGAAGTATAAGTTTAAGAGATGTGATATTTGAAGGCTAGAATGAGAATAGTATGTTTATTAAAGATTTGTGTATATTCATGTTATGTTTTAGAAGCTAAGCTTGAATCTTTGAAGAATGTAAGTTTGTGGACACCAAACTAAGTATTAAGACGTGAATGTGGTATTAGTAGCCTATGAAGAAATCGAAGAAGATGATGTGTTTAGTGAGACAAGCAAGTATCGAAAAGAGTGTATGTATGTGTCGATGATTGTATAGACTAAGGAAAGATAAGAATTGTATTCTAAGAAATAGCACTGGTATTAGCATCAGTAGTGAATTCATGCTTTCAGGAGCAGTTCTCCGGGATGAGTTAAGTTATCACTTATGTGTATCGTTGTACCCCATACTCAAGAGTAAATTGATTTCCGGTCAGTTTGGAGTTTAGTCAAGTGTTCACAAGTGTATGGCGATGAATAAATGGTAAGAGGAGGTGATAGAGGAAGTGATAAAGTTAGACCTGCCTGAATTGTTTTCTCATCTTTTTTTCTAATCTTGTTATTGGAAATTCCGATCATGTCATTATTCTTAAGTGGAATATCCTAGTGGTTGTGAATATAACTCAGTTCTTGCATTGTGTATCATGCATATAATTTACTTCATAGGTGCCTGTACGCCGCTTCGATACTGTTGTAAAGTAATTGTGAAGGGACGTGGTGTCCCAAGGGGGAGATACCCCATACTGTTGCATATTCAGATTTCTATCATAAGTATTACATCAGTTGTCATTACATATTCAAGTACATGTTCATACATCTGTTTAACTGTGTTCTCATGCATCAGACACGCATGCATATTGTGAGAAATTTGAGTGATTAAGAAATCCAGTTGTGTGACTCAGAAGGCAGTACAATGAAACGGTTATGCATTAGATCCGTATGTTCCGTGGTAGTAGAAAGAGCTCAGTTGGTCAGTGTATTCGGTTATGTGTTCATGCATGAAGTATGCATTGGTAGTAGTGAAACACTCAGTTTGACAGTCATGTATTCATGAAAGTATCTCATTTACATACTTCTGTATTAGATATGCATACTTACCATAAGAATCCAACTTAATTATTCGTTGATTCAGTGTGTATTCCACGCATCAGGCGTACATGTTCGGTGTAAGCGCCCAGTTTATCAGTAGTTCCAGTCGTATAGATAAGTTTTAGATGTTCATGTTCCTTAAGTAATTTCAGTCGATTAGTACTCTTATCCTATCAAGTGACATTCGAGGATGAATGTTTCCAAGGGGGAGCTGATGTAATACCCCAAAAAAAAAATTCATTGAAATTTTGTGCGTAAACGTGTTGGGATCCTATCTTCGAGAATGATTTATAATTTTTCTGTATGTCATTTCTTGGATTTCGACCCACCATTTCGTAGATCATCGAATAAGCTTTCCAACGATATGTGGATCAACCAAAACGGACACTCGAGCGATGAGTTAAGACCATTTCGATCAAACTATGATCATTCCGATCGAACTGTGAACAGTAAAACGTGCAGGAAAAAGTACTGAGGCCAGGCATATTTTTTCTCCAACTTTAAACGATCATAACTCCTGGTACATAATGATCTGTGTGAGCTGCTATATATCAACGTAAATCCCTGAGAGTCTTCTTTTCAATGAAATTGGTTTCATCCAATTTGGACATCGGAATTAAATGTTACGTCCAATTTACTTCAGCCTATTGGATAGATCACTGAAGGGCAGATTTGACATTTGACTTTTAAAGGTATTTTGGTCATTTCCCATTATTGTAACCCTCTATATATACCCCCTTTGAGCTAAGAATTTTCATTCATTTTCTCTCATTTCTCTTATATCTCTCTCTCAAAATATATGCATATATATAGAGAGAGAGAGAAGAAGAGGAGTTAGGGTTAGGGTTCCAATTGGGGGAAAATCGATTCAAGGCTTTGCTTCGCGAATTGCTTCCGTCAATCTCTTCGGCTACAAAATCTAAGATATGCAAGTGTTTATCTATGGGCTCCTTTCGTCCATAGAGCCCACAAATCCTTTTTCAAAGGCTCAAGATACATGTGTAGATATATATATATTATTATACTATATAAATTTTCATTGTGTATGTGTGTAGTATTCACATGATGGTTGAGATATATTGTGGGATGGTTATGTGTGTTGGTTGAAGTATAGGTGTGTAGTATTTGTGTGATGGTTGGTGATTATGTTGTTGAAGTTGATGATATCCAAGAAGGGATCTTTGTATGTTTGTGGAAACTATGGTGGTGTGTGATGTATAAATATATGAAATGGGTGATTGAATACTTGTAATCTTGATGAATCCACCTATGCCTAAGAAGTTCATGCAAGGTGTTTGTGAAAATATCTAATAGACTAGAGATTTTGTTTTTATAACATAATAGGTCCAAAATTAATTAATTATGAATATATGATGATTTAAATTGTTAAGCCTTGATTTATACTATTATTCCATTATTTCCTTGTTATGACTTGATAATTGTTATTGGGAATTATATATCCCTACTATTGATTGATATTTCAAATATTTTCTAAATGTGAGTCGGATTGTGAATTGAGAAATGTGGATGTTGAATTTGAAGGATGATGGTGTTGTGGTGCATGAAATTGAGCATTAAACCTATGCCCTAAATGGTGCATGTAAGGTGATTGCTAAAATGCCTATGTGAAGAAGAATTAAGTATTTGACATGTTTGTTATCCAAATTATGATTTCATGCCATATCCATATTTTTAACTTATGTCTACCATATGTTTGACAAAATATTTAAGAGAATAGAAAATTATGCATTGTGGTTCATTATGTCTTAAAAGATAAATTCATGCTTTGTTCTTATGCATAGTTGATTTCCTTGAATTTGTGGTGCATTGTGGGTGTATGATGGAATGCCATGATGAATTGTTGAGGTAACTATGATGTTTGTGCGTAGTATTTGTTATGGACCCAAAGGATGCTCCCCACGTGTTCGATTGGATGCTTATATAAAGAAATGAGGCCATTTGATTTGCTAAGTATGAAGTCCTAAATTCTGTGTTGCGTATAATGTCCTATGGGCATGTTGTGTATAAGTTATCTATCTTGTGTTACTTTATGCTATTGTGTGCTGGGGGTACGTACGACCGAATTAGTCTGCTGGTCTAGAGACGAGTCAGTTTCACGGTAATCTCAATCGAGCGATGAACAATGAACTCCCGGTTAGTTTTAAAACTTGGGGAAAACTCAGTAATCTCTGAAATCATTCTTTATCGAATACTCGGGCCATGAAGCTCTAAAATCTTACATATCAATTCACTCTGTTACAGACCTCTGTACATTTTGTGAGATAGTAAGCTTATCTTAAAAGTAAGTGGCATTTAGGAATACTCCGTCAGAGAACGACATCAAGCGAACTCTGTCATATTGATAAAGTATCATAATGTGAGAACAAATTCAATTCAGTTGAGTACAGTTAAGAACCGGTTAAGTGTCTTTCAGTTGGGAGTAGGATTCAACACCGAGCGAGCTAAGGATGGGAACATTCCTGCGAGTAGAGGGTTTGATTACTGGTAGAAATCCTTATGCTCCAAAACTACGTCGCCAGCATAGGTTGAGATATCTATCCTGGAATTAGAGGGTTAGATGAGGTGGTTGTCCTGCGAGTAGAGGGTCCCACCATTCTCGTTTGAGGTCCTGATAGTAGAGGGTCCTCTGCAGTTGTCTTTACTGGTGGCGCGGTATTGACACCCTTTCAGTTGTGGTACAGGTTGGATCCTACTTGTGCTATGTGGGTTATGTCGGTTAAATGATCACTCCCACAGTTTCAGTAACAGTCTCAGAAAAGAACTCAGTTAATGTGCAGAAGTTAAAGCTGTCAGATACAGGCCTCCCAGTATTGATATCATTATCATTAAGTAGAGAGACTTCCTGTGAGATGAGTGTTTCTCTCGAAATTATTTACCCATTATCATTATCATTTAGTATAGAGACTTCCTGTGAGATGAGGGTTGCTCTCAAACTTATTTACCCATTATCGTTATCATTGAGTATAGAGACTTCCTGCTAGATGAGGGTTGATCTCAGATTCAGTTGTTCAGTGTTCCAGAGTTGGTGAATTTGAATATCAAAAATCAGTAATATCAGTTATCTGATTTTTCAGTATGGATAAGTACAGATGTCACCTCTAGTAGCTTGAGATACTCAGTATCTTATTGTCAGTATTATTATTTTCGAGTGTCAATGTTCAAAATTTAACATTCGGTGTCATGCTGATTTCAGTTGTACTTTATGCATCCAAGTTTGTATTGTTGATCAGACATATTTCAAAATTGGTAGCTGCAGAGTTTCTATATAGGTTTACTCCAGCGAATACATATTATTCAGATTGTTATGTTTATGCATAAGCGTTATATTTCACCTTACCCTATCCATGCATACTCGGTACATTCTTTGTACTGACGCATTCGCGCTATGGTGTTTTCCCCACCATATGTTCAGAAGAGCGAGATTCAGAGTATATTTAGCTGTCAGATCTTATAGCAGTGGGTGCATCAGTGAGTCTTCATCATCCGAGGATATTCTATTTTAGTGTTCTGATGATTTTAGTAGACGGAGTTAATTGGGGAATTGTGGCTTCAAGTCCACAGTTCTGTAGAGGCTTTTCAGACAGATGTATTGATATTTAGTTTTCAGTACTGTATATTTAGATGGTTGAACCTTATGGCCAGATTTAGCCAGTTTCCGCATTTATCATATTATATTATGCAGTAAACAGATACGGATATCAATGAAGGGTTATCTTGTGGTCCCTCGACATCACAAGCATCGTGTGGCGTTCCGATTCATAGGAATCGGGGCGATACATTTATTTGTTAATTTATCATCTATATATATCATGATTTAGCTATGTCAGATTATGATCCCTACTATGTACTGGTGGCTTTGGTACTCATACTTTACTTATGTACCTTTTTGGTGCAGATCCGATTACTAGTAGCCGCAGCTTTTATGACGTGTATGCTGAGTTGATTTTGGAGATGTGGTGAGCTCTTATAGGGAGAGTTGCCCTTTTTCCTTCTATTATCGATGTCAAGACTTTTGTTTTCCAAAAAAGATTATATTTGACTGTTTCAAATATTTTGGTTGATTAGTAGTATCTGTTTTACTGACACTACTATTTTGTGGGATGGTTTTTTATGCTCCATCTATCTTTTGGGCTGTACTTATTGTCTTGTTTTTGTTACGAGCCTTAAATTGTTGATTTTCGGCCCTATTTGGCCATTTTCCAACAAATTAGCCCATTGCTCATAGATTAGGCCTATGGTTTGCTTACCTACTATTGGGTTAAAGTCGGTGTCATCATGACTCATAAATGAAGTAGCAGACAATCATTCTAGCCATGAGAATGAAGTAACTATGCCAAATGAGTTGGAGATCTATAATATTTTTCTAGATGAATAATACTTATTGGAACTTTTGATCTTTTTTCTCTCGAACTCCATGTTTCTACATATTTGGTTGATGACATGAAATCAAAAGACTAGAAATTCCATCAAATAATCAATATTTTTCTTGATGTGAGTAATTAAATCTTGGATAAACATTATCTATTTTAATGATATGTTAAAAATATTAGTAGAATATGTGAGCCAGAGGAAGAAATGTTGTAGTTTCTATAGGCTTGTAAATCAACCTAGTAGGGGGACATTATAAGGGTAACCGAACAACTAGGAAAATACTACAATTTTTAGTATTACTAGACTAGCATCCATAAATATACTGAATACTTTATCAGATCAAGTGATCAATGCCAACGACAAGGTTCAATATCATAAAATCAAGAGATGGATATCTCTAAAATTATGGAAGTAGAGTTGTTTCATGTGCTGGGAATCAATTTTATGGTCCCAATTGTGAACTTTAATAATCACAAGTATATCTTTGTATTAGTAGATTATGTATCCAAACTGGTTCAAGTTGTGGCTTTAGTTTACAATGAAGGTAAAAGTGTTGTGGATTTATTGAGGAAGAACATATACTCTTTATTTAGTTTTCCTCCCACTATAATAACACACAATGGTCACATTTTTGTTACAAGGTGTTCTATGAAACACTAAGTACATAGATAAACATCATAAGGTGGCTACTCCCTATCACCCACAAACTAGTGAAAAATTGAGGTACCAAATTGAGAAATGAAGATGAAGATGGCAAAGTCTGTGAATGACAACAATATATATTGTTCTTGAAAAATGGTGATGTAATAAAGGCTTATCACACTATATACAAAAGAACGAATAGGTATATCTCCTTACCAACTCATCTTCAACAAAGATTGTCATTTGTTGGTGGGATTAAGCACAAGGTATTGTGGGCTCAAAAAAACATAACTTGAGTTGTTGTGAAGCTGCAGATTTGAGGATGGAACAACTGAATAAGATTAATGAATTTTAACTTTCAGTTTATTTGAAGGCTACCCACTATAAGGGAAAAGGAAATTGTACAATGATAGAGGAATTGAAAAGACAGTTAAAGATCTATGACTTGGTGTTGTTGTTCACTAAATGTCAAATTAGTTCTGGGCAAGATGAAATCAAAATTGGCAAGACCATTCAAAGTCACTCAAGAGCGTTCATCTGGAGTAGTGGAGTTGGAAAATAAAGACGAAAGTTGATATAGGAGAGTATTCCATGGTTCAAACAACATGTTGGATTTCAAAAAGAGGTTACAGTGTTGTCAATAGTGTATATTGAAGAACTATGAGTGATCAAGAAATTCGAGTCATGCCACGACAATAAGTCGTATGATAATGTAAGGTTATCCATATTTTTTTGATAGAAAATAGCCTTTAGAGTAGTTTTGTACCCTTTAATGTGGTTAATCTCTATGTGAGATGTGCATGAAACAATAGTATAGGTTAAGGAAAAAATTAGTACAATCTACTTAAAAGTGATAGTTCACCACAAGATACAAGAAGAACATTAATTCTAGATAAGTTTTGAAAGATCATGCAATAAATTATCACATCACTGATGAGACGTCACCTTAAACCATCAAAAGAAGAAATAAAATGGGTCATTCTAGATATGAGTTGACGGATCATGTAAGAACGCCTCAAATGACTTATGAATTATTGCTCTAACTCATCAAATATGTCCTAACTATCACATTTTGATTAGGTGTGATAAATCACATGGTGAACTATCACATCCTTGGTGAATTTTTATTGGCGGGTACGATAGGATATTGCTCATAATCCTAACCAGGTGAAGGGTGGGGTTAGTTATATGCAATAACTTCTAGACTCGAGGCTGAGACTTCGGATATTATTATTATAACTATAATCGTGGTGTGCTATCAGTCGACCTTTTCTTTATTTGATCTAGGATCCACATATTCATATGTGTCTACTTATTTTACCCCATGATTATAGTTATCTTTGCATTTATTATCTTTTCTGTTATATGTATCTACTCCCGTGGCTGATTCTATAGTGATGGATTGGGTTTTCAGATTCTGTGTTGTGATTGTTTGAGATTTTGATACTCATTTTTATCTTATTATATTAGACATGGTAGATTATGATGTGATTCTAGGCATGGACTTGTTATTAAACTATCATGCGGTCCAGGATTATTTTTCCATGACTATTACCTTTACCATGTGTGGCATACCCTTTGTCATTTCGCATGGAGATGTTAGCTGTGAAATGATGGGGATAATTTCTTCGTGGATTATTTCTTATATTAGTTCTAAGAGGGTTATGTCAAGGGGTTCTGAGACTTATCATGCTTATACTCGTGAAGTTAGTATAGATAGTTTGTCTCTTGACTTTGTCACTATAGTTTGTAAGTTTCCTGATGTTTTCCTTATTGATCTGCCTTATATTCCTCCTATGTATGGTGTTGAATTTTTTAGTGATATTGAGTAAGGAACTCTACCTATTTCTATGGAACCTTATTGTATGGCTCAAACCGAGCTTAGGGAACTAACTTCTTAGCTTCAAGTCCTTCTTCGTAAGGGTTTTGTTATATTGAGTTTATCTCTTTGGGGAGTTCCTATGTTGCTCTTGAAGAAAAAGGATGGTTCTATGCATATGTGTATTAATAATAGGCAGCTTAATAATATGACAGTGAAGAACTGGTACCCTATGCCCTGCATTGATGATTTATTTGACCAGCTACAAGGTACAATAGTGTTTCCTATGATTAACTTGAGGTATGGTTACTATCAGTTGAGGATTTGGGTTGAAGATATCCTAAAGATAGCATTTAGGATCCATTAAGGCCATTATGAGTTCCTAATTATGTCTTTTTGGTTGAAAACATCTCAGTCACATTTATATATTTGATGAACTGCGTATTTATGCCTTATTTTGATTCCTTTGTGATTGTGTCAATAGATCCTTTCATATTTGAGGTGTACGAGGGTGCATGCAAAATATTTTACGGTTTCAAACTTTGATAGAGTATGTTCTTTTTATAAATCCTCTAAGCTTGAGTTGCATCTTGAGCGGTGAGATTCCTTGGGAATATGGTGTCTATGGATAGATTATGGTAGACTAAGCAGATTTGTTATTGGGCCAGCACTACATCTCCGATTGAGGTCGGTAAATTCATTGGTTATGTTTGATATTATTGGTGTCTCGTTGAGAGTTTCAATATTATTACAGCACCGCTGACCAGATTATCTCGGAAGGAGGTTCCTTTTCGATAGTCTTTATGAACCATTTATTAGTCAATCACTTTAATAGGCCAATGTCTTAGTTACAACAATCATTCAAGTAAAATTATGATCATAAAAATATTTATCATGACATTCATTCTTCATTAGAATTCTTACACCAAGGTTTAGTTCAAACACAATTCAATTTCTTGCTTAAGGACTCCAACTATTATTAAAGAATCGAACCACAAAGGTTACCAATTAACTAATTACATGGACTACAACGCCTTTATAAAGTTATTTATCAATCATTCTTACTCATTAAGCCATTGCCTTAGTTCAAAACACTATTAACATGTAACTACTTATTTCTCTCAGAAATTTTCAGAAACTGCTCGAGAGACTACCCTTACAATAAGAAAAATCAAAGTAAAACTTATTAAGTTTAGGGTTACTCATGACCTATTCCTTAAACCACAAAAACAAACACCCACGTTTGCAAACCATCACCAAAACATATAATTACATGTTTTAAAAAAGGAAAAAATACCCAGCACTATGCATCAAAACCACAAACATTTGGTTTCATAACTACTATTTACAAAAAATAAGAAATGTTTAAAACATAACATATTTTTAACAAACAAAGAGAGAAATACTCACATTCCATAAAAAGGATGATTCACGGAAAGAACTTGACCCATTTAGCCTTTAGATGAACTCCTCTTGAAACCCTAGCCTCCAATCATGTTGAAGAAATTTGGAGAGTGTTTCTGAATATTTTGATCTTGTCCAAGTGAAGAATAAAGGCCCGAAAAAATTTATAAGTCGTGGGTCATAAGGGTTTAGTGGTAGAAAATGTCAAAAATGTCCGCGACTTAAAAATTAAAAAACACATGCAGGAGGGTACCACTTACCCCTTGGATCGTACCCTAGGGTCGAGTGTATCTCATACCCCAGGCCTCACCATAGACCTCTAAACTTCCCAACATATGACTACAAAAGCATGGGTTATATGTTATCATATGAGAAATACCATAGGAACCGTACCTTATTAAGAATCACCTAGACATAACTTTTGGCATCATACACCTCATATCCTACCATATGACGATTATGATTTTTATTCATATCTGGGATAAAAACAAACTTGAACACACTGGCTGACATACGATTTAAGGACCCTAACTTATACCCAAACATACGAAGAGTACCTTCTTGTCGTATGTTATCCAATATCTCCAACTATGAAATTTTTATAAGTGTTCAAAGACAAGGTGTTTCAAGATGTTCGATCCCCTTTTACTGATTTTCTTTATGAGCAGTTAGATAGAGTTAGGGTTACTTGGGATAGGTTCATGGTATCTCAGAGTCTACAGAAGGTTTATATAGATCATCGACTGTATTATTTGACATTTGGAGTTACTGACTAGGTATTCCTCTAAGTATCAACCATAAAAGGCGTTATGAGGTATGGATAGAAAGACAATCCCATCATAAGGTATAATGGACACTTTGAGATTCTTAGCCCAATGGATGAGGTGGATAATGAGTTTTATTTACCCCTAGATTTTGCTACTTTTAATTCAGTTTCCATGTTTACATGTTTGTAGTGCTTTATTCCAATTCTTTTTTATATGCTTAGGGGGACTCAGTTTAGATGGATGAGGAGTTGACATTTGTGGAGGAGCCTGTGCTCAATTTGCCTATGATGTCAGGCGATTGTGCACTAGAGATATAGAGTGATCAATTTTCAGTATGGACAACATCCTATAAGGGAGGATACTTGGGAGATCGAGAGTAAGATGTGTACCCAAAATCAACACCTATATGACTAATCAGGTACATCCTATTCGATTAATTTCATGAACAAATATTCTTTTACTAGTAGATACTATAATGACCCTCTAGGTCATTTTCTATATTTCTTCTCATTTTAACTATTTATTAGTTAACAATGAATTAGATAATTAGCCTTTTAATTTACATTGTCTTAGAAATATGAATGGATTGTGAATTTTCTATAATCTTGGGTATCTTCCAACAAATAGAGATGCTCAATTGATGTTTTGGGTAGATTTATTTGACACACCTTGTAGTATTCAAAAGAATCTGTGGGTAATATTTTCGGTGCTTGGTTTAAATACTAACACTTAATCCCCCCCACCTAACATACCCACTTATTCCTTGACTATAATTTAAATGTCAGATTCATGTGCCCATGCATTTTTTGCCCCTAGGAAATCATAATTCCAAGATTATTCTACTATTAAAATCTTACCTATGATTGTTTCTTTAAAGTGATAGTTTAATTGTATTGTGTCTAAACAACCTTTCAAACCATACCCCCTTTTAATTTATATCTTTCTTTATGTTTACATTATGGGTATATACTTCATAACTTTAAACACACATAACATTCAAATACTAGTTACACTCCTTGTGGATTCGACCCCAACTAAAGTGTAGTTATTATATTTGACAATGATCTTCCTATACAAAAACTATGGTATAGGTGAAAGTGATCACTACAACTATTATGAATTGTGAGTATGAAAGGGTTCAATGCATTGTATGGGATTGAAAATTCCTCTTTACATGTCTACACAGAGTCTAGGTGCTATGGGTAGATCTTTTGCAGAGATTTTTAAACATGTATATGTTATGGATGAGATGCATCACAAAGACTAATAGGGCAGCGGTAAGACACCATGATATCAAGGTAGTTATGTAGGATTCGTAGTGGATAATAATTGAAAAGTAGTGGTTCTCCACGTAGGTTCCCTCTACGTCAGTCGTATCAATATCAGGTTAGTCTAGTAGGTCTATTCAGGCCATACTTTAGATTATTAATGGAGAGAGGTCTTTGTCATTGGTCATCCTTGATAGAGTAGTGGTTATTCTTTGAGGGGTTCGTATTCTTGATATTCTAGTCATAGTAGTTATCCAAAGTCAGTTAGATCTTTAGGTTTTGTTGCAGCTCTTAATGCTAGTTATGTCTGTAGTGTTTTTTTCAATTATTCAAAGAGTGACCTAGTCGTAGAGTGATTGTTCCTTCAGCTCAGAGTGTTCCAACTATTACGATAGTTCACCCCTCAGCTAGAGATGTTATTCATGCACATAGATGTGGTCCACAAGGTGCTTGTAGAGGCTCTTAGGTAGGTAGGATAGGCGATCTATCATGATCACAGCCGGGTGGAGGGTGTGCTTAGTAGTATGTATTACCTACTAGACCTAAGGCTGAGACATTAAGATGATATTATTACAGGTACGATCTTGGTGTTCAAATGAGTGGTAACTTTACCACTTATTCAAAATATTACCTTGTTTTGAATGAATAAATGAGACATAATGTTATTAAATACATTATATCCACATTGTACAGGTATGCAGTCGGTGAGATAGAATGATGTGGTTTGGAGCTTAAAATGATCAAAAGGAAGCAAGAAGTTAAGTTGAAGACCTGGAGCAGAATGGCCTCAGTTACAGCAATTGCAGTAGTCAAGCATGGTCAATAAACCATAGCAGCATAATTTGACCATGTTCGCGTTAGCCACGGACACTGCCAAACTAGTACGATCATTGATCATCAGTAGATTGTAGCCCAACGGAAAAACTAAAAATGCACGTAGATGATCCAAATTAGACAAAAGAGGACTCAAACCCTAAGCATCAAATTCATTCATTGTTATTACATCTTCCCCAATAGTTAGGTTTGGTTCTCGAGTTCATAGCCTCCATTCTTTGAGAAGAAAATATTTTATACATTTTGGGTGAAGATTACATTGGAGTAACTTCTATGTGGAGGAACAACTCACTTCCATTGAAGATTTGTGGGAGTTCAATGTTTGAAGTAATATTCTCTTAGTCTTCAATAAATCATTTTAATGGTGATTATAGGCAAATAATTTCTTATTTATCTTATGTGTAGCTAGATTTCTATCTTTGGTTATTTGTGAATACGGATTAAAGTGTGTTTGGTTTTATAATGTCATCTTCTATTTAGTAGTTTATGTTGATGGGTTTTATAATTGCTTGGCTAATTTAGTTGGGATTTATGGGTAAAAGCCCCATATACCCATATGGGTTTGATGGGTGAATTCCCCACACACTAGAAAGCTTAATTCCATCTTTGAATGAAATTTTTTGGGTGAACTTTAGGAATACATATCATCCTTGAAAGAGTGATGTGGAGCCAAACCAATGGTAGAAGATTAAGTTTGTAGATTCTAAATCTATCAGTATCTTAGACATAATGGTGTCCCTAAAGTTAACTATACCATTGATATAATCCAAGAAATAGGGATTCCTAAACTGAGGTTTGGTTACCAATTGTTTAACACACCTATTAGGTATTCGATATAATCAATGGGTAAAAGTTTGATGTTTTTTTGAAATACCAGCATCAAAACCTATAACCGAACCTACCTACATTTGACCTACTAAGAATAAAGGTGGTTATTAGTATCCACGTGTCACTTTCTTTAGTAATACATAATCCCAAGATCTGTGCCTAATTGATAAAACTCTAAATATTCATAGCCCCAAATATATATGTAATACCCAGTATACTTCTAAACAAGAAAATGAACCGTTCTTCCTACATGTGAAAACTCTAATCTTGTAATTCATATTTCAGTACATGACTTACAATGTGTATCCTAGTGAGAAGAGAGCTTATGATGTGTTAAACATGTTCATAGGAGTCACTCAAGGTAATGCAAGCTAAGAGCTTTGGAATCCATCAAGTTTTAGTGTTTGATTTTGCAAGGGTCATCTTAAAACGAGAATAACTTTATGTATATGTGGTATTTTGTCATATTTAGACCCAAAAAATTGTAGAGAATCGAATTAGCTTTCCAATGATACTAATTTTGCCTTATTCCAATACCCGAGCAAAATGTTATGCCCATTTTTGTGAGAGACAGTAATGGTATGCGATTGGTTAGGCGCCGCCCAACCATACTTGTGCGATTAATTGGGCGCCGCCTAAGTCAATTCCAAGTTCCAAAAACACTTCGTTTTGACTTATATCAAGGGTGTTGAAGTCATTTCACACCCCTAAACCATCCCTAATCACTCCAAATCATTATAAGGGATATTTAAACACATTATTTACCATACCTAATCCCTAAATCAGTCAAGTTACGATCCAAAACCCTTCCCCTCATCCCAAAAACAAAATCTAAGTTTACCTCTCAAGAATCAAGAAGTTAAGCTAAGTTCTCTACAAGGATTCTTTCAATCAAGTTTGAGGGTCCAATCTTTCAACGAATCCGTTACCATAAAGGTATGAGGGGTTAGGAACAAGAACACCCTTTCGTTCTTGTGCCGAAAGTTTGCATTATTTTACAAAGATACATGATTTTTACATGTTTTATCATGAATTTGAAGTGATAAATCTTATCCTATGTTGTTGTTCAAGATACTATGATTATTTTTAGTGTTTAGAAAATAAACTCAATGAGTTTGAGATTATTGTTATGATTAAAGGCTGAAATTTTTTAGATTTCCGTATAAATTATGCATGCTTGTGATATAAAGCATAAATGTTGAAATGTTTTGATTAAGTATCGGTATAAGGGTCATTAACCCACATCGAGATTGCTGTTTTGAGAATTTATATTGTACATGCACCCATGTTTAGACTATTTCTGATGAAGTATAGAAAGATTTGACCTTTTGGTCACAACAGAGTTAAAATCCACTTTACGAAACGAGTTACGGATTTTATCATTTATTTAAGTTAAGAAATATGCGATTACCCTTTAAGTTGATTTTTCTTGAGATGTTTGAGCATAGTATTTAGCACCGAGTTGGGTATGTTACTACGGTATGTTAGTACGGTTTCATACCCTAGAACTACGTGCCACCGTAGGTTGAGAGATTGACTTCCACGATATGTGGAAAATTGAGATAGTGATCATTGAGATGAGATTGTTCTACACCGATGGCAAGGGTAGGAAATTCCTAACCTTACAGGGGTAAGTCGTGGGACATCATGGTTTCTCACATTGTGTACATGTCGGTTAGAAGAACCTTCTAAAGAGTCGTCCCTCATTCTTTGATTGATTTTACTGATTTAAAAGAGATTTGAAATGCAGATTTATGATGTATTCCATATTCCAGATTTCACTAAGATTGCTTGATGAGAGAATAAGAAAAGAATCTTGATATTTGGATTAAGTGTAATGGCTCATGATATCCAGATTGACATGTTTTACCATTCATTGTGTATGATTTCAGATATTAGATTTCTTTCAAACTTTATGAGCCATTTATAAATGTCATGCATGATTTGGAGAGAAAACTTATGACATGATTGTTAAATATATATATATATATATGCATATAAATATGTTTATTTCATGCACCCCCATGTACTCGGTATGTTTCCATGGTAGTGACCCATATATTCGTATGTGGGCTACAATTTCTCGAAATGTAGGTACAAGGTATAGTGTACATCTTCAGATCAAGTCAATTTGCGTCATCCAGTAGCAGGTGATGATTCCTTTTGATTCAAGGGCTTGAGTTAGTTATACAATTCGAGAAGTGTTGTATTTTCTTTCTTCAGTCGTATTGAGTTGGGTTAGTCGGGAGTCATGACCCGACTACCTATAGTAAGTACTAGTAGAGGCTTCATAGACAGTCAGTAGAGGTTGATGTATTTCATTTCAGTTTTGGTTGTAAAAGAAGAGTTGTAAGTTTGCAAATTTAGTTTTGTATCTATCATATTCAGAAAAGAGTTATTTTCCACAGATTTGTATAGATTTATACTTTTTGTTCAGTTGCTTATGAGTTATGCCAGTAGAAGGTTTTGCTTGGGGTCACTTGTGATCCTAAGCACCGTGTGACATCTCGGGACCCGATTTCGGAGCGTTAAAAACTTGGTATCAGAGCACAACGTTCAAGTGTCCTACGGTGTCTGTGAAGCCGTGTCTAGTAGAGTCTTGTGGAACGGTACGAAGATGTCTCTAATTTTATTTGAGAGGCTACAAGGAATTTAGAAAATGTTTTCATTCTTTCAAGTCTCAGATCGTGCTATAGGTATATTCTCTAAGAAACTTATGCAGATTCTCATCTTACTCTATTCGGGCCATATCTGCCTTCTTTTCAAGATATCAGAAATAGTCAAGCTTAAATTTCCACAGATGGTTATGGGATTATAAGAATGATAGAAAGTATCCCATTAGTGATTCTAAGTCCCGAATATTAAAGGGCTTTATTCATGTTCTTAAAAATTGCGCACTAAGACCAAGTTAGATATGCTTTCAGATTCCTCCTTAAAATCCATAATGTTAATCTATACTTCTCCATCTAGGTATTATTCTTGTGGTAACATGATCATCAAGTTCCAATTTCCTTCCCAGATAATGCTCTTAGATTTGCTATCCAAAGTTTCAAGAAGTCACATAAAGGGCTTTAGAGGAGCTCTTTAGTGTGTCATAAGTCCCTCAAGTTGAAAGTTATGTCCTTATCCTTATGAGTTGTTCAGTTGAGACAAAGTTAGATATGTATTCAGATTGCCCATTGACCCCTTTTTTGTATAGATAGTTCTCATTATAGGAGATAGTGTGAATATAACTTGCTGAATAGAGTCAGCATTCATAATTATATTAAAACCTAGAGTGTTATGATTCATAATCAGTTGAACCCTCTTAAAGTTGAGAGTGTGGGTTTAGAAGTTTAGTGACGAAAAAGGTAGGTAGAGCAATTTATTAAGTATATATATGGCCAAATTTTTTTGCATATGATTGAGTTAGTAATGAAGTAATATGTCCTTTTGTGTTGGTTTAGTGGAAGGTACAGACAGAGTTATTAGTTAAGTTGAATTTTTGTTTGCTTAAAGTGTGAAAAAAATTATTGATGGTATTTGTTGTGCTAGAAAAGTATAGGTTTTGATGGAAGTACTTGGTGGTTGAGTATTGTTAATTTAGGATTTCCTTAGATTGCAAGAGGAAAGTTAGTTGAAATTTATAGAACTATGAAAGTAATTTAGGTGTGAAGATAGGTAAATAGTAATGATGTGAAGAAGGATGATGTGTTAACAGATTTTGAATAAGATAGGCCATATGATTATGATTGATTGTCATTGTGTACTAGTTTTTCTTAATGATATGTTCAATAGTTTTGAAGTGAAAATTGTGTGTGAGATTGGGTTGTAAATCATGTTTATCTCTAGACATTAAATTTGAACAGTTGATGGTTCGGTTGTTGATGCTAGTTATATGGAGGTGAACCAATAGATTTGAAATAGTGAATGCAAGAATGTAAGTTTACTGATTTGAGATTAAGTATGATGTTGTATGAATGATGTAGAAGTATGCCCAAGGTAATATGGGGCTGCATTATTTTTTAGTACTATGGCATGTTGTTTGTGGCTAGTAGTACCGTTGAGTTGCTAGGTGGAGAAAGACTAGTTAGATGGTATATGGCGTTCTAAATAGCCAAGTTAAGGAGTTTTGATTGAAAGTGTTGAACCTTTTGTTATGGTCTTGATTCTTATGGTCTAGAGATATATGTTTGGAGATGCGATATTGGTAGGCTATGACGAAAGTAGTATGGTTCATTAAGGGTTGAAGATATTCGTGTGAAGTGTTGGAACATAAGTTGAGTTTTTTTGTAAGATTGAGCTAATAGAAAGTAGAGTTGAAGAACTAGTTGGTGTGAACTCATAGTATGGTGATACTCCTGAAGATTCTAAGTTAGTAAGTGTTCAAGTTATTTGATGATGACTATTGGAGACGTAAAAAGATAGAGTTGTATCTTAGAATGAAGTATTAGCAGTGGGTTTTACACTTTTAGGTGTAGTCTTTCAGGGTAAGTTATTGTTTATGAGTATTATTATGCCCTAGACTCTAGAGTAAAAGGATTGTAGTTTAGATTAGAGTTAGTAAGAGGTTTCATAGACATAGAATATCACCTTTGATCTAAGGGGGAGATGGTAGAGTGAAGAACCAAATCAAGTTTTGAGAGTTAAATTATGTTGTATGTTAACAAGAGTTATGATGAGATAGTGATCCTTTCTTCCTATACAGTATTCCTTGGATTTCTATCGTTATCACATTAGATTTATGTCATGCGTGATAGGTCTATGCCAAAGTCCAATGCTTATACACTTCATGTGTACTCGAGTTTATTCTCATCTTCTAGCAAGCAAGTAACAACTTCACTTTGTGGTTTGAGTTATCCCTCATAAATCTATGAAATCAAGTCTTAGGTTGAATAGCTTATCCTAAGTATAAACTAATGTTTCAGAGTATGATCGGTTCTAAGAAACTCATGATCCTAGTGAAATACAGTTTATAACATGTATGCCCTCAGTTTAGATCTTTTTAATGGATCCATGTATTTTTCATTCTATTCTTCAGGCTTAGTTAAGTGTTAGAGTTATGTATAATATTCTTTCATGCTTCAGGTCCTTATGTGTTAGCCCTTCTATGACCTCTTCCTACGTTAAGATAGTGATGATGGACAATTGTTTAAATGAGAGAGAATAAATATTTAATGTTGAGAAAAGATCATTATATGCCTGTTGTAGATAAAGCTAAAGTGAGAAGTAAGATTGAGGCCAATTCATTGATACGTGTCGTGGTTAGTTGAAAATTTGTGTGAATATTCTTAAGAATAGTGCAGGAATATTGTTGTTGATAGAGGTTTAGAGACTAGGAGGAGTAAGCCTTTATGGGTGTTTGCCCTGAAGTTCATATGTGGTTATAATGATAGGCTTGAATGTCATGTTGGGATGTAATTAGAGGAATGCAATATGCACTCGTGAATCCATAGTAAGAGTTTAGAGTTAGTCGTTGAAGTGATAAGAAGAATCATCTTAGAGAGGAAAAGTTGTGAAATTGATTGGGGTATTGAATTCATGGTTCATACTAGTGTTATAATGTTATGTGTAGTAAGTTGTGATTCAAGTTAGGCTTGAACATGGTGAGAGAATTTAGTTAAGATCATACATTAGTATATGAAGTTATATGAACCCGTGTGAGTATGGTATTAAAGGGGAGAAAGTATAGTTGAAAAGAGTATTTGAGAAGTGTTTCTAAGCTTGAAAAATTAACAGTTGCATTGTCTAAGGCCTAGTAATTCTAAACTAGTTTATATTTAAGAAGCCTATGTTCCATGTTACAAAGTTATAGCTATACTGAGAATTCCTTCTTCAGATATCTCACTCAGATCATACCCAAGATTCTTTTTCCCTAATAATATTATAACTTCTTGCTAAGAGTGCTGAAGAAATATTGTAGTTGATTATAATCTTTCAGTATGATTCAGTCCGTATAGCCAACAATTTAGTTTAGTAATCAGACAACAAGTTCCCATGGTTTTTCTATCTTTTCTATTCTTGAGGTAATTCATTCACGTCCATGCAAGTTGCAAATCCAATTTAGTCCAAGCATCTTGTTTAAGATTCACCTATTTAGTCATGACTGAGTTCGTAAGTGCTCAGAGCATAACCTCAGTTTTCCAAGTATACCAACTCAGATAGTGTAGCACCCCTTGTAAAATCTTAGTCTCATTGTCTCATGATTCGTGACTGAATAATTTATCACTTCTCAGTTCTATATTAATGATTGTATCATGGTAATCTCAAGTGAGTTATGAACTCCTAGCATGATTCAGTTTCTGATGGTTAGTAAGTCAAGTTAGCTTAGAATTCAACTTCATGATAGAATTTCTAAAGTTTCAGCTCAGCTATATTCTTTGTTAGAAGACACATTATTCCATACCTTAATGTTTCAACAAGTTTCTACACATCATTCGACGACGAATGATTCCAAGGGGGAGATATTGTAATGCCCAGTATACTTCTAAACTAGAAAATTAACCATTCTTCCTACATGTGAAAACTCTAATCTTGTAATTCATATTTGAGTGCATCACTTACAATGAGTCTCCTAGTGAGAAGAGATCTTATGATGTGTTACACGTGTTCAAAGGAGTCACTTAAGGTAATGCAAGCTAAGAGCTTTGGTATCCATCAAGTTTTAGTGTTTGATTTAGCAATGTTCATCTTTAAATGAGCATAACTTGATTTATATGTGGTATTTTGCCATATTTAGATCCACCAAATTGTAGAGAATCGAATTATCTTTCAAATGATACCAATTTTGCCTTATTCCAATACCCGAGCGAAAAGTTATACCAATTTTTGTGAGGGACAGTAATGGTATGTGATTGGTTAGGCGCCACCTAACCGTACTTGTGCGATTAATTGGGCGCCGCCTAAGTCAATTCCAAGTGCCAAAAACACTTCATTTTGACTTATATCAAGAGTGTCGAAGTCATTTCACACCCCTAAACCATCCCTAATCACTCCAAATCGTTATAAGGGATATTTAAACACATTATTTACAATACCTAAGCCCTAAATCAGTCAAGTTACGATCCAAAACCCTTCCCCTCTTCCCAAAAACTCAATCTAAATTTACCTCACAAGAATCAAGAAGTTAAGCTCCGAATTCAAAGTTCTCTTCAAGGATTCTTCCAATCAAGCTTGAGGGTCCAACCTTTCAGCGAATCCATTACTATAAAGGTATGTGGTGTTATGAACAAGAACACCCTTTCGTTCTTGTGCCCAAAGTTTGCATTATTTTACAATGATACATGATTTTTACATGTTTTATCATGAATTTGAAGTGATAAATCTTATCCTATGTTGTTTTTCAAGATACTATGAATATTTTGAGTGTGTAGAAAATAAACTCCATGAGTTTGAGATTATTGTTATTATTAAAGGCTGAATTTTTTTAGATTTCCGTATAAATTTTGTATACTTGTTATATAAAGCATAAATGTTGAAATGTTTTTATTAAGTATCTCTATAAGGGTCATTAACCCACATTGAGATTATTGTTTTGATAATTTTTGTGCTACATGCACCCATTTTATACTATTTTTGATGAAGTATAGAAAGATTTGACCTTTTGGTCACAGTAGAGTTAAAATCCCCTTTATGAAATGAGTTACGGATTTTATCATTTATTTAACTTAAGAAATATGAGATTAAAGTGGATTTTTCTTGAGATTTTTGAGCATAGTATTGGGAGTAGTATTTAGCATCGAGTTAGGTATGTTACTATGGTTTCATACCCCAGAACTATGTGCCACCGTAGGTTGAGACATTGACTTCCACTATATGTGGAAAATTGAGATAGTGATCACTAAGATGAGATTATTCTACACCGATGGCAAGGGTAGGATAGCCCTAACCTTACAGGGGAAATTTGTGGGACATCATGGGTGCTCACATGGTGTACATGTCGGTTAGAAGAACCTCCCAAAGATTAGTCCCTCATTCTTAGATTGATTTTACTGATTTAAAATAGATTTGAAATGCAGATTTATGATGTATTCAATATTTCAGATTTCACCAATATTGCTTGATGAGAGAATAAGAAAAGAATCGTGATATTTGGATTAAGTGTAACGGCTCATGATATCCAGATTGGCATGTTTTACCATTCATTGTGAATGATTTTAGATTTTAGATTTCTTTCAAGCTTTATGAGCCATTTACAAATGTCCTCCATGATTTGGAAAGAAAACTTATGACATGATCGTTAAATATATATATATATATATATGCATATAAATATGTTTATTTCATGCACCCCCATGTACTCGGTATGTTTCCATGGTACTGACCCACATATTCGTATGTGGGCTACATTTTCTCGGAATATAGGTACAAGGTATAGTGTACATCTTCAGATCCAGTCAGTTCGCGTCATCTAGTCAGCAGGTGATGAGTCCTTTTGATTCAACGACTTGAGTTAGTTATACAGTTCGAGAAGTGTTGTATTTTCTTTATTTAGTCGTATTTAGTTGGGTTAGTCGGGAGTTATACCCCGGCTACCTACAGTCAGTACTAGTAGAGGCTTCATAGACAGTCAGTAGAAATTGATGTATTCCGTTTCAGTTTTGGTTGTAAAAGTAGAGTTGTAATTTTGTAAATTTAGTTTTGTATCTATCATATTCAGAAAAGAGTTAGTTTCTGTAGATTTATATAGATTTATACTTTTAGTTCATTTGCTTATGAGTTATACCAGTAGAAGGGTTAGATTGGGGTCACTTGTGATCCTAAGAACCGTGTGACATCTCGGAAATCGATTTCGGGGCGTTACAGTATACTAGTAAAAATAGAAAAGAAACATTATTGTTAATACTTATCTCCCCCAATTTTAACTTTCTGTATTATTAGTTTAAATTTTACAAGTAATAATTATTTCGAATTAACTTAATTTCCATTGACATTGTTCATCGTGGATTGGACCCTAACTCAAAAATTGGGTAAATATATTGCTGAAGACCGCCTTGCTCTTAAATTAACGTGTAAGTTGAGTGCTATCTAGATTGGCACAGTTGCCGGGGGACAATTTAGCGTATTTAGTTAGTTTGGAATTTTAGCTTACTTGTTTGAATTCAAGCTTGAAAATATTTTTTTTATTTTGTTTTGTTTCTTGTGTTAGGTAGATTTTTCATTTACTTTACTTCTCTCTATGGCATGCTCTGACAAATATGATTTTGGTAGTTCGAAGTCCTATATTGACAATCCAGGTACATATTTTTATAGACCCCACTCCAGGAGAGATTGAAATTATTCTCCCCAAAGAGAGATGGAATCCCTACCATGATCCGATTGGGAGTATGGTTGTTCTTAGTATGGTGGTCGAGATGGAAGTTGGAGTGATCGCCCCAATGACCCCTCCCACTAATATTCAAACCGAGTTTCTAGTTCTTCATATTAGTTTGATAGGTCTTATGATGAGGAAAATAAAGAGCAACATATCGGGTCAACTAGTCTTGAAGTAATGCTTCAAACTATTTGGACCGGGAAACACCAATGGGGGAGAGTGTGATAGATATGCATCAATACCTTCAGGCATTTAAAAGGGAAATTGTCAAGATAGTGTAAATGGGAAAGGAAACAAACCTTGCAAATACCACTACCTTGCCTATTTCCCAAGAGGAGGCTAATAAAGAAGGGAAACCAAGATATGATGTTGAGCTAAGAAGTGAAGAATCCTCGATGCTTTCCAAATCAACCAAATTGAATGATGTGGAAGATTTCCAAATAAAAGATATAGTACTGGAGTCCAAAGAAGAAATAATGCACATCTCCTTTAAAGAATCTAGTTTATTTTGGGGTGAAATTGCTACGGAGGAGGAAATTCCAAACTTAGGGCTAGACCTCATTCAAACCACTTTTCAACATTGTGCTTAAAGTAAGTGATGATAATCCATCTATCTAGACCACTGGGGGGATTCTGAAGTGAAGGAGTAAAATCCCTATTTTTAGGGATTTGACACTCCAAAAGAGCACATGGATTCCCCACCGTCAATGGCTAAGGACTTCAACTTTTAATTCGAAACTAGTGGCCTATTGATATCTTCACCTTTTCCGAAGGAACCAAATTGAAAGATCAATGTAAAATTGGGTAAAAGGTTCATGTCTTCAATATGGTGAGATTGAAGCTCCCTTATCATTTTCTTGCATCTTCCAAGTTTAATTTTGGAAGATCAGAATCATCTGTCCCTCTGCCGCTTATTTCATAGTGATGAAAATTGGGACGAACATTCAAATATTCTAAGTGAAAGCACAAAAAGACGAAGAGGAGACGTCATGTCATGACGTTAAATAGGCGCTCGATGGGAGGGACCATATCATGCCAAAAAAAGGGCTTACATCATTTTATTTTGTGCATGATAGAGTAGATTTTATTTCTTATCATTTGTTCATGCATAATCCATGAAAAGGTTGCTCTAGGAGAAATTCTGACTGAGATTGCAAAAGGGAGTTGTGAAATTGTCATGTTGGGACAAAGAAGAGGAGTTCATAAGACTTGATTTTTGGTCTCAATTACCACAATCGCGTCCCTTGCCTCTGAGATCATGGATGAATCATGTACATGATCGCAGAACAAGGATATAGATCACGATCAAATCAGTTTAAGTGACCATCTGAATGCCATTATCTCACATGCTCCTCCTTCAAAATTATCTCAAATTTTTTCTTTGAGTTGATATCCAAGTGTCTTCTCAATCTTTTGCCTCCTCTAACTTGTTTAGTTTTCCGGACTTCCATGATTTTTATATATTTGCATTCTTAGAACTTATATTTTCGGGAAAGGACTGAAATATCTTTTTCAATCATAATTGCATGCTTGTTTTAGAATATTGTTCTGGTTATCGTAAATGCATTTTCAATTGTAAATGCATGCTTGTTTTAGAATATTGTTATGGTTATCTATTGTAGTTTGTTTACATAATTATAAGGAAGTCTTGAGTTCCTATATTTAGGACTTAAACGGTTTAAAAGAACGTGTGCACCATATGTTCGATTCAAAGGCCCTATCAATTTCACGCAAAGTTCTTTGAGGTTGAGGGTATAATCATGATATCTAGGCTCAAATTCTTTAGTCTTAATGTTTATGTACCTAGTAGAACATGAATTTGGGGATTAAATTATGTTTTTATTGAAGTGATGAACCGTCGACTATGGTCTCAAGTACCATAATCACGGTCCTAATGACCGTGATCGGAGTACCACGGTCGCATTCACTACGCCGTGATATACATACATGAGAGTAGTGTCTACAAGAACAAAAATTTCTTCACATCTATTTGTCCCTTCAAAACCTTCTATAAAACCGCATGGAACAATTCAGAGCAAAAAAGATGTGAGCCAGGGTATTGGATGTTGGACATTCTACGCCCCTACAAAGAGTTTCCCTGGGCCACAACAAAGAGAGAAATTTTGATGAATGATTTCACAACTGAGGCTAGTCTTTGGCTAAATATCATTTACACCAGATTCTTGCCATACACTTACATGACCTTTGTCATAGACATATGAGCTCAGATGGTTACTTGTATCATATCAGGCATTACTCCAAATATGGGTTAGATTATGATCTCGGAGTGGTATTATTTCAAGAACCATGGAGGTATACTTCATCTCTTCTTATCACTTATTACTATGTTATGTAGAAAAGCGCAGGTGGAGGAGTATGTGGAAGATACATAGGGACACCCAGGCCCCCATATCTTCCCACTAAAATTTCAAGGTGAGGGTGCCCCAGGTCAATGCAAGAAAAGGAAGATGAACTTTGGTAAATCAACCAAAGAGGACATGGATTCTTGTATACATTAATGAATAATCCCCCTTGATGACATCTCAGGATAGATGCGGAAGGTTAGGGAGATAGTGTCTAGATTACCTAGGGGACCAGGAGAGTCCTCCACTTCTCCCCACTCATATGTGACACAATCGGATTATAACAATATTGTGAGGAGGAGAAGAAGCATCAAGCCTATTGTTTCCAAGTTGGAGAGAGCCTATTAAGCCTTAGTCGGATCACACAAAGACCTGAGGGACTTATATTAGAAGATGGTGAAGACACAAAAGAAAAGAGATAAGTTCTTCAAAATATCATGGAAGCGGATAAAGGGAATCATCAAGGTGCTAATGCCCTATGAGGAACTACCTTAAACGATGTTGGATAGTGAAGATGAGGCCCCTGTGGATTGGTTAGTTGATGATGCTAGTTTTTATGATGTGGTGTCCACAGGAGAGGATAGCTCTTCATTTAGATCCAGGGAGACCCTTTCACTTTGGCTTTATTATGCATGTAATGATGACACTTCTCTCCTTTTAGTTGGGGGTGCACTCTAATTTGTAATTTTTTTATGTTGTGTTTCTAGATATTTCTTTTATATTGTTTTGAAATTTTGGATTCTATTTCTGTTTATTTTGTGATGTAATTTATAGGCACTCTGACGGTGCCTATGTTTTATGGATAGTTATGGTTTTTAGTTTTAGGTGTTCATTTTACTTTCATCCAATTTTGATTTTATTTATGTATGACTATCATTTACCTATGATAGATTGAATGATGATATTTTAAAAGATAAAGCATAGTGTTTTAGTTTTGAGACATAGATATAGGGGAAGTAAGAGTACCTATAGAATAGATTTCTTGAATGATGGGAAGTCTGAGTCCATGCAGCATTGTAAATTGTAAATTTGGGATAACATTGTACACCAGTGGCGAAGTTTAAGTAGCTATATTGTTGGTTTTGCCAATTTTGAGCCAATATATGAGTCTAAGACTTGGTTGTAGCCATAGTTTAGCAAATTATGTGGGATGCTATTACAAAATGAAAAACCCCTCCTTCCAATTTTTTCAAAAATCAAGGACATTGACATGAACAATGTTGTACCAAAACATTTTCTCTATTTGTGACTCCACAAATTTTTTACTTGTGAATAATGATAGATACTCCAATTTTGTGTCTAACGGGAAGGGAAATTAAGACTTCTTGGCAAATTTTGCATGCCATGTGTGGTGAGCTATTTTCATTCATCTTTTGTGTACTTGTGTTATCAAGAACTTTCCTTGTTAGGCTTTCGAAGCTAATTTTGAATGTAATTTGTTTGAGAAATAATCTTAGGCCTCCTTGTGACATTGGAAGTCCACTCTAGCCTAAAAACCCTACCCATTCACAAATGTAATCCCTAGCTACCCAATTTGAGCCTTTGGAACTTTCTTTGGCAAATACATTAAAATCCGTGAACCATTGTTTGTGTCACTTTTTTGAGCCATACTCTCCTTAAACTAAAAATTCAACTTGAGATTAAAAGCTTAAGCTAGGGATGGTAAAGATTGATGCAAGTATGTGTGGGGTTACAAACTTGTAAGTGAAATTCCTAAGTGCCTAATGATTGAAACAACAGATGATTAGAAAATTAAATATTCAAATGAAGGAATGAATTACATGAATCTTCAATGAAAATTAAATGAAATAAAATGTGGTCAAAGGAAGCAAAAAGTAGGTATATCATAAGAGACAAAATAAACAGGAGTGGTCCATAGTCAAAAAGGCGGATTAAATAGTGGGATGTAGATGTTCAAGGAATGATATAGCCATAATTTTCCCAAATGATATCCTATCCTTACTCGGACCTACGTTACAATGTTGAAAATGTCTTTGAGATCTCCGACCATTAACATTCTTTGTAGTGACGATTGAGAATAAGGGCAAGCCTATGGTATGACACTATTGCATAGATGTTTCCTTTGTGAGGGAGAGAGTTTTTGCACTTCAAATTTCCTATTTCATATTTGGTAGTTGGCTTATGGAATTCTTTTTCTTGTGAGAATTGCATGTGAGCAAGTTGAGTTTTATGTTGTTGGCACATTTCGAGAAACGAGGAAAATGGAATATAGCTTAGTTATGGTCAAGATGGAGTCACTTCTAGACTATTGTTTTTTGTTTCATCATTTCTCCTTAAAGTCCTATATATCCTTGGGTATATCATCTTCTGATGAAGGGTGTAGTGGAAAATAGTTTAGCACATGTGCAGTGAGCTACTTGTGGTAGTGATTAAGGTTGAAGTCATTGTGATCTTTAAGGCATAAATTTTGGGCATTGAAAATTGTTGTCTCATTGTAAGAGGTAGTGTTGATGAGGACAAACAAAGCCTTTAAATTGGGGGTGTTGATGAGTGGTTATTTTACCACTCATTCGCACTAAACATTCATGCATGTTACCTTGTTTTGAATGAATAAATGAGATATAATTGTGATTAAATACATTAATATCAACATTGTTTAGGTATTCACTCGGGGTGATAGAAATATATGGTTTGGATTTTAAAATAATCAAAAGGAAACAAGAAGTGCGGACGTAAACTAGCAGCAGAACACCATTAGTTACCATAGTCACTTTCTAATAACCTCGATTGCGGTAGTCAAGCATCGTCAATCAACTGTGGTTGCATAAGCCTACTGCAGTCACGGTAGTTATGGTCCCAACTAAATTGGTGCGATCATGCTCAGCAGAGGATTTCATACCAAGGGAAAAATTAGAAATGCACGAAGCTGATCCAAATTTGACAAAACAGTACTCAAACCTTAAGCATCAGATTCATTCATCATTATTACATCTTCCCTAATAGTTAGTTTTTGTTTTTCAGTTCATAGCCTCCACTCTTGGAGAAGAAAATATAGTATAAATTTTAGGTAAAGAATACATTGGAGTAACTTCTAAGTGGAGGAATAACTCACTTCCATAGATGATTTGTGGGAGTTCAAAGTTTTAAGTAACATTAACTTACTCTTCAATACATTATTTTAATGCAAATTATGGATATATCATTTCTTATTTATCTTATGTGTAGCTATATCTTCCTCTTAGGGTTATATGTGAATTGGGATTAAGGTGTACGTGGTTTGTTAATGTTAGCTTCTATATTGTAGTTCATGTTGGTGTGTTTTATCATCCCTTAAAAAACTTGGTTGGGATTTGTGGGTGAAAGCCCCAAATATCCATATGAGTTTGATTGGTGAAAACCCCAAACTCTAGAAAGCTCAAAGTCATCTTTGAAAGAAGGTTTTTTGGTGATCTTTACGAATCCATATCATCCTTGAAAGAGGTATATGGATACAAAAGAAATGGTAGACGAATGTGTGTGAACATTGGTAATCAATCATTATCTTGGCCATTATGTTGGTTGTGAAGTTAACTATACCATGGGTATCATCCTAGAAATACGGTGCCTAAATTGAAGTGGGATTACCAATTAGTGAAAAGACCCATTAGGTATTCGAAACAATCAATGGATGAAAGTTTGATGTTTTCCTGAAAGACTAGAATCAAAACCTATAACCGAAACTATTATATTTTTGACATAGTAAGAATTAAGTTGTATAATATAATCCACATGTAACATCCCTTAGTAATACATAATCCCAAGATCCGTACCTAATTGATAAAACTCTAAATATTCATAGCCTCAATTTTATACTAGGAAAAACAAAAAAGAAAAATTAATGTTGATAGTTATCTCCCTCATTTTTATCTTTGTGTAATATTGGTTTGAATTTAACAAGTATCCATTATTTTAAATTAATGCTATTGGAATTCACATTGTTCCTCGTGGATTCGACCCCCACTCAAAGTTGGGTAAATATATTTACGACTACCATTTTGCACTTAAATTGATGTGTAAATTGAGCGTTATCAAGTGCCATTGGTAGACCTTTGCATTATATGATCTAGGATCCACTTATTCTAATGTGTCTACTTCTTATTCACCGTGATTATAGTTATCTTTTGATTAATTATCTATGACATTATATGTATCTACTCCAGAGGTTAATTCTATAGTGATGGATCAGGTTTTTATATTTCGTGTTATGAATGTTTGTGATTTTGAGACTCTTGTTGATCATGTTATATTAGACCTAGTAGATTTTTATGTAATATTGGGCATGGACTTTTTATCCCACAATCATTCGGTTCTGGATTATTTTACCATGACTGTTACCAATACAATAAGTTGTATACCTCTAGTTATGTCGTATAGAGATGTTAGCTGTTAGCTGTGAGCTGACATGGATTATTTCATTGTGAATTATTTCTTATGTTCATGCTATGAGGGTTATGTCAAGGGGTTTGGAGGCTTATCTTACTTATACCCGTAATGTTAGTATCGAGAGTTTGTCCCTTGACTTTGTACCTATAGTTCATTAGTTTCCTAATGTTTTCCCTATCCATCTACTTGATATTCCTCACATGTATGATGTTGAGTTTATTATTGATATTGAGTAGGGAACTCGACCTATTTTATGTCTTCTACCGAGCTTATGGAGATAAATTCTTAGCTTCAAGACATTTTACATAAAGGTTTTATTCGATGGAGTCTATATCTTTGGGGATCTCATATAATGTTCTTGAAGAAAACCAATGGTTCTATGAATATGGGTATTAATCATAGGAAGCTTAATAAGGTGATAGTGAAGAATTCGTATCATATGCCTTATGTTGATGGTTTGTTTGTCCAGCTACAGGGTGCAACAGTGTTTTCTAAGATTAACTCAAGGTACGATTACTATAAGTTGAGGATTTGGGATGAGGTTATCCTAAATACAGTGTTTAGGACCGTTAATGGAAATTATGAATTCTAATTTTTGTGTTGACTAATGCCTCAGTCGCATATATATATTTGATTAAATTCCTATTTGGTCCTTATTTAGATTGCTTTGTGATTGTGTTCATAGATTATATCCTTTCATATTTGAGGTGTACGGAGGATCATGCATAACATTTGAGGGTTCAAAACTTTGATAGATAATATGTTTATTCCAAATTCTCTAAGCTTGAGTTTTGACTTGAGTCAATGACATTCGTTGGGAATGTGGTATTTATAGATGTCATTATGGTAGACTAAGCATAGATTTGAGGATTTTTGTTATTGGGACAGCCCTATATCTCCCATTGAGGTTCGTAAATTCATTTGTTGTGTTGGTTATTTTTGGTGGCTGGTTGAGAGTTTCAATATTATTGCAGTGCCTATGACCAGATTAACTTGGAAGGGGGTTCCTTTTTGATAGTATGAGGAGCGCGAGTCATGCTTTGGAAATGTAAAGAAGTTTCTTGATTTTTCTCCTATCTTTGCTCTTTATATTAATGGTGAGGCATTCATGTCTATTATGATGCTTCTGGTGTTTGTTTGGGTTATATGCTAATGTAGCAGGTTCATGTTATTGCTCATGCTTTAAGAAACTGAAGATGAAAGAGTGAAACATCACCACCCGTGGTTTGTAGTTTGTGGTGATATTTTTTGCACTTAAGATTTGGAGGAATTATCTTTACAGCGTGGATTGTGATATATCCATGGATCATTGTATTCTTTATAATATGATGACCAAGAGAAAGCTTAATTCTAGGTAATGTAGATGGATTGAGTTTCTTAAGAATTATGAAATCTCTGTCTTGTATCATTTGGGCAAGGCAAACACGGTAGTGGATACCTTGAGTCAAAAAGTGGTAAGTATGGGTAGCTTCACTTAAATACTTTTTCATGGAGGTCATTAGCATGACACATCTTATCCTTAGCCAACTAAATGGTATGACTTAAAACTTTTGATTCTAGGAGGATTCTTGCTAATGTTCAGGCAAGGTCTTTATTATTTGAGTAGATTCAGAGACATAAGTTTGAGGATAAGAGGCTTTGTATCATTAGTAACTAGGTGTTGAGTGGTTACTCCTAAAGTGGTATAATATATTCTAAGGGTGTTTTGAGATTTGATAGATGCGTTTCTGTTTCGAGGGATGATGACTTGATTCAGTCGATATTGCATGTGGCTCACAGCTCGAGGTATTTTATTTACTGGAGCATAGCTAATTGCATAGAGATTTTAGATAACATTATTTGTGTTGTGGAATCAAAAGTGATGTAGTTGACTATTTATCTCAATGCTGGTGTTATCAGCAGGTGGAGGACAATCATTAGAGACTTGGAGGATTAATTCAGAGGATGCCCATTCTCGAGTGAAAGTTGGAGCAGATTACTATGGACTTTGTTTATGATTTGCCTCGCACCTCTTATTGTTCTGATAGTATTTGGGCCATCGTGGATCGGTTGACCAAGTCGGCATATATCATTCCGATTAAGATGTCTTCCAATATGAAGAGGTTAGCCCGATTCTATGTTCATGATATAATCAGTTTTCATAATGTGCCTATATCTATCATTACGAAATAGGGTTCAGTGTTCACTTCTAGCTTTTAGAGAGCTTTCTAGGTTGAGATGGGTACTCAGGTGGATCCTAGTATATCCTTCCACCCACAGACCGTAGGTCAGTCGGAGGGATTATTTAGGTTCTCGAGGATAAGCATTGAGAATTTTTTAAGGATTTTTGAGGTCAGTGGGATCAGTGTTTGGCTTTTGAAGACTTTGTATATAATAATAGATACTATTGGACTATTGAGATGACACTATTTAAGGCTTTATATGGAAGGTGATGACGTTCTCCGATTGGTTGATATAAGACCTCATATGTGACACCACTCAAAATGGGGCCTTGTTGTATGGGAATCCTAACCCAACAAGGATAGGAGATTGCCCCATTAACCTAGCCTAACCATTACATCAATCCGCAAGTATCAGATTAACTCCAACCATATAACAAGATAGCCGAAATAAGACTATGAATCATCACTTAAGAAATGTCTAATCCATCCTTTAATGTCACCATACTAAGCAACATACAAAGTCCAAAGTCATCCTTAAAGCCTCTAAATATCAATATTCAATAAAATGTAAGGACATGCCGCTAACAATAGCCAAAACAAAGAGTAAAACTAGTGTATGACATAAGGTTGAAAGACCCTAAAATGTATGCCTTCCGAAAAATGGAAGCTCACCACTACAATGTCAAGTCATGAACTGCTCGAACATCTGGTTATTGCGCATGAAGAGAAGAGTATCGCATGGGTATACAACTTCTAGAGACGGTTAGCGGCTAGAGCTCTAGTATGTAACTCATGTGTAAGAATAAAACACTGCTATTATTCAAAACTAAATCAAACCATCATAAGAAACAACATTTATATACATAGGCATATATGTAGATATATAGGTACCTCAAATGTCGGTAAAGTAAACAAGGCCTGAACATCCATTTTGAAGCAAAAAATTATGACCATGAAGAAAGGAATTTAACCTCCCACTTTTGTTGATTAGGAAGTTTGAACTTACTGGTAGTATTAAGAAAGAGGACTCTAACCTTAAGTCGTCTTTTTAAGAAAGTGGACTCTAACCACAAGACATTATTTTAAGCCAGTGGACACTAACCACAAGGCATTTTATAAGACAAGTGGACTGTAAAAACAACCATCTTATTAATCAAGTGGACTCTAACCACTATCGTTAGTGTCTATTACTAGCTGACATTGGGACTCAAACACTTTGTCTATGCATTCACATCCACTAAGTTCAACATTTAAGCACTCTAACCCACTAGGCCAATTCAAGCCTTTAAGGCTACAATTCCACACGATACATGACCACAAGGTCTTTATGAACCATTTATCTGGAAATTATTTAAATAGTCCAATGCATTAGTTACAATCATTCAAGTCAAGTTGTGGTTATCAAGACCTTTACCAAACCATTCATTCTTCATTAGCTTTCTTACACCAAGCTTTAGTTCAAACACAATTCAATTTCATGCTTAAGGACTCAAATCCTTTTTAACAAATCGAACCACCAAGGTTACCTATTAAAACATTACATGGCCAACAAGGCCTTTACAAAGTTATTTACCAATCATTCTTACTTATTAATCCATTGTCTTAGTTCAAAACACTATTAATATATAACAAGTTATTTCTCTTAGACATTTTCACAAAGACATTAAAGGCATGCATTTACCATGAAAAATTAAAGTAATAATCATCAAGCATAAGGTTAATCATGACCCATTTTCAAACCAGAATAAACAAAAACCCATGTGTTCAAACTATCACAAAAACATGTATAATCACAAGTTTAAACATGAGTAGACAATACTCATCACTATGCATTAAAACCTACAACATTTGGTTGGAAAACCCCATTTAAAAACAATAATCAATGTTTAAAACATATGATATTCTTAACTAATAATGAGGGAAAGATTCACATGACTTATACTAGATGATTCATGGAAAGAACTCGACCACATTATACTCTAGATTAACACCACTTTAAACCGAGCCTACAATCTTGTTTAAGAAGTTTAGAAAGTGTTTTAGACTATTTTCATTTTGTCCAAGTGAAGAATAAAGGGAAAAAAATGTTATAAGTCATGGTTCATAAGGTTTTAGGGGTGGAAAATGTCAAAAGTATCCCCATTTTAAAAGATAAAAAACAAACGTAGGAGAGTATGACTTACCTCCTTGACTTGTACCCTAGGGTATGATTTGTACCTTATCTCATACCCTAGACCGAACCATGGAAATACAAACTATCCAACATATGACTACAAGAGCCTGGGTCGTATCTTATCATACGAGATGTGCCATGGGAACTGTACCTTGTCTAGAATCAGCTAGACCAAACAATGGGCATCATAGGACATGGAATCATACACCTCATATCCTACCATACTAGCAGTATGATTAATAGTTGTATCTCGGACAGAAACAAACTCAAACACACTGAATAACATACTAGAGAGGGACCCTAATAGGTATATCAACATATGACTAGTACCTTCTGGTCATATGTTGTCAAAAATATCCAACTAGGAAATTTTTCTATGTGTTTAACGACAAGGTGTGTCAATTATTCCCCACTTGGATCATTCATCATCGAATAATGGTTAAGGCCAACACAAGCAAAAGTTAACGAATTATCATACATCAAGCTCACCCTTTTTATTCATGTAGACCACAAAGACATACAATAAAGCTAAGAAAAATGGCACATACCTCAAGCTGAGTTTCTGAGACAGAAAACAAATGTGGATACTTGGAATTCATTTCCTCTTTTGCCTCCCAAGTAGCTTTCTTAGAATTTTTGTTACTCCATAGAACCTTCACCGAAGCCACCTCCATCGTTCACTACCATCGAACTTGTAGATCGAAGTTCCTCACTTGTACCACCTCATAGGACAATGAGTCTTAAATACCAACATCCTCCATGGGAACAACTATCAAAGGATTACCTATATTTTTCCGCAACATGGAGACATGGAATACCAAATAATTTGATCTCAAACTAGAGGGAAACTCTAACACATAGGAAATATTATCAGCCCTCTTCAAAATAAAATATGTACCAACTTATTGGGGACTAAGCATCCCTTTTTTACCAAACTGCATCACTACGTTGATGGGAGATAACTTCAAGAATAGCCAATCGCCAACTTTTAAATTAAAATCCCAATACCGCACAACCGCGTAGAACTTTTGGAATCTTTGAGAGTCTTTCAACCTATCCCGAATCACCTTCATCTTCTCCAATGCTTTGTGACCAAAATTAGGTCCAAGCAACTTACCCTCAAAAACATCATACCATCCAAAAGGAGAACAACATCTCAAATAATACAATGCCTCAAAAGGAGAAATACCAATTCTAGAATGGTTACTATTGTTATAGAAAAATTCAATCAAAGGAAAATGGTACTACAAACTACCACCATAATCCATCACACATGCATGAAGCATATCTTCAAAAGTATGGATGGTCTTTTTCTCTTGTCCAACAGCCTGCGGATGGAAACAAGTACTAAGGAACACCTTAGTCCCCAAACCTTACTAGAACGACCTCCAAAAATGAGATGAGAATAGAGTACCAAGATCTGGGATGATAGAGACCTAAGAACCGTGCAACTTCACAATCTCCGTAAGATACAAATTTGCATAACACTCCGTCGCATGCTAGAAGTGATTGAGCTTGGTCATCCAATCGATAATGACCCAAATAGAATCACAAAGTTTCCAAGAACTAGGAAGACCTGTGACAAAATCTATATTTAATTACCTCTCACTCCCATTTGGGAAACTTTGTATCTGCGTACAAACCTCAGGGTCTCATTTCTTAAACATTCAATTATTGACGCACCATACACTTACCCACATAGCTGGCCATATCTTGTTTCATATTATTCAACAAATAGAACATCCTATTATCATTATACATCTTCGTAGAACCGGGATGAACAGCGTAATGAGATCTATGAGCCTCGACAATAATCCTTTCCCTTAATCCATTGACATTGGGGACACATAACCTACCTTGGTACCTCAAGATACCATCACCACTAATCACAATATCAACAACCTTTTGTTGACCCACATTACTCATAATATTTATCATATTTTGATCACACCTTTGCGTGTCCTTTATCCGAATTTCAAGAGACGACTGCGATACCTGATACACAAATACACCACCCTCCTTAGAGTCCATGAGACAAACTCCAATATTAGACAAATGATCAATGTCCTCCACCAACTCCTACTTATTATTATCCACATAAGCTTAACTCCTCATTCATAACATTCTAAGAACATCAACAACTACGTTATCTATTCTTAAATTATAATGGAGACTCATATCGTAGTCCTTTTGCAACTCAAGCCATCTACTTTGTATAATATTCACCTCCTTTTGAGTAAACAGATACTCAAGGCTCTTATGATCAGAAAAGATATCAACATAAAACCCATGGAGATAGTGTCACCAAATCATCAACGCAGAAACCATGGCTAATAACTCCAAGTAATGAGTAGGTTAGTTCTTTTTGTGAATATTCCATTGCCCAGAAGCATAGGCTACAATCCTATCATGTTGCATCGATAAAAAACTAAGCCTAATATCAGAAGCATCAAAATACACAACAAACCCATCATTTCCCTCTGGCGAGGTCTAGATAGCTGAGGTCAATTTATCTTTAAACTTTTAAAATCTACCCACATACACAAGAACTTAACCTTTTTCTAGGTCAACTTATTTAATATGGCAACTATAGTCAAAAAACATTTCACAGGTCTCCTTTAATAACCAGCTAAATTGAAGAAACTGTTAATGCCGGTTGGAGTCGCAGGTCTAGGCAATTTCTTAACTGTCATAACCTTTTGTGCATCCACCATGATCCCTTCATTAAAGATCACATGACGAAGTAAAGTCACAACCTTCAACAAAAACTCACACTTAGTGAACTTGGCATACAAATGATGATCCCTTAAGGTTTGCGACATAGCATAGAGGTGATCAACATGATATGCCTCACTCTTAGAATAGACCAAGATGTCATTAATGTAGATAATGATATATAAGTCTAGGAACGAACGAAAAACCCTATTGATCAAATCCATAAATTCTGTGGGTGCATTAGTCAACACAATAGACATTACTAGAAACTCATAGTGACAACATACAGTCCTTAAGGTTGTCTTTGGGAAATCCACTTCCCTAAACTTAAGGGTATTATAACCCAACCTAAGATCAATCTTAGAGAAACACTTCACACCTTGAAGTATATCAAATAAATCATCGATTCTAGTACAATAATACTTATTCTTTTTGGTCACCTTGTTAAACTAACAATAATCAATGTACGTTTGAAAGGTATCGTCCATTGTATGTACAAAAAAACATAGGAAACCCCAAGAACACATGATGATAGATAATAACTTTATCTAATATATCCTTTAATTGCTCCTTAAGCTCTTTCAACTCTACTGGAGCCATTATATAAGAAGGGATACAAATTTGAAAAGTGTCCAAAACATTATCAATCTCAAAATCAATTTCTCTATCAGGCGTAATACATGTAAGGTCATCGGGAAAGATCTCAGGAAACTCATTAACTATGGGAACATATTCTACAGTAGGACCTTCCGAGTTAGAATAATTAACTCAGTCCAAATGATACAAACATCTTTTAGAAATCAACTTTTGAGTTCTAAGATATGAGATAAAACTCCCATTAGGTACTAAAGAACCCCCTTCCCATACAAATACCGACTTATTAGGGCAATTAAACATGACCCAAAAGTTCTAACAAATCATATCATGAGTGCACCAGTCCATTCCTAGAATAACATAAAAATCAACAATGTCAAACTCTATCAAGTCTAGAAGAGTTTCCCTATTATAAATTGATACCACACACCACCTATAGACTCTTTTAAGAGCCACAGAGTCTCCTACCAGTGTAGAAATAGATAAAAGATTTGGCAGACACTCAAGAACAAAACCAAAATACTCAACCACAAATGGGGTCATATAAGAGTGAGAGGACCATGGGTCAAGTAAAAATTTGATATCACATGAGAAAAGTTAAAACATACCCATAAAAACATTTGGTGATGCCTCATACTCCTGGAGAGTAGAAAGTGCATATGACCAATTTTGGCCATCCCTACTGCTACAAACAGAAGTAGAATCTTATACAGCACCCTTCGGCACAGGAGCAGATAAAGTAGAAATAGGGTCTATATTGGCCTATGAAGAAATTATAAAGGGGAACTCTCGCTACTTATGCCCAATCTATCAATATCTAAAATATTTGTTACTCTCTTTCACATACTGGCCTCGATGATACTAACCACAGAACCTACAAAGAAGGTACATTGATGCTGATTGAACCCTACATGCCTTATACTCGGCACCTTGTGCTCTTGAAGTATTACAACTATAAAAATATTTATATCTCGATAGCCTCGAGTAGGGAGCACTATCCATAGAATAGGTGTTGGGACATACCAAATTCTATCTCTAGGATGACTAACCACTAAACTTTTGGCCCTTACTTTGTTTAGAAAATAGAGACCTCGTACTCTACCACTCATCAACCTCAAATTTTTTCCTTCTCTCTTTCTCCACTTGTTGCAGATACACAACAAATCTAGTGTTGTCTATGTATTTGATCAACAAAGTCTCCTTACTCTCCTGGAACAACTCATGAGACAGTTTCAAAGAAAACAAATGCATTTTTGCCCTTATGCTAGAAACTATCTCGGGAGCATATCGAGATAATTGATAAAACTTCAAGGAATACTCCTTGACTAACATCTTTCCTTCTATTTGATTAACTAAATCCTCTCCCTTTGCTTTGCTCAACTTTTGAGGAAAAAAGAGGTCTAGAAATGCATTAGAGAAATCCTCTCACAAAGATGACTCATCAACATCAGCCCTTGTCTAATCCCATTCTTCGTACCATTGGTATGAAACATTGTTTAGTTGATAGGCAGCAAACACCACCCCTTAAATTTTCATGGAATGCATAATACTAAAAATTTTTCCATCTCATCCAAAAGACCTTAAGGATCCTCCTACACTTTAACATCGGTAAAGGTCGGAGGAATCAACCTCATGAACTGGCAAACCTTTGTGGTCTCAGAAGATGGCATAAAATATACACCACGCCCACCCAGAGAAACAACCAATTGAGCAATCATATAAATAAACTAACAACACACAACATTTGTCATATTTTCCTGAGGAAGTAGGGGAGGACTAGAGGGAACCTGTGGAACTCCAGGACTATCAAGAACTAGACCTCTAGACCGGATTGGGACTCCATCAATTGGATAATCTCTGTCCATATTGTACTCAGTGGAGAGAGAAGGGTTTGCGTGAATATCAGATATCCTAGGTGGCATGATCTGAAAGATGAGCAAATAAAAATTAGAGAAATCTATGACCTTAGACTCTATAGATTTATTAGAACCACAAGAAATGGAATCATTCTTAAATGCCTTATATCCTCTCTAATATGAGTGTATTGCTCTACACACCCATAAAAGAGACTCCACTTAAAATGGCTTTATTAATACCCAACAGACCATAAACCTAGCTTTGATACCAACTTGACACGACTAAAAATTAAGCCTTATCGTATGGGCATCTCAAGCACAAAAAGGATTGAAGATCTCCCCATTAACCAGGCCTAAACAAAACAACAATCCGTAAGTATCAGATAAACTCCAACCATATAAAAAGATAGAGAAAACAATACAAACAATCATCTCTTAAGAAATATCTATTAAATACATTAATGTAAACATACCAAGAAACATACCCAATCCACAGTTATCCACAAAGCTTCTACAAATCCGAAGACAACAATATGCTGGGACATGCCCCCAACAATAGCAAAAACAAAGTCTAAAATAAGTCTATGACATAATATAGAAAGACCCTAAAATGTAAGCCTTTTGATTATTCAAGCTCACCACTTAAATGACAAGAAACGAATAGCTCGAACACCTGGTCACTACATAGAAAGAGAAAAAGAAGCTCAGGCCCCTGTGTCACGTGGGAACATAAATTTTAGATATGGTTAGCGATTGAAGATCTAGCATATAACTAATGGGTTATTTTTCAAAACCAAGTTAATAAAATAATATTATTTTTCAAAACCAAGTTAAACCATCATAAGCAACTAGCTTTATATAGATAGTCATGTATATAAATATATAGGAACCCAAGTGTTGGGTATGGTAAAAAGGCCTTAGCATGCATTTCGAAGCATCCAATTATGAATCATAAGGATAAGACTCTAACCTCCCACTTGCATTGATTATAAAGTTTAAACATACCATATAGATTATGTTGAAGTACTCTAACCACAAGCCATTTTATTAAGAAAGTGGACTATAACCGCAAGTCATCTTATTAAGCAAGTGGACTTTAATTACAAGACATTTTATTAGGCAAGTGGACACTAACTAGAAGCCATCTTATTAAGTTAGTGAACTCTAACAACAAGTTGTCGTGTCCATTACTAGTCAACATTGGGACAATAAACCTTTGTCCATACGTTCAAATCCACTCAGTTTAACATTTAAGGGCTCTATCCCACTTAGCCAATTTATTCTTTCATGGCTAAAATTCCACACCATACCTAACCATAAGGTCTTTATGAAAAATTTATTAGTCCATAAATATAATAGGATAATGCCTTAGTTACAATAATCATTAAATTAAAATCTTTGTCATCAAGAACTTCATCAAACCATTAATTATTATTTAGCATTGTTACACCAAGATTTAGTTCAAACACAATTCAATTCCATGCTGAAGGACCAAAACCCTTTTTAACAAATAGAACCACAAAGGTTACCAATTAACTCATTACTTGGACAACAAGGCCTTTATAAAATCATTTATCAATCATTCTTACTCATTAAGACATTACTTTAGTTAAAAATACTATTAACATATAACTAGTTATTCTCTTAAACATTTTCGTAAACTCCTTGAGTGCATACCTTTATAATGACAAAATCATAAGATAAAATTATCAATTTTAGGGTTACTCATAACCCATTTGTTAAACCACAATAACAAGCACCCACGTATGCATACCATCACCAAAACATGTATAATCAAAAGTTTTAAAAAGTGGAAACAACACTCATCACTATGCATCAAAACCCTCAATACTTGGTGTCTTAACCAACATTTGAAAATAATAATAAATTTTTAAAGCATATGATATTTTGAACTAACAATGAATTAAAGAGTCACATTCCTTATAAAAGATGAATCAAGAAAGCAAATCAATCCCTTTAGCCTCTAGACAAACACCTCTTGAAACTCTAGCCTTTAATCATGTTGAACAAGTTTAGAGAGTGTTTTGGAATATTTTTATATTGTCCAAGTGAATAATAAAGGTCCAAAAAATATTATAAGTTGTGGGTCATAAGGTTTTAGCGGTGGAAAATATCAAAATTGTCCCCATCTTAAAAGATAAAAAACACACGCAGGAGGGTGCATCTCAACCCTTAAACTTGTACCCTAGGGAACGAGTGGTACCTTATATTGTACCCTAGGCCTCACCATTGACCTCCAAACCTCTTAACATAAGAAAAAAATAGATTTGGTCATATGTTATCATATGAAAAGCACCATTAGAACCGTATCATAGTCAAAATCACCTAGATAAAACTTTTAGCATCATACACCTCGTATCTTACCATATGACCAGTATGTTTCTTAATCGAATCATGGATAAAAGAAAACAAAAATACACCAATAAACATACGAGTGAAGACCCCTAACCTATACACCAACATACAACTAGTACCTTCTGGTCATGTGTTATCAAAAATATCCAACTAGGAAATTTTCTACGAGTTCAAAGACAGAGTGTTTCACAAGGTTAGACCACATTTTAATGATTTTCATCATGTAACGCCATGAATCTATTACCCAGAATGCTACAAGGTTCTCATGACCTCAAAGGACCACAAGCTAACCCAAGACTAATATTTGTGCCTGTATATTGCATGATATATTCTATAAATGCAGAAACATGAACTGAAAGGCCATAAGGTTCAAAACTGTGACATAATATCTAATAAAATATAACATCTGGGTGGGGTATGACATACCCCAAAAAATTAAAATAACTAACTAAACATGATAGTCTGAGAAAGGCTCTAACTAACTGAATTGTCTGAATAAAGAGTTGATGGGACATATCCTCAACTAACTCCAACTAATAAATTATTTAATGAGATAATAAAGAAATGATCATGTCCTCGAAAGTTGAGGAATCACTGTTAACTATAACTACTGAGACTGGAATGCTACTGATGCTCTGGAGCTCGTGCTTCTGAACCTATGGTATAAGACACCATAGCGCAAATGCATCAGTACTTTGAATGTACAGGTATGCATGTGAGATAGGCTGAATGCAAAGGGTTCACATGCATACACTTTACTAACTGACTAAATAACATGAACGTGAGAATGCATGTATCAATACATAATCACTGTAACTGAGCCCGTGATAACATGATTACTGAACCTGAGTACTGATACCATGAGGTACTGATAAAATATAACTGTAATAACTGATACTGAGCGACTGTATCTAACCTTCTAAGTTCTGATGGAACTTGTTGAGTTCCATACTATTCTGAGTTAACTGTATCTGACAGTCTTAAATTCTGTAGAACTATCTGAGTTCCATTACTTAGACTGGATGACTATATCTGACAGTCCATAATTCTATAACTAAAAATGTGGGAAGTAGTTATATAACCGGCATGCCCCTAATACGCCATTATGGCTGAGTTGGGGTCCAATCTGTAACCCCAATTGGAATGGTGATAATATCGCTCCACTGGTAAGGACAATCTGTCATTAACCCTCATATAACAGGTAACACTAGTGAAAATGGTGGGAACCCTCATCTAACAGGTTTAGACACTTCATATACCATCATATAATAGGCTATGTTGTCTCAACCTACATTTTCTACATAGTTAAGGAACTAAAGGATTTCTTATAAGAATCCCACCCTCATATAACAGGTGATTTCCCATCCTAGGGTTCACTCAGTGCTAATTCCTACTCCCATCTGAATAGACACTGAACATGATTAACTAAAATGGACTAGACTAAATTCATAGAGTTCCATTAACTGATGTAATACTATTGATATTACTGAATTACTGAGCTTTCCTCAGTCCCATTACTAAAGTAGTTCTATGGACCATAGATTGACTGAGGATATTGTGAAAACATGACACTGGATCTAGGCATATAGCTAACTTGTTAGGTATAAGTACCCCAAGGAATTGATAGAGGGGAAACTGACAAGGCGTGACATTCTTAAATACATGAACAACACCGACAATCCATAAACTGACAAGGCGTGACATTCTTGAATACATGACCAACATAGAAAATCCATAATGCAATAATTGGAGATATTTCATGGGCATGTGATTATCATAGATTGGAAAGTGAATGATATAGCATGTTTACATAGTATAATTTTATAAGGCTAACTCATGAGAAATCCAACAACAATTTCAATACATAAGAATAACATAGAAGTCATTTTGAACATAAATTTAAAACATACATCGTCACTTGGATCACAATTTTGCTGTAGTGCATGATTCCTCTCCTTCTAGGCATTTTATCAAACACCATGCATATACCCTTAGGGCATAGGCATAGTCATCAAATTGAAACATTATAAATAACTCAATTTCTGGATTTCACTCACTTGCTAATGTAGTTTCATGAAAAGCACATAAATATTCCAATTTGGAAATCATATAGCAAGATAAACATGGTTAGAACCAACCCACAACATAAATATCATGATTTACAATTTAAAATAGGGTTCTTAAGCTTTATGGATGAAAGGGATCCATAAATCAGCATTATGCATACCTTAGTTTTTGATTCTACATTTTGATGGAATGACTCTTAAAATTGGGTATTGAATTTAAATGCCCAATTGAAAATCCTAGCTTTTTCTTGAGAGAAACTTGAGAGAAACAAAAAAAAAAGGGTGAAGAATGGATAAATCACGTGTTATTGGGTTTAAATTGGGGCTGAAAATTGATGCTTTCAACCCTTGGACGCGTGTTTTAAATTTGTGAAATTTTCCTGAACTGGACCCCTGGCGTGGCGCGGCACTATCGCGCCGTGTCACTAGAATTTCATAACTGGGAAATTGGGGGAAGGATCAAGGCGGATCCATCGCGTTTACACTTCATTTGTGACTTGGAAGTTTGGAGAGATGCGAAGAAATCATTCTGAGACTCTGGAAAAAGAACATTTTCCATTTTCGCTTTAGGCGCGGTGTGCCGCTGACCAGCATGGCGCCTTTTTATGATGGTAACTTAAAATAGTCATAACTTCTTACCCAGTTAACATATTTGGGCGAAGTTGGTATCGATGGAAAACCTATTGAATTTTCCAAATGAAAAAAGTGAAAATCTTAGAATTTTCCCATGGAATAAACATTATTCAATTTAGAAGCTAATACTAGACATTCTTGGGATAAAATTAGTTAGAAAACTTTGGGGTATTACAATATCTCTCCCTTGGGAAAATTCGTCCTCGAATGTGAGTGACTAAGATGGAAGAAATGATGAGCTGAAGTATATACTGAACATGAACAACTTAAACATGACTGACATTTCTGAGATTCTTACTGAACATCCATATCTGATGAATGTATAACTGATTCTTGAATGCATGACTAAGTGTTCTGACAAACTAAGTTTATCACAATGAGAATGCATGTCTGATGCATAATTATATAACTAAACTAATACATGAATGGATGACTGAATATACAATGGTATTTAGTACCAAGTTTATAATGGAATTTTAAACATGAGACTGATACCATGTCGTAACTAAAATCTTGACATGAAACCTTAAAAAATTAAAGAGAACTGTTAACTTGAGCTAGATTTGAGTTAGAACAGAGGAGGTAAGGATAGTTGGTACGCATATATGCTTGTGCTTCCCAAGTATCTCCCACAACGGATTGATTCCACAAAAGAAATTTGAATTGAGGGACTTCTTTATTCCTCAATCTACTTGTTTGATAGTCTAGGATTTCAACTGGAATATCTTCATAAGAGAGGCTATTCTGTAAATCTATGCTATGTATTGGGACTACAACTTCCGGGTGACCGATATACTTCTTGAGCAAAGAGACATGGAAAACTGGATGGAATGAAGCTAGATCTGAAGGCAACTCGATCTCATAAGCTACCTTGCCAAAGTGACTGAGAATCTCGAAAGGACCGACATATCGGGGAATAACCTTTCCCTTCTTGACAAATCTCTTCACTCTATTCGTGTGATAGATCTTTTGAAAAATATAGTCACCAACCTAGAACTCGAGGTCCTTTCTATGCACATTTGCATAGGATTTCTGGCGGCTCTGATAAGCCTGTAGTCTTTCTCTGGTAAACTGGACTTTCTCTAAGGCATAGAATACTAATTCAAGCCCTATCAATAAAGTCTTACTACATCTAACAAACCGACTGTAGATCTACATCTTCTACAATAAACATATTCGAATGGAGCCATCTTAAAACTGGAATGATAGCTATTGTTGTACGCAAACTGAATCAAAGGAAAGTGGTCATCCCAACTAACCTTGAAATCAATTGCACATACCCTTAGAATATCTTCTAGGGTCTGAATAGTCCTTTTGGCCTGACCATCTTTCTGAGGATGAAAGGTTGTACTGAGATAGACTTGGGTACGAACACCCTTTTGGAATGCTTTCCAAAAATGAGAAGTGAACAGGGTCCCTCTGTTTGAGATAATAAATAATAGAACCCCGTGTAATATGACCACCTCCATGATATAGAGTTTGGGATAATCCTCGGCAATATTAGAGGTATGAACTTGATGAAAATGAGTTGATTTTGTCATCCTATCAATAATGACCCAAACTAAATCATGATGATGATGAGTACGAGACAAACCCATCACAAATTCTATGTTCACTTCTTCCCACTTCCCAGTAGGAATATTGAACTCATGTATGGACCCACTAGGCTTCTGATGCTCTCTCTTAACCTGCTAACATATAGAGCACCTAGCCATAAACTATGCAATATCTCTCTTCATTCCACTCCACTAATAGATCTCCCGAGAGTTATGATACATCTTTGTGGACCCTGGATGAATAGATTAGCATGTACCTTGTACTTCTGCAAGAATTCGCTCCATTAAGTCATCTACACCTGGAACACACAGATGACCCTGAAAACGTAGAACACCATCTCTTTCTTGGGAGAATACCTCTACTTTCTGATCCTTGACTGACTCTTTTAACTTGACTAAACTGGGGTGGTATCTATCTTGATTTTGTTTCACCTCAGAAACTAGAGATAATTCTGAACTACTCTGAACCCATATGTCACCCTCCTTTGAGTCAACTAAGCAAATGATTATACTTGTAAGCTAATGGAATTCCTGAGCTAACAATTTCTTACTATCCTCAATATGAGCAACATTACCCATAGACAGTTTACTGAGAGCGTCGGCCACGACGTTGGCCTTTCCTGGATTATAAAGGACAATCATGTCATAATCTTTCAAGAGCTCCAACAACCTTCGTTTACGAAGATTGAGATCTTTCTAATAAAAAACATACTGAAGGTTCTGATGATCTGTGAACACATCTACATAAACACCGTATAGCTAATGGCTCAAAATCTTCAAGTCAAAGACTACGGCTTCTAACTCAAGATTATGAGTAGGATAATTCTTCTCATGAGATTTAAGCTGTTTGGAGGCATAGGCTATGACCTTACCATGCTTCATGAGGACATCACCCAAACCTACTTTGGATGCATGACAGTACACTACGATCCCATCTGGACAATCTGAAGGAGCTAAGACTAGAGCAGACGTGAGCCGAGTCCTCAATTCCTGAAAACTTTTCTAGCAAGGATTTGACCACTGAAACTTAACTTTCTTCTGAGTCAGTGTGGACATAGGGGAGGCAATAGAAGAAAATCCCTCAACAAACCATCTGTAATAGCTATCTAGACCAAAGAAACTCCTGATATCTGATGGAGAGAGAGAGCGAGGCAAGTTTCTTATTGCTTTGGTCTTTTGAGGATCAACCTTAATGCAATCACTGAAAATAATATGACCAAGGAATGCTACTGACCTTAGACAAAACTCGCACTCACTAAATTTGGCGAATAATTGATGATCTCTAAGAGTCTGAAGTAAAATTCTTAGATGGTCTGCATGATCACACTAACTGGGAGAATAGACAAAAATATCATATATGAAAACTATGAAGAACATGTCCAAGTATGTCTTGAACACGCGGTTCATCAAGTCCATGAAAGTTTTTGGGGCATTGGTAAGACCAAAAGACATGACTAAGAATTCGAAGTGACCATACCGAGTACAAAAAGCTATTTTTAGAATGTCATATTCTCTAACTTTGAGTTGATGATAGCTAAATCTGAGGTCTATATTGGAGAAATAACTGGCACCCTAAAGTTTGTCAAAGAAGTCATCAATTCTAGGAAGATGATACTTTTTCTTGACCATGACTTTATTGAGCTGATGGTAATCAATGCACATTCTGAGAGAACAATCTTTCTTACACACGAATAAGACTTGAGCGCCCCACAGGGACACACAAGGTCTAATGAATCCCTTATATAAGAGATCCTTCAACTATTCTTAAAGTTCATTGAGTTGTGCAGGTGCCATTCTATCTTGTGGAATAGATATAGGCTAAGTATCTAGAAGAAGATAAATGTTGAAGTCTATTTCCCTTCCGGGAGGAATCCCTGGAATATATTTGGGAAAGACATAGGAATACTCACTTACTAATAGGAATGATTCATTACTGGGAGTTTAAGAACTAGAATTCTTAACATGAACAAGATGATAGAAAAATCCCAACTATCTGCTGAGCATTATTCATAATCCTATCTAAATTCATATCGCTATTCAACATCGCAGAACTACACTCGTTGACCACACTATCATTTACCCCAGAAAAAAACTTACTCATCTTGGCCCTACTGTCTGCAACCACATAAGAAGCATATCTTGCTATTTGAGTAAAATTAAGAGAATACTCTTTTACCATCATGTTTCCCTGCTTGAGGTTGATTAATTCTAACACCTTAGCCTCTCTCAGCTCTTGGGGAAAGAATCTTTTAAGAATGCAGTGACAAAATCCTTCTACTCAATAGGCCCTATATTATCTGGCCTTTCTGACTTCTTCTATTTAAACCAAGTTTGAGAAATATCCTACAACTGATACATAGCTAGATCAACACTCTCAACTGGAGTAACCCCCTTGATGTATGTAACTTTCTGAACCTGATCGATGAATTCCTGAGCGTCCTAATCTAACTTAGACCCGAAAAAGAATAGAGATTAATTTGGGTGAAGTCCCAAATCCTGGTTGCAGCTTAATTGGCCACTGGGTTGGCTGGAATGACATGTGGTCGTTCATTTTGAGCTGCAACTGACTGAGCAAGAGTAGTGAATGCAGCTCTAAACTCTGCATGAGAAACATATTCATCAAAAGTTCTTCGGCCTGAGGGGCTTACTGATTACCGTTTATTATTTTAGGAGGCATATTCTATAGAAGAAAGGGAAAAATGGATTAGATTGAGAGATTGACTTAAGATTATGCTCACTGTCACAATATGAATACTGAAAGAAGGGAAACTATTCCTAAAACATCTTATAGCCTCCTATACATAAATGTGGCGCGCAACACACCCATGCAAAAGACTCTACTAGATGCATCTTTCAGACTTACTAGGACTCTATTGAACCTTAGGCTCTAATACCAAGTTTGTAACGCCCCGAATCTAGTATCGGAATGCCACACGGTGCTCATGACCCCAAAGGACCACAACCTAACCCATGACTGTTATTTGTGCCTGTATACTGCATGATATACTGTATAAATATGGAAACATGAACTGAAAGGAGATAAGGTTCAAAACTGTAACATAATAACTGATAAAATATAACATCTGGGTGGGGTATGAAATACCCAAAACAACTGAAATAACTAACTGAACATGATAGTCTTAGATAGCCTCTAATTGGCTGATCTGTCTGAATAAGGAGTTGATGGGACATGCCAACTTAAACTTATAAATTAATTAATGATATAATAAAGAAATGATCACGTCCTCAAAATATGAGGACTGACTGCTAACTCTGACTTCTGAGAATGGAATGCCACTGATGCTCTGGAGATCGTGCTTCTGAACCTATAGTATAAGACACCATAGCGCAAATGCGTTAGTACTTGGAATGTACTGGTAGGCATGCTAGGTAGGATGAATCCAAAGAGTTCACATACATGCACTATACTAACTTAATGAATAAAATGAACATGAGAATGCATGCATGAATGCATAATGACAGTAACTGGGGTCGTGATAACATGATTACTAAACCTGAGTACTGATAGCATGAGGTATTGAAAACTGTATAATTGAAATAAATGATATTGAACGACTGTATCTGACAATCTAAGTTCTGATAGAATTAGATGAGTTTTGTTTTATTCTGAGTTGACTGTATCTAACAGTCCTGAATTCTGTAGAACTATCTGAGTTCGATAATTGACACTGAATGATTGTATCTGACTATCCTAAATTCTGTAACAGAAACTATGGGAAGTAGTTATCTAACCGACATGCCCCTAATACGCCATTATGGCTGAGTTGGGGTCCATGATGTAACCCAAATTAGAAGGGTGTCAATACCGCACCATTAGTAAGGATAATTTGTGAGTAACCCTATTATAATGATTAACTCTAGTAAGAAATATGGGAACCCTCACATAATAGGTTAAGCCACCTCATCTACGCTCATATAAAAGGCTATGATATCTCAACCTACAGTGGCTACGTAGTTCAGGAAAGCAAGGATTGCTTCTAAGAATCATACCCTTATATAAAAGGTGAGTTCCCATCATTGGATTTACTCATTATTAATTCCTAATCGCATCTGAATAGACACTGAACATGATTAACTTAAATGGACTATACTAAATTCATGAAAGCAAGGATTGCTTCTAAGAATCACACCCTTATATAAAACGTGAGTTCCCATCATTGGATTTACTCATTGTTAATTCCTAATCCCATCTGAATAGACACTGAACATGATTAACTTAAATGGACTATACTAAATTCATGGAGTTCCATTAACTGACAGTATACTATTGAGATTACTAAATTACTTAGGTTTCCTGAGTCACATTACTAACTGAGTTGTATTGACCATGGCTTGACTGAGGATATAATGAAAACATGCCACTTGCTCTAGGCATACAACTAACTTCGGGTACAAGTACCCCCAGGACTCAATAAAGGGAAAATGACAAGGCATGACATTCTTGAATACATGACCAACATCAATAATCCATAATACAATAATTGGATATATTTCATGGGCATTTAAATATCATAGCTTGGATACTGATTGAGATAGCTTGTTTACATAGAATAATTTCATAAGTCTAACTCGTGAGCAATCCAACAACAATTTCAATACATTAGAATAACATGGAAGTCATTTTGAACATGAAGTTAAAGCATACATTGTCATTTGGATCATAATTTAGCTATAGTGCATAATTCCTATCCTTCTAGGCATTTTATAAAACACCTTGCATGTACCCTTAGGGCATAGGAATAGGCATCAAATTGACACATTATAAATAACTCAATATATGGATTTCAGTTACTTGCTAATGTAGTTTCATGAAAAGCACATAAATATTCTAACTTGGAAATCATATAACAAGATAAACATGGTTACAACCAACCCACAACATAAATATCATTATTTACAATTTTAAATAGGGTTCTTGAGCTTTATGGATGAAAGGGATCCATAAATCAATACTATGCATACCTTAGTTCTTAATTCTATGCTGATTGACAGAGAGACTCTTGAATTTGGGTATTGAATCTAAATCCCCAATTGAAAACCCTAGCTTGATCTTTAGAGAATCAATAAAATTTCGGTGAATAATGGCTATATCATGTGTTATTGGGTTTAAATAGGGGTAGGAAATTAACCTTTTTAACCCTTGGATGCGTGATTTAAATTTGTGAAATTTCCAAAACTGGACCCCGGGCACGACACGGTGCTACAGCGCCGTGTCACTGGAATTTGACAATTGGGAAATTGGGGGATGGCACGATGCGGAGCCATCACGTTGCCACTTCATTAACAACTTGGAAGTTTGGAGCGATGCAGAGGAATTGCACTGAGATAATGGAAAAAGGACAATTGTCATTTTTGCTTGTGGCGCGGTGTTCCACTGACCTACATGGCGCTATTTCACGATGGGGACTTGAAATAGTTATAACTTCTTACTAGGTTATCAGATTTGGGAAAATTTTGTAACGATGGAAAGCTTATTGATTTTGTAGTTACTGACTAGGTATTCCGCTTAGTATAGAACATGAAAGGATTTATGAAGTTTAGAAGAAAAGGAAAGCTCAACCACAGATATATTGGACACTTTTAGATTTTTTGTAAAAATTTTGAGGTAGCTAATGATATTAATTTACCCCCATATTTTACAATTGTTCATTTAGTTTTACATATTCATATTTTGTTGTTTTTTTGCCACCACTAGATCTTGAAAGTAACCAATTTTTGCAAGTGAATACTCCTAGAGCATAGAGTAACGTTATGCTAGTTTTGAAAGTAAGATTTCACAACTGGGCCCCATATGGGATTTTACTAGATTCTAGACCTAAATCACAATAGGTCTATATGTGTATTAGTGTTCATATTTTAATTAGTAGATTATGATTTTAAAGTGTGGCATCTTGTGAAAGCTTCTCATTGTGGAAAATCATTGGTTTAGCGTATTCTTTGGTTTTCAGGTAGGTTAGGTTTACCCTATAAATATATTAATTTATTTCATAGAATGATTCCAATACTTTATGATATTTGGGGTGGATATAGGTGTTGGAAGTATGGTTACTAATATTTGGGGTTAGTATGATTGTTTAGGCTATCGTGAAACCATAATTTAGGAAAAATTGACTTAGCTACTCATGTTTTAGGTAGAACTTATATCTTAGGGCTAATTATGGCTTATTTAACATCTATAAGTGGATATTGATACCTTATCTTAGTCTGGGGTATAAGTTGCCTCAAAATGGATTTCAGGGATTAGAAATAGGGCCCTCTTCTTTGTCGTGTGTTAGGGGTGTATTACAAATAGTCTCTCTACTTTTTCAAGGTATGGTATGGACTACGTACATTTTATCTCCCCTCACCCCTAAGACCCCACTATGCTGGAATACAACATTAATTTTTGTAAACTGTTATACATTTCTTATATATTTTCTAATTTTTATTTTGATACTTTAGAGGATTAGACGCTCAATGGTTAAGATGGTTTGACACTATTTGTTGATTCTAATCACGGTTATGCCCAGTAGTTTATGAATATCAATGTGAGTTCCAGACCAAGTTTTATGATTTTTTATGATATTATTAATATGTGTTTCGGTTCAAGTACGACGACCGATTAAGTTATAAATGATATGAGTTTTTGTTTGAGTTCGGTGATTATTTTGGTTATTGATAATACAAGTTTTGGTTCATGTTCGGCGAATGATGATAATGAGGATAATGCTACTGAGTTTCAGTTTTAGTCTATCGTTGAGAGTGGTTTATGGTTTGATGTGGTACAGATGGATTCTTTGTTATAGAATGATAGTTGGTAAGATTTTTTTATTCAGTTCTTTACTTTCCTTTTATTGCACCCCCTAGGCTTATGGGGGACTGCATTGGGTTTGATATTTCTCTATACATATTGGCATTTGCGGACAAATATAGTATTTATAATTGTGTGATTGTTAAATTATTTTCTTGGTTTATTCATATATTTATGTACAACGGTGTGGAGTATATTTTACGTTTGCCCTTTTTCCTTGACTTAACTTATTTTTCTCATAATTTATCATATATATATATCATGATTTAGCTCCGTCAGTTAATGATGCCTACTATGTACTGGTGGCATTGGTACTCATACTACACTTATGTACCTTTTTGGCGCAGATTTGATTACTAATATCTGCAGCTTGCATGACATGTATGCTAAGTTGATGTTTGAGATGGGGTGAGCTCTTGTAGCCAGAGTTGCCATTTTTCCTTCTATTATCAATGTCCAGACTTTTGTTTTCCAAGAATGATTATATTTGAATATTTCAAAACTTTTAGTTGATTGGTAGTATCTCTTATACTAATACTACTATTTTGTGGGATGGTTTTTTATGCTCGACCTATCTTTTGGGCTATAATTATTGTCTTGATATTGTTACGAGCCTTAAATTGTTGATTTTTTTTCCCAATTTGGCTATTTTTCACCAAATTAGACCATTGCTTATAGCTTTTTGCTATGATTTTGCTTACCTATTAGCGGGTTAAAGTAGGTCCCATCATGACTCATAAATAAAGTCGTGACAAGAAGGATGCAAAACCTCAATTTGGCAAATGAATATTTCTACTACAGTAGTTTGTCTTAGAAGTTAAAGATCGCAAAAAGTGTGAAAATCACGTAGTAGACCATCTTTCTTTCCATGAGAATGAAGTAACTAGGACAGACTAGTTGGATATCTATAAGTTTTTCCTAGATTAATGGTACTTATTTCAACTTTTAATCTTGTTCACTCGAACTCCATGTTTCTATATATTTGGTTACTGACATGGTATCAAAACACTAGAAATTCCATCAAAAAATGAATATTTTTCTTGATGTGAGTAATTACATCTTAGATAAACCTTATTTATGTTAATGATATTTTAATAATATTATTATACTATGTGAGCCAGGGGTAGAAATGCTGAAGATTCTATAGGAATGTAACTCAACCTAGTGGGGGACAATATAAGGGTGACCGAACAACTAGGAAAATACTACATTTTTTAGTATTACAAGACTAGCATGAATAAATATGCCCAATACGTTATCAGATCATGTGACCAATGCCAACGACAAGGTTCAATCTCCCAAAATCAAGAGATGGATATCTCAAAAATTATGGAAGTAAAGTTGTTTAATGTGTTGGGAATAAATTTTATGGGACAATTCATGAGTTTTAATAGTCACAAGTATATCTTTGTAGCAGTAGATTATGTATAAAAATGGGTGCTAGTTGTGGATTTAGTTGACAATGAAGTCAAAAGTGTTGTGGAGTTATTTAAGAAGAACATATTCTCTTTATTTGGTATTCCTTGCACTATACTACCTAATAAGGGGTCACATTTTTTAAACAAGGTATTCTATGACACTCTAGCTAAGTACAGAGAAAAAAAATAATAAGATAGCTACTCCCTATCACCCCCAAACTAGTGGGAAAGTTGAGGTACCAAATTTAGAAATGAATATGAAGATCGAAAAGTCTTTGAATGACAACAATATACATTGCTCTTTAAAACATGGTGATGCACTATAGGCTTATCGCACTACATACAAATAAAAGGATAGGTATATCTCCGTAAAAAATTATCTTTGCAAAAGCTTATCATTTGTTGCTCGGCTTAATCACAAGGTATTGTGGGTTCAAAAAAGATAACTTGAGTATGTGTGAAGTTGCATATTTGATGTTGAAATAACTAAATGAGATCAATGAATTTTGACTTTCAACTTATTAGAAGGATGCCCTCTATAAGGGAAAATGAAATTTTACAATGAATTGTACAACTTATGACTTGGTGATTTTGTTCACTAAAAGTCAAATTAGTTATGGGCAATCTTAAATAAAAATTGGTAACAGCATTCAAAGTCACTCAAGAGTGTCCATCTGGAGTAGTGGAGTTGGAAAACAAAGATGGAAAGTTGATTAAGGTGAATATTTAATGTGTCAAACAATATGGTTGAGTTGAAAAAGATATTATGGTGTTTTCAATGGTGTATATTAAAGAACTATGACTGATCAATAAATTTGGGTCATGCCACGACAATAAATAATAAGCTAATGTAAGGATTTCCATATTTTTTTGTTATAAAATAACCTTTAAAGTAGTTTTTTGCTCTTTGATGTGGTTAATCTCTATTCGATATGTGTAGGAAACAAAAGTACAATTTAAGGAATGAAGTAGTATAATCTGGTTAAAAGTGATAGATCACCTCAGGAAGCAAGAAAAACATTAATTCTAGATTTGTTTTGAAAGTTCATGCAACAAATTATCACATCACTAATAAGACATCAACTTAAACCATCAAAAGAATAAATAAAATAGGTAATTCTAGATAAAAGTTGACCATTCATGTAGGAACACATCACATGACTTATGATTTGTTGCTATAACTTATCAGCTTTGTCATAACTATCACATTGTTATTAGGTGTGAGGAATCACATGGAGAACCATCACATCCTTGGGGAATTTTCATAAATAGGTAGGATTGGAGATCACTCAAGATCCCATCTAGGTGGAAGGTGGGGTTAGTTGTATGAAATAACTACTAAACTCGAGGCTGAGACTTTAGAGGTTATTATTACAGGTGCAATATTTGGGTGCCATCAGTCGACCTTTGCTTTATTTTATCTAGGATCCATATATTTTTATGTGTCTACTTATTATGCCCCGTGATTATAGTTATCTTGGATTTTATTATATTTTTCATTATGTGTATCTACTCCCATGGTTGATTCGGTAGTGATGGATTGTGTTTTCATATTGTGTGTCGTGACTGTTTGATATTTTGAGATTCATGTTTATCTTATTATATTAGACATGGTAGATTTTGATGTGATTCTTGGCATGAACTTGTTATCCAACTATCATGCGATTCTTGATTGTTTTGCTATGACTATTACCTATACCATGTGTGGCATACCCCTTGACATGTTGTATAGAGTTTTTAACCGTGAGCAGATGGGCATAATTTCTTCATGGATTATTTCTTATATTTCTGCTAAGAGGGTTATGTCAAGGGATTCTGAGCCTTATTTGACATATACTATTGATTTTAGTATGGAGAGTTTGTCTCATGACTTTTCCCTATAGTTTTTGAGTTTCCTGATGTTTTTCTTATCGATTTACATTATATTCCTCAAATGTATGATGTTGAGTTTGTTATTAATATTGAGTAGGGAACTCTACCTATTTCTATGGAACATTATTGTATTGCTCTAATCGAGCTTAGGGAGATAAATTCTTAGCTTCAAGTTCTTCTTCGTAAAGGTTTTATTAGATCGAGTTTATCTCTTTAGGGAGATCCTATGTTTTTCTTGAAGAAAAATGATGTTTCTATGCATATGTATATTAATTATAGGCAGCTTAATAAGGTGACAGTGAAGAACTGGTATCCTATGTCTCACATTGATGATTTATTTGACTAGCTACATGGTGCAATAATGTTTTGTAAGAATAACTTGAGGTCTGGTTACTATTAGTTGAGGATTTGGGCTGAGGATATCCTAAAGACAAAATTTAGGACCCATTATGGATATTATGAGTTTCTAATTATGTCCTTTGGGTTGACTCACAACTCAATCACGTTTATATATTTGATGAACTGCGTGTTTGGACCTTCTTTGGATTCTTTTATGATTGTGTTCATAGATTACATCCTTTCATATTTCAGGTGTACGGAGGTGCATGTAAAATATTTTAGGGTTTAAAACTTTGACAAATCATGTGTTTTTTCCCAAATTCTCTATGCTTGAGTATCAGCTTTAGTCAGTCACAATCCTTGGGCATGCGGTGTCTTTGGATGGGATTATTGTAGAGTAAGCAGAGATTGAGGATTTTGGTTATTGGGCCATGACTACATCTCCGATTGAGGTTTGTAAATTTATTGATTGTCTTGGTTATTATTGGTGGCTCGTTGAGAGTTTCAATATTATTGCAACATCTATGACCAAATTATCTTTGAAGAAGGTTCCTTTTCGATAGTCTTTATGAACCATTTATCTGTCAATCACTTTAATAGTCCAACGCCTTACTTACACCATTATTCAAGTAAAATTATGATCATCAAGATCTTTATCAAACCAATCATTCTTCATTAGCATTCTTACTCAAGGCTTTAGTTCAAACACAATTCAATTTCATGCTTAAGGACTCACACCAATTTTAACAAATGAACAACAAAGGTTACCAATTAACTAAATTAATGTACAACAAGTCCTTTATAAAGTTATTTATTAATCATTATTACTCATTAAGCCATTTCCTTAGTTCAAAACACTATTCAGATGTAACTAGTTATTTCTCTTATAAATTTTCACAAACTCCCAGAGGGCATACCTTTACAATTATCAAGTTTAGGGTTACTTAGGACCCATTTTTTAAACCACAAGAAAAAGCACCCACATGTGCAAACCATCACCAAAACATATATAATAACAAGTTTTAAAAAAGGACAAAATACTCATCAATATGAATCAAAACAATCAACATTTGATTTCGTAACAAACTATTACTAAAAATAATCAATGTTTAAAACATATGTAATTTTGAACAAACAATGACAGAAAGAGTCACATGCCTTAATAAAGATGATTTACGGAAAAACAACTCGACCCCTAAGGCCTTTAGATGAACTACTCTTGAAACACTAGCCTCCAATCCTGTTGAAGACATTTAGAGAGTGTTTTGTAATGTTTTGATCTTGTCCAAGTGATGAATAAAGGCCCAAAAAATTTTATAAGTCGTTGGTCATAAAGGTTTAGTGGTAGAAAATGTAAAAAATATCCCTATCGTAAAAGCAAAAAAATGCACGCAGGAGGGTACGAGTTACCCCTTGAACCGTACCCTAAGCCTCACCATAGACCTTCAAACTTCTTAATATACAACTAAAAGAGACTTGGTCGTATGTTATCATACGAGAAATACCATATGAACCGTACCTTAGTAAGAATCCCCTAGACCAAACTTTTGGCATCATATGACTTGGCATCCTACACCTCGTGTCCTATATATGACCAGTATGATTTTTTGTCATATCTGGGATAGAAACAAACTCAAACACACTAACTAACATATGACTTAAGAACCCTAACCCATACCCAAACATAAGACGAGTACCTTCTGGTCGGATGTTATCCAAAATCTCAAACTACGCAATTTTTCTAAGTGTTTAAAGATAAGGTGTTTCACGATGTTAGACGCCCATTTACTAACTTGGTACTTTAGTCAGAATGATACCTTAGCATGATCCACATCTTCGTTCCATTAGCACAACTTATATTCAAACGCTTTCACTTGAATCATGTTTGATTCTAGTTTCCAGCATAAGGAGTTTAGTTCTATTACCCTGAGTAACACAAATCATGTCCCACGAATGCAGAAAACTCAAAATTCTAGTCATGCAACTCATGACTCATGTACTCATGTCACGCTTTATAGTATACTTAGCTTCTATGACTTATAATATGCTCCTACTGATCAGTTAAATCCAGGATATGTTATGTATATCCTCAGTTCAGACCTTTTTGATAATTACATGTTGTTGACATTCTATTTCTTAGGCCTCAATCATATGTCAAGTTCATCTAGTATCCATTAATGTTTTTTGTCTTCCTGATTTAACCCTTCAGGGAGGTCTCTTTGTGAAAATAGTATGGTGATAGGCAGTTGCTTAAATATTACATATTAAGAGAAGATTGTTGTATGTTTGTTTTACACGAGGGTGTAGTTATGAAGATAGGCTTGAATGTTATGATAGTGTGCAAGTGAATGTCTCGTAAGAGGTTGTATTTAGAAGTTGGAAAAGCACAGAGTTTGAGTGTGCATTCAGATCTTTGACTTATGTCAGCCCCCATCATGTAACTATCAAAATTCAAAATTCAGTTGCCATCTCAGTTACAGTTTCAGTATTCAGTATATAGTAATCGGTGTTCAGTCTCAGAATTCAGTACTTCAGTACCAGTCTAAACCTTAGTTATCAGAAACCAGTATTCAGTCCCAGCTACAGTCTTAGATATAGTTACAGTCTCCATTACCATCTCAACTACAATCTTTGTCCCAGTCCTAGTTTAGTAATCAGGTCGCTAAGTCAGTTCAGTTTTTGGTTTACTTCACCATAGCATATAGTTATCAGCTACATAGTTGTCAGCCTTCCAGTACTCAGCTTACAATACTTTTCTAGAAACATTTTGTACTCTTGGTGTTGCATTCTCAAATAATAAAATTATCCTCAGTTCATGCTCAATATCTCATGTCACTCGGTCATTTCTTATCTCCGTTGCATAACGCTCTGTAGTTGCAGTCCAATTATTTAAGACTAAGTACTGTTCCGTCTTGCAGATCCTAGAAATTTAGTCATGATTCAGTTTGTAGATTCCTTGTGCATTATTTTAGTTTCCTCGGCGACTCAGCCATGTCGGTATTCGTTAAAGGAATAGTGTCCCAAGGGGGAAATACACTATCAACCCCTAAACATTAATGTCAAAAGCATCCCATTCTTTTTTTTAACATAATGAATCCAGTTTAGAAGTAGGGGGTTGTAACGCCCCGAAATCGGGTCCCGAGACGTCACACAGTGCTTAGGATCACAAGTGACCCCAAGCTAACCCTTCTACTGGCATAACTCATAAGCAACTAAACAAAAAGTATAAATCTATACAAATATGCGGAAATTAACACTTTTCTGAATATGATAGATACAAAACTAAATTTACAAGTTTACAACTCTGCTTTTACAACCAAAACCAAAACAGAATACATCAATTTCTACTGACAGTCTATGAAGCCTCTACAAGTACAGACTGTAGATAGCCGGGTCATGACTCCCGACTAACCCAACTCAATACGACTGTATAAAGAAAATACAACACTTCTCGAACTGTATAAATAACTCAAGCCCTTGAATCAAAAGGACTCATCACCTGCTGACTAGATCTGAAGATGTACATTATACCTTGTACCTACATTCAAAGAAAATATAGCCCACATACGAATATGTGGGTCAGTACCATGGAAACGTACCGAGCATATGGGGGTGCAATGCATATATAAAACAATACCTTAATATCATCACAGTTTATAAAATTATGCATGCTGATATAAATGACTCACTTAGCTCGAATTAAAATCATCATAATCATAAGAGAGTAAAATATATCGGGTGAAACATGTGAGTCATCATAATAAATCTCAATTCACTTCCATCTCGATTCCAAATCATTAAAGCAATAAAATCTCATAACAATTCTCTTTGGAATATATGTTCATTAAATCTTTCGAAAACAATGACTTTCTCAAACTCAGTCTTTCCAATAAATATGTTTTCATCTCAGATAGAAGAATAAGACTTTTCATATTAGATAGGAGAATACACGCATACACATTGGGAGTCTCTTACAACCGACATAAACCATGTGAGCTACAAGGAGTCCAACGTCTAACCCACGTTGGGGAGAGCTATCCAATCCTTGCCATCGGAGTAGGACCTAAAATCATCAATCCAAACACTAATGATCACTATATAAATCAGCCTCAGTCTCACAACCTACGAAGGCACGTAGTTCTAGGGAAGTACCAATCCTGCAATACCTCCCGCTTGGTGCTAAAGACTATTCCCGGACTTATCTCAGATCTTTTCAAAAGAAAATTCACAAATAAAAAATTCAACAATTCACAACGGGAGCCATCATGCTACCCTTTTTATAATAATCAATAAAAGTGGATTTCTTTTCTCATCTCGGCTTCAAATCAACCCCTTTTTACAACCAAAAGGTCAAAGCTTCATTATCATCTCAATTTATTCAAACATAAAGTGTTTATAACACATGATTTCTAAAAAAACGACAATCTCAATTAGAGTTCAAAACTGATGTCTCAACATCATATGAAAATTTATCAAGGTTCAAGCTTTACATCATAAACATATATAAATTCTTTCAAAATCTGGAAATTTAGCCCTAAGGCACAAAATATCATCATTCTCATATAATTTCACTTCTAAAATATCAAAAACATCATAATCTAATGATAATCAATATAGGATATAAATTCATGCTTCAAAATCATAGTAAAACATATAAAATCCATAACTTCGTAAAAGAAAATATTTTTTGGGCACAAGAACGAAAGGGTGTTCTTGTTGACAAACCCCACATACCTTAAAGTTGAAGCTTTGAATGACTTTCCGAATTACGTAATGCTATTCGCGAACTTTTGGGTGTCCCTCGTAGCCTTCATAACGGGGATTCCGAATATGTAAAAATTATAGAATTCTCACGGTTGAATCTCTAGCTATTGGGGTTTTTATGTTGAAACCCTAAAGGTTGTTCTTGGTGATTTTGAGAGAAAGTAAACTTATTTTGATGTTGTGGGAGCTTAATCCCGTGTTATAGTCACATATGGGGTGTTTTTGGCACTTGGAAGTGAGGTATACGGCACACAACCCATGGCAGACCTTAAGGTGTGCGTCGCACACCTTATGGCAGACATTTATGTGTTCCTTGCACTCCCAATCGCATACATTTGATTGGGCGGCGCATTGCCCATCGCACACCCTTACTGCCTCACACAAAAATGGCCATAACTCTTCGGTCGGGTATCGGATTTTTGTAAAATTGGTATCTTTGGAAAGATAATTCAATTATCTACAATTTGATAGGTCTTGTGATGAAAAATTCCAAGTATATTAATAGATATTCACGTTTGAAGTTGAACCTTATAGAATCAAATGTCAAACTTTGAATGAATCAATTGGTCTTAGCTCAACCTTGTTCTATGTCTTTACTATAAACATTTTCCACCTCTAAACTACTCCATAGACTAGGATAATAATCATGCAACTTGTATTCACGTGATAATCACTTGGATTAGAGCGTAGACGCGCAGGAACGACGATTAGAATTCTAGCACGAAAATACGGGGTATTACATTATCTCCCCCTTGGGATCCTTCGTCCTCGAATATGGATAATTAACCTGAAACACAGAGGAATATTAGTCTTCAAGGTATCATGTGTAACTGATAAAACTGAATCACTGGATCTCAAGAATAATGAGCTACTGAACTGGTCTGCATGTGCATGAATCCTCAAGAAAAATAACTATATGGCTAAGATAGAAACGAGAGTGTCAACTTATGAGTAACCATTACTTTGCACTGGATCTGATCTCATGAGAAAGGATGAGAGGTTTATCACATGAAAACTCGGGGTATTACAACATCCCCCTCTTGGGATCGTTCTTCCCCGAATGATAAAAAATTGATGAAAATACTAGGAAGAGACTGTGATACTACACATGATACTTACAAACTTAATCATGACTTAATATCTGAAACTAAAACTGATGCTTGAACTGAGCTAAATTCATAATTTAATTAGACAGAAACACATTTCCTCTTGGAATATACATACGTATAAGACTGCGGATAGTAAGACTAGCTGGAAAATTAAGAATCTATAGGATCTTATCTCCTTGCTTGATAAACTAGATTACAAGCTATATGGAATGGATCATACTGACTACCCATACTCAAATGGAGTATTTATTTAGCACTTTTCTATGAAATTCTATTGACATTAGGGAGCAAAGAATTTTGGGCATGCTCTGAACAAGACATTTGGCTAAGGAATTACAACATTGATATAACTCTATATCATGGAATATAATTATATAACTCATAAACTAGGATAGGATTGCTAGGATGTAGGCAACGCAACTTCTTACTTTCAAGCTTAGCATCACTTCTCAAATCCTCTCTCAACTATACTATTACCCTTAAATACCATACTCATTTGATTCAACTTATAATTCTCATATTGGCATTGTAAAATCTTTCTACTAAGGTCTAAACTAAACTAAGTTCTCTCACCATGATCAAGCCTAACACTAAATCACAAGATACAACATGCCAAACCACAATACTAGTCTAAAACAAATGGTTTAATAGTCTATATCTTCTTAGAGCTCAAACCCTGAGCATAACATGCCATACCACTTCAATGACTAATTTAAAACTCTTGATATGGATTCACTAGTTTATATTCCATTCATCATCTTACACCCAACATGACATTCAAGCCTATCATTAAAAATCACATATAACTTTAAGGAAAATACCCCTAAAGGCATACTTCGCATATTCTCTAAACCTTTATCAACAAAAAATTTCTTGTACTATTCTTAAAAACATACACACAATTTCTAAATAACCATGACATGTATCAAAGACTTGGCCTCAATCTTACTTCACACTTTAGCCTTAGATAGAAAAACATAAATAATCTTTCTTAATGAGGGTCATCATCTCTCTCACATATAAACCATTGCTTATCCACTATCTTAACATAGGAAGAGGTCCCTGAAGGGCTAACACATATGAACCAGAAGTACGAAAACTATAATACATAACATTAACACTTATCTTTGTCCTGAGGAATAACATATCAAAGGCATGGATTCATTAAAGAAATCTAAGGTGAGGACATGTATGATATAATGCGAACTTCACTAGTATCATGAGTTTAAGACCTGGTCATACTCTGAAACATGAGTTTATACTTATCATGAGCTATTCAACATAAGACTGGAGTTCATAGATTCATAAGAGATAGCTCGAATCAAAGAGTGAAGTTGTTACATGCTTGCTAGAAGCTGAGAATGGGCTTGAGCTCACATGATAGGTATAAGCATAGGACTGTAGCATGGATTTGTCAAGAAAGTGATGGATTTGGCGTTGTAATGACTGAAATCCAAGGAATACTCTAGAGTAAGAAGGGATCACTAACTCGTCATAACTCGTTATTGACATGTATCACAATCGAATTCTCAAAAATCGATTTGGTTCTTCAATAACCATCTCCCCCTTAGGTCAATGCTGGTTTTCTAAGTATGATGGTCTACTCCATATCCTCGAGATGAAGCCATAATTTCATCATTCTATTATCTACACATAAATTCTAAACTCACAAGAATAAACTAATTTCAAACTTGCTGGCTTCATTCTTGAACAACCCATCCATATGGCCATCCTTAATTCCTAGCTTCAATAATCATCACCAAAGACTTACACTCTCATTTACAACCATATCTACATCTCTAATTACATAATCATAGCCTACCAAGATCACACTTCTATACTTATATTTTTCCCAAACCATGAGAATAAAATCATACATAAAAGACTCAACATCTTCAATCATAACTCCTTAACTTAGCTATTAAGAACAACATAAATTATATAACTGGCCTTTCTCCACCTAGCAACTAAACGTTACTACTAACCACACAATATGAAATAATCCTCAAAAAATAATGCATCCCCATAGCACCTTGGGCACACCTCTACACCATACTTAATTACGAGCACATAATCTTATACTCTTGCATACACTGTTCAGGCCTACTAGATCACCTCCATATAACTAGCATCAACGACCAAACCATCAACTATTCAAACTTAATGTCTAGAGCTAAACATGATTACAACCCAATCTCACGCACTATTTTAACTTCAAAACTACAGAACATAGCATTAAGAAAAACTAGTACATAATGACAATCGATCATAATCATATGGCCTATCTTATTCATAATTTGTTAACACATCCTCCTTCTTCACATCATTACTATTTACCCATCTTCACACCTAAATTACTTTCATAGCTCTATAAATTTCAACTAAACTTTCTCTTGCAATCTCAGGAAAGCCTAAATTAACAATACTCAACCACCAAGTACTTCCATCAAAACCTATACTTTCCTAGCACAACAAATACCATCAATAACTCTTTTCATTCTTCAAGAAAACAACAATCCACCTTAACTAATAATCTCCTTCTCTAACTTCGCTAAATTAACAAACAAGGGTATATCACTTCATTACTAATACAATCATAAGCAAAAATTCAGCTATACATAGTCAATAAATCGCCCTTACAACCATTCTTGACACTACACTTCTAAACCCAAAAGTTCACTAACACAAGACTTTAAACTAAACATTACTACTACTTTCACTACACAGAAACCAACAGTTTCAACTAACACCAGAACAACAAGATAAACAACAAGCTGCTAGTGAATCGAAATAGGCCTCACAAGGCATTACTAGACTTTGGTTTTGTGTTTTGATTAAGAAAATTATATGATTAACAAAGAAACTATGCTAGTGAATCGAAACAGGCCTCACACGACTTCACTAGACTTTGATTTTTCACAAACATAATGATAACAAGATTACATAATACATGAGATTAGAACTTGACACACAACATTCAACGATCTAAGAATACACCTTACAATGTCTTAAATAAATAACTCATAAGAACGGGGGTATAACTTAAATTTGAAGGACTTATAACACACTAGAAGGCTCCTCTCAAGCCACTTTATGAAACTTTTGAAACTTCTGCCAACAAATATAAGAGCATTATCTGGGGAGGAAATTGGAACTTGCCGAACATGTTACCTCAAGAACAGTACATAGATAGAGAAGTATAGATTATCATTATGGATTATGAGGAGAAATTTGAAAGCATATCTGACTTGAGCTTAGTGCACGATTCTACAAGGCTGATAAAGCACTTCAGTTTTCGAAACTCAAAAGTACTGATAGGATACTTTTGTATCTCTCTTACAATTCCATAACAATCTATAGAGAATTAAGCTCAACTATTTCTGATACCTTGGAAATAAGGCCGAGATGGACTGACTAGAGTAAGATGAGAATCTGTATAATATTCTTGGAGAACTTTTCTATAGAATAATTTAAGACTTGAAAGAATGGAGACATTTCCTAAAAGCCATGTAGCCTCTCTATGAAAAGTACAGAAGTCTCCATATCATTCTGCAAGACTCTACTAGACACAGCTTTATAGACACCCTAGGACACTTGAACTCTATGCTCAGATACCAAGTTTGTAATGCCCCAAAATCGGGTCCCGAGATGTCACACAATGCTTAGGATCACAAGTGACCCCAAGCTAACCCTTCTACTGGCATAACTCATAAGCATCTGAACAAAAAGAATAAATCTATACAAATCTGCAAAAAATAACTCTTTTCTGAATATGATAGATACAAAACTAAATTTACAAGATTACAACTCTGCTTTTACAACCAAAACTAAAATGGAATACATCAACTTCTATTGACTATCTATGAAGCCTCTACTAGTACTGAATATAGGTAGCCGGGTCATGACTCCCGACTAACCCAACTCAATACGACTGAATAAAGAAAATACAACACTTCTCGAACTGTATAACTAACTCAAGCCCTTGAATCAAAAGGACTCATCACCTGCTGACTGGATGCCGTGAACTAACTGGATCTGAAGATGTATGCTATACCTTATACCTACATTCCAAGAAAATGTAGCCCACATACGAATATGTAGGTCAGTACCATAGAAACGTACAGAGCATATTGTGGTTCAATGAATATATAAAATAATATATTAATATCATCACAGTTTATAAGATTATGTATGCTGATATAAATAACTCACTTAGCTAGAAATTAAAATCATCATAATCATAAGATAGTAAAATATATCGGGTGAAACATGTGAGTCATCATAATAAATCTCAATTCACTTCCATCTCGATTCCAAATCATCCAAGCAATCAAGTCTCATAACATTTGTCTTTGGAATATATGTTCATTAAATCCTTAGAAAACAATGACTTTCTCAAACTTAGTCTTTCAAACAAATACATTTTCATCTCAGATAGAAGAATAATACTTTTCATATTAGATAAAAGAATACATACACACATTAGGAGTCTCTTACAACCGACATAAACCATGTGAGCTACATGGAGTTCAACGTCTAACCCAAATTGGGAAGAGCTGTCCTAATCTTGCCATTGAAGTAGGACCTTAAATCATCAATCCAAACACTAGTGATCAATATATAAATCAGCGTCAGCCCCACAACCTATGGGGGCACGCAGTTCTAAGGAAGTACCAATCCTGCTATACCTCCCGCTCGGTGCTAAAGATTACTCATGGACTTATCTCAGATCTTTTTAAAAGAAAATCCACAAATAAACAATTCAACAATTCACAACAGGAGAAATCATGCTTCCCTTTTTATAATAATCAATAAAAGTGGATTTCTTTTCTCATCTCAAATTCAAATCAACCCCTTTTTACGACCAAAAGGTCAAAGCTTCATTATCATCTCAATTCATTCAAACACAAAGTTTTTATAACACATAATTTCTAAAAAAATGACAATCTCAATTAGAGTTCAAAACTGATGTCTCAACATCATATGAAAATTTATTAAGGTTCAAGCTTTACATCATAAACATATATAAATTCCTTCAAAATCTGGAAATTTAGCCATAAGGCACAAAATATCATCATTCTTATATAAATTCACTTCTAAAATATCAAAAACACCATAATCTAATGATAATCGATATAGAATATAAATTCATGCTTCAAAATCATAGTAAAACATATAAAGTCCATAACTTCATAAAAGAAAGTATTTTTTGGGCGCAAGAACGAAAGGGTGTTCTTGCTGAAAAACCCCACATACCTAAAACTTGAATCTTTGAATGACTTTCCGAATGGCGTAATGCTATTCACAAACTTTTGGGTATCCCTCGTAGCCTTCGTAACGGGGATTCCAAATATGTAAAAATTATAGAATTCTCACGGTTGAATATCTAGCTATTGGGGTTTTTAAGTTGAAACCATAAAGGCTGTTCTTGGTGATTTTGAGAGAAAGTAATCTTATTTTGATGTTGTGGGAGTTTAATCCCGTGTTATAGACATATATAGGGGTGTTTTTGGCACTTGAAAGTGAGGTATGCGGCGTACAACCCATGGAAGACCTTAATGTTTGCATCGCAAACCTTATGGAAGACATTTAAGTGTGCCTCGCACTCCCAATCACACACATTTTATTGGGCAGCGCATTGCCCATCGCACACCCTTACTGCATCTCACAAAAATGGGCATAACTCTTCGCTCATGTATCGGATTTTTACAAAATTGGTATCTTTGGAAAGATAATTCAATTATATACAATTTTATTGGTCTTGGGATGATAAATTCCATGTATATTAAGATATATTAACGTTTGAAGTTGACCCTTGTAGAATCGAATGTTAAACTTTGGATGAATCAATTGGTCTTAGCTCAACCTTGTTCTATTTCATTGCTATAAACATTTTCCACCTATAAAATACTACATAGTCTAGGATAATCATCATGAAACTTTTAGTCATGTGAGAATCACTTGGATTAGAGCTTAGACGTGCAGGAACGACGGTTAGAATTCTAGCACGAAAATACGGGGTATTACTGGGGTACTCATAAGTTGACCCTCAAGTTTATATCTTAGACGTGAGATATGTATTTTGGTGCTCAGTTTTGTTCACTATATTCAGTTCACGGTATTTAGTTCATGCATCACATTCCAAGACTCCGTCCATGTCTTCTATTACAGACTCAGTTATGTTCTCATGTTCCTATTCATGCATTTTCAATAAAGGATCTTGAGTTCAATATTGGTGACTATGTCTATCTCAAGATCTATTCCATGAAGGGAGTGTAGAGGTTCGGTAAAAAGAGAAAACTCAGTCCTCGATATGTCGGTCCCTTCAAAATTCTCAGTCATTTAGGCAAGGTAGCATATGAGCTCAAGTTGCCTTCTGATCTAGCCTCAGTTCATTAATTTTTCCATGTCTCTTTGCTCAAGAAGTTTATAGGTGACCCAGCAGCTGTAGTTCCTATTCAGAGCATGGATGTTCAGAACAACCTCTCAGTCTAAGAAATTCTAGTCAAAATCCTTGACTACCAGACTCGTAGACTAAGGAAAAAGGAAGTCACACTAATCAAAGTTCTTTGGAAAAGTCAGTTCATTGAAGGAGCTACTTGGGAAGAAGATGTTTGTGATTGCTTTAGTCTTTCAAGATTTTCATTAGGGATCATGAATCTTTTTTGGATACCGCATAGGCAGGGATGACATTCGATTCGTCAAGTAGTTCTCAAGCCAGAGTTGGATTTATTAGTGTTCAGTATGGTTCCTTATTATTTTCAGATTATTAGATTGGGTTTCTTAAGTGGGTCATACATATTTCTATGTTATATCCTTCAAAACATCATACAATGTTTCAATTTATTAGAGAATTAGTATTTCTACTTTGTTTGTCATTTGAGCACTTGATAGATACTGGGACTTCCTTCTATCTGGTTATTGATCACGCGAGGGCCACAGAGAGATAATATATTGAGACTTATGGATATGGTGATAAGAGCCCATCTCATTAGTATAGTTCTAAGGGCATTCCATCTAGCAGGGAGGACTTTCTTAGCGGAGATCCGATTTTCTTATTCCCTATCAATTAAATGCAGTTAGTTTTTCAGACTATGGGTGGATCTAATATTAATTACACTAATCACGGTTGGTAGAGTTCTTGTTAGATCTTGCTGAGTATTTGGTATCAGTGTTTATGACATGGTAGTCATTCTAGATAAGGAGAGAAAATATCTTGGAGTATTCTAAGATCTTGTTTTGGTTGTGGCAAGATTGGTCATTGGTCTAGAGAGTGCCCTAGATGAGAGTTTGTTGCTCATATAGGGTTGGCATCTGGTCCCTCCAAGCCTAGAGATCCATAGAGTTTTATGACTGTAGGGAGAATGGTAATTTCAGTAGGGAGTTCCCTGGATATCTGTTGGTCAATGTGTTTCGGTTGACTTATATTTCACTCTAGGTTAGGATTAAGGGATTTTCCACAACTATAGAGCGATCGGTTACTAGTCCAGAGAGTGTCCCCAGTTTGGGATTATTAAACACTCTGCTTATTCTGATTAGTCTTGCAGTGTTGTGGCACCTTCAGTTAAAGGAAGTGCACTTAGTGCTCGAGTTTATGATTCGAACTCTTAGTTCGAGTTTGGACTCTCTTAGATTTCTACTCATTTGAGCACTTTAGGCATGTGACTATGGATTTTACCATTATAAGTGCACTTTCATTTCCTATTTTTACCTTTCTCATTCATATGTATTGGGGTTCTCGTACCCATCGATGATTGTATGCTTTGGTAGGTTTATATCTATTGCTATGTGCGTTGATATAATGTTTATTATTATATGACTACCCTGGATGATTTAATTTACTAGAGGATGGAGTAGATAAGTATTGACATTTCCCTATGTGTGTTGCATTTCGGTTTGAGTTCCATTTACCTTGACATCTTGGCCTTCGTATTTTCCAAGAGTGGTACTTGCCATTTATTTTCATTTTTGGTACCACCTATTCCTTATATTGATGTTTCTATTACGTCTATTATTATTGTAATTTATTAATGTTAATCAATCATCGCATGGTAGATGGTTAATCTAGCATTATCTAGTTAAATTTCCCCTTCTCGCAGTTTTTTTAATTCGTTGGCTTGGGGAGCCAGATTGTTGGATGATTTCTCTATAGTAGCAAGATAAGGTTGGTCATTTTCCAGCACTATTTGCTATGATTTATTGGGGTTGTTGAGTGGGTTATTTTAGTGGATGTAGCTTAATCTTCCATTATTTCTTTTATTGTTCTAGAGTTGGTGAATGGGTTGTGTATCAAATTTTTTAGGTTGCTGAATAGGTGGACCGTTCTTCCAATTTGACTAGTTCATCGCCTATTAGATTTTTTGATGTTGATCTCGATAGGTATTAGATTCATCTTTTATGTTTGTTGTGTCCATCTCCTTCTCTCACGACTTGATTTGGAATCATGATTGAACCTACTAAAATCCACGATTAGGTAAGCCGAAGTATAACCCAGAGCTGAAGCAATGAGTTTATTTGGTAAGAAATATCCCAAATTAGGTGGTAATGAACGACACACAAAAATAATATGCAAGTCATTATGAAAATATGAGATAGTCAAATACGACACTAATACCAAAACCAAGTAGAGCTAGTACAAGAGCATCTAATAATATCATTATAACTCAAAGTCTAGTAATAGTAAATAAATTTATCTCGATACAAAAGAATGAATAGAAATAAGATAGAAGGAAATAGACCATAACTCCGGATATCCACACCACACGAACACAAATCAATGGAGGAATCTAGTACTCGTATCTGCACCAATAATGTATAGAAGTGTAGTATAAATACCAAAACAATGGGTACTCAGTAGGCATCATCAATCGACTGAGCAAAATCATGATATAACAATGATAAAATACTAGATAACTTCACTAATCTAAGGTACATAATCGAACCTAACTCATTTCCATCATCAGTGTACATAAATAGTACATAAACAAAAATATTAATGAAAACATAATGTAAAGGATCCAGAATGAGCAAACATAACTATGAAATTATCTATGATACACAAATTTGTGCAGAAAAGAAAAGAACTCGTCATAGCCTCCCATATGATTGAGTATACACTCAAACAAAGAATAGTCTAAATATGCATTAGTTACGTATAGTCATCATCATAATTTAATAATCGTTCCATTTTTTTAGCTAATTCAACATTATACCACATCTAGCAATTTTGCAACATTATTCCATAAGCAACTTGTCATCCCTCAATCATCTATTATCACTAACATTAGATATAAAATATTCACCATTTATACATAAAGCATCCTATATTTACTAGACATTCCTAACCAATTATTCATCACTTTATCATCAAATCATTTCATAGTAAATACCCAAACTCGAATTGGAATTATATATAAAGTCAATATCCAAAATTGAACCTGTTATAATATAAGCAATATCGAAATTGAACAAGTCGTAAAATAATCAATGCAAAAAATTGAACCGGTCTTAATATAATTTATACCTGAAATTGAACGGGTCATAATATATCATCATCATCATAAGACATATCATAAAACACATAAACAATGCATTATTAATAGATTTTAATCCTTACATTAACAAACATAACTATCAAGTATCAGGATTTATCATTATTAGCTCAATACACATTCCTAAGAACCCAAATAACATAAAGGTTATCCAATCCAAACATGTGTCAATGCCTAAGTTGGTTAAGAGTCCACTTCTCATCCTTGAGTTCCTTTTTAGAAAAATTTCTTCCTAAACTAGGCTTAAGGTATCTAAATCCTCTTATAGATGTCAAACAAGTCTTAATTAGCCCCATGATAAGGCATTCACCTAAAATAATAAACACTATGTCAATTATGCCTAATTAGTGTAATCTAATATGTTCTCATGCTATACGTGAGGAATGAAATCTAATTCACATAAAGCACAAGGGAATAATCTAAGTGTTTTAAGCTTACGGTGTCAAAATAGGCTAAACGCCTGAACTAACCCCAAGTATTGCATTCCATTAATCAACACCTAGAAACCTTCCAAAAATATAACTAGATATAATACCAATACTTTGAATTAGGTCAATCTAACTAGGGAAAAACCTAGCCTACCTCAACATTGAACGAACCTCAATGAATCACCAGAACTTTGATTTTCCCTTCTGAGAAGACTCTTCAAGATGCCAAACTATCTTAATCACATTTTATATGTCAGTACAAGAATAATGACACCTATATTGCCCCACTGGGCTTTGGTTCAAAAAATCACACCAAAACTCCATGTGGCTCACACTTACAAAAATAAATATTTTTGGGTCAAACCAAACATCCATACATGATCAAGGAATAATAACACTAAATAATGGGAGCAAACCAACAAAAAGTTGGGGCTAAATTCAAGCACTCAATATATTGGGATTTTCGTCAAGAAACCATTAAAATCCACTAAAAAAGCTTAAAATATTACATCAAATCTTAAGAAAAACTAAAAAAATCAATGTTAATAAAGCTCCTATGTAACCCAAAAGTCTCAATTTTAAGATATCACTCTCTTTAGGATCTGTTTATGGATGAAAATGGGCTAATTTTTTAAATAAGGGGCCTATTTATACCCCCCATCAGGAATTGAATGTTACTATCGTAAAGGACTGTGTTATGACTCTTTAGGTTATTTTTTATTTTTCTTCATATCATCACCATTTCGGATTCTCCATAGCTTCCAAAAGTCACTTATGATTTCCTGGGACTGATAGTTTGATTATCGGGAAATTTATTTGGTTTTTGAAGCCAATTTCATATTTAGAAGTCTTTGATGATTCCAAATGGCCACTGAGCAAAAACTTAAGTAAGACAATCTCGGATGAAAATTTCAAGTTGCTAGAAGCTCAGGAATATGGATTTTAGTATAGGTAGACCATTGGTTCAGGTCCCAATGTACCTAAGCTCATTTTGAACTATTGGTTGAACAGTTGGAAAATATGAAAATATTGGTGTGGGACACACATTTGGTATAAACGTCCTTTGATGGAAAATCTTAATTTTTAAACGTATCAAAGACAATGAAATTAGTGGGTTACAAAGTTCATTTACGTATATCAGATTCCTAATGAATCCCGAGGCATTGTTGGAAACTTGGAATATTTTCCAAGTTTGTTAGTGTTTGTGTATTACGATCCATAAGGGCCATTGTGATCTCAGTATTACGATTTCACAAGGGGTATAGCAATAAAAATATAACATAATTAGTTAGGGATTGCGATACAAACCCCTAGAACTATAATTGGAAAATCTCCTTATCTGGTATGTGTATAAAATTACCCCTTACGCTGTGTTGTGGTAAGTTTTCTTCATCTTTGAGACCTATAAGCCCTAAATGGGTATTATAATTAAAAATTGAGTTCTGTAAGTGTCTTGGGAGGTTTCTAAACATTTGTTTTTATCATCCGAATTAACATCATATTTCATCTATTTCTTGGTGAACTTTCTTAGTTTTGACAAAAAGCCCTAAATCACTTAGGTCTTGATTTTAGCAAAAATTTTTCTTGATTTTCTTTCATATTTTATAGTTTTGATTCCATGAACTAGATATCATGTTGGGTTGGCCTAGGGAATAGATTTTCCATAAGTAGGACCTACTTCAGGTGTTTGGTGTCATTTTTTGACCCAAAGAACAATGGTGCAATATGGGTATCGTTATTCTTGTATTAATTTATAGATTATAATTTTTATAGTGTGATGGTATTTTGGGATTCAGAAGTGAAGATGGAGAACGAGGTAAGGATTTGCGGTTTGACTTTGATGTAGGCGTCAATCTACTCTTCTTCGTAAGATGATGTATGCTATATATTGCGTGTACATGTGACTGTTAAGATTGATTCTGTGTAGGGGATTAGATGAGGGTCTCGGACCCGTAAGGTGAAATGGTTATTACACTTTTAGAACCCTATTGTCTTCTCCATAGATTCAATTTATTTGTAGAATGAATATTACATGATACTTAGTTTGGGTTGTGGTTTAAGAGTTGGAATCATGGTTAGTATGATTAACCTTAGATGGGCTAGACTAGTTATCAAGAAACCGTAATTTGAGTAGATATAACTTAAATGCCCATGTTGCTTGAAGAAGTTCTTATCTTTGGATTGGTTGTCTTATTTTCCATCTAGAAGTTGATCTAGATACATTAGCATAGTTTGGGCATATATTTCCTTAATATGGAAATTGAGGATTAGAAATGGGATCGTCAGACCTTCTTAGGCCATGACTTGGGTTATCCTTTCTGGATTTAGATTTGGATGCTAGGCATAGTTTAGAGTATTGAGATTTTAGAATAAGTTCACTTTGTGGCTTGGTAAAATGTGATGTATTTTTGCCCGGATAATGATTATTGGCTTATGGCTATAATTTACCTTAAAGAGGTGATATTAAGCCTTTAGAAATGTCATTTCCTCTTTGATATGACATTGGGCATATAGAGATGTCATTCGTTATAGATATGATGATTGGCCTATAAAGATGATATTTCTCATAATAAAGATAAATTACTTTTAGATATGAGTTGTCTTATAGATACGACATGCCTCATAGTTATGATTTAGGATTCATTGACACACTATGTCTCCTAGAAGTGAGATGCCTCCTATATGTGAGATAAGTATAGATATGCTTATAGCTTATACAGATGCTATGCCTCATGAATAATCTATGGTTTATAAATATGAAATTATTTATATACATGATCATTGATATGAGATTCAGATACATATGTGGGCCTAAGGATGTGATCATGATGTTATGATTAATTCGGATGCATTATTGGGCTAAAAGAAAATTATTATATAGGTTTTGATATCCGGGAAGTACTTATACTTGTAGAAGATATGGTCATAGTAAAAATATATATATGGTTTTATACACACATCTCTCTGATATGGGACGAAAGAGGATGTGGTATGATGATTATTGTTTAATTGACTTGCATACTAGTTATGGCATTCATAGATTTGATACCTTATTGATTATTATATCTTTCAATGATGTGATTCTAGTTAAAATCTGATATTTTTACAATTGTTCCTAAATATGAGATAAAACCTAGTTTTTCATCATAAAATAAAATTTCATTACACTAGTAACTGTCTAACATAATGGATAATTTGTATGTATAAAAGAGACTAATAATGATGCTTTAAAGAATTGGTCAAGGTAGATTATTATCTATGATTTGACAATATTATTAACTCCGGTCATGAGATATTATGACCCTTTCTATACTTTTATAATGATATAGTCCTGAATATCACTCTAGGCAATGGATATATAGATTTACACTCTTTTTTTCCATGGCTTGAATCTGTGTACCTATTTTACATGTATATATTGATAATTTTCATGGAATGATTATATACCCGGTATGGTCGGAGGACATTATGAATATACATTGATACCTAAAAAGACCGTAGGATGATTTGATGATAATATTGATACCTTACAAAGTTAGAGGATGATTATGATGATATACCCAACAAGTTCAAAGGATTATTATATTGATGTGCCAATGATTGCAACTACTGTTTCGAGTCTAGCAAGCCCTATGAATTACATTTATATATATGTATATTTAAATCCTGCAAGGCTGAAGGGTGATTATAATGAGGATGATTATGATGTGATATGATGCTGATGATATTTGTTATGATTATAATGTATATGAAATTTGAATTTTGATATTGTAGATTTTGTTGCCTTTGTACTTGCATGTGCTTGGCCTATCACTAGTATGTGCCTATATCTATCAGATCATATGGGGATGCATAGGTATGAGTGTTGAATATGACTTGTGTTGGTGTATGCTGATTGAACCTTCCATGTCTAGGGTAGTCATGAAATTCATAGGCTCGCCTAGGTATTTGGTTGTCTGGAATAGTTGGTTTCATGTGTTGTTATTGATATAGTTATTATCATTGTTATGTCTACCTTATGACTAATTGGTTCTTGATTTGTTATCAAGATTCGAGATATGAATCAGGTCTTTTCTATATTACGAACTAATTAGTATGCATGACAATTTATGATGTGACGACTAATGGATTAGAAACTCTAAGTATGATAGTAGTAAATACTTATATGAATAATAATGAGGTCTCAAAATAAAGATATGATGATCTAAGTTGTGCTTCAAGATAACCTTACATCTCTCTCTATATATATGTATATGTATATCTATTATATAAAGCTATGATTTTACCATATATACCGTACTTCATTGTTCATATTGTATAATCATTCCATGGCCTTGTATGTTGCTATATAATCTTTTTCGTCCTTTATTTAGATATTGGCCAGGGATATAAGGTATAACATCGAGGTGTCTGATTATGGATGGAATAGCATATTTCACCCTTGATTCTTTCATAGCCTTATTATGTTAGTCTTTAGAAAATGAATACGATAGGTTACCCTTATTATATCATTGTCTAGTTTATGTGGTTTTTGAATACTTGGGTGTAGTTTTCATTTCTTTCTCTATGTTATGTATATCATCCTTATCTTTGGAGCTTAATTTGTAGTTACCTATTGAGTACTATTCACTTGGTACTCATACTACTCTTCTACAACCAGAAGATAATAGAATGGGTTATTGTTGTTGATATGTGCATCATGCAGAGCATCTATGTGTTGGAGACTTAGAGTGAGCTCTTAACGTTTGGAGTATTACTTATCTCTCCCTTATGTTTTAGAATAGTTACTATGTTGTATTGACAGATGAGTTATATCAAAATATTCATTTGTACTTTTGATAGCGGTGATCTTACACGTCAATTAAAGTGCACGGTAGTCGTTGTCAATATAATAACCCAACTAAGATTCGAGGTCAAATCAATGAGGAACAATGTAATTGACGAATGGGTAAGTTTAAAATTAAAAGTACTTGCTAAATTAAAACCTAATATACAAATATTATTGGGGATTTAAAATTATTTCAAAAGTATAAAATAATTCTTGGAATTCTAAAGGACTAATTCACGACCAAGAATAATTAGAGCGTAATCGATTAGGAACAAATCATGGGATTATATTTTTCTAGGAGCAAGATAGTGTGTGCGGATATATGAAAAATAGTATCCAATTTTAATTAATGAGTGAGTGTGTAAGCTAGGTTCAGGATTTCTGTGTTAGTCTTTCAAAGAAACACCACATGGATTCTTTGGAATACCTCACAGGTGTTTTCATCCTAATCAACCCACAAACCTCAATTAAACATCCCTAGGGTGATGTTCAAGAAATAGAAATTCCACATTTTATCCTTATTTCTGAGACAACAAAATAGGAATAACTACTGTCTACATTATTGTTCACAAATTCTTATGTTACCTACATCCCCTTTTCATGGATAATGTAGTATTTAGACTACCCACGTCCCCTTTTCATGGATGATGTGGGAATTTTAGGTTAATGCCAACAAATCCCATTTCGTATTCAAACACCTGTGAAACCCATAAACAATAACCACAAATTATAGCTAACAATCAATATCCACACACTTGCACACTACTCAAACATAACACAACGAGGCAGACCTAGAAAATCATAACAACAATAAAAAAAATAGACCAAAGTTTCCATCAAGTAGATTCATAAAAGATAAAGAAAATGCAAACAACACTTTATGTTCCAATGACTTCTCAATGGGATTTGCTAGTTCTTCACTTTGGAGTCACCCTAATGTCTTCTTCTCCTAAAATTAGTACAAGCTTAAGCTCAAAGCTCCAAAGAAGAACAAAGACCTTAAACTAAGTTAATAATGAATTAAAAATGAGCTAAAAACCCCAACTTAAGCCCCAATTTTTCATTTTCCAAATATTACAAAAATGCCCTTGAATCTTTTACGCTCAGTTGTGATCGCCAACTCTTGACTGCGATCGCGGTACCATGATTTCGGTAGTCATATCACAATATCCCTATGGTTTACTTTTTTACTGACCATGATCGCATCCCTCAGTCCACGATCGCGGTAACTAAGGGTCGACTCTTGGGCCTGTATTTCAGCTCTTGTTCTTTTTCTCACATTTTTTCTCTTTCACCTTCTCCTTAGCTTATTTTTGTCATGTTTCCTTTATCATCTTATCATTTCAACTTTTACCTATACAAATGAGCATGTGGTAAGTAAGTAACAACAAATCAATGAAAATGCAAGATACTTTAGGCTATAAAAATGCTAGTAAGTTGTTAATTGACGACATATCAACACCCCTAAACTTAAACCAATGTTTGTCCTCAAGCAACTAAGAACTACTCAAATCCACCGAAACGAAAGAAATACTAAGATAACAAGATAACAAGCCCTATAAAGACTTTTAAACATGTCATGGCAATAAGTGAACCAAATTTTTTAAAAAGAACATCTTTATGAAGCAAGGATGCAATTTTGTATCACATGAATCTTCCAAATCAACAAATATTCTTAAGAGTAGACACAAAATCATCAAAGATTGTCTCATTCTTCATAATGCAACTTATATAACCCATTTACCCTAACTGAGAGTAAGACTTCACTCTCTACACAAAAGTATTGATGCTGCACATAAGCAAGAGTTAGCTACACACACAAAAGACATTGAAATTTCTATAGAATCTCAAATAATTAAAGAATTAACACTCACTCTCGTAAAGAAATTCAAGTACAATCACTAGAACCATAAGCTTGCCCTTTGTGATTTTCGCCACTAATGTAGATTTACCATATTGTAATCACAAAGGTCTTGTGGGTCAAGTAAAAGTTTTAAAGTACGGGAAGAAATATATATGGATCAAGCGACTAAAATTACTCCTTCAATGCAATTTCTCAACCCCTTTTCCTCTTAAATTTTCAAACTACCCACAATATTATCCTTTAAATCATTGCCCATATTTCCCTAACTTTTTGATAAGTATTTACCAAAAAATTCAAAGTTGTCATTTTCTTTCTTCATTTCATTGATTTTTTCAAGTTACTTTCTAAGTTCAAGCCGTTTTTATCCCCTTACTCATCAATTTCTATTCAAGTTCTATGTGCTAGGCTATTCAACTTTATCATCAAGCACATCTCTTTGTCTATTTAGCGCATGATTTGACCACCTTACATAGACCTTTCTTGGATCATCTTAGAATATAATAATCATCTCTCCACACATTTAGTTTAAAATACCCTTACATTATTTTTCCAATTACTCATACCCCCAATCTTAGGCTTTCGCCTATATTTTATTACTTTGAATCATTCGATGCATCAAAGGAGGTTAAGTTCAAAAAGGATGATTTTAAGAAGGGCTAGGTATTTTAGATAGGTTATCATTACAAAAATAAAGAAAAAAATGGCAAAAAGGCTCAAAGGGGATAACTAGGGAAAGATGTTAAAGTTGGAATTTGGCTATGAGAAAGGTCTAAATAGCCTCGGGTGATTCTCCAAACAAATCTTTTATATAATTTCTCTTTTAACACACATGGGGAAAGTTATATAGTTCACATATCTAAAAGAATTATTTAAAAATCTTACCATTCATGGCATCATACTCGTAGATAAAAAAGTTAATCTGCCAACCAATTTAGCAGTTTAAGCCTAATAAGTTACTCCGAGTCAAGGACCCATCCTTGTAAAGAGATAGAAAATTTGAATTTAATGGTCTCATTCAAAAGAAAGATAAAAAACATCCTTGATCATTTCCAAAAATAAAACTATATTTTTTTTTGTTTTTTCTAAAAATGATTTCATTTCTTGCATATGACATTTAAAAAGTATTTTTGAACTTTTTCCTCTACCTAAACAATTAAAGAAAACTTATGTCAATAAAAGGAAAGATTATCATTACACTGCATTGGTTTATTTCCTCACAACTTCACATATTGTCCATTTATCTCATAAAACACTCATGGAACCAATTCAAACACAAACGACCCTATACCCTTAAGAATTGTTTCACCCATTCTATCAAAGGGCTTCATGACTCTCGGTTTACATAGACTTCAAATCATGTTCACAACATTAATAACATCTTCAACCAAAAACCATCATTTATCTATCTTGTAAGACCAATTGGACTCAATAATGTACAACAAAAATGATGACAAAAAACAGAAAGAAAGCTTACATTAACCTTTACAATCATACAAGGCATTTATCTCTTATTGATATTTTAACAAACATGTGGTGTGCATGAAAATTAAGAGCTTGAATAGATAATGTATGAAAACAAGAATTTCGCAATTTAGAATTTAAGACAAGGAACACATTCAAAAATAATCATCCCAACAACCACATTGTACAAAATTTAGCTCAAATGTATTAAACTCAAATAAAAAGAAACAATACAATGTGATCATCATTTGTATTTTAAATACCTTACCTTCTAAGATTCCTAATGATAGGAAAGTGATGAAAAGAAATTCAAATATACTTATCCGGGGTTTCATTCTTGAGGTACCCATCCCAACTTGTGCTATCACCTAGAAACACCCCAAAAAAACATAAAAATTTAACCAAAAACACTACAATATATCAAGCAAAATTCCTCGGGTTGCCTCCCAGGAAGCCCCTTAGATAAAGTCGCGGCATGACATCTTTTGACTATCATTTATGTCTACATTTAGAAGATTAGAATTGACGTCCCAACTTTATATCAATACATCTCTTGAGGTACTTTGGTCAAAGTTGAGGACACAATGAAATATTTTCTATATCACCACTTTGAAGAGTTGAACCTTCTACCCAACTTCACATAAAATTTCCAAATAGGTTCATTGGGTATTGATGAGAACATCAAAAATACACTTGCACACATTGAATTGTGCTTTTATTGACATTAAAGTGGTGGACTTTATTTTGCACTTTTGAATGACAAACTCCAAAATGTAAGGATTTTTCTCCTAATCTCTAAAGATCATCATTTGCCTGGGTAGTTCGACATTAATCACATCGACCAACCGTAAAGTTGAAAAGTGGTTCGGATGAGGTTTTCTTACTAATTTTGAAGTCGCATCCTTCTTGATATTCTCACCTAGAAATGGAATATAACCTTCACAAAGGATTTTATTGGTTTCATTTTTCAACTCTTGCACCATTTCCTCATTTTTGGCATCTTCAAACATCTTAGGTTCGGTTGGAGGAGAAATCACTAAGGATTATTCAACGTTGAGCTAATTTATAGGAGCGGGTATAATCAAGGTATTTGGAAGACTGGATTCATTACCTTTCACTTCCATCCTTTTTATTTCCTTGTTACTTGCCCAAATGAATTGATGCATGATGTATATGTTATCCCTCATTGTGTCCTCCTGATCGAAGATAAGTTGCAGAATTTCTTCAATCCCATTTTCATTGGTACATTCTTATTACTATTTCTAATCATAAGAACTATAAAAATCATAATAAGAACTAGCAATTGGGTTATTATAATGGTGGAATGTGGCATTTGGACAATCACTCCAATGTCAATCATGACCACCACATAAAGAACAATCATACTCCCAATAGGATTGATATTGTGTACACATATCTTCTAAGGATCATATCTAGAATCTTTCCAAAATTGGGGTCTATCACAATATTGAAAAGGGTCATCAAGATAAGATTTCCAACCACCAAACACGTTTTCATTCCATGATGCTATAGTGACAAGTAAACAAAACCCAAATCTACCTAACAAAAGAAACAAAATAAAATCACAAACAAATATTTACAGGTTTGAATTCAAACAAGTAATCTAAAATTTCAAACTAACTAAATATGCCAAATTGTTCCTTGGCAACGACACCATTTTTTATAACGCTTAACTTACACGTCAATTAAAGTTTAGGCGATCGTTGTCAGTATAATAACCCAAATAATAGTATTGGTAGGATCCACGAGGAACAATGTGAGTGATGAATGGCTAAATTTGAATTTAAAGTTACTTTCTAAATTAAAATCTGAAAAAAATATTAGAGGGGATTTAAAAATGATTTCAAAATTATAAAAATATTCTTGGTCTTCAAAAGGAATAATTCAAGAAAATGAATAATGAGATCTTAATTGAGTAGGAATGGATCTTGGGATTATATTTTCTACGAGAAAGCTAGTGTGAGTATATATATGAAAAATAGCATCACATTTTAATTAATGAGTGAGTGGTAGTCTAGGTTTGGGGTTTCGGTGCTAGTCTTTAAACAATCAAGTATAAAACATCAATTAAACATCCTTATTTCTAGGATTACTTTCATAAGATAGAAATTCCATATTTTATTCTCATTTCCAAGACAATAACATGGGAATAACTACTATCTACATTAATGTTCACAAATGTTTATGTACCCTACATCTCACTGTCATGACCTGAACCAAGGCCTTGGCCATGAAGAGATCCCGAACCATGAAGGCCCGGACACCCTTCTAACTTGAATCATAAACACCAGTCATACACCTATAAGTAAATGTGGAAATTATTACAAATGGAATCATGGTCATAAATTTGATATAAAGTTAGCAATGGGGAATGAAATCCAAAAGCATCTAACAACATCTACAAACCGTTTTTGAAATCTTTACTACATGATCACTAACACAGTCTAAAAACTGGGAAAAGTACCCCAGTAGACCAAAACCATAAATAATAATAATTATCGGAAAGTAAGTAGGCCTTCGGAAATATAGAAGGCTCACAAAATTAACACTGGAACTCTGTCTGATGAAATCTACTGGTTATCTAGACCCCTAAATTGAGCATCAGAACCTGAATGGTAGGGTGAAGGGATCAACATAGAAGTACTGGTACGCGAAGAAATCCAAAATAACAAGTTTGCATAAATATAAAATAGCTGAGAGTGGGTTATGAAACATCATGCATAAAATAGTTTCAAAACACATGGGTACTTTTATGAAAATCATAAACCATTCTTGACAATATTGTTTCTGATCTTTGTATTACTTCTGAGTTAGGTGGAACTCCCCTACAAGTTTGATATTCCACGGGCTATATGGAATCCACTATAGACTCGGCGGGGAAGCCCCCAACCCAAGTGTGCCGCAAGGGTTGGAGTGTCTGAGTCTAATACGCCATAGGGCACTACTCCAGCCTATAATAATATACCTTGATCGGTAAATCGCGATTTTGGGCAATGAGTTATCTGAACCAATGCCTTCTTCAGCGAACCACCTAATCTCTCATTATGCTCAATTTTGTCCTGTTCTGAATCATGCATATTTCTAGTATCAACATCTGAAAATATGATTTCAAACATGTGTTCTATTCTGTTCTAAATTACTATGGCTTTAACTGAGTTGGTGTCGTCACGCCAAGACTTGCAAGTCCTAATTCTGAGCCACATTGTACCATGCATGGTTATTTCATGAAAACTCAATTCAGACCACCCAAACATGCAAATAGTTTAAGAGATTTCATGTTTTGAAACATAAGTCAAAACTATGCAATAATCCTTCAAACATATGGTGGTCATGTGATTTTGGCAAAATCATGCACTCTTTCGTTATATGAATATTTTCAACATTTATCAATATAAATGCCCTATCTTTTGAAATCAAAATCATAATCCTATTATAACAATACTTAAGGTATTTCTTATCATGTTTTTCAATGATGTATTTAAGATAATCCGTAGCATATGATAAGTAAATAAAATCATAACAAGAGAGGGATTTTTACATGAATCATGCTCTGATTTCAATCATCAACATTAAAACACATACATATATACATATATCAATTCAAATAAATTTGGGGAAGGCCTAAAGACAAAAAAAATATCATCAATGTTTCTAAAATATGAATATATTCATAAATCCGAAACTATTTTCTTAAAATCATGATTTCTATGACCATGGGATTTTTAAGAAAGCCCCGCGTACCATAAATTAGAAGTTTTCACATGAACTCTCGTGATAGGGATGCTATACGAACAACTGAAGGGTGGTTCTTGTAGCCCTCGCCATGGGGATTTCCAATTTTAAATAAATTTTAAAATTTTACGGTTGAATTTTGAGGGATCTTGATTTTTATTTTGGGACTAAGGGGTTAGGTTATTGAAAAATTGGTAGAAAGTTACCATATTTTGGTTAATTGAGGCTTAAATCTCGTGTTAGTGTATAATAGGGGATGAGAAATGCCCACTTTACCCCTAAAGAAATAAAAAATGTAGAAGAAATTTCAGTCAGTTGACAGGCTGATATGTTGAAGTAAAACGGACATAACTTTTGACTAAGGTTTTAAATTTAGATGAAATCATTTGCATTATAAATAAGACTCAAATATATTTCATTTGATATAATGGAGATCTCCCAGTTCATTATATAAAGCATGTTATGATAGTTTGAATTTGACCCTGAAATGCGCCCAAACTGCACCCAAAATGCTGGAGCATTTCAAAGGCACTTCAAACCAGTATTTTTTCCCCCTAAAATGCACCCAATACTTACTATTAACTTGACACATCGTATATAATTAAATAAAAATCAAGAAACAAAGGTCGGGAAGGTCAAAAATTAAATTCTCAAAGATAGGGAATTCAAAATGAGAATAAGTCTCTTTGACACTTAGAATTTTTTTTTTAAGCCTTCAACTCTATAAGCAAGCTACTACGAGCTAACACATGGAGTATTTTTACGGAGCGTTGCATTATCCCCCCCCCCCTTGGGATTATTCGTCCCAGCATAATGACGCAGACCACAGATAAGCACGATTTCAAACATACTAAGGCATAGGAAAGAATAAGAGAAGGATGGTACCTTCCATTTCATCATTCGCTGGATCAAACAAGATTGGGTATGTAGCTCGCATGTTATCCTCGAATTTCAAAGTAGCTTCTTCAATTTTCTTGTTTTTGTACAACAATTTAACTGAGGCTTTCTCTTTTCTCCTTAATTTTCTAACTTGATGAACTAAGATTGCTATAGGCTCTTCTTCATAGGATAAGGGGTCTGACACTTTGATCTCTTCAATGGGTAATACTAGAGAATGGTCTCCAATACACTTCTTAAACATGGATATGTGAAATACAGGATGAATAGGACCCTGGTCTGCAATCAACTCTAATTCATATGCAACTGCACCTATCCTCTCATAATCTGATATGGTCCTATATAGCGAGGACTCAACTTACCTTTCTTCCCAAAGAGCATGAGTCCCTTCATAGGAGAGACTTTTAAAAACACCCAATCACCAACCTTGAATTCGAACTCCCTTCTTCTAACATCGGCATAGGATTTCTTTCTACTTTGAGCTGTTTTAAGCCATCCTATAATAAGTTTCACATCTTCCATTGGCTGGTGAACAAGATCAAGCCCAAATAACTGAGTCTCGTCCACTTTATACCACCCTATAGGCGACCTACATCTTCTTCCATAGAGTGATTCAAAAGTAGCCATCTTATTATTGACATGGTAGCTATTATTATATGGAAACTCTATTAGTGGCAAGTGATCCATCCAACTACCCTTGAAATCAATTACACAGGCTCTCAACATATCCTCAAGGGTCTGAATGGTGCACTCATCTTGCCCATCCATATAAAGGTGAAATGCAATATTTAGGTTTACTTGGGAACCTAAACTCTTCTGAAAGGACCTCCAAAATTGCAAAGAAAATTAAGTATCTCAGTCAGATATTAAGACATAGGACATTATACGAGTTGCATCATATGACTCGCACCCCATCATACGAACTTTATAGAGTAGTCATACTTGAACAGTGGCAAACACAACCATACTAATCAATATATGAGTGATGACCCCTAAATTATACACCAATATATGACTAGTATCCACAGTCATATGATTTCCAGAGTGTTCAAAACTTACGAAATTTCAAAGGATCAAAATCCAGGGGGTTTCAAGGCTCTTATTAGAAGACAAGATATCCCCACGCATTCCATATAATTAGTGACACCAAATCTTCAATGTGAATACCATAGCTAATAGTTCTAGGTCATTAGTCGAATAATTCTTCTTATTCACCTTCAACTGTCTAAAGGCATACACTATCACCTTGACATACTACATCAAAATGCAACAAAGCCCAACACTAGATGTATCATAATATACCACAAATCCATCAGTTAATTCAGGAAAATTCAAGACTGTAGTTGAAGTCAACTTATCCTTATACTTCTCAAAGCTACCCTTACAAGCATCTGACCACAAGAACTTTATATTGATATTAGTCAACTTAGTCAATGGGGCATCTATAAAAGAGAAACTCTCTACAAACCTCCTACAACAACTAGCTAAACCCAAAAAGCTCTAAATATCGGTTGAAATCATGGGTCTAGGCCACATCTTAAAAACTGTATCTTTTTGTTGATCCATCATGATTTCTTCACTAGAAGTGACATGACCTAGAAAAGTAACAACATTCAATCTTATCTTACATTTTGAGAATTTGGCATACAACTATTTCTCTTTGAAGGTCTGCAACACTATACGGAGGTGATTGTCATGATCCACCTCACACTAAAAATACATCAAAATATTGTTTGTGAACACGATGGCGAACAAGTCCTAAAATTGATGAAAGACTCTAATCATCAAATCCATGAAATTATCCAGGGCATTGGTCAGTCCAAAAAACATAACTAGAAACTCAAAATCTTTGAAGTCTTAGGTGTATCCACCTCCCTAGTCTTTAAATGATGATACACAAACAAAAGATGAATCATAGAAGACAACACTTAGCACTCTGAAGCTGATCAAATGAATAATCCATCCTTGGAAGATGTTACTTATTATATACGATCACCTTATTCAACTACCTATAATTAATACACATCCGAAGGTAGCCATCCTTCTTATGCATGAAAAACATCGGAAACCCACGAGGACATACTAGGATAGATAAAACCCTGGTCTAAAAGATCCTTTAATTTCTCCTAAAGCTCCTTCAACTCAACTGAACCCATTCTATATGGAGGAATAGAAGTTGAACGTGTGTCCAAAACAAGATCAATCCCAAAATCAATCTCCCTATTGGGATGAAAACTTGGAAGGTCATCAGGGAAGACCTCAGGAAATACATTTACCACCGGGACATAATGGAAAGAATAACCCTTTCAGTTTGAATCTTTAACTAGGACCAAATGATAAAAAAAAACCTTTGAAGATTAATCTCTGAGCTCTTAAGATAAGATATGAACTTTCCTTTAGGATGTAGGGAACTACCCTCCTGCTCAGTAATAGGATTATTATTGAATTTAAAGACAGCCTTATGGGTCCGACAGTCTAGGGAAGCTTAGCATGTGAGAAACCAGTCCATCCCTATTATGACATCAACATTAATCATGTCTAATTCACATAGATCGACAAAAGTTTTTGGACCACCGACAAATACTACACAACTCTTAGAGACTTCTAGCAACCAAAATATCACATACTAGGTAGAAATATAAAAAGAGTCTAAAATGCACTAGGGACCAAAGCGAAAATCCACAACCACAAATGTGGTGTCATAAGAAAGAGTGGAGTTCAAATCAAGTAAATAGTATATATCACAGGAAAAGAGTTTCAACATAATAGTTAAATCATCAAGTGATGTCTAGGACTCCAGGGGTAGTAAAACCATATAGACGGTTTCGACCTATGCCAAAAATTTATGGTACTTTCTTTGGTGATGGAGCTAAAAAAAAGACAAAGAGAACCTTGTTTGCTCCAAAATAAACCTTTCCAATAGGATAATTTCTAATCTTGTACCCTGGATAGCCATTGTTGAAGCACTTGTCCTTTTATTTATCACAGTAACACCAATACAATTGATAGCTAAATTTTTAGGAAGGATATAATGGACCTGACTGGACCCTACTAGCCTGAGATTAGGCATCCTATGCCCTATAATTTTTTTCACTCTGATAATGACGGTCAACCAACGTGTTTGGTTAGGGAGAACTATCCACCGAGTAAGATCCAAAATTGGCCCACCTCTTCTTGGACCATTTCTGACCATTTCAGCCACTCTATTATTGGCCTCCACCCTACTAAGAAAATCTTAACTCATTGATCTTCCTCTCTCCAATCTCCACATATTTTTTATTCTCCTTCTCAACCTGCTGAGTGTACATAACCAACCTGGAAATATCCATTTCCTTCTCAAACAAGGTAGACTTACTCTCCAAAATAAAGTTTCGAGGCAACTCAGAAGATAACTTTCGATTTCAAGCCCTTATGCTAGAAACCCTCTCCTAAGCATACTGAAATAATTGGTGAACTTCATGGCATAACTCTTTGACTGACATCTTTCCTTACTTAAGGTTAACAATTTCTTCCACCTTTGTTTCCCTTAATTTATGAGGAAAGAAACGGTCTAGAAAAGCAATAGAGAAATCATCCCACAAGGCTAACTCAGTATCGTCACCCATTGACTGCTCTCATTCCTTATTCCATTGATATGTTACATAATTTAATTTGTATTCATAAAATACCACAACCTCCACATTGTTAGTATGCATTACATGAAAGATAGTTTCTATTTTATCCATAAAAGCTTGAGGATCATCCTTAACCCTAACACTAGTGAACAAGGTGCACCACACTTGGCCTAAGTAGCTACCAAATGCACAAATATATGAGTATACTAACAAAGCTAAACACTCGTCATATCAACCTTAGGAGCTCAAGAATGGATGGAAAGGAACCAGTGGAAATATAGGAGGACAATCAAGAACTGGACCCGTAGTCTAGGTCTGGACCCTCATAAGTAGAATAGGTCCTATAAATATTATCCTCGGGTAGTCTAGAGAAGTTTCTGTGAGCTACATATTATCGAAGAGATTTGATCTAAAAATCAAACAAATAAGAATTAGAGGAAATCTCAGGACCATAGACTCTATAACATTAAAATTGAACTCCAGAAAGAGAAATATACCAAAATTCCTCACAGCCTCTCCCTTATGAGTGTGGCGAACTACACAACCTTAAAAGAGACTCTGTACAACATGACTTTGTCAGACACCTAATTGACCATGAGCCTAGGGCTCTGATATAAATTTGGCATGACCTTAAGCAAGGTCTAGTCATTTTGGGCATCTTAATTTGAACTAGGTCCAGATACCACCCTCAATACCCAACCATAACCTCCCTTCCCCAATGTTGGATGAATCTCAAATATATATCTAGATAAAAAAATAATAATTTAGAGACGTTACGAAAATTCAATAATCATAATCCATCAACCTCAATCAATTATCCAACCTATGCCAATCCTAATGTCAATAATAATTCAAGGATAACAAAAATACCGACACCTTCCATGCCCATTGTTGTCTAACAAATCCTCTAAATAGAATCAAGTAACATTTGGTAGGGAAATGCCCCTAAAAATAGCCAAAACCAAACTGAAGTAATAATAAAAAAATGAAGTTCATAGCATCTAATGGGGCCTTTTAGAGTATGGAAGCTCGCCACTTCAATATAACTTGAAGTTCTCCCCGAACTAAGTCACTAAGATGGAGGAATGGTAGTATGGTTGGTTCCTGCATCATGTTGGGAAACAACGCCTAAGGTGTTTAGCAGAGTGAACTCTAGAATGTTCTTAGGGATAAGATAAAATAATACTCAGAATTTAAAACCATGGTAAATAACCATATGCAATCACATACATACATATATATATCGTGTTAGGAAAGGGAATCAGATTTAGCATGCATCTAAAACCCTTACTTGGGCTATTTAACTTTGCCATCCTAAAACTACCCTGTGGATATATGGGTTCATCTCCCCTACTGAAAGGAACTCAATATGTGTTATCCGCACAAAATGGAGAACAAAACCCAAGATGACAAATGCATCACCCATAATGTAAGTGTGACACCATGCATACGGTCATTAAGACAAAGCCTCAAATCGGAAAACATGAGATTCTAATAATTTTCCCCCTAGGACCCCCACCTTCTATGACATTGGTACACCCTTCTTTTAATCCTATATAAAAATAATTTACACATTCCAACCATCTAACAAGGAGTATTTTATTAGTCATTTTAACCATTGGTTTTGTCATACAAAAACTAGAGCTTTAAATTCTATCATTTTATGGCATACCAAAGCCATTAAACCAAGTTGACTCCAATGTTTCAAATTAAACCAAAACCATGGAAATTAAGGCCTTTTCAAACCATTTAAAACCGACCAAATCAATTTAATTTCCATTACCATTTATAAAATGAAATGATTTCAATAATAGATGAACTAAGTAACAAAACCATTCCCATTGGCATTTTAACAAACAGGCTGAGGGAACATAAGTTTTAAAGCCACAACAAAGTAATTTGGGGGAATCCAAAGTACCCCTAAATCCATTTACCATAACCATGCATTCCACAATGTAAAAATAATATTAAAACCATGAATAAGACATTATTAATCCATGAGAAACATTATTCAACCTTTAAAATTCAAACCCCTAAACCACTATTTCAAACCATAAAAATACCATGAAATTGATATATCAAAACACATGATTTGTTTAAAATTACAATGTGGGAGGAGTGAAATTCCTTATACACCAAGGAAGATGAAGAGAAACCACCCTTGAAAGCCTTAATTAATTATCTTAATGTAACTCTATCATTTTCCTCGAGATAGAGTTGAGAGAGATTTTAAGAATGCTTGATTGAGAATAATAGGTTAATGTAGCCCCTAAATATGTTATATGTCATGTTATACCAAGGAATTACAAAGTTGAAATATCCAAAATATCCCTACTTAAAACTGTAGAAAATATCGTAGGTGCGTACGAGTTGACCCTCAAATTCATCACCATATCATACGGCTGGTATCATTAAGTCATCACCAGAACATAAAGTTTGACACCGTATTTTGTCCGACATACAACTCCCTTGCCTGAGTCATCACTAGACTATATGACTAGTTTAATCAAGTCGTATCCAAGGCATAACGTCAAAGGTTAAATGTTGGACAACATACTAATTGAACCTAAACCTCTCGTCAAAAGACCATACTACTCATATGGAGTCTATTGTTACTATAAAGAACTTGTCCATACACACACTGACCAACATACAACTCGGGTCCTGTAATACCCCATATTTTTGTGCTAGAATTATAACCGGCGTTCCTACGCGTCTAAACTCTAATCCAAGTGATTGTCACATGAATACAAGTTGAATGATAATTATTATAGTCTATGGAGTAGTTTAGAGGTGAAACATTTTCATATCAATGACCTAGAACAAAGTTGAGCTAAGACCAATAGATATATCCAAAGTTTGACATTCGATTCTACAAGGGCCAAATTCAAACGTGTATATATCTTAATATAGATGGAATTTTTCATACCAACACCTATAAAATTGTATATAATTTAATTATTTTCCAACGATACAAATTTCGCAAAAATCTGATACCCGAGCGAAGAGTTATGCCCATTTTCGTGAGAGGCAGTAAGGGTGTGCGATGGGCAATGCACCGCCCAATCAAATGTGTGCGATTGGAAGTCCAAGGCATAGATAAATGTATGTCATAAGGTGTGATACACACACCTTAAGGTCTTCCACGGGTTGTGCTCTATATACCTCACTTCAAAGTGCCAAAAACACCCCTATATATGTCTATAACACAGGATTAAACTCCCATAACACCAAAATAAGTTTACTTTCTCTCAAAATCAGCAAGAACATTCATTAGGGTTTCAACCTAAAAATTCAAATATCTCAAGATTCAACCATGAGTTTTCAATAATTCTTCGAGATTCAAAATTCCCATTCCGAGGGCTACAAGAAACACTCATTATTTTCACAAATAGAGTCCCAAGGTCAAGAGTTCATTCAAAGATTCAAGTTTAAGGTATGTGAAGTTTTTCAACAAGAACACCCTTTCGTTCTTATGCCCAAATTGATTTTTATTTTATGAATATACATGATTTTACATGTTTTGATATGAATTTGAAGCATGAATTTTTACCGTACAAGCTTTTACATGAGATTATGATACTCTCTATGTTTTGGAAGTTGAATTGAATGAGAATAATGACATTTTTGTACATAAAGCTGAATTTTCCAGATTTTAAAGTAAGTTATATATATTTATGCTGAAAAGCATGAATCTTGAGAAAATTTAATATGATTTTTATGTATGAGACCTTGAGTCCTAATTGGGATTGTACTTTGAGAAATTATGTGCTATAAGCACAATGAGATTTGAATCCCAAAGATAATTTTCTTTACCAAGATGTATGATTATAAAGCTGAAATTTTAAGTTTTAAATGATTATTTGTGTGCTTATGACATAAAGTGTGAAACTTTGGAAGGTTTTATGGTGATATTGATGTATGAGTTTTTTGAACCCTATTTGAGATTATTATTTTGAGAAAATCATGTGTTATAAACACCTTGAGTTTTAATAATTTGAGATGATAAATAATCTTTTACCTTTTGGTCGTAAAAAGGGTTTTTTTTTAAATCGAGATGAGAAAAGAAATCCACTTTTATTGATTCATTATGAAAGGGGTAACATGATGGCTCCCATTGTGAATTGTTGAACTGTTTTATAGTGAATTTTCTTTTGAAAATATCTGAGCTAAGTCCGGGAGTATTCTTTAGCACCGAGCGGGAGGTATAGAAGGATTGGTACTTACCTAAAAATACGTACCCCCATTGGTTGTGAGCCTGAGGATCATTTATATAGTAATCACTAGTGTTTGGATTGATGATTTAAGTTCCTACTCCGATGGCAAGTATAGGAAATCTCTCCCCAACGTGGGTTAGACGTTGGAATCCATGTAGCTCACATGGTTTATGTCGGTTGTAAAAGACACCCAATGTGTGTGTGTGTATTCTCCTATATAATATGAAAAGTCTTAGTTTTCTATCTGAGATGAAAACATATTTGTTTGAAAGACTGATTTTGAGAAAGTCATTGTCTTCAAACGATTTAATGAGCATATATTCCAAAGAGAATTGTTATGAGATTTGATTGCTTTGATGATTTGGAATTGAGATGGAAGTGAATTGAGATTTATTATGATGACTCACATGTTTCACCCTTTATATTTTACTCTCTTATGATTATGATAATTTTAATTCGACCTAAGTGAGTCAGTTATATCAGCAGGCATAATTTTACAAACTGTGATGCTATTAAGATATTATTTTATATATGAATTGCACCTCTATATGATCGGTACGTTTCCATGGTACTGACCCACATATTTGTATGTGGGCTACATTTTCTCAAAATGTAGGTACAAGGTATAGTGTACATCTTTAGATCCAGTAAGTTCGTGGCATCCAGTCAGCAGGTGATGAGTTCTTTTGATTCAATGGCTTGAGTTAGTTATACATTTCGAGAAGTGTTGTATTTTCTTTATACAGCCGTATTGAGTTGGGATAGTCGGAATTCATGACCCAGCTACCTACAGTCAGTACTAGTAGAGGCTTCATAGACATTCAGTAGAAGTTCATGTATTCCATTTCAGCTTTGGTTGTAAAAGCAGAGTTGTAATCTTGTAAATTTTGTTTTGTATCTATCATATTCAGAAAAGAGTTATTTTTCACAGATTTGTATAGATTTATACTTTTTGTTTCGTGACTTATGAGTTATGCTAGTAGAAGCGTAGACTTGGGGTCACTTGTGATCCTAAGCACCGTGTGACGTCTCGGGACCCGATTTCGGGGCGTTACAAACTTGGTATCAGAGCACAGAGTTCAAATTTCGTAGGATGTCTATGAACCTGTGTCTAGTAGAGTCTTGCGGAATAGTACGAAGATATTTGTACTTTTCTTCGAGAGGCTACAGGGAATTAAAGAATTGTCTTCATTCATTCAAGTCTTCAATTGTGCTATAGACAAGTTCTCCAAGAAACTTATATAGATTCTCATCTTACTCTAGTCAGGATATCTCTGCCTTATTTCCAAGGTATCAAAAATAGTTGAGCTTAATTCTCCATAGATAGTTATGGAATTGTAAGAGAGATACAAAAGTATCCTATCCGTACTTTTGAGTTCTCAAAACTGAAGTTCTTTATCTGGCCTGTAGAAATCGTGCACTAAGCCTGAGTCAGATATGCTTTCAAATTTCTCCTCAGAATCCATAATGATATCTATACTTCTCTATCAATGTACTCTTCTTGAGGTAACATGTTTGTCAAGTTCCAGTTCTTCCTGAGATAATGCTTTTATAATTCATAGTAGAAGTTTCAGAAATTTCATAAAACAGCTTAAGAGGATCCTTCTAGTATGTTATAAGTCCATCAGATTTGAAGTTATACCCTTGTTTTAATGAGTTATTTAATTAAGACAGAGTAAGGTGTATTCTTAGATCGTTGAATGTTATGTGTCAAGTTTCTATCTCTTGTATTATGTAATCTTGTTATCATTATGTTTGTTAAAAATCAAAGTCTAGTGAAGTCGTGCGAGGCCTATTTCGATTCACTAGCATAGTTGCTTTGCTATTCATCTAATTTTCTTGTTCAAAATACAAAACCAAAGTCTAGTGAAGCCGTGTGAGGCCTATTTTGATTCACTAGCAACTTCTTATTTATCTTGTTGTTCTGGTGTTAGTTGAAAGTGTGGGTTTCTGTGTAGTGACAAAAGTAGTAACGTTTAGTTGAAAGTCTTGTGTTAGTTGAACTTGTGGGTTTAGAAGTGTAGTGGAAATATTGGTGGTAAGGGCGATTTATTGAATATGCATACATGAATTTTTGCTTATGATTAAATTAGTAATGAAGTGATATACCCTTGTTTGTTAGTTTAGTAAAGTTAGAGAAGGAGATTATTAGTTAAGGTGGATTGTTGTTCGCTCGAAGTATGAAAAGAGTTATTGATGGTGTTTGTTGTGCTGGGAAAGTATAGGTTTTGATGGAAGTACTTGGTGGTTGAGTATTGTTAATTTAGGCTTTCCTGAGATTGCAAGAGAAAGTTTAGTTGAAATTTATAGAGCTATGAAAGTAATTTAGGTGTGAAGATGGGTAAATAGTAATGATGTGAATAAAGAGGATGTAGTAACATATTATGAATAAGATAGGCCATATGATTACGATCGATGGTCATTGTGTACAAGTTTTTATTAATGCTATGTTCTATAGTTTTGAAGTGAAAATTGTGTGTAAGATTGGGTTGTAAATCATGTTTAGCTCTAGATATTAAGTTTGAACAGTTGATGGTTTGGTTGTTGATGCTAGTTATATGGAGGTGATCTAGGAGGCCGGAACAGTGTATGCAAGAGTAAAAGATCATGTGTTTGTAATTAAGTATGGTGTCGAGGTATGCCCAAGGTGCTATGGGGCTGCATTATTTTTTTGAGGATTATTGTATATTGTGTGGTTAGTAGTAACGTTGAGTTGCTAGGTGGAGAAAGACTAGTTAGATAATTTATGATGTTCTTGATAACTAAGTTAAGGAGTTATGATTGATGATGTTGAGCCTTTTTAATATGATTATTATTCTCATGGTTTATAAAAAAATATGTAAGAATAGAGGTGTGATCTTGGTAGGTTATCATTATGTGATTAGAGATGTAAATATGGTTGAAAATAAGAGTCTAAGTCGTTGATGATGATTATTGAAGCTAGGAATTAAGGATGTCATATGGATGGGGTGTTCAACAATGAAGTCGGTAAGTTCGAAATTAGCTTATTCTTCTGAGTTTAGCATTTATTTGTAGATCTTAGAATGATGAAATTATGGATTAATCTCGAGAATATGTGGAGTATGCCTTTAGGGGTATTTTCCTTAAAGTGATATGTGGTTTTAATGATAGTCTTGAATGTCATGTTGGGTGTAAGATTATTTATGCAATATGCACTAGTGAATCCATATCAAGGGTTTTAAATCAGTCATTGAAGTGGTAAGGAATGTTATGCTTAGGGTGTGAGATCTAAGAAGATATAGAATATTGAACCTTGTGATTTAGACTAGTATTGTGGTTTGGCATGTTGTATATTGTAATTTAGTGTTAGGCTTGATCATGGTTAGAGAACTTAGTTTAGTCTAGACCTTAGTAGAAAGATTTTGCAGTACCAATATGAGAATTATAAGTTGAATCAAATGAGTATGGTATTTAAGGGGAATAGTATTGTTGAGAGAGCATTTGAGAAGTGATGTTAAGCTTGAAAGTAAGAAGTTGTGTTGCCTACGGCCTATCAATCCTATCCTAGTTTATGAGTTATATAATTTTATTCCATGCTATAGAGTTATATCAATGCTGTAATTCCTTAGTCAAATGTCTTGTTCAGAGCATGCCCAAAATTCTTTTCTCCGTAAAGTCAATAGAATTTTGTAGAAAAGTGCTAAATAAATACTCCATTTGAGTATGGGTAGTCAGTATGATCCAGTCCATATAGCCTGTAATCTATTTTAGCAAGCAAGGACATAAGATCCTATAGATTCTTAATTTTCCATCTAGTCTTACTATCCCCAGTCATATACGTATGTACATTCCAAGAGGCAATGTGTTTGTTTCCAATTAAATTATGAATTCAGCTAAGTTCATGCATCAGTTTCAGTTTTAGATATTAAGTCATGATTCAGTTCATAAGTATCCTGTGTAGTATCACAGTCTCTTCCTAATATTTTCATCAAATTATTATCATTCGTGGACGAACGATCCCAAGAGGGGGATGTTGTAATACCCCAAGTTTTAATGTCATAAACCTCTCATCCTTTCTTATGAGATCAGATCTAGTGCAAAGTAATGGTTACTCATAAGTTGACACTCTCGTTTCTATTTTAGCCATATAGTTATTTTTCTTGAGGATTCATGAACTTGCAGACTAGTTCAGTAGCTCATTATTCTTGAGATCCAGTGATTCATTTCTATCAGTTACACATGATATCTTGAATACTAATATTCCTCTGTGTTTCAGGTTAATTATCCACATTCGAGGACAAATGTTCCTAAGGGGGAGTTAATGTAATACCCCGTATTTTCATGCTAGAATTCTACCCGTTGTTCCTGCGCGTCTAAACTATAATCCAAGTGATTCTCACATGAATACAAGTTTTATGATCATTATCCTAGTCTATGGAGTAGTTTCGAGATGAAAAATGTTTATAGCAATGACCTAGAACAAAGTTGAGCTAAGACCAATTGATTCATCCGAAGATTGACATTTGATTCTACAAGGATCAACTTCAAACATGTATATATCTTAATATACATGGATTTTTTCATTGCAATACCTATCAAATGGTATATAATAGAATTAGATTTTCAACGATACTAATTTCGCAAAAATTTGATACCCGAGGGAAGTGTTATGCCCATTTTCGTGAGAAGCAGTAAGGGTGTGCGATGGACAATGCGCCGCCCAATCAAATATGTGCTATTGGAAGTGAAAGGAACACTTAAATGTCTGTCATAAGGTGTGCGACGCACACCTTAAGATCTGCAATGGTTTTTACGCCGCATACCTCACTTCTAAGTACCAAAAGCACCCCTATATATGTCTATAACACGGGATTAAACTCCCATAACACCAAAATAAGTTTACTTTATCTCAAAATCACCAAGAACATTCATTAAGGTTTCAACCTAAAAATTCAAATATCTCAAGATTCATCCATGAGTTTTCAATAATTATTTTAGATTCGGAATCCCCTTTCCGAGGGCTACAAGAAATACTCATTATTTTCACGAATAGAGTCCCAAGGTTCTTGACCCTGGTATGTGGGGTTTTTAAACAAGAAAACCCTTTCATTCTTGTGCCAGAATTGATTTTTCTTTTATGAATATACATGATTTTACATGTTTTGATATGAATTTGAAGCATGAATTTATACCCTATATGGTTTAACATGAGATTATGATACTCTCTATGTTTTGGAAGTTGAATTGAATGAGAATGATGACATTTTTGTACATAAAGCTGAATTTTTCAGATTTTAAAGTAAGTTATATATATTTATGATGAAAAGCATGAATCTTGAGAAAATTTAATATGATTTTGATGTATGAGACCTTGAGTCCTAATTGGGATTGTACTTTGAGAAATTATGTGCTATAAGCACAACGAGATTTGAATCCCAAATCTAATTTTCTTTACCAAGATGTATGATTATAAAGCTGAAATTTTAAGTTTTAAGTGATTATTTTTATGCTTATGTCATAAAGTCTGAAACTTTGGAAGGTTTTATGGTGATATAGATGTATTGGTTTTTGGAACCCTATTTGATATTATTATTTTGAGAAAATCATGTGTTATAAACACATTGATTTTAAATAATTTGAGATGATAAATAAGCTTTGACCTTTTGGTCGTAAAAAGGGTTGTTTTTTAAATCGAGATGAGAAAAGATATCCACTTTGATTGATTCGTTATGAAAGGGGTAGCATGATGGCTCCCGTTGTGAATTGTTGAACTGTTTTATCATGGATTTTCTTTTGAAAAGATCTCAGCTAAGTCCAGGAGTAGTCTTTAGCACTGAGCGGGAGGGATATTTGGATTGGAACTTCCCTAGAACTACATGCCCCCGTAGGTTCTGAGCCTGAGGCTGATTTATATAGTGATCACTAGTGTTTGGATTGATGATTTAAGGTCCTACTCCGATGGCAAGTATTGGACAACTCTCTCCAACGTGGGTTAGATGTTCAACTCCATGTATGTCACATGGTTTATGTCGGTTGTAAGAGACTCCCAATGTGTGTGTGTGTATTCTCTTATCTAATATGGAAAGTCTTATTCTTGTATCTAAGATGAAACCATATTTGTTTGAAAGATTGAGTTTGAGAAAGTCATTCTTTTCGAAAAATTTAATGAACATATAATCCAAAGAGAATTGTTATGAGATTTGATTGCTTTGATGATTTGGAATCAAGATGGAAGTGAATTGAGATTTATTATGATGACTCACATGTTTCACCCGATATATTTTACTCTCTTATTATTATTATTATTTTAATTTGAGCTCAGTGAGTCATTTATATCAGCATGCATCATTTTATAAACTGTGATGATATTAAGATATTATTTTATATATGCATGCACCCCCATTTGCTCGGTACGTTTCCATGGTACTGACCCACATATTCCTATGTGGGCTACATTTTCTCGTAATTTAGGTACAAGGTATAGTGTACATCTTCAAATCTAGTCAGTTCGCGACATCCAGTCAGCAGGTGATGAGTTCTTTTGATTCAATGGCTTGAGTTAGTTATACATTTCGAGAAGTGTTGTATTTTCTTTATACAGCCGTATTGAGTTGGTATAGTCGGGATTCATGACCCAGCTACCTACAGTCAGAACTAGTAGAGGCTTCATAGACATTCAGTAGAAGTTCATGTATTCCATTTCAGCTTTGGTTGTAAAAGCAGAGTTGTAATCTTGTAAATTTAGTTTTGTATCTATCATATTCAGAAAAGAGTTATTTTCTGCAGATTTATATAGATTTATACTTTTTTTCAGTTGCTTATGAGTTATGCCAGTAGAAGGGTTAGCTTGGGGTCACTTGTGATCCTAAGCACCGTGTCATGTCTCGGGACCTGATTTTGGGGCGTTATACGTCCCTAGACCCCTACCCATACTAGATGACTCATACGGTGAGTCATTACAAGGATAGTGAACTCAAAGCTTAGGATTTTTCCAAGGGACAAATCCCAGGGTATTTTAGCTTAATTGTCACTGAACTACTACTGTTATAAGAATAGTATTTTTTGTTTGGGTAGAAAGTGGTTAGGTAGAATTTCCTGAGATTATTACTGTTTAGAGTTATCTAGTTTTTTATGGAAACTTGGACGTTGTGTCAAGGTGTGCTTGCATTAAATGTATTGCAAGAAGGAACATCCTAGAGTTAGGTTCATTGCTGAGTCTATAATCAAGAAGTTGGTTAAAGTTGACTGTTTTGGTGCTTTTTAGGGAAATCCATGGTTATTCCTTTTTTGGGTTTCCATGTAAAAATTTTATTTTTTTACATTCCTGCATCGCCTTTAAATTTAAAAACTTGTGCTCAATCTTAAATTGTTGGTAAATTGGACACTTAGCCAAAAATTCAGTGATATCCTTCTTCATTTCATTGTACAAATAGGCTTTCGATTGGTCTTGGTACATCTTGGTAGCACCTGTGTTAATTGAATTCCTTTAATAGAAATCTTCTTTCAATATGTTCTATCTCAGATCATTAACATGTTGAACACATAATCTACCCTAACAACAAAAAATATCATCTACCTCTTTGGAGAAATCTCAATTTTTTTGACTTCGAACATCTTTCTTTAACATAAGAAAAATAGAATCTATCCTCTTCTCATTGCCTCTTCCACTAAAGATGATTTATAATTATTCTGGACTATGACACTACCTTTAACTAAATCAACAAATCAAATTACTAATCTAGAAATTCTATGAATGTCATTAACTTTTTCTTTCTTTTCATCCTCTATATGAGCAAAACTACCCCTTGAAAGTGTGCTAGGAACATCAACCACTACATTTGCTTTACCTAGATGGTATAAGACACCCATATCATAATCTTTAAGCATAATACTTTACTATAGCTATTTTTTCTAATGAAGATTTATATCCTTCAGACATAATGCATACTAAATGGTCTTGGTAGTGGTGACCACGTCCACATTAACTCCCTATAAATAGTGCCTCCATATTTTAAAGGTAAAGACAACAACTTCAAACATTTAATGCCCCTCTTAGCTATTTTCTATATTTCTATACTTTTTCTCCATTTAGATCTCGCCTATAGCTACCCCATGTCATTTGGAAACTTACTAGAGCTAACAATTCTATTACTAGGCTATTTTCTTTAGTTATTCAGAACTAATTCTTTCTTTTATAGCCTTCTCTAGCAAGGAATTGCTATCAAGAAAAAACATTAGGTTAACAACCATGTATGCAAATTCTGATAGTTCAATCAACTTTTAAATGTTGATTTTAGTCTAGGTGGACCTTTGGTTTGAGTCCCAAGGATTCCAAACTAAATTCGATCTAATATGCAGAGTTTGCTAAAATTGGACCCAGGTTGTAGGGACCATATTTCATTAAAATATCTCCAGATGGAAATTGCAGTGGCACTATATATTTTGGAATGTCAAATTTGATAGTGTAGCACTGTATATATTTGCATTCATAAGAGTCAGAATAAATCTTGAGGGGTTGGTGGAAACTTGGAAAATTACAACATTAGCTGGTGCATGGACTCAACTAGTGAATCCTCTTAAGTGGACCTTTGGTTACTTAAGTCCTGACCTATTAAGAAACCAGGGCTAGTCCCTCCCAGTATACTTTAGTGGAGGTCAATCTACTAATGTGGATGTTGCTTAAGAAATATCTTTTCCGATTTACTGAAAGATAGGACATGGTATTAACTGGTTAATGGCACTATATTGCTTGTGCAGTGACAACTTATGTATCACCTGGAAGGACAATAAATCTATCCCATTACCCAATTTTCTCCTATTTCTCACAATTCTAATAAGAAATATAGTCGTACAGAGTGTGGAATCTTAAGAGACTATTATTTGTGTGATCCTGGGGTATTAGTGAGATCTGAAGAATCACTTCCTTATGGTAATCCTAGTATGTTTTTTTCTAATTCATGAGTTAATTATCCAATTTAGTGATAAATCCCTAGATTCTTGATGGGTTGATCTTTGTATTATTTGAGACCAAAAAAAAATTTCTCTTAAGGGTAAAATATCTTTAATCATAGAGTCACATGTTTACGATTTTAATAGTACGATTCCGCAAGCAAGCCATTATTGGAATTTGATGTGATTTTGGGACCAAGGGATAAAATGCAATATGGGTATCATTATTCTAATGTTAATGACTAGATCACTATTTTAATGGTGTGGCATCAAGTAGAGACTTCTCAGAAGAAGATATTTCTAATTCAGTGAACTTTATCGGGCTTTATTTAGCGTCAAAGTAGGCTAGACTTACATTTCTCTTATGTTGAGCATAAACTTAGTATCAATATTATATTATGATACTTTTAGGTTAGAAATTAAGACTTGGATGTATAGCTGTTGAATTTTGATTAGTCAGTTTATTAAGTGTAATGAACTTTATGGTCAATTTTTATATTTTTGCTTATTTCTATGGTTATAGCTTCTACATAGCTACCCCAAGTAATTTATGAATTGTTGTGACTAACAGTTTTGTTACCGGGGAGTTTATTTGATTTTTAGAGTTAATTTCCTATTCAGAAGTCTTTCATTATTACAAATGGACATCGGCCAAAACTCTAGTACTAATCTTGGATGCGAATTTTGACTATGCTAGAAGCTCTAGAATACCAATATTTGCTCAGGTATACTATAACGCCCCGAAATAACATCCTGAGACGCCACACGGTTCCCAAGCCTACACGTAGCCTCAAGCTAACCCCATAAGCCAAAACACTACCCTTGGGTTCCAACACAACAGCATACACGCTACGCTAAGGATATATATATAAGTACATATCATATCACATCGCACATGGCACGGAATGTCGTTAGACTGTACATATATGTAATGTGTATACGCAAACCCACCCAACAATAAACTAGTCTGACATAGCCTCTATACAGCAAAATCAACGAGCCATTGGGACAAATCCCCAACTGACTCAACAGACCAAAGGGATCACAAAACAACAGCACAAAAACTAGCAACTTGGTACTCAAACCATGAGGACTCACCACTGAAGAAACGTAGATGCAGCACTCGGATATCACTTTCGTGGTTGCGGCTGAGTACTTGAACCTAAATCATAGTAAGAATGTAGCCCATAGAGAAATATGTGGGTCATCACAAGATACGTACTGAGTATGTGGGGGCGCATGCAAAATATAAATAATATCATAAATTTCGTAAAAACGTACATACTGACCATAATGACACACATGGCTTGAGTGACATTGACTCATGCAACTCATAACATCTTAGATAGGAAATGTAGGAGAAAAACCTCATAAATCATTATAGATAATCATAGGAAACTTGACTTACCACATCAAAACTCGGAGTGACTCCGTATTTCAATAAACATGACTCTTATGGACAGGGGAGTTTCCTATAACCGAAAACCCCACGTGAGCTACGTCGAATACCAATGTTTGAAACCCCCGTTGGCGGGAGCGTCATACTCTTTGCCAAGGATTACGACCTTAAAACTGCAATAATCACAATCGGGCTCTCTGGCCAATAATATCACCATTAAACAACCCTACGGTGGCACATAGGTTTGGGGAAATACCAAATCTCCCTCTCTGTGCTAAGTACAACTCCCCAACAAGATCAGAACGCGTTAAGAAATCCTCCACAACATCACAAAGGTCTATCATAAAGACCAAATCAAATCTCCTTCTCATTTATCAAATCATATCAATTTGTGGATTCCTAACTCAACACATTTTATCTCAAAACATTTTAATCTTTCTCAACATCAACAAGGTATCAATGCATTGAACCATAACCTACTCTACATTTGGACAAGGATATGAAGACTCAATACATAATATTATCAACAATTTAACTCATCAAAACCATTCGGAAAATACCAAGGTTCATAGCAACTTCAATATCAACATTTCTCAATTTGACATCCAACTCTCATTTAAAGGTACTTGAGACATCAACCCATAGTAGGGATATAAAATTTCAAATATCAATTATAAATTCATTATAAGGAAATAGTGGAATGATAGTATAAATCAAGGCTTAACAAATTAAATCATCATACTCTCATAATCAAATACTTTTAGGACATAATTCCATCTCAACATCATACACATATCGGATGACATAATCCCATAGCCCATGGATAATAATATAATATATAAAACCATATTTCAAATTCATGATAAAACATGTAAAATCTCATGTCAATGTAATTCAACAAAAATACCGGGCACAAGATCGAAAGGATAATCTTGTTCAAAGCCCTACATTCCTAAAAATGGAAGATGAATATGAACTTCCGACTCCGTAACTTTATTCACGAAAATAAAGGGTGCTTCTCGAATCCCTTAACATGGTCAACTCGAATCCCAAATCAATTTTAAATTTCTACGGTTCAATCAAGAGACATAGAAGGATGAAATTTAGAGTAGTAGGGTTGGGGTTTGAGCCTTAGGAAATTTTGGAGAAAAATGAGATATTGAATGCTCTTAATGGACTTAAATCCATCTTTTACCCAGATGGATTGGAGAGGGAATGACCAAAATACCCTTAAAATCAAATAATGTCAAATCTGTCCTTTGGTGGACTGTTTTGATAGGCTGAATTAGATCAACCATAACTTTTTGCTCCGATGGCCAAATTGGATGAAACCAATTTCATTGGAAAGAGGACTTTCAGAGATTTCTGTTGATATATAGTATATCACCATATCATTATGTACAAGGAGTTATGATTGTTTGAATTTTACCCTAAAATTCGTCTGGCCTCTGTATTTTTTTCCTGCACATTTACTGTTCACCACTATTCATGGTTAAATCGGAATGATCATAACTCATCGCGCGAGTGTCCGTTTTGGATGATCCACATATCAGTGGAAATATTATTCGATGATCTACGCGATTACGGGTTGCATATCCAGAAATTCCACAAAAAAATTTATTAATCACGATAAAGAACAGAATTCAACACATTTTTGTCCGAGATCTTAACGAAAATTTTTTTCGGGGCATCACATAGACCCTAGGTTTGGGTCTCAAAGCGCACCTGAGAAGATTTTGACCTAATGGTTAGAATGTTAGAAAATGGGAAAATATGGGTGTGTGACCAACATTTCATCTAAAAAACCTTGTATGAAAAATCCAACTCGATCAATGGATTTGGAAAATCAAAATTAGTGGTGTTACATTGTTCATTTGCGAAAATCAGATTATAAATGAATCGAGAAGACATAGTGAAAACTCGATAAGTTTTGTTGTGCTGTTACATGTGTGATTGCACAAAGCCTGCTCTAATTGCACTAGTGCAATCACAAGGGGTATTGCGATTGAAATATCCCCTAATAAGTCAGGTATTGCAATAGAAACCTCAAGAACTATGATAGAAATATCTTCTTAGCTGGTATGGATGGGTATATGACCCCTTAGGCCATATTTTTGTCCTTTTCTCTTCATTGATAGGACCTAGAAACCTTTAAATATTGTGATAACTTAAAATTGAGCTTTGTAGGTGACATTTATACTTTCTAAAAATCTATTACCATGATTATCATCAAGATTAAGGTAAAATTTTATTACTATTTTGATGAATTTCATGGTTTTTGACCCAATACCCCAAAAAGCTTGAAGGCTTGATTTTTTTGCAAAGTTTTCTTGGTTTTCAGCTATCTTTTAGGTTTTTGACTCCATGAGCTTGATATAATGTTTGGTTGGCCAAGAAAATGTACTTTCCATAAGCGGGACCTATTTTGTATTTTTGATGTCATTTTTGGACCTAAAGCACAATGGTATAATATGGATATTGTTATTCTCTATTGACGCATAGATTAGGATTTCTATTATATACTGGAACTTTGTCATTCTGGAGTGAAAATGGATGATTGGTGAATGAATTGGGGATTTGCGGTTTGGCATTGAAGCAAGCTTCTGTCTGCTCTTCTTTGTAGATGATGTATGATATATATTGCGTGTGAATGAGAATGTTAAGACTGTTTATAGGTATATTGATAAAGTCTATACTATTGATGTTTAGGGACTTGATGTGGATTTTTTAACCCTAAAGTGAAATGCTTTTTTTTTTTAGTATTCTATTGCCTTCTCCCTAGATTGAGCTAATACATAAAATTGATATCACATGATGGTTAGTTTGGCATATGAATTAAGTGTTGGAATCATGGTTAGTACGATTATCATTATTTGGGTTATTTTAGTGATTTTTGAACCGTAGTTTGGGGTAGTGTTTTCTTAAATACCCATGTTTAAAGATGGAGTGCTTATTATGAGATTGGTTATGGCTTAATTTATATCTAGAATTTAAACTTCATACATTAGTCTTTTTTGGGGAATAAATAGCATAAATATAGAAATTGAGGATTAGTAATCGGTTTGTCTGTCCCACATAGGCCAAGACTTGTGTTAGAACTTGTGGAGATAGTTGTGGATGCTAGGCTTAGATGAGACTATTAAGCGTTTAGAATAAGTTTAATTCATGGCTTCATAAATTGTGATGAATTTTCACTAATTATGATTAATGTCTTATGGCCATGATATTCCTTACGGAAGGGATATTTGGCCTTTTAAATTCTAATTCCTCTTAGATATGGTATTGGGCCTTTTAGATGTTATTTTGTCTTAGATATGATATTGAGCCTTTAGAGACGTTATTAATCTTTGAAATGATATTTTTCCTATAGTGATTATATTCCTCATAGTCAAGGTACATGATCTTTAGTTACGAGATGTCTTATAGATGTGATCTGCCTCAAAGTTATGAGTTATGATTCATTGATGCATTATGCCTTCGAGAAGTGAGATTCCTCCTATATGTGTGATGATTATAGATATGCTTTATAGTAAATAGAGGTGTTATTAATCATGAATACACTATGTCTTATAGATATTAGATGATATATATATATACATTATTAATTATATGAGTTTCAGAATCGTATGTGCGCCTAAGGACGTGGTAGTGATGTTATGATTATTCTGGACACATTATTATGCAAAAGGTTGTGTTATGATAAGGGTTGGATGTCTGGGAAGTATTATCCTTATAAATTTTACAATTATAATTATAAATATATTTATATTTTATATACACATCTCTCTGGTTTAGGACGGAAGAAGATGCCACATGTTCTTTATGGTTTCATTGATTTGAATACTGGTGATGTCATTCATAGATTCTGTACATTCATGATCATTACATCTTTACTACGGTTGTGAGATATTCTTACCTTTTCTACACTTTATAATGATTTAGTCCCGATGATCACTCTGAGCAATGGACTTATTGACTTACACTCGTTTTAGCCACGACTTGAGTTTGTGCGTCTATTGTATATGTACATATTTATGATTTTGATGATATGCTTTTTACAAACCTTGATGGTTGCACCAAAAATTTATGGACAAGGTCCCTCAAAATCAATCATAGGATACACAACGTAAAGCAACCAGGAATTAAGAGACTGTGTAGGAATAGTAAAAGCACAAGTCTTTAACATGGAAACCCCCATACTCAAGGAAGGAAAAACCACAACTTGCCCTCATATCGCAACATATAAATCCACTAAAATCAACCTCTCGATTGCATACTCAATTTCAGACAAACTCTAGGCACCTCCTGCTTGTAGTAACTCTACTACAGCTTAACCTTGGTAACTCTACCAAGGAACCCTCAACACTGGTTAACTCTAAGCAGTTTTGTACATAGGAAGCTCTACCTAAGAAATCTTAAACACGAACAAAAATTCATTACTCTTATAAACTGGGTAATTAGTTTACAAAATCAAAACTCAATCAAGACACACTCTATTTAAACACACAAAAATAAGAACTTAAGCTAAACTTGGATTTTTTCCTATTTACTCTCATCACTCTTTGAATTTTCAAAAAACAATTTTATGAAGAAATGTCTATCTTATTTTATAGATGAGTGATGATTAGGGATGAAATTTCATTGGAGCAGGTGTCCTAATCAGTACGTGCTTCATCATCTAGTTTGTTACCCAAGAGGAAAAAACTATGCAGTCATGTATTCCAGTTGTATTATTGCCTCGAACATATAGGGACAAGGTCCATTGTCATCATGTATTCATAATTAAAACTATATATAGAAATTTTCTCCCTTTTAGATTATTACAACCAACCACAAAGCTGTAAGCATCAGCACACATCTATTATATTTAATTAGTGTGATTACCACTCAAAAGAAGAACGTTCGCCCCATCATCATGCTTCCTCAATTATGCTACACAGGGACCTGGTCTGTTGTTGTCATTTGTAGAAAAAACTCTGAGCATATTTGCTTCCCCCTATCACTATTCCTTAAATTACTTTCCTCTATCAGTATGTACCATACATGAACGCGCACACACATACACTTGGGAATTACATATATGAAGTTAGTTATCCCATATTTGGAATCCTTGAAAAGGATTAACAGTGACCAAAAAGTAATAAAAGTACAAGCTATTTAACTCACGGCCACTGGGCAACACTAACATGAAGAACAACTTGAAACTTTAAAATGAAAATGAGGAACAAAAGAGAATTCATTCATAAAAGTTATCACCATCGAAACAAATAAAAATAATTAATATAAAACAACTTAAATTAAAGACAAATATTATATTCAATACAAGAAACTGACATAGGGTAGATGAGGGGTGGGTAAGGGATAACATACGTTAGGTAGAGGGATGTTTGGGGGTAAGGGACTAAAAAAACATATACATTCTTACATTTTAAGTAATTTAGGCATCCAATTATTGTTTGGTGAGAATCTTCACTTCAGTATTCAGTTCTTGAACTTCACCATTCAGTTGTGCAAATTTTGCCTTAAGTTTAGCATTTTCAATTGTAAGTTCATTTGTGGCACCTATTATATCAGAAGACAACTTTTGATTCTGCAACTTCAGGTGCACTATTTCTATATCTTTGGAACCCAACTTGATCCCTAACTCATCCATTTCCATTCCAAATTTCTCTTGAATAACTTGAAACTCAGAAACATGAGATACTGATATAGATTTACCCTATATGCATTTATTCTCAACAAAAGTTTTCAGACTGAACACCTACTTCATGGTTCCATGTGTTCCCTTAATTCAATCCACATCAAAATTTTCAAACACATTGTTAAAGAGATATCCATATGGCATTCCATGTTTGCCTTCCTTTACATAAATTTTTTTATGCATATACTCTACATTAATGAAAGAAGACCTACCAATTAAAATTTTCTCAAACATTCGATCAAGAATAGGTCAACACTTGTGGCAATTATTCCTTTTTAAGACCATGGCAACATGACCTTGTTGATGAACTCAAATACCGGCTGATAATTATGTTTTATGAACTTCTTATTCAATACAGTTGTTGATGGTCCTCCTACCTTTGATTCTTCAATTATAAACTCCTTAGAAGATTATTGATTTACTATAGTTATCACACCTACAATAGGTATATCCTAAATTTTCCTAATTTATCCTCATCCAGTTTGATAGGTTTTCTTATAATTGGGAATTAAAACTTAGAGCATCTTGTAGAAGTTCTGTGCTGTAATAAAATTCCCTGACCTTATTTCAAACACTATGGGGGTTGATTCCTCAAACAAGTGCAACCAACCTTTTTATCCATCATACTTAATTAGCTCTATCATACATGGCTATTCATAGATCTTTGGATCAAATATTCTTCCATACAAAATCTTTTGTTTCATTAGTATTTTATTTTATTATTCTCTCGCAACATCCCTTATCTCTTTTTGTTTTATACTTCTTTTAGGACTAATGCTTAATTTTCTAACCAAAATTATTATTTCTTGGAACTAGGTCCCTTAGAGTCTTTTCTTGACATCTATGTGTTTCTTCTTTATTCCACCATAGGTACCAGATGTTTACATAGAGGAAATGATCATCTCAGCAACATGAACCCCATTTCTACTTTTTTCTATAACTGTAGCATATTTTGAACTAATGTCCTCACTTCCTCAATCTCCACAACTTCAGTGTCTTATTTATCCTCTATTGCATAAGTTTTTATGAGCTTTTTATTTTTATGGTTTAAGTATTACCCATTTTCCATGCATCGTCTATCAATTACATCTCTGGATCTCCACTATTCTCTCATTTACTATACTTCCCCTTAGCTTTTTCACAGACCATCTCAGAGGAAATTAATCCTCATATTTCTCATCCTTATTAGTTATTTCTTGTTATTTTTCCATTCCAGATCTTTCCTTGGTAGCATATAAAACAAAAAAATTTCAGCCACCCAATTCTCATTATAGGAAAGATCAACTCTTTTTACTATTATTTCTTCACCAAATAACTGAGAATAGATAAGGCTTGAATCTGAGGAAAATGAGAAGTTTGTTCTTGCAAATTTTCAGAAGTATTAGCCTTTTTGAGTTCTTCCGACAACCCAAGGATCTAACAATTTTTAGGTACTTTTGGGATTTCTAAGGAGTGAGAAATCTCAATTTAAGAGATTTCTTGTCTTCTTGGTGACCTAAAGTGTAGATTGGAATCCTCTACCATGATTAATTGAACACAATTTTCTAGGGTTGAGGAATGTTCAACGAGAACTAATAAATTTAGGGGTTACAAATCTTGTAATGATGACTCGGTGGGTAAAGTTGACTCGGTTTCTAGTTAGAGACATAAGATAGTACTTTGTATGACTTTTTTAATTAAAGGATTAGAGTATTAGAAATGTTCAGCCTAATTTTGTAGAGTGTTGTCTACCTCAAAACTTCTAGCAGGGTTTGAAGAGGTAAAATCATCAGTCATATTATTCTAAGGGTGTAATAGATGAAATGGGACTAGTTGGGTTTGAGAGGAAAGTCTATTTTTGACTATAAGTTAAAATTGTTGTAAGAAAGATGAGTGAAGATATAATATGGTGGATTAGAGAGGCATTTGTTGTTAAAAAACATAAATTTTGAAATGAACTATCTGAAGTTATGATGTGTGACCCTTAATTTTGTATATTAGAACTAACTACTTTTGCAAAGGATAAAAATACGCAAGTCCTATTTAGATTGCATTCTATGATTTTTATTAGAGCATCGTGTATAGGTACTATACTGAGAGATAGGACCAGGTCCTTTTCTTTTGGGTGAATTTTGAAATTTGTCCTTTCCACATTTGTATACTTCCAAAGTTGTTCCCTTAGGTGTATACCTACAAAGGTATAATATTGATTTAGACAAACACGCACCTATTTTATCGAGGATACCTTCCTCCTAAACATAGAAAATTTTATAGAAGTGACACTGATTCACATGTTATTCATTCTAGTTAGCTTCTTCTTCCAAGGTAGATTTCCTAGGGACTAGATCCATTCAAATCGTCTATTTCAAAATGAGACACCTCTATCTTGAAATTTCATGAGAGGGTGAACACAATCTGACCAATCATTATTAAGATTTGTACCCCTTTAATCAAAGAGCTATTCTTGAATGCAATCCCTTTCCCATGGCTGAAATCATGAACACAATTTGGTTTGGGGAGCCCACTTAAGTTTGAGTTCCTAGTAGGATGATAAAGGTGTAATCAAATTCATCTTATCCTATCTAGGCGATTATAACCTTCTCTTCACCTTTTTCAAAGACTTAAATCACTTAGGATGTGCATTCTCTAGATAAATGTATTTTCTATTCCTTTCTTTTGCCTTAAGCCAGTGCTGAAATATTTCTTTAAAATGTCTATATCCTCCATAGTGAGTTCCCAATAGTTTTCTCCCATTGCTTCTATCATTATGATCAGTATTTCCATTAGACTTAATAGATTAGAATATTCTTTTATAGCCAAGACCTATACCAGCATTAATAACTTCACTATTAAAATTACAAAGGATCTTTGAAGAAGCAGTCCATCTAAGAGACTTATTGAGTTCTCTCAAATAGACCATGTCCGTTTCTAACTCTTTATTCCTGTAAAGTACTGATATAAGGTTTTTTTATGAAGCTTTTAATTTTCCCTTAAGATCAATCTGAATCCTTGAGTTTTCCTTGTTCCCTTTACCATCTACATCATTTATCTTCTTTCAGTTGACTCAGATAATTCAAATATCTAGAATCAAATTTATAGTCCATTTCTTCAATCTTAGATATACGAAGTGTTAAGGCATCATTTTATGGTCTTGATTATCTTCTTTATCTTCTAAAGCATTTTTCTCAACAACTAGTTCACATACAGAGTTAATCAAGACACTAGAAAGCCTTTTTTATCTAGTACTATAATTATCTAGATTCTCCTTAATAACAGAAAAAGTTATCTCCTTTAGTTTTTCATCTTCTATGTTTGCCATGAATACAAATAAAGAATCATAGATAACTAGATTATGTTCCAAAACTAGAATAGAAACATCTTCAGTCTTCTTATCTTTACTTGATTCATTGGAAGAGTCTCCCAAGCTTGCTTTACAACATACTCAATTGCTTGTTTCCTTCTTGAATTTTCAAAGACCTAGTCCCTGTTCTTTCCATTATTCACCTCCAGTATTGAGATACTTCTAATAATGAAATTTGTGCATTGGACAATCTATAATAAAGTGCTCAGGACTCCCACATTTGTGACACACCTAAACATTATTTCCCTTTTTACGGTTGCTTCCTTTTCTTTTGAATTGACACTTTTCTTCGTTGCTCTAACAATCCTAGTTTCCAAATCATCATCATCAGTATCATCTTCACTTGAATAATGTTTTAAAGCCTTCAATGCAAGAGATTTTTCTCTTTGAACCTCCTTCTTCTCTAATTTTTGCAGCTTCATGAGCCTATGAGTCTTTATGTTCTAATCAATTCATCCATAGTTAGGGTGTTTAGGTTTATTGCTTCATTTAGGGCATCCACTTTTATTTACCAGGACTTAGGAAGAACTCCAAAAATCATCCTCACGTGCTTGACAAGGGAATTACTTCTACTAAATAGTGAAAATCATTGGTGACATAAGTAAATATTGTATGCATTTCATGGATTATTTCTCCTTCTTTCATGGCGTCATACTGAGTGTTCAATATGTCTACTTTAGAATCCTTCACATCTATAGTACCTTAATGTGTAGTCCTTAAGAAATCTTAGATCACTTTGGCATTTTCACAAGCTGAGATCCTGTTATACTCATCAGGCCCTAGTCCACAGACTAAAAATTTCTTTGCCTTGTAGTTTTTCACAATCTTTCTACTATCTTCATCAACATATTCTCTCGTTCTTTTACCACTATTCTATATTTATTTTACTTCTTTGAATTATTTAACTAGAACATGAGGACCATCAACAATTATATTTATAAGTTCACTATCCTCAGCCATAATGAAATCAAACATCCCGGGTTTTCGCTAATTATACTACCGCCCATTGAATCTTTGTGGTCTAGTGGTAGATTTACCTTCTTCTAAATTAGGGTGAGTTTCCATGCTAACAATTAATCTCTAGGAGTGAACATTTTAGAGTGAGCCAGTTCTGATTTCAATTGTTTAAACCCCGAGGGTTGCACCACAGAGTAATGGACTAGGTTCTTGAATGTGAATCACAACAAAATTCAGTAAAACAACCAGGAAGTAAGATACCATGCAGGACGAGTAAAAACAGAAGAATATAATGTTGAAGGACCCTTACTCAATGAAGGACGAATCACAACTTGCCCTTAGAAGAACCTCAAAAATCCACTATAATCAACCTCTTCATTACTGACTCAATTTCAACAAAACTCTTGGCACCTCCTACTTATAGTAAGTCTACTACAGCTTAAACTTGGCAAATCTATGAAGACACTCTCACAAATAGTTAACTCTAACCCATTTTTGACTTAGGAAAACCTACCTAAGAACTCTCATGCAATTCAGATATTTAAAATTGATTTTAGTGACCATTTCTTCAGTTTCAGATATCTGAAGAGTTAAGGTATCAGTTCATGTTCTTGATTTTCTATTTTCTCCTCTAAAGAATTTTTCTCAACAACCAGTTTACATATAGTGTCAAGACAGACACTAGCAAGCCTTTTTATATTTCTAGCAGTTTAATTATATAGATTCTCCTTAATAATTTAAAGAGTTATCTTTTTTTCTTTTTTATCTTTTCTGTTTTCCATAAATACAAATAAAGAATCATAGATAATTGGACTGTCATCCACAGATAGTAATGAAACAGCTCATGTCTCCTCATCTTCACCTGATTCACTTGAATAATCTCCCTATGCTACCAGAGCTTGCTTTACAACATCCTCAATTACTGCTTTCTTTCTTGAATTTTTAGGGACCTTGTCTCTATTCTTTCCCTTGTACCCTTCATTCTTGACATACTCCTGATAATCAAATTTGTGCATTGCACAATCTTTGATAAATTGCTGAAGACACCCAAATTTGTGACACACCTCAGCATTGTTTCCTTTTTTTTTACTATTGCTTCCTTTTCTTTAAAACTAACCACTATTATTCATGGACCTAACAATTTTATTTGCCAAATCATAAATATCAGTATCATTGTAAAACCCTAATTTTCTGAACCGGAATGCTACACGGTGCTCATGACCCCGAAGGACCATAAGCTAACCCATGACTGATATTTGTACCTGTATACTGCATAATATATCATAAAATGCGGAAACATAAACATGAAATTCCATAAGCTTCGAACTGAATAAACACCAGATAACAAAATGTATGAAAAAGGTATAACAATATAAAAATAAGCCATAAATACTGAAAATAATGAGATCTGAATATCTAACCTGACATCTAGTCTGAAAACCTCGAAATGAACTGAATAAGGAGTTGAAGGAACATAACTCCAACTAACTCCATCCAGAAATTGAATAGTAAATTTGGAAATAATCATATCATCCTCGAATAAGAATGACTCACTGCAAACTCTGAACACTGGAATGTTACTGCTGATTTGGAGCTCGTGCCTCTAAACCTATGGTGTAACATAAGAGAAAGAACCATAGCGCAAATGCGTTAGTAGGTCTGAATGTACTGAGTATACGAGTGAGATAGGCTAAATGCAAAGGGTTATATGAATGAACAATGCTAACTAATATGAACGTGAGAATACATACATGCATACATAACTGTAACTAAACTTGTGAAGATACAGACTTCTAAGTGTTAATACTGACAACATGAGTATACTAATACTGAGATACTGAATAGATGAACGACTATTTCTGACAGTTTGAATTATGAAGAACTGGTCTGGTTGACTGTGTATGACAGTCCTGAAGCTGAATACTGATATCATGAATTCTGATAACTAATATGACTGATACATGAGTTCAGAAAATTGATATAACTGATATAACTGTAATGATCAGCCTAACCGATGTAACTGATACAGAGCGATTGTATCTGACAGTCTAAGTTCTAATGGAACTATCTGAGTTTTATTTTATATGGAGTAACTGAATTTAAGATCAGTCCTATCTAGCGGGTGATCTTTAAATTTGATGATTCTGATACTGTTTAACTATAGTTGAGATCAGTCCTGTCTAATGGGTGATCTTGAAGTCTATTTATAATGATAAGGATTGATTGTCTCTTACAGTACTTAATCTGTACTACTAAACTGAGTTGACTGTATCTGACAGTACTAAATCTATAACTAAAACTGTGGGATGTGTTCATCTAAATGACATGCCCCAAGCTAAGTTGACTGGGGTCCAATCTCTGCCCTAACTGGAAGAGTGTCAGTACCGTGCCACCAGTAAAGACATCTGTTGTGGAGTCAGTCCTAATCTAGTTGGTGACTCCTAGGATCAGTCCTATACATATAAAAGTGATAACGGGTGACCCCTGAGTATGTCAGTCCTATCTAATGGATGACATCTCGTACCTACGCTGTCAATGTAGTTCTGGAACTTTGGGATTGCTTCTAGGGATATCAGTCCTATTCTAGCGGGTGATCCCCCATCCCTATATTCGCTCGGTACTGAATCCTACTCCCATATGAAAGACACTGAACAGAATAATTGTGCTGAACTAAATAACTTAACTAAACTGATTTGGTAAACTGATACTAATTAACACAACTGAAAATAGTGGAATTATTTAGCGGAGCTAAAACTAAGTTTACTGGATTCTGATGATGAATGGAATATAATAAGTTCTGAGGACTGATTAAGAGTACTAAAATTACTGAACTTTACTGTGATTGCTGAGGCTAATGAGCACTGAGATTACTGTGAATACTGAACTACTGAGATTATTGAGTTTTCCTGAGTCACATAACTGACTGATTTCTATAGATTATGTTTTGAATGAGAGTATCGTGAAAACTAACATGGCTCTAATCACATAACTATATTTTTCGGGCACGAATACCCCCAGGACTCGATGGAAGGAAACTGACACACATGACTGACTTGATTATAAGAGTAGAGTCCATAATCCACAATATTATAAATAAGGGATTTCATACTAAGCATGGTTCTTAACAATCTATTTCATGGAAGGGAATTTCATACAACATGTATATACTTGCATAGCTTTCAATATCATGCTCATTACATATTACCACAACAATCCATAATATCATAACTTGGGGAATTTCATGAAATACATGGGTATTCTACATCTTGTACATGAGTGGTTTTTTCAAGTAAGCATATAGCATAATTCCATAAGATTAGTTCATGAGTAATCCAACAGTGTTCACAAGACACATTATCAACATGTATGACATTGAATCACATAGGACTATCATGAATCTTTCACTTAGTCACAATTTAGCTTTAACACATGATTTCTAGTCTCTTAGGTATTTTATCAAACACCTTACACGCTCAACTTAGGCATAGGTATAAATCATACAATTACTCATCATAAATAATCAAACTTATATGTTTTCAACTCATATGATGTCATAGATTAATAATAACACTTAAATATTCTATCTTGGAATCATTCAACACATGAACATGATCAACAATCAATTCATAACATAAAAACAATAATATATATAGTTTTAGAAAAGGGTCCTTGAACTTCATGGATGAAAGGAGTCCATGAATTAACACACACATACCTTAAAGCTTGATCTTGAAAGAGATCTAATGTTTCTTGAAAGTTCTTGAAGAAATACTTAGGCTTGATATTGATTTTTATTTACTAGGGTTTAACCCCTTTGGGTGAGAATGTTCTTGTTCTTGAGGAGATGATCTTGAGAGGAAACCCTAATCTTGTGATTGAAAGTGTATGAGAGAGATTTTTGAGATGTTTAACTAAAGAGAATGGAAGATAATACATTCCTTGAGGGTTATAAGTCGTAGGAAGTGAATGGAAAAGACAAAAATACCCTTACTAAAATATCCCTCAAGTTATAGAAAGAAAAGCTGACAACATTCGTGACAAGGCGTCAAAAATGTTATAGGCCGTCAAAAATATCGTCACACAGAAGCTGGATTCTGCCTATGGTTGATGACAATTTTGACATGGCCTCACAAATATGACAGGCCGTCAAAAATGTCATCACACAGAAAATGGATTATTCCTAAGGATGTGATGGATTATTCCTAAGGATGACGACTTTCGTGATAGGGCATCACAAATGTGGTAAGATACCACGAATGTCGTCACTTAGGAGCTGGTTTCTGCCTAAGGCTGACGACCTTCGTGATAAGGAATCAAAAATGTGGTAGGCTACCACAAATGTCACCACCTAGGATCTGGTTTCTTCCTAATTCTTACGACCTTCGTGATAGGGCGTCACAAATGTGGTAAGCTACCACGAATGTCGTCACACTATTTCCAGCCTGACATGCTGGAGTAAAATAGGAATAACTCTTTGATCCGATATCGGATTTAGGAGAAATTGGTATCGTTGGAAAGATAATTCAATTATATATCTTTATATAGGTCATTTGATAAAAAATTAAAATTATAATGAGAGATATTCTCGTTTGAAGTTGACTATACCAATATCCTTCTCAAGAATTCAATCGGTAAGGAATGTTTTGATTCGTCTGACAGATGGGAGTTATTTGAAGCCTTAATGTACATCTAAATTAATCATAAAACTATTAAATAACAATGATGTACTACGCATGAGCTTTGTACATGGATCTAATATTGGTTTGGATTTTTGGGGTTATTACAATATCTCCCCTTTGGAAACATTCATCCTCGAATGATGACTGTTTGAGAGGGGACAAAAGATAAAATGATGCATATATAACATGAATGAATGATCATGATTTCATGGATGACATGACTGAAAATTGAGCATATCATACTGTACATGCATATCTGATGCATGGGTAGCTGATTTATGAATATAGGACTGAGTGTTCCTATAAACTGAGTTTCTCAAATTGAGAATGCATATACGATGCTTAACTGATAAGTTGAATCCATGCATATCTGATGCATGATTATATGACTGACATGATACGTGAATTCATGACTAAAAGTACTGATAAGATGACCACGCTTATCTGATGCGTGAATACATGATTGAACTGACTCACGAACATGCGAGTGAACATGCAATGATAAAGGCACTAAGATTGAACTGAAACATGAGAACATGACTGAGTCTGCTATGTGATATATGGAATGAACATCATGAACTAAAATGAACCTCTGAATACTTGACTTAAAGCTGAGTTCTAACTTAAGGGTTAACTTATGAGTACCCTCTATTCTAGATTGAATTTGTTATGCAAGGAGAAAATAAGAGATCTAAGACATGAGAGCGTTAAGAGAAGGTGGGGAATCTCTCCATTGGGGTGCTATGTCCCTCCAAGAAGATACTGGGTGATGCACAAGTCATCTACGAACTAGATTATAACTAAACTTCGGGAGTCTGAAACTTTTGCATGATGCATGAGATGAACTGAGGATATACATGACATAGTCATGATATATGTACATGAGTCATGAGCTGCATGACCTGATTCTGGAATGTCTAAGTTTGTGAAACATGATTTGTAACACTGAGTGATCTAGGACTAAATTCCCTATACTGGGAATTGAAAGTGCACAAGATTCTATGGAATGCGTGTGAATGTAAGTAGTATTTATGGAATCTGAGACATGAGCATGCATAGGAATTATGCCAACTAAAGTACAAAGCTTTACGATGAGATAAGGATGGGTCGGGAATCATCTTCCCTAACTTCTTTTCTGTACATACTGGCACTACTATTGGAATCTGAGAACCTGACTTGGGTACTTCATCTACCATCCCCACTTCAATTTATGAAATCATCATAAATTTGTGAGCACTTCACTAAACTCTGAACTGAATTGCAATCATCATCACATTCTTACACTCTGATTAACACATGTTTGCCTTACAAAACACACCATCTGCCCTTGTTTCCCTCACATACTACTAGTATAACATTTACACCTTCATTTTTAATTTTGAGTCAATAAACTTAATTTTCTAACTCACACTATTCAAGCCTACTAATTTATTCTGGCATAAGTATCCCCATGAATACATAGTCTGTTCAATTTGGATATCATTATCCCAACTCTACTACTGTTAAACTCCTAGGTTCATGCTTCTAACTCTATTCATATGCTATCATAGGATTTTGAGAAGTGATCTCCTGTCATATCTAATTCTGGGTTCGAGAACAAGTTCTCATGATCATGAATGAGATCCGTACAACTTTGGGACATAACTGAACTGATGGGATACTGGTGAGCATGAGAGAAATCCCATAGCTATCTGTAGGGACTATTTGAGAAAGCCCTATCTGTAGGACTTGAGCTTCACTACTTCTGTTACCTTAAAAGTAAGGTAAAGTTGACATGACGAAAGCATGATGAGAATCTACATGAATTTTCAAAGAGAACCTTTCTATAGAACGATCTAACACATGAAAGAAGGGATACTATTCCTAAAACATCTCATAGCCTCCTGCACAAAAGTGTGGTGCACAACACACACATGTACCAGACTCTACTAGATGCGGCTTTCAGACTTCCTAGGACTCTATTGAACCTTAGGCTCTGATACAAAGTTTGTAACACCCCGTTTTCTGAATCGGAATGCTACACGGTGCTCATGAACCTTAAGGACCACAAGCTAACCCATGACTAATATTTGTACCTGTATACTGCATAATATGTCATAAAATGTGGAAACATGAATATGAAAGGCCATAAGGATTGAACTGAATAAACGTCTGATAACAAAATGTCTGAAAAAGGTATAACAATACCAAAACAAGTCATAAATACTGAAAATAGTGAGATCTTAATATCTAATCGGACATTTAGTCTGAAAGCCTCTAACTGAACTTAATAAGGAGTTGAAGGAAAATGTCTCCAACTAACTTCATCTAGCAACTAAATAATAAATGTATCAATAATCATATCGTCCTCGAATAAGGACTCACTGCAATCTCTGAACACTGGAATGCTACTGCTGATCTGGAGCTTGTGCCTCTGAACCTATGGTGTAACATAAGAGAAAGTACCATAGTGCAAATGTGTCAGTACGTCTGAATGTACTGAGTATACAAGTGAGGTAGGCTAAATGTAAAGGGTTATACGCTCGAACAATGCTGACTAATATGAACGTGAGAATACATATAAGCATACATAATTGTAACTGAACTCGTGGAGATACTGACTTCTGAGTCTGAATACTGACAACATGAGTTTACTAATACTAAGATACTGAATAGATGAATGACTATTTCTGATAGTTTGAATTTTGAAGAACTGGTCTGGTTGACTGTGTCTTACAGTCCTGAAGTTGAATTCTGATTTCATGAATTTTGATAACTGATATAACTGATACATGAGTACAAAAAACTCATATAATTGATATAATTGTGATAATCGGCCTAATCGATGTAACTGATACTGAGAGACTGTATTTGACAGTCTTAGTTCTGATGGAACTATCTGAGTTCTATTTTATATGGAGTAACTGAATTTGAGTTCAGTCCTATCTAGCGGGTGAACTTTTAATCTGATGATTCTGATATTGTTTAACTATAGTTGAGATCAGTCCTGTCTAATGGGTGATCTTAAAGTCTATGTATAATGATAAGTATTGATTGTCTCTAAAAGTACTGAATTTGTACTACTGAACTAAGTTGACATTATCTAATAGTCCTAAATCTGTAACTGAAATTGTGGGATGTGTTCATCTAACTGATATGCCCCAAGATAAGATGGCTGGGCTCCAATATCTTCCCTTAATGGAGGGGTGTCAATACCACTCCACCAGAAAAGACATTTGTTATGGAGTTAGTCCTAATCTAGAAGGTTACACCTACGATCAGTCCTATACATATAAATGTGCTAACGGGTGACCCCTGAGTATGTCAGTCCTATCTAACGGGTGACATCTCATACCTACACTGGCTACGTAGTTCTATAACTTAGTGATTGCTTCTAGGGATATCAGTCCTATTCTAGCGGATGGGCCCCCATCCCTAGGTTTGCTCTGTGCTGAATCCTACTCTCATCTGAAATACACTGAACTTAATAACTGGGCTGAACTAAATAACTTAGCTGAACTGATTTTCTTAACTGATACTGATTAAATGAACTAAAAACAATGTTATTATTTATCGGCGCTAAAACTGAGTTTACTGGATTCTGATAACGTATGGAATAATGAGTTCTGAGGACTGATTAAGAGTACTGAAGTTACTAAGATTTACTGTGATTATAGAGGTTACTTAGCACTGAGATTACTGAGAATACTGAACTACTGAGATTAATGAGTTTTCCTGAGTCACATGACTGACTAATTTCTATAGATCATGGCTTGACTGAGAGTATCTTGAAAACATGACATGGCTCTAAGAACACAGCTATATTTTTTGGGTACGAATACCTCTAGGACTCGATGGAAGAAAACTGACACGCATGACTGACTTGATCATAAGAGTAGAGTCCATAATCCATAGTATCATAAATAAGGGATTTCATACTAAGCATGGTTCTCAACAAAGTTTTTCATGGAAGGGAATTTCATGCAACATGTATATACTTGCATAGCTTTCAATATCATGCTCTTTACATATTACAACCACAATCCATAATATAATAACATGGGGAATTTCATGAAGTACATGGGTATTCTACATCTTGTACATGAGTGGGTTTTGCAAGTAAGCATAGCATAATTCCATAAGACTAGTTCATGAGTAATCCAACAGTGTTCACAAGACACATTATCAACATGGATGACATTGAATCATATCGGCCTATAATGAATCTTTCACTTAGTCACAATTTAGCTTTAATGCATGATTTCTTGTTTCTTAGGTATTTTATCAAACATCTTACACGCTCGACTTAGGCATAGGTGTAAATCATAAAATTACTCATCATAAATAATCAAACTTACATGTTTTCAACTCATATGATGGCATAGATTCATAATAGCACATACATATTCTATCTAGGCATCATTCAACACATAAACATGATTAAAAATCCATTCATAACATCAAAACCATAATATATATAGTTTTAGAAAAGGGTTCTTGAACTTCATGGATGAAAGAAGTCCATGAATGAACACACGCATACCTTAAAGCTTGATCTTGAAATAGATCTAAATGTTCTTGTTCTTGAGAAGATGAACTTGAGAGAAAACCCTAATCTTGTGGTTGAAAGTGTATGAGAGAGCTTTTTTGAGATATTTAACGAAAGAGAATGAAAGATAATACGTTCCTTGAGGGTTATAAGGTGTGGGAAGTGAAGGTAAAAAACCAAAATACCCTTACTAAAATGTACCTCAAGTTCTGGAAAAAAAAACTGACGAAATTCATGACAAGGCATCAAAAATGTGATAGGCCTTTAAAAATGTCGTCACACAGCAGCAGGATTCTACCTAAGGCTGACGACAATTTTCACATTGTGTCAAAAATGTGATAGGCCATCAAAAATGTCGTCACACAGGAGCTGGATTCTGCCTAAGGCTGACGAACTTCGTGATAGGGTGTCAAAAATGTGGTAAGCTACCACGAAAGTCATCACTTAGGAGCTAGTTTCTTCCTAAGGCTGACGACCTTCATGATAGGGCATCACAAATGTGATAAGCTACCACGAATGTCGTCACTTAAGAGTTGGTTTTTGCCTAAGGCTGACGGCCTTCGTGATAGGGCATCACAAATGTGGTAAGCTACCACGAATGTCGTCACACTATTTCCAGCCTGACATATTGGAGTAAAATAGGAATAACTCTTTGCTCCGATACCAGATTTAGGAGAAATTGGTATCGTTGGAAAGATAATTCAATTATATATTTGTTGACAGGTCATTAGATCAAAAATTCCAAGAATAATGAGATATTTTCTCATTTGAAATTGACTATACCAATATCATTCTCAAGAATTCAATCGGTAAGGAATGTTTTGATTCGTCTGATAGTTGGGAGTTATTTGAAGACTTAATATAAATCTAAATTAATCATAAAACAATAAAAAAACCATGATGTAATATGCATGAGCTTGGTACATGGATCTAATATTGGTTTGGATTTTTCGGGGTATTACAATCATCTTCACATGAATCATGTCTTGAAGCCTTCAATGCATGATATTTTTCTTTTTTAAATTCCTTTTTCTATTCCTATTTATTCTTAAGCTTATCAGTCTTTAGGTTTCCAAACAATTAATCCATAGTGAGGGTCTTTTGGTTTCTAATTTCAGTTATGGCATCCATTTTTCTTTCTCTAGTCATTGAAAGAACTCTAAGAATCTTTTCCACTCACATTTACAATTGAATAATTTCTTCAAAGAAGTGAATATCATTTTTATAGAAGTGAATCTTTTAAGCATTTCTCGGATTATTTCTCTTTCTTTCAAGGTGAAGGTTTCCTACTTAGTAGTAAACATGTATACTTTTGAATCCTTCACTTCTATATTACCCTCATGTGAAGTCTATAAGAAATCTCAGATCTCGTTGACATTTTCACAACATTAGATTTTGTTAAATTCATCAAGCCCTATTCTATTGAATAACAATTTCTTTGCCTTGTAGTTTTTGTCAATCTTCCTTCTATCTTCATCATCATATTCTCTCTTGATTTTTACTACCATTCTTGTGATTTCTCCTTCTTTGACTTCTTTAATTAGAACATGAGGATCAACAAGAATTATATCCATAATTCAATATCCTCAGCCAAAATGAAATAAAAAATCATGTGTTTCCAAAACCTATAATAACGCTAATTGAATCTTTGTGTTCTTGTGGTAGATATCTCTTCTTATAGATTTGGTAGATAACCTATTCTAACTAAGAAACTCTAGGTGTGAACATTTTATAATGAACTGGTTCAAATACCAATTGTTGAAACCTTGAGGGTTGCACCACACAGTGAGGTACCAGGTCCCTCAATGCCCATCACATGAAAATCTCAATAAAGCCACCGAGAAGTAATAGATAGTGTATAAAGGGTAAAATTTCAATAATTTAAAATAGAAAAACATTTACTCAAGGATGGAAAAACCATGGCTTGCTGTCAGATCCATCTCAGAAATCCACTATAGCCATCCTCTTGATTACAGACTTAATTTCACCCTAAATCATGGCACCTTCTTCTTGTAGTAAGTCTATATAGCTTAACCTTGGCAACTCTACCAAGATACCCTTACCACTAGTTAACTCTAACCCATTTTTGTACTTAGGCAACTCTACCTAATCACTCTCAAAAGATAAGTAAATTTCATTACTCATATAAACTATGTAATTCGCTTACACATAATAACTCACTCAAGAAACTCTCGATTTAAGCACACAAAAATAAGAACTTGACCTAAACTTGGGTTTTTGCCTTTATCCTCTTTACACTTTATGAATTTGAAAAAAACCATTTACTGAAGAAACACTTTTTTCCTCTAATAGATAAGTGATGATTAGGGCTAAAATATCATTGTAACAGGTGTCCTAATAAGTACGAGAGATTCCTATCAGTTTGTTACACAAGAGGAAAAATTTTTAAAGTCACGCATGCCAACTATATTATTTTCTCAAACATCCTTCGACCTGGTCCATTGTAGTCATTTTCTCATCATCAAAACTATCTATAGAATGCTTATATGCCAAATAAGACCAGAGGCAATTATGAGGATATATTGATACCCAGCAAGGTCAGTGAATATTTAGAGGATATATTTATACATAGTAAAGAAAGAGGATATTGTGATGCTGATATTAATACCCGACAAGTCCATAAGATGATAATTTTAAATACCTAACAAGGCCAAAGGTACATCTATTGTTCCAGTCTGACTAGCCTAATGTATGGCAACTATATATGTATATGCCCGGCAAGGCCGGACGTTGATTATGATTATGATGTTGATGGTTATAAATGAGAAAATTATTAGGATAAGATTATTATATTGATTGCATACCTTGCATTCTTTATTTCATGTGCATCGCCTTTCATGAGTGTGTGCCTAAATATTAGCTCATATAGGAGGGTTGCATAGATATGGGTGATGTTTATGCCTTGCATTATTGTATGTTGATTAACCCTTTTGGGACGAGAGCATTGGGGGAATGCATAGGTTCGGCTAGGTATTTTTTTGTCCAAAATAGTTGATGACAGTGACCAAGCATACACGTAAGTGTACGTGGTCTTATCAAGTAATATAGTGGCTTTAAGGAAGCCCAAGTATCGATCTCTCTGGGACTTGCATTCACCGCATATCTAATTTTAGTTCAACCAATTAACGAGAGTAGTAAATAAAGTTTTTGAATTAAAAATAAACTAAGAAGAAACTAAACTAATGCAGAAAAATAATGACTTTGGACAATCGAGGATAGAAGCACAAGGTTAAGGTTTACGAACAATCCTACAGTGTTATTGAACTTTATTCGCTAACTTTCTTATCTTGGTTGATGATTCGTAGGGTTAATTGCATGATTACGATTTCCCAACACCCAATCCTTTACCTAAGTTGAACCTTACAACTACATTGTTGAGTGGGGATGTAATAGTTCACTTAAGTTCTTTACAAATGTCATCCTACATATGAATCAAGGCATCCAAGTACATCCCTGTCTTAGATACTAATTCAAGTCTCTTATTTTATAAAGAAACAAGAACAATACTTTTCTTATTCCCTATTTCTATCGTCCTATTCCCTCTCCCAAGTTCACGAGGTTGACAATTGATGTATTCTAAGGGCCATGAATCCTTAAAATAGTTAAAACAAGAATAAATATACAACCAGCAATGATGAGTAAATAAACAAACTCAATACAAAACAAAAGTAATCGTGAACGTGGACTTAACCCCGGATAGGTGTTTTAGCCTTCAATGGAAATATTCATCATCTAATCCCTTGGATTGATGATAAAAACCATGAAAGAAACTAAATTAAAGACATATAAACACTAAAAGAAGTTTTGATGAGCCCCACCACAAGTCAAAGACGTATAAGATTTAGTAAAGAAACGTGAATCATGTCCTATTTATAGTTGAAGAAATAGCCATGCCTTGTTGAACAAAGAAATAATTTCTGGTCGTCTGCGAAAAATGTGATGCGCCACGTCCATTATCGTGTTGAGCAAATCTACGTGACGTATCGACTGCACATTCTTTCATGGTTTTTGTTGTCTTCTAAATCCATTTATGTGTTTCACGCGCCTATACTCCCTCTGATACTCCCGTACTCTCCCAATACTTTTTAGTTATCCAAATTGGCGTTAAGTTGTGTTTTCTTCTTCCGTGATCCATTCAAAGCCTTTTTTAGTTGTTTCCACTTTATTTGAAGCTTGTAAATCCTTCTTATACCATCATAGTCCATTAAAAAACAATCTTATAGTATTAAAAAAAAATTATATCTCAAAACAACACAACATCTTTAAAAATAAACTAGAAACACGAGCTAAGCGTAGGCTAAATTCACATTTAGCTTTAACTTATTGTTTTGACCCATTTCTTGATCGAACTGACCCTTGAACATTAAAACTAAGTTGTTTCACATATAAATACATAATAAAAACCTTAGTAACTTATTAAAATACATTAGAACCAACCATAATTGTAATACCCCTTAATTTTTCCTAGCTAATTTCATCTCAAGAATGTCTAGTATTAAATTCTAAATTGAATGATGGTTATTCCACGTGGAATTTTCAAGATTATCACTTTTTCCAAGTGGGAAATTCAATAAGCTTTCCATCGATATAAGATTCTCCCAAATTCAATAACCGACTCAGAAGTTACGACTATTTTAAGTTTCCATCATAAAACAGTGCCATATTAGTCAGTGGCGCGCCGCTCCACAAGAGGAAATGGTATTTGGAAAATTCCAGTATGGTTCTGCGATTATGGACCATCACGCCAGGGCCCAAATTCAGAATTGTCCTTTTCCAGTATCTTAGGGTGATTTCCTCCGCGTCGCACCAAAGTTCCAAGTCACAAAAGAAGGGGCAACGCGATGGCTCCATATCGCCCCAACCCTCAGTTTACCAATTGTCAAATTCCAGTGACACGGCGCGATAGCACCGTGTCGCGCTAGGGTCCCAATTCGGGAAAATTTATTAAAATTAAATGATGCCTCCAAGGTTAACAGGGTCAACTTCCCTCCCCTATTTATGACCTTTAACATGTGACTCATCCACTTTTCATCCAAAATACACTCTGTTCTCTCAAGTTTCACTCAAGAACAAGCTAGGGTTTTAATAGAAGATCAAATTCCAAGAAAGTTTCACTGTCAATCTTCATCAAACCACGAACTAAGGTATTCATAGTGTTCATTCATGGACTCCTTTCTTCCATGAATCCCAAGAATCTCTTTTCTAAATTCAAGTTATGGATTTTTTTATAAATTTCATGATTTGGCTGTTTTTGTTCATGTTGATAATAAGTAATTGAATTGTATCCCATGAATGTGTGTTAAATTTCAAATGGGTATAGATTCATGAAACCCTAGAACTAAACCCTTGAATGATTAAATTGGAATTAAATAACGACAGTTAATTGTTGTATGACGTTGTTTACATATTCTATGCCTACTATGTATTTGGTTGAATTCCTAGATGAAGGGAAAGTGTCTAATTAGCATGATGTCATGAAATCCCCATGTACGTACAAGCTTATGCCTATCACATATTTGATGAAATGCTTCAGTAAATGTATTATGATGATTATTACGTATTTAAGTAAGTCATGCTTTGTAAGTTTCCTTCCATCGAGTCCTGGGGGAACTCGTACCCTAAACATTAGTTGTGTACCTAGAGCCATGTCATATTTTCATGATACTCTCACTCAAGCTATGAATCCTTAGACTTCAGATAGTCTTATGACTCAGGAAAAATATCTATAATCTTATGACTCAGTCAGTTGTCATATATCAGTAGTATTCCGTCAGTCAATGAAACTTAGTAACTCATCTCTTGTTCAGTTCAGTAAATCATGTTCAGTGTCCATTCAAATGGGAGTATAAATTTGCACCGAGTGAACCCAAGGATGGGGACATACACTATTAGATGAGGGTATGATCCTTAGAAGTCATCCTTGCATTCCAAAACTATGTAGCCAGCAAAGGTTGAGACATCAACACTGTCTGATGAGGGTTGATAAGGTGGATAAGCACTGTCAAATAAGGGACCCACTGTTCTCTTTTGGGGACACTATCAGATAAGGGTCACCCACAGCTTGTCCTTACGAGTGGCGCGGTATTGACACCCTTCCAATTTGGGTTACATATTGGTCCCTAACTTAGCCATAATGGCGTATCAGGGGAATGTCGGTTAGATAAATACTTCCCGCAGTTTCATGTTACAAAATCAGGACTGTCAGATACAGTCATCTCATATACAGTACGGAACTCAGATAGTTCCATCAGATTCAGGACTGTCAGATACTGTCAACTCAGACACAGTATGGAACTCAGATAGTTCCATCATATTCAGGACTGTCAGATACAGTCACTTATGTTATAAGTTATATTCAGATTCAGTAATCATGTTATCACAGTATTAGTGTATGTTATTATGTCTTATGTATGTATTCTCACGCTCATGATAGTCAGTTAGTTATTATCATTGTTCATGGATATGAACCCCATGCATTCAGCCTACCTCACATGCATACCAGTACATTCAAAGTACTGACGCATTTGCGCTATGGTGTCTTATACCATAGGTTAAGAGACACGAGCTCCAGATCAGTAGTAGATTCCAGTTTCAGCAGTCAGAGTTAGAAGTGAGTCCTCATCATTCGAGGACATGATTATTTCTCTATTATCTTATTAATATATTTATTAGTTGGGGACATGGCCCATCAACTGCTTACTCAGACAATTCAGTCAGTGAAAGGTTTTCTAGACTATCATATTTCAGACTTCAGAATGTTCAGCTTTGTTTTGGGTATTCTATTACCCCACACAGATGTTATATTATTTGAATTATGTTCAGTTTTGAACCTTACGGCCATTCAGTTCATGTTTCCTCATTATTCAGTAATTTATATAGTATACAGGTACAGATATCAGTCATGGGTTACCTTGTGGTCCTTCAAGTTCATGAGCACCATGTAGAATTTCGGGTATCACCAAATTGGGGTACTACAACAATAGACTAGAAAACACCTAGCTCAAGCTAGTTACACTAGTTTTCTCGGTTGAACTCTAAATGCTCAAATTAAATGAAAACTCATGTGAATCCACCATTAAACATTGTAAACACATACTTTTATACATAAATGCTCAATTATATCATTCTCTCCCCTTTAATCAGATGAATCATCCTTAAAGCAAGCCTAAATAGGCTAGAATAGTAGCCCTAGAATGCATAAATACACCCAACATCTCCACCCCACACTTAAATCCTTGTTCTTCCTTGAGAAAATCTTAACTAAAAGCATCATGAGCAGGAAAGACTCCACACTTCTACTACATGCATGAAATTCAAGCTAGCACTACAATGATTGCATGGAATGCAAGTTTACAACAATAAGCATGTTATACACAATTGAAAGCTCAAGAATCCTACCCCAAAACATCCTAGCCTCAATAATTTACTAAATACATGAAAAAATCATGCATATTTATCAATATAAGACATCATAAAAATCACAAACATTCATCAAACATGTGCCCTCACAATAAGAGAGTTACCCATAAACACTCACAATAAAGCAATGGTCATAATGGGTATACAAATTAACCTATTCTCACTCTCTCAAAGAATTCACAAATTACACATAATGAACCATAAATTTACCCTTAGTGTCATGCTCCACTAATATATGAATGATGAGCCTAGGATCAAATAGGTTTTTTTTGGGTTGTAAAGTAGGTTAAGGGATGGTTAGGAATTATTTTTTCCAAGAATAGTGACTAACATCTCTAAGCGATTCAATACACTACATCATACATTTAAAACAAATCTCTAACAACCAAATTACACTTTTTCATTCACCCATATCTTTTTTTTGCCCCATCTCTTTTAAGCATTTTCACAAACACTTGGTGGGCATATAGTTTACTACCACACGAATTAATTTTTCATTTTTTTCACAATCATGGCAATATTTTTAGCATAATTTATATCACAACAATTTACCACACATCAACTATACACAAATAACTATTACCTTGGGGCATCAATATCACCTTTTTCTTCTTCAATTTCTCAAACTCCTTTCTAATTCAATTTTACAATAAAGTACTTAGGAGCTTTTTTTCTGGACCAAATTATGGTCTATTAAAGAAGGGATTAGGAAACTTATGAGGTTACCAAATAAAAATCTAAAGGATCAATGGGGTTAACTAGGATAATGCAAAAGGGTAGGACAATTAGAGGATAAAAACAAAGCTATCAAAGAAATGCCTAAATCATCTCCTAAACTCACACTCTTTATTTCACTTTGCAAACACATCGGGAAAGTTCTAGACATCATATGCAACAAAGAATATAAGAAAAACCTTATATGCACATGGAACATCCTCAACTCAAATAGGATCATCATAGACTCCCAACCTAACAATAGCATGAATTCAAAATTAAGTCAAAAATACAAGAGTAAAAAACATGAGCCTAAGAGTCTCAAAAGTAGCCATTCACATATTTCATCATGATTTTACAACAAAACCCACTTGTATCATGCAATCAAAAATAGCTCCAACTCAAATATCTCACTTATTCCTATCATAAAAATTTTAAATTGAGCCAAAAATTAGAAATTTCCCCACGCCACACTTAAAAATCTAGTTTGTCCCCAAAGTGAATTTAAAAGTAAAAAGATAGAAATACTCCCTGAGGTCTCTATGCCTAGCTAGTAGCATCTTTTTACATCAAAAAGGTCCGTGGAACCCCATACTCAATTTTTTCCATGCTCTTTACCTCAAGTTTCCGGTTCTCAAACATTCCATAAACCTGTGACTAAATTAAAAACTACGTGAAGTAAAAACTAAAAAAAAAACTAAAAAGAAAACATACTTTAACTTGGGTTGCCTCCCAACAAATGCCTAATTTAGTGTCGCGACACAACCCATATCAACTTTTTCCTCCACTTTGAGGATTTAAATTCCACCCCCAAATCGGATCCATTTTTTTCCTCTCTCATAGAGTGGTGGTACAAAGATTAATGAATCGAGTAATATAATATGCATGGTAAACCACTCGTCCTGGAAGTAAGGTGTTTTTTTATGTTGCTTGTACGGTGTAAAATCAAGAATATAAGATTTTGGTTTCTCATCATCACACTTTTTCAGTATTTTAAATGATTCCACATACAAGACATCATCTAAAAATAATGTAGAAAAGTTTTCGAATGCAGCCCAACAAATCCTACTTCATAATTTACACAATCTACTACACATTAACTTTTATTCACCTTATCAATTTCAGTCTCTAGATAAAGATAACAATCGAGTGGCTGCAATTCTTGTGTTTACTCTACACATTGGCTTATATCCTTCCCACATATTTCTTTGCTTAGCCACTGTAGACATGGTGGTAGTGGTGCCTCCTTAATAATTTCCACAATAACAAATTTCGGGTACTCAGACTTCTTCGAATTATCCGCATTATATTGTGAAGGTTTCGTCCATGCACTTTTATAAAAATCTGGACAATAAGAAACAAGGTGGTGTCCTCCACAAAAACAACACGAATTTCCATCACTGGAAAACCATCTATCCTAAAATTACATCTCAAGAAGAGTGTGAGAAAAATAGAAATAAAGGAAAAAAATTAAACAAAGACTATTTATAACTCAATATAGAAAAACTAAAAATAAGATAGTTTCCTAATAATAAGTCCCCGGCAACGGTGCCAAAAACATGACAGCGCCTTAGCACACATGCAGGTGTACGTAGTCTTATCAAATAATATAGTGTCTTCAAGGAACCCCAAGTATTGATTTCTCAGGGACTTTCTTTCGTCGCCTATCTAATTCTAGTTCAACCAATTAAGGAGAGTATTAAAAAGGGTTTTAGAATTAAAAATAAACTAAAAAGAAACTAAACTAATGCGGAAAAATAATGACTTTGGACAATCAAGGATAGAAGCCCAGGATTAAGGCTTAAGAACAATCCTACTATGTTATTGAACTACATTCGCTAACTTTATTATCTTGGTTGATGATTAATACAGTTAATTGCACGATTACGATTTCCCAGCCTCTAATCCTTTACCTAAGTTTAATCTTGCAACTACATCATTGAGCGGGGATGTAATAGTTCACTTAAGTTCTTTACAAATGTCATCCTACATGTGAATTAAGAAAGGCATCTAAGTACATCTTTGTCCTAGGTACTAATTCAAGTCTCTTATTTTATAAAGAAACAAGAACCATATTTTGCTTATTCCCTTGTTATATTGCCCTATTCCCTCTCCCGAGTTCACAAGGTTGACAATTGATGTATTCTTATGGGCATGAATCCTTACAAAAGTTAAAACAAGAATAAACAAACAACCAAGAATGATGAGTAAATTAACAAATTTAATTCAACACAAGAGGAATCATGAACGTGGCCTTAACCCTGGATAGGAGTTTTAACCTTCAATGGAAATATTCATCATCCAATCCCTTGGATTGATGATACAAACCATGAAAGAAAATAAACTAAAGAGATATAAACCCTAAAAGAAGTATTGATCAGCACCACAACTTGTCCAAGATGTCCACGAGTTTGTAAAAAAACGTGACTAATGTCCTATTTATAGTTGAAGAAATAGCCCATGCCTTGTTGAACAAGGAAACAGTTTCTTGTCGTCTGCGAACCCAGTGGCACGCTATGTCGATTATCACGTTGACTACATCAATGCTACGCGTCAACTTTGCATTGGTTCACTTTTTTGGGTGTCTTATAAATTAATTGATGTATTGAAAACTCCAATAATCCTTCTCACACGCCTGCACTCTCCCAATACTTTTCAGGTATCCAAATTAGCGTCAATCTGTGGTTTGTGCTTCTGTGATCCATTCAAAGCCTTTTTTAGTTGTTTCCTCTTTATTTGAAGCTTGTAAATCGTTCATATATAATCATAGTCCATTAAACAAGAATATTATATCATTAAAAACAATAATTCAGATCTCAAAACAACACAACATCTTCAACGATGAACTAGAAACACAAGCTAAGCATAGGCTAAATTCACATTGAGCTTTAACTTATTGGTTTGACTCTTTTCTTGATCCAATTGACCATTGAAAATTATAAGTAAGTTGTTTAACATATAAATAAATAATAAAAAACTTATTAACTTATTAAAATATATTAGAATCTAACACAATAGACTAGAAAAACACCTAGCTCAAACTAGTTACACTAGTTTTCTCGGTTGAACTCTAAATGCTCAAATTGAATAAAAACTCATGTAAATCCACCATTAAACATTGCAAACACATACTTGGACACATATTCTCATTTATATTATTTTGTACCCATTAATTACATGAATCATCATCAAAATAAGGCTAAATAAACTAGAATAGTAGCGCTAGAATGCATAAATACACCCAAAATCTGTTTATTTCTCAGGTTGTTATTTATATTTTTATGATCATTTTTATGGATAGTGAATGAAAGATTTTTAATTTGTTTAACCTTTGGGGGTTTCACCACAGAAGGAGGGACCATGATCCTTAGTGCCAATCATTAGATGATTGTACAGCCGAACAACACTACGGTGCTGAAAATTACACGCAATATAGGAAGAGTAAAACACATATTCTTAACGTGGAAACTCAACATGGGGAAATACATGAATTGATTTCATAAGAATAAAAGAAATACACAGTAATAATCTTCCTAATTACAGTTTAAATATAAGCCTATCTCTAGGCTCTTTTTGCTTATAGCAACTCTACTACAAGATATTCTTCGTAACTCTACCAAGGACTCTCTACACTGGTTAGCTCAAACAAACAACACACATAGGTAACTCTACCTAAGGAATTCTCTCAAAAAGAAAACACTACTCTTATAACATGAGTAGTTCAGTTATAAATCACTACTTACTCACCAACAATTACTATTTAACAGCTCATATGTCTAGGAACTTGTGCTGTATTAAAATGGGGTCTTGCCGCTTCTCTTCTCACTATTTAGAATCTGCAAAACCCTAATTGTCGACGAGGTATCTCTTTCCTTTTATAGTTTAGTAATGATTAGGAGTGGAATATTATTGGACTAGTTGTCTAAGTCAGTACAAAATAGCACCTATAAGTTTGTTACATAAGAGGAAAAAACTGTTCACATACCGTGTTCCAATTGTACAGTACTTTACATGTCCAGGGACCTGATCCATCGTTGATTCAATACTCATTATAAAAACTACATATAGAAATTTCCCCCTTTTGATGATGATAAACCAAACCATACAATTTGAGCATTAATGAACATTTATCATATTTAATAAGAGTGATAACCATATAAGGATGAATGTTCCCCCTATCATCATGCTTCCTCTTTCATGAAACATAGGGGCCTAGTCCCTTGTTGTCATTTTTCATCCACAACTTCCCTCTGTTATCATGCACCATTAGTTTGAGCAATTGCATTTCTTCATTATTTATTCCTCCGTTATTATGACTACCTTTATACCTCTATTCAGCACATCATATACTTTCACTTTCCATATGCCATTTACATTTACCTGGAATATCTAAACACCTTATACATGGTCAATCCCGACTCAGTATTTGGATTTTTCCTTTTGGTATCAATAAAAGGGATTAACAGTAATCCATGAGTAAATTAAACACACATTAGTGAACTCATTGACACTGGGAAACACTAACATGAATAATAACTTTACAAATTAAAAGAACAATATAATACACAATGCAATAATTCAATCATAAGTAGCATAAATATCATAGAAATATGTAAATTAAATGTTCTTATGGAAAAGGCCACAGAAATTTAGAATGATTAACAAGTTAAGGACTAAGAAGAAAAGTTTGAAGGAGTAGGGTCGGATTATTTTTTAGATTCCTTATCTATGCATTTGACCTAAGGACCTCATAAGTTAAGATTGATACCCTCTTCTTCAATTCAGCATACCTAGTTTTAAGCATTTCATTGTCACATGGTCTTCCTTTGGATAGATGTTTAATTGTATTTTAAAGCTTGCTAATTTCATCATCTTTTCCATCTATGTTGCCCTTTTGTTCCTCTAAGTACATGCTGAGATTCCTTCAATAAATGCTACCTAGATTGACACATCTAGTCTTGACCAATGTATTTATTCCAAGCGTTTGAAGCATAGTCCCTTTGGTTCAATTCTCATAGACAGTGCAAAAATTGTCAAATAACTTGTTCAACCAATATCCATAAGGCATGCCATGACTTTCATTCATTCCATGAACCACTTTATGAAAGTGCTCGGCCATCAATGAAATTAAATTAATGAATTCAAAGCTACTCGTGCATTACATTATATACAAATCAGTTGATGTGGCAATGCTTTTCTTTTGTGACCTAGTCAATATCACTTTGTTATCAAAATCAAAGACCAATCTAAATTCATTCTTGAGTGATCTCCTGTTCACTACTGCCACTGATTTTAAATTAACCTTGGATGTATTTTCTACAAATTCTATAGAAGGAATATGCTTGGAGACAGTTCTCACCCCATATATAGGAACTTCTAAAATCCTTCCTTGTATTTCCTCATTCAACTTTACCTTCTTCCTTAGACCTTTGCAGTAAGATGTATCCCATATTTTGAGAATTCAAAAGTGCAGTAGAATTCCCTGATCAACTTTTCAAAAATAGTGGGAACAGGTCCTTCCGTGAGATGCAACTACCCTTGATTTTTAACTAGTTCAACAAGTTCCACCATAAGAGGTTCTACTACCATGTTTGAATAAAAAATCATTCCATTTTAGAATTTTTGAGTCACCTATAACTTGTTTCTTTATTTTTTTCATATACCCACATTTTTTGCCCCATTCTTTCTTCTTGTGTAAGTGATCACAGATTCTCTTTTAGCTACCTTGCTCTTTTTTGGACAAGGTCCCTCAAGAGTTTGCAATTTCTCAGTAAAACTTCTAAACTTTTTTCCAGAAAGTTTTGGTGTTTTACTCACATCAATTTTCTTGTGATAAAATAAGATCTTTTTTGTTATATTTGACAACAAGATGAGATTTTCATCTAACCAAGTTTCATCCATCACAACATCATTAGAATAGTTTTGAAGATTCAGGGATAATTCTTCATGGACGGTTTGAGTGATGAAAGAGTTAAGCTTTAGAATAGTAAGAGAATAATGATGATTTTCAGGAAGATTTATATAGGGTTTTTTCACAAAGCTATGCGTAAAATCCTTTGAAGGACAAGAAACATAGAGTGTTGAAACCATCAAGAAGGTCCTTTAAAAAAGGGATATTTGTAATTTTTATTTTTGTTTTTTGATGTGAGAAGGCATGGGTGCAATGAGATTTACATAATAGTAAGCACAAGGAAGGGTTTTGTGATGGAACAAGATATGATCAATTTAAGACTTTTGGTGAATCACCTTCCTTTATAGAATAGGAAAATTTTGTTTTTACACAAATACAAAGAGGATGTGACTTTTTCTTGATAGAACAGAACACTTTTGCATATATAAGATACTAACATGAGAGATGGGACCAGGTCCCTCTCTAATTTAATAAATATCAACCTTTATGCTTATCACATTTGTCTACCTCTAAAGTCTCTTCCATGGGTCTATAACTACAAAGGTATGTTAATGAATTAGACCAATGTGTTCCAAATTTAGCAAGGATACCTACCTCCAAAACATAACCGCATAGGTGAATAGACACTGATTGCTTTATAGTGGATCAACTTAGTATTATCAATCCCAACATCAACTACATAGATTCATTACACCATATGGTACTGCAACTTGTTCTGGATGTAGGTTTGAGGACCAGGTCCTAGACTTGGAATTTTCAAAGTTCCATAGTTCGTTCAACATTCCTCTGAAATCACTAATTTTTTCATTGTGTTTGAGCAAATCCTTGCAATTCGAATGCTAATCACAAAAGATACTTTCACCTTGACATGTCTTAGGAAAGAGAATAAAATCAAACCTTTAATTCATAGTCTTGAGAAGTTACATAACATGAAGATTTTTCTGACTGCATACCCTTTCTCCGTCCTGTATTAATAATCATTTGTTATACTATGTAATCCAATAGAGTTTGATTTCACAATAGGAGCATAGGGGTGTTAATAAGTTTTTCTTTGTCCATCTAGGTTATGTGTTCTTTCTTATGTACTTTCTTATGTGTTCTTTCTTAAGTACTTTCTTATTTGTTCTTTCTTATGTACTTTTGTTCATAATTTTCAAGGACATAAGTCTTTATTATGTACTTTTGTTCATACTTTTTTTCATACTTTTCAAACACTTGACATGCATGAACTTGTACATGAATGGGTATTTCATATTATCATACTAGTAGGGCACTTTTCCTTTACATAGGCATTTAATCAAACACACTGGTGAGCATGTTATAAGTAGAAAACATGACCCTATAAGTAAACCTCATGAATCAATTCTAATTTAATCATTCACGGGTTTAATCATAATTTCACATGAATCTACACTTATAATAATAAATTTCGCTTAGAATTTATGACCAGACATCGATTAGAATTCAATTGGTCATTATCAACATGAACAAAAGCAAACCCAACATGGAATTCATAAAAATCCATATACTTGAACTTTAAAAAGGGATTCTTGGCTTTCATGGATGAAAGGAGTCCATGAATGAACTCTATGCATACCTGGGTTGAGTTTCTTGAAGTTCTTGAACTTGAAGAATTTGAATCTCTTTGTTCTTGAAGAAAATTTGGATTTTTGTTGCTCAAGGATTTCTCTTAGGGAGAAAACCCTAATTTTATGTTGTAAATGGATAATGAAATTATGAGCCTTAATCTGATATTATTAGGGTTTAAAATGGGTGGAAAAATAAATCCAAATACCTTTTTAAAAACAACTTTAATTTTGCTGAACAAGACCTATGAAGGCTCATGTGACTATCCTTCATGGGCTCGACGGTACATCGTTTTGACTATCGTACGTGGACGAAGAAAAGGAATCACTACCTAAGGAGCGGTGGCTTGGGCGATGGTCAGTCGCAAGTTTAACGGTCCATCAACATGTCTGTCGCATCTGATCCAGAAGGTTGCCTAACTGCCTTTGCTGCGATGGCCAAGGTGACGGTCCGTCGCTAGATCAACGGTCCATCAACCTAGCCGTGACATCAAGGCGATTCTGACCGCTCTGAGTAAAACATTGGAAAGCTAATTTAATTTCCTACATGACAAAAAGTAAAAAACTAAAAAATTCCATGTGTACAAAAGTGGATTCATCTTTCAAAGAATGTTTCTAGCATTCTTGGGACAATTTCAAGCTAGGGAAAAAATACAAGGTATTATAATATCCCCCCTTGAGAAAATTCATCCTCGAATGAGGCGGAGAGTGAGGGGAGAAGATAAACTGACATATATACAGAACATAAATAAATGAAACATGATCTCATGAATGCCATGAATGATAACTGAATATATCATACTGACTATGCATATCTAATGTATGTGTAACTGATTCATGAATGCATGACTGAGTGTTCTGAGGAACTAAGTTTCTCACAATGATACTGCATGTCTGATGCATAATTATATATAACTGAAGTGGTACATGAATACATCATAGAAAATCCAATGGTATTCAATTACAAGTTTATAATAGGATTCTGAACATGAGATGGATACCCAGCTTTTAACTGAAGTCTGAACATGAAACTAAAAGTTCAAGGAGAAATGTTACTTTGAGCTTTATTTAAGTTGGCGGAGAAGAGGTGAGGATACTTGATATGCATGTATGCTTATGATTTACAAGTAGTTCCTTTGATGGAAAAATTTTGCCAAAGAACTTTGACAACAGGGGCTTCTTTGTTCCTCATTATACGAGTCTGATAGTCTAGGATTTCCACTGGAATGTCTTCATAAGAGAGGTTGTTCTGAACATATATTCTCTGAATAGGGATGACAACTGCTGGGTCACCTATGCACTTCTTGAGCAAAGATACATGGAAGACTGGATGAACTGAGGCTAGATTTGAAGAAAATTTGAGCTCATAAGATACCTTGCCAAGACGACTAAGAATTTTGAAGGGACCAACATTTCGGGGACTGATATTTCCCTTCTTGAAGAATCTCTTCATTCCCTACATGGGAGAGATCATTAGATAAACATAATCATAAATCTTGAACTCGAGATCCCTTCTACGAACATCTGCATAAGACTTCTGTAGGCTCTGAGCATCTCGGAGTCTTTCTCTGATCAACTTGACTTGTTTTAAGGAATCGATTACTAATTCAAGCCCTATAACTGAGGCCTTTCTAGATTCAAACCAACCAACTGGAGATCTACTTATCCTACAATAGGGAGCTTTGAATGGAGTCATCTTAATACTGGAATGAACTATTGTTTTATGCAAAATCAATCAAAGGCAATTGGTCATCCCAATTACCCTTGAAGTCAATTGCACATGCCCTTAGTACATCTTCTAAAGTCTGAATTGTCCTTTCTGCTTGACCATCTGTCTGAGGATGAAAGGTTGTACTGACATTAACTTGGGTACCAAGACACATTTGGAATGCTTTCCAGAAATGAAAGGTAAACTGTGTACCTCTTTCTGAAATAATAGATAATGGAACATCATGTAATCAGACCAACTCAATGATATAGAGTTTGGCGTAATCCTTGGCTCAATAAGTGGTATGGACTGGAAGGAAATGAGCTGATTTGGTCATCCTATCTACAACGACCCAAATTGAATCAAGCTGTTGATGAGTACGAGGCAAACCCTTCACAAAGTCTATGTTAACTTTTCCCCACTTCCAAGTAGGAATACTAAACTCCTGCATCAACCCATTAGGATTCTGATGCTCTATCTTAACGTGCTGACATGTAGAGAACTTAGCCACAAACTCTGTATCATCTCTCTTTATCCCACTCCACCAATAGATCTCTCACAGGTCATGGTATAACTTTGTGGCCCCAGGATGAATAGAGTATTGTGCACCATGCACTTCTCAAAGAATTCGCGGCCTTAAGTCATCTACACACGGAACACACAGCGACCCTGAAAATAAAATACACCATCTCCCCCTTAGGAGAAAACCTCTACTTTGTGATCTTTGACTGATTCTATCAAATTGACTAAATTGGGATCTCTATCTTGCTTTTCTTTTACCTCCAAAACTAGAGACGATTCTGAACTACTCTGACCCCATATATCACCCTACTCTAAGACGACTAAGATAATGCCTAGTGTAGCAATCTGATGGACTTCCTGAGCTAACTTCTTCTAACTGTCCTCAGCATGAGCAACACTACCCATAGACAGTCTATTGACAGTACCGTCCACTATGTTGGCCTTGCCCGGATGATAAAGGACACTCATGCCATACTCTTTCAAGAGCTCTAACCACTTTCTATGATGAAGATTGATATCTTTCTGAGAAAAGACATACTGAAGGCTCTTATGATCTATGAACACATCAACGTGAACACCGTATAAATAATTCCTTCAAATCATTAAGGAAAATACTACGGCTGCTAACTAAAGATCATGAGTAGGATAATTCTTCTTATGCGTTTTAAGATTTCTGTAGGTGTAGATATGACCTTACCATGCGGCATAAGGACACAACCCAAACCTACTCTGGATGCATCACAATACACTACGAACCCATCTGGACAATCTGGAAGAGCTAAGACTGGAGCTGAGGTGAGTCAAGTCTTCAACTCCTGAAAACACTTCTCGCAAAGATCTGACCACTAAAACTTGACTTTCTTCTAAGTCAATCTGGGCATAGAGGATGCAATAGAAGAAAATCCCTCAACAAACCATCTGTAATCGCCAGCCAAACCCAAGAAATTCCTGATGTCTGGTGGGGAGAACGGGCGAGGGCAGTTTCTTACTTCTTCAGTCTTTTAAGGATCTACTCTAATACCATCACCGGAAACGATATGACCAAGGAATGCTACTGACCTTAAACAAAACTCGCACTTACTAAATTTGGCAAACAGCAGATGATCTCTGAGAGTCTGAAGTACAATTCTGAGATGGTCTGCATGATCATGCTCACTGCAGGAATAGACCAAAATATCATCTTTGAAAACTATGAAGAACATGTCCAAACACAGCTTGAAAAAATGGTTCATCAAGTTCATACAAGTTGTTGAGGCATTGGTAAGACCAAAGGACATGACTATGAATTCGAAGTGACCATACAAAGTACAGACGGCTATTTTCAGAATGCACATTCTTTGACTCTGAGCAAATGATATCCTGATCTGAGATCTATCATAGAGAAATAGTTGGCACCCTTAAGTTGGACAAACAAGTCATCAATCCTAGGAAGAGGATACTTGTTCTTGACCGTGACATTATTGAGCTGATGGTAATCAATGCATATCCTGAAAGAACCATCTTTGTTGCGCACAAATAAGACTGGAGCGCCCCACGGGGACACGCTGGGCCTGATGAATCCCTTATCTAAGAGATCCTTCAACTGTTCTTTTAGTTCTTTGAGTTTTGATATTTCCAGTCTATATAGAGGAATATATATAGGCTGAGTATCTGGAACAAGATTAATACCGAAGTCTATTTCCCTTTCGAAAGGAATCCCTAGAAGATCTTCGAGAAAAAAATGTTAATATTCATTCATGAATAAGATTGATTCAAGACTGGGAGTCTCAGAACTAGAATCCTTAACATGAACAAGATGATATACGCATCCCCAAGATATGATCTTCCGTGCCCGAAGCTGGGAAATAAGCTGACCTCTAAAAATAGATACACTACCTTTCAACTCTAGCATAGGTTTATTTGGAAACTAAAACTAAACTATTCTATTTTTGCAGTCGACTATGGTATAGAAGGAATGAAGACAATCCATGCCAAGTATGATATCAAAATCAGTTATCTCTAATTCGACTAAGCCTGCTGAAGTTACTTTCTAAAATATCATAACCGTGCAGTTCCTGTACACCCACCATGCTATGATGGTTTTATCCACTGGGGTTGAAACTGAAAAAGGCTCTGCTAGAATTTTGGGACTGATTCCAAAATCGCCAACTATATATGGAGTAACAAAAGACAAGGAAGCACCTGGATCTAGCAAAGCGTAAACATGCACATACAAGATCTGTAATGTAGTAGTAACCATATCAAGAGAATTTTCATGATCTTTACGGGAATGGAAAGCATCGAGTCTATTTGGGTATTACCCACTAGGAGCGCTAGAGGTGGCACCCTTTTGATTTGGGCGACTAAACTAGGCTGAGGAACGGTTACTCTGACCCAGATAGCCTAATTGGGGAAAATCTATGACTCTATGGCCTGGCTTTCCACATCTAAAAAATACATCGCTACCAGCTCTGCAAGCACCCTTCTAGTTCTTTCCACAAGTCTGATAAAAAGGGTTTGTTCAGGAATTGCTGACACTGCCCTAAGACATAGATCCTGGCGCCCTATATCTATAACCATCCCTGAACTTAGTAGATACAGCACTAGCTGAAGAACGATCCGAAGAAACTAAGAATGGTTTCCTCCTTTTGATTTGGGCTGAGCAAAGTTAAAACTACCTGTCCTTTCTCACTTATTTTTCTTATCCCTCATCTTAATCTTTTTCTACTCTATCTGCTGAGCATGAGTCATAAGGTTGGCTAAAGTTATGTCACTATTTAACATCGCAGACCTGCACTCATTTACCATACTATCATTTACCCCAGAAACAAACTTACCCATCTTGGCCCTGCTGTCTGCAACCACACAAGGGACATATCTAGATAATTAAGTAAACTTAATAAGTAATCTTTCACCATTATATTTACCTTCCTGAGGTTGATAAATTCTAACACCTTACCTTCTCTCAGCTCAAGAGGAAAGAACCTCTCTAAGAATGCAGTGAAAAACTCCTCCCACTCAATAGGTCCTGCATCATCTGGGCTTTCTGACTTTCATTGTTTAAACCAAGTGTAAGCAATATCCTGAAACTCAATACTCTCACTAGGAGTAACCCCATGATGTCTATAGCCTTCTGAACCTGATCGATGAATTCCTGAGGGACCTTATCTGACTTAGACCAGAGAAATGATGGAGGATTTTATTGGGTGAAGTCCTGAATCCTAGCTGCATATGAATTGGCTACTGGGTTGGATGGAATGATAGTTGGTCATTCATTTTAAGCAGTAACTGACTGAGCGAGTGTAGTGAATTCAACTCTTAACTTTGCAAGAGAAACATGTTCGCCCAAAGGTTCTTCAGGCTGAGGGACTGACCGATTCCCATTTCTTCTGTTAGGAGGCATGTTCAGTAGGAAAAAGGGAGAAACGGATTAGACTAAGAGATAAGCTTGAGATTATAATCACTGGCACGACATGAATACTAAAAGAAAGGAAACTGTTCCAAAAACAACTTATAGCCTTTTGAACATAAATGTGGTGCGCAACACACCCATGTACAATACTCTACTAGATGTGGATTTCAGACTTCCTAGGACTATATTGAACCTTAGTATCTGATACCAAGTTTGTAACGACCCGAATCTATTACCCAAAATGCTACACGGTGCTCATGACCCCGAAGGACCACAAGCTAATGTATGAATGATATTTGTACCTATACACTGCATAATATATGTATACAAATGCATAAATAAAGGATGAAAGGCCATAAGGTTCAAATATAATAAACAAAAAACATCTGGGTTGGGTATGAAATACCCAAAACAGCTGTAAAAAAAGTCTGAATCATGATAGTCTTAAAAGCCTCTAACTGACTGAATTATCAGAATAACGAGTTGATGGGACACGTACCAAATAGCTCTAACTAATAAATGAATTAATGAGATAATAAAGTAATGGTCATGTCCTCAAAGTATGAGGACTCACTAATAACTCTGACTGTTAAGACTGGAATGCGACTGATGCTCTAGAGCTCGTGCTTTGGAACATATGGTATAAAACACCATAGCGCAAATGCGTCAGTACAACTGAATGTATTGGTATGCATATGAGGTACGCTGAATGCAAAGGGTTCACATGGATGAACTATACTTACTAACTGAATAACATGAATGTGAGGATACATGCATGAATACCTAATAACAGTAACTATGTTTATGGTAATATTGTCTACTGAGTCTTAATACAGATAACATGCATTACTGATAACTATATAAATGAAATAACTAATACTTACCGACTATATATGACAGTCTAGTTTATGATGGAACTTGATGATTTCCATACTATTCTGAGTTGAATGTGTATGACAGTCCTGAATTCTATCGAATAATCTGAGTTCTATTACTGAAACTAAATGACTGTATATGACTGTCCTGATTTTTTGTAACTGAAATAGTAGGAAGTAGTCTTCTAACCGATATTCCCCTAATACGCCAATATGAATATGTTGGAGTCCAATCTATAACCTTAATTAGAAGGGTGTCAATACCGCATCAATGGTAAAGACAAGCTGTGGGTGACCCTCATCTGACAGTGTCCCTAAAAGAGAATGGTGGGGCCCTCATCTGACAGTACTTATCCACCTCATCAACCCTCATCTGACAATGTTGATGTCTTAACCTATGTTTGTTGCATAGTTCTGGAATGCAAGGATGACTTCTATGAATTACATCCTCATCTAACAGTGTGTGTTCCCATCCTTGGGTTCACTCGGTGCTAATTTCTACACCAATTTGAATAGGCACTGATCATGGATTACCTAATTAAATTGGACTGAGCCAACCGGGTCCGTTAACTGATAGAATAATAAACACATGGTGATCATGGTATATATAGACAACATCACATAACAAGTAAACATCATGAATCGACTCTAATTTCATCATTCAAGGGTTTAATCATAAGTTCACATGAATCTACACTTACAAGATTAAATTTTTCTTAAAATTTATCACCAAACATGGATTAGAATTCAATTGGTCATTATCAATATGAACAAAAGCAAAACCAACATGGAATTCATAAAATTCAATATACTTGAACTTTGAAATGAGATTCTTGGGTTTCATGGACGAAAGGAGTCCATGAATGAACACTATGCATACCTGGGTTAAGTTTCTTGAAGTTCGTGAACTTGAAGAATTTGAATCTCTTTGTTTCTGGAATAAGAGTTGGATTTTTGTTGCTTAAGGATTTCTCTTAGGGAGAACACCCTAATTTGATGTTTTAAATGGATAATGAAATTATGAACCTTCATAAGATATTATTAAGGGTTAAAATAGGTGGGAAAATACCCAAATACCCTTTTAAAAATGGCTTTAATTTTGCTGAATAGGACTTCCGATGGCTCGTGTGACAGTCCATCGCTAGATCTTCGGTCCTTCATTTCGACCGTCGTACATGGACCAAGAAAAAGACTCATTGCCTATGTAGCGGCGGCTTAGGAGACGGTCCATCACAAGTTCGACGGTCAATCAACCTGTCCATCAGACCTTATCCATAATATTGCCTCACTACCTTGGATGCAACGGTAAAGGCAACGGTCCATCGCTAGATAGACGGTCCGTCAACCTTGCCGTCGCACCTGGGCGATTCTGACAGCTCTGAGAAAAATGTCCATAACTTTTTACTCTGTTACCGTATTTGGACAAAATTGGAATCGTTGGAAAGCTAATTCAATTTATCACATCACAAAAAGAGAAAATCTCTAAAATTCCATATGTACAAAAGTGGATTCATCTTTTAATGAATATTTCTAGCATTCTTAGGACAATTTCAACTTTGGAAAAAAATATGGGGTATTAAAATATCCCCCATGAGAACATTCATCCTCGAATGAGACTGAGAGTGAGGGGAGAAGATAAACCGATTTACATAATAAACATGAATAAATGAAACATGATCTAATGATTGACATGACTGATAACTAAATATATCATACTGAGTATGCATATCTAATGCATAAGTAACTGAACTATGAACGCATGACTGAGTGTTCTGAGGAACAACTTTCTCACAGTAAGAATGCATGTGTGATTCATAATTCTATATAACTGAACTGGTACATGAATGCATAACTAAAAATGCAATGGTATTTAGTTATAAGATTATAATGGGATTCTGAACATGTGATGTATACCAATCTTATAACTGAAGTCTAAACATGAAACTAAAAAGTTCAAGGAGCACTGTGACCTTGAGTTTGATCTGAGTTGGAGGAGAAGAGGTGAGGATACTTGGTACGCATGTCTGCTTCTTCTTCGCAAGTAGCTCCCTCGAAGGACTGATTTCACCAAAGAACTTTGACTAGAGGGACTTCTTTGTTCCTCAGTCTACGAGTCTGATAGTCTACGATTTCGACCGAAATCTATTCATAAGAGAGGTTGTTCTGAAAATATATGCACTGAATAGGGACTACAATTTATGGGTCTCCTATACACTTCTTGAGCAAATAGACATGGAAGATTGGATGAACTAAGGCTAGATCTGAAGGAAATTTGGGCTCATAAGCTACCTTTCCAAGATGACTAAGAATTTTGAAAGGACCAACATATCAGGGACTGAGCTTTCCCTTCTTAACAAATCTCTTCACTCACTTCATGGTAGTTATTGTTAGATAGACATAATCACCAATCTCAATCTCGAGATCCTTTCTATAGACATCTGCATAAGACTTATGTCGGCTCTGAGCAGCCCAAAGCCTTTCTCTAATCAACTGGACATTTTCTAAGGCATCAAATACTAAGTTAGTACCTATGACTAAGGTCTCACTAACTTTCAACCAACCAACTGTAGATCTTCGCCTCCTACCATAGGGAGCTTCGAATGGAGTCATCTTAATACTAGAATAATAGCTATTGTTGTATGTACACTCAATCGAAGTCAAATGGTCATCCCAATTACTATTGAAATCAATTGCACACGCCCTTATCATATCATCTAAAGTTTGAATGGTCCTTTTCGCTTGACCATCATTCTAAGGCTGAAAGGTTGTACTGAGATAAACTTGGGTACCAAAACCCTTTAGGAACGCTTTCTAGAAATGAGATGTGAACTATGTATCTTTGTCTAAAATAATAGATAACGGGACACCGTGTAATTTGACCAACTCTCTGATATAGAGTTTGGTTTAATCCTTGGTTGAATAAGAGGTATGGACTTAAAAGAAATGAGCTGATTTGGTCATCCTGTGTACAACACCCCAAACTAAATCATGCTGATGATGAGTATGAAGAAATCCCATCACGAAGTCCATGTTCAATTTTCCCACTTCCAAGTAGGAATACTGAACTCCTGCATGGACCCACTAAGATTCTGATGCTCTATCTTAACCTGCTAATATGTAGAGTACTTAGCCACAAACTCTGCAATATTTTTCTTCATCCCACTCCACCAATAGATCTCCCATAAGTCACAATACATCTTTGTGGCCCCTGGATAAATAGTGTAGTGCGCACCATGCACTTCTGAAAGAATTCGCTGCCTTAATTCATCTACACTCGGAACACGCAGACGACCATGGCAATTCAATACACCATCTCCTCCTTAGGAGATAAACTCTATTTTATTATCCTTGACTGACTCTTTCAACATTACTAGATTTGGATATCTTTCTTGCTTTTCTTATACATATGAAACTAGATATGATACTGAACTACTTTGAACCCATAAATCACCCTCCTCTGAGTCAACTAAGAGAAAACTTAGTCTAGGAAACTGATGGACTTCCTGAGCTAACTTCTTCGTACAGTCCTCAAAATGAGAAACACTACCCATAGACAGTCTACTAAGAGCGTCGGCCACTACATTGGTCGTCCCCAAATGATAAAGGACACTTATGTCATACTCTTTCCATAGCTGTAACCACCTTCTCTGATAAAGATTGAGATATTTTTGAGAAAAGACATACTGAAGGCCCTTATGATCTGTGAATACATCTATGTGAGCACGGTATAGATAATACCCCCAAATCTTTAAGGAAAATACTGCGGCTAGTAACTAAAGATCATGAGAAGGATAATTATTGTCATGAGGTTTAAGCTGTCTGGAGGCATAGGCTTTGACCTTACCATGCTGCATTAGGACACATTCCCAACATACTCTGGATACATTACAATACACTACAAAACCATATGGGCCATCTAGAAAAGTTAAGACTAAAGCTGAGGTGAGTCGAGTCTTCAACTCCTAAAAACTCTTCTCGCAAGGATCTGACCACTGAAAATTTACTTTTTTCTGAGTCACTCTGGGCATAGGGAATGGAATAGAAGAAAATCTTTCAATAAACCATCTGTAATAGCCGTCCAATCGAAGAAACTCTTGATGTCTGATGGGTAGACAGGGCGAGGCTAGTTTCTTACTGCTTTGGTCTTTTGAGGATCCACTCTAATTCCATCACCGGAAATGATATGACCAAGGTATGCTACTGACCTTAGCCAAAACTTGCACTTACTGAATTTGGCGATCAACTGATGATCTCTAAGATTCTGTAGTACAATTCTAAGATAGTCTGTATGATCACGCTCACTGCGAGAATAGACTAGAACATCATCTATGAAAACTATGAAGAACATGTCCATGTACTACTTGAACACACAGTTCATATAGTCCATAAAAGCTACTAGGCATTGGTAATACAAAAGGACTTGATTATGAATTTGAAGTGACCATACTAAGAATGGAAGGCTATTTTTAGAATGTCACATTCTCTGACTCTGAGCTAATGATAGCCTATTCCGAGGTCTATCTTAGAGAAATAGCCTGCACCCTGAAGTTAGACAAATAAGTCACCATCCTGGGAAGAGGATACATGTTCTTGACCGTGACTTTATTGAACCGAAAGTAATCTACGCACATTCTGAAAGTACCACCTTTATTGCACACGAATAAATTAGAGCTCCCCATGGGGACATATTGGGCCTGATAAATCCCTTATCTAAGAGATCTTTTAACTGTTCTTTTAGATCTTTGAGCTCTATTGGTTCTATTATATATGGATGAATAGATATAGGATGTATATCTGGAAGAAGATCAATACCGAAGTGTATTTCCCTTTCGGGAGGAATCTCTGGAAGATCTTTGGGAAAGACATCGAAATATTCATTATCAAATAGGACTGATTCAAGACTGGGAGTCTCGGAACTAGAATCTTTAAAATGAACAAGAATATAGACACATACCTTAGATATCATCTTCTGTGCCCGAAGGTAGGAAACATAATGACCTCTAAAAGAGGATACACTACCCTTCCACTCTTGGATGGGTTCATTCATAAAATTAAATTGGACTATTCTGTTACTACAGTCGACTGTGGCATAGAAGGAATGAAGCCAATCTATGCCGAGAGTGACATCAAAATCAATCATCTCTAATTTGACTAAGTCTGCTGAAGTGACTTTCTAAAATATCATAACCGTGCAGTTCATGTATACCTGCCTGGCTATGATGGTTTTACCCATTGGGGTAGAAACTGAAAAGGGCTCTGCTAGAATTTCGGGACTAATTTCGAAATCGCTTGCTATATATGCAGTAAAAAAGACAAGGAAAAACCTGGATCTAGAAAAGCGTAAACATACATATGAAAGATCTGTAACGTACCAGTAACCACATCAGGAGAATATTCCAGATCTTGCCGAGACAGGAGAGCATATAGTTTATCTGGGCGTTGCTCACTTGTAGCGCTGGAGGTGGCACCCTTCTGATTTGGGTGACCAAACTGGGCTGATGAACGGTTATGCTGACCTGATAGCCTGACTGGGGACAATCTCTAACTCTATGGCCTTGTTTTCCACATCCAAAATAGACATTGCTACCATCTATGAAAGTTCCCTTGTGGTTCTTATCACAAGTCTAATAAAGAGTGTTTGTTCGGGCATTACTGAAATTTCCCTGAGACTTAGATCCTGGCGCCATATCTCTATTACCATACTTGGACTTAGGAGATGGAGCACTAGCTTAAGAAGATGCCATAACTAACGACTTATGAAAAAACTGAGAACTGTTTCCTCCTTCTGATATGGGATGAGAAAAGTTTAAACTACTTATTCTCGCTCTCTTATTCTGCTTCTCCATTATCTTAATCTTTTGCTCCTCTAACTGCAGAGCATGAGTCATAAGCCTGGCTAAAGTTATGTCACTATTCAACATCACAAACCTGCACTCATTTACCACACTATTATTCAACCCAGAATCAAACCTAGTCAACTTGGCCCTGCTGTCTGCAACAACATGAGGGGCATATCTGGATAATTGAGTAAACATAAGATAATAATCTTTCACCATAATGTTGCACTACCTGAGGTTTATAAATTCTAATACCTTATCTTTTCTCAGCTCTAAAGGAAGGAACTTCTCTAAGAATGCAGTGACAAACTCCTCCCACTCAATATGCCCCGCATCATCTTGCCTTTCTGACTTCCACTGTTTGAACCAAGTATGAGCAACATCCTACAACTGATATGCATCTTTCTCAACACTCTCACTAGGAGTAACCCCATGATGTTTATAACCTTATGAACTTGATCGATGAATTCTTGAGGGTCCTCATCTAACTTATACCCATAAAAGAATGGATGATTCATTCGGGTGAAGTCCTTAATCCTTGCTGAAGCTGAATTGGCCACTGGGTTGGCCGAAACAAAAGTTGGTCATTCATTCTTAGCAACAACTAACTGAGAAAGAGTAGTGAATATGGCTCTAAACTCTGCAAGAGAAATATGTTCGCCCAAAGGTTCTTCGGGCTAAGGGGCTGACTGATTCTCATTTCTTCTTTTAGGAGGCATGTTTTTTAGAAGAAAGGGAGAATTAGATTAGACTGAGAGATTAGCTTGAGATTATGCTCACTAGCACGACATGAATATTGAAAGAAGGGAAACTATTCCTAATTCATCTTATAGCCTCCTGCACAAAAATGTGACGCGCAACACACCCATGTACAAGACTCTACTAGATGTGGCTTTCAGACTTCCTAGGACTCTATTTAACCTTAGGTTCTAATACTAAGCTTGAAACGATCCAAATCTAGTACACAAAATGCTACACCGTGCTCATGACCCCGAAGAACCACAAGGTAACCCATGACAAATATATGTACATGTACAGTTCATAATATATGTATATTATATTAAAATAAAGGATGAAAGGCCATAAATTTCAAACCTGATAAAAACATAACATCTGGGTGAGGTATGAAATACCCAAAACAACTGTAATAAATTTTCTGAAACATGATAGTCTTAAAAGCCTCTAACTGACTGAACTATCTGAATAAGGAGTTAATAGGAAAAGTCCCCACTAACTCCAACTAATAAATTAATTAATGAGAGAATAAAGTAATGGTCATGTTATCAAAAGATGACGATTCAATGCTAACTCTGACAACTGAGACTTAAATGCTATTGATGCTCTGGAGATCGTACTTCGAAACCTATGGTATAAAACACAATAGCGCAAATGCCTCAGTACGATTGAATGTACTGGTATGCATGTGAGGTAGGATGAATGCAAAGGGTTCACATGGATGAACTATACTAACTAACTGAATTACATGAACGTGAGGATACATGCATGAATACATAATAACTGTAACTGAGTTCATGATAATACTATCTACTGAGTCTTAATACTGATCACATGAATTATCGATAACTGTATAACTGAAATAATTGATACTGAGCGACTATATCTGAAAGTCTAGTTTCTGATGGAACTTGCTGAGTTCTTTACTATTCTAAGCTGACTGTATCTGACATTCCTGAATTCTGTAGAACAATCTGAGTAATATTACTGAAACTGAATGACTGTATTTAACAGTCCTAAAATTTTGTAACCAAAACTATGGGAAGTAGTCATCTAACCGACATGCCCCAAATATGCCAATATGGCTGAGTTGGGGTCCAATATATAACCCCAATTGGAAGGGTGTCAATACCGCACCACTGGTAAAGACAAGCTGTGGGTGACCCTCATTTGACAGTGTCCCAAAAGAGAATGGTGGGGCCCTTATTTGATAGTGCTTATACACCTTATCAGCCGTCACCTGACAATGTTGATATCTCAACCTATGCTGGATATATAGTTCTGGAACACAAGGATGACTTCTAAGAATCACACCCTTATCTGACAGTGTGTGTTCCCATCCTTGGGTTCACTCGATGCTAATTTTTACTCCCATCTGAATACACACTGAACTTGGATTACTGAGTTGAACTGGACTAAGCTAACTGGGTTCTTTTGACTGACGGAATACTACTGAGATTACTGTATTACAGAGCATTATGAGATTACTAGGATTTCTGAGTTTCCCTAAGTCAAATGACATGCTTAATTCTACTGAACATGGCTTGGCTGAGGATATCGTAAAACATGACACTGGCTCTAGGTACACACCTAAATTTTTGGGTAAGGGTACCCCCAGGAGTCGATAGAAAGAAACTTACAAAGCATGACTTTCTTGAATACATGATCACATCATCAGTCTATAATTTAATAAATTGGAGAATTAATAAAGTACAAGTTATAAAGAATCCCAATGTCCACACACACATCCATTATTCATTGACAAAGGGATTTCATCAAACACTTGGCATGCATGAACTTGTACATGAATGTGGATTTCATATTATCATACTAGTAGGGCACTTTTCCTTCACATAGGCATTTAATCAAACACATGGTGAGCATGGTATAAGTAGACAACACCACAAAACAAGTAAACATCATGAATAAACTCTAATTTCATCATTCAAGGGTTTAATCATAAGTTCACATGAATCTACACTTATAATAATAAATACCACTTAAAATTTATCAGCAAATATGGATTAGAATTCAATTGGTCAATATCAATATGAACAAAATAAAACCCAACACGGAGTTCATAAAAATCCATATACTTGAACTTTGAAAAGAGAATATTGGACTTCATGGACGAAAGGAGTCTATGAATGAACACTATGCATACCTGGGTTGAGTTTCTTAAAGTTATTGAACTTGAATAATTGGAATCTCATTGATTCTTGAAGAAGATTTGGATTTTTGTTTCTTAAGGATTGCTCATAGGGAGAAAACCCTAATTTGATGTTGTAAATGGATATTGAAATTATCACCCTTGATATGATTTTATTATAGGTTAAAATGGGTGGAAAAAGACCCAAATACTCTTTTAAAAATGGCTTTAATTTTTCTGAATGAGGCCTGCGATGTCTCGTGCGGCGGTCCTTCTCTGGCTTGATGGTCCGGCGTTTCAACCATTGTACGTGGACAAAGAAAAGGACTCACTGCCTAAGTAGCGATGGCTTGGGTGACTGTCTGTCGCAAGTTCTATGGTCCATCAACCTATCCATTGCACCTTATACTGTAGGTTGTCTCATTTCCTTGGCTGTGATAATCAAGGTGATGGTTCGTCGCTAGATCGACGGTCCTTCAACCCTGCCATCGCACCTGGGCGATTCTTACAACTCTGAGTAAAACATCCATAACCTTTTACTCTGATACCAGATTAGGATGAAATTGGTATCGTTGGAAAGCTAATTCAATTTCCAACATAACAAAATGTGATAATCTTAAAAAATTCATGAGTACAAAAATGGATTCATCTTTCAAACAAATCTTCTAGCATTTTTGGATAATTTCAAGCTAGGAAAAAATATGGGGTATTACAAGTTTGCAGTTGCTTTTCTTGATAGGTTCTTCCCACTAGAGTTGAGGAAAGGTTTTGGAGTTTATAAACCTTAAGAAGGGACATATGATAGTGCAGGAGTATTCTCTCAAGTTTACTTTGTTAGCCATATATGCCCCGTATGTTGTAGCATATAGTAGAGCAAAAATGAGTAAGTTTGTATCAAGAGTGTCTAGAAGCATGGTCAAGGAGTGTAGAAATACAATGCTTATTAAGGATATGGATATATCCAGGCTCATGGTCAATGATCAGGAGATGGAGGAGTCTAAGATTAAAGAGAAGGGTAGAGAGAATAAGAGGGCGAGACCAAGTAGTCTCAATTTCTCTTAGCCTAAGTCAAAGGGTGGGAATCATTCTAAGTTTCACCTAAAACCCTCAGTTCCATCTCCTTCCTCATCTAGTTCTCCAGTGCCAAAATTTAGAGATGGCAACCGAGATAGGGCATCAGGCCATAAACCCCAGGGCATTGTTATCAGTGCCCGAACCAATCCCCTTTGCTAGAAGTGCGACAAAAATCAGCAGGATATCTGCAAAGCTGGAAACGATGTGTGTTTCGGATGTGGCAAGGCATGACACAGAGTCAGATAGTGTTATCAGGATGTTTTGTAGAGTCAGCAAAACCATCCCCCAGCTCAGTCTGGTTGCTCAAATCAGCAGGGTTCTTCTTCCTGTGCCACTAGAGGGCAGCACCCAAACAGACTCTATTCTCTTCAGTACCGACAAGATCAGGAAAATTCTCCTGATATGGTCGCTAGTAAGTTACAAGTTTTCCATTTGTATGTTTACGCTTTTCTTGATTAAGGTGCTTCTTTGTCTTTTGTTACTCCATATATAGCAGTTTATTTCGGAGTCAGTCCCAAAATTTCAGCAGAGCCCTTATTAGTTTTTACCCTAGTGGGTAAATCTATCATAGCCCCGTGGGTATACAGGAACTTTCCGGTTATGATATTTCTGAAAGTCACTTCAACAGATTTAGTCGAATCAGAGATGACTAATTTTTCCATCATTCTCAACATAGAATGGCTTCATTCCTGTTATGCCTCAGTCGACTGCAGAAATAGAGTTGTCCAATTTTATTTTTGAATGAACCCATTCTAGAGTGGAAGGGTAGTACTTCACCACCTAGGGGCCAATTTATTTCTTACCTTCGGGATAGAAAGATGATATCTAAGGGATGTGTCTACCATTTAATTCGAGTCTACGACTCTAATTCAGAAACCCCTATTCTTTAATCAGTACCAGTAGTATGTGGATTTCAAGATATGTTTTTCGAAGATCTTCCAGAGTTCCTCCCAAAACGGATATTGATTTTGGAACTGATCTTCTCCTATATAATCAGCACATATCTATTCCGCCATATTGAATGGCTACAGCAGAACTTAGATAATTAAAGGAAAAGTTAAATGATGTCTTAGATAAGGGATTCATCAGAACCTATGTGTCCCCGTGGGGAGCACCAGTTTTATTCGTGCGTAAGAATGACGGTTCCCTCAGAATGTGCATAGATTATCGTCAGTTAAACAAAGTTATGGTCAAGAAAAGTACCAACTCACTAGAATCGATAACTTGTTTGACCAACTTTAGGGTGCCATTTATTTATCTAAGATAGACCTCAGATCAGGCTATCATCAGCTTAGAGTAAGGAAAAGTTACAGCCCAAAAATAGCTTTCTGAACTCGGTAAGGTCAACCTGTCCTTTGTTCTTACAAATGCCCCAGAATCTTTCATGGACTTGATGAAATGTGTGTTAAAGCAGTGCTTGGACCTGTTTATCATAGACTTCGAAGATGACATTCTCATTTACTCTCGTAGTGAACACGATCATGTAGACCATCTCAAAATAGTATTGCAGACTCTCAGAAACTATCAGCTATTCGCCAAATTCATTAAGTACGAATTTTGGCTAAGGTTAGTAGAAATCTTAGGCCATATAATTTCCGGTGATGGCATTATAGTTGATCCCCAAAAGTCTGAAGTAGTGAGAAACTGGCCCAGGCCCATCTTTTCGTTTGATATCAGGAGATTTTTGGGTTTGGATGGATATTATCGACGGTTTGTTAAGGGATTTTCATATATTGAATCCCCTATGTCAATATTGACTTAGAATAAAGTCAAGTTCCGGTGGTCAGATCCTTATGAGAAGAGTTTTCATTAGTTGAAGAATCGACTCACTATAGCTCCAGTTTTGATCATACCAGATGGTTCAGATGGTTTTGTCGTGTACTTTGATGCTTCCAAAGTCATATATACTGAGAGGTATGGTCATAGCCTATGCCTCTAGATAGCTTAAGCCCCATTAGAAAAACTATCCTACTCATGATCTTGAGTTAGCAGTAGTAGTTTTTTTGCCTTAATGATTTGGAGGCATTACTTGTATGGTATGAACGTTGATGTGTTCACTAACCATAAGATCCTTCAGTATGTGTTATCTCAGAATTACCTAAACCTCCGTCAAAGAAGGTGGTATGAGTTATTGAATACCTATGACATGAGTGTTTTATATCATCCGGGCAAAGCCAATGTAGTGGCTGACGCTCTCAGTAGAATTTCTATGGGTAGTGTTGCCCAAGTTGAGAAAAGTAAGAAGAAGTTATCCCAATAAGTTCATCATCTAGACAGACTAGGTGTTCACTTAGTTTATTGAACAAAAGTTAGTGTGTGGGTGCAAAGCAGCTCAGAATCATCCCTAGTTTCCGAAGTGAAGTAAAAGCAGGTTAGGGATCCCAGTCTAGTCCAGTTAAAGGAATCAGTCAGAAATTAGAAGGTAGAGGTTTTCTCCCAAGGGGGAGATAGTGTTTTGTGTTGTCTGAGTAGTCTCTGTGTGCCATGGCTTGAGGCAGCAAATTTTTGCAGAAGCGCATGGTGTTGTTACTCAATTTATCAAGGTTCCACAAAAATGTACCACGATTTATGGAAGATCTTTTGGTGGAGTGGGATGAAAAGAGATGTTTCATAGTTTGTAGCTAAGTGCTCAATATGTTAGCAGGTTAAGATTGAGCATCAAAAGTCTACTAGTTCCATACAGGAGTTTAGTATTCCCACCTGGAAATGGGAAAAAGTGAACATTGACTTTGAAATGGGTTTTCATCGTACTCATCATTATCATAATTCTATTTTCGTCATTATCGATAGGATGACCAAATCATCTCTTTCATTCCAGTGCATACCTTATATTCAGCCGAGGATTATGTCAAACTCTATATCCGGGATATGGTGAAATATAATGGTGTGCCATTTTCCATTATTTCAGACAGAGGTACCTAATTTACCCCTTATTTCTAGAAAGCATTGTAAAAGGGTCTTAGCACCCGAGTTCATCTAAGTACAACCTTTCATCCACTGATAGATGGTGAAGCAGAAAGGACCATTCAGACCCTGGAATATATGCTACGAGCATGTGTGATATACTTTAAAGGTTGTTGGGGTTACCACTTGCCTTTGATTAAGTTTGCATACAATAACAGTTATCACTCCGAGATTGAGATGGCTCCATTTGAGGCACTTTATGGGAGGAGGTATAGATCTCCCATTGGTTGGTTTGAAGTGGGTGAGGCCATAGTAGTAGGGACTGACTTGGTTTTTAAAACTTTAATAAAGCCATGTTGACCAGGGAAAGGCTTAAGACAACTCAGAGCCGACAGAAATCATACGCATATATGCGTAGAAAAAATCTAGAGTTTGAGATTGGTAACTAAGTGTACTTGAAGATCTATCTGATGAAAGGTGTGAACCATTTTGGCAAGAAAGGGAAACTCAATCCCCGATATGACTTTCTTTACCGAATTCTCAGTCATTTTTGAAAGGTAGCTTACGAGCATGAGGTACCTTCAGATTTATCATCAGTTTATCCAGTGTTTCATGTCATCTTGTTGTAGAAATGCATAGGTGACCCATCATTCATAGTCCCAATTGAGAGAATAGATATTTAGAACAACCTTTCTCATAAAGAGATCTCAGTCGAAATCCTTGACTATCAGATTCGAAGACTAATGAATAAAGAAGTTCCTCTAGTCAAAGTTCTTTAGCGGAATAAGTCCGTTGAGGGAGATACTTGAGAAGCAGAATTAGACATGCGAACCAAGTATCCCCATCTATTCTCAGCTAATCTAGACTCAGCTCAAGGTAATAGTTTCCTTAAGCTTAATTTTTTTTTCATATTTCAGTTACAAACATGATATTAGTTCCCATTTCATGTTTAGTTATATGTTCACGAGCCAGTTCAATCATGTAGCCATGCATCAGATATGCATGTTCAGTATATAAATTTATCTTATCAGCAATCTCAGTCATGCATACATGAATCATGTTCAGCTATATCCATGCATCAGATATGCATGTTCAGTATGATAATTTAGAATACCAGTAATATCAATCATATAGTCATGTTCCAGATGATCATGTCTAGTAATTAATTCAACCTCTCAGTATTCTCCATCTCCGCAGTCTTATTCGAGGAATAATATTTCCAAGGAAGAGATATTGTAAGACCTCACAAAATCCTAAGCTTAATTCAGTTCTTTAGGCTTGTCAAGGGGTCCCAAACTTAGAATATTTTAGCTAAGTACTAAGACATTATGTTATTTTAACCTACAAAGGTTGGAAATCTTATTTTGCGACCTTTACGTTCATTAAATGTTGATGTTTAGGATGAGTCATGATCAGGAATGTCCGTAGATGTTTTCGGACAAGTTCCAAAATTTTCTGACTTTGTTTGAAGATCTGTTGGAATCCCAAAGAAAAGGATTAACGAGATCTTGTCTCTCCACATCGACTATCACGTTTATTACTATTTTCCTCAACTTCCAGTGTTAAATTTTAGTGAATAGATGTGAACATGGCGTGATGCAATAGCTATCATGTCGATGCCATCGACGAGCCGCGTTGACCTACGCATCAGTAACCCCATTTTTAGGAATTAAAAGACAGCATTCTGGAATATATTTAGGTCTTTTTCCTTCGACCCTCAGCCCCCTAAACACAAAATTAAACTCCCCATAGAATAATTATAGTTATTCTTTCTGAAATTTGCTCAAGAACAAAACCCTAGAAGATCAAATTTCAAATCAAGAACTCAGGATTCAAACATAAAGTTTTAGAAATTCTTTAATACAGGTATGTGAAATTCTCATCCAAGGGTTCCTTCCACCCTTGGAGTCTAAGAATCTCTCATGGAATTAAAGTGTATCTATGATTGCTATTTGGATTATGTTCCTAATTCATAATTATATATATATCATGTGAAATTGATCATTATATGTGTAGATTTATGTGAGTCCATGACAAACCATTGACTTCTGAAAATAGAGATGAATTATGATGCTCACTTATTGTTCAATACTATGTGCATATTCTATGCTCAGCAAGTCCTTGATAAAGTGTCCATGTAAACTATTAAGAGAATGAAATCATGTCAAGTTAGCTTATGTGGAAGTTATATCATGCAAGTGTTATGTGCAAGTTATATCATACATGTATTAATGATGATCAAGTTCATAGTTTACATTTTTTATTTTATGCCATGTCTCTTAATTTATGCTATTGAGTCCTGGGTTACTTGTACCAGACAATTTAGCTTATTACCTAGAGCCATGTAAAGTCATAAAATAGTATCAATCACGACACGATCATTAGTACTCTCAGTCAGTTACAGAATTCAGGAGAACTTAATAGAGTCCATATTAGTCAAATCTAATTCAATATCCAGTTTAAACCTCAGTAAACTCTGTCAGCTAACAGAATTCAGTAGTATTCCGTCAGTCAACAGAACTCAGTGAACTCAGTTAAGTTCAACTAAATAGTAATATCAGTAACAGTTCAGTCCAGCCTAGTACTGACTATAAATTAGTTCAGTGTCTATTCAGTTGGGAGTAGGATTCAGCATCGAGTTAACCTAGGGATTGGGGCATTCCTGTCTGTAAAGGGTTTGACCCTTCGCAATAATCTCTGCATTATAGAATTATTTAGCACGATATCGGTTACAGTCTATGTATTCATGCATGTACTCATACTTAGACATACACATGTTATTCAGTTATTACTATGCATGCATATGAACCCATGCATATCAACCTACCTCATTGAGCATACCAGTACATTCAAAGTACTGATGCATGCTTTTCTTTGCGCTATGATGTCTTATATCATAGGTTTAGACACACTGGATCCTGAGCACCCTTAGCAGTTAAGATTATCAGCTTTCAGAATAGTGGTGAGACATCATAGTTCGAGGACATGCTTTTTATTTATAGTACTTCATTTTTAATTCAGTAGATGGTGTTAGTTAGTGTCTTGTCCTATTAACTCCACAGTTCAGACAGTTAGAGGCTTTTTCAGAATAGAGTATTTTCAGACAGTTGTTCAATTTTTTTAGTATTTATATTCAATTTTGGTATTTTGATAATGCATTAAGATTTATTTATAGATTTAAACCTTATGGAATATGTTTCTGCCTAATTCCGCATATTATTTAGTATTATTGTCCAGTTATTATAGCATGTACCAGTCATGGGTTAGCTTGTGGTCCTCGGGATTATGAGCACCATGTAGCGTCCAGGGTACACACTCGGGGCATTACAAAAAATCATATTCTCAATAAATCCTGAATGAATCATATATCATTATTGTGAAACAATCATATGAATTCATAATTGAAGACATTCAAGTACTATCACAATAATCAATGAATAAAACCCAAAGTCTATGACTTAATTATCAACAAAAATAAAAATATGATTAATCCGAAGATAAAATTTCAATCTTAGAATCAACTATATATTTGTAAGTATATAAGTTCGTAAACCAACTAAAAATGTCAAAATGGAATGTATAGGTTTCTAGGAAACCTTAGGAAACAACTCACGAACAATGAAGGAAAATCAAGGTCAATGTCCACTTTTACGGCCACCTACAAGCCAAAGGTGGCACCTATGGACCTTAGGTGATCCCACGCAGATGCCCTGGTCTTCAAACACTATAGAAACTATCTAGAGTTTTCTTTTCTTCAACCTATTCTATCACCTACGGACTGTAGGTGGATCCTATGGGTCGTAGGCTTTCTCTGTAACTTACTTGGTCTTCTTTTCTGCACTTTTAAGTCTTTGCATCAAATATTTTGACACCTAGTTTGGCACCTATGATGACGTCCAAGAAACAACTATTTTTTGGTGATGCTACAATCATTTTCCAGGTATAGTAACCCAACAAAGGTTGGGGTCGAATTCTAAGGGAACATGCGGTTTGTAGCTATCAGCAGTTGTATTCTATAGAAGTACTTGAAAGTAAATACGGTGTTTTGTTTGTAGTAGTTGTGAGAAAGTAACAATATTTACTCTGATTGAAAATTGTTATGGGTGAACACAAGGATTATATTCCCCATGGAATCTTAACTTGGTATGTTTAATGCGTTGTTGAACCAACTCAATACCTTGCAAGATGAACCAATAAGTTTTGTACCTCCTATAGCCTTTTGGACAATCAAGAGGATTTAACCCTTTACATATTGAGTCTCAGAGTGTCGCATTACTAAAACTTACCCTTGTCCCACCCAACTATCACCTTTTGAGTCTCAAGTTATTAGATGAAGGCTAATAATCATTCACATATACTGTTGTGCTTCAAAAGATCGACTATTAACTCCCCAAATTACTGTTGAATTTATCTTTTCCTAGTTACTACCCCTTTATTAGAGTAAGTTGTAATATCTAGGTGGGATCCTAACGTTTGCAACCGCTAATACAACTATTATAATAAATGTAAAGCAATCCATGCCATGTGTATTTGTTTCACGTCAACAATTGCACTTCCCCAATATCATCTATTTGCTAGGGTTGCCACAAACCTAGTTATGGGTTTTGGCCGACTCATGATTGTAAATAAATCAATAATATTCATATTGAAAAGCATAGATGAAATCACAATGGTTTGATAAATGAAAACCCAAAACCATAAACTTAATAATCAAGTATATCAAAACACTCAAATCCCAAGATCAAAGATGATCTTTCTATCAAAATATGTTCCTAAGTGTTAAAAGTGTTGAATTTTAACTAAAAAGTACATAAGGGGTATTAATAGTCAAGAGAAAATCTAAAAACTAAGCGCAAATAATATTGAAGAAAACAGGATCGGTGGTGACCCACTTCTTGCACTTGTGGCCTGGCAGGACATAGGTAATACCTGCGGCCAAGGCACAGGGCTCATGAAGCGGGGGAAGGTAGTGTAACGACTCGAGAACCTATCCCAAGACGTCACATGGTTCTTAAGACCACACATGGCCTCAAGGTAACCCTCTAAGCTTGTCATCACTTTCAGAACTCACTATGACAAAAATCAAGCTAGAGTAAGAAAAAATAATAATGACATGAAAAAACTGGAATATGAAGAGATACTGTCCTATACAATCAAAATAATGATGTTCTACACATACTGGTACTATAGTCTGACAAAGCGTCTACTACATAAGACTGAGGAGCCATTGGGACAGATCCCCCAACGGACTCATACTGATCTGAAAGGAAACAACCATCTATTAACAAGACAAAATCAGGGACATAGGTCCTTAAACCATGAGGACTCACCAACTGCAGAAATGTAGATGAAGGTACTCAAAGATCACTGTCGCTGCTGAGACTGAGAACCTAAACCTACATCATGAAGAAATATAAAACACAGAAGAGTATGAAATTCAGAACTTGGGAATGTACTGAGTATGTGGGGTTGTATGTAACACTTTTAAATAATATCATAAATGTAATATAAAATCATACATGCTAACAATAATGACTCTCTTCGCTTGAATTTCCTGAAACATAATTTTCATAAATCATCAATAATAACACATGCTTAATAAATCTCATAAATCATTGGACTCAACTCAAACTCCTTGAATCATGACTTAGAGTGACTCGATAACTCATGAAACTTAGACTATTATGGACTTGGGAGTTTCTTATAACTGACATAAACCATGTAAGCCTCATGGAGTCCAACGTTTTGCCCTCCTAAGGAGAGAACCCCATATTGGCGGGAACGTCGTATTCTTGCCAGGGAGTACAACCTCAACTTCAGGATCAAAAGCTCATACTCAACCTTTGGCCTACAATTTTCAATATCAATCCCACGGTGGCACGTAGTTTTGGGGAAATACCACATTTCCCGCTCGGTGCTAAATACTCCTCCCAGACTCAGCTCAGAACATGTTAGGAAATCCACCTTAATCATTATCAACTCATGGGTATATCATAAATACCAAAAGATAAATATATCTCATCAGTAAATCATATACAATTGTGGATTCCTAACTCGACTCAAAATCAAAACAATCTTTCTCAACACCAAGTACGCTTGCTTATCAAATCATTTCAAATATCAAAAGCTTCAAGGAAACATCATAGGACTCATTCTTGACTTTCATGATCAGTATCAATATATATATTCAATAATCAGCTTCTCCTGGAAAATCTTAAAATCATGACTCTTATCATTTATCACTTAGAAATCATCAATTAAAAGTAGAAATGTACAATTCATAATATAAATTATCAATTTAAGAAATAAAACAACGAAATAGTCATTTATATAAATCTTGAATAGCTCGATTCTCATAAATCAATGATAAAGTAATTTGGATATAAACCCTTTTGCAAAATCATGAAATTCCAATAGTAAAAATCAATTCTTTAGGCACAAGAATGAAAGGATATTCTTATTCAGGCCCTGCATACCTTGATTATGATTTTGGAGATGAAGAAACTTGATATAAACTTTTTTCTCGCACCCTTGAGCAAAATTTCTTGATGTCTTTGACTCGGAGAACTCATTTCTTAAACAACTCGGTAAAAAATATGGTTGATTTCCTAAATTTCTTAGAGAATATTTGTATTTGGAAATGGAAGAGAGAAACCCTAGCCTTTTTTTGGATGGAATGGAAGAGGAAAATAAGGATTTTCTCCTCAATTTGTATATATATAGTGGGTAAGGATGGGTGGAAAGACCAAAATACCCTTGAGCAAATTCTAGAACTAGAGCCCGATTTTCGGTCCTAGAGCAACACGCCACAATCATGGAACTTTAGTGGATTTTGACAATTGGGAAATTACACAGTGGCGCGATACGGTGAAGTCACATTTTCCACCTTGGTCGTGACCTGGAAGGGCACCGCGATGCGGAGGAATCGTGTTGGTTTACTGGAATATGACAACCCTAAAATTGAGCATTAGCGCAATGCGGTGAAATTGCGAAGGCTCACTGGAAAATGATAATTGCCATTTTGGCTGGCTCCGCAACACGTTGAAGTGCTAGTTGGCAAACTATCTCACTAAAATAGCTCTAACTCCTCACCCAAGTGTTGGATTTGGGCAAATTTGGTATCGATGGAAATCTTATTCAATTATCCATATTAAAACATGGTTTGAACATTAATCACTTTGAAAGTCACACATATTCACTCGGGAGACAAACTTAGGCTTAAGGAACGATCGGGGTATTACAGGTAGTAGGAGCAAAAATCCTACAATATTTAGCTCTCGAGATTTTTACTTTCTTGGACTTATTTTGTGTACATATGGTTCGTAGGTCCTGCCTGTGCTATATGTTAACTCAGTAGTGAAAAGAGTCAGTTTTTTAGCTCTTCTTCAACCATCAAACATGCATTAATCATGATGAAGCTTGAAAACATCCCAATCATGCATAATTGCTCCAAAAGTAACCAAAAATACCCTTTTCACCATTTTCACGAACTTATCATCTTATTCATGGTTTTGTCCAAAACATACCGAAAACAGATCAAATCTAACAAAAAGGCCTTAGAAACATAAATAGTTTTCTCATTTTATGCATCAAAAGATATATATTTCTATAGCGTATCAACACCCTCAACTTAGAATGTTTGCATGTCCTCAGGCAACAGAAAAACAACAAAACAAAAACAATGCTTAACTAGGAGAATCCAAGATACTCAAGGAAGTTTGTCACCACATTTATTTAAAATCACAACATCCCCTCCTATATCTCTTTTTCAAAACTAGATGAGTATGAATATGAAGCACAATAATGTGAAACAATGGAATCAAGGTATGTCAACTACATTAGTAATAGACAACCGCTAATATGAAAAACTTGCACTACCCAAAAAAAGTATATAGCTAGCAACATGACTCATGTTCCTTCACAACAAGAATGTTAAAATCACTCATATTTAAATCATACATGTCAATGCTGGGATGGGCAAGAGACACTCACACTCAACAAAGAAGTTCCAGTCAATGCATGTCAAATACCATAGGTTCGCCCTTATTTTCATTACCTTAGAATTTAGAAAGTCACGTCAGCATCACTATAGAACTTTTCTTGGCTTGTAATGTAGGCTGAGTGATTGATATTATACAAATTAAAATTTTGATTGACTAAGCCTCCTTGGCACTACATTAACTTTTGGGGTCATACTAAGTAGCCAATTTTCTTTTATTCCACCTTATTTCTCGATGTTATTCCTTTATTGTACATTTAGGTTGGGTGTGGTATTTTATTCTTTATTTTTCACTTTATCACATAAAATTTCTTCTATTCTTTTTCATGTTTTATCTTTTCCTACCAGACCCAACCCTACTAACTTTTTCTCTTATTTTACCCTTAACTCATTTTTCACTATGCACGTCAATGATAGCCACCCTTGACATAAGATATTTTCTTGTGTTGAGGTGAATACTATCCAAGAAGGAATAGGGCCAAAATAGGTAAATTGTAACACTAATAGGAAGGAGAAAGGTGTAACAAGAAAAAGAGATTATAATGCTCAAAATAGGGATCAAGGAATAGAATTTTCACATGGAATGACATTTAGACTAAAAGTGACCTGAAATAAAAAATGACCTATGATCCTTTCCTAACCAGCTATCCTTGAACTCCAAGGAAAACTAACTAGGTAAGTTTAAAATTTAGCAAATAAAGAAAACTAGGAAATATCTCACACTCACATAGCACAATGTCAATATTACCAACTACTACATTATCCGTACATGTAATTGTCAGCAAAGGGTTATAATGTCCCTAATACTAATGTCATAAGAAGAACCATAGAGTTTACCCATATGTACATCAATCATAGTTCTAAAATATCATATTTTTTTAGGTGCATCAAAAGACAGTAAAGACAGTAAAAATTGGACAACAGACCTAAATACTCAAAATAACCTAATTACATAAAATACAATAAAACTAAACATGCCAGTTCTACTAGGAAAAAAACTCTGAGGAAAATAGGTACTATGACAAAAAACCTAGGAGGATATCAAGACCCACAACCATCCCCACCCCTACCTGAAAATCATGTATTGAACAAAAATAAAGTAGTTAGGAACATACCTGCCACACCGTAGGTGTAAAGATCCGATGTCAAACATGCAATACGAATAAAAAACACATACCTTGGGTTTTCTTTCCAGAAGTGCCTAATTTACAGTTGTAGAATGACTCAGCTCCCTTTATTACTCAAACTTTGTCAAGGTTCGTCTTTGCATAAACTCCAACTTCTTTTAGGTTTCCCATGTAATGTTTCACACACTACCCGTTCACTTTAAACAGGACTCATCATCTTGCATTTATACAATAGAACCATATGCGAACACCTTAACATAGTGAATTGTCCCATCAATCTTGACCTTAGCTTGCCAAGAAACAAGCATAGTCTTGACTTGCACAGAATTACTAAATCATTGGGTTTGAACATTCTTTTCACGATCTTGTTGTCATGTTACTGTCTTATTATTTCGATTTATATGGCTGATAAATCATAAGGATAGAGTCCAAATTTTTCCAACTCATGTACCTTGTTCAACCTCAAATATACTGCATCACGCCATTCAAAATTACACTATTGCAGACTTCCACTTTCCCTCAAGTATTTTGATGGTAAGGTGTTTCCCCCTTATACCTCAAACCATATCTATAAAGAAGTGCCTTTAACAACCAATAGTAAAAATGAGAACCACCATCACTAATAATTTCACGTGGGGTGCCAAATTTGGAAAAGATATTTCTCTTTAGTAAAATAGTGAAACTTCTGCCTTCGTTGTCTAAAAGTGCAACTTCCTTCACCCATTTTGGTACATAGTAAGCTACCAAAATGTTCCTAAGGACATAGGAGCTCACAAAAGGTTCCATGAAATTAATTCCGCATATATAAAATAACTCCAACTCTAAAGTTGGTGTCATGGGGAGTTCATGGAATCAAGAAATATTACCTTGACGATGACATTTGTTACAAGACTATGAAATATCATGAGTATCCTTGAAGATTGTTGGCAAATAGAACCTACACTGTAGAATCTTATGGACATGTGCCACTATGATGACCCCTAATTCGTTATTAATGATAAGACACTAGAACCCTCATCATCTCCACCTGTGGTATACATCTCTAAATCACTTCATCGGCACAAAACCTAAATATATATGGATCATCCCCAAAGAATTTCTTTATTAGATGCATAAATCTCCATCACTACTAGAAGGATAAATCTTCTAGAATGAGATCAGTTGTCAAGTAGTTGGAAAATCATCAAACTAGGGAATCAAATCAGGAAATTCTGCTAAAAGATGCTCATATGGAAAATAATCAACTATCTTAGATCATTCACTAGTTTCTAGATTGTCACTTCTTTATGTCTGGATAAGTTGTCCATGACTTGATTCTCTTTCCTTTTTAGGTCCTTGACCTCAATATCAAACTCTTGTTGTAAGAGTAACCAACAAATCAATTGAGGTTTAGCATCTTTGTTAATCTTCAAGTACCTCAATGTTACATGGTAAGTTTGAACTATCACCTAGGTCCCAATTAATTAGGAATTAAATTTCTCAAAAGCATAAATCACCGCAAGTAGCTCAAACTCTAACAGAGTAATTTTTCTATACGGGGTTTTGGAATTTTCTTGCATAATAGATGGGATGCAAGATCTTCTATCTTACTTTGCCAAGGATATCACCCAAGGCCACCCCTCATGCATCACACATTACCTCAAAGGTACAGGCATGTTTGGAACACTATAATAGGTATCAAAATCTGCTACTCTTTTAGGAATTTTAAATCCTTGAGACACTTATCATCAAACACAAAGGCTACAATTTTAGAGAAATCCATGATGAACCTTCAATAGAAACTAGTGTGACCCAAAAATATTCATATACCATTAACTTATAATGGCGGTTACAATTTATCAATCATATCTATCTTTTTGTTGTCCACCACAATGCTATGTTTGGAGATGTTGTGTCCTAATGTTGTACCTTCTCTCAACATAAAGTGATATTTTTCCTGATTTAGCACCAAGTTCCATTCTTTACATCATTTTGGTGCACTGGATATATGTTTTAGGCAATCATCAAAAGAATCTTTAACCATTTAAAAGCAATCCATGAATACCTCAATCGTATCTTCCACTATGTTAGAGAATAAGGACATCATATATCTCTCAAAATTAGTAGTTACATTGCAAAGTCTGAACAACATAATCATGAATTCAAATGTACCATAGAGAGAAGTAATGCTAGTATTTTCTTGATTCTCGGTATAAATCATGATTTGATTTTATCCAGATTACCTATTAAGAAAATAGTACCAACCACTGCCAGCAAGTCTATCTAAAATATGATCCATGAACGGCATTATGAAGTGGTCTTTTTGAGTTCACTTGTTCATCTTTCTATAATCCATGCATACTCTTCATCCAATCATGGGACTCATTGGTAATATCTCATTTATTTCATTTGGAACCACTGTGATCCCTTCTTTCTTTGTTACATATTAAATTGGGCTAACCCACCTGATGTCTGCATGAGAGAAAACCACCCCATCTTCTAGATACTTAATTATCTCCTTCTTCACCACTTATTGCATAGGAGTGTTTAGTCATTTCTTATTCTCAATTCTAGGAATCATAGCCGACTAAAGCTGTATCTAATGTTTGTATATACCTGGTAGGATCCCCACAATATCTGTAATGGTCCATGTAATAGCTTCTAGAATTTCCATAATACCTATATCAAAGACTCTACCTGTGCTACTACCAAATCTGCTGCAATGATCACTAGTAAGGTATTATTGAGCCCCATGAATGCATACTACAAGTGAGTAGGGAGGACCTTCAATTCCAATAGCAATGGTTCTTTAATTGGTGTTCTCATTGGAGGTTTGGTTCTATTATTCAAGTCAAGATCAAGATTCTTAGAGGGATACTTGTAAGATACTATGCCATGTAGAGCATGAACCATCTTATCATAATCAGCTAATCCATCATTCTCAAAGTTTTTTATTACTGCGGTCAAGGCTTCTACCCTTAATCTTTCCTTAATATGAACATCAATTATGATCATGTCATCATCCACCGGATCTATCACTTTCACATCTCTTATATCATCTTGTTGTTGTACTACCATGCATATATTCAAAACAATTTGCTTATCGTTCCACTTGAAAGTGATCTCTTCCAAGTCCATATAAAAATATATTCTGCCAGTAGCTAGGATGAATTTAATGATTATGATTGGAGAATGGTTATCCACTTCACAATATAAAACATAAAATTTGTATGATAAGTGAACAAAGTTACTTTGACTTCCACATTACGCACGATAACTATTGGCTACTTAATCGATGAATCTGCCACAAACATCCTTACTAAAGAAAGCGATAGTTTGACTAACCCAAGACTGTGTATATCACCAACGACATGACATTTAATTCTGCTCCAGTACCACATAGGGCTAGACTAATCTCATATGGTCCAAAAGAACATAGGATGTTGGTTACATCTTGATCTCATTTTTTTTCAACAAAAGTTGTATGAAAAATTAAGCTAAATTCATTGGCTATGTTTTGGAGCTCATCGCCAATCAAGTCTTTATCACCATCACTATCGAAATTATAATTTGTACATGTCAACTTCTTAAACTCGGCTTCAAATGGCATATCTGGATCAATGTCCTTCTCCTTCGGCATATCAATAGAACGTAAATAGAAATCCTCAAATAAGGAGTCATCCCAAGTATAAATGGACATACAGTTAATAAGTGTTTCAGGACTATACACATTATCTTTATGTAGTGCCTTTGACTGTCTTTCGATAAGAGTCATAGAGATTTTCCCATATTGAAGCTCAAACTGCTTGATAGCAGTTTCATGTGACTCAACATTTTATGCTAATATAGAAGTTTCAACTTCATGTTTATTCAAGCAAGCTTCTTCTCTATCTTTCCCTTGATGACCATAGTCAATATCTCTTTTATTATGGACTCTGCCTATTGTCTGCCAGGTGAAATGTGTATTTCTCTCTCATCATGATAGTTTCTACCATGATTCCCTTGACCTTATTCTTAGAAACCCACGAACTAATCATCAAAACAATTTGACTGCTCGGCTAGCCTAACTTTATAGACTTTTAAAGAATTGACCGACATAAACTTCTAGACCAACTAACTAATTTTTGTCTATATTAATAAAATCTCCTATGCTACAGCATCCTAATTTACTCTCTGTGTACTGTAAACTTTAATGTCACACATTTGTGAACCTCTCTTAACCTCTTAATTTTTCCACCCCAGATTAGTTAAAAGATCTGATCCATAATACTCGAAACTATCTCCCATCATAATCTAATGAATGCTCCACGAGAAATAGTGTCTGTCATTGCTCTTTAATTAGTAGTGAAGGCTCTATAAAATATATTTGACAAGCTTATCCCTGATATCTGGTTGTTGGGTATCTTACTCAGTCTTTTTCTGAATTGAAACTATGCATCATACAAGATTCTAAGTTCAGCAACCTGCAATTATAAATCTTTTCCTTGAGTTATAATACCCTGGATTGAGGAAAGGACTTATTAAAAAATTGCCTGTGTAGCTCCTTCCAAGTTGTAATAGTTCTTTTTGGAAGTTCCTCGAGTCACAATGATGATTCCCCAGTAAGCAAGAAAGAAAAAGGCCTTGATCTTAGTTCCTTCTGATCTACCACTGGCATTGTGTATGAAGTTCATTTATCATAAAATTTTCCAAGTGCAGGTTTACGTCATCTGTTGGCAACCCCTCAAACACACCCTTCAATTATAAGAGATAAATCATAACATTGGAGATATTGAATTTCACATCAAAAGAAAAGGCGGGAGGAATATGTCACATGTATTAGTCGGATCATTGTATCCCAAATCATCTTCATCAGCATGTGGTAGAAAAAAATGACATACTGGGATTGCTTGAGGTTGGTTTTTGGTCTTATTTCCATTGAATAATACTCGGTGGTCTGTTGTCTGTCTCTCAACAAATTCTTGTACTCCGTCTTTAAGGAGACTGTACCCATTGCTTTTGACATCCTATTCTGTGGCTGTAGTATCCTCTATGAAATTAGTAGGGGTAAGGGATTGCCTCTATATCATGTTTCGGAATACACCGGCATATGCCTAACTAAGAACAAAAAGAAAAACATAAAACAATAATAAATTCAATTGATAAATCAACACCGTGCTCCCAGGAAACGGTGCTAATTTTTTTTATGAGGTCCAAGCAAAATATTCATTTAGGTGATAATATGGTTGTTGTCAAGGGATAATAACCCAACTATGGTTGGGGTAGAATCCCAAGGGAACAAGTTTTTTCAAGGTATCAGTAGTTATATTGCAGTACTAGAAAGTAAATGAGGGGTTTTGTTTGTACTAGTCACGAGCGAGTAACACTATTTATTCTTGATGAAATTAGTTATGGGTGAACACTAGGATTGTGTTCCTCCTGGTGTCTCAACTCTGTAGGTTTTTGTGGATCGGTGAACCAACTCAATATCTTTCATCCAAAACTGATAAGTTATGTACCTCATACAATTTTTTGGACGAGCAGGAGGATTTCACACTTTACCTATTGAGTGTCAGAGTGTTTCATTACTAACGCTTATCCTAATTCTAGTCAACTATCACCTTTTAAGTATCAAGTTATTAGATAAAGTCTAATAATAATTCACATATACATTTATGAAGTAATGTATTGACTATTAACTCCCCAAATTACTGTTGAATATATCTTCTCCGAGTTACTACCCCTTTTTTAGAACAAGTAATAATATCTAGGCGGTATCTAACATTTGCAACTTCTAAGACAACTATTATAATAAAGATAAAGAAATGCATCCCATGGGTATTGGTTTCCCGTCAGTAATCACACTTCCTTTTCTTCATTAATTTTTTCAGGGTTCCCACATCACTAGCTATGGGTATTATCTGCTCATGATTGTGAAGAAATCAATAACATTTACATTGGTAAGAAAAGATGAAATCACAATGATAAGTAGAAGGAAAACCCGTAACTGTAAACTAAAGAAATAAGAAAAGTTAATATAATGAAATCCCAAGATCAAACATAGATCTTGGAATAAAAATATGTTAATAAGAGTTAGACGTGTTGAACTTTTATTAAAGAGTACATAAGGACTATTTATTGTACAAGAGAAAACCCTACAAACTAAGCCCAAACGAAATAGGAGAAAATATTATCAGTGGCTATTGCTTCTTACACCAGCGGTCTGGAAAGCCGCAAATACTATCTGCGGCCTAGGTATAGGGTGTAGGTAGTGGGCACAGGTAGAAGGAGAAAAAATCTGGCAACTTTCAGCTCTCGGGATTTTGACTTTCTATCACTTTGTAAGTCACACATCCAGTCCGTAGGTCATTTTTAAAGCCACATGTTGACTTGGTAGGTGCCGAGAGTCAGTTTTTCATTTTTTCTTTGACCCTCAAATGTACTTTAATCACGATCAAGATGGAAAACATCGCAATCATCCATAATAGCTTAAAAAGTAACCAAAAACACATTTTTCAACATTTTCATGAACTTATCATGAAAATTATTATTTTTTGCAAAACATACCCAAAAGAGATCTAATCTAACAAAAAGGCCATAGAAACATGCATATTTTCCTCATTTTAAGCATCGAAAGTGCTATATTCATATAGAAGATCAGCCTACGGGTCGTAGGTAGCACATACGGGCCATTGGTGCCCACTTTTGTGGTCAAACACTTCAACTTTAAATCTTTTCTTCCATAATAGCCCAAAAACCTAATTTCCTACAAATAAAAACATAAAACATATCATATCTCACAAAAAGGCCTAAGTAACTAGTTTATTTTCATTGTTTTTATCATTGAAAGATCTTTGAATCCATAAAACATAAACCCTAAACTTGTAATGTTTGCATGTCCTAAGGCAACACAACAAAACAAAACAAAACTATGATGCTTATCTAAGAGGACTCTAAGTTATCTAAAGCAATTAATCAACACTTTATGCTCAAAAACATTACCCCAACCTATTTCCAAAATTCAAAACAAACTATGTGTAGACATAAAGCACAATAATGTGACACAAGGGAACAAATATATGGCATTACACTATCAACAAATAACCATGAATATATATAAGTTACACTACCCAAATAAGAAAGCAGCTAGCAATACAACACATGTTACATCAGAACAATAAAGTCCCTCTCACTTATAAGGAATAATGCATGTCAATGCGGGGACGATCAAGATACAGGCTAAAAAAATAAGTTCTACCATTTCACTTACAATGCCATAGGCTTGCCCTTATTTTATTTACTAAGTTTTCAGGTGGTAAAGTTAAGATAACAAGAGGACTTTTGTAAGACCCCGCAAAATCCTATGCTTAATTCAGTCCTTTAGGCTTGTAAAGGGGTCCAAGACTTAAAATATTTTACCTAAGTACTCAGACATAGTATCATTTTAACATACGAAGGTTAGAAATCTTATTTCTCTACCTTTATGTTCATTAAATGTTGATTTTTAGGTTTATTCATGATTAGGAATGTCCTTATGTGTTTCCAGACAAGTTTTGGATTTTTCAGACTTCGTTTGAAGCTTTGTTGGAAACCCAAAATAGTGGATCAACGCGATATTGGTGGACTTTGTTGACTATTGCATTGATTACTATTTTCCCCTGCTATAAGCGTCCAATTCCAGTGAATCGATGTGAACATGGCATGATGCGTTGGCTATCACGTCAATGCCATCAATGCGTTATGTCAACCTGCGCATCGGTAACCCAAATTTTCATTCATTAAAAGACCATTTTCATGGGGGTATTTAGGTATTTTTCCCTCTAATCTCAGCCCCCAAAACATGTAATTGAACTCCCTATAGAGCAATTAAAGTCATTCTTTCTCAAATTTGCTCAAGAATAAAACCCTAGAAGATCCAATTTCCAATCAAGAACTCAAGATTCAACCAAAAACTTTAATAAATTCGTCAACACAGGTATGTGAAGTGTTCATCAAAGGATTTCTTCCACCCTTGGAGTCCAAGAATCTCTCATGAACTTCAAGTAATTGATTTTATGTTTTCCATGGTTGGAATTAAGGTGTATCTATAATTTCTATTTGGATAAAGTTCCTAATTCATGATTATATATTTATATATCATGTAAAATTGATTATTATATGTGTAGATTTATGTGTATCCATGACAAACCCTTGACTTGTGAAATTAGAGATGAATTATGATGCTCACTTGTTGTTCAATACTATATGCATATTCAATGCTAACCAAGTGCTTGATAAAATGTCCATGTGAACTATTAAGAGAATGAAATCATGTCAAGGTAGCTTATGTGCAAGTTATATCATGCAAGCGTTTGTCAAAATGCCCCAATGTATGAATGATGATTAAGTTCATAGTTTACATAATTCATGTTATGTGATGTCTCTTAATTTATGCTATCGAGTACTGGGGGTACTTGTACCCGAAAATTTAGATGATTACCTAGAGCCATGGTTAGTCATAGAACAGTATCATTCATGACGCCATCAGTAGTACTCTCGGTTAGTTACCGAATTCAGGAAAAAAAACTCAGTAGAATTCATATAAGTCCTATCGAATTGAGTATCCAGTTTAGACCTCAATTAACTTAATATAGATAAATAGTAATATCATTAACCATCCAGTCTAGCCTAGTACATACTAGAAATCAGTTCAGTATCTATTAAGTTGGGAGTAGGATTCAGCACCGAGTTAACCCAGGGGTGGGGGCATTTCTATCAGCAAATGGGTTTAACCCTTAGTAATAATCCCAAAATTACAGAACTACGTAGAAAGTGTAGGTTGAGGTTTCTTTCTGCCAGACATTATGAGGGTTGATACTTCTCATCCGAATTATCCTGCCAGTAAGGGTTTATATAAGAGCTTCCTTTCAGAGAGGGTTAACTCATAGTTTATCCTTACCCGTGGAACGGTATTGACACCCTTCCAACAGGGGTTAAAGATTGGACCCCAAATTAGTTATAGAAGGGGCAGGTCGATTAGATTATTACATCCCACAGTTTCAGTTCAAGTCTCTGTCTCAGAATAGAACTCAGTTCAATTCTAAAGATTCAAGACTTTCAGACATAGTCACTCAGCTCAGTATGGTTCCACAGTATTCAGAACTGTCAAGTACAGTTATTTAGTTTATTAGTAATACAATATTCATAAATTAAGATATCAGTTATTAGAATTCCTTTTCAGTACTCAGCATTAGCACGATCTAAGTTATAGTCTACGTATTTATGCATGTACTCTTACTCAGTCATACTCATGTTGTTAAGTTATTATTGTTCATGTATATAAACCCAATCCTATTAGCCTAACTCACTGAGCATACCAGTATATTCAAAGTATTGATGCATGATTTTATTTGTTCTATGATGTCTTATATTATAGGTTCAGATGCACAAGCTCCAGAGAGCACTTAGCAATTCAGATTCTCAGCTTTTTAAAGTAGTGGTGAGTCCTCATAGTTCGAGGAAATGTTTATAATTTATAGTACTTCAATTTTATTTCAGTAGATAGAGTTAGTTGGGGGCTTGTCCCATCAACTCCATAGTTCAAATAGTTAGAGGCTTTTTTATATTAGAATATTTTCTGACAGTTGTTCAATTTTTCAATACTTATATTAAGTTTTGGTATTTTGATACTACATTTCGATTTATTTACAAATTTGAACCTTATGGTATACATTTTCACTTAATTCCACATATTATTATTTAATTATTATAGTAAGTACCTATCATGGGTTAGCTTCTAGTCCTTCGGGATAGTAAGCACTGTGTAGCATACAAGGTACAGACACAGGGGGTTATAAAATTGGTATCAGAGACTAAGGTTCCAAAGAGTGCTAGGAAGTTTGAAATCCACATCTAGTAGATTCTTGTGAATGGGTGTGTTGCGCGCCACACTTATGGACAAGAGGTTATGAGGTGTTTTAGGAAAAGTTTCCCTTATTTAAGTATTCGTGTCATGCGAGTGAGCATGAGATCCCGTTACACTCTCTTTATAATCTAAATTTATCTTTAGTTTTCAGAATATGCCTCCAAAAAGGACTTAAGAAAGAGGAATAGGAGATTAGTCAACCTCTCAGCCCGTCTATCCAAATCTTTTGGGTTAGCATGTCTCCCATGTGGAGTTTAGAGTAGGCTTCACCACCCTAGCTCATTCTATGGCAGCCAGAATGAACGTCCAGCTATGGTTTCGACTAATCCAGTGGCCAATACTGTTGCTGCTAGGATTCGGGATTTCACCCAAATGAACCCTCCGTAATTTATCGGGTCTAAGTCAGATGAGGACCCATAGGAATTTCTTGATCAGGTACAGAAGGTTAGGTGACAGCTCTTGAGAGCACTGAGTTGGATGCATATCATTTACACTATGCGGCTTACTCATGGTTTAAATAGTGGAAGTCAGAGAGGGCCACAGATACAATGTCCATAGTATGGGAGGAGTTTGCAGTTGCTTTTATTGATAGGTTCTTCTAGCTAGAATTGAGGGATGCAAAGCTTTTCTTGTTTATAAATCTGAAGTAGGGCAATATGACAGAGCAGGAGTATTCACTCAAGTTTACTCAGTTAGCAAGATATGCCCGCATGTTGTAGCAGATAGTAGAGCGAAGATGATTAAGTTCATCTTAGGAGTGCTTAGCAGCATGGTCAAGGAGTGTAGGTCCACAATGCTTATTAAGGAGATGGACAGAGCCAGTTTCATGGTCCATGATTAGAAGATAAAGGAGGCCAAGAATAAAGAGAAGGAGAGACAAAATAAGAGGGCGAGAATAGGTAGTTTTAATATTGCTCAGCCTAAGTCAGAGGGTGGTAATCTTTCTGAGTTTTTCTAGAAATCCTTAGTTATAGAACCTTCCTCATCCAGTGCTCCAGTACCTAAATTTAGAGATGGAAACCGAGATAGGGCATCAAACCCTAAACCCCAGGACAATGATAGAAGTGCCTGAACTAATCCCCTTTGCCAGAAATGTGGCAAAAACCACCAAGGTATATATAGAGCTTTCAGTGATATGTGTTTCTAATATGGAAAGCTAGGCCACAAAGTCAGATAGTATACTCAGGTGGGTTCGCAGAGTGATCATAATCGTCCCCCAGCTCAGTTCGATCATCCAAATAAGTAGGGTGCCTCTTCCAGTGCCACCAGTGGGCAGCACCCAAACAGACTTTACGTTCTTAAGTCCTGACAGGATTAGGAAAGTTCTCTTGATGTGGACACTGGTACGTTACAAGTTTTCTATTTGCATATTTATGCTATGCTATATCAAGGAGCTTTCTTATCTTTTGTTACTCCATATATAGCAGTTGATTTTGGAGTCAGTCCAAAAATTCTAGCTGAGCCCATCTCAGTTTCTACTCCAGTGGGTAATCTATCATAGCCCGGTGGTTATACAGTAACTGTATGGTTATGATATTTCAGAAAGTCACTTTAGAAGATTTAGCTGAATTAGAGATAACTGATTATGATGTCATTCTCATCATGGATGGGCTTCATTACTATTATGCCTCAGTCGACTGTAGAAATAGAGTTGTCCATTTTCAATTTTCAAATAAACCCGTCCTAGAGTTGAAGGGTAGTACTTCAGCACCTAGGTGTCAACTTAATTCTTACCTTCTATCTAGAAAGATAATATCTAATGGATGTTTCTACCATCTCGTTTGAGTCTGGGACTCTAGTTTAGAAACCCTTACTCCTGAATCAGTATCAGTAGTCTGTGAATTCCCTGATGTGTTTTCCAAAAATTTTCTCGAAGTTCCTCCCAAATGGGAAATTGCTTTTGAAATTAATATTCTCCCAGATAATTAGCCCATATCCATTTATCCATGCACAATGGCTCCAGCAGAACTCAGAAAATTAAAGGAACATTCAAAGAATCTCTTAGATAAAGGATCCATCAGAACCAGTGTGTCCTCGTGGGGTGCACCAATTTTATTTGTCCATAAGAAAGATGGTTCCCTCAGAATATGGATAGATTACCATTAGTTAAACAAAGTTACGGTCAAGAACAAGTATCTACTTTCAAGAATCGATGACTTGTTTGACCAACTTTGGGGTGCCAGTTATTTCTCTAAGATAGACCTCAGAACAGGCCATCATCAGTTCAAAGTCAGGGAAAGGGACATCCCAAAAACAACTTTCTTAACTCGATACGGTCACTTCAAATTCGTAGTAATGTCCGTTGGTCTTACCAATGCCCCAACTACTTTCATGGACTTGATCAGCCATGTGTTCAAGAATTAATTGGACATGTTTGTCATAGTCTTTTAGATGACATTCTCGTTTACTCCGTAGTGAACACGATCTTGTAGATAATCTCAGAACAGTATCGCAGACTCTCAGAAACCATCAGCTATTTGCAAAATTTAGTAAGTGCGAATATGTCTATGGTCAGTAGCATTTCTTAGACATCTAATTTCTAGTGATGGAATTAGAGTTGATCCCCAAAAGACTGAAGCAGTGAGAAATCGGCCCAGGCCCATCTCTCTATCAGATATTAGGAGTTTTTGGGTTTGGATGGCTATCACCAATGGTTTGTTGAGGGATTTTTTCTATTTCATCCCCTATGTCTAGATTTACTTAGAAGAAAGCCAAGTTCCAGTGGTCAAATCCTTCTGAGAAGAGTTTTCAGGAGTTGAAGACTCGACTCACTAAAGCTCTAGTTTGACCCTACCAGATGGTTTAGATGGTTTTGTTGTGTACTGTGATGCTTCCAGAGTTAGATTAGGTTGTGTTTTGATGTAGAAAGGTAAGTTCATAGTCTATGCCTTTATACATCTTAAGACCCATGAGAAGAACTATCCTACTCATGATCTTGAGTTAGAAGCAGTAGTTTTTTCCTTAAAGATTTGGATGTATTACTTGTTTGGTGTGCACGTTGATGTGTTCACTGATCATAAGAACCTGCAGTATGTGTTCTCTCTGAAATACCTCAACCTCTATCATAGAAGGGGTTTGGAGTAGTTGAAAGACTATTACATGAGTTTTCTCTATCACCTGGGAAAAGACAATATAGTGGCTGACGCACTCAGTAGAATGTATATGGGTAGTGTTGCCCATGTTGAGAACAGTAAGAAGAAGTTAGCCCAGGAAGTTAATTAGCTAGCCTGACTAGGTGTTCACTTAGTAGATGCAAAAAAAGGTTGTGTGTGGGTGCAGATTAGCTCAGAATCATCCCTAGTTTCAAAAGTGGAGGAAAAACATGATAGGGATCCCAGTCTAGTCCAGTTTAAGGAATCAGTCAGAAATCAGAAGGTAGAGGTTTTCTGGAAAAGGGGGAGATGGTGTTTTATGTTGTCAGAGTCGTTTGTATGTTCCAGTTGTAGATGACTTGAGGCAGTGAATTCTTGCAGAAGCACATAGTGTGCATTACTCTATACATCCATAGGCAACGAAGATGTATCGTGATTTGCAGGAGACCTATTGGTGGAGTTGGATGAAAAGAGACATTGCAGAGTTTGTGGCTATGTGCTCACCATGTCAGAAGGTTAAGATTGAGCATCAAAAGCCTACTGGGTCCATGCAAGATTTCATTATCCCCACATGGAAATGGGAAAAAGTTAACATAGACTTTGTGATGGGTTTGCCTCGTACTTATTATCATCATGATTCAGTTTGGATCATTGTAAATAGGATGAACAAATCAGCCAGTTTCCTTCCAGTTCATACCTACTATTCAGCCAAGGATTATTCCAAACTCTATATTTGGGAGTTGGTTAGATTGCACGGTGTTCTGTTGTCCATTATTTTAGATAGAGGTACCTAATTCAGCTCTGATTTCTAGAAAGAATTCCAAAAGGGTCTTAGTACCCGAGTTTACCTCAGTACAGCCTTTCATCCTAAGGCAGATGGTAAACCAGAAAGGACCATTCAAACCTTGGAATATATGTTTTGAGCATGTGATATAGACTTTAAAAGTAGTTAGCATAACCACTTGCCTTTGATTGAATTCACATATAGCAACAACTATCACTCCAGTATTCAGATGGCTCCATTTGAGGAATTTTATGGGAGGGGGTGTAGATCTCCCATAGGTTGGTTTGACTTAAGATTGCTCAGAGCCGACAGAAATTGTACACAGTTATGTGAAAAAATGATCTTAAATTTGAGGTTGGTGACTATATGTACTTGACGATCTCTCCTATGAAAGGAGTGAAGCATTTTGGAAAGAAAGGGAAACTCAGTCCCCAGTATGTCGTTCCTTACTGAATTCTCAGCCATTTCAGAAAAGAGGCTTGCTATCATGAGTTACCTTCAGATTTATCTTCAGTTCATCTAGTGTTTCATATCTCCTTGATAAAGAAATGCATAGGTGACCCATCAGTCGTAGTAAATATTGGGAGCATAGATATTCATAATAGCCTCTCTTATGTATATATATTAGTTGAAATCCCTGACTATCAGATTCGCAGACTAAGGAACAAAGAGGTTCCTCTAGTCAAAGTTTTTTGGCGGAATCAGTCAATTTAGGGAGCTACTTGGGAAGCAGAAGCAAACATTAACCAAGTATCCTCATCTATTCTCCATTAATCTAGACTCAGCTCAAGGTAATAGTTTCCTTAAGCTTAATCAGTTTCATGTTCATATTTCAGTTACAAACATGGTATCAATTCCCATTACATATTTAGTTATACGTTTATGAGCCAGTTCAGTCATGTGGCCATGCATCAGATATGCACGTTCAGTATATAGATTCATTTTATCAGTAATCTCAATCATGCATACATGAATTATGTTTAGCAATATCCATACATCAGATATGCATGTTTAGTATGATAATTTAGAATACCAGTAATATCAGTCATATAGTCATATTCCAGATGTTCATGTACAGTAAGTAAGTTAGCCTCTTAGTATTCTCTATTTCAATAGTATAATTCAAGGAAGAATGTTCCCAAGGGGGAGATAATGTAAGACCCCATAAAATCCTACGCTTAATTCAGTCATTTAGTCTTGTGAAGGGGTCTAAGACATAGAATAGTTTAGATAAGTACCTAGACTTAGTATCATTTTAACCTACGAAGTTTGGTAATATTATTTCGTGACCTTTATGGTATTTAAATGTTCATGTTTTGGTTGATTCATAATCAGGAATGTCCGTAGGTGTTTCTGGAAAAGTTTTAGATTTTTCAGACTTCGTTTGAAGATCTATTGGGATCCCAAAGTACTGGATCAACGCGATCTTGGAGCGTCGTTTCGACTATTGCGTTGATTACTCTTTTCCCCAGCTACCAGAATCCAATTCCAGTGAATTGATACGAACATGGTGCGACACGTCGATTCAATCGAAGCGCCGTGTCAACCTACGCGTCGGTAATCCAATTTTCAGTGATTAAAATACCGCATTCTTGTGGGTATTTAGGCATTTTTCCCTTAACCCTCAACCCCCAAAATACAAAATTAAACTCCCTATAGAGTAATTATAGTAATTCATTCTCAAATTTACTCAAGAACAACACCCGAGAAGATCCAATTTCAAATCAAGAACTGAAAATTCAACAATAAGCTTTCAGAAATTCTCTAACACAAGTATGTGAAGTTTTCATCCAATGGTTCCTTCCACCCTTGGAGTCCAAGAATCTCCCATGAACTTCAAGTAACTGATTTTATAAGATCAACTTGAACTACCAATTTAGAGCAAAAATCAGATATAAAATTCCAATAAGAGAATAGTCAAGGATGATGTTTTCCTAGGGGAAAATAGTGTATGGTAAATGAAAGTAGAATTCAAATTCTAGTCAATGAATATATGGGTAGGCTAGGTTAAGAGTTTTTGTGTTATTCTTTAATAAAAAAACCAAGAATATCACCCATGGATTATTTCAAATAGTTCATGGGTGTTGCAAACAAATCAACCTATAAGGTCAATCGGGCATCCCTAATGCTAAGAAGATGCCCAAAACATAGAAAATTCACAATCCATCCTTATTTCTAAGATAATGTAAGGGAATAATATAACATCTCAATTATTACAAAAAAATATTTGTCACCCTTATCCCATTTTCATGGATGATAGAGGATATAAAAGAATACCCGCATCCCTCTTTCAAGGATGATATGGGTTTTTTGAAAATTGGGGCTTTCACCCAAAAATTCTATTTCATCAAGCAAGTATTAGTGAAACCCAACATCATTAACAAGGAACTTACACTAATAATCAATACCAACACACATTTTCACTGTCTTCCGTAATAACCCCAAGATAGATATTTAGCTACTCGTGAGAGATTAGAGGAACGAAATATACCAAATGAGCACCCAATACTTCCATTGATAAAAAAATGAAAATTCAAAAACTTCAATCTAAATTCACATGTAAAATTCCTTGAAAATTTAGCTACATTTTTTTTTAAAATTTTGTAAGGTGTTTTCCACACAAAAAAATTAAATCTATTAATAAGATATCTCAAAAGTGAAAGAGTTTTTACCATTAAATTATTTGGGTTTTGCTTCTTGAAATTACAAAGCCTCCCCTGGGCATTTGTCCACGCCATCATGATTTTCATTGCTTGACCGCCATTGCGACTCCCGTGATCACAGTGAGCCCATCAAGATAGCCAACTTTGACTATTTTTCACTTGTAGTGATGGCAACCTTCAGATTGCAATTGTAGTGACTGAGGGTCAGTCCCTACTCTTGATGTTCTAGATTTTGCACTAACTTTTTCCTTTTTGTTGTCTTTTCATCTCACTTCACTTGTTTTCTTACATTTAGTTATAAACCTTCAATCCATGTAAATTGGTGCATTCAAATGGAAAATTTTATTGATTTACATAATTTAATCATAATAGTCTGCACATATGTAGATGTAAATTAGTGGTAAATTTACCACTCATAAACACCCCCAACTTAAACTTTTTTTTGTACTCAAGCAAAACTACATTTTATTAAATGAGGCTATTCGATTATAAGCCCATTCATATAACCAAATAATCACTATGATTTAGAACATGGTTAGCCAAACTAGTAGCTCACAAGCATGGGTAAAGTTATTCTTACAACTCCCCTCAAACTAAATCACACTTTCAAGTATAAAAGATACTTTAAAGAACAAATTATAACCAATCACTAACTCTCTATAAATTACTCTCCATTAAAAATGACTAAACTATACTCATTTGCCTCATTTTTGGAAGATGATAATTTATTATCCTCGACTAGTGTACATGCCTTCTCACGAAAGAAAATCCCACATACCAAAATATCTAACATGCAACAAGGGATTTAAGTGCTAGAACTTAGTCTCATAAAGAATCTCTCCATGTGAACAAGTATAATATCAAATATTTGCCCTTAATTTCAATCGCCACTACATTAACCATGCTAGATTGGAAATCTTGAAGGACTTTTTTCCAAGATTGTATTGTAGGCCCGGGGTATGATATCATTTGGAAACAAAGTGACTACACCCTCCTTGAACATCTACATCACAAAATTCCATCAAAATTTGCACAATGGGCGACTACATTTGTTTCAAACTTCACACATGCCTACTTTTACTGTATTAATTTACCGATTTATTTGAAAGCATTTTATTCTCACTTATTTCTTTTGCGAAATCTATGATTTTCCTTATTTTGATGATTTCTTTCTTTTACATTTATTAATTTGCTCTTTTTTCTTGGTTTTTATGCATCCACTTCAAAAACCATGGCCCAAGGTCATCTCTTCAATGAAATACCATCCCCAACATAGAATTTTTATCTCATGTTGCATATTCAAGTTAAAGGAGGGTAGGGTTCAAAAGAAGGGTAAACTTCAATAGTACAAGGATTTTAATTTGGTTTCAAAAAGAAATGTTCAAAGTCTCAAAATGAGTGACTATGGATACTATTCTGTGTATGGGTAGGTTCTTTAGGATTAAGTTAGTTCCTATTTAACATATAAGTCCTAAGATCATTAATCCAACCAGGCATAATAACAAATAGCCTTAAGGGACGTATGGGGAAAGTTCTAGATCATAGAATTAATAATGAGAGTTAAGCAACTACGCTTACAATACTTGACGTGCACACTTTTCAAGGAGGCTCAATTGCATTTTTTACTAGAGACAAGAGGAGCTATTTTCCATATACTACCAACTATGATCATTGGAGTAAAAAAAAGGGAAAGCATTGCTACAAAATTATTCACGTCCATGTCTTTGGTTTTCTAAAGTTTTTGGAATGAGGGGGTTTGTTTGTTCGCATTTACAAAACACAAAATTTTCTCCACATGGAACTAAACCAGGCCTTCATATCACATTTTTGATCTCATAAGGTAAACCCATATGGAAGGGAGATCCCAAAACCCTAATGCTACGGGTACTTAGATTTCCCCTGCATCTATGGCTCAAAACCCAAAAACCACAATTTTTCCTTAAGAATGTCATTACTCAATATATCATTGGGAAAGGCTTGTACAACATCATTAAGAACAAAATAATAATAAGATAAAAATATAGAAATTAAAAGAAATTAATCAATGAAATGTAGGCACCATAAGGATGCCAAAATATTACAACCCAAAGAAAATTAAATCATCCAAAAACAAAATTAAAGTATCTAATAAATATGAAAATAATATAAAACAATCAAATAACTACGGATACTAAGGAGGCAGGAACCTCCAACTCAAAGGATGCAGTTACATCACTACATAATATTAAAAGTATATAAAAGGTAAAGGGTGCTCTCTGTAACGCATTAAGGTCTGTCGTCGCTCTCAGTCTCTGCTTATCACTAGAATTATATGAGTCAGAACATGCAGCTAAGACCTCACCATCACTCTCAACCCTAGGAGAATAAAGTCTCTCTTTAGTTTTCAGGACCTTCAAAAGGCCTGTCACACTTTTCCGCATCTTCTTGAAGAATTTACCCCTCTACTTCTTTCTCATTTGTATATTAGAAAGCAACACTGTTCCTGATGGTATTGTGCCATTAAGGAATATGATTTCTTAATCCTAGAAATAGTGTCCTCCTGCTTCTTCTTGTCCTCCAGGTACCTTTCATAGTTAGGTTGTGCTACATAGAATTAAAGGGTGGTGGATGGCTCTCCCATCCCCTAAGGTAGCTTAGACACAAGATCTCGGATAATCCTAATTTCAACTAAGATCTCCTCAAAATCCCCTGCATTTAATAGCATGCATGAATCAGTATCATCTTCCACTGACCACCTCAATTTAATATTTCTCTTCTTGCTCTTCCTAAGAGATCCCTCTCTTTGGATCTTCAGGAGGTAAATGGGAGTCTTAGGAGAGATCTAACTATCCTGTCCGTGATCCACAACCTCAACTCACCAACACAACTCTGTGATCAATCATGGGTGATAACGCTAAGCTTACATGTTAATTTAAGTGCATGGTGGTCATCGTCAATCTATTTCCCCAACTTTTTAGTCGGGATCAAATCAATAAGGAACAATGTGAGTGGCAATTAGGTTAATTTGAAATAATAGATAGAAGTTTAATTCAAATCTATGGTACAAAAATATAAAAATGGGGGAGATAAGTATCTACAATAATATTTCCTTTTGAGTTTTCCTAGTATAAATTTAGGGTTATGAATAATTACATTTTTAGTAATTATTCACGGATCTTGGGATTATGCATTACTAAGGGAGTGAAATGTGGGTGTTAGCAATCAACATCAATTTATTAGATCAAATATAAGTAGGTTTGGTTATAGATTTTGATACTAGTCTTTCAACAAAACACCAAACTTTCACTCATTGATTCTTTCGAAAACCTAACGGATGTGTTTAACAATTTGTAACCACAACATCAATTTAGGCATCCCTATTTCTAGGATGATACCCATGGTATAGTAAACTTCAAAATCACCCTTACGACAAAGATAGTGAAAGGTTAGCAAACAACACTCATAATTGTCTATCTTTTCTTTGGCCTCCACATCCCTCTTTCAAGGATAATGTGGGTTCCTAAAGTTCACCTAAGGCCATTCTTTCGAAGATGGCCTTGAGCTTTTTATAGCATAGAGATTTCACTCATCAAACCCTCGTGGGTATTTTGAGCTTTCACCCATAAATCTCAACCAAGTTAACATAGCAATGATAAAACCCATAAACTTTAACCACCAATAGAAGCTAACACTAACAAACCTCCCACATTATTAACCCTATTCCAACATAAACCCAAGAGGGAGTTCTAGAAACACATAAGATAAATAAGCATACATATACCAAAAATCTCCATAGAAATAATTTGTTAAAGATTAAGTGAATGTTACTTCAAACTTGGCACTCCCACCAATCAATGGTGGAAGTGAGGTAATCCTTCATTTAGAAAGTATCTAACGTATTCTTTGCCCTAAAATTTATACAATATTTTCTTTTCCAAGTATGAAGTCTATCAATTCAAGAGCTAAACCTAAAAGTTGGGGAAGATGGATTTTTTATGATGGTAGGGTTTTAGTTTTGTTATCAAAATTGGGATCAGCCACATGCATTTCTAGTTTTTCCCTTGGGCTGCTTTCTTCTACTAAGGCATGATTGGTCGGGATTGACAGCAACTGCAGCTACTGTGACTGTAAATATATTCCATGACGGCAGTTGATTGAGCCTTCTTGACTGCTGCGATCACAGTCAGATGATCGTGACCGTGGTAACTGAGGCCCTTCTGCTGTACTTTCTTGCATCCTTTTGATCATTTTAATCTCTATTCAACATCTTTCTATCTCTTCAACTCTATGCCTACAAATAGTGGATGTTAGGGTATTTAATCACAATTATGTCTCATTTATTCATTCAAAATAGGGGAATGTTCACGAATATTGAGTGTGAAAAAGTGGTAAGATCGGCACTCTTCAATACCCCAAACATAAAGTTAATGTTTGTCCACCAACAACACTACCTCTTAGCATGATACACAATCATACAATCCCAAACATTATGCCTTAAAGATCACAATGACTTAAACTTTAGTCATCACTGCAAGTAGCTCATTATACATGGGCTAAGCTATTTTTCACTACTCCTTTCATCACAAAATGCAACATTAAAGGATACATAGGACTTAAAAAAGAAATCAAATAACAACAACTAATGATTTAGAAACGACTCACTTGTTTTTGAAAAAAATTAAGTTATACTCCATTTGCCTCATCATTTTGAAGGAGATTAAATCACCCACTTCAATTTGTTTCAAATGCCAACACCAAAAGAAAGAGTTCCACACACCAGGCTACCAACTATGAAACAAGGAATTTTATGTTCAAAAACTGTCTCTCACACAAAAGAAATCTCTATGCACCAACTGACATACCATAGGCTTGCCCCTATTTTAAATCACCACTACAATGAAAGTATGTGGTTGGAGATCTCCAAGGACTTTCTAAGCTTGAAACGTACGTTCGGGTTCGGGTAGGATGTCATTAGGGAACAACATTGCTACAACCTTCCTTGAACATCATCACACTTTTCAATACCCCTTTTTACTATGGTCCACTCTTATTTGTTTTCTCTTTTATCATGCCTACTTTTTGCTTCCTTTATTCACCCATTTCTTTCATTTTTTTTTCTTGCAATTTTGATGAAATTCATTCCTTTCTTTCATCCTTTCTTTTTTAATTCCTTTATTTTCATACTTAGGCTCATTAAATATTTTACTAACACTTCATGGCCTCGAACGTCCTTCCATCATCTTTGACCACACCCAACTTAGGCTATTTGCTTCAAGTTACATCTTCACGTTCAAAGAGGGTATGGTTCAAGAGAGGAATAAAAAGAATTGTTCGTGTCTTGTAATGTATTTGGCAAAGAAAGGTCCAAAGGATGAAAATGGGTTGCTAGGGTTTATATGCATGCTTGGTTAGGCTTTTTAAACTAAAGTGGTTTCCAAAATTACAAAAATGGCCTAAGATCATTTCTCCAACAAAATACAATCAAAATTAGCTTTGAAAGACTAATTGGGCAAGTTCTAGAGAGCACAAGTAAACAAGATATGAATGCAAAAAGCTCATTGCACATTGTATGCAAAAACTCACAAAGGAGGCTCAATTGTCCCTCTCCTGAGAGATAAAATTTGAGTATCTACCATTATTTACAAGTCAACAACTGATGGAGTGACAAAAAAAAAGTAGTTTTGCTACAAAATTGATCATGTCCATGCCATTGATTTTTTCAAAAAAATTGGATGTAGGGGATTATTCATTTTGCATTAGCACCACACACAATTTGATAAACTACGGCTATAACCAAAGCCTTAGTCTCATAAAATTAAACATATGGCTACTCAGACTTTGCAAATAGCATAGAATGTGATCCCAAATTTCCACTTTTCAACGCCACAGGTACTCATACATCCCTTGCATTCTTTACATTTATGCTATAGGTACTTAGAACTTCTCTGTGCTAATGTCTCAAAACCCAAACACCAAGATTTAGCCCTAAGAATGTCGTCCTTCAATCTATCATAGGTCAAAGCCTGTCATGTATCATCAAAATTAAAATAAAAGTAAGTCAAAAACTATAACTATAACTAAAAACCACATTATAATCCATAAAACGAGGGATCCATCAGGGTACCCAAAATATAGCATCCCCGAAAACAAAACAAAAATTTTATCCAGAGTGTCAACTAAATAGCATAAAACATACAACATCAATCAAATTAGCATAACACATTCAACATCAACCAACACAAAATAAATTTGAGAGCACCTCTAACTAAAAGGAATGAAGTGTTTTCACTACATGTGAAATATAGAAAAGTAAGAGGGGTCTCCCTTTATCTGAATCAAGAGATATGATCCCCTGTTGACTCTACAACATCACCATTAGTATCATCAGAATTACCAGCAGTCCAATCTGTAGGGGCCTCATGTTTATTGTCTAACCTCGGTGAAGGTAGTCAATGACTGGGCTTAACCACCTTGAATATGCCTTTTGCCCCCTTCCAAATCTTCTTGAAGAACATATCTCTTTTCTTCTCTCTTTTTACCATTTTCTCATGCAAATCTTTGAGGTCCCTCTCTGGGATAGCTACCATAGATCCCTACTTCCGCTGCTCCTCTAGGAACTTCTCATAATCTAAAAAAGCTACATATAAATGATGAGAAGTGGAGGGTTCTCCTAGTCCCTGAGGAAATCTAGAAAATAGCTACCTAACCACTCTTATCGGACCTGAAATGTCATTGATGGGGTTTGCCGATGAGGGTATTCATGAGTCTGTGTCCTTTTTGATTGATTTTCCAGAGTTCATCATTTTTTTTCTCTAGACTGGGGCACCCTCACCTAGAAATTTTATTGGACAAATGAGGGAATCTGGTTGCACCCAATTTTCTGCGGCATACTCCTCAATTTTTTCCCTCCTACATAACTCTGTGATCAATGTAGAAAAGAGAAGTTAAGTTCCTCCATGGTTCTTGAAGCTCCGCCACTTCCAAATCATAATTTATCCTATATTTAAAGTAATGCATGAAAGGAGACAAGATACCATCCGAGCTCGAGTGTCTGTGAAAATAGTTATATGATTGCATGGAGAGACTTTGGTACAATGATGTTTAGCCACAACCTTGATTCATCCATGAATTAATTCAACAAAATATCTTGTTTCGTGGTTGCCCAGGGGATTGCTTTTCCAAGAAACAAGATATTAGCAATCCAGGTCCCTAGATCATATGCCTTGGCATGAAACTACCCCATATAAGCATCTGGGAGACCATTCACCACATTAACCTACTCTACTCTGAAGTTCACTTGCTTACTCTAAAATATCATCACTTGGTTTGAGAGATAAACAATGAAGAGGTTTGCGTAGAACTCACGCACCCATTTCTCATTAGTATAATAGGGTTCCAGGGTAAAGCACATCCAGCGGGTTATAGTGAGTCTATCATGGAATTCTAGAAGATTCTCCTACACATTGTCTAAGCTAATACCTCTTTCAGAGAGTATCTTTGTCCTATTGAAAACCTCATTGTAGAGGTGTTGTCATTGTGCGTCGATAAATTTGGTTTCATCAAAATCTCCTATTTTTGAGATAGAGAACTTGTAAGGAATGCTACTTAGACGAACATTATTATTTTCATGCCAATAACCATGCTAGATTACGTAAATAAGCTCAAGTGGTAGTGTTATGGATGTTTAGGGGGAAGCAAAGGATGTGTAAAAATTTTTATTTCTGTCAAAGATTGACCTCAGGTATGGAAACCATTTAGCGTTGACCACGACCACAGTGCCGCGATTGTGGTGATCAGTACCGCAATTTCAATACTTGAGACTAGACATGCCAGTTTCCACACTTCAGTACAAGCATAATCCTAACCACAACTAGGCATGACAACATTATACACAATGAATGAAAGCCTAGCCCCCAAAAATTGAAAGAATTCAAATTAAATTCCATGGGGTATTAAAGTAAACACATGGTGTACATGATCACTTTAAATGTTTAAAGATTAAGTTTGGGTACTCAAGACTTCCCATTAGTGTGTTCACTGGCTACAATATCTAACCACAAAAATAATCACTACTAAGCATGTATTTAGCAATGAAAACACTATTTCAGGCCTTTCTCCATACTACGAGTATTAAGCATGCAATTGAATCAAAATGAAGAGAGTTGAGAAAACTTAACAAGTTATATGATGTTAATAGAATGAACTGACACTTGGGTACAAAATTCAATGCCAAAAAATTAAGAGAATTTTAAGTGAAATTGAGAAAGGATCATTGGAAAAATTGGCATTCGGATGGTTTTTTAAACTGATTTTACTGCGTTTCCGGCCATATTTATATGATCGCGGTAATGTGGCCTCTGCTATCACGGTGCATGGACTATAGTTTCGGTAATTGAGACCAAACAACCGGGTTTCCTACACTTCTTGTTTGGTATAATTTGCCAATTTCATATGTTCCTTTTCAAATTCAATCAAAAGTCCACTTTGCACCAACATTTCATGGATTAAACATGTATAAACAAAATAAAAATCTACTCTAACATGCATGAATTAAGAAGGACATGTGACAATTTTTGTGGAATGATGGGGTGTCTCCCATTGAGTGCTTAGTTTAACATCACAGAAGACGCCGTCAACACTCTTTTTGTGGTTCTACTAAGAAGATTTGAATCTCCTTCTCAGCTTTTGTTCAATATGCAATGAGAGGCAGAGGGATAGAAGATTCATATCTTCCTATATGAGTCATGGAAGAGGTGATGAAATTACAAGAAATCTTTGATCTCGCCATTTTGATGATTTGAACCCTTTACCCAACTATACATCAAACTTTCAATTTGTATCCTTTGTTAAAAGTGAGCACATCAATAGGACATTCCTTGTACATTAGAAATTGAGTTCTGTGGCTATTAATGGGTAGGGTTCTATATTCTCCTTTGGAATGTCAAATTCCAAAATATAAGAGTCGAACTCCTTCTCCCCACAATCCACAATTTGTTCGGAGGCATGGATTCTCATCATATCCTCTAAGAATAATGTTTAAAAGTGGATTGAATGAGGTCCAAGCCTCAATTTTGTGTTAGCCTCCCCCAAAGCATCTTCACATCGAAATTAACTGGAGTCATCATAAAAGATTTGCCTTAATTCTTATTTTGACTCTAATACCACTTCTTTTATTGTGGCTTCTTCTTCCTCGTATGGCCCAGTATTTTGGGAAATTACCAAGGGATCTTTGCTACAAAGATCATCATCGTGTCTTGGTTTCTCTTCTTGATGAACCTTCTCTTGGGAAATGGGCAAGGTAGTGATAGTTTTAATCTTTTCTTCTTTGCTCATTTCCCCCATCTTGACATTTTTCAATCCTAATTCCTCTTGATGCATGTCTTTTAGTTTCTCCCACATTGTATCCAACCAATCTAAAATAGCTTGTAGCCTTGGGTCTTTGCTATTGGACTCGGTATATTGCTCTTCCTTCTTTTTATCATAGGTCCTATCCTGATAACAAGAAGAAATAGCAAACCGATTAGCATAATAGGGGGAGGGGCATTTGGACAATCACCCAATGGCCTTCTCGACCACTATATAAAGAAACTTAAACTCCCCATAGGATCGAGATGGCGGGACCATCTCTCTCAAAGAAGCATAGTTATAATCTCTCCTAAAGTGTGGTCCTTCATAAATTGGACATGGGTCGTCATGATAGGATTCCTAACAACTGACATCATATTGTTGGAAGATGCCATAGAGATGTAACACCTCTATAGTTTACCCTAGGCACTACATGGTGCTTACAATCACAAGAGATCACAAAATAACCTATGCTAGTACCTGTTGTAAGCACTGACTAAAAAAACAAAGAACATGTGTGGAATTTAACTGAAAATTCCTTAAGTTTTAAAATATTAAAACAATCTCTGAGATGATAAGCCTTAAAACAACTGTCTAAAAACATTTCTTTAAAAAAGGAATGTTAATAACAACTTATAACTGTCTAACTGGATGAAAGTTTCTAAAAGCCTCTAACTGAATAACTATGGAGTTGATGGGATATTCCCCCAACTAACTTCTACTGAGTAATAAAATTGAGCTACTTAAATAAATGTAATAAGACCCTAAAATTTAAGGACTAACCACTACTACTTTTACTGATGCGGTGAAGTGTCTAAGTGCGGTCTGAACCTATGATATGAGAAAGCATAGCGCAAAAAACTAGTATACGGTAAGCACTTTGAATGTACTGGTACGCTAAATAAGCTTAGGTTGATATATATGAATCATATGATAAACAATAACTGACTAAATAAATAGCATGATATACTAATTTTTAGTATGCGAGGAAAATATAAAATCTAAGAATGCGTGACCAAGCATCTATTACCATACTAGGATAATCTATAAATTTAAGTACTGAAATACTGATACTACAAAACTACTAACTATATGCCCTGTTTGAGCAAGCCTGAAAACTGACCTCTGAACTGAATATGGGACTGAGAATGTGAGAGCCATCATCTAACTGACATACCCCAATAAGATCTAATTGGGTTCAAACCTGTGTCCATAGTTTAAAAGGTGTCAGTACCTAGCCATAGGTACTAACACTGGCTGTGTGGATGCACTAAAGTGTTGTCCCAAAGGACTAAGAGTCACCTTCTACTGGTAGGTGCCTTAGTGATATATGTGTCAACCCTCAACCTGTAGGTTAACATCTCTTCCTATGCTGGCTATGTGGTTCTAGACCATAGGGAGTGATGAAAAGGGTCATACCCTTAGCAGGAGGGTGAGACCCCATCTCTAGGTTTGCTTGATGCTAAATCCTACTCCCAACTGAACTGACTTTAATTATTGGACTGAACAGAAGTTACAGACATAAGGTACTGACTGAAATTATAATACTTTGATATATCCAACACTATTCTATAAAATACTAAAACCTAGGTAAATAACTAAGTTTTTTGTCATTCATAGCCCCCGGGACTTGATAATTTTTATAGTAAAAGCATACCAAACCTTTGGATTCATAATAAATAGTCCTTGCTCAAAATTCATCTCTCAGGCTTTTCATCAAACACTCGCAATTCATGGTTTAAGCATGGTAATAGTCTTAACATGAAAAGGTAGCATGATTTCAACACTAAAATCACCCATTAAGGCTTAAAGTAGCGAACAAGCACTATTCAAAACATGTCGGGTTGAATAACCCCAACAATTGCATGGAAACATGATATAAACTTGAGATTCATAAAATTTCTTAGGTAAAATTCATGGAAACATGTAAAAATCATAATTTAAATACTTTAAAGATGGTTCTTGGACTCCGTGGGCGAAAAAGACCCACGGATGAATATTCAGCATACCTTAATTGATGAATTCTTGGTGGTTCTTGGTGGATTTCATGAGAATTGATCTTTCATTTTTTATGTATTTTTTCTTGAAAGAGGGTTGTTTTAACTTGAGAGTATTGTGAAATAATAGGCAAATAATGTTCTCTTGGGACTTAAATCTCGTATTTTGGAAGAATTGGGTAAAGGAAAAGGTCCTAAATTCCCTTAGAAAAACATGACTGGAAACTAGAAATATACAGGGCACGATGGAGCGCATGTCGTGGGTTCTAGTCTGCCGGAAAAAACGACACACTGCGGGCTCTTTTGCGGGCTCTCCTCAAGTGTAAAATAGAGGGCACATCGTGGGATAATCGCACGCTACCTATATTTTGGAATTCCAAACTTATCCCTACGCTGGTCTGAAATATCTTAAACTCACCTGAGCTTTACTATAGACTTCCCCGACCATGAATCAACTTTCTAATGTCGGGAAGATCAAAAATAAATTCATCAAAGTTAAGGGATATAAAAGTTACTAAGTCATAATAATTAGTGAAATATTCTAAGTCTTTTATCCTTTTAAAATAGAAGAGTGACCTCAAACGACCTAGGATCTTATGGGGTCTTACAAAATCTCCTTTTTAGGAACATTCCTCTACTGAGGTTACATGCTGAGCATAAAGAACTAAAAAAATGACAACATGAAGGAGTCTAAAACATGGTGACTGACTAAACTGATTCATAAATGCTTGTAATGACGTAAAGATGAGCACATAACTGGGACTAGGAATGGAAAAGAGATAATCTAAGTAAAACCATTTCCTTGAGTTGAGTCTAAGTTTACGGATTAAAGGTGAGGGTACTTGGTACGCATGTATGCTTCTACTTACCAAGTATCTCCCTTAATGAACTAATTCCTCCAATGAACTTTGACCAATATAACTTCTTTGTTCCTTAGTCTGCTAGTCTGGCGATCTAAGATTTCACCTGGGAGTTCTTCGTAAGAAAGGTCGTTCTAAATATCTATACATTAAAAAGGAGAAATGACAGTTGGATCAATGATACACTTCTTTAACAAATATACATAGACTACTGGTTAGATTGACGCTAACTCTGAACGCAACTCAAGCTCATAAGTAATCTTTCCAAAATGACTCAAGATCGTGAAAGGGCCTATATATCGGGGACTTAGCTTCCCCTTTTATCCAAATGTCTTCACTCCCTTCATGGAAGAGATTGTCAAATAAACTAAGTTGCCAACCTCGAACTCAAGATCTTACCTCCTTATATCTACATAGGATTTCTATTGGCTTTGGTTGTCTTAATCCTTTCTCTAATTCACTGAACATTCTCCAATACATCAAATACCGAATCTATCCCTATCAACACGATCTAACCTACCTCAAACTAACTGATAGGATATCTACACCTCCTTCTATAAAGTGGCTTAAATATGAGAATGATAACTGTTATTGTAAGAAAACTCAAGAAATGGCAAGTGATCGTACCAAATACCCTTAAAATTGATAACACAAGATCTTAAAATGTCCTCTAAGGTCTGAATGGTCCTCTCTGCTGATAATCTATTTGGGGGTGAAAGGTTGTACTAAGACAAACTTGGGTACCAAAACCCTTTTGAAAAGCTATCCAAAAGTGTGAGGTAAACTGAGTACCCCTATCTAAAATGATGTAAAATAGGACTCCATTCAACCTAGGTAACTCACTAATATAGATCTTGGGATAGTCCTTGATAGAATATGAGGTATGGACTGACAAGAAATGAGTTGATTTTTTCATTCAATCTACAATAACCCAAATCAGATAATACAAGGGACATGAACGAGACAACCCTGTCCTAAAATCTATGTTCACCTCTTCTCAGTTCCTAGTGGGAATACTAAACTCCTGCATAGAATGAATATGATTTTTGTTCTCAACTTTGACCTGCAAAAAATTAAAGCACTTAACTATAAACTCTGTAACATCCCTCTTCATCCCACTCCATAAATAGATTTCCCGTAAATTATGGTGCATCTTAGTGGCCCCAATATGAATAGAATAACGAGCACCATGCGCTTCTGTGAGAATCTGTTATCTTAGGTCATCTAAACATGGCACACATAATCTACCCTAGCAATGAAACACGACATCTTCCTCTTTGGACCTACTTTCTGATCTCTGACTGACTCCTTCAAGTTAACTAGATTGAGGTCCCTATCCTACTTTTTTTTACTTCAGCAAACAAAGAAAATTCTGAACTATTCTAAACCCATACACTACCCTCAGCTGAATAAACCAAACGAACACCTAATATATCCAACTAATGAACTTCCTGAACCAACTTCTTCTTATCAATATCAATATGAGCCACACTACCCATGGATAATCTACTAAGGGTATCTGCCACTACATTGGCCTTGCCCGGATTATACAAAACACTCATATCATAATCTTTCAACGATTCTAACTACCTTCTTGGATGAAGTTTAAAATCTCTCTGCATAAAAACATACCAAAAAATCTTATGATCCGTGAACACATCAACAAGAACCCCATGAAGATAATACCTTCAAATTATAAAAGCAAACACAACAACTTCAAACTCAGGATCATGGGTAGGATAATTCCTTTCATGGGAATTAAGTTGTCTAGAGGAATAAGATATGACATTACTTCTCTTCATTAAAACACAACCTAACCCAACTATGGAAGCATCACAGTAAACAACAAACATATTTAAACCATCTGGTAAGGTCAGAATTGGTGTTGTAGTGGTACGAGTCTCAACTCCTGAAAACTCTTCTTACAAGAATCTGACCACTGAAACTTGACTTTCTTCTGAGTCAATCTTTACATCCGGATGTAATAGATAAAAACCCTTCAAAAAACCATCTATAATAGACACCTAAACCCATGAAACTCCTGATATCTAACAGAGAAATATGTCTGGGCAAGTTTCTTACTGCTTCGGTGTTTTAAGGGTCAACTCTAATGACATCATTGAAAATAATATGGAAAAGTAAAGCTATTGATCTTAGACAAAATACGCACTTGCTGAATTTAGAAAAAAACTAATGGGCTCTAAAACTCTTCAATACAATTCTGAGATGGTCTGCATGGTCATTTTTATTATGGGAATAGACAGGGATATCATCTATGAAGACTATGATAAGTATGTCTAAGTATTTCTTGAACACCCTATTCATCAATTCCATGAAAGCTGCTAGGTAATTTGTAAGACCCAAGGACTTAACTATAAATTTAAAGTGACCATACCGAGTTCTAAAGGCTATTTTCGTAATTTCACATTCACTGACTCTAAGGTAATGATAGCCAGATATGAGGTCTATCTTAAAGAAGTAACTAAACCCTGAAGTTGGTTCAACAAGTCATCAATTCAGGGAGTGGGTACTTATTCTTGATAGTGACCTTGTTCAACTGACGGTAATCGATGAATATACAAAGAAAACCATCTATTTTTTAGCACAAAAATGACTGGAGGGCCACATTGGGAAACACTGGGATTATTGAACCCCTTATCTAGAAAGTCTCTTAATTTTTCTTTCAACTTTTTGAGTTCTTCTGGATCCATTTTGTATGGCATAATAGAGATAGGCTGGGTATCTGGATGTAGGTCTATTCTGAAGTCAATTTTCCTTTCGGGAGTGATACAAGCATAAAGAGAACAAGGATTCCAAGGTCTTGTAGAAGGTTCAAGCTTTGGATTGTCAAAGGATCAAGTCTCGAATTTGCAAGTACTTGAAGACCTTTTGGAACCATTACAAAGCCTTGTCCAAATGAAGAAAGGAGGAGGGTCCTTACACTCAAGAGGCGCATTTCACTAAGGGCATGATGGAATTTTTACACTCCAAAATAACACCCCATAGGAGCCCGTTTTTTATGCCCCTCATTAAGGGCATTTTTGTCATTTAGTTGTAATAAGTATAAATAGGCACCTTAGCTCTTATTTTCCTTAGTTTGGAGATAATGAATTGAGTTACTTTTGGATTGTAATATTAGTGTTCGTTTGTAGTCTTTCTCTTCTCCTTAAGAAAGGGAAACTGAAACTTGAATCCTACTACATTTGGAATTGGGTTTTCACTTGTATTGGATTATTTGGCAAGAAAGGTGTGCTTCAGGAAGTCTGAGTCCCTTGGGTCACCTAAGAGGAAGGTTTGAGCCTACATTGGTGATGTGTGTTTGAAGGTTTGATACACCTTCTAGTTCTATTCATTGGTGGAAGTAAGGGTCTTTCTATCTATCATTAATTTCATGCAATTCTTCTTCCTCATCTCCTTCTATTGTGTTGTTTTCTCTTTGTTTGGTTGCTGCAATTTGTCATTTTAGTAGCCATTTTTGTATGAGATAGTCCTTTAGGCTATCACTAAGATAACAAAAATCAGAAGGCACACAAAGAGAAAACAACACACTAGAAAGGGGATGAAGAAGAAGATTGCATAAAATGTAATGATAGTAGAAAGACCTTTACTTCCACCAGTGAATAGCACAAGAAGGTGTATCAAACCATCTAACACACATCACCATTGTAAGATCAAAATTTCCTCCTAGGTGACACAAAGGACTCACACTTCCTTAATCATACCTTTCTTGCCAAATTACCCAAGATAAGTGAAAATCAATTTCAAATGTATCAAGGGTTAAGTTTCCGTTTTACCTCTCTTAAGGAGAAGAGAAAGGCTACAATCTAACACTAAGATTAAAATCTAAAAATTCACTCAATTCATTATCTCTAGAAACTAAGGAGAATAAGAGATAATGTGCCTATATATACTTATTACAAACAATGACAAAAAATAACCTTAATGAAGGATGCTCCTTTAGAGTGTAAAAAGAGGCCATTAAAAGACCATAATAGCCCTAACTTTGTGCACCTCTTGGGTGTTGAAATATAAGGAAAAAAGTACTTTTTGTCCTTCAAGTGAGGCTCCTCTTGAGTGTATGGATTCCCTTCTCCCCGTTCAACTTGACAAGACATTAAAAGGCTTCAAAAACATGTCAATTTTAAAGCTTGAGCCTTTGACCATGCCTTGTATCCTTTTGTGCTCTTCATGCTTGTATCATCCTCTCCATCTTGAAAGGAGTTTTTCCTCAAATTCAGACCTTTCAAAACCAAAGGGAGGGAAAACAAACCCACAATCATCATGATAGGAGGGTTAGCATTAGTACCATAAGTGAAGTAAACATGCCAAGGGGGTACACTCTTAGAATACAACCAACCATCCTTTGTGAGGGGTAAGAATATCCAACCACTAACATCACAAAGGACATTCTTAAAGCAAACATCAATGAGTGGAGAATACAATATGAAACAAACACATATGTCAATTAATCACAAGGGAATGGAAGCATTCAAAATTAAACATCTACGTCTAAGAAAGGCTCCCTTAACAACACATATTTCATCACTCCAAGGTTGTTCACCCTTGACATATACCCACATATACTTTGTATTCTACATGAAGATCTTAACATAAAGGATACCAAGGAAGTGAATAGAATCAATATTAAAAGATAATAAGAATGAACCAAAGCTACACCTTCCAGAACTCAAAAATATTTCGGGGTCAAATAAGAGTAGAAGACAAAAGGGTTACTCCGAGGTGACCCACTCCTTTCACTAGGATACCAAACTGAAAATCATCTTCATTCAAGAAAGGAAAACTTCCACCAAACTTACTACCTCTACATAATACCAATTAAAAATTAACATGGTTATGATCATAGGCAAAGAGGTTGTATAGGAAGGAATCAAGTGTGACGACATCACCCAAGGTGGTATAATCTACAATAGGTTCATGTAGTGTGTGAATACTCTTGTCACATTATAATGAAACCTTATTCAAGTTAGAAGTGCTAGCAATAGATGGACACAAATCATTCTTACAAAAAGAATTGATCTTGTCATCTAAAGGATCAACTAGTGCTTATGCAATCACAATAAGAGTTTGTTCCTTATGAAACATATAAACACAAAGAGTATCACAAAATTGAGGTTCATACACTTCTTTACTAATACAATCCAAAACTACATCACTTTGACTACTACTAGCCACATCACAACAATTCAAGTTTTTAGGAGTGTAGAAAATAGCTTTATTACCTTGTAGATTATGAGAAGTGTTTTCTTCACTTGGTTTTACATCATGAAACCCCTCATGCTCCACATTACAAGGGAATATGTAAAGGTTTCCCTTTCGGTTCACTTCTTCAAAAGTTATCCCAAAATTGGGACTTTCTGCTTAGGGCTTGAAGGGAATTTTTTTGAGCTTATCCTTGGGGATTCTAGGGTCTTGAACATGCACATGAGAACAAAAAAATCTAGGAAAAATTTAGTATTTTTGTTAGTGAGTAATAGGGATTCTTTGTGGACAAGATCCACAATCAAGCATTTCTTTTCCCTTCCAACTTCACTACCCATGGTTTCCCTTTATCTTACCCTCTTTTCTTCACACTCTTCTTGTACCTCACCATACATTTTATTTCCATCTTGAGGCTTGACCTCATTCTTCTTGGATTCTAACTTGTGGAGAGGAGGCATTGGATTTGGTTGATGATGTGTTTGGAATTGGTGGTTTGAATTTTGTGGAGGTTTTGGTGTACATAGTCTATCAACCCCCGCTTTAATTCTAATTATGTCATACCTCATTGATCCTAAATCACCTTTTATAATGTCAAACCCATCCTTCAAGTCTCTTCTGAAGTCATCATTATTATCCTCCAGTTTTAGGGCAAAGGGCTCAAAGTGATCCTTCAAGGGCCCCATTATGTCATTTCCCAAGGATTAGGATGAAGAATCCTCGGCTTCCATGGTCAATTGTACTTAAAAAAAAAAGAAGCAAACAACCTACAAAACTTGCAAACAAGTTAGTTCAAAAACCTCACTTCACTCACACTCAACCTCACCTCACACTTGGATTCACAAGTGTTGGAGAATCGGTAATACTTGGCAAGTCACTTTAGAGGTGAGAAGCTTTGAATCGGAATTGATCTTTGTTTAAAATGACCCATATAAAGTGATGCATGAACTTGAACCAAAAAAATACTACGATTTAAAAAAAATGAGAAAAGCACACAAAAACCGAAGACACGAAATAAACGAACTCTAGACTAATTACAAACCTACTAGGTACTTACTAGTTTGTTAATTAGTGAAAGAATTATCTTAAAAGAAACTACAATAAAAAATTAGAAACTAGGAAATCTAACTTTAGAGTCGAATTTTGGTTGAGCAAAAGTGATGATGTGGCACTACGTGGTTGGTTATCACTTTTTGAAATTTTAAAATTTCCCTAAACCTAATTTCGGCCAAACTCCACTTTGGGATGAAAAGAGTTTTGGATTTTGAGGGAGTAACTAGGCAATTAAGTGTTATTTCAAGTCTCAAATGAAAATGGAATGAAATGGTCCCCCCTTAATAATTGCACTTCTACTTTGTTTGTCCCCTTGTCCCCTCCTCTTTTTGGAAGAATGGAATATTTTTTGAATATGCTCTTAGACCAAAAACTTTTTTCACTCCCTTTATTCCCTCTTTAGGATAAAAGAACACCTTTGAATATTCTTCTTCACTAAGATAGAAAGATCTTGGATTAACAATATGAATATTCAAGTTTTGAGCAAGTTTGACCCCCAAGAAAATGAGCTCCAAATCTGATTTTTTTTTATGGATCTGGGTTCCTTATGAAAAAACAAACCCAACCCACTAAATATAAGCCACAAATCAAGTCACAAACACAAGCCCAAAACATCACCTTCTCCAAAAAGCTTCAAACAAGCCAGAACAATGGTGGATCTATCTCAAAATCAACCAAAATTCACTCTAAAAGTAGATCTAGACTCCCTATGTGCTAGAGAGAAAGGATCTAGAACTAGAAACCATCAAAACACAATAAAATCTTGTAGATCTACCTTGAAAAATTCGGTTCTACAACTAACACACTAGACACAGTTATTTCTTTTTTGTATTTTCTGATTTTTTGACTCTTTTTTTATGAGATCTTCTATAAAAGAACACTAAAACCAAGATTTAGGGATGTTGGAAGAACACTAACCAAGGATTTGATACCAAATTATATCCTAAAGGAAGGCTATACACGGAATTGACACTAAGATAACAAAAATCAGCAAACACACAAAGAGAAAATAACACACTAGAAACGGGATGATGAAGAAGATTGCATAAAATGTAAAGATAGTAGAAAGACCTTTACATCCACCAATGAATAGAACTAGAAGGTGTATCAAACCTTCAAACATACATCACCAATGTAAGATCAAAACATCCTCTTAGATGACCCAAAGCACTCACTTCCTCAAGCACACCTTTCTTGCCAAATTAGCCAAGACAAGTGAAACCAGTTTCAAATGGATCAAGGGTCATGTTTTGGTTTTCCCTCTCTTAAGGAGAAGAGAAAGAGTACAACCTAACACTAATATTACAATCTAAAAAGTCACTCAATTCATTATCTCCAAAAACTAAGGAAAATAAGAGCTAATATGCCTATTTATACTTATTACAAATAAAGACAAAAATACCCTTAATGAAGGGTGATCCTTTGGAGTGTAAAAAGTGGCCATTAAAAGAACATAATATACCTAAATTTGGGTTGCTCTTGTCTGTTGAAATATACGGAAAAAATCCTTTTTGCCCTTCAAGTGAGGTGCCTCTTGAGTGTATGGATTCCCTTCTCCTCCTTCAAATTGACAATACTTTAAAAGGATTCAAAAACTTGCCAATTCCAAAGATTGAGCCTTTGACCATGCCTTGTATCCTTTTGTGCTCTTTATGCTTGTATCAGGGAGGAAGTCTTTGAAGATATACAGGCAACATATCATAAAATTCCCTTACTACTTAAACCGACTCGAGATTTGGGGTCTCTAAACTAGATTCTTTAACTCGAACAAAATGGTAGACCCACCCATTGGATATCATTTTTATCGCTCTAAGATACAAAACAAGTTGACCCCTAAGTGCTGAAGTACTACCCCTCAATTCAAGGACTAGTTCTTTCAGAAACTGGAAATAAACAACTCTATTTCTATAATCAATTGAAGCATAGTATGAGGGAAGCCAATCCATACTGAGAATAACATTAAAATTAGTCACCTCTAACTCCACAAAATCAATTGAAGTGACTTTATATGATATTGTGATCAGATATTTCCTATATACCTGTCTGGCTACAATAGGAACACCTAGTAGGGTAGACATTGAGAAGGACTATGTTAAAGTTTCAAGAGTGATGTCGAAATGAAAAGGTATGTATAGTGTTAAAAAAGAAAGAGAATCTCTAGGATCTAAAAAAGCATAAACATATAGATGCAAGACCTTTATTGTACCAGTAACCATATTAGTTTAAGTATCCTAATACTTTTGGCACTGAAGTGCATACAATCTATCTGGGCGTTGGCCACTAGTGGCACTGGAAGTGGCCTCCTTCTAATTCAGACGACCTAATGGAACTGGGGGACTACTAGACTAACCTTATTGATCACATTGTGGGCAATTCCTGAGCCTGTGGCCTGGTATGCTATACCCAATGCATACATCACTACTAATTGTATACACACCCTAGTAGTTTCTACCATATTTCTGGCAAAGTTGATTTGTGCGGGCGCTGTTCATACTTTTCTGGGGCTTAGGGTCTGGCTCTCTATTCCAATTATCATTTCAAGCCTTTGGTGTTGGCTCATTAGCTGAGGATACAGCTGGGGCTGATGATTTATTATTGAATTAAGGATGGTTACCACCCTCCGACCTCGACAGGAAAAAACAGATGCTACCTGTTTGGGCCTTTTATTTTCTCTCTTTTTTTCCTTACACTTGTGCTTTTAATCAGTTGAGCGTAGACGATAAACCTAGAAAAGTCCACCTTCTTAATCAAAATTGCATTCATACACTTCTTGACCATACTATCAATCATATTCGAGATGAAATTACACATCCTAGACCTTTCATCATACACAACGTTAGGAGCATACCTGGCTAGCTGAGTAAATTTAAGAGAATATTCCTTCACACTAATGTTCCCCTTCCACAGATTAAGAAACACCCGCACCTTATATTCGCTTAATACCAAGGGAAAGAAACCATCTAGAAAAGCTATAACAAACTCCTCCCACTCAACAGGCCCTGTATCTGCCCCTTTATCTCCCTTCTACTGCTTATACCAGGTGTAAGCAACATCTATCAACTAGTAAGCACCCAAGTCTGTAGTCTCACTAGAAGTCACACCCATAATATTTATTACCTTATAAACCATTTCAAGGAACCCCTGCAGATCCTCATAAGGCCTGGATCCCAAAAATAGAGGAGAGTTTATTCGGGTAAAGTCTCAAATTCTAGTTGTGGTTGTATTAACAACTGAAACGGCTGGGGTGGTAGTCATCTTATTTTTCTGGGATTCTTCTAAATGAGCTAAGGTAGTGAATGTCGGTTTAAATTTGGCATAAAAGACAAGTTCTTTCAAGGGATCTTCCTGAACAAGTGAAGGTGCAGGCTAATTCCCATTTCTCCTTTCGTTAGTCTTTGTAGAAGCCATGTTCTTTAACTAGTAAGAAAATTATATTAGAAAGAGAATTTAAATTGAGCTCACGCTTAATCGAACAACATTAACATAGAAATAAAAGAGACTTTTCCTAAAACTTCTTGTAGACTCTTTTCCATTAGTGTGGCGCGCTTCACACCTATGCATAAAACTCTACTTCACGCGACTTTTAGACTACCTAGGACACTTTAGAACCATTGTCTCTGATACCAAGTTTGTAGCACCCCGTGAGTACACCCTGGGCGCTACACGGTGCTTATGGTCAAAAGTGACCACAATCTAACCCATGCTGGTAATTGCTGTGAGATATGAATAAAAACAAAGAATATGTATGGAATTTAACTGAAAACACCATAAGGTTTTAAAATATTAAAACAATCTCTGAGATGATAGGACATAAAATAATTGTCTAAAAACATTTTATAAAAAAAAAGGTACTGTAAATAACAACTGATAACTGTTTAACTACATAAAAGTGTCTGCAAGCCTCTAGCTGAACAACTATAGAGTTAACTGGATAAGCCCCCAACTAACTCCGACTGACTCATAAAACTAAGATACTTACATCAATATAATTGGTTCTAAAAATATTAGGACTCACCAGTACTACTTTTGCTGATGCGTTAGAGTGTCTAAGTGCAGTCGGGAACCTGAGACTACGAACTTTTGATATGAGACATCATAGCGCAAGAAACAAGTATGCGGTTAGTACTTTGAATGTACTGGTATGATAAATGAGGTTAGGATGATATATATGGATCATATGATTAAAAATAACTGACTAAAAAAAGAGCATGATATACTGATGTGTAGTATGTGATGAGGATATAAAATCTTAGAATGTTTGACAAAGGATATAACATGATATTGGGATAATCTGTAAACTTAAGAACTGAAACAATAATACTCCATAACTAGTAACTCTATGCCATGGTCAAGAAATCCTAAAAACTTACCTCTTCTACTGAGACTGTGAGAGCTATCATATAACCGACATACCCCAAAAAGAGCTAATTGGGGTCAAACCTATGACCCCAGTTAGAAGGGAGTCAGTACCTTGCCACATGTACTAACAATGGCTTTGTGGATACACCAAAGTGTAGTCTCAACGACTAAGATTCACCCTCTATTTGCAGGTTAAGATCTTAACCTACACTATCTACGTAGTTCTAGAATGCATGTGTAACGCCCCGCATTTTGGGCTAGAATAAAATATATTACTCTAATGCGTTGATAATCCCCGAGCCTTAAATCCTATGCCAATTTGGCATGTTAATTAAGTTTGTAGTATGTGAATCCATTTGAGCATGAATTTAGACCATAGAAGTCCTTCAACTCATGGACGAGTTAAAACTATTTCGATCGATTAAGTTTTAGTGGACGTTGTAATTTGTGTCGAATTCTATTGCCCATAACTCTTTGTATATGATGAAATGGGTGGCCTACTATATACCAAATTGTAGATAATTGACTAAGCTTTCCAACGATACCAAATTCTCCTAAAACGAACACCCGGTGAAGAAGTTATGGCCTTTCAAAGTTGAATGTGTCGCCTATGCACATATAGGCGATGCATAGGGCGGCGCATAGTTATCGGATTTGGGCCTCCGTTTTGAGTTACTTTACGATTTGGGCCTCCTTTTTGAGTTACTTTACGCGCAAGTTAATCCTTACAAAACCCAAAAAAATTCTTCCTTACCCACTCCTAAAAGGATCACTCCTAAAAGGATTTGGGCTTATTAACAACATTGAAGCCTCCTATAAAAACCCCAAAAATCTAATCCTTCAAAAAAAAAAAAACTTAAGAGAAGGAGCAACTAGGGTTTGAGAAAATAAGCTTGAAGGACCGATCCTTCCGAAACTTCTTTGTGAAAAAATTACAGATTAGGAATCCTCTCGACGTAGGCTTCGATAGACACCAAAAATTCGTGGAGAATAAGGTACGCGGGGTTTTCCTAAAGTCTCATGGGCATAGAAATCATGTTTTAAGAATTGGGTTTTCGAATTCATGTACATACTCATGTTTCAAAAGCTTTAATGATATTGTTTTGGCCTTTTGGCTTTCCCCCAAAGTGATTTGAAAGTTATATGTATATATATATATGCGTTTGTCCTGAAATATGAATTTAGAGCATGATTTTCATGAAACCTCTCTCTTAATGCAAATTTTTCCATGTTTCACGTAATATACAATATTTTGAACACGAAAGAGAGGGTTGTAAATGTTGAATATGCATGTAATGAAAGAATGCATGGTTTTGCCAAAAATGCACATGACCACTATATGTTTGATGAAAGTTTTGCATGGATTTGACTTGAGTTTCGGAACATGACATCTTTAATGCAAATTACATGTTTTGGTGGTCTAAACTATGTTTTGAATGAAAGCTCTAGCTTAATACATTATGGCTCAGAAATAGGACTTGCAAGTCTTGGTATGACGATACCAACTCAGACAAATACCATAACAGACACAGACTAGTTCAGAAATCAGATTTTTATCAAACTCTCATGATTTAGAAATTTCAGAATGATACATGTTCAGAAAAGGCTAAAATAGGGCATAAAGATAGCTTAGGTGGTTCCCTGAAGAAGGCGGGAGTTTCAGACAACTCTTTGCCAAAAATTGTGGTTTGCCGACCCGGGTATATTATTATGCTCTGACTTAAATGTCCTGTGGCATATCAGACTCAGACACTCCAACCATTGAGGCACACTTGGGTTGGGGGATTCCCCGTCGAGTCAATGGAGGATTCCATACAACCCGTGGAATATTCAGACTTGTAGGGGAATACCACCTAACTCAGAAGTAAAACACAGATCATGATTTGAAATGAACAGACAGGTTGCATGTTTTCAGAAAGTGCCCATGTATTTTTCAGAAATAGTTTTATACATGATATCTTGATGAAAAATTGCTTTTTCTTAATATATATAAATGTATCTATGTTCCATTATACTACTTTTGGATTGCTTCGCGTGCCAGTACTTTTGTGCTGACCCCCCCTCCTTCCAGGTCCTGAGGCACAGTCTAGGGGTCCAGCTACTCAGTAGACATTCTCGGGTTGGCAGACTTGATCTCACAGTGGTGAGCCTTCTATTATTCGGAAGGCCTAATTATGTCAGACACTATCTTATTTATCATGTTTTTGGTTTACTGGGGGCCTTGTCCCAGCTTCTTTTCAGACAAATGTTTATGTTCCTAGTAGAGATTTCGCAGACTGATGTCAGATAGTATTATTCAGAAATGTTGCAGAACTTGACCATGTTTTCCGTACTCAGTTTCAATTCCGAATTTTATTATGATTATGAATGTTGTGCATGATAACCAGATAGAGAATGGGTGTTCCGGGCCTTCATGGTTCGGGATGCTCGTCACGGCTAGGGCCTAGGCTCGGGTCATGAAAAACTTGGTATCAGAGAACGGTTCATGGTCCCAGGGTGTCTGCGAAATCGCGTCGGGTAGAGTCTTGTTTATGGGTGTGTAGCGTGCCACACTTATAAACAGGAGGCTACTAGGCGTTTAGGAATGTTTCCCTTCTTTGTGATTTAGTTCGTGCTTCAGAGTCTAAACTATAACCTAATCAATGATCTCTTGTATTACAGTGAAACACGACTATGCCTCCCCGTCACATCATCGATCAGAGTGCTCAGGCAGAGGTGGTCCGTCCCACCCATGGGATGCGGTCCCGTAATAGAGCTTCCACACCAGAACCTGTCCCTACTTCGGGAGTACCTCCAGTTCCAACCAGTCCACCTCGGGCTTCGCAGACTAATGTCAACCGTCCACCAACTGCTCCGAGAGATATCTCAAATGTAGAGTTCAGGCGGTCTATCTATATGCTGACACAGCTGGTAGCTAACCAAGCTCAACGATCAGAAGATATTGGGTCTGCATCCGTTACGTATGAGGCTACTAGAGTCGGGCATTTCATGAAGATGAATCCACCTAAGTTCACTGGTACAAAGGTGGAGGAAGATCCACAGGAGTTTGTGGATGAGATGGAGAAGATATTTAAGGTAATGCATGTAGATGAGATTGAAGGAGTAGAATTGGCAACTTATCAGCTTAAGGATGTTGCAAATCAGTGGTATGCAGACTGGGAAAATGCAAAAGGTGAGAGTGTTGAGCTCACAGTTTGGGGTGGGTTTGTAGAAGCTTTCCTTGACAGATTCTTTCCTCTGGAGTTGAGGGAGGCCAAAGCAAAAGAGTTCATGAATCTGAAGCAGGGCAGTATGAGTGTACAAGAGTACACTTTGAAGTTTAACCAACTAGCCCGCTATGCACCAGAATTGACTAGCAATATGAGAGCCCGGATGAGGAAATTTGCATCCGGCCTTGCTGATAACCTGATACTTGAGTGCCAGGGGGCAATGTTGAATAGGGAGTTAGACTTTGCTAGACTGAAAGTCCACATGCAGCAGGTGGAAGAGAAGAAGAGAAAGATCGCTGAATCTAGAGAGAAGGACAGACAGGCCAAGAGAGTCAAATCTGCGGATCAGAACCAGAGTCAGCCGCAGAGTGATAATTGGGGAAATAGGTGGTCGAAGAAGACGAGGTTTTGGAATAATACATAGTCAGCGGCCAGCGCCCCAGCGCCCAGACCCCCTGCAAATAGACAGACTCAGAGCTTTCAGAATCCTCATATATCTAGAGCACCAGATACTCAGTCGCAGGGTAGTGTGGCTCAGCAACATCGCACTTACTCACGATGTGAAAATTGTGGTAAGAATCATCCGGGGAAATGTCAGTTGGGCACACTTGTATGTTATTCATGTGGTCAGTCAGGCCATTTTCAGAGGGACTGTCTAGCTGCTAGGAGGAGTGCTAGTGGTGCGAAGTTTCAGGGAAATTCCACAGCACCATCCCCATCTCAGAAGGGCGCCACATCAGCTTCCAGGAACAGTCGCAACTGGTTATATGCCTTGACCAACCGCTAGGAGGCGGAAGCTTCCCCAGATGTTGTTACTGGTACGTTACAAATCTTTTCCCGTGATGTCAGTGTGTTACTTGATCCCGGATCCACCTGATCCTATGTGACCCCTTATGTGGCTGTTGGTTTCGGGTTTGAGCCCAGTGTGATTTCTGAACCCTTTTCTGTTTCTACCCCGGTGGGGGATTCTGTTGTTGCTAGAAAGGTATATAGGGGTTGTGTGGTGACTGTTGGTTATCGGGATACGGTGGAAGACCTTATAGAGTTGGACATGGTTGTATTTGATGCTATCTTAGGGATGGATTGGCTCCATTCATGCTATGCCATATTGGATTATAGGACCCGTAGAGTTACCTTTTCTTTCCCGAATGAACCAATGATAGAATGGGAGGGACATTCTTTAGCACCCAAGGGGCACTTTATATCTTATCTCAGAGCCCAAAAACTCATTTCTAAGGGTTGCTTGTATCACCTTATTCGAGTCAAGGACTCTAAAGTTGAAAATCCTCCTCTTTAGTCTGTCCTTGTGGTGAATGAATTTCCAGAAGTCTTTCCCGAAGATCTCCCAAGGGTTCCCCCTGATAGGGAGATAGAGTTTGGTATTGATGTGTTGCCCGATACCCGTCCCATGTCTATTCCGCCATATAGAATGGCTCCCGCAGAACTAAAGGAGTTGAAAGAGCAGCTAGCAGACCTCCTAGATAAGGGATTTATACGCCCCAGTGTATCTCCTTGGGGTGCACCTGTACTTTTCGTCCGTAAGAAAGACGGTTCCCTTCGTATATGCATAGATTACCTTCAGTTGAACAAGGTCACAATTAAAAACAAATATCCTCTTCCGAGGATTGATGATCTTTTTGACCAGCTTCAAGGTGCTAGATGTTTTTCAAAAATAGAACTTCGTTTGGGCTATCATCAGTTGAAATTTAGGGAGATAGACATTCCCAAAACAGCTTTCCGAACCCGATATGGTCACTATGAGTTTCTCGTCATGTTCTTCGGGTTAACTAATGCCCCTGCAGCCTTCATGGATCTTATGAACAGATTTTTCCGTCTGTTTCTTGACTCGTTTGTCATTGTATTTATTGATGATATTCTGATTTATTCTAAGAGTAAGAAGGATCATGCCGATCACCTCCGAATCATTCTTCAGACCCTTAAGGATCATCGGTTGTATGCCAAATTTTCCAAGTGTGAGTTCTGGTTAGATGTTATTGCCTTCTTAGGGCATATTGTGTCCAGTGACGGGATTAGAGTAGATCCCAGAAAGTTGAGGCAGTGAGAAGATGGACCAGACCCACGACTCCAACTGATATTCGGAGCTTCTTGGGTTTGGCAGGTTATTACAGAAGATTCGTAGAGGGTTTTTCATCCATAGCGGCTCCACTCACTAAACTGACTCAGAAAAAGGTAAAGTTTGTGTTGTCTGATTTATGCGAAAATAGTTTTGAGAAGTTGAAAGACAGACTGACCACTGCACCTATTTTGACTCTTCCCGAGGGTGTTGATGGTTTTGTGGTTTACTGTGATGCGTCCCGTGTGGGACTTGGCTGCGTTTTGATGCAACATGGTAAGGTGGTAGCTTATGCATCTAGGCAGTTGAAGGTGCACGAGCGGAACTACCCTACTCATGATTTGGAGTTAGTGGCTGTGGTGTTTGCCCTTAAGATTTGGCGGCACTACTTGTATGGTGTTCATGTTGATATCTTCACTGATCACAAGAGTCTGCAGTATGTCTTCTCGCAGAAAGAATTGAATCTGAGGTAGAGGCGGTGGTTGGAACTCCTGAAAGACTATGATATGAGCCTGCATTACCATCCGGGCAAGGCAAATGTTGTGGCCGACACCCTCAGCAGGTTGTCTATAGGCAGCCTTTCTCATGTAGAAGAAGAAAAGAAGGAGATAGTGAAGGATATTCACCGCCTTGCGAATATGGGAGTGCGACTGTTAGATTCTGAAGATGGAGGGGTAGTTGTTCTTGAGTTAGCTAAGTCATCCCTTTGTGCTGAAATGAAGGAGAAGAAGGTTGAAGATCCCATCTTGATGCAAATCAAGAAAGATGTGGGTCAACAGAAGGTGATGTTTTTTGAAATTGATGGTGATGGCATCCTGAGGTTTCAGGGTAGATTATGTGTTCCGAATGTCGACGGGATTCGAGAAAGAATTGTTGATGAAGCTCACACCTCGAGGTATGTTGTTCATCCTGGTTCTACTAAGATGTACCATGATTTGAAATCTATGTTTTGGTGGAATAATATGAAGGGAGATGTGGCTAACTTTGTTTCTAAGTTCTTGAATTGCCAACAAGTTAAAGTTGAACATTTGAGGCCAGGAGGTACTTCCCAAGAAATAGCGTTGCCCTTGTGGAAGTTGGAAATGATCAATATGGACTTTATTATAGGACTTCCGAAGTCCCGAAATCAGTATGACTCTATATGGGTGATTGTAGATAGGCTGACCAAGTCAGCTCACTTTCTGCCTATCAGGACTAACTATTCGGGGGAAGATTATGCCAAGCTGTTCATTGCAGAAATTGTCCGTTTGCATGGAGCGCATGTCTCCATCATATCCGACCGAGGTACGCAGTTTTCTTCTCAGTTTTGGAGATCGTTTCAGAAAGGTTTAGGTACCCAGGTGAACTTAAGTACAGCATTCCACCCTCAGACTGATGGGCAAGCTGAACGCACCATCCAGACCCTGGAGGTCATGTTGAGGGCCTGTGTGATAGACTTTAAAGGTTTTTGGGTTGATCACTTGCCACTGATAGAGTTTGCCTATAACAACAGCTTCCACTCTAGTATTAAGATGGCACCTTTTGAGGCATTGTATGGTAGGAGATGTAGGTCTCCAATAGGCTGGTAAGAAGTAGGTGAGATGCAGTTGTATGGGCCTGATCTTGTTCATCTATCAATGGAGGATGTGAAACTCATTAGGGAACGACTAATGGCAGCTCAGAGTCGTCAGAAATCCTATGCCGACGTCAGAAAAAGAGAGTTAGAGTTTGAGATTGGAGATTAGGTTTTCCTCAAAGTTTCTCCCATGAAGGGGGTTATGCGTTTCGGGAATAGGGGTAAGCTAAGTCCTCGCTATATAGGCCCGTATCAGATTATAAGAAGAATAGGTGGAGTTGCGTATGAATTAGAATTGCCTGCAAGTTTGGGTTCTGTTCATCCAGTATTCCACATATCCATGTTGAACAAGTGAAGGTGCAGGCTAATTCCCATTTCTCCTTTCGTTAGTCTTTGTAGAAGGCATGTTCTTTAACTAGTAAGAAAATTATATTAGAAAAAGAATTTAAATTGAGCTCACGCTTAATCGAACAACATTAACATAGAAATAAAAGAGACTTTTCCTAAAACTTCTTGTAGCCTCTTTTCCATAAGTGTGGCGCGCTTCACACCTAAGCATAAAACTCTACTTCACGCGACTTTTAGACTACCTAGGACACTTTAGAACCATTGTCTCTGATACCAAGTTTGTAGCACCCCGTGAGTACACCCTGGGCGCTACACGATGCTTATGGTCAAAAGTGACCACAATCTAACCCATGTTGGTAATTGCTGTGAGATATGAATAAAAACAAAGAATATGTATGGAATTTAACTGAAAACACCATAAGGTTTTAAAATATTAAAACAATCTCTGAGATGATAGGACAGAAAATAATTGTCTAAAAACATTTTATAAAAAAAAGGTACTGTAAATAACAACTGATAACTGTTTAACTACATAAAAGTGTTTGCAAGCCTCTAGCTGAACAACTATAGAGTTAACTGGATAAGCCCCCAACTAACTCCGACTGACTCATAAAACTAAGATACTTACATCATTATAATTGGTTCTAAAAATATTAGGACTCACCAGTACTACTGTTGTTGATGCGCTAGAGTGTCTAAGTGCAGTCGGGAACCTGAGACTACGAACTTTTGATATGAGACATCATAGCACAAGAAAAAAGTATGCGGTTAGTACGTTGAATGTACTGGTATGATAAATGAGGTTAGGATGATATATATGGATCATATGATTAAAAATAACTGACTAAAAAAAGAGCATGATATACTGATGTGTAGTATGTGATGAGGATATAAAATCTTAGAATGTTTGACAAAGGATATAACATGATATTGGGATAATCTGTAAACTTAAGAACTGAAACACTAATACTCCACAACTAGTAACTCTATGCCATGGTCAAGAAATCCTAAAAACTTACCTCTGAACTGAATACGCTACTGAGACTATGGGAGCTATCATATAACCGACATACCCCAAAAAGAGCTAATTGGGGTCAAACCTATGACCCCAGTTAGAAGGGAGTCAGTACCTTGCCACGTGTACTAACAATGGCTTTATGGATACACCAAAGTGTAGTCTCAACGACTAAGAGTCACCCTCTATTGGCAGGTTAAGATCTTAACCTACACTATCTACGTAGTTCTAGAATGCATGTGTAGCGGCCCGCATTTCGGGCTAGAATAAAATATATGACTCTAATGCGTTGATAATCCCCGAGCCTTAAATCCTATGCCAATTAGGCATGTTAATCAAGTTTTTAGTATGTGAATCCATTTGAGCATGAATTTAGACCATAGAAGTCCTTCAACTCAAGGACGAGTTAAAACTATTTTGATCGATTAAGTTTTAGTGGACGTTGTAATTTGTGTCGAATTCTATTGACCATAACTCTTTGTATATGATGAACTGGGTGGCCTACTATATACCAAATTGTGGATAATTGATAATCTTTCCAACGATACCAAATTTGCCTAAAATGGACACCCGGTGAAGAAGTTATGGCCCTTCAAAGTTGAATGTATCGCCTATGCACATATAGGCGATGCATAGGGCGGCGCATAGTTATCGGATTTGGGCCTCCGTTTTGAGTTACTTTACGCGCAAGTTAATCCTTACAAAACCCAAAAAAATTCGTCCTTACCCACTCCTAAAAGGATTTGGGCCTATTAACAACATTGAAGCCTCCTATAAAAACCCCAAAAATCTAATCCTTCAAAAAAAAAAAAACTTAAGAGAAGGAGAAACTAGGGTTTGAGAAAATAAGCTTGAAGGACCCATCCTTCCGAAACTTCTTCGTGAAACAAATTACAGATTAGGAATCCTCTCTATGTAGGCTTTGATAGACACAAAAAATTCGTGGAGAATAAGGTACGCGGGGTTTTCCTAAAATCTCATGGGCATAGAAATCATGTTTTAAGAATTGGGTTTTCAAATTCATGTACATACTCATGTTTCATAAGCTTTAATGATATTGTTTTGGCCTTTTGGCTTTCCCCCAAAGTGATTTGAAAGTTATATGTATATATATATATGCGTTTGTCCTGAAATATGAATTTAGAGCATGATTTTCATGAAACCTCTCTCTTAATGCAAATTTTTCCATGTTTCACGTAATATACAATATTTTGAACACGAAAGAGAGGGTTTTGAATGTTGAATATGCATGTAATGAAATAATGCATGGTTTTGCCAAAAATACACATGACCACCATATGTTTGATGAAAGTTTTGCATGGATTTGACTTAAGTTTCGGAACATGACATCTTTAATGCAAATTACATGTTTTGGTGGTCTAAACTATGTTTTGAATGAAAGCTCTTTCTTAATACATTATGGCTCAGAAATAGGACTTGCAAGTCTTGGTATGACGATACCAACTCAGACAAATGCCATAACAGACACAGACTAGTTCAGAAATTAGATTTTTATCAGACTCTCATGATTTAGAAATTTCAGAATGATACATGTTCAGACAAGGCTAAAATAGGGCATAAAGAGAGCTTAGGTGGTTCCCTGAAGAAGGCGGGAGTTTCAGACAACTCTTTGCCAAAAACCGTGGTTTGCCGACCCGGGTATATTATTATGCGCTGACTTAAATGTCCTGTGGCGTATCAAACTCAGACACTCCAACCCTTGCGGCACACTTGGGTTGGGGGCTTCCCCGTCGAGTCAATGGCGGATTCCATACAGCCCGTGGAATATTCAGACTTGTAGGGGAATACCACCTAACTCAGAAGTAAAACACAGATCATGATTTGAAATGAACAGACAGGTTGCATGTTTTCAGAAAGTGCCCATGTATTTTTCAGAAACAGTTTTATACATGATGTCTTGATGAAAAATTGCTTTTCTTTAATATATATAAATGTATGTATGTTCCATTATACTACTTTTGGATTGCTTCGCGTGCCAGTACTTTTATGCTGACCCCCCCTCCCTCCAGGTCCTGAGGCACAGTCTAGGGGTCCAGCTACTCAGTAGACATTCTCGGGTTGGCAGACTTGATCTCACAGTGGTGAGCCTTCTATTATTCGGAAGGCCTAATTATGTCAGACACTATCTTATTTATCATGTTTTTGGTTTACTGGGGGCCTTGTCCCAGCTTCTTTTCAGACAAATGTTTATGTTCCTAGTAGAGATTTCGCAGACTGATGTCAGATAGTATTATTCAAAAATGTTGCAGAACTTGACCATGTTTTCCGTACTCAGTTTCAATTCCGTATTTTATTATTAATATGAATGTTGTTCATGATAACCAGATAGAGAATGGGTGTTCCGGGCCTTCATGGTTTGGGAAGCTCGTCACGGCTAGGGCCTAGGCTCGGGTCGTGACAGCATGGATTTCTGTTAAGGGTCACACCCTCAACTGGTAGGTGAGCCCTCATCCCTAGGTTTGGTCGATGCTAAATCCTACTCACAACTAAACTGACTCTAACTACTAGACTGAACGGAAGTTACTGACATGAGGTACTGACTAAACTGATAATACTCTAATATATCTGAAACCATTCTAAAAAATACTAAAAACTATGTAAACAACTAAGTTTTTAGGTATTCATAACCTCCGAGATTCGATAACATTTACAGTAAAAGCTTACCAAACCTTTGGAATCATAATAAATAGTCCTTGCTGAAAATTCATCTCTTGGGCATTTCATCAAACACTTGCAATTCATGGTTTAAGCATGGAAATAGTCTTAACATGTAAAGGTAGCATGATTTCATCACTAAAATCACCCATTAAGGGTTAAATCATCGAAGAAGCACCATTAAAAACATGTCGGGTTTAATAACAACAACAATTTCTTGGAAACATGATATAAACTCGAGATTTATGAAATTTCATAGGTAAAATTAATGAAAACATGTAAAAATCATAACTTTAATACTTTAAATTAGGTTCTTTGACTCTGTGGGTTAAAAGTACCCATGGATGAACATTTAACATACTTTAATTGAAGAATTTTTTGAGGTTCTTGGTTGATTTAATGAGAATTTATCTTGAATGTTAGATGTGCCAGGGTTTTTTCTTGAAAGAAGGTTGTTTTATTTTGAGTGAATTGTAAAATAATATGCAAATAATGCTCTCTTAGGACTTATATCTCGTGTTTTGGCTGAATTGGGTGAAGGGAAAGGACCTAAATGCCTTTGGAAAAACCTGAAATGAGCTAGGATCTTACGGGGTCTTATGAAATCACCCCCTTGGGAACATTCGTCCTTCAATGAGACTGTTTCAACGGAGAAATATAAAGGTATTAAGGTTACATGTTGTGCATGCATAACTAAAAAAATGACAACATGACTAAGTCTGAAACATGGTGACTTAGTAAAATGATTCATGAATTCATGTAATAACATAAAGATAAGAACATGACTAGGATTAAGAATGGAGAGGAAATAATCTAAGTAAAACCGTTACCTTGAGCAAAGTCTGAGTTTGCGAAGAAAAGGTGATGGTACTTGGTAGGAATGACTGCTTCCGCTTCCCAAGTAGCACTCTTATTGGATTGATTCCTCCAAAGAACTTTGACCAAGGGAAATTCTTTATTACTTAGTATGCTAATCTGGCGAACTAAGATTTCAACTGGGAGTTCTTCGTAAGAAAGGCCATTCTAAATTTCCAAGCATTCAAATGTAGCAACGATAGCTGGATCACCGATACACTTCTTCAGCAAAGAGACATGAAATAATGGATGGGCAGATGCAAACTCTGCAGGCAACTCAAGCTCGTAAGTTACCTTTCAAAAATGACTCAAGATAGTTAAAAAGCCTAATATTGGGGAATGAACTTCCCCTTTTTACAAATATTTTCACTACATTTATGTGAGACATTTTCAAATAAACTAATTCACCAACCTTAAACTCAAGATCTTACCTCCTCACAACTGCATAGGATTTTTGTTGTCTTTGGACTATCTTAAGACTTTGTCTGATTTGTTGAACCTTCTACAATGCATCACATAATTAATCTGGCCCTATCAACGTGGTCTCACCTACTCAAAGCAATTGATAGGAGATCTACACATCATTTTATAAAGTGCCTCAAATGGAGCCCTCTGAATACGGGAATGAAAAATTTTATTGTAAGAAAACTCAATCAATAGCAAGTGATCATACCAACTGCCCTTAAAGTCAATAACACAAGCTTTGAATATGTCCTTTAAGGTTTGAATGGTCCTCTCTATCGACAATCTATTTATGGGTAAAAGGTTATACTGAGACAAACTTGGGTACCAAGACCCTTCTGAAAAGCTCTCCAAAAGTGAGAGGTAAACTGAGTACCCCTATCTAAAATGATGTAAAGTGGGACTTCATTCAACCTAGCCAACTCACTAATATAGAGCTTGGGATACTCCTCGACAGAATAAGAGGAATGGACTGACAAGAATCCATTACCATAGGTTATCTACATATGGAACACATAGTCTACCTTGGCAATGCAACATACCATCTCTCTCTTGGGATATACTCTTGGATCTCTAACTGACACCTTCAACTAAACTAGACTGAGATCTGTATCCTACTTTTCTTTCATTTCGGAAACCAAAGAAGATTCTGAACTATTCTTAACTCATACACTACCCTCAGCTGAATAACCCAAATGAAAACCTAATATAGCAAACTGATGAACCTCCTAAACCAACTTCTTCTAATCACTATTAGCATGTGTCATAGTATACATGGACAATCTACTAAGGGAATCTACCACTGCATCGGCCTTGACCGAAGTATACAAAACACTCATATCATAATCTTTCAACAATTCTAACTACCTTCTCTGACGAAGATTTAACTGTCTCTGCGAAAACACATACTGTAAACTCTTACAGTCCGTGAACATATCAAAATGAACCCCATTAAAAGAATACCTCCATATTATCAAGGCAAAGTAACAACTGCTAACTCGGGATCATGGATAGGATAATTCCTTTCATGGGGTTAAGGTGTCTAGACACATAAGCTATGACATTACCTCTCTGCATAATACACAACCCAACCAAAAACTATAAGCATCACAGTAAACAACAAACCTATTTGAACCATTTGGCATGGTCAGAACTCGGGTTCTTCTGATTCGACTCTTCAACTCCTAAAAACTCTTCTCACAACAATGTGACAACTGAAACTTGACTTTCTTCTGAGTCAAGTTGGACATAAGGATGCAATAGAAAAAAACCTTCAATAAACCGTCTATAATAGCCAGCCAAGCCCAAGAAACTCCTAATATCTGACAGAGAAATATGTCTAGGCATGTTTCTCACAGCTTTGGTTTTTTGAGGGTCAACTCTAATTCCATCACCGGAAAAAATGGCAAAGAAAAGCTACTAATCTTAGCAAAAACTCGTACTTGATGAATTTAGCGAACACTTGATAGACTCTAAGACTCTGCAATACAATTCAGAGATAGTGTACATAGTCCTTTTCATTATGGGAATAGACAATGATATCATCTATGAATACTATGACGAACATGGCCAAGTATTGCTTGAACACTCTGTTCATCAAGTCTCTTAAAGATGCTGGGGAATTTGTAAGATCGAAGGACATGACTAGAAATTTGTAGTGACCATATCGAGTTCAGAAAGTTTTTTTGGAATGTCACATTCCCTGACTCTAAGCTAATGCTAGCCGGATCTGAGGTCTATCTTAGAGAAGTAACTGACACCCTGAAGTTGGGCGAACAAGTCATCAATTTTGGGCAGTGGGTACTTATTGTTGATAGTGACCTTGTTTAACTGATGGTAATTGATGCACATACAAAGAGAACCATCTTTTTTCCGCACGGAAAGGACTAGAGCACCACATAGGGAAACAATGGGACTAATGAACCCCTTATCTATAAGGTCTCTTAATTTTTCTTTCAACTCTTTGTGTTCTTTTGGAGCCATTCTGTGTGGCGGAATAAAAATATTCTGGGTATCTAGTTGTAGGTCTATTTCGAAGTCAATTTCCCTTTTGGTAAGAACTCTAGAAAGACCTTTAGGTAACACATCTTGAAATTCCCTTACTACTAAAACTATCTCGAGATTTGGGGTCTCTGAATTAGAGTTTTTGACTAGAACAATATAATAGACACACCCACTGGATATCATTTTCTCGTTGTAAGGTATGAAACAAACTGACCCCTATGTTCTGAAGTACTGCCCCTCAATTCAAGGACTAGTTCATTCGGAAAATGGAAATGAACAACTCAGCTTCTACAATAAACTGAAGCATAGCATGAGTGGAGCTAATCCATACCAAGAATGATATCAAAATCAGCCATCTGTAACTTCACAAGATCGACTAAAGTAACTTTCTTTGATTTTGTGACCGGATAGTTCCTGTATACCTGTGTGGTTAAAATAGAGACACCTACTAGGGTAGACACTGAGAGAGGTTCTATTAAAGTCTCAAGACTGACTTCAAAATAAGTAGGTATGTCAGTGATTACAAAAGAAAGAAAATCTCCGGCATCTAACTAAGCATAAACATGTAAATGAAAGATCTGTATTGTACCAGTAACCACATCAGAAGAATTTTTCTGATCCTTTCGGGACTGAAGTTCATACAATTTAATTGGTCTCTAAGAACTAGTGGCACTCGAAGTGGCACCTTCTAAGATGGGAGACCAGATGCCAATGCGGTACAACTGTACTAACGTTGTTGATAACTATGTGGGCAATCCCTGAGCTTATGGCCTGGCTTGTCAGACCCAAAGCATACATCACTGCTAATTGTAAACAAACCCTGGTGGTTTCTACCATATTTCCGGCAAAGAAGATTTATGCAATCGTTGTTCAAACTTTCTTGGGGCTTAGGGCCTAGCGCCCTATCCCGATTATCATTTCTGGGCTTCGGTGCTGGCGCACTAGATAAAGATACAGATGGGGATGAAAATTTCTGATGTAATTGATGATGGTTACCAACCTCAAACCTCGGCAGAGCAAAATTGAAGCTACCTAATCTGTACCTCTTATTCTCCATCTTTCTTTCCTTATACTTCTACTCCTTAATCTGTTGAGCATGGACCATCAACCTAGATAAGTTCATCTTTTTAATAAACATCACAGTCTAACACTTCTTGATCATGCTATCAGCAACACTCCAGATGAACTTACACATCCTAGACCTGTCATCAGACACCACGTTAAGAGTATACCTAGACAGATGAATAAACTTAAGAGAATACTCCTTCACACTTATTTTCCCCTACCTCAGATTAATAAACTTCTAAACCTTATCTTCCTTTAACTTTAAAGGAAAGAACCTATTTAGAAAATCTATAGCAAACTCCTCCTACTCGATAGTCCCTTCATCTTCCCCTCTAACTCCCTTCCACTACTTATACCAGGTGTAAACTACATCCTACTACTAGTAATCACCTAATTCTGCACTCTCACTAGGAGCCACAAATATAATATCTCTTAACTTCTATACCATGTTGCGGAACTCCTACGGATCCTTATTAGGCTTAGATCCCATAAAGAAAGAATGGTTCATTCGAGTAAAATCCTGAATCCTAGTTGTGGCGGTATGATCCACCGAAAAGGATGGGGTGGTAGCTGACTGATTATTTTAGGATTCTACTGAATGAGCTAATGTTGTGAATACCTCTCTAAGTTGGGCATGAGAGACAGGCTCGTTCAGGGGATCTTCCTTAAAAGATAGAGGTGCGGACTGATTCCCATTTCTCCTTTCGTTAGTCTTTCTAGGAGGCATGTTTTGTAACAGTAAGGAAATTTGATTAGAAAGAGAGTTTAAATTGAACTCATGCTTAATCGCACAACATGAACACAAAAAGAAGAGAAAATATCCTAAAACTTCTTGTAGCCTCTTGTCCATATGTGTGGTACGCTTCACCCCCACGCATAAGACTCTAATTCAAATTTACATAAATCTCACAAAAAGTCATTGGGAATCATGCCAATCACCCCCATAGAAAAGAAATGCTATAAAGCAACCATGGGTAGTGGCAAAATGGTCAAATACTACGAGAAGAGTAATTCACTAAAATCACTAACTGTAAAGTCATTAATCATCGACTACTAAAAATATAGTTTTTCCTCAAACTAAAGGTAAGAGAAATACCTGAGACAACAAAAATAGGGATAAATACTATGCATATCAGACTCGGCTTCCTATGTAGCCTCATCTATAGGTCGATGTTTCCAATGAATCTTAACCACTGGTATATCTAAAGAATGCAACCATCTAACATCCTTAACTAGAATGGACACAGGCTCCTCAACTAATGACAACCTCTCCTATAACTGAATTAACTACGAATGAATGACATGAAACACATCCAGAATGTAATGCCGAAGCATGGAAAATTATGTCAACAACTAATAGATCTGGGGGCAAAACAAAATCATAGGCCACATCACTAATAGTCCAAAGAATCTCAAAAGGTCATATCACCTAGGGCTAAGCTTTCCCCTTATCACTAACCTCACCACACCCTTTAGGGGTGACACACAAAGAAAAACACGATCACCAACACTAAGTCTTAAGGCACGAATCCTATAATTCGCATAATACTTCTGTATATTATGTGTTGCTCGAATTCTCTCATGAATTATTCAAACTCTACCAATGACTCATAAAGCATGTTACTAAAGGTATAATTGTAGAAACCTCAAACCAACCCTCTGGAAAGTAAAAATACCTACCATAAACATTCTCAAAAGAGGCCATAATGATACTAGAGTGCTAGCTATTATTATACACGAACTCCGCCGAAGCTAGGTATTGCTTCCATTTACCACATAAATCCATCACACAAGCAAAGAGAATACCCTTAAAAAACTTAATAGATCACTCCGAATAACCATTAATTTAGGGGTAGATGGTGCTACAAAGGTCAACATGGGTACCCAACTCTTTTTGGATTGTCATCCAAAAGTGAGTTATGAACACTGAACCACGATATGAGATGATAGACATTGGCGCCCTGTGAAGACGTACTATTTCATAAATATAAATATAGGACAACCTTACATAAATTAATAAAGCCTGAAAAGGGATAAAATAAGAAGATTTGGTTAATGGATCCAGCATGACCCAAACACTATCTGAACCGTGGGATGTGTGAGGAACCATGTCACAAAGTCCATATTTATCTGTTCCTATTTCCACTCAGGAACTGTTAAACTCTAAAGTAAATCATCTTGTCTCAAATGAAAGACCTTCTCCTTCTAACAGCATAGGCAACAAGCCACAAAATTAACTACATCCTTCCTCATCCACCCTACCTGTAATGCCGCTTCATGTCACGATACATTTTTGTCAATTCTAGATAGATGGATTAGTAGAATAATTAGACACATCAAAAATCATTCTAATACAATCACCCACTTTCGGCACACAAACTCAACCTCTAATCCTGAAAAAAACCATCTGAATCAAGTGAGGCTCCCTTAGCCTCTCATCTAAACATCTTATCCCGAATTAATCTCAACCCAAAATCATCAAACTAATGAGCCTGAATCTACTCTAAGAAGGAAGCTCTAGCCTCTACAAATGCCAAAGCATACCTAAGTTTTTAAATGTTAAGTATAACAATTCGGTTATGCAAAGACTGGAACTTTAAGGCCAAAGGCATCTCCTGGGTCAAAAAATGCTCTAAGATAACTATGATAATCAACTTTTGGCTCAAGGCATCCGCAACCATATTGCCTTGCTCAGATGATAGAGAATAGTTAGGTGATATTCCTTAAGAAACTCAAGCCAACAAAAATTCCTTATATTAAGATCCAGATGAGTAAAGAAATATTGAAAGCTATGTTGTTTAGAATATCTCATATTGGATTCCGTACAAGTAGTGCCTCCATAACTTCAAAGCAAATAAAACTGTGCATAACTCAAAGTCATGAGTAAGTTAATTCCTATCACGGGCTTCAATTTATGACAGGCTTACACAGTCACTTTACCCTCCTGCATCAACCCAATACCTAAAGAAATACCTAAGACATAAAAATAGTAAATCTCATACCCTACTTGGGAAAGGTCATGATAAAAGCTTATGTCAACAAGTTCTTGAACTTTAGAGAGCTCACCTAACAAAAATTGAGCAACCAAAAAAAACATCTTCTAAGTTAACTTGGTAAATGAAGCTGGAATAGATAAAAGCCATTAACAAAATGCCAATAGTAACCTACTAAACCAACAAAAATCTAAATCTCAATAGAAGAAGTGGTTCTAACACAATAACAAATCAAAACAATCTAGGTCGATTGTATAATAATACCATCCTCTATCTCCATATAACCCACGAAAAAAATAGACTCCAACCAAAACTCACACTAGGATAACATAGCATACAACTTCTCGTCCTTCAATAATTCAAGCTCAATAATCAATTGCTCCTCATGATCTTCCTCACACTTGGATTAAACCAAGATATCATCTATAAATATAATACAAAGTAGATGAGATACATTTGGATAACCTGCATTGTTAACTCCCTGAATGCAGCTGGGGAATTGGTCAACCCAAAGGACATGATGTAGATCTTCTAATGACCATACTTAGTCTGAAAACAGATCTTTAAAATTTCCAAGTTCTAATCGTCAACTGGTGATACCCAGACCTTAATAAATTTTGGAAAATACCAAAGCACCCTGAAGCTGATCAAATAAACAATCAATAAAATGAAGAGGATACTTATTCTTAATCATCACCTTATTCAGTTGTTGATAAATAATACACATAATCATTGATCCATCATTTTTTATCACAAATAAGTAAGGAATTCCCCAAGGTGATATACTAGGATAGATAAACCACATAGCCAACAACTCCTATAACTGATCGTTTAATTCCATCAATTAGGTTGGGGCTATTATATAAGAAGGAATATAAATAGACTTTGTACCTGACTCAAGAACAATGGCAAAGTTAATGTCAAAATATACAGGAATACTAGGCATATTCATAGAAAAAAATCCATGAACTCACGAATAATACGAACAAAGTAAAAAGAAGATGGTGAAGAAACACTAGTATCATAAATATAAGAAAAATAAGACAAAAACCTTTCTCAAACAACCAACTATCCTGAAGGAAAGATATAAATCTCTTGGGACACGAAAGAAGCTCACCATTCAAAGTTATCCTTGACACACCAAGCTGAGAAAGTCACGATCTTAGGATAACAATCAAGGAAAAACATGGTAAAGATCCACCCAATCCAAAGCCAAGATGATATCAAAATCTATCATACGTAAGACATTAAGGTCTACCTAAATCTCATGCCTAACAAAAGTTGCAACACAAGATTGGTTCATTTGATCCATCTCCAAAGAGTCTTCTACATGGGTAGATACATGGATAAGCATGGCAAGAGCCTCACTAAGAGAATAAAAACTAAAAAAGAAGAATACATAAATAGGTAAGAGAAGCCAACCCCTTATAAAATAACATAAATGTAAATCAAAAAGTCATAGGGATGATACCTATGATGACAACATCAAAAGCCTCTAAATCTGGTTTGGCGGGTATAGCATAGCACTATCCACAAACACCAACTGATTGAGTAGCCATTTTACTACCACTGTGAGCACCATAACCTCTATCTCCCGTACCTCTAGAAGAATCGCTACCTCTTATGGTTAATAAAGAAGTATCTCGTAACACATGATAGGAGAAGTACTTGGCCAAATGCCTAACATGATCAAACACATATCAAACTCTATTTCCTGAATCAATAAGAGAAGGTACAACCGAGCTAGAACAACTATCCAAAGTTATTGAGATAGAAATCCCACTACCCAAAACTTATAAGGATACCTGTATTGGTCTGCCATGATACCTGCGAAAAACTCTAGAATCTTTACCTAGAGGAGTATGACCTCTGAACTTGCCCTTATGGCGCACCTTCTTGGTGCCTTCTTGCGATGACCAAAAAGTATATTTAGTCATCTTTCCATGACCCTCTATGCTCTAAGATGATGCTCGATACACTACCATTTGAGACGTATCTAAATAAAGTGACACATCTAACCCCTTTACGAACTTCGGATCTTTTCTGATTCGGTGTCAATGCTGGTATAAGAATATCTAGATAAGGCATAGAAGCTTGCCTCATTATCTACGATAGTCATAGAGCCTTGCTCTAGGTGATCAAGCTCATCTCTTATTTTATCCCTTTGACTATAACGAGCGAACTTCTCTAAAAATTCCACAACAAACTAATACGAGGTCATCTCATGATAATCAAGAGGTTTAAAACCAAAAAGCCACCTCCTTGAACCTCTAGATGGGTCACTCAACTAATAAGGTAGTATAAGAAAGACCATGCAACTCAAGAAAATCAAGGTTATGCAACTTCACGAGATAGTCAATTAAGAACTCATTGGAATACTCAACTATATTGCCATAAAACTTAGGAGGACCCAAATGAGTGAACCTCTTAAATCTCTTCTAAAACTCAAGAAACATAACTATACTCCCAATAATAGGAGGCATAGTTAATTTGGCAGGCTGAGAGCTCACCTGTGGAGGTAATATAAATGAAGGCTATACTTCTGATCATGGAATACCATACTCGATTCCAGGAGTCGGAGGAGGAATAACACTCGATGTTTGTGGAGTGCCTTATGTTGATGTCAGTACTACTATAGGATCCACACTCTGTACTGGAGGAACACAATAATAATACTCTACAACTGACAAAGTTACCACACTTTAAGATTTAAAAAACCAGGAGTATCTCATGACCCAAACTAGGGTATGGTCGTGATGTGTATCCCAACTCTGCTAAGGAACAAGGACCATCCCCTTTTAATGACCATACAAAATATATAAACACACATGAAAACAAATGAAATTTGAATATATTAAATGATAAAGTAAATAACTACTCAAAAGACAATGAATGTCACTAACCAAAAACCGTCCACAATAATCCACAATCATTTATACCATAAAAACAACCTACGTTGGAGCATGCTCCCGGCTCTAAAAATGGCAATGACTATGATAAGTAAATGTTAAGTCTTCAATTCTAACTCAATGAAGAAAACCAATGGAGTTATCAATTATTCTAGAGAATGGAAGCTCACTACTTTATTGTAGAATCGAAAAACTAAATTGATCCACCTAACACTTCGTAGAAAAAGTAGGATTGTCTTCGAACCCTATATAGCACGGGAACCTATATAGCATGGGGATACAACGTTCGAAGACGGTTAGTTGGTTGAAAATAGCATGTAACTCAGGGATAAGGACAAAGTAATAACAAAAAAAATCTAGTTTAGCTCAAACTACATATCGACATTTATGTTTTCATATAGCTATATATACCTAAATAAAATGTTGGGATAGGGAACAAGGCTTAGCGTGCAATATAAAATCTTAACTTGGGTTGTGTAGAATAGCTATTATAATCGTACCCACGGGCTATATGGGACATATTTCTCACCCTTGGTCAAGCCCTATTATGTGTAGCAACACGAATCAAAGAATAATCATATATATATGCATGGGGGACTCGAACCTCTCAATCATATAATAAGGTGACTGAAGCACCCAATCATATAATGTAGTATGGGATAATAAAAAATCATAACCATATAATAAGGCATACTCGAACCACCTGATCACTAGCAATGAGACTCTAACCCTAAGCCATCTAGACCTCTGCGCCGGCAAACACGGTTTCATGTTTTTGTCCCTTGGGACCACAACTTTCACCGCCCGGCTACAAAACCCTCTATAATCCCCATTAAAAAATTTATCACACATTCCCATTTATTGAACCATATAACAAATGAAGCAATATATTGTTGTTATTATCAGACAAACTACACCTGCAAGGTAACTTCACATTCCATTTAAATTCTATTAACTTGGTGAAAATAATGCCCTTTTTTCATTAATATACGATGAGGTAACAACAACTCCCTTTGTTCATTAAATAAAGACATAACCAACAAGGCTTCCAAAAATCCATATTCATTGTTTAACCAATTATGTGACTCAATAGTATAAGTTAGTAACCCAAGCCAAGTGATATGTTCTTCAATTCAAAGCCATTTACACAATTGGGTTGAGGAAACACAATTATTCAAAACCAATTCCAAGTTCAATACTTCAATTTGGGGGAATACCTTGACCACCATTACAATTCCCACACCCATGCACCCCATTATTTCAAAACACTTAATTTCAAGAATGAACAACTCATAATAACCATTGGAAAATAATTCAAGAATAAATAATCCCAAAACCCTACACAATAACAAGAGCTACATTTAAATCAATGATATTTAAAACATTTAAAAAACATGCTTTTCTAAAAATTAGAGTTGTGGAAGAGTAACATGCCTAAAAGGATAAAAATTTAAAAGGGAATTTTCCCTTGAAAGGACTAGACAATCAACCTTAAGAAAACCCTAATGCTCTTGCTTGAGATATGTTATGAGAAGAGAAAAGTTCTTTTGGTGTGTTATGGATGGGAATCTGTCCCAATATGTTTTTTCAATCGTGTTTTATTTTTAAGGAAAAAGGGATATGTCTGGAATGCCCTTATTTTAAAAGTGGGAAAATTGTTGCCAGTGACTATGGGTCACTATATGACTCATAAGGACTCACTACGACTCGAAGGATCTGATTTGTAACCAAGACAAAAACTTTTGTGTACATACTGGTCACCTTACGAATGGTATCTTATGACTCATATGGAGTTATTGTGACTCGTTGAGTCTTGTCGCACTCCAAGAAGAAGACCTTTGGTATCATACTGGATTGGCTACAAAATAGGGAAATATAACTCGTAATGAGTCTTTACTACTTGTTACCTCAACCCGTCACCAAGGTAGAAAATAAGGCAAAATTCACTGTGCACCATATGATTTGGTTCATATGACCTGTCAAGACACCCTATGACTCGTAGTTCGAGTATGACTCATAGGTGGAGTAGTAATCAGGACATTAAGTTTGAAATCTCAAAATTTTTAGTGGCCAACATCGGTGGTGTCACAGTGCACTGAAAGGAGTACCCTTTAAATGGGTCAACATGAGAATCAATAACCCCTCCTACATTAGGAAGATGAACTTGGTGGACTAAAGTAGTACCCACATCTCCAACCTCCTCAAACATAGGCTTAAGGGAGAGCCCCTTGAGCTACCTCTAGACATAGAAGATCCTTATGCCTATCAACTACCTCTAGTCCATGCATAACTCAAAACTCTCCATCTAGACTGGGCTCTCTCCTCATCTAAAAGCTCAGTATCTCTAACCTCTCGATATCTAGTCCTCACCATCTTCATAGAAAAGAGTAAAATTTGATTTAGAACACAAGGTATGAAAGATCTGCATGATGAGGAAATAAATAAGAATAATTTCCTGAAGACATCTTATAGCTTCTCGCAGATAGATATGGATATCTTTGTATCAATCTATGATAATATATTAAACACTTCATTCATACACTGTTAAGACAAATTAACCTAGTTGCTCTAATACCAAGTTGTCATGAACCAAAAACCCAAGGGTCATGATGGTAATTGTTGTGGTATTCCTTGACAAGGATGCCTATCACCCAAATTGATATAAAAGGAAAGTTAATAACAAAATTCTAGGAAAGACTCCTAGAACGGAGTCAAACCAAATATATCCAACAATAGAAAAACATGAACTAATAAAATCGAGCAATATCCCATAACCTAGTTTCAATGAGTAATAACTAACCAATACAACTCGAAGTCAAAATATGAATTAGATATCCTAAAATGAACAGACACTATCTCTGAATATAAATAATTACATTTTCATGATAAGGCAAGGAAGTAGTGAACTCTGAATGCAAAGATCAGTTGCTACCTTGAATGTTGACCAAGTACGTCCTGAATCAACTAGCAAGGGTGCACTTATACCAGGATTTGAAGAAAGAAAGCATAAAAGTGGTGGATACGGTCAACTTATACTTAGTAGGTATTGTTGTCCAACTGAGCAAAGTAGAAAATAAAGCATACAAAATACGTACTCTGTGCACCACATCTGCAGGCAAAAATTATCAAAAATTATAGCCCACACAGTTTTTACTAATAATTCTACAAATTAACATATAACACACACAAATATGACAAAGGGAAAAGTATATAGATATCACACATATAAGCATGTAAAAGAAATACACAAAGCTAGATACCACGTCAAGATGTTAATACAACATAGAATGCAAACAATAATGCAATGAAGAGGATGATGATGATGTGATACATAAGGTCGTCGCACAACCTCCTTATAAACCTACCAAGATGTGCTCCAAAAGTAGGAACTATATGGGTTTTTTTAACCCAAATACAGTCCTAATAATCCATAACTCCTCTCTAATATGTTCATCAGTAAAGGGTTTTTAAAAATGTCATATTTTCTATCAAAAAGAGGTAGTATCTCCAGTATTTCCTTGTGGTACTAATGTTTCATGAATAGTTTTTATATAAGTATGTCATGCTCGCAACCAACAAATATGAGAATGTTCATCCTACCAATATATAAACCATGTGAGCTAAATCCAATCAGGATTCCAACCATCCATGAATGCAATGTAATCCATTTGCCAATAGAGTAAAACTACATAGAAATATGCCATTGATACCATGTAAACTCAAATATATGTTTTTTTACAATAAAAGATACAATCAACCACATATGTACAAGGCCAACAATATCATATAAGAGCCCAACAGTCACACATAGCAAATAATATCCCCAAACTACAAGATATCAACAATATCAGCCCCGACACAACCATAAGAAATTAATATAGCTATTTCAATTATTGTTTCTGATACTCAAAATATGTCTTTATACCAACATTTACTATCCATCCCAATATAAAGAAAATTAAGCCATAACCTACCCCAAATGGAGAGAATAGATATAACCAAGTCTACAGCCTGAGCTTACATCTCATGAAAAGCCCCGCAACCAACTAAAACATACAAACATGGAATGAATGTATCAAAAAATCCAATGATACTCATATTGCCCATTTTCGAGTTGGATTCTAAATGGACCCTCTAAATGAGTTTGCAAATAAAAAAGGTAAAACTAGAATTTTTGTCAAATAATATATTTCCCGTGGTTAAAGAAACTCAAGTAAGAAAACCCAAGTGAAAATGGTTTAAAATTGGGGTTTAACAAAAAAATATTAATTTAGGCCTTCCGAACCAAAGTGCCCAAATTTCTCTCTTAAATTCATAACATAGTTATAATGATAAAAGGGTTTGAAGAAAAAGATTAAAATAAGGATTTGAAGCTTAACCAAGCTTGAAAATGAAAGATTTTACTCAAAAACTCGAAACCCTAAGCTTTAAGTCTAAAAAATTGCTAGAAAAATTGATAAATAGGGTATCAAAATATTCCCTGGCAGGGTCCACTTTAGCGGTCACCGATAATGATCCTCGAGACGCGAAACAATATACTTGCACAGGTGCAAGTTTTTTAAAGTGGGCCTTGGCTGCTTTAGCGATCATTGATAAAGCGGCCAGGCTACAACTATAATGGTAACTAGCGACTCTACTAGGACCACTAAAGGCCCCGAAGCCTGCTGAAGAGCCCAAAAACTACTTTAGAGACCTCCACTAAAGCTCCCTAAAGGTCTGTTTAGTGGTTACACCAGTTCATTCCTTAGCTATGAAAACTAGGAAAATTCCAAGTCTTTACAGGCCCCGCGAGATTCATAAAGAATCTAAAAAATGCAAACAAATTATGCTACCACATCAAATTCGATGCTCCAGACCTAATAGCAATATTAGATTTTTGAAATAACATAAATTTAACAAAGTTGGCACCCAAAACTAATTTTCACAACTTTCAAAACTGATGGTCAAAATGAGATACAAAAGTTGTAAAATCATGCCTACTAAGTTACGAACCTAAAATTGATGCTGGCACAAATCATTTTACCATCTAACACACAGGTCAAATAATGTTTACCAAAGTCAACTATAAAGCCTTTATAACCAATAAAACCATAAATTCAAATAAATCACACCAAAAGACATTAGGAACCATATCAATCATCCCTACAGCCTAAAAATACCACAAAGCAACATCAGGATGGGTAAAATGGTAAAATAACACCAAAAAAATTTCACCAAAAGAACTAAAAATTAATTCATCATAATGATGAAATGGATCATCACGTTTATCCTATTATAAATAAGAATGTGGACAACCTATTGTATTACATGCAAAAGAAGGCGTCTGAAAGTAGTTCCTAATAAAAAGAATGAATTAATCTTTACTAGAACCATCATAGGATGCTGAGTGTCTATGGATTACTGTAAATATAATGCAACAAAATATAAAAGACCACTTTCTAATGTCATTTATATATAACATATTGGATAGGTATGTTGGAAGATCATTTGATTTCTTCTTAAATGGTACAACTGTTATAATTAGTTCAACGTTGCACTTGAAATTTAGGAAAAATAACCTTCACGTGTTCTTAGGGGATGTTTCCATTGAATAAAATGTCATTTGACCTTTATATACTCTATTAAATTTTATGTGACTTATGATGGCTCATTTCTCATATATGACTATGGATTTCTAAAAAATATTCTGAGACCACATCTTCATCATTGGGGTTAATTTAACGACTATCTTGATTATCTTGGTTAGGTTCAAGAATGAAGTAAAAATGTGAATTTGGTTTATAATTAGGAGAATGCCACTTTGTATTGAGGTAGATCAATCAAGAAATTGAGATAACCTATAAGCTACTGCCTAGCATCTTTATCAAAAGAGTCTTATAACTTCTTGGGATATAGTGGATTATATGGAAGACTTATCAAACACTTTTCCATGATACCTAACCCAATGTTCGAGTTTTTTGAAAAGGAAAATTTCATATTCCATAGTGACTTTATGAAACCCTTTGAGGAATTAATGAAAAAGCTTACCGAGGTGTGGCTGATTAATGTTCCTTACTAGTTTTGACCTTTTAAGCTTATGTATGATTTGAGTGGATAAGGTATTGTTATTTGATAAAGGCATAACAAGTAATCATATCTATTCCCTACACTTGATTGTTGCTATAGTCGATGTTAGATATTGTCCTCATTGATTCCAAAAGTAGGAACAAAAATAAAATATATGTTTGTTTTGTTAAACTTTTCTTTTAAACGGACATTTATTTCCCGCATATATCGAACCCAAAAATCAACCCCCACATATATCGAACCCAAAAATCAAGCACAACATGGTGGTACTAGGAAACCCTTAAGTTATGGCAAAGGTATCGTAGACACATGACTATTAAAAGCAACCACATTTGGCGTCACACAAAGATTCGCCAAACTGCAACCCTCTTTTAAAAAAGTACAAGCGGTCATTCTCAAATATATAACCAATAGAGGTTGGGGTTAAATCCCTCGGGGAATAAGGTGTTAATCATTTTTTTGATAATTCTCGAATTACACGTTAATTAAAATGTAAGGCAGTCGTTGTCAATATATTTATCCAACTAAGAGTTGGGGTCGAATCCCCGAGGAACAATGTGAGTGGTGATTGAGTAAGTTCAAAATAAAAGTTGTGTGATAAGTTCAAACCTATAGTACAAAATGGTTTGGGGGTTTTCAATATTTTCCACTATGAAAGTAGTTCTTTGGCTTCTAAGTGACTAATTCGAGATCAAGAATAATTAGAGTATAATCAATTAAAATGGATCTTGGGACAATGCTTTCATAGGGGCAAGTTATGTATGGGAACATGATAATTCAATGAAAAATTTAATGATTGAGGATGTAGTAGGCTAGGTTTATATTCCTTGAATCTAGTTGTTCAACAAAACCTCAAAGATGTTATTCATTGACCCTTTCTTGTACCTAAAGAATGTAACAATTAATGTCACCCAACACCTCAATTGGGTATCCCTATTTTTAGAATGATACCCATGGTATAGTCAAATTTCTAATCACCCTTATATATAAGATAGTGAAAAATTGGCAAGACATACCCATATTTTTTCTACTATTCCTTAGGTTCCCACATCCCTCTTTTAAGGATGAGATGGGTTCCTAAAATTCACCCAAAAATGCTCCTTCAATAATGGTTTGAGCTTTCAAGAGTTTGGGATTTTCATCAATCAAACCTACTTTGGTATTTGGGGCTTTCACCTACAAATCCCAACAAGTTTAATCAAGCAATAATAGAACCCATCATCAATAAACTAAAATACACACAAATATATCACAACACACACAATATTGCATCCTATTCTAGCATAATCCCAAGAGGTAGATCTAGCATATCATAATGATAATAAAAAGAAATAAACAAATATTTCCATCAAAGTAATCTATAAGAAAATAAAGAGAGGGAAAATGACACTTTAGAATCCATTGAATATTTAGCGGGTGATGCCAAATCTACACTTTCGACTTCCTCTAATTAATTCTTGTCTCAAATTACAAATTTTTTCTCCAAGATCCAAGAAATTACAAAACCCTAAAATAAGGATGGGTGTTAGGGTTGTGTAATGATGATTCTAGAATGAATGGGTTTTCAACCTTAAATATGATTTGGGTTCAGCTAGCCAAATAACATTTTCCCCTATGTCATTTTTTGCTTTCACGTGAGCACGGAGTTGTGATTGCGATTGTACCTACTGCAGTTGCGGAGGATGAATTGCGATCGTAGTTGGTTGACTAACTTGACTGACCGAGATCCTATCCCTCATCCCGCAACCACGATAACTGAGGGAAAGATCCTGCTCCCCTGTTAAGCTTGTTCATCTCTTGTATTTTATTTCATTTTTTGGTTCTTTTTTGCTCAAGGTTGCTTCTTTTATTCTCAGCACTTGTGTATCTTCAAAATATGAGAATTAGTGCATTTAACCATAAATATGTCTCACTTATACATTCAAATCATAGTAGTGTGCCCAAATGTTTAATGTAAATGAGTGATAAATTCCACACTCTTCAGTTGTATATAGTTTAAATTATAATTTTCATCAATTTTTGTGAGGTAAGGGGCGTTGTGTGATGAAGTAAAAATGTTATCATACTTTAGTCAAATTATAAAAGTAATTTTTATAGTGTTTCAATGTAAAAGAAAGAGCAATCTAGGATTATGTTCACCTTGATATTCTATCCCTTTTGAGTCATGTAGCATATGAATTTGTATGACTCCATGCAATTATAAGGAAATCAATGTCAACTCTCCATTTAAGTGTTTCTCAACCTGCAAATATGGTTTTCACTTTAATTCTCTTGATCATAATGTAATAAAATACTAATTTGATATAATTCATCGTAGACTAATATAGTTAAAGCATTAATCTTCAATCAGAGGTTGGAAACTTTGAGTTCTTCTTACAAATCACTTTTCCCCAAAACTAACTTCTTTACTCAGGCATATTATATTCTAGGCTTTGTTCTCATGTTTGCAACCATTAGAACTTAGTAAACTGAAGTGAATAGTAATATAATCCCATTAATAGTACAATTTCATTGACCCACAATACTAGAAGTGATTTTTCACCAAGGATCCCATAACCTTAGTTATAGAGTTTTTAGAAATTAATGAAATGAAAAAAAATGAAACAACTCAATTTTATAATATAAGGGTTAGAACTTATACAATATAAATTTAGAATTAAAATCTTGATCCAAGCCAAGAATGTAGTGTTGAAGTACGGAAAAATCATATCTCAAGAGAAATGATGCATAACCAAATTAATTATTTGTAAAAGTTGAATATTCTAAACCCTAGCCTTGGTATTTATAGGGTCCAACACAGTGGGAATTTGAAATTCAAATTTCGGCTATCACAGAACAATTGGCTGGTCATGTGACAGATCATTGTGTAGGAGATGATTCATTGGATGAAACTTCACTTAGTACCATGTAATACCTCGGGAAATTTTTCGTTGAAATTTTGTGCGTAAACGTGTTGGGTTCTATCTTCTAGAATGAACTATAAATTTTTTGTGTGGAATGTCTTAGATTATGACCCAAAATTGCATTTATTATTGAATAAGATTTCCAACGATATGTGTATCATCCAAAACGGACACCCGAGCGACGAGTTATGAATATTCCGATCGAACCGTGAATAGTAGTGAACAGTAAGACGTGCAGGAAAAAGTACTGAGGTCTGGTGTATTTTTCCTCCAACTTTAAATGATCATAACTCCTTGTACATAATGATCTGGGTTATATACTATATATCAATGAAAATATATACGAGTCCTTTTTCCGATGAAATTGGTTTCATCTAATTTGTCTATCGGAGCATAAAGTTATGGTTGATCTACTTCAACCTATCAAAAGTGAATTTTTGGGTCAATTTTAAACGATCATAACTCCTCGTAAACAATGATATGGGTGAGATACTATATATAAACGGAAAGATATGAGATTCCTATTTGTAATGAAATTAGTTTCATCCAATTTGGATATCGGAGTAAAACGTTATGGTTGATCTACTTCAGACTATCAAAACAGTCCACCAAAGGACTGATTCGAGAATTATTTGATTTTTAGGGGCGTTTTGGTCATTCCCTGTCACTAAAAATCCGTCCAAACCCTATATTAAAGCCTATTAGAATAATTATATGTTATATTTCATCAAATTCCCTCAAAAAGAAAACCTTAAGCTCCTACATCCAACTTCAAGAACCTCCAAAGTTCACCATTAATTCTGCAAATTTATTCAAATTTCAAGTTCCTAGTTCAAGAACTCCAAGAACCATCATTCAAAGGCACGATTAACATCTCAAAAACGAGTATCGATCTAAAGTTCATCATTCAAGATATGTGGGGTTTTTCAACAAGAACTCTCTTTCTTTCAAACAGAAAATCCTAAGCTCCTACATCCAACTTCAAGATCCTCCAAAGTTCACCATTAATTCTGCAAATTTATTAAAGATTCCAAGTTCCTAGTTCAAGAACTCCAAGAACCATCATTCAAAGGCACGATTAATATCTCAAAAACGAGTATCGATCTAAAGTTCATCATTCAAGGTATATGGGGTTTTCCAACAAGAACTCTCTTTCGTACAAAAAGAAAATCCTAAGATCCTACATCCAACTTCAAGAACCTCCAAAGTTCACCATTTATTTCTGCAAATTTATTCAAGATTCCAAGTTCCTAGTTCTAGAACTCCAAGAACCATCATTCAAAGGCACGATTAATATCTCAAAAACAAGTATCGATCTAAAGTTCATCATTCAAGGTATGTGGGATTTTTCAACAAGAACTCTCTTTTGTTCTTGTGCCCAAAAGTAATTTTCTTTACAAAGGCATAACTTTTATTTGATTTTTATGAATTTGAAGTATGAACCCATATCTTATGATGATTATTATGAAATCTTGATGTTTATGATTTTGAAAGATGAATTTACATGTGTGGTGATATAAAGCATGAATCTTGAATGATATTTATCATGATTTTCATATTTGGGTCGTGAATCCCCATTGGAAATTGTGTTTTTTTTAGAAAGTATGTGTTATAAGCACGTTGATGTTGAATATTTGAGATATTTTGAATGATTTGACCTTTTGGTCTTAATGGAGTTATTTTGAACTCGAGTCTGAAAGAAATCCACAATGTGGTTGATTTTGATGGATGGGAAGCATGATGGCTCCCGATGTATATTTATATATTTCTGAAATTGTTTTGGTGTGGATTGTCTTTGAAATGATCTGAGCTAAGTCCGGGATAAATCTTTAGCACCGAGTGGGAGGTATAAAGCGACCTTACTTCCCTAGAACTACATGCCCTCATAGGAGTGAGCCTGAGGCTGATTTATATAGTGATTACTAGTTTGTGTGGATTTGATATCGATAGTCCTACTCCGATGGCAAGGATAGGACGGCTCTCCCCAATGTGGGTTGTACGTTGGACTCCATATAGCTCACATGGTTTATGTCGGTTATAGGATCTCCCAGTGTGTGTGTGTTTCCTTGTGTCTATGGTGAATGGTGAAGTGATTTGAAAGTGGAATTGTGAAAGTTATTCTTTCGAAAGATTTAAATGATATTTACAGTATGATAATTGATATTCTTGATGAACTAAAAGTTATTGACAAATTATATGATGACTCACATGTGTTATTATACTTATCTCATCCTCTCATGATTATGATGATTTTCTTCGGGATATGTGAGTCTTTCATATATCCTGCATATTTCTTATAAATATTTATGATGATGTTGTTTATACAACTGCATACACCCCCATATACTTGGTTCCTTTCCATGCTACTGACCCACATCTTCTGATGTGGGCTCATTTTCTCGAAATGTAGGTTCAGGTGCTCAGTTCCAGGTTCGACAGTGATTCTTCGGTCATGTTGTTCTACATCTTCTGTTGTGGTGAGTCCTCATGTTCCGAGGACGTGATGTCTGATGTTGGTTTCATGGAATTGTTTACATTTTATAACTGAGTATGAGTTAGTTTGGGCATGTCTCAATGGCTCACTGGTTTTATTGATTTTCTTAGAGGCTTGTCAGACTAGTATAGATGTTGGGAGTTGACTAATAAGTCATATTTTGTTATCTTTCCAAAATTCTTTTATTCTTGGATGATGATTATTCTGTTAATATTTGAGGGTTATTTATGGAAACCCCATGTATTTGTGTTGAACTGAATGAAAATGTCTCAAAGGGTTAGCTTGGGGCTACTCGTATCCTCAATCACCGTGTGACGCTCCGGGACCCATTTTTGGGGCGTTACAAACTTGGTATTAGAGACTAAGGTTTTAAGGTATCCTAGGGAGTCTTAAAAGCCGTGTTAAGTAGAGTCCTTATCATCGGTGTGTAGTGCGCCACATCTATGAGCAAGAGACTACAAGACGTTTTAGGAAAAAGTGTGATTCTTTCTTTCAGAAGTCTATCGGGCTTAAAGTGTCTCTCTCTGCTATTGATTCGCGCTCTCCTCTTTCAGAAATATTCACTGATCATAAGAGTTTGCAGTATGTGTTTACCCAGAGAGAATTGAATCTTAGGCAGAGACGATGGTTAGAATTATTAAAGGACTATGATATGAGTGTGTTGTACCATCCGGGAAAGGCCAATGTTCTGGCGAATGCCCTAAGTAGAGTGTCCATGGGTAGTGTTTCGCATATGGTAGAAGGTAAGAAAGAGTTTGCTCGTGATGTACATCATTTGGCTAAATTGGGGGTTAGGTTGTTTCACTCTGCTGAAGGTAGTATAGGGATTCATAGTAGTTCCGAATCCTCCTTGGTTTCCGAAGTGAAGGAAAGACAATGCTTAGATGCTAGTTTGGTCAAACTGAAAGAGTCAGTCAAGGACAAAAAAGTAGAGGTTTTCTCCCAAGGAAGAGATGGTGTGTTTAGATTGCAGGGTAAATTGTGTGTCCCGAATATTGATGATCTGAGACAGAGGAATATGGCTGAAGCGCACGGGGTGCGATATTCTATTCATCCTGGTGCCACCAAGATGTACCGAGACTTGCGGGAAATCTATTGGTGGAGTGGCATGAAGAAAGATATAGCAACGTTTGTATCTAAGTGTGCAACATTCCAACAGGTTAAGATTGAACACCAAAGACCTGGTGGTATGATGCAAGAGTTTAGTATTCCCACCTGGAACTGGGAAGAGATAAATATGGACTTCGTGATTAGTTTACCTCCTTCCCGACGCCATCATGATTCCATTTGGGTTGTGGTTGATAGATTGACTAAGTCTGCTCATTTCTTACTTGTTCATACTTTATATATTGTTGAGGATTACGCTAGATTGTATATCCGAGAGCTAGTCAGACTACATGGAGTTCCCTTGTCTATCATTTCGGATAGGGGTACTCAGTTCACTTCACAATTTTGGAAAGCTTTTGAGAAGGGTCTTGGTACCCAAGTGCTTTTGAGTTCTGCTTTTCATCCGCAGACCGATGGTCAGGCTGAGCGGACAATCCAAACCTTAGAATGTATATGTTGAGAGCTTGTGCAATTGACTTTAAGGGAAGTTGGGATGATCACTTACCGTTGATAGAGTTTGCTTACAATAACAGTTTCCACTCTAGTATTGACATGGCTCCGTTTGAAGCCTTATATGGGAGGAAGTGTAGATCACACATAGGTTGGTTCGAGATGGGTGAAGCGGCTGTGAGTGGTCCTGATTCGGTATTTAAGGCTATGGAAAAAGTTAAGTTGATTAGGGAAAGGTTCAAAACTGCACAGAGTCGTCAGAAGTCATATGCGGATGTTAGAAGGAGTGACCTTGAGTTTGAAGTTGGTGACCTAGTGTATCTGAAAATTTCACCCATGAGGGGGGTGAAGAGATTCGGAAAGAAGGGGAAGATTAGTCCCCGTTATGTTGGTAAGGTAGCTTATGAGGTTGATGTTGCCTTCCGAGTTGTCTTCTGTTCATCCAATATTCCATGTCTCCATGCTTAGAAAGCATATTAGTGATACTGTGGTAGTGGATTCCTCTGTGAGTACTACATTCAAGAAAAATTTTCTTTTGATGAGATTCCTATTGAGATTCTTGATTTCAGTGTCCGAAGACTAAGGAACAAAGAAGTTCCCTTGGTCAAGGTGTTATGGAGAAACCAATCTATTGAGGGTGAAACTTGGAAGCTGAGGCGGATATGTGATCCAAGTAGCCGCACCTATTTTCAACGAACTCCGATCAAGCCTAAGGTACCGTTCTTTCCTAAATCAAACACTTTTGATAAAAGTTGCAGCAATTCAGCTGTCATTTATTATGTGTTCAGCTGTAGTTTCTTGAATTTATGCATTCTATGTTGCATTCGGAGTGACAAACGATGTGGTGATGAGTCTAATGAAAGGTTTCAGCTGTATTCTCTATTCCCTATCTAATCTTGGAATGTCTAGCATCATTCGAGGACAAATGTTTCCAGGGGGGATGATGTAATACCCCAGGAAATTTTTCATTGAAATTTTGTGCGTAAACATATTGGGTTCTATCTTCTAGAATGAACTTTAAATTTTCCGTGCGGAATGTCTTAGATTATGACAAACTATTGCGTAGAGTATCGAATAAGATTTCCAACCATATGTGGATCATCAAAAATGGACACCCGAGCGACGAGTTATGAACATTCCGATCGAACCGTGAATAGTAGTAAACAGTAAGACGTGCAGGAAAAAGTACTGAGGCCTGGCGTATTTTTGCTCAAATTTTAAACAATCATAAATCCTTGTACATAATGATATGGGTGATCTACTATATATCAACGGAAAGATCTGCGAGTCCTCTTTCCGATGAAATTGATTTTATCCAATTTGTCTATTGGAGCAAAAAATTATGGTCGATCTACTTCAGCCTATCAAAAGTGAATTTTTAGGTCAATTTCAAACGATCATAACTCATCATACACAATGATCTGGATGATATACTATATATAAGCAGAAAGATATGAGGGTCCTCTTTATAATGAAATTGGTTTCATCCAATTTTGATATCGGAGTAAAACGTTATGGTTGATCGACTTCAGACTATCAAAACAGTCTACCAAAGGACAGATTCAAGAATTATTTAATTTTTAGGGGCGTTTTGGTCATTCCCCATAACCCAAAATCCGAATAAACCCTATATTAAAGCCTATTAGAAGCATTATATGTTATATTTCATCAAATTCCCTCAAAAAGAAAACCCTAAGCTCCTACATCCAACTTCAACAACATCCAAAATTCACCATTAATTCTGCAAATTTATTCAAGATTCCAAGTTCCTAGTTCAAGAACTCCAAGAACCATCATTCAAAGGCACGATTAACATCTCAAAATCGAGTATCGATCTAAAGTTAATCATTCAAGGTATGTGGGGGTTTTCAACAAGAACTCTCTTTCGTTCTTGTTCCCAAAAGTAATTTTCTTTACAAAGGCATGATATTTATTTGATTTTTATGAATTTGAAGCATGAACCCATATCTTATGATGATTATTATGAAATCTTGATGTTTATGATTTTGAAAGATGAATTTACATTTGTGGTGATATAAAGCATGAATCTTGAACGATATTTATCATGATTTTGATATTTGGGTCGTGAATCCTTATTGGAAATTGTGTTTTTTTGAGAAAGTGTGTGTTATAAGCACGTTGATGTTGAATATTTGAGTTATTTTGAATGATTTGACCTTTTGGTCTTAATGCAGTTGTTTTGAACTCGAGTGTGAAAGAAATCCACAATGTGGTTGATTTTGATAGATGGGAAGCATGATGGCTCCCGATGTATATTTATATATTACTGAAATTGTTTCTGTTTGGATTGTCTTTGAAATGATTTGAGCTAAGTCCGGAAGAAATCTTTAGTACCGAGTGGGAGGTATAAAGAGACCTTACTTCCCTAGAACTGCATGCCCCCGTAGGAGTGATCCTTAGGCTAATTTATATAGTGATCACTAGTTTGTGTGGATTTGACATCGATAGTACTACTCCGATTTCAAGGATAGGAAGGCTCTACCCCATGTGGGTTGTACGTTGGACTCTATGTATCTCACATGGTTTATGTTGGTTATTGGATCTCCCAGTGTGTGTGTTTCCTTGTGTCTATGGTGAACGGTGATCTGACTTGAAAGTGGAATTGTGGAAGTTATTCTTTCGAAAGATTTAAATGATATTTATATTGTGAGAATTAATATTCTTGATGAACTAAAAGTGATTGAAAAATTCGATGATGACACACATGTGTTATTATACTTATTTCATCCTCTCATGATTATGATGATTTTCTTCGGACTATGTGAGTCTTTCATACATCCTGCATATTTCTTATAAATATTTATGATGATGATGTTTATACAACTGCATACACCCCCATATACTTGGTTCCTTTCCATGGTAATGACCCACATATTCTGATGTGGGCTGCATTTTCTCGAAATGTAGGTTCAGGTGCTCAGTTCCAGGTTCGACAGTGATTCTTCGGGCATACTGTTCTACATCCTCTGTTGTGGTGAGTCCTCATGTTCCGAGGACGTGATGTCTGATGTTGGTTTCATGGAATTGTTTACATTTTATAACTGAGTATGAGTCTGTTGGGGCATGTCTCAATGGCTCGCTGGTTTTATTGATTTTCTTAGAGACTTGTCAGACTAGTATAGATGTTGGGAGTTGACTAATAAGTCGTATTTTCTTATCTTTTTGAAATTCTTTTATTCTTGGATGATGATTACTCTTTGGATATTTGAGGGTTATTTATGGAAACCCCATTGATTTGTGTTGAACTGAAAGAAAATGGCTCAAAGGGTTAGCTTGGGGCTACTCGTAGCCTCAATCACCGTGTGACGCTCCGGGACCCATTTTTGGGGTGTTACAAACTTGGTATCAGATCCTAAGGTTTTAAGGTGTCCTAGGGAGTCTGACAAGCCGTGTTAAGTAGAGTCTTGATCATCGGTGTGTAGCGTGCCACATCTATGAGCAAGAGGCTACAAGACGTTTTAGGAAAAAGTGTGATTCTTTCTTTCAAAAGTCTATCATGCTTAAAGTGTCTCTCTCTGCTATTGATTCCTGCTCTCCTCTTTCAGAAATATTCACTGATCATAAGAGTCAGCAGTATGTGTTTACCCAAAGAGAATTAAATCTTAGGCAGAGACGATGGTTAGAATTGTTAAAGGACTATGATATGAGTGTGTTGTACCATCCGGACAATGCTAATGTTGTGGCGGATGCCATAAGTAGAGTGTCCATGGGTAGTGTTTCGCATGTGGTAGAAGGTAAGAAAGAGTTGGCTCGTGATGTACATCGTTTGGCTAGATTGGGGGTTAGGTTGTTTCACTCTGCTGAAGGTAGTATTGGGGTTCAGAGTAGTTACGAATCCTCCTTGGTTTCCGAAGTGAAGGAAAGGCAATACTTAGATGCTAGTTTGGTCAGACTGAAGGAGTCAGTCAAGGACCAAAGAGTAGAGGTTTTCTCCCAAGGGGGAGATGGTGTGTTGAGATTGCAGGTTAGATTGTGTGTCCCGAATGTTGATGATCTGAGATAGAGGATTATGGATGAAGCACACGGGGCGCGATATTCTATTCATCCTGGTACCAAAAAGATGTACCTAGAATTGCGGGAAATATATTGGTGGAGTGGCATGAAGAAAGATATAGCAATGTTTGTAGCTAAGAATGCAACATGCCAACAGTTTAAGGTTGAACACCAAAGACCTGGTGGTATGATGCAAGCTTTTACTATTCCCACCTGGAAATGGGAAGAGATAAATATGGACTTCGTGATTGGTTTACCTCTTTCCCGACGCCATCATGATTCCATTTGGGTTGTGGTTGATAGATTGAGTAAGTCTGCTTATTTCTTGCATGTTCATACTTCATATACTGCTGAGGATTACGCTAGATTGTATATCCGAGAGCTAGTCAGACTGGATGGAGTTCCCTTGTCTATCATTTTGGATAGGGGTACTTAGTTCACTTCACAATTTTGGAAAGCTTTACAGAAGAGTCTTGGTACCCAAGTGATTTTGAGTTCTGCTTTTCCTCCGCAGACCGATGGTCAGGCTGAGCGGACAATCCAGACCTTAGAGGATATGTTGAGAGCTTGTGCACTTGACTATAAAGAAAGTTGGGATGATCACTTACCGTTGATAGAGTTTGCTTACAAAAACAGTTTCCACTCTACTATTGGCATGGCTCCGTTTGAAGCCTTATGTGGGAGGAAGTGTAGATCACCCATAGGTTGGTTTGAGGTGGGTGAAGCTTCTGTGAGTGTTCCTAATTCGGTATTTAAGGCTAAAGAAAAAGTTAAGTTGATTAGGGAACGGTTCAAAACTGCGCAGAGTCGTCAGAAGTAATATGCGGATGTTAGAAGGAGTGACCTTGAGTTTGAAGTTGGTGACCTAGTGTATCTAAAAATTTCACCCATGAGGGGGGTGAAGAGATTCGAAAAGAAGGGGAAGCTTAGTCCCTGTTATGTTGGTCCTTATGAAATTCTTAGTCGTGTTGGTAAGGTAGCTTATGAGGTCGCGTTTCCTTCCGAGTTGTCCTTTGTTCATCCAATATTCCATGTGCCCATGCTTAGAAAGCATATTAGCGATGTTGTGGTAGTGGATTCCTCTGTGAGTGCTGACATTCAAGAAAATCTTTCTTTTGATGAGATTCCAATTGAGATTCTTGATTTCAGTGTCCGAAGACTAAGGAACAAAGAAGTTCCCTTGGTCAAGGTGTTGTGGCGAAACCAATCTGTGGAGGGTGCAACTTGGGAAGCTGAGGCGGATATGCGATCCAAGTACCCGCACCTATTTTTCGCGAACTCCGATCAAGCCGAAGGTACCGTTCTTTCCTAAATCATTCACTTTTGATAAAAGTTGCAGCAGTTCAGCTATCATTTATTATGTGTTCAGCTGTAGTTTCTTGAATTTATGAATTTTATGTTGCATTCGAGTGAGAAACGATGTGGTGATGAGTCTAACGAAAGGTTTCAGCTGTATTCTCTATTCCCTATCTAATCTTGGAATGTCTAGCATCATTTAAGGATGAATGTTTCCAAGGGGGGGATGATGTAATACCCCGGAAAATTTTTCGTTGAAATTTTGTGCGTAAACGTGTTGGGTTCTATCTTCTAGAATGAACTATAAATTTTCCATGCGCAATATCTTAGATTATGACCCACAATTGCGTAGAGTATCAAATAAGATTTCCAACGATATGTGGATTATCCAAAACGGACACCCGAGCGACGAGTGATGAACATTCCCATCGAACCGTGAATAGTAGTGATCAGTAAGACGTGCAGGAAAAAGTACTGAGGCCTGGCGTATTTTTGCTCCAACTTTAAACGATCATAATTCCTTGTACATAATGATATGGGTAATCTACTATATATCAGTGGAAATATCTGTGAGTCCTCTTTCCGATGAAATTGGTTTTATCCAATTTGTCTATCGGAGCTAAAAATTATTGTCAATCTACTTCAGCCTATCAAAAGTGAATTTTTGGGTCAATTTCAAACGATCATAACTCATTGTACACAATGATATGGGTGAGATACTATATATAAACAGAAATATATGAGAGTCCTCTTTCTAATGAAATTGGTTTCATCAAATTTGGATATCGGAGTAAAACGTTATGGTTGATCTACTTCAGACTATCAAAACAGTCCACCAAAGGACAAATTCGAGAATTATTTAATTTTTAGGGGCGTTTTGGTCATTCCCCCACACCCAAAATCTGTCAACACCCTATATTAAAGTCTATTAGAAGCATTATATGTTATATTTCATCAAATTCCCTCAAAAAGAAAACCCTAAGCTCCTACATCCAACTTCAACAACCTCCAAAATTCACCATTAATTCTGCAAATTTATTCAAGATTCCAAGTTCCTAATTCTAGAACTCCAAGAACCATCATTCAAATGGATGATTAACATCTCAAAAACGAGTATCGATCTAAAGTTCACTATTCAAGGTATGTGGAGTTTTTCAACAAGAACTCTCTTTCGTTCAAAAAGAAAACCCTAAGCTCCTACATCCAACTTCAAGAACCTCCAAAGTTCACCATTTATTTCTGCAAATTTATTCAAGATTCCAAGTTCCTAATTCAAGAACTCCATGAACCATCATTAAAAGGAAGGATTAACATCTCAAAAATAAGTATCGATCTAAAGTTCATCATTCAATGTATGTGGGGTTTTTCAACAAGAACTTTCTTTCGTTCAAAAAGAAAACCCTAAGCTCCTACATCCAACTTCAAGAACCTCCATAGTTCACCATTTATTTCTGCAAATTTGTTCAAGATTCAAAGTTCCTAGTGCAAGAACTCCCAGAACCATCATTCAAAGGCACGATTAACATATCAATAGTGAGTATCGATCTAAAGTTCATCATTCAAGGTATGTGGGGTTTTTCAACAAGAACTCTCTTTCGTTCTTGTGCCCAAAAGTAATTTTCTTTACAAAAGCATGATTTTTATTTGATTTTTATGAATTTGAAGCATGAACCCATATCTTATGATGATTATTATGAAATCTTGATGTTTATGATTTTGAAAGATGAATTTACCTGTGTGGTGATATAAAACATGAATCTTGAACGATATTTATCATGATTTTGATATTTGGGTCGTGAATACCTATTGGACATTGTGTTTTTTTGAGAAAGTGTGTGCTATAAGCACGTTGATGTTGAATATTTGAGATATTTTGAATGATTTGACCTTTTGGTCTTAATGGAGTTGTTTTGAACTTGAGTGAGAAAGAAATCCACAACGTGATTGATTTTGATAGATGGGAAGCATGATGGCTCTCGATGTCTATTTATAAATTACTGAAATTGTTTTGTTGTGGATTGTCTTTGAAATTATCTGAGCTAATTTTGAGAGAAATATTTAGCACCGAGTGGGAGGTATAAAGTGACCTTACTTCCCTAGAACTATGTGATCCTGTAGGAGTGAGCCTGAGAATGATTTCTATAGTGATCACTAGTTTGTGTGGATTTGATATCGATAGTCCTACTCTGATGGCAAGGATAGGACGACTCTCCCCAACGTGGGTTGTACGTTGGACTCCATGTAGCTCACATGGTTTATGTAGGTTATAGGATCTCCTAGTATGTGTGTTTCCTTGTGTCTATGGTGAACGGTGAAGTTATTTGAATGTCGAATTATGAAAGTTATTCTTTCGAAAGATTTAAATGATATTTACATTATGAGAATTGATATTCTTGATGAACTGAAAGTGATTGACAAATTATATGCTGACTCACATGTGTTATTATACTTATTTCATCCTCTCATGATTATGATGATTTTCTTCAGGCTATGTGAGTCTTTCATACATCCTGCATATTTCTTATAAATATTTATGATGATGATTTTTATACAAATGCATACACCCCCATATACTCGGTTCCTTTCCATGGTACTGACCCACATCATCGGATGTGGGCTGCATTTTGTCAAAAGGTAGGTTCAGGTGCTCAGTTCCATGTTCAATAGTGATTCTTCAGGCACGCTGTTCTACATCCTCTGTTGTGGTGAGTCCTCATGTTCCGAGGACATGATGTCTGATGTTGGTTTCACAGAATTGTTTACATTTTATAACTAAGTATGAGTCAGTTGGGGCATGTCTCAATGGCTCGCTGATTTTATTGATTTTCTAAGAGGCTTTTCAAACTAGTATAGATGTTGGGAGTTGACTAATAAGTCGTATTTTGTTATCTTTCTGAAATTCTTTTATTCTTGGATGATGATTACTCTGTTGATATTTGAGGGTTATTTATGGAAACCCCGTTGATTTGTGTTGAACTGAATGAAAATGTCTCAAAGGGTTAGTTTGGGGCTACTCATAGCCTCAAGCACGGTGTGACGCTCCAGGACCCGTTTTCGGGGCTTTACATACCAGATTGGGTCTTTTTTGGTTAAATGATGATTACTACATCCATGGTCCATTGGGATGGATCATTAATTTAGCGTTTCTTGACTTCTGTTCTCTAGGGATTTTAATTTTGTGGGCCGTCCTAAGTAACGGTCTGTTGTAGCCTTGATACCTTATAAGTTGAACCGTCACCCACCAAATGTTTTCCCATTTTTTTATTAATACTTATGGAGGATGGGACAGCCCAAAAGGACATAAATGACAAATAAGAGGCACTATCATCGAATATCAATAGATCCAAGTTTCCCCCTTTCCTTCTCTTGAGTTAATTCCTAAAAACAACCACAAAACACATAAAAAACAACAATTATTACTGAAATCATTCAACAATCCATAACTGAAGATGAAAAATGTACTATCCTATGTTGGTAGATCAACACCCTCTACTTAGGATGTTTTCTTATCGTTAAGAAACTTAATACGATATCAGGCAAGTATCCAGATTTTGAAAGAATAAGCAGCCATTAGAAAACATAATGTACCCATAATTATGTTAACAATTTATGCATGCGTTATACATCAACCAACTAGTAAGGATCTACTCTTATTATTATGGTCCAAATAAGAAACATAAAACACAATTAAAACACCTAATCCAATAACAGACAACCATAAGCATCATTCACAACAAACAAGTTTGTTTCACACCTATAAAATTAAAATTAAAGAATGTAATTCCAATTAGTCACTCTCAAAAATAACTTCAAAAAATGCACATACAATATCATAATCTTTCCCTGACCATTCTACCAAGTTCTACATCTCGTTGACAAGGATCACTCTAAGAAATTATTTTGATTGTATTAAAGGCTTGGGTAAGGTGAGGTATATTTTGGGATAGTGACTGAACCATCCTTGTCATACGTTATTTACTATTCATCTTATTTTTCAACATTAACTTTTTTCTTCTTATTCTCTTAACCAATCATTCTTTATGAGTGTGATAAAAATAGCTATTATATTTCGAGGTATCAAGATCCCTCTATAGTTAAGCAGACTCCTAAAGTTTTCTTTGATTCATCTGTTGCTCTCTTCATACCTTAATTTGCTCTTCAAAGGATTTTGTAGTAGACACCCTCGTCTTAGGCAATTTGCCTAAGATACCAGAACATGAATATGAATAAAATATTTGAAAAACCATATACCCCAAATACATCAAAAGATCCCATGTTTATACCCCACAAATTACCACATACCGAAATAGTCTGAACCAAGACAAAAAAGTTTATAACTACACATCCCAAAAATACATAGAAAATATCTACAATATACAAACCGGCGTGTAATATCTACTGTAATATCCTTCTACTACTATCTTCATTAATACATATATTTTCATTTTAGGTTAATGCTCTTCTTAAGAATAATTTCTCTCTGTTATATGTTATAGTTAATTGTGTATGTTCTATATTATAGGGTTTTACTTGTTCTAGCCATTTTATTCCTAATATTATGTCTGTTTTTTGCATTTCTTCTTTTACTTCAAATTCTATTTTTATTTTTCTTATTCCTATTATTATTTCTTTTTCTGCTATATTTTTAGTGTTTATTAAGTTTCTTGGTAGATCTGGGCATATATTATTGTCGGTTTTTATTTCTTCATTTTTTACTAGATATTTTGCTATATAATTTTCTTCTTGTCCTGTATTTAATAGTATTAAATATTCTTTTTCATTTACCTTTCCTGTTATGTAATAATGGTTAACTCTTTTTGCTCTTACTTTTTGTTTACATGGTGTTGTAAACCACCAGTCTGTTCTAGTTATTATATGTGGGTATAATTTATCTAGAAACGGCATTCCTAAAAGTATATCTTTTGATGTTAGTTCATAATTATAAATTTTTTCTATTGTTAATATTTTATCCCATACTTGTGTTTTTACATTCTTAGCTTTATAAGTAATTAAGCTTCCTTCGTTATTAAATCCTTTAACTATTATTGGTGTTTTTAATTTATCCCATTTACTTTCTGGTAAACAATTATATCTACATAAATTAGCTTCTGCTCCTGTATCTATCATAGCCTTACGTATTTATTATCTAGTTAAATACGCACCTAATCCGCACCTACGTATTTATTATCTAGTTAAATACGCACCTAATCCGCACCCCCCTTACAAATGGTATCAGAGCTCAGTTATTTAAAAAATGTAGAAGTAATATATATGTTTGAATTTAGAGTTTGAGTTTATTATGAAAAAATTACAATTAATTAAATAATTATGAGAAGACCATTTAAAAACAGAGAAGCTTTTAGAAAAATTAAAGAATCTTTAATTAGTAATTATTCAGAATATATAAGTTTAAATAAAACAAAAGAAAACCCACAAAGATTAGCTTACCTAATTACCTTAATATCTAGTATTGAAGCAAAATTAATAATCCATTTAAAATCTAGAAGAATGAGACATATACCATCTAATTATGATAAAATTAGATTTAGATATCCACCAAAATACTATAAATATTGTTTGAATGAATAAAATACAAAAATACAAAGAACTAAAACAGACTATATCTGAAAAACGTAAAGAATTAAAAATAAGAACAAAAAGATTAAATTATAATATATTTGCCGGAGTTAGTAAAAACTCAATAAATGCACAAAAAGATGAAATATCAAATTTAGAATCACAAATAGATAGTTTAGAATATATATATCAACATGAACTATTTACAATAAAATGAACAAAGAAGAATTTATAATAGACGAAAAAATATATGAAAATCACGAAGGATTAAAAATAAGAATAGTATTTTCTAATTTAGGAAGAAGATATAAGAAAATAGGTGAACATTTATATTTAATGTTAGAAAAAGAAGAATTAAAATTAGAAGATAAATTGACAGCTATGGTTAGAATAGAAAGAGAAAACGAAGAAATAGATAGAAAAAAGGAAATAGAAAAAATAAAACAACAAACTACAGAAGAAATACGAAAAATAGAAGAAACTAAAAATAGTAGAATTGCTGAATTAGAAAAAGAATTACAAATGTTAAAAGATCTGTATGAAAAAAGACAGAAAGAAAAAGAAGAAAGAGATAAAGAACAAAAATTATTAAACGAGATAAATCAATTTAAAGAAAAATTAGAAATAGACAATAAAGAAATAAAAAACAAAGAATTAGAAATAAATAATATAGATGTTGAAGAGACAGACAATTATGATTCAGAAGATAGTGAAACATATACAGAAATAATAACAAATACAAAAAATTTAGAAATCAATGAAAAACAAGAAGCAATTAATGAAGAAAATTTAGAAAATATCAACACAGAAATAAATACTCTTGATAAAAAAGAAGATCAAAATATAATACCTAGTACATCAGAAATAAGGAAACCTACATATTATAAAAATAAGTTTAAAAGATATAATCTAAAAAATGAATATGATAAATGGACACCAAAACAAATAGTTAATAAAAATCATAACTTTCTAGACTTAGATTGTGTAATAGATACAGAAAAAACAATACAATTATGGATAGGATATATGACAAAGCAATTATTAGATAATAATATAAGTGTAACGGATGCACCAGAATATATAGAAAGAACACTAATAGGAACAGTAAAATTATGGTTTTTAAATCTAACTGAAAATAGTAAAAAAATATTAAGGACTGACAAACCCACAGAAGGAATAATGAAATTAACACCTATAGAATTATTAAAAAAATATGAAACAGCTATAAAAGACGAATTTAGTAGCATGACAACAACAGAAGAAGACCAAAATAAAGAGAAAGACATAAATAGAAATTTAATGTTAAAATTAGCAATATGTAATATGTGTTACATAGATGAATATACTTGCGCATTTAAAGAATATTATTATAAAGGAGCATATAATATAGAAGAAAGTAAAGAAATAAGAAAATTATATTTTAATAAATTACCTGAACCATTTAGTTCAAAAATAATAAAAAGTTGGGATGAAACAAAAATAGTAGATACTTTAGGAGCAAGAATAAAATTTTTACAACAATGGTATAGAAACCTATGTGAAAAATACAGAGAAGAAATAAAAATGGAAAAAACATTAATAAGAAATTTAGCATGTTGCAAAGATAAAATAGCACCTCAATTTGGATGCGAAGAAAGATATTATAAGAAAAGAAAAAGGCATAAGAAATATAAGAAATACAAAAAATCAAAATACAAATACAAAAAACCAAGAAAAAGATATTATGTAAAAAATTATAAAAACAAAAGACCACATAGAAAGAAAAAATCTATAAAAGAATGTACATGTTATAATTGTGGAAAGTTAGGACATTTAGCTAGAGATTGTAAATTACCTAAAAACCCAAAAAATAAACAGATATCAGAAATAAAAATAGAAAATACAGAATATATGCAAATAGATTACATAGATTACGAATTAGAAAGTGAAGACAGTATATATGAAATTTCAGAGAATGAAACAGATAACGAAATAGATAGTGAATTAGATGAATTAAATGACTGAAGAAGATATAAAAATATTAACAAAAGAAGAATATTTAAATGAAGAAGGAACAGATCAAAAAATAATATTTGATAACAATGTATTTGATGAAATAAAAGGAAAAGAGTTAGACTTAAGTGTAGAAAAAATATTTAAAATACCAACAATAAAAAATATATATTTACTAGAAAAAAGGAAGAGTATTATGTAGTAAGTCAAAAAGAGCACGTAATAGACTGTAGATACGCAAAAGGTAAAGCCAGTATACCACTAGTAACAAAAAGAATAATTAATAAAGAAATAAATGATATAAAAAGTAGAGACCCAATAAAATATGTACACCTTGGAGGTACGGAAATATTAATAAAAGCATGTTTTAGAGAAGGAATAGATACACCAATAGAATTATATTTAGCAGATGATAGAATTATAAAACCTATAGAAAAAAGCATAATAACTGCCATAAAAGGAAATTTAATATACCAAAAATTTAAATTTATAATAAGTGCAAATTATTCAGTAGCAGTAACGGATAGAAATATAGATAAATCACTAGTATTATATTGGAAAATATCAGGAATAGAATTAACTCCAGGAAGTAAAATATTTACAGCAAGATGTAAAAATTTATATGTATTAACAACAAAACATAAAATAACGGAAAAAAATAAGATTAATAAGATACAAATAGATAGCCCATTTGAATAATTTGTAAAAACAATAGACTATAATGATTATAGCTACAAAGACATAGATGTAGAAGAAAATCTAGAAATAATAAATGATAGAATAAGTACAACAAAAAGAACAGCTTATGAAAAACCAGAATCATCAAGCTCATCAAAAAGAATAAGTTATGAAACAAGTTCAATGGATAATTCAAACCATTATTACATAACAGGAAAGGTAAATGAAAAAGAATATTTAATACTATTAAATACAGGACAAGAAGAAAATTATATAGCAAAATATCTAGTAAAAAATGAAGAAATAAAAACCGACAATAATATATGCCCAGATCTACCAAGAAGCTTAATAAACACTAAAAATATAGCAGAAAAAGAAATAATAATAGGAATAAGAAAAATAAAAATAGAATTTGAAGTAAAAGAAGAAATGCAAAAAACAGACATAATATTAGGAATAAAATGGCTAGAACAAGTAAAACCCTATAATATAGAACATACACAATTAACTATAACATATAACAGAGAGAAATTATTCTTAAGAAGAGCATTAACCTAAAATGAAAATATATGTATTAATGAAGATAGTAGTAGAAGGATATTACAGTAGATATTACACGCCTATGATAGATACAGGAGCAGAAACTAATTTATGTAGATATAATTATTTACCAGAAAGTAAATGGGATAAATTAAAAACACCAATAATAGTTAAAGGATTTAATAACGAAGGAAGCTTAATTACTTATAAAGCTAAGAATGTAAAAACACAAGTATGGGATAAAATATTAACAATAGAAGAAATTTATAATTATGAACTAACATCAAAAGATATACTTTTAGGAATGCCGTTTCTAGATAAATTATACCCACATATAATAACTAGAACAGACTGGTGGTTTACAACACCATGTAAACAAAAAGTAAGAGCAAAAAGAGTTAATAATAAAATAAGAAAGAAAACGGATTGGATAAAAGGAAGTGAAAAAATTACACAAAAGTTAGAAAATATAAAAAATACTGAAGATACAATAGAATTAGTTGTATTTTCGATAAATAAAACAGAAATAACTATATTTTCAATAAATAAGATAGAAATAATTAAGAAAAAATTAGAACAATTATATAGTGAAGATCCATTAAAAGGATGGGAAAAACATAAAACTACTATAAAAATTGAATTAATAGATAAAAATAGCATAATAACCCAAAAACCATTAACATATAATTTTGATGATTTAAAAGAATTTAAAATGCATATAGATGAATTATTAGAGAAACAATATATATAAAAAAGTAATAGTAAACATAATAGCCCAGCATTTATAGTAAATAAACATAGTGAACAAAAAAGAGGAAAAAGTAGAATGGTTATTGATTATAGAAATTTAAATGCAAAAACAATAACTTATAATTACCCAATACCAAATAAGATATTAAAAATAAGACAAATACAAGGATATAATTATTTTAGTAAATTTGATTGCAAATCAGGATTTTACCATCTAAAGTTAGAAGAAGAATCTAAGGAATTAACCGCATTTACGGTACCACAAGGATTTTATGAATGGAATGTACTACCATTTGGATATAAAAATGCACTAGGTAGATATCAACATTTTATGGATAGTTATTTTAAACAACTACCTAATTGTATAGTATATATAGACGATATACTATTATATACAAAGACCAAAGAAGAACATTTAAAATTATTAGAACAATTTACGGATATAATAGAAAATTCGGGAATAAGTTTAAGTAAAAAGAAAGCTGAAATTATGAAAAATCAAATAGAATTTTTAGGAATACAAATAGATAAAAGTGGAGTAAAAATGCAACAACATATAGTACAAAAAATAGTAAATTCGAAAGAGGAATTGGATACGAAAAAGAAATTACAATCATTTTTAGGATTAGTAAACCAAGTAAGAGAATATATTCCAAAATTAGCAGAAAACTTAAAACCACTACAGAAAAAATTAAAAAAGGATATAGAATATAACTATAATGAAGAAGATAAAAAACAAGTTCAAAAAATAAAAATACTTTGTAAAGAATTACCAAAATTACAATTTCCTGATGAAAATAGAAAATTTATATATATAGTAGAAGCAGATGCTAGTGAATATAGTTACGGAGGAGTACTTAAATATAAATATGAAGCAGAAAAAATAGAACACCATTGTAGATATTACTCAGGTACGTTCAACGAGACAGAAATAAAATGGGAAATAAATAGGAAAGAATTATGTTCATTATATAAATGTTTGTTAGCATTTGAGCCATATATTGTATATAACAAATTTATTGTGCGAACAGATAATACACAAGTACGCTGGTGGCTAACAAAGAAAATACAAAATTCAGTTACAACAAAAGAAATTCGGAGACTAGTATTAAATATATTAAATTTTACATTTACAATTGAAGTAATCAGTACTAACAAAAATGTTATTGCAGATTACATATCAAGACAAAGCTACACAGACTGATATTATAGAAGAAGATACTCTAGAAAAGATACTCAACACCCTAACTACGCTTTCAATAAAAGTGGACAGTATGGGTAATGAGATAGAAAAGCTAAAGACTAATGAAGGTAAACTGAAGTCTATAGCTACAAATCAGCTAACTCAGCAGTGTGCAGAGCTATGTCGATCGGAAGACATTAAAATTCCAGAGCTAGAAGGAGACGTTGGGATACTCCATAAAACCCATAACATTTATCTATCTACTCCTGCAGGTACAAGCAAAGGAGCTAGTCGACCAAGATACCAGAACATGAATATGAATAAAATATTTGAAAAACCATATACCCCAAATACATCAAAAGATCCCATGTTTATACCCCCACAAATTACCACATACCGAGATAGTCTGAACCAAGACAAAAAAGTTTATAACTACACATCCCAAAAATACATAGAAAATATCTACAATATACAAACCTTTTTAAATAGCAACCCAAAAGCTACAAATGTCCAAGAACCAGATACAAACTATATAACCCAGAAATTGACCGGATATAATAAATTAATTGCCTTACCCAAAACCAAACCAAACATAGTTAAAACTTGCTACGACTATGGATTACTTAGTACTGTATATACCACGGACGGAACTGAGGTATCCACTATACCAGAGATATATGAAGCATTTATTATTTTTAAAAGAATAACCAAAGGTACCTTGTTCTTTATAAAAATTTACGCGGCACCGGCAGAGATATTATTTGATGAAGTTAAAAAACCTATACAAGTTGTAAAGATAGGAATGACACGAGATATGATTATACCACAAGATATTATTTCACAACCAGAGATACCCAGAATCGAGATACCAAAATTTTATGCAAACAAAAGGATTATCGGATTATCTACAATTTTACAAGAGCTAGCAAATACATATTGCAACCAAAATCCCATATGGAACTACTATTCAAGAGATCATGTATTAATATATTCAAATTCAAAAGAGTTACGAGAAACAGATATGGAAACTATTAGGCAATGGACTATCACGTTGCTTAAACCAGAGACAGAACCTATCGCCAGAGCTATTAAGGAAAAATTTATTTCGGAAGATTTATTGACCAGATACTGCAAAACTATTTGACACAAATATCCAGATCACAGATGTTCAAAATGTAATGGAGGAGATAATGACGTCCCAGCAGTGCAGTTAGAATAAGAAGATAAGGACGACAGCTGGAAAGATAAGATCAGAGCAATAATGGAGATACAACAGATATGACAAAATAGACGGAAGACTTCTTTGTACAAATTAGTTACGTGAAAGAAAAAATAAGTTAGTAACATTAGTTAGCATTTATTAGGAAATGAATGTAAAGTAGGAAAAGTCAAAGTTAGGTAAGACTTTTAAGTCTTTTTTAGTTTTTTAGCTTTTTAGATTTTTTATTGAATACGGATGTAAAAATTTCTGTACATTTTTCATTCTATAAATAGAGAAAGCAGAAGGCATTGCAAAGCAAGCCTTCATGCGTTGAAGCAAATTTTCTCTCAAAGTCTACAAAAAATATTTTGCTTAGTTATTTAAAAAACAGGTATATATCAATGGAAAAATCTATGGAGGAACAAAACTCAGAAATATCAAACCTACCAGAACAGGTATGTTTATTTATGATTATGAATAGCTAAATTCATAATTCCCAACAATCATGATATGATAAAATAAATTCATGCTAGTTACTTTATGGTAGAATTATTCGAAGAATAATATGTTAAGAAGTTTATTAGCAAAGAGGAAATGGAGAAAAATCCCTAAGGACTATGCCATCCTAAAGGTGAAACCAATAAGGCAAGAAGCCGTGGTGGGGAGTAACCAGAGTAGAGGCGCTGTTTAAGGGAAAAGTATCCAGATTACCATGCTAATAGTGACCGAAGAACATGTTGTTTAAGAATAATCTAGTATATAGTAATCTAATATGACTATATTTTGTTATGTACATGGTTGAAGGGAATATTTTGAAAAAAGCAATTTTATGAAAATGAATAATTATTTATCTGATGAGATGGTAGATAAATTTAAAATACTTATTTTATATGCACTTAAAGATATAACTGTAGTAGATATAAGAAAAATCATATTAGAAAAAGCATTTGGTAAATATTACATGACTAGAGTAAGTTATATACCACACATACCTAACTACTCTTACAAATACTTAGCATGATAAATTACATAGAATTTTTAGAAAAAGATATGAGAAACATACAACTACTAGAAAACCAGATGAAAAATATAGACAAATACATGGAAAATAAAAAATATCAATTTTAGAAAATAGATCATTTAGACTACCTTAAAGTTTTAATCTTATATATACTTAAAGACATAGAAATTAAAGATATTAAGAAAATAATATTAGAAGAAGTAATAAACTACGAAATTGAAACAATAAATGCGTTAGAACAGATATACGAAGACATTTACCCAGAAGGATATTATTCAGATCAAGACTGTGGATGCTAGAATATATAAGAAAAACTAGGGAAAACCAAAATAACCTAAATGATGAAATTAATTATAGAAATCGAATTAAAGAAATAATGGAGACTCTAAAAGAAAAGTTAATATGGATAGAAAAAACCTTAGAAAATTTAGAAAAAAGTACATGTGATAGTTTAGATAATTTAAAAAACTCACTACGAGAAGAACAACACAAGATAATAAATGACATAGAAAATCTAGAATTAGATATATACTACAGTACAGGCAGGATAAATTATTATACAAAAATTTGTAACTCTGCAATTACCACAGGATAAAATAATAAACTAAATAAATTAATGGATATATTTTACGAAAAGAATAAATCATTAAAAGAAATAGAAACTCAACTATATAGTCTATACCAAGAATATAAAAGATTATATATTACAAACGAGGATCCTAAAACACTAGATAATTTAATCACAATAATATCTAATCTAGAATATGAATTAATAAAACATCTTAAGTCAAGAAGATAAAAATAAAAATTACTCCAATAAATAATATTCAATATAAAAATAAATACCTACGTATTTATTATCTAGTTAAATACGTACCTAATTCGCACCCCCCTTACAAGTTGAGGTGCACGATGTCTAAGTAGGGACTAGGGACAAAATATTATTTTAACCAATAGATAAGGGAAGACTAATAGTTGTTGAATAAAAAAAGAGCTAACAGATCAAAACAACGATAAAAATAATTATCTACATTATTTGGATGAGTATATTAGGCTAAATGGACTAAGTTGACACTATACCTATGATCCAATCCTATCCAACCAAATTATTAGATATCAAAATAGACTTGGTACATTCTAGTTGCATACACAAAGTATGAATTTAAATGGGCTTATCACAGACACCTTACATTGAATGATACCCATGTTATATATTATCTGATTTATACTCAAGATTAAGAATGCTTTACTTTGGGTTAAGAGTCCCAATGCCAAGTGTACATCTAGAAAAAGTTTATTTTTAGACTAGAATAAAGAACACTCATTATTTTTGGAAGGTCCTCATATTTATACTCCAACACAAAAACTATTTATTAATTCTTACCCTTTTTCAAGCACAATATATGCTTCAATCACCACAATAACAATATATACATCAATATTCTAAATATATCAGTCCTATTAGATATCACACGAGGGAAAATAACAGAGGCAACAAAAATTATTTTGGAGACAGACTCACAATCATAAGTACCCCACCCCACAAAAAGAATTTGCTTTGTACTCAATGTATTATTAATAAAAGTACAAGGAATGGAATACTTGTAAAGCCAAGAGGATTGGGAGTCTGGCAAATCTTTGTAGGCCAGAATGGCCTTGGCCATAGCGACAATGACCCCAGCGATGGTCAGGGTGGTCAAATCATTAACATTGTCTATAATAGTAGTGGTCGTCAACAAAACCAATAATATGGCCCTACCTACTGAACTTGTGGACACACCAACTACCTTACCCCTCAGTATTTTTATCCTTACTTCCCCATCAATCTTTTATTTATTTAATGTCTTCCTCACTATTTTTTCTTATTAGGTTTATTTTTGTACCTCCTCTTTATTTATTATTTCTTATCACTATCCTCACTTACTACCCCTTCTTTATATTTCAATGTCTATCCCAAAAGATCAACAATTCCATCCTCATCTTCTAACTCCACTAACCATGAAGAAAAGGCACCTAAGATTGGATTTTCTTTTAATTTTTCTATGTTTTCTTGTACCTGCTTTAATTCAACTGTGAACTTAGATTAATCTATAATTTAAAGTTACCACAACCTATTGTTTAGTATTTCTTTTATGCATCCATATGGTCGTGCAGATTTTCATGAAGCATCAAATCCTCCAACACGATTCTATCCATGAGTTATTTAAACTACTTGCCCTATGCATTTTGCAGTCATTCAAATTTCTTCGCAGATTCCACCACCTTCAAAAAAAATTTTGACTTAAACCTATACTCTGAGTGAATTATATAATGAATACAATGTCAACAGTCTCGATAGTGGGAGTGTTGGTTAAACCCTAGATGCTGTAGAATTATCCTGTGGATGAATAGTAACACGTGCTAATAGTATATCTTTAGGGATATCCTATTCATATGAAGTAGTTTGATATTGATGATCAAAAGCTTGTGACTTTTGGACCCTCAAATAAAATTTGTTCTTATCAAGGGTCCTTTTAAAGTCTTTCCTTTGTGATGCTCTATCTTCATTTTCAACCCTACTGATGGTCTAAACTTTTGCTAGATTTCACTGTCATGAAATGAGGCATATAAAAGGAAGTGCACTATCTATTATGTGCTCTAACGAATATTTATTCAGCAATAATCTATCCCAAATTAATCTTGAGTCCCTATACCAAACTTGCCTCCATCAAAACTCTTTGTGGGTCCAAATTTGTATCACTAATAGTAGGCATCATTATAACTCAACCACAATAACTTTACCTTTATGATTAATGATGATTTGGTAATAGTCTCTCTATTATTCGACCTAGATGGCTTAGCATTGTCTATCAACACTCATTCTAACCAGAATTTTTTGGTGGATGTAGCAGTCATATGCTTGAGCTCTGAAGAAATTGTAGAAGCAGTGCACATCTAAAAAAATTAAATTTGGTTGATATTGAGATCCAAAACATTCACCAACTCTCTGCTAACTAGAATTCTCATTTGATTCTGCATGTCTAACCATGTCCATCACTTTCTGCCCTTTCCGGAAGCCGTTGTCTAGAACAACCAAATAATTAGCAAAAAATTCTCTTACAATAATGGGGTAGTAATGTAATACCCTGTATTAGGCTTAGCTTGGTTCATCCCCTAGTACATGTGTAAGAGGCTTAAAGCCTGAAAATTTGGCTAAGTGTGGGAGACTTAGTTTCATTTTTGTCTCTAAACTTCGATGATTTTAGAGTTACCTTCCCAACCTCGAGACGTAAATTTTTATGTTATTTTATATTCAGGGTTGTAATTAGCATATCTTGGGGAGTTTTGGATTTTTTAGACAAGGTTTGAGGTGCGTTCAGATTTAGTTTCCAAAACATCACTGCGATTACAAAGCGTCACGGTGGGTATAGCAGTGAGGATGTTGATGCATCGTGGTATGTCTTCAAATCGGGTTCCAGTTGTGAATTTAAATAATAGAAGGGCATTTTGGTCTTTTTCCACCTCCCCAAATCATGAAAACATGAGATTAAACTGCTTAAAAGGCATAATTTGCCTATATTCCCCAATTTTATTCAATAAAAAACCCTAAACTCTATTATTTTTTATCAAGATCAACCTTCTTTCCATCAAAGAAAGATCAAGAATGGGCATCTTCAAAGAGAAGAACATTCAAGATTGTGATATTATTAAGGATTTAATCCTTAGAGGTATCTTAGATGTTCATTCATGGGTCCTTATTACCCATGGAGTCCAAGAACCCATTTTCAAGATTTAAGTTATTATTTTTACTTGTTATTGTGAGTCATCTTGATTAAGCTATTATGAACTTGGATTTCAAATTATGTATAGCATGTGGTTTCATTGGAATTAGAGTTGACAAATTCTAATGATGCTTATTTTCTTGTTAAATCAGAATCCATGATTTTAGTATTGCAATTATGCTATTGTTACATGATTAAACTATTACCATTCTTAAGGCATGATTCCAAGTGTTTGATGAAATGCCTAAGTGATTGGGTTTTGAACAATGACTTCTTATTACATGTTTATAATAAATTACATGTTTACAATGAATTCCCTCCATGAAACATCTATGAACTTCGATCATGCATTATGTTTTAAAGAGTTTTAATAGAAAGAGCACTTACACGTTTGAAAATTGAAGTATGTTTATCTATACCTTGGTAATTTGATTTCAAGTTATGATTTCAATTGTTTTCACGTGGAATACATTATAGAATATTTTAAATATAATAGTTTCCATATCATGTTCATGCAAATTTAGAATAAAAGCCTTAGTTTATGATTTGATCATGTGATCATGCTATCTTATCATGTTTAAAAGAATCCCCAAGTTAAAGTGTTGACCCCTATGTGTTTGACGAAATACTTAAGTGAATAGTGACAAACAATGATTTCCTTCTATGATCTCAAAGCTTTCATGTGTCCCTATTGTTATTTTTATTGAGTCTTGGGGGTTATGAATAGCCAAAATTTAGTTGTTTACTTGGTCTTAGTACTTTCAAAATTCTTTTAGACACGTATGAGAATTATCAGTTTAGTCAGTTATCATGTCAGTTAAACATAGGTCAATCCCGTAATCAGTGTCAGTTTATTTGGGTGTAGGATTCATCACCGAGCAAACCTAAGAATGGGGGAACTCCTTTTAATATAGGATTTGACCCCTAGTTGCATTCCCTGAATTATAGAACTACGTAGCTAGTGTAGGTTTGAGATGTCTTCCTATTAGTTTAGAGTTGACACATATCTCATGAGTCTTCTTTTAAGTTTAGGGTTGACAAGATGACTTCGTGCTAATTTAGGGTTAACAAGCTATCTTCTTGCTAGTTTAGGGTTGACACAGCCATTATTAGTACCCATAGTGCGGTACTTGAATCCTTTCAACGAGGGTCAATGGTTGGACACCTATTTGCTCAGATTTGGGTCATGTTTGTTAGATTATACATCCCACAATTTCCGCCTCAGTTCAAAATTTAGTATAGAATTCAGTTTCAGGTTTGCATTGACCATAACATACAATTATTAGTTATTCAGTTATAATATTTTAGTATTTTAGTTTACAGACTACTTCAGTATCTTATTATATGCTTTGTCATGTATTCTCAGTTTTTGCAACATTCATGCATTCATATCAGTAATTCATTTACCTTATGCTATTCATTCAGTCAGTTATTACTCATGCATATAAACCATGCATATCAGCCTAACCTCATCTAAAAAACCAGTACATTCAAAGTACTAATCTTATACTCGTTCCTTGTGCTATGATTTCTCATATCATAGGTTCAGACGCTCAGATTCCTAACCATACTTAGACCTTCCAGTGGATTAGCAGCAGCAACAGGGGTGAATCTTCATCCTTCGAGGATGAGATATATCATAATCAATTATGTCAGTAGTTCATTTATTTAGTCCGTTAGAGTTAGTTGGTGGCTTGTCCCATCAAATCCACAGTCAATCAATTTTGACGCTTCCAGACTAGTATATACAGAATGTCAGTTTTTACTCATTATTTTTAGTTGTTTTATTCTTATTGACGGTATGTTTCAAATATTTTAAATCTATAATTTAATATTGATTTTAGTTGTTAAAACCTTATGGCATTCTTTAGTTAAATTTTGCACATGTTCCTTGTTATTATTATTTAGTGCTGATAGCAAGTACGAGTTGATGGGTTAGCTTGTAGACTTTTAAGGTCATAAGCATCATTTGACATCTAAGGTGTACTCTAGGGGTGTTATAAAGTTGGTATCAGATCCTAAGGTTTTACATTATCCTAGGAAGTCTAAAGGTTGTGTTGAATAGAGTCTTGTGTATGGGTGTCAAGCTCTCCACACTTATGGACAAGAGGCTAAGAGATGTTTTATGAAAAGTTCCCTTCTTTTAGTATTCATGTTCTGTGAGTGAACAAGATCTTAAGTTAAACTCTCTATTTAATTTAATCTTCTTTTCGTTTACAGAACATCCCTCCCATAAAGAATAACAAAAGATGAAACAAGAATCAGCCCTCATCTTCTCCTATTAAGGATGATCCCATGAATGAGAAAGTTTCCCATACAGAGTTTAGAGATGAATTCACCACTTTAGACCAATCAGTAGAAAATCAGAACTATCATTAGGTTGCTATCCCAGCCAATCCAATGGCTTATACTGCCACAGCTAGAATCTAAGATTTCACTCGGATTAATTCTCCTTTATTTTTGGGATCCAAGTCGGATGTGGATCCATAAGAGTTCCTTGACATAGTTCATAAGGTAACTAATATTTTGGGTGTATTATCTAGTGAGAGTGCAAAGTTGGATGCTTACCAGTTGCAGGTTATAGCTCACACCTGGTATAATAAATAGAAGGAGGATAGAGGCATAGATGTAGGGCCTGTAGAGTGGGAAGAGTTTGCCATGTCCTTTATAGAAAGGTTCGTTCCTTTACAATTGATGGAATCTAAGGTTTTGAAGTTTATTAATTTGAAATTGCGTATTATGAGTTTGAAGGAGTATTCACTTAAGTTTACTCACTTTCCAGGTATACGTCTAATGTAGTGTCTGATAGCAGGTGTAGGACGAGTAAGTTTTTTCTAGTGTAGCTGATAGTGTTGTCAAGGAGTGTAGGATTTCTATGTTTGTTTATGAGATGGACATTTCTACATTGATGGTCCATGCTCAGCATATCAAGGAGGAGAAAGATAGGAGAAAGAGAGATAGAGTAAGAGGGCTAGGATGGGTAGTTTTAATTTTTCTCAGCTAAGGTTAGAGGGTGGTAAGCATTTTAAATTCCATCAAAAATTTTCAGCTCTAACTCCGTCTTCATTTATTACACCAGTACAAGATTTCAGGAATGATTGTCAAGATGGGGCCCCAGGATCAAAGACCCAGGGTAGTGGGAACAGTGGTCGTACCCATCCGTTTTCTGGTGAATGTGGAAGGAATCATAATGAGGTGTGTAGAGCTAGTAGGGATGTGCATTTTGGATGTGGAAAGATAGACCACAAAGTTAGAGAATGTCCTAAGGTTGGTCCATAGAGTTAGCACAGTCGTCCCTCAGCTCCAATATGTCACCGACTGAGTAGGGCGCCACTTTCTATCTCATAAGTGGTAAACACCAGAACATACTTTATGCACTCTAGTCCTGATATTATACGGAAAGTTCTATTGATGCAGATACGGGTACATTACAGCCCTTTCATATTCTTGTGTATGTTTTAGTAGAATCCAAAACTTCACATCCTTTTTGTAACCCTTAAAGATTGGTTAAATTCAGTGTCACTCCCGAAACTCTTGTAGATCTCTTCTTAGTTTCTAGTACCATAGACTTAGAATGATTGTTTTAAGCCAAGGGGGAGATGGTATAACAAGTAACCAAGTCTGGATCTTAGATCCTAGTAGCAATACCAGTATGTGTGGAAAAGTAGTAGGGAAGAAAATGCCCAACCCATTCTTATTTAAGACTTTGTGTTTTAGTTGTCACAATATCTAATCATGCCTTACATGTCCTATCTATGATCATAGCTCATATTCGTGCATCTTATCAAAAATTATGTATTCTCACATAACCTAGTATAAGGAGTTCCAGTTTTCTCAGCAGTACAAATCATGTTCTATTAATTTATGAACTCCAAATTCAGGTTATGAGGATCATGACTCATGTATTCATGCATTATAGTTTGTTCAGTTCTAGTACTCATTCTATACTCTTAATGATTAGAGAAATTAAGGTTCATGTCATCCATGTACTTAGCTCAAACCTCTTTGATAAATTCCTATCATTGACCCTCTCTTTCTCAGACCTCAGTTTCACATTCCAGATGTTCAATCATAATTCAGTCCATAAGTTTTCCATACATCATCTAAGTCTTTCCTTATTATTTTAGCCAAGTCAGTATCATTCAGGGGAGGAACTATCCCAAGGGGGGGAGATGTTGTAATACCCCTGTATTTTCATGTACTAAATCTCTCAACCTTTCTTTAAGAAATAAGATCCATCTTGAAGTATTGTCTCTTTCATTATTATATTAGCCTTATAACCATTATCATGTCATTGCATATATTCACAAATTTTAGTCCAGTCGTGTTTCATGTTTCCGACTCACCCATGTAATCATTTTTTCAGTTATACATATTTAGCATTTAATCTTAGTACCTCAGTATTTTTCATCTTAATCAGTCTCATTTGAGGATTAATGTTCCAAGGGGGAGATATTTTAATACCCCGTATTAGCCTTAGCTGAATTCAACCCCAGTATATGTATAAGAGGTTTAAAGCCTGAAAATTTAGTTGTGCTGGAAACTTTGTTTTAATTTTGGGCTCTTACCTTTGATGATTTATGAAGTGACCTTCCCGACCTCGAGACGTAAAATTTTAAGTTAATTCAAGTTTAGGGGGTATAAGTAGAATGTGTAGAGGAAGTTGCAAATTTTTTGGACAAGGTTTGAGGAACGTTGGGATGTTGTTTCTAGAACCTCACCGCTATTGCACTGCATCGCAGTATGTAAATTGTGAGGAGGATGGTTCTTTATGGTAGGGCTTAAAATCGGGTTCCAATTGTGAATATAAATTACAGAAGGGCATTCTGGTCTTTTCCCACTGCCTCAAATCATGAAAACACGGGATTAAGCTATTGAAAAGGCATAATTTGCCTACATTCCCAAAATTTATTTAATAAAAACCCTAAACACTCTTATTTTTCATCAAGATAAACCTTATTTTAATCCAAGAAAGATCAAGTATTGGTGGCTTCTAAGCCAAGAATATTCAATCTTGTGATATTGTTCAGGATTAAATCATTAGAGGTATGTTAGATGTTCATTCACGGGTCTTTATCACCCATGGAGTCCAAGAATCCATTTTAAAGATTTAAGTTAAGATTTTTACTTACTATTGTGAGTCATTTTCATGAAGCTTTTATGAAGTTGGAATTCAAACTATGTATATCATATGGTTTTGTTGGAATTAGCCTTGACACATTTGAATTATACTTATTCGCTTGTTAAATCTTAATCCATGATTTTTGTATTACATTTATGCTATTATTACCTATGTAAACTGTTCCCATGCTTAAGGCATGAATTCCAAGTGTTTGATGAAATGCCTTAATGATTGTGTTTTGAACAATGACAAATTATTACATGTTTACAATGAATTACCTCAATGAAACTCCTATGAACTTCGACCTTGTATGACCTTTCCAAGAGACTTTATAGAAAGAGCCCTTACATATTTGAAAGTTGAAGAATGCTTATCTATACCTAGGTAATTTTGGTTTCAAATTTTGATTTCAATTGTTTTCACATGGAATGCATTATAGTATGTTTTAAATATTGTGATTTCCATATAATGTTCATGCAAATTCAGAATAAAACCCCCAGTTTGTGATTTGTTCATGTGATAGTGCTATCTTATCATGTTTAAAAGCACCCCTATGTTAAAGTCTTGACCCACATGTGTTTGACAAAATGCTTAAAAGAATCATTGAGAACAAGGATTTCTTTTCATAGTTTCAAAGCTTTCATATGTCCCTATTATTGTTGTTATTAAGTTCTGGGGGTTATGAATACTCGAAATTTAGCTATTTACTTGGTCTCAGTATTTTCATAATGTTTCAGACACATATGAGCATTATCAATTTAGTCAGTTAGCATGTCAGTTAAACATAGGCCAGTCCCATAATGAGTTTCAGTTTAGTTGGGAGTAGAATTCATCACTGAGAAAACCAAAGGATGGGGGAATTCCATTTAGTATAGGGTTAGATCCCGAGTAGAAATCCCTAAGTTACATAACTACGTAGCTAGAATAGGTTTGAGATGTCTTTCTATTAGTTTAGGTTTGACGGATATATCATAAGTCTTCCTGTTAGTTTAGGGTTTTCAAGATGTCTTTGTTCTAGTTTAGGGTTTACACAACCATTGTTAGTACCAATGGAATGATACTAGCACCCTTCCAACTAGGGTCACAGTTTTGACCCCTATCACCTCCGATTTAGGGCATATCAGTTAAATAATACATCACACAGTTTTAGTATCAGTTTAATAGTATGTATAGAATTTAGTTTTAGGTTTGCATTGACCATAACGTACAGTTATCAGCTATTCAGTTATTAGATTTTAGTATTTCAGTTTACAAGCTACTTCAGTATGATGTTATACATTGTGTCATGCGTTCTTAGATTTTACAACATTCACGCATTCATATCAGTAATTTAGTTACCTCAGGCTACTCATTTAGTCAGTCACTACTCATACACATAACCCATGCATACCAGCCTAACCTCATTTAGTATACCAGTATATTCAATGTACTAACTGCATACTCATTTCTTGCGCTAAGATGTCTCATATAATAGGTTCGGACGCTCAGGATCTTAACCATACACATACCTTCCAGTATATCAATAGTAGTTGAAGGGGTAAGTCCTCACCCCTTGAGGATGAGTTATCTCATATTCAATTATGCCAGTAGTTAGTAAATTTAGTCAGTCGGAGTTAGTTGGGGGATGTCCCATCAACTCCTCAGTAAGTCAATTTTGAGGGTTTCAGACTAGTACAAATGGATAGTCAATTTTCAGTTGTTATTATTAGTTTTAAACTATGATTTAGTGTTGATTATAGTTGCTAAAACCTTATGGTATTCTTTAGTCAAATTCTAGACATGTTCCTTTTTATTATTAATCAATGCTCATAGTAGGTACAAGTTCAAAGGTTAGCATGTAGCCTTTCAGGGCCATAAGGACCGTGTGGCAACCAGGGTGTACTCTCAAGGCATTACAAGTAAGATCCTAGTAGGGTTCTAAAACAACCTAGACCATAATTATTAAACTGTCTCTCGATGTCCAAATATTCAAAGAACTCTATTTTAATAATCTATCACTCTTCAACAATTGGTTTTTTCATACTCCTAGATTGAGTAGGATGAAGACCATCAAAATAATTTTTCTTAAAACCCTCAAACTTCCATATAATTATTTCTCTAAGCTATATATATTTATGGTGGATTACCTCACTTCTCTTTTTTACTGGTTTATTTTTAGGACTGGTGGAGTCCCCCATTTCATTTTCCATGCTTAGGCAAGAGCTAGAACTCCCATTGCTTACTTATCATTGCTAGAATTAAGACTTGATGAGTCGTCCTTTATTTTCGGACTGGGAGTCTTGGAATTTCTATTAAATTTTTTTAGGGTGATATGTTGGTGCCTCTATATCAACTTTTTGTTTATCTCAAAGTCTCTAGGCTGTGGTTTCTCAGGAAGGCATAGCTCTAACCCTGCCTCTCCTTGATGGTATCTTTTAAGTCATCATACCTGAGAAAGAAGTGAGTTAAATATAGTACAAAAGTCTTTGATTAAATCATTGACTAGAATTTAAGTTAGGTGACTGTTCATTAAAATACTTTCTACTCTTAAGAAAGTTTGCTGGCAAACTCCTTTACAGAAGCAATAGTTACCTTGATAGTTCATGGGGCATTTAATGAATAGTTATCTCATCTGTTAGTCATTGAAAAAATTAAGGTCCTTTCGATTATCATTGCGACTATTGGTGCAATGGTCTATCGCATAAACGATGGTCAATCAAACAAAACATTAGACTATATAACTAATAGCCCCTTCTTGACACATTATGTAACAATTTACCCTACAGCCTATAACTTAAGAAATGGTCTATTTGTATCTCTTTGGTATTTTCTCAAGCATATGACTAGAACCCTTTTGTAGCTTTTTAACAAAATGAAATTTTACAAAGTTTGATCGTATTTGAACTCATTTTAACAACCCTAAGGTTATTCATACTTCACTTAAGGTTTACCATGCCATAATAGAAAAGTTGCGTACCACTTTTTCTTGAATTATAAGAAAAAGAGAAGAATGAGTAAGAAACAAAGCAACAATAAATTACAAATTACTCTAAAAGTTCATGGAGAGTTAGTCATACCTGAATCATTGATGTCACCCATATTACACCTCCAAGAAAGTATAAAAAGGCCAAGTCCAATATGGAGCCCAACCAGGTTGGGATCAAACCCCCATGAGAAAAAGATCAAAAATCTATCTAGAGCTCACTGTCATAATTAAAAAGTTCATAAATAAAAGAGGGGTTTTGTAAAAATTAGAGTAGCAGTAAGGATTGCTGGGAAAATAGGGTTATGATCAATATAAGACGAGCACTAGATTAAACCATAAGGGTTACCACAAACCTAGTTATGTGGCTTAGCTACTCATGGTTGAAAAATCAAACAATTATATCATGGTGAAAGCATAATATTGAACTTTTTAAGAATAAGAATGACCTAGAATATCAATTTAATTATAAATGCTAAAAACTAAGAGAAATAATTTAAATATCAATAAAGTATGTCAGAACTCAAAATAATATAAAAAGTATATTGAGTGCGTCCTAAAAATAATAAAACACCAAAGGAGTATTCATAGATACAAAATAAAACCTATCCTAAACAGTGTAGGAAAGCTGGGTTGGCCTCAAATAATGATTAATAGGTCCAGTATTAGGTACAACCTAATAATCACATGCTCTACCCACTAATAATTAGTTGACTAGTGAGTTCTTATTTCAGTAAGTCCTCATCATTTTGTCTCATTCATTGCTCTGAACCCTGCTTTCCTATAAAGTCAAAACAAACACAGATCATATCCTACAAGAATACCTTTGTTCTTTTATAATTTTCTTATTTTAAGCATCAAAACTACCATTAAAGATTGGAAATTAAACACCCTCAACTTAGAACATTTCAATGTCCTCTGGAAAATAATAAATAATAAAAAAATACGATGCAAAAAGAAACCTAAGGCACCTATGGAAGTTGATTTTGTGATTTTAGCTCAAATTTATACCCCTTCTCATGCTTAAAATTCAAAACATCTTTCTATATTTATGTCCCGACCCGAGAATAACCCCTAGTATTAATATGGTTCTTAGAATCTTGAATGACCCCAAGATAATCCTAAGCAATGAATACTAAATGGAAAGTAACAAGAAATTGGCAGAAGCTATTTGAAATAAGTTGATACATAATATAATAAAGTCATCGATAATATTGTCTAAAATACTTAATAAAACTGAATATCTAAACATCCATCTGAAATTCTCTAAACATGCTGAGTTATTTTGATAGGTCCTCAACTATCTATGACTAACTGGAATAAATAAAATACTAAAAATAAACAACTGATAATTTGTCTTTAATCAATAAGGACTCACTAAGGCTATAACTGAGTGTTGAATGGGTGTGCTAATAGCGATTTAGGTACTAAGCATCTCAACTTATATTATAAGACAATATATCGTAAAGAAGTATGTGGTCAGTAATGTGAATATACCAAGTATGCGAGATGGAAATTAACTACTATATATGGAATGAACATAAATGCATAAGCATGTAAACTGAATGCAAGACCAAGTATAACCATATACTGGATAAACTCAATAACTACTTACTGAACACTTGGTCAAGCTGAAATATCCTGGGTTTTGACCCTTAGAAAATTTCTCCATTTTTTGGATTCAAGACATCATACGACTTACGGTACTTCTCATATGATGGGGAACAATTTGGATGGTATTGGTCATATGGTAACTAGTGTGGTTTTGTTGGTTCTATCAAAGGTATGGTTAGAACATAAAAGTCATATGTTAGGGTACATATGGTATGGTGTCAGTCGTATGTTGCCCTAAGTTTAGTCTAGGTGATTATATTCTTCCTACGGTACCATTTCATTGTACTAATCATATGATTGGGTATGGTTTGGATTGGGTGGTTGTATGTTAGATAGTGTTGGGGTCCTAGGGAAGGCATAGAGCATGCCTGGTGGGTACCACTCATATGGTAGGGTACGATTGGTATGGGTTGGTTGTACCATCCTGCGAAAATTTTAAGCAGTTTATGTTGGGGGTAATCTGGACATTTCCCCTCTTAACCTCTTAAGGCCCCAAAACATATATCACTCTTGGTACATCATTTAGCCTAATTGAAATCACTCAAACTCTCTTAAATAGTCTCAAATTCGTTCAAGGCTCTTCGGTAAAAAAAGGCTAGTGTTTCACCAATAGGATCAATTTGGGGATAACAAAATTGATTTCTCTCCGTCATATTCATAATCTAAGGCATGTTACTCCCCCCCCCCCTTAATGTTAGTTCTAACTAAAGGCATGTTTTATGAATTGTTTTCATAGCATAAATGTTTTATAGTCTTGGGTTTTCAAATATATGTTTGGGGTTTTAGTTATAATGGTTGTTTGTTTCTTTACCATATCTTTTACTCATGGTTTTCATATTATTAGGATGTTTTGAATTTTTTTTGCATGGGAATGGTTAATTAGTGCTTGATTTTGGATTTTGAAATACTATTTCCCCAATATCTTTGATAAATTAGATGTGAGAATGTTTTGGGTTAAATTGTTGGACTTTCATTGAACAAATGCATGGTATAACTTGGTAATGAAACTCTAAATAGTTTAAATGGTTTGGGATGGTTAAATGGTATGGTATTTATGGTTAGGGTTGGTCTAAGAGAAAGACAAGTCGGGTACAAGGGAATCTCCCAAGCAAGCATAATAATTATCACTTGTGGGGTACATGGTGTTCCCCAAGTCAACTTAATAATGTAATAAATGGGTTCATTAGAATTCCTTCTTCTTAAAAAAGATGGATAAGTACATCGCTTACAAGATATAGTCGGTATGAAGATACCACTTCTTATAGCCTTAGTTAAGAATAAATAGAGTGGATGTTTGGTTGTGAGGTAATAGTTTTAATTGGCAAATAATGGGCGGTGATAGCAATTTGTGAAGGTGTGACTCTAATGGACACTGGAAAATCATATTTTCTAACATAAGGATTGGTCATGGCGACCATATATGATACTTATGGGGTACATGGGAATCTCCTAAGTACACCTGTACATATGTATTAAGGATAGAGAAGGGTACTCGGTAATGCCCTACTCCTATGGTATCTTCAGTTCATATTGCTACAATCATCTGGGCCCATTCAGGGGTTTATACTAGACCCATATACCCCACGGGTATTTCTAAGATAGTTAAGCTACACATAACAAGGTTAATGGTTTTAAAGGAATGCTAGACCTGGTTCTCATTCCCAGCATTGTTACATATATTTATGTATGGCTGTGAATGTATATAGTTGGTTTACTTGGTTTTCAAGGTTGGCATTATTTTATCCTTATCCTGAGTAGTTGCTATCGTTCACCTGCTAACCCGTCTTCAGGCGGCTGTATACCCACGCATTGCAGTTACCGACCATTCTACCCGTACTTCTCAGTGATCATATTTGGGATCTTCTCAGTTGGATTGATGTGGTGAGCATCCAAATTCCGAAAGTCTCCATTTTATGTCATGGATTCTCTCACATACTTTGGACATGTCATAAACATTTAATATCAGTTGTATCTTGGGGTATGTCCTAATTGAATATTATTTTACATTTGATTAGAGGATTTATGAAACTACTATAGGTTAGTGCGGATGGTGTCGGTATTGGTGTTAGCCTTCGTATTGGCATTGGTATTTGCAATGATATAATTGAACTATATTTATTATTATTTCATCCTTTAATGTTATGGACTCATACTTGGTTATTGTTTTGGTTTTGGTATGGTTATTGGTTAGGTATTGAAAGGTTGGACTTGCTTGTGCTGGTGACTATTATGGACCAATCCCAGTGTCTAGATTTGGACAAATACTCTATCGTGTTATATATTTAGAATTCATCAGACATAGGGTATGCGTTTGGATGGTTGCATTGGGTATTTGGGGTTGTCCCCAGTTCTGGTTAGACTTGGGATACTGATTATTACAATCCCTCAGTTCAGGTCATATAAAGTTGGTATCATATCTTTAGGTTCATCGTCAATTGGTAATCATCAAAGACGTGAAATGTATAGTCTCTTTTAAGGTTGTGTAGCACTCTACACTCATAAGAGAATGGCTAAAACACATTTAGTGTTTCTATTCTTTATGTTCTATTTTCAAGTGTGGATTCTTCTAATTTCTATTTGCTTGTCTTTTAGATGATGCCTCGACGATCCGACATGCACAGAAACTCCTCCGTCCCAACTAGGGATGATGTTGATGGGTCATGCTCTTCTCATGGGATCCATGCTTGGTATAGGGGTCTAGACCCTGATAATTCTGGAGTTCCACTAGTTCCTTCTAATACTTCTCAATATCCTCAGGCAGACGTGACTAATGCAGAGTTTCGTTAGTCGATTCATGTGATTGCTCATTTGGTAGATTGTCAGGTTAAGTGTGGTGTATCAAGTATTGCATATTCTGAGGCCACAAGGATTGACCAGTTCATAAGGTTTAATCCTTAAAACTTTATTAGTGTTAAGGTAGTGGAGGATCCTTAGGGATTTATGGATGATATGGAATATATTTTCAGGGTCATGTAAGCCCCAAATGTGTAAATGGTGAATTTTATTTCCTATTTTCTAAAGAATGTGGCGTACAAAAAGTACGAGGAATGAGATCAAGCAAGGGGTGAGGTTGATGAGTCATCTCTATGGGAGACTTTCTCTAATGCTATTTTGGATTACTTCTTTCCTCAGGAGTTGAGGGATGTAAAGGCGAAGGAATTTGTAAATCTGAAATTGGGAAAGATGTTTGTTAAGGAGTATGCCCTTAAATTTCACAGTTGTGTAGGTATGTTTTGGAATTGGTGTCTGATTTGAGGGCCATGATTAGAAAGTTTTGTTTAGGATTTTCTCATAAGTTGATTCTTTAAACTAAGATTGTATTGCTGATCAAGGACGTGGATATTTTTAGGTTTGTTGTTCATATGCAATAGGTGGAGGAGGAAAAAATAAAGTAGGATGAGGTAGGTGAAATACAGGGTAAGAGGTTTAGATTCTATGAGTAAGGTGGACAACAACAAAGAGGTCGAGAGGGTAGTAAGTAGCCATAGAAGAAGTGGGAGAGTTTTAGTTATTTTTCCTAAGGTTGTGCTCCTTACCTAAAGAAGTTAGGAGCTAGGCGTCGGCAGGGTGGCAATAACATTAGGGCACAGGGTGCCCAATATCAGGCTAGCGAAGCCCAGTAGGCTTCATTATGTCCTCCTTACAGGTTCTTTGGTTGGTTACATTAGGGTTTCTATTATTAGAGGAGGGACAAGTGTTTCTACTATGGTCAGTGATGAGTGATAATTTTACTACTCATTTTCACTCAACATTCGTGCACATTACCTACTTTTGAATGAATAAATGAGACGTAATTATGATTGAATGCACTAATATCATTTTTTTGCATATACAAAGTTAATAAGATAGAAAGGTATAGATTGGAGCTACAAATGATCAAAAGAAAGAAAGATAGTGCAGATGATGACCTGGAGCATAAATGTCCTTAGTTACCACGGTCGTGGTATGAAGACCACGATCGCGGTGAGTAAAGCAAGCTAGCAAGATACGATTGTGGGAGCCAATTGCGGTCGTGGAAACCGTGGTCGTGGCATAGGCTTTAAGATTGTGACCTATAGGAAGAGTACAACCCAAGGAATGAAAAGTAATTGCATGTGGCTGATCCCAAATTTGACAAAATGAAGAATAAAACCCTAATCCATCATATTCCAACTTCCCTAATTTTTTAGGTTTTGCTCTAGTTCATAACCTCTATTCTTGGAGAAGAGAATATTGGGTAAATTTTTTGTGAAGAATACACTGCAGTAGCTTCCATGTGGAGGATTAGCTCACTCCCATTGAAGATTTGTTTGAGTCCATAGTTTGAAGTAACATTCACTAAGTAATCAAAAAATTGTTTCAATGGATATTATGTGTATATCTTTGCTTATTTATCTTATGCGTAGCTAGAACTCCCTCTTGGGGTTATGTTTGAATAGGGGTTAAAGTGTTTGTGTGTTGTTATAGTCACATTTTTTCATGACCAAATTGGTTGGGATTTATGGAGAAGAGATTAAAATACATATATGGGTTTGTGGGTGAAAATCTCAACCCCTTAAAAGCTCAAACTATCTTCAAAAGAAGGGTTTAGGTGAATTTTAGGAATCTACCTCATCCTTGAAAGAGGGATGCAGAGAGCAAAACAATGGTAAACAATTGTTAGTATAGTTTGTTAGATTGTCACTATCTTAGAAATAAGAGTGATTGTGAAGTTTACTCTACCATAGGCTTCATACTTGAAATAGGGATGCCTAAATTGATGTTTGGTTACCCATTATTGAACACCACTATTTGGTATTTGAAAGAATCAATGGGTAGTAGTTTGGTGTTTTGTAGAAAGGCTATAATCAAAATCTATAACCAAACCTATCCATACTTCATCTACTAAAATGAAGTTGACTATTAGCATGGACATGTTATTTTACCTTAGTAAGGCAAAATCCTATGACCCGTGCCTAATTAATTATATTCTAATTATTCATTTCCCATATTATTACTAGAAAATCCCAAAAAGAACAGTAGTGTTAATACTATTCTAACCCCCATTTTTATCTTTTATTAATATTGGTTTGAATTTATCAAGTATCCATTATTTTGAATTAACTTGATTGCCACTCATATTGTTCCTCGTGGATTTGACCCCGACTTCCAAAGTTGGGTAAATATATTGATGAAGACTGCCTTGCACTTAAATTGACATGTAAGTTGAGTGTTATCAAAAATCTTTCCTCTTTCGGGAAACAATTTGGCATATTAAGTTTATTTGGAATTATAGCTTACTTGCTTGAGTTTAAACTTTTAAATATTAGTTAGTGATTCTCTTATGTTTCTTGTGTTAGGATGATTTTCATTTTTGTTTACTTTTCTCTATGACATCTTTCGACAAATATGATTTTAATAGTGGGAAGTCCTATCTTGACGATCCATGTCCATATTGTGACAGACCACAGTTTCAAAGAGAATGTACATATTCTATTCGGAGAAAGATAGAAACACCATATCGACCCAATTGGGAGTATGATTGTTCTTTGTGTGGTGGTCGAGATTGACATTGGAGTGATTTGATGTTAGGTGTAAATGTTCATTCTAGCATTTCTTTGCATCCCCACTCAACGATGTAGTTTTAATATACAAATTAGGTGAAATATTAGAATCCGGGAGACCATAATCATGCAATTAAACCTATGAATCAACAACCAAGATAAGCAAGTTAATGAATGAAGTTCAATAACATAGTATGATTGTTCGGAGTGCTTTAACCCAGGGTTTTCTCATATTGATTTTTCCAATACTTTTATTTATGCATTATTTAGATTATTTCTAAGATACAATTTCCAAACTCTCTTTTTGGTTACACTTGCATCAATCAAATCTATATTGTGAACTAGAATAGAATAGTTGCTAGATCAAGTCTCTATGGGATCGATACTTGGCTTTCATTTGGCCACTTTACTACTTGATAAGACTTCGTACACTTGTGTGTGCACTGTCAAGTGGTTGGCACCATTACTAGGGACTTGAAATTTGGAAACTGTTTATTTTGTTTTTCTTTTATTTTTATTTGGTCTTTTTACGCTTGGTCTTGGTTTTGTCATTACAGGAAGCAGGTCCAGACTAGTAAGCTAGCAAGGGATCGAGAGTTATTTAATCAGACCCTGAACCCAAGAAAAACTTCCATTAAATAAGGAGAGAAGCAATCTTTCTCCCTCATATACCTTAAATCGTAGAAGGCTAAGAAAATCGAGCACCTGTGGCTGAAGAACAATCAACACGTAAGACAGTTCGGGAAGTGGCAATTCCACTCCCGACAAATCTGACTTCAACTTTTCAGAAACCAGCGGTTGGAAGGAGGTTCATGCTAAAAAATAATATGGTACATCTGCTAATAAGCAGTGGACAGGTCACTGGGCTGGCACATGAAGATCCACAGGTCCACTAGCATAATTTAATTAAGTTTACTGACACATTCATTCCGACATATGTGAATGTTGATTATGTAAGGATGACACTCTTTCCTTATTCACTCATTAGGGAGGCTAAAAAGTAGTTGAATTTTGATCCAACGAATTCAATCACATAATGGGACAGCTTGGCTAAGAAGTTCCTTATCATATTCTTCACGTCTAGAAAGACTGCAAAAATTGGTAGTGAGATAGTGAGCTTTAAACAAAGGCCGGACGAGAACCTCTATCAAGCTTAGGAGGTGTTCAAGGCACTTCTTTGGGACTGTCCACATCACCAATAGTCCAATGAGGTACTTTCTCATAATTTTTTGATATACTTGATCACAGTACAAAGATTTTACTAGATTCAGCCGCAGGTGGTCAAGATTTGGTGATGACTTATGATGAGCTATACACCTTATTGAACCGCATCACACAAGGAAATCTAGAGTGGCATGGTGATGCTAGAAGTGCCAAAAGGAAAGTTGTAGTTTTGTTGGAGGTAGACTAATACAAAGATTTATCAGCTCAGGTCTCTGCAATAGAAAATTTGATAAATACTATGTTCAACAACATGAAAGTTGGAGATCCATAGCCTACAACAATAGTCAATGAAGTTCAGTAAACTAGTGGTTGGTGTGAGGTATGCAAAAATATTTTCCATTTTGCGACCACATGTCCTTAAAATCCAAAATCGGTAATATATGTGGGCAATGCACAAAGACCAAATTTTTGTAATGCCTACAACATGAAGTGGCAGACTCAGACTTGGAATGCACAAAAATAGAAATTTCTACAGCCACAAGTCCAAACTAATCACTCAACTAGAAATATAGAGGAGATATTGAATCCTCTCTTATCAAATCAGACATAATTGACTATAGACATGAAAAATTAGTAAGTAACCACAAGAAGTTTAGAGTTGCAGTTGGGCCTATTATCACAAACATTGAATACTAGACCACAAGATGGTTTGCCTGCTGATATAGAAAACCCAAAGCAAGTCATGGAAATCAATTTGAGGAGTGGTAAAAAGATTCAAAGAGAATCTCCCAACTCAACAAAGGAAGTAGATGGTGATGTGTTGACCCAACAGGTAAATAACAGAGTTAGTGAAAATTCAAGGTAGTCTAAGTACTTGAAAGAAAAAGTTACTGCAGAAGAAAACAAAAAGATGCCGCCACTGCCCTTTCCTCAAAGACAGATAAAAGCGAAGGAGGAAGCGATGTTCATAATATTCTTTGATACATTCAGAGAACTTCACATTAACTTACCTTTGTTAGATATTTTGTAGACTATGCCTAAGTATCCAAAGTACTTAAGGGATGTGACGGCTAATAAAGTTAAATTTTAGGATGTGGGAGCTATAACTGTAACGCCCCATGATCCCATCCGAAGACGTCACACGGTGCTTAAGGCGACACGCGACCTCAAGATAACCCTCTGAGCCTTTCATCACCTCTATAACTCACTATGACAATAATCAAGCTGTAATAAACAAGAATAATCATGTCATGAACATACTGGAATACAAAGAAATACTATCCTATACAATCAAAATACTGAAGTTCTTCACATACTGGTACTCTAGTCTGACAAAGACTCTACTACATAAGACTGAGGAGCCATTGGGACAGATCCCCAACTGGCCCGTATTGAACTGGAAATAAACAACCATCTACTATCATGATAAAAATCGGGGACATAGGTCCTCAAACTATGAGGACTCACCAACTGTATGAATGTTGATGGAGGTACTCGAAGATCACTATCGCAGCTAAGACTGAGAAACTTAATCTACATCACGAGAAAATATAGAACACAGAAGATTATGGGAATCAGTACTTGGGAATGTACTAAGTATGTGGGGGTGCAGGCAACATTTAAATAATATCATAAATGTATAAGAAAATCATGTATGCTGATAATAATGACTTTCTTCGCTTGAGTTACCTGAAACATATTTTCCATAAATCATCAATAATAACACATGCTTCGTAAATCTAACAAACCGTTGGACTCAACTCAGACTCTTTGACTCATGACTTAGAGTGACTCGGTAACTAATGAAACTTGGACTATTATGGACTTGGAAGTTTCTTATAACCGACATAAACCATGTGAACTTACATGGAGTCTAATGTCTTGCCCACGTTGGGGAGAGTTGTTCTATCCTTTCCATCGGAGTAGAACCATAAATTTAGTGATAACTGTCTTGGCCTTTGGCCCTTAATTTTAATCCTATGATGGAACGTAGTTCTGGGGAAGTAGGATGCACTGAATCCATACTTTCCGTTCGGTGCTAAATACTACTCCCAAACTTAAGGTCAGAACGGGTTAGGAAATCCACCTTAATCAACTCAAAGGTTTAGCATGAAGACCAAAATATAAATATATATCTCACTTGTAATCATAATCAACTTGTGGATTCCTAACTCGACAAAATGTCAAAATAATCGTTCTCATCATCAAGTACACTTGCTTATCAAATCATATCAAGTATCAAATCTTCCAGAAAATATCATAGAACTCGTTCTTGAGTCTCAAGCTCAATATCAATATATATTCAATAGACAAACTTCTCATGGAAAAACATAAATCATGTCACTTATCATAAATCAATTAGAAATTATCATTTCATGATAACAATATACAACTCATGACATAAATTCTTAATTTAAGAAATAAGACAATGAATTAGTCATATGCGTAAATCTTGTATAGCTCAAATCTCATAAATTCTTGATAAAGTAATGTGGGTGTAAACCCACTTTTCAAACTTCATGAAATTCAATAGAAAATAAATGTTTCAGCAAAGGAACGAAAGAAGTGTTCTTATTCAAAACCCCACATACCTTAATCTTTGAAATTGGATGAACTTTAGTGCTTGAGACTTTATCCACACTTGATATAAATAATTCTTGAAGCCCACAATATGAGGAACTTGGTTATTGAAGAAATTTTGAAGATTTATGGATGATTCTTGGAAGATTTATGTTCTTGATATAACCCTATATATATTATCTCAAGAGAATTGGAAGAGAAAATGATGGAATTAGAGTTTGGATGGGATTCTCATATTTATAGAGGCCTCCAAAAGATGGGAAAAGACCAAAATACCCTTGCAAAAATGTCTCTAAATTGCTGAAAAAATAGCCGACGACATCCGTGATAGGCCGTCAGACCCGTGATAGGCCATCATGAAATGTCGTCACAAAAAGGTCGAATTTTATGATGTTCTGCCTAAGGCTAACGACGTCGTTAGAAATGTCGTCAGAAACGTGACAGGCTGTCAAAAACGTTGTCACCCTTTTCCAGATTGACATGCTGGTGTAAAATGGGTATAACTTTTTTCTCCGATATCGGATTTTAGCGAGATTAGTATCGTTGGAAGGATAATTCAATTATCTATCTGTTGGTAGGTCATGAACTCAAAAATTCCAAGTATAATGAGAGATATGATCGTTTGAAGTTTACTATACAAATATCCTTCCCAAGAATTCAATAGGTAAGGAATGTTCTGATTCACCCAATCACTAGGACATCTTTAAGGCCTTAATACACACCATCCTTGATCAGAAAACAACCCAAAACATTATAATTTATTTCTCATTAGCTTGATTCATGGTTGCACTATTGGTTAGAGTCTCGGGGTATTACAATATATCCCCCTTGGAAACATTCGTCGTTGAAAGTGGCTAGATAGGCTAAGAACAAGAAAAAATGAGTATGTATAGCTGGAACGACTCACTAAAAGGGCTTACTTCATACTAAACTTTTGATTACTTCACAAATGAATGAATCATAGATAGAATAACCATATAGTTGAATACACTTGATTAGAAGGAAACTGGATTAGCGAAGAGTAGTGCCTTCGGCTTAATTTGAACTTGCAGCGAAGAGATGAGGGTATCTGGTTTGCATATCTGCTTCTGCTTCCCAAGTATCACCCTCCACTTATTGATTTAGCCACAGAACTTTTACCAAGGGAACTTCCTTATTTCTTAGTCTACGAACTTGATAATCTAGGATTTCAACTGGAACTTCATCATACGAAAGGCTATCCTGAACATCAAAACTTTCTGATGGATCAACAACAACAGAATCACCAATATGCTTCTTGAGCATAGAAACGTGAAAGATAGGATGGACAACTGACAACTCGGCAGGAATTTCAATCTTGTAAGTTGCTTTCCCAACACGATTCAAAACTCTATAAGGGCCAAATTATCGGGGACAAAGCTTCCCTTTCTTACCAAATCTTTTCACCTCCTTCATGGGTAAAATTTTCTAGTACACCAGATCATTAACCTCAAACTCAAGAGCTCTTCTTCTCATATTTGAATATGACTTTTGACAACTCTTGGTTGTCTTCAACCTTTCTCGAATCAGCTTAACTTTCTCCATAGCCTCAAACACACCATCAGGTTCACTCATAACGGCTTCACCCAATTCAAAGAAACCTATTGGTGATCTACATCGCCTTCCATATAAAGCTTCAATTGGAGCCATTCCAATGCTAGCAGGAAACTGTTGTTGTAAGCAAATTCAACCAATGGAAAATTTTCATCCCAACTTCCTTTGAAATTAATAACACATGCCCTCAAAATATCCTCCAAGGTCTGGATGGTCCTCTCAACCTGAACATCGGTCTGTGGATGAAAAGCGGAGCTAATATAAACTTGGGTACCAAGACCCTTTTCAAAAGCCCTAAAAAAATAAGCAGTAAATTGAGTACCCCTGTCGGAGATAATAGACAAAGGAACTCCATGCAAACTGACTAACTCTCGTACGTACATCTTAGCATAGTCCTCAGTGGTGAAAGATGTATGCACTGGAAAGAAATGCGCGGACTTAGTCAAGCTTTCTATATCGACCCAAATCGAATCATGATGATGTTGAGAAGGCGGTAAACCAGTCACAAAATCCATATTTACTTCCTCCCACTTCCAAGTAGGAATACTGAATTCTTGCATCATTCAACCGGGTCTTTGGGGTTCTATCTTAACCTATTGGCATGTTGTACACTTCTCTACGAATTTCTCTATATCCCTTTTTATACCATTCCACTAATAGAATTCGCGCAAATTGCTGTACATCTTTGTAGCACCGGGATGAATAGAATATCGCGCGCCATGTGCTTCAGCTATAATTTTCTTCTTTAAATCTTCAAAATCAGGCATACATAATCTATTCTGAAATCTCAATACACCATCTCCCCCTTGGGAGAAAACCTCCACCTTTTGGTCTTTAACTGACTCCTTCAGTCTGACCAAACTAGGATCCATTTCTTGCTTCTCCTTTACTTCCGAAACTAGAGAAGACTTGGAACTATTCTGGACCCAAACATTACCCTTGGATGAATCAAGCAATCTAACTCCCAACCTAGATAGATGATGCACCTCACGAGATAACTCTTTCCTATCTTCCTCGACCTGTGCTACACTACCCATGGACGACCTGCTAAGGGCATCTGCCACTAAATTGTCCTTGCCTGGGTGATACAACACATTTATATCATAGTCCTTTAACAATTCTAACCATCGCCACTGACAAAGATTCAACTCCTTCTAAGTAAGAACATACTGCAAAATCTTGTAATCCATAAAGATATCAATATGAACACCGTACAAATAGTGTCTCCATATTTTCAAGGCAAAAACCACTGCAGCTAACTCGAGGTCATGGGTCAGGTAGTTCTTCTCATGTGGTTGAAACATTATGGAGGCATAGGCTATAACCTTACCTTTCTACATCAACAAGTAACCCAACCCAACTCTAGAATCACTACAGTACACCACAAAATCATCTACACTATTTGGAAGGGTTAACACATGGGCTGAAGTGAGTCGAGTCTTCAACTCCTGAAAACTCTTCTCGCAAGAGTCAAACCACAGGAATTTAATTTTCTTTTGGGTCAACCAATTCAAAGGAGATGCAATGGAAGAGAAACCCTCAACAAAATGATGGTAGTAGCCAACTAGACCCAAGAAACTCCTAATATGAGACGGGGTAATAAGTCTAGGCCAATTTTTCACAGCTTCTATCTTTAGAGGGTCAACTCTAATACCTTCAGAAGAAATAATATGACCCAAAGAAGCAACTGACCTTAGCCAAAATTTGAACTTGCTAAATTTCCCAAATAGTTGATGATCTCTAAGGATTTGCAAGACTATTCGGAGATGATCTGCATGGTCGTTCTCATTTCGGGAGTATACAAGAATATCATCTACGAACACAATAACAAACATATCCAGGTACTGTATGAACACCCGACCATAAAGGTTGTTGGGGCATTTCTTAGATAGAAGGGCATGACCAAGAAGTCTAAATGACCATAGTGGGTGCGAAAAGTTGTCTTTGGAATATCACACTCCCTAACTTTAAGCTGGTGATAACCAAATCTCAAGTCTATTTTTCAAAAATAGTTAGCACCTTGTAGTTGCTCAAATAGGTCATCAATTCTAGGAAGAGGGTACTTATTCTTTACTGTAACCTTGTTAAGCTGACAATAATCAATGCATATCCGCAATGAACTATCTTTCTTTCGCACGAACAGAATGGGTGCACCCTAAAGAGATACGCTAGTCCTTTTAAAACCCTTATCTAGAAGATCTTTGAGTTGCTATTTCAACTCTTTAAGTTCTGCGGGGGCTATACAATATGGACGAATAGAAATAGGCTACGTGTCAAGAAGAAGATCAATCCCAAATCCTATCTCTCTATCGGGAGGTACCCCTGGGACATCTACTGGAAAAACATCACAAAACTCATTAACAATGTTGATCGACTAAATGGTCGGAGTCTCGAACTTAGTATCTTTAACTCAAACCAAATGATAGATGCAACCCTTGGATATCAATTTCCTAGATTTAAGATAGGATATGAAATGACTCTTGGGAGATACAAAATTTTCAGACCACTCAAAGGCTGGCTCATTAGGAAACTGAAACATGACTACACGACTACGACAGTCTATAGATGCATAACAAGTGTAAAGAAAATCCATACCCAAAATAATTTTAAAATCAACCATGTCTAGCTCAATCAAATCTGCAAACATAACTCTTTGAAGGAAAGTGATAGGACACTTCTTATATACTTACTTAGCAATAATAGGTTCACCTATTGGAGTAGAAACTAGAAAAGGATCAGGAATCTTTTCAGTATTGATCTCAAAATTCACAGCCAATAGCGGAGTCACTTAAGAAAGACTTGACCCAGGGTCCATTAACACATAAACATCAAATTGAAATACACGGAGTGTACCAGTAACAACATCTGGTAAATTCTCCTGCTCTTGTGGGGTGGTATAGTATAAAAGCGATTCTGGCGCTAACCACCGACAATATTAGACGAGTAACCCTGAGAAGGAGTAGGACGAACCCAACGGGCTGGAGCACTAATAGCCTGACTCTGGGAATGAATATTACGGCTCCCCTGTCTAACATATGGGCAATCCCTGAATTTCTAGCTTAACTTACCACAACCAAAAATACCCCTCTGCTCAGCCATACATTCCTAAAGATGCGTCCTACCATACTTAGCACACGGGGGATAGTTAGGTCTATTACTCATATTGTCATGAGACCTAGACACAGTAGGCCTATTACCCTGCTCCTGCCTGACTCTGTATGCGGGATTACTAGTTGATGATGGTTCTGGCACAAAAGAATGGCTCTAAAAATGAAGGTGGATCCCTCCAGAAAATCTACTCTGACTATAACCCTGCTGCTCTGATCTAACTCTCTTATTCCCTCTCACTCTGTCTCTCTCTTTTACCAAGTCCGCTTTAATCTGCTGTGAATATATCATAAATCTAGAAAGATCCATATCCCTATTGGGCATAAAGTACGTACACTCTTTTACAACATAACTCGATACGCCAGTCAAAAACCTACTCATACTGGTCCTGGAATCATCCATCATACCGGGAGCATACTTAGACAACTGGTTAAATTTAAGACAATATTGCTTAACTGTCATGGATCCTTGTCTCAAGTTCATAAATTATTTTAGTTTTGTTTCCCTCATCTCCAGGGTAAAGAATCAGTCTAAGAATGCATTTTGGAAACATCTTCCAAGTCATGGGAGCGGCATACTCCCTTTTACTCTTCCTCCATAACTCCACCAAATCAATGTAAAATCTTTCAATTTATAGGAAGCTAGCTCCACACTTTCTTCCTCTGTTACATGCATAATTTGGGTGATATTTTTCACCTCATCAAGATACATCTGTGGGTCCTCTCCTACCCTTTACCCATAAAACTCTGGAGGATTCATCCGCATAAAATCCCAAACTCAAGCTGCTACAGAATTACCTTCTTACAGAAGTGGAACAGCGGCCTGAACATTGGCCTGAGCATTGGCGGTAACTGCTTGGTCTAGCGCCTGCAATACTTCCCAAAATATGGCATGAGTCACCGTCTCATTTAAAGGGATAATGGGTTGAGATCGTTCGTTGTTTCAGTGAGCTCTACGAGGAGGCATTTTCTATCATAAGAGAGCACGGATTAATAGCAGAGAGAAATAGTAATAGGAACGAAAGACTTCTGAAAGAAATAAATGACTTTTACTAAAATGTCTCATAGCCTTTTGCTCATAGATATGGCGCGCAACACACCGATGATCAAGACTCTACGTAACAAGGCTTGTCAGACTTCCTAGGACTCCTTTAAACCTTAGGCTCTTATACCAAGATTATAATGCCCCAAGAACCCATCCCAAGATGTCACATGGTGCTTAAGGCCACATGCGACCTCAAGCTAACCCTCTGAGCCTATCATTACCTCTATAACTCACTATGACAACAATCAAGTTGTAATAAAAAAAAATAATCATGTCATGAACATACTAGAATACAAAGAAATACTATCCTGTACAATCAAAATACTAAAGTTCTATACTTATTGGTACTCTACTCTAACAAAGCCTCTACTACTTATGACTGAGGAGCAATTGCGATAGATCCCCAACTGACCCATACTGAACTGGAAATAAACAACCATCTACTATTAAGAAAATAATCGGGGACATAGGTCTTCGAACCATGAGGACTCACCAACTGTACAAATGTAGATAGAGGTACTCGAAGATAACTATCGCTGCTGAGACTGAACACCTGAACCTACATCATGATAAAATATAAAACACAGAAGAGTATGGGAATCAGTACTTGGGAATGTACTAAGTATGTGGGGGTCCAGGCAACATTTAAATAATATCATAAATGTATAATAAAATCATGTATGCTGATAATAATGACTCTCTTTGCTTGAGTTACCTGAAACATATTTTCCATAAATCATCAATAATAACACATACTTCATAAATCTCACAAACTGTTTGACTCAACTCAAACACTTTGACTCATGACTTAGAGTGACACGGTAACTCATGAAACTTGGACTATTATGGACTTGGGAGTTTCTTATAACTGACATAAACCATGTGAGCTTACATGGAGTCCAACGTCTTGCACACGTTGGGGAGAGATGTTCTATCCTTGCCATCAGAGTAGAACCTTAACTTTAGTGATAACTATCTTGGCCTTTAGCCCTTAATCTTAATCCTATGGTGGAACATAGTTAATGGGAAGTAGGATGCGCTGAACCCATACTTCCCGCTCGGTAGTAAATACTACTCCAAGTCTTAAGCTTAGAACGCGTTAGGAAATCCACCTTAATCAACTCAAGGGTCTATCATGAAGACTAAAATATAAATATATATCTTACTTGTAAACCATAATCAACTTGTGGATCCCTAACTCGACTAAAGCTCTAAATAATCTTTATCATCATCAAGTACACTTGCTTATCAAATCATATCAAGTATCAAATCTTCCGGAAAATATTATAGAACTTGTTCTTGACTCTCAAGCTCAATAACAATATATATTCAACAGAAAAACTTCTCATGGAAAAACATAAATCATGACAGTTATCATAAATCACTTAGAAATTATAATTTCATGATAACAATATACAAGTCATGATATAAATTTTTAATTTAAGAAATAAGAAAATAAAGTAGTCATATATGTCAATCTTGTATAGCTCAAATCACATATATCCTTAATAAAGTAATGTGGGATTAAACCCACTTTGCAAAATTCATGAAATTCAATAGAAATTAAATCTTTGGACACAAGAACGAAAGAAGTGTTCTTGTTCAAAACCACACATACCTTAATCTTTGAAATTGGATGAACTTTAGTGTTTGAGACTTTATCCACACCTGAAATAAATAATTCTTGAAGCCCACACTATGAGGAACTTGGTTCTTGAAGAAATTTTGAAGATTTATATATGATTATTGGAAGATTTATGTTCTTGATATAACCCTAGATATATTATCTCAAGAGAATTGGAAGAGAAAATAATGGAATTAGGGTTTGGATGGGATTCTCTTATTTATAGAGGCCTCCAAAAGATGAGAAAAAAACAAAATACCCTTGCAAAAATGTCTCTAAATTTCTGGAAAAAAAATAGCCGACGACATCCATGACAGGCCGTCAGACCCGTGATAGTCCGTCTTGAAATGTTGTCACAAAAGGGTCAATTTTTTTGATGTTCTTCCTAAGGATGATGACGTCATCATAAATGCTGTCTGAAACATGACGATTTTTTCAGAAATGTTATGTGAATTGTGACAGGCCGCAAAAAAGGTTGTCACCATTTTCCAGATTGACATGCTGGAGTAAAATGGGTATAGCTCTTTGCTCCGGTATCAAATTTTGGATAAGTTGGTATAGTTGGAAATATAATTCAATTATATATCTATTGATAGGTCATGATCTAAAAAATTCCAAGTATAATGTGACATATGCTAGTTTGAAGTTGACTATACCAATATCTTTTCCATGAATTCAATTGGTAAGGAATGTTTTGATTCACCCAATCATTAGGATATCTGTAAGGCCTTAATACACACCATCCTTGATCATAAAACAACCCAAAAATTTACAATTTATTTCTCATGAGCTTGATTCATGGTTGCACTATTGGTTAGAGTCTCGGGGTATTACAATAACACTCACTGAAGAGTGTACCGCTGTGATGACATAGAAAATCTCCATGAAATTGAGAGATCTGAGGAAGTTTGCTATACCTGTTAAAATTAGGAGTAAAGTAGTCCATGCACTGAGTAAATTAGGGAAAAGAATAAATATGATGCCCCTATCGTTATTTAAAACATTATCTTTGGGAATTCCGCGATCGACCACTGTGGTGTTGCAGCTAGTAAACTGGTCATTTATACATTCGAAAGGAATAATTAAGGATGTCATCATAAATTTTAGTAAATTCATTATACCTGCTGACTTTATTATTCATTATTTTAAGGCAGACGAACATGTACCAATCATCTTGGGGCATCCATTCTTAGAAACTGGAGGGGCTATAATTGATGTTAGAGAAGGCATGCTCAAAATGAGGGTAGATGATGAAGAGGTGGTATTTGATGCTTACAAAGTTCCTAATGTAACATCCAAAATTAAAGATTTGTGTATGATCAATGTTATTAAAAGGGACAAGTATGGGGTGGTTAGTCCACCAAAGACTTCTTTAAACATCCTGATTATGCAGCCTAAGCTCCTACTGCCTAAGCCTGACATGATAGAAGTTGATGAGCCTAAAAAGGCTAAATTTGAGAAACCTATTGCTCATTAAATTTTTCACCCAAGAGGTTAAAGGGAGTAACAAGATGGATACAAAGTGTGATTAAAACGGTGAAGAAGTATGGTTAAGTTTATAAGGATCATGCCGCGATATTAAATCAGGCACTGCATGGGAGGGAACCCAAGATAAAGTAGGTATGTTTTATTTTTTTTCAATTTTTAGTTTTTTTTTTCACTTATTTTTTGTTTTTGGTTGAGTCACAGGTTAATGGAAAGTCTGAGTACCATAAACTTGAGCTAAGGAGAATAGAAAAGACGAAGTGTGGAGTCCTACTGACTTTTTTAATGTGTGACGATGCTACTAGCCAGGCCTAGAGGCCTCAAGGAGTATTTATATCTTTTTTCTTTACATTAACTTAAGGGACATTGTAGATTTTTTAGTGTGGGATAGGGGAAATTTCCAATTTTTGATCCAATTTAAATTTTTTTGTGTAAGATATTTGAGTTGGTGCTATTTTTATTGCATGATGCAAGTTGGTTTGTTTGTAAAAGCATGTTGAATGAGTGAATTGCTACTTTTGAGACTCTTATGGTTATGTTTGTGACTCTTGTATTTGTGGGTTAAATTTGAATTCATTCTATTATTTGGTTGGGAGTTTATGATGATCCTACGTGAGTTGAGCATGTTCCATATGTGATGTGAGTTTTTATTTATCCTTGTTGCATGTGATGTTTAGAACTTTCCCGGTATGTGTGCAAAGCAAAGTAAAGAGTGTGGACTTAGCAGATAATATAGGCATTTCTTTGATAGCCTTATTTTATACCTTCTTTTACCTACCCTTGAGCATAATTCTACTTAAACCCCATGGAGAATTAAGATTATTTTCTTTGTTAGCCTCATATGTAGCCTAATTTCCTTCTTTGATGGTCCTTCATTTGATCCAAAAAGCACCTAAGTGCTTAAATTGTAAAAATAATTAAGTAAGAAGTGTGAAATTCAAAAAGTAGGAGGAAGGTGAAATTGATGCCCTATGGTAATTGTTATTGGAGTTGATAATTGATGTGTGATCGATGGATGTGATATAATTTATGCAAGAAATATTACCAAGACTGTGAAAAAACAAAAAAAAATGATTCATTTGGTAGTAAACTATGTGTCCACCAAGTAGGTTTGTGAAAATGCTTAAAATAGATCGGGCAAAAACAAAAAATATGGAGGGATGAACAAGTGAAATTGGGTTGTTGGAGATTGGTTTTAAATGTATAATGTAGTATATTATAGTGCTTAGAGAGGTTAGTCACTATTCCCAAATAGCTCCTACCCGTCCCTTAGCCTTCATTACAACCTGAAAAAAAAACATATTTGATCCTAACTTCAACACTCTAATATTAGTGGAGTATGACACTAAGGGCAATCTTATGGTTCATTATGTGTAATTTGTGAATTCTTTTAATGAGTGAGATTAACTTTCTAAATTTGCATTATTATGAGTGATTATGGGTAACTCTCTAGTTGTGAGTGCACATGTTTGATGAATGTAAATTATTTGTATGATGTCATAGATTGATCAATATGTATGAGTTTTCCACATGTGGATTCTATTCTTGAGGCAATTATGTTTTAGAGTAGTTTTCATAAGCTTTCATCTTTGTATAGCATGCTTAGTGTTGTAAACTAACATTCCATGGAGTCATTGTAGTGCTATTTTGAAATTCTTGGTTGTAGTAGAAGTATGGATACTTTCCAGCTCATGATGTTTTTAGTTAAGAGTTGTTCAAGGACGAATAAAGCTTTAAGTGTGGGGTGGTGAAGTTGGGTGTAAATGTGCATTCTAGCATTGCTTTTCTATTCTATGTAGCCTTGTTTTGAGGATAATTCATGTTATTAGTGTGTTGATAATAAGAAAATTGTCTATGTGTCCTTGTATGTGTTTACATTGTTCAATGGTGTTATCACATGAGTTTTGATTCAAATTGATCATATAGAAGTCAACCGAGACAACTAGTGTAACTAGCTTGAGCTAAGAGTTTGTCTAGTCTATCGTGTCGGCTTCTAATGTATTTTAGTGAGTTACTAATGTTTTTATTATGTAATTATATTTGAAACAACTTATTTATAATTTTTAATGGTCAATTGGATCAAGACAAGAGTCAAAACAATAAGCTTAAGCTCAATGTGAATTTAGCCTATGCTTAGCTCGTGTTTCTAGTTCACCATTGAGGATATTGTTCTGTTTTGAGATCTAAATAGATGCGTTTAATACTATATAATTCTTCGAGAATTGACTATGATAATATATAAAGGATGTACAAGCTTCAAATCAACTGGAAATAGCTTAAAAAGGCTTGGAATGGCTGAATGAAAGCACAATACAAAAATTGATGCAATTTGGACCCCTAAAATGTATGAGGTGCATATGTACTGTAGGAGTGGCCAATCGACGCATACAAAACACTAATGGATTCATAGGAGTCAAAAATTGTAACCACCGGTGGGTGTATATTTTTATGGATCGCGGTGAAATCGCAGTGAGATTTTTGAAATTGACAATTGTGGATTCACTCGACACCATGAAAACAATGAGCACTAAAAGAGGAAAAAAAGTGCCTAACTGAATTTTAATAACTTATAAACCCAATCCTATTTGGGTTATACTTGTCTACAATAAATATAACTTGTTAAATCACGTTTTAATCATCTTAGAACCCCTAGATCGCTTGGAACAACATTGGAGGCTACCACAACTTCATTTATGGTTTTTATTTGCTTAATTTATCTTTCTTTAATTTTGATTTCTTTTATGGTTTTAATGATTCATACAATTAATTTGATGTTGATTATGGCTACGAGTGGCTAAAAACTCCCTTTCCGGGGTTATATCCAAGAACATGAGTACGATTGTTTTGGATTAAATTCGTTTAATTTTCTTATCATTATAGGTTGTTTTTTTATTCTTAATTCAATTATTTGATGGATTTTTCACCAAAAAATACATGTATTCTCACCCTTGTGATCTCGGGAGAGAGAATAGGGTGATAGAATGTGGGAATAAATAAAGTATGTTTTTTTTTAATTTTTTATGAAATAAAAAATTGAACATAGCAACTAGGATAGGGATATACATAGACTCCTTACTTGATTCAAACGTAGGATGATAGATTTAAAACAATTAATTGGATTATTGCCTCCCCGCAAAACTATGTAGTTGTAATATTCAAATTAAGTAAAATATTAGAGGTTGAGAGACCATGATTAAGAAATTAACCCGACGAATCAACAACCAAGATAAGCAAGTTAACGAATAAAGTTACATAACATAGTATGATTGTTTGGAGTTCTTTAACCCTGGGTTTTCTCCTATTGATTGTTTCAAGACTTTTATTTATGCATTATTTACTTTATTTCCAAGTTATAATTTCCAAACTCTCTTTTTGGTTACACTTGCATCAATCAAATCTAAATTGTGAACTAGAGTAGAATAGTTGTTAGATCAAGTCTCTGTGGGATCGATACTTGTCTTGAATTAGGTAACTTTAATACTTGATAAGACCACCTACGCTTGCATGTGTTCCTGGGCGCTGTCATGATTGTCCAAATGCCCCTTCCCTTTATTATGCTAACTGAGTTGCTTGTTCTTCTTATAATTTTGATAGCTCTTATGATGCGGCAAAGGAAGAGAAATATACTGAATGCAATAGTTTTGTGGAAATTCTTCAAACTATTTTTGATCGGGTAACTACAACGGGATAGAATGTGCTAGATTTATATCAATCCAATGAGGGATTCAGAAGGGAAATTGTTAAGATAGAGGAAATGGGCAAGGAATAAAAACATGTAAATACCACTACCTTTCCCATTTACCAAGAGAAGGTTAATCAAGAAGAGAAACCAAGCTATGATAATGATCTTGGTAGCGAAGAATCCTTAGTTATTTCCCAATCAATCAAATCAAATGATTTGCATGATGTCCAAATAAAGGAAATGATGCTAGAGTCAAAAGAAGATCTTAGACATATCACTTATGATGAATATAGTTCATTTCACGGTGAAAGTTCTACGGAGGAGGCAATTCCGGAATTAGGAGTAGACCTCATTCAAACTACTTTTCAACATTATGGTTAAAGGATGTGATGAGAATCTATCTACCTAGGAAAATGGTCGATTGTATGGAGAAAGAGTACAATTCCTACTTTTTGGGATTTGACAATCTGAGGGAGCACATGGAACCTCAACCATTAGTGGCAAAGAAATTGAACTTCTGATGTGCATCTAGTGGCCGAATCATGTGAATACCTTTACAAAAGGAGCCAAATAAAAATATGATGTGAAGTTGGGAAAAAGTTTCAAGCCTTCAAAATGGCGAGATAGAATCTCCCTCTATATTTCCCCTCATCATCCAAGTTTCATCTCTAAAGATTGGAATATTTTGTCCCTTTTTCACTCAACCCATCATGAACAAATGTTGGGACAGAGATTCAAATCTTCTAAGTGGTAGAAATAATAGAAGTTGAGGAGGCATCTTGTTAAAATATTAAACTAAGCCCTCGATGGGAGGCACCCCATCACACCATGAAATGTGGCCCGTGTCCTTTTATTTATGCATGATAGATTAGATTTTATTCTTCCATTTGTTCATTCATAATCCATGAAAATATGGTGCTAGGAGAATGTTTATTAAAAGTTAAAAACAAAATGTATTGAACTAGTATATTGGGACTGAATAGAGAAGAGAAAGAGACCTTAATTTTGGTATCAGTTACCGCGAATGCATCCCATGTCTATGCGATCGTAGATGCCACATGATCACAATGGTAGAACTAGGACCGTGATAGCGGCCGAATCAGTTTAAAAGACCAATCGACTGCCATTTCATCAAACACACCTTTCTTAAATTCTCCCAAATTTTTGGCATTCTGTAGAGTATCCAAGTGTTATTCTCAATGCTTTGCATCCTCTAACTAGGTAAATCATCTTAATTCCCTTGTTTTTATATGTTTGTATGATTTGAATTTGTAATTTAGGAAAAGTACTGAAATATCATTTTCATAACAAAATACATACTTATTGATGATTATTGTTGTGGTTAATTATTCTATTTTGTGTTCACACTAATGGAGAAGTCTTGAGTATAAATATTTAGGCCTTAAATAGTTGAAATTAATGTGTACACCATGCATTCGATTCAACACCCTAAACAGTTCAATGATATTTTCTTTTAGTTTTGGGGTTAAAAATGCAACTAGGCTTAAGTTCCTTCATCATAATATTTATGTGCCTAATGGAACACAAACTTAGGGTTAAAATCTTGCATTGTGTTGAAATTAAAGAACTATCAACTATGGTCTAAGATACCGTGATCGCAGTCCCGATGACCCTAATACGGCACCGCTATCGCTGAAACTGCTCCATGATAGCTATACTTGAGCGAAGTGTTTACAGAAAACAAAATTTCTTTACGCTGAGTTAGCACCCCAAAACCTTCTATAACACTACCACATGAGATTATCTGATTAATCTAGCATACTTTTAGTGTGATAATGCTAATGATGGTCGAAATTGTATTGCTTACAGGTACTAAGCCAAAAAAATGTTAGATTTTGGCTCCACCAGATTCATGGCTGGTCAATGCCAAACACCTCAAATATCCTAACTTTTCTAAGGAAAAGTTACTTCTTGAAATAGGTATTAGCTTAGACAAAGTCGATGAGAAGCTCCTAGGTTTATATGCAAGACTCAATGCTACTGGGAAGAGGTGCTTTGCCTTGGACCCCTGCTATGCTAATGAGAATTACATGAGTTCTATGCTAACCTCATATTATATTATTTCACAAACCTAGAGATGAAAATTTGGGAGAAGCAAGTTAATTTTGAAGAAAACTTAATAAATGAGGTGTATGGTCTCCAAGATGCTGACATGGAGCATTTTCATGCAAAAGTGTGTGAGCCAGGGACCTGGATGGCACATATTCTATATCCTGACAAAGAGGGTCCCTGGGCCCCCGCCAAGAGGGATATTTTGATGAATGACTTCACAACTAATGCTAGACTTTGGTTGAATATCATCAACTGCAGGTTATTCTCAAGCACTTACATGATATCATCTCAGATATTCTAGCTCGGATAGTATCTTTCATAATCTCTAACATTCCCATTAATATTGGAGGTACTTCAAGAATCATAGAGGTATATATATTCGCTTCCCTTCTCTTATCACCAAGCTGTGTAGGAGGGCAGAAGTGGAGGAACATACGTCATACATATGTGTGCTCCCATGCTGTGGCATATTCCCACTCAACTCAGGGGTGAAGGTACCCCAAGTTAGAGCAAGAAAGGGAAGGTGGAACAAGGCAAGTTAATCTAAAAGGACACAAACTCTTGTAGGCCTTCTTCATCCAACCCCTTCGATGATATCTTGGGTCATATGCGGGCGGTTAAAGTGCTATTGTCCAAATTTCCACAGGGATCGGGAGAGTCCTCCACTGTTCTTTATTTTTATGTAGTTTAGTAAAATTATGAGATATACCGGGAGGAACAAAAGAAGAAAGGAACCACAGCTGCCAGCTTAAAGAGAGACTATTCATTCTTAGGTTCATCACACAGGGACCTCAAGGAGTCACATGAGAATATTGTGAAGGGAGATAAAAAGAGAGATAAGCTCTTTAGAAATCTGTGGAAATGTGTAAGAGGCATCTTCTAGGTGCTCACACCCAATGATAGGCTATCTTCACCAAGGTTTGATAGTGATTACGATGCCTATGTTGATTGTTCACTGATGATGCTGGTGGTGATGGTGGAGAGGCAGCGGGATAAGGTAACTCCTTATGAAGATCCAGTGAGACCCTTTAATTTTTGGTTATGCTTTATTGATCATACAGTGGGGACACTGCTAACTTTTCAGTGTGGGGTGTTATTTTACCTAGGTTTGTATTATTTTAATTATAGCTAGATTTTTTACAATTGTTTTGGATGACATTTTGGATACCATTTTATTTTGTTTTGGGATGCCATATTTGGGAACTTTTATGGTGCCCACGTTTCTTGTGGATTATCATGTTGTTTTGTTTTAGTTTTCTTTTTACATTAGTTCTATGTTTATTATGGTGATGCATGATTATATTTTCCATATGATTGATTGAGTGACGATATTCTTAAGTATACCCATGTTAGGGTTTTTGAATCATAGAAACAGGGAAATTCTGAGTACCCAGGGCATCAAAGGTCAAAAATAAATGTGAAGTCTGAGTACCTATGGCATTGTAAATTGTAAATTTGGGATCACATTATACATATTTGGTGAATTATGAGTAGCCATATGGTTGGTTTGCCCATATTGATAAAATTGTAAGACTAAGTCTTCAGTTGTTGCCATGTTTAGTAAATTGTACATGGTGTAAATACAAAGAAAGCAACCCCCTCCGTCCAAAATATCACTAAAAGAAATTATGGGGTATAAATGTGACAAACTTTGTGACAAAAATTCTTCTCTTTTTATGGCTCCGCAAATTTTTGACTTGTGAATAGCAATCGATAATCAAGGTTTTGTCCCTATTGGAGGGGAAATTGAGCCTCCTTGGCGAATTTTTCATGCCATGTATGGTGAATTAATTTCATTAATCACTTGTATTCATTTTTTATATAGAACCTTCCCCGTTATTCTCTCAAGGTTACTTTTGATTATATATGTTAGGATAAATGATATTAGGACATCTTGTGACAATGGAAGCCATTTATCCCAAAAAAGCCTGCTCATGAATAAATGTAATCCATAGTGACCCACTATAAGACTTTGGACCTTTTCTGTGACAAACATATTACAAGTCGTGAACCATTATTTTTATCCGTCTTATGAACCATACCCCCCTTGAACTTGAAAATGCAAATTGAGGCTAAAATTCTAAATTTGGGGTGGTGAATATTGATTGAAGTAAGTGTGGGGCCATGAAATCATAAGTTAAATGACTATGTCCTTAAGCACTGAAAACAAATTAATAGAAGAAGGAAAGGTCCATCAAATGAAAGAATCACATGAAAATTGCTAGAGAAAGAAATACAAGAGAATGGGTGAACAACAGAAGCAAAATATAGGAATAGAAAAAGAAAAAAATTCATAAAGGAGTGGACCATAGTTAAAAATGCAGTTTAAATAGTGTGATGTAGATTTATATAAAGGGTGTAGTCATGTTTTACCCAAATGATATCCATCCTAACCCGAACCTACGTTACAAGCTCAAAAAGTTCTTTGATATCCTCAACAATTTACTTTCTTTGTAGTGGCGATTTAAAATAGGGGAAGCCTAGGTATGATAATTGTTAACATAGAGAGTTATTGTGAGGGAGACAGTTTTACAATTAAATACCTAGGTATATGTTTGGTGTGTGTTTTTCTTGTTAGGAGTCATGTGAAAGAGTTAATGTTAGTGGTTTTGTCACCTTCTGAGAAATTAGGAAAATGGATTATAGCCTAGTTTTGGTTGAAAGTGAGTTACTTTAAAAGTATTGGTTGTTGTTGTTTGGTTGCTCTTAGAAGTCATGTGCATCCTTATATATTACATTTTAAGTTGAGGGGTGAAGTGACAATAAATTAGCCCATATGCAATGAGATACATGTGGTACGGATTAAGCCTGAAGTCATTATGATCATTAAGGCATGAAGTTTGAGCATAGTTTATTATTGTCTCATGGTAAGAGGTAGTGTTGCTTTAGGACAAGCAAAATTGTTAAGTTTGGGGTGTTGATCGGTGGTGATTTTATTACTTATTTGCAATCAACATTCATACATAGTAGCTAGTTTTGAATGAATAAATGAGATATAATTGTGATTAAATGCTCTAATAGCCACATTTTACAGGCACAGAGTTAATGAGATAGAAATATATGTATTGGAAGTGAAAATTCTAAAAAGGAAGCAAGAAAGTGCAGAAGGAGACCTAGAGAGGAAATGGCCTCAGTTACCAAGATTGTCATCTGAGGATTACGATCGCGGTTAGTCAAGAAGGTCAGCAAGCTATGATCATGGAGCCGATTGTGGTCTCGAAAATCATAGTCGCCGGATAGCCTCTACGATTGCGGCCAAGCGGAAAAGTCCAGTCCAAGGGAAGAAAAGGAAATGCACATGGATTATTTCAAATTTGACAAATGGAAGACTGAAACCCTAACCCATCGTATTCCATATTCCCTATTTTTTTAGGTTTTACTCCAGTTCATAGCCTCCATTCTTGGACTAGAGAATATTGTATAAATTTTAGGTGAAGAATACATTGGCGTATCTTCTAAGTGGAGGATTAGCTCGCTCCCATTGAAGATTTATTTGAGTCCTAAGTTTTAAGTAACATTCACTAAGTCTTCAATAAATAATTTAAATGGAAATTATGGATATGTCTTTGCTTCTTTATCTTATGTATAACTAGATCTCCCTCTTGGGGTTATGTTTAAATAGGAGTTAAAGTATGTGTGGGTTATTACAGTTAGATTTTATTAGTATTTGATGTTAATGGGTTTTAACATTGCCTGGACAAATTGGTTGGGATTGTGGGTGAAAGTTCCAAATACCCATATGGGTTTGTGGGTGAAAATCCCAAACTCTTGAAATCTCAAACCATCTTAGAAAGAAGTGTTTTGGTGAATTCTAGGAATCTACGTCATCCTTAAAAGAGGTATACGAAAACCAAAGCAATGGTAGCCAATGATTAGTATAATTTGTTAAATTCATATTATCTAAGACATAAAAGTTATTGTGAAGTTGACTATGCCACCGACTTCATCATAGAAATAGGGATGTATAAATTGATGCTTTGTTAACAATTATTGAACACGCCTATTTGTTTTTTAAAAGAATCAATGGGTGATAGTTTGATGTTTTGTTGAAAGGAAAGAATCAAAATCTATAACCAAACTCCATACTTGATCTAATAAAATGAAGTTGTCTATTATCATCAACATGTTATCTTCCCTTAGTAAGGCATAAACCTAAGACCCATGCTTAATTGATTATACTCTAATTATTCATAGACCCAAATTAATACTAAAAAATCCCAAAAAGAAACATTAGTGCTAATACTGTTCACACCCCAAATTTTTATATTTTTGTTATATTGGTTTGAATTTAATAAGTATCCATTATTTCGTACAAGATTGATTTCCACTCATATAGTTCCTCATGGATTCAACCCCGACTACAATATTGTGTAAATATATTAACTACGACCTCCTTGCACTTAAATTGATGTGTAAGTTTAGCATTATCAATCAGCTAGGCCATATGCTTAGAAACTGTTCGAATGGTAATGTTGCTTCGAGATCAAACAATGTTCTGGTTGCCTCTTCATCTTCTCCTACACTGAAGGGTGTTACTTCTATATTTATTTCTACTTCTGGTAGCTGCACTAGCCAAAATAGGTTATATGTATTTGCATCCCGAAAGGAGTTTGAGGCATCGCCTGATGTTGTGACTGGTACATTTCAACTATTTTCTCATGACGTGTATTCCTTACTTGATACGGTGTCCATTCTCTCTTATGTGACCCCATTTATGGTTGTAGATTTTGGTTTTGATCAGAAGGTTATTTTTTATCCTTTTATTGTTTCTACTCTAGTACGTGGATCTGTGTTTGCTAATAGAGTCTATAGGGAATGTTTGGTATCTGTTGGTAGTAAGGAGACTTCAGTAGATTTGTTCGAATTAGATATGGTGGATTTTGATGACATTCTCAGGATGGATTGGTTATACTCGTGCTACATGTCCTTAGATTATCGAGCCCATAAGGTTGTCTTTAAGTTCCCAGGTAAACCAATTATTGAATTGGAGGGTGTTTTCCTATCTCCAAAAGGGAAGTTTGTATCTTATTTTAGAGCTGAGAGGTTAATATCTAAAGGGTGTCTTTATTATTTGGTCTAGGTTTAAGACTCTAACTCAGAATTTTCTTTTTTGTATTTTCTCCCGTTGGTGGATGAGTTTTCTGAGGTCTTTCCGGATAATCTTCCTAGTGTTCATCCATATATATAGATTGCGTTTGGGATTGATTTGGTTCTTGATAGTCATCCAATTTTTGTTCCACCTTATTGAATGGTTTTGACTGAGTTGAGGGAACTCAAGGAGCAACTTACCAATCTTTTAGATAAGGGTTACAGCCGTCCTAATATGTCCACATGGGGTGCACCGGTGTTATTCGTGCATAAGAAGGATAGTTCCTTTTGGATGTGTACAGACTATCAATAGTTAAATAAGGTGACAATTTAGAACAAGTATCTTCTTCTAAGGATAGATGACTTGTTTGATCAGTTGTAAGGTGCCAAATTCTTTCTAAGATAGATATTAGGTCTTGGTATTAAAATCTTAAGATTAGGGAGGTAGATATCCCTAAAAAAGCTTTCCATACTAGGTATGGGCAATTTGAGTTCTTAGTTATGTCATTTGACTTGACTAATGCCCTGGAAGCATTCATGGAATTGATTAACAGGGTCTTCCATCAATTTCAGGATCTTTTTTTTCATTGTGTTCATTGATGACATCCTAGTATATTCTAAAGGTGAGGTGGATCATGCGAGGCACCTCCATATAGTATTTCAAATCTTGAAAGAGTAGGAATTGTATGCCAAATTCTCAAAATATGAGTTTTGGTAAAACGCTATCACTTTTTTGGGTCATATTATTTCTAGTGAAGTCACAGTAGATCTACAAAAAAATTGTTGTGGTAAAGAAGTGGCACAGACCCACGACTCCAACAACCACTCCAAACTTCTTTGATTTGGCTTGGTATTATAGGTTATTTATGGAAAGTTTTTTTATAATAGCTACTCCAGTGACTCAGTTGACTCAAAACAAGGTAATGATCTCTTAGTCGGATGTTTGTGAGGGTAGTTTTGTGAATCTAAAGGATAAACTAACTTTGGCTCTGATTTTGACATTGACTTAAGGCAATGAGGGGCTTGTAATTTACTGTGATGCGTCTGGAGTGTGACCTGGTTACATTCTAATGCAGCATGGTAAGGTGATTTCTTATACTTCTAGGTAGTTAAAGGTGCAAGAGAGGAACTATCCTACTCAAGATTTAGAGCTTTTAGAGGTGGTGTTTGTGTTGAAAATATAGTAGCACTATTTGTATGGAATGCGCTTGGACATTTTTTTGGATCATAAGAGTCTACAGTATGTTTTCTCTCAGATACAACTTAAACTTTGGTAGCGGAGATGGATTAAGCTACTCAAGGACTATGACATTAGTCTTCACTACCATCCAGGTAAAGCTAATATTGTTTCTGATTCTCATAGCAGGATGTCCAACGAGTGTTTAGCTCATGTGGATTACAAGAGGTGGGAGTTGGTGAAGGATATTTAATACTTTTCTAATCTTGGAGTTCACCTTTTAGACTTTGAGGATGGTGGTATGTTGGTGCAGGAAGTCGTTTGGTCATCCCTTTGTGCAAAGATAAAGGAGAAGCTAATGCTAGATCCTGTCTTGATGAAAATCAAGGGTGAGGTAGGTGGGAAAAAATTTATAGTATTTGAGGTTAGTGGAGATGGTACTTTACAGTATATCATGGAAACTTATATGTTCCCAATGTCTATGATTTACGAGAAAGAATATTGGCTGAAGAGCATGAATCGCACTATGTTGTTCATCACGTCTCGATGAAAATGTATCATGATCTCAAGGATATGTATTAGGAGAATGGTATGAAGAGGGATGTTGCTTATTTTATGGCCAAATGTTTAGTGTGTCAACAAGTCAAAGTTGACCATATAAGAGCTAAAGGCTTGTTTTAGGAAATTAAATTGTCTGAATTAAAATACAAAGTGACCAATATGGATTTTACTACTGTTATTCCTCGGTCTCGGAACTAATTTGATTTGGTTTGGGTCATCGTTGATTTGATGATAAAGTTGGCTCACTTCTGGCTTATGAGGACTAACTTTTTTGGTTGAGGATTTTTCGATGTTGTATCTTTATGAGAATATGAAACTGGATGGGATACCTATTTCAATTATCTCTGATGGTGGTACGTAGTTTTCATCATACTTTAAGAGGTCATTTTAGAAGGGTTTTGGTACTACGGTTAGTCTGAGTACTCCTTTTAACCCGCAGATGGATGGGCTAACAAAAAAGATTATTTAGATAATGGAAGATATGCCTCGTGCATGTGTGGTTGATTATGTTGGTAATTGGGTTGAGCATCTACTTCTTTTTGAGTTTTCTTACAGTAATAGTTACAATTCTTGCATTGGGATGGAGCCTTTTGTGGCATTGTATGGTAGGAGGTGTAGATCTCCTACTGGCTAGTTCAAGCAGGGTAAGAAAGATATGTTTGGCACGAATTCGGTTTACCGATCTATGAGAATTTAAAGGAGATTCAGGATAGGCTAAGGCTTCCCAACCTCGCCAAAAGTCCTATGCGGATGTAAGATGTGGGGACTTGGAGATTGAGGTTTAGGATAGGGTCTTCCTAATTATAAGGGAGTAATGCGGTTTGGGAAAATGGGGAAGCTGAGTCCCCGGTATGTTGTTCCTTATGTGGTTTTTAGGAGGGTTGGTAATTTGGTGTATGAATTTGAGTTACCTCCTGGTTTAAGCTCCATTAATCTGGCATCCATGTCTCTACGTTGATCATCGATTGTTCTTTCTAAAGGATTGTGTATGTTGTATTCTCTGTCTTATGAAGAAATCTTGGTTCAGAACTTGGATCGACAGGTTCATTGGTTGTAGAAAAATGATATAGCTTTGGTTAATGTTCTATGGTGGAACCACAAGGTGGAAGAAGCTACTTGTGAAGCGGAATAGGAAATGAAGTCCAAGTATCCACATTTGTTTTTTGCTATGGATATTCATGCAGAAGGTATATGTTCTTGATCACATCTTTGTTTTTTAATTTTGTTTAAGGAAGGTTGATTTCCTTGCATCTTTAATTTCTAACTTTGTTAGAGGTAAGAAGGGTTATGTTGGGGTGTAATTCATTCTTGTACTACCATGTCTGTCATTTAAGGATAAATGATCCTAGTGGGGGAGACTGAAACACCTTGGGTTTTGACCATTAGAAAATTTCTCATTTTTTGTCTTTAGGACATCACACAAGTTGGGGTATTTCTCGAATGATGGGGTACTATTTTGATGGTCTTAGTTGTATGTTAACTAGTACAGGTAGATTGGTTTCTATCTAAGGTATGGTTGGAACATACAAGTCGTATGTTAGGGTACAAATTATTAGGTGTCAGTTGTATGTTTCCCGAAGTTTAGTCAAGGTTATTCTATTATGTTAAGGGTACAATTTCATGGTACTAATGGTATGGTTGGGTACAATTTGCCTTGGGTTGTTGTATGTCGGATAGTTTTAGGGTCCAAGAAGAGACCTAGGGCACGAGTGGTGGATACCACTGATATGTTAGGGTACGATTAGTATGGGGTAGTCATACCATCCTGCATGAATTTTAAGTAGTTTATGTTGGGGGGTAATCTGTACATTTCCCCTCTTAACATCTTAAGGCCCCACGACTTATATAACTCTTTGAACATAATTCAACATAATTGGAATCACTCAAACTCTCTTAAACACTCCCAAATTCTCTCAAGGCTCTTGGGTCAAAGAAGGCTAGGGTTTCACCAATAGGATCAATTTGGGGATCACAAGGATGATTTCTCTCCGTCATCTTCATATTCTAAGACATGTTACTCCTCCCTCATTGTTAGTTCAAGCTAAATGTTTTATAAATGTTTTCATTGCATAAATGTTGTGCGGTTTAGGGTATTCAAATATATGTTGCGGTTTTTTTATAATGATTGGTTATCGTTTTCCCATGTCTTTTACTTATGGTTTTTATTTTATTAAGGAGGTTTGAACATTTTGTTGCGTTAGCATGGCTAATTGGTACTTTGTTTTGGCATAGGAAATACTATCCTCCCAACATGTTTGAGAAAATGCCTATGAGGATATTTCAGGTTAAATTGTTGGACTTTCATTGAACTATTGGATGGTATAAGTTGTTAATAAAAGCTTAAATGGTTAAAATTGCTTGGAATGGTTTAATGGTAAGTTCTTGGTGGTTAGGATTGGTCTAATCGAAAGTTTTGTAGGGTGCAAGGGAGTCCTCCAAGAAAATATAATAATGATAACTTGTGGGGTACATGGGATTCCCCAAGTCCACTTAATAAAGTAATATATGGTACATGGGAATCCCTTCTTCTTAAAAAGGTTAGATAAGGATATTTCTTGAAAAATATAGTCGCTATGACGAAACCACTACCTAGGTTAATAATAAATGGAATCGTGGTTTGGTTGTGTTGTAATGGATTTAATTGGGAAATAAAGTGGGGTGTGATAGCTAATCGTGAACGTTTGAGAATAATGGACGGACACTGGAAACTCATATTTTCCATATGAGGATTGGACATGGTGAACATATATGATACTTACGGGGTACACAGGAATCCCTTAAGCAAGCTTATACATATGTATCCTGGAGAGCAAAGGGTACTGGGATTCCCCTAGTCCTATACTATCTCTAGTCCATGTAGTTATATGCTTCGGGACAATTTAAGGTGTTACACTAGACCCATATAATTTGTGGATGGTTCTAGAACCGTTAAGCTACACATACCCAGGTTAATGGTTTTAAAGGAATACTAAACCCTATTCCCTTTCCTGCTATGGTTATATATATATATATATATATATATGTATGTATGGTTGTGAATTCATATGATTTGTTTACTTGGTTTTGAAAGTTGGCATTATTTTATCCTTATCCTGAGAACTTTCTATCGTTCACCTTCTAACCTATCTTAAGATGACTATATCCCCATATGATACAGGAACCGTCCATTCTACTCCTCCTGCTCAGTGATTGGAATGCGGATCAGCTCCGTTGAATTAAAGTAGTGAACTTACATATTTCGGAAGGATCCATTTGAGTTCATGGATGTTCTCACATACTATTGTCATTTCACAGATATTTGTTTTATGTATGGTTAGGGGCATCTCCAACAAGGATATCATTTTACTTTCAGTAATAGGTTTTGTGGGACTACTATGGGTTGGTATGTGCAGTGTCGGTATTGGTATCAGACTTAGTATAGACATTGGTATGTGGGTTGATACTGTTTGACAGTATTTATGATTGTTCCATCCTTTTATGTTATAGACTAGTACTTCATTATCATTTTGGCTTTAGTATGGTTATTGGTTGGGTATTGCATAGTTTGACTTGTATGTGTTGGTCACAGTTATGGACCTATACCATACTCTGGATTGGTACTAATACTCTATCTTGTTATATATTTGGATTCATCCAAGTTAGGGTTTGCATTTGGATGGTTGGGTAGGGTATCGGGGGTGATTTCCGGTCTTGGTTTGACTTATGATGTCTATTATGCCAAGACCCTGGTTCGGTTTGTGTCACAATAAAACCTAAACAAAACAACAACTGAAATTGAACTGAGAACTGTAGGAGCTAATAATAACTAACATGACCCAGTTTGATCTAATCTAGGTCCAACCTATGACACTAGTTGTAAATGTACTAGTACATCACAAATGGTACAAATTTTGGTTGGGGGATGTATTAAACTGATGTCTAAAAGGACTAGGGTTTCAGTCTTCAACTGGAGGGTGACCCCTAGTAAATTACTGCGGCACCGTAGATCTAGTACTTTTGGACTTCTGCTAAAGTTCTCTGTCCTCAACTGAAGAGTGAGCCTTTATCCATACAATCGCTCTATGCTAAGTACTATTCCCAAGTAAAATGACACTTTTACTAATAAATTCTTAACTTGATCTAATTCTGATATAGGCTCAACTCGATAACATTCTGAATTTAACAACATAAAAATGATCTAAATGGATCATAACATGTAACTGACATATGTATGGGTTTTCTTGGTATAGGGTGTTCATAACCCACCAGCTCTGTCTAATGAACCTGAACATGCTAGCATTCACTGAAAATGATAAAGAAATCTAACAATTTAAGCCACAAGCTCCACGAGTTTTCATGTTCTGGAATTTTATAATTTTAAACGTGGGAAAGCTCTAATCATTAGGGAAAACTTTTACACATGATTCGTTAATACACATAAACTGATGAGAGTATGAAAACTCATATTTAATTTGGAACCCAAAGAAAGGGGAAAAGAATATGGCTTTAGAATTAAAGTGTTCTTGGGACACAATGGGTGGAAGGGACCCATTGATGAAATCCCATATACCTGGAAGTAAATTTCTTGAGAATTCCTTGGAATTTAGCTTTAACTTAAAGAACCCTTGTTACCTTTAGGAAAATAGAAAAATCACCCTTTTGGACTTCTATGGATGGAATTATGATTAAATGGATAATTTGGTGGAATTTGATCTCCTATACAAGTTTTGGGGAGGCGTAAGCAATGTGAGTTTGGGATTAAAAGAGTGGGAAAAGACTTAAAATCCTTTTAAAATCATGTAGGAATTTTTGGTTCCAGTTGTCGCGACATAGGTGACGTCTCATAACGTTAGGTAACGTGTCATTTTTTGAGTCGTGACCTAATGAACTGAGTTCTTGGGTCCTCAATGTTATGATCATGATTCCTTTTCTAACTAATCATTTGGATTTATAGCGGGTCATTAGGTGGATTCATGATTAGGGATCGGAATTCTGAATCTCTCACTGTTGTTAGAATAGGATCTCATAATGGCTCATTATGTATGATCATGAGTTGTGAGATGGACTCGTTGTCACTGGATCAAAACATGGGAACATCTCTGGTGTGTAATTTACTCACATGTAACGACTTATTACGTCTGGTAACGGGTCATTACCAGATTCGTTACCACTAGGAGTTTAGCTGTCCCTTAGGCATATTTCAAGAACTTCACATTGTGGTGTCTAATCAATGAGAGGTTGGAGGTATTTGAAAACTAATCTAACGTCCTACTTTGAGGTGGGTAAAGATATAAGAAATCTGGGGTATTACAATATCTCCCTCTGGGATTATTCGTCCTTGAATGAAATAGACTAGGCTGATATATTTGGTGAAAACTAAAGTCACTTATGAGTTGAACGACAAAATCATATCTAGGTCTGCAACTTACGCATGAACCAAACATAAATCATGAATGCATGCTATGACATGAACATGAAGCTGGATGGTTGAGATAAAAATTAAAGAATTAATTAATTAATTAAGGAAACTATTACCTCATTTTGGAGCTAGATCTTAAGGGATAAAAGGGGGTACTTGGCTCCAATATTTGCCTCTTCTTCCCAAGTAGCTCCCTCAACTAATTGATTCCTCCACAGAACCTTCACTAAGGTTACTTCTGACAAGCCCCGATCCCGAGCCTTGTCGTAATGGCCATTCCAAGTCTATCCAGGACTGGAGAACGCCCCTGTTACCCACCCTAAAAACCTATACCCATCCTTAGATGGGCTGAATTTCAAACATATAACAATATAACATAAATTTTCTTACTACGACTCTATGATAGTGTCACAATAGTGACCAAACTAATCAAGTCCAACCGCACCACAACAACGGCCTAACCATACCAAATTAAACCATGGCCTATAAACTAGGACATAACCAAAGAGAATACAAAAATATAATATAATTCATGCCAAAATGTAATAGGACGGAACAACCAACAATATCATCAAAGAGCATAAGCCCGAACACCATTATTGATGACAAGTCAAACACCAATACACATCCCGCGCATACAAACCCCAGAAGTACCACAAAGCCTCTATCCAAAAGAGTAAACAAATTCTGTTAGGATATGCTGCCAACCATGGCCAAAACCAATATCCAAAAATAAGGAAATTATAAAGAAATCCATAACATGAAATGATATCTTCCAAAAGGATAGAAGCTCACAACTTCAGTCCAAATGATGATACCGAATCCACGTGTTAAATAGGGGGAGTAAAATGGCCGATTGCTGCATAGCGTGGGTATAAAACTACCAGTAGATGGGGTAAGCAAGTGACCGCTAGCTTTATTCTTAGGTTAAGGATAAAAAATGCCAGTTACTAAACAAATTAAAACCATCCATAATGCGCACAACCATCCATATATATAAGGGTCGGGAAAGGGAACCGTGTTTTGCATGCTTTGAATATCTTTACCTGGGCTGCATAGCTTGGCCATCGAAAATCACCTATGTGTGATATGGGTTCAGCTCCTCTGCTGAAAGAGCCCTAGTGTACGTAGCTGCACTACCAAGGAAGTATCCCATGGGATGATTAGTACATCCCCCAATAGTGTGACATCTTGAATATGGTCTACTAACACCAATCCTCAAGCGTTAAATACAAGTTTCTTGTTTTGGTCCCCCTGGGAACGCCACATTCTATGACTTTGCTACACACATTTCCATTAGTGCCCAATTAAAAAAGTTTCCAAATAACCAACCAAATCCATTAACCATATTATTAAACAAGGCCAATAATTGTGGTATCGTCATTCCACCCACATACTTGCAAGTAATATCCATAGCCAAACCCTTTAGATTGAGGGGGCTTTCCATATACCATATTAAACCACTTGAGAGACTTTAAGGTTATGTAAAACAATCACCATTCATCCTTTAACCTTATCAAACCATTTAAACCATGTATAATTGTAACAACCCAAAATCTGATCCCGAGATGTCACACGGTGCTTAAGGCTACGAGTAGCCCCAAGATAACCCTTTAAGCCTTCTACTAGGTCTAAACCTTACTTCAATATAATCTAGGCAAGAAATAATGCTATATCGTACCAAAACTGAACTGAATAAACTAAAGACGCTTTCTGAATAGCAAATACTGAAAGTCTGTAAATAAACTAGTAGTCTGACAAGCCTCTACTGCTAAGTAACTAGAGAGTTATTTGGACAGACCCCCAACTGACTCAGAATAAACTGAAAAGAATAAATCAATTACTATGAAAGATGGAAATATAATGAAGTAGGCCCTCGAATCATCAGGACTCACTAACTATGGGAGCATAGGTAGAGATGCTCGAACTACTCACCCTGCAGATACTGAGCGCCTGAACCTACATTATAAGAAAATATAGTACATAGAAATATATCTGGATCAACACTTTTAGGATGTACTGGGTATATGGGGATGTAATTCATAAGTAAGACATCATCATAACTAGAAAGTAAATGCATGTTGGATGTATATAACTCACATAAGCTTGATTATCTAAAATACCAAAATATAAAATCATGTTCAACAAATTATACTTGTAAATCTAGTAAGTCATAAAACTTATTCTTATAAAATCATTTCTATCATTCTTTTCTTTTGAAACTTAGAAGCTTTGGGAGTTTTGGAATTCTTGGAACTTTGGGAGCTTCTTCTAACCGACATAAACCATGTGAGATGACATGGAGTCCAACATCTTACCAACATTGGGGATAGTTGTTCTATACTTGACAACCGAATAGAACCTTAACTTAAGTGATCTCTATCTTAGCCGACTCTAGGCATTTAATACCTATGGTGGCTTGTAGTTCTGGGGCATGAGACCTTGGAATCATACCTAACTAGGTGCTAAATACTAATCCCATACTTATTGCTCAGAACTTTTAGGAAATCCACCTTAAAATAGCACAAGGGTTCATAATTAAAAAAAATAATGCTTCTCTGTTTTTTAAATCATAAACCGTATGAATAATGTGGATTCTTATCTTAGCTTAGGATCAAAATATGAATCTTTGCTATTGAAAGAACTAATAAAAACTTGTCAATAGGACTTGAGATCATAATCTTCTTATAAAATCCTCAATAGTACTTCGGACTCAGAGTATAAATCTTTAATGCATCAAAAATTACATCAATAATCAGATTTAACTTCATGCTCAATAATAATCTTAAAAACTTTCAACAATCTTAGTCAAGATAATGGTATATAACTAATAATAGGAATCTTGTAATTGTAAACATGAATATATGTAAATTTCATTAAATTTGAGCCTTAAATATATAATAATGTCATAAACTAAAATAATGAGGATTTGGCTATCAACCCTAACTTAAATTTCATGGTAAATCATACAATACTCAGTAAAATTGAAACCAAATTTAAGTTTAGGGCACAAGGATGAAAGTTTTATCTTTGTTCAAAACCCCAAATACCTTGGATGATCAACTAGATGAACAAGTTTCCTTTCGAGATTCTATTTGGGTTCTTGAATGATGATTCTTGGAATTCTTGAACTGGGAACTTTGAATCTTGAATTGATTTGTGAAAAGAATGGTGAAATCTTGGGGATTCTTGAAGTTGAATTTTGAAGCTTAGGGTTTTTCTTGATAGAATTTTTGATGAATATAAGCATAAAATGCGTGTAATAGGCTTGAATCTTGTGTTTGGACGGAATTGGGAATTGACCAAAATACTATTTTAAACTCCTAAACGAAACTGGAAAAATAAACTGTGGTCCCGATTTGATGGGCCACCGCGACGCGCCATTATTGCGGTGGCTTACTAGAATTTGACTACTGGGAAATTGGGGGTCTCCGCGACGTGGAGCTATCGCATTGTCTGACTGAATTTTGACAATTAGGACCTAGAACTTCAACGCGATATGCCACCATCGCAGAGACCTATAGAGATGTCATTTTTGCCTTTGGCGCGATGTACCACTATAGCATTGGACTACTGGAAATTGATAAATGGGAAAATAGACCTCTTAGTGATGCGATAATATCGCGGAGGTCCACTGGAAAATGAAAATTATGAATTTAGCCACCTCCGCGACGTGGTGACTTCCCATGTGGTACACTGCCAACTAAAAATGCTCTAACACAACAACCGAGTGTCAGAATTAGGCGAGTTTGGTATCGATGGAAAGCTTATTCAATTTTCCACACAATGGAAAGTCAAAATCTAGAAAAATCTATATGAAATAAATATTATTTATTTTGGAAGATATACCTTAACATTCTAGAAACGAATTTCAACTTGAAAAGTTTGGGGTATTACAATAACTCCTTTACAAAGTTTAAAACATGTAGGAGTTCTATTAAAAGAACTCATTGCAATAAGAATATCTTTATAAGCATTTTATCACACACATTGTGGGCATAATATAACCAAATGAAAGTTGAATGACCATTAAATAATTACCATGTAATCCAATTGTCCATAACCACCATTAATGCATATAAAATTATAATTAAAACCATAACAAGAATTTATTATCAAAACCTTAAAATAATAGTTGTAAACCATAATCATGAAATAGTAAAACCGTGAAATAAATCATATAAACCATTCCTTTAGTTAAAACTACAACGAGGGAAGAGAATCATTCCTTATACCGAAGAATTAACGGAAAAAAATCACCAAAGCAAGACCCAAGGCAATCCTCAAGATGAAACCCTAGAATTCCTGCCCCAAAAGCTCTTGAGAGAATTATAGAGTGTTTTGGAATAGCTTCTAAGTGTTAAAGAATAAAATAGTAGGGTAAATAATCCTCTAAGTCTATTAGAAGTTGTGGGTCCTAGTTAGGGTAAGTAGGGAAATGTCCATAATACCCTCACTTGAGTTGCACAAAATCCCATCACAGGGATAGGACTGAACCATACAAGTCGTACTCTCTTAAAAAATTGGTATCCACTACTCATACCGAAGCCAAAACCTTGGATAAAAAACTTTTTAGTATATGACTCATCCAACTATGTCGTTAGCACAACTTACGATCCGTATACATAGACCGTATCCCTGGAAGTATAGAATACCAGAAGGATTAAACACATCCCAGCATATGAGTCCCGGATACGACTCCCTTTAAACCCTTACAAGTCATACCGCTACGCCGTACCCATTATAGTGAAAAAAACCATCCCTCCAACAAACACGGGTCAGCATACGATAGAACCATATCATTCATACCCCAACATACGATTCGTACCCATGAGTCGTATTGGGTCTGGAGAACAAAACTCTAGGAAATTTGTATAGTTTAAAACCCAAGATGTTTCAATATCCCCCACTTGGAGCATTCATCCGCAAATGACGGACAAGGTAGGGGTAACTACATACAGAGGTTACATTATCAAATATCCTTTCAACAAAGTTTTAAAACCAAGAGGGAAAGATGTTAATCTTCTTTTTAACAAACACATAAAATAATGATGTGTTCAAGACACATACCTTCTGCGTGAATCCAAGGAGCAGAAAACAAATGCGGATACTTGGACTTCATGTCCTCTTCCACTTCCCAAGTATTTTCTTCCACCTTATGGTTCCTCTATACTACCTTAACCGAAGCCATATCCTTGGTTCACAGCCAAAGAACTTGCCTATCTAATATCTCAAAGGAAACCTCTTTATAAAAGAGAGATTCTGAAATACCCAATCCTTCCAAAAGAACAGTTGATGAAGGATCGTTGATGCACTTTCTCAATGTAGAAACTTGAAAGACCGAATAAACAAAAATCAAGCTATATGGCAACTCCAACTCATAAGTAAAACTGCAAACCCTTCGGAAAATCACATAAGGTACAACCAATCGAGGAATGAGTTTTCTATTCTTGCAAAACCGCACCACACCTTTCATGGGAGACACTTTAAGGAATACCCTATCCTCAACCTCAAACTACAAGTCTCTACGCCTAACATCCGCATAAGAATTTTGGTGACTTTTAGAGGCTTTAAGCCTATCCTAAATCACCTTCACCTTTTCCATCGCTTGATAAACAAACCCGGTCCAAACATATCTGCCTCCCTAAGCTCAAACCAACAAATAAGAGATTTACCCCTCCTACCATACAATGCCTTGAAAGGAGCCATAACAATACTCTAATGATAGCTATTGTTGTAACAAAACTCCACCAAAGGTAGATGCTCAACACAATTGCCACTATAATCAATCACAACAACCTGAAGCATATCCTCTAATGTCTGAATAGTCTTCTCCACTTTCCCATCTGACTACGGATGAAAAACAGTACTAAGACTAACCTTAGTCCCCAACCCTTTCTAGAAAGACGGCTAGAAATGAGACATATACTGTGTACCATGATAAAAAATAATTGAAACAAGTACACAATGCAACTTCATAATTTCCTGAAGACACAACTTTGCATAATCCTCCTCTAAAAAGGTAGTCCGCTCTGGCAAGAAATGCGCAGACTTAGTCATCCTATCCATGATGACCTAACTTGAATCATACTTGTTATAAGACTGAGAAAGACCAATAATGAAATCCATATTGATCATCTCCCAATTACATTAAAGCAACTTTATTTCTTTATATAACCTGTCAGGCCTTATATGCTCAACCATAATTGATGTCACACCATGCACTTGTCCACGAAATCAACCATATCTTTATTCATGGCATTCTATAAATAGATCACCTTGAGATCATGATACATTTTTGTTGAGCCTGGATGAACTACATAGTGTGACTCATGTGCCTTAGCCAAAACACTTTATCAAAAAACATATACATCTAGAACACACAACCTCCCTGTGTACCACTAAGTACCATCTCCACTAATCTCAAACACCACTACCTTTTGCACACCATCATCACTCTTAATTTTCATCAAGACATGATCCAACACTTGTTTCTCCTTAATCTCCGTACCAAGAAAAGATTGAACCACTTCTTACACCATTACACTGCTATCCTTAGAGTCCAACAAAGAAACTCTAAGATTAGCCAAGAAGTGAATATACTTCACCAATTCTCGCTTGCCTTCCTCAACATAAGCCAAACTACCCATGGATAACCTACTGAGAGCATCAACAACCACTTTAGCCATACTTGGTTGGTAGTGAAGACTCAAATCATAATCTTTGAGAAGCTCAAGTCATCTCTTTTACCTGAAATTAAGCTCTTTTTGAGTGAACATGTACTGAAGACTCTTATGATCAGAAAAGTTATCTATGTGAACACCATAGAGATAATGCCACCTTAGTTTCAAAGCAAACCCAATTTCCAATAACGCCAAGTCATGAGTGTGATATCCCCTTATGTACATTCAATTTCCTGGAAGAATAGGTAATCACCTTCCCATGTTGCATCAAAACATAACAAAGCCTTACCTGATATGCATCATAATAAACCACAAATCCATCATCGCCTTTTGGCCAAGTCAGGATTGGATCCAAAGTCTACTTATCCTTCAACTTCCCAAAACTCCATTCACATGAATCTGACCAAGGAAACTTTGCTTTTATCTTAGTCAACATAGAAAAAGGAGAAACTATCGAAGAAGAGCTTTCCAGAAACTACCTATAATACCTGGCTAATCCCAAGAACCTCCGAATATCAGATGGAGTCATTGGCCTAGGAAAACTCTTCACCATAATAACCTTTTATAGATCAACCATGATATCTTCACTAGAAATAATATGACCTAAGAAAGTCACAGTGTTCTATAAGAACTCACACTTAGAGAACTTGGCATAAAACCATTGTTCCTTAAAGGTCTATAATAGCACGCAGAGGTGATTAGGATGCTCCACCTCACTCGTTGAATAATATAGAATGTCATCAATAAACACAATGACAAAGAGATCTAAATACTACCAGACCACTCTATTAATCAAATCCATAAATGCTGCTGGAGCATTAGTCAACCTAAATAGCATTACCAAGAATTCAAAATACCTATACGGAGTATGAAAAGCCGTCTTAGGGATATCCACCTCCCTAATTTTAAGATGATGGTACCTATTATGAAGATCTATCTTAGAGAGGAACTTGCAACCTTACAACTGGACAAAAAAGTCATCTATCCGAGAAAGAAGATACTTGTTCTTGACCATCACCTTGTTCAACAACCTGTAGTTAATGCACATCCGAAGGGAACACCCCTTCTTGCACACAAACAACACCAGTGCACCCCAAGGAGAAACACTAGGTCGAACAAACCCCTTATCGAGAAGATCCTTAAGTTGCTCCTTGATTTTCCTTAACTCAGTCAGAGCCATTCTATACTGAGGAATATATATTGGATGAGGGTTCGGAATCAAATCAATCCTAAAATCTATTTCCTTATATGGAGGAACACCAAGAAGATCATCTGAAAAGACTTATGGAAACTAATTAACCACAGTGACCGAACACAATAAAGGTCCTTCTGAGATAGAATCTTTAACTCAGACCAAGTGACAAAGACAACCCTTGGAGACTAACCTCTGATCTCTGAGATAATAAATAAACCTCCCCCTAGGATCTAATGAACTACATTCCAATTCTATAGTCGGTTCACCAGGGAACTTAAAGAAAACCTTATGGGTATGACAATCCAAAGATGCAAAACAAGAATGCAACCAATCCATACCCTGAATTACATCAAAATATTCCATATCCAACCTAAAAAATTCTGCCAAGGTCTTCTTGCTACAAATAGATATGATAACGCTAGAGTTACACGCCAGTTTGAGTGCAAGATGGTCATAGTCAATATATTTACCCAACATTGTAGTCGTGGTCGAATCCATGATGAATAATATGAGTGGCGATCAAATTGATTTAAAATGGTAGATACAAGCTAAATTGTACAAAAAGATAAAAATGAAGAAGTGAGTTCCTACACTAATTTTTCTCTTTTGGGGTGATTTTCTAGTATAAATTCGAGGCGATGAATAATAAGGTTTTAACAATTATGCACGGGTCTTTGAATTATGCATTACTAAGAAAGTGACATGTGGGAGTTAGTCATCAACATCAATTAGTTAGTCAAATATGGGTAGGTTTGGTTATAGATTTTGATGCTAGTCTTTCCACAAAACACAAAGCTTTCACCCATTGATTCCTTCGAATACCTAATGGATGTGTTCAAAAATTAGCAACTACAACCTCAATCAAGGCATCCCTATTTCTATGATGACACCCAAAGTATAGTTAACCTCACTTTCACCCTTATTTATAAGATAGTGAGAATTTAACAAACTACACACATAATTGTCTATCATTGCTTTGGTCTCCACATCCCTTTTTCGAGGAAGATATGGATTCCTAAAGTTCACCCAAAGCCCTTGTTTTGAAGAAAGCCTTGAACTTTCTAGATCCTGGAACTTCCCCCCATCAAGCCCATGTGGGTATTTGGAGCTTCGCCCATCAAATCCAAACCAAATAAGCATAGTAATGATAAAACCCATAAACATAAACTACCAAATAGAGGAAAACAATAAAAACTCACATACACTTTAACCCCTATTCACACATAAACCCAAGATGGAGATTTAGCTACACATAAAATTACTAAGCACAAATATATCCATAATCTCTATTGATTTGATTTTGAAGATTTAAGCGAATGTTACTTCAAACTTGCTTCTCCCACAATATAAATAAAGTAAGTGGGAAAATCTTCCACTTAGAAAGTCTCCAATTAATTCTTCACCCAAAATTTATATAATGTTTTATTCTCCAAAAATGGATGCTACAAACCTTATGAAAAAAAACTAGAGAAAAAAGGGGGAAGATGGAATTATGTGATGATAAAAATTGAATGTCTTATCACATTAGAGTTTGAGTCTTTTTGTTCAAATTTGGATCAACAAGTGAATTTACATTTTTTCCCTTGTGTAGAACTTTTTCGCCAAGCCGCGGACATGCAAGTCTGTCTGTGACCGTGGCTACACAATTGCGATTGACTTCTGCGGTCACAGTTGATTTACCATATTGACTGACCACGACTGCGGTACATGGACCGCGATAAGGATAACTGAGGCTAGTCACTACAGGTCTTCATCTGCACCTTTTCTGCTTTATTTTGATAATTTCACACTAAAATCCACCTCTTTGTGTCCTTTCAACTCCTATACCTGCAAAGAGTGGATATTAGTGCATTAAATCACAATTAAGAATCGTTCACTTATTCAAAATCAAAATAAGGTAATGTGCATGAATAAAGGGTGCAAATGAGTGGTAAAATCACCACTCATCAACACCCCCAACATAAAGAATTTGTTTGTCCTCAAGTATCATTACCTCATACAATGAGACACAATCATCTAAGCCCAAATTCCATTCCTCAAAGATCACCATGGCCTTAGCTTTAACAACAACCATAGGTAGCTTATTGCACATGTGCTAAAGCATTATCACGACACCGCTTATTATAAGATGCATCATCAAAGGGTGAACAAGGCTTTAAAGAGTAATCAAGCAACAGTAACTAATGTTCTAGAAATGACTCACTTTTAGATCAAAAATAAATTTTACTCTATATGCCTAATCACCCTGAGGGTGACAAAATTGCACACCTCCACTTGTTTCAAATGCTAACCTCACAAGAAGAAGAATTTCACACATAAAGTTACATAATATGCTACAAGGAATTTTAAGTGTACAAGACTATCCCTCACAAAACAAATCATTATGTTCAAAATGTCAAGTCATAGGCTTGCCCCTATCTTCAATCATCAATATAAAGAAAATAATTGGTTAGAGATCTTGAAGGACTTTTTAATCTTGTAATGTAGGGTCAGGTTAGGGTAGGATATCATTTTAGGAATACCAAGGCTACTCCCTTCATTGAACATCTACATCACACTTTCAAACATCCTTTTTAACTCTGTTCCTCTTTTTCTTTCTTTCTTTTGTCATGCCTGTTCTTTATTTCCTTTGTTCACCCAACTTCTTCCATTTCTTTTTCTTGTAATTTTCATGTAAATCTTTCCTTTATTGGGTCCTTTATTTATCTACAACAATTTTTTCATAATTAGGCACATTAGGCATACATTACTATATTTGTGGCACTGAGCCTTCTTCCATCTTTTTTTACCAGCCCCAACTTAGGGTTTATTCCACAAATCATATTTCCACGTTCTAAAAGGGTGTGGTTCAAAAGAGAGATAAGAGAACGGTTCATAGTTTGTAGTATGTTCACCAGAGAAAGGTCAAAAGGCTTGAAGTGGGTATCTAGGGATCATATTAATACTTGGGTAGGCTTTCAAAACCAGTCATGTCTAGCTCTATAAGATCGACTGAAATGACTTTTTGAGATACTGTGACTGGCCAATATCTGTATACCCATCTATCTATCACTTAACTACTAACTAGAGAATAAACTGAGAATGGTTCTGCAAAAGTGTCAGAAATGATGCCTAAATATACTTTTATTTAGGGAGTCCCAAATAAAAGTATGACTCCAGGATTTAAAAATCTATACACATAAATGTGAAAGACTTGTAACATACCAGTGACCACATCTATAGAATCTTCTTCATCCTATAGAGTCTAAAGGGCATAAAGCTTGTTCTGGCATTATCCTCTGGTTGCACTAGAAGTGGAACTCTGCTTAGTCGGGCAACCTCCTGGTACTGATAAGGAGTTAGCCTGACCATACTAACAAAAATACTTACACTTATACGCAAACACTAAGAAGTCCCTAATTATATAGCCTGACTTGCCAGACACAAAAAAAGAATCACTACCATCCATGCACTTACCCTTGTGGTTCTTACAACATATCCTACAAAATGGGTTGGTGTAACAACTATTTATACTACCTTGAGACCTAGAGCATGATGCTCTATCATGAGTATCCTGTCTGAAATTAGGAACTGGAGAACTAACAGACAATGGAGTTGGTGTTAAAGATTTCTGGTGGAACTGAGAATGATTCCCACCATCTGACCTCTACTTAGAGAAATTGAAACACTCGATCCTTTCCCTCTTAGTTTCCTATTTCTTCTCATTGATCTTCTATTTCTCAATTTATTAATCACAAACCATTAATCTAGAGAGGTCTATCTCCTTAATCAACCTGGACATCTTATTATCCTAAACCACATCCCTAGATACATTATATATAAATATGCTCATTGACCAAAGAATTAGCCACCATATTCGAAGTATACACCACTAAGTGAGTTAATTTGAGTTATTACTCCTTAACACTTATACTGCCCTACTTCAAATTCATGAACTCTTGCACTTTGGCTTCCATCAACTTAAGTAGGAAGAATCGATCTAGCAAAGTTGTAGGAAATTCATCCCATTATACTGGCCATACATCAGCACCCCTATTCTCCTTTCATTACTTAACTTAGGTTGGAGCCACCCCTTCTAATTGGTAAGAAGCTAAATGAACACTTTCATTTAAGGTGAACCACATGATATCAATCACCTTCTACATATTATCCAAAAATTCCTGGGAATCCTCCTCATGATTAGATCCAAAGAACACCGAGGATTTATATGAGTAAAGTCCTTAATTCTATTTGCAGCCATTTTTGTAACAAAGTTTTCTATGGAAATAAATTTCTAATTATACTAAGTAGCCATTGATTCGCTAATGTAATTAAAGCATCCATGAATTCAGCATTGAAGACCTGCTCATTTAAAATATATTCTTAAACTTGCGGGGTGTTGGATGATCCTCATTTCTCCTTTAGTTATCCCTTTTAGATATCATTTTATATAAATGGGTAGAGGATTGTGTTAGTGAAAGGAGAGACTTAAATAAAGTTCACACTCTATCGCGACATAAATGATTAAAGAAGTGAAATTTTCCGAAAATTTATCCTAGCCTCTCAGATATAAGTGTGGCACGCTTCACATCCATGAACAAGACTCTACTTAACGTAACTTTCAAACACCTTAAGATACTTTAATACTGGATATTGTACAAAGTTTCTCATGACCTGAGACTAGACCTTAGTCATAAAATGGTGCTTAGAATCATGAATGACCCCAAACTAACCCATGTCTAGGCATAAGTAATGAATACTTAAAGAAAAGTAACAAGCACTAGAATAGAAATTGAGTCAATGATAATATTATCTGAAATAGTTAATTAAACTGAATATCTAAACATCTGTTTGAAATCCTATAACCATGATGAGTTGTTTGAACAAGTCTCCTATTAACTCTAACTAGCTGGAATAAATGAAATTCTAAAAATAAACACCTAATAATTTTTCCTCTACTAATAAGGATTCACCAAGACTATAGTTGAGTGGCGTGTAGGTGTGCTATGGGATGTCCAGAAATTGAGCATCCCAACCTATATTATGAGGCAATATAGCATAAAGTGGTATGCCATTAGTACTTTGAAAGTAGTGAGCATGCGAGATAGAAATTAACTATTATATATGAATAGAAAATAATTGCATGAGCCTGTAAAATGAATGGAATACCAAGTATAAGGATATTCTGGATAAACTAAATAATTAATTATTGAACACTTGGTCAAAAAAATCTAGACTAAACAAAAACTAAAACTGAATAGTAAATTAAGGGATCTAACAAGAACCGACATGCCCAATTTGAGTTAATCGAGATCCAACCTATATCCCCAGTTTGAAGGGTTCTAGAAACTTGCCATATGTACAAATGATATACTAAGGTGATTCCCTAAAGTACTAGGGTGTGACACTCAATTTCCAGGTGACCCCTCAAAACATATGGTGGTAGCAAAGTTCTGGAACTTAGGCACATCTACTAAAGGTCTCAGTCCTCAGCTAATAAGTGAACCTTCATCCATGAGTTCACTCGGCGCAAAGACTACTCCAAACTAAAATGACACTGGTACTAATAAATACTTCACATGATCTAATTCTGATGTAGGCTCAACATGATAACATAAAAATTTAACAACATAAGCATTATCTGAATGGATCATTACGTGTAATTAACGTATGAATGGGTGTTCTAGATATTTGGTGTTCATAACCCACCATCTCCATCTAATACAACTTAACATGCTAGTATTCAAAAAATGTGATAAAGAAATTTCACAATTTAATCCCAAAGCTCCAAAACGTGTCATGGTAGGGAAATACATGATTTTAAAAATATGAGATCACTAGTATTTAGGTAAAACATGTACATATAATTTGATTATACACATAAAATATTGAGAACAAGGAAACTCATATTTAAACTGGAACCCAATTAAAGGGGAAAGGAATTTGCCTTCAGAATTAAAGAGCTCTTTGGACTCAATGGGTGGAAGGGACCAATTGATTAAATCCCATATTATATAAGTCAATATCTTAGAGAATTACTTGGAATTTAGCTTGAACTTGAAGAACCCTAGTTACTTTTGGGAGAAGATAAAAATCAACTATTTTGTCTTCTTTAATGGTATATGATTAAATGGTGAATTTGGGGTATTTCAATATTTCATACAACTCTTAGGAATGATTAAACTCCATGGTTTTTATTTAAAAGAGTCTGAAAAGACTTAAAATCCCTTTCAAAATTGTTCTGGAATTTATGGTTCCAGTCATCGTGACTTAAGTTACTACTCGATACGTTAGGTCATAAGTTATTGTATGGGTCGTGACCTAAGGACCTGAGTTCATAGGTACCCATTGTTATGATTATGATTCTAGTAATAATGACTCATTTATAATGATAATGGTTCGTTTGGTGGAGTCATGATTAGGGATAAGATTTCTGATTCCCTTCTTATTTTGACAACGAGTCCTCACAATGACTCATTTTGTCTGATGATGAGTCGTGCGCTAGACTCATTGAAACTGAATCAAAACATGAGAACCTCACTTGTTTGACAAAGATTCACATCTAATGACTCATTATATATGGTAACGGGTCATTACAAGAGTTTTATCACTAGGAGTTTAGTTGTCCCTTAGGATAATTTCCCAAACTTCTCACCACGCTATTTGATCAAAGCGATATTTGAGACATTGGAAAACTATTCTAATGGAGTATATCGAGGTTGGTATAGAGCTAAGAAATCTAGTGTATGACATTTCATATACCATAATATCATGACAGTAAAGGAATCAAGTGATAGAATTAGATTAGAAACAAGCAACCAAGCATATATGATATGGACACTACCCAAACGTATAAGTACTTAACAATACAACCCATGTACCCTTACTACAAGGCTAGCCAAACACTCAATGTATCATAATGCATGTGGAATCACTATAGGACTTTTTTTAGTTTGTAATGTATACTTGGGGACTATTATGGTACATATGGGAATTAGCGACTCACCCACTTTGATGCTGCACTTACATTTTTGGTTTCACTACTTAACCATGCATTTTTTCCCTCCCTTTCTTCTTTTATTTATTTTTTCTGATTACGTATGGTTTCTTCCTTCTTTGAATTTATTAATTCTTTTTATTTAATTTTTCTCTCTCTTTTAATTCATTTTTCTTCTTCACACAATTCTACCACACCCAACCCTACTTCCTTTTCTATTCTTAATATGCATCTTCAACTATGCACCCCAATGATAGAAACCCTCAACATAGGCGATTTGCATGAGTTAAGGTACACAATGTCAAAGGAGGGACCAAGGTGAAAATAGGTTCATTTTAATAAAAATGGGAATGTGAAAAAGCTAAAATGGGAAAATAAGTCATTTTAGGATTAAAATAGATTTCAAGGGATACTTATTCTAATTTGGTTAATCTTTTAGTCTAAGAGTGGACTTATTAAAATACCTAGGAACAATTAACCGAGAAAAATGACAAGACTTTTACAATCTTTTAGGCTAAGAGTTGCAACTTTATGCTCAAAATGGCATATGATCATGTCCCAAAAAACTATCATATAACCTAAGCAATACTAACTGGGAAAGTTCTATATTAAACATGAAGCAAACTAAGTAAATCCCTCTCACACACATGGAACATGGTAATATTATCAATTACTACCTATCGAGTTCATGCAATGCTATCCTATGATTATTTTTTCCCTAATACTAATGTCATAACAAGATTCAATGATGGTCACAACATATGTTCTGAACACAGTTCACATAAAAGTTAAGAGGATTAACATTGTATAAAAAACAAAATTTTTAAAATTAGACTGCACGACGGTTCATATTTTTCTTCAAGTAAGCTAAAACAAAATGTAACACAGATCACTAACAATATAGTATCCCAAACATGTTGACTCTATTATGTAAAATCACTTTGTATAAATATGACATGACAATAAAAACATTTAGAGGACATCTACACTTACAAGTAGCCCTGCCTCCATCAAATAAGAATGCATTGTCCCCAATGTTGTAGGACATCGTAAAGCAAGAGAGTAGGAACACTTGTGCCTCCTTATCTTAATAGATATAATGTCAATTACAATAACACAAATTATCACAAATGCATAAATTAAAAGACACCTTGGTTTTCCTCCGAAGAAGTACCCAATTAAAAATTGCGGCATCTCTTGATTACTTATATTTTTCAAGGTAGCCATAGGGCTGCATTCTAGGGTCATCAAAACTTTTTATTAATGAAACCAAAATCATACTTGTTGGTAACTTCATAGTTATTTAACATCAAAAATTATTTTTCATCATTCAGCATGATCTTAAGTTCACCTCTTTACATATCATCCTAAGATTATGAGCATCTCAAAATTAATCTCACTATCCAAGATAACAAAGTCAAATGGAAATATAAAGTTGTCTATATTGTCCAAAACTTCAAGCGATATGCCCGAGGGCATTTTAATCATACGATCTACCCTCAATAATTGCATCATTGTTGGTTTGAAGGGTGTCAAGCATAATTCCTTGAACACTATATTAGGCATAAAGGTAATTCTTGCACCTAGGTCACACAATGCCTTGAAAAAAATAGATAACTCAATAGTACAAGGAATTTTTAAGGCACCAGGGTTACCATTCTTTTGTACAAGGGACCGATATGCAATCACAGAACACTGGTACAAAACACTAATATCCTCTTAACTAATAGTTCTCTTCTTTATCACCAAATCATTCATAAATTTCACATAACCAAGCATTTGATCAAGAGAGTTAAGAAGAAGGATGGTCATAGTCAACTCCTTCAGCATAGAAATAACTTCTTATACTTTCCTTTTTAAGATTTTTTCTTCAATCATTAGGTAAAAGGTAGAAAAGGTCAAGGAATAGGCTTGAGTGGTAATGTGACCTCCTTACCATTTTCTTTGTTTTCAGCTTCTTTCTTAGCAATTGTAGGCTTCTAATATGCCTCATCATTTATCACAAAACATTTAGTTTCATATTTGTCTACATCATTAATCTCCACAAGGTAATTTCCCATGTCATAAACTACAGGTAAGGGCAAATCAAAAGTAACTTTACCATTTTGAGTTGTAATAGATAAATAATTACTAGCATTTTTCAAATTCAAAATCCTGTTTTTAGAAAGAGTATGCGTTTGATGCTGATTCAAAGCGGTAGAAATGTTCCCCACCTGTTCCTCAAGCTACTTAATTTTAGTTACATGTGAATCTACTTTCTTGATCAACCCTAAATTATATTTGCAAAATTTTAAAATCAGCATCACAGTTTCCTAAAGGAACATAAAGGCCGCTAAATCCTTATAATGATATTTTGTCCTCTAGTCACCATCACTCTCTCTATTTTTTTCCATATACCTGTCTCTTTTGGGGTTCTGACCTTGATTCACTTCCCTTAACAAGTGTCTTGATTAGTACCATGTCCATTGTCTCAAAAATTCTCCATCTCTTAATCCAAGTACTTGACTCTTAATGTCTAGAAGCCTTAACCCGTGAACCCACTACATTTACCTTCTATTCTCCAATAGCTACAAATTTCTTAGTAAGCAAACTAATCTCAATCCTTAGTTGTGATACCTTTTAATCCACTATCTAATCTAAGGTCTGCTCACTCGAAGCATCAATTATATGAGTGTTAGCTGAGCTATCCACCTTTCAACTATGCCACTATCAGTTAGATGTAGTGATATAGTATAATATTTTCATGCGGTTCTCCTATGAATAACTCATAAATGGTCGCCATGTAATAGTATCAATAACAACTTTAGATTGGCATTTAAGGCTCTATAGAATATCACAATCAAGCTACAAGTTATAGTCATGTCATTTGGAACATTTTGCATCTTCTCTTGAACCTCAACCATGTCTCATAAAATGCCTATGAATACAACTACCATAAATTTTAGTTCTTATCCATTAAAGGGAAAATTTATGGAAGAATCTATCCAAAAAATTGTGTCCTCAACTCGTTCTGTTTGGTAATAGACTTACGAGGAAACTCTCCTAACCATAAGGTCCATTCACCTTTAATAGAGAATGGAAACAAGCTAAGTGGTATAATATTTTGACTCACCCTAGGAAGGTTGTATAAAGTGAAAATCCCTACAATGTTAATAAGGTGCATGTTTGCATCATCAGTCGGCAAGCCTGCAAAAAATCTCTTGAGAATCATCAACAAGATTAGTGCATTTGTAATATTGAATTTGGTCCCTTGGTGTCATGATCCAGTTCACGAGTCATGATGCAACCTAATAAATCCGGTCAATAGATAAACAAACCATAACCCTAATCTAACGAAATACATTAATTTGGTACGAAATGCCCAACAAAGAAAAAATTCAAGAATACAATATATAAATAAACTAATTATTCTAAATAATTAATCAATACAAGATACCATATTACGACATTGTAGAGACAATACAAGAGCGTCTAATAATAGATAAATAACCCAAATATAAAGAGTAGTCATTACATCATAATCTGCAACTTTAATGGAGCCTGATGGAGCCTGATGCCGCCTTAAACTAACCTCTAAAGAAGTATATTGCGGTCGATACCAAATAAAGTAACCCAACTAGGTTGTGGTCTAACCCATAGGGAAAATATAGAATAGTTTCTTAACATGATGGAATCCACGAGCATTATAGAAAAGTATATAGAGAATTTAGGATTAATCAGTAAAAGTAACCAGACTTGAATGCTTTGGGTCGTAAACACTAGAAGACGAAAACAAGGACGGTGTTCCCCCTGGTTTCTTAACTTTGTAAATTTCTTGTGTTCAACCCACCTATGTTTTTGCTCTTTATGTAAATATGACAAGATATGTATTATCAAGAGTCTTGTAAATGTGTTGATAAATCTCACCCTTTACCTTGTGAGTCTCAGGATGTCACCTTATTACTCCTTGTCAATGACTTTAATTCAACTCTCACCTTTCGATTCATAAGTTAAATAGATGAGGTATCGAAGTAATAAGATGGAAGTAAGCCTTGAATTACGATCTTAATCTTCTTTTCCCAATCACAAACTCCCTTGTGAGGATGTTTACAAATACAAACTATCCCCAAGCTTCTACAAAAAACTTGATGGTGCCCAATACTAACCTCAAAAGAAGCATGTTGTGGTCTATCCAAAATATAGTAACCTAACTAGGTTGGGGTCGAACCCATAGGGAAAACGTGAAACTATTGCTTCATATTATGGAATCCACGAGCAATTCAGAAAAGTAAATGGACAATTTGGAAGTAATCAATAAGTAGTAACTAGACTTAAATTCCTTGGGTTGTAAACAATAAAAGTTGAACACTAGGATTGTGTTCCCCCTGGCTTCTTAACTATGTAAGGTTCTCGTGTTTAACCCATCTATTAGGTTGCTCAATATGTAAAGGCAACAAGCTATGTATTACCAACAATCATGTGGACGTGTTGATAAATCTCACCCTTTACCTCTGGAGTCTCAGGGCATCGCTCTACTGATCCTTGTTTATGACTTAATTTCAACTCTCACCTATTGAGTCTTGAGTTTATTAGCTGAAATAGAGGTGTAATAAGATTGAACTAAATCTCAAATTACTATATTAATCCTTGCTTCCCAATCACAAACTCCATTATAAGGACATTTATAAATATAGGCTATCCCTAAGCTCTAAGGTCAATTATTTTGAAGAAGATTAATTTACATGTAGTTACTTTAGAATAGAAGATCTCCCAATTCCCTTAAGTGGTTAAACCACCTAGGATCCCTACAACCCTATTTATGGATGTTAGACACTCATGTTTATGCAATAATACATGATTATTAATGAATAATACATTATATTAATTACACACAATAAGATGAACAAAATCCGAAGTCATTAATTGAATAAAACCCCAAATCTCAAGAATAACTACAAATTATGTAATAGAGTATAATAGAATGAAAAAAAGATTTTAAAGAACGTAACCTGAATAAAGATAAACCCTAGGGTATTTATAGTTTGACAAAAATACTCAAAAGTTCTAATAAAAATGGAAAAAAAGTCATGTCAGCATATTGTATGACTCACTCATCTACTCGTATGCACTTCTCATGAGTCGTACCAGGCCTCTCATATGTTTTTGGTGTATAATTGTCCGGGATTCAATCTTTCTATTCTTTTTACGATTTTAGGTCATGAGTCGTACCTTGACCATACGACTCGTCGTCTTCACTTGTATCCACTTGGGACTTCTGTCTTTCAAAGCTTGGACACTGGTCTTCAAACTGTTTGATCATATGATTCATACTTAGACATCCTACTTGTATTCTTTTGTCACTTTAATTCTAATTTACTTTCTTGGGTTATTCTCTTTGTATGACTTCATGTTACGGATTATATCTTTATCTTACGACTCACACTCCCAAGCGTATCATATCTACCCTTGGTTTTTCTTCGTGGTCTTGGTTTCTGTTGTTCTTACAATTTATCCTCCTAGTTATATGAGGTGTTGACGACTTGTGAGGGGACTCAAACCTTCTGGAACTTGGTCTTCACAGGACTTTTTCTATAGTATCATTACATCACTTTTATGTACCTGTTTCACCTGTAATAAACACTAAAGCTCATTGTATCCCCTAAAAAACCTAAGTCCAGACATAAATTCACAGTTTTTAGAATTGAATATGTCGTGTTTACATGGTGCATCAACACCCTCAACTTAGATTTTTGCATGTACTTGGGCGAGTAGAAATCAAACTACCAAAAAATAAAACGGTGCTTAAACCGGAAGATCCCAAGATACCTATGGCATTGACCTTTCAATTCAGTTATCAACAATTTTACTTCCCCTCCTAATTTAAACTTTTCAAGAACAAAATCTATATATGATACAGTACATGGCATGAAAAACATGAATTTGATGATGACATTACATTCATAATCGATAACTAAGCATATGCAAATAACATTTTGCTGAACAACCTAGAAACGCAGAAACATACCCCATGGCCTCTTACAATCAAATAAATCCCATTAACTCTAAGGTAAGATTAAGAAATTCTTCAAGGGATATATCAAACAACGCTCTGTGTACAGAGTACCATTGGCTTACCCATTTGCTCTCTTCCTTGGTTTTTGGATAGTCGAGGTAGGATAACTAAAGGACTTTATTCGGCTTGTAACGTAGGTTAGAGGCTGGTATGATATCTTTTGGAGATTTATTTATTGACTAATCCTCCTTGACACAATGTATCTTTTGGTGTCCGCTCATTTACAATTTTATATTTTTATTTTATTTCCACCCTTATGTCACCCTTTTTACTTTAACGTGCATGCATATTGTACCAGGTACAATTTTGTTTTTCTTTTTCTTTTATTTGTACCGCACCTGTCCTTTTTCATTTATTTTTTTCTTTCACATTTTTTTCTTCAAACTCATTTTTCTTACTCACCACTATAATAGCCACCCTCAACTTAGGCTATTTGCTTGATTTGATGTTGATAGTGTCCAAGGAGGACCAGGGCCAAGATAGGTTCATTGTAGAAATAGGTAGGTGAAATTGGTGTAAACAAAATAATTCTTCAATTATGTCTTAAATATTTGTATTAAAGGGATTCATTAATTCATTTGGTTTGGGCATTTAGGCTCAGGTGGGGTTACAACAAAAATCTCCTATGATCATCTCCTACTTGACTATCTTAAACCTAGGTAAAAGTACCTAGATAAATTCTAGATTCTGATACATCGGGAACTCAGTAATACCCCTCACACACTCGCACAGGGTTACACTGCCAATAACGCTCAACTCACTCCCATGATTAACATGTGAGGCGATCATTGTCAAACAACCCAACTTGAGTTGGGGTTGAATCCGCAATGATCGAATTATAGGCTTCAAATCTTACAGGTGTCATAATTACTAAAAGTTCACTTAGAATAATAATATATAAGACATGTAAAACAAAATGGGGGATTTTGGTTTGGAGATGGTGTGTCAACTAACAAAGTATAAATATAACACTTTTTATTTTAACATTGAGAATAGAAAGGGTCTTGGGATCATGTCTACCTAAAGGTAAAGTATTTGTGTAAATGATGGTTTAACATGAGTTTTAGTTATTCATCAAAGGATAGTCTAGGTAGAAGGTCATTGTAGTCAATCTTTCAATAAAACTACAATTATTTCACCCATTGGCTCTTTTGAGCACCTAACAAGTTTGTAATTTGCAATCACCCAACACCTCAATAAAGTATCCCTATTTCTAGGATGATGCTCTTAACATGGATTACACTCCCATTACACTTATTTCTAGGATTTCAAAAGGTAGTAAAAAATAAACGTAATTGTCCACAATTAGTTTGTCCCCCTATAACCCTCTTTCAAGGATGTTATAAGTTAACTCAAGTTTATCTGAGTCCCTCTTTCTACAATGACAAAGGGTTTATAGAGTTTGGTGTTTTCACATATTAAACCCATTTGGAGATGTGGGTGTTTGACCCATCAAATTCCCACTAATAAGCTCAAGAAATGGTGGAATACATACTTAATAACTAAAAATATACAAACGCAAAAAACACCCACAGTCAATTACACTATAGTTCAACATAATCCCTAGACTAAATACTTAGCTACTCATGAAGAAAGAAAATAGAAATATACCACGAGGATTATCCAAAACATTCATTCTTTAAAAATCACAAAAAAATTAAGCTTCCAAGAGTAGTTACACACTTTCCCAATTAGGGTATTTTTTTCTTAAATCAAAGTTAGTTGTGAGGTAAGCAATACCCAAAAAAGAAAGGCTTTTGCTTAAATATGATTTGGGATTTTTCTATGTGCTTTTACATTTGTGCCTCTAGTCATAATCCCGTTGAACAACGATCGTGCAAGAATGAAAATGACTACAACCACCCGACCGCAATTGTGAGCTGTGACCACGTTGTGCTGACCATCTTGAATAACCTTAACCGTGGACTAAGGATCGCGATCGTGGTAATTGAGGCTAATGTGGTCCAGGTCTTCAGCTGCACTCTTCTTTTCCCTATTTTAATCATTTTCATTTCCAATCAACATCTTTTGATCTCCTCAACTCTATGCCAACAAACAGTGGATATTAGTGCATTTTATCACCAATATGTCTCGTTCATTTATTCAAAACAAGGTAATGTTCACAAATGTTTAGTGTGAATGAGTGAAAAAATCACCCTTCATCAACACCCCCAACTTAAGATCTTGCTTGTACTCCAGAAACACCACCCCTTATTATAAGACAATTTCATATGTATGCCCTCATTCTATTACCCAATGATTGTGATGACTTAAACTTGATTGCTACCACCGAAACCTTTTCACACACGGGCAAATAGGCTTTTAACGACTCCTCACATCATAAAATGGAATATTGAAGGATGCAATAGAATTCGAGGAGAAACCCTATAACAACTACTAACACCTTAGAAATGACTCACATATTGACTATAATCATGATATACTTCCATTTATCTCATTGTGCGGAAGATGACAAATTCATCCACCTCAACTAGTACAAATGCCTCATCACAAGAGAGGAAAAATTCACACACCTATTTTCTAATAATTTAACATGGAATTTTAAGTGCAAACACTCACTCTCTCAAAAAATTCTCCATGTTAACTAGTACCATGCCATAGGCTTGCCGCTATTTTCAATCACCACTACATTGACCACACTTGGTTGGGAATCACAAAAGAACTTTTTGAGCTTTTAATCTAGGTTTAGGGTAGGGTAGGACATTAAGTTGTGATGATAAGGCTAAACCCTGGATGAACTTATACATCATAATCCTTTCAAACATTGCTATTTTGGCCACTTTTTTTTCCTTCACTAATTTTCCTACTTTTCCTATTTTGCTTTACTCACATGCTCTTTGCCTATTTTTCTTCACTCTTTTTGCATGCATCTAAAATCTATGCATTTTCATTCCTTTAATGATTTTTTTCTTTAAATCAAAATGCTTACTTGTTCAAGCTTATAGGCACCTTCTTATGACTTTGTGGCGCAACTATACTTCTTTTTCTTTCCACAACCCCCAACTTTTGCTTTTAGCCTCAATTTGTATTCTTAAGTTCAAGGAGGATGGGTTTCGACACATGATGAATAGAAGGGTCACGGCTTGTAATGCGTTTGCCAAAAATAAGTCCAAAGACTCAAAGAGGGTTACTCCTATGTATTGGTAGGCTTTTTAGGCTAAAATTGGCTTCCAAATTCAAAAGATGGCCTATGATAATTTTTCTAACCAAGCAAAGTAAAAATTTAGATTTGAAAGACTAATGGGAGAAGTTCTAGATGGTATAAGTAAACATGAGATGAAGTCAGTTAACCTCTACACATATGGCATGCGAATGTTATCAAGGGGATTCAAATGTTCTACTCGCTTGAGACAAAGATGGAGTATTTACTAGTTTTCTGAAGTCAACTTTTGGAGTCATAGAAAGAGGGAAAAAATTCAAACAGTTTCTCACGTCCATGCCTTTGAATTTTGCAAAATTTTTGGACGGAGGGGGTTGTTTGCTTTTGTATCTGCACCATACATAATTTTCTAATCATGGAAACCATCCAAGATATTGTCTCATATTGAAAATCATAGTACAGTTGACCCACTATATGGTTACTTAGACTTCACCAACGGATATTAATGCAATCTCAGATCATCAATGCTACAGGTACTCAAACTTTCCTTGCATTCTATGGATTTGATGCCACAGATACTCAGACTTCCCTTCTACTTATAGTTGGAAACCCAATCACGATGGAAAGTCACATCTATTAAAATTTAAATGAAAATATCAAACTAAGAAAAAAGTAACTAATCCATGAAAATGTAGACACCTTCAGAGTTCCCTAATATTACAACCTAAGTGAAACTAAGAATCATCCAAAAAAGTATGAAGAAATATCAATAATAAAGTGTAATACCCCAAGACTCTAACCAATAGTGCAACCATGAATCAAGATCATGAGAAATAAATTATAATGTTTTGGGTTGTTTTATGATCAAGGATGGTGTGTATTAAGGCCTTAAAGATGTCCTAGCGATTGGGTGAATCAAAACATTCCTTACCGATTGAATTCTTGGGAAGGATATTGGTATAGTCAAATTAAAACAAGGATATATCTCATTACACTTGGAATTTTTGAGGTCATAACCTATAAAAATATAGATAATTTAATTATGTTTCCAACGATACCAATTTCGCCAAAATCAGATACCAGAGCAAAGAGTTAAACCCATTTTTCTCCTGCATGTTAATCTGGAAAAGGGTGACGACGTTTCTGATGGCCTGTCACATTTGTGACGACGTTTCTGATGAAATCGTTATGTTTCTGACGACATTTTTGATGATGTCGTCAGCCTTAGGCAGAAAATCATAAAATTTGACCCTTTTGTGACGACATTTCGTGACGGCTTATCACGGGTCTGACGGCCCGTCATGGATGTCGTCAGCTATTTTTTCAGCAATTTAGAGACTTTTTTGCAAGGGTATTTTCCCATATTTTGGAGGACTCTATAAATATGAGAATACCATCCAAACCCTAATTCCATCATTTTCTCTTCCAATTCTCTTGAGATAATATATCTAGGGTTATATGAAGAACATAAATCTTCCAAGAATCATCCATAAATCTTCAAAATTTCTTCAAGAACCAAGTTCCTCATAGTGTGGGATTCAAGAATTATTTATTTCATGTATGGATAAAGTCTCAAGCACTATAGTTCATCCAATTTCAAAGATTAAGGTATGTGGCGTTTTGAACGAGAACACTTCTTTCGTTCTTGTGCCCAAAGATTTAATTTCTATTGAATTTCATGAATTTTGCAAAGTGGGTTTACACCCAAATTACTTTATCAAGAATTTATGAGATTAGAGCTATACAAGATTGACACATATGGCTACTTCATTTTCTTATTTCTTAAATTAAGAATTTATGTCATGAGTTGTATATTGTTATCATGAAATGATAATTTCTAAATGATTTATGATAAGTCTCATGATTTATATTTTTCTATGAGAAGTTTGTCTATTGAATATATATTGATATTGATCTTGAGAGTCAAGAACGAGTTCTATGATGTTTTCTGGAAGATTTGATACTTGATAAGATTTGATAAGCAAGTGTACTTGATGAAGAGAATGATTATTTTGAGATTTAGTCGAGTTAGGAATCCACAAGTTGATTATGATTTACAAGTGAGATATATATTTATATTTTGGTCTTCATGATAGACCCTTGAGTCGATTAATGTGGATTTCCTAACGCGTTCTGACCTTAAGTATGGGAGTAGCATTTACCACCGATCGGGAAGTATGGGTTCAGCACATCCTACTTTCCCAGAAATACGTGCCACCATAGGATTAAGATTAAGGACCAAAGGCCAAGAATGTTATCACTAAAGTTAAGGTTCTACTCCGATGGCAAGGATAGAACAGCTCTCCCCAATGTGGGAAAGACGTTGGACTCCATGTAAGCTCACATGGTTTATGTCGGTTATAAGAAACTCCCAAGTACATAATAGTCCAAGTTTCATGAGTTACTGAGTAACTCTATGTCATGAGTCAAGGAGTTTGAGTTGAGTCGAATGGTTTGTGAGATTTATGAAGCATGTGTAATTATTGATGATTTATGGAAAATATGTTTCAGGTAACTCAAGCAAAGCGAGTCATTATTATCAGTATGCATGATTTTCTTATACATTTATGATATTATTTAAATGTTGCCTGCACCCCCAAATACTCAGTACATTCCCAAGTACTAATTCCTATACTCTTCTGTGTTCTATATTTTCTCGTGATGTAGGTTCAGGTGATCAGTCACAGTAGTGATAGTGATCTTCGAGTACCTCCATCTACATTCTTACAGTTAGTGAGTCCTCATGGTTCGAGGACCTATGTCCCCGATTTTGGTCTTGATAGTAGATGATTTTTTATTTCCAATTCAGTACGGGTCAGTGGGGGATCTGTCCCAATAGCTCCTCAGTTTTATGTAGTAGAGGCTTTGTCAAACTAGAGTACTAGTATGAAAAGAACTTCAGTATTTTGATTGAATAGGATAGTGTTTTTTGTATTCCAGTATGTTTATGACATGATTATTCTTCTTTATTACAGCTTGATTATTGTCATAGTGAGTAATAGGGGTGATGATAGGCTCAGAGGGTTAGCTTGAGGTCACGTGTGGCCTTAAGAACCGTGTGACGTCTTGGGATGGGATCTTGGGGCATTACATACAGCCTAAATTAAATGACTAAGGAGACACACCCAATAGAAAGAACAACAGTGTCTCCACTGTACAAATAATAAAGGATAAAAGAGATAAGGGTGCTCCTTGTAACCACATCAGGGGCAGCTTTCACTATTAGATTTTGCATCAGCACCATTTTTCTCAAGATCAGTCCACTTTGATAGGGCCTCATCATCACTCTCAGACTAGGATTTAGGAAGTCTATCTCAGGGTATTATGATCTTCCATAGACCATTCACCCTCTTCTACATCTTGATAAAGAACTCATCCCTATTTTTCTCTTCTATAACCATTTTTTTAAGTTCAATCCGAATGTCTCAATATGATTCTGTTGAATAGGAGTTGGATTTCTCAAGCTTAGAAATGGTAGCCTCTTACTTCTTTTTGTCCTCCCTATATTTATCATAATCTGTAAGTGACAAATAAGAATAATCAGTTGTCGAGGGATCTCCTGGTCCTTGTGGCACACTAGACATAAGCTCTTTGATGGTTGCAATAATTACTCCAATATCTTCAAGAGGTCCTGTGGTGATTGGACTATGAGGCTCGGGCTAACTATATGCCAGCTTTTCCAAGTCTATCTTTTTTCTTGCTTTTGCTGGGTGCGCCCTCTCCTCGAATCCTCAAGGGATAAATAGGGTCACTAACGCAGAACAATAAATCTCTATCATACTCTTCCACCCTCTCTATCCCACAAATCTCAGTAATCAAATAAGGGAGGAAGATATGTGTACCACCTTAGTTCTTGAAATTATCTATTTCATTGACCACGAGCTGACCAACATCCTGTGAGATGTCGTCTAGAATACAATAAACCATCCATGTATTCAATTTTAGGACTATTGTCATGTGGGTTCAAGGCAACACTTGGATACAAATGATGTGCAACCATATCTGAGCCTCCGAATTCAAGTCGTTCATGAAGATGTTTCTTTTATTTTTGGTCCAAGAGACTTCCTTTCCGAGGCATAACCATTGTTCAAACAAACTCCCCGGTTTACACCCCTTTGATTTGAATTCACCTATGTCTGTATCTTTGAGCCTATAAACATCATTGATTTTCTTAGAACTAACTTTAATCGATCTTCCCCGAATATTGATAGTCACATTAATGGGTCCAAAAACTTCACTGATATTTGCGTAAAATTCATGGACCCATTGGTCATTTGCGATGCATAGATTAGTCCAAAACACTGCCACCCTATGGCTTCATGTTTTTCATTAAATTCTAGTAGTTTCTCTGGGACATTCTCCACGAAAATTCCTCTTTCAGGGAGGAGCTTTTTCCTTGGTATATCGGTGTAGTATCGAGTGTTGCACTAGGGTGCCATGAATTAGATGTTATCATACCTTTCCATTAGGCTGTCCTGAAAGCACTAGGCACACATTATATCAATCAAAGATATTTTATCATACAAACTGTACCATATTGTTCATTAATACTCATAGAAATGGGTGCTCGGTGGTGATAGTTTAAAATTTAAAGTGTAGAATTTTTTGCATGGAAAAAAATTAGCCTAGATACCACAATCTCAAATCTTGACCGCAATCGAATTGGTGCAATCACGGTCAACTGACCAACGTCTGGTACGAGAGGCTAGTTTCATTCCATCTTCTCATGTCCAGATTTCTTCCAAGTTACGAGCATGCTCTAGAGTGAGGATGTATAGGAAAAATAATTGAGCAATGCTAGTAAGTTTTTGAATGCGCCCCTTAAAATGCAATTTCCCCTATTGAAAGTTCATTTGGGAAAATTATCAAACACTTGGTGTGCATAACTTGTTTGTCTAAAGTTGACACTCATTATCAGGTAATCAATATGTCCACTTGTGTGCACACCTTATCTAAGTAGTTAGCATCACACCATACCAAGTATGATAACATGGAAGTTATAACAACCAAAACTTTAGGCCCTCTCTTAATAATGCATTCTAGGGTTTATTGTTAAAGATAAAAATATGGATTTATGACACTTAGTGGAGTTGTGATCCAAAAAGTGTGCAAGGATGCTGTTTGAGAATTCACAAACTTGGCCAGCAATTACCAAAATTACATAGTACAATCTTTAAAGAGAGTGTGAGGGGAAATTAGTTTTTAAATGGATAAAGTGGTTGCGATTGCAGTTAGGTGTCTATGATTATGATCGTGCTTTGGGGAGCGCAATCATGGTAACTGAGAGTAGTTTGTCTCCTCTGTTTTCCCCTGTCCAGCTGTTTACTTAATTTTCACAAAAAAAAAAATTCCAGTTCACTTTTCAATGATTACACACTTTCCCCTTTGTAAGCTCATCCAATGCATTCCAAAGGGTCATAAATTCATGGGTTATTTATATGCAAAAGATAACAACTATCCTACAAAATCATAACAAAAAGGATATGATCCACTCTCATAGAATTTGTGGGTTGCCTCTCGCCTAGAACCTTAGTTATCGTCGTGGCATGACTTCTTTCTTCCTTCGTTCACAAGGTTGGTCTTCAAACCCCTCCTCATTTATCTTTTCATCTTTAACATCTATCACAGATACTACTTGAAGTTTAACAGTTTTTTTTTTACTTTTAAATTTTGAAAGAGACTTTATCCTCTTGCACCTTAAACTTCATCTCCCCCATCTTTAGATCAACTATTATCTCTTCCGATGTCCAAGAAAGGATGGACAAGTATGATAAGTACCTCTTTGTCCATTTCACAAACCATCACCACAAAGTCCACTGAGAGTATAAGCTTATCAAATTTGATAAGGACATCAAACAAAATTCCCACCAGCCCTTTGATGGACCGGTCCACCATGAGAATTTTCATAGAGTTCTGTGTAGAGGTACCAAATCCGAGCTTATTGTAGATGAAAAAAGGCATTAAGTTGAATCTAGAACCAAGGTCACATATAATTCTTGCAAATTCATGTGTCCTAATAGTACAAGGGATGGTGAATGATCTGAGGTCATCTTTCTTTTCTGCAACCTTGCTATCTATGACAACACTACATCTTGGGTCACCCCAATAATTTCACCTTTAATAAGCTTCTTTTTAGACATCAATTTTTTCATCAACTTAGCATATCCCGGGATCTCTTGGATTTCCTCAAGAAACAAGATTTTTATCGATAGGATGCTAAGTTTTTCCATGAATTTCCTTAATTTCTAACCTTCCTGTCTTTTATGAAGTCATTGAGGGAATGGGGGAGGAACTCGAATGGTTGGCCCTGCATCACTTAGTGGATTTCTAAATTTTACAACTTCTTCATCACATTCCGCGATCTCTTTCTTATTATTTTCTTCTTTTCTTTAGTGCATCACTTCTTTTGATTTATCTTTGCGTAACTTTTACACACGTCTCTTCTAAAGGGGTCATTAAGTACCTTACCACTCCTTGTTAAAAAATTTATAACTTAGGCGTAATTCTTAGGATTAGAAATTGTGTCACTAGGGAGTCCATCTCTAGGCCCAACATTTAATTGCGTGGAGATTTGAGAAAGTTGAGAAAAATCACATTTCAACTCATAAACCATTTTGTCCGTTCCTTCTACTCCATTCAAGATCCTTGTCAACATATCCCTGGTATTGTATTTCTTGGGGTCGACAATATTTGACTCTTTTGTTATGGAATGATCATGATGAGGAACATAACAGTCATAGTCATATTCCTGATATCTCAAATATCTATTCCTCACACGGTCCATAAAACCTTGATTCCGACATTGACTTTGATAGGAGGGGCGGGAACCCCCCGAGTAGTTAGCAAAATAGAGGATTTCCTCATCCAACTAATTTGCCTCTTCATCATCTTCATAAGATTTTAATGCTAAGGCGTTGACTTCTTTCACGGGTGCACCCATAACATGATTTGTCAAGAGTTCGAGGTGGGTCATTATTGTATCCATGTTATCCTCCTTTCCTTCATTTCACTTTCTTTGTTCATTATCGAACTTGGAAGTGTTATAAGCAATTTGGGGATATTCGGTTTCTCTGGTATTCCAACCCCGATTTAGTTACACACTCTCCAATTAATAGAAAAGCCGTATGGTAGTGCAACTTCACATGGGAACCACCCACCACATAACTATCAATGATTTTTTTAATTGATCAAGGGAACAATAGAAGATCTAGAGAACCATGTTTTATGGGACTTCATGATTTGGGCATTGAGAAAGGTTACAATTAAACCTCTCCAAAGCTTCAAACAATGGTTCTCCATTTATTTCCCAAAAATTTTCAATTTCGTCCCTCTTTTGAATAATTTTTTGCGGATGGATATATCAATCAAGAAACACCATAGTAAGCTTGTCCCAAGATGTAATTGAGCCAGGTGGAATTGAGCAAGGCCATGAAACTACCTAGATCGTTAATGAGAATGGGAAAAAGTGAAGCCGAATGGACTCTTGAGTAATGTGTGCTATATTGAACGGTGCACACACTTCTACAAAATTCTTCAAATGGACATTGGGATCCTCAAAGTCTTGAACTTCATACAATCCTTTCATTTTCAACATATGAAGCATGAGACTAGTCATACGGAAGACTCCATTCCCATTAGTTGGTGGGATGCGGATCGCGTATGTTTGCCCCACTTCATTTAGTGGGCCCTCATCAACTAGGGGGAATCAAAGGGACCTATGTTTCTTGCGATATAACTCATTGTTCCGTTAACACTTCGATCAACTAAAATAATATTTAAAAACAACAAATAAAGTAAATGATATACCCCCGGGTATTCCCAAGAAAGAGTCATACTACACAAGTAAAATTAATTTTTCACTCCCCGACAATGGTGCCATTTATTTAATGCTTAACTTACTCCCATTATTAAGGGGTGAGGCAATCGTTATCAAAAAACCCAACTAGAGTTGGGGTTGAATCCATAAGGAGCTAATTGTAGGCTTCAAATCTTATAGGTGTCCTAATTGCTACAAGTTTACCCAGAATGATAATAAGCAAGACATGTAAAATTAAATAGGCAGATTTTTGTTTGAAGATGTTTTTTCAACTAACAAAGAATGGATATAACACTTTTGATTTTAATATTAAGAATAGAGAGGGTGTTGGGATTATGTTGTCACTCCTCAAATCCTATTGGGGCGATCAGACACCCATAGCCGTACGGCCCAAGTGAACCAGCCAATAATCCTGTACATCTCATATATGTAAATATGATAACCAAGGGTTGTAACAAATATGATTCAATGCATCAATGAGAATTACCATGCAGGAAAACACTAAATTATATGCAAGACTTAGCCGTTGGGCCCGTAACATCTAAGAGACAAGACATTACTATACCTAATTTTACATTGGTCTACAAAGCCTCCAAAAGATACATAAGAACTTATCTATGGTTGGGGAAATCACCCTCCATACTCTTAATATTTTGTACAATACAAAAATATACAAAAAATACTCATAAAGCCCATAATCAATCTGGAGCTCACCAATAGCTGCTGGATATATTGGGCACCTACTAAAAAAGTGTATTTTCTAAAGCACCTGTGCCTTCAGCATGAAATACAGGTCCCCCTTAAGGGGCATCAGTACGAAAGTATGTACTGAATATGTAAGAATAAAAGTACCCACACATGATATAGGAGCTTAATTGAAATCAAATACAAGTGTACAACTTGTGCTAGTAGACCACCTTTATATAAAATTGTAGGGTCAGGTATATTACATTCCTTTCATTATTTTACCTTTCTTACTACATAATATTTGTAACCAATGTGGTGCAAATGACCAAGTGATCAGTGTTAAATAGAAAAATAAGGATCGACCCATGCTAGGCTTACGTCCCTAAAATGCCACCCATAAATAAACATTAGGATCGGCATATGATAGGCTTATAAAAGTAATCTTCTACCCATATATAAAGGTATAGATATTGGCTTATTCTTAGATTATGCCCCTGAGCTTCCAACCGTTTTAATACAGATTGTGTTACTTAGTTTATTTTGTCTTTGTGATTGTTACTTTGGTGGTCATAACATTATGGTACCTTGAAGAAATAATCTACCAATTAGGGACATATGAATAAACACAAAACGCAATGTCAAAGTGGTATGTGGTAGATTGTACATGAATGAGATATTTAGGAGCTAAAAATAACATATAAGTCTTATTTGACTTAAATGAGAATTCTTGAGACTTACTAGTGAATGTAAAAATACAGACTCAATAATAAGCATGTGGTAAGGTATTTTAACACATTATGGAGTGGTAAAAAGGTCTTTAGGTAGATAGGAGATCATGTGTTGCTATTAGGTATTACTTACTATAGGGGAACTTTAAAAGCTTATGTTGTACCAAAAGTGCTAGATTTTATGCCAGAGAATACGACATAGAGTAGCATTACATACCTGGTCGTACGACTCTTATACTAATCCAACTTAACTTATCTCCTTTTATATTACTTATCTACAATAAAATATATGGAAAAGTAACATTAGTAAGCAACTGAGACATTTGGGCTAGTTAACTTCACTGAAATAGTAGCCATCTAGTTAGCTCTTAATTTTCTAATTGAGGGTGATATTTTAACCCTTTCCTCCTCTAATTATATCCACATACATACAGATTCTTTAAATATCCCTCGAAATAACTTTTACATCATTACACCCTAAAAATGGAATAAACATAGAATAAGTAATAAATGTGTACAACAATTAGCTCAGTGGTGTACCACCACTCCTTTCTTTAATATTTCAATACGATCTAGTAATACCTTCCCATTACTTAAACCTGGCATCCCCAAACATATACACACAAAACAGTCCAAAAAATGGCCACAAATCCCTTTTATTGTAGAAATTAATTATTGAACTTATCATCTCTTAAGTTCTCAATAACAATACATCCATAAATCTCTCTCAAATTCATATATAAGGAGAACATAATGGATAAGTCACCATACCTAAAATTTTAAAATTATTTATTTAATTTGAACACCTCAAGAACTTCAACTTTCTCTTTTCTTCACACTTTAAACCAAAGAAGAAAAGAAATCTCTTAATAACAAAGAAAAAGTGAGTAGTTAGCTACTTTTTATTCTGTCACGGACTTAAAATTATTCATGAATAGCATGTTTTCATATTTTTCTATTGGAGAATTATGCAAAACCTTATGTGTTTTCACTTACCTTGGCCTACAAAGGTTCGGGTTACTCCAATAACCCTAAAAGGAATTATAGGGCTTCTCCTAGTTTCTTTAAAGAAATTAGAGAGAATTTGTGAAGTATAACCTTTTTTGGACATAAGAATGAGGGAAAATGACCAAAAAATTGGAATTATAAAGGCCCTATGTTGTCTATATCTTTAGCTGCATTTTTGTACCTCAGAATTGGTCAAATTGGTCTAAGTAGGTGATGCATCTACTTGAGGGTTCAACTGCTCAAAATTTCAAAGTTGGTGATGTGCCTACTTGCTTAATTCTTAGTTGGGCTCAATTAAATTCGGCCTTGGCAAGTTTGAGTATTTGGCCTTTTCTCCATGTTTTTCCTTTTTACTTAATTTGTGCCCAAATGAGTACATTAACATAGTCCCAAATCTGATCCATAGCCTTGAGCCCATTAAATGGTCCAAAAAACTCAAGTAGGTGATCTACCTACTAGATTAATTAAGTCAACCAAGCACCTCAACAAAATACTCCATTTTCATTTCTTAATCCCTTATATAACATAAAAGTTTTATATTATTGGTCACTTTAAACTTTAGATTCAAATACCAACTTATGATTCTTAGTTTAATAGTTGTATTGATGTTAACTTTTCCATGTCACCTTCTAATGTACGGGAAGCATCTAGAATTCTATCTACACCATTAATAATTGCATAACAAATCTCATCCTTTATATATACCACAAGGCTATACCAAATTACAAACAAAGAAAACAAGTACATGCAAAGTATGGGGCGTTACATACTCTCATACTTAGGAACATTCGTCCTCCAATGTTAGCATAATTCTCCATTCAAAACAAGTTCAGGCCTAAGTTTAATACGCATGTTATCACGTACTACCTATATATTACACTTACTTATTATTGCCCCAATTCATCATCTTGAACTTTCTATTCATATTTGAATAGATGGGGGTACTTGGATTTCATAACTTCTTCAGCTTCCCATGTTATCTCTTATACTTGCGTGTTTCTCCAAAGCACTTTTACAAAAGCTATTTCTTTATTCCATAACTTCTTAACTTGTCGATCTAGAATAGAAATTGGTATTTCTTCATAGGTGAGATCTTCCATAATTTGTACATCTTCTGTAAGAGTAATATGAGATGGATCTTTGATGCACATTCGAAACATTGAGATGTGATATACTGGATGAACTATTGAGGTCTCTTATGGTAGCTCTAATTCCTAATTTACTTGGCCAAACCTTCGAATAATTTTATATTGGCCTATATAACCCAAACATTGTTTTCCTTTCTTACCAAATCTCATTACCACCTTTATTGGTGATACCTTCAAGAATATCCAATCACATATAGAAAACTTAAACCACCATATTCTAAAATATGTATATGACTTGTGTCGACTTTGGGCTATTTCTATCCGACATTGGATTACTTTAACCTTTTCCTTAGCTTTATGAACAAGGTATGGCCTGAACAAAGGAGTTTCACCCATTTCAAACCATCCAATTGGTGACCTACACTTTCTTACATAAAAAGATTAATATGGTGCCATTTTGATACTTGAATGATAGCTATTGTTGTAGGCGAATTGGATGAGAGGTAAATGATCAACCAAACTACGTTTAAATTCCACTATACAAGCTTGTAGCATATCCTCATGTTTTATAATGGTACATTCTTCTTGTCCATTTTTCTAAGGGTTAAAACCTATACTCAAATTCATTTGTGTTCATAAATTTCTCTAAAAAATTACAAAATATTTACAATAAATTGAGCTACCCGATCTGATATAATAGAGATTGGCACTCTGTGTAGCTGAACTATATCTTTAATATACAATTTTGCGCACTCTTTAACTATGTAAATGGTCTTAACTGGTAGGAAACCCATATGGAATAAAACTTTTGAGGTGTACGAGGCAAACCAGTTATGAAATCCATGTTGATCATGTACCACTACAATATTGGAAGATCTATACATTGCGTATAACCCCTGGGATTTTGGTGCTCTACTTTAACTCTTTGACAATTTGGAAATTCGGCTAAAAATTCAGCAATGTTCTTCTCCATGTCACCCCACCAATACATTACTTTCAAATCATGATGAATTTAAGTTGACTCGTATGGATGGAAAATCTTAAATGATTTGCCTCTGTTATAATCCTCTTTCTTAGCCCATTTACATTAGGCGCACACAATCTGTTTTGGCACTGAAGTACTCCTTCTTGCGTTAGCTCAAATGTCTTTGTCATACCACATTGTACATTCTCCTTAAGTTGTAATAGAATAGGATCTACATATTTTTCTCCTTCACTTCAGCTACTAATAATGATTTTGCCGCATTATGCAGAATAACCCCTTTATCTATTGTTTCAATAAGGAGAACCACCTAATTGGGTAGTTGGTGTAGATATTTAGTCTTCCTATGACTTTACGTTAACTTCCCATAAGTTCCCACCATATCCCTATGAATTAATCCATCAACTACCACATTTTCTTTCCCAAGATTATACAAGATATCAACATCATAGTCTTTTAATAGTTCAAGCCACCTTTGTTACCTCAAGTTTAGATCCTTTTTGCTAAAGATTTATTGGAAGCTCTTGTGGTCAGTATATATGTCAATATGAATCCCATACATATAGTGGAGACATATCTTTAAGGCAAATAAAACCTCTACTAGCTTAAGATCATGCGTTAGATAATTTTTCCTAGGTGGCCGCAATTGTGTTGAGGCATATGCTATCACTTTACCATGCTGCATCAACACACATACTAAGCCAATTCGTTCAGCATCACAATACACTGCATACCTTTCTGTGCCTTCTATAAGTACTAATAAGGGTGTAAAAGTCAACTTATTCTTCAGATCGTGGTAACTCCTCTCACATTCATCATTCCATTGAAACATGGATGTTGTGTGTGTTAGCTTTCTTAAAGGACCGGAAATTGAAGAAGACCTTTCAACAAGCCTCCCATAATAAATTTCCAACCCAAGGAAACTATGAACCTCCATAGGCGTTATATGTCTTGGCCAGTTCTTTACATCTTCTATATACTGAGTATCAACCTTTATTCCTTCATCAGATACAATATGACCCAAGAATGCCACTGATTTTAACCAAATCTGATATTTAGAGAACTTTCCATGTAGCCTACGATCCGAAAGAAACTGTAACACCTATTGTAATTGACTTTCATGGTCTTCCTTTGATCTCGAATAAACCAGAATATTATTTATAAAAACTATGACAAACAAATCTAATAATGGCTTTAACACCTTATTCATCAAATTATTAAAAGTTGGGGATGCATTATTTAACCCAAAAGACATGACTAAAAACTCATAATGACCGTACCGTGTTCGAAAAGTTGTATTGGGTATGTCCTTCTCTTTGACCCTCACTTGGTGGTAACCAGACCTCAAGTCAATCTCTGAAAAATACTTGGCGCCTTGTAACTGATCAAATAAATTATCAACTCCCGGAAGGGGATATTTGTTCTTAATAGTCACCTTATTTACTTGCAGGTAGTCAATACACATTCTCAATGAGACATCATTCTTATGTACAAATAACACTGGTGTGACCTAGGGGGACATACTAGGCCTTATGAATCTTTTTTCTAGAAAGTCTTTCAATTGCTCTTTCAACTCCCGTAATTCTACCGAGGCCATTTTATACAGAGGAATTGAGATTGGTTGTGTACCTAGAGTCACCTTAATACCAAAATCTACTTCTAGTTATGGAGGAAAAACTAGAATATCTTTAGTAAATACATCGACCAATTCATTTACCACCAAAATAGTTTGAAGAGTTAGTGGCTCCATATTTGTATCCTTCACTCTAACTAGATGATATATGTAACCCTTGGAAATCATCATTTTGGAGTTCAAATAAGAAATAAATTTACCTCTTGGTTCACCAATATTACCCCTCCATTCAAGGACTGCCTGTCTTGGAGAATGGAAATACACCCTCTTAGTCCGGTAATCTACTATGGCATAACAAGAAGCCAACTAATCCATACCCATTATAACATAAAAATCTACCATTTCTAACTCAAAAAGGTCTTCCACTGTATCATGACCAAAAATTGTTATTATATATAATTTTGATACTCTCATAGCTATAATAGATTAACCAACCAATGTAGACACTACAATTGGCTTAACTAGAAATTTTGGTGTTTTTTTGCACTTTCCAGAAACTAGTGGTGTGACTTATGATAGTGTAGAACCCATATCAATTAATAAATATACATTATTTGAAATGATGGACAATGTACCAGTAACTACATCTAGAGAATCCTCTAAATATTTTCAATCCGCTAAAGCATATGTACGATCCTAAACTCCACTAGAGCAAATTCATCCTTTAGCACCTCTACCACGACCCATAGACTGTAAACCCCTACAGAAATAAGAAATCGGTGATGATGATGAAAGGGATGATCCAGTAGGTCGTGCCATACTACCTATTCCCCCTTTAGTGTATTCTCTTTTCATATGCCTCGACATACCTCACGAAAACCAACAATTTTTCCTAAATCGATATGAACACAAATGATGATTTCTATATTGTTTGTATGGTCATCGACGAAGTTTTAATTGGCTTATACTCCCTTTATCTTGATACCCCAATGTCCGTAAACTCTGACTCTCACTTTTTTACCCAAAATAATTACCTTTGGACCCTTGAAACTATGGAGAGACACTACTTGTAAATAAGAAGATAATTTCCTAGGAAGTCTATTAGAAAACCGAGGACTAATCTCTTCTTTGTATTCCACAAACTTCCCCATAGATCTGGACCTCTTGGAATGCCCTCTTTCCAATTCTTGTGTTCTTTTTTATTGCCTTTGATCCTCTTCTTTTTGTCAAAATGTTTGAATCCTTTCTATGTCCATCTCTTTGTTTAAAGAAATACTAGTACAATCTCTAACTAGATATGGATCCAATCTATCCATATTTCGATGAGCTCTATCATCCATAGTAGCTACTACATTAGGAGCATACCTACACAAAGAGTTAAACCGGAGGTTGTACTCACTCAAACTTATATTCCCTTGGCAAAGATTTAGGAACTGATTTACATGAGACTCTCAAATCTCAAATGGAAGGTAATGATTGAAAAATTCCTCTTTAAACTCTTTCCAAGTAGCTGAAGGTGCATCGATACCTCTAGATAATTTCCAATCTTCATACCAAAATATAGGCTCGCATTTGAATCTATATGCTTCTAGATCAACTTTCTCTTTACCGAATACATTCCTGACATCTAACGTACTTTGGATTTGATCAATAATATCCTGTGGGTCTTAATTAAAATTTAAATCGGTGAATGTGGGAGGATCTAGCTAAAGGAAATCCTATGTTCGTAGGATAGCTCCCCTATCTGCACCCCTAAAACTTGTGGTTGGAATAGTTTGTCATTGAGCTTGTACAACAACTATACGATCAAACAATTGTATCATATTATTTAGATCTTGATCAGTAACATTAATAGGTAGTTTTGAGGATTCAGTTCTTCTCCTTCTTAACTCTTCTGGAGATATAGGAGTAGAAAAAGTTTGTGATACAAACATAGCTTGAGCATCACTTTGATTAACATGCCTAGGTGGTGAATTGATGGTCCCTTCTCCGGTAGCTACATCTATTCACTTACCTATACTCTTACTCCTTCTTGTAAACATCATCTTTACTATAATAAGAAATAAAGTAAATTCAATGGTTAAATATGATTTCACCTACAACATGGGCTCTATTGCAAGATCTAGGATATGATGAAAAAGTAACAACCACTAAATGTTCCATAGCCTCCTGTTTATAGATGTGGTGCACAACATACCCACAATCAAGACTCTACCTAGACATAACTTTGTAGACTCCCTAGGACAACCTGTTATGATACCACTTTTGTTATTCCTCAAATACCATTGTGGCGGACAGGCACCCGTAGCCGTAAGGACCGATAGAACAAACATATAAACTTGTACATCTCATGTATGTAAACATGATAACCAAGGGTTCTAGTTAATATGATACAATGCATCATTGAGAATAACCATACGGGAAAGCACACAATTAGATGCAATACTTAGCCTTTGGGGCCACAACATCTAAGTGATAATACATTACCATACCTAATTTTATATTGGTATACAAAGACTCTAATAGATACATAGAAACTTACAAATGTTAGGACAAACCCCCACCATACTCTTAATTTTTGTACAATACAAAAGTATATAAAACAGACTCGGAAAGCCTTGAATCAATCTTAGGATATCCTAGGATCCTAGGAAGGTGTATTTTCTAAAGAACTTGTGCCTGAAGAATGAAATATGGTTCCCCCATAAAGGGAATCAGTACGAAAGTATGTACTGAATATGTAAGTCTAAAAGTACCCACAGATTATTTATAAGCTCAATGGAAATCAAATACAAGTGTACAAATAGTGCTAGTTGACCACCTTTATATATAATTGTAGGGTCAGGTATACAACATTCCTTTATTCATTTTATATTTCATACTATATAATCTTTCTAATCCATTTGATAAAAATTAACAGGTGATCAGTGGTAAATAGACAAATTGGGATTGGCATATGTTTGTCTTACGCCCCTAAGCTGCCACCCATAAATAAACATTGGGATCAGCCCATGCTAGGATTACTCACCTCATATACCACCCATATATACAAGTATTGGGATTGGCTCATTCAAAGCTTATGATCCTAAGCTACCACTCATTTTAATACAGATTGTGTTACTTTGTTTATTTTGCCGTTGAGATTGTTACTTTGGTGGTCATAAAGTTATGGTACCTTGAAATAATAATATACCAATTAGGGAGATATGAATAAATTCATAATGTAATGTCAAAGAGGTATGGGAAATATTTTACATGAATGAGATGTTTAGGAGTTTAAAATAACATACGAGTCTTATTTGAATTAATGAGAACTCTTGAGACTTAATAGTGAATGTAAAAATATAGAATCAATAATAAGCATGTGGCGAGGTATTTTAACACATTAGGGAGAGGGAACAAGGTTGTTATATATATATGAGATCATGTGTTGCTATTAGGCAGTATTTACTTTAGGAAAGCTTTAGAAGCTTACATTGTACCAAAAGTGCTGGATTTCATGCCAAAGAAGATGACATAGTGTAGCCTTACACACTTGGTCGTACAACTCCGATACTAATTCAACTTGACTTCCCACTTTTTAGATTACTTATCTATAATAAAATATATGGCAAACTAACATTAGCAAGCAACTGACACATTTGGGCTACATAACTTCACTGAAATTGTAGCCGGACAGTAAGCCCTTAATTTACCAATCGAGAGTGTTATATTAACCCTTTTCTCCTCATATTATATCCATATACATTCAGATCCTTTTAATCTCCCCCTAAAAAAATATGACTTTATTACACCCTCCAAAATAGTATACAATAGAATGAGTAATAAACCGGTACAATAATTAGCTCGGTGGTGTAACACTACACCTTTCTTCTATATTTCAATACGAGATAATAACACCTTCCCCCAATATCAACCTTGCATCCCCCAATATACACACAAAAAATAGTCCACAAAAAGGGCCCAAATCCCTTTTATTGTAGAAATCAATTATTGAACACATCATCGCTTAAGTTCTCAATAACAACACATTCGTAATTCTCTATCAAATTAATATATAAGGAAAACAAAATGGAGCAGTCACCTTACCATAATTTTGCAACTTATTCTTTTAATTTGAACTCCTCAAGAACTTCAACTTTCACTTTTATTCACACTTTAAACTAAAGAAGAAAAGGGATCACTTAATAACAAAAATAAAGTGAGCAGTTAGCTTACTTTATATTTTGCCATGGAATTAAAATTAATCATGAATAGAATTCTTTCCTAATCATCTATGGGAGAATTATGCTAAATTGTAAGTGTTTTCACTTACCTTGGCCTACAAATTTTGGTGTTTCTCCAATAAACATAAAAGGAAATATAGGGCTACTCCTAGTTGCTTTAAAAAAAGTAGAGAGAATTTGTGAAGTATAACCTTTTTTGTGACTTAAGAATGAGGGAAACTGACTAGCAACTTGGCCTTATAAAGAACATATTTTGTCTATCTCTTTAGCTGTATTTTTGGACGTCAAAATTTGTCAAATTAGTCCAAGTAGGTGATGCACCTACTTAAGGGTTCAACTTGCTCAAAATTTCAAAGTATGTGATGCACCTACTTAATTAATTCTTAGTTGGGCTCTATTAAGGTTGGCCTTTGTAGATTTGAGTATCTTTTCTCCATCATTTTCCTTATTACTGAATTTTGGCCCAAATGAGTACATTAACATAGGCCCAAATTTGATTCGTAGCCTAAGCCAAATAACTTTGTCCAAATAGGTCAAGAATGTGATACATCTACTAGCTTAATTAATTCAAGAAAGCACCTCAACAAAATACACCATTTTCTTTTCTTAATCCCTTTATTCTACCTTAAAACTTGTATATACTTGGCCACTTTAAACTTTATATTCAAATACGGTCTTACTATTCTATTTTTAATAGTTGTATTGATGTTAATATGGCCCCATCACCTTAAAACATATGGGAAACACCAAGAATCCCATCTACACCATTAATACTCGTATAAAAAATCTCATCCGCTACCTAAACCACAAGGCTATACCTAGTTACATATAATTAGAACAAGTACATACAAAGTACGGGGCATTACACATGTCTAACTAAAGGTAAAGTGTGTGGGTAAATGATAGTTTGGCATGAGTTTTAGTTATTGATCTAAGGATAGGCTAGGTCGAAGGTCATTACAGTCAACCTTTCAATAAAACAATAATGATTTTACCGATCACCTAACAAGTGTGCAATTTGCAATCACCGAACTCCTTTATCAAGCATCCCTATTTATAGGATGATTCTCTTGATGTGGCTTACACTCCCGTCACACTTATTTCTAAGATTGAAAAAGGTTTCTAAGATTGCAAAAGGTAGTAAAGCATATACATAACTGTCCATTATTACTTTGTCGCCCTATAACCCTCTTTTAAGAATGTTATAGGTTACCTCAAGTTCACCTTAGTCCCTCTTTCAAGGATGACAAAGGGTTTCTAGAGTTTGGGGTTTTTACACATCAAACCCATTTAGATATTTGGAGTTTTCACATTTCAAATTCCAAATAATAAGCTCAAGCAATGGCGAAATTACACTTTAGTTCAACATAATCCCAAGACTAAATTACTTAGCTATTTATGAACAAAGTTAAGTGAAATATACCATGAGGATTATCCAAAATATGCATTCTTCACAAAATAACTAAGAAATTAAGCCTCCAAGAGTAGTTACACACTTACCCAATTTGGGTTTATTCTACCTAAATCAAAATTAGTTATGAGGAAAGCAATACCCTAAGAAGAAAAGGGTTTTGATTAAATTTTGTTTAGGATTCGACTTAGTGCTTTTATAGATCTACCCCTGAGTATATTCCCGTTGAACCGCAATTTTCCATAGCAGCCACGCGACTGTGGTTGTTAGCCATGACCAGGTTGTGCAGACCATCTTGACTGACTGCGACCACGTATTGAGGACTTTGGTCATGGTAACTAAGGCTAATGTGGTACAGGTCTTCAGCTGCACTCTTCTTTGCCCCTTTTTTATCATTTCCAGCTCCATTTTACATCTTTTGATCTCCTCTACTCTATACCTTCAAATAATTGATACTTGTCCATATTATCACCAATATGTCTCATTCATATATTCAAACAAGGTAATGTGCACAAATATTTAGTGAGAATGACAAGAAAAATCACCCTTCATCAATTGTCAGGCACTACCTATCTAGCTATCCAAAATTTTTCCTTCCTTGTTATATCCTTAATATTAATGACATTATCATACTGTCATTTGTCTCACACACATATACGATCATACAGTTAACATAATAATATAGGAGGGGTGCCCATTTTCAACAAAAAAAATTCAAATCAATTAAGTTTTCTACATAATCATTCAACACAACGTCTTATGCCATAATTAAAATACTCAACCTATTTTAACTATTCCCAATAGACAAAATAAAAAAATAAAAAACATAAACAAGACATGCTAGTTCTTTAAATATTAAGAATATGGCCACAGGCTTCGAAACTTGGCAAGTATAGCCTGTGGACATTTGGTACACCCCTACCTCGAACTTAAAGCTTATGCAGGGTCCCCAATAAAAGTGAAAATAAAGTGAAAGGGTATGAAAAAATATTTGGGATCTCAAGGCACTGGATTATACAATATTAGCTCGTGGGCTCTACTGTTGAGTTCTACCATCCTCATTATTAGTCCTATCAACTGTCGTGATGGGGTCAACAATAATGGCACTGGTGATGGCCAGTGCACTTAATGGAATATCACATGGCGGGTCTATATCACCACCTTCCTAACCATAAAAAATGGTTTGTCTCAAACTAGCGGCTACAACAGCCATCTCATGGACCCAGACTTTCCAGTCTTTGCTCATCCTGTAGGCTATCTCCCTTAGCCTTTTTCATAGCATATTTATCCTCACTCTTTCTCTTATTTATTTATTTTCTTTCTTCTCGGGTATTCTCAACTATTGGTTAAGTCCCTTCTATCGTGTATGAAATAGCCTAAATATTATCAACATGGACATCGGTCGTGACATTCATGACCTAAAGCTCCAAAATAATGGGTTGATCATAAAACTATATGACCATTCTCTTAATCTCAAACACATGATCCTTAACCACCATAATGTCTGGTGTTTAGCTGCTACTCAACTACTGGGTTATCCTCAGCTCAAATGCATCTAATCATTATTACACCCATTTGCCTGGTATACTAACTACAGGTTCCATACCTTAGTCTCCAATGTGCCCAATCACATCATTGCCTCGGTCCACATGGCTTGTGAAATTAGCATAAAACTAGAAGGCACACCTCTAAGGCCAGGTGGTACAGATTGAACTGGATATGGGGCACTAGATATACCTGTGGCATCCGTAGATTATGTTGTCTAAGTTTGACCACCTTCTTCAGCATCCTCAATAGGCTTTGTATCCTTAATTTGATTATTCTATCGAAATATCTCTATTAACATTTCTGGTCCCCTCCATGCCTACTTGGACAATAGGTTTTTTACTTTTCTAATCAGCCCCAAGTCAGTGTTGTTTGTGACCTCTATCATCTTATTAATACTAGAGTGCTCATGCATCCCAAAAACCAAACACAACTCTATGATCAAACAAGGATACCCCAACAATAATTTTTCTCCACCTATATCCCGATCTATCATCTCCCGATCTATGAACACTCAAATATAAAATTTATAGCTTGTCATTAACCCGACTATCAAATATGCATGCACTGGGCTTAACACATTGACCCTAGAAGTACACAACCGGTGTCGGGCCAGTGTCTACATACCTTGTCCTCGAAGTTGAGTGTATTCTTTTCTTTGTTCTGGGAGAACACTCTCGGGCCTTCGACTACCCAAATATCATTCTCACTATTTACCATAATAAAGCCGGTAATCCATATAAAATTACCCATCCTGTCCTCCGTTCCCATCTACTTAGTAGTGTTTTATTGAATCTCCTCAACTCTATACTCCATCTCACCAATATTTATAGGTGGTTGATAATCCATACTATATAAGAAATTGGAAATAGTATGTGGGGAGATTTTAACCCACAAACCCCAAATGAATATTGAGGCAATATGGTCACCATTTTTACACAACTGTCCTATTGGATACTGTCGCTGCAACTCCTCTCTATACATTGCATATAATTCTTAAACCAATGCTATACTATATTTTTCGAGAGCTTTGGTTATCCAATTAAACCCATACTATTTGAATCGCTCCTCAAATTAGGAAGCTCAGTCATCCCCGTAGTGATTAAGATCTTCTCAAAGTAAAGACTTTGTTTGATTTTTTTGTTATAGAGTATGCTATATCCATCATTATATGTAGCCTGCATATTCGGGTACCCCCACCGTTAAACAGTTTGCACTGGGGTAGGTGGAATATCTAGTGGAGGGTGTTGAACATCAATAGCTAGCACCTTAACATCTTCTGCATTTTTTGAACTTACCTACTTTAAACTTCATTCGACATCATTTTCTTTCTTTGAAGGTAGAGGTGAGTAAGGAGGGGAGTTGATAGAGTTTTTTCTCCATATTCCCCATGGAGGTGTGTCCTTCGGGGTTGAAACCTTCTTCACTCGATGGTTTCTTTGAATCCTTGGCTCAACCTTCCCCTTTATTTGGTCATCGACTAAGTCACCGCTACTACTGGATGACTGTGCGGATTCAGAACTTGAGCTCTATGCCTTTTTCTTTACCTTCTTTGCAACTTGTTTGGTAGCTGACGCACCTTTTGGAGGAATTATACCTAAATTGACACATACATTAATAATTAGATAAGGAAAAAAATTAAAAAAATAAAATAAAGGTTAGTGTGCATGATCTGTACAAGGTAAAATTGAGGGGTACGAGTCGTATTGACTGGGTATGACTCGTAAATAGTGCAAAGGTAATTTTTAACTTGATTTCTTATGAGTTCTCTTAATGATCCATACAAATAAGGTATGACTCATTACCATCAGTCGTAATCAGTCCAGAAACAATCCTCTAATATATGATATCTACCTTGGTCCAGAAAACTTAAGTGTATGAGTCATATGGTTTGTATACAACTCGTTTAGGCAAATCGTATCGATACAAGAGTCTACACTCAGTTAGAATTCTATGTTGTTAGTAGGTACGAGTCTTGTTATGACTTATTACTATGGGTACGAGTCGTAAGAGGTATATTATCCACTGCAACATAGAAGTTCAACTTTAGGGTTTACTAGATTTCAAATTACACAAATTATCCTCTTCATTGTACAAAAATATAACCCAGTTTTAGTAAAAACTACACACAATATCAACACCTAAAATCATGTTAACCCTTAATTTCACATTTTCAACTCAAATACTTTGAACTACGGTATCAAATCTTAATCCATAAGTAAATGGAACTTCATGCAAGTCTAAAATACCTTACATTCATGATTTCAACTAGATAAATAATGAATTTAAATTTTAAAACTTACTTGAATAAGTGAGAGAGTAGGGTGCTTGAATTTTCAATTAGTCTTCCTAAAATTTGTGCCAAATCAATTCAAAGTAGGCATTTATCGCAAGTTGGTAACTAATTCAAAGTGTTTTTGATTGATCTTATGCATTGGAAGCTCGAGAATTTACAAAAAATAGAGGTGGGTGTGTGTTTTTGATATCGGGTCCCCGAGGTGTACCCTATTTGCTATTTTAATTCAAATTCTAGCTCGGGTAGAGCTACGACCCCGACCTGATAAGCTAGGGAACAAGTCATGTATACGACTAGTACGTAGTATTACTGGTCCTTTCTTTAATTCGTATAGACCTTGATCCTTACCGAGGTTCTGTAGTGGATACGACTTAATTTGATGAGTCATATCTTGAATGTATGACTCATTATGAGAGTCGTAAAGACTAAAAACTTTTACCTAATTCTAAATTATTTCTCAGATCCTTACGACTCTTAATCACGAGTCATAACATTAAGATACAACTTTTGAAAAGTCTGTATGACCAACTTTCTTTAGTTTTTCTGCAATCTTTAGTCGCACACACTTAACAAACATATTACCCTATATATAATGAATTAAAAATAATGGGTTTCCTTCATCGCAGAGGTTGATTTAACATTGTAGAATGACGTGGCTAAGTTGGATACTTAGATTTCACCAACTAGACTCATGGGTTTCCTCCGATTAAGCACTTGATTTAACATTGTTACATGGCGTAATTACCTTTGTTACTCAACATTTACCAAGGTCTACCTCAAAAATCATATTTACTTTTTTAGTGTTACTCATATAGTGCTTGACTCTATGCCAATTCACCTTTGAAAAGGGATTCACCATCCCTCTACAATTCCAAAGCACTATATGGGAACACTCTTAGCATATTAAAGGGACCATGGTATCTCGACTTTAACTTACCTGGAAAGACGTGAAGACTTGAATTGTAGAGAAATACCTGGTCACCTTCTTTTGAAGATTCTTTTCTCAATTTTGTGATCATGATGCAAATCATTTTTTCATGTAAAGTGCAAAACTTTCATACGCCCGGAGTCGGAATTCATCAAACTCATTCATACTTTTCATCCTTGACTTGGCTACATCTTACCACAAAAAATTCAGTTTCATTAAAGCCTATAGTACTTTATGTTCAAGTTCAATAGGAAATTGATAAGCCTTACCATACACTAGCTAATAAGGTGAAGCCACAATTGTGGTCTTGTATTCTGTTCGGTAAGACCATCATGTGTAATTTTACATTCATGACCAATATGTCCTATTGGCATTTACTATCTTCGCCAAGATGGACTTGATTTCTCTATTGGACACCACAACCTTTGCACTAGTCTTTGGATGATAAGGCATTGCCACCATGTGTTTCACTCCATACTTCTAAAGCTGACTTTTGATTGACCATTACAAAAATGTGACCCAATGTTACTAATGAGAGTACATCATTACAAATCGTGAAAGAATGCTCTTTTTCAAGAATACAGTGACACTGCGTGCTTTATTATTTGGGAGCGTAATTGATTCCACCCATTTAGAAACAGAATTCACAGCCACAACAACATACTTCATGCCAAACGAACTCACAAAATAAACTATATAGTGTAAACACCATACATAAAATAACTCCAAATCTAAGATAGGAGTCATAGGAAGTTCAAAGCATCTAGATATGTCACGTTGTCAATGACATTGATCACAAGCTAAAGAAAAATCATGTGCATATTTGTAGATTATTCGTCAGTAATACCCATATTGCGAGATTTTATGTGATGTGAGAGTTCCTGCCTGATGACCCCCAACTGGCAAATAATGACAAGCCTTAAGTGTACTCACCATCTCTACCTCAGGTATGCATCTATGAATAATCCCATTCGCACAAATTGTGAATAAATAAAGATTACCCCAGAAAAATTTCCTTACCGCTTGCATAAACTTCTTTCTTTGCTAGAAGGAAAGATTTTCTTGGATTAGATCACTTACTAGATAATTTTCATAATCTGCAAACCATGGAATTAGATCTTAGGAAGCTTCTAATATATGCTTTTCTAGAAAATTGTCATCAATATCTAATCCATCTTCAACATTCTGCATAGCTTCCTCCTCAAGTCTAGATAAATGATCTACAAATTGATTCTTAATGTCTTTTTTGTCCTTGACCTCAAAATGAAATTCTTGCAGCAATAGCACCCACCTAATCAGTCTAGGCTTTGCATATTTTTTATCTATTAAGTACCGTAATCAGGTATGATTAATGTGTATTATCACCTTTGTCCCAATCAAATATGACCTAAATTTCTCAAAAGAAAAAACCACTACCAGCACTTCTTATTCCATCATAGTGTAGTTCTTTCAAGCAAGATTTAGTGCCTATGCTTTGCATTCTTTTTCTCAATTAAGTACCATAATGATGCATGAATAATGTGTATAATAACCTTTGTCCCAAACAAATATGACCTAAATTTTTAAAAAGAAGAAACCACTACCAGCAACTCTTATTCCATCACAGTGTAGTTCTTTTAAGCAAGATTTAGTGCCTTGCTAGAAAAGTAGATAGGATGAAAGTTATTTTCTTTTCATTGACCTAGAATATCCCCTAAGTACAATCCACTCACATAACACACAACCTCACAATACAAGGACCAATATGGGGATATGGTGATAGGAGCATTCATTAGTTTCTCTTTTAGACACTCAAAAGCCTTCAAGCATGATTCAGTAAACTAAAATTTCACCTCATTCTGAAGAAGCCTACAAATAGGGTTGGAAATCTTAGAGAAATCCTTGATGTATCGCCTATAAAATCGAGCATGATCCAAGAACCAAAAAACACCCTTCACAAAAAATTATTGAGGTAATTTCTCCATCATTTAAATCTTTGCTCTATCTACCTCAATGCCTATTCAAGCACTATACATTTTTTAATCATAAAATGACATTTTTCCCAATTCAGTACCTAGTTGTATTCTCTATTCCTTCTAAGAGCATTTACCGAGTGAACTAAGCAGTCATCAAAAGAATCACCAAAAACTAAAAAGTCATGCATAAACACTTAACTTGTGTGTTCTACCATGCCAGAGAATACCGACAGCATACATCTCTGAAATGTGGATGGAGCATTACAAAACACGAATGGCATACATTTGAATGCAAAAGTCCCATAACGATATGTGAAGGTAGCCTTCTATTTGTCTTCAAGTGAAATCATGATTTGGTTGTAACATAAATACCCATCAAGAAAATAGTACCATCCTTTGCCCGCAAGTCTATGCAACATATGGTCCTTAAGGCATGGGAAATTAGTCCTTCTGAGTCCACGCATTCAATTTTATATAATTTTGCATACTCTCCATCCTGTGACTGACCTCATTGGTAGTAAATCATTGTTCTTATTAAGAACAACAGTAATTAGCTTTCTTTGGAACACATTATACCAGACTGACCCACTTACTATTCGCAATGTGATACACTACACCAGCATCTAAACACTTGATTATCTCTTCTTACACCACCTCCTACATAGGAGGATTGAGTCAATGTTGATGTTTTTTACTAGGAAAATATCCAGCTCAAGTTGAGTCTTATGAGTACAAATACCAGGCGGTATACCCACAATATCTATAATAGACAAACCTATGGACTTCTTGAATTTCTATAGCACTGATAATAATGCTTCAACTTTTGTCTCACCTAAGTCAGTTGCAAAGATTACCAAGAAAGTGTTGTTGGCTCCATAAAATGCATATCACAAATAGGAAAGAAGAGCCTTCAACTCTAAGATGGGTGGCTCCTTAATAGATGGAGTGGTTCTATTCTTTAGATATAAATCAATATTCTATGGTGCATAAGTGTAAGAACTACTACCATAAAGTTCACATACCATCTCATCATAGTATTGAATACCATCATTATCAAAGTTCATGATCACGACTACTGAGCTTCAACCCCCAACCTCTCTTTAATTAGAACAGGATCAGAAGTATTTTCCAAAGTTGTTGCTGCATCAATATCATGGAAAGAGTCTATCTCTTCATCGAAAACATCAATCATAAATATAAATCTCAACTAATCAGGTTGTTTCACAGATTTACATACATTGAATATCACTTATTCATCATTGAGTCTCATCATTAGATGGCCTACATCCAAATACGTCAACGTCCTTACTGCAGCCAATAAAGGTCTTCTTAAGATAATTAGGACTTGAAAATCCACTTCACGGTCTAATATCACAAAATCAGCAAGAAAGATGAAAGAATCCACTTTAATAAATAAATCATATAGAATACGAACAGGCTTTTTAACTGGTTTGTCCGTCATTACTAGTCTCATGGTAGTTAGAGTAGGAGCCATTAACCCCAGTTGTCTAAATACTACTAATGGCATGAGGTTGATACTATCTCCCTTATCACATAGTGCATGAGCAAAGTCAAAAGATCCAATAGTGCAAGGCATAGTGAAAGCACAAGGATCCTTCTTCTTTTCTACCAAAGATCTAGTTTCTACAATGTTGCAATGACGACTATTGTTGACTGACTCATAACTAACATACCTCTTCTTGGTGATTAGATCCTTTATGAATTTTGCATATCCTGGATTTTTCTCCAATGCCTCTACAATTAGGATGTTAACTGATAGTTTTCTTAACATAGACAAATTATTTTGATACTTACCCTCTTTTTTTTTCTTTTCCATCCTTTGAGGAAAAGGAAGGCGAGGTTTCAAAATGGTCTTCAGAATAGGCTTTTTTGTCTCACCTTTTCCTTTATCTTTCTTGATATCACTCTCCACATCAACAACATTATCATAATTCTTTGGCTCATTAATAGTGCGTACAGGAAGATCCATAGTGGTTTTACCACTTCTAGTGGTAATGGCATGGTAGTGACATCATTCTTTGAATTTGCAATCGTGTCACTAGAAAGAGTGATAGAGTGCCTTTGAATTAAATTATGCCGACATCTGGCCATACTTCTTCTCTAATATTTTTTATTACGGTAGATTATATCTCAACATTCTATTTCAACCATCATAGGTCTGCCTTAAACTACTTAAGACATCTCTCCTGACATTCTTAGCCTTAGACCAATTTTGACAACATTGCCTCTGTTCTAGACTATGAATCGTGACTGCCTAGTGTAATTTACTTTACTCTCTTCTCCTTTTAGTATCTTTCCACCACCAATCAGCATTTGTCTCTTTTCTTTAATCCCCTTAACTATTATTACAATAGTTTCAACTTTGATTCCCTATCCCTTGGTCTAAAAAATCCTCCAACCTATAATCAAGTTACTTGACATCCTCTTTAGATTTAATATCAAAATTCTAGAAGTAGAACCCTATGCGGCAACTGCATTATCTTTCTCAAAACTTATAGTTGCAAACATGTTTTAAGCATCCCAATATCCGTCCGAAGATGTAAAAACCCTTGTGCTACCATATCATGACTTGTTTTATATGTGTTATCTACCCCAATATCACATGTTCCATCACCACGCTCAGCATCTCTAGAATGTCAACCTCTATTTGTCACCAAAATATCATCAAGCATATTGGTGCAGCATCCCATCTAAGACACATAAATGCACCTCCTAAAATTATAACTTCCATTACTTTAGAACTTATATTCAGTGATATGTAAAAGATCTCAAACAAGTTGGACCCTGTAATTTTGTGATTAGGTACTACACTCAGCTTCTTCTTTCATTTAAACCACGCGTTATATGTTAATTTTACAAGTAACTATCAAAAATTATAAATTTTATATTTCAACTATATCATCCTTGCAAAAGGGAAGAATCTATTTAGAAACTGTCAATGCAACTCATGCCAAGTGGTGATTGATGAATTTCCCCAAACTATTATGATGCTCTTCTAGTCAATGATAATGGGTAAAACCATATTCTCAAATCTTCCTTATCTACACTCCAAATAACATTTGATGAATAAATCCTAGTAAAATTAGCAAAATACATTTTTGAATCATAAGCTATATATCCTAAAAATGCACCCTTCAAATTAAGAAATTTGATCATAGAACTTGTAATGTAAAATTTAACAATAGGGGAGGGGGTTAATCTTGGAGGAATGATGGCTCCTATTTCAGAAGGCTCAGTATATTCCATGTCATTATCTTTATCATTTGGTAGAAGAGGATGATAAGTAGGAATCATCAGAGCTCTACATATTTAAACTTTTCCTACCTGTGCAACCACTTGTCTTGTCCTAGCTAGAGTGACATTTATAGATTCTCTCAATTTTCAGCTAACCGTTGTTCCTCATCCTCTCTAGCTTGTTCAGTTGATGCTGCTAATAATTGTGTAGTTTATTTGTTAACAGCATTCTCTGGATCATTCGATGGTTTAAGAGGTGGAACATTGTGAGGGTCTTGAACCCCAGGCAGAACACCATCACTAACTTGTTATGCCATCCTTCATGGTCTTTGAAGAATTCTTTTGGCTCTGGATCAAAAGGCAGTTAGGGATTTACTCTTCTAGTTGATTTTGACATACACTGGCATATGCCAAATAAAAATAAAAAATAAAACCCATGAATTTTACAAAATTTAATCAACAAATCACACCGTCTTCCACGGGAATGATGCTAAAATTTTATATCGTCAAAAACTAACCTCCAAATAAGTATTCTGTGGTCAATGCCAAATATAGTAATCCAACTAGGTTATGGTTGAACCTATAGGGAAAATATCGAACATTTTCTTAACTTGATGAAATCCACTAGCAGTATGAATAAGTAAACTGGGGAGTTTTGAAGTAATCAGTAAGTAGTAAAAAGACTTGAATGCTTTGGGTTGTAATCAATAGAAGATGAACACTAGGACAGTGTTTCCCCTGGCTTCTTAACTTTGTAAGTTTGTCATGTTCAACCCATCTATTCTACTGCACTTCATTTATAGTCGACAAGCTATGTATTATCAACAGTGTTGTGAACATGTTGTTAAATCTCACCCTTTATATTGTGAGTCTCAGGCTGTTGCCTTATAGCTCCTTGACTATGACTTTAGTTCTACTCCCATCATTATAATGTAGAGTTGATTATATAATATGGAGGAGTAATAAGATAGAAGTGAATCTTAAATTACTTTATTAATCCTCTTTTCCAAATCACAAACTCCCGTGTGAGGATGTTTATGAATATGGGCTATCCCCAAGAATCTACAGTAGATCTGAAGTCAATTATTATGAATAAATTATGATACATGAAGCTACTTTTGAATAGATGGATCTCCCACATCCCTTACGTGGTTAACCCCCAAGGATCCCACAACACAAGTAAGGAAAGTTAGTTTCTCATGTTTATGCTAGAATCCATTATTATAAATGAAGAATAGATATAGTTAATTGCATATAATAAGATGAATAAAATCCAAAGTCTTCAATTGAATAAAACCTAAAATCTCAACAATAATTGTAAAGTATGTAATAGAGTATAATAGAACTCAAAAAGAGGTTAAAGAACGTAATCTAATAAAAGATAAATGCTAGGATATGTATAGTATCTCAAAAATACTCAAAATAGTATGATTCACTCATCCACTCGTATATTATCCTTATGAGTCATATTAGGCCTCCCGTACGTTCTCCAATGATTGATTCCCCAGGCTTTCATCTTTCTATTATTTTTAGAATTTCTTCTCATGAATTATACCTTAACCATACGACTCATGGACATCACTAGTATCCACCGGGGAATTTTGCCTTTCTAAGCTTGGACACTGGTCTACATACTATTTAATCATATGTGTCGTACTCATACTTCTAACTTATATTTTTTTGACTCTTTGATTCTTATTTGATTTCTTGGGATCTGATCTTTGTACGACTTCATGATATGGCTCGTACCCTCATTTAATGGCTCATACTCTCAGTTGTATCTTATTTATGCACGGTTTTTCATCCTCGCCTTGGTTTTTGTTATGTTTACGAGTTAACCTCCAAGTCGTATGAGGTGGTGAGGAAACGTGAGGGGACTCGTACCTTCTGTAACTTAGTCTTTATAGGACTTTTTCTTCTAGTATCAGTCCAACACTTATATTCACTTGTTTTACCTTTAATAATCAAAAAAGCACGTCATATCCCCTAAAACAACCTTAAGTCCAGGAATAAATTCTAGGTCTTAAGCACAGAAAGTATAATGTTTCTACGATGCATCAGACCCCTACTTTAGCTCTAGAGTTGATCCCTCAAATCATCTCTAAGGTTTCGAGGCATATAATTTTCCATGATATTCTTAGATAACTGAGTCCTAGAAAAAAAAGAACATCCAACTGGTCTAGAATCCATATAACCTCTCCACTAATGTCTCAAAGCCAAGTCTAACTGAAATATGGGGTAATCCACACCGTGAGTCTCAATAAGACCTAAATTACGCAGCCTATCATCATAAGCAATAAGAAACTCAAATGCATCCTCACCTGAAGCACTAAAAAATCTAGGTGGAGCCAATCTCAAGAAACTACCAAACATCTTCTTCTCTTCAGAAGACATAATAAGATGACAAACTACCAGTGCAAGAGGAACCACAACACTGGGGTCGTAACTATAGGTTGTGCCCCCACCTAAGTACCACTCAAATTTATAGATTGGTAACCATCAGATGGTGCACCACCAACTTTCCCCAAAAGCTTAAACATTATACCTCTGAGAACAGGAGATAAAATAAACCGTAGTGGAGCCTTGGCTGGTCCATTGATCACTGTAGGCATAGGCAAAAAAATATCTAGCTCGAGAGTTAGAATATGACCCGGGGAAGGTTTCCTATCCTATACCCTAGCTGGGAATATCTTATATGGTTGTCCACAACCTCTAGGTCATCCATGAATAGCAGTAGGATCCCTAGGCTCAGTCTTAGGACCCTTATCTCTTATAGCGGTAGCATGTGACCTGGTCATCTTCAAAAGAATAAAGTTAAGGGAATACTTATCAAGACCAACTCAAACTCTTAAAACTAATAAAGTGAAAGGAGTGAAGAACTCCAAAGAATGTCCCATAGCCTCTTGAAGAATGGAAACGAATGTCATCATTCTAATTTGTATGACTCTACTAGATAATTTCCCTTGGACAAACAATACTGATGAAACCTATTATTAATACTAGGTGGACCTTGATAAGGATGGTGGACATGGGAACTTTATTAGATTGCATAACAGCATTGAGGATTATCCAGATCATAAGGAAATGGTTGTATTTGTCTTGGTATTAAATGTTAATGGTCAGAGACAGGGTTAAGAGGTATGTACTAACGCAGGGCTTATTAATATCTACTTGAAGTATCTTCAGGGATCAATTTATCATGATGCCTAAACTTAACCTTTGTTTTTTCAATGGTTGAGCCTTTGTCTGGGAAAGCTATGGGAGGATTTCACAGAGGCTAAAGTACTAGGTTTTTTGGCAGATGCACCAGCAATATTTGGGCCTCTTCTTTCTCAATCCTACCATGAGGTATGAGCTGCATCTATATTTGCACTAGGCACTTTACTTGATTTTGGTTGTGATACTTCTTTAGATTATATTGAAGTGGAGGAATATTATTATGGTTTGGATAAAAGAGGGGAGAATTCATAATATAGAGCTTTTCAAGTGATTTCTCTAATGCATGCTCTTTGGTAAGAGCCGAGGTTGTTGTTGGTATGTATTTATTGAATTAATCCCGATCTTTCTTTGTGATACTCTAACATTTGTTCCTAGCTTGCTGATTTGTCCCATATTTGATCTTCTTTTGTGTATTATTAGAATATTACAGTTCCCATTATTGAGAAAATTGATGATATGTCTGAAATAGCCTACCATTTCATTTCTTGTATGAAAGGACACCTCCTGAACTAAATCTAGAAAGACTATGAATTATGTTTATCTTTTATTTTGAAGAGGCAGCCTTAAGCAGATTGATATAATTATTTAATAACATATAACTTGTTTTAAGGTGTAGAGGATGCTAATTAAAGTAGAAAGACAGTTTGAAGGAGTGTGTCCTTTCTAGTAGGTAGGAGGACTTTGTTTTGTTATCCGTGGTTGTGGCCATAAAGCTAGTCCTATTTCAGAGGGTGTTATCATTTTTCGTATTACTTAGTGATAGGCATTTTTTTAATTGTTTGATGTGTTAATACCTATTATTTCTTGTTCCCTCTACTATTTTTTCTAGTCTATTTTTGTTATGATCTAGGGGTCTATTTGAAACAACCTCTCTGTCTCACCTCTGAGGTAGTGTGAAAACATCCAAGCATCACCTCATTTTAGATGATAGTACAGTCACTATCATCATATAGTAACCCAACTAACGTTGGGGTCGAATCCCATGGGAACACATGGTTTGATAGATCACAGTGGTTAGAGTCTTTGGGCAAAATAGGAAAGTAAATTCAGGGATTTGTTTGTAGTCATCTTTAACAAAGAACAATATTATCTTGGTTGAAAATCAATCATAAGTAAATGATGGGATTTTTTTCCCCTAGAGTTTCAACTCCATAAGTTTATGTGCGTTATTGAACCAACCCAATATCTTACATGCAGAACCGATAAGTTATGTACCTCTTACAGTTTTTTGGATAAGTAGTAGGATTTCACCCAATACCTTTTGTGTCTCAGGGTGTTGTGTTACTAACCCTTACCCTGATCACAGTTAATTATCACCTTTTGATTCTCAAGTTATTAGATGGAAGCTAACAACCATTCACTAAATTCTGTTGTACTGCAATAGATCATAAATTAACTCCCAATTTACTGTTGTCTTTATCTTTTTCGAGTCACTACTTCTTTTTTGGAGTAAGTAGAAATATCTAGGTAGGATCCTAATGTGTTCACCCATTATGAAATCAATCCTATCAAAGATCAAGAAATGTATGTCATGGGTATTAGTCTCACTTCCCCTACTTTGTCAATTTTGCAACGGTTTCTACAACAATATCAATGGGTTTTATCCGCTCATTATTATGATGAAATGAATAACATCATATTGGAATACAAGGATGAAATCACAATGATAGGATTAAATAAAACCCACACCATAAACTGAATATTCAATAAAATTCAGTACAATGAAATACCAAGATCAAAGATAGATCTTGAAATCAAAATATATTTTTGAGTGTTAAAAGTGCAGAACTTGTCTCTCTTACTAAAAAGTACATAATGGGTATTTATAGTAAAAGAGAAAACCCTCTAACTAAGCCTGAATAAAATAGGACAAAATAGGGTCGGTGGCCATCTACTCCATGTACCTTCTATTTGGCAGGGCACAGGCTACCTGTGGCCCAGGAACATAGAGCAGGTAGCAGGCACGGGCTGTAGGAGTAAAAATCCTTCTATGTTCAGCTCTCGATATTTTGACATTCTAGCACCCGTTTTGTGTACATGCGGTCCTAGGTCCTTCTTGTGACCACGTGTTGACTTGGTAGGTGCCGGGAGTCAGTTTTTCAGCTCTTCTTTGACTCTCAAACATGCATAGATCACGATTAATCTAGAAAACATCCTACATATCTATAATCACTCGAAAAGTGACAAAAAGCACCTATTTCACCCTTTACACAAATATATCATCCAAAACGTAGTTTTTTGCAAAGCATACCTAAAATAGATTTAATCTAATAAAACAGTCTCGAAAACTTGTATATTTTACTTATTTTAATCCTAAAAAGTGTTATATCTTTATAGCATATCAAAACCCTTAACTTAGAGTGTTTGTATGTCCTAGGGCAACAAAAATAAAAAACACAGCAAAAAGGATGCTTAACTAAGAGAATCTAGGATATTCATGGAAGTCAATCATCACATTAATTTCAAATCATAACATCCACTCCTATAACTCTTTCAAAATACAACTGTGTATGAACATGAAGCACAAAAAGTGACACAAGGGGATTAAGATATGGCATTACATTATCAAAAAATAACCACTCCTATGTACATATTTCACTATCTGAAGCAAGCATATAGCTAGAAACATGACTCAAGTACCCTCGCAAGAAGAATGTCCCACTCACTCACATGAAATTATGCATGTCAATGCAGGGACGTTCAATAGACACTCACACTCAAAAATGAAGTTCCAATCAATGCATCTCAAATATCATAAGCTTGCCCTTATTTTTTTTACCTTAGCATTCAAATAGTCATGTCAGGTTCACTATAGGACTTTTCTTGGCTTATAATGTAGGCTTGGGGATGGTATGATAAATATGGACATTTAAACAGACTAAACATCCTTTTCACTACACTAACTTTGGGGTCTCACTCACTAACTAATTTTCCTTTTATTCCACCTATAATTCTCCCTTTTACTCTTTTATTGCACATTCAGGTTGGGAGTTGTCTTTCATTCTTTATTTTTTTCTTTTTCACAAATAGTTTCTTTTTATTTTCCTTTTTCTTGTCTTTTTTTTTATTCTTTTATTTTTTATTACCACACCCAGCCCTACTTTCTGTTTCTCCAATCTTACCCTTTTTCATACCTATTTTACATTGTGCACCCATATGATAACCACCCTCAACTTAGGCTTTTTCCTATGTTTAGGGGCATACTGTCTAAGGGGGAACAATGCCCAAATAGGTAAAGTATAATACAAATGGAAAGACGAATGGTAAAATAAGAGAAATAAACTTACAAGGCACAAATAGGGATCAAGGGATACGATTTGCTTTTAAGTGGACTAAAATCAACAATTACCTATGATCCTTTCCTGACTGACTATCCTTCAACCTAGGCTAGACTAACTAGGAAAGTTCTGAATTTAACTTACAAAGGGAACTAGGTTGTATCTCACACACATAACAACGAATCAATATTAGCAAGTACAAACTATTCAACTCATGAAATTATCAGTGAATGGTTATCATGTCCCTAATACTAATGACAAAACAAGATCCATGAATTTCACACATATATGCATCAACACTGTTCTAAAACATAAAATTCTAGAGGGTTATTAAAATCAATCACAATCTAACTACTGCCCTAAAAATATGAAACATAATTATCCCAGACATGTTGGTTCTACAACTATACCACGATCGACAGGAAAAACACATAATAATAAAAACCCTCAGTGGCATGATATGCCTACCCCTAACTTAAAACTATGCACTGCCCTCAATTTGCTAATAAAAAATAAAACAAAACATAGGGAAATGAAACATACTTGGGATGCACTAAGCACCCGAGTCAAGAGCCTTATAAAATGGGGCATATAAGATGGTTGAGACGGTGGTGGTGTCGGTACTCTACTGGATTATGCACACATACTATAGCATTACGCCTCGGCCTATACATGAATGCAGTCTCTCAAAAATCATGTTTGGCCTTTTTAAGGATATCCTCCTCTATCATAATAGGATCGCACAAATTGTGTAAGTGACCACTCTTGGTCCCAACTGTTGCGACCTCCTCCTTATCCTCCGCAGCAAAATTAAAATATCTAGACATGCGCGGAATGATATTAGGATGATAGGGGAAAATTGAGGTAGTAGCTACTACACGACTCTCTGCAAGAGAGAATACCTCTGTTCGTAGCATATAAAAATCCTCCCTTATCTAAACCAAATCTGGGACACCTGTCTCTATATATTTGGAAGTCACCCATCTCTCCAAATCTCCAATCCTTATCTAAAAATTAGCACGTAACTCTAACAGTGTGGCCCTCTATGAAGGATCCCATCTAGCCTCGACCTGCTCAAATCTAGTACTAAGCCTGATCTCATCTAGCCAAATAGGGTAGTCATCTCGGTCTTGAAAACCGTCAACTAAGCGTCTGTAAACCACTGGCTCTCCACCAGGCTTTGCCTAAAACTCACTAGATATAGTAATCATACTTGTCGCAGGAGCTGTAGTGGATTGGCGAATAGGCTATGTAGATGCACCAACAGTCTCTGAGGTTAAAGTTGGGGCTGAAGAAGAAGTAGCCTATGTCCCATCGCCTAGTGTAATCAAATTCAGAGAACTTAATTGCTCACCTATTTTGATATCTACACCAACACCCACATCATCTATATGTGCCTCACCAGGATCTGTGGAAATTGTTAGGCCCTCATACAGACCTTGTGGTACTGCTGCCTACTTTCTAGATCTCCTAAAAGTGTCTAGACTTGACATACCCTTTATTGTCCTCTTCCATGTGGTGGTGGTGGTATTCATCCTCTCATCAATTCCTAGAAATTTAGGCACACCTAACTCATCGCATAGCCTCTGGATCATACAAGAAAATGGCAAGTTAGTTAGCTTACCAAAAGATCAATTGTGTAGCTAATACCTAAGTTTGGCAGCAAAATCAATATCATGTCTAGTGATCAAGCAGGAAACCAATGTATCTCTCTCCCACATCAATTTATTACCTAAATAAGTGGATAGTAGGTGATATCTAATCAGCAACAATAAAAATTTGGCCTCCAACATCAATATGCCCTTCTTGATCATAACTGGCCCCTCAATCCATGGGGCCTCATTACCATGTGGTGAAATATAATCAACTATCCATCCTATCTACATTAACCCTCGTAGATTAGTGTTTAACATCTAGTATAATATTAAAATCCCGTGTGATCCTCAGTATGTGGTCACATTCAGTTGTAGATGTAGGTGTAATATAATTTGGGCTGAACATGACTCTGTGGATAGTCTCCTCTCTAATATAAACTCTGACCCCTCTACTAGTGTGCGATCAAGCTGTTGCTGTTGTGCAAAACTAATCTGGCATGGATGATGGCCTATGGGAAATACTACAATGGCTCTAGAATATTCATAAAAATCCCACACCATAGTCGATCTATAAGTACCGAGTGTCGAATTCATCCACTGTTGTTGATACCTATCAAATGTTTCCCTAAGTTGTGGTAACAAATATAACCCCAATAAGTTGATATGGCGCTCCTCATAACTACACCTTAAAGTATTGTCAATATTGCAAATATGCTTGTCCCTACAGTATATACTCTGCATCCCTTCCATAAACTACCTCAGATGTCCCTCCTTAGGCAGTACATCTATGACAGTTATGGGAGCGGAACTCTACTGTACTGAAGCATCGTGGGAATCTTGTGTTTTACCCTCCTAAAATTGGGGTACATTTGTATTTTGTTTAGGATAGGTGGTATCCTCCTTAAACTGTGGTATAACTAATGACTACTCCTTCTCTACCTCCTCAGAAGAATCCTATGACCCTTTCTCAAACTCAAGGTCCTGAGTATCAGCCTGTGGAGTCGACTCATACTTTGCCTCTTCCACATCATCATCATCTTTTGGTAGAGGAGTATGTGGTGGTGATATATTTTTGGACTTCATCCTCGGCTGGGCTGCGGCTGAATGAGCAGCCTGGCGAGTTTGTCCTCTCGTGACTCTGCGTGTCACAGCAACTGCAGCATTACCCTACGTTATCTCAGATACTACTCCACTTTCTCAATGTACTGGCCACTTCTCTGCTGCTTTAGGTGCCATGTAAACCTTAAAACCAGATACTAGTCTCAAACTAAAGTGAGGTATAAAAAAAGTTGAAGAAAAACACAAAAAATGAAGAGTTCAAATTTTTCCTCAATTTTCACACCCCTATAACCTTTTTTCAATCCCAACAAGTACAATGTATACACATTAATCAAGAATAATGATGTTCAATGCAAACAAAAAGTTTCAACTTGTGGTAATACTTTAATTACTTCAAGTTTAAATTTCGGTTATTCCCTAACCTTAGATTTTTAATTTGAAATAACGCCTACATTATGATTTTAGGCTACTTCTAGGCTTCCTCATACAAGCATGATAGTTTCTATATATTTAGCAATGAAATACACATATCAACATATTTTAATAATAAATAAATGAATATATAACCATTAGGTGCCAAGAAAGTTACCTCTAATATGAAAATCCGAAAGGGAATAATGAAGAACTCAAGCCAACCCAAAGTTAAAAGTTGTTTTAGCATGTTTTGACAAGTTGGTATCTCAAACAAGTACCAATTTTTCCTTTTCTTAAGTGTGGGGTTGGTTGGCGTTTTTAGTGTGCAGTCTGAATTTATAGATAAAATTAAAGTTTTGAGTATTAGAATGAGTTAGAATAAGGTTAATAATGTTTTTATATAGGTTGGGGGATGTAATAAGTCATATTTAAATGTTGGTGGGCCAGAAATTTTAATTAAAAATTTGGGCCCAAATTTTGACCTACCTGTGGTACGGACATGCGCCCTATACCTACTATCCGGTCCTAGGATCAGGTAGCACCTGCGGCCCAAAGTGCTGGGCGCAGGTCCCAAACCAAAATATTTGGCCCACTTTTTCGCAAGTCGGACTTGGTGTTGACATTTTTCTAGATACTTATGGTCCCACAACCTAAGTTTTAGGTCTCAAAAGTAAAATTAGGTGCCAAAGTCCATAACTTACGATTTTTCAGTCTCAAAATTCAAAATTTTCTATTATTACTCAGCTTACAATGTGGAACTTTTTACCTTGATGGGTTGATCACATTGTCCCCTTACTTGGAAATCGATGAATGTAGCAATATTTACCGTAATCCATGTAAGGTCCAAAAGACAAACAAATATACAAAAACAAAAGCAACAAAATTGTAAACACTAAAATATAGCGAGTTTCCTCAAACTCAACAATTGATTTAATGTTGTGGCACGACGGAGCTATTTTGGTTACTTAAACTTCACTAACAAGTCTGTGGGCTGCCTCTCATAAACGATTGATTTAACATAGTAGCACATCACGTGTATCTTGTTTACTCAAAAATAATTTAGATACCTATAGGTATATCCTCCAGGGTTATCAATACAGTCAATCAGTGGCACTACGGTCATGTCGGATGGCTGCTTCATGGAATTTCAGATGTTGAATATTGTATCCTTACCATTGACTCAGAATTTTAGCTCACCCTTCTCAATGTCAACCATAGCTCTGCCTGGGGCAATGAATGGTCTTTCCAAAATAATGGTTATATCGGTGTCAACTTCACAATCAAAGATGACAAATTCAGTTGGGAAAAAAAATTTGTCCACCATAACAATCACATCAAAAGAGATTCCCACAGGCTTCTCCACAGTGCGGTCAACCATAAATTACTGCATTGAAGTTGATTCCGGAGGGTTCAACCTTGGTTTCTTGAAGACGGCCAGCATCATAAAATTAATGATGGCCCCTAAATAACACAAGGCTCGAAAAATTTGGATTACCCAATAGTGCATGGTATAGTGAAGACTCCAGGGTCATTTTTTTTTATGGCAAGACCTAGTCGTGTCTGGACTACAGTGGTGCACGCCCTCAACATCCCAATATGCTGACCATTTCTTCCTTGTGACCAACTATTTCATGACCTTGGGATATCTAATTATCTTCTCTAAGGCCTATAGAAGAGGTATGGTGACACGACCTGCCCTTGGGCTTTGTCGGAATGGGCATCCAAAGTTCGACCAGGATCAGAGACTACCACCATTACACAACCCAACCTCCAATCGTCTGCCTTTAGTTGGCTGAATTCCGAGCATGTATTAAAATAGTGTAATAGCTAACATAAAGACTTTGGGAATAGATCATAACTGTGACCAACCCAAGTGAGTTCAACTATCCCATAACAATAATCAAACCATACCAAAAAATACCAAACAAGGGCCATAAACATGGCCATAACCTAGGAGTTTCCTAAACAAAATATAAATAATTCCAAAAAGAAATATGACATAAAAGAGATAAATTATGTTCAATGAAGCCAGAATCAATAATAGTACCAAAGCTAAGGCTGACACCTATACCGATCTCTCCCATTCCAACCCATAGAAATACCATAAAGCCTCTATCCAAAAAAGTAACAAGATCCTACTGGGAGAATCCCCCAACCATAGACGAAAGCAACGTCCTAAATAAAACTAAAATGTCTAGAAATATCCATAACATGAAATAGAGCCTTCCAAAAGAATGGAAGCTCACCACTTCATTCCAATTGTTGTCCCTGAGTTAATCATTATGTAGGAGGATTGGAATGGTCGGTTCCTGCATAGTGTGGGTATACAACCCTTAGTAGATGGGGTTAGCGAGTACCGCTAGCATGATCTCAAGGTAAGGATAAAATAATCCAATTATAAAACCACCCACATGCACACAACCATACATATATATATAACTATGCTAGGAAAAGGGACAGGTTTTATTATGCCTTTAAAACCTTTACCTTGGCTTTGTAGCTTTGTCGTCCTAAACCACCCACCGACTATATGGGTTAAAATACCTTTACTAAAAGGGACCAGTGCATGTAGCCGCACGACCATAAAAGTATCACTTGGGATTCCTAGTCACAAAGACCAACCTTATATCGACAAATATAAGTCTCCAGTTTTGTTCCCCCCCAGGACCTCCACCTTCTATGGCTTTGCTACATATCCCTCTATTACTGCCCATTATCCATTTATTAACCAAGTCCATTGATATTGGTACTGTCATACCGACCCTTACTTGCAAGTATCATCCATAGCCAATAATTTATAGGTTTAAAGGGACTTTCAAGTTCCCTTCCATTTACCATATTAAACCACTTGGGAGACTTCCGTGTTCTCAAAAAGAATAACAAATTAGCCATTTACCATTCCAAACCATTTAATCCATGCATAATTTCTTTACCAAGTTTTTTAACATGCAAGAGTTCCTTTAAAGTAGTCAATGCAATGAACATATCTTTATAATCATTTTGTCAAACACATTGGGGGCATAATATGACCAAAAACAATTCCATTTACAATTAAACCATTCCCAAGCAATCCAATTATCTAAAACCACTATTAATGCATATAAAAGCATAATCAAAACTATTGGAAACCATAACCAACTATTCAACATCAAAACCCCCAAATCATATTTGAAAACCAAAATTATACAATTAATGAAATCATGAAAACATTCATAAAAACCCATACCTTAAGTTAGAATTAACAATGAGGGAAGAGAATATGTCTTAAAACAAGATCATAACGGAAGTAAAACACCAAGAGAAGCCCCAAATAGATCCTTTAGTTAAAACCTTAGCTCCACTTACCCAAAAGATCTTGAGAGAATTATAGAGTGTTTAGGAAGAGTTTCTAAATATTAATAAATGGAATAATATGGTAAATAACCTCCTAAGTAGGTTTGAAGTCGTGGTAACCTATTATGATAAGTAGGGAAATATCTCAAATACCCTTACTTAAGTTGCACCGAAATCCCATCACAAGGATACGAATGACCCACACGAGTTGTACCCTCCGATACCATCGGTATCAACCACTCTTATCCTAAACCTCTACCCTTGGACCAAATACTGTCCAAATATGACTCATCCAACCTATGACTCTTCCAACCTAGTTATAAGAACAGTATATGATATGTACCCTTTATCTTTACCCCCTATAGATTTACACCCAAGGAATATTTAGACACTATCCACCTTACAAATCCTGGGTATAACTTGTACCCTAGCCTATAGCTCAAGGTGATCTACTTGTACTCAGATACAAGAAAAGTAACCAAGTCTAAGATTAGCTTAAGGAACCAAATGATATCTAACCACCAATACAACTCGTACCCCTAAGTCATATCCATTCAAGTAACCAAAATCCAGCCCACCAACAAACATTGGTCAGTATACGATCGGATTTTACAATCTATACCGCAACATATTGGTTGTACCCATGGGTTGTGTTGGTTCAAGATATCAGAATTCCTTGAAATTATCTGATGTACAGAAACTAAGGAGTTTCAGCCTCCCCCTACTAGGAATATTCATCCCAGAATGACGAAAAAGGTAGAGGTAACCACATGCAAGAGTCATTTGCATTATGTTTTCAAATATATTCCCAATCTTTAATAAAGTTCAAAATAATAGGCAATGATATTAATTTTTCTTTTAACGAACTCTAAAAATAAAGATGTGTTGAAGACTCATACCTTCAGCACAAACCCAGGAGAAAAAACAAATGTGGATATTTGGACTTCGTGTCCTCTTCCTTTTTCTAAGTAGATTCTTCCACCATATGGTTCTGCCAAAGAACATTAACCAAATAAAGATCCTTGGTCCACAATCGACGAACCTACCTATCCAAGATCTCTATCGACACTTCTTCATAAGATAAAGAATTAGTGATACCCATTCCTTCCAAAGGAAAAACCAAAGAAGGATCACCAATGCACTTACTCAACATTGAAACATGAAAGAACGAATGAACTAAACTAAAGCAAGAAGGAAATTCCAACTTACAGGCAATATTACCAACTATTTGCAAAATCTCATTAGGACCCTTATACCGGCGACTGAGCTTTCCCAAGTTGAGAAATCGCACTACTTCCTTCACGATAGATACATTGAGGAAAACCTTATCCCCAACATCAATTTCCAATTCTCTACGCCTAACATCCACATAGAACTTTTGGCAACTTTAGGAAGCCTTATTTCTATCCTGAATCACCTTCACCTTCTCCATATCCTGGTAAACCAAATCTAGACCAAACATGTATACCTCACCTAACTCAAACCACCTAATAGGATATCTATACCTCCTACCATACAATACCTCAATAGGGGCCATATAATTACTAAATTATAGCTATTGTTGTAAGTATATAATTACTTAATTATAGCTATTGTTGTAAGTAAACTCCACCAAAGGTAGATGCTCAACATAATTTCCATCGTAATCAATCACACAAGCCCAAAGCATATCCTCCAATGCCTGAATTGCTCTCTCTGCTTGCCCATCTATCTATAGATGGAAAGCAGTACTGAGACACATCTTGTGTAAGACCCCACAAAATTCTTCTTAATCTAGTCCTTTAATCTTTTCAAGGGGTCCCAGACTTAGAAAATCCTAGCTACGTATCCAGATATAGTTTATTTTTTGCCTTAGAAGGTTTCCAATATCATTTTGCAACCTTAATGTCCTTTAATATTTTATATTTTATTTTGATTCATTATCAGGAAGGTCATTAGGTGTTCTCGGGAAAGTTTTGGATTTTTCGGAACTCGTTTACACTATGTTTGGTGTCTCAAAATAGTAGACCAATGTGATCTTGACGCGCCACGTTGGCTATCGCATTGGTTAACATTGTTGTAGGTTGCCAGTTAAAATTACTGAGGCTTAGCGCAATCATAGCATGGTGTGTCAAGTATCGCGTTAATGCCATCGACGCGCCGCATCGCCAATCGCGTCGATGCCAAATTTTTAGTCATTAAATGACCGTGTATTTAAGGTTAAATAGGTTATTTTCCCATTTACCAGGTTAGCCCCGACCACAATATTGATCCCTAAATGACCTAAATATCTTATTATTCATACAAGTTTTCCCCAAATTCATCATTCTCTCTCAAAAGTAAGAAACCCTAGTTTCAAAATTCAAGAACAAGGATCAAGAATTCCATCAAGAACCCTTAAGGATTTACGTTCTAAGGTATGTAAAGTGTTCATCAAAGAATTCCTTTCATCCTTAGAGTCCAAGAATCCAACTTTAAATTATAAATTTTGATATTCATGTGGTGGATTGATTATGATCATGTTGATGTGTTGTATGATTCCCAAGTTGGAATCTTTAGTGTAATTTCATGATATTGTGAACTTATGATATGTTGGAATGTATTCCTATTCATTTACAAGACTATGAGTATCAGGTGCATCATGAAATCCCTCAATGGTTGTATTATGAATTGTTAACAATTGTTATGATCTAAAGAAGTGTCATGTCCTATTTATTTTCATGCTATCAAGTCCTAGGGGTATTCAATACCCGATAATTTAGTTGTGTGCCTAGAGCCAGTGTCAGTTTCAAGATAATCTCAAACACGCCATAATCAGTAATATTCTCAGTCAGTTTTAAAACTCAATAGAATTAAGTTAGTTACATGACACAGGAAAACTTAGTAATTTTATGATCTAAGTTTGTTAAAAGAATCCAGTAATATTCTGTCAATCCACGGAAATTAGTGAACTCAGTCCAGTTCCTTTCAAAATAATCAGTTCAATGTCTATTCAGTTAGGAGTAGGATTTAGCATTGAGCGAACCCAAGTATGAGGGCACACACTGACAGTAGAGGGTGTGAACCTTAGAAGCAATCCTTGTGTTCCAGAACTATGTAGCAAGCATAGGTTAAGACATCAACACTGAAATTTGAGGGTTGATGAGGTGGATTAATGTTCCATTTGAGGGTCCCACCATTCTTCTTTGGGGACACTTCCAGATGAGGGTCACTCACAACTTGTCTTTACCAGTGGCGCAGTATTGACACCCTTCCAGTTGGGGTTAGATATTAGACCCCAACTCAGCTATATTGCTTTATTTTAGGGTATGTCGGTTACATGACTACCTCCCACAGTCACAGTGTCAGACTCAGTCTCAGTAATAGAACTCAAATAGTTCTATAGATTTTAGGACTGTCAGATACAGTCACTCAGTTTAGTACAGAACTCAGCTAGTTCTATCAAAATAAGGAGTGTCAGATACAATCACCTAGTATCAGTTATTAGTAATCCATGTTATCAGTAAATCTCAGTATTCAGAATTCTCATGATTTCAGTTACAGTCTATATATTCATGCATGTATTCTCTTTCAGTTATTCTCATGATATTCAATCAGATATAGTTCATGCATATGAACCCTTGCATTCATCCTTACCTCACTTTGCGTACCACTACATTAACACATACTGACACATGCTTTTCTTTTGCGATGTGGTGTTTTTACCATAGGTTCAGACGTACGAGCTCCAGAGCATCCTTAGCAGTTCAGATTCAGCCAGCAGCAGTAGATTCCAGTGAGTCCTCATCATTCGAGGATAGCATAATTATTTTTTTATTTCAGTTCAATTTTCAGTAGATGGAGTTAGTTTGGGATATGACCCATCAACTCCTTATTCAGACAATTTCGAGGATTTTGGACTAGATGTTCAAACTATAGCATTTTTAGACAGTTATTTCAATTTTGGTAGGGTTATACAAAATTATCAGTTATGTTTCAGTTTTGAACCTTATGGAATTTCATCCCATTATTCCATATATTTCAGTATCATTTCAGACATAGGTTAGCTAGTGGTCCTTCGAGATTGTTAGCACCGTGTAGCAGGGGGTACCAAACTTGGGGCTTTACAGGTCGGTCCCCAAACCTCACTGAAAACCCCTCAAAAAGTGATATGTTAACTATGTGCTATGATCAGAAATAATCAAAACAGGCACCCCATGCAGCTTCACAATCTCCTGAAGCAACAACTTTGCATAATCTCTCTTCTTGCCCATCCAATTGCATATGAAAAGCAATACCCAGACTAACCTTACTCTACAACCCTCTCTAGAAAACCACTTGAAATGAGACATTAATTACTTACCACGATTAGAGATAATCAAAATAGTTACCCCATGCAGCTTCACAATCTCCTGAAGATACAATTGCGAATAATCTTCTATCGAAAAGGTAGTCCGCACTAGAAAGAAATTTGCAAACCTTGTCATCGTATCCACGATGACCCAAATTAAATCATACTTATTCCGAGACCGAGGAAAATGAGGTAACTAATTCCATATTGATAACTTCCCACTTCCATTAAGGAAAATCAATTTCTTGATACGACCCACCAATTCTCAGGTGGTCAACCTTAACCTATTGACACACCATACACTTGGCCACGAAATTAGCCACATCCCTCTTTATGCCACTACAACAATAGATCACCCTGAGATAATGATACACCTTAGTCGATCCTGGATGAACTATATAGCATGACTCATGTGCCTCAGCGAAAGCTCTTCATTGCAGTTTATCGACATCAGGAACACATAACCTCCCTTGGTACCGTAAAGTACTATCACCGCTAATCTCAAACATCACTACCTTATGCCCACCAACATCACTCTTGATTTTTATCAATACAGGATCCAACACTTGCTTCTCCTTTATCTCTACACTAAGTGATGATCAAACTACTTCTTTCCCCATTTAACCACCATCCTTAGAGTCGAATAGATGAACTCCATGATTAGCTAAACAATGAATATCCTTGACAAATACCCACTTACCTTCCTCCACATGAGTCAAACTCCCCATGTAAAATATGCTAAGAGCATCAGTAATAACATTAACTTTTCCTTGGTGGTAGGGAAGACTCATGTCATAATCCTTGAGAAGCTCAAGCAACCTTCTCAACCTTAGATTAAGCTATTTCTTAGTGATTACATACTGAAGACTATTCTGATCAAAAAAGATATCCACGTTAACACCATACAAATAATTATGCCATATTTTCAAGGAAAACACAATCTCCAATAACCCCAAATCATGAGTAGGATAATTTCTCCCATGTACCTTGAATGGCCTGGAAGCATATGCAATAACCTTCCCATGCTGCAAAAAAATACAACTAAGCCCTACCCGAGATGCACCACAATAAATCACGAACCCATCATTGCCATTCGGCAAGGTCAGGATTGAAGAAAAAGTTAACCTATCCTTTAACTTATCACAACCCCCTTTACAAACATTCGACAAAAAAACTTAACCTTCTTCTGAGTCAACTTCGTCAAAGGAGCAACTATCGACGAAAATAATTCCACAAACCACCTATAATACCCGGCTAAACCCTAGAAGCTTCGAATGCTAGATGGATTCATTGGTCTAGCCCACCTCTTCACCACAACAATCTTTTGTTCATCCACCATGATATTTTTACTATAAATAATATAACCCAAGAATATTAAAGCATTCAAAAAAAACACACACATGGAGAATTTGGCATACAATTGTTCTTTCTTTAAAGTCTACACACCACATGAAGGTGATTAGCATAATCCATTTCATTCTTCGAATAAAATAGAATGTCATCAATAAACACAATGACGAAGAGATCTAAATACTGATGGAAAACTCTATTTATTATATCCATAAACACTGCCGAAGCTTTAGTAACATCACCAAGAACTAAAATTACCCATACCGAGTATATAATCCGACATAGGGATATCCACTTCCCTAATCTTTAGATGATGGAACCCATAAAAAAGATCTATCTTAGAAAAGAACTGTGCACTTTGCAACTAGGAAAATAGATCATATATCCTTAGAAGAGGATACTTGTTCTTAACCGTCACCTTATTCAGCTACCTTTAGTCATGTACATTGGAAGGGAACCATCCTTCTTGCGCACAAGCAACACTGGTGCACACCATGGAGGTAGACAATGGATGAATAAAACACTTATCCAAAAGATCCTTAAGTTGCTCCTTGAGTTTCGTTAACTTAGTCAGAGGCATTCCATATGGAGGAATAGAAATTAGGTGAGTGTCCAGAATTAGATAAATACCAAACTCTATTTCCCTATTCGGAGGAACACCATGAAGATCATCTGAAAAGGCCTATCAAAACTCATTAACCACTGGAACTGACTGGAAAGAAGAACCTTCTAATTAGAATCTTTAACCCAGACCATGTGATAAAGACAACCTTTGGAGATTAACCTCTGAGCTCTAAGATAAGAAAAAAAATCACCCCCTAGGAGCTAAGTAAACAACCTCTCATTCTATAACAGTCTCACCAGGGAACCTAAAGATAAACCTTTATGTCCAATAATACAAGGATTCATAACATAAGTATGACCAATCCAGACCTAAAATGACATTGAATTCCACCATATCCAACTCAAATAGATACACCAAGGTCTACATGCCACCAACAGATACCACATACCCCTTATAGACTCTCTTAGCAACAACTGAGTCATATACTGGGGTAGAAACAGAAAAAAGATTTGAAATAACTTCCATAAAAAAACCAAAATACCTACATAAGGAGTCATATAGGAAAGAATAGACCTTGGATCAAGAAAATAACACAAATCACGAAAGATAAGTTATATCATACCAATAACGACATTAGTGATACCTTGGATTCCCATTGAGATACCAAAGCATACAACTTATTCCAAGCAACACTAGAATTAGGAGCAGTAACAGATGTAGATTTCACGCCACCAGTTGTAAGAGCAAAAGATGAAGCCACCAGAATCTTATTCGCCCCGGTAGCAATGTTACTAACCAGATAATCCCTGAGTTGATGTCCTGCCTGGCCATACTAGAAGCATTTTTCCATTCCTTCATCACAATAACCATTATGAGAACAACCAAAACACAGATAAAGTGGACATGAAGAAACTTATTGACCTCTGCTTTCCTTAGATTGGGCACCCTGTGGCCGAAAATTGTCTCCACCATGATAAGGTATGTCGCCTAACTGGTAAGGAGCAGTAGTAGAAGAGTAGTAAAAAGAAATCCCCCACATCATTTTCTTCCATTTGCCACAATCTTGACCACCTTGAGACTTAGAACCTCCATGGTTAGAGAACCTGCTCCTCTTACCCTGCTTATCTCAAAACTCTGCCTGCTTCCTCTTTTCATCCTCCACTTGCTTGATATGAATAGTCAACCTCGAGATGTCCATATTCTTTATCAGCATGGCAGTATTACTCTCAAAAATAAAATCCCGATTCAACCCAGAAACGAACTTCCTCATCCTAACCCGCATGTTAAAGATAAGATTAGGAGCATATGATGACAATTGATGAAACTTCAAGGCATATTCCTTGACAAATATCCTCTTTTTCTTGATATTTATAAGCTCCTCCGTCTTTTTTCCCTCAATACTTGGTGAAAGAAATAATCCAAAAACATACTACAGAAGGCATCCCATAAGGATAACTCTTTCATATCTCCTCTATCCTTATCCCACTCTTCATACTACAGATATGAAATATCTTTGAGTTAATAAGGTACAAAGTTTACCCCCTCCACATTAGTGGCCTGTATCACCCAAAATATTTTCTCCATCACATCTAAGCAGCCTTATGGATACTCCTCCGCCTTTACACCAAAAAAAGTTGGAGGACCCATCTTCATAAATTGGCCAGCATTTGAGTCCTCAGTAGTCAAAGAACAAGACACATCCCACTTAGCCTGAGTAGCAACCATTTTAGCAATAGCATGAATAGACTGGCGGAATTCTGCATTAGTCACCTCATCATGGGAGGCTAGTAGAAATTGGTGCAACTCCATAACTATCAGAGATAGGACCATGAGATTGATGATGAAACCTATAAGTAGGATGCACCTCTTCAGCATTACCCTTTTATACGATAGAAGAATTTCCTTGTGTTGTAGATCTACGAGGCATGATCTGAAAGAAGAATAAACAATGATTTGAGAAGATTCTAGGACTAAGACTCCAAGGTTGAAAATAGGCCAAGAAAGTGAAACATTCGTAAATGCCTTTTATCCAATACCTTATGATTGTGGCGCACTACACACCCCTAATAAAGATTCTACTCAACACGGATTAATGGTCTCACAATTGGCCAAGAACCTAGGCTCTGATACCAACTTGACATGACCTGTCCTGGGTCCTTGTTGTATTGGGAGTTCCAAGTTCGACCAGATAGGATACCACCCCTGTTACCCAACCCAACCTGCAGTTTTCTGCCCTGAGTTGGCTAAATTCTGAGCATGTAATAAAATAGTGTAACAGCTCACATAAAGACTCTGGGACTAGAACATAACTGTGACTAACCCAACTGAGTCAAAACCATCTCATACCAATAATCCAACAACACAAAACAATACCAAACAAGGGCCATAAACCAGGACATAACCAAGGACTTTCCAAACATAATATAATTAATCCCAAAATAAAATACAATAGAACAATGAAAAATTATGTCTGATGATGCCAACCTCAATACTAATACAAAATCAAAAGGATGACACATATACCGATTTGACCTATTTCAACCCATAGAGTACCATAAAGCCTTTATCCAAAAGAGTTATAAGACTTGGTTGGGACATGCCCACAACCATAGCAAAAACTAATTTCCAAAATAAACATAAATGTCTAGAAATATCCATAACATAAAATGGATCCTTCCAAAAGGATGGAAGCTCACTACTTCAGTCCAAATGTCTTCCCCAAGTCAATCACTATGTAGGAAGAGTAGAATGGTCGGTTCATGCATAGAGTGGGTTTACATACGCCAGTAGATAGGGTTAGTGAGTGACCGCTAGCATTATCTCAAGGTAAGGATAAAATAATGCCATTTATAAAACCAAGTAAAATCATCCATATGTTCACAACCATACATATAAATATAACAATGCCAGGAAAAATGGATTAGGTTTAGCATGCTTTAAAACATTTACTTGGGTTGTGTAGCTTTGCAATCCTAAACCACCCACGGGCCATAATGGTTCAGCTCCGCCTTCTGAAAGGACCGCAGTGTGTGTAGCCATACTGATGCAACTCAAACTGGGGCCATACCATAATAGGCATCCCAATTCCAACCAGGACTAGGAACTGCCCCCTACACCCAACCCAACCACCGTATATAGCCTTAGAATAGAGCATATAATAAGATTGCATAATACTTTCATGAAATCTCTGAGATAGGGTAACAATCATGAAAGACCTAAACGAGTCAAACCATACAAAAAAAACCATTCATTCCATACCAAACCATTGAGAAAATATCAAACATAATATGAAAATCAAACCCAAAATGTATTACGATGGAACAACCAACCATATCGTCCAATGATGTTAGCCCCAACACCATTGCCAATGATCAGTCCGACACCACTACTGATCCCACCTATACCAACCCCTAGAAGTAACAGAAATCCTCTATCCAAAGAAATGGAAATATCTTGTTAGGACCTGTTCTTAACCATGGAAAAAACCAATATCCAAAAAAAAGTAAAAATGTCTAATAATGTCTAACATGAAATTGTGCCTTCCGAAAGATTTGATGCTCCCTACTTTAGTCCAATTATTTTTTCCTGAATCAAGTACTATGAAGGAGGAGTCAAATAGCCGGTTCCTTCATAGTGTAGGTATACAGCCGCCAGTAAACAAGTTAGTGGGTGAACACTAGCATGAACCTCGAGATAAGGATAAAGTAATGCAAGTTATCAAATCCAAGTGAAAACCATCCAATGAAAACAACCATATATACATATATACATATATATATAAGTTCGATGAAAAGGGACAGGTTTTAACATGCCATTTAAAACCTTTACCTGGTTTGTGTAGCTTTGTCGTCCTACTATCCACGGGCCTCAGCTCCCCTTGTTGAAAGGGTCTCAGTGTGTGTAGACTTACCACTTGGCAATATCCCTAAGATTACTAGTACATCTCTCTAATATAAATGTGACACTCGTACATGGCCATCAAAGACCCCTCATATCGGCAAATATGAGTTTCAGGTTTTGATCACCCAAGAAATCCACCTTCGATAACTTAGCTTACACTCTCCTCACTTAATTCCCAATAAAAACCATTAATAAACAATCTAATTATCCATTCATTAACCAAGAATATTCAATAAACCAGTGGTATTGTCATACCACCATACTTGCGAGCATTATCCATAGCCAAACCATTTAGATTATGGGGACATTCAAGTGCCCTATCTTATCCATATTAGATCTCTTGGGAGACTACCATGTTCTCCACGAGCATAATCAATTAGCCTTAATCTTTTGTAAACCATTTAAAATATTTTAAGGTTTCATGCATAAGCTGAAAATAAGTAAGAGTTCCATTAAAATAAGCCATTCAATAAACATATCTTTATAAGCATTTTATCAAACACCTTGGGGGAAAATATAAACAAAACCAAATTCCACTACCATTAAACCATTACCATGCAATTCAATTGTCCAAAACCACCGTTAATGCATAGAATACATAATTAAAATAGTAGGAAATCCTAACCAAGCATTTAACAACAGAACTCCCAAATCAATAGTTTAAAGAAAAAATCATTCAAGATAAAAACCATGAAATCAATCATGTAACCATGCCTTTAATTGAAATTACAATTAGGGAAGAGAATCATGCCTTAAACCAAGAAGATTGATGGAAAGATCATTCCTTAAAGCAGAAGATTGATGGAAAGAATTCAACAAGTCAAGCCCCAAAGTAATCCCTTTGTTAAAACCCTAGCTTTTTGTCTCGGAAGCTCTTAAGAGAATAATGTTATGTTTAGGAAGAGATTATGAGTGTTTAAGAATAAAAAAAGGGTAAATAACCTCCTAAGTGTATTAAAAGTCATAGGTCCTTATTAGGTTAAGTAGAGAAATATCAAGCATATCCCTACTTAAATCCCATAAACATGACACAGGGTAACAACTAAACTCCTTACGAGTTGTAACCTCCTTTATGGTTGATACCCACTCGATCGTAACCAAACTTCTACCATGGATCGGACACTATACAGTATACGACTCATCCACCCAAGTCGTAACCTCAATATACCATTTATACCCATGATCCATATCACTGGAAAAATGCTACACCAGGAGGTTAAAACACTGTCCAACTTATGAGTCACCTACACGACTCATACCCAACCATACGAAACTGAACCCTAAGTCCTATCCATTCCAATTACCAATACTATCCCACTAACTAACACTGGTTAGCTTATGACAGAACTTAACCACTCATACCCAAGCATACGACTCACACCATGTCGTATTGGGTCTAAAGAACGAGATTCTAGGAAATTTTCTATGGGTCAAAACCCGGGATGCTTCAGTCTCCCCAACTAGGAAGTTTCATCCCTGAATAATGAATAGGGTAAGGGTAACCACACAAAGAGTTATTTGCATTATCATACTTAAATCCCACCTTTTGATGTCTCTACTTTTACCTTGACAAAATGGAAAAAAAGATGCGACAGATTCAACTCTTCCTTTAACAAACCCAGAAAGTAAAAATGTATTCAAGAACATGTACCTTCTGCACGAATATCAGGAGTAGAAAACAAGGGCGAATACTTGGGCTTCATGCCCCACTCCACTTCCCACGTGGCCTCTTCCACCTTATTGTTCCACAATAGAACCTTAACTAAAGCCACATTCTTTGCCTACAACCTATAAACTTGCCTAACCAATATCTTAACTAGGACTTCTTCATAAGATAGAAAATCCTAGACATCCAACCCCTCCAAAGGAACAATCGAAGATAGATATTAACGTACTTCCTCAACATAGAAATATGAAATATCAGATAAACCAAACTCAAGCTAGATGGAAACTCCAACTCATAGACAACATTGCCCGCCATCCGCAAAATCTCATAAAGACCAATGTATCGAGGATTGAGCTTTGCCTATTTTACAAACCACACTACTCGCTTCATAGGAGACACCTTAAGGAAAACTTTGTCCCGGACTGCAAACTCCAAGTCTCTATGCATAATATCCGTATTGGACTTTTTATGACTTTAGGTAGCCTTAAGCCTATAGCAAATCACTTTCACCTTTTCCATAACTTGACGAACCAAATTAGCCTCATTGATCTAAAATTAACCAATAGGAAATCTACACCTCCTACCGTACAACTCCTTAAAATAAGCCATACAAATACTCTTATGATACCTATTGTTGTAGGAAAACTCTGCTAAAGGTAGATACTTCACCCAATTGCCACGATAATTAATAAGACAAGCTCAAAGCATATCTTCTAATGTCCAAATAATTCGTTCTTCCTGCCCATCCAACTGCAGATGGAAAGCATTACTCAGACTCGCCTTAGTCCCTAATCTTTTCTGGAAAGACCTCCAAAATTGTGACGTAAACTTTGTACCGTGATCGAAAATAATAGAAATAGGCACCCTATGTAGTTTCACAATTTCTTAAAGATAAAGCTTTGCATATTTCTCCACTTAAAAGTTAGTCTGCACAGGAAAGAAATATGAAGAATTTGTCATCCAATCCATGTTAACCCAGATTGAATCAAATTGGTTTATTGACCGAGGAAGATCGATAACAAATCCATATTGATCTCCTCCAACTTTCATTCAGGCAACTCATTTTCATGATACAACCTACCAGGCCTTATTTGTTCAACCTTAACTTGTTGACACACCATGTACTTGGAGATAAAATTAAGCACATCCTGCTTCAAGCCACTCTACCAATAGATCTCCTTAAAATCAAGGTACATCTTACAGAATCACCATAGACAATATAGCATGACTCGTGCGACTCATCTAAGATCCTTTGTCGCAAATAGTCTACATCAAGAACTCACAACCTTCTTTTGTAATGCAAAGTAACATCACCGCTAATCTAAAAATTTGCCACCTGTTGCCCACCAATGCTACCTTTGATTTTCATTTAGGTAGAATCCAACACTTTGATCTCCATAATCTCCGCACCAAAAGACAATCTAACCACTTCTTGAACCATTAAACCACCATCCTTGGAGTCTAAGAGATGAACCCCAAGATGTGCCAAACAGTGAATATCCTTCATTGTCGCTTCCCTTCTTCCACATGAGCCAAACTACCTATGGAGAACCTGCTAAGATCATCAACAACCATGTTAACTTTACCTGGGTGGTAGTAAATACTCATACCATAGTCCTTGAGAACCTCAAGTCATCTCCTCTGCCAAAGATTAAGCTCTTTCTGCAAGAACACATATTGAAAACTCCTGAGATCAGAAAAGCTATCCACATCAACACCATATAAATAATGTTGCCATATTTTAAAAGTAAACACGATGGACAGTAGCTCCAAATTATGAGTTGGATAGTTACTCTCACGCACCTTCAACTGCCTGGAAGCATATATTATCACCTTACCATATTGCATCAACACACAATCAAGACCAACTAGATATGCATTACAATAAACCACAAACCCATCATTGCCTTCCGGCAATGACTGAACTGAAGCAGAAGCCAACTTATCCTTCAACTTCTCAAAAATCTCCTCACGCGCATTCGACTAAGAAAACTAAAACTTTTTCTGAGTTAACTTAGTCAAAGGAGCAACTATCAATTAAAAACTCTCCTCAAACTACCCATAATACCCGGCTAAACCAAAGAAGCTTTGAAGATATAGTAGAATCGATGGTCTAGGCCACCTTTTTACCGCAACCACCTTCTGCAGATCCACCATGATCCCTTCACTAGAAATAATATGACACACGAAATTCAACATTCAACAAAAACTCACACTTAGAGAACTTAGCAAACAAATATTGTTCCCTTAAGGTCTACCACACCATACGGAGGTGATTATCATGATCCAACTCACTCGTTGAATACATCAGAATATCATCAATAAAGATAATGATGAAGAGTTCTAAATACAGCCGAAATACCCTGTTCATCAAATCCATAAACGTTGCCGAGGCATTTGACAATCCAAATAACATCATCAAAAACTCTTAATGTCCATACTGAGTGTAAACAGTTGTGTTAGGGATATCCACCGCCCTAATATTAAGATGATTGTACCCAAACCGAAGATTTATCTTGGAAAAGAACTTAGCGGCATATAACTGGTAAAATGAATTATCTATCCGAGGAAGAGGATATTTGTTCTTAAATGTTACCTTATTCAATTGCCTGTAGTCGATGCACATACAAAGATAACCATCCTTATTGCACACGAATAACATCAATTCACCCCATGGAGAAACTCTAGGATGAATAAACCCTTTGTCTAGAAGATACTTAATTTGCTTCTTGAGTTCCCTTAACTCAACCGGAGCCATTCTATATGGAGCAATAGAAATTGGACAAGTGTCTGGAAGCAAATCAATACCAAACTTTCTTTCCCTAATGGAGGAACAGATGGAAGATCATCTGAAAAGACCTTTGGAAACTCATTAACTATCAGACTGACTGCAATGAAGGACCTTACGATTTAGAATTTTTAACCTAGACCAAGTGATAAAAACAACCCTTAGAGATTAACCTCCGAGCTCTAAGATAGGTAATAAACTTCCCCCTTGGTGCAAAGGAACAACCTTTTGTTCTATTTTCGGAACACTAGGGAACCTAAAGATGACCTTATGAGTTCAATAATCCAAATCTGCATAACAAGAATTCAACCAATCCATTCCTAAAACTATATCAAAACCTACCATGCCCAACTCAATAAGATCTTCCAAAGTTTGTCTACCACTAACAGATACCACACCCCCTATAGACCCATTCAACAATGATTGAATCTCCTTCCAGGGTAGAAATAGAAAATGGATCTGAAATAATCTCTGAATCAAAACCAAAATACATAGCTATATAAGGAGTCACATAGGAAAGGATAGAACTTAGATCAAGAAAACAATATAAGACACGAGAGAAAAGTTGTAACGTACAAGTAACAACATCTGTCGATGTTATAAATTCCTGACGGGATGCAAAATAATACAACCTGTTCCAACCAGCACTAGAACAAGGAGAAACAACAGAAGAAAATACCATACCATCAGGAGTAGGAACAAAAGATAAAGCCATCAGAATCTTATTTGCCCCCGTAGCAACCTTGTTAGATAGAAAATCCCTGAGCGATAGCCTAATTAACCATACTTAAAGAATTTATCCATTACCTTCTCAAAGAATCCCGATGAATACGACCACAAACCTAACAAGGAGGACACAAAAAAATAGACTAACCCACGTTATCCTGAGTTTGGGCTCCCTGTGCCCAAGAATTATCAGCACCATGATAACGACTGTTACCCGATTGTTGTGGGTAGGAAGCACTGGCAGTAGGGAAGGAACCTGGAATCCCCTACTTTTTTTTTCCTAATTCCCACTGTCTCAACACACCTAAAACTAGGTACCTCCCTGATCAGAAAAACTTCCCCACTTACCTTGTCTATCTCTATAGTTTGCCTGCCTTCTCATCTCAGCCTCATCCTACTACATATGAACATTCAACCTTGACAAGTCCATATCCTTCATGAGAAAAAAACTTTTGCTCTTCAGAATTAGATCTCTATTTAGCACAGAATCAAACTTTATCATTCTCGACCTTGTATCAGCCACCAAATAAGGAGCATATCTCGACCACTGATGGAAGTTCAAAGCATATTGCTTCATAAACATTCTCCTTTGCCAGAGGTTCACAAACTCCTCCATATTTGTTTCCCTTAACTCTTGAGGAAAGAACTGATCCATGAAGGTATTAGAAAAGGCCTCCAACAAACCATCCTTTTCTACATAACCTTTATCTCTTTCCCTCTTCTCATGCCACAGATAACCAACCTTATTGAGCTGATAAGCTGCAAAGCTTAGTCTTTCCACATTAGTATCCCTCATTACACAAAATATCTTCTCCATCTCATCAAGAAAGACCTGTGGTTCTTCTTCCACCTTCACTATGGTAAAAGTTGGGAGTAGAATATGTTCCCTCAACATCCCTTCCAGATGGGGCAGATGAATTTCCTTGTGTTCCAAATCTAGGAGGCATGCTCTGAAAGATGAACAAACATGGATTAGAGGAGATTCTAGAAATGAGAAGTCAAGGTTGAAGAAAGAATGCCAAGAAAGTGAAACATTCCTAAGTGTCTTGCAGCCACACCCTTAAGAGTGTGGCATGCTACACACCCCTAAAAGAGACTCTACTTGACATGGCTTTTGAAAGTCCCAATTGACCATGAACCTAGTCTATGATACCAACTTGATAAATCCCAAATTGTGGCCTTGTTATAATGGGCATCCTAAGTCCAACCAGGACCAAGGAACTTTCCCTTAACCTAACTGAACCACTGTATACAGCCCTGGATTAGTTGAATTTTAAGCATATAACATGATTGTGTAATGCTCTCATAAAGACTTTGGGAAAGGGTCATAATCATGACCGACCCAACCAAGTCTAACCATACAAAACAAACCATCGAATCCATACAAAACTATTTAGAAAATATTAAATATAATATGAAAATCACACCCAGAATATAGTACGATGGAATAACCAACAATTTTATCCAATGTATCATACCAAACACCAATACTTTTCCTATAGCTTCCAGCAATACCAATCCCTCCCATACCAACCCTCGAAGTACCTCTAAGCCTCTATCCAAAAGAATACAAATATCCAATTGGGACATGCCCTCAACTATGGTCAAAACAAAGATCTAGAAAGAATGTAAATTGTCTATGAATGTCCAACATGTAATAATATCTTCCAAAAGGATAGAAGGTTATCACATCATTCCATTAAGTTGTCCCCAAATGAAATACCATGAAGGAGAAGTCAAACGTTCGGTTCCTGCATAGCATGGGTATACAGCCGCTGGTAGATGGGTTGTGGGTGAACACGAGCATGAAACTCGAGATAAGGATAAAGTAATGCCATTTATCAAATTTGAGTGAAAACCATCCAATGCAAACAACAATCCATATATATATATATATATATATATATATATATATATATAAATGTTGGGAAAAGGGACCGGGTTTAACATGCTATTTTAAGCCTTTACATGTTATATGTATCTTAGCCATCCTACCACTCACGACCATACGGGTTCAGCTCCCCCTGCTGAAAGGTTCCTATTGCATGTAGTCGCACGACCAGGAAATATCACTCTAATATAAATGTTACACTCTCATGTGTCCATCAAAGATACCTCCTATCGAAAAATATGAGTTTTGGTTTTGCACCCCCGGGATCGCTACCTTCCACGGCTCAGCTTACACTCTCTGATATTAATGCCCAATTAAAACAATTAAAAAACAACCTAATTATTTATTTATTAACCATGTATATACAATAAACTAGTGGTATCATCATACTACCAAACATGCAAACATTATTCATAGCCAAATCATATAGATTAAGGGGACATTCAAGTGCCCTATCATTAGCCATATTAAACCTCTTGGGAGACTAGCATGTTCTCAACAAGCAAAAAAATTATCCTTAAGCCTTATTAAACCATTTAAAAATATTTAAGGTTTCATGCATATGCAGAAAAAAGTTAGAGTTCCATTAAAATAAACAAACGACATGAAAATATCTTTATAACAATTTTATCAAACACCTTTGGGGCATAATATGACAAAAACAGAATTCCATTACTATTAAAAAATTACCATGCAATTTAATTGTCCAAAACTACCTTTAATACATAGAAAACATAATTAAAACGATTGGAAATCATAACCAAGCATTTAACATGAAAAATCCCTAATCAATAGTTCAAAGCCATAATCATGCAAGATAAAAACCATGAAATAAATCATGTAACCATGCTTTTAATTGAAACTAAAATTAGGGAAGAGAATCATTCATTAAACCAAGAAGATTGATGGAAAGAATTCACCAAGACAAGTCCCAATGTAATCCCTTAGTTAAAACCCTATCTCTTCTTCCAAAAAACACTTGAGAGAATTATGATATGTTTAGGAAGTGTTTCTAAGTGTTTAAGAATAAAATAATAAGGTAAATAACCTCCTAAGTGTATTAAAAGTTGTGGGTCCTTATTAGGGTAAGTAGGAAAATGTCTAGAATACCCCTACTTAATCCAATAAAAACCAGACATGTGGTCACGACTTACCTCCTTACGAGTCGTAACTTCTCTTACGGTTGATACACAACCATGGATCGGACACTGTCAAGTATATGAATCATCCACCTATGTCATAACCTTATCATCAGATCCATACCCATAATCCACATCTCTGGTGAAATGCAACACCAAGAGGATCTAACATTGTCCACCTTATGAGTCACCTATATGACTCATACCCAGCCATACGACATTCACCCCTAAGTTGTATTCATTCCAGTGACCAAAAACATTCCACAAACTTATACTAGTTAGATTATGATAAGAATTCGCCACTCGTACTCTAGCATATAACTCGTACCATAAGTCGTATTGGGTTAGATGAATACGATTCTAAGTAATTTTTCTGAGATCCAAACCCGAGATGCTTCATCCAAAATGAGGGATGTATCACTTGGGATGACTAGTACATCCACCAAATATAGTGTGACATCATGCACACGATCAAAAAGACCAACCTCATATCGATAAATTTGAGTTCCAGTTTTGGTCCCACTGGGACTTCCACCTTCTATGACTTTGCTATACATCTATCTATTATTTCCCAATTAAAACTAATTTCCAATTAACCAAGCCATTATACATTTATTAATCATATCCATTGATATTGGCATCGTTATACCAACCCTTACTTATGAGTATCATCCATAGATAACTATTTATTAGTTTATGGGGAATTTCAAGTTCCCTTTTATTTACTATTTTAAACCACCTGGGAGACGTCCATGTTCCCCACAAGCATACCCAATTATCCATTTACCATTCAAAACCATTTAAACAATGCATAATTCCTTTACCAAGTTTTAAAACATGCAAAAGTTCCATAAAAAGTAGTCAATGCAATGAACATATGTTTATAAGAATTTTGTTCAACACATTAAGGGCGTAATATGACCAAAACCAATTCTAATTATTATTAAACCATTTCCATGAAATCAAATTATCCAAAACAACCATTAATGAATATAAAATCATAATTAAAACCATGGGAATCCATAACCAACCATTTAACACCAAAACTCCCAAATCATATTTGAAAACAAAAATCATACAATCAATGAAATCATGAAAACATTCTAAAAAACATTCCTTTAATTAGAATTAACAATGGGGAATAGAAAATGCCTTAAACCAAGATGATGACAGAAATAAATCACCAAGATAAGTCCTAAATTTATACTTTATTTGAAACCCTAACTCCCCTTTCCCAAAATCTCTTGAGAGAATTATAGAGTGTTTAGGAACAGTTTATCAGTGTTAATAAATTAAATAATAGGGTAAATAACCTACTAATTAGGTTATAAGTCATGGGACTCTATTAGGATAAGTGGGTAAATTTTATGAATAATCCCACTTAAGTTGCACCAAAATCCTGTCACAGGGAAATGATTGACCGACATGAGTCGTACCCTCCAATACGATTGGTATCAACCACTCGTATCCTGAAAATCCACCCTTTTACCAAATACTATCCAGTATATGACTTTTTCAAATAAGTCATAACCACAAGATACTATCTGTACCCTTCATCTGTACCCCTGACAGATTTATACCCAGGGAAGATTTAGACACTATCTACCATACAAGTCCCGGGTATGACTCGCGCCCTGGCTTATGGCTCAAGGTAATCAACTCATACTGAGATCCAACCTAAGTAACCAAGTACAAGATTAATTTAATGAACCGAACAATCTATAACAACCAATACGACTCGTTCCCCTAAGTCGTATCCTTTCGACTATCCAAAATCCATCCCAAACACCAATACTAGTTAGTATAGGAATGGACCATACAATCCTTACTCCAATATATGACTCATAACCATTAGTCGTATTTGGTCCCGAGAATAGAATTCCAAGAAATTTTCTATGGTCCAGAAACTAAGGTATTTCATATGTTCAAGATCAGTTGTTTTAGCATCTCAATAAACTGCTTGAACTTACTTTCCTCTTTCTTTTGCATCCATCACTGAGAAAAAGATGGGGTGGTCTCAAAATTTGTCTAGCTTTTGGCTCAATGACCAAACCCTTACCTTTATCTTTAGCAACTATTTCTCCATCTTTAGACTCAATAGTAGGTGTCTCATCATCAACAACTTTTGTAGCAATTAGTGAGTGGTCCATAGTAGTGATACCACTCCTCGTGGTAACATCTTGTATGTGATAGTTATTATTTTGATTTTTCACTGTGTTTCTCGTAAGGGTACCTGGCTGCCTCTAGTTAAGAGTTTCTAACATCTGCCCAAATTGGTGCTCTAGCTTCTTGATAGTAGTGGCAAGTGACTAGACCTTCTGGGTCAACCTTGAAATATCAGCCATAATCTCCCTAAGGTTGGTTTCTTGATTTTCCAGGCCCATCCCAAACATAGTCAGCATCTCCTCCATTCTGGATTTTGCATCGCGTCTACCGGGTGGAATGTATCTATCTCTCTTCTCTCTATAGTTATCCTTGTTTCTCCAGTCACCATCTTGTTCTGTTCTATGATCTCTGTACCTATCATAATAGTTTTGACCTTGGTTCTCTTGACCTTAGGCTTGGAAATCCACCATCTGATGATCTAGATTGTTATCTTCTTCAAGAAATTATGACTCGTATGCATTGAAAGTTTTGCCTTATTCGTTTACCGCATTCACTTTCTCATAAATTTTTGCAGCAAACTGATTTGCTAGCAACCCTAAAAAATTTCTTAGTAATGTAATTTATTGTGCTACTATATTATTAGCTCCTCTCTGTTCGCAGGAAGTAACTATAACATAAGTATCAAATCCCGCCTCAGCCTCATAAGTTTTCCACCCTCAGTTAGTGAGTGATATTTCATCTAACATCTCTAAAGCTATCTCTCAACATAATCTCATAAAACCTACTCTAGATATGGTGTCTGCCATAGCTCTGGAGCTTATGGTCAAGCTTTGTAGAATAACTTTAATAAGGTTATGCCTGATAACTGTTTATTTGGCACCAAGCTCAGCTTCTTCTTAAACCTAAACCAAGCCTCATACATGGACTCTGACTACAATTTCTTGAAATTATAGATCTTTTCCTTAAGTTGTAACATCCTTTAAGAAGGAAAGAACCTATTTAGGAATTTACTATACAACTTATTCAGAGTGGTGATAGAGCCTCTTTGAAATACCCCTAACCATAAAGATATTTCTTCTATAAGTGAGAAGGGGAAAAACCTCAGTTAAAATGCTTCCTGATTTACCCCTTGGATTAGTATACGAGTTACAAATCCCAAGGATATTTGCAAAGTGCAAGTTTGCATCAATGCCAGGCAATCCTACAAACACACCATTCAAATTTAGAAGTTGGATCATGGCACTCATAATGTAAAATTTTATTCCTTGGGACAAAATAGGAGGTACAATGGCTCCAGTTTCTTTTGAATCAACATATCCCATATCTTTTTCTTCATTTATATAATGATGCACAAACTAATATGCTAGAATAAATTCAACATGTACACCTTTATCTCTATTTTTATTTTTGCTGAGTGCTTCTCGATGGTCTGTTGCTTGTCTCTGTTAAGCTAGATTGTAATCCCTACATACTCTTTAAGCTTCTTCTGTTGCTCTTTTCTCTACTTCAGTTTGAGCTTAAAGCTTACTAGTCTGACGATTTATAATGTTTTGTATTCCTTTGGCAGGAGGTACAATATTATCAACTTTTTTTTCGGCTCAAACATCCTACCACGTGTTTGTATGATTACCTCTGCTCTGTGTTCTAGGCATACACTGGCATATTTCAAACTAAGAACAAAAAATAAAAATAAAAACCCAAAAACTAGAATAACTTCAATCTATAAATCAATATTATGTTCCCCAAAAATGCCGTTAACTTTTTGATAACGTCCAAGGAATACCTTATTTTAGATGATGGTACGATCACTGTCAAGAAATAGTAACTCAGTTGAGGTTGTTGTTGAATCCCAAGGGAATACTTGGTTTGACAGATCTCAGTGGTTACAGTCTATAGATAAAATGGGAAAGTTAATAGGGGATTTGTTTGTAGTTGCCTCGAACAAAGAACAATGTTAACTTGGTTGAAAATTAGTCGTAAGTGAGCACTAGGATGGTGTTCCCCCTGGAGTCTTAACTCCATAGATTTATATGCATTGTTTAACCAACCCAATATCTTACATGCAGAACCGATAAGTTATGTACCTCCTAAAGTCATTTGGACAATTAGGAGGATTTCACCATTAACCTTTTGAGTCTCTGGGTGTCGTGTTACTAACACTTACCCTGATCCTATTTGACTACAACTTTTTGAGTCTCAAGTTATTAGATGGAAGCTAATGGCCATTCACTATATTCTTTTGTACGGCAATGGATTAGAAATTAACTCCCAAATTACTATTCTCTTTATTTTTTCCTTGTCACTACTCTAACTTTTAAGTAAGTAGAAATATCTAGGCGGGATCCTAATGTGTGCTTCCATTATGAAATAAATCATATTAAAGATAAAGCAATGCATGCCATGGGTATTGTTTCATATCAACAATCGCACTTCCCTAACTTCATTAATTTGCAAGGGTTTCCGCAACCCTGACTATGGAGTTTAGTTGCTCATGATTGTGAAGAAATCAATAACATTCATATTGGAATGCAAGGATGAAATCACAATGATAAGATAAAAGAAAACCCACAACCATAAAATGAATAATAAATCAAGTCAATACAACGAAATTCCAAGATCAAAGTGGATCTTGCAATCAAAATATGTTTTTAAGTGTTAAAAGTGTGGAACTTGTCTCTCTCTGAATAGAAAGTACATAATGGGTAATTATAGTTCAAGAGAAACCCTAAAATCTAAGCTCGAATGAAACAGTAGTAAAAATTGTCGGTGTACACCTACTCCCTGTACCTGCGGTCTGGTAGAGCTTAGGTACTACCTGCGTCCTAGGAATAGGGTGTAGGTAGAAGGCGCATGTAGTTGGAGAAAGAATCCTGCGATATTCATCTCTCGGGATTTTGAATTGCTATCACCCGCTTTGTGTATCGGTTGTCCGTAGGTATTTTTTGCTGCCACATATTTACTTGGTAGGTGTCGGGGGTCAGTTTTTAGCTCTTTATCGACTCTCGAACATGTATTGATCACGATCAAGCATGAAAACATACCATATATCCATAGTCGCTCCATTATTGACCAAAAGCACATTTTTCACCCTTTTCACAAACTTATCATTCAAAATCTAATTTTATGCAAAACAAACCCAAAATAGATCAAATCTAACAAAAACACCTCAGAAACTTGCATATTTTCCTTGTTTTAATCATCGAAAATGCAATATTTCCATAGCACATCATAGTGGTATGGACTGCCTACACTTACCCTCCCAGACCCCACTTTGTGGAAATATATTGGGTATGTTGTTGTTGTTGTTGAGGTAAGACAAACCATAATCCAAAGCTAATGTAATGGGTTAATTTCGTAGAAAATGCCCAATGTAGGAGAATTTTAAGAAAATAATATATAAATAAACAAAGAGTTCTAAATAGATAAAAACAGTCAATAAAATATACCATCTCACGACCTGATAGAGCCAGTAAAAGAGCATCTAATAATAGATATACAACATAAATAGCTATAATAGTAAATATATTTGTCTCAAATCAAAAGACTAATATAAAAAGATAGATGAAAATGGGCGACTAAGAATCTAAGAACACACACTATATACAAATATCAACACCATAAGAACATGGTTCAATGATGGCCACTAGTATTAGAATATGTACTAAAAAGTTACAGTAGTGTAGTATGAGTATCAAAACAATGGGTACTCAGTAAGCATCATTTGTAGACTTAGCTAATTCATGAGATAAGTATGATAAAATGCAAGATAACATAAATAAGTCAAGGAACAAAAAATAAAACTATATCATCTCTAGTACCACTGAACATAATACATAAATACACAGAATAATAACATAATATCAAACAAGCAATCACAAACTACAAAATTGACTCCAATACAACAATTGGTGCACAAAGTAAAGAACTAGTCAAAGCCTCCCATACGATTGGAGAGTAAACTAAAGAGAAGAAGAAGCAATCAACCGACATTATAACTAACCTTCATTATCGTTTAACAATCATTCCACTATTTACCCATATTCCCTAATGTTACTATCATTTAGAAACCTTATTATCATTGCTCACTAATCAAAATTTAGTAGCTAATTAACTCTTATTAACAAATCCATTGAATTACTAGAGTCCATTTATGTCATACCACATATAACCATTTCCTCATTTTCTTACATAGCAAAATTACTACCTTCAATCTCACATGACGATATTGTCAATCATAAAAAGTATGTCACTGCAGCCTACTATGCATATCTAGGCACAAATTCATATATATAAAAAATATCTGGAATAGATAAATTTGAATTAATAAATAATAAATAGCAGACTCCAACCGATAAATATAATCAATAGATGGACTCGAACAAGTAAATAATCGATAGTCAAACTTGAACCGACAAATATAATAAATATCCAGACTCAAACTGGTATATATAATTAATAGCCAACATCCTAATTTGTATCATCAATATGCATAAATAATAGCATAGTAAATAGGCGTCAACCCTCACATCAACCAACATAACCATCAAGTATCGATATTTCTCAATATTACATTGATGAACTTTTCCAAGAGTCAAATAAGTGTAAATGGCTATTATAAAAGCTAAAATATGTCATAGCCTAAAGCGGTCAAGAATCTACTTCTAATCATCAAGTTCCATCTTTAGGAAAAATCTACTCGAACTAGGCTTAAGGTATCTAAATCTACTTTTAGATGTATAACAAGCCACAATAGTCCTAAGGTAAAGATTCCTCCCAAAAACATTAACTAAGTCCAATATAAACTAAAGCAACCTTCATGGGTGTAAGAAACTAAGGCCAAACTTACCCTAAACATGATTAACTAAAGCATTTTTATATAACTTTAGTGATCTAAGGAATTCTGATGCTACGCATGAGAAATGAAGACGAATTAACCTAAAGTATATGGAACAACATAAGTGTTCCAAACATACGATTTAAAATTAGCTTAAATGTTCAACTAGCCCCATGTCTTGCATTTCATCAATCCAACACCTAAAACCCATCCCCAAATCTTATAAGATATCATAAACATACTATGATGTAGCTAAATCTAACATAGGATAAATCTAGTCTACCTCATTGCAGAAGAAAGTTCAACAAACTGCTAAACCACTACTTTTACTTTTTGAGAAGACTCCACAAGATGCCAATATATCAAAAATACATTCTACTCATCCATACGAGAATATTGATATACATATTGCACTATTATAGTTTGGATCCAAAAATGACATCAAAATCTCATATGCTTCCCATTTACGGAAAACAAATTTCCAAAACCAACCCAATATTCATACAAGCTGAAGGAATAATTACCTTAAAAAATGGTGAAATCTAAGCTAAATAGTGACAAAGACCAAGCCCTAAAGGTATTGGATTTTGAGCAAATAATAAAGTAATTTTACCAAAAAAAAGGATGAATTATTACTTTAAATCATATAATAATCATTAAAATAAACATTAATCTAGCTTAACAATACCCAAAATCTAAAATTTTAAGATCTTACACTATTTAAGTCTTTTGCTATCAACATTATGGGTGAAGAACGATCAAAATCGATCAAATGGTGTCATTTTAAACATAGTCCAGGTACTCGAGAGTCGTTATCTCTACCCTTAGGTAAGCGATCTTACTGACCTAATGACAACACAATTAGTCACAATTGCAACCACTAGTGTGTGATCGAAGCACCACAATCACAACCCAAGGATGAAGATCAAAGTTGCATCAGTTGATAGATGAATCTTCCAAGTCTTCACTAAGGCCTCTGATTTTTTAAAAATCTCGTATATGCAAATGAACTTGTAACCATATAAAATTAAATGTTCTGGAAGTGATGGAACACTAAAATTTTCATCTGAGGTCATTTTAACCAAATGAGGGTCCCACACCTATATTTTAAATTTCTCTACTTTTCAACCAATTGGTTGAAATTATCCTGCGTTCCTTGGGACCCGAACAAATGGTCTACCTAGACTAAAATAGATATTTTTTAGATGCTTGTATGGTCATAATTTGAATATGAGATAATGTTACTAAATTTTTCATTCGATGGACCCTTGGAACCAATGAAGAGTTCAAAATAGAGAATTTTCTCTTAAAATAAAACAAATTTCTCGGTAAATGAATTGTCAGTCCTATCATGTAGCAAATGACTTAAGGTAGATATATAAATCTTGAATAACAAAAATATTCAGAAATATGGAAAGTGACCTGAAGGGTCATTACACTTGAATAAATTCTAGAGGAATGATTTCACCCATTTCAACTGGATCAACATACCTTAGATCTTTGTCTTGATCATCACAAACTGGAAACTATAGTTGGATAGGTTGATGTCCTTTGTTTCTTCTAATACTATCCCTGTCTAAGGTTTTTCTATGTTTTTCCTATTTTTGTCAAGCCCTTTCCTCCATAGTTGCATGTTGAGTAGATGATATTCTAGCATTTCTTAGGCTACTAATCGAGTAGTGATGCACTCTATAGTTTCTTAAAAATCATTTTGAGGTGGTAAATTCAATGTGGTTGGGTCATCATGAACCCCTTGTCATACGGCTCCTTGATTATATGTTTCTTCTTTCTCCATCTTATTATTTTGTCATAAGGTCTATCCAAGCTCAAGATCAAATGGAATCAAGGGATTGCCTTGACTTCAAGTATTAGGCATACACCATTATGTGACCTAGAAACACTAACAGTTGGTATGGAATTAGGGTTATGATCACTATGAGATGATAACTAGGATTATGTCCCCCCTGGCATTATAACTCCATGACTGTTCATGCTAGTCAAACTATCCCGATGCTTTAGGTGCAAAATCTAATAAAGTATGTATCACTTTACCATCTCTCGACCTTGGTTTTAGAGAATTTCACTCATCTTCTATCTATTTACGAGTGTCATATTACTAACCCTTATTTTATGATCCTAGATCAACTCTTTCCTTTTAACACTGACAATTGGTATAGAATTAAGGTTATGATCAATATAAGTTGATCACTAGGATTGTGTTCCCCCTGACATCATAACTCCACAACTGTTCATGTTTGTGAAACTATCCCGATGAAATTGGGGCCAAATCTAATAAATTATGTATCACCTAACAATTTTAGGACATTGGTTTTATTGAATTTTACTCATTTTCTCTCTATTTTCGAGTGTCGCATTACTAACCCATATTTTATGATCTTAGTTTAACACTTTATTGTTGGACTCAAGATAATTAGGTCAAGGTTTATAGATACAAATTACTACTGTTATTTCTTTTTTCTAATCGCTACCTCTCTCTTGAGAAATTATAAAATACAACTAAGTTCCTAATATATACACCCATTTAGAAAGCAATAAAAATGTAGTATATCCCAATACATACATGAACACCAATGTGGAATGACATTGCACTTACCTTACTTTGTAATTTCATAAGGGTTCCCACAACCGTAGTTTTAGGTTTAGAAACTTATGGTTACAAGATCAAAAAGATTCCATAGATGAAAGCATAATATCGAATTTACAATGAATAATAATGAACCCAAAATCTCAAATATATTATATACACTAAAAAACAAGTGCAATAATTCAAAAATAAATAATGTATCTCAAAACTCAAAATGATATAAAAAGTATATAGAGAGCATCTTAAATATAATAAAACATCAAAGGAGTATTTATAGAAACATAATAAAACCTATCTGAAATAGTGTAGGAAAGTTGGGTCGGCCGAACTATTGATTAGTAAGTTGAGTAGTAGGTATACCCAACAAATATTATGTTGACTAGCGGAAATCAGATGGACTTCAATTGTTCATAATCTAAACTCACTAATGCAACTCAAGATTAGTAGGTTGTACCTTCTAATCGTAGGTAGACTAGTAGAATTTAGACTCAGCATTACCACCATCAGAACTCAACTTACAACTACTACTCACGATTAGCAGGTTGTAGGTATACTAGCCACGATTAGTAGGTACAACCTACTATTTATATGTTCTACCCACTATTCGTAGGTTGAGTACTGAGTTCCTATTTCAACAATTATTAATATCTATTTCTCATTCATTGCTTAGACCCTATTTTCAAGAAAAATCAACACAAACACATATTATAACCAACAAGAATACCTATACTCCTGCATTATTCCATTGTTTTAAGCTTTCAAAGTGTCATTCAACCATGGAACATCAATGACAAATAAATTCGATAACTAAAACTTGTGTGCAAATAATGTGTTACAGTATAAACATGTTTACAACATGGTAAGTGGTTGATAATTTGTTCTTAGTGATGGATGTTATTATTTTATGGGATAGTTAAAAAAAGATTGAAAAATGGTAAAGGCAGTTAAGAGGCGGAAAATGAAACTTAAGAGTTGTGAATATAGGAGTTTCAATTGTTGGGAAAGATGAAGTGGAAAGTCTAATGGATAACATGGGTGGTTATATAATTTAAAATTGAGTAGGTTTGGGTTGGGAATTAGGTCAATTTTAAAGTAGACTCAATATTTTATTGTCATTGGCCTAGTGGGTTTGGATTGAAAAATATAAAATCACCAACTTACCTATGATAATTTAAATGATTGTTCACCATAGGTCAATGATTCATCACTATATACATCAAGCTTCTCCAATTTGTCTATTCGATTAACATTTTATGATGATTGAAATAACGATCCATCAACCTCTCGATTGTATATTGTAGAAGCCATTGAGTCTTTTTGAAAATGGACTTATTTTAATATTTTTTAGATGGTTGGGTTTATGGACCTTCAATCTCTCTATGGAAAATTTTGGAAGCCATCATATCCTATCCAAATTGTTGCTATTTCATCCACCTCTTGAGGTTTTCTATTGATGACCCGTCAGCCTTGTAACAGTTTGTCATATCAATTCATCAAGATTGACTATTGTAAATCTCTTTTGTTACGATAGTCCTGTAGACTTAAAACACAAATTACATAGACTTGTCAATGATAAATCTAAACTAGATAATTTTACAACACATTACGGGTTGCCTCTGACTAGTGTCTGAATTAACGTTGCGGCATGACTTGAGCATCTTGATTACTCATACTTCATAAACATATGCCAATGTTACTAGATTCACCTCAACTTGTTAGCCCGTATAATGCTTTATGCATTGCCCTTTCACCTTGAAAAACTTCCTATCCTTATTTTCTTACACTACTACACCAGATGTGAAGACTTAAGTCACCTTGAAATGACTAGAACACTTCGATTTTAATTTCCCTTGAAATAATCTAAACCTTTAATTTAATAACAATACCAAATCACCCACCTAAAACTCTGTCTTTTTGATCTTTTGGTCTTTTTACTCTTCATTCTCTTTTTTAAATGTTAGATTTGTCATATGCATAGAAAAAATATTCATCCATCTTATTTAGTTGGTCCAATCTCATATCAGTTGCACCTTTCAAACTTAAGTTTATTTTTTTTAGCACAACAATGCTTTATGCTCAGGATCCATGGGTAAATGACATTCCTTTTCAAAAACTAACTTGTATGGGGACGTAACTATTGGTATTTAAAAAGTTTTATGATAATCCCAAAGAGAATCTTCAAGCTTCCTTGACAAATCACTTTGATTTGTATTCTCAAACTTTTCTAGTTTTATCTTAATATCCTTGGCCGATACTTCAACTTGCCCACTTGTTTGGGAATGATGAGGAGTAGCCACATTGGGTTATTTGACACAATATTTTTCTAAAGCATCCTAGAAAACGTTATTATAGAAATGAGAACCTCCATCACTTATAATTGAGCGTGGATTACCAAAATGCGAGGATATATTTTTTTCAAGAATGACAATACTTTTTACTTCGTTGTTTGCTAATGCCACCGCTTCCACCTATTTGGAAACATCATCCATAAAGAACAAGATGAACTTAAGACCATAAGAATTAACAAAGGAGGCCATTAAATTGTTGCCCCACACCTCAAATAGTTCAACTTCAAACATAGTGGTCATAGGCATCTCTTGGCACCTAGAAATTAATGCATGTTGCTCACATTGGTCATTAGTTTTACAAAAATCATATTCATCGTTATGAAAAATGGACCAATTTTAGCCACTTTGAAAAATCTTTCTTTCTATGCAATCAATATAAGAATGTGCCCAATAGGGATGAATGACAAGCCCGCAAAATGTTTGGCATTTCTACTTCAAGAACACATCTCTGAATAATATTATCCGCACACACTATGAACAAATAAGGTTTATTCTAGAAATAATTTTTCACATCATGAAGAAATTTGTTTCATTGCTAAAAATTTAAATCATCCAGAACAATGTAACTAAACTAATAGTTGGCGAAATCAACATACCAAGGCATGATGTTAAGAGTAGTTGCATATACATATTCATCGAGAATTATGTCTCTAAATAAATTTATTTATTTCATTCATTATCAAATCTAGGTAGATGGTCAGCTACCTATTTTTCACAATATTTTCTATCCTTGATTTCGATATCAAATTCTTATAGAAATAACATTCACCTGATCAACCAATTTATTGCATCTTTCTCTTCAAATAAGTATCCCATCATCAAGTGATCTATGTGGACAACAACTTATGTTTCCAATAAATATGCGCTAAATTTCTCAAAGGCATACATAAAAAAAGAGCTCTTGCTCCTTGATAGTATAATTCTTTTGAGCTCTATTAATTGCATTGATTGCATAGTACATCGGGTGAAATTTTTCCTCCTTTTTTTTCCCAAGAACAGACAAAGTGCAACTCTGCTAGAATCACACATCCGTTCAAATGATTAGGACCAGTCTGGTGAAAAATAATGGATGCGGCCACAATTCTCTTAACGGTATTGAAAAGCATTCAACAGTCATCATTACACACAAATTTCACCTCTTTAAATAATTTGCACAAATGGTTGGAAATTTTGAAGTTGTCTTTAATAAGCCTCCTATAGAATCTCGCCTGACCCACAAAGATTGTTGCACCTTTAAGTGAGATTGGTGGAGGTAGATTTTTAATAACCTTAATTTTAGCGTGGTCAACTTCAATTCCCTATGCTGAAATCATATGTACCAATACAATGCCCTCCTTCACTGAGAAATGGCATTTTTCTTAGTTGAAAAAAAAAATTAGAACTCTTCACAATTTTGTAATGCCTTCCTCAGGTTCATTAAATAATCTTCAAATAAATCACCTTCTATTGAGAATTCATCCATAAAAACTTTCAAAGTGTCCTTCACTATATCCGAGAAAATTGGCATCATGCACCTTTGGAAAGTAGCAGGCACATTATAGAACCCAAAACGCACCTACTTGAATGCAAAAGTACCATAGAGACATATGAATGTTTTCTTTTCTTGATCTTTATGATCAATGGATATTTTTTAGTATCCTAAAAATTCATCCAAGAAGCAATACCAACCTCTTCTAGCTATCCGATTAAGTATTTGATCAATAAAGGACATTGGAAAGCTATCCTATAGTTTTCATGAGTTCAACTTCCTATAGTCAAATTAATACTCTCCTCCCCATGTGGGCCTATATATAATCAACTATTTTTTCTTATTTACCACGAAAATCATGCCTCCCTTTATTGGTACAGACTGGACTATGCTCACCCACTTTTTATCTAAGATTCGGTACATGACCCCTGAATCAAGCAACTTTCTTATCTCTTTCAGAACCACCTCTTTAATAGATGGGTTAAGTTTGTGTTGATGTTCCATAATAGGATTACAATCCTCCTCTAACTGAATCTTACAAGTGCAAATACCTGGTAGAATACCAATAATATCTGAAATCATCCATCCAATCTCTCTTTTGTACCTTCTCAACAACAAAATAAGGGTCTCAACCTGCTATTCTACAAAGTCATCTACAATAATTATGAGCAATGCGTTATTTTCACCTAAAAGTATGTCTATCAGATGGCCTGGTAACTCTATCAACTCTAGCACTAGTGAAACTTCAATAGATGGCTTTGCTGGTAGTGTTGGTCTATTTTTCAAGTCCAAGTCCAAATTTTTCTAAACATAGGAATGTGGTCCCATCCCTATCAAAACACACAGTGTTTCATCATACTTCTCTATTCCATCACTTTCAAAAAATTTCTACACTACTAGTAAAGTTTCAACCATAAATCTCTCTTCAACAGGTACCACTATTTCACTTTCCTCTAAAATATCAATAACAGACACTACATTCATATATTTTTTCTGCTTTATTGATTGCAAAACATCAAAGTTCACCTCCTCATCATTGATCCTAAATTTCAGTTTATTTCTCACCATACCCACCAGCACTCTTCTAGTGGCTAGAAATGGTCCACCTAGAATTATGGGTACCTTAAAGTCGACCTCACAATGAATATTTATAAAGACTGCCAAAAATATAAAATTTTCCATCTTCACCAACACTTTATAGAGACCACCCACAGATCGCTTGACTGAATAGTCAACCATCAACCATTGCATAGATAACTCCCAAGCCCAACTGCTTATATATAACTAAAGACATATAGTTGATACTCAATCTAAGATCTTATAAATCCTCATAAAAATTTAGGGTGTTAATGATTCATGGAATAATAAATGTTGAATAAGATTTGTTTTCTACTAGTGATCTTGTGGAAATGGGACTACACTAATAAATATTATCCACTGGTCCATAGCTTACTTTTCTTTTCTTAATAACCATGTGTAATACCCCTAAATCCTATAGCTTAACTTATCTCTAACTACGTCAGTTATCCTATATCAAATTTATGAAATATTTAGTATTTTTCAGTTTAGCTCCTACCAATGCATAGGAATTCAGTCAACTTTCCAACGATATGAAATTCGCCCAAATTCGATACCCGGGCAAAGAGTTTGGGCAGTTTATGTAAAAATAGTGGCTCACCGCGATTAGGCCGTATCGCGGTGAGTATCGTGATGAGCACTCTTTCACGTCGCATTGAAGGCCATTTCGGCATTTGTCAATTTCCAGAGGGTCACCGCGATTGCACCACGTCGAGGTGAACCCCAAAACAGTAATTGTCATAATCCAGAGAGTCATTATGATCCACCGCATAGCGGTGGATATAGTGATGACCCATTCAGCACGTCATGGTGAGGCCTTAATCATCATTCCAGTTGTGGGATTTTAAATCCCAAGGACATTTTAGACTTTTTGCATGACATAGATCAGCCTTAAGCATGAAATTAATCCCTAAATTACCAAAACATATCATTATTCACTCAATTTCCACCAAAGTACATTATTCTCTCTCAAAAGCAAGAAGCCCTAGTTTAAAAATTCAAGAACAAAGCTCAGGAATTTCTCCAAGAATTAAAATTCCAAGGTATGTTAGGGGTACATCTATGGTTCCTTACCACCCATAGAATCCACGAACCCATTTTCAAATTACAAGATTGTTGAGTTATGAACTTCCATGCTTGAATTAAATTAAATTCATGTTTATGTTATTGTTGGGCATTTGTCCATAATTAAATTACAAGATTTCATGAAATTAATCATTAAAAGTATTGAATTACATAATCCTCTTGATTAACCCCTTCAATTTACAAGTTGATTGATGTAGCTATGATAACTATGTGTGTTGATTGTTGTATAACCTAAGCATGCTCCCCATATGTTTTATAAAATGCCTAAGTGAATGAATTAGTGCCATTATAACCTGGTAGCATGTGTTCCCCCTTCATGAATAAGTAGATGCCTTAAAGTGTTTGAAAAAAAGTCTCTATGGATGAATTATGAACAAGTGAACAATGTCATGTTATTCAAGATTATGCTATGCTTTATTGCTCATGCTATCTAGTCCTGGGGTATTTAATACCCGAATATTTAGCTATGTGCCTAGAGCCAGTATCAGTTAAATAACCTCAGTTATGTCATGATCAGTAGTACTCTCAGTTAGTTACAGAACTCAGTAGAACTCAGTTAGTTACATAACTCAGTAGAACTCAGTCAGTTTACCAAACTCAGGAAAAATCAGTAAGCTCAGTATCTATTCATTCTAGTTCAGTAAACTCAGTTCAGTGTCTTTCAGTTGGGAGTAGGATTCAACACCGAGTGACCCAGGGATAAGGGCTCATCTTTTAGTATAAGGTGTGATCTCTAGAAGCAATCCTTTTGTTCCAGAACTATGTAACCAGCGTAGATTAAGAAATGAAACCTGCCAGATAGGGTGGATAAGGTGTTTTAACCTGACAGATGAGGGTTCCACCATTCTTATTAGAGTACCTTCCAAATGAGGATAACTCTCAGCTTGTCCTTACCTGTGAAATGGTAATGACACCCTTCCAATTGGGGTTACAAATTGGACCCCAACTCAGTTATCTTATCTTATTTGAGGCATGTTGGTTAGATGATTACCTACCACAGTTTAAGTCTCAGTCTTCAAAATAGAACTCAGTTCAGTTCTACAGAATCAAGACTGTCAGATACAGTCAACCAGTATCAGTAAATTAGTTATTAGTAACTTTATATTTCAGTTACTCAGTATTAGAATTTAGGACTTAGCTTCAGACAATCTTATTCACAGTATTTATCTATATGCACATGAGTGCACACTCAATATTTACAGTAGTATCAGTTATCCATGTACACTCATGTTCAGTTACTCTATATCATGCGGTCAGTTATTTTTCATACATATGAACCCTTGCATTCATCCTTACACCATCTAGCATACTATTACATTCTATGTACTGACACATACTCTTTCTTTCCATTGTGATGTCTTATATCATATGTTCCGATGCTCAGGTTCTTGACCTTGCATAGACAGATCTAGAAAAAGCCAGTAGTAGATTTAACAGTTAGTTCTCATCATTCGAGGATATTATTTTATTTCATATTTTCAGTCGTTTTAGTATTTCAGTAATTGGCGTTAGTTGGGGTCTTATCCCATCAACTCCAATTTAAGATGGCTCAGCTAAAGGATTTTCAAACTAGTTTTTCGACAGTGTTTAGTTTTACATATTATTATTTTAGTTGATACACTTTATTAGTATTTCCATATTTTGAACCTTATGGCATTTCTGCCTATTTTCTGCATTTATTACAATATATTATTCAGTGCTCACAGCAGATATCAGTCATGGGTTACCTTATGGTCCTTCAGGTTTGTAAGTATCGTATAGTGTCTGGGGTATAGACTCGGGGCATTACAAACTTAGTATCAGAGCATAACGTTCAACATTGTCCTAAGAAGTCTGAAAGTTGCATCATGTAGAGTCTTATTTATGGGTGTGTAGCGCGCCACACTTATTGATAGGAGGATATGAGATGTTTTAGGAACAATTTCCCTTCTTTCAACATTGATGTCGTGCTACTGAGCATGAGCTCAAGTTAAAATCTCAGTAGAATCCACTTCTCCCTTTCATTTATAGAACATTCCTCACAAAAGGACTAATAAAATAATAATAGGAAACCAGTCAGCACCTTAACCCGTTCAAGCAGATCCCCTGGACTAACATGTTTCCCATGAAGAATTCACAGCTGCATTCACTACTCTAGCCAATAATGTACCAGCTTAAAATGATGGCATGCTACTGTTCCGGCCAACCCAGTGGACAATACTGCTACAGCCAGGATTTGGTACTTCACCCGAATGAATCCTCCCCTATTATAAGGATCTAAGTATGAAGATGATCCACAGGAGTTCCTAGATCATGTTTAGAAAGTCATAGACATCATGGGAGTGACTTATAGTGAGAGTGTTAAGTTAGCCGCTTATCATCTACAAGATGTATCTCATACGTTGTTTAAGCAGTGAAAGGTAGACAGGGGCACAGATGTAGATCCCATAGAGTGGGAAGAGTTTGCTACTGCTATCCTAGATAGATTATTTCCCTTAGATCTGAGAGTGGCTAAAATATTAGAGTTCATGAACCTTAGACAAGGTAGTATGAGCGTGAAGGAGTATTCCCTCAATTTTACTTAGTTATCCAGGTATACTCCTCATGTAGTGGAAGACAGTAGATATAGAATGAGAAAGTTCATATCTGGAGTGTCAGAATATATGGTTAATGAGTGCAGAAAAATGATATTGATTAAGGAGATAGACATATCCAATCTCATGGTCCATACTGAGAAAATAGTGTAGGCTAAGAATAGAGAGAGAGAGGCATAACAAGAGAGCTAGAATAGGTTGCTACAATTTCAATTAGCCTAAGTCAGGGGGTGGTAACCGTTCCCAGTTTTATCCAAAGTATTCATTTCCATCTCGGTCCTCATCTAGTGTTCCAGTCCCTATGCTTGGAAATTGTAGCAAAGATAGGGCACTAGGACATAAGTCTCAGGGTAGTGTCAGCATTGCTCGAACAAATCCTCTTTGTCAGACTTGTGGCAAGAACTATCAGTGTATCTGTAGAGCTGGTAGCAACGATTGTTTCGTATGTGGAAAGCTAGGCCACAGAGTCAGAGATTGTCCTCATTCAGATTCCTAGGGTTAGTATAACTTTCCTTCAGCTCAGTTCGGTCGCCCAAATCAGTAGGGTACCTCCTCCAGTGCCACCAGTGGGAAACATCCAAATAGTCTCTTTGCACTTCAGTCCAGACAAGATTAGGAAAATTCTCCTAATGTGGTCACTGGTACGTTGCAGATATTTCATTTACATGTTTATGCCTTGTTAGATCCAGGAGCTTCTTTGTCTTTTGTAACCCCCTACATAGAAGTCGACTTCAAAGTCAAACTAGAAATCTTAATAGAACCATTCTCAGTCTCTACTCTAGTGGGTCAGCCTATCATATCCCGAAGGGTATATAGGAACTATCCGGTTATGATATCTTAGAAAGTCACTTCAGCAGACTTAATATAATTATAGATTATAGATTTTGTGATGTCAATCTCGACATAGATTGGCTCTATTCATGTTATGCATCAGTTGATTGTAGAAATAGAATAGTTCATTTAAAGTTTCCAAGTGAACCAGTCTTTGAATTGAGGGGTAGTACTATAGTGCTTAAGGTTCAGTTGATTTCATACCTTAGAGGGAGAAAAATGATATCCAAGGGATGTATCTATCATCTTATGCGAGTCAAAGACAAACTCTGAAACTCCCAGTCTTGAGTCAGTTCCAGTAGTAAATGAATTCTAATATATGTTTCCCAAAGATCTTCCTAGAGTTCCTCCCATTAGGGAAATAGATTTCGAAATAGACTTCAAAATAGACCTTCTTCCAGATACTCATCCTATATATATTCCACTATAAAGAATGATACCAGCAGCACTTAGAGAGTTGAAAGAATAGTTAAAGGATCTTCTACACAAAGGGTTCATCAGACCCAATATTTTCTCGCAGGGCATACCAGTCTTATTCGTACATAAGAAACATGGTTCACTCTGAATATGTATAGACTACCGCCAGTTGAACAAAGTTACTGTTAAGAACAAGTACCCACTTCCTAGAATCGATGACTTGTTTGACCAACTTTAGGGTGTTAGTTACTATTCTATGATAGACCTTATATCAGGCTATCATCAGCTCAGAGTCAGAGAATGTGACATTCAAAGAATAGCTTTCCCAACTAAGTATGGTCACTTCGAGTTTCTAGTCATATCTTTTGGTCTGGCCAATGCCCAGAAACATTCATGGACTTGATGAACCGAGTGTTCAAGCATTACTTGGACATGTTCATTATAGTCTTTATCAATGACATTCTTGTATATTCCTGTAGTGAGAATGATCATGCAGAACACCTCAGAATCATACTTCAGACTCTTGGAACTCATCAGTTGTTTGCCATATTTTGTAAGTGTGAAGTTTGGATAAGGTTAGTAGCGTTCCTTGGTCATATTATTTTCGGTGATATCATTAGAGTTGATCCTTAAAAGACCGAAGCAGTGAGAAACTTATCTAGACCCATTTCTCTATCAGATATCATAAGTTTCTTAGGTTAGCTGGCTATTAACGTCGGTTTTTTGAAGGTTTTTCATCTATTACATCCCCATGTCCAGATTAACACATAAGAAAGTCAAGTTTCAGTTATCAGATTCCTGTAAGAAGAGTTTTCAGGAGGTTAAGACCCAACTCACCTCAGCCCCAGTTTTGACTCTGCCAGATGGTTTAGATGGGTTTGTTGTGTACTATGATGCATCCACAGTAGGTTTGGGTTGTGTACTCATGCACAGAGGTAAGTTCATAGCCTACGTCTCTAGACAACTTAAACCCCATGATAAGAATAACCATACCCATGATCTTGAGTTAGCATCAGTAGTGTTCACCTTAAAGATTTGGAGGAACTATTTGTATGGGGTTCATGTTGGTGTGTTAACAGGTCATAAGAGCCTACAATATTTCTTTTCATAGAAATATTTGAATTTACATCGAAGTTGTTAGAGTTATTAAAATATTATGACATTAATGTTTTGTATTAACTGGGCAAAGCCAATGTAGTGGCTAATGCTCTCAGTTGACTGTCTATGGGTAGTGTTGCTCATGTTGAGGATGGTAAGAATAAGTTAGATCAGGAAGTTCATCATGTTTCCTGACTAGGTGTCCGCTTAGTCGATTCAGTAGAAGGAAATGTGTGGGTTCAGAACAGTTTTGAATCCTCTCTAGTTTTTAAGGTGAAGAAAAAGCAAGATAGAGATCCCAGTCTTGTTAAGTTCAAAGAGTCAGTCAGAGATCAAAAAATAGAGGTTTTGTCCAGTGGGGGGATAGTGTATTGCATTACCAAGGTTGGCTATGAGTGTCAGGTTTAGACGACTTGAGCAACAAATTCTTTCTAAAGCGCATGGTGCTCATTACTCAATTCATCCAGCGGCCATTAATATGTACCGTGAATTGTGGGAGATCTATTAGTGGAGTGGGATAAAGAGGGATATTTCAGAGTTTGTAGCTAATTGCTTTACATGTCTACAAATTAAGATTGAGCACCAAAAGCCTAGTGGGTCCATGTAGGAGTTTAGTTTTCCCACATGGAAATGGGAAGAAGTGAACATGGACTTTGTGATGGGTTTGCCTCGCACTCATCATCAACATGACTCCATTTGGGTTATCATAGATACAATGACCAAATAAGCTCATTTCTTGCCAGTTCATACCTCTTATTTAGCCGAGGACTACGCCAAACTCTATATCAGAGAGTTGGTCAGGTTACAAGGAGTCCCACTATCTATCATTTCAGATAGAGGTACCCTATTTACTTCTCATTTATAGAAAATATTCCAAAAGGATCTCGGTACCCGAGTTCATCTCAGTATAGCCCCCAATCCTCAGACATATGGTCAAATACAAAGGACCATTCAGACTCTAGAAGATATGCTGAGAGCATAGGTTGTTGAGTTTGAGCGTAGTTTGGATGACCACTTGCCTTTGATCCAATGTGCATATAATATCAATTATTCCAGTATTCAGATGGCTCCATTTGAAGCCCTCTATAGTAGGAGATATAGCTATCTAATATGTTGGTTTGAGGTAGGTGAGGCCACAGTTGTAGGGCATGACTTAGTATTAAATTCCTTAGAGAAGGTTCAGTTAGTCAAAGAAAGAATTGGTTATACATAGCCAACAGAAATCCTATGCAGGTGTGAGAAGAAATGATCTCGAGTTTGATATTGGTGATTTTGTGTACTTGAAAATCTCTCCCATGAAAGGAGTAAAGAGGTTCAAAGTAAAGGAAATCTCAGTCTCCGATATGTCGGTCCTTACAAAGTTGTCAGCTATTACTTAAAGGCATCTTATGAGCTGAAATTTCCTTCAGATCTAGCTTCAGTACATCCAGTATTCCACATATCCTTGCTAAAGAAATGAATTGGTGACCTAGAAGTTATAGTTCCTTTAGAGGACGTAAATATTCAGAACTATCTTTCTTTCAAAGAGGTTCCAGTGAAGATCCTGGATCATAAGATTTGCAGACTGGGGAACAAACAAGTTCCCTTTGACAAAGTTCTTTGGCGGAATCAGTCTGTTGAGAGAGCTACTTCGGAAGCAGAAGCAAATATGTGAACCAAGTATCTTTACCTTTTCTCCACAAACTCAAATTCAACTTAAGGTAACACTCTTCCTTGCCTTTACTCAGTTACATGTTTAGTTACAATTATAAAATTGATATTCCTTACCGTTGCATATTCAGTCATGAACTTATGAATCAGTTCAGACATGTAGTCATTATCAGATATGCATTTTTAGTGCAAAATTTCAGCTTACCAGTAGCTTCAGTCATGTATTTGATGCATCAGATATGCATGTTCAGTCTAAGAACTCAGTTTATTTGTAGTCCAGTCACATAGTCATGTCTCAGTTATACATGTTCAGTGTGTCATCTTAGTCTATCAGTATTTCTCAGCTTAATCAGTATCATTCAAGGACAAATGTTTTCAAGTGGGAGATATTGTAATAACCCGAATTCCTAGAGATTAACTTAGCTCTAAGTATGTGAGTTATCCTATATAAAATTTCAGAAATACCCAGTATTTTTCAGTTTAGCACCTGCCAATGCGTAGGAAATTCAGTAAGCTTTCCAATAATATGAATTTTATCAAAATTTGATACCGGGCGAAGAGTTAGGGCAGTTTATGTAAAAACAGTGGCTTACCACGATTGGGACGTATCATAGTGAGTATCACGATAAGCACTCCATCGCATCATGTGAAAAGCCATTTCGGCATTTGTCAATTTCCAAAGGGTCACCGCAATTACACTGCATAGCGGTGAACCCTAAAACAACAATTGTCACGATCCATAGAGTCACCGCAATTCCACCGCATCGCGGTGGATATTGCGATGACCCATTCACCACATCGCGGTGAGGCCTTAATCGGCGTTCCAGTTATGGGATTTTAAATCCCCAGGGAAACTTAGACTTTTACCATGACCCAGATCAACCTTAAATATGAAATTAATCCCTAAATGACCAACATATATCATTAGTCACTCAATTTTTCCCAAAGTACATCATTCTCTCTCAAAAGCAAGAAACCCTAATTTCAAAATCAAGAACAAAGTGCAAGAATTTCTCCAAGAACCTTCAAGAATTAACATTCCAATGTATGTTAGGTGTTCATATATGGGTCCCTTCCACCCATAGAGTCCACGAACCTGTTTATAAACAATAATATTGATGAGTTATGAACTTTCATGCTTGAATTGAATTTAATTCATGTTCATGTTATTGTTGGGAATTTGTCCATAATTAAATTACAAGCTTTCATGAAATTAATCATTATATGTGTTGAATTACATGATCCTCTTGATGAACCCCTTCAATTTACAAGTTGATTGATGTAGCTATGATTACTAAGTGTGTTGATTGTTGTATAACCTCAGCATGCTCCCCATGTATTTTATAAAATACCTATGTGAATGAATTAGTGCCATTATAACCTAATAACATGTGTTCCCCCTTTATGAATAGGAAGAAGCCTTCTAAGTATTTTATAAAAAGTCTCTATGGATAAATTATGAACAAGTAAACAATGTCATGTTATTCAAGATTATTATATGCTTTAATTTTTATGCTATCGAGTCCTTGGGGTATTTAATACCCAAAAATTTAGTTGAGTGCCTAGAGCTAGTGTTAGTTACAGAACCCCATTCATGTCACTATCAGTAATACTCTCAGTCAGTTATAGAACTCAGTCAGTTTACTGAACACAGGAGAACTCAGTAAGCTCGGTATCAATTCAGTCGAGTTCAGTATACTCAGTTCAGTATCTTTTAATTGGGAGTAAGATTCCGCACCAAGTAAACCAAAGGATGGGGCTCACATGCCAATAGAGGGTGTGATCTCTAGATGAAATTCTTGCATTCTAGAACTACTTAGCCAGCGTAGGTTGAGACATCAAACCTACCGGATGAGGGTGGATGAGGTGTTTTAACCTAACAGATGAGGGTTCCACCATTCTCATTAGAGTACCCGCCAAATTAAGGTAACTCTCACCATGTCCTTACTCGTGGCACGGTACTGATACCCTTCTAATTGGGGTTACAAATTAGACCCCAACTCAGTTATCTTATATTATTTGGGTCATGTAGGTAAGATAATTACCTCCCATAATTTCAGTCTCATTCTTCAGAATAGAACTCAGTTCAGTTCTAAAAAATCAGGACTGTCAGATACAGTCAACCAGTATCTATAAATCAGTTATCAGTAACTTCAGATATCAGTTACTCTGTATCAGAATTCAGGACTTAGCTTCAGACAAGCTTAGTCATATTATTTATCTATATGTACATGAGTGAACATTCAATATTCATAGTAGTAACAGTTATCCATGCACTCTCATGTTCAGTTACTCTATATCATGCAGTCAGTTATTGTTCATACATATGAACCCTTGCATTCAGACTTACAACATATAGCATACTAGTACATTCCATTTACTGACGCATACTCTTTCTTTGCACTATGATGTCTTATATCATAGGTTCGGACGCTCAGGTTCCTAACCGCACATAGATAGATCCAGATTCAATGAGCAGTAGATTTAGCAGAGAGTCGTCATCATTCGAGGATATTATTTTATTTTAGATTTTCAATAGTTTTAATATTTCAGTATTTGGGGTTATTCAGGGGCTTGTCTCATCAACTCCATTTTCAGACAGCTCAGCTAGAGGCTTTTTAGACTAGTTTTCAGAGAGTATTCAGTTTTACAAATTATTATTTCAGTTGATACACTTTATCAGTATTTCTAGATTTTGAACCTTACGTCATTTTAGCCTATTTTCTGCATTTATTATAGTATATTATTCAGTTCTCATAGAAGATATCAGTCATGGGTTAGCTTGTGGTCCTTTGGGGTCATAAGTACCGTGTAGAATTTAGGGTATAGACTCGAGGCATTATACCATGTCCTTTATGAAATTTGTGTATCCTACTATTTGTTCAAAAGCCTCAACCAACAAAACATTTATTGATGACTACTTCAACATATCCATACACTTGCTAAATTTTCCACCATTTACCTTCTTTTTCATCCTATATGTGAATTGGAGAGGGGACTTAGGAATTCTATCTAGTGTTTTTTCACTTGCTTCCACACATTCCAACTTGACTCATCTTCATTCAATAATTTAGGTGGTTGACAAATAATAGCCTTTTTTCATTTAGCTCTTCCAGCTTCTAAGACTTAAATGGATCACTTATCAACTCACTACCTTTAATAATGACCTCATCTTCAGACAAAACATCATACATAAGTGAATGAACCACTCAATGTGGTTCAGGTAAACTCTCTCACTTCTTATAATGATGGCTAAACAGGTTCCATCATTCCTCAGATTTTGCATTGTAGAATTAGGTGAAGTTCCACTCTTTTGCAGGTTGAAGGTTGTGGATAATTGATTTATTTTGTGCTCCAGCAACTTAATCGAGGTGGAGTGAGAATCCACCAGCTAACTCATAGTCAGTAAGTTTCTTCTCATATCATTTATATTTGCATTTTCCAATTCTTCCCCTGTTAGCAATTTAGTCATCATCACTTCCATGGACATCTTCCATGAATCATAGTCAGCATTATTAGGACTTCTAGGTGGTACATACAACCTACTCAAATTTTCTTTACTCTTCAAATTCCCCTGCTCATGATTTCTATCCGCAACCTTGTCGTAATAGTTATCCCTTTTAGTACGACCTTGATTTTTCTTGGACATTGGCCCAAAAACCCTGTAGTTATTCAAATTGTTAACTTCTACTTTGCAATCAGATTTGTCTACTAAACTATTTGATACTACTTCCTTAATTTTCTCAATAGTACAAAATAATAAGTGTATGTTAAGTAAATCTATTTTCATCTTTATATGTATCATGTCTTGGTCACGCTCTTCTTCTCTTTAATGTGGCTCTGCTGTCATACCAACTATGTTTGTGCTACGTTTAATATTAGAATCGTCCTACTTGTAATAATAAAATCCTTGGTATGCCAAGTTCTACTAGTTTTCATCATCCGATCAAAGATCAGAGTTGCTTTTGTAAAAGTAAGAATCATAAATGCAATACCAGATGCATTATTAAATGTTGGACTTGTGCTCGAATTTAGTTCTCTATAGAATATCTGCATCAAGTGTTCATTAATTATTTTGTGATTATGACACTGAATCAACTTTTTTTTAAACCTCAACGAAGTTTCATGTAGAGACTTATTGGGGTACTGCCTGAATATTCTAATCTCGTCCCTCAATTATAATATTTCGGAAGGTTGAAAGAACTTTTTAATAAAAGACCGTTTGAATTTCCTCTAGTTTGATATAGAATCATCTACAAGCTCAGTCAACCCCAAAATTGCCTCATCAGATAGAGACAACAAAAATAACCTCAATCAGATTATTTCTACTCAACTCCAGTATAGTCAAAGGATTCTCAAATGTTGATAAAGTTTATCAAGTGCATGCTTGGATCATCACCGGGTAGTCCACAAACAACCTTTTCGAATTTATAAATTGTATCATTTATACTAGTGATATTAAACTTCACCCTATGAGCTAACATAGGTAATACAATTGATCTAGTAGCACCAGCACCAACAAAATTAGTATAAACATCATCATTCAAGTAGAAATAAGATATAGCTATTAATGTCCTCTACCTCATATTAATTGATATCGGTTGGCAGGTGTGACATTTTTAGCACTCACTAATTCAAAGGTCCAACTAACTCATCATCTCCCAAATACTCGTTGTCATTATTTTACACATGATTGAGTGCATTAATATTTTATTAGTTCAAATAGGCAGCAACAAGTAAAGATAATCTTTCTGTCTTTTGTTGTACTTTCATGTTTCTCCTAGGGGTTGAAGGGAGTTTGGGATTAAACGGTAGTAATGGTTCATCTTAACGGTGAGTTAGAGTCATACACAACAAACAAATTTCACACATAAAGATAAAAAGTTAAGTAAAATTAGGAAGCAAGACTAAAATTCAAATAAGGTACATAACCTTAATTAACAACCATATTCCCTGAAAATAATGTCAAATACTCTCAAACTACAACTTCTTTTAAAAGAAGTGTAAGCGACTCTTGTCAAATATATAACCAAACAAAGGTTAGGGTAGAATCACTAAGGGAATAAGTTGTTAATCAAGTTGTATGTAGATAAAATGATAGTCGGTCACCAATTTCCATGAGGTAACGAGGTTATGTTATAAAGTAACAAATGTTGTTATACCTTTGTCAAACTATAAATGCAATTTTTGTAATGTTTCAATCAATGAGAAAGAGCAAACAAGAATTATGTTCACCATGTTCTTCTATCACTTTGAATCGAGTGATATATAAAATTGTACCAATGCATGAAATTATAAGGAAATCAATGTCAACTTTCCATCCAAGTGTTTCCAAACCTTCAATGATGGTTTTTACATTAATTATCTCGATCTTAAAGTGATAAAATACTAATTTGATGTACTCCTCAAGTGATTAATCTGATTAAAACATTTATCTTTATTCAATGGTTGGGAACTCTAAATTTTGGTTACTAATCTCTTTTCCCAATACTAACTCTTTTACTCAAGAAAGTGTTATTATAGGGCTTGTTCTAATGTTTGCAACCATTATAACTCACTAAACTGAAGCGATTAGAAATATAATCACATTATCAGTGAAATTTCAATAACCCATAACCCTAAAGTAATTTTTCACCGAGGATACCATAACCCAAGTTATTGAATTTTCAGCCACTCATGACAAGAAAATTGATGAAACAACCCAATTTAACATTATAGGATTTAGAACTTAAAATTTTGAAATTTAGAATTCAAATTGATGATCCAAGGAATCAACGTATGTTCAAGTATTTAAAAACTTGTTTCTTAAGATAAAACAAGTGTTACGAAATTAACTCAGCATAAACCAAACAATAGATATTTATAGGCACCAAGAAAGTAGAAATTTAAAATAAACTCTTGGTTGTCGGATCATAATTGACGGGTTATATGGCAGTTAGTGGGGTAAGTAATAGTTAATTATCTTAGCCATCACTTGGTACTATAATGATTTTTTTTGTTCGACGATGATGGCTACACTGATGGTTCATCGAGGGACTAATGGCACATCAATTTAGGCATCACTTGACTTGAGTTCTTTATGGATTCTATTTCAGTGCAGTTATTTGAGTGATGATTTATCATGACTTTAATGACACATCTATTGGAGTGTAACCAAGCTTCCATTTTCCCATGTTTCTATTTCTACTTGACAGTTGCAATGCCCCATTAGGACACTAACGGTGCATTAGAGGCACCATTTCAGAACATCAAATAAGTTTCCCATTTTTATGCTCTTGTGTTTGATTACCGAAAACAAACATAAAATACATTAAAAAGACCATTGATTACTTGTAAACATGCAATTATCCATAACTGAAGATGCTAAATACACTACTGTTAGACGATAAATTACAAACTCAAGTAGAATGTCCAACAAAATTAACCAGTTTGTGGACATTGAAATTAGATGCATCACCCCTGGTAAAGTTAAAACTGATTCTGCAAAGTCTCTGAAGTAATGTTTTGCACTTGAAAAGCACTGTATTAAAAAATCTTTTTTAGGCCTTAGTGTTATCAAAGCCTAATAATAATTGATCTATGTTGTAGACTAGCTTTGATGAAATATTTATGGGAAATCACTCTCTTTAGTTTAGCAATTTGGTTATAGTCCTGTAATTCAGTGCTAGTATAATCCCTAAGTTTATAGATAACTTTGTAACATAATTTTCATATGACATTGCGCATTTTTTGATTCAAATAAAGTATATAATCCTTGTGATCTTTAATTATAGTATTAGTTCTTAGATGAAAATCAAGGGTGTGTGTTGGTCATCAATACAATTATACCTTTAGTTTTATTATCAGTTGTGTCAAACTTTGATGTTTCAATTATTTCGTTCCTTTGCAATATTTATTAGAGTTTCCTACCAAGTGATAACGCTCAACTTACACGTCAATTTACTGCAAGGCAATCGTTGTCAATATATTTACACAACTTTGAGTTAAGATCGAATTGATGAGGAATAATGTGAGTGGAAATCGAATTAGATCGAAATAGATGAAACTTGCTAAAATTCAAACCTAGAATACAACTATGTAAAAATTGGTGAGTTTGAGTGAGTAGCAAAACTAATCTATACTTATGATCTTTTAAAGAACTAATTCAGGGCTACGAATAATTAGAGTATAATCTATCAGGCACGAATCTTGGGCTTATGATTTCCTAGGGGTAAGTTATGCATGGAAACATGATGATTCAATGTAAATTATAATTGTTGATGATGTGGTAGGCTAGGTTGAAAGTGCTTAAGACTAGTTTGTCAACATAGTGTCGAACGTATCACTCGTTGACCCTTTCTAGTTTCTAACGAGTGTGTGAATTAAAGGCACTCAATACCTCAATTAGTCAACCCAATTTCTATGATGATACCTTAGGTATAGTCAACCTCACAATCACCCTTATGTCTAATATAGTGAAAATTAGCAAACTATGCCCATTAAGTGTCTACTATTTTCTTGGTTTCCATATCTATTTTTCACAGATGATGTGGGTTCCCAAAAGTTCACCCAAACCTCTCTTTCAAGGATGGTTTGAGCTTTCAAGAGCTTGTAATTTTCACCCACAAACCCATTTGGGTATTTAGGTATTTCACCCACAAACCCCAACCAATTTAGTCAAGCAATAGTAGGGGTGTCTAACGGGCCGGGCCGGGCCAACCCGGAACCGGCCCTCCCATTTTACCCGGGTTCCGGGCCGGGTTTGGCGTTAACCGGGCCGGGCCGGGCCAGGCCAAACAGTAAAAAAATTAAAACCCACCCGGACCCGGCCCACTAAACCCAATCCGGTCAAACCCACCAAGACCCGGTCAAACCCGGTCAAACCCGTTTAAAAAATAAATAAAAAATTCAATATACACTATATACACTCCAATATACAACATATATTTTTAAAAAAAAATATAAAGTATAAACAATTACACATATATACGTACCATTCAATATATAATTATATATGACTATGCGTACTACTTTAAATAAAACATTTGCTATAATAGTATAATATATATATATATACACTACAATATATATATATACTAATTTATAAAACATATACACATGTATACGTTAAATATATACTACTTTAGAAGATATATACACATATATATGCACCATTCAATATATATGTACTACTTTAAATAAAATATATACAACAATATAGTGATATACATATATATATATACAATAATATGTATATATATATAGTTACATACTAATTTATAAAACATATACACTTGTATACTTTAAAGATATACGTCTATAGAAGATATATACACATATATACGCACCATTCAAAAGATATGTACTACTTTAAAAAAAGTATATACTACAATATATATACTAATTTATAAAACATAAAGTAATGTATACGTTAAATATACACGTCTATAGAAGATCTATTCACATATATACACTCTATTCTATGTATATGTAATACTTTAAATGAGATATATGCAATATATATACATTACAATATATATTTGTATAGTTATATACTAATTTATAAAATATATACACATGTATACGTTAAATATACACGTCTATAGAAGATCCATTCACATATATACACTCTATTCTATGTATATGTAATACTTTAAATGAAATATACTATAATGTATATACATTACAATATATATTTGTATAGTTATATACTAATTTATAAAACATATACGCATGTATACATTAAATATACACTTCTATAGAAGATATATACACGTGTATACGCACCATTAAATGTATATATACTACTACTTATAAAATATACTACATTATATATACATTACAATATGTATAGATATACTTATATACTAATTTATAAAACATATACACATGTATACGTTAAATATACACTTCTATAGAAGATATATGCACAAATATTCAAAATTTATTCAAAAAAAAATAAAAAACAACGACTAAGGACTGAATGAATTTGGGGAATTTTATTGATTGCAAAATGATCCAAAATTTATAATTTACATGAATGAAAAATCTATAAATTATGCATCAATTTTTCCAACTCATTCATGTTAATATTAATGGGAACTTGCATAGGATAATCAAAGTCAACGGGGGCAAAACCATGCATTGGACTTGATTTTGCTGAGTTCTCCCGTGAAGTCATAATTTCTTCTAGTTTCAGCTTGTCGCTCGGCTCCGGTTCCATTCCTTGGTTTCTTCTTTCCGCTCTAATCCAATCTCTGAGGCAAACTAGAACATTCATTGCATTGCTTCCCAATGAGTGTCGGTTGTCTCCAAGCTGCTGTCGTCCCTGACTGAAGGCGCTCTCTGATGCAACGGTTGACATTGGAACATTCAAGATATCTCTAGCTAATCTTGAAAGCACAGGATATTGTGATTCATTAGTCCTCCACCAATCCAGCGTGTTGATCCGTCGTCTGCGATCCTCTGGTGCCGTCCGAAGATAATATTTCAGCTCTTCCCGATAAGTTGATGTGTAAGTTCTCTCATCAACACTGTTCCAACAATTTAAATCATAAAACGAATCAGAAAAACCACTATGTACCGGCCTTTTAGAAGATGATGGCTCCTCGGGAGGATGAGGAGCGACAGTTGGAGTGATATTTGTAGGTACGGTTGAATCAAATAAATCAGCATAGTGATTATATAATTTTTCTATATAATCTTTTGCATCAGCCGTAGCCGTCCACAAATCAGGCTGTAGTTGTTCAGAATCATGGTTAGTATTTATTTCTAAGTTAGTATAAATAAGAGTACTAGAGTGACACATATTATTATATTTCATGCACGGATTTAGCATAGCACCAACCAAGTAAATAGGGGGAATCGGGAAAAAATATTTTTTAAATTTTGTAAACATGGCGCCAACAGCTTCTTTATAACCTTCTTTATTTTTATATTGTTGGAGCAAACCAGAAATATCGGCTATATATGCCAAAATATTACAAACAGTAGGATAGTAAGCACCGGAAAATTCAACCGTAGCTACATAAAATTTTTCTAAAAACATAACAAGATCATTAATTACAACCCAATCAGAATTATGTAGCATGCAATCAGCAGAATCAGCAAATGAACCGCAATGTTGGTTAAAAGCTAGTGTAATAGGAATTCTATATTTATAACAAGTTTTTAAAAACTCATACGTAGAATTCCATCTAGTATCAATTTCCTCAGGCATCAAAATCGGTGTAAGTCCATTTTCTTGACATTTAACTTTAAATTCTCTAATTCTCGATCTACGATTATTTCCTTGAATAAAACCAACGGCAAGACGAATTTTTTCAATATAAAGCTCAAAAAACTCAAGACCATCTTTTACAATTAAATTATATATATGACATGCACACTTAATATGAAAAATTTCAGGCAAGGACGGAGATAGCGTAGATTTTATTTTTGTTATAGCAGTCTTGTTGTTAGAAGCATTATCAAAAGCAATACATAAAATTTTATTTTCTATACCATAGTATCCGGCAATTTTAACAATAGAATCAGCAATAAATTGTCCAGTATGTTTACGATCTTCATCATATAAAAAAGCAAGAATACGTTTTTGCATCACGAATTTACTATCCATCCAATGACAAGTAACGGTTAAATAATCATTTTTATTTACAACACGACCAAGATCAGAAGTTAGGGACAATCTACATTGAATATTTTTTAACAATGTTGATAAATAAAAACAATATTGTGAATGGAGTCTAAAAATATCAGACCGACAAGTAGTTCTAGGAATACCATTAAACATAGGATTATAAATTGCTTGTATATAACGAATAAAAGCATCAGAAGAAGGAAAACTAAAAGGCAAACAACCCACAGCTACCATTTTAGCTATTTCTTCCCTGTCCCTCAATTTATTATACTTTTTCGCTACTTGACCGGTTGTTGGGTCCATTCTAGTTTGCGTTGACCCACCAACATCCCCACCACCTTTTGCAATATTTAACTCTCTTTTGTGATCTTCATCTATATGTCTCATTAACGTACCCGTACCCCCTTGCTTGCCTCCACTTCTATGCTTATATATTTGTTGACAAATATTGCACTGCACCTCAATATCTGATATACGTTCAAAAAATTGCCATGCAATACTAGTTCTTTTACGAGGTTTGGGGCACTGGGAGGACGGGAAGGGAGATTAACTGATTCAGATCTAACGTTAGCATCTCCTACTGCGGGTGTTTCAGCAATATTTTCATTATCTTCGTCTAAATTAACTGCATCTACTTCATTTTCTTCTTCTATACCATAATTTTCCTGAGCTTCTACATAATCCATATCGTGAGCACCTACACCTATTTCTTCCTCAAAAGGTGTACCAAGCGGTACCGGAGGCGAAGGCACACGGGTATATCTATTACTTGAACTACCTCTACCACTAGTAATTCGCTTTTTACTACCACTACCGCTTCCGGGACAAAAAATTTTAACACCTTTAGCAGCGAGGTTTTTTAATTTATCCATAATATAAATTAAATTAAACTAAAAATATTCAAAATACACAAATATAATAAAATTAAATAATAAACAATTAATACAATAAATAAAAATTAAACGTAAGAGATGGAACGACAATACCAAATTTTGGAAGTATCCGAAGATTGCGACTTTGGAAACTTCCGCTCGTACTTTGTAAACGAAAATTAAAAAATTAAAGTGAACACTTTAAGAAATTAAATATATTGAATATTAGAGAATTGAGAATTGAGATTTGAGAGAGAATGAGATTTGAGAGAGTGAAAAATTGTGTGAAAAATGATTTGAAGTTGTAGGGTATTTATAGATTTTTTTTGGGGATTAAAAAATATTTTTTAAAGTTTTTTTTTTTTATTTTTTAATTAAATGGGCCCAAACTAGCCGTTTGGACCCAAAAACGGCTATATAGCCGTTGGGCCAACGGCTAGTTGGCCCAAAATTATTTTTTTTTTTTTTATATATTCCGGGCCGGGCCGGGCCGGGCCGGTTAACCGGCGGGCCTGGACCGGGCTTGGTCCGGGCCGGGTTAACCGGGCCCATTTTAAAAAAAAAAACCGGCCCGGGACCCGGAACCCTTAAGCCCTAGGGCTTACCGGGCCGGGTCAAACCGGGCCGGGTTAGCTAATAGGGCCGGGCCGGGTCGGGTCGGCCGGGTCAGCCCGGCCCGTTTGACACCCTTAAGCAATAGTAGAACCCATCATCAACAAGCTATCATATGAACAAATGAATCAAAAACCATACAAAATTTTATCCTATTCTAGCATAATACCAAGAGGAATAACTAGCTACACATTAGAGTAATAACCCACATATACCAAAAATCTCCATTGATTTTATTTATGAAAGACTAAGTGAATGTTACTTCAAACTTTGAACTTCAACAAATCATCAATGGGAGTTTGCTAATCCTTTACTTGGAAGCTACTCCAATGTATTATTCACCCAAAATTAATATAATAATTGTCCACCAAAAATGGAAACTAAGGGGTAGAAATAGTTTCAATAATTGGGAATGGATGGGATAATATCCAAAGAGATAGGGCTTGAGTCTCTTAAGAAGATTTTGGAACAACTGTGTGCATTTACACCTTTGCCCTTGGACTATTTTTTCGCTAGGCCGAGATCGTAGGAGATTTTCAGCATTTGCGTCTACCGTGACCTCGGTCAGATCCATGTGATTGCAGTACATTGACCTGCTTGATTTAACACGATTGCATTCCTCGGACCGTGATCGTGGTAACAGAGGCTATGTTCTTCTCCAGGCCTCCAAACTGAACTTTTTTCTTCTTTTGATCTTTTTCTTCTTGTATCCATATCTTTTAGTCTCATTACCTATGTGCCTTCAAAAAAATATAGATATTAATGCATTTAATGACAAATATGTCTCACTTATTCATTCAAAATATAATAATGTGCACGAATGTTGAGTGGGAATGAAAGGAAAATTCACCACTCATCACTTAGGATCCTATAATTTTGTATAATAATTTAGTGTAAGGAGTTTTTCAACCGTTCTTTTTCCTTAGCTTGTAAACCTAAAATTTTAAGAAAAAATGTGGTTCGGAAATCCGAAAGCAATTAATTGTTTGATTGGTCGTCTGATTTGTGTTTCTAAGGCAACATCTCAATTTTCTAATATTATTTTTAGTCTAGATCTACGATTTCATCTAGATTGGAGTGAAATTGATGTTTTCACTGTAAATGGGTGGATGAACTTGAAGAACAAGTAAGCGGTCTTGAAGATCCAAATTGAAGGTTCAACTTTATTTTGGTTTGTTCGTGTTCAAATCTCAAAATTTGTGTAATTTGAATTCCAAATTTGAAGGCTTGATATTTTAATGTTCATAAGTGTTCATGGTGGTGATCATAACAAAAAATAAAAGAAGTTAAAGAAGGTGAGGTTTGATTAAAAAAAAAGTAAGTGAAAAGAGTGCATTTGTTGGTACATAAAGAATTTTCCTAGAATGGTAATTTCTTGATTGGAATAAAGTACCAAATTCTATAATAAAAAAAATGGAGTCCAAATCCATGAATCGAGATGAGTTTATAACATCAGTTTGCAGAAACAAACTCGGTTTATGGCTGCATCTAGAGGAGTTAGTTTATAGTAGCATCAACCACATGTGCTTTTGTCTATATTGCAACAGCCTTTGTACACAATAAACATTATTTTACCATAGTGTATCTTATGTTTAATTTTATATTTCTTTTACCAGCAACCCCAATCTATATTTTTTATTCTTATTGCTAATTAAGACTACTCTTTGGCCAACTTAGTTGTTGATATATACTTGAGTCCACATCTTAATTTGTGCTAATTCTGTTTCAGCATTTCTTATTTGACGATGACCTTTAATTATCCTTTTGTTTGTTTTTTATCTAATCTGTTGTTTGATTGTCAAGAATATTTTTTTCCACAAATAATTAGTAACCTTGTGAATTGATTGGACAAAAGTTATTATCTAGGAACTTTGAAAGAACACTGGCTGAAGGTAAGGATCAAATGTAAATAATAGAAATATGAGAAATTTTACTAAAAAAATCGTTTGTTGAGTTTTTGCTGGTACTATATCTAATCCTGATGACCATACCTAACTCCCAAGAAGGTAAGGCTTTTTGAAAATAATAAATTGACTTACCTAAATTCAAATCAATTGGTAGAGATGCAAGGTAGAATTGTCAATTTGGAGAATAGGATGTCCCATATGGAAAATGTTAGACCCTAAGTCTAAGACATGATGGATGACAAGACATGTCACATTGGCCTTGACATGTGCTAAGGCAAGCAATGTGATGGAGTGGTGTCTACGAGTTAGCAAGCAGCTGATGATGAGTAAGGTGGTTGGAGTGATGTCAAGGCATTCTTGGGCACATGAGGCAACGACAAATGCATGGCACCTATACAGGCAGGCGTACAGGCAGTGACATAGGCATGGCATTGGCAGTGGTGTGGTACATTCGATGGCATTGCACAGGCATGAGCATTGGAATGTTCAATATATTGTCACAAAATAGGTAGTGGTGTGGCCTAAGAAGTGTCATGGCCGAGGCAGCAGCATGTCACGGGCAGTGGCATGATAAAGATGCAGGCAACGACATGACACGGGCAAGGCATAATGCTGGCAAGGCAATGCATGGCTGAGAATCATGGAAAGCCAAAGAAGAAATGAACTAGTGTTGGAAAACTGAAAATTGGCTAAGTGTTGAACATTGGAAAAATTAACTAGAGAGGAAAGGCTGCCCATGTCCTTGACACATGGGGTAGTTGCTATGTTTGAATTTTGAATGTTGTAAACATGTGTCATTTTTAGAATGTATTTGAATACTTAGATCAGGTTGTTAATTCATGTGATAAGCATGCAACCATATCCAATGAAATACTTCAAGGTGTCGTTGGTTGTAACTGCCCATGTGTATTCTATTTATAGTGTTGTTGGAAATTGTACAAGGCAGTGAGAGTTATTGTAGTGCCTTAGTATAATTTGTGTGACATTATCCTTTGTAATTCAGATAGAATAATGAAGTTTGGGAAATTTGTTACTGTTCATTGTTGAGTGCTTTATGTTTCTTCAAACTTAGCCTATTATACTTAGACTATGCAGTATTTGTATGGCTGAAGTTGTGCAGTGTGGTGCGACTGCCAACAAGTGGTGTTGCGAATAAGAAAATGCCCTTGTATCAACTGGTATCAGAGCGTTGTTACATGAAAAATGGTTACTTCCGCTCAACTAAATGAGCATGTTACATGAGTTTGAAACTTCATCGGCATTACTGACGAACTCAAACAAAGTGAAGGCCTGGTGGATTTGATCACTCAGATCAATTCGTTAAATGAAGAACTGGCACTATTGAATGCGCAGTTTTATGAACAATCTATGAAATTTCTAAATACATGCGAGGCCTTGATGTCACTACTGTAGGACCAAGGCAAGGTGATGACAGATCTGCAGACAGAGATGATGGTGTTCCGACATTTTGTGGATGCATTTGTGAAGTCTCATGAAGGCAGTTACAAAATCAATATTCCTGAGCCCAAACCTTTTGGTGGTGCTAGAAGTGACAAGGACTCGGAGAATTTTTGGTGGTATATAAAGAGGTATTTCTCTACTGCCTGAGTTGCTGAGACGGATAATTTGTACATCACGATGATGTACATGATGGGTGATATGAAATTATGGTGAAGGACTCAGAATGCGGATGATAAAAGTGTTGGATGCCTCAAAATTGATACTTGGTAAAAGTTGAAGAAGGAAATAAGGGACCAATTTCTTCCTAGCAATGCCTCATGGATTGCTAAAGTCAAGTTTAAAAGGCTAAGGAAAACATGGAACGATTAGCGGCTATATCAAGGAATTTACTTCTTTGGTTTTAGACATCCAGAACATGTTTGATGAAGACAAGTTACATAAATTCATATCAGGGATGCAGGCATGGGACCAAAACTAATTAAGGATGCAACATGTTAAAGACTTGCCTAGTACAATTGCTGTCACTAACTAATTGGTAGATTTTTGCTCAACTCATTCTAATTCTGACATTCCAACTTCATCAAAGTCTAAGAAAAAAACTGAGAAGACAGGGGAAGAGAAGAAACAGGGAGAAAATCACAAGGGTGACAAGAGCAAGGCCCTAATAAATGCTGGAAACACCAAGAACAAGAGAAAAAATGGAAATACTAAGGGTTGTTGGACTTATGGTGGACCACATTTGTCCAAGAGTTGTCCTAATCTTGAAAGACTAAATGCTATGCTTACTGGAAATGTGAATCAAGATAGGGGTGACAAATTTGTTGCTGCTTTATCCAATCCTTTGGTTTTCCAGTCAATCATATAAGTTTGCTGAATGTTTTCAACGGCCCGAAATCTCATCCCGGAGCATCAAACGGTGCTTAAGGCTACAAGTAGCCCCAAGTTAACCCGTCTATCCTGTTACTAACTTTATCTCTCACTTTAGGATAACAAGTCAAGAAATTAGACTATGTTATAGAATCTCAAAATTGAAATAACTGGAAACACAATCCGAAGTATCAATACAAAAAGTCTAAAACACAACTACTAGTCAAGTCTGACAGAGCCTTTACTACTCAAACTGAAGAGCCATAGGGACAACCCCCAACTGATTCATACTAATATAAAGGAAATAACAACTGAAAAAAGTATTTCCTCGAACCATGATGACTCACCAACTATAGGATGTAGACAAAGGCACTCAGAAATCATGGTCACTGCAGAGACTGAGCACCTAAACCTACATTATGAGACAATGTAGCACACAGACGTATATGTGGATCAGCACTTCGGGAATGTACTGAGTATATGGGGGTTTATGCATTTACATAATCCATATGAACACTCTCAAATGAAATCTTGCATACAAAAAGGAATGACTCGCATAGCTTGAATAAGTCTAAAATATAAAGCTCATAAAGCACGAATAGTGAAACAAGTAACACAAATCTCCTGAGTCATTAGACTTTAGCTTTAAATTTTGTACTCTCCTCCTATTCTCAGTTATCACAAACTAAAGAAAACTTTAAAAAATACTTTCAAACTCATACTTTTATCTCATGGAAAGTAAAACTTCTTTAAAACATATGGGCTCAGAACTTTTAGAAACTTTTAACACTTGAGAACTCTAGAACTCTTTTAGACTTGGGATACATAGAACTTAGGATTATATAACTTTGGGAGTTTCTTCTAACCTACATAAACCATGTGAGCTACATGGATTCTAATGTCTTACCCACATTAGAGAGAGTTGTTCTATCCTGGACATCGGAGTAGAACCTCATATTTAGTGATCACTATCTTAGCCTAGGGCCCATCAATCTCGAACTTATGGTGGCACATAGTTCTGGGGTATGAGACCTTAGAATCATACCCAACTCAGTGCTAAATACTACTCCCATACTCAGCTCAGAACTCTTAGGAAATCCACCTCAAAATAACTCAAGGGTCTATAATGAAGACCAAAACATATTTCTATTTGCTTTAAATCATACTCAATGTGGATTTCAACTCTTATTATGAACAAAGGGCCAAATCATTCTTAATAATATCAAAGTACTCACCAAATGGGTGCTTATAGACCAAAATTCATAAAATTGTAAATCTCAAGTTGGGCTTAGTGACCCTTAATCAAATATCAAGTTAAGACTCATCAAAATGCATACTAAATGTCATAAAGATTCATAAATCAAATAGAAATCTGGAATTTTCAGAAATTTGCCTTAAAATCTCAACATACTCATGTATTTAAACTTCTAGGACATTGGAACTATTAAAATCTCAAGGAATAACAACATAGGGTATAAACCCCTACTTCAATTTCATAAGAAAACATAGAAAATCATATTTCTCATAATTTAAACAACTTTTGGGAATAAGGACGAAAAAAGTGTCCTTGTTCAAACCCCACATACCTTAGATTGTGACTTAGATGAAAAAACTTGCTTGAGACTCTTCTTCTTACACTTGAGGAAGGGTTCTTCAAACCTTTGACATGGGAACCTTAAATCTCAACTCGATTTGTAAAATCTATGGTGAGTTCTTGAAGAGAAGATTTGTTCTTGTTCTTAAGGGAGAAACCCTACCTTTGAGGATTTTTGAATGGATTATGAAGTTATCTGATTCGTATTGGGTATATCAAGTGGTAAAAGGATGGAAAAAGACCAAAAATCCCTTTTTAGACAATTTAAAATAACTAATCGAGGTGTGCAACGGTGGGGTGCCATGGTCCATTGAGGGCCCGATGGTCCGTCGGTCCTAACTGTCGCACGAGGGCTAGGCGTAAGTTCACTGTCTCATCTGCGATGGTCGGGTGCAAAGGTCCATCGGGGGTCTGACGGTCCATCGACCCTCTCCGTCGCACTTAACCAGAATGGGGCCATGCTGCCTCCTCTACGACGGTTTAGGAAACGGTCTATCGCAAGTCCAATGGTTCGTCGGCCCTCTCCGTCGCACTAGGGCGATTTCACCGCTTTCTGTAAAATGGCCATATCTTTCTCTTCCGATGTTATATTTTGACGAAATAGGTATCGTTTTTAAGATAATTCATTTTCCCATACGATAAAAAGTCATTTTTAGGAAAATTCTACAAAGTTTAAACACTAATCACTTTGGAAGTCACTTCTCAATCTTTTAGGGCCAAAATTACACTTTACTTGACATACTCTAAGACTCAGACTATGAGGAAACTTTGCAGGGTCTTACAATATCTCCCCCTTGGGAACATTCATCCCTGAATGTCACTAGTTAGACTAGAACAAAGGGAAAACTGAGTACACATAGCCGAAGCAATCTGCTAAGCAAGCTCCAAATCTTTCTAAACTCTTGAATACTTTGGAAACTGTAAGAACTTATGTAAGAATAGATACGTAGCTGAACTTTAGATTAGATGGGCTGAATTAAGGAAGAATAATACCTTCATCTTGATCTAAACTAACAGAGAAGAGATGCGGGTACTTGGCTAGCATATCTGCTTTTGCCTCCCAAGTAGTGCCCTCAACTGACTGGTCCATCCACAAAACTTTGACCAAGGGAACCATTATGTTCCTCAGTCTACGGATCTGAAAATCTAGGATATCAATGGGAATCTCATCAAATGAAAGACTATTCTGAATATTAGCGATCTCTGAAGGATCCACTACAACAGAATCACCAATATGCTTCTTAATCATGGAGACATGAATGATAGGATGAGTAGCTGACAACACTGCGGGCAACTCAACTTCATTGGCTACTTTCGCAACATGGTTCAAAACTCTATAAGGGCCAACATAATGGGGACTAAGCTTCACTTTTATCCTAAACCTTTTCACCCCTTTCATGGGTGAAATCTTCAAGTAGACCAAATCACCCACCTTAAACTCAAAATCTCTTCTCCTCACATCGGCATATGACTTTTGATGACTCTGAGCTGTCTTCAACTTTTCTCTAATCAACTTAACTTTTTACATAGCCTCAATCACTGCATCAGGCCCAATCACAGAAGCCTCACCCACTTCAAACAAACCTATGGGTGATATACATCTTCTACCATACAAAGACTCAAATGGTGCCATCTTGATGCTAGCATGATAACTGTTGTTATATCCAAACTCAATCAGTGACAAATGTCCATCCCAACTACCTTTAAAATCAAGTGTACATGCCTTCAATATATATTCTAGAGTCTGAATGGTCCTCTTAGATGACCATCTATCTGCGGATGAAAATCAGAACTCAAATAAACTTGGGTACCAAGACCCTTCTGAAACGCCCTCCAAAACTGATAAGTGAACTGAGTACCCCTATCCGAGATGATGATTAAGGAAACTCCATGCAACCTGACTAACTCTTGGATATACAATATAGAATAATCTCTAGCTGTATAAGATGTATGCATGGGTAAGAAATGGATAGACTTAGTCAACCTGTCCACAACCACCCAAATATAATAATGATGACGACACAAAAGAGGTAACCTAGTCATAAAATCCATATTTACCTTTTCCCACTTCCAAGTGGGTATACCAAACTCTTGTATCAGACCACCAGGTCTTTGGTTCTCTACCTTAACATGTTGTCACATTGCACACTTCACTACAAACTCAGCTATATCCTTTTTCATGCAACTCCACCAATAGATTTCCCGCGAGCCATGGTACATATTGGTACTTCCGTGATGAATAGAATACTGTGCGCCATGCACTTTATCCATAATCCTCTACCCTAGATCATTAACACATGGAACACACAATTTACCCTGAAATCTAAACACGCTATCTCCCCCTTTGGAGAAAACCTCTACCCTTTGGTCCTTAATGAACTCCTTCAGTCTGACTAAACTTGGATCCCTGTCTTGCTTCTCCTTCACTTCCGAAACTAAAGAGGATTTGGAACTACTTTGTACCAAAATATTCCCTTCAGCTAAATCAAGCAACCTAACACCCAGTCTAGCCAGACAAAATACATCACAAACTAACTCTTTCTTACCTTTCTCTACACAAGTAACACTACCTATAGACAACCTGCTAAGGGCATCTACCACTATATTAGCCTTGCTCGAGTGATACAACACACTCATATCATACTCTTTTAACAACTCTAATCACCCCCTCTGCCTAAGATTCAACTCCCTTTTAGTAAACATATATTGCAGACTTTTATGATCAGTAAACACATCAACATGAACATCATAAAGATAGTGTCTCCATATTTTCAAAGAAAAGACCACAACAACTAATTTATGATCATGGGTTGGGTAGTTCTTTTAATGCGGCTTCAACTATCTAGAGACATAGTTTATAACCCTACCTCTCTGCATCAACATATAACCCAAATCAATTCTAGAGGAATCACAGTACACTATAAAACCATCTGTATCATTAGGTAAAGTCAACAAAGGGGCTAAAGTAAGTCGAGTCTTCAACTCCTGAAAACTCTTCTCACAGGAATCTGACCACTGGAACTTAAATTTCTTTTGGGTCAACCGGGTCATGAAAGATGCAATAGAAGAGAAACCTTCAATAAAATGGCGGTAATAGCCAGCTAGACCCAAGATACTCCTAATATCAGACGGTAAAATAGGTCTAGGCTAATTTCTTACAGCTTTTTTCTTTTGGGGATCAACTCTAATGCCTTCGGCTGAAATGATATGAACCAGAAAGGCTATTGATCTTAGACAAAATTCATACTAGTTGAAATTGGCGAACAAATTGTAATCTCTAAGAGTTTACAAGACAATCCTTAGATGATTGGCATGGTCATTCTCCGTATAGGAGTACACAAAGATATCATCTATGAAAATAATGACAAACATATCAAGATACTGCTTGAACACTCGATTTATGAGGTCCATAAAGGCTGCTCGAGAATTTGCTAGCCCAAAAGACATGACTAGAAACTCAAAGTAACCATAACGAGTTTGAAAGGCCATTTTTGGGATGTCACACTCCCTTACCTTAAGGTGGCGATAGCTGGATCTAAGGTCTATCTTGGAGAATTAACCTGCACCTTACAACTGATCAAACAGGTCATTAATTCTTGGGAGAGGATACTTATTTTTTATTGTGACCTTATTAAGTTGACGATAGTCAATGCACATATGCAAATAACCATTTTTCTTTCTCACGAATAGAACTGGTGCACCCCAAGGAGAGACACTTGGCCTTATGAAACTTTTATCTAAAAGATCTTTGAGTTGCTCTATCAACTCTTTAAGCTCTATAGGTTCCATACGGTAGGGAGGAATAGAAATAGGCTGAGTGTCACGAAAAAGGTCAATCCCGAATTCTATCTCTCTATTGGGATGTACCCCTGGGAGATCTTCCTAAAAAAAACATCAGAAAACTCACTAATAATGTTGATTTACAAGATAGTTGGAGCCTCGGACTTAGTGTCTTTAACTATAACTAGGTGATAGATGCAACCTTTGGATATTATCTTTTTGGATTTGATATAGGAGATAAAATGACTCTTTGGAGATACTGAATGTCCATACCACTAAAAAACTGGTTCATCAGAAAACTGAAACTTAACCACATGGGTACGATAGTCTATAGATGAATAATAGGAATGAAGCCAATCCATACCCAGACTAAGGTCAAAATCCACCATGTCTAACTCTATCAAATCTGCAAGCATGAATCTATGAAGAACAGTAACAGGACAATTTCTATACACTTACTTGGCAACAACTAACTCTCCTACTGGATTAGAAATGAGGAAAGGCACAGTAATCTTTTCTGGACACATTTCGAAATTCACAGCGACTAATGGGTTCACATAAGAGAAACTTGACCTGGGGTCCAAAAACACATAATCATCAAAGTAAAAGACGTGGAGAATACCAGTAACAACATCAGAGAAATCCTCTCACTCCTGACGAGATGGTAAGGCATAGAATTTATTCTGGAGCTGACCGCTAGCAGTACTGGATGAAGCGCCTTGAGTAGGGGAAAAATAGGCTATAAGAGCTGGTACACTAGTAGTTTGTGCCGGAGGTTGGTCATCTCTGTTCCCTTTCCTAGTATGCGGGAAATCTCTAAGTCTGTGGCCCATCTTTCCATAACAAAAACAACCCCTCTGGTATGCTAAACACTCACCGGGATGGTACCTACCATAATTAGAGAAAGAAGTATAGCGAGGTCTGTTACTTACACTATTCTACAACCTAGACATAGGAGACCTGCTCCCTTGTTCCTGCCTTCCCCTAGGCGTAGGAGCACTAGATGATGAAGGTGATGGCATAGACGAATGGTAATAGAACTATGGGCGGTTCCCTTCATGAGACCCAGCCTGACTATACTCATGATGCTCGGATCTAGACCTTTTGTTACCCCTCACTCTATCTCTATCTCTTTTTTCTGCCTCTATCTGTTGTTCATGTATTATAAACCTAGATAGATTCATATCCCTATTCAGCATCGCAGTCCTACACTCTTTCAGCACCAAACCAGAAACACCTGTCACGAACTTGCTCATACTAACTCGGGCGTCAGCAATAAAATCAGGAGAATACTTGGCTAACTGGTTGAACTTTAAGAAGTACTCCTTAAAAGTCATAAAGCCCTACCTTAAGATCATAAACTCCTAAATATTTGCTTCCCTCATCTCAAATGGGAAGAAATTTCCAAGAATCCATCTTTGAATACCTGCTATGTCATAAAAGCAGCATCCTCACCTCTACCCTTCTTCCATGCTACAACTCAGTCATAAGTAATGTCTTTCTCCCTGTAAGACGCCAGCTCAACACTTTCTTCCTAAAAAATATGCATCACATGTGTGATCTTTCTCACTTTCTCAAGGTATAATTATGGGTGCTCACCTTCCTTAGACCTATAAAACTCTGGCGGATTTATCCGCATGAAATCATGAATCCTAGCAGCAGCAGAATCACCTTCCTACTGATTTAGAAATTCGGCCTGGTTAATGTCCTGAACATTGGTGATGAATTCTTAGTCTAATGCCTGGAAGGCCATCCAAAACTCAGCATGAGACATAGTGTCATTCAAGGGATCAAAAGGCTAGGGTTGCTAATTATCGTTTCTGTGGGTGTTCGCTCTTTAGGGAGGCATTTTCTGAAATAGTAGAGCACGAATTATTAGATGAGAGGGACAATAATAGGCACGATAGAATTTGAAAGAAAGAAACAACTTTTTCATAAAATATCTTGTAGCCTCTTGCTCATAGATGTGGCACGCTACATACTGACGATCAAGACTCTACTTAACGTTGCTTGTCAGACTCCCTAGGACTTCTTAAACCTTAGGCTCTGATACCATGTTTGTAACTCCCCAAAATCTCATCCCAGAGTATCATACGGTGCTTAAGGATACAAGTAGCCCCAAGTTAACCTTCGAGCCTCTTACTAACTCTATCTCTCACTTAGGGATATCAAGTCAAGAAATGAGACTATATTATAGCATCTCAAAATTGAAATAACTAGAAAAATAATCTAAAGTATCAATACTGAAAGTCTAAAACAGAACTGCTAGTCTAGTCTGACAAAGCCTTTACTACTAAATCTGAAGAGCCATTGGGACAACCCCCAACCGACTCGAACTAATATAAAAACAATAACAACTGAGAAAAGTAGGTCCTCGAACCATGAGGATCACAAATAGTAGGAAGTAGACAAAGGAACTCAAAAATCATGGTCACTGCTGAAACTGAGCGCCTGAACCTATATTATAAGACAATGTAGCACACAGACATATATGTGGATCAACACTTTGGGTATGTACTGAGTATATGGTGGTGTATGCATTTACATATACGATATCAATACTCTTAAATAAAATATAGTATTCAAAAAGGAATGACTCACATTGCTTGAATAAGTCTAAAATATAAAGCTCATAAAGCATGAATAGTAACAAGTAACACAAATCTCTTGGGTCATTATACTTTAGCTTTAAAATTTGTACTCTCCTCTTATTCTTAGTTCTCACAGACAAAAGGAAACTTTAAAAAATACTTTCAAACTCATACTTTTATCTCATGGAAAGTCAAACTTCTTTAAACTTTATGGGCTCAGAACTTTTAGAAACTTTTAACACTTGAGAACTCTGGAACTCTTTTAGACTTGGGATACTTGGAACTCAGGATTATATAACTTTGGGAGTATCTTTTGACCAAAATAAACCATGTGAGCAACATGGAGTCCAACGTCTTACCCACATTGGGGAGAGCTATTCTATCCTTGCTACTAGAGTAGAACCTCATCTTTAGTGAACACTATCTCGGCCTTGGGCCCATCCATCCCAAACCTATAGTGGCATGTAGTTCTGGGGTATGAGACCTTGGAATCATACCCAATTCAGTGCTAAATACTACTCCCATACTCAACTCAGAACTCTTAGGAAATCTACCTCAAACTAACTCAAGGGTCTATAATGAAGACCAAAACATATTCTAGTTTCTTTAAATCATACTCAATGTGGATTTCAACTCTTATTATGACCAAAGGGACAAATCATTCTTAATAATGTCAAAGTACTCAATAAATGGGTTCATATAGCACAAAATTCAGAAAATTGTAAATCACAAGTAGGGCTTAGTGACCCATAATCAAATCTTAAGTTAAGACTCATCAAAATGCATAATAAATGTCATAAGGATTCATAAATCATATAAAATCTGGAATTTTCAGCAATTTGCCTTAAAATATTGACATACTCATGTATTTCAATTTCTATGACATTGAAACTATTAAAATCTCAAGGAATAACAACATAGGTTATAAACCCATACTTTAATTTCATAAGAAATCATAGAAAATCATATGTTCTCTTAATTTAAACAACTTTTGAGCACAAGGACGAAAGAAGTGTCCTAGTTCAAACCCCACATACCTTAGATTGTTACTTAGATGAACAAACTTGATTGAGACTCTTGTTCTTACTCTTAAGGGAGGGTTCTTGTAGCCTTTGACTTGGGAACCTTGAGTCTCAACTGAATTTGTAAAATGTATGGTGACTTCTTGATTATAAGATTTGATCTTATTTTTAAGGGAGAAACCCTAGCTTTGGAGATATTTGAATGAATAATAAAGTTATCTTATTCGTATTGGTTATATAATAGTGTTAAAAGGGTGGAAAAAGACCAAAAAGAATTTTTTAGATGATTTAAAATAACTGATTGGGGTTTACGACGGTGTGGTATGATGGTCCCTCAAGGGCCCGACGGTCTGCCGATCCTGACCGTCGCGCCTGGGCCAAAACTGAGTTCACTTTCTCATCTGCGATGGTCTATTGAGGGTATGATGGTTCTTCAACCCTATCTATCATATTTAACTAGAACGGCGCCTCACTGCGTCCTCTGCGATGGTTTGGGCGACGGTCCATTGGCCCTCTCCGCCGTACCTGGGCGATTTCACCGCTTTCAGTAAAATGGCCATATGTTTCTCTCCCGATATTGAATTTTGATATAATAGGTATGGTTGGAAAGATAATTCAATTTGCCATATGATAGGAAGTTATTTGTAGGAAAATTCAACAAGGTTTAAACACTAATCATTTTGGGAGTCACTTCTCACTCTTTTAGGGCCGGAATTACACTTCACTTAACACACTCTAAGACTCAGACTACGAGGGTACTTTACAGGGTCTTACAATATTGTGGGTGAATCCTTAATGTCGTTCCACCCTCATGATGATTTAATTCACATAGATATGATAGTGTATGGCAATTGTATGATGGTAATAGTAGATACTGGGGCCACTCATACTTTGTAGATGCCAAAGTTGCTGCAAAATATGGACTGAAGTTAAAGAAAAGTCCATACATTGTCTAAATGGTGATTTCCAAGGAACAAGCCATTGTATGTATGTCTTATAATGTGCAGATTGTGATTGGAAGTTGGAAGAGGAAGCATAACTTGATGGTTATGCCATTGGGTATTTTAAAGTCATTCAAGGGATAGATTTCATTAGAAAGTTTCTTTTTGTCCTTTTTTCTCACTTAGACGGAGTGATGATCATGGGCGAAGACAATCCAAGTATCATTAAGGCTGCTCATCTATATGAAGAAATAAAGAAAGTGAAGAACAAGGGCCCCATCATTTCTGCTATTTTGGCTGAGAAAGAATTGCAGAAAGGTGATGAAATTATCCTTGTTGCCATGATTGAAGTAATGCCAGATATGAAGGTGGAGGTTCCATATTGTGTTGCTGAAGTACTGAAGCAATATACTAATGTGATCCTCCTTAATTGCCTAAAGCATTGCCACCAAAGAGAGACGTTAACCACAAGATAGAGTTGTTGCCTGGTTTTATTACACCTACATAGGATCCTTATAGAATGGCTCCCAAAGAATTGGCTAAAATACAAAAATAATTAAATGAGTTTCTGGATGTGGGCTTGATTTAGCCTTCTAAGGCTTCATATGGTGCTCCTATTTTGTTCCAAAAAAGCAGGGTTGTTCAATGAGGATGTGTGTAGACTATCGGGCATTGAAGAAAGTGACTATGAAGAACAATTACCCTATCCTATTATTGCAGGATATCATGGCTAGGATAAGCAAGAAATGCTGGTTCACGAAGCTTGATATACTATCAAGTTATTGGCAGGTTCGAATAGTAGAAGAAGATGAACCAAAAACCACGTGTGTGATGAGTTATGGTTCGTATGAGTTTATTGTTATGTTGTTTGGGTTTACATATGCCCCAGTAACTTTCTGCAACTTTATGAATGATATCTTTTTCGATTACCTAGACAATTTCGTGGTGGTATATCTAGATAACATAGTCCTTCATAGTTTCTCCATTGATGAACACTTGGGATATTTAAAGTTAGTATTATCCCAGTTGAAGGAGTAAAAATTTTATGTCAAGATGGAAAAATACGAGTTTGCTACTAAGGAAGTGAAGTTCCTTGGGCATTTGGTCAGTCAAAACCAAGTGAGGATAGATACGAAGAAGGTGCAAGCGATTGTTGAATGGCAGGCGCCTAGTGGTGTCCAAGAATTAACATCATTCTTGGGGCTGGATAACTACTATCACAAATTCATTGAAGGTTTCTCTAATAAAGCTGTGACTTTGATAGACTTGCTGAAGAAAGATATCAAGTGTGTATGGTCTGATAAGTATGATGCAGTATTTCAGATGTTGAAGCAAGTTATATCTTCAGAGCACATTTTGAAGCTGCAAGACATTGAGTTACCTTTTAAAGTACTCATTGATGCGTCAGACCAGGTTGTTTGAGGTATGTTAGTGCAAGAAGGTTGTCCTGAGGCCTTTTAAAGTAAAAAATTGAGTGATGCTGAGCAAAGATATTCGACCCATGAAAAGAAGATGGTAGTAGTAGTGCATTATTTACAGACTTGGAGGGTGTACTTACTGGGTACTCAGTTTGTGGTGTGGACAGACAATGTTTCAAACACGTTCTTTAAGACATAGAAGAAGTTAAGTCCTAAGAAGGACCGATGGTAAGAATTCTAGGCTGATTATGACTTCTTGTGGGAGAACAAACTAGGGAAGCACAACAAGGTTGCTGCTGTAGTAAGTTCAAAAGAGGTGTTTGTTGCAGTATACTCAATTTCTAAACTTGTTATTGATTTTCTGGACAGAATTAAATTTTGTGCTCCAAGTGACCCTCTCTATGTCAAGTAGATGGGTCAAGTGAAAGATGGAATCATTTGAAGGTATTGGATCGAGAATGATCACCTTTACTTAAAGAGGGGGAGAATCGTGGTACCTCAAGGTAGTGTAATGTGTAAAGACATAATGAAAGAGACACATGACACTCCTTGGGATGGTCATCCAGGTGTTGAGCGGATACTAGCCTTTCTGTCCTGTGTATATTTTTGGATGAAGATGGAAGACGACATTAAAGCATATGTGAAGACTTTTCAAATGTGTCAAAGAGACAAGACTAAATGTATGATGAATGTGGGTTTGTTACAACCTTTACCTTTTCCTAAAAGGCCATGGTTATCTGTCTCTATGGATTTTATTTTTGGGTTTCCTAAGGTGGATGTCAATGCATCCATAATAGTGGTGGTGGATAGGTTCTCAAAGTATAAAAATTTTATTGCTGCTCCAATTAGTTTCTCATTTATGTTACCATAGGATTATTCAATAAGAACGTGGTGAAGCACTTCCATTTACCAAGTGATATCATAAGTGATAGAGATGCATGGTTTACTGGTCAGTTCTAGCATACATTTTTTAGCATGATGGGGACTGATATAAAGTTTTCCACATCAAATCATCCTCAAACTGATGGCCAAACAGAGGGGATAAATCACTTACTAGAAGAGTACCTGAGGCACTAGGTGCCAACATGCCAGCAAAATTAGGCAGAGTTGTTGGATACAACATAGTTTTGCTACAATCTACATAGGTCATCGGTAAAAGAAAAGAGCCCGTTTGAACTTGTCTTAGGCATGAAACCTATGACAATATTGGAGGTGGTGATGATGAAGAGTGGAGGTATTTGCCATGCTTCTTATAAATATGCAAAAGACAAGCATGAGATGCTTTTTGAGGCACTAGACAGCTTGAGAAAGGCCCAGAAATACATGAAAGAGTATGCTGATAAGCATCGATGTGCAGTGGAGTTCAGTGTGGGGGAAAAATTTCTTCTAAGGTTCACTCCACAAATCTGGAAATAGATTTAAGCAATAAGAGGCATAGAGAATTCAAACCAAGGTACGACGGACCGTTCAAAGTTATTAATAATTTTTGGGAAGTTTCTTATAAGTTGGACTTGCGAGAAAGGTTGAAGATTCACCTTAACATTTATGTCAGCTTTCTGAAAAGGTATAATAAAGATGCTGAAGACCAGGGAAGGAACAAATCATAGAGGGATCCTTCTTTGATTGTGAACCAGTATAAATCCAAGATGGAGAAGATAATTGATCATCAAATCATGGGGAACACCAAAAAGAATACAAAGACAGAATTCCTGATTCGATAGAAAGGCTAAAGCAAAGAGGACGTTGTTGGGGAGAAGGCTAATAACTTGTGGCATTTCGACAACCAAATTGAGTACTACCTCAAAACAACCTCGATGAGGGAGTCTAGTTCATTTGGTGGGGGTGCTTTGTTAGACCACCACTCTAATACATGATGGCTGACAAGCCATATCAAGGTGCACATTAGCCTTGACATGTGCTAAGGCAAGCAATGTGAAATTGTGGTGGATATGAGATAGCAGGCAGCTGATGATGACCAAGGTGGCTGGAGTGATGGCAAGGCATCCTTGGGCACATAAGGTAACTATAGGCGCATAACACCTATGTGGGCATACATGTAGGCAGTTACATAGGTTTGGCATGACATTGGCACTGGCATGGCAAAGGTGATGGCATGGAACAGGTGTGGGCATTGGCATGGTCATGCCAGTGTTACAACATAGTCAGTGGCGTGGCCTAGATAGTGACATGGCCGAGAAAGCAGCATGGCACGAGCAGTGGCATGACGCAGGCACAGGCAACGACATGACACGGGCAAGTCATGATGTTGGCAAAGCAAGGCCTAGCTGAGAAGAATGTCAAGGAAAATATGAAAGAATCAAGTCTTAGAAATATGGAAATTAGCTAAGTGTTGAACATTGGAAAAATTGGCTAGTGGGGCATGGCTGCCTATGTGCTTTTCACGTAGGGCAGTTCCTAATTTTGAATTTTAAATATTATAAACATGTGTGATTTTCAGAATGTATTTAAATATTCAGATCAGATTGCTGAGTCATGTGATAAGCGTGTATCCATGTCCAACGACATGTTGCTAGGTGTCGTTGGTTGTAACTGATGTAACTGCCCATTTGCAGTCTATTTATATTGTTTCTAGAAATTGTACAAGGCAATGAGAGTTATTGTAGTGCCTTAGTACAATTTGAGTGACATTATCCTTTGTATATTTAAGAGAATAATAAAGCCTGAAAACTTGTTTCCTATACATTATTGAGCTCTTTACGTTTCTGCAAATGAAGTCTACTATACTTAGACTGTGCAGTCTATATGTGGTTGATGTTGTGAAGTGTGGTGTGACTGCCAAGCAGTGGTGTTGCAAAAATAAAATGCCCTTGTCTCAGAAACCATGAGCCAATAGATTTCACCTAAACCTACCTTAGGTTTGTAAACCAATAAGGGTATCATGAGTCATTTGGCTACTATTACCCTAGATCAAGTACATAAATTTTCCTTGACCAAACTATTCTTATAAATCCTTAAAGCATCCAACAAACATATAACCCTCCTACTTATGTGCGGCAAGTCACCTTACTTCCAAATCAACAACTATATCAAACTCCATAAGAGAATTATCCTTCATTGATGGCATAGGAAGTACTAGATCCCTCACCTCAACTAAATGTTCCTCATCTACCTTTGCTAGTACAAGTTCCCCACCTCCTCCCCAGCTAAAAAAAAAAAATTCATAAAGATCCCTACCAGGATAGTTTAAAAATTATTTTGATCATGAAATCAATGAGAATGTTATTAAGAATTGATAAGGGAATGCACCAAAAAAATAAGGGATAGAATGGCACTGTTGCACCTAGGAAGAAGGTAAAATCAGAGCTTTTTATTGAAATCAAGGCATGGTATGGAAAGTGTATAGTCATAGAGGTGACTTAAAATGATGTTTTAGCTCCATCAAGTTGAGTCTACCAAATTCTAATGTAGTTGATATTTGAAAGAGTTCTAAAACAGAAATTACAAAGTGACGATCTTTTTCACCAACAATATCTTCGATTCTTTAAAACACATGCCCTTACTCAATTTGAAGGATATGGATCTGTTCGGTGGACATCCAAGTAGAGGAATAGAGTTGAGGATCAAATATATGATTTTCCTACGTTGCATGAGTTGGTTGAAGTTATCAAGTCAAGGAATGTGAAAAACCAATATCAAAAGGTTCTCAAAATGGTGTACATGCTAAGAAAAGGTAAGAAAAATGTTGAGAATAACTATGATCAGTTAGAGAACTTAAGGATGGATTCCAAGATCAAAGAGCATTTCAGCTACGAATATATATGACTTGTAGCAAACATGAGGTATGACTTTCAAAATCCGTGAGGCTTTAAGAAAGTAAAAGCTTAGAAAAAGTTTTTTTAAATCTTCAATGGATGAGGAGGACTTGAAAGAAGAGAGAGGTTACAAGGCAAAAAGTACTTCAACTTCATGTTAAAAAAGTGATGGATGCTGAGGAAAAGATTTTTTTTTCACCAAGCTAAATTGGTATGTTGATTTCACTGGTAATTCAAATGTCATTGTTTAATAGATAGTTTGCTTCACTAGTGGAAACATTCATCCATATGGGAGATCCCAAAGAATAATAGTCCAGCTACTCAAGCTAAGGTTGACAACACTGAAATAGTGGATGAGAAAGCTAAAATAAATAATCATGTGATCATAACTTTGCTAATCCTACTTATAATTCCTGAATCTAGGCATGGGTGCACCGACACCTGGTGATTTTGTTAGGAAAAAATACTATAATATAGATATGGACATGGAATTAGAAATAGTATTAAGATAGTCACAAATACTGTGTCATGGCAAGCCACTGCCTTGAAAGCAATTCTAGCCCAACTCCGGCGCAAATCCTTATAGCCAGTCGCTCTCCAAGGTTCCACAACTACTTCCAAACACGTGCATTCATAGCTGGAAATTTGGATTTTTCCTAAACCAACTTCACAAAATAATTTAAGAAGATAAAAGATCGAAGACTCTTTTTCTTTTCCTTTCTACTTGTTGTATTTTTTGTTTTTTATCTGTAGGTGTTCTTTCTATAGTATATTGAAATTGACAAAGATGGGTGAGTTATTTATGGTGAGCATTAATGTCATTAAAATCCATAACTACAAAGTTGAAGTGTTCAACTCCTCAGAAATGTATGTTTTATTTATTTTCTTTATTCATTGCATTATACAAATGCTTTAAGGAGAATTAACTCCACAATCCCCCACTAATGTAAAGATAAGGAATATGAATAAATTCTAGGCAAAAGGAAGGAACATGTACTTAAGTGTCAATATCTTTTGATTTGAATTGACATGTAGTGATATGAAGCAACAACGAATATTCAAAAAGTGTAGTACTCTTGAATTAGATGGACATAAGTTGAGACCCCCATAACACATACCATACCCTTGATTTTATGCAACCTCTGTGATACTACAAAGTGCTTTTATGGTTATGCACACAAACGTTGGGTCTCTTGAGTTCTATAGAAAGACAACCCAAGTCTTTCATAAAGTAGCGACCAAACTTTAACACTAACGTAGGTGATCCATCAAGTCTATCTCATAGACCACCTTAAGGATATAGATCAAAAATAAGCTCAATCCTATAATACACTACCTCACGCGATAGGGATAGGATATGTTGTGTTTATTGAAGGCCTGTATGGCTTCGTTTTACAACAAATGGGTATCCACCATATTACCTCAATCCATGGGCTTTAGCCTTATCCCCACCGATGATTCAAGGACCAATTTCCTTGTCAAACCCTTGGTCATAGGATCCGCCAAATATCTTTCGAACCTTGCATATTCAAAGGAAATAGCACCATGTTTCAATAATTGTTTAACTGCACCATATCTAATGTGAATATGTCTACTTTTTAACATTGTATACACTATCGTTTGAAATCCTAATTGCTTTCTATCAGTTACAATGTAAAGAGACTGGTGACATTTGTCTTCCCCATAGAGGTACATCTGCCAACAGATTTTTCAGTCACTCAGCTTTTTTCCATGCCAACTTGTGAGCTATGAATTCAGATTCCATGGTAGAACATGTTATACAAGTCTTCTTTGAAGAATTTCATGAAATAACACCTGTACCAAAAGTAAACACAGCCACTGGTAGAGCTAACTTTATCATTTTTAGTCACCTAGTTTGTATCACAAAAACCTTCTAAAATAGCAGAAAATTTTTTAAAATGCAAACACCAATTCATAGTACCTCTCAAATACCTTAACAAATGATGAAGAGCATTCCAATGTTCACTACCGGTATTATGAATATATTTACTCAATTTACTAACAACATAAGATATATCAGGTCAAGTATAGTTTATGAGAAATATTACACTCCCAATTATATTAGCGTATTCAGTTTGAGAAACACTAGAATCTCGATTCTTTTCAAATATATGCTAGTATCATAAGGAGTTCTCAATGAAACTTCATCAAAACAATCAAACTTTTTCAATATCTTTTCAATATAATGAAACCGACACAAAGAGAAACGATTAACAGTTCGTTTGATTTTTATCCCTAAAATTACATCAACTTCTCCATGGTCTTCCATTTCAAATTTCAGTCTCATTTACAACATTTACATTACGGCCAATGATTAACATGTCATCCATATATATACATATAATCACACAATTCGATCTTATCATTTTAGAATAAATACATGTATCAGATGAATTAACAATAAAGTCATTATCCATTAATGTGAAATTAATTTTTTCATACCACTGATTAGGTGTCATCTTAAGTCCATATAACTAATTTCTCAATTTCCATACTTTATTCACTTGTACTGAGACCACAAAACTCTTAGGTTGAGTCATATAGATTTTTTCCTCTAAATCACCATTTAAAAATACTATATTGATATTCATTTGGTTCATCACTAAATTATAAATAGCGGATAGAGCAATAATAGTCCTAATGGTCTCTATTTTAGTCACAGAAGAATAAGTATCAAAATAATCAACATCTTTACTTTGGTTAAAATCCCTAGTCACATGTTTAGTCATATATTTATCAATTGTACCATCAGGCCTCAGTTTCTTCATAAATATCCACTTACTATTTATGATCTTACAACCTTTAGGAAAATCATAAAAGTCTCATGTGTATTAGAGACTAAAGAGTGTAATTAACTTTTAATAGCCCCTTTTTAAAATATCACATTTATTGAACTTATTTTTTCATAATATTTCTTAGTGTATTCTTCTATTAAGTAGATAAATATTAATTCATCATTTAAAGTATCGATATCAAAATCCTCAGTTAAGAAATTGGTGATAAAATCTTGACCAAAATTAGTCTCAGTTCTACGTCTTTTACTCCTTCTAAGTTCATTTTCATGCTAATTAGCAATAACATCAGATGAAGGCATAACATGAGTTAACAGACATAGATAAAGAAGTATTATTTTGTAAATCACTAGGCACACCATTTTTCAAATGAAAAACATGCTATAAAAATTATGTATTCCTAGATTCACAAATAGAATAATCATTTATTGACATAAATCTATTTGCAGCACTATTTTGAGAATAATCAATAAAGTCAGTGTCAAAAGTCTTAGAGCATAGATTTACCCACCAAAATTCAGGTAGACCGACCTTAGCCAAACACCCTCATACTTTAAGAAATTTCAAGTTAAGAGAAAACCCTTTCCATAACTCATATGAGGTCTTGTCTAGCCAGCTCCCCCCCCCAAACATATAATCATGTAGAACTGATCTTAAAAGCAGAGAATTCATCATTTTTTAAGAGTTCTATTCTTTTGTTCGGCTACATCATTTTTTTGGGGAGTATAAGGAGCACTAAACTCATGGATAATACCATTTTTTTCACAAAAATCTTTTAGAGTTTAGTACTATATTCACTGCCCCTATCAGATCTAAGTCTCTTGATTTTTCTATCTAATTGATTTTCTACTTCTTTTTTGAATTTTAAAAAAAAGTCTTCTGCCTCATCTTTAGACTTAAGAAGCTATACCTTAGTGTGCCTAGAAAAATCATCAACAAAAGTAATTTAATATTTTTTTCCAAGTTTGAATGTACTTGTTCAAGCAATTCGATTTTTCTACTAGTAATATATTTAAAAAGTTTTTTGGCATGCTTTTCTTCTACACACATAGAACATTTAGAAATGCCGTCAAAATTTACAACAGGAATTTAATTATTTTTTCTAACTATTTTAATAGAAGCAATATTAACATGACCTAGTCTACCATGCCATAAATTAATAGACTCGGCAATATAAGCAGAATTAGAAATATTTGCATTGACAATAACTTAATCAATGTTCAGTAGAAATAAGCCCCCACTAAGATATCCCTTCCTAACAAAGTCTCCTCCATGAGAAATAATTATTTTATCAGCCTCAAAAATAAATTTAAGGCCTACTTTGTTGACAAGTGCTTTAGAAACAAAGTTTTTAAGGAGCGAAGGAACATACAGAACATTGTTTAAGGATAATATTTTTTTAGAAGTTAATTTAAGTAAAAAAAATTCTTTACCAAAAACTCCAGCAGTAGTGGAGTTACTCATATAGACACACTCGTCATTGGTGGATTCCTCAAAGTCATGAAATAACTCTTTGTTGGCGCAGAAATGCCTTGAATACCCTATGTTCAAAAACCACTCAGTCTTATGAGACATCAAGTTTGTCTCGGTGACTATTACCTCAATCACTTCATCACTCTCTGCAAGATAGACTTGGACATCATACGGTCCGCCCTGTTTTGAGTTTTGTAAACTATCCCATATTTATTTAGCAGATTTATAAGTAACAAATAAATCAAATAAAGTATTAGTCATATGACTCAATAAATGCCCTCTAGAATTTATATTATTCTTTTAAACCTTCTTTTTAGCAAATACATCAAAAATCATAACAGTGTTACAACTATTAATAATGTTAGAACTATCATTAAATAAAATATAATCAACTTCTAATTGATCTAAGAAAATCCGAAGGTTTTGTGACCAATGTTTAAAATTATTTCTGTCCAATGGCTCAAGTTTTGAAAAATTAGAAAAAGTTTTGTTCAAAGAAAGTGCCATTTATCAGTATAATATATAAGAAAATTGTTTTCAAATTATTCGAAAAAAATTACTACAATATTGATATGGACATGGAATTAGCAATAGTATTAAAATAGTCATAAATATTGTGTCGTGGCTAGCCATTATTTTTAAAGTGATTTCAGCTCGACTCTGGTGCAAATCCTACTAGTCGGTCGCTAAGGTTATGCAGCTACTTTCAAACATGTCCATTCGTGGCTGGAAGTTTGGAGGTTCCCTAAACTAATTGCCCAAAATAATTCAAGAAGAGGAAAGGAAGAAGACTCTTTTTATTTTCCTTTCTATTAATTATTTTTTTTCTTTTCTCTGTAGGTGCTCTTTATATAGTATATTGAAATTGACAAAGATGGGTAAGTTATTGATGGTGAGCATTAATGACATTAAAAGTCATTACTACAAAGTTGTTGAATTTATGTTATGTTCACTTTCTTTTATACGTAGAAGTGTTCAACTCCTCTGAAATGTATATTTCATTTATTATCTCTATTTACTTCATTATACAGATTCTTTAAGGAGCATTAACTCCAAAGCTTTAACTTGACTGATTGAATAATTCAACCAAAAAAATAATGATACAACTTTACTAAGACATCACATCTAAGAGTGGGATGATGGGCGCGAGTCACATAAGAGTATCTCATACATATGTAACAAATATATAGATGTAAAACAGAATGAAAGCCTTATTTTCATAAAATAATATAAGAAAATTCCTTGATTTTATACAAAGATATGGAATCATAGTTAAGATTATTTGATTTGATTGCGAGACATTTAGTTGACTTAAATACACTAGTTTATAATTCCTCGAATACATGAAATAAAAATAAAACTATTGGGATAAAACACCAATGTACAAAAAAGATCAAAATACATCACAGAGATAAACTGGCCTTAAGTAGGAAGTAGGCTCACCAACTCCAGATAAGTATGGAATGATATGTATATTATGGAAACGTATCTTTAAAATATGAACCTACATCTGTGCTACTTACAAATTATTACCCCCATAATCAAGTTAGACTTGTTGTATTTTGGGCCAAACAAAACCCTAATGAAGATAATATACCACCATCTTGAACTCTCTTGTTTGTGAGTGTAAAAGGAGAAAAGAAATTCAAAAATAACGTCTATAAACCCCAAGTGTAGGAATGCAACCTCTCTGAAGAACTTCAGACCCATTGGGCTATGCAATACCCAATATAAAATCATTACTTAGATCATAGCCACAAGGATCAAGCCCTTCCATACCAACCTTATTGTACCCTCTCAGGCTAACTTTTTGTCTAAGAGGAGAGCCTATAATAATGCTATCATTATTCAGGAGTATGTTACTCACTTCTCTAAAATAAAGGGTAAGATTTCCAATATTCTCCTATAAATTGACCTGGAAAAAGCCTTTGATAGGATTGAATTATCCTTTATTATACAGGACCTTTCTTTCTTTAATTTCCCCAAAAACCTCGTAAACCTCATCATGTCTTATATATTATCCTCTTCCATCGCCATCCTGGTCAATGGGGGGAAGACCACCTCCTTTAAAAAAAATAGGGGAATTAGACAAGGGGACACCATATCCCCTTATCTCTTCATTCTTTGCATGGAGATCTTGTCCAGGAGTATTACCTTTGAAGTTGACACCCTCTAATGGACTCCAATATATATTTCCAAGAGAGGTCCCCAAATCTCCCACCTCTTCTTTTCTTATAACCTTAATCTCCTTGTAGAGCTGATGCTTAAACCTGTTATATCAATCCCCATCAGCTTTAGCTCTCACTCTGGTCAAAGAATTAACTTTCCCAAATCTAAGGTCATCTTCTCTAGAAATTATGCTTTAGCAGAGCAGGAGAACCTATCTACCCTCCTGGGCATTCAACCCTCTAATCACATTGGTAAATACCTGGATTTCTCCATCTTCTATAAAAAACCAGTCAGGGAAGACTACCACTTCATTATTGACAACCTGAAAAGCAAGTTGGCTGGATGGAAGACAAAGTTCATCAACATGACTGGTAGGGTTACTTTAGCTAAATCCTCTTTATCCAGCATCCTAAATCACATTATGCAATACATCAATCTTCCTAGCACCATTCATAAGCTGATTGATAGAACTCAAAGGAATTTTATCTGGGGCACCACTGATATAAAAAAAAGAATGCACCTTTTAAAGTGGGACACCATCGCCCACTTTAAGAAGGATGGGGGCTTAGGTATGCAGAGGACTGATTTCAAGAATAAAGCCCTCCTTTGCAGCTTGGGTTGGAGAGTGTATTCCAATCCTAATTCTCTTTGGCCCAGCACTCTCATTGCTAAATATAGGTCTAGCAGAAAGGGCTATAACAACGCTCCCAGGGCATGGTATAATATAACCAACTGATGTAACCTCTATAAGGATTCCCTATTTTGGGCCATAAAGGATGACACTAAAGTAAATGACTGGGAGGATAGATGGATCCCTGGGATACCCCCTTCCCCTCTTCTATCATCCAAGGGCCTACTACTGACCCTCCCAACTATGTTATGGTTAAAGATATTTGGAGGGATGAAAGTTGGGATTTCACTCCCTTTCACTTTGATATCCCTCCAAATATCACCTACACTATGCATTACAAAGCACCCATCTTAGGTAAGACACCTTCTTTGGAGACTTAGACTGTATTGAACTTTCACCTGTAAAAGTGCCTACCAGTAGATTTCCACTAGACGTAGAGGACCTCAAAGATCCCACAGATCCTCCACCTGGATATGGTATCTGAATGTCCCTAATAAGATTAAGACTTTTATGTGTCTCATGCACCACAATAACCTCTCCACAAAAATGACTCTCCACAAAAGAGGCATCAATGTTGATACCCAGTGTCACCACTACAATGGCACCTAGGAAGATCAACACTACATCTTCTTTGGGTGCAACTTAACCAAGACCTTATGGGACCAACTCTTGCAGAAGTACAGAGGTAGCATCCCCCTCCACCTTTCCATGTTTGATCCTAAAAATTGGTTAAACACTTCAAAAAGAGTAAATAAGCATAGATTTGATAATAATATCCCTTGGGCCACCCTGCTACCTCACTGTCTCTGGCACTTTTGAAGGTGACGAATGTTAATTCCTTTCAAACTGCCAACTCAGTCCCTTTCTTCAGCATATTTCATGCTGAATATGTGGAGTACCATCACCTGGGAGAAGCCACAGTAACCACTCCTAGAACAACCATCACTCTTAAAATGAACCCCCCACTCCCAACTTCTTTAAACTGAACACGGATGGGTCTTGTATTGGAAACCCTGGAAAGGGGTGAGATTGGGGGAGTCATTAGGAACTGTAAAGGTGATTGGTTTGTGTATTTTAGTAAAATCTTTACCCATACCACAAATAACCTCATGGAGCTCCTAGCCCTCAAAGAACGCCTCAAGATTGCTTTAGACCAAAAACTCATACCCTTAGAAGTATGCATTGACTCAATGGAAATCATAAGAATGTTGCACCATGGTAACTTCTCTATGATTCAGTTGTTAATGAATGCAAGTTCTTACTATGGATCTAGGTAAATCCTTCAATTTACCACACCTACAGGGAGCAGAATAGGGTAGCAGATTTGCTAGCAAAGCAAGGCTCTGAACGAGACTTTTTTTATAAGATCCATGTTTTAGCAACTCCGCCTTTTAGTGTTGGAGTATTGTTTTAGGAAGATTTCAAGAGAAAATCACCCTCTCGATATGTAACAAGTAATGGGATTACAAATCCCTTTTGTTATATTTTTGTGCCGGATTAGGCCTTGCTTTATAAAAATCCTTTATTATTAATGCATGCTTTACTTTACCAAAAAAAAAAAAAATTATACGAAGGAAGTCCGTATTGCATAGTTTAAATAAGGAAAGTAAAATTATTTTTGAAATTCAATTCGTTATCATGATTATTTTGTGAGCAGCAAAAATACAATACTTTTACACCGTTATTTAAATTTTGACACTAATTTTAATGAAAAATATTAAATCAAAAGACACACATCACATCAAAGTCAGTACTATTAATCCTAAAAAAAAATTATTAAAAATATAGCTCTACCAAGACATTAACTACTCAAATTCTTTAACTATAGTATAGGAGGTTTCCCTCTTTGTCGATTTGTCTTCAGCTAAAACATATCTATCGGTCATTGAACTCATACTATTATTGTATTCTTTTATCATAAATTTTTTTTTAAAAAAAGAAATAATATCTTGTACCATCAAGACTTGAAAAATTATAATGGATGATTAGTTAGTTTAATAAATAAAGAATTGCTTTGGCCTTTGAGTGTACAAAACTATAATTGATTTTAAAGAATTAGATGTTAGAACTTTCTAATATAGTTTAATCTCAAGTAATACTCAAGGAAAAAGGATTGATAACTTTGCAGACAATAAAGTCTTATATTCAGGGGAAAAAATTTGAGATAAAAGTAGTATATATTTTTTTATCAGTTTTAAGCCATTTATGTATTGCTTATTGAGAAACTTAGGTTTTTGAATGTATATATGGTATTGTTTTCTAATCGTAAGTTTGGATGATGTGAAATTTACTTAATAATGCCTAAAAAACTATTCTTATGGTAATAGAATATCCATTTTTTGTACAAGAGTAATTACACAATGAATTCTAATCCTAACTTTATTTTCTTAAAATATATTTTCAAACACTTTAATTATTAATTCTCCTAATACCCAAAACAATAGTAATTTAATAATGAGCTTACATATATTCAAAAATATATTGTGTTTCTTTGTTTAGCATTGTTGGAAATACAAATCAAATCTTATGTTTGTTGGCTTTTAAAAGTAGTCTTTTTTTATTATCTTAGGATTGAAGGTGAGGATGTTTAGCAATATCCAAGAAACTCCAACCTCTCGTTCAAACACCATCTATCCTTCTTAAAACCAAAATCTCACACTTAAAACCAACAGATTTTATAGTACATCAAAAGTTTAACTCCGTTAAAATATTATACAACAACATCTTATGTTTCCTACAAGAGGTCTACAAAATGAAACTCTTCCCAAACCTAACAATAGCTTTTTTCACTTTACTCGCTTGATAATTTGAACTCCAACAGTAATTGAAGGTGGGGGGTACTTATCGTTAAACTGCATATAGATGTTGATCAAATCGCTATTTATTACACTTGCTCCAATCACCTTCAACCTTGTCAAGCTCCTGGTCCAAGCACCTTCAACCTTTTGAATTACATTGAACAACGTAAGTCATTCAATTGACCACTAACATTACTGTAGTTGAGTGAAATTACTATGACATTAGATTTACTAAGCTATCATATTTATACTTGAGTAAACGCATTGTTATATCAAAAGCATCTTAAAGCATATCAACCAATCATGGAAATTTTATTTAGCTACTGTGAAAATTCTACTTTTCTAAGTTACTATTAGAAATTTCAAATCTAAATAACACTGTTAAGAGTAGATCATTAAATTATTAAGAAAGAACACAATATTCAAATCAAGGGAAAAAAACCATCGCCTGAATGACTTTAATAATTGTATGAGTCACAACAGCAGCTGCTGACTCTTAGTCTAATTCCCCCTTGCAATGATCCAATTAAATAGCTCTCCACCTTCATATCGCTTGTACGTGTGTAGTGCCTTAATTTAAAATATATGCATATAACAAATCAAAAGTTTTTACATCAAACAAATAATGAAATATTTAATAACTACTTAATTTATCAAAGTTATCATAAGACCATCCATAAGCTAAAAGTAGGCCCAACATATAGAACATATGAGCATAAATGACAAAATAGATTTTTTTAGATAAGAATACTGAAGAAGTTGAGAGTTCAAAAATTAAGCATTCACCAATCTAGATGGCTTGTTTATAAGCTTTTGGTTTATAAGCTTTTGAGATACAGTCAAATCAAGTTACTAGGTAAACCTGTCTCTTCTCCAGTTTAATCGAATGTGCATCTAAATATTCATTAGAATGTTTCCTTAATGGTGTCTTTTTCTGATTCTCCTATTTTAGGAGTATTTTTCAAATGACTATACAAAGAAAAATATTCTTTGATTCTCCTTCTATATATTTTTGGAGTTTCATGTATTTTAGAAGTCTAGCTAATATAATAAAAATAATTAAATAATAAATTGAGAAAAATAGTGAAATGACAATTTTGTTTAAAGGATAGTCTTTTAATAATGGACAAAAAGTTCGAATCACTTTTATAAGGGTCTTATACTTTTAATATATTATAGGTATAGATTATAGATTATAGATATATTAGTTGTTGAAGATAATTTTTTATTATATTATAGAGCTGAAAAGATATGGAAGTACATTTTTAATTATAATTTGTCTTTTCATGAAACGTGGGTTTTAATATTTTGCATGTAAAATTCTAATTTAACGATGGCCAATGATTCCGAATGATGAGTTAATCATTTGGAATGATAAACACAATGGACTATGGATTATTGTAATAATTATTGTTTTGCTATTGTTTTCACGGTTGCACTAGATTACATATATAATATCTTGCAATTCTTTATGGTTATTATTATGATTCAAATCTTTACATATTTGTATATGTAATTGCACTTTAGGTGTATTATATTATATGAACATGGTTCAAGTTAAGATTATTGAAGAAAAAAAGTGAGACTTAGCCCTAGGTTAGAAATTTAGGAAGTATAAGTTTTGACCTAATTATTGAAAGTAAGATAGACACTTGATTATGGATTTGTGCTCTATGTTTCTTTTGGTAACTTCTGTTTAATAAAATTCTATTATTGTCCATTGGGTGAATTTTATGATTCTAGTTTCAAGTATAGCAATATGGGCGTGCATTACTGGTAGATGAGAAATATTTTGTGATTTTGCAGAAAGGAACGGAAAAATCTAAAGGATTAGTGACACATAATTTGACTTGTTAGGTGAGTTAAGACTTTTCAGAATTTATTGAGGAATATTTTTCAAATTAAATATTAAAAACGGAATACATAATGGTTAAGAGTGACGAATGGGGGGTCTCATGCCCCTTGTGTGGCTGACACTGAGATAAGTATCGGTGTTATACAATAGACATTTCACTACTATTGAGTAATTGTTTGTAATGCTAGTGATACAGATTTAATAATTAATTGATCTCATTAATATTGAAGGGGTTACAGCTGTATATATAGAGAACTGAAGAATAACTAATTACAGAATAACCCAGATGTATTTAATAATTATATATGTAGTCTATTATCCCCCCGCAAGCTGATCAGCGGTAACGAGGGGCAGCTTGGAGCAGAGAGACTGAAAAGGCTGTAACGGAAGAGGCTTGGTGAGAATATCAGCAAGCTGGTCAGTAGATGGGACATAGTGCGTGGCCATCGCTCCTGCAAGTACCTCATCGCGAACAAAGTGACAGTCAGACCCAACATGCTTCATACGATCATGAAGGACTGGATTTTTGGTAACACAAATAGTGGACTGATTGTCACAATAAATCTGTGGTTTCGTCGGGGGAATGCCAAGTGCATCCGTAAGGTATCGTAACCACATGGCTTCAGCAACACCCGCAGCCATGGCACGATATTCTGCTTCTGTGGAGGAACGGGACACTCGTGTTTGCTTCTTGGTGCACCAGGAAATCAGATTCGGTCCCATCATAACAATATATCCAGTAGTGGACTTTCGATCATCTTTGTCGTTAGCCCAATCCGAATCAGAAAAAACAGATATATCAAACGAGCCCTTTTGAAATAAAATTCCACAGTGAAGAGTACCTTGAAGATAGCGCAGAATGCGTTTCAAGGCCTGAAAGTGTTGTTCTGTGGGAGCATGCATTGATTGGGAGACTCGATTGACTGCATATTGGATGTCCGGACGAGTAACAGCAAGATAATGAAGTCCACCGACGAGGCTCCGATATAGTGTAGGATCGGCAAAGGGAGTATTCGGCCCTGGGGATTGGCGGACTGCCATGGGAGTGACCGCGGGTTTGCAGTCTGTCATTCCAGCCCGATTTAGAAGTTCAAGGGTATATTTTGTCTGATGCATCAATATGGTTCCCGATTTGTGGATGAGTTCGAGGCCAAGAAAGAACTCCAGAGGACCGAGGTCCTTAAGTTTGAAGTCACGATGCATAGCTTCAGTAATTTCAGTGATGAGTGATGACGAGCTGCCTGTAATAACAATATCATCCACATAGATAAGAATGATGACTGTCCCTCGAGAACAGTGAAGGGTGAAGAGGCTGTTGTCATGATGGTAGGTGCGAAAACCAAGACCCTGCAGAAAAGTAGAGAGACGTGTGTACCAGGCACGAGGGGCCTGTTTCAGGCCATACAGTGATTTGCGAAGCTTGCAAACATAGTGAGGACGGTTGGGATTAACATATCCCGGTGGCTGAACCATATAGATTTCTTCCTCAAGATGACCATGAAGAAAGGCATTGCTGACGTCTAGCTGATGAAGCGGCCAATCATAGTGAAGAGCAAGAGACAAGACCAGACGAATAGTCTGTTGCTTAACAACAGGGCTGAAGGTCTCCTTATAATCCACACCATACTCCTGATGATACCCTTTTGCAACCAGACGTGCTTTATAGCGAGAAAGAGATCCATCTGAATTTCGTTTGATGCGAAACACCCATTTGCACCCAATAGACTTTCGGTTACTAGGCAGAGGTACCAAATCCCATGTACGTTGTTCATTCAGAGCCTGAAATTCCTCATCCATAGCTTGGCACCAGAAACTATTTTTGGAGGCTTGGTTGTAGGTAGTAGGCTCAGTTGTGGGATGTGCATCAAAGGGTATTTGAGTGTGGTAGGCTTTGGGTTTGAAGGTACCGGCCTTGGCTCGGGTTGTCATAGGATGAGTGTTGAGTGGAGGGTGATTAGGAAGGGGTGGTGGAGTTGTATGATGCGTGGGCGGGGGTTGGGTGGGGCTGCCGTGGGAGCTGGGATGTGCAGCGGTGGATGGGGTGGCTGTATGTGTGTTAGGAGTATGATGTAGGGAAGTGGTGGGTTGTGTGGCAGTCGGCTGGGTGTTCGGGTGGGAGGTTTGGGGTTTCGGGTGGGTAGTGGTGTAGTGGGGTACCGGGTTAGGTGCCGAGTGAGCCGGAGCATGAGCGTGAGAAAAGGACGGAAATAATGGCACAACGCCAAGTGGATTGGGGGAGTATGGAGTAGAGGAAAGACTTGTGTAAGGAAATTGTTCCTCCACAAAACGAACATGACGGGAAACATATGTTTTCTGAGATACAGGATCGAAACATTTGTAACCTTTGATAGTGGGATGATAGCCTAGAAAGACACAAGGGGTGGACCGAGGTTGAAGTTTATGTTGAGTGTGCGGACGCAACCAGGGATAAACTAGACACCCAAACGGGCGGAGATGGATATAGTCGGGTGGATGATTGTAGAGACGGGCATATGGAGTGGAGTTGGAGAGAGTGTGAGTGGGCATGCGATTTATGAGGTAGTTGGCAGTAGCAAGGGCATCAACCCAAAAGGAAACAGGTAAGGTGGAATCATGGAGGAGCGCAACAACTGTTTCTATTAGGTGACGGTGTTTGCGCTCAGCAACGCCATTTTGTTCAGGGGTATATGGACATGAAGTGTGATGAAGAGCCCCTAGATTTTGAAGAAAAACACCAAATGCATTGTTGACAAATTCTTTGCCATTGTCACTTCGAAAAATTTTGATTTTGGCATTAAATTGATTTTGAACCATTCGGTCAAAGTTTACAAAAATAGTATAAGCTTCGGAATTAAATTTCAGAGGATAAAGCCAAGTGAATTTACTGTAATCATCAACAAAACAGATATAATAACGAAAACCTTGAACCGAAGGAACTGAGGTTGGACCCCAAACATCAGAATGAATTAATTGAAATGGCGCAGTGGCCTTGTGTTCAGACAATGAAAAAGGTAAACGACAAGATTTAGACACTGAACAGGACTCACAATGTAATTTTTCTGAAAAATTAAAACCTAAGGAAGATAAAATGGATTTGGTGATGGCGGATGATGGGTGCCCAAGCCGGCGATGCCAGGTTGACGAGAGAATGGCTTGACTCACAACAGACGGAGACCTGGATGGAAGAGTGTATAGCCCATGCTCACAGCGGCCCGTGTACCGCACCCGGTTCGTGGTATTGTCCACTATCTGGAAATTGGTGTCATTAAAAATGAGGGTGCAGTTATTTTCTTTAGTAAAGCGATAAACAGATAAAAGATTGGATGTGAGGGAAGGGACGTGGTGAAGGGTTGAGAGATGAAATTTACCATTTGGGGTATAGACATACCCAGAGCCGGTGTTTGTGATGGGAAGGGATTGACCATTGCCTACTGTAATAGTTTCTGAGCCATGATACGGATGAGGAGCTTGAAGTTGTGAATAATCCGACGTCACATGGGTGTTAGCACCTGTGTCTAGATACCAATCGCCAGATTGAGCGTTTGTGGACGCATGCATCGCCCTTGATCCTCCGGACTGGCTATTTACATTCTGCGAGTCATCATAACGATACCAGCAATTAGCCGCAGAATGGCCCCGTTTAGCACAAATTTTGCACGTCGGAAGATCTCGTGTGGGCATCCGCTGGTTTCCTCGTCCCTGTCCGCGGCCTGACTGGAAGCCGTCCCTCGGTGGAGGCCCGCCTCTGCCTTGCTGCCCGGTGTTTCGACGGTCACCGCCGCCGCTGCCTCGCCCTTGGTTACGGCGATCGTCACTGCGACCCCTGGCCGAGCCTCCGCTGCCAGCCGAGTAAAGAGCCGTGACGCCAGGGGTGGAACTGGCTTCTCCGAGCAGTAATTTGTGTTCCATGTCTAGATTCAATTCTTCTGCATTAAGCCATCCAGACAGTTGATTCAGAGAGATTTCGACAGGCGAGAGACGAATATGTTGTTTGAGAGAGGAATAGCCAGCCGGAAGACCACGTATCACGGCATTCACCACGTCTCGTTCAGGAATAATCTCGTTCACAGCATCTAGGTCAGACAGAATAGAGGCCACATCATCAAGGTATTGAGTCATCGTCTTCGTTCCCTTCCGAAGAGTATGCAATTTGTCACGCAACTGAAAAATATGAGTCGTGGACACAGAGTTGTACCTTGTGGCTAGTGCGTCCCAAAGTGAAACCGATGTGAGAAAACCCCGGGCGTGTTTGTGCACAGAGGGGCTAATAACTGCGAGAAGACAGGCTCGGATCTGAGTGTCTACGATCATCCACGGAAGGTAGTCGGGATTTGGGAGCTTGACGCCGTCCTTCTCGGCTGTCTCGGGCTGCGGCTTCTCCGCACCGTCAATCCATCCGAGCAGCAAGTTGGCTGCGAGGGCGGTGCGGACGTTAAGTGCCCAGGCCGGGTAGTTGTTGTCAGATAATTTTTCGGGGATGAGATTGTGGAGATTCCTGAGCAGTAATTTTACTCCAGACGGTAATTTTGACAGAGGATCAATAACCTTGTCCATGGCGCCGACCTACGGCGGAGGAGGGAGGCCGTGCGGCGTGGTGTAGACGGTGGCGGCGGCGCACACACGTCGGAAAAGAGGAGAGATTAGGGTTTGGGCGGAAGAAGAAACCCTAGCTTTGATACCATGATACAGATTTAATAATTAATTGATCTCATTAATATTGAAGGGGTTACAGCTGTATATATAGAGAACTGAAGAATAACTAATTACAGAATAACCCAGATGTATTTAATAATTATATATGTAGTCTATTAGCTAGAATTCAAAAGCATATAGGCATTGGTTGATGAATTGTTGACTTTGTTGCTTTTGATGTGTTTATATTTATTCATGTAACCTGCATATTTCTGATAGTTGAGGTGTTTACATTTTCACTCTCGGTATTTGGCTAAAATGAGATGTATCATAAACCCCAATGATATTATATTAAACATATGCATTGGTATGAGATTGAATTTGAATAAGGATCGTGCACAAGGAGATCGTCCATGTTATGTTCATTTCATGATAATGAGTTGGGCAAGTTAATAAGTGGCAATTTTGCCACATAAATGTATCTCTTTTCTTCTAATTTTATGACATTGATCTATAATATGAGGCTACTTAATCATTGAATAGTGTTTATTTTAGGTATTTTGGTTTAAAATGACTTTTGATTGAAAGTAGAGGAAGTGAGAGAAAAATGAGCTTAAAGCTGATCACAGTCTAAGGTTCCGCTAAAACGGACTAAAAAGCACTTAAGCAACTATTTAAGGATCAGAACGCTTCTTTATCATGCATTTGAACCGCTCTAAATGTCTAGTCAAATCCAGTCAGTACCAATTTAGTGGCTATTTTGACCGCTCTAGTGGTCTTGTCAATGTCAATGATGTCGCTTTAGCGGCTAATCAATCGTGTAAGAAGTCATTGGGGTATTGGTCAATAGTAAGGTTGGAATTTCAGATTTTTCAATCCAAAAAATGTGTGAAACTAAACTCAAGATATTTTGAAACATATTGTTGGTATATTTCTCAACCTTGGAGGCCATCGTTCTTGAACCAACACCATTGGAGAGATGATTTGAAAGTTTTGTAGTAGCTAATACTCAATCCTTTCTTCGTTTTCTTGCTTTATATTGAATATTTCAGTGTAGATAAATTCAAAAACATATATTATTTCTGGATATAATGCAATCTTTGTTATTTGAATTTGGATTCTAATTTTATCTCATGCTTTTATATATTATCCGATTGTTCTTGATTTATGAATGAGTTTTGGTTGTTTAAATTAATCTTGTGGTTTATCAGTTTCCACTCTAGATGAGATTGAAAGGGGAGATTAGAGTGGGAGTTTCACATCTACTTTGATTGCTTTGTGATAGAGCTAGCTGAAGTTGGGAAAGATTAATTTAGTGTAATGTGGGACATATAACTCATATAATGGCATCAAATATATTCCAAATCCTAGTGTAGCCATGGATCGAATATATTTCACATGGCACTTATAAAATATTCGACAGAATTTAGTCAAGAAATAATCATCAATTAATCGATGGACGTGGAAGAAGCTTGAGTTTCCATGGATAATTTTCTAATCCATGATTAATCATGAGTACTTGAGTCTTGACTTAAACATTTAAGATCGCTAATAGAATTTATTTTCCGCTACTATTTCTCATGTTTTCCATAGTTTCTGATAGTGATCGATAAAATTTCTTTAATTATAGTTTGTTCTATCAGTGTTACATTTTAATATGTAAATTCCCTTAACCATTTCTTTCCTTTGTTTGGATTATACTAGGTTTTCTTTATTCTTTATTGTCTTGATCACTGATCTCATTATTTCTCATAGGATCGAGCCCCACATTAAGTAGGGTAAATTTATTACTAACAACTATGTTCATTTATTTCTTAAGCAAATTAGGCCATTATAAAAAATGACATTCTTGACAAGGAATGAAAGCATTCATTCTTGTAGTGTTCTCATTCACTTGTGTTCGACATAACTTTAATTTACTTTATTTGTTATTTAGTCTTGCTTTAGTGAAAACATAATCCAACAAGGCATGATGAGGAAACATGGTAGCGACACTACTACTTTAGATAGGCAACTTGTGAATGAGGAGTAATTGTGTGATGCCAAAATGGTGAATGCAATCCATCTACCACCTATGGTAGTCAATGCAACTTTTTTATGTCACGAGTGTTATGCTTCATCTTGTAATGACTTGATTTTTTATAATTTTTGAAATTATTTATTTTTATATGATTTTATCATTTTATCCCTCTCCGTGATTGTTCTGTGATTTTCAAGTGTGTGGAGATGATTGGAATAATACCTAATGCATTTTAATGTGATTTATGCGACTTTGCAATTTTTAGAGGTTATAAAGGGTTCATAGTTGAATTCGACCAATATTTATTGTTCTGTGCTTTGGATTCAAAAACTACATCTTTAGAACATTCAGAACATCAATTTTATGTTGGTAACATAGTTTGTGAGGTTTTACAACTTTTGTACATTATTTCGATCCTTGATTTGGAAAGTTGTGAAATTTAATATTAGGGGTCAACTTTGTTAAAATGATATTTTTTCAGTAATTTGAAATCGCCATTGTGTTTGGAGCACTAAATTTTGTAGGATAGCATAGTTCGTTTGAATTTTTAAGATTTTGAATAAATTTCAAGGGGCCTGCAGAAACTTAGAATACTTCAAGTCCCCATCTAGTGAACTGCTCAGCTAGTGTAGCTGCTTAAGCGGTATGCGACCTGGCTATAAACAGTGGATATTGCGTAAGTGAGTACCCCACCGCATAAGCAACTACCGTTTATGCAGTAAGGAGATCACTTATGCAATATATATGTAGCCTAGCGAGTGTCGCGAAAATGCCACTTGGTTACTTAAGTGATTCCTTGGTAATATATACACTTTTTTCTTAATTTTTCACCATATTTAAGACTTGGAGCTTAATGTTTTCTAATTCTTTTGTGATTTCATCTATTTTCAAGCTTGGGTAAGTTCCAAATCCATATTTCAATTATTTTTCATCGATTGTTATCATTTAAGCTTGTTAAAACTCTATTTCAAAAGTAAAATTTGCCCCGAGAGGCCTAAAAATGACATTTCTTAAATTTAAACCCCAATTCAACCCGTTTCCACTTCGATTTTCTTCAATGGGTTCTTTTAAGCATGTGGAATATATTTTTTATATAAAATTTTGGTTTCACCCTAGCTTTTAAAAAACCCATTCTAGGAGCTCATTTTGACCTCGACTCTGAAATAGGAAAAATAGGTATCGTTGGATTTCTTTTGATGGATAGGTTCTATATTTGTATGTTTTATTTAATGTTGAGGTCATACATGAGGGAAATACTTCATGATGGGAGAATTTTGGAGCCGAATTTATATATTAGAGGTAGGTTATGACTTAACTTTTTTTAGACTGAGATGTTATGGTTATATCAACTAATCATTTGAATGGATTTATTCTATTTTGTGCCAGTGTGGGGACTTGTGTTGCTTTTATTTGGTGTTTTCTAAGACATTATCTTCTATGTTTGACTGTGTGGGGTCCTATATAATTTTTTGGCTTGGTATTTGTGTAATTGGTTATTTAATTATTAGTAGAAAATCTCTAAGTTAGAATTTATGTGGTATCAAATGACATATTATTGTATGTCTCACTCTATTGGTTTATGGACATTATTGAATTGATGGATGGTTTGCTTATTGGGTTGATTTTGGTTCACGTACTTGGTATATTGGTTGAATTTAGAAAATTCTCAATCTAATGATTTGTGAGCATTATTGAGTTGATTTTGGTTCACGCACTTGGTATATTGGTTGAATTTAGAAAATTCTCAATCTAATTATTTGTGAGCATTACATCCTTATATCATATATATTCATGAAACGTTGGTACCACCATGGCAATGAAAATACTAGTTTTTATGACAGAAAATGTTACATGTATTAAAAAACCCTCTACCAATGTATATGACAGTGAGGATTAATATATATTGGATAGGGATTGGACATTGGATTATATATTGGTTGATGAACCTCCCATGGATCGTGCCTCGGGAGCATAGCTCGTAGGTGTGTACAGAAGTTATGTTACAGCCTCGCGCATCACATCATTATAATCATTATCATAATTATCTTCATTGCATTTCATACTTTGTGAACATTTTGTATTGTATTTTCATTCTTGACATGATATCTCTCTATTAATGATTCTTTATCACACCTGTATTTAGTATATGTTTATATTGTAGAACCATTAGTGAAGACGGTGTGGGCTATCGTATGTGACAGTTTTTAGTTGTAGGTGAGGTTCCAATAGTGTGTATTGATAGTCTTTATTTTCCACTATGCTCGATTGGCCTATAACACCTACTAATTACAAATGGACTGTAGACATTCTGACTATGCCCTTTTGGTGCAGATCCAGGTATTAGTGCACGACACAATATCTGCTTTGAGCGGTGTTTGGAGTATTATTGAGGTAGAGGTCAGTCTATTCTTTTAGAGTTGATTTACCACCTTCTCTAGTTTAGTTTATAACTTCTATTTATATTTGGAGACAGATTGTATTCTGTAGGGACAATCAATTACGAATTCTGACTTTTTGATGTACTTAGATGGTTCTTACACTGTGACACAATTTTGGGGTGATTTATCAAATTATGATTATGTATTATTTTGCATTTAATGTATTAATATGGTCCGACTTCATTCTTGAAGCCTTGTTTGGCATTTGGTGTTTTTTCTTATTTTGGGTGATAGGATTACTTATCAAGGTTTTCCACGACAAGTGTTATCAAGACTCTTAATATTTGGATCGTGATAAATAGGTGTAATGCCCCGAATCTGGTACCCGGAATGCTACACGGTGCTCATGACCCCAAAGGACCACAAGCTAACCCATGACTGATATTTGTACCTGTATACTGTATAATGTATTGTATAATGTGGAAACATGAACTGAAAAGCCATAAGGTTCAAACTGTAACATAATATCTGATAAAAATATAACATCTGGTGGGGTATGAAATACCCAAAACAACTGAAATAATTGTCTGAACATGATAGTCTGAAAAGCCTGTAAAAATAGCTATCTGAATAAGGAGTTGATAGGACATGTCCCTAACTAACTCCAACTAATAAACTAATTAATGAGATAATAAAGAAGTGATCATGTCCTCGAAGGATGAGGACTCACTTCTAACTCTAACCGTTGAGACTGGAATGGTACAGATGCTTGGGAGCTCATGTATCTGAACCTATGGTATAAAACACTATAGCGCAAATGCGTCAGTACTTGGAATGTACTGGTATGCATGTGAGGTAAGCTGAATGCAAAGGGTTCACATGCATTCATTATGCTAACTGACTGAATAAAATGAACGTGAGAATGTATGCATGAATACATAATAACTATATCTGTGATCGTGAGAACATGAATGTCCTGATAACTAACATGACTAACAACTGAGTTCTGTTAACTGATATAATTGATTATATGAGTGACTGTATCTGACAGTCCTGATCTGAAGGAACTGGCTGAGTTCCATACTGTAGCTGAGTTGACTATATCTGATATTCCTAAAATTTGAAGAACTATCTAAGTTTTTTTACTAAGACTGATACTGAAACTGTTGGAAGTAGTTATCCAACCGACATACCCCAAATAACGCATTATAGCATAATTGGGGTCCAATTTATGCCCTAATTGGAAGGGTGCCAATATCGCGCCACTGGTAAGGGAAATATGTGAGTAATCCTCTACTAGCAGGTTACTCTAATGAGAACGGTGGGAACCCTTGACTAGCAGGTTAATCCACCGCATCTACCCTTAACTAGCAGGTATGATGTCTTAACCTACACTGGCTACGTAGTTCTGGAATGCAAGGATTGCTTCTAAGAATCACGCCCTCTACTGGCAAGTGAGTTCCCATCATTGGGTTCACTCGGTGCTAATTTCTACTACCAGCTAAATAGACACTGAACATGGATTACTGAACTGAACTGGAGTGAGGTAACTGAGTTTCGTTGACTGACGGAATAGTACTGAGATTCCTGTATCAGTATGCTTTCTGAGATTACTGGGATTTCTGAGTTTTACTGAGTTTTCCTGAGTCACATGACTAACTGAATTCTATTGAACATGGCTGGACTGAGGATATCATGAAAACATGACACTGGCTCTAGGGACACAACTAAATTGTCGGGTACAAGTACCCCTGGACTCGATTGAAAGAAACTGACAAAGCATGTCTTTCTTGAATACAAGACTAATATCACAATCCATAATTCATTTATTGGGGCATTTAATCAAACATGTGATATGCATAAACTTGTACATAAATGGGGATTTCATATTATCATACTAGTAGAACACTTTTCCTTCACATAGGAATTTAATCAAACACATGGTGAGCATAGTATATGTAGACAACATTACACAAAAAGTAAACATCATGATTCAACTATAATTTCACCATTCAAGGGTTTAACCATGGATTCACATAGAACTACACCTATAATATTTAATTCCACTTAAGATTTATCACCAAAATGTGGAATAGAATTCAATTGGTCATTATCAATATGAACAAGAGCAAACCAAATATGAAATTCATGAAAATTCATACACTTAAACTTTGAAAACAGATTCTTGGGCTTCATGGATGAAAGGAGTCCATGAATTAAGACTATGCATACCTGGTAGTGAGTTTCTTGAAGATCTTTGGAGGAAAACTTAAATTCTTAGCTTGGAATTAAGAACCTAGGGTTTCTTGTTCTTGGGGGATTGATCCTTTGGATAAACCCTAAATTGTTGTTGTAAAAGAATAATAAACTTCTGAGCTATGGTCGGGTGTAATTAAGGATTAAATCGGGTGAAAAAAGACCCAATTACCCTTTTAAAAATTACTTTAAAATAATTGAACGAGACATGCAACAGTGGGTGCGATGGTCCATCACTGGGTCGACGGTCCATCGGTCCTGACTGTCGTAACTTGACAGAATAGGGGCTCACTGCCTCTCTTGTGACGGCCTGAGCGACAGTCCGTCGCTAACCCAATGGTCCGTCGACCTGGGTCATCGCTCCTAGGAAGAAGGTGGTCTCAATGATTCACTGTGACGGCGTGGGCGAAGGTCCGTCGCTATCCCGACGGTCTATCGGCCTCCACCGTCGCACCTAGGCAGTTCTGAGTGCCTTCTGTATTTTGGCCATAACTTTCTCTTTCGCTACCGGAATTGGACGTAATTGGTATCATTGGAAAGCTAATTCAATTTCCCACATAAAAAATGTGAAAATATTTAAAATAACACATGTAAAAAAAGTATATTCATCTTTCAAAGTAAGTTTCTAATATTCTTGAGACTATTTCAAGCTTGGTAGAAGTACGGGGTATTACAATATCTCCCCCTTGAGAACATTCCTCCTCTAATGAGACTAAGTGAGAGGGTAGAAGATAAAATGGTGTACATACTACACATGAAAAACTTGAACATGATCTCATGACTGACATGTCTGATAACTGAATACATCTTACAAGACACACATATATGATGCATGTGTAACTGATTCATAAATGCATGACTGAGTGTTATGATGAACCAAAGTTATAGCAATGAGTATGCATGTCTGATAGATGATTATTTAAATAAACTGGTACATGAATGCATTACTGAATATGTAATGGTATTGAATACCAAGTTTAAAATGGAATTCTGAACATAAAATGGATACCAAGCTTGTCACTTAAATATGAACATAATTCTGAAAAGATTAAGGAGAACTGTTACCTTGAGCTTGATCTGAGTTGGAGGAGAAGAGGTAAGGATACTTGGTTTGCATATTTGCTTCTGTTTACTAAGTGGCTCCCTCAACGGACTAATTTTGCCAAAGAACTTTGATCAAAGGGACTTCTTTGTTCCTCAATCTACGAGTCTGATAGTCTAGGATTTTGACTGGAATCTCTTCATAAGAGAGGTTGTTCTGAACATCTATGCTATGAATAAGCACTACAGCTATTGGGTCACCTATGAACTTTTTAAGCAAAGAGACATGAAAGACTGGATGAACTAAGGCTAGATCTGAAGGCAATTGGAGCTCATAGGTTACCTGGCCAAGACAGCTGATAATTTTGAAGGGACAGACATATCAGGGACTAATCTTTCCCTTCTTTGCGAACCGCTTCAGTCCCTTCATGGGAAAGATGTTTATATAGACATAGTCACTAATCTCTAACTCGATATCTTTTCTGCGTATATCTGCGTAAGACTTTTATCAGCTCTGAACAACCCGGAGTCTTTCCCTAATCAACTGGAATTTCTCTAAGGCATTAAATACTAAGTCAGGCCCTATGAATGAGTCCTCTCTAACTTTGAACCAACTGACTGGAGATCTACATCTCCTACCATAGAGAGCTTTGAATGGAGCCATCCGAATACTATAATGATAGATGTTGTTGTATGCAAACTAAATCAAAGGTAAGTGGTCATCCCAATTACCCTTGAAATTAGTTGAACATGCCTTTAGCATATCTTATAAAGTCTGAATGGTTCTTTTTGCTTGACCATCAGCCTGAGGATGGATGGCTGTACTGAGATGAACCTGGGTGCCAAGAACTTTTTGGAATGCTTTCCTTAAATGAGAGGTGAACTGGGTACCTCTGTCTGAGATCATGGAAAATGAAAAACCGTGTAATCTCACCAACTCCCTGATGTAGAGATTGACGTAATCCTCGACTGAATAAGAGTTTTCGACTGGAAGGAATTGAGCTGATTTGGTCATTATATCTACAATGACCCAAACTAAATCATGCTGATGATAAGTACTAGGCAAACCCATCACGAAGTCTATGTTCACTTCTTCCCACTTCCAAGTAAGAATACTGAACTCCTGCATGGACCCACTAGGCTTCTGATGCTCTATCTTAACCTGATGACATGTAGATCACTTAGCCACAAACTCTACAACATTTATCTTTATCCCACTCCACCAATAGATCTACCTTAATTCGTGGTACATCTTGGTGGCCCCTGGATGAATAGAGTAGCGCACACCATGCACTTCTACAAGAATTCGCTGCCTAAAGTCATCTAAACCTGGAACATACAGACGACCCTAACAACGTAGGACACCATCTCCCCCTTGGGATAGAACTTCTACTTTTTGATACTTGACTAACTCTTTCAACTTGACTAGACTGGGATATCTATCTTGCTTTTCATTCACCTCGAAAACTAGAGATGATTCTAAACTACTCTGAACCCATATGTCACCCTCCTCTAAATTAACTAAGCGAATGCCTAGTCTGGCAACCTGATGGATTTCTCGAGCTAGCTTCTTTTTACCGTCCTCAACATGAGTAACACTACCCATAGACAGTCTACTGAGAGTGTCGGCCACTATATTGGCCTTGCCCGAATGATAAAGGACACTCATGTCATAATCTTTCAAGAGCTCTAACCACCTTCTCTGATGAAGATTGAGATATTATTGAGAAAAGATATACTAGAGACTCTTATGATCTGTGAACACATCTACATGAACAACATATAGATAATTCCTCCAAATCTTCAAGGAAAAAACTACGACTACTAACTCAAGATCATGAGCAGGTTAATTCCTCTCATGGGGTTTAAGCTGTCTGGAGGTGTAGGCTATGACCTTACCATGTTGTATGAGAAAAAAACCAAAACCTACTCTGGATACATCAAATACACCATGAACCCATCTGAACCATCTAGAAGAGCTAAGACTTGATCTGAGGTGAGTTGATTCTTCAACTCCTAAAAACTCTTCTCGCAAGGATCTGACCACTGAAACTTAACTTTCTTCTAAGTCGATATGGACATAAGGGATGCAATAGACAAAAATCCCTCAACAAACCAGATGTAATATCCAGCCAAACCCAAGAAACTATTGATATCTGATGAAGAGATGGGGCAAGGACAGTTTCTTACTACTTCGGTCTTTTGAAGATCTACTCTAATTCCATCACTGAAAATAATATGGACAAGAAATTCTACTGACCTTAGCCAAAACTCACACTTACTGAATTTGGAGAACAACTGATGATCTCTGAGAGTCTGAAGTACAATTTTGATATGGTTTAGATGATCACGCTCACTGTGGGAATAGACCAGAATATAATCTATGAAGACTATAATGAACATGTCTAAGTACTGCTTGAACACACGGTTCATCAAGTCTATGAAAGCTGCTAGGGCATTGGTAAGACCAAAGGATATGACTAGAAACTCAAAGTGACCAAATCGAGTATGAAAAGCTGTTTTGGAAAGTCACATTCTCTGACTCTGAGCTGATGATATCCTGATCTGAGGTCTATCTTAGAGAAATAGACGGTACCCTACAGTTGGTCAAACAAGTCATCAATTCTTGCAAGGGTATTCTTGTTCTTGACCGTGACTTTATTGAGCTGACGGTAATCAATGCACATTCTGAGAGAACTTTCTTTCTTGTGAACGAATAAGACTGGTGCACCCCACGAGGACACACTAGGTCTAATGAATCCTTTATCTAGGAGATCCTTTAAAGTCTTTTTCAATTTGCTAAGTTTTGTTGGTGCCATTTTGTATGGCGGAATAGATATAGGCCAAGTATTTGGAAGAAGATCAATATTTAAGTCTATTTTCCTTTCGGGAGAAATTCTTGCAAGATCTTCAGGAAAGATATCTGAATATTCATTCATGACTGGGACTGAATCAAGACTGGGGGTTTCAGAGCTAGTGTTTTTTACTCAAACAAAATGATAGACACATCCTTTAGATATTATTTTTCATGCCCGAAGGTAGGAGACAAGTTGACCTCTGAAAGAGGATACACTACCCTTCTACTTTATGATGGGTTTATTCGAAAACTTAAAGTAGACTACTCTATTTCTATAATCGACTGTGGCATAGTAGGAATGAATCCAATCCATGCCAAGAATGACATCAAAATTATTTATCTCTAATTGGACTAAGTCTGCTGAAGTGACTTTCCAAAATATCATAATCGGGCAGTTCCTGTATACCCGCCGGGCTATGATGGTTTTACCCGCTAGGGTAGAAACTGAAAAAGAATGTTCTAGAATTTCAGGATTAACTCCGAAATCAACTGCTATATAAGGAGTAACAAAAGTCAAAAAAGCTCCTGGATCTAGCAAAGCATAAACATGCACATGAAAGATCTGTAACGTACCATTAACCACATTAGGAGAATTTTCCTGATCTTTCCAGGACTGGAGAGAATAATATCTATTTGGGCGCTGCCCACTAGTAGCACTGGAAGTGGCACCCTGCTGATTTAGGTCACCAAAATTTACTGAGAAATGGTTATGCTGACCCGGAGGACCTGACTGTGGATAATCCGTAACTCTATGGCCTGGCTTTCCACACCTGAAACAAGTAACACTACCTGCTCTTCAAGTACCCTTGTTGTTCTTGCCATAAGTCTGGCAAAGAGGATATGTACGGGCACTACTAACAATGCCCTGAGACTTATAGCCTAGCGCTCTATCTTTATTACTATCCCTGAACTTAGGAGCTGGGGAACTAGCTGAAGAAGAAGCTGGAACTGATGTCTTAGGATGAAACTAAAAATGGTTTCCTCATTCTAATTTAGGCTGAGAAAAGTTGAAACTATCTGTCCTTGCACTCTTATTCTGCTTCTCCCTCATCTTAATTTTTAGATCTTCTATCTGCTGAGCATGAGTCATAAGCTTGGCTAAAGTCATATCAGTATTCAATATCACAAATCTACACTCGTTGACCACACTATCATTTACCCCAGAAACAAACTTACTTATCTTGGCCCTGCTATCTTCAACCACATGAGGGGCATATCTGGAAAATTGAGTAAACTTAAGAGAATACGCTTTCACTGTCATGTTGTCCTACGTGAGGTTAATGAATTCTAAAAACTTAGCTTCTCTCAGCTCTAGGGGAAAGAACCTCTCTAAGAATGTGGTGACAAACTCCTCCCACTCTCTGCATCATCTGGCCTTTCTGACTTCCACTACTTGAACCAAGTGTGAGAAAAATCCTGCAACTAATATGTAGTTAGCTCATCCCTCTCCTTAGGAGTAATGCCCATAATGCCAGTAACCTTCTAAACCCGATCGATGAATTCTTGAGGGTCCTCATCTGACTTAGACCAGAGAAAGGATGGAGGATTCATTCGGGTGAAGTCCCGAATCCTGGTTGCAGATGAATTGGCCACTGGGTTAGATGGAACAACACGTGGTCGTTCATTCTGAGAAGAAACTAACTGAGCAAGAGTAGTTAATGCAGCTCTGAACTCTACATGAGAAACATGTTCGCCCAAAGGTTCTTTGGGATGAGGGGCTGACTGATTCCCATTTCTTCTTTTAGAAGGCATGATCTGTAGAAGAAAAGGAGAAATGGATAAGACGGAGAGATTGACTTTAGATTTTGCTCACTGGCACAACGTGAATAGTGAAAGAGGGGAAACTATTCTTAAAATATCTCATAGCCTCCTGTACATAAATGTGGTGAGCAACACACCCATGTACGAGACTCTACTAGATGTGACTTTCAAACTTCCTAGGACTCTATTGAACCTTAGGCTTTGATACCAAGTTTGTAACACCCCGAATCTGGTACTCGGAATGCTACATGGTGCTCATGACCCCGAAGGACCACAAGGTAACCCATGACTAATATCTGTACCTGTATGCTGTATAATATACTGTATAATGCAGAAATATGAAATAAAAGGCCATAAGGTTCAAACCGTAACATAATATATGATAAAAATATAACATCTGGTGGGGTATGAAATACCCAAAGCAACTAAAATAACTGTCTGAACATGATAGTCTGAAAATCCTCTAAAACAAGGTTATCTAAATAAGGAATTGATGGGATAGGTCCCCAACTAACTATAACTAATAAACTAATTATTGAGATAATAAAGAAATAATCATGTCATCGATGGATGAGGACTCACTGCTAACTCTGACTGCTAAGACTGGAATGCTACTGATGCTCGGGAGCTCGTGTCTCTGAACCTATGGTATAAAACACCATAGCATAAATTAGTCAGTACTTTAAATGTACTGGTATACATGTAAGGTAGGCTGAATAGAAAGGGTTCATATGCATGCACTATGATAACAGACAAAATAACATGAATGTGAGAATGCATGCATGAATACATAATAACTATATCCGTGATCATGAGAACATGAAAGTACTAATAACTATTAGGACTAACAATAGAGTTTTGATGACTGATATAACTGATAACAAGAGTGACTGTATCTGATAGTCATGAATCTAAAGAAACTAGCTGAGTTCCGTACAGTAGCTGAGTTTACTGTATCTGACAGTCCTGAAATCTGAAGAACTATCTGAGTTCTTTTACTGAGACTGATACTGAAATTATGGAAAGTAGTCATACCACTGACATGCCCCAAATAATGCATTATAGCTGAATTGGGGTCCAATCTGTGCTCTGATTGGAAGGGTGTCAATACCGCACCACTATTAAGGGCGACATGTGAGTGACCCTTAACTAGCAGGTTACTATAACGACCTGAGATTCCATCCCAGGATGTCACACGGTACTTATGACCCTGAAGGACCACAATCTAACCCTTTACTGATATCTGTACCTGTACACTACATAAAGTATGAAATAAATACGAAAACTAGCCATAAGGTTCAACACATCTATACATACTCAAAACTGAAAACTAAATTTTAATAAATCCATTTGAAAAGCCTCTAACTGTCTGAACTGTGGAGTTGATTGGACAGGTCCCCAACTAACTCTGTCAACTGAAATAAATATATACAGAATCCGATGAAATAATAATCAACAGATATTTCATCCTTGAATGAAGAGGACCCACTGCTACTGCTGCTGACTGGGTTGAACTGCTAAGGTTACTCTGGATCCTGTCCCTCTAAACCTATGGTGCCAAATAAAACACCATAGTGCAAATGCGTCAGTACAAGAATGTACTGAGTACGTAGACGAGGTAAGGCTAAATGCAAAGGTTCATGCGTGCACAGTATCTAAACTGAATAATCATGAAAATATCGCACGAGAACACATACATGAAGGCACACACCATAAACACAATCATCACAACTAGGTACTGAAACTCGAATACAACTTTAATGCAGACTGAAATTACTACTGACACTGAGATACTGAATCACTGACCCATATGATACTGATAATTGAGAATCTGGATGCACTTACATCAAGGACTGAATTCTGAGCTTACTACTTTTGACTGACAGGATTAGAGATCAACCATTCTAATGGATGATATTCAGAAACTATTATCAATGATAAGAAATATGATTATATCAGAATCTGACAACAAGGATACCCAATAGAATCTGAGACAGTGAATCAAGCCTATTTGGCGGCTTATCTCTGAATATGATATCAAATAACTGTATATGTAACTAATCCTATCTGTTGGGATGGTCCCTGAATCAATGGAACTATCTGAGTTCCTCATAATCATAGATGATTGTATCTGATAGTCCTGGTTTCAGAAGATTGATACAGAAACTGAAATAGTGGGAAGTAGTTACTTAACCATCATACCCCAACCTACCACAGGTGGGGTACAACCTATGACCCCAACTGGAAGGGTGTCAATACTGTTTCATGGGTAAATACTCACTCTCTAGTCAAGCCTCTCTGACGGGATGACCCTCGCAGGAAGCCGACCTGAGGCAATATAACATTCAACCTCTCTGACGGTGACAGCCTCTACTGACGGGGACTCCTGTATCCTCTGTTGTCTACACAGTTCTAGAGTTCAAGGATTTCTACTAATAACTTCGGCCTCTCTCTCTCTCTCTGACGGGAGAAATCGCCATCCCTTCCCTCTCTTGATGCTAGTTTCTACTCCCAACTGAAGGACTCTGAACTTAACTTTCAGCTGAACACAAACTGGGCTAAATCTGAAAATGATCATATTTCTCAATTGATTAGACTGAGTTAAGCTGAATTCACATGGTTCCGTAGCTGACGGAATACTACTGAATCACGGTATCTGACTGATGATACAAAATTTGAGTTGATTACTCGGTCATTACCGAGGCCAGAACTGAACACTGGAATACTACAAGATCTGAGTTAAGTATAACACAAAGGCTAGATTACTAGTGATACAGAGAATACCGAGATAACAGAGATTTCTGAGATTTCTCATGTTCTGTAACTGTATGAAGATATAGAGTTTTTGTAGTTCACTGAGTTCTGAGAATCAGGGCTCGACTGGAATTATCGTGAAACTGACACGGTCTCTAGACAAAAGCTATATTGTCGGGTATAAATACCCCCAGGACTCGATAACATAAAAGTAAAAGATAATCATTCATTCATCATTTCAAGCATTCATTCATCATTACAACAATTCATGTATCATCACAATCACCAAAAGGTCACTTCAAACATTCAAGGATCATCAACATTAGTTCACCATCATGTACTATCCTAGGGTAGACATGCTATTAGATTATACCTCATTCAATAAGTACTTATATCAAGTACTAAATACCTATATCGAACTTTCTCTATATTCGGATATCACGTAATTTGGGGAAACTTCACTCTATCATGTCCTAACTTACTTTCTAACCACTTGGCATATATGGGAAGCTTGTCATATATCCAAGAGTACTTACTTGGGGAAATTTACTACTATCTTGTCTCAACTTACTCACTGCGGTCTTTCAACAACCACAATACATGTACAGTTTTACACCTACTTTGGAATTTCTTACTATTGTGGAGTAATTCGTTCACTTGGTCATTTCACGATACACATAGTTCTCAAAGTATTATCCATGAAAGGGAGTGTATATAACAATATGCCATCCATCCATCCATCTAGTCTCACTATTTAACTATAATTCTTGATTTCTAGTCTCTTAGATATTTCATCGGACACCTTACATTGACAGCTTAGGCATAGGTTTATTCATCGACATACTCACCCTAATCAACCAATTTTAGATTTTTCCAACACACATACTCTCATAGATTCATACAAACCATGTAAATATTCCATCTTGGAAATCATTCAACATTAAAAACAAGAACACAATCTATTTACCACATAAATACCACATACTAGGACCAAGGCTTGATAATCTTGTAAACAAACATGAATCACAACTCAACCATGGCAAAACATCAATTTCAACTCACAAGAATCATTAAAATTCTTAAACATAAATTCTTTAAGATTTAAAAAAAAAAGGATACTTGAGCTTGTTGGATGAAAAGGACCCAAGAATCAACATCTAAACACCTTGTGGAAACTCTTTTCTTGAAAGCCTTCGAAAGAATTCTTGGTTTCTCTTGATTCTCTCTTGATCTCTCTTAATTTGTGGAAGAAGGAGAGAGGATTTTGGAATTTGGAAACCCTAGTTTTTGGGTGGAGGAAGAGAAAAGTAGGGCTAAAAGCCCTTAACCGGGTATATATAGAGAGGGTGGGGATAAGGTGAAAATACCAAAAAGCCCTTGGAGATTTTAAACTGAAAAATCCTGATTTTTGGCCTTGGCGCGATGCGCCGGGATCGCGGTCCTTCACTGGGTTTGGACAATTGGGAAATTGCTCAGTGGCGCGATGCAGTGGGGATTATTTTTGCAACTTGTTGCAAACTAGAACTTCACCGCGATGCAGAGGAATCGCGGAGGTCCATTGGAATTTGACGACTGCCATTTTGGCTAGCTCCGCGACGCGCCAGAATGCCAAATGACACACTGTCTCACTAAAACGGGTCTAGCTCTTCACCCGAGTTTGTGATTTGAGTGAATTTGGTATCGATGGAAAGCTTATTCCACAGGATTTAAAGTATTTCATACTTAGGAAGATATTCCTAAAACATTTGACTCGGATTTTTTCTTTACCAAATACGCTCTAAGGCTCAGAATGGAAGAGGAATTTGCGGGGTATTACATTATCTTCCCCTTGGGAACATTCATCCTCGAATGTCGCTTGATAGACTAAGAAGACGGATCAACAGAACTTACTCAATAAACAAAAATATTTCAAGACATACTTACGCAACTGGAATGACTGCATACTGAGTGCTCACATTGGACTTGCATATCTGACACATTAAATACTCGACTGAAGATTCTCATAACTGAATTCTCATAATCACACATGCATATCTGATGCATGGACTCATAACTGGAATGATCTCATGAATGCATAGCTGAACACACTGACAAGCTGAACTCTTTCTACAGAATGTACTTATCTAATGTCGGAATGTCTAACAGAACTGACTGAACTGACTTTCAAAGGCACGACTGACAATGTAATGACAACTAATGTTAACTTCATAAAGAAAATCTGAACATGCATCTGGACGTATCCAATGACATGCAACATCATAATATTGTGGGGAATCTCCCCCTTGGGACTCTATGTCCCTCCAAATACACTTCACTGAAATACTGGGGCGGCGCATGGGACAGTTACGGACTGGGTTATAATTAACCGATCGAAATCTAAAACTCATGCATAACTCATGCTACCATATAAAGATCAAAATGGGAGCAAAGTCTCTTACAATGCATGTCACGACGATGAAAGGCTCATAACATACCCGAGTCTAGTTCGGGGAATCTTCCTGATCAAGGAGAGCCTGACACGCACGGATTCTACCCTTCTTAGTTAGCACTCTACAATATCGCATTCTATGGCCGGGCTCACCACACCCAAAGAACACATCACTACCGGCTCTACACAAACCTTTGTGGCTCTTGCTACACTCTCTACAAAGTGGATGGGTATGAACACCACTAGCACAACTCTTGGATTTGTAGCTTGGCGCTCCATCAGAACTGACACCCCCGAACATAGGTGCAAGAACACTAGCTGAAGATGGAGAAGGAACTATAAATCTCTGATCATGCCGAGAAAGACTACCACTCTGGGACCCTGCCTGAGAGAAACCATAACTACCTGTCTTGGCTCTCTTGCTCACACTCTCTCTCTCTTTCATCTTATCAAATCAGTCTACTGCGCATGTATAATTAGCCTAGAAAGGTCCATATCACAATTGATCATATCATCTTTACACTCTTTCAATACATAACTCAACACCCCAGACAAAAACTTACTCATACTCGCTCTAGGGTTAGCTACCAAGTCAGGAGCATACTTAGCTAATTGGTTGAACTTAAGATAATACTCATTCACGGTCATGGAACCTTGCCTTAGGTTTATGAACTCTTTTACCTTAGCCTCTCATCTCTAGCGGGAAAAACCTATCCAAAAAGGCACTCTGAAGCTCTGACCAAGTCACAGGAGTTGCATCCTTCCCTCTACTCTTCTCCCACATCACTACCCAATCATGAGCAACATCCTTCAGCCTATACGATGCTAACTCCATACTCCTCTCCTCATAAACATAAATAATCTGGGTGATCTTCTTCACCTCTTCTAAATAGGACTGCGGATCCTCACCTACTACTGACCCAAAAAATTCTGGAGGGTATATTTTCATGAAATTTCTAACCCTGGTTGCGGCAGGATTTCCATCTTGCTGAGGTGGGACTACAGACTAATGGTTTCTCTAAACATTAGTCACAGCTTGGGCTAGCACCTGAAAAGCTGCCCAGAACTCTGCGTGTGACACACTCTCATTCTCAGAATCTACCGGCTGTGAGGGCCGGTCATCAACCCTATGGACGAAATCTTTGCAAGGAGGCATACTCTGTAATTTGAAGAAAGAAATAGAATAGACTGAGGATCAACTTGAGCTCATGCTCATTCGCATGACATGATCACTGAAAGAAGGGAAACTGATCCTAAGAACATTCTGTAGCCTCTTGTACATAAATGTGGTGCGCTACACACCCATGCACAAGACTCTACTAGATGCGGCTTTTCAGACTCCCTAGGATACTCTTGAACCTTAGTCTCTGATACCAAGTTTGTAACGACCCGATATCCCATCCCAGGATGTCACATGGTGCTTATGAACCCGAAGGAACACAACCTAACCCTTTACTGATATCTGTACCTGTACACTACATAAAATTTGAAATAAATGCGGAAACTAGCCATAAGGTTCAACACATCTATACATACTCAAAATTGAAAACTAAATTCCAATACATCCATTTGAAAATCCTCTAACTGTCTAAACTGTGGAGTTGATGGGATAGGTCCCCAACTAACTTTATCAACTGAAATAAATATAAATAGAATCTAATGCAATAATAATCAACTGAGATTTCATCCTCGAAAGAAGATGACTCACTGCAACTGTTGCTGACTGGGTTGAACTGCTAAGGATACTTTGGATCCTGTGCCTCTGAACCTATGGTGCCAAATAAAATACCATAGCGCAAATGCGTTAGTACAAGAATGTACTGAGTATATAGACGAGGTAAGGCTAAATGAAAAGTCTCATGAGTGCACAATATCTAAACTGAATAATAATGAAAATGTCGCAAGAGAACACATACATGAATGCACAGACCATAAAGACAATCATTACAACTAGGTACTGAAACTTGGATACCAATTTACTGCAGACTGAACTTACTACTGATACTGAGATACTGAATCACTGACTCATCTGATACTGATAACTGAGAATCTAGATGCACTTACATCAAGGACTAAATTCTGAGCTTCTGTCTTTCGACTGACAGGATTAGAGATTAACCTTTGTAACGGATAATATTCAGAACCTATTATCAATGATAAGAAATATGATTATATCAGAATCTGACAACAAGGATACCCAATAGAATCTGAGACTATGAATCAAGCCTATTTGGTGGGTTATCTCTGACTATGACATCAAACAACTGTATATGTGACCAAGCCTATCTGTCAGGATGGTCCCAGAATCAATAAAACTATTTGAGTTCCTCATAATGATAGATGACTGTATCTAACAGTCCTAGTTTTTTAAGATTGATACTGAAGCTAAAACAGTGGGAAGCAGTTACTTAACCGACATGCCCCGACCTACCACAGGTGGGGTAAAACCTATGAACCCAGCTGGAAGGGAGAAAATACCGTGCCACGAGTAAAGACTCACTCTCTGGTCAAACCTTTCTAACAGGATGACCCTCGCAGGAAGTCGACTTAAGGCAATATAATAGTCAACCTCTCTGACAGTGATAGCCTCTACTGACGGGAACTCCTGTATCCTGCACTAGCTACGCAGTTCTGGAGATCAGGGATTGCTACTAAAGACTATGACCTTTCTCTCTCTTTGATGGGAGGAATCACCATCCCTTAACTCTCTCGGTGCTAGTTTCTACTCCCAACTGAAGGACTCTGAACTTAACTTTCAGCTGAACACAAACTGGGCTAAATCTGAAAATGATCATATTTCTCAATTGATTAGACTGAGTTAAGCTGATTCACATGGTTCCATAGCTGACGGAATACTACTGAATCACGGTATCTGACTGATGATACAAAATTTGAGTTGATTACTCGGTTATTACCGAGGCCAGAACTGAACACCGGAATACTACAAGATCTGAGTTAAGTATAACACAAAGGCTAGATTACTAGTGATACAGAGAATACCGAGATAATAGAGATTTCTGAGATTTCTTAAGTTCTGTAACTGTTTGAAGATATAGAGTTTCTGTAGTTCACTGAGTTCTGAAAATCAGGGCTCGACTGGAATTATCGTGAAACTGACACGGGATCTAGACAATAGCTCTATTGTCTGGTATAAATTCCACCAGGACTCGATAACATAAAAGTAAAACATAATCATTCATTCATCATTTCAAGCATTCATGCATCATTACAATAATTCATGTATCATCACAATCACCAAAAGGTCTCTTCAAACATTCAAGGATCATCAACATCGGTTCACCATCATGTACTATCCTAGGGTAGACATGCTATTATATTATACTTCATTCAACAAGGACTTATATCATGTACTTCATATCTATATCAATCTTGCTATATATTTGGATATCACGTAATTTAGGGAAACTTCACACTATCATGTTCTAACTTACTTGCTAACCACTTGGTATATAAGGGAAGATTGTCATATATCAAAGAGTACTTACTTTGGGAAATTTACCACTATCTTGTCTCAACTTACTCACTGCGGTCTTTCAACAACCACAAGACATGTACGATTTTACACCTACTTTAGGATTTCTTACTATTATGGAGTAATTCGTTCACTTGGTCATTTCATGATACACATAGTTCTCAAAGTTTTATCCATGAAAGGGAGTGTATATAACAACATGCCATCAATCCATCCATCTAGTCTCACTATTTAACTACAATACTTGATTTCTAGTCTCTTAGACATTACATCGGACACCTTACATTCACAACTTAGGCATAGGTGTATTCATCGACGTTCTCACCCTAATCAACCAATTTTACATGTTTCCAACCTACACAATCTCATAGATTCATACAAACCATGTAAATATTCCATCTTGGAAATCATTCAGCATCAATAACAAGAACACAATCTATTTACAACATAAATACCACATACTAGGGACAAGGCTTTATAATCTTGTAAACAAACATGAATCACAACTAAACCATAGCAAAACATCAATTTCAACAAACAAGAATCATTAAAATTCATAAACATAAATTCTTTAAGATTTAAAAAAAAGGGTACTTGAGCTTCTTGGATGAAAAGGACACAAGAATAAACCTTTACATACCTTGTGGAAACTCTTTTCTTGAATGCCTTCGAAAGAATTCTTGATTTTCTCTTGATTTTCTCTTGATCTCTCTTAATTTGTGGAAGAAGGAGAGAGGATTTTGGAATTTGGAAACCCTACTTTTTGGGTGGAGGAAGAGAAAATAAGGGCTGAAAGCCCTTAACCGGGTATATATAGAGGGTGGGGATAAGGTGAAAAGTCCAAAAAACCTTTATAGATTTTAAACTAAAAAATCCCAATTTTTGGCCCTGGCGCGACACGCCGGGATCGCGGTCCTTCACTGGATTTGAACTATTGGGAAATTGCTCAGCGGCGCGATGCGGTGGGGATCATTTTGGCAACTTTTCGTGAAATGGAACCTCACCGTGATGCGGAGGAATATCGAAGGTCCACTAGAATTAGACAACTTCCATTTTGGCTAGGTCCGCAATGCACCAGAATGCCTGGTGGCACACTGTCTTACTAAAATGGTTCTAACTCTTCACCCGAGTGTCCGATTTAGGTGAATTTGGCATTGATGGAAAGCTTATTCAATGATCTACATGAAAAAAGTAGAACTTAGGGAAATTCCACACGATTCAAAGTATTTCATTCTTGGGAAGATATTCCTAAAACATTTGGTCAGATTTTCGCTTTACCAAATATGCTCTAAGGATCAGACTGTAAGATGATTTTGTGGGGTATTATAGATACTCTAATGAGAACTGTGGGAACCCTCGACTAGCAGGTTAATCCATCTCATCTACCCTAAACTACCAGGTATAATGTCTTAACCTACGCTTGCTATGTAGTTCTGGAATACAAGGATTGCTTCTAAGAATCACACCCTCTAATGAAAGGTGAGTTCCCATCCTTAGGTTCACTCAGTGTTAATTTATACTCCCATCTGAATTGACACTGAACATGGTTTACTGAACTGAACTGGACTGATTTAACTGAGTTTTATTGACTGACGAAATAGTACTGAGATTAGTGTATTATGGAGCTTTCTGAGATTACTGGGATTTCTAAATTTTACTGAGTTTAACTGAGTCACATGACTAACTGAATTCTACTGAACATGTCTTGACTAAGGATATCGTGAAAATATGAAACTTTCTCTAGGAACACATCTAAATTATTGGGTACAAGTACCTCTAGGACTTGATGGAAAGAAACTGACAAACCATGACTTTCATGAATACATGACTAATATCACGATCCATAATTCATTTATTGAGGTATTTCATCAAACATGTGATATGCATAAACTTGTACATAAATGGGGATTTCATATTATCATACTAAAAGGTCACTTCTACTTCACATAGGAATTTATTCAAACATATGGTTAGCATAATATACGTAGACAACATTACACAACAATTAAACATCATGATTCAACTCTAATTTCACCATTCAAGGGTTTAACCATGGATTCACATGTAGTTACACCTATAATAATTAATTTCACTTAAGATTTATCAACAAAACATATAATAGATTAAATTGGTCATTATCAACATGAACAAGAGCAAACCCAACATGAAATTCATGAAAATCCATAAACTTGAAGTTTGAAAAGAGATTCTTGGGCTTCATGGACGAAAGGAGTCCATGAATGAACACTATGCATATCTGGTAATGAGTTTCTTAAAGATCTATAGAGGAAAACTTGAATTCTTTGCTTGGAATAAAGCACCTAAGGTTTCTTGTTCTTGGGGGATTGATCCTTGAGAGAAACCCTAATTTGTTATTGTAAAAGAATAATGAACTTCTGAGCTATGGTCGGGTGTAACTAGGGGTTAAATCGGGTGGGAAAAGGCCCAATTACCCTTTAAAAAACATCTTTAAAATAACTGAATGAGACATGCGATGTTGGGTACGATGGTCCGTCACTGGGTTGACAGTCCGTCGGTCCAGACCGTTGCACCTAGATAGAATAAGGCTCACTGCCTCTCTTTCGACGGCCTGAGCGATGGTCCATCGCTAACTCAATAGTTTGTTGGCCTAGGACGTAGCTCCTAGAAAGAAGGTGGTCTCACTACCTCACTGCAACAGTATGGGAAATGGTCCGTCGCTAGCCCGATGGTCTGTCGGCCTCCACCGTCGCACCTAGGCGATTCTGACTGCCTTCTGTATTTCGTCCATAGCTTTCTCTTTTGATACCGGATTTGGATGTAATTGGTATCGTTGGAAATCTAATTCAATTTTCCACATGACAAAAAGTGAAAATCTTAAAAATACTACGTGTACAAAAAGTGGGGTCATCTTTCAAAGTATGTTTCTAACATTCTTGAAATAATTTCAAGCTAGGTAGAAGTACAGGGTATTACAATAGGTATCAGATCAACCAAGTTCATTGGTATTATTAGTTTTAGAATGAGGTGTCTAATACAGTCTCACTGATCAGTATGTAGACATCCGTATCTATCACTGAGAGGCTATAAGATATCCTTAGGAAACCTTTCTTGTGAGAATCTTTCATACCTTTTATTTTAAATTGAGTTTCATTTTTTTAATATATAATGAAGACTATATCTCTTCAGGATAGAATATGAAGCCTTATCCAAGGTGATATCCAAGTCTAAAGGATGAGTTGTGGGTTGTGGACGGGCCCAAGGTAAAGGACAAGCTCCAGAATCTACCCAGTATGGAGGTAGCACTAAAGTTGTTCAACCTCAATCTTAAAGGTTTATTGATTCATTTGTTGACACGATTGGTGGGTGATTAATGTTATGTGTATTTATGCATTCTAGTATCACTATTCTTGTATTTTAGTCTTGTTTTGAGGATGATTCATATGATATATCGGTTGATAATAAGATAAATGTGTATCAAAGTATTAAAGCATGTGTTTATAATGTTCAAAGTTAAATTCAAAAAAGTTGGTACATCAAAGAGTCATTTAGAGTTCAATCATGGAAACTAGCATTACTAGCTTGAGCTGGGTTCTTGTCCTGTGGATCTCATTTGATCCTATTGTGTTTAATGAGTTCCTTATGGTTTGAATTTGTGTTTATGAGTGGAATAACTTGTTGGTGGTGAGGAAATCTCAATTTTATTGAGTTTACAGCTGGACAATAAGTTGAAGATTAACATGAACTAACTAAGCTTAACTTTTCTTTTGATTCATCATTATGGGTATTATGTTGTGATTGTCTCTTAATTTGTGGCGTGCGATTGTGTATAAATCTTTATGAACTAAATATGATGATATTTTGATGATAAAAAGTCTTGAAATCCATGGGAAATACACCCCAAGTCAATGGATGAAAGATTGGAGGACCAATACTTAACAAAAATTTGGAGAACAATTTTGAGAGGCTCAAGGGGATATGGAGGCGACACCATACTTGGAGTGGGTATATAGGCAGGGCGCATCCTTTCCTGGAGCATTTCTCTACCCAAGACTCATCCTCACCTGAAGCGGGTCTATATCTAGGGAGGCACTCCATCCATTTTCGTACTCATAAATTGTAGAATTCACTTCAACACAGACTGGGCTTACTCCTATACTATAAATACATGTTGCATCATGTTTTTATATATATTTTGACATATTTTGGAGATCAAGGGGCTTCTAAAACTTCATAATTAGGTTTTTATTATTTTTATTTAGTTCATTCATTATTTTAATCATTAATTTCAATAATATGATTATGATTATGACTATGCGTGGCTAAACGCCCTCTTTCCGGGGTTGAAGCCAAGATCATGAGTATTATTGTTTGAATTATGTTCATTGATTTACTTATTATTTTTTGTTGTTTGTTTATTCTTGTTATAACTATTTTAAGGATTCGTCACACTTAGAGTACATCTATTGTCAAACTTGTGAACTCAAAAGAGGGAATAGGGAGATAGGACGTGGGAATTAACAACTTATGGTTTGTATTCTTTATTGAAATAAGGAATTCAAATTAGTATCTAGGACAGGGATGTATTTAGATGCCTTACTTTATTCATACATAAGATGATAGATTTAAAGAACTTAAGTGAACTATACATCCCCTCTCAACGATGTAGTTGTAAAGTGCAACATAGGTAAATGATTAGAGATTGGGAAACAATAATCATCCAATTAACCCTACGAATCAACAACCAAGATAAGCAAGTTAACGAATACAACAACAACAACAAATCCAATATGTTCCCACATAGTGGGGTCTGGGGGGGTAAGATGTATGCAGTCCATACCACTACCTCCAGAGAAGTAGAAAGGTTGTTTTCGATAGATCCCTGGCTCAAGACACGGAATAATACACAAATTCTTAATAAAGCATGGAACAAGATAATAGTACATACCTACGCCACCCACAAGGAATAATAATCAAAGAGCAGTAAACAAACTCATAATAAAGCATGCAACAAGGTGTCATAACAATAATAATACCCTACCAAGTAATGCCCTACCCCAGCGACCAAAAATGGCACCAGCCTTCTATCCTAATCTGTATCCTCCAGATCTTCCTATCTTGGGTCATGTTCTGTGTGAACTGTAACTGCTCCATGTACCACATGATAACCTCTCTCCAGTATTTCTTTGGCCTACCCTACCCCACCTAAAACTATCCAAAGCAAGCTTCTCGCACCTATGAACCGGGGCATTCGTGCCCCTCCTCTTCACATGTCCGAACCATCTCAAATGGTCTTCTCACATATTTTCCTCCACCAAAGACACTCTAACCTTTTACCGAATAGTCTCATTTTGAACTTTGTCACCCTAGTAAGCCCACACATCCAACGCAACATCCGTATTTCCGCCACCTTCAATTTTTAAATGTGAGAGTTTTTGACTGGCCAACATTCCGCTCCATACAACATGGCCAGAAGGAATGCCACCCTATAGAATTTTCCTTTAATCTTAGTCGGTACCTTCCTATCACTTAAAACCCCCGAGGCGAGCTTCCACTTCATCCATCCCACTCTAATCCGGTGGGAGACATCCTCATCAATCTCACCATTACCCTGAATCATGGACCCAAGATACTTAAAACTATACCTCTTACACACCACCTGGGAATCCAACTTTACTACCATCTCGTCTTCCTGCCTTAAGTCATTAAACATGCATTCCAAATATTCTATCTTGATCCTGCTCAATTTGAACCCTTTAGACTCAAGGGTATGTCTCCACACATCTAATTTATCATTCACTTCCCCCCAACATCTCTTTTATCAAACCTACATCATCTGCCAAAAGCATACACCAAGGCACCTCTCCTTGAATATGTCGCGTCAACACATCCATCACTAAAGAAAATAAGAAGGGGCAAATAGTAGATCCCTGGTGCAACCCTGTCACGACAGGGAAATTCTCTGAGTGTCCTCCCGCCGTCCTCACCTAAGTCTTGGATCCATCATACATGTCCTTGATTACTCTGATATACGCCAAGGGGACCTTGCTCATCTCCAAGAATCTCCAAAGAACCTCCCTAGGGACTTTGTCGTATGCCTTCTCTAAGTCGATAAACACCATGTGCAGATCCTTCTTACTTTCCCTATACAACTCCACCATTCTCCGCACCAGGTGAATCACCTACGTCGTCGAGTGTCCAGGCATAAATCCAAACTGGTTCTCTGAGATAGACACTATCCTTCTCAATCTCAACTCAACCACTCTCTCTCAAATCTTCATAGTGTGGCTCAATAACTTAATACCCATATAGTTATTGAATCTCTGAATATCAACCTTGTTCTTATAAAGAGGGATCTTTGTACTCCATCTCCAAGCCTTGGGTACTTTTGCCGACTTGAAAATGTCTTTAAATAATTCAGTCAATCACCTTAAGCCCGCTTCGTCAGAAAACTTCGAAAAGTCCACAGAAATCTCATCAGGCCCCGTCGCCCTACCCCTACGCATCCTGTGAACAAATTCTTTAACCTCTTCTACCTTAAAACATCTACAATAACTGAAATCATGACAGTCCTCTGAGTGATCCAGCTCTCCTAACACAATATCTCTATCCCCTTCATCATTCAATAACCTATCAAAGTACGACCGCCATCACTTCTTAATATGATCATCCTCCACCAACACTCTACCATCCTCACCCTTAATACACTTCACCTGGTCGAGGTCATAACCCTTGCTCTCCCTAGCCTTTGCAATCCTAAACAATTTTTTTCCCCTCCTTTCTCTTCTAACCCTACATACAATCTCTTGAACGCTGCCGTCTTAGCCACCATAACTGCTAGCTTAGCCTCTTTCCTAGCTATATTGTATTCCTCCCTATTATCCCATTTCTCATCTTCATCCTTACTCTCACCCAACTTTGCATACGCCTCATTCTTAGTCTCCACTTTCTTTTTAACTTCTTCATTCCACCACCAATCCCCCCGAAAATGACTGGCTCGTCCCCTGGACATACCCAATACCTCACTAGAATTCTCCTTGATGTACCTAGACACCGTATACCATAGACCATATACCATCAACATCCCCCTTACACTCCCACCCCCCATACCCTCCACCTTCTCCCTTATCTCATGCGCATTCGTCGGTATTAAACCGCCCTACTAAATTCTAGGTCTATCCTCCTCTCCCCTTCTCTTTTTTTTTTCTTAATACCTAAGTCCATCACCAAGAGCCTATGCCGGGTTGAAAGATTCTCACTCAGGATGACTTTACAATCCTTACACAACACCCTATCCCCTTTGCTAAGCAGCAAAAAGTCAATTTAGGTCTTGGCTATCGTGCTTCAAAAGGTGATCAGATGATCATCCTTCTTTGAGAAGCTCTAATTCACCACTACCAACCCAAAGGACCTCGCAAAGTCCAACAGAGTATATCCATCTTCATTTCTCTCCCCAAAACCAAAACCACCATACACATTGCCAAGGCCTCCCGATAACGCCCCGATGTGCCCATTGAAATCCCCTGCTACAAAACTCTTCTCAGAACTAGGCACTTATCTCACCACCTCATCCAAAGCCTCCCAAAACTGCATATTCTCATCCCTATCCAAGCCTACTTGAGGCGCGTAAACACTACACACGTTCAGGGTATACTTCCCAATGACCAACTTAATAGTCATCAACCTATCGCTGATCCTCTTAACCTCCACTACCTATCCTCTAAGCTCCTCATCCACTAAGATGAAAACTCCATTCCTATGCCTCACTCTACCAGAGTACCAAAGCTTGGAACCATCTACATCCCTATCTTTGGACCCTACCCACTTAGTCTCTTGTACAAACACAACATTGATCCTTCTCTTAATATAGTATGATTGTTCAAAGTGCTTCAAACCTGGGTTTTCTCTTATTGATTTTCTCAAGACCTTTACATTATGCATTGTTTAGTTTTTTACAATTTAAAACCTCCAAACTTCAACAATTTACAACTTCCAAACTATCTTGTTGGTTACTATTGCATTAAATAAATCTAAGATGTGAATAGAAATTGAATCATTACTGAATCAATTATCTATGGTATTGATACTTGGCTTCTTAAAGGATACTTTACTAATTTATAAAACCATATACACGTGTGTGTGCTTGGGTACTGCCAGTGATCCTTTGTGTCCACCTCATTTTTCTCTAGCTCTGAGTATTATAACTCTAGTTGTTCCAAAGTCTTCCTATGGTGTTCCTATAATTCCTAGTATGGATTCTCTAGTGGTACAAATATCTGAATATATTACTCTATAGACTTTGAATATTATTCGACCTTCTATGCCAGTTTTTGAGATTAGGAGGTCAACCTTCATCTATATTAACCCTTCGATGGTATCTGAGCTAGCCATATTCACGATGTCTCCTATTATTATGAGTAAAGTTATGTCTTTTGAGGATCAGAAGAGGTTTGAGAGATTCACTTATTTGGTTTTGCCAAAAAATCAGTGGTGGTATGGGAAAGGTTGCCTATGATTTCTTGATTGACTGTAGAGAAATATTGCATAACCTTAGATTGCTTGAGTCACACGAAGTTTCTTATACTACATACTAGTTGAGATATACAGCCAGGGATTGATGGAGGTCACATTTTGGTTAACAACTATTTGTATCGCTAGAGATAACGTAGGATCAATTTAATGAGTCTTTTTTGATAGGTTTGTGCCTTTTAGTTTGAGGGATCAGATAAGATATGAGTATGATCACTTTGATCAAGGCTCCATGACCGTTGTGGAGTTTAAGGAACATTTCTATGTCCTATCTAGACATTCTTATGCCAAATTTCCATCGAGTTTGAGAAGATTTGGAAGTTTATTAATGGGTTGGATATTTCTCTTCAGCTAGTTACTACACAGATTATAGTTTCAAGGTAATCATTTCAGAGTATAGTTGTCCATTCTAAGAGGATTGAGTTTATTCTTTGAAGGGTCATTTGTTTGCGAAATAGTTATTTAGGGATAATTAATCCTGGGATTACTCGAGATAACTTATCCCACCATGCATATTGGATAACTTATCACATAACTATGGTGTAATTGGTGGGATAAGTTATCTCGGTATTCCCTAATACTTCTTACAAACATGGGATAAAATAATCCTTTATTTAATCTCAGAACTACTTATCCCTTATACCTCACACCAAATAACCCCTGAGTGTCTTGGAGAGGAGCCATGAAGGTGCGCTATCAGGGAGAGTTTTGAGGTAATAAATCTTATGACAGAGATTTTAGAGGCTCTCGTGGGTATCATAGTATATTAGTGGAGGCAACCTTAGAGGTTTTAGGTAGTGAATATTCTAATTTAATAGCTTTGGGTGGTCGTTCTAGATTAGTCAAATCTCCCTGATTGAGTTGGTCTATATGGTTTTATTTATGAGTGATGAGGCTAGCCATTTAACCTAGGACTATCCTTGTCATATTTTTATGCCTACTCTTATATCAACTATGAGAGGTAGAGGTTCTACTAGAGGTGTGTGAGGAAGAGGTAATGGAGCACGTGGTGGTTGTCAAGGGTACATAGTCAAGTTGTGGTTGTCAAGGGAACATAGTCAAGTGGTGGTCATGGATAGTGCAATACTATACCTAATAGACTAGATGCAAATGCTTCTGATGTTATTATCATAGGTATCATCCCTATTTTTTTCAGATATATATCCGTGTTATTTTATCCTAGATCGACTTTCTCCTATGTGTCGGCATAGGTTTTGATTTTTCTAGTGAGACTTTTGCCATGCCTATTTGTGTATCTACCCCGGTAGGATACTCTTTAGTGGTAGATCGGGTGCACTAATCTTGTTCTAAGACCTTTACTCGTACGATACTTGGGTAGATATTATTATCCTAGACATGGTAGATTTTGAGGTCATATTTGGTATGGGTTTGTTAGCTCTTTATCATACTATTCCACACTATTATGCTAAGACCGTGACCATAGCCTTACTGGGTGAGCTGAGGATAGTTTGGAATGCTCTTCTTTTTGGTCACAAGAGAGTTTTATCCTTCCTCTAGGTAAGTCATTTGGTAGAAAGGGGATATTTATCTTATTTGCCTCATAATTGTGATACTAGTGTTAATTTTTGGCCTTTCTTTGATTCTGTCTATATTATTTATGAGTTCATGGATATTTTCCCTATAATTTACTTGTATGCCTCTAGATCATGATATTTTTCTCACCATTGATGTTGAGTTGGACACCAAGCCCATTTCTATTCATCCTTAGAGTAGGGCCTCAACAAGGTTTACAAAATTGAAGGATCACTTGCAAAAGTTGTTGGATAAGGGATTTATCCGGCCTAGTGTATCACTTTGGGGTATGTTTATCTTGTTTGAAAAGAAAACGGGTGGGTCTATGTGTATGTATGTTTATAATCAATAGTAGAACAAGGTAATGATTACGAATAAGTATCCTCTTCCTCAAATTAATTATTTGTTTGATCATCTTGATGGGACTTCAATGTTTTCAATTATTGATTTGAGGTCCTAGTATCCCCGTTGATTATTATATCTTTGGATAATCCAAAGACAGTTTTTCAGGCTCGGTATAGTCATTATGAGTTCTTGTTCATGTCCTTTGGGTTGGCTAATGCCCTATCTGCATTAATGGAGTTTATGAATAGGGTGTTTCAACTATATCTCCACTACATTATTCCTGTATTTATAAATTATATCTTGGATTATTCAAAGAGTGAGTCGGACCATGAGGAACATTTGTGGCTTGTGCTTTAGATATTGATGGATGAGAAGTTATACACTAAGTTCTCCAAGTGTGAATTTTGGTTGTAGTCTATTTCTTGATTGTGTAATATGGTGATGAAAGATGGTGTTATGGTCAATCCAGCCATTATTATTGTTGTTTGTGATTGTGTCAGGCCTACTTCTCCTATTGAGATTTGGTGTTTTATTTATTTAGAATGATACTACTGGCGCTTTGTTGAGGGTTTTACATTTATTGCAAATTCTTTGGCCAAGTTTACTCAGAAGGATTTTTTTTTAGTGGTCTGATGCATTTTAGGTGAGCTTCCAAAATTATACATCCTAGGCTATGACCCTTATAAAATTCCTGGGAATCTCTTACTTTGTCCTATTATGACTCATGGTACCAGTCGTAAGCTAGGGTACGAGTAATGAAGTCTTGTCGTAAGCTGACCAGTGTTGGTAGAATTGTCTTAGGCACTAGAATGGATACGCTTGAGGGTATGAGTCAAAACGCATGGGCACGTGTCATATAGGTGACTAGTAAGGTGGATAGTGTTTGATCTTCTTTGTGTTACATTCTTTCAGAGATACAAATTATGGGCACGGATCGTATTCTTAAGTTATGACTTGGTTTGATGATTCGCATATTGGATAGTGTGTTATCCATGGTTGAGGCTTGGTTATGATTAGGTGGGTTTCAATCATAACCTAGGTTATGACTTGTAAGGAGGTCAGTTGTGACCCTATGTTTGATTTGTATGAGATTTAAGTGGGGGTATTCTAGAAATTTCCCTACTTACCCTAATAAGGACCCACAAATTTCAATACACTTAGGAGGTTATTTACCCTATTATTTTATTCATAAAAAATTAGAATCTCTTCCAAAACATATCATAATTCTCTCAAGATCTTGTGGATCAAAGCACTAAGGTTTAAACTAAGGGATTAGTTTGGGGCTTGTCTTTGTGAGTTCTTTCCATCAATCTTCTTGGTTTAAGGCATGATTCTCTTCCCTACTTATGATTTGAATTAAAGGCATGGTTATATGGTTGATTTCATGGTTTTACTCTTACATGGTTTTAGTTTTAAACTAATTATTTGGGGTTTTGATGTTAAAGGTTGGTTATGATTTCTTATGGTTTTAATTGCCCTTTCTATGCATTAATGGTTGTTTTGGATAATGGAATTGCATGGTAACGGTTTAATAGTAACGGAATATTATTTTGGTCATGTTATGCCCCCAAGGTGTTTGATTAAATACTTACAAAGATATGTTAATTACATTGACTCTTTTAAATGGAATACTTTTTTGTTTTTAGCTTATGCATGAAACTATAAATGGTTTCAATGGTTTACCAAGGTTAAAGGATAATTGGTTATGCTTGTGGAGAACGTGGTAGTCTTGCAAAAGGTTAATATGGTAAACAAAAAGGGCACCGAGGGTCCCCTTAATCTAAATTGTTTGGCTATGGATAATTCTTGCAAGTTTGGGTGTATGACACTACCACTGATTTATTAAATAGCCTTGTTTAATAAATTGATAATTGGATTGTTTAGACTTGACTTTAATTTCTGCATTAATGGCGGAAAGTGTAAGCTATGCTGTGGAAGAAGGTGATCCTGGGGGGATCAAAACTGAAAACTCATATTTGCCGATATGAGGGGTCTTTGATGGCCAAGTGTGAGTGTCACATTTATATTGGAGAGATGTACTAGTCATCCCAGGGTCATTGCCTGGTGGTGCGACAATATGCATCGGGACCCTTTTAGCAGGGGGAGCTGAATCAATATGACCCGTAGGTGGTTGTACGGCAAAGCTACATGACCCAGGTAAAGGTTTTAAATGGCATGATAAACCCGGTCCCTTTTCGTAACACATATATATGTATGGTCTTGTGCGTTGGATTGTTTTCACTTGTTTTTTGTATCTGGCATTACTTTATCCTCACCTAGTGTTTCATGCTAATGTTCACCCACTAACTCGACCCATGACTCTATTTGATATTTAGAGTTTCATGGGTTTAGCTGGGTAATATAGGCGGCTTATGGAGAGTTTCTCATCGATAGCTACTCCTTTGACTAAGTTAACTTAGAAGAATGTTAAGTTTTCTTGGTCAAATGAGTGTGAAGAGAGTTTTGAGAAGTTGAAGGATAAGCTGACTTTGGCTCCAGTTTTGAATTTGCCGGAAGGCAATAATGGGTATGTTGTTTATTTTGATGTATCTCAGGTTAGTCTTTGTTGCGTGTTGATGCATCATAGAAAGTTGATAGCCTATACTTCTAGGAATTTAAAGGTACTGAGAGGAACTATCCTAATCATGATTTGAAGCGGTTGGCCATTGTGTTTTCTTTGAAGATATGATGGCATTATTTGTATGGGGTCCACGTGGAAATTTTTTTTGATCACAAGAGTTGTATTATTTGTTCTCACAGAAAGACCATAATCTCAGGTAGAAGAGATGGCTTAATCTTATCAATGACTATGATATTAGTCTTCACTACCACCCAAGTAAAGCTAACGTGGTGGCTGATGCTCTTAGTTGGTTTTCCATGGGTATTTTAGCTCATGTGAAAGAAGGAAAGTGGGATTTGGCGAACGATATTCTTCGCTTGGAAAATCTTAGTGTTCATCTCTTGGACTCCAATGATGGTGGTGTGATGGTGCAAGAAGTTGTTAGATCATCAGTTGGTGTGAAGATTAAGGGGGAAAAAGTGTTAGATTTTTCCTTGATGAAAATCAAAGGTAGCGTTGGTGGGAAAAAGGTGGTAGATTTTAAGATTAGAGACTATGGTACTTTGTGGTACCAAAAAAGGTTGAGTGTTCCTGATGTAGACGGTTTGCACCAAAGGATCTTGGATGAGGCACACAAGTCACACTATGTTGTTCATCCTTGTTCTACTAATATATACCATGATCTCAAGAAGATCTATTGGTAGAGTGGCATGAAGTGGGGTGTGGTTGATTTTGTGTCCAAGTTCATGATGTGTCAGCAAAAGTTTAGCGCATGAGGCCTTGTGGGTTGTATTAAGAGAATAAGTTTCCCGAATGGAAGTGGGAGGAGATCAATATGGATTTCATTGCTAGTTTCCCTCGATCTCAGAACCAATTTGATTCTATTTGGGTAATCGTGGATAGGATGACGAAGTCTGGGCATTTTTTGCCTGTGCAGACTAGCTTTATGGCAGAGGATTATGAGAAGCTTTATCTTCAAGAGATTGTGAAACGGTACGCAGTTTACATCCCACTTTTGGCGGTCTTTTCAGAAAGGGTTGGGGACTAAGGTCAGTCTGAGTACGGCTTTCCACCTGCAATCCGATATGTAAGAAGAAAGAACTGTTAAGACATTGGAAGATATGTTTTGAGCCTTTGTGATTGATTATGGTGGCAGTTGGGTGGATCATTAACCTTTTGTAGATTTGCTTACAAAAATAGAAATCATAAGAGTATTGATATTGTTTCTTTTGAGGCGTTGTGTAGTAGGAGGTGTAGATATCTTATTGGCTGATTTAAGTTCGACGAGGCTGATTTGTTTGGTCTGGATTTGGTTCGTCAAGCTATGAAAATGGTAAAGGTGATTCAGGATAGGCTCAAGGCCTTCTAGAGACTTCAAAATTCCTATGCGGATATTAGGCGTAGAGACTTGGAGTTTGCAGTTGGGTATAAGGTTTTCCTTAAGGTGTCTTCTATGAAGGGAGTAGTGCGCTTTGGCAAAAAGTGAAAGCTCAGTACTTGGTACAATGGTCCTTATGAAATTTTGAGGAGACAGGGCAATATTTTATATGAATTGGAGTTTCCATCTAGCTTGAGTTTGGTTCATTCAGAATTTTAGGTTTATTTGTTGAGGAAGTATATTGGTGATCATCTTGGATTATTCTTTTAGAAGGGTTGGAATATCGGATTCTCGGTCTTATAAAGAGGTCCCTGTTGAGATATTGGATAGGCAAGTTTGTTAGTTGTGGACCAAAGATTTGGCTTTAGTTAAGGTTCTATGGGGGAACTACAAGGTGGAAGATTCCATATGGGAAGAAGAAAAGGATATGAAGTCCCACTATCCTCTTTTATTTTCTGCTCCTGGTATTCGTGCGGAAGGTATGTGTTCTTGAACACATCTTTATTTTTTGAGTTTGTTAAAAGAAGAGTAGTATCTCTTTAATCCTTGTTTTCTGTCATGGTAAATATAAGAGTAGAGATATCAAAGGTGGGATTGATGTTTGATAATGCAAATGACTCTGTGTGTTGTTACCCCCACCTTATCCGTCATTCAGGGACGAATATACCTAGTGGGAGAGATGAAGCATCCATGGCCTGGACCCTTAGAAAATTCATTGTAATCTAGTTTTTTTAACCCACTACGACTCATGGTACGAGCCGTAAACTGGGGAACGAGTGGTGAAGTACCATCGTAAGCTCACCTGTGTTAGTTGGTGAGATAGTCTTGGATACTAGAATGGCTATGACTTAAGGGTATGAGACATAGGGCATGGTATGAGTTGTATAGGTGACTTGTAAGGTGGAAAGTGTTTGATCTTCCTGGTGTTACATTCTGCAAAGGATATAGATCACGGGTAAGGATTGTATACTGAGGTTATGACTTGGTTTTCATGACTCGTATATTGGATAGTGTGTGATCCATGGTTGAGTCTTGGTTACGATTAGGTGGGTGTCAACGATAAGCTAGGTTATGACTCGTAAGGAGATCAATTGTTACCCTGTGTTAGGTTTTTATGGAATTTAAGTAGGGGTATTTTGGATATTTCCCAACTTAACCTAATAAGGACCCACGACTTCTAATATATTTAGGAGGTTATTTATCCTATTATTTTATTGTTAAACACTTAGAATATCTTCCAAACCATATCATGATTCTCTCAAGATATTTTGGGGCAAAGAGCTAGGGTTTCAACTAAGGGATTTCTTTGGGGTTGGTCTTGGTGAATTATTTCCATCAAGCTTATTGGTTTAAGGCATGATTCTCTTCCCTACTTGTGATTTCAATTGAAGGCAAGGTTATATGGTTGATTTCATGGCTTTACTTTGGCACGGTTTTGGTATTCAACTATTGATTTGGGGGTATTGGTATTAAAGGCTTGGTTATGATTTATTATGGTTTTATTTATGCTTTCTATGCATTAATGGTGGTTTTGCGTAATGGAATTGCATGTTTATGATTTTGAAGGTAATGGAATTTGGTTTTGATTATGTTATGCCCCCAAGATGTTTGATTAAATGCTTATAAAGATATGTTTGTTGCATTAACTCTTTTGAATAGAAATCTTGCTTGTTTTCAGCTTATACATAAAACTATAAATGATTTACAAAGGTTAAAGGCTAATTGGTTAGGCTTGTAGAGAACATGGTAGTCTCCCAAAAGTGTAATATGGTAAATGGAAAGGGAAGTGAAAGTCCCTTAATCTAAATGGTTTGGCTATAGATAATGCTTGCAAGTATGGTTGTATAATGATACCAATAATTTATTAAATACCCTTAGTTAATAAATGGATAACTCAATTGTTTGTAATTGGTTTTAACTTCGACATTAATGAGGAGAAATATAAGTTAAGCCCTAGAAGGTGGTGATCTCGGGGGGATCAAAACCGAAAACTCATATTTCCCAATATAAGGGGTCTTTGATGGCCATGTGTGAGTGTTAAATTTATATTGGAGGGATGTACTAGTAATCACAGGGTTTTTTTCCTAGTCGTGCGGCTATATGCACTTGGACTCTTTCAGCAGGGGGAGTTAAACCTATATGGACAATGGGTGGTAGGACGGCTAAGCAACACAACCTAGGTAAAGGTTTTAAAAGTCATGATAAAATCGATCCCTTTTCCTAGCATATATATATATGTATAGTTGTGTGCATTGGATGGTTTTCACTTGGTTTTGGTAAAGTGCATTACTTTATCCTTATCTCGAGTTTCATGCTAGTGTTCACCCACTAACCCATCTACTGTCGGCTGTATACCCACTTTATGAAGGAATTGGACATTTTACTTCTCCTTCATTATACTTGATTTGGAGATAACTTAATGGACTAAAGTGGTGAGCTTCCATCCTTTAAGAAGGCATCATTTCACATTGGACATTCTTGGACATTTTACTTTCTTTCTAGCTATTGGTTTTTCCCATAGTCGGGGGTATGCCCTAACTGGATATTTATGTTCTTTTGGATAGAGTCTCTGTGGTACTTTTGGATGTTGGAATGGGTAGGATCAGTTTAGGTGTCAGCCTTGGCATTGGAATAACATGGGAGGCTGGCATCATCAGACATAATTTCTAACTATTCCATCATATTATATTTTAAGTTTGATTATCATATTATGTTTGATATTCTCTTTTATATGGTATGGATGGTTGTTATGTATGGAAAAGCCTGGTTAGCTCGGTCATGATTGTTACCCTATCCCAAAGTCGTTATGAGAGCATTGTACAATCTTGTTATTTACTCAAAATTCAACTCATCTAATATTTCATAAGGAGGTTTTGTTAGGTTAAAGGGGTAGTACCCGGTCTTAGGTTGACTTGGGATACCCATTACGACATGGCCCTATTTTAGGCTGCATCTCAAAAGCACAAGAATTTGCTGCTATTTGCTCCTATCATCACTTTGCTTAAGGAAGGCGTGGGTTTTAACATCTTTTGTGATGCTTCAGGCATTTTATTAAGTGATATGTTTATGTAGGAGGGTTTGATGGCCTATGCTTCTTATCAGTTAAATACCCATGAGAAGAATTACTCTACCCATGACTTGGAATTATGCGATGTTGTTTTTTCATGAAGTTGTTTGGTGTCCATTGTGAGATTTTACTGGATTATACATAGATTTCAGTATTTCTTCACCCTACAAGATCTTAATATAAGGCAACATCATTTTCTTGAGTTACTTAAGGACTATGACCATTCTATTCTCTAACATCAAGGAAAGGCTAATGTAGTTGTGGATACCTTGATCCAGAATTCAACTAAAATGGGTAGCTTGGCTCATCTTTTGACATAAGAGATGCCTTTGTCCTTTAAGGTTCAGTCTTTGTCTAACCAGATGGTTAGGCTCGATATTTCGATACCTGGATGTGTTTTGGCATTTATGGAGGCTAGGTATTCCTTGAAAAAGCTAATATGGCCTTATCAATTTGATAATATTAGGTTTAGAGTGATTCGAGATAAGGTGTTGAGTGGAGAGTCTAAGGAAGCCTCACTTTATTCAGATGGTGTTTTGAGGGTTGGAGGCCCTAGTTTACATGCTGAGAGTGGGGGATTTGGTGAGATTGATATTTGAGAAAGCTAGTTAATCCAGGTATTCTATTCATTCATTAGTGGGTAAGATGTATTTTGATTTGAGACATCACCAATTGTGAGGTGGTTCGATAAAGGACGTAGCATATTTTGTAGCTCGTTTCCTATGATTCCAATGGGTGAAGGTCGAGTATTTAAGGCCTAATTATTTGCTTCATAGGATACCCAATATCGAGTGGAAATTAGAGCAGATCACTATGGTCTTTATGACTAGGTTGCCTCAAACTTCTTTTCTTTCTGATAATGTTTAGGTCATTATGGACCATTTGACCTAATTTGATCATTTTATTCTAATTTAATTTTCTTTAGTGCTAAAAGGTTGGCTCGTATTTATACTTGTGAGATAGTTCATCTTCATGGTGTACCAATGTCTATCATCTCTGATAGGGATTTCGTGTTCATATTGACTTTTGGAAGGATTTTTAGAGTGGGTTAGGTACCGGGGTTGATCTTAACATAATATTTCACTCCTAGACTATTGGTCTGTCAAAGTAGACTAGTCAGGTTTTGGAGTATATTTTCCGCACTTATGTTTTGGTCTTTGGAGGTCATTGGGAGAAACGTCTACCTTTGGTAGAGTTTGCATATAATATTATGTATTATTCCAGTATTAAGATGGATCACTTCAAGGCTTTGTATGGTAGGTGTTATCGCTCTCCTGTTTGTTGGCTTAAAGTTTATGAGACTAGACCACAAGGTACATGCTTGTTTTGCTAGTATTTGGTTAGAGTTTGGATCATTCTTGATAGACTTTGAGTGGATCAGAGTAGGCAGAAGTTCTATATGGATCATAGACTTTGTGAATTGAGATTCAGTGTTGGTGATCGCGGTTTCTGTTGTGTGTTTCCCATGAAGGGCATGGTGAGGTTTGGTAAGAGGGGAAAGTTAAGCCCTAGGTATGCTGGACCATTTGAGATCCATCAGACTATTGGGGATAAAGTATATGAGTCAAAATAGAACCCATATTTATCAACTGTTTCATCCAATTTTTCATGTTTTCATTCTTTAACATTACATTTCGGATGATTCTCATTTAATTCTTTAGGTTTCACTACAGTTAGATGAGAGGTTGTCTTTTGGTGAGGAGCCCATCTGCATTCTAGCTAGGATGTTAGGCGATTACGTTCTAGAGATATTCAATAGGTTAATGTATAATCGGTACATCAACCTATATATGAGGCTACTTCGAAGGTCGATTATGATATGCGTAGTAGTCATCCCTATTTTTTTACAAATTCAGGTATTTTCCATTCTTTTAGTTTGAGGACAAATTTGATTTTTCGTGGTGAATGATGTACTAACTTGAATTTTAGTGATTTTTTGTGAATTATGTATTTTGTGTGATTTGACCATTTAACCCATCCCCGTGGTTATTTTATGGTACTTCTAGAATATAGGGATGATTGGCATAATTCCCAATGCATTTTAGTATGATTTGATTGAGTTTGTGGTTTTTGGAGGTTATAAAGGCTTCCTAGTTGACTTGGATCAACAATTATTGTTTAGTGTGTCAGACAAAAAATGGACTGTACAATCATAACTGAAATGTCGATTTTAGTTTTGTAACATAGTTAGTGTGGTTTTACATCTTTTGTATTTCATTTTGACCCTTGGTTCAAAAAGTTGTGAAATTAGATTTCGGGGGTCAACTTTGTGAAAATGATTTTTTTTTTGAAAATTTGATATCTCCATTGAGTCTGGAGCATCAAATTAAGTAGGGTAACATAGTTCATTTGAATTCTCGGGATGTCAGATGAATTCAGAAGGGCCTGCGTAAATTAATATTCTCCATGTCTCTAGTTGGTACACCACTCAGCTGGTGCAGCCGCTTAAGTGACCTGGCTACTAGTAGTGGGTATTGCATAAGTGAGTACACCATCGTGTAAGAGATTTCTTCTTAAGAAGCAAGGGAATCTCTTACACGACACATGTGCAGCCTATCAGGTGTCGCAAAAATGACACTTGGACGCTAAAGCGATGATCGCTATATATACCTTTTTTTCTCAATTTCTCAATATTTTTGGGACTTGGAGCTTGGATTTTTTGTATTTTTGAGCGATTTTTTTAATTTCCAGGCTTTGGTAAGTTTCAAATCCCTATTTCAATTATTTTTTCTTCGATTCTTGTTATTTAAAGCTTGTTAAAACTCGTATTGAAAAGTGGATTTTGAGGTTTTTGCTTGAAAGGCCTAAAATTTGTATTTCTAAATTTAAACCCCAATTTTAACTTATATTCACTTCGGTTTTTTTCTATGGGTTCCATTAATCATGGAAAATATATTTTTGCACTAAAATTCTAGTTTTACCTTTCTTTTTTAAACCCATTTTGGTGTCCTTTTTGGCCCTATCTAAAAAATGGGCAATATGGATATCCTTATCTTTCTTTTGATGCATAAATTCTATGTGTTTATGTGTTAGTTGATTTTAAGGTCGTACGTGAGGGGAACCCTTCATGATTGGAGGCTTTCAGACCCAATTTTTTGAATTTTTTGGCTTAACTTTCTTTGAATTTGGATGAGTAGTTAATACTGGTGTAGAAGTGTGTTATGGTTATGGGAACTAATTATAAAAGTAGGTTTATTCCATCTTCTGCTTGTTTGAGGGCCCGTGTTGTTATTGTTTGGTGGCTTCTGAGACATTATATGCTATGTGTGACCATGTGAGGTCTTCTATAATGTTATTGGCTCGGTAATTGTGTAATTGGTTGTGTACATCTTGGTGGAAAATTTCTAAGTTTGTATTTATGTGGTATCAAATGGCATATTATTTTATATCTCACTCTATTGGTTTATGGACTATATTGAATTCATAGATGGTTGGCTTATTGAGTAGAGTTTGGATCACGTACATAGTATATTGGTTGGATTTTGGAAATTCTCATTCTTGATTGTTGTGAGCATTAATCCTTGTATCATATACATTCATGAAACATTGGTATCACTGTGGAAATAGAAATACTGGTTTTTCATAGTTATAATATGACATTTTTAAGCAAACCCTCTTCTAATGTACATACCGGTGAAAGTTATGGATATTGGATTGGTATTTGATATTAGATTATATATGGGTTAACAAACTCCCATAGGTCCTACCTCGGTATAGTATCTCTATACATGTATATAAAGGTTTTACGATGACCTTGTACATCACATCATCTTCTTTTTCATTGAATTTCATAATTTCTACACATTATGAGTTGTATTTTCGTTGTTGACTTGATAGCTATCTATTTTCTCATACTTGTATTGGTAGAACTTTCAGTTAAGAGGGTATGGGCTATCATTTGGGACATTTTTTGATTGCAGGTGACATGTCTATAGTGTGTACTCTATATTCTATATTTTCTACTTTACTTGGTCAACCTATGATACCTACAGAGTACAAGTAGACCATGCTTATTCCTACTGTGCCTTTTCGATGATGATCGAGGTATGAGTGAACCACATGGTAGCTAAATCGCATGGTGTTTGGATCATTTTTTAGGTAACGCCGAGTCTGTACTCCAGAGTTGATTTACTACCTCCTCTTGTTTGTTTATATCTTACTTTCGTAATCAAAGATAAATTGTATTTGTTTTGGACTATACATTTTAAATTTTGACATTAAGATGTACTTAGATGATTCTTACATTATGACACAAGACTTTTGGGTGATTTATGGTTTAGTTTCTATGTATTTTCTTCTATTATTATACTTGTGTGGTTCAGCTTCTTTATATAAGCCTTGTGTTAGAACCTTAACATTTCAATAAATTTATTTTCGACCTTTTCGTGTGTGTAATATCGATTTTTAACTTGAATTATGTTTAAGGATATTGAAAGGGTAATTTGGGAAAGTCTTTGAATTTTTGGAAAGTGTTCAGGTCTATTGTGGAACTTCGAGGCAGTTTGCCTCGGTGATATCATAGTGTCACGGAGTTTGCCCTCTACGATAATGGCGTGGCATGGAGGATAACTTTCGTGATAAGGCTGTGCCATGATGAGGGTTAAATTTAGTCCAGTTTTTTTTTCACTTAAGGGTAAGGTACTTTTGGTCTTTTCACTTTTCCACAACTTATAAATATTAAAGGGGCCCTTTTACTTCAGTTTTCAAAGATCAAACACCACTTAATTCAGCTTTAACTCTCAATAAACAAAGCTTAAGGTTTTCACTGATCATTAATTATCGGGGCTCCAAATTTAAAATTGACTTTGAATTTTTGTGTGTTTCAGGCATGTTTCTCTACCCTGAACTTTACTATTTCGTTGTGTCATGAATTGAATGGTTTTCCAAGTGATTTAAATTGTAGATTTTTAAATTGGGTTGTGGGGTTTTGGTTTCAATGGTTGAATACTTGTTGCATGTTCTAAATTGATGATTCATGTTTTTAATTGATGTTTTGGGACAAAATTAAAATATTATTTAAATTGTTGGAATGGGGGAAATGGGTTTACCCAATTGGGTGAATTTTGACATGGAATTGCATAAACCTCAACCAACTTTGTGTATTTGATTTTTACAATGGAAAATTGCATTGTTTAACTTGTTTTTGAACTCAAACCATTGCATTAATAGATAAATTGATAGAAAACCGGATTTGGATACCCTTGGTGTCCATGGATTTGATATTAATGGAACTTGGTAGTTAATGTGGATTGTGTGGAATAATTTGGCATGTTTAATTTAACTTGCAAGCATATTGCTGTGACGATACCAAGTGGTAAATGCCTTAATGATTGACTCTGAGGTCACTGGTTGGATTTATGTTCAACTTATTTTAATATTGGCTTAAAGAGTATTGTGCATCTCACCGTGAAGGTGTAAGTCCTGAGGAGACGAACACAGGAAACCATATTTGTCTGTGTTAGGGGTCTATATGACTGTGTGCTTGATGCATTTGATGTATATATATTTATTATAGCTATTTCCCATGGTAGCTTTAGCTTTCCTTCAGATTTTCCTCAATTTGTGGGGCTAACACGCACTGGGGCCCTTTTGGCAGTGGGAGCTGAACCATTATATCCCATGGGTGCCTTTTAGATGGATCGATCTACATAGTCAAAGTTAATGATTTTAAAAACTCTCGTGTTCATGGCTCATACCCTATCAAGTCAACTTATATTTATGTATATATTAATTTGTGCATGCAGATTTTATGGATTTTTTACATGACATTATTTTATCACTTCTTCTGAGTTACATGACAGTGTTTTTCCCACTAACTGTCCTAGGATGCAACATCATTTCTGATGGGGAGTTATTGGAATACCCCGTACTTTTCCTAGCTTAAATTTGCTCCTAGAATGTCAAGAACTAGCTTAAAAAATGAATACCATTTTACTCATAGGAAATTGAATTAGGTTTCCAAAGATATTAAATTCGCCCAAATCTGATACTCGAGTGAAGAGTTATGGACGTTTTTGTAAAATAGTGTTCCACCTGAGTTATCAGTGCATTGCGGAGCCAGCCAAAATGACAAACATCAAAATCCAGTAAGCTTCCGTGATCAAGGCGCGTCGCTCCAAGGCTCAAAATGGTAATGGTCCTTTTTTCAATGTTCCAATGTGATCCAACTGCGTCGCGGTGAACTTCCAAGTCGCAACCAAGGTGGTAACGCAATTCCACCGAGACATGCCACCTTGCAATATCCCTGTTTTCATTTTCCAGTTACTTGGCTTGGTAGTGGCGCGTGGCGCTAGGGGTCCAGATCAAAAAAATTTAACGAAAACTTAAAGTTGCACCGAGGGTTAAAACAGTCTTACCAAAAGATTTTAATTCGTCCAGATATGGGATTTAATCCATAAAAACGTTTAAACCCTTCATTATTCACTTTTTCCCAAAATCAAAAGATAATTCTCTCATAAGAAAACAAACCCTAGCTCTGAAGAATCAAGGTCAATCCTACGAATTTCTCCAAAAACTCCAAGAAACTCTCAAATTAAGGTATGTTAGATGTTCATCCATGGATTCTTACCTTCCATGGAGCCCAAGAATCCTTTTTCCATATAAAAGTTTGGATTTCATGAATTCTATGTTTGAATTTGATTGTATCCATGTTCATGATGTTGTTTGGGTTTTAATCCATGATTTAGATTACAAGTTCCAAGAATTGATCCAATTATGTGTTGAATTACATGATATTCATGATAAACCCTTCAATTTGCAAGTTGATTGTTGTATCCAGGTTAACCCTATGTGTTTATGATTTAATGAACCAAGCATGCTTCCCATGTGTTTGATAAATTGTCTATGAGAATGAAATAATGCCATTATAACAAGCTAACATGTATTCCCCATTCATGTACAAGTTAATGTATTACAAGCGTTTGATGGAATATCTCTATGAATGAACTATGACCAAGTGAACATTATGATGTATTCAAGATTATGCTATGCTTTTATGCTATCGAGTCTTAGGGGGTAATTAATACCCAAAAATTTAGCTATTTACCTAGATCTAGTGTGAGATACAGAATTAAATCAGTCGTGTCATGATCAATAGAACTCAGTAAACTCAGATAGTTACAGAACTTTGGAAAAATCAGTAAAATCTGTATCATTCCAGTCCAACTTAGTATAATCAGTTCAGTGTCTTTCAGTTGGGAGTAGGATTTAGCTCCGAGCGAGCCTAGGGATAGGGTCTCATTCGTTAGTTAGGAATGGGTCCCTAGAAGCAATCCCTAAGTTCAAGAACTATGTAGCCAGCGTAGGTTATGAGATGTCACCTATTTGATAGGACTGAGATACTTAGGGATCACCCACTAGTTTAGGACTGATCTCAGGGGTCACCTACTAGTTCGGACTGACTCCACAGCAGTTATCTTTACATGTAGAACGGTACTGACACCCTTCCAATTGGGATTATAGATTGGACCCCAACTCAGTTATCTTATATTATTTGTAGCATATTGGTTAGATGATTACCTCCCACAGTTCAGTTTCAGTCTATAGTTTAGAACTCAGTTCATCTCTACAAAATTAGGGTTGTCAGACAAAGTCATTTAGTATCAGTAATTTAAATATTAGTAACTTCAGAAATTAGTTACTCAATTAACAAAACACAGTACTTAGCTTCAAAAAAGTTCTGATACAGTATATATCTATATATGTCCACAGTTTTTCGTACTCAGTGATTTCAGTAGTATCAGTTATTCATGTACTCTCATGTTCAGTTACTCTATATTATTAAGTCAGATATTATTCGTGGATATGAACCCTTGCATTCAGCCTTAACTTATATAGCATACTAGTACATTTCAGCGTACATATCGTATACCCATTTCTTGCGCTATGATATTTAATATTATAGGTTTGGACGCTCAGGTTCCTGAGTGCATTTAGCCAGATTCAGCCAACAGTAGCATATTTAGTAGTAAGTCCTCATCTATCGAGGATATACTTTTATTTCAGTATTTCAGTATTTCAGTTTATCAGTAGCTCAATAGTCGGAGTTAGTTGGCGGTTTATCCCATCAACTCTACATTTTAGACAGTTTAGTTAGAGGATTTTCAGACTAGTTTTCAGTCAGTATTCAGTTTTACAAATGTAATCACAGATGATATATTTTATCAGTATTTTAGATGTTTTGAACCTTATGGCAATTCAGCCTAATTCCGCATTTATCTCAGTATTATCATCCAGTGATCACACAGATATTAGTTATGGGTTAGTTTGTGGTCCTTCCAGATCGTAAGCACCATATAGAGACTAGGGGAAAGTCCCGGGTCGTTACAAACTTGGTATGAAAGCCTAAGGTTCAACAGAGTCCTAGGGATTCTGAAAGCCGCAATTAGTGGAGTCTTGTGCATAGGTGTGTAGTGCGCCACACTTATGTACAGGAGTCTATGAGATATTTTAGGAATAGTTTCCCTTCTTTTAGTATTCATGTCATGAGAGTGAGCATGATATCAAGTTAAATACTGAGTATAACTTCTTCTTCCTTTCGTTTATAGAACATACCTCCCAATAGGACTAACAAAAGAAGAACCGAAAACCAGTCAGCCCATTCAGGCATATCCCCTGAATGAACATGTCTCTCATGCAGAGTTCAGAGCTGCATTCACTACCCTAGACAATTCAGTAGTAGCTCAAAATAAATAGCCAGCTGTTGTTCAGGCCAACCTAGTGGCCCATAAAGCTGCGACCAAGATTCTGGACATCACCTAAATGAATCCTCCCCTATTCTCAGGTTCTAAGTCAAAAGAGAATCCACATGAGTTCCTCGATCAGGTTCAGAAAGTCACAAATATCATGGGGGTGAACTCTAATAAGAGTGTTGAGTTAACCGGCTATCAGCTACAATATGTAGCCCATACTTGGTTTAAGCAGGGGAAGGTAGACAGGGGTATAATTGCAGAGCCCATAGAGTGGGAAGAGTTTCCTACTGCCTTTCTAGACAGATTCATTCCCTTAGAGCTGATGGAAGCCAAAGTGTTACAGTTCATTAATCTTAGACAAGGTAGTATGATAGTAAAAGACTATTCCCTCAAGTTTACTCAGTTAACTAGGTATGTTCCCTATGTTATAGCAGATAATAGGTCAAGAATAAGCAAGTTTGTGTCTGGGTATCGAATAGTGTGGTCAAGGAGTACAGGACTGGGATGTTAATTATGGAAATGAACATATCTAAGCTTATGTACCATGCTCAATAGATTAAAGAGCAGAACCTTAAAAAGAAGGAGAGGGAAAATAATAGAGCTAGAATAGGTAGCTTCAATTTCAATCAGCCTAAGTCAGAGGGAGGAAATTTTTCCCAGTTTCATTAAAAATCTTCAATTCCAGCTCTATCCTCAAATAGTGCACCAGTACCAAAGTTCAGGAATGACAGTCGAGATGGGGCACCAGGTTCCAAAACCCAGGGTAGTGTGAGAAGTGGTCATACACATCCACTTTGTGAGAAATATGGTAAAAATCACCGAGGTGGTATAGAGCAGGTAGCAATATGTGTTTTGGATGTGGTAAGCCAAGCCACAGGATGTGGAAATGTAGAGTATTGTCTCAAATAGGAAAATATTTACGTCAATAGGGTCAGTTCAACCATCCACTAGTACCATACGGTCGCCCAATTCAGCTGGGCGCCACTTCTAGTACCACTTGTGGTCAACGCCAAAATAAATTTTATGTACTCCAGTCTCTCCATGATCAGGGAAGTTCTCCTAATATAGTTATGGGTATGTTATGAGTCTATCATCTTTATGTTTATGCCTTGTTAGATTTCGAGGCTTTAATTTCTTTGTAACCCCTTTATAGCCATTAACTTTGGTGTCAGACCCAAATTATTAGCAGAGCCCTCCTCAATGTCTACCTCAAACTTTAGAGTAAAGTGGTGACAATTTATTTTAGAGTTGTTGATTAAGTGGTTCACGACTTTTGAATAATGGCTTTAAGCTAAAGGGGAGATGATAGAGAAAGTAACCAAGTCAGGCTTCAGATTCTAGAAGTAATGTAAGCAATATCAGTACTCATGCCTTACATGTCATCTCTATGATCATATCTCATATTCGTGAACCTTATCGAAAATAATGTACGCTTACAGTTCCTAGTATAAAGAGTCCTAGTTTACTCAGTATAATGAATCATGTTCCATGAATACAGAGACTCCAAACTCAAGTCATGTAGCTCATGACTTATGTACTCATGCCTTACAGTATGTGCAGTTTCATAAATCATGTACCCATGAATACAGAGACTCAAAACTCAAGTCATGTAGCCCATGAATTATATACTCATGCCTTAAAGTATGCTCAGTTTCCATGACTGCGCAACGCTCCTAATGATTAGTTAAATTCAGACTATGTCATGTATATTCTCATTTTATACCTCTTGATAAATCCATGATATTAATGTTCTATTCCTCGGGCTTTATTTAAGTGTTAAGTCCAGTATAGTGTCCATTCATGCTTAAGGTCCTCATGTTTTAACCCTTCAGTTAACTATCCTTATGAAATGATGTAGTGATGAGAAGTTTCTTAGATGGGAGAGAGCAAAGGGTTCATGTTAAGAAAAGATAATTACATGTTTGTTGTACATAAGGCTGTAGTTATCAAGAAAGTCTTGAATATCATGTTGATATATAAATGGATAAATGTATTTCAGAGATATGAGTAGGCTTGAACATAGCGGGAGAAACATACCCTAGCTCTCTAGAATCAAGGTCAATCCCAAAAATTTATCCAAGAACTCCAAGAAACTCTCAAATTAAGGTATGTTAGATGTTCATCCATGGATCCTTACCTTCCAATGAGCCCAAGAATCCTTTTTCAAAATACAAGTTTGGATTTCATGAATTCTATGTTTGAATTTGATTGTATCCATGTTCATGATGTTGTTTGGATTTTAATCCATGATTTAGATTACAAGTTCCAAGAATTGATCCTAGTATGGGTTGAATTACATGATATTCATGATAAACCCTTCAATTTGCAAGTTGATTGTTGTATCCATGTTAACCCTAAGTGTTTAGGATTTATTGAACTAAGCATACTTCCAATGTGTTTGATAAATTGTCTATGAGAATGAAATAATTCCATTATAACATGCTAACATGTATTCCCCATTCATGTACAAGTTAATGCATTACAAGTATTTGATGGAAAGTCTCTATGAATGAACTATGACCAAGTGAACATTATGATGTATTCAAAATTATGCTATGCTTTTATGCAATCGAGTCCTGGGGGTATTTCATACCCGATAATTATACTTTTTAGCTAGAGCCAGTGTCAGATACAGAATAGTATCAATAGTGTCACAATCAGTAGAACTAACTAAACTCAGTCAGTTGCAGAACGTAGGAAAACTCAATAAACTCTGTATCAGTCTAGTCTAGTTCAGTATAATCAGTTCAGTGTCTTTCGGTTGGGAGTAGGATTCAGCACCGAGCAAGCCTAGGAATGGGGTATCACCCATTTTTTAGGACTGGGTCCCTAGAAGAAATCCCTAAGTTCCAGAACTATGTAGCTAGCGTAGGTTATGAGATGTCACCCGTCAGATATCACTAATATACTTAGGGATCACCCGCTAGTTTAGGACTAATCTCAGGGGTCAACCTCTAGTTAGGACTGACTCTATAGTAGTTGTATTTACCCATGGAACGGTACTGAAACCCTTTCTATTGGGATTAAAAATTGGACCCCAACTCAGTTATCTTACCTTTTTTAGGGTATGTCGGTTAGATGATTACCTTCCACAGTTTTAGTTTTAATCTTCAATTTAGAACTTAGTTCAGCTCTACAGAATCAATACTGTCAGACACAGTCAATCAATATCAGTAACTAAGTTATTAGTAACTTCAGATATCAGTTACACAGTTATTAGAACTTAGTACTTAGCTGCAGAAAAGTTTAGATACAGTATATATCTATGTATGTCCACAGTTTGCGTACTCAGTGATTTCAGTAGTTTCAGTTATTCACGTACTCTCATGTTAAGTTACTCTATATTTTTTAGTTAGTTATTGTTCATGAATATTAACCCTTTACTTCAACCTTACCTTATTTAGCATACCAGTGCATTCCCACGTACTGATATCATACCCATTTTTTATTCTATGATGTTTCATATCATAGGTTCGGATGCTCAGGTTCCTGACTGTGTTTAGCCAGATTCAACCAGTAGTAGCAGATTTAGTAGTGAGTCCTCTTCTATAGAGGATATATTATTATTTTAATATTTCAATTTATTAGTAGCTTAGTAGTCGAAGTTAGTTGGGGGCTTGTCCCATCAACTCTACTTTTCAGAAAGTTTAGTTAAAGGCTTTTCAAACTAGTTTTTAGTCAGTATTTAGTTTTACGGATGTTATCACAGAAATATATTTATCAGTATTTTAGATGTTTTCAACCTTATGGCATTTTAGCCTAATTCTGCATTTATTTCATTATTATTATCTAGTGCTTACAGCAGATATCAGTCATGGGTTAGCTTGTGGTCCTTCCATATCGTAAGAACCATGAAGCAACTAGGGGGTAGTCCCAGGTTGTTACAGGTTCGAAGATACTTTTTTTGTTCCTATGCATCATTAGGTAGATTAGCACATTCGTTGAGTTACTATAAAGTGGTGAGCCTCCATATTTCAAAAGGCTTTGTCATTTCATGATTCTCTCTTTACTTTCATAGTACTTTGGATTCTTTTAGTTGAAGTCAGGCGCATGTCCCGACTTATTTAGTATTTCTAGATTTAAAGGCTATTATGGAAAGATGGGGGTTTGTTAATTTTTTGACTCTTAGTTTCCATAGAGTTATCTTTTTCATCTTTTAAACTATTGAATTGGCTTTTGCATTTTTTATTATTATTAATATTATTGTTATTATGCTCTTAAAGTTAGGTTGAGGGGTTGGTCTCAAATCCCGGGTGGACTTGAGATACTTATCATGCCCAAGCCGTGATTTGAGTCATGACAAGCTTTGTATCAGAGGATGGTTTAGAGTCATTGGGTGTCCACAATGTTGTGTTGTGTAGAGTCATTTTTATGGGTATATAGAGTGACACACTTATAAGGAAGAGGCTACAGGGCATTTATGAATGTTTTCTTTTCTTGTGTTCTATTTTGGGATACAGTCTAGTGTTATGAAACTGATCTAACTCGTGCCTTTGTCGCATTTCATATTATACCTCCCCAAAGATCTAATATTCGTAGAAAATCTATTGGGAACTCTGTCCTACCTTATGACAATATGGATGGGACTCACCATGTGTATGGAGTGCAGACCTAGTCTAGGTTCCCTGCTCCTGATTGTGTCATCTAACATGGAGTTCCACCTGTCCCTACTAGCCTTCTTTAGGCTTTTCGGGGTTGTTATGCTTATGATCATCTACCTTAGGGGACATTTATAATGTGTAGTTTCGCGGGTCTATTAATTTTATTACTCAGTGAGTGACATCTCAGTCTCATTAGTCGAATCATGCTAGTTCAGTTTCTCCTTCATCTGAGGTCACTCGTGTTGTCCAGTTTATGAGGTTTAATCCCAAACCTTTATTGGTTGTAAGGTTGAGGAGGATCATTATGGGTTTATAAATAATATGGAGGAGATATTTAGAGTGATGCATGCTACTGATTCTGAAGGTGTAGAGTTTTTTGTACGTTAACTAAAAGATTGTCTTATCAGTAGTATGACGAGTGAGAGCAATTAAGGGATAATGATGTGGAGCCGACTTTATGGGTTGAGTTTTTGGGTTCCTTTATTGATCACTTCTTACCTTAGGAGTTAAGGTAAGCTAATGCTGGGAGTTTGTTAATTTGATGTAGGGAATAATGAGTGTGAAAGAGTATGCCTTGAAATTTCAAAAGTAGTCTCATTATACTATAGAGTTGGTGTATATCTAGAGATCCAAGATGAGGAAGATTGCCTCTTAGCTATCCTGTATCTTGGTATTGGAGTGTGAGGTTGCAATGTTGAACAATGGTATGGACATCTCCATACTTATGGTTTATATACAGCAGGTACAGGATGAAAAGAAAAAATCAGTGGAAACTGAAGAGAGGTGCAATAAGATGTTTAGGAATTCAGAGCAGAATATGATGGTAAAAGTGGACTTAGAAGAAGAATTGGGGAAATTCATATTCGTCCGCCAATGCTCGTTAACTTAAGCCTTTGGGAGATTATTGTTCTCAGGCTAGTAGTGGTCCTATGGCACAAGTTTCCAAGTCTCAGGCTAGTGGAGATCAATCAGCCCCATCTTATACTCTTTGTCATTTTTATGAATGGCTTCATAGTGGTTATTGTAAGGATAGAAGGAATTGGTGTTATAATTATGGTCAACTGGGTCACATATAGAGGGATTATCCATTATCCAAGGTTTCCACAAGAGTTAATAAAGTTCCAGTTGCCACATCTTAAAACCCTGTGCCAAAGGGCGCTACTTCTTGTACAGGAACTTAACAGAATTGCCTCTATGCACATGCTACTCGCTAGGGATTTGAGGCATCTCCTAATATTTTTAATGTTATTTTGCAGCTTTTTCGTGATGTTTACAGTTTGTGTTATTTGGTAACTTCCCTATTGTAATACCCCACCATATTTTAGACACATTTTCAGCCCTTAGTTAGATGTTTAAAGGGGTACAATTCATTATTTTAAACCAAGTACAAAAAACATTAGCTATTTAATGACCCCAAGATTTCAAGGATTTCATTATTGACCTTTCCAAATCCAAAATGTTGATTTTTGAGTTAAAATGTTTTTAGGGATGTTTCAAAGGGTCATTCACGAGAGTTTCAAAATTTTCAGAATAGGTTAGGGGTGTTTTTGAACCTTAGAAGAAAAATACCTCTATAATTTGAGCGTGTAACAGAAGCTTGATCTCCGCAATAACCTCCATCCCTCGGAGGATAGCCTATGTGATAGCCTCTGTACCCCAAAGGCTGTGTTTTCTGCAAAATTTTCACTAACTTAAAGAGGGGGATTTTGGTCTTTCCCCTCTTTTCAAACTCCCATGTGATGACTTATAACCCGAAACAGAGGCACCAATTGCCACATTACTCATCAGTTAGCATAAGTAAACTCATCTCCCTTCCCCTACAACGTAAAATTTAAGTTTCTCATCAAGGATTCAAGCATTCAAGTTCCAATTCTAAGTTTTTTCTTCAATAATTCAAGCAATTAAGGAATATGGGGTATTTATCAATGGGTTCCTTCCACTCATTGAGTCCTAAGATCCCTTTTTGTTCAAGTATGAAACTTTTATCCTCTTTTGTGAAAATATCCATGTTAATTATGAATTAAATCCATGTTTTCTGAATAGTTTTAAATTCTAGCCAAACCAATGTGTTTCCCTTGAAAATTATGTTATTACATTAGTTGAATTTCAATAAATCCTATCATTCAGTTGATTCGATGTAATATCATCAAGTTATCAACTAAATAATTTGATCATGTAGTTTTCATGAGTATAACATATCCCAATATTCAAATTCATAGATTTCATCAGTTTAGTTAAGTGTACTATGCTTTGGGTCTATGAGTGATGAACTTCCTTACCAGGTTGTGATGATGTTATTGTATTTAAAGTATTTTTAGTGCTGCAGGGTTATGAACTAACACGACCCGAACTAGGGCCCAGATGGAATGGGCAATCCCAAGCCCAACCTAGTTCGGGAACCTCCCCTGTTACCTAACCCAACCACCAAACGCATACCCTGAGTTGAATAAGTCCAAAATATAACAAGATAGCATATCTAACGATGTTGTGACTTTGGTATAGGTCTAAAACTGAGACCAACCAAAATAAGTCAAACCACCTAATATCCAAACAAACCATTGCAGAAGAAAATAACCAACCGAAGATAATAAGCCAATGTAAGTATAAATAACATAAATAGTCCATTTCATACCTAAGTCCACCGTTGTCCATACAAAACTTCTAGACCAACCAAAGACTACTAAGTCGGGACATGCCCCCGAACATAGAAAAAGAAACCAAATTCTATGAAAGACAAAAAATGTGTAAAGTAACCATGACATGAAATAAATGACTTCCAAACTATGGATGCTCGCCACTTAAAAGCAACATCGACTGTACTCGAATACAATCACTAAGAAAGAGCAATAGAATGGTCGATTCCTGCATAGTGTGGATATATAGCCGCCAGTAGATAGATTATTGGGTGAACACTAGCATGCACACCAGATAAGGATAAAATAATACCAACCAGTGAAGACCAAGCAAAATAAACCAATGCACATAACCATATATATACATGTGTGTGAATATAAATATGTTGGTAATGCGGACCGGGTTTATTATGTCCTTAAAAACTTTACTTGGGTTGTGTAGCTTGGCCATCTTAAACCACCCATGAGCTATATGGGTTAAGCTCCCCAGTTAAAAGAGCCCAATGTGTGTATCCGCACGACCATAGAAGCATCCCGTTGGATGACTAGTACATCCCCCAATAGTATGACACTATGTACACGGTCCACCAAGACCAATCCTCATATCGTCAAATATGAGTTTCCAGTTTTGGTCACTTCAGGACCACCACCTTCCACGTCTTCGCTACACATTCCATCATTATTTCTCGATTAAAACCTTTTCCAAATAACCAACCAATCCATTTTCCATTTCATTAACCAAGGCCAATATTAGTGGTATCTTCATACCACCCCATTACTTGCAAGTAATATCCATAGAAAAAACATTGAGGTTAAGGGGACTTTTAAGTGCCCTTCCATATACCATATTAAACCTCTTGGGGAACTTCAATGTTTCCCAGAAGCATAACCATTTATTCGTATACCTTTACAACCCATTTAAACAAATTCAATTAATGAATTTACTATAGGGATTTCCATGCATCCCATAAGGTTTTCAAAATAAACCAACCGTGACCACCAAAACCTTTACCTTTTAAACCATTCCAAACCATTGCTATACCATACAAAGCATTTAAAGAATTTATATCATTTAAATTATTTAAACCATGCAAAATCATCAAAAACAATTTAAAGTTCCATTACCAAATAAAACCATGCAAGAGTTTCAATGAAAAACCAATAATAGAGTAAAATTATTCTTTGAGGCATTATATCAAACATGTTGAGGGCATAACTTTACCAAGACCCAAACCAATGCATAAACCACCATAACTTGGGTTACTGAAGACCTTTTTTGTTAAATAATTACCGACCAATAACCACATATGCAAATCATTACCAAAACATGTAAAAACATAATTTAAATTAATACCAAACCATATGCATCAAGACCCTCAACAATATTTCGAAATCCACCATCATGATCTTAAACCAACATTTAAAACACAATACATATGCTTTTATTTTGAAATAAAAATGTGGGAAGGAGTACATGCCTTATACAAGATGATTCACAAAAGAAATATTGACCTTTGAAGAGCACATGAAGAAACCCTAGCCTCCAATCTTCAAGAGAGTGTTTGAGAGAGTATTTGATGTGTTTAATCCTATAATAAGTGTTATGGAAGACCATATAGGGTTTTATAATGTGAGGAAATAAGGTTTTAGGAGTAGTAAATGTTCAGACTGCCCTTGACATTAAATTAAAATAATTCACGTACAGGGGTATGACTCCCTCTTGACACTCGAATCCAAGGGTACGAGTGGTACTCCAACTCAAACCCAACCTTGAAATGACCTTTCCTATTGGATTATATACAAATCACCCTTCCTAACTAGTACCTAAGTGTACGAGCAACATCCACTAACCGTACCCACCAATTGTATAGTGGACAGATTCCCCAAGACAACACACATATGCACCAAACGACTTGCCTTATGCCAGTCGTATGCTTCTATAAGACTCTTACCTATATAATTCTTTCTGGGTAGTAGCTAAGTCGGACTTATTGCCTAGGGCACAATTAGACCCTCAAGATAGCTCACGAGTCATACCCAAGAGTAAGAGTTACTCCATTGGGTAGTACCAAGCCAAAAAGGTCCAAAATGATAAAATTTTGCAAGGGACCTATTCCTAGGGTGTTTCATGAACACCCGATACCTACGTGTTTATGCATGTTTCCATTTTCAAGTAACAAGTTTGTCAGATTATGATTCTTTATCATCACATTCAAATTATTATATTCATGATGAGAACTTATCAGTTTTGATATCCAAATAATTTTAATTAGTACCAATGTCACTTAAGTTGGAAGTAGGATATAATATCGAGCAAACCTAGGGATGAAGGCTCACCAGGAAGTAGAGGACTTTAGTAGAAGTTCCTAAGTTCTATAACTACATAGCTAGTGTAGGTTATTGAGATGTCAATCGCTAGTAGAGGACTGACACCCTAGTCCTTTGAAACACTAGTTTGGTGGATCCACAAAGTCAGTGTTAGTACCCATAGCAATGTACTTATACCCTTGCAACTGAGTTACAGGTCGGACCCCGATTAGCTATAATTGGGTCATGGTGGTTACATGATACTCCTACAATTTCAATCTAATACTTAGGTTATATCAGTACAAGTTTGTGATACACCCAAATTATAACTCTCGTTAGAAAGTGCAAGAGGTCGCTGTCAAATATAGAACCCAATTGGGTTGGGTGTCGAATCCCACAGGGAATACTATGATCACTAAGTATTACGATTATTATTAGACTGTTGATCGAAGGTTCCAAAGTAAAGGGGGGTTTCAGTTTAAGTGCACAATAATATTATCAGTGTAACAATGAGATGATATTTGTAATAGTATTTTATTGCAGAGAAAGACAAGTTAGGGTTATGTCCACCTTGTAGCTTTTACTTCTCTATTAACTATGAGTATTAAGGATTTATACATGCGTGCACTTATAGAGAGATGTATTCGAATTCTAAATCGAAGTGTTTCTCAACCATCAAGGATTAATTCACTTTAGTTCTCTCAAATCCAAAGTGTACAACCAATCATACGAACTCTCCAAGTCATCAATCCTATTAAGGAATTAACGTGTAAAATAGAGGTTGGAAACCCTATTTTTCTTGTCACTACTCTCTTTTCCAAACATTAAGATTTCTATCGAACAAGTTAGTGCTATAATGGGACATTCCCTATGTTTGCAACCACGAGAATTCAATCATAACGAAGAGAGCAATGATATAAGTGGATCAACACATCATAAATTCAAAACCCATAGCAATAGAGAGTATACTACAAGGTTTCCATAACCCTAACAAATAAGCTTAGCTACTCATGAACCAAAAGGAAATAACCATAAGAATTTTCATCATACCCAAAGCTAGAGGATGATGTTCGAGTCTACAAAATAGAGAAATCAAGAGGAGAAAATGTTTTTCTCTCCTCTCCCCCTCCGCTAAGCTGCCTTTTCTCCTTTTTGAAATAATACAGAATAATGAATAATCCCTAAAAATTCAGCCATAAGTCTTTTAATAACATCCATCTCTAATAAATTTCTACTGGATCCTTTACTATTTAAAAATATTGAGTTTGCCCGGGAAAAAGTTCCCATATATCACATTCAGTCCAAAAGTTGTTTTCCTTTTATGTGAAATTTCCTTTGCTATCCACAGGTCCCCAAAGTGTCGTAATCTTCCTAATTAGTACCTTAAAAGTATGCTAATAACATAGGTCAACTCACTTAACTAAAAATAGACAAAGTGCAAGAATTATGTATTTTATCCTCAAAACTTAGCTAAAACATGGGTAAGTTATGGTGCTTAGACGTATAAATACGCCCAACATCACCACCCCCACACTTAAAGATTTGTTCTTCCTTGAACAACATATCTATTTATGCATACTACACAAGCCCTAGCACCCACAAAGGAAGACAAGATGCTTAAATAGGCTCACACAACAATTATGAACAAGAAGTAGCTTCAGGAATCATTCCTAGATACAACCTACCCTCAAGAATAGACTCATTAAGTTGGAAATTTCATGCATATCATTCAAGAAAAAGAAATCATATAAATTACACAACCTTTATCAACCATGTGCCCTCATAACAAGAGAGTTACCCATAATCACTCACAATCATGCAATTTCTAACAAAATGGGTACAAGAATCAAGTGGCGCTCACTCTCACAAAGAATTCTCAAATTACAACTGATGAACATATGCTTTCCCTTAGTGTAATACTCCACTAATATCAGAATGCTAAGATTAGGATCAAATAGGTCTTTTACGGGTCGTAATGTAGGCTAAAGGATGGGTAGGAACTATTTTGGCCAGAAATAGTGACTATCTTCCCTAATCACTTTAATACACTACATTATGCAATTAAGATCAATCTCTAACAACCAATTTCCACTTTTGCTATCTTCACTGATTTGCTTTTCACCCCAACTCGTTAAGCTTAATTAATAACACTATGGTGGGAGTATGCAACCCTTTCAAATATTTTTTTTTGGCACCCTTTTCACGTTACGCACCCCTATAATAGCCACCCTCAACTTAATAAATTTTCCTTAGTTGAGGTGCACAATGTCCAAGAAGGACCAGGGCCAAAATAGGTTCATTGTAACATGTCCGGGATAAAATTTTGAACTTTTTCAATAATTTTAGCTACTCCCAACCACATCAATTGCTCACGCCAATAACTAGACTTTGGGGATTCAATTTCACTTTTTTCCTCTTATTATAAAACTCTTAACTCACATTGATTTTACATTAAAGCGCTTAGGAGCTTTTTGGATCAAATTACGGTCTATTAAAGAACAGATTAGGCTACATATGAGGCTAACAAAAGAATAAGCTAAAGGCTTGATGGGGCTATCTAAGATAATGTACAAAGGTAGGTCATAAGAAGGTATGAACAATGGCTATCAAACAAATGCCTAAATCATCTCCTAAACTCACAATCTTTATTTCGCTTTCCATACACACCATGAAAGTTCTAGCATCAGTTGAAATAAGGAATATACAACAGTCTTACACACTCATGGCATATGGTCAACTCAATTAGGAGCATTATAGATTCTCGACCGAACAATTACATGAATTCAATTAAAACCAACAATCACAACAAGAGTCACAACTAGAGCCTAGGTATTTCAAACGTAATGATCCATCACATACTTATGTTATAATGTCATGTGATACACAAGAGCAGTTATATGTAATTGAAAGACTAATTTTCTCTTAAGAATGTTGTCATCCATCCATCATCGAGAAAAACACCTAATTATGACTAAATAACTAACAAAATGAACAAAATAACTAATCCTATCCACAAGTATACTAAGGAGAATGTCCTATTTTCTTACAAAAAAAGTAGCAAAGTAACCAGCCACCCCACACTTAATTTTAGCACTGTCCCCAGTGTAAATAACAAGATAAAGAACCTGGATAGTAGTACTTCTCATCCACATTAGGAGTCATGCCACCTGCATGGAGATTATCACTGGAACCATTTTTCCTTTATTCATCCTATTATCCACGTCAGCCACACATAATGAAACTAACTATAATTAAGATGAGGGTGGTGAAGTCACCACCCCACACTTAATTTGTTAGTATCAACTAATTTAGTGTTATTGTCGGGTACTCAGACTTCACCGACATACACTTTGACATGGTGCACCACGTTAGTCACAATATAATTCAATCACTTTAATTTCCCTATGTCTATTTCAATGAAACATTTTTTGATCAAAATCATACCCTACACTTTCAACCATATCAAGATATACAAAACACCATCACTTTCCCAACATAGCCATGGCAAGAATTTAATTCATAATCCTCAAGTGATCAATTAATAACTACAGCATAAATTCACAACACCTAAGGATTAAGAAAAGAACACTTACCTTGAAGATGAAGGATTGAAGAAAGTGAGTCGATGTTCTTGGGTTTTGAAAGTGGTGAGGAGCTTGTAAGATTAGTAGAGCAAAGAGAAGGGTTTTGAGAAAGGAGGGGTTAAGTGGCGCTTAGGTGAAAGAAAAATGGAGTGGGATTTACGAGTAGAGAATATGTTTAAATGATGAGACATGGGTCGGTTTGATCCATTCAAAAATTGATTATTAGGCAAAACTGACACTGATAGGCGGCGCCCATGAAATCGCCTAAGAATAAGTAGGCGACGCCTAAACTATCGCCTAAGAAAGGCAGTAAACATAGGCGATGGAATAGGCGGCGCCTAAACTATCGCCTATGTTGACATAGGCGGCACCTAAGCTATCGCCTATGTTGACATAGGCGGCGCCTAACCTATCGCCTAAGTGAGGCAGTGAACATAGGAAATGGTATAAGCGGAGCCTAAGCTATCGCCTATGTTGACAGAGGTGGCGCTTAAGTTATTGCCTATGTTGACATAGGTGGCACCTAAACTATCGCCTAAGTGAGGCAGTGAGCATAGGCGATTGGAAACGAAGTTAGTGCTATAATGGCACATTCCCTATGTTTGCAACCATGAGAATTTAATCATAATGAAGAGAGTAATGATATAAGTGGATCAATATATCATAAATTCAAAAACCCATAGCAATAGAGAGTATACTACAAAGTTTCCATAACCCTAACAAATAAGCTTATCTACTCATGAACCAAAAGGAAATAACCATAAGAATGTTCATCATACCCAAAACTAGAGGATGATCTTCGAGTCCACAAAATAGAGAAATCAAGAGGAGAAAACATTTTTCTCTTCTCTCCCCCTCAGCTAAGCCTCCTTTTCTCCTTTTTGAAATAATACAGAATAATGAATAATCCCTAAAAATTCAGCCATAAGGCTTTTAATAACATCCTTCTCTAATAAATTGCTACTGCATCCTTAACTATTTAAAAATATTGAGTTTTCCCGGGAAAAAGCTCCCATATATCACATTCAATCCAAAAGTTGCTTTCCTTTTATGTGAAGTTTCCTTTGCTATCCACAGGTCCCCAAAGTTTCTTAATCTTCCTCATTAGTACCTGAAAAGCATGCTAATCACATAGGTCAGCTCACTTAACTAAAAATAGACAAAGTGCAAGAATTATGTATTTTATTCTCAAAACTTAGCTAAAACATGGGTAAGTTATGGTGCTTAGACGTATAAATACGCCCAACATCAGTTTTCATGGACAAGTATTCGGTTTATCAGCTACTCATTCAGTCAGTCTTATAGGTTATTTAGTGCATGTTTTACTTGATAATGAAATCATTTTACATGTTTGTGCTTTTATGTTTAGTACTAGTATGTATTTCATCCAGTACCTATCTCATATACTAGTACATTCAATGTATAGATCGCATACTTTTCTCTTACGCTATGTTGTCTTATATCATAGGTTCGGACACTTAGTTTCTCGATCGCACATAGACAGCTCAATACCTCTTAGAAGTAGAAGTTGTGAGTCCTCATCCATCAAGGACAAGTTGTTTTTAGTTATTTTAGAATATATTTATGTTAAAGCAGTCAGAGTTAGTTGGGGGGTTTGTCCCATCTACTCCTCATGTCTTAGAGGCTTTTAGACTAGATGTTTCAGATATTTAGATTTGTTTTCAATGTCTTTTTCCATTAATTTAGACATGTTGAAATTTATTTTAGTATCCCACTTTAACAGTATTTATATCAGTTCAGCTTCTATATATGCTACTTTTTCATTACTTTATTCAGTTCTTATAGCAGGTACCGAATCATGGGTTAGCTTGGGGTCACTTGTGGCCTTAAGCACTATGTCACGACAAGCGGTAGCCTCCAGTTGTTAAAAAACATGGTATTAGAGCCTAAAGTTTTAAAGTTTCCTAGGGTTTCTAAAATCTGCATTGAGTAGTGTCTTGTACATAGGTGGGAAGCGCACCACATTTTTTGGGAAAGAAGTTACGAGATATTTTAGAAAAGTTTCCCTTTTTGAGTATTCATGGCATGTGAAAAGGAATGAGCTCTAAAAAAATTACCTTTTTTCTAACTTGTCCTTCATCCATTGAAATAAAATGCCTCCCTAAAGAAATAGCAGAATAAGGAATAAGGATCAGCCCGCACTACCCCTTGTTCTGAAAAATCACCTTAACAAACATGTCTCTCACGCCGACTTTAGGGATGTTTTCACCACTTTGTACATTCTGTGGTGTCTCAGAATAATTGAAAGGATGTTTCCCCAACCAATCTAGTGATGATTATTCCAACAGCTAAGATCCAAGACTTCACTCAGATGAATCCCCCTTTGTTTTTTGGATCTAATTTAATGAGGATACTCAGGAGTTTCTTGATGGTGTACAAAATATGACAGACATCATGGGTATTACTTTTAGTGAGAGTGGTGATTTAGATATTTATCATCTATAGGGAGTAGCTCATACATGGTTCAATCAATGGAAGAAGGATAGATGTGTTGAGGCAGGTCCTATAGAGTGGGAGGAGTTTTACATGACCTTTCTAGATAGGTTCTTTCTACTAAAGTTGAGGGAGTCTAAGGTTCAAGAGTTCATCAATTTAAAGTAGTGTAGCATGAATGTGAAGGAATACTCACTCAAGTTCACTTAGTTAGCGAGGTATGCTTCAACTAGATGGTTGACTCCAGGTCCAGGATGAGTAAGTTTATGTATGGGTATCTAATAGTGTAGACAATAAGTGTAGAATATCCATGTTGATTAAGAAAATGGACCTTTCTAGGCCATGCTTAGTATATTGTGGATAAGAAACTCAATGAGAAGGATAGGGAGAATAAGAGGGACAAAATAAGTAGCTCCAACTTCTAAAATCATAGGTCTGATGGTGGAAATCATTCTCAGTTCTACCAAAAAATTTTAGCTCCAGCCTCACCTTCAGTTAGTGAGCTAATACCTATGTTCAGGCAGGATAATATGGATAGGTCACCAAGATATAAGACCCAGGGTAGCATTTACAATGTTTGTACCAACCTATTTTGTCAAAAATATGGTATAAATCATTAATGGGAGTGTAGGGAAGGCAATGATTGGTGTTTTAGATATGGAAAGCTAGGTCACTTGATTAGGGATTGCCCAGTGGTTGCCCAGAAGGGAAAGGATATTCGTTAACAATAGTAAGTCCAACTCTATATCAACTCCAGTAGGTCACCCGACTCAGCATGGTTCCTTTAGTGCTATAGTAGGAATAGTTAAGACCGACTTTATGCTCTCCAGACTCGACATGATAGGTAAAGTTTTCCTGATGTGGTTACAGGTACGTTACAAGTTTTCAATATTCATGCTTATGCATTAATATACCTAGGTGATTCTCTTTTCTTTGTCACTCCTTATTATCCATAGACTTTGGTGTCAATCCCATTATATTAGCATAACCTTTCTCAGTGTCTACCCTAATGGGTAGTTATTTCACATCAATGCGGGCATAAAGAAATGGCCAAATTTTAGTATCTATAAAAGTTACTTTAGATGATTTTGTAGTGCTAGAGATGATTGATTTTGCTATCATTGTCGACATAGATTGGATCCACTTATTTAATGCCTTAATTGATTGCAGAGATTGAATTGTTCAATTCTTATTTTCTAATAAGTCTGCTATTAAGTGGAGAGGTAGTACTTCAGTGACTAAGGGTCAGTTTGTTTCCTATCTTAAGGCAAGAAAAATGAGACCCAACAGATGTACTTTTCATCTCGTCTAAGTCAAAGACTCGAATTATAAAAGTCCAAGTCTTAAGTTAGTTGCAGTAGTGAATGGAATGTATTCCATGAAGATCTTACCTAAGTTCCTCCTAAAAAGGAAATTGACTTAAAAATAAATCTCATTCCAAACACCCAACCTATCTTAATTCCACATTATAGAATGGCTCCAACTGAGCTTAAGGAATTTAAGGAGAAGTTAAAACATATCTTAGATAAGGGTTCACCCAGCATACTATTTCTCTATTGGGTACTCAAGTCCTCTTCTTTCTAAAGAAATATGGTTCCCATAGTATGTGCATTGACTACTGTCAATTGAACAAAGTCACAGTCAAGATGAAATATCCTCTCAACAAGATTAATGACTTGTTCGACAAACTTTAAGGTGCGATCCATTTCTCTGAGATAGATGTCAGATTTGGTTATTATCATCTCAGATTAAGAGACTGTGACATTTTGAAGACAGCTTTCAAGACTCAATATGGTCAGGTAGAATTCCTAGTTATGACTTTCAGACTATTGAATGCTCCTGTAGATTTTATGGACTTAATTAATAGGGTGCTAAAGAAGTACTTAGACATGTTTGTCATAGTCATCATAGATAACATCCTCGTCTATTCTCATAGTGAAGGTGATCAAGCAGATCATTTGAGGATTGTATTGTAGACCCTTAAGAATCACTAGTAATTTTCTAAGTCAATTAAATGTGAATTCTTGTTGAGATCAATAGATTTACTTGGTCGTCTTATTTTTGGTTATGGCATTTGAGTTTATCCTAAAAAGATTAAGGTAGTGAAAAACTGGCCTAGACCCATTTTTCCATCAGAAAACATGAGTTTCTTGGGTTTTGCTAGTTACTACAGATGGTTTGTGGAATGATTCTCTTCTGTTGCTTCTCCTATTTCTCGAATAACCTAGAAGAAGGTCAAATTCTAATGGTTAGATTCCTGTGAGAAGAGTTTTCAGGAGTTCAAGAATCAACTCAGTTTAGCTCCCGTCTTGACTTTTCTACATTGCACAGCTGTGTTTGTAGTTTAATGTGATGCTTTTAGAGTTCGTATTGGTTGTGTATTAATGTTGTGAGTTAAGTTCATAGCTTATTCCTCTAGATAGCTTGAAATCCATGAGAAGAATTACCCAACCCATGACCTTGAGTTAGCAGTAATTGTCTTTGCCTTAATGATTTTGAGGCATTACCTTAATGGGGTTCATTTGGATGTGTTTACGAATCATAAAAGATTATAGTATGTGTTCATGTAGAGATACCTAAATATCCATCAGGAAATGTAACTTGAATTGTTGAAAGACTCTGATATAAGTGTGTTGTATCAGCTAGGTAAGGCAAATATAGTGGCTTATGCCCTTAGTAGATTAATTAAGGGGAGTGTTGCACATATTAAGGAATATAAGAAGGAGTTAGTCCATGAGATTCATCAACTTTCTAAGTTGGGTGTTTGGTTGGTTTATTCGATTGAAGGAAGTATATGGGTTCAGAATGGTTGAAAATCTTTATTGGTTACCGAAGTAAAAGAAAACAAGGCAAGGATCCTATTCTAGTCAAGTTGAAGAAAGTAGTTAGGGATAAAAAGGTTGAGGTTTTATCCTATGGGGGATATGATATCCTTCATTATCAAGGCAAGTTATGTGTTTCGAGTGTGGATGGTCTAAGGTAGCAGATATTAGTTGAAGCGTATGGTGTGTGGTACTTTATTCATCCAAGAGACACTAAGATGTATAGTGATTTTTGGGAAATCTATTGGTGGGGTGGTATAAAGAAAGATATTACAGAATTTTCAGCTAAGTTTTTTAATTCTTAGTAGGTTAAGATTGAGCACCTAGGGCCTAGTGGTACCTTTCAAGAGTTCAGCATCCTGACTTGGAAGTGGGATGTAGTGAACATGGATATTGTGTCAAGGTAACCTATTACGCATTTTCAATATGATTAGATATGGGTAATTGTATATCAAATGACCAAGTAAACCATTTCCTTGATCGTTTTCACTTTATATTAAGTTGAGGAATATGTTAGAATATATCTCAAGGAGTTGGTAAAGTAGCAATGGGGTTCCATTGACCATCATCTTAGATAGATGTACCCTATTTACCTCTCTCTTTTGGAAGGCTTTTCAGAAGGGTTTTGGTACCCAATTCCATTGCAGTACAATATTTCATCCTAAGATGGATGGCCAGGAATAGAGAACCATTCATACTTTAGAGGACATGTTTAGTATGTGTGTTATAGACTTTAGTGGCTGTTGGGATGACCACTTACCTTTGATGGAATTTGCCTACCATAATAGTTATCATTCAAATATTCAGATGGCTTTATTTGAGGCTTTCTATGAAAGGAGACGTAGATTTTCTACTGGTTGGTTGGAAGTAGGTAAGATTGATGTAATAGGCACAAATTCAGTTTATGTGATGATGTAGAAAGTTTAACTAATCTGAGAAAGGTTGACGACAGTCGAAAGTCTTCAGAAGTCCTATGTATATATGAGGAGAAGAGATTTTGAGCTTTACGTTGGTGACTTGGTTTATTTAAAAATTTTACCAATGAAAGGTGTGAAGAGATTTGGCAAGAAGGGGAAGCTCAGTCCCTACTACGTTGGCCCATGTAGGATTTTGAGCCATTTTGTGAAGGTAGCTTATGAGTTAGAGTTTCCTATAGATTTGACATTAGTGCATCCAGTGTTTTATGTTTTATTTCTAAAGAAATTTATTGGTGACTCAGCTTCGTTGGTTGTTTTAGAGAATGTGAATGTGAAAGATAGCCTTAGTTATAAGGAAGTCCAATTTGAGGTACTTGATCTAAATATTCATAGGTTGAGGAATAAAAATGTCCCTTTGGTTAAAATTCAATGAAGAAATCAATCCATTGAGGGAGATACTAGGGAAGACGAAGCAAATATACGAGTCAAGTATTCCCATATTTTCTGTATGAATTCAGATCCAGCGTAAACAAATGGTTTTCCTTAAGTGATTCTCTTGTTTTCTATCTCATCTATATAAGCATTCTTATGTCACAATATGTATTCATAAATTCAACAATCCACGTATCATGTATTAGGTATAGTTATGTAATCATGATTTAGCTCATAAGTTTCAGTGTATGATCTCAATTTTCTTAGTATCATAGTTTAAGCAGTTTCATTCAGGGATGAATGGACCAAAGCAGGAGACATTGTAATACCTCAAAAGATTTCAGACACATTTACAACCCTTAGTTACATGTTTAAGGGGGTCCAAGTCATTATTTTACACTATGTACCAAATTACTTAACCATTTTAAGACCCCAAGATTTCAAGAATTTCATTTTTGGCCTTCTCGAATCTGAAACATTGATTTTTGAGTTGAAATGTGTTTAGGGATGTTAAAAGGGTCCTATAAAAGGGGTTTTGAATTTTTGGAATAGGTTTGGATTTTTTGGACCTTGAAGGCAAAATGCCTCCGCGATATAGCCATGTCATGAAGGATGGAACTCTGTGATAATCTTTGCGAAACGGCTGTTAGTGTCTACTATAACCTTCATGCCATAGAGGTTGTACTTTTTGCAAAATTTTCACCAATTTAACTAGGGGCATTTTCGTCTTTCCTCTCTTTCCAAATTCCCAAGTGATGACTTATAACCCTAAATAGAGGTATTAATTTCCCCCATTACCCATCTGTTAACAAAGTAAACTCATTCCCCTTTCTATAGAACATAAATTCAAGTTTCTCTTCATGGATTCAAGCATTTAAGTTCCAATTCCAAGCCTCTTATTTAAGAATCCAAGCAATTAAGGTATGTGGGTTATTCATCAATGCATACCTTTCACCCATTGAGTCACAAAATCCCCTTTTTGTTCAAGTATGCAACTTTTATCCTCTTTTTTTAAAATATCCATGTTTATATGAATTAAATCAATGTTTTCTTAGTTGTTTTGAATTCAATACATGCTAATGTGTTTCCCTAGAAAATTATGTTATTACATGCGTTTAATTTAAATCAACCCCATTGTATTTAGTTGATACCATGTAAATTCATCTAGTTATGGATCATATAATGTGAACATGTTTTTTTTGATGATTTTGACATATCCCCATATTCAAATTCATGGATTTCATCTGTTTAGTCAAGTTTACTATACTTTGTGCCTGCAGATCATGAATTTCCTAACCAGGTTGTGATGATGTTATTGTATTCAATGTATTTTCAGCGCTGGTGGGTTATGAACACCCGATACCAATATATTTATACATGTTTTCATTTTCAAGTAACAAGTTAGTTAGATTATGATTCTTTATGATCACATTTAGATTATTATATTCATGATGAGCACTTATAAGTTGTGATGTATAGTTTATTTTAATCAGAACCAGTGTCAGTTCAGTTTGGTGTAGGATTTAGCATCGAACAAACCTAGAGATGAAGTCTCACCCGCCAGTAGAGGACTGAGACCTTTAGAAGCAGTTCCTAAGTTTTAGAATTACATAAACAACGTAGGTTATTAAGATATCACCTACCAGTAGAGGACAGACACCCTCGTAGAGTTCATCAACTAGTAGATGACTTCCACCCTAGTCTTTTGGGACATCAGTTTTATGGATCCACATAGTCAGTGTTAGTACTAGTGGAAAGGTACTGACACCACTCCAACTAGGGTTATAGGTTGGACACCGATTAGCTCTGATTGGGGCATGTAGGTTGAATAATACCTCTCTCAGTTTCATACTAGTACTCAGGTTATATCAATGCAGGTTTGCATGACGAAGTATTCAATTTAATCAGCTACTCAGTCAGTAAGTCTTGCAAGTTATTCATTGCATGTTTTACTTGGTCTTGTAATTATTTTACATGTTTGTGCATTTATGTTCAGTACTCATATATATTACAGCCAATCACTATCTCACATACTAATACATTCAAAGTATTGATCGCATACTTTTCTTTTGTACTATGTTGTCATATAACATAGGTTAGGACACTCGATTTTCCAATCGCCATTAGACAGCTCAGTACCTCTCAACAGCAGTAGTGATGAGTCATCATCCATTGAGGATAATTTATTTTTAGTTATTTATGTATTTTTTTAAGTTCAGTCAGTCGTAGTTAGTTGGGGGTTTGTCGATCAACTGTTTATGTCTTGAAGTCTTTCAGACTATATATTTTAGATATTTAGATTTGTTTTTAGTATCTTTTGCCAGTAATTTAGACATGTTGGAATATATATCAGTATCCCACTTTCACAGTATTTATATCAATTCAACTTTCACATATGCTACTTTATCATTACTTTATTCACTGCCCATAACAAGTAGCAGATCATGGATTCACTTGGGGCCACTTGGGGACTTAAGCACGGTGTCGCGACTAGAGGGTATCTTGGAATTATTACACCTTTCTTATGTGACCGTTTTCATTGCTGTGCATTTTGTTTTTGGTCCAAAAAGTATTTCTGATCCCTTTTCAATGTCTACGTCGGTGGTTGATTCTATAGTTGCTAGAAAAATCTATTGGGTTGTGTACTGTCTATCTTTAATAGGGAGACATTGGTGGATTTGATAGAGTTGGATATAGTGTATTTTGATGTTATCTTGGGGGTGGATTTACTTCATTCGTGCTATGCTTCCTTGGAGTTTAGGACCCAAAATATTAAATTTCACTTACCTAATAAACCGGAATTAGAATGTGAGAGGAGTTCCTTATTGCCTAAAGGGAGGTTTATTTCGTCACTTAAAGCTCAGAAATTGATCTTAAAAGGGTGACTGTATAATCTAGTTTGGGTTAAGGATTCTTTTTATGAAAGTCCTTTATTGCAATTTGTCCTTGTGCTTAATGAGTTTCCTAAAGTGTTTCCAATGATCTTCCTAGAGTTCCTCCTATAGGTAAATAGATTTTGCGATTAATCATCTACTGGATACTTATAATTTTTCCATTCCTCCCATGGAATGGCTCAAGCTGAATTTAAGGAGCTAAAGGGGAAATTGAAAGATCTTCTTGATAAGGGCTTCATTCATCGTAGTTTTTGCCCATGGGGTGCTTCTATACTTTACGTGCAAAAAAAAGATGGATCTCTTCGGATATGTATACATTATCATCAGCTAAATAAGGTAACACTGAAAAATAAGTACCCTCTTCCAAGGATTGATAACCTTTTTTATCATCATCAGGGTGTTAGATATTTTTCTAAGTTTAATCTCTATTCAAGAAATCCTTAATTGAAAATTCGGGAGGTTGATAATCAAAAAGACTGCTTTTCAAACTCGGTATGGTCAGTATAAGATTTTTGTGATGTCATTTGGGTTGACAAATACTATAGCTACTTTTATGGACCTTATGAGTTGGGTTTTCAGGCAACTTCTGGATTTGTTCATGATAGTGTTCAATGATGACATCTTGGTGTATTATTGGAGTGAGGAAGATTATTAAAATCACCTCCAGATTATGTTGCAGACACTAAAGGATTGGAATTTGTATGTTAAATTTTCTAAATGTGAGTTTTGGATTAATATTGTGACTTTTATAGGGAATGTGGTATCCAGTGAGCGGATAAAGGTAGATCCACTGAAGGTTGAGGTAGTTAGAGATGGACTGGAGCCACGACTCGAACTAACATTAGGAGTTTCTTATGTTTAGATCGGTATTATAGGAGGTTTGTGGATATCTATTCCTCTTTTACTGCTCCATTGATAAGGTTGACTAAAAAAGGTGAAGTTCTTGTGGTCCGATGCTTGTGAGGGGATCTTTATGATGTTGAATGATAAGATGACTTCTATGCTACTTTTGACATTGCCCAAGGGTACTAATGGTTTTGTGGTGTTTTGTTTAATGACCCTTCAGGTCACTTTCCATATTTCTGCTTATCTTTGTTGTTAGGGATTCTCTATAGCTGCCTTAAATCATTTATGACTTGCTGGACAGACGGTTCGATTACCGATGAATTTATTTGGTTATAAGGATCAATTCCTTATTTAGAAGTCTTTTCGGGTTCCAAATTCCAGCTGGCAATAACTTTTGTAAAACAATCTCAGATATCAATTTTGACTGCACTAACATCTATAGAATATTGATTTTGGGCTAGATAGACCTTTGGTTTGGGTTACAATACACCCAAACTCATTTCGACCTATTGATTGGAAAATTAAAAATTTGGAAATATAGGTGTGGGACCCTTATTTGGTCAAAACAACCTTAGATTGAAAATCTGACTTCGCCAACACATTTTAAACGTCGAACTTAGTATTGTCACATAGTTTATTTGCGAAAATTTGAAAATGAAAGAGTCCCGAGGCATTGGCCAAAACATGACAAAATTCAATGTTTCATTTGTCACCTAAAATGGGACGAGATAGATTAATAGCGCAATGTACCTTATGGCGATTATGCTAAAGCACGATCACTACCTATTAAGGGCGATCGCTGTATTTCCTTACCTAGGGACCCATATAGACCCCATAGTCGCAAATTTGCACATTTTCTCTTCTTCTTTCATACTAAAAACCCTAAATGGGTATAATAATTAAAAATTGAGTTGTGGATAATGTAGGAGCTTGAATATCATCTATTAACAAAAATATCTTAAAATTTAAGGTATGAATCCTTCTAATTCATGGTTGAATTCCTTAGTTTAGACTTAAAACCCAAATTTGGATTAGGGCTTTATTTTTGCCCAAAATTTGAGTTATTTTCACCCATTTCTTAAGGGATAATTATTCCTTGTTCATGTGGAACATTGGGTTGTCCTTGGAAATGTATTTTCCATAAGTAGGACCCACTCGGGGTTTTAAGTGTCGATTTTGAACCCAAAACACACTGGTGCAATATGGGTATCATTAGACTCGTAATGATGAGTAGATTATGTTTTTGATAGTGTGATGGCATTTCGGGAGTTAAAGTGAAGATAGATTCTTTGATAGCGATTTTAGATTTTGTAATTCAACATTGAGGTAGGACTCTACCTACTCTTTTTCAAAGATGATGTGTGTTATATATGGCATGTGAATGTGAATGTTAACTATGAATATGAGTAGAATGACTTGGTCTCAATTATTAAATTTTATGGATTAGATGAGGGTTTTGGACCCATAAGATGGAATATGTATCATCTTTTAGGATCCTATGGCGTTCTTTATGAACTGAACTAATTAATAGATTAGATATGACAAAATGCTATGTTTGGAATGTTGTTATAGTTTTGGAAGCATGATTAGTATATTTAATCTTTTTGGGCTATTGTGGTGATGTTGGAATTGTAATTTAGGAAGAATTGACTTAAATTCCCTTTTTTCTAGACAAATTTCCTATTTTAGGATTGGTTATGGCTTATTTGACATCTAAAAGTTGAACAAGATACCTTTACCGAGTTTTGTCTTAGTTATCCAAAATATGGATATTGAGGATTAGAAAAATGATTGTCCAATCCACATAGTCCAAGACTTGTGTTAGTCATGGTGGAGTTGGATACGGATGTTATGCCTAGTTTAAACTTGCGAGCCTTTAGAATGAATTTACTTTGTGACTTGGTAAATTGTTATGATGTTCTCCAGATTATTACTTATGACTTATTTCCATGATATTCTTTACGGAGGTGATAATGGGCCTTTTGAGATGTTATACCCTCTTAGATATGATGTTGGACCTTTACAAGTGATATTCCTCTTGGATATGATATTTGGTCCATAGAGATTCTACTTCTTATTAAACATGATATTTGGCCCTTAAATATGGTATTTTCTCCTAGACATGTTGGACCATTAGATATGTTATTTCCTCTTAAATATGTTATTTGGCCTCTAAAGATGATATTCCTCTTAGATGTAATGTTTGACCTATAGAGATGCTATTTTCCATTAAATATGATATAAAACCCTTAGGGTTGGCATTATTTTTAGGTATCATAATTTTCCTAGAGAGGCGATATTCTCCATAGTCATGATGTATGACCCATAGACATTAGATGTATTATAGATGTAATAGGCCTAATAGTTACGAGTTCTGCCTTACTGATATATAATGCCTCCTTGATATAACATGCCTCCTATATGTGAGATAATTTAGATATGTTGTGTCTTATAAATATGTTTATGATATGAGTTTCAGATATGTAAATGGTCCTAAGGCCGTTATTATTGAATTATGATTGTTTTGAATACATTATTGGGTCAAATGTCGTGTTATGATATGAGTTGAATATCTAGGAAGTAATTATCCTTGTAAAGGGTAAGGTTATAGTTTATGAATATATATATATATATATATATATACATACATACATGTAATAATATATATGTATGTATGTATGTACCCATCTATCTAGTATGGGACGGATGAAGATGCGATATGATGTTAATGATTCCATTGATTGAATACCGATGATGGCATGCATAGATTTGGTACATTCATGTGTATTACATCAATAATTGACACAATTACAATTAGATTATAATCTCATTATTGTTGTCACTAACTAAGGGATAAATCCCACTTTCCACCTTAAAATGGATTTTTCCACTATAATAACTTCCTAACTTAATGAATAATTTATATGTTTACAAGATGTTAATGATGAGATTTTAAAGATTTGATCAAGGTATATTCTGACCCTTGATTTCACACTACTATTTATTGTTGTCATGTGATATTCTGACCCTTTCGACACTTTTGTGGAGATTTATTCCCAACATTCACTCCGGGAAGTAAACATACAAATTTACACTCCATTAACAATAGCTTGAGTCCGTGCACCTAATATATATAAACTTATCAAGGATGTGATATTAATGTTTATCAATAAATTATGGAAATATTCTCTACCTTTCTTCTCTTTTCATATATATAAAATTTAGCCCTCGTGGGGCTTGCCATTTACTATAGCCATCGTGGGGCTTTAACTTTACTTTTTCCCTTGTGGAACTTGCTCTCTATTATATGACATTTTTTTAGATACTGTAATGATGTTACTAATACCCAGCAAAGTTGCAGGATATTAGTATAATGTGATGATATCTTGTAAGGCCAGAGGATATTATTATGATGTGATGATACCCGACAAGTTGGGATAATATTATGATGATGTGATAATACCCAAAAAGGTCATAGGATGTTATGATGATTGTATACTCTTCTAGGCCAGAGGTTGGTTATGATGACGACTATTATGATGATGATGAATATTGTATTGTGGATTCTATCGCATTCATTCTTTCATGCGCATAGCGTATCACTAGTATGCGTCTATATCTATCAATCGGTATGGGATGGTTGAATAGATATGGGTGTTGACTATGCCTTGTGTTATAGTATATTGATTGAACCTTTCAATCCTAGGGTGGTAGGGGTACACCTAGGCTAGGTTAGGTATTTGTTTGTTAGGAATAGCCGATTTCTAGTGCTATTATTGCTATTGTTATTATCATTGTTATGTCTAGTCTTTGTCAAAATATTAATTGGTTTGTTATTAATATATGAGGTATGTTTTCTGCCTCTTCTGTCTTATGATTGCATCATTATGCACGATTATTTTATATTGAGACATTAGGGTTAAAACCTTGAGTATGATAGTATTAAATATTGATATGATTATACTGAGGTCTTAAAGTGAAGACATGATGATCTGGGTTATACTTTGAGTTGACTTCATATATATATATATGTATATATATATACCTAGCTATATATAGCTATGGAACTATCATATATCCCTTCCTTCAATTGTTTATATTGTATACTTATTCCTTTGCCTTGTATACTTATATGCATCTTACTTCCAATTGTACATTCCATATTAGCCGGTGATATATGGTATAGTGTTAAGATTCATGAATAGGACTAAAATAGGATAGTTCATCCATGTTACTCCCTTAGTCTTAATATGTTAGTCTCTTGGACATGAATATAATATTTTATCCATGTTACCTTATTTGTTGTCTTATATGGATGAAGGACATTTTAGAGTAGTTTTTTTTTCTATTTATATGTCATATATATAGTTGTTTTATCTTTGGAGCTCAGTTGGTAGTTGCCTACTATATACCATTCATTTTGTAATCATACTACACTTAGGAAACCTACAAATCATAGTATGGGTTATCACCATTGATGTGTGCATCATGTGGAGTAGACATGGTTTAGAGACTTAGAGTGAGCTCCTGATGTTTTGAGTATTACTTATCTCACTCTTATGTATTAGACTAGTCTACATATTGTATTCAGAGATAAGTTGTATTAGTGTAATTCTATTTTTATTTCACTTTTGTAATATTGTTATATTAGTGGCTCTTGCACTGATACCACCAGGTTTTGGGGTTTATTCATGTATTTGAACTTGTGTTATAGTCATTCCGTATTCCTTCCTTATTTTGTTTGGTAGTCCATAAGTAGTCATTCTGGACTATGAGTTTTTCTTGCCTATAGGTGAGTTATAGAAGGCACCATTATGACACGAGAAATTTGTTGGTGACAAATTGATATCAGAGACAGGTTTCACTGGTGTATTAGTACAAGAGTTAAGTGTTAGTATTATCCCGCGGTTCGGTGCGGAGACATCCATAATCTATCTTCGGGAGGCTATAGTGACATTCTTAAGAAATTCACTTCTTGACACCTTATCGTGTGTCCACATTTATACTAACGTTGAATATATTCTTTTACTCTATTCTATCCTCGAAGGATGTGTGATATTATCGACAGATCAGAATGAAACTTTAGCATATACTTTTAGAGTTTTAGCTCAACGTTAAACTAGAGAGTCAGAAATGGATATCAAATATCTTCAGAGACGGCGAAAAAGTATTTGGGCCAGCTTAGTCTCCATTTGAGGTTGTGACTACTTCAGCCTTTAAGGTTTAGCAATGAGAATTTGAGTCATGTAGTAGATCCCTCTCAGCCATGGATAAAATTTGATCATCGAGCATTTTTTATACCATAGTGGGGTCTAATATTGTTCATCGAGGTTTGGTATAAGTTTTTGAGTACGAGATTGGATTTCTCAAGTGGGCCAAACTCATTCATATGTTAGATCCTTCTACGCAATACATTGGTGCATGGATGTGTTAGAGGACTAGTATTGTCATTCCATTTGGCATTGGATCACTTGATAGAAACTGATTCTTTCATCTCTCAATTTTTTGATTATGAGAGGACCATAGAAAGCATGTATTGAGACTTACAGAAATGGCGTCAAGGGGCTATGCCATCAATATATTGCTATTGGTATTTTATACAGGAGTAAAGATTCTTTATATAGAGTTCAGCTTCACTTATTGTATGTCGGCTTCACGCAGAATGTATTCCAAACTATAAGGTGTTCTTAGATTAGTCGTGATGATTATAGTTGGTAGACTCCCATAATATTTGTGAATTTTTGGTATGGTTCTTCAAGTTATAAAGAACATTTTGAATTATGAGAGGCATTATCTCAGAGTATTATAGGATTGTGCTTTGGTTATGTCGTGATGAGACACTAGCTCAGAGAATTCCCCGGTTATGAGATAGATGATCAACTAGAGTCAGCACTTATCCCTTCCTACCTAGAGTTCTAAAGATATGTTATGATTGCATAAGAATTTATCTTCTACTAGAGTGTTCTCTAAGTGTCGGTTGGATAGCTATTTGGGATTAGTTTTGGTTGCTCTCTAGTAATAGAGCATTAGGAGTTGTTTCTACCGTATTGAGAGCAATTTTTGGTCTAGAAAGTGTCCCCAGCATTGGATTTATAGTTATTTTAGCTCATTCAGATCAGCCTTATTCCCAAGCATGTCAGGCATGTGATTGTGGATTTCACCATGATAAGTGTTCTTTTATTTCTCATATTTATCTTTTATGAAATTTATTGGAGTTTTCATGCACATTAATGATCATTTGACTTGACGAATTGATATTAGTTATTATTTACCTTATCAAATTCATAATTATGTTACTACTCTATGGTTTATTTATTTTAGTAGTGGATGGAGTAGATCTATGCTCATATTTCTTATTATGAGTGTAGCATTTGGGTTTGAGTCATATTTATCATGTCACATTAGCCTTATTATGGCCGTTGAGTGGTACATGATATTGATGTTTATTTTGGTACCTCTTATTCATTATATTGATATTGATATTACTATTGTTATTACTATCACTGCTTGAGGTTATTGATATTGTTTGATATTATTACTCGATGTACTTGAACCTTATTAGGTAGTTGCATAAACTAGTGTAATCTAGTTAGACTTTTATTTTCTTCTAATTCTTATTCGATGACTTGAGTAGATATAGCCTAATTTGATGATTTCTTACCTATAGCGCGGCTAGGTTGATGGTTTTCCCTCTTGGTTAGCTGTGTTATATTTATTTAGGTTGTATTATGATATTGAGGATATGTTGACCTTCTTTGTTTCGATTGTGATTCTAAATATGATGATTTAGTTGCATTTCCTATTTTATTTTGAGTTTGGGATCCTTAGATTTGACTTCTGTGTTGGGAAGGTTTTCGCCTTGGATATTCTATTCTTTATAGACTATTTTTTAGCGTGACCAGTCTGAGGTCCGTTCTTTATTCGTGGCCAGTACATGGCTTAATAGTTGTTTTGATATTGAGATTGAAAGGTCTTGAGTTCATCTTTTACACTTGTTGGGTTTGTTCCTTTATAATAGTTTGCCCTTGTTATTAGAGAGGACATTGGTACTCATTTCTTGCTATGATATGGTTTTGTCAAATAGAGTTAGATAGTTAGAGGCAGGTAGCCTTTCCTTTGTTTGCTTCTTAAGTGGAACATTGGAAATTTTTATCTTGAGTTGTTGAGTTTTTAGTGGAGATCTTGGATTGTCTTTGGTTTTGAGATTGGTATATTTCTTCTTCGATGATCTTATTCTTTGGTGGATTTAGGAAATCCTAATTTCAAAGTTTGTTTGGCCTTATGAGGCTTGGTGTGGTGTTTCTCCTCAATGATTAGAGACTAGTGCTATTCTTTTTTAAGATGAAGTGTTGGATTAGGTAGCTTCCGGCATGAGTTGCATTTCTCTGTATTGCTAGAGATTTTTCCATCAATAGTGTGATTTGTGCCCCTTATGAGTTTTGAGTATATTTTGGTAATTTGTGCCCTCTGGTGGGTTTAGAATGGATTTCTTGTGTTTTCATTGGTGAATTATCTTTTATTGTGAATTTATTCTTAAGTTATATTTTTATTTTAGATTGGCATAATATGGTACAAATATGCTTGATTCAAACAGTATGGCTGATGTGAGTATTTCACCTTGGTTTGGATTTGTTGGTTCAAATTTGGATTATATGCCATGGAATGGAGATTTGGAAGTTATGATTGATTTAGAATATGAATGCCTACCTGTCTTCAGGTTTTGTTTGGGTAGTTGAGATTAGGCGATTCAACCTTGGTATTGAGGTTTTAGCATGGTGTTGTAGATCTTATATGCAACTTTTGTTTTGGACTTACCTTAGTTAAGTTTTCATTTATAGGATGCCTACTCTGTGGTTGTCTATGGGGTTTTCTTGACTTTTGAATGATTATAGTTGATAAGTGCTCAGGTGATGTCCCATGGACCCGGTATTGGTTCTTTTATCTTTGGCCCTGATTTTCTGATTTTCTTTGGGAATTTTGGATGATACACTAGGTGGGAGTAATATACTTGAGTTGGATTTGGTATGGTTTCATTCTTGACTGAGGGGTAATCCTGGAGCAGATCGTCCATTGATGATTAATTATGCATTCATATTTTGTATTTTAGTTTGATTTTCATTCGGATTGGTTGTAGCATTTGCATACGTTGCATGATTTTACTATTTGCATTTGTTTGCCCAGACAGCGTCTTATGAACTTATTCTCATGTTTGCTGTATAGCATTTTAGCGGATCAACTTCAGTTTTTGAGTTCTATGTATTGAGATTGTATGGATAGGACTCAGGTGTTTTTTCCTCCTTATTTGGAATAGATAGTAGGTTTGACATGGTAAAGAAATGTTATATTTAGATTTGGAGTCGGTGGCATGATTCATGCCTTGATTTTATTTTGGATTGTATATGACTAGGATGGATTTATGCTTATATCGAGATGGTATCAGTGTGTTGTGGTTCAATTTGCAGTTATTAGCCTTTTTGTTTCAGTTGGAGGCTAGTTAGTGACTTAGTCAAATTTGGCTATTAGAAAGTAAATTAAGAGGTGTTCGCTGTAAAAGGGATACCAGTGGCAAAATCCCTTTAAGGAATTTTCTCTTAGCAGAGGTTATCTAGGAAGTCATGAATGGAGCATAAAGGCCTAGTACCTCATCCTTTCAAAATTTTGATATTCTTTCTATTCGTTGACTTTCAAGGATGAAATTCCTTGTGGTAGTTTATATTGTAATGACACTTCTGGTACTTTTTCAATATTTTTTATTATCTTTGTTGTTAGGGCTTCATAATAGTTTCCCCAAGTCATTTATAACTTGTTGGGACTAATGGTTTGGTTACCGAGCAGTTTGTTTGGTTTTTATGACCAATTACCTATTTAGAAGTGTTCACTAGTTCTAAATGGTCATCAAGAAAAAACTTAGTATAACGATCTCGAATACCAATTCAAATTGCGCTAGCAGCTTTGAAATATCAATTTTAGGCTAGATAGACCTTTGGTTCGGGTCCAAACACACCCGAACTCATTTTGACCTATTGGTTGGAAAGTTAAAATTTGAAAATATGAGAGTAGGACCCATATATTGTCAAAATGACCTCGGATTGAAAATTTGACTTTGCCAACGTGTTTGGAACGTCGATGTTAGTGTTGTTACATAGTTTATTTTTAAAAATCAAATTCCAAACGAGTCCCGAGGCATTGGAAAAAAACTGGACAGATTCCAAGTTTCAGCTATCACCTGATATGGCACAAGATAACACAATCGCACAATGTGTCGTATGGTGACCGTTGCCCATTACAGGTGATTACGATATCTCCTTGCCAGAGGGTCCATAAATAGACCCCATTGTGTTGAATTTGGGCATTTTCTACTCTCCCTAGAGACCCAAAAACCATAAATGTGTATAATAACTAAAAATTGAGTTGTGTGGATGATATCGGAGATTGATTATCATCTATTAATATGAATATCATCGAATTTAAGGTATGAATCCTTCGAAGTCATGGTTGAATTACTAAGTTTTAGAATCAAAACCCTAATTTGGCTTACGGAATGATTTTAGCCTAAATCTTGAGTTGTTTTCACCCATATCTTGAGGAATATGATCTTTGTTAATGTATGAACATTGGATCATCCTCGAAAATGTGTTCATCATAAGTGGGACCCAGTTGGGGATTTAGGTGTCGTTCCCAAAGAATAAAGGTACAATATGGGGATCGTTGGACTCATAATAATAAGTAGATTATCTTTTTGATAGTGTGATGGCATTTTGGGGAGTTTAAGTGAAGATGGATTCTTTGAGAGAGATTTGATATTTTGCAGTTCGAATTTGAGGTAGGCCTCTACCTACTCTTCTTCGAAGAAGATGTGATGTTTCTTATATATGGCATATGAATGTGAATGTTAAGTTTGATTATGAATAGAATAACTTAGTCTCAATTATTAAATTTTGTGGATTGGTTGAGGGTTTTGGACAAATAAGGTTGAATGCGTATGCCCTTTTAGGATCCTTTGGCCTTCACCCTAAATTGAACTATTTCATAAATTAACTATGACAAAATGGTATGCTTGGGATATTATTTTAGTGTCGGAATAATGATTTGTATATTTAATCTTGTTGGGCTAGCGTTGTGTTGTTGGAAACGTAATTTGTGAAGAATTGACATAAATGCCCTTATTTCTAGACCAAATTCTTGTTCTAGGATTCGATATGGCTTACATCACATCTAGAAGTTGAATTAGATACCTTAGCCTAGTTTGGGGCATAGTTTTCCTAAATAGAGAAATTGATAATTAGAAGTGGGATTGTCCTATCCACTTAGGAAAAGACTTGTGTTAGTCGTGGTGGACTTAGATGTGGATGTTAGGCCTAGTTGAGACTATTGAGCCTTTGAATGAGTTTATTTCATGACTTGGTAAATTGTGGTGATGTTCCCCAGATTATAATTTATGATTTATGGCCATTATATTTTTTATGGTAGTGATAATGGAACTTTTGAGATATTATTGCCTCTTAATTATGATGTTTGCCCTTCATCTATGATATTCCTGTTAGCTGTGATATTTGGTCCATAGAGATGCTACTTCCTCTTAAACTTGATATTCGACCTTTGAAGATGCTATTTCATCTTAGACATGATGTTTGACCTTTAGAGATGTTAGTTCCTCTAAAATATGTTATTTGGCCTCTCAAGATGACATTCTTCATAGAAGTGATGTTTGGCCTATAGAGATGTTATTTTTGCTTATATTTGATATATGACACTTATAGTTGGCATTCCTTTTTGATATGATAATTGTCCTAAAGAGGCGATATTACTCATAGTCATGATGTATGACCTATATAAATGAGATGTCTTATAGATGTAATAGGCCTCATAGTTACGAGTTATGCCTTACAGATATATTATATCTCATGGACGTGTGATGCTTTCTATATGTGAGGTGATTTTAGATATGCTGCGACTTATAAATATGTTTATAGATATGAGTTTCGGACATGTAAATAGGCCTAAGTCCATGATTATAGTGTTGTGATTATTTTGGATACACTAATGGGAAAAAGACTGTGTTATGATATGTGTTAGAATCCAAAAAGTAATTATCCTTGTAAAGGGTAAGGTTGTACTTTATAAATATATATATGTGTGTGTGTGTCTGTGTATGTCTATGTGTGTGTGTGTGTTTATATACACATGTCTTAGGTATGGGACGGAGAAAGATGAGGTATGATGTTTATGATTCCAATGATTGAATACAGGTGATGGTATGTATAGATTCACTACATTCATGATTATTGCATTAGTGAATGATATGATTCAGATTACATTATAATCTCATTATTATTATCACTAACTAAGGGCTAAATCCAATTTTCCACAACAAAATGGATTTTCCCACTATAATAACTACCAAATTTAATGAATAAGTTATACGTATAAAAGAGGTGAATAATGATGTTTTAAATATTTGACTGAGGTATATTCCGACACTTTATTTGAAACTACTCTTTACTCCAGTCATGAGATATTCTGACCTTTTCTACACTTTTATAGTGATTTAGTCCCGTCACTCACTCTAGGAAGCAAACTTACAGATTTACACTCCTTTAACATGAATTGAGTGTGTGCACCATATATATACACACTTATCAAGGATGTTATATATATGTTGATCAATGAACTACAAAAATATATGCTACTTTGCTTCTCCTTTCATATTTATTTACTTTAGCCCTCATGGGGCTTGCACTTTACTTTATCCCTTGTAGGGTTTGCTCTCTATTATGTGGCGTTTGTTTGGATACTATGATAATGATAATGATACCCAGCATGGCTAGAGGATGTTATGATGATGTAATGATATCCGATAAGGCCAGAGGATATTATGATGATTTGATGATACCCGACAAGGTCGGAAGATATTGTGATGATGTTATGATACCTGGAAAGGCTGGAGGATGTTGTGATGATTGTAAGCCAAGCAAGGCCGAAGGTCGGTTATGATAATGACAACTATGATAATGATGATTATGGTATTGTGGATTTTGTTGCATTCATTCTTGCATTCGTACCGCCTATCACTAGTATACAGATATGTTTATCAGCCTATATGGAATGATTACAAAGATATAGTTTATGACTATGCCTTGTGTTGGTGTATGTTTATTGAACTTTCGAAGCCTGGGGCAGTGGGGGTTATGCATAGGCCTGGTTAGGTATTTGGTTGTCCAAAATAGTATGTTACTCATGTTGTTATTGATATTGTTATGTCTAGTTTGTGCCATATTGGTCATTGATTCGGTATCAATATCTGAGGTATTCTTTTGGCCTCTTCTACCATATTATTTCATCATTATGCAAGATTATTTAATGTCTAGCCATGTGGATTAGAACCCAGAGTATGATAGTATTATGTCCGTATAGGATTATACTATGGTCTTAAAGTGAAGACATGATTAGCTAGGTTATGATTTGAGCTGACTTCATACCTATATATATATATATATATATATATATATATTATATGTCTATATATATACGTAGCGATACATAGCTATGGAACTACTGTATATCCCGTCCTTTAATTGTTCATATTGTATACTCAATCTTTTGCCTTGTATACTTATTTGTATCTTCATTCCACTTGTATCTTGCATTTTGACCAATGATATATGCTATAGTGTTAAGATTCATGAATTGGAGTGAAATAGGATTGTTTATCTTTGTTACTCCCATAGTCTTAATATGATAGTCTCTTGGAAATGAATAGGATAGTTTATCTTTATTACCTTATTGGCTCTCTTATGTGGATGAAGGACATTTATATATGTAGTTAGTCATTCTATTTATATGTTATATATATTTGCTTTATCTTTGGAGTTCAGTTGGCAGCTGCCTACTCAATACAATACGGTTAGTATGCATCCTACAGATCATAGTATCGGTTATTGACGTTGATGTGTGCATCCTGCATAGAAACCATGGTTTCGAGACTTGGAGTGGGCTCTTGACATTCATAGTATTACATATCTCTTTATTATATATTAGACTAGTCTCTATATTGTATTTAGAGATAAGTTGTATTAGTGTAATTCTGTTGTTATTTCACTTTCGTACTCTTGTTATATTAGCGGCTCTTGAACTGATACCACCAGGATTTAGGATTTGTTCATATCTTTGAACGTTTGTTATATTCATTCAACATTTTTTCATTGGTTTAATTGGTAGTCCGTTATAATCCATTCCCGACTACGAGTTTGGCTTGCCTACAAGTGTGTTATAGTAGGCATCATCATGACCTAAAAAATTGCATTGTTAAATTTTTAATGCATCCTATGTGGGAATGGGTTGTGTTTTGATGCAACATGGTAAGGTTTTGGCCTATGCTTCTAGGAAGCTTACGATTCATATGAGGGACTATCTAACTTACGAATTAAAGTTAGTGTTTTCGTTTTTTTCGTTGAAGATTTGGCGCCATATCTATATGGGGTGCATGTGAATATCTATTAAGATCATTAGAACTTGCAATATGTATTCACTCAGAAGGAATTAAATCTAAGGTACAAACAGTGGCTTGAATTGATTAAAGATCACAACATGAGTCTTTACTACCATCCAGATAAAGCTAATATTGTTGATAATTCTCTTAGCAGGTCATCTATGGAGAGCTTATCCCATGTTGATGAGGAAAAAAAGGATTAGTGAAGGACATTCATATATTGGCTAATTTGGGAGTTTGTATTTTAGACTCTGGGGATGGAGGAGTGATTATATAAGAGGTGGTCAAATCATCTCTTGGTACTGAGGTAAAGGAGAAGAAAGATTTGGATACCATACTTATGCAGATTAAGGATGATGTTTGTAGCACAAGGTTATGGATTTTGATATTTGGTGGAGATGGTATTCTAAGGTATCAAGGATGATATGCGTTCCTGATATTAATGGACTACGAGAAAGGATTTTGACAGAGGCTCACGATTCCAGATATATAGTTCATCCGGGCTCTATTAAGATATACCATGACTTGTAGGAGATCCATTAGTTGAATAATATGAAGACGGATGTGGCAAATTTTGTGACTAAGTGCATGGTTCGTCAACAAGTTAAGGTTGATCACCAGAGGTTGTGTGCTATGTCCAAAGAGAAAGATTCGTCCATGTGGAAGTGGTACATGATCAATATGGATTTCCTTACGGGTCTTCTGTAGTCTCAAAATTAGTATGATTCGATTTGGGTCATTGTGGATAGGATGACTAAGTCCGCTCATTTCTTTCTTTTGAGGACTAACTAGTCTAGTAAAGATTACGCTAAGTTCCTCACTCAGGATATCATAAAGTTTCATGGTGTGACAGTGTCTATTATTTCAGACTGAGGTACGCAATTTTCTTCTCACTTTTGGCATTCATTTTATAAAGGTTTGATACATATGCGAACCTTAGTACTTATTTCCACCCTCAAACGGATGGACAAGAGGAGAGTAAGCTCACACTTTGTAGGATATGCTAAGTTCCCATGTGATTTATTTTAAGGTAAGTTGGGTTGATCATTTACCTCTCATTGAGTTTTAATACAATAATAGTTATCACTCAAACATTTAGATGGCTCATTTTGAGGATCTTTATGGTAGGAGATGTAGGTTTCTTATTGGATGGCTTAAGGTTGGTAAGACTAGTTTTTTTTTCCTTACTTGGTTCACCAAGCCAAGAAGAAGGTAAAAGTGATTAGAGAAAGACTTAAGACTGCTCAAAAACATAAAATGTCTTATGTGGATGTAAGAAGAACAGCATTGGAGTTTGAAGTGAATGATTGGATATTCTTAAAGGTGCCTCCTATGAAAGAAGTCACGCGGTTTTGAGAGAAGGAGAAGCTCGCTCCCTGTTACGTTGCTCCATATCATATTTTGAGGAGAATTGGGAATGTTTTTATGTGATAGATTGGCCTGCAAGTTTGGGTTCTAATCATCCCTTGTTTTAAGTTTCCATGCTTTAAAATTGCATGGATGATCCTTCCTTAAAGTGCCTATTGAGAATGTTGGTGTGAAGGATTCCTTGTATTGTATGGAAGTCCAAATAATGATATTGGATAGGCAGGTTTGTAAATTGAGAATGAAGGATGTGGCTTTGGTTTATCTTCTTTGGAGAAATTAAAAGGTAGAAGAGGCTACATGGGAAGATGAGGAAGATAAGAAGTCCAAATACCCATTCATGTTCCCCGAGTTGGACGAAAGTGCTTAAGGTACGAGTTTTATTTTTCTCTTGTTATGTTCTGAGTCTTTCATTTGATTCTAGTGTGTTCTTGTTATTCTCCTGCTAAAAGTGTTCAAACTTATCATTTTGAGATTAATGATCCTAAAGGGGGGAGGGAATATGTAAGTCCCTTAAAATTTTGATCTTTTGATTTTTGACCTTACCTTGTTGGTAGTATTAATTTTTGACTTGAAATGCATTTAGGGATGTTGGATAGGTAATTTGAAATTTTTTTAGAATTTTTGAAAACGGTTCGAGGTTATTTTCTAATTTCGAGGTAGTGCGCTGCCGCAATATAACTATTTCATGGAGGATACACATTGCCATAATGGTGTGGCCTGGAGGATAACTTCCCCTATAAGGCCGTGCCACGCTGAGGGTTAAATTTTATTTAGTTTTGTTTTTCTCACTTAAGGATGAGGGGTTTTGGTCCTTTTACCTATTCCAGTACATATAAACATAAAAGAGACCCTTTTACATTAGTTTTAAACTACCAAGCTCTACTTTATTCATATTTAACACTCCAATCAATAAAGATTAAGGGTTTCACTAATTATCCGGTCTCCAAGCTTCAAATTGACTTTTAATTCTCAATTGTTTCAGTCATATTTTTCTTCCCTAAACTTTAGTTTTCATTGTGGCATGGATGGAATGATTTTCTATGTGATTTAAATTATGGGTTTTGAAATTGCGTTGAAGGGTTTTGGGTGTTAACGCATGAATTATATGTCCCATGTTTTGAATTGAGGATTCATGCTCTTAATTGATGTTTTGGGACTGAATTGGTTTATTATTTAAATGGTTGGAATTGGAGACATGGATTTCCCTAAATTGGATAAATTTTGGCTTGGAATTGCATGAACCTCAACCCACTTTGTGAATTTGATTTTTACTATGAGAACTTGCATGTTTTAATTTTCTTTTGAGCTCAATGCATTTCATTAATGGATAAATAGATATAAAAATGGTTTTGGATGGCCTTTGTGGCGATGGATTCAATTTTAATGGAACTTTTAAGTTAATGTGGATCGTGTGGATTTGTTTGGCATGTTTAATTTAGCTTGCAAGCGTATTGGTATGACGATACCAAGTTGTTAATTCCTTAATGAATGACTCTTAGGTCACTGGTTTGATTTATGTGTAAATTGTTTTAATCTGGGCTTAAAGGGGGTTGTGTAGGTCACTGTGAAGGTGTAAGTCCTGAGAGGACGGACACTGAAAGCTATGTTTGCCGGTGATGGGGGTCTATATGACCCTGTTCTTAACACACTTGGTGTTTATATATTTAGGAGGGCTATTGTCCATGGTTGCTTTATCTTTCCTTTGGATTCTCCTCGATTAATCCGCCTAACATGCACTGAGTCCCTTTCAGCAGGGGGAGTTGAACCCATATATCCCATGGGTGCCTTTTGAACTGATCGAGCTACATAGTACACGTTAACGGTTTTAATAACTTTTATGTTTAATAAATGTATATATGTATATATGAATGTGTGCATGTGGTTTTGACTGACATGAAATTATTTTATTACTTTTCCTGAGTTACATAGTAGTGTTTATCCCACAGACCATCTTAGGATGCTACATCATTTCATGATGTACGGCCCGAAGACCCTTCTGTTGCTCCTGTGCAGCATTTAGGTGGATTCACATGTTCGTTTAGTTGCTGTGAATGGTGGGCCTCTATCTTTTGGAAGACTTTTTCATTTCATCATTTATTTCTTTACTCTTTTAGTACTTTGGATTTTTTTGTCATAACCGGGGGAATGTCCCAACTTATTTAGTATTTCTGGTTTTAGAGGCTATTGTGGACAGATATGGGTTGGTTTTTGTTTTGACTCTTAGCTTCTATTGAGTTACCTATTCACCTTTTATTACTGTTTAATTGGCTTCCACCTTTGTTATTATTATTATTATTATTATTGTACTCTCCAGGTTAGGTTAAGGGGTTGGTCTCCAATCCAGGGTGGACTTGACATACCCATCATGGTCAGGCCTTGGTTTGGGCCGTCACACCTTGCCTTGTGTTTAATGTTGTTTTCTCATGTCAAATCAGTTTGGATGACAGCCTTACTTGTCAAGTCTTGTCTCGAAAAGTGCCATCATGACCCTTAGTTTTTGTGTCATGTCAAATATTCTCAATATGAAAGGAATTCTTGGTGGATAAGAACATGAGGATCCAAAAACACATTTAAAGAATTTCGAAGAAATTTGCACACCGTTTGAAATTTGTCATATATCCTAAGTATCTATCCTCTTGAGGTTGTTTCCATTTTATTTGATGGGTTAAGTACTTTTATTGTAGTGGGATTTTCCATAGGGTTCTATTACATCTTGGGTTGAATTAACTTATGCCTTACATAGTTGCCTTTTTCCTCCATACGACATGCTTCAATTGAGAGTGAGATTACTAACTTTAGGCAAGTAAGTGGTATGCAGTTATATGAAACGTGGTTAAGGTTCAAGAAGAAATTTCTACATTTCCCTAACAAAAAGTTTCTATATAAAATGTTACTTCAAATATTCTATGGGTCATAGGATAAATTGAACAAGATGGTCAGGGGTAACTTTTCAGGTGGGTCATAGATCAATCAACTCTTTGGAATTGCTACAGGATTATTGGATTAAATGACGAAGTAAAGTAGAGCCTGAGACAAATAAGATAGTGAGGTTTACATCGGGGGTCTTTTTGTGTCTTATGTGGGCCAAGACCAAAGCAAAAAGGATGAACAAAGAGATGAGAACATGTCTAAGATCATGATGCAAATGGATCTCAAACAAAGTATATCATAGATTCAACCCCCGACGCGGTTAACATTGTAGATTCAAGAGGAAGTAGGACTTATGAAAATGTGGATGCTAAGAAATTTGATTTGGAGATCCATTATTTATCGAATAAAATAGGGGGTTCCAGAAATACCTATCAAAGGTAAGGTAGGATTCATATTTGAAGGAATGGGACAAACATTAAAAGGAACATGGATAGAGAAACCACGATCATGATTAAAGGGATAAGAAGAGATAGAGAAATAATAATTATAGAGACAAGAAGAATGACCATTATAGATATCTCCCACTACATGATAGGAAAAAGGAAAAGAGGATTCCTCTATTGATCAACATAGATACAAGAAGGAAGACGTTCTTAATCGGATTCTTGTAGGTCTTGAAGGGAGTGAAAAAATAATTAAAGAGATAAAGAACAACTTTTCATAACTAAATCTAACGGTCTTTTATCTTTGGGCTTTAATTAGGAAAATTGTAAATCAATTGATCCAAATCTCGAGTCACCTCAACACTAGAAAAAATGGTGGTCCCCCTATAGACAACATGGTAAATCATTGCATGTCCATTTTAACATAGACCGGAAGGACATTCTATAATAAGGTTTTGTATCTTGAGGAAGATCCTAAAGAGAAGGGGTAGAAGGGAAAGGGTGCGGGAAGAGAAAAAGTATTGAAAAGTGTGATGATGAAGTCCTTATTCACAATGAGAAAAATGTTAAAAAACTATAAGAAATGTAGGAGAGTGTAGAGAGTTAAGAGAGACAACCAATCGTCGATGAAAATTTCTCAAAATTAGAGGAAATCACAGTTTCTCCAAGGCTATCAATCAAAATACGTCTCCTATTTCCATAAAGGTTTATGAAAAGTAAGAATGATACAAAGTTCAAGAAGTTTCTCTCAAAATTTCTAAACATTTTCTTGAACATTCCTTTAGTTGAAGCTTATTTGAGATGCTGGGTATGCCAAGTTCATGAAAGACTTGAAAATAAGGAAAAGAATAATGGTCATTTAAATGGTGGATATCTATCATAGTTTTATAGCTATTATGTCAAGTAATATGGGGATTAATAAAAGGAAACCCCAGTGCCTTTACTATCCCTTGCACCATTGGGATGTATCAATTTGGTATAGCTTTGTGCTACATTCGTGCAAGTACAAACTTGAGGCCACTAGCTATATTCAAGAAATTGGGATTGGGAGCTCCGATGTCCACAACCGTAAGACTCTTAATGAATGATTGTCCTGCTTAAAGATGGATGGAAATTCTATATGAAGTTTGATTCTTGGTCGATAAATTAATTTCTAGCCGACTTTGTGATCCTTGATTTTGAGATGGACTATAAAGTTCCAATCAATTTTACTAGGCCTTTCTTTGCTATTAACAGGGAATTATAAGATGTGGAATATGGTGAAATGAAGTTTAAAGTAAATGGAACATAGGTAGCATTTACTGTATGCAAGTCCATAAAACAACCAAATTACTTGTAAGTGATTTTGATGATTGACATGATTGATGATGTAGTAGAAAATGATATCGAGGTTTATTTTATTAGTAGGAAACTATCGAATGTCTTCTAGAGATATGGACATGAAAATACTAAAGAATATAATAAGGTCATGGCTTCCTTGGTGGGTCTTGAATCCTACACCAAGAACCAATGCAAATTACACCTTTGTTTGAAAAATTAGGAGAGTCCTTTCTCCTTGAAATCAATTGAGAAGCAACCGCAACTTAAGAGTAATATGTTACCAATGAACCTTCACTATGTCCTTTTGGGGGATAGTAATACATTACCCATAATTATTGATGGAGATTTATTTTCGTGGCATGTAGAGATATTGAAGTTAGCTGTGAGAATATTTTTTTAATCAAATGAGTGCACTATAATAAATACTATAGGATCTATTTTTGTATTTGCACTCACAAAATAATGTTTAAGACGAAATATTTACTCAATCTTAAGAATCAATGGAGGTTAATGCTCAAACAAAAAAAGAGATAATTATGGTATTAAATGCGGGTGTTGTTTATTCAATCTCGAATAACACTTTGGTGAGCCGGTGAAATTTATTCCCAAGAAAAGGGGAATCATGGTGGTTCCCAAAGAAAATAATGTCCATGCTCTTGTTAGACTTGTTACGGGTTAGAGAGTATGCATGGACTATCAAAAAATCAACTCAAGGAGGGAAAAAAACCATTTCCCTATCTTTTCATGGAGGAAATGCTAGATCTCTTTGTAGGACGTAGTTGGTATAGTTTTCTTGATAGGTATTCCGAGGATAACCAATTCTCTAATTCTCTAGAGGATTGAGAAAAGATATCCTTAACATGCCTACATTGAATGTTTGCTTTCAAGCACTTTCCCTTTGGGTTATGCGATTCTCCCCTCATCTTTTAAAGGTGCATGCTATATATATTTTTGTACATGGATGTAGACACCATGTAAGTCTTCATGGATGATATTTTGGTGATGGGTGACACATTTTGAGCTTTTGTTGAACACTTGCCTAAAGTTATTTAATGGTCTATGGAAACAAACCTAGGATTAAATAGATAGAAATGTCATTTCATGGTAAAAATGGGATTGTAATAGGGCATTATATATCAACCGAAGGGGTACAAGTTCACCAAGACAAGATCAAAGTAATTGTAAAGTTGCCTCCTCCAATCTTCAGCCAGGATGTCTGAGATTCTTAGGAAATGTAGGTCTTCATGGTCAATCAAAGATTTCTCAAAAATAGCTTACCTAACATGTAATCTTCTTGAAAAGGATGCAAAAATTTATTTTAAGGAAGATTGTGTAAGAGGATTCATTTGCTTCAAACATAAGCTTAAGTCGGATCCTATAAATGTGGCCTCAAATTGATCACTTTTTTTAAAATTGATATCTAATGCAGTGGCTTGGCATTGGGTATGGTTTAAATTCGAAAAAAAGGAAATACATTTTCATCTAGTATATATTATAGAAATTCCTTTAATGATGTATAAAGTAATTATACAATTATAGATCAAAAGTTGCTTGTCATGTTCTATGTTTTTGAAAAATTTGTGCTTACTTTTTTCTCATGAAAGTTATTATGCACACCAAGTCACCAACCATGAAACCTTCATTATTTCATGGCTAAAAAAGAGGCAAATCCACAGTTGATTCAGTGTATCTTTCTATTTTAATAGTTCAATTTTGACATTAAGGATAGGAAAAGGTGTGAAAACAGCATAGTTTATCCTACCTTGAGTCCATAAGTAGAAGTTGGGTGAGATCAATGTTGATGAAACCTTCAGTGACTATCTTGTCATGGAACTTTTGGTTAATGTTGAACCAAAGTGGATTTTATAATCCTACACTACATAAGAAAGCTCATTACTTGATTCGATGATTTATTCAATGCCAAAAGAAAGAAGGCATGAGATACATTTAAAGCCTAATATCGAGGTGGAGTTGTTCGATGTGTGGGGAATTAACTTCATGTGGCCCTTTGTGAGCTTATATAGAAATAAGTATATATTTGTGGCATTGGATTATGTATCATTGTTGGTGGAGGAAATTGCTTTGCCAAATAATGAGATCAAAAGCATTCATATTATTCATGAAGAATCCTATATTTACTAGGGTTGGAGATCTTGAGGAATTTATTATGAATAGAGGCTCTCAATTTGTAATGGATATCTTGGTGCATTACTCAAAAGTTATAGGGTAAAGATTGAGGTTGATAGCCCATACCATACGCATTTATATGGTCAAGTGGAAGTATTATATTCAGAGAGAAAAGAAATCTTGGAGAAAATCATAAATATCAAATGTACTATGGGCTGGGCAATGGGATGATTATTCTTGGGATTACCTAAGACTGTCTAACGGGCCGGGCCGGTTCAACCCGGAACCGGCCCTCTCATTCTTACCGGGTTCCGGGCCGGTTACGGGCCGGGTTTGGCCTTAACCGGTCCGGGCCGGGCCGGGCTGCACAGTAAAAATATTAAAACCCACCCGGAACCGGCCCACTTAACCCAATCCGGTCAAACCCACTAAAACCCGGTCAAACCCGGTTAAAAACCGGTCAAATATACACTATATACGCTATATACATAATATATACATTAAATATACACTTTTATAGAAGATATATACACGTGTATACATTAAATATACACTTGTATAGAAGATATTAAAATTATAAATCGTTAAATAAAAAAAAATAAAAAACAACGACTATACGTTAAATATACACGTCTATAGAAGATCTATTAAAATTCATACACTCTATTCTATGTATATGTAATACTTTAAATGAGATATACTACAATATATATACATTACAATATATATTTGTATAGTTATATACTAATTTATAAAACATATACACATGTATACGTTAAATATACATGTCTATAGAAGATCTATTCACATATATACACTCTATTCTATGTATAGGTAATACTTTAAATGAGATATACTACAATATATATACATTACAATATATATTTGTATAGTTATATTCTAATTTATAAAATATATACACATATATACGTTAAATATACACGTCTATAGAAGATCTATTAACATTCATACACTCTATTCTATGTATATGTAATACTTTAAATGAGATATACTACAATATATATACATTACAATATATATTTGTATAGTTATATTCTAATTTATAAAATATATACACATATATACGTTAAATATACACGTCTATAGAAGATCTATTAACATTCATACACTCTATTCTATGTATATGTAATACTTTAAATGAGATATACTACAATATATATACATTACAATATATATTTGTATAGTTATATACTAATTTATAAAACATATACACATGTATACGTTAAATATACACGTCTATAGAAGATCTATTCACATATATACACTCTATTCTATGTATAGGTAATACTTTAAATGAGATATACTACAATATATATACATTACAATATATATTTGTATAGTTATATTCTAATTTATAAAATATATACACATATATACGTTAAATATACACGTCTATAGAAGATCTATTAACATTCATACACTCTATTCTATGTATATGTAATACTTTAAATGAGATATACTACAATATATATACATTACAATATATATTTGTATAGTTATATACTAATTTATAAAACATAAAGTAATGTATACGTTAAATATACACGTCTATAGAAGATCTATTCACATATATACACTCTATTCTATGTATAGGTAATACTTTAAATGAGATATACTACAATATATATACATTACAATATATATTTGTATAGTTATATTCTAATTTATAAAATATATACACATATATACGTTAAATATACACGTCTATAGAAGATCTATTCACATATATACACTCTATTCTATGTATATGTAATACTTTAAATGAGATATACTACAATATATATACATTACAATATATATTTGTATAGTTATATACTAATTTATAAAACATATACACATGTATACGTTAAATATACACGTCTATAGAAGATCTATTCACATATATACACTCTATTCTATGTATAGGTAATACTTTAAATGAGATATACTACAATATATATACATTACAATATATATTTGTATAGTTATATACTAATTTATAAAACATATACACATGTATATGTTAAATATACACGTCTATAGAAGATCTATTCACATATATACACTCTATTCTATGTATATGTAATACGTTACATGAGATATACTACAATATATATACATTACAACATATATTTGTATAGTTATATACTAATTTATAAAATATATACACATGTATACGTTAAATATACACATCTTTAGAAGATCTATTCACATATATACACTCTATTCTATGTATATGTAATACTTTAAATCCACTAAAACCCGGTCAAACCCGGTCAAACCCACTAAAACCCGGTCAAACCCGGTTAAAAACCGGTCAAATATACACTATATACGCTATATACACAATGTATACATTAAATATACACTTCTATAGAAGATATATACACGTGTATACATTAAATATACACTTCTATATTAGATTTATAAACATATACACATGTATATATTAAATATACACTTGTATAGAAGATATTAAAATTATAAATCGTTAAATAAAAAAAAATAAAAAACAACGACTAAGGAGTGAATGAATTTGTGGAATTTTATTGATTGCAAAATGATCCAAAATTTATAATTTACATGAATGAAAAATCTATAAATTATGCATCATTTTTTCCAACTCATTCATGTTAATATTAATTGGAACTTGCATAGGGTAGTCGAAGTCAACGGGGGAAAAACCATGCATTGGACTTGATTCTGCTGAGTTCTCCCGTGAAGTCATAATTTCTTCAAGTTTGAGGTCGTCGTTGGGCTCTGGTTCCATTCCTTGGTTTCTTCTTTCTGCTCTAATCCAATCTCTGAGGCAAACTAAAACATTCATTGCGTTGCTTCCCAATGAGTGTCGGTTGTCTCCAAGCTGCTGTCGTCCCTGACTGAAGGCGCTCTCTGATGCAACGGTTGACATAGGAACATTCAAGATATCTCTGGCTAATCTTGAAAGTACAGGATATTGTGATTCATTATTCCTCCACCAATCCAGCGTGTTGATCCGTCGTCTGCGATCCTCTGGTGGCGTCCGCAGATAATATTTCAGCTCTTCCCGATAAGTTGATGTGTAAGCTCTCTCATCCACACTGTTCCAACAAGTTAAATCATAAAACGAATCAGGAAAACCACTATGTGCCGGCCTTTTAGAAGCCGATGGCTCCTCGGGAGGATGAGGAGCGACAGTTGGAGTGATATTTGTAGGTACGGCTGAATCAAATAAATCAGCATAGTGATTATATAATTTTTCTATATAATCTTTTGCATCAGCCGTAGCCGTCCACAAATCAGGTTGTACTTGTTCAGAATCATGGTTAGTATTTATTTCTAAGTTAGTATAAATAAGAGTACTAAAGTGACACATATGATTATATTTCATGCACGGATTTAACATAGCAGCAACCAAGTAAATAGGGGGAATCGGGAAGAAATATTTTTTAAATTTCGTAAACATAGCGCCAATAGCTTCTTTATAACCTTCTTTATCTTTATATTGTCGGAGCAAACCAGAAATATCGGCTATATATGCCAAAATATTACAAACAGTAGGATAGTATGCACCGGAAAATTCAACCGTAGCTACATAAAATTTTTCTAAGAACTTAACAAGATCATTAATTATAACCCAATCAGAATTATGTAGCATGCAATCAGCAGAATCAGCAAATGAACCACAATGTTGGTTAAAAGCTAGTGTAATAGGAATTCTATATTTATAACAAGTTTTTAAAAATTCATACGTAGAATTCCATCTAATATCAATTTCCTCAGGCATCAAAATCGGTGCAAGTCCATTTTCTTGACATTTAACTTTAAATTCTTTAATTCTAGATCTACGATTATTTCCTTGAATAAAACCAACAGCAAGACGAATTTTTTCAATATAAACCTCAAAAAAGTCAAGACCATCTTTTACAATTAAATTATATATATGACATACACACTTAACATGAAAAATTTCAGGAAAGGGCGGAGATAGCGTAGATTTTATTTTTGTTATAGCAGTCTTGATATAAGAATAATGACCGCCTTGGATTTTGACGACATCATTCGAAGTCACAATGTGAAGAATCAAGCTTTGGTCACATGGAGGGCATGGGATCATACTTGGAGGGGATGTTTTTAGCCTACCATTGACCAAACCCAAGTGTGGAAGATTGATTGGAGCCTTGAAGACTTAAGGACTCTCGAATTTGGACCACCTTTGTTGGTTCACGGTTTTGGTGCCTTTACTAAGGGCATTTCGGTCACTTAGCCTAAGGGGCATTTTGGACAATTCATATTGTCTTCCAACACACCAAGGCCGCCCCTCTCATTAAGGGTAATATGGTCTTTTTGTCTTCTTTTGTAATACACTATAAATAGGCCCCTTAGTCTTATTTTCACTTAGTTTTTGGAGGATGAAGAATTGAAAGAAATATTCTCTCTCTCTCTTTTGAGAGTGTAACTCCATTAGTTGTAGGACTTGGAAAAGTCACCCTTAGCATAGGGCTTGGAAAAGCCAATATTGATCTTTGCTTGGAAACGGTAGATCTTGAGGCGAGTTCGTTCCCTTGGTGGTCACCGTAAGAGTGTGGTTTTGATTGTTACATTCATTAGGGGTTTTTGAGTTTAATATACTCTTTAGTTCTTAATCTTGTAATAATCTTGGTCTCACTATCTATCTTTATTTTTCTTGCAACCGTGTATGTGTTGTTGTAGTGGACTGTTTTGGGCCTTCGTTGGATCCGAAACTTGTATTGTTGTTGTACATCTTGTTCATCACGTTTTGGTACTGTTTTGGTGTTGAAATACACCCTTGTATCTTGTATTCTTGTTGTTGGTAGCGAATCCGAGAGTGGTCTCCATCTAGGTCCTCAAATCCTTAAGATTAGTGGACTGTTTTGGAGTTGTTTCGTGCTTCCCTTGCCGATCTTGTATCATTTGGTATCAAAGCATGGCTTGATCTTGTTCCTACAAGATCAATCTTGGGCTTTCTTGTTAAAAAAAAAAAAAAAAAAGGAAAACTGAAATTTCCAGAAAAATAGCAATCTGTCCGTGTTTGTGTTCTTGGCCAAAATCGTGTTCTTGTTGTGTCTTGGCCGAGATTTGTTGTTGTATGTCTAGATCTAATAGTGTTCTTGTTTGTTTTGTTGTTCCTAGTGTTAGTTTTCTTGTCCACTAACACTTTGAGTCTAGATCTAAACTTGAGCTTGAACTTGTTGAAAGGTTGTTGTGAACATAAGCTTGGCCATTGTGGTGGACTGTTTTGGCCTTGTGGTTTTCATCTTGTTGTTGTTATAAGCTTGGCCACGTGATATTGTTGTTAATTGGTGGATTGAAAACCATTTTGTTGAAGTTGTAGTTGTCTTGGCCAAGTGTTGGAGATATTGTTATTGTGGATTGGAGTTGGCCGTGTGAAAAATTGTTGGTGTTCTTGAAGATTATTGTTGTAGTTCTTGTTGTTGTTGTTGTTGTTCTTGATGTTCATCACCACCTTCATATATTGTTGAAGATAAAGTGAATGCTAAATCCAAAAAGTTGAAGGAAAAAGGTGTATTATTTGTTAGTCTTGAAAGACACTACAACCAACAAAGACCTATCAATCAAGTCTCAACCACTTTCCAACACTTTTCCATGATTTACGGATCCATGTTTTAAGGAGAAGTACAATAAAGTCAAGTCTTGAAAACTTGAAATTGAAAAGGGCTCCAAGACTTGTTTGAATTTCCCTCCTTAAACAAATTCCACCAAAGTCCAAATTGACAACTTGACCAAGACTTGAAATTGGACAACAAAAGTTGTGTGGGGCCGAAACCAATACGTGACTGCCATGTCATCACTGCTACTGTTCACGCAATATTTCCGAGCTCAAAAAAATTTTAGATTCTTAGTTTCATCTTATTGTTTCATTAGTTTCATGTCTTGATTCTAGAATTAATTAACAACTAGTAATCACCTACTTAGTTGTAGATTAATTATTGAATCCGTTTCTTCGTGTCTTCGTTGTTTGTGTGCTTTTCTCATTTTTAACTCGTAGTAACTTCTTTGTCTCAAGTTCGTAAGTGAATTTTATTTTTGTGTCTTGAGTCGATCAAACAAGAATCTATTCCGGCCGCCAAGTAGAATTGACATCCTATTGACTACCGGAGTATAAGCAACTTTCAATATTCGCCGCTCCAATTGTGAGAATCACAAAGGTGAGTGTATACGAGTGTTGGTGAGGAGCTTTACTACTAATCTTGTTTGTTCATTTGGTAGGTTTAAAGGGTGATATAAGGGGAACATGTCTTCGATAGCCGGGGATTATTGTGACTACAACATGGGAGACTATGATTGTAGTGAAGGGTTTTATGGCTACGAAGTTGAGGGAGATTGCGGAGGCTATGAAAATAGCCATGATCGAGACTTGGGCAGATTTGAAAGTTACTGTTTTAAGGGAGAAAATGAGGTGAATGAAGTGCCTAGTGCTTATGGTAACTTTGGAGATGATGTAGGACCTCATGATGGATCTTATGATGAAGTTGGGGCATGTGAGGAGTCTTACACTTCTTACTCCGAACCTAGATTTGGTGTTAGGTATAACCCTTTTGTTTGCAAAGCTTATGAGAGCTATGATGAGGGTACACGTGAGGAGTATGAAGATCCATATTCTCCACCTTGTAGTACTTCTTATCAAAGTCGATATAGTGTGAATGGTTATACTAGCTCTAGTGGAGGTTGTCCAATGAGAAGAAGAGGATATGCATCTCCAAAACTAAGGGGTACTCGTATGCCTTACAATGTAGATCCAAGAAGGAGTGTACACTCCGGAAAGGTGACTATTTGTGGGATACCGGGCTGCCTTATGGTGTTGAATGATAGGTACTATGGAAACTACATTCTTCCGTCCATGGTTAATTACTTGGGGTTATTGCGAGAGCCTTTACTTGTTCCATACTACTTGGGCGAGTTCACGGTTACCGAGAGGGTAAAAGTTGTCTTCTCCCAATTTGATTACCATGAGGAGGTGTGGTGCGATGTTTTTTCCTTAACCTACGGTCATATGAGCTTGGGTGCCGATTGGTTTGCACGCCATCAAGTTCCTAACGTGCAAAATTGGCCTAATATTGTAAGAGACCAATGGGGAAATCGCCTCATAACATACTTGCTGCCCAAACCGCAAAGAGAAATGTTTACCTACTCCAATCCGATTTATGATGAGAGACAAAAGATTGAGAGGAGTAAGGGAGTGCAAGGTGGCAATCCGAGAGTGGAAAAAGGAGAGGATATGTGGAGCGAAGTGAGGGGATTGCCACCAAACCGTGCTAACATTGGTTGTCCTTCCATTTCTAAGGACATTTGTGTAGGTACCAACATGGCAAGCGAAGGCGAACAATGCCAAAAGGAAGTTGCTGCCCAAGCTTGTGGAGGTCCTTCACCTCATGGCAAGGAAGAGTCTACTCAAGATCTTAAAGGTAAAATAGCTAACTCTTACACTTTAGTGCATGTGAATGACAATTGTGTGGCTAGTAAGCCATTGAGTGTGAGTAGTAGCTTACTTATTTATGAGTCTAATGATTCCGTGCCTCTTGTTGATGATGTACATATTGTGAGTTTGGATACACTAGTTGATCCTATTGATGACGAAATTGACTCTTCTTGTAAGATCAATTTATGTCCACCTAGTGTTGAAGCTTATATGTTGAACGGAAGTACATCGTCTTGTGTAATTGGTGTTGATCAACTTGTTTGTGAAAATTATTCCCCACTTGAGTATGTGTGTGATGTGCTTAATAGGACTCAAGTGAGTGAAGTATTTGAAAATGTTGGTCAACAAAGTGGGAGTGAACCCGAGATCTCTTCTTGGGGTAATCTTGTATTTGGAACATCCTTGAAACCTGATATTGATCATTTAGAGTGCGAGGAACTTGCTTATTCCAAATCTGTCCGTGCGGTAGAACACACTCTCTTTAGGTGTAATGTCTTGTTTGAAGATGATTTAAACACTTCTAATGAACCTAGTGGTGAAAATGACGGTATAGCTTACCTTGGAAGCTATAGCCTATATGCTAACCCACTATGGTGTGACAACATTCCTCCTAAAGAGGGAAATCTCTTCTTGGAAGATGAGAGTACTCTTAAGGGTAAGGAATGTGTAGTTGCGGAAGCTACTTCTTCTTCTACTTTGTGTGATTTCATTGTTGAGAGTACTCCTAGTGATTATTGGGAAACTAGTAGTGAGTACACACATGAGAGCACCTTAGTAGAAGTCGATTTGAGTGATACCTTTCTCTACTCTCTATTTGATTTGGATGATATGTATGTTATTGTAGAGAGTATGCCATTTAGTTTAGGTGTAGACCACGGGAAAGGGAAATGTTGTCGAGACCCGTGTCTATGGCCACTTTTCCCATTTGACCCCGGTGCCAAATTTAGAAATGGTGATGTTGGTGCACCAAACTTGTTGCTTGGTCAACATGCCAAGCAAAGTGTTACTTTTGATGTATCCTATAACCAAATCCTTTGTACATCTTTTATTGAGTTTTTAATATTCCTTTCAAAGGATTCTTGGTTATATTGCAAATATGTGCAACCTTGGCGTGTTGAGATGATTTGTTATGCTAACCCTAACCCTCATGCCATGAGGAATTTGTATTTGTTTGTCCTCTCTTCGGTTTTTGCAAGGTTTGGATTCGAGGTCGAATCCTTTTCAAGAAGAGGAGGATGATATAAGAATAATGACCGCCTTGGCTTTTGACGACATCATTCGAAGTCACAATGTGAAGAATCAAGCTTTGGTCACATGGAGGGCATGGGATCATACTTGGAGGGGATGTTTTTAGCCTACCATTGACCAAACCCAAGTGTGGAAGATTGATTGGAGCCTTGAAGACTTAAGGACTCTCGAATTTGGACCACCTTTGTTGGTTCACGGTTTTGGTGCCTTTACTAAGGGCATTTCGGTCACTTAGCCTAAGGGGCATTTTGGACAATTCATATTGTCTTCCAACACACCAAGGCCGCCCCTCTCATTAAGGGTAATATGGTCTTTTTGTCTTCTTTTGTAATACACTATAAATAGGCCCCTTAGTCTTATTTTCACTTAGTTTTTGGAGGATGAAGAATTGAAAGAAATATTCTCTCTCTCTTTTGAGAGTGTAACTCCATTAGTTGTAGGACTTGGAAAAGTCACCCTTAGCATAGGGCTTGGAAAAGCCAATATTGATCTTTGCTTGGAAACGGTAGATCTTGAGGCGAGTTCGTTCCCTTGGTGGTCACCGTAAGAGTGTGGTTTTGATTGTTACATTCATTAGGGGTTTTTGAGTTTAATATACTCTTTAGTTCTTAATCTTGTAATAATCTTGGTCTCACTATCTATCTTTATTTTTCTTGCAACCGTGTATGTGTTGTTGTAGTGGACTGTTTTGGGCCTTCGTTGGATCCGAAACTTGTATTGTTGTTGTACATCTTGTTCATCACGTTTTGGTACTGTTTTGGTGTTGAAATACACCCTTGTATCTTGTATTCTTGTTGTTGGTAGCGAATCCGAGAGTGGTCTCCATCTAGGTCCTCAAATCCTTAAGATTAGTGGACTGTTTTGGAGTTGTTTCGTGCTTCCCTTGCCGATCTTGTATCATTTGGTATCAAAGCATGGCTTGATCTTGTTCCTACAAGATCAATCTTGGGCTTTCTTGTTAAAAAAAAAAAAAAAAGGAAAACTGAAATTTCCAGAAAAATAGCAATCTGTCCGTGTTTGTGTTCTTGGCCAAAATCGTGTTCTTGTTGTGTCTTGGCCGAGATTTGTTGTTGTATGTCTAGATCTAATAGTGTTCTTGTTTGTTTTGTTGTTCCTAGTGTTAGTTTTCTTGTCCACTAACACTTTGAGTCTAGATCTAAACTTGAGCTTGAACTTGTTGAAAGGTTGTTGTGAACATAAGCTTGGCCATTGTGGTGGACTGTTTTGGCCTTGTGGTTTTCATCTTGTTGTTGTTATAAGCTTGGCCACGTGATATTGTTGTTAATTGGTGGATTGAAAACCATTTTGTTGAAGTTGTAGTTGTCTTGGCCAAGTGTTGGAGATATTGTTATTGTGGATTGGAGTTGGCCGTGTGAAAAATTGTTGGTGTTCTTGAAGATTATTGTTGTAGTTCTTGTTGTTGTTGTTGTTGTTCTTGATGTTCATCACCACCTTCATATATTGTTGAAGATAAAGTGAATGCTAAATCCAAAAAGTTGAAGGAAAAAGGTGTATTATTTGTTAGTCTTGAAAGACACTACAACCAACAAAGACCTATCAATCAAGTCTCAACCACTTTCCAACACTTTTCCATGATTTACGGATCCATGTTTTAAGGAGAAGTACAATAAAGTCAAGTCTTGAAAACTTGAAATTGAAAAGGGCTCCAAGACTTGTTTGAATTTCCCTCCTTAAACAAATTCCACCAAAGTCCAAATTGACAACTTGACCAAGACTTGAAATTGGACAACAAAAGTTGTGTGGGGCCGAAACCAATACGTGACTGCCATGTCATCACTGCTACTGTTCACGCAATATTTCCGAGCTCAAAAAAATTTTAGATTCTTAGTTTCATCTTATTGTTTCATTAGTTTCATGTCTTGATTCTAGAATTAATTAACAACTAGTAATCACCTACTTAGTTGTAGATTAATTATTGAATCCGTTTCTTCGTGTCTTCGTTGTTTGTGTGCTTTTCTCATTTTTAACTCGTAGTAACTTCTTTGTCTCAAGTTCGTAAGTGAATTTTATTTTTGTGTCTTGAGTCGATCAAACAAGAATCTATTCCGGCCGCCAAGTAGAATTGACATCCTATTGACTACCGGAGTATAAGCAACTTTCAATATTCGCCGCTCCAATTGTGAGAATCACAAAGGTGAGTGTATACGAGTGTTGGTGAGGAGCTTTACTACTAATCTTGTTTGTTCATTTGGTAGGTTTAAAGGGTGATATAAGGGGAACATGTCTTCGATAGCCGGGGATTATTGTGACTACAACATGGGAGACTATGATTGTAGTGAAGGGTTTTATGGCTACGAAGTTGAGGGAGATTGCGGAGGCTATGAAAATAGCCATGATCGAGACTTGGGCAGATTTGAAAGTTACTGTTTTAAGGGAGAAAATGAGGTGAATGAAGTGCCTAGTGCTTATGGTAACTTTGGAGATGATGTAGGACCTCATGATGGATCTTATGATGAAGTTGGGGCATGTGAGGAGTCTTACACTTCTTACTCCGAACCTAGATTTGGTGTTAGGTATAACCCTTTTGTTTGCAAAGCTTATGAGAGCTATGATGAGGGTACACGTGAGGAGTATGAAGATCCATATTCTCCACCTTGTAGTACTTCTTATCAAAGTCGATATAGTGTGAATGGTTATACTAGCTCTAGTGGAGGTTGTCCAATGAGAAGAAGAGGATATGCATCTCCAAAACTAAGGGGTACTCGTATGCCTTACAATGTAGATCCAAGAAGGAGTGTACACTCCGGAAAGGTGACTATTTGTGGGATACCGGGCTGCCTTATGGTGTTGAATGATAGGTACTATGGAAACTACATTCTTCCGTCCATGGTTAATTACTTGGGGTTATTGCGAGAGCCTTTACTTGTTCCATACTACTTGGGCGAGTTCACGGTTACCGAGAGGGTAAAAGTTGTCTTCTCCCAATTTGATTACCATGAAGAGGTGTGGTGCGATGTTTTTTCCTTAACCTACGGTCATATGAGCTTGGGTGCCGATTGGTTTGCACGCCATCAAGTTCCTAACGTGCAAAATTGGCCTAATATTGTAAGAGACCAATGGGGAAATCGCCTCATAACATACTTGCTGCCCAAACCGCAAAGAGAAATGTTTACCTACTCCAATCCGATTTATGATGAGAGACAAAAGATTGAGAGGAGTAAGGGAGTGCAAGGTGGCAATCCGAGAGTGGAAAAAGGAGAGGATATGTGGAGCGAAGTGAGGGGATTGCCACCAAACCGTGCTAACATTGGTTGTCCTTCCATTTCTAAGGACATTTGTGTAGGTACCAACATGGCAAGCGAAGGCGAACAATGCCAAAAGGAAGTTGCTGCCCAAGCTTGTGGAGGTCCTTCACCTCACGGCAAGGAAGAGTCTACTCAAGATCTTAAAGGTAAAATAGCTAACTCTTACACTTTAGTGCATGTGAATGACAATTGTGTGGCTAGTAAGCCATTGAGTGTGAGTAGTAGCTTACTTATTTATGAGTCTAATGATTCCGTGCCTCTTGTTGATGATGTACATATTGTGAGTTTGGATACACTAGTTGATCCTATTGATGACGAAATTGACTCTTCTTGTAAGATCAATTTATGTCCACCTAGTGTTGAAGCTTATATGTTGAACGGAAGTACATCGTCTTGTGTAATTGGTGTTGATCAACTTGTTTGTGAAAATTATTCCCCACTTGAGTATGTGTGTGATGTGCTTAATAGGACTCAAGTGAGTGAAGTATTTGAAAATGTTGGTCAACAAAGTGGGAGTGAACCCGAGATCTCTTCTTGGGGTAATCTTGTATTTGGAACATCCTTGAAACCTGATATTGATCATTTAGAGTGCGAGGAACTTGCTTATTCCAAATCTGTCCGTGCGGTAGAACACACTCTCTTTAGGTGTAATGTCTTGTTTGAAGATGATTTAAACACTTCTAATGAACCTAGTGGTGAAAATGACGGTATAGCTTACCTTGGAAGCTATAGCCTATATGCTAACCCACTATGGTGTGACAACATTCCTCCTAAAGAGGGAAATCTCTTCTTGGAAGATGAGAGTACTCTTAAGGGTAAGGAATGTGTAGTTGCGGAAGCTACTTCTTCTTCTACTTTGTGTGATTTCATTGTTGAGAGTACTCCTAGTGATTATTGGGAAACTAGTAGTGAGTACACACATGAGAGCACCTTAGTAGAAGTCGATTTGAGTGATACCTTTCTCTACTCTCTATTTGATTTGGATGATATGTATGTTATTGTAGAGAGTATGCCATTTAGTTTAGGTGTAGACCACGGGAAAGGGAAATGTTGTCGAGACCCGTGTCTATGGCCACTTTTCCCATTTGACCCCGGTGCCAAATTTAGAAATGGTGATGTTGGTGCACCAAACTTGTTGCTTGGTCAACATGCCAAGCAAAGTGTTACTTTTGATGTATCCTATAACCAAATCCTTTGTACATCTTTTATTGAGTTTTTAATATTCCTTTCAAAGGATTCTTGGTTATATTGCAAATATGTGCAACCTTGGCGTGTTGAGATGATTTGTTATGCTAACCCTAACCCTCATGCCATGAGGAATTTGTATTTGTTTGTCCTCTCTTCGGTTTTTGCAAGGTTTGGATTCGAGGTCGAATCCTTTTCAAGAAGAGGAGGATGATATAAGAATAATGACCGCCTTGGCTTTTGACGACATCATTCGAAGTCACAATGTGAAGAATCAAGCTTTGGTCACATGGAGGGCATGGGATCATACTTGGAGGGGATGTTTTTAGCCTACCATTGACCAAACCCAAGTGTGGAAGATTGATTGGAGCCTTGAAGACTTAAGGACTCTCGAATTTGGACCACCTTTGTTGGTTCACGGTTTTGGTGCCTTTACTAAGGGCATTTCGGTCACTTAGCCTAAGGGGCATTTTGGACAATTCATATTGTCTTCCAACACACCAAGGCCGCCCCTCTCATTAAGGGTAATATGGTCTTTTTGTCTTCTTTTGTAATACACTATAAATAGGCCCCTTAGTCTTATTTTCACTTAGTTTTTGGAGGATGAAGAATTGAAAGAAATATTCTCTCTCTCTTTTGAGAGTGTAACTCCATTAGTTGTAGGACTTGGAAAAGTCACCCTTAGCATAGGGCTTGGAAAAGCCAATATTGATCTTTGCTTGGAAACGGTAGATCTTGAGGCGAGTTCGTTCCCTTGGTGGTCACCGTAAGAGTGTGGTTTTGATTGTTACATTCATTAGGGGTTTTTGAGTTTAATATACTCTTTAGTTCTTAATCTTGTAATAATCTTGGTCTCACTATCTATCTTTATTTTTCTTGCAACCGTGTATGTGTTGTTGTAGTGGACTGTTTTGGGCCTTCGTTGGATCCGAAACTTGTATTGTTGTTGTACATCTTGTTCATCACGTTTTGGTACTGTTTTGGTGTTGAAATACACCCTTGTATCTTGTATTCTTGTTGTTGGTAGCGAATCCGAGAGTGGTCTCCATCTAGGTCCTCAAATCCTTAAGATTAGTGGACTGTTTTGGAGTTGTTTCGTGCTTCCCTTGCCGATCTTGTATCAAGTCTTGTTGTTAGAAGCATTATCAAAAGCAATACATAAAATTTTATTTTCTATACCATAATATCCGGCAATTTTAATAATAGAATCAGCAATAAATTGTCCAGTATGTTTCCGATTTTCATCATATAAAAAAGCAAGAATACGTTTTTGCATTATGAAATTACTATCCATCCAATGACAAGTAACGGTTAAATAATCATTTTTATTTACTGCACGACCAAGATCGGAAGTTAGGGACAATCTACATTGAATATTTTTTAAGAATGTTGATAAATAAAAACAATATTGTGAATGGAGTCTAAAAATATCAGACCGACAAGTAGTTCTAGGAATACCATTAAACATAGGATTATAAATTGCTTGTATATAACGAATAAAGGCATCAGAAGAAGGAAAACTAAAAGGCAAACAACCCACAGCTACCATTTTAGCTATTTCTTCTCTGTCCCTCAATTTATTATACTTTTTCGCTACTTGACCGGTTGTTGGGTCCATTCTAGTTTGCGTTGACCCACCAACATCCCCACCACCTTTTGCAATATTGAACTCTCTAGTGTGATCTTCAACTATATGTCTCATTAACGTACCCGTACCCCCTTGCTTACCGCCACTTCTATGCTTATATTTTTGTTGAAAAATATTGCACTGCACCTCAATATCTGATATACGTTCAAAAAATTGTCATGCAATACTAGTTCTTTTACGGGGTTTTGGGGCACTGGGAGGACGGGAAGGGAGATTAACTGATTCAGATCTAACGTTAGCATGTCCTACTGCGGGTGTTTCAGCAATATTTTCATCATCTTCGTCTACATTAACTGCATCTACTTCATTTTCTTCTTCTATACCGTAATTTTCCTGAAATTCTACATAATCCATATCGTGAGCACCTACACCTATTTCTTCCTCAAAAGGTGTACCAAGCGGTACCGGAGGCGAAGTCACACGGGTATATCTATTACTTGAACTACCTCTACCGCTAGTAATTCGCTTTTTACTACCACTACCGCTTCCGGGACAAAAATTTCTAACACCTTTAGTAGCGAGGTTTTTTAATTTATCCATAATATAAATTAAATTAAACTAAAAATATTCAAAATACACAAATATAATAAAATTAAATATTAAACAATTAATACAATAAATAAAAATTAAACGTAAGAGATGGAACGACAATACCAAATTTTGGAAGTATCCGAAGATTGCGACTTTAGAAACTTCCGCTCGTACTTTGTAAACGAAAAATTAAAAATTTAAATTGAACACTTTAAGAAATTAAATATATTGAATATTTGAGAATTGAGAATTGAGATTTGAGAGAGAATGAGATTTGAGAGAGTGAAAAATTGTGTGAGAAATGATTTGAAGATGTAGGGTATTTATAGATTTATTTTGGGGATTAAAAAATATTTTTTTTTTTTTTTTTTTTAAGTTAATGGGCCCAAACTAGCCGTTTGGACCCAAAAACGGTAATATAGCCGTTGGGCCAACGGCTAGTTTGGCCCATTAATTTTTTTTTTTTTTTTAATTCCGGGCCGGGCCGGTTAACCGGCGGGCCTGGACCGGGTTGGTCCGGGCCGGGTTAACCGGGCCCAGTTTAAAAAAAAAAACGGACCGGAACCCGGAACCCTAAAGCCCTAGGGCTTACCGGGCCGGGTCAAACCGGTCCGGTTTGATATGTAGGGCCGGTTCGGGCCGGGCCAGCCCGGCCCGTTTGACAGGTTTAGGATTACCAAATAACATTAAAAATTCCAAGTGTTATGTATCCTTATAAAATACTTTTTGAAAAGCTTTTCACATACTATTGAGCTATACCATAGAGGTCTTTGTCCTTCAATGAAGCTTAACATTGACAGGAAAGATGGTTCTAACTCTAGAGGGGACAATTGCAAGAGATGGAGAAATTTCATCTTTAGGTGTATAATAAATCCATACTATAAAAATAACAAATGAAAAGGTGGCATGATGCTAAGATATTTAAGATGGCATTTTGAGTAAGAGATCAAATGTTGGTTTTCAATACAATATTAAAACTCTTCACAGGAAAACTCATGTCCAAATCGTTAGCCCTTTCACTTTGGTAAATTTGTACACTAGTGGTGCAATTGAGTTTGAAGTACATGAGAAAAGAAAGTTCATGGTGAATGGTCAATGGTTGAAAAACTTCAATGTTGATTTCTTGGAGTAGCTAAACTGGAGGGACTCTATTTTAGAGTTGTTTGATTAAAGAGAAGCAATGTTGTGCCACAAAGATAACTAAGATGCTTCTTGGGAGGCAGCCCAAGTTTTACTTTCTTTTTTTTTAATAATGTTTTTTGCATGGTGAAGGTGTGTGATGGGGTTTGAATATGGAAAATGAATCAAAAAATAAATCGGTGTAGACAAATTTTTGTTATCATGCACAATGCTGCAGGGAAGAGGATTTAGTGATTCTCAAAGCACATTGGTGAATCACTAAAGTCCTTTTCCAAAATTGATCTCCCATGACTTTCCATCTATGACATTTGGTGATGCTTTTCAACATTTGTCAGATTTCCAATGACATTGGAAATGCAGCTATTTACCACCAAACTAGTTCACCCTAAAAAAATTTAAGCCATAGAAACACTGACCTTTGGCAATTCTTGTGAATTTTGGAGCATCGTCGATGACTTAGGAAATGTTTTGGAATAACACCAACTATGTTTTATTAAAAGATTATGGCTTGACTTTCTTTGACTCTTTAAACTAATGAATCTTTGTTTCCTTCAAATCTTTTCCCATTCCTCATTTCCCTTTGATATATCACCCAGCATTTACAACACACAAACACACACTTAAATCATCTCAACTAACCACTACTATACCCACTAATCTCACAATTTTCGTTACTAACAACTCATTGAAGTTCATGTACCAATGCTCTTATCTTTCTAAACTCGATTTTTATCTCTAGGTCTAATGGTTATGGATTTTACTTTGTTTTACATTATATTGGGTTTCTACTATTTGTTGGTATTTATACTCCATGGGTTATCGTTACTCTTAATTTTGTGTTTAAATCTCGAATGGTTAATCGATTATGTCAAAATTGAGTTTTAAATTTGTAGATATTATAGAAATTGGGATTGAATTTTATTATGTGGGTCATACTTGAGAGAAAGGTTATTGGTCTTAAATGTGTTATTTGAAATACACCTTGCAATCAAATTCTCTTTCCCAATGATAGAATGGGTAAAGTTGTTCTTTAGGGAATAATTGTTTGATTTGTTGTTTGGTATTAAAACCAGGGAAAGGCTGAGTACCCATGGTGTTTTTGGACTAAAATCTCCATAAAAATTGATTGACAGATCGTAAACGGTCAACATATTGGGGAAGACAACTTTTAGCGATAGGGTTGTGGAATTTAGTGATACGCCAAACATCATGGCCGATTGCCAAAGTACTCCTTATATCGCTGAAAGTAATTGAAAGTATGAATAGTTAAGGTGATAGGTTAGTGATGCCTTAGTAGTTTCACGATTCTTAGGGAGTAATGCCAAACTCTTTAGATAATCACTAAACATCAAATTTCATTCACTATAATTTTCAAAACCAACTATTTCATTTGACGATAAAGGCTTGGCATTACAAAAATCTTTGGTGATCTACCAAAGAAATTTGGTGATGCACCTCTGAAAGTGTTTTGTTTAGTATTATCTAATATTTTTTCCTTGCATTGCCTTTTTCATTTAAATATATGGTTCACACTAGGGGTGTCTAACGGGCCGGGCCGGGCCAACCCGGAGCTGGCCCTCCCATTTTACCCGGGTTCCGGGCCGGTTCCGGGCCGGGTTTGGCGTTAACCGGGCCGGGCCAAACAGTAAAAAAATTAAAACCCACCCGGACCCGGCCCGCTAAACCCAATCCGGTCAAACCCACCAAGACCCGGTCAAACCCGGTTAAAAACCGGTCAAACCCGTTTAAAAAATAAATAAAAAATCCAATATACACTATATACACTCCAATATACAACATATATTTTTTAAAAAATATATAAAGTATAAACAATTACACATATATACGTACCATTCAATATATAATTATATATGACTATACGTACTACTTTAAATAAAACATTTGCTATAATAGTATAATATATATATATATACACTACAATATATATATATACTAATTTATAAAACATATACACATGTATACGTTAAATATATACTACTTTAGAAGATATATACACATATATATGCACCATTCAATATATATGTACTACTTTAAATAAAATATATACAACAATATAGTGATATACATATATATATATACAATAATATGTATATATATATAGTTACATACTAATTTATAAAACATATACACTTGTATACTTTAAAGATATACGTCTATAGAAGATATATACACATATATACGCACCATTCAATATATATGTACTACTTTAAAAAAAGTATATACTACAATATATATACTAATTTATAAAACATAAAGTAATGTATACGTTAAATATACACGTCTATAGAAGATCTATTCACATATATACACTCTATTCTATGTATATGTAATACTTTAAATGAGATATATGCAATATATATACATTACAATATATATTTGTATAGTTATATACTAATTTATAAAATATATACACATGTATACGTTAAATATACACGTCTATAGAAGATCCATTCACATATATACACTCTATTCTATGTATATGTAATACTTTAAATGAAATATACTATAATGTATATACATTACAATATATATTTGTATAGTTATATACTAATTTATAAAACATATACGCATGTATACATTAAATATACACTTCTATAGAAGATATATACACGTGTATACGCACCATTAAATGTATATATACTACTACTTATAAAATATACTACATTATATATACATTACAATATGTATAGATATACTTATATACTAACTTATAAAACATATACACATGTATACGTTAAATATACACTTCTATAGAAGATATATGCACAAATATTCAAAATTTATTCAAAAAAAAATAAAAAACAACGACTAAGGACTGAATGAATTTGGGGAATTTTATTGATTGCAAAATGATCCAAAATTTATAATTTACATGAATGAAAAATCTATAAATTATGCATCATTTTTTCCAACTCATTCATGTTAATATTAATGGGAACTTGCATAGGATAATCAAAGTCAACGGGGGCAAAACCATGCATTGGACTTGATTCTGCTGAGTTCTCCCGTGAAGTCATAATTTCTTCTAGTTTCAGCTCGTCGCTCGGCTCCGGTTCCATTCCTTGGTTTCTTCTTTCCGCTCTAATCCAATCTCTGAGGCAAACTAGAACATTCATTGCATTGCTTCCCAATGAGTGTCGGTTGTCTCCAAGCTGCTGTCGTCCCTGACTGAAGGCGCTCTCTGATGCAACGGTTGACATTGGAACATTCAAGATATCTCTAGCTAATCTTGAAAGCACAGGATATTGTGATTCATTATTCCTCCACCAATCCAGCGTGTTGATCCGTCGTCTGCGATCCTCTGGTGCCGTCCGAAGATAATATTTCAGCTCTTCCCGATAAGTTGATATGTAAGTTCTCTCATCAACACTGTTCCAACAATTTAAATCATAAAACAAATCAGAAAAACCACTATGTGCCGGCCTTTTAGAAGATGATGGCTCCTCGGGAGGATGAGGAGCGACAGTTGGAGTGATATTTGTAGGTACGGCTGAATCAAATAAATCAGCATAGTGATTATATAATTTTTCTATATAATCTTTTGCATCAGCCGTAGCCGTCCACAAATCAGGCTGTACTTGTTCAGAATCATGGTTAGTATTTATTTCTAAGTTAGTATAAATAAGAGTACTAAAGTGACACATATTATTATATTTCATGCACGGATTTAGCATAGCACCAACCAAGTAAATAGGGGGAATCGGGAAAAAATATTTTTTAAATTTTGTAAACATGGCGCCAACAGCTTCTTTATAACCTTCTTTATTTTTATATTGTTGGAGCAAACCAGAAATATCGGCTATATATGCCAAAATATTACAAACAGTAGGATAGTAAGCACCGGAAAATTCAACCGTAGCTACATAAAATTTTTCTAAAAACATAACAAGATCATTAATTACAACCCAATCAGAATTATGTAGCATGCAATCAGCAGAATCAGCAAATGAACCGCAATGTTGGTTAAAAGCTAGTGTAATAGGAATTCTATATTTATAACAAGTTTTTAAAAACTCATACGTAGAATTCCATCTAGTATCAATTTCCTCAGGCATCAAAATCGGTGTAAGTCCATTTTCTTGACATTTAACTTTAAATTCTCTAATTCTCGATCTACGATTATTTCCTTGAATAAAACCAACGGCAAGACGAATTTTTTCAATATAAAGCTCAAAAAACTCAAGACCATCTTTTACAATTAAATTATATATATGACATGCACACTTAATATGAAAAATTTCAGGCAAGGACGGAGATAACGTAGATTTTATTTTTGTTATAGCAGTCTTGTTGTTAGAAGCATTATCAAAAGCAATACATAAAATTTTATTTTCTATACCATAGTATCCGGCAATTTTAACAATAGAATCAGCAATAAATTGTCCAGTATGTTTACGATCTTCATCATATAAAAAAGCAAGAATACGTTTTTGCATCACGAAATTACTATCCATCCAATGACAAGTAACGGTTAAATAATCATTTTTATTTACAGCACGACCAAGATCAGAAGTTAGGGACAATCTACATTGAATATTTTTTAACAATGTTGATAAATAAAAACAATATTGTGAATGGAGTCTAAAAATATCAGACCGACAAGTAGTTCTAGGAATACCATTAAACATAGGATTATAAATTGCTTGTATATAACGAATAAAAGCATCAGAAGAAGGAAAACTAAAAGGCAAACAACCCACAGCTACCATTTTAGCTATTTCTTCCCTGTCCCTCAATTTATTATACTTTTTCGCTACTTGACCGGTTGTTGGGTCCATTCTAGTTTGCGTTGACCCACCAACATCCCCACCACCTTTTGCAATATTTAACTCTCTTTTGTGATCTTCATCTATATGTCTCATTAACGTACCCGTACCCCCTTGCTTGCCTCCACTTCTATGCTTATATATTTGTTGACAAATATTGCACTGCACCTCAATATCTGATATACGTTCAAAAAATTGCCATGCAATACTAGTTCTTTTACGAGGTTTTGGGGCACTGGGAGGACGGGAAGGGAGATTAACTGATTCAGATCTAACGTTAGCATCTCCTACTGCGGGTGTTTCAGCAATATTTTCATTATCTTCGTCTAAATTAACTGCATCTACTTCATTTTCTTCTTCTATACCATAATTTTCCTGAGCTTCTACATAATCCATATCGTGAGCACCTACACCTATTTCTTCCTCAAAAGGTGTACCAAGCGGTACCGGAGGCGAAGGCACACGGGTATATCTATTACTTGAACTACCTCTACCACTAGTAATTCGCTTTTTACTACCACTACCGCTTCCGGGACAAAAAATTTTAACACCTTTAGCAGCGAGGTTTTTTAATTTATCCATAATATAAATTAAATTAAACTAAAAATATTCAAAATACACAAATATAATAAAATTAAATAATAAACAATTAATACAATAAATAAAAATTAAACGTAAGAGATGGAACGACAATACCAAATTTTGGAAGTATCCGAAGATTGCGACTTTGGAAACTTCCGCTCGTACTTTGTAAACGAAAATTAAAAAATTAAATTGAACACTTTAAGAAATTAAATATATTGAATATTAGAGAATTGAGAATTGAGATTTGAGAGAGAATGAGATTTGAGAGAGTGAAAAATTGTGTGAAAAATGATTTGAAGTTGTAGGGTATTTATAGATTTTTTTTGGGGATTAAAAAATATTTTTTAAAGTTTTTTTTTTTTTTTTTAATTAAATGGGCCCAAACTAGCCGTTTGGACCCAAAAACGGCTATATAGCCGTTGGGCCAACGGCTAGTTGGCCCAAAATTAATTTTTTTTTTTTTTTTTTATATTCCGGGCCGGGCCGGGCCGGTTAACTGGCGGGCCTGGACCGGGCTTGGTCCGGGCCGGGTTAACCGGGCCCATTTAAAAAAAAAACCGGCCCGGGACCCGGAACCCTTAAGCCCTAGGGCTTACCGGGCCGGGTCAAACCGGGCCGGGTTAGCTAATAGGGCCGGGTCGGGCCGGGTCAGCCCGGCCCGTTTGACACCCTTAGTTCACACAACGTATGTTTAAAAAAAAACACCTGCACTCATTTTCCCACCTCAAAAATCTTAAATGAGGTCTTAATTATTGATCATACTAAAGTCGAAAAATGTGTAGATTTACTTTCCCGTGATTTGATCACCAAGATTTACTTTCCTATGTTGTACTAAGAACTAAATCAAACACACAATCATTTGTGAAATGATAATTTAAGTATATAAGAATTTTGAAAGAAATGAACAAAAATAAGCTTGAGGCTTTGGAATTATGCACAATGTTTTGAACCTTCACCTTTTTACAAAGGGCTATTTGACTGTTATGTGCCATTTAAGCGTACATGTGACCTCTTTAGTTATTTTGACTAATCTTCGAGCATTTTCTTAAGCGGCTAATGATTCCTAAAGCATCCCTACAAAATTTATTGACAATCGCTTAAGTGGGCAATAGGTCGCTTTATTACACTTGACCAGATATTAACTGCCCACTTTAGCAGATGTTTTACCGCTTGAGCTATATTTGAGGCTATTTAGGTCGGGCATATTCTATTATTTTTTTTTGTCGGCCCTTCAATTTTTGTGATACCCCACTAAGTTTGTCGATATGAACACTCCAGAAAAGTGTTCAAACTCCTATTTTCAAGGTATTACAGCCTTGAACATCATTCCAATAAAATTTTTGCATCCAAACCTATTCAAATCACCATCAAGAACCCTAAAATCATGTTTATTAGTAAAAAAATAAAATTCTAAGCTACTATAAAATTTAAATTTTCAAAAAGGAAATGCAATTTTTTTAGAACAATGGGTTGCATCCCAATAAGCGCTTGATTTAATATCGCAACACAATGAAAACAATCTTACTATTTATCTCTCCACTTTAAGCTTTTGAATATTTGAACTAACTTCACATAAAAATCTCGATGAAACTTGAGGGATAAATATAAGAAAGAAATAAGATTAACTCTATCTCTCTATTTAGAAGACTTGAATCTATTATCCATTTTTACATCAAAATTTAGTTTAGGCTCATTGGACATTGGTGAGAAGATCTATACGACACTTATCAAACGTTGTGTTTTGCACTTTGAGAGAAATTAGTTTGTCATCTGTATATGAAAAATACCAAAAGATTGGAATTATGCACAATGTTTTGAACCTTTACCTTTTTACAAAGGGCTATTTGACTGTTATGTGCCACTTAAGCGTACATGTGACCTCTTTAGTTATTTTGACTACTGTTTTAGGATTTCCTTAAGCGGATAATGGTTCCTAAAGCATCCCTACAAAATTTATTAACAACCGCTTAAGTGGGCAATAGGTCATTTTATTGCCCTTGACCAGATATTAATTGCCCACTTTAGCAGATGTTTTACCACTTGAGCTGTATTTAAGGCTATTTAGTTCGGGCGTATTTTATTCTATTTTTTTGTAGGCCCTTCAATTTTTGTGATACTCCACTAAGTTTGTCGATATAAACACTCCAGAAAAGTGTCCAAACTCTTATTTTCAAGGTATTACAACACTGAACATCATTCCAATAAAAAAATTTCATCCAAACCTATTGAAATCACCATCAAGAACTCTAAAATCATGTTCATTAGTAAAAAAAATAAAATTCTAATCTAGTATAAAATTTAAATTTTCAAAAAGAAAATGCAAATTTTTTTAGAACAATGGGTTGCATCCCAGTAAGCGCTTGATTTAATATCACAACACAATGAAAACAATCTTACTATTTATCTCTCCACTGTAAGCATTTGAATATTTAAACCAACTTCACATGAAGATCTCGATGAAACTTGAGCAATAATTATAAGAAAGAAATAAGACTAACTCTATCTCTCCATTTAGCAGACTAGAATCTATTATCCATTTTTACATCAAAATTTACTTTAGGCTCGTTGGACATTGGTGAGAAGATCTATAGGACACTTATCAAACATTGTGTTTTGCACTTTGAGAGACATTAGTTTGTCATCTTTATAAGAAAAATACCAAAATGTAGGAACTTTGTCTCTCATCTTCAAAATTCTTTATTTGCCGAATTATTTTGTTTTTTATCATATCTACCTAGCAGAATGTTGAAAAATGGTTGGAATGAGGTTTAAGACTCTATTAATGATTTTGTATCTTTCTTAACATTCTCTCCCTAAAATGTACTAGAGTTTGCACAAAGGATTTGATTGAATTTTACCAGCAACTCTGGTATCAATATTTTAATTTTGGCAACCTTCATTATTTTTGGTTTATTTGGGTTAAATACCATAAATTCATCAAGATCAATCTCATCCAAAACATTATCAAAAACCATCTCATTAAAAGTATTCATTACCATTTGACATCCATTGTGCTTTTTCAATATCTCCTCAATTTGTTTCTTTGGAGAACTTGAGATTTCATAATCACAATTTTGTTCTAATTCTTCAAATTAGAAACTTCTTCACTTTGGAAAGTTTTATTTGAGTAAATAAATTTTTTTCCCAAATACATAACCTAAAATATTTTCGTCAAAAAGTTATCTCAAAGGATTAGGCAAATGAAAGTCACATGATTGATTGGCATCTTCATAAGGGTCATTTTTCTTCATATTTCATCCAGATACTACCAACGATTGGAGTAAAGAGATGTTTATTGAAACACCTCAGATTTTGGACCTTGAAAAATCCTTGAGCTTTGAGCTCACTACCTTGGCTACGACTGAACCTTATGAGTCTTCAGGTGTCCTGACGAGTCATTGAGAGAAGTCATAACTAAATCAGTAAGTTTATTGCTTGATTCTACTTTGAGTACAAGTGGCTCACTAAGAGTCATAAGTATGCGTTATTAGTAGTTAGGTGTAGTCGTAAGAAGTCCAGTGTAAGTCCTAATTTGGGTTCTATGTTGACTACGACTAGATCATACAAGTTGCAAGGACCTATTTAATTCATGTGGTTGAGTTGTAAGTTCAACAATGTATGTTTCTTTAGTGGTACTTCCTTGGTTATGATTCATAGTGATGAGTCATAGAGAGTGGTTACAAGTTGATGGTTGACTAGTAGTGAAGGAAGTCCCCTTTTTAGCTTTTAAGTTAAGGGCATTCTAGATATTTCCCCTCATACCCAACATGAAATGCATTTCTTATAACCCTTTTAGGGTATCATTAGCCCTCATAAACACATCAATGTAACTTCTTAACACTCCTACATTTATCAAGGTAAAGAACACTTAAGGTTTTCAAGAGGTTGATGAATTAGGGATCATAAGGGTAATTTCTCTCTGTACATCTTACTATTTGAGGCATGTTACTCTTTCCTCATTGTTAATTTTGAAAAAACATGTGCTTTAAAGTATTTTCCATGTGATGTTTATTTTGGTCTTAAAACAAAGGTCGTAGTTTTTGAATGTTTATGAATTGAAAAATGTGTCTTATGGTTTATATATAATTTTCATGCTTTAATTATGGTTTTGAGCTTGTGGGGGAATGTGTATGGTGAATGAATTACATAATTGTGATTTCCCAAACTTGTGACTTTTGAAGTGGTTATGTCCCAACCCCATAATGTGAAATTGGTTTTAATTATGAGAATTATGGGACTTTGTAAAATTAAAGTAGCCTTGAACTATTGCATGATATAAAGAGGTATTTTCAATATAATGGTTTGATTTAATCAACAAAGGGAGTCAGTGTCCCTCACCTTGTATTACTGAATAAAAGGAGTTTTTTTATTCAAGTTAATAGAAATTGTTTTTGGCATGTTTTTGTTACCTCGCAAGTGTAGTTTGTATGAGAATGACAACATTGTATTCCTTAACATGAATATGGCAAAATGAATAGAAATGTGCGTTATTTGTTTTAATTGGTCTCTAATAAGGGTTATGTTGCTTAGTCGTGAATGTAGAGGTCCGTGTGAATGATACTGGAAACCGCATTTGCCGATGCAGAGGTCAAAGTGACCAGGGAGGTTTGAGTCCTCCATACTAATTCATGATTAGGAATGTTTGTGTTCCCTGTAAATTATTATATGATTGGGTGCTTAAGTTACCTAAGTATATGTTGTCATGTTCGGGTCTCCTGTGTGCATATATATTAGATTACTCTCTAGTTCGTACGGCACACACATTGGGGTCTGACCAAGGGGTGAGAGCTGGGGTCCATAAAGTGAATGGGTACTATTATATAATGGTTGAGCTACACAATCAAGGCTAAAAATATTGAAAAATATGTTAATCCTAGTTCCCTATCCCGCCATGTTATATATATATATACATACATATAAATATATATGTATGTATATGCATTTGATTATGTGCATTGGTTTTTGAATGATGTTAAAATATTGATCAGTTCATTATGCTATCCTTATCCCTGAATTACATACTAGCGTTCACCCTGCTAACCATCTTCAGATATTCTATGCGCATGCGATGTAGGAATTAGCCGTACTTCTGCTCCTCCTTCTCAGTAATTAGGATTCGGTAGCTCGTGAGTTGACAAGTAAGTGGTGAGATTCCATACATCAAAAGTCTACATTTCATGTTTTTCTCCTCTTAAGTCTTAGTTTTATTTTTGGCTATTGTCGGGGGCATGTCCCGACACATTATTAGTATTTAATTTTGGATCTTTGTTTAGAAGACTTTGTTTAGACTACTATGGCTATTGGGTGGTGTCGGTTGGTCGTTTAGCTGATCGTTGGTGGTTTGTTATGGATATGCATTTAAAACTTTCTTAAGATATTATATGTTATGTTGTTTTATGTTTGGTATTCATCCAACCTTGGGGTGTGGTGTGTTTTGTTAGTTAGGTGTAGGGGTGATCTTTGGTCTACGTGGGACTTTAGATACTCATCAAAGCCAGGCCTTGGTTTGGGTTTTAATGAAGGTTGTGTCATACCATAGGTTCGGTGTCATTAGGGGTCCAACAAATCCATGTAAAGTAGAGTCTCATTTATGGGTGTGTAGACCACCTCACTTTTAAGCGAGATTCTATGATACATTTAGGAATGTTTCCCTTTATTGTTGTTCCATTTCAAGCATAGAGTCTAAGGTCTTAGATCTCCTCTAATACCTATTTGTTTATTTTTTAAATCATGTCTCTCAGATGATCTGATGCTCATGGAAACTCCTCAGTCCCACTAGAGGGCAATGCTAATAGGACACTCTCTGCTTACGGGATACAGACCCGGTCTAGAGGTTCAATTTCTAATTGACCTTTTGGAGTTCCACCGGTTACCTACAGTCCTCTTCGGACTCCTTAGGCTGATGTGTCGATTGTAGAATTTCATCAATCTATTCATATGTTTCCTCAGTTTGTATCTTCTCAGTCTAAGCATGTATCTTCTATCACTCTATCTTTTGAGGCAACAAGGGTTGGCCAATTTATGAGATTGAGTCCTTCTGTGATCACTTATTCTCAATTTGAGAAAGTGATGTGCGAGCTAATGCTCACACATGTGAGGCTTTTAACTAGAAATAATTGTAAATTCTCAAGTAACTTTTGTCATTTTTGATTTCTTTCTCTTTGATAATGCAGGAAAGTCAAGATGCAAGAAAACTAAAGACAATAAGAGCAAAAGAGGTGAATTTAGAACAAGTGGCCATGAAAGTGTAGTTGGTGACTTTTCTCATAAGTCATCAAATTTATGATAAGTTATTAGAGTCATCGTCAGCTGTAGATAGTGTGAGGAAGTTGTAGCAGAAGATTTTCTGACGACATGTCCTGATAAGCTATCATATCTCTAATAAGTCGTCAGGCATGTCGTCGCTCACAAGCAGAAGGTAAAAATTTGAAGCATGCCTGGCGACATATTCTGCTAAGCTATCAGAACTCTGATAAGTCGTCAGGCATGTCATCATACATAAGTAGAAGGAAAGAAACGGGAATCATGTCTGGCGACATAGTCTGATAAGCTATCAGATCTCTGATAAGCCGTCAGACAAGTCGTCAGCTAAGGAGAAAAATCTGAATTTTTAATTTCGAATTTTTCTTAAGTTGCGAATATAAAAATCAGCTTTTAGGGTTTTATTAAAGCGGATGAACATCTTGAACTTATTCCAATGACTACTTTACTTCTCTTTGGTCTCTAAACTTGGATTTCTATTTTCAATTCTTTGATTTAGTTGTGGGATATTCTTCTTGAATTTGGGAAAAGAATCAATTTCTTACTAAATCTTTTGTAAGTTTAATCACTGTGAATTATGAATTCAGTTATTGTTATCTCTTTCTCTTTCATGTGGAATTAAAACCCACAAATAGTGTTGTGGGACCTATGGTTACTCTTGTATTGTCTTAATAGTTGGTTAGGGTTCGAGTGATTGTGGGAGGATCTTGATAATTCATTTGTATAAAGTTATTTTCTGTTGGTTGCGAACAATAGATCTCTCCTTATGTTGATTTTCTCGAACTGACAAATAAACTAAAGTAGCGAATTATCTATGAGGATTTGGGAAGGTTAAGTTCTCATCTAATGATTAATGCTGTAACAAGATTGATCAACTCGAGATAAAATCAGTATGAATAGAATGATTTCCTAAGTTTGAGAGAATTAGGGAGTTCAACATCTAGGTAGGTTTAGAAATACTTAGATGGACTATCGAAACTGATAATTTGGTGTTTCCCATAAGTCATGAGAATCCAATACTACAACTATTATTCAATGGAGGATTACTAATCATAGTGATCACAACCCTAGTTTCTCTATATCATTGATTTAAAATATTGCAGTTTAAGATTTGAGTTCTAAGGTGAATTGAAGTGTTAATAACTTTTGTTCAATCATTAAAAGCCCCTATTTTGTCTTTTCATTCCAGTTGTTTGCATTTAACTTGTAGCTTTAGTTTCAAACTAGTTTAATCGCCACTCACTTTGTTCCTTTTGGATCCGACTCCAAAGTTGGGTAAATATATTGACGACAATCGCTTACATTTTCGTAAGAGAGGTGTAGTTTGAGCATTATCAAAAATGGCATTGTTTCCGGGGAACAATTTGTCGTATTGAATTGGTTTGGAATTTTAGCCTACTTGCTTGAATTCAAACTTCTAAATATTTGTTTTTAGTTTTCTTTTATTTCTTGTGTTAGGTAGATTTTTATTTTAGTTTACTTATTACTATTGCATCGTGGAATGAACATGAGCTTAGTTGTTGGAAATGTTATCTTGATGATCCATGTCCATATTGTGATGGACCTCACTTTTGGCAAGATTATAGATATGCTTCCCGGAGAGAGAGATATGCACCATCTCCATCCTACCGGGAGTATGATTATTCATTATGTGGTGGTCAAGATGGTCATTGGAGTGATTTCGCAAATGCCCACTTCCCTTATTGCGCTAACCCAAATTCTAGTTTTTTTTATGAGTTTGATAGGTCTTATGGTCAAGAAAAGGAAGAACGAAACACCGAAAAAAGTGGCATTGAAGCTATGTTTCAACTAATATTGGATCTCCAAAAAGAAACTTATGATATCGTATGTTATATGCGTGAAGATATAAAGCCAATCATTCATGAGGAGATAGATATAGAGGTCAATCATTCAAAGCATTCTTCTATATTATGTTTATATGATATCTTGTGTGTGGAATCATTTAAAATAATGGAAGAGTGTGAAGATGAGGAGGAAGAACCCTATTGTCACACCCCAAATCCCATTGGAGCGGACTGGCACCCGTAGCCGAGGAGGCCCGGGAGAACCCGTTCATAACCTATACTTTTACATTTACATTACTTGTGAAAATTAGAAATTTGGGCAGCACTTCGTTGTAAATAGAAGAAAACAGTACCTGCATCAGCCCAGCAGACACCCATATATATATATATAAAACGTAATTGGCCGTCAGAGCCATCACGTCTATCAACCAAACACTCCTATGGCTGTACAATATGTCTACAAAAGCCTCTACATAGATACACAACTGAGTTAGGGTCGGGACAAACTCCCGCCCACCAAAAGTACATATAGAAACGACTTGGGATGCCCCGAAACAACTGGAGCTCACCACTATCAACAGAAAGTCCTGGCTCTTACTGCGGAGGTGTACGACCTGAAGTACCTGTTCCTACAGGCATGAATACAGGTCCCCCGTGAGGGACGTCAGTACGGAAATATGTACTGAGTATGTAAGGCAGTGAGTATCAAGATGAGATACAAAAGATCAACAGAACCTAGATACCAGTGAATAAACAGTATGAGTAGACCACACTTAAAAGAGATGATGGGATACCTGCACATTACTTTCATATCACTACTTCCCGTATTCCTTATCAATACATAACATATGTCATACAATGGCCAATTGATCAGTGGTACTAATACAATACATCAGGGACCACCCCTGGAATAACATATATACATAATCTTTATAATACAATGGCCAACTGATCAGTGGTACTAATACAATACATCATACCATCAATTTAAAATAAAGACATTCCATTCTTAATTCAATTAATCTTTGAGATTGGTTACTTTGTGGTCACACCTTATGGAACTTGAAACCATGATACCTCAATAGGAAAAACATGTAAATAGGTAATAAATATCATGAAAATGAAGCAGAGAATCATGGATACCTCATTGAACCATTTCGGAGTCAACAATAGTATATGGACATTTTTTTGACTAGCCGGACATCTTAAAAGTGAAAACAAGTTCAATTGGTAGTGTCGAAAATCATATGATGTTATTATGTGTCATGTGTCGTAGGACAATGTTGGAAGCTTACTTGAGAGTGCCATGGGTCATTATTCATGCCAAATATTAGATAGAGTATGTCTTACATACCTTGACATAACCACTTCAATACAAGTCCAACTTGACTTCCCGTACTCTTCGAACACTTATCTACAATAAGTCATTTGTGGCAAACTAGTATTAGCAACCAAACCTTACCATTTAGGTATTAACTTCACCAAATAGTGTCTAGGAAGTAATCCTTTAACTCATCAATAAGAGTGCTACAGACATCCTCTTATACTCTTATTACATTCACATATCATGCATTTTCATGCAATATACCTCAACATCACTCTTAGCCTTTATTTCCCCTCTTAATCACCATCCAATACCAACATGATCACTAGGCATACATAACCACTAATATAATGATATATCACCACAATTCATCCTCCATATTCCAATACAACAACTTCCATAATTTACTACTAACAATTTATACAAAACAATTCATAACTATGTTTCTAGTTATCTTCCAACATCAAGACAATACTCATAATCCCTTATCAATACTTATTCATGGATAAGAATCAAGAATAAACAATATTCATACCTTAACAATGAACTCTTGTATTTAGAATCCTCCTTACATAACCATGGGGTGCTTCTCGAAGCTTTCGAGATGGTGAACACAACTACGGAACCAATTCGAATTTTTTGCGGTTGAATCACAAAATATTTGAAGTTGAAATTAGGCTAGGGTTTCACCTTATCTTAATAATTGGATAATATATGATATATATGAGGCTAAGTGTATGTTTACAAAGACCAATTTTTCGTCCAAGAGGTAATAGAAAATGACTATTTTGCCCTAAAAATTTAAATAAATCCGAATCTGTCCCCAGTGGACAGTTTTGATAGGCTGAAGTAAATCGATCATAACTCTTTGCTCCGGTATCGGATTTGGGTGAAACCAGTTGAATTGGAAAGATAATTCAAAGGGATTTCATTTTCATATAAAGTATACCACCCATTTCTTCCTGTACAAGGAGTTATGGTCGTTTAAAGTTGACCAAAAAATCTGTCCCAAAATTCTGTTTTTTTTTTTGTTAGGCTGTAGTAAAACGGGTATAGCTCCTTACTCAGACATTGGATTTGGATGAAACGAATTTCATAGGAAAGAATACTCTCGGAGATTTTCTTTGATATATAGCAGCTCACACAGTTCTTTTTGTACAAGGAGTTATGATCGTCTAAAGTTGATCCAAAAAAAAAATTGCCTAGCTGCAGTAATTTTTCTGCAGATTTACTGTTCACAGGCTTCCCGGCCACCGTTTTGAAATTTCGAATGTGCTCGCTTATATGAAAAACTCCTCTGTTTTGGGAAAACTTTATATCGTTGGAAAGCTTATTCAAATACCTACACATACAACTATTGACGGGATACTTCTGAATACCATAAACTTAATTTAACCCATACGCAAGCCTTTAGGACTCCATATAATAGCGATAAGTGTACGAAAAAATTTACGGGGTGTTACATTCTCCCCCCCTTAAGAACATTTTTCCTCGAATGTTAGCATAGTTACTAAATTAAGACATGTCCAAGCTTACAATTAACATATTCATCATCATAACATACTTTCATAAAAATAAACACTTACCTGTTATTGTTCTTCTTCCGTCTCATGAACTTCCTCCTCATCGTTGAATAGGTAAGGGTACTTAATCTTCATTTCTTCCTCGGATTCTCATGTGATCTCCTCAACTTGTTGATTCCTCCAAAGTACTTTTACCGATGCTATCTCTTTATTCCTTATCTTTTTAATTTGGCGATCAAGAATAGCAATAGGCATTTCTTCAAAAGTGAGATCTTCTGTAACTTGTACATCTTCCTTAGTAGTGATGTGCGATGGATCTCCGATGTACTTGCGAAGCATCAAAACATGAAATATGGGATGAACTGCTGAGAGCTTTTGAGGTAGCTCTAACTCATAAGCAACTTGTCCAAATCTTTGAATGATCTTGTACGGACCTATGTATCGTGGACTTAACTTTCCTTTCTTGCCAAACCTCATCACTCCTTTCATTGGTGATACTTTCAAGAATACCCAATCGTCGATAGAAAACTCAAGTCCTCTTCTTCTAACATCCGCATAAGATTTGTGTCGACTTTGAGCTGTTTCAAGCCGTTGTTGGATCACTTTAACCTTCTCCATTGCTTGATAAACAAGATACGGTCCAAACAAGACCGCATCACCTGCTTCAAACCATCCTATTGGCGATGTACACTTTCTTCCATACAATGCTTCATATGGTGCCATTTTGATACTTGAATGATAGCTATTATTGTAGGCAAACTCGATAAGAGGTAGGTGATCATCCCAGTTGCCTTTGAAATCTAATACACATGCTCGTAGCATATCTTCAAGTGTCTGGATGGTACGTTCCTCTTGTCCGTCCGTTTGAGGATGAAAAACCGTACTTAGATTTACTTGTGTCCCCAAAATCCATTGAAAAGACTTCCAGAAATTCACGGTAAATTGGGCTCCTCGATTGGATATAATGGAAATTGGAACTCCATGTAACCGAACGATCTCCTTAATATACAACTTCGCATACTCTTCCGCCGTATAAGTTGTCTTAACTGGTAAGAAGTGCGCGGATTTGGTTAGCCTATCAATGATCACCCATATGGAATCAAACTTCCGAAATGTACGAGGCAAACCCGTGATAAAATCCATATTGATCTTGTCCCACTTACAGACGGGAAGATCTATACATTGCATGTAACCACCGGGTTTCTGGTGTTCTACTTTGACTCTTTGACAATTCGGACATTCAGCTAAAAATTCGGCAATATTCTTCTTCATGTCATTCCACCAATATATTGCTTTCAAATCTTGATACATCTTAGTCGACCCTGGATGGATGGAATACCTTGAACAGTGTGCTTCTGTCATAATTCTCTTTCTTAGCTCAACTACATCAGGTACACATAAACGATTCTGACACTGAAGCACTCCTTCTCGCGTAAGCTCAAATGCCTTTGTCGTGCCACTCTGCACATCCTCCTTAAGCTGCAATAAAATTGGATCTGCATACTGCTTCTCTTTCACTTCAGCTATCAATGAAGATTCCGCTGCATTACGTACAATAACCTTTTCATCTGGAGTTTCGAGAAGTCGAACTCCCAAATTAGCTAGTTTGTGAAGATCCTTAATCATCCCCTGCTTTTCTATAGATGCCATTTTAGACTTACGACTCAGGGCATCCGCTACCACATTCGCTTTCCCTGGATGATACAAGATAACAACATCGTAATCTTTCAACAATTCAAGCCATCTCCGCTGCCTCAAGTTTAGATCTTTCTGACTGAAGATATATTGCAGGCTCTTATGATTGGTATATATGTCAACATGAACCCCATATAAGTAGTGGCGCCATATCTTCAAAGCAAATACAACTGCAGCTAGCTCAAGATCATGCGTGGGATAATTTCTCTCATGTGGTCGCAACTGTCTAGAGCCATAGGCTATCACTCTACCATGTTGCATTAATACGCATCCTAAGCTAATTCTCGAAGCATCACAGTACACTGTATACCCTTCTGTGCCTTCAGAAAGTACCAATACCGGTGTAGAAGTCAACTTGCTCTTCAGATCTTGGAAACTCTTTTCACAGGCATCATTCCATTGAAACTAGGAGGCTTTATGCGTCAACTTAGTCAAGGGTGCAGAAATAGAAGAAAAACCTTCAACAAACCTTCTATAATAACCTGCCAACCCGAGGAAACTACGAATCTCCGTAGGCGTCGTGGGTCTTGGCCAATTCTTCACAGCCTCAATCTTCTGAGTGTCAACTTTTATGCCTTCACTGGATACAATATGGCCCAAAAATGCCACTGACTTGAGCCAAAACTCACATTTAGAAAACTTCGCATACAACTTACGATCACGAAGGATCTGCAACGCCTGCCTTAAGTGATTAACATGATCCTCTTCTGATCTAGAGTAGACCAGAATATCATCTATGAAAACTATCACGAACACATCTAGAAACGGCTTAAATAGCCTATTCATCAGATCCATAAAAACTGCGGGTGCATTTGTCATCCCGAATGACATAACCAGGAATTCATAATGACCATACCGTGTTCGGAAAGCTGTCTTGGGTATATCTTTATCCTTGACTCTCACTTGATTATAGCCTGATCTCAAGTCAATCTTGGAAAAACACTGGGCACCCTGCAACTGGTCAAATAAATCATCAATTCGGGGAAGAGAGTATTTATTCTTGATAGTCACCTTATTCAATTGCCGATAGTCAATACACATCCTCAGCGAACCATCTTTCTTACGCACAAACAAAACTGGTGCTCCCCAAGGGGGCATACTAGGCCTGATGAATCCCTTCTCTATCAAGTCTTTCAGTTGCTCTTTCAATTCTCGCAACTCTGCTGGTGCCATTCTATAAGGAGGAATTGAGATTGGCTATTTCTGGCAACATATCTATACCAATTTCCACTTCTCGTTCAGGAGGTAAACCTGGTAGTTCTTCAGGAAATACATCAGGAAATTCATTCACAACCGGAATGGTCTGAAAAGTTGGCGGCTCTGCCTCTGTATCCCTTACTGTAACCAAATGGTATATGTACCCCTTGGAAATCATTTTTCTTGCCCTAAAGTAAGAAATAAATCTACCTCTCGGCGCGCCAACATTACCCTTCCATTCAAGGACTGCCTCATTTGGGAAATGGAAATATACCTTCTTAGAACGGCAATCTACTGTAGCATAACAAGACGCTAACTAATCCATGCCCATAATAACATCAAAATCTACCATTTATAACTCAACAAGATTGTCCATCGTATCACGACCATAAATATTCACAACACAATTTCGATAAACATTCCTAGTTATAAGAGATTCCCCCACTGGCGTTGATACTTCAAATGGCTTGGCTAATAATTCGGGTGTTCTTCCGAACCTTCCCGCAACCAAAGGAGTAGCATACGATAATGTAGAACTAGGATCAATTAAGGTATACACATCAAATGCAAAGATGGACAACGTACCTGTAACCACGTCTGGAGAAGCCTCTAAATTCTGCCGATCTGCTAGGGCATACACACGGTTCTGAGCTCCGCTAGAACTAGCTGCTCCTCTATCACCTCTATCGTGACCCATAGGTTGTGTACCCCTACTCAAAGGAGGCACCGATGATGACGCAACAGCTGATCCGGTAGGTCGTGTTATACCACCTGTGGTCCTGCGTGGGCAATCTCTAGTCATATGCCCCGGCTTACCGCACCAAAAACAATTGTTCGTTCCAAGCCGTCATTCGCCAAAGTGAAATCTTCTACATATGGGGCACGGGTGTCGTGGAGGTCTCAATTGACTCATACTCCCTTGCCCTTGATACCCCACTGTTTGCGAACTCTGATTTTCACTGCTTTGCCCGAACTGATTACCTCTGAACCTTTGAAATTGCGGTGGAGCACTAATTGCAGGATAAGAAGATAACGGTCTAGGCAATCTATGAGAGAACGAAGGCCTAAAACCTCTCTGAGATGCCATAAACTGCCTTATAGCTCTGGCCCGCTTAGAATATCCTTTTTCTGATTCCTGGGTTCTTCTTCTTTGCCTCTGATCTTCCATTTTCTGAGTGAAAGCTTGTATCCTCGCTATATCCATGTCCCTGTTCAAAGCAGCAATGGTACAATCTCTAACCAAGTATGGTTCCAATCTATCCACATAGTGATGAAATCTGTCATCCATAGTAGCTACCACATTAGAAGCATATCGAGACAAGGAGTTAAATCGAAGACTATACTCCCTTACACTCATATTAGCCTGACAAAGATTTAAGAATTGATCTGCACGGGCCTGACAAGTCTCAAATGGAAGATAATGATCAATAAATGCATCTTTGAACTCTCCCCACGTAGTTGGAGGTGCATCAATACCCCTAGATCGTTGCCAATCCTCGTACCACAATATAGCCTCTCCTTTCAGTCTATATGCTGCTAGCTCAACCATCTCTTTACCGGATATGTGCATAACATCTAGAGCCCTTTGGGTTTGATCGACAAAGTCCTGCGGGTCTTCGTTAATATCTGATCCGGTAAAAGTAGAAGGATCCAGTTTCAGAAAATCCTGTATCCGAAGGCTAGCTGCTCTATCTGTACCACTAGAACCCGTGGTAGGAATAACTTGCCCTTGAACTTGACCGGCAACTATACGCATCAGAAGTTGTACTGCATCCCTCAAATCTCGATCAACAGCATTAATAGATACCTCAATAGGAAAAACATGTAAATAGGTAATCAATATCATGAAAATGAAGTAGAGAATCATGGATACCTCATTAAACCATTTCGGAGTCAACAATAGTATATGGACATTTTTTTGACTAGCCGGACATCTTAAAAGTGAAAACAAGTTCAATTGGTAGTGTCAAAAATCATATGATGTTATTATGTGTCATGTGTCGTAGGACAATGTTGGAAGCTTACTTGAGAGTGCCATGGGTCATTATTCATGCCAAATATTAGATAGAGTATGTCTTACATACCTTGACATAACCACTTCAATACAAGTCTAACTTGACTTCCCGTACTCTTCGAACACTTATCTACAATAAGTCATTTGTGGAAAACTAGTATTAGCAACCAAACCTTACCATTTAGGTATTAACTTCACCAAATAATGTCTAGGAAGTAATCCTTTAACTCATCAATAAGAGTGCTACATACATCCTCTTATACTCTTATTACATTCACATATCATTCATTTTCGTGCAATATTACTCAACATCACTCTTAGCCTTTATTTCCCCTCTTAATCACCATCCAATACCAACATGATCACTAGGCATACATAACCACTAATATAATGATATATCACCACAATTCATCCTCCATAATCCAGTACAACAACTTCCATAATTTACTACTAACAATTTATACAAAACAATTCATAACTATGTTTCTAGTTATCTTCCAACATCAAGACAATACTCATAATCCTTTATCAATACTTATTCATGGATAAGAATCAAGAATAAACAATATTCATACCTTAACAATGAACTCTTGTATTTAGAATCCTCCTTACATAACCATGGGGTGCTTCTTGAAGCTTTCGAGATGGTGAACACAACTACGGAACCAATTCGGATTTTCTACGGTTGAATCACAAAATATTTGAAGTTGAAATTAGGCTAGGGTTTCACCTTATCTTAATAATTGGATAATATATGATATATATGAGGCTAAGTGTATGTTTATAAAGACCAATTTTTCGTCCAAGAGGTAATAGAAAATGACTATTTTGCCCTAAAAATTTAAATAAATCTGAATCTGTCCCCAGTGGACAGTTTTGACAGGCTAAAGTAAATCGATCATAACTCTTTGCTCCGGTATCGAATTTGGGTGAAACCAGTTGCATTGGAAATATAATTCAAAGGGGTTTCATTTTCATATAACGTATACCACCCATTTCTTCCTGTACAAGGAGTTATGGTCGTTTAAAGTTGACCCAAAAATCTGTCCCAAAATTCTGTTTTTTTTTTGATAGGCTGTAGTAAAACGGGTATATCTCCTTACTCAGACATTGGATTTGGATGAAACCAATTTCATCGGAAGAATACTCTCGGAGATTTTCATCAATATATAGAAGCTCACACAGTTCTTTTTGTACAAGGAGTTATGATCTTCTAAAGTTGATCCAAAAAAAAATTGCCTAGCTGCAGTAATTTTTCTGCAGATTTACTGTTCACAGGCTTCCCGGCCACCGTTTTGAAATTTCGAATGTGCTCGCTTATATGAAAAACTCCTCTGTTTGGGGCAAACTTTATATCGTTGGAAAGCTTATTCAAATACCTACACATACAACTATTGACGGGATACTTACGAACACCATAAACTTAATTTAACCCATACACAAGCCTTTAGGACTCCATATAATCGCGATAAGTGTACGAAAAAATTTACGGGGTTTTACACCTATATTGATGTTGAGATTGATGATGATAAACCCTCGGTGATTTCCAACCAACCGAACCAACCATAGGAGATGATGCCAAGATTGAGGAAATGGTGCTAGAGGCAAAAGAAGAAACCAAGCCAATCTCTTATAAAGACTCTAGCCCAATTCAGGGTGAAGAGGTCGAGAAGGATGCAACTCTAAAATTAGGGAGAAGAACTCACTCGAATCACTTTTCAACATTATGCTCGGTGGATGTGATGAAAGTTGAATCACCCAAGCAAATGATGAATTTTGGAAATGAGGAGGAAAATTCCTACATTTTGGATTTTGTCATTCTGAAAAGGTATAATATTACCCCAATCTTGAAGGCCAAGAAGCTAAAATATCGATGTCCATTTAGTGGCTTTTTAAGATTCTCACTGTTGCCAAATAATCCCACACGAAAGTTTGATGCAAAATTGGGCAAGCGGTTTAAGTCTTCAAAGTGGCATGATAGAACTTTCCTTATCATTCTCTCACATTTTCCCAATGCACATTAAAGATGTAAAGATCAAAAAATGGGCCAACGATTCAAATCGTCTAAGTTGGGGGATAAAGGATGAAACACTTTTAAGGTATCTTGATGAATTTTGAGTAGTCAAGATAACCTAATCATGCTGCGACACTTGGGAGGCAACCCAAGGTATTTTAATGTTTGTATTTTTATTATGTGATTGACATCAGATCTTCATACCCATGGTGCCACAGGTATATTTCTAACTCTCTTGTTTTTGTTTGACGCATTGGGGATATTGCATGATTTTAAGTTGAGGGTGGGGATACTTGTGGGTGTTGATGTCCTCTTGGGGTTTTTGTTACCATGCCTCTTTTCCCCAGAGTGTTGTTCCTAGTAGAGCCAGTATGTTTAGGCGTATTGTGATTTGTTGTAAAATGTTGTAGTTGACTAGGAGAAATACAAGTACCATAGGCAGTTATCATGTTTTTGTTGATTTTTTAATACCTCTCCAATGGTCTTTTTTATAACTGTGTGATAGGCATTTATGTGTGACCACTGTGCATCTTGTTATGGCATTAGTACTAGTGACATAATAACAATTTTTAAGCAATTGCATGAACCGAATGGGTAGTAGCTTGTGATGTACCTTTGTGCCATGTGTGTGTGAGATACTACCTAGTTCTCGTTGTGTGTAAAATCTAGAACTTATCCGGTTGGTCTTGCCTTGGTTGTAGGATAGTGGTTAGGAAAGGATCATAGGCCGTTGTTTATATTAGTCAACTTTAAGCCTAAATGACCTTCCATGTGTTAATAATATCCCTTGACCCTGATTTTGAGCCTAAATGCCTATATTTTATTATACCTATCACCTTCCAAGTTGTGTCACAATGAACCTATTTTGGCCCTGGTCCTCCTTGGACATTGTGCACTTTGACTTAGGAAAATTACCTAAGTTGAGGGTGGCTATCATAGGGGTGCGTGATGTAAACTAAGTATGAAGAAGGGTAATAAGAAAAAATATACAAGGCTGGGTGTGGTAGAAAAAGAATGAAAAAAAGAAAAGTTGTGAAAAAAAAATGAATGAATAAAAACTGCACCCATCTTGAATGTGCTTTAATCAAGAAAGGGAGAAATAAGGTAAAGGTTGATAAGTGAGACCCCTAAAATAGTGTAGTGTCAAGGAGGCTTAGTTACTTTAAATATCCTTGTGTATCGTACCAGCCCCAAGCCTAAATTACAAGCTAAAAAAAGTCCTATAGTGATCCTTACTTAACTGTCTGAAAGCTTCAGTAATGAAAATAAGGGCAAGCTTATGGTATTTGGCATACATTGACTGGAACTTCTTTCTGAGAGTAAGTGTCTTGATCATCCCTGCATTGACATGCTTGAGTTCACATATGAGTGAGGAGGGACTTCTTTGTTGTAAGGGAACACTGGTTATGTTGCCAGTTGCTAACTTGTTTTGGTAGTGTAATATTGGTACATGCATGGTTGTTATTGCTAAGTTGATGCCATAGCTTGATTTCTTTCTGTTGCATTATTGCTTTTCAGTAATCTACACAGTTAAGTTTGAGATGATTGACCTTGGAGATGGTAAATATATTTTGAACTAAAATGGATGATTGACTGCCGAATGTGCTTTGTATTCTCTTAGTTATGTTTAAGTTGCTTGAGGAAAAACAATTGTTTTAAGTTGAGGGTGTAGATGTGTGAGCTAATGCTAAAACATTTGAGACTTTTAACTAGAAATAATTGTAAAGTCTTAAGCAACTTTTGTCATTTTTGATTACTTTCTCTTTGAGAATGCAGGAAAGTCAAGATGCAAGAAAACCAAAGACAATAAGAGCTAAATAGGTGAATTTGGAACAAGTGTCCATGAAAGTGTAGTTGATGACTTGTCTGATAAGTCGTCAAATTTGTGATAAGTTATTAGAGTCATCGTCAGTTGTAGACAGTGTGGGGAAGTTGGAGAAGATGATTTTCTGACGACATATCCAAATAAGCTATCAGATCTTTGATAAGCCATCAGGCATGTCATCACTCAGAAGTAGAAGGCAAAAATTTGAAGCATTCCTGACTACATGTTCTGATAAACTATCAGAACTCTGATAAGCCGTCAGGCATATCATCATACATAAGCAGAAGGAAAGAAATGGGAATCATGTCTGATGACATGGTCTGATAAACTATCAGATCTCTGATAAGCCGTCAGACATTTCGTCAGCTAAGGAGAAAAATTTCAATTTTTATTAAGTTATGGATATAAATAGCAGCTTTTAGGGTTTTATTAAAGCGGCTGAACATCTTGAACTTATTCCAAAGACTACTTTACTTCTCTTTGGTCTCTAACCTTAGATTTCTATTTTCAATTATTTGATTTAGTTGTGGGATATTCTTCTTGAATTTGGGAAGAGAATCAATTTCTGACTACATCTTTTGTAAGTTTAATCACTGTGAATTATGAATTCAGTTGTTGTTATCGCTTTCTCTTTCATGTGGAACTAAAACCACCAACTAGGGTTGTGGTACCTATGATTACTCCTGTATTGTCTTAATAGTTGGTTAGGGTTCGAGTGATTATGGGAACATCTTCATAATTCTTTTGTATTAATTATTTTCTTTTTGTTGCAAACAATAGATCTCGCCTTATATTGATTTGCTCGAACTGAGAAATAAACTAAAGGTAAAAAATTATCAACAAGAATTTGGGAAGGTTAAGTTCTCATCTAATGATTAATGTTGTAACAAGATTGATTAACTCAAGATAAAATCAGTATGAATATAATGCTTTCCTAAATTTGATCGAATTAGGGAGTTCAACATCTAGGTAGGTTGATAAACACTTAGATGGACTGTTGAAACTGGTAATTTGGTGTTTCACATAAGTCACAAGAATCCAATACTACAACTATTATTCAATGGAGGATTACTAATCATAGTGATCACAACCCTGGTTTCTCTATATCATTGATTTGAAATATTTCAGTTTTAGATTTGAGTTCTAAGGCATATTGAAGTGTTAATAAAAAATTTTCAATCATTAAAAACCCCTAACCCCTATTTTGTCTTTTCATGCCAGTTGTTTGCATTTAACTTGTAGCTTTAGTTTCAAACTAGTTTAATCACCACTCACATTATTCCCTGTGGATTCAACTTCGAATCCAAAGTTAGGTAAATATATTGACGACGATCGCTTACATTCTCATAAGAGAGGTGTAGTTTGAGCGTTATCAGAAAGAACCTCAAAACTTTATAGATGAGACGGAGAATATCTTTTGGGTTATACATGCTACTAATGTGGAGGGTATTGAATTATCTTTCTATCTATGAAAGATGTAGCATACCTATGGTATGAGGATTGGGAATAGTCTAGAGAAGACGATGTTGAATCTGCACAGTGGGATGATTTCTCTAGTACATCTCTCAATCAGTTTTTTTCTCAGGATTTGAGGGAAGCAAAACCAAAAGAGTTTGTCAATATAGAGCTAGGTAGGATGATGGTCAAGGAGTATGACTTGAAATTCTATCTATTGTCTCAATATTCTCCCTAGTTAGTGACTAGAATAAGAGCTAGAATGAGGAAATATGCTTCTGAGTTGTCCCATTATTTAATTATACAGATTAAGGATGCCTTATTTAAAAGGATATGGAAATCTCCAAATTGGTTGTATATATAGAGTAGGTTGAGGAAGAGAAGAAGAAGCAGGCAGAGATAGGGGATAGGCAGAGCAAGATATTTAGATTTTTGATCAGTGTGGAGGTCAGCAGCAAAGTGGTAGTGATAGTGGAAAGTGTTCTAAGAAGAAGTTGGGGAGTTCTAGTTCCTACTCTATGGCTAGTGGTCCCTATCAGAAGTCGTTGGCTGATCTTTATTCTCATCATGATAGTGGGATTAGGGAACAGGGTACCCAATCTAAGAATGGTAGGGCTCAGTCTTCTCTATCATGTCCTCCTTCTAGATTCTATGAGCAGGCATACCTTGGGTTTTGTGATGAGGGAAGGAATAGGTGTTTTATTATAAAAAGGTTGGTTATTTGCAGAGGGAGTATCCTTCTGAGGTTGATTTAGGGGAAAATAATATTCTTTTTACCACTTCATTAGCTCCTATAACAAAGCGTTCCTTTTCCACTTCTATGATTAACACTGGTTGGAATAACTTGTATGTTTTTGCTACCTACCAGGACTCTGAGGCATCTTCCGATCTCATCACTTACATGTTATGACTCTTTTCTCATGATGTGTATTTCTTTATTTATCCAAGTTTGACTCTTTCTTATGTGCCCATATTTATGGGCTGTATATTTTAGTTTTGATCCCGAGTGTATCCCTAATCTTTTTCTATTTCTACGCTGGTGGGTTTCTTTATGGTTGCTAGAACATTCTATTGAGATTTTACGATATATGTTGGTGGCAAAGGAACTCTGGTGGATTTGATAGAGTTATACATGGTTGATTTTGATGTCATATTGGGGATTGATTGGTTGCACTCGTTCTATGCCTCCTTATATTGTTGAACCTGTAAGGTCATATTTTAATTCCCTAATGAGCCGGTCATTTAGTTGGAAGGGGGTTCTCTAGTACCTAAGGGAAGATTCATATCATATCATAGTGCCCGGAATTGATTTCCAAGGGATATATTTACCATTTGGTCCAGGTTGAAGATTCTAACTTGGAGAGTCCTTCCTTGCAATTTGTTCTTGTGGTTAATGAATTCCCCAAGGTTTTTCATGATGATCTTCTTGGTATCACTCCTGATAAGGAGATTGATTTTGAGATTGACCTTATTCTGGACACTCATCCTATTTCCATCCCTCTATATGTAATGGCTCCAGATGAGTTGAAGGAACTTAAGGAGCAGTTGAAAGACCTTCTTGACAAAGGTTTTATCCATCCTAGTGTGTCTTCATAGGGCGCTTGTGTTTTGTTCTTATGCAAAAAGGTTTGTTCTCTTTCGATGTGCATAGATTACCGTCAGTTGAATAAGGTCACGAATGTCTTACTAACTTCAGGGTGCAAGATGTTTTCTCTAAGATTGATCTTCAATCGGGTCAACATCAATTAAAGATTAGGGAAGTGGATATCTCTAAGACTGCCTTTCGTACCCGATATGAGCATTTTGAGTTCTTGATCTTATCTTTGGTTGACTAATTCCCTAGTGGCATTCATGGACTTGACAAATAGGATCTTCTACTAGTTTTTAGATTTTTTGTCATTGTGTTTATAAGTGATACTATGGTGTATTGCAAGAGTAAGGTGAATTATACCGTTCACCTCCATGTTGTGTTGTAAACCTTGAAAGATCAATATTTGTATGCTAAGTTTTTGAATTGTAAGTTCTGGTTGAAGATTGTTACTTTTCTAGGTCATGTTATATCTAATGAAGGGGCATAGTAGATCCGCTGAAAGTTGTAGAAGTTAAGAAGTGGACTAGGCCCACAACTTCAACTGATATTTAGAGTTTCTTTTGATTAGCCGGTTACTATAGAAGATTTGTTGAGAGTTTGTTGACTATATCTTGCTCGCTAACTAAGTTGACCCAGAGGAAGGTGAAGTTCTTGTAGTCTAACACTTGTAAGGGTAGTTTCCAAAATTTGAAAGATAAGTTCACTTCAGCTTAAATTTTGACTTTGCCTAAAGGCAATGATGGATTTATTGTTTATTACGATTCATCCCTTGTGGGACTTGGTTTTGTGCTGATGTAGCATAGTAGCGTGGTGGCCTATGCTTCTATGAATTTGAAAGTTTGTGAAAAAAATTACCGACTCATGACTTGGAGTTTTTAGCTATGGAGTTCACATCGAAGATTTGGTGTCAGTATTTATATGGATTCCATTTCGATATCTTGTCTTATCATAAGATCCTCCAATATATGTTTACCCAAAGGGGTTGAATCGCAAGCAGAAGAGGTGGATTGAGTTGCTAAAAGATCATGTCATGAGTCTCCACTATCACCCAGGTAAAGCTAATATGGTTGCTGATGCTTTTAGCAGGTTATCCATAGGGATTCTAGCTCATGTGGTTTCGGATAAGAGGGAAATGGTGAATGAATTTCACCATTTGACTAATCTTTGAGTTAGTCTCTTGGACTTTGAGAATGGTGGTGTGTTTGTATAAAAGGTGGCGAAGTCATCCCTTGTCGTTGAAATAAAGGAGAAAGATGTACTGGATCTTAGCTTAATGAATACTTAGAGGGATGTGGGACAACAAAAGGTTGTAGCTTTTGAAATTTGTAGCGATGGTATGTTTAGGTACCAAGGCAGATTATGTGTTCCTAATGTAGATGGGTTGCAAGAGAGGATCTTGGCTGAGGCTCATGAGTTGCATTATGAAATTCATCTTGGTTTGATGAAGATGTATCATGATATTAAAGAGATTTATTGGTGGAACAATATTAAGAAAGATGTTGCAAATTTATTGGCTAAATCATGTTGTATCAAAAAATGAGGGTTGAGCACTTCAGGCTCGGTGGCTTGACTCGAGATATTGAACTGCCGGTGTTAAAATAGGAGATAATTAATATAGATTTCATTACAGGTCTTCCCCGTTCTTAGAATTAGTTTGATTTTATTTGGGTCATCGTGGATAAGATGACTAGGTGAACTCACTTCTTGCAAGTGAGGACCAATTATTGGGCAGAGGATTATGCAAAGTTATTCCTCCAGGTGATTGTGATGTTAAATGTGGCACCTATTTCAATAATGTCAGATCATCGTACTAAGTTCATCCCACTTTTGGAATTTATTTCAGAGAGTTTTGGGAACTAAAATGAGCCATTGTACTACTTTCTACCCGCAGTCGGATACACAAGTGGAAAAGACTATTTAGACATTATAAGTTAAGCTTCAAGATTGCGTAATTGACTATGGTGATAGGTTTGTCGATCATTTTCCTCTTATAGAGTTTGTGTATAATTATAGCTACCACTCTAGTTTTGGGATGGCTCCATTTGAGGCTTTTATGGTAGGAGGTGTAGATCTCGTTTTAGCTGGTTTGAAGTTTGTAAGACTGAGATGTTTGGCCCAAATTTTGTTCTCCAAGTGATGGACATGGTAAAGGTTATTCAGGATATACTTAAAGCTGCCCAAATTTGCCAAAAATCCTATGCAGATATGAGGCAAAGGAAGTTGTAGATTAGTGTTGGTGACTCGGTGTTCTTAAAGATGTCTCCCATTAAGGGAGTATGCAGTTTGTGAAAATGGAAAGTTGAGTCACCAGAATATGAGCTCATATTTGGTCTTGAAGAGGGTTAGTAGTGTTACATATGAGTTGGAGTTGCCTTGAAATTTTAGCTCTATTCATTTACTGTTTGATGTTTTGATGTTTAGGAAGTACATGGGTGATCCTTCGATGGTTGTTCCTTTAGAGGAGGTGGGTATTTTGGATTCGTTATCATATAAGAAGTCTCGATTGAAATTTTAGATGAGTACGTTCGTCGATTGTAGACAAAGAACATATCTTTGGTAATGGTCAGTGGAGGAACCACAAGGTAGAAGAGACTACTTAGGAAGCCGACGAGGACATGAAGTCCAAGTATCCATTCTTGTTTTCCTTTCTGAATAATCATGCTTAAGGTATGTGTAATTCCTAGCATCTTTTTTTTCTAACTTTGCTAAAGGAAGGAGTGATTTCATTTGCAACTTTATTTTCTATCTTTGTTAAATTTAAGAGTAGAGGTATACAGAGTCAAATCGCGCTAGCAATTGCCGTGACCCATCATTTGAGGATGAAAGATCCAAGTGGGGGAGAATTGAAACACCATAAATTTTGGCCCTTTAAAATTACTTGGGCTTTGCACTCACTCCCCTAGTTACGACTAGACCCTATGAGTCGTAAGGTGTCCCAAAGAGTCAATAGGAGGATCCGTAACCAAATTTGTATATTTGTTGCTTGATTCTGCTCTGAGTATGAGTGGCTCACTAAGAGCCATAACTATGCGTTATGAGTCATTAGGTGTAATGATAGGGTGTCTAGTGTATTTCCTAATATGGTTTTTGTTTTCACTATGACTGGACCCTACAAGTCATATGGTCCTATTATGACTTCTGTGGATAAGTCATAACGTCTGTAGTGTTTGTTTATTTGGTGGTAATTCCTTGGTTACAACTCATGGTGACGAGTTGTAAAGAGTGGTTACGAGTTGATGGTTGTCTTATAGTCAAAGAAGACCCTTTTCATCTTATAAATTAAGAACATTCTAGCTATTTCCCCTCTTACCCAACTTGATATCCATGTCTTATAACCCCTTTAGGGTATTATTAGCCCGTATAAACACATCAAAGTAACTTCTTAACACTCTAAAATTCCTCAAGGTCAAGAACACTTAGGGTTTTTAATAGGTTGATTAATTAGGGATTTCAAGGGTGATTTCTCTTCGTACATCTTACTATTTCACGCATGTTAGTCTTCTCTTATTGTTAATCTTGTGAAAGCATGTGTTTTAAAGTATTATATGTAGTGTTTATGTTAGTTTTGAAACAAAGATTGGGGGTTTGGGATGTTTATAAATTGAACAATGTCTCTCATGATTTATATATGATTTTTATGTTTTAATTATGGTTTTGAGCATGTGGGTGCATGGGTATGGTGAATGAACTAGGGAATTGCAATTTTCCCAAATTTGTCACTCTTGAAGTGCTTATGTCCCCAACCCCATAATGTGAAATTAGTTTTAATTATGAGAACAGTAGGAATTTGTTCAATTGAACTAGTCTTGAACAATTGCATGATATAAAAAGGTATTTGCAGGACAATGGTATGATTTAATGAACAAAGGGAGTCGGTGTCCCTCACCTTGTATTAATGAACAATGGGAGTTGTTTCTCTATGTTATTGGAAATTGTTTTGGGCATGTTGTTGTTACCTTGCAATTGTAGTTGGTATGACTGAAACAACTCATATATTGGCCCTTGAAAATTTCTTAAGCTTTGACTCACTTCCTTGGTTACAACTTGACCCACGAGTCATAAGATGTCCTGACAGATCAGGTTACCCTAGTCATAGGGTGACTAGTGTGCGGTGTTGAGTTTTTTTCCTGGGTCGGATTTATGGGAACAAGTCATAAAGTCTCGCGACTTGTCGTTAGGAGAAGTCCCAACCAACTCATGTAAGTTTGTGGCTTGATTCTACTCAAAGTATGACTGGCTAACTAAGAGTCATAAGGACATGCTATGAGTCGTGAGATAAAATTGTAGGATTTCTAGTGTTCAACCCTACTGAGTTCTTTGTTGACTATGACTTGACCTTACAAGTTGTAGGGTCTTGTTAAGAGTAAGCTTGTTGAGTCATAAGGTTGACAGTGTATGCGGATCTTGGTCATTGTATTGTTTACGACTTATGGTTAAGAGTACTAAGGAGGGGTTACGAGTCAATGATTCACTCACTCATAGTCAAAGGCGTCATTTTTCCATATTTTAATCACTCACTCGTAGTCAAAGGCGACATGTTTCCGTATTTTAAGTTAAGGGATTTTGCACATTTCTCCTTTTGCCCAACTTGAAAACCACATGTCATAACCTCTTTAGGTTCTCCTAATACCTCATAAATACATCAAATAAACTCTCATATACTCACAAATCCTAAAGGTTAAGAACACTTAGGGTTTTCAAGAGATTAATTAATTAGGGCTACCAAAGGTGATTTCTCTTCGTACTTCTCTGTATTTAAGGCATGTTACTCTTCCCCCATTGTCAATTTTGTAAGAGAATGTGATTTAAATATTGTTCATGAGATATTGATATTGGGTTTTGAACTATGGGTTGAGGGTTTTTAATATAAATTGTTTAAATGCCTTTTCAATTATATTTTTGAAACAATTGTCCTTAAATTTATGGTTGGTAAATACATTCGGGTGTGTGGGAATGGTGGGTAGAAATAGGGGTACAATGGAATCCTCATATTAATTATTTTTGTATTGATATTGGTAATAAACTCAATCCACTTGCTTAATTGATTTTTGAAAATGAATTATCATTTGATTTAACTTATTTTCCTGTAAACTAATACATAGTTTAAATGGTTACATTGTTAAGGATAGTTTTAAAAACCTTATAGGTTACAATAAAATCCCTTAAGTGTTATCTAATGACATTTCTTGCAAGATATAGTCTATATGATAATACGACTTAATAATGCCTTAATAATTGACTCCTAGAATCAGTGGTGTGGTTTTTTGTTAAATGTTTTAATTGGGTAATAATAGGGGTTGTGATAGCTAGCCGTAAAGGTGTAAGTCTGACTGACAGATATTGGCAATTCATGTTTTCCGACATGTGGGTTGGTGTTTATGACTATGTGCTTGTGGGATACAAGGGAATCCCCCAAGTCTATACATGTCCATGTGTATCATAGAGAGAAAAGTGTATAAGAGAATCCCCAACTATTTATAAGATCTCTAGTTTGTGCGGTTACCACTCATTGGGGCCCATTCATGGGGTAATATTGGACCCATATATCCCGTGGATGGACTTATGACATTAAAGATACACGGCCCAGGTTAATGATTAGTAATGCAGGCTAAGTCTTGTTCCCCATCTCGGCATTGTATAGATGTATATATGTATTTGCATATGGTTATATTCTTTTGATTGACTTGGTTTTGGATTGATAGCCTTACTTTATATTTATCCCTGAGTTATATGCTAGCACTCCAACTACTAACCATCATCGGACGTTGTTTCCCCACGCGATGCAGGAACTGGCCATACTCCAACTCCTCTTGATTAGTGACTAGGTGATTCCTGAATAACTTTTGAGTTTGACAGAAGAGGTGAGCTTCCAAACTTTAGAGGAACCCATTCATGCTATGGATTTCTTTATGTCTTTACTATTTCTTTGGTATTTGTTTTTTCTATGGTCAGGGGCATGTCCTGACTTGATATTCTTTGGTTTTGATTAGAGGCTTTGTCAGACTACGGTGGGAATGTGCAGTGTTGGTATTGGCATTGGTATTGGTATTGGTTGGTAGTTTTGATGTGGAAGGTTTGTTTTGGTTATAGACTTGTTATAATATTTTATAATTAATATTCTATTATCTTTTTATATGTTTATAATTCATCCGCCGCAGGATGTAAGATGGGCGATGATTTGGGTATTAGGGTGTTCTCCAATCCTAGTTGGACTTGAGATACACGGCATGGCCTGGACCAAGTGTCGGTCATGTCAGATTGGTAATAGTGCCTAGGTTTAAGGCTAATTGGGTGTCCACAAAGCCCTGTCAAGTATGCCTCTTTTACAGATGTGTAGCACTCCAGACTCAAAAGGGAGAGACTATGAGGAATTTTTTGAATGTTTCACTTTCTTGTGTTCTATTTTAAGGCAGTAGAGTCTAAGGTCTTGGATCTCTCTAATTCCTTTTTGTTTTCCTTTTAGATCATTCCTTCAATAAGACCTGATGTCCATAGGAACCCTTATGTCCCGTCTGAGGAAAATATAAATAGAGCTCATCCTATTCCAGGGGTTCAGACTAGGTCTAGGGCTACTATCATTAATTTTCCTAATGGAGCTCCACCGGTTCCTCCTATCCCTCCGCAGACACCTCAAGCTGACGTGTCAAATGCTGAGTTTCTTCTGTCAATCCATCTGCTCACTCAGTTGATTGCCAATGAGACTAAGCATGCAGATTCTATTGCTCCACCATCTAATGCCACTAATATTAGCCAATATGTGAGGCTGAATCCCTCCATTTTCACTAGTATAAGGGTAAAGAAGGATCCTCAGGGTTTCATAGATGAAACAACAACAACAACAACAAACCCAGTGTATTCCCAAACAGTGGGGTCTGGGGAGGGTAAAATGTACGCAGTCCATACCACTACCTCCGAAGAGGTAGCAAGGCTATTTTTGATAGACCTGGGTTTCATAGATTAAGTGAAAAAAACTTTCAATGCGAAGCCAATTAGTGAGGTGGAAGGTGTGGAGTTTGAATCCTATCAATTGAAGGATGTAGTGTGTCAGTGGTATGAAGAGTGGGAGTAACTCACGAGTATGGATGTTGATTCTTCCTTGAGAGAGAACTTTTCTAGAGCTCTTTTCAATCACTTTTTTCCACTACTAGAAATTCACTATTCTCCGATCGAAAATTCCAACTGAAAAAAATTAGTCGCAAATATTTTACTACTTCAGTCAAAATATTTACTTTTTTATTATTTTATTTTATAAAATATTTTCCCAATACTATTTGTGACTACAACAGTCAGAATATTTGGCGGTAAATTTTGGGAAATATATATTTCGACTGTTGTAGTCGGAAATATAAATAATTAAATAAATATATTAATAAATATATAATTAGACCCTTATACAAAAATTAAATAATTATTTAAATAAATTATTACAAATTATTTTTCGACCACTATAGTTGAAAATATAAATCAATCAATAAATAAATAAATAAATTATTAAAGATAAATTTCCGACCACTCTAGTCGAAAATAGTAAAGCTAAATAAATATATGTGTGGTACATTATTCATTGATGATTGTATGGGAAATTGATTTGTCGTTATCATTTCCTAATAAGTGTTGCACTTCTTTGTTGAATTCCAAAACTACCAGAGTAACTTTCACCTTCACCTGACAAGATTAGTATGTGAATATTTGTTGCATATTCTTTGTACCTTGGTAAGTTATGATTATACCAAGGGTTCAGTTAATTTCTAATGTGTATTGCACGCACTTTGACTAGTAATGGTATATCTGGAGCAAACTTTCATTTGTCGAGATCAGTATGTGGCTCATGTCTATTATAAATTCAGCTGTGATGATGTGCTTTTTGATCTCTCAAAAGATGTACTTGTTACCTTTTAAAGAAAATGAATTTGGAACTTTATTTTTTAGTGTGGATAAAGTAATTTATAAGTATTTAACTTACAGAATTAGCAATTGACAGCCAGTCTTTGGTTGATAGAGAATAGAGAGTATAAAGGAATTGAATTACTTCTGAGCATTTGGATGGAACACTTCCTCTGTATTTTTTCTCTTTTTGGGATAGATCCTCTGTAGGTTATATGTGACACCATATGAAAGAATAGGGATTTTAAGATATTAGATAGTCAGTTATATTTTCTAAGTATTATCGAAACAAATATTAAAATGTTGAAATCCTGGGATTCTACAAGAACTTGTTAAGACAGACAAAGAAGAGGAGATCAGGATATTATGTTGGGGAACTGGAAATACTTTATAAGTGGAGCAGAAGAGGACTGGGTTGGAAGACCTTTCATTAAGAAAAGGTATGACTTTATATATAAACTGTGTAGAAGACGAATGAACTCCTACACACTTGATATACTAACAAAGAGTATAATTAGGACAAGTTCATCGCCCTTTTTTCTTAAGCTTGTGTAGGAGTCAGTGAATATGCCCTACCCTTTGTAGCCAATATGCCAGGGACAGACTTTAAAGCTTCACCTGATTCACAAAGACTTTTGGTGTAAAGGGCCTCCACTTTTCACAAAGTAGTATAGTATAGTACTTTTGAGGGATGTGCAGTGTTGTGCAAATTATCTTGTCACTGAACTTGTTGTAGCTGAAGAAAGTGAAATTTGATACTATAGGTTAACCATATACAAATTTTTGGTATCCAGTCATCAGAATCATTTCTTTGTTAATATATTTCTTTATAAAAAAACCACAGTAATGCCGGTAGCACCATCATTGTCCTTCTATTTCAGGTGTCCTTCTATTTCATAGAACGCCCAGCCTAATTGTTTAAAGTATATGTTTGCCTACCTTGTTACAAACATGACTATTCTTAAATTTGGTTGTTCCTTCTTTTTCAGGTGGCTAGTAAAGAAAATCAATGGCGTCAAAAGGTAATGTTAATAAACGACGTAAGATAAGTAAGAAAGGAACTAATAATCCTCCTACAGGTCAATATACACTACCACCACCACTACTACTACCACCAGTTACCATAACTTTTCAACCAACTACTACAAATATTCCTCCCCCTCCTCGATGCACTATTTCACTACCAAATATATTTTTCATGTCTCCACCATCTGACCAGCTCCACACCTCTTCATCCTAAAAAAGTCTACATAGTATCTCATCATTTGTGCCTTTGACATCATCCGCACAAAGCCTTTCTGGTTTGAGAGTTGAAGGTCCTAACACACCAACATCACCATCCATTGATAGTTCCACAACACCTAATGCTACAGCAGCTGCTTCTCAAAATTTACAATTTAAAGAGGTATTAGAATATAACAATGTTGGGAGGCAATGAATCGTCCCTTAACATGATAGGTAAGTAACACTTAAGTTTTCCTTAATTTTTTAAAGCTAAGATGATGGTTTAGTATAATTTTATTGTAGGTTAATTCCAGCATATGCTGGCGCGCATATGGTTATAGAAGCAATTAAACTATTTTTCAATGGGTCGTGGAATAGTTGGTTAGAGATTCCATAAAAAATTAGAATTGTTATGTGGAAACAGTTTATGGTATAAGCAGTTTTATAAGCTATGAATCTCATTGCCTAAAGATAATTTTTTCATTGTATCCATCAACTCATTTTGTTATTTTATATTAAATTATTTTGCAGACAAAGTGTGCATGGAATAATTGTCATGATAATGAAGTAGACCATAATTTTTGGTTGAAAGCAGCTTTATGGGTCAAAGAACACTTATATGAGGCCCAGAATAAATTGGTAAAACCTAGTTGGTTGAATGATGAAGTGTGGTATAAGTTCTTCATATTATGGGACACTCCTGAATATAAGGCGAAGAGGGAATGGGGAAAGGCAAATCGAGCCTCTGAAATGGGTGGCTCACTTCACACCGGAGGTTTGATGAGTTTTGCTACCCAACAAAAAGATGGTACTATTCTTGTCCAACCCTTTTATCCATTTCCTCTTTTATTTCATTACAATAGAAAAGTATTTGTTTATGAGTCTCCAGTTTAATCCATAGGGCTCTGGACTTCTGTTAAACTATGCCCTCTTTAGTGTGACTTGCTTAATACCCTATTAAGCATTTAACTATAAAGTCTGAATTTTGATAATGCATAGTGCTTATTAGTCGAGTTTCTTGTTTCTTCTATTTCTGCATCCATGACAACTGAACTAAGCCAACTAAACCGACTAGCATCCAACTGAACTGAGTAGTCTCCAATTGATTTGGCAGCCCATTAGGAGATCGATCAGTTTGAAGTTTGCCCTTTTGATTTGGCAGGTTCATTATTTGGTAGTAGTCTTGATCTTGATGTTATTATTGATATGGGTAATCCATTCTTCCTATGATATGGTTCATATATTAGTTGAAGGTATAGTATAATTATAAAGATCTAAGTTAACAATACATGCTTTAATTTACCAACTGAAATGTGATGGTTTTAACTATAAAGCAGCCAATGTAAGAAAGGAAGCTAATGATTAACATTTTGTTTATCTCTGACTGAATCCTTTATTGTAAGGACCAAATAAATATTTAATTCTTGGCCAACTCTTTTTTTTTCTCAGATAAGCAATGTTAGGTATTGTAGCAGACATATTTGGTCCCTAAAAAAGGCACCAAATATGTCTGCATATTGTAGAGCTTTTATTGATAATTCTTACATTTTCATATTGTAGATGTCAATAATAGAAGGTTGGTTTTCGAAATGTGAAATTATTGCTCATGTCCCGCTCTCATCCAACTAAAGTCTATTCACAATCTGGCCCATTCCATACATGGTCCAGAAAGGATAACTTTACTACAATTCTGTCCATTATATGTTTGGTTAACCATAGTGTAAACTGTAAAGAACTTTGTAGAATCAGTTGATACTCGCCAATTTTAGATCTACAAGCCGTGGTTCCCACAAAAAGAAAAGGAATTGCATAAAAAAATAAAATACGAGAAAGTCGCTTGATATAGTTTGATAATATTATTGAATTATAACATGTAGATGTCTTGTTCAGATATTTTAAGTAATAAGATTTTAGGGTATCCATATTACAAGAAACCTGTTTTTATTTGAAACCTGAATTTTAATTTGAAATTTGAGTTTTTATTTGAAATTAGTTGCAAATGAAACTTAAATTTTACATTTGTTAGTACTATTTCTTGATAAACATTGAGTGAGGTATGAAGTTATGTTTAGAGGAAACTATGTCTTCGTGTTTCTTTGGTTTTGATCAAGTTTGCTACATCATTTATCAATGTAGAAAAGACACCAGAAGGTTCTGTTGCAAATGCAGAACTTTAGGAATGCAGGACTTATAGAAATTTTTCATGTTCTTTAAGTCCAGACAGTGTGGAATTGATATGACCTCAATAGATGAACTTTTACAGTAGCATTAACCTTGTATATGGGTAAAATTTTCCAGAAATTCTTAAATGGGGGAGTAGATGTACCTCTTCCTATGGCCTTAAAAGAGACACATATGAAGAAAAATTCAGATGGTAGAAGAGAAGAGTGGGTCGAACCACATGCTAAGGATGCATATGTAAGATAATAAATTTTATATATATTATTTTCTTATTATTCAACTTAGCTTGTTTACTTAATGACAATTATTTTTCTTTCAGGAGAGATTTCAAAAATACATTGAAGATTGGCTTCAAACTCAACCTACTTCAGCGGATGCTACCATGGTCCAACCATCGCCCTATGATATAACTAGAATATGGACAACTGTGGTAGGTTGTCCAAAGAAAGGTAAAACCTACGGGCTTGGAGTGAACCAATCCTCGGGTAGTTCTTCCCCAATGTTTCCCAAATCCGCTTCTATTTTGCAAAATGTGGAAGAAATAGAAGCGATGAGAACAAAAATTAAAGAGTTGACACAATACTCTGCAAAATTTTCCAAGTTTGAGGCGTTAGTCAAGAAGCATATGCCGCAAGTATTTGAGGATGGGGAAGATAGGGAATCAGATGATTAGATTGCATTGTAGTGGTTGGTTTTTATTTATGATTGTGACATTTAGACTTAACCTATTACAATTGGTGTTTTTTTTGGATTGTGACGTTTAGACTTGTCTTGAAATGCTTATACTATTTGATTCCGCTATTGGTTTTGGATGTTTCAAAGTGGTTGAAATTTTATTTTTCGATTTTATTTATAATTTTTAAATTCTAGTTGAAGAGAGGGTATTTCGATTACAATGATTGAAAATAATTTATTTATTAAATAATTTTTAATAAATATTCCGACTACATTGATCGAAAAGCTTTTATTTTTTAAATAATTATTTATTAATATTCCGACCACGGTAGTCGAAAAGTTTTTATTTATTAAATAATTTTTAATAAATCTTCTGGCTACATTGATTGAAAGTTTATATTTATTAAATAATTATATATTAAAATTCTGGCCACGGTAGTTGGAAGGTTTTTATTTAGTAAATAATTTTTAATAAATATTCTGACTACATTGGTCGGAAAGCTTTTATTTATTAAATAATTATTTATTAATACTCTGACCACAGTAGTTGAAAATTTTTTATTTATTAAATAATTTTTAATAAATATTCTGACTACATTGGTCGGAAAGTTTTTATTTATTAAATAATTATTTTTAATTACTAATTTAATGTTTCCGACTGTTGTAATCGGAAATATTTTTCCGAGAAGGTATTTTTCGACTACCGCTATACAGTCAGAATGTAGTCGAAAATACCTTATTTTTCAACTATATTCTGACTATATGTGCTATCAGAAAATACCGAATTTTTATTAGTGTTCCCCAGGAGTTGAGGGATACAAAGGCTGAAGTATTTGTAACGCCCCGACTTTCTGAACCGAAACGCTACACGGTTCTCATAACCCCGAAGGACCACAAGCTAACCCATGACTGATACCTATACCTGTAAACTGCATAATATCTCATAAAATATGCGAAAACATGAACTGTAAGGCCATAAGGTTAAATACTGATACATATTGGAAAAACATGGTATAATAATACCAAAAAAAGAACATAAATACTGAAGTCTGAACATCTAATCTGACATCTAGTCTGAAAGCCTCTAACTGAACTGAATAAGGAGTTGATGGGACATATCCCCAACTAACTCCAACTACTGAAATAAACTGAAAACTGAAATAGAAATGAAATCATCATGTCCTCGAAAGATAAGGACTCACGTCTAACTCTGACTGCTGATCCTGGAATCTACTGTTGATTTGGAGCTCATGCCTCTGAACCTATGGTGTAACATAAGAGAAAGCACCATAGCGCAAATGCATCAGTACGTCTGAATGTACTGAGTATACGAGTGAGGTAGGCTAAATGCAAAGGGTTTTATATGCATGAACAATGTTGACTGATATGAATGTGAGAATACATACATACATATTTAACTGAAACTAAACTCGTGCTGATACTGACTACTGAGTCTGAATACTGATGACATGTATTTACTGATAACATATCATGAATGATAACTGAATTCTGATAACTGATATATCAGATAACATGAGTTCTAATAACTGATAGCATGAATGACTGTATCTGACAGTCCTAAATCTGAAAGAACTAGCTGAGTTCCGTACTACATTTAACAGTCCTGATATCCTTAAGAACTATCTGAGTTCTTTTACTGAGACTGATACTGAAACTGTGGGAAGTAGTTATCTAACCGACATACCCTAAATACGCTATAATAGCTAAGCTGAGGTCCAATCTCTGCCCGGCTGAAGGGGTGTCAATATCGCGCCACTGGTAAGGACAGTTGTGAGAACCCTATACTGGCAGGTACTCAAATGAGAATGGTGGGAACCCTAAACTGACGGGTTAAGCCACTTCATCAACCCTAATCTGACAGGTTAAGATGTCTCAACCTACGCTGGCTACGTAGTTTTGGAACACAAAGATGACTGCTAAGAATCACACCCTGAACTAACGGGTGAGTTCCCATCCTTGTGTTCACTCGGTGCTAACTTCTACTCCCATCTGAAGGACACTGAACTGAATAACTAAGCTGAACTGAATAACTGAACTGAACTGATTAGCTGAACTGATACTGACTAACTGGACGGATACTAGTGGTATTGTTTAGCGGAGCTAAACAAAGTTTACTGGATTCTGATGACTGACGGAATGTACTGAGTTCTGAGGACTGGTTGAGAGTACTGAAGTTACTGAGATTGACTGTGAATACTGAGGTTGCTGAGGTTACTAAGCACTGAGATTACTTAGATTACTGGACTACTGAGATTACTGAGATTTTTTAGTTTTCCTGAGTCACATGACTGACTGAATTCTATATATCATGGCTTGACTGAGAGTATCTTGAAAACATGACATGGCTCTAGGCACATAGCTATATTTTTCGGGTACAAGTACCCCCAAGACTTGATGGAAGAAAACTGACATAACTTGAATTTCTTGAGTACACGACCATCAATAAGAATCCATAATACATGAGTGGGGGATTTCATGAAGTACATGGTCATCATAATATCTATCATGAATAGGAATTCTTATAATCAAGTCATAAATCTCATATTCTAATATCATGGGCATTCCAACAACATATATTATTCATAGCAATGGCATGGAAACCATTCAAGCATAAGGGAACGACAACATGTAAGATTTAGTTCATATATTAATGATTTGGGGATATTATACTTCATGTATTTATTCAACATCTCAAACATGGTAGGGAAAGCATGGATATATTTTGTGTACATAATTTATATCTCCATTATCATACATGCTTTATACCACAACAATAACAACACATAATTTGCATGGAAATTCATATTGGAGTGTATGACTAACATGAACTTGTTATTTAGATATCATGAAATCATGTAAATATGAAGTTCTAACATACTAGGCATTTTATCAAACACCTTGCATGCATTCTTTAAGGCATAGGTGGATTTCATACTTGCATTCTATCAATCCATCCAAAGATCATGATTATCAAATAACAACATAACTTTCATGAGATATACAGTCACGATACTACTATATAGCAAAACAAACAAGCATCAACATGGGTATGATCATATCACCACAACCAACCAAGTTTTTGTATTTTAAAGATTGATTCTTGAACTCCACGGATGAATGAAATCCATGGATGAACACTACGCATACCTTGGAAGGAAGGATCTTGATGATTGATGGAGGAATTTCCTTCAAATTGGATCTTCAAGCTTAATTATGAAACCCTAGTTGTTTTTCTCTTTTAGTGCTCTTGGATGATGAGATTTGAGATGTTAATAGGGTTGTAATGACTTTAGAAGCTATATATTTCGTAGGGTTAAGTTTAGGGACGTGCAAGAAGTGTTAAAAGACTTAATTACCCTCAAAATAACTCAAAACGGAGTGTTTTTGGCACTTGTAACTGACTTTGGCGGCGCCTAACCAATCGCCTAAGTTTGGTTGGGCGGCGTCTAACCAATCGCCTATCCTTACTATCTCTCACGAAAATGGGCATAACTTTTTGCTCGGGTATTGGATTAAGGAAAAATTGATATTGTTGGAAAGATAATTTGATTATGTACAATTTGGTGGGTCTAAATATGCAGAAATGCCACAGTAACATCGAGTTATACTCATTCAAATATGACTCTTACGAAATGGAACACTAAAACTTGATGGATTCAAAAACTCTTAGCTTGTATTACCTTAAGTGACTCATATGAACTTGATTAATGCATCATAATCTATCTTATCTCTAGGATACTCATTGTAAGTCATGCACTAAAATGCTACTCACAGGATAAGAGGTTTCATACGTAGGAAAAATGGTTCGTCTTCTAGCTTAGAAACATACGGGGTATTACAGAATTCATGACTCTGAGGTAAGGCAGGATGACAGTCAAGGAGTATGCTTTGTAGTTCCATCAGTGTCTCGGTATGCTCCAGAGTTAGTGTCTAGCATTAAGGAAAGAGTGAGGAAATTCGCTGAACAATGATATGGATATTTCTCGGTATGTCGTTTATGTGCAGTAGGTTGAGAAAGAGTAGAAGAAGCAGACTAAAAGAGGGGAAAGGAAAAATAAGAATTTTATGTTTTTTGATCAGGGTGGAGGTCAACAGCAGAGTGGTAGAGATTGGGAAAAGTGGTTTTAGAATGGGTGGGGAAGTTCTGGTTCCATCACTATGGCTAGTACTCCTTATGTGAAGTCATCGGATGATTTTCATTCATAACATTATAGTTAGTTTAAGGCATTAGGTGTCAAATTTTAGGCTAGTGGGGCCTAATTATATCTATCATATCATTTCTATAGATTTTGTGGTAGATTTTATTAGGGATTTTGTAATGAGAGAAGGAACAGGTCTTTTTAATAAGGTCAACTAGGGCATATGCTTAGAAACCGCCCCCTTGGTAAGGTTGCTTTTGAGGTAAATAATGTTCCAATTTCTTCCTCATCAGCTTCTGCACCAAAGGGTGTCTCATCTGGCTTCGACATTAGCCAAAACCGACTCTATGCTCTCACTACCCATTAGGAGTCCAAAGCATCGCATGATATCATTAATGGTATATTGAAACTCTTTTCTCATGATGTTTATTGTTTACTTGATCTAGGGTCCACTCTATTATATGACCCTATTTGTGGATGTGTATTTTGGTTTTGGTCCTAAGTGTATTTCGAACCCTTTTTCTATTTCTACCATAGTGGGTGACACTGAGGTAGCCAGGAGAGTCTATAGGGGTTTTGTGGTATCTGTGGGTAGTAAGGAGACTTTGGTGGATTTGTTTCAATTAGACATGGTTGATTTTGATCTCAGATTGGGGACGGATTGGTTGCACTCGTGCTATGCCTTTTTAGATTGTCGTAATGTCATTTATAAGTTCCCTAATAAGCCGGTCATTGAGTGGGTAAGGGTTTATCTAGTGCCTAAGGGAAGATTTATATCATATCTTAGAGCCTGAAAGTTGATTTCTAGAAGATGGCTTTATCATTTGGCCAGGGTTAAGGATTCTAGCTTAGAGGATCCTTCCTTACAATCCATCCCGGTGGTGAATAAATTTTATGAAAATTTTCCTGATGACCTTCCTGGTGTCACTCCTGATAGGGAGATTGATTTTGGGAACTATCTCGTTATGGATACTCATTCTATCTCTATTCCCTTATATAGAATTGATCCAGCTGAGTTAAAGCTGCTTAAGAAGAAGTTAAAGGATCTTCTAAACAACGCCTTCTTTCGTCCTAGCATGCCCCCATGGGGTGTACCTATTTTATTTATACACAAGAAGGACGATTCATTTCGAATGTGTCTTGATTAGCGACAATTTAACAAAGTAGTGGTAAATAATAAGTTCCCTCTTTAAAGGATTAATGATTTTTTCGATAGGCTTCAGTGTGCTAATTTTTCCCCAAGATTGATCTTTGATCCAGGTATCATAAATTAAAGATTATGGAGGTAGATATCCCTAAGACTGCCTTCCATACTTGATATGGAGATTTTGAGTTCTTATTCATGTCATTTAGTTTGACTAAGCCCAGACGACATTCATGGAATTGATGAATAGGGTCTTCATCATTTTCTTGATTTGTTCTTCATTGTATTTATAGTTGATGTTTAGGTGTACACTAATAGTGACGTAGATCATATCGATCACTTCCATATTGTGTTACATACCTTGAAAGACAAACATCTGTATTCTATGTTCTCTATGTGTAAGTTCTAGTTGAATGTTGTTACTTTTTTAGATAATGTCATATCTAGTGAGAAGATCATGGTGGATCCACAGAAGGTTGTAGTGGTTAAGAAATGGCATAGGCCCATGAATCCAACCGATATCTGAAGCTTCTTGGGTTTAGTCGGTTAATAGAGGAGATTCATGCAAAGTTTCTCTTCTATAGATGCCCTGTTGACTAAGTTAACTCAGAAGAAGGAGAAGTTCCTATGGTCTGATGGTTGTTAGGGTAGTTTTGAGAAGATGAAGAGATAAGTTGATTTTGACTTCGGTCTTGACTTTTCCTAAAGGAACTGATGTTTTGATGTCTATTGTGATGCATCTCGTGTGGGCTTCGTTAAGTTTTGATATAGCGTGGCAAGGTAGCGGCTTATGTCTCTAGACAGTTTAAGGTGCATGAGATGATTTATCCAACTCAGGACTTAAAGGTGTTAATTGTGGTGTTCGCGATAAAAATCTATCATCACTATTTGTATGGAGTGTATGTGGATATAGTTTTTGATCACAAGAGCCTACAATATGTACTCACTAAGAAATATCTAAATTTAAGGTAAATGAGGGGGATTGAGCTACTCTGTAATAATGACATTAGTCTTCACTACTATCCAGGTAAAGCTAACATAGTTGTTGATGTTCTTAGCAGGTCATCCGTGGGGAGTCTAGCTCATGTGTATAAGAATAAGGGGTAATTGGTAAAAGAACTTCACCATTTGTCTAACCTTGGAGTTCGTCTCTTAAACTCGGATGATGGTGGTGTGTTTTTGCAAAAAGTGGCACAATCATCTCTTGGAACTAAAATAAAGGAGAAGAAAGTATTGGATCCTGTCTTAATAAAGATTAAGAGGGATATGGGTCAGCAGAAGGTGATGGCCTTTGAGATTAGGGTGATGGCATTATGAGGTACCAAGGGAGGTTGTGTATTCTCGATGTTGATGGAATGCGATAGAGGATTATGGCTCAAGATAATAAGTCGCGTTATGCCATTCATCCTGATTTGACTATGTTGTATTATGATCTTAAGGAGATTTATTTGTGGAACAAGATGAAGTGAGACGTGGCCAGTTTCATGGCAAAATGCTTGCTGTGTGAACAAGTGAAAGTTGGGAACTTGAGGCACAGGGGATTGTATCATGAAATTAAGTTGCTTGTGTGGAAGTGGGAGGTAATTAAAATGGATTTCATTACCGGTCTTCCTCGGTCTCAGAATCAGTTTGATTTGATCTAGGTCATCATGGTTAGGATGACTAAGTCTACTCACTTCTTGCCAGTAACGACTAATTTTTTAGAGAAGGATTATACAAAAGTGTTCATTCAAGTAATTAAGAAGTTTCATGGGGCGCTTGTTTTCCATCATATCAGATCATGGTTCTCAGTTTTCATCACACTTTTGTTGTTCTTTTCAGAAGGGTTTGAGGACTAAGGAAAGCCTTAGTACTTCATTCAACCCACACTCGGATTGGAAATCTTAAGATATTAGAGGATAGGCTTCGAGCTTGCGTGATTAACTATGGTGGTAGTGGGGTTGATCATTTTTCTTTATAGAGTGTGCATGTAATAAAAGCTACCACTCTTGTATTAGAATCTCTTTGTTTGAGGCTTTGTATGGTAGGAGGTGTAGTCCTCCTATTGGGTGTTTCAAAGTTGGTGAGGCGGAGATTTTTGGCCCAAATTTGGTTCACCAATTAACGAGAAGGTGAAGGTTATTCAGGATAGACTTAAAGTCACCAAAATTCCTATGCGGATGTGGGGTGTAGAAAGTTAGAGTTTGAGATTGGTGATTTGGTGATCTTAAATGTTTCTCCCATGAACGGAGTAATGTGGTTTGGGAAGACGGGGAAGCTTAGTCCCCGGTATGTTGGCCAGTACTTGGTCTTAAAGAGGGTTGGTAATGTTGAATATAAATTAGAGTTACCCTCTAGTTTGAGCTCCGTTCACCTGGTGTTCCATGTATCAATGTTGAGGATGTGTGTGGTCTATCCATCCCTGATTGTTCTTATCAAGGATATGGATATTTTAGATTTTTTGTATAAGGAACTCCCTGTTGAAATCTTTGATCGGTAAGTCCATCGGTTACGAAAAAAGGATGTAGCTTCGGTAAAGATTTTATGAAGGAACCACAAGGTTGAAGACGCTACTTGGGAAGCCGATGAGTACATAAAGTACAAATATTTATTCTTGTTCCCTACTCTGTAAAATTGTAATTAAGGTATGTGTTGATCTTAACATCTTTGTTTTTTTGTATTTGTTAAAAGGAAATTGTAAATTCTTAGGTTTTCTTATTTTTGGTCTTAAAGGTAACAGTAGTGATGTTTGGGTTTTATCATTCTAGTAAACACCTTGTCCCATCATTCTAGGGCAAATGATCAAAGTAGGGGAGAATTGAATCAACCCAAATTTTGTCTCTTGAAAATTTCTTGAGCTTTGAGCTTATTGCCTTGGTTACAACTTGATCCCATTCATCGTAAGGTGTCTTGATGGTTCAGGTTACCCTAGTCGTAGGGTGAGCTGTGTGTGGTCTTTAGTTTTTGCCCTGGGTATGATTTGAGGGAATGAGTCATAAAGACTCGTGATAGTTCGTTAGGAGGTGTCATAACCAAATCATGTAAGTTAGTGGCTTGATTCTACTATGATTACGAGTGGCTCACGACATGCCGTAAGGATATGTTACAAGTTGTGAGATGAAATCATAGGATGTCTAGTGTTCAACCCAATTAAGTTCCGTGTTAACTACGACTTGACCATATGAGTCGTAGGTCCTTATTGCAAGCAAGCTTGTTGAGTTGTATGGTTGACATTTTATGGGTAAATTGTCTTGATTACGACTCGTGGTTACAAGTCGTAAGGAGGGGTTACGAGTTAATGGTTGACTCTTAGTTAAAGGAAATATATATTCATCTTTTATGTTAAGGGCATTCTGGACAATTCTCCATTTTCCCAGATTAAAACCCATGTCCTATAACCAATGTAGGTTATTTTTATCCCTCGAAATCACATCAAATAAAATATCAAACACTCTCAAATCCTCAAGGTCAAGAACACTTAGGGCTTTCATGAGAATTATTAATTGGGGCTTCCAAAGGTGACTACTCTCCATACTTATTGGTGTTTAAGGTATGTTACTCTTCCCTCATCGTCAATTTTGTAAAAGCATGTGATTTAAAGTATTGTTCATGAAATATTGATGTTGGGTTTTGAACTATGGGTAGAGGGTTTTTAATATAAACTGTGTAAATGCTTTATCTATGATATTTCTGAAACAATTATGCTTAAATTGATGGTTGGTAAATGCATTGGAGTATGTGGGAATGGTGGATGGAAGTATGGGTACAATCGAATCCCTAAATTAATTGTTTTGGTATGGGAACTCATGTTTACCACAATGAGGGTTGGTCTTAATGATCATGTCCTTTTGGGGTACAAGGAAATCCCCTAAGTCTATACATGTATATATGTATCATGGATAGCGAAGGGTACAAGGGAATCCCTGACCATTTATGATATCTTTGGTTTATGCGACTAACACGCACTGGGGCCCGTCAAGAGGGTAACACTAGACCCATATAGCCTATTGGTGGACTTATGAAAGTAAAGCTACACAGCCTAGGTTAATGATTTGAAATGCATGCTTTGTATTGTTCCCTATCCGGACATGGAATATATGTATATATGTATTTGTATATGATTATGTACTTTTGTTTTACTTGGTTTTGGATTGATGGCATTACTTTATCTTTATCCTTGAGTTACATGCTAGTGCTCCAATCCATATTTAGATGCTATATCCCCATGAGATGCATGAACCGGCCATACTTCCACTCCTCCTTTTCATTGACTAGGTTATTCGATGATAATTTTTTAGTCAAACTTAAGTGGTGAGTTTCTATACTTTGGACGACCCTATTTCATGCTATTGATTTCTTTATGTCTTAATTATTCCACTGGTCTTGGTTTTGGCTATGGTCGAGGGCATGTCTCAATTAGATATTCTTTAGTTTTGATTAGAGTCTTTGTTGGACTATGGTGGGCATGGGCGGTGTTGGTATTGGTATTGGTTGGTTATTTGGCTGTGGAAGGTTAGTTTTGGTTTTAGACTTGTTATATTGTTTTAAAATTGATATTCTCTTATCTTGTTATATGTTTGGAATTCATCCGATGTGGGGTGCAAGATGGGCTATTGTTTGGGTATTGGTGGTGGTCTCCGGTCCTTGTTGGAGTTGAGATACCTGACTCGGCTAGGCCTAGGTTTGGGTTGTTTCAATAATTTATACCAACAATGTATGCCTTAATATGGAATATGGTTAAATGAATGGGAATGTGTGATACTTGTTTTAATTAGGCTCTAATCGGGGATGCATAACTGAGTTGTGAAAGTAGAGGTCCGAGTGACAAATACTGGAAACTGCATTTGCCAACACGGGAGTCAAAGTGAATAGAAAGATTCGAATCCCCCTTAGTATTAATTCATGATTAGGGAGGTTCAGTCCCCTATAAATCATTATATTATCGGGTGAATAAGTCACCTTAGTATTTGTTGGGAGGTTCAAGTCCCCTGTGTGCATATATATGAGATTACTCTTTAGTTCGTGCGGCTACACACACTGGGGACCGACCAAGGAGTGAGAGATGGAACCCATATAGCCCTTGGGTACTATTATATGACGATTAAGCTACACAATCTAGGCTAAAAGTCTTGAAAATACTGTTAAGCCTCGTTCCCTACTTAGTATGTGATATATATATATGTATGTATGTATGTATATATATGCATTTCATTATGTGCATTGGTTTTTAAATGATGATAAATTGTTCAGCATGTCATTATGTTATCTTTATCCCTGAATTACATGCTAGCTTTCACACTGCTAATTGTCTTCGGATTTTATATCCCTACGCGATGTAGGAATTGTCCATACTTCTGCTTCTCCTGATCATCTCGTGAGTTGATGTTAAAGTGGTGAGCTTTCATTCATCGGAAGTCTACATTTCATGTTTTGTTCCTCTTTTTTCTTAGACTTGTTTTTTTCTATAGTCGGGGGCATATCCCAACACCTTATTGGTATTCAGTTTTGGATCACTGTTTAGAAGGCTTTGTTTGGACAACTATGGCTATTTGGCAAAGTCGGTCGATCATTTGGGTGATCGTCGGTGGTTGGTTATGGATATGCATGTAAAACTTTCTTAGGCTCTTATACGCTATATTGTTATATGTTCGGAATTAATCCGACATTAGGATGTGTTGAGTTTTGTTTATTAGGCTCTTCCTTTGCGACACAAAGATTCATATAAAACTCAAAATAACAACTAGAATTCTTGCTAGCATAACTAAGGGATGGGGAACAATAATATAGACAATCACCAATGTCCATCTCGACCATCACACAAGTAATAATCATTAGCTAGATTGAGATGGTGCATACACCTCTCTTATTGGAGAATTTCTACAATCTTGCCAAAAGTGGGGTCCTCCGGAATATAAGCCATTGGTCATCACCATAATATTTTCAACCACCAAATTCATTTTCATTCCATGATGTCCTAGTAACAAATATAACAACAAAAAAAGAAATCTAACTAACACAATAAAAAAATCAGAAGACACATATTCAGATGATCATATAAATCAAGAAATGTAAAATTCCAAACTAACTCAATATTCCAAATTATTCCCCAACAATAGTGCATGTTTTGATTATTCTCAAATACTCAATAAGAAGAATGTAAGCAGTTGTTATTTAGTATAATAACATAAATTGTGAGTTGGGGTCGATCCCATAAGGAATGGAGGATTTAGGTTCACTTACATATGCAATAATCAATTAAATACTTACACATATTGTCTAAAATGCGATAAAAGTAAAATGGGTGGGTTTAGTTTTAAACCTTTTGTAATCAAATATTTAATTGTAAGCTTGGTTTGCAATATCATGCTTCCATGAGAGAAAGTAAATGTATGAGTAATTCGAAATATTCCTAAGTTAAACTAATAGTTATGGTAAGGCCAGGTCTTATATTTTAATGCTAATCTCTCAATAAAACATTAAACATCACAAGTGGGTTCTTTAGAGCACCTCATGAGCGTTACATCATAACCAACTTAAAACCTCAGTTTATTTGTATTATGTCTAATAGAAACCAATAAATATGAAACATCAATTCATTTTTAACCACTAATTCTCACCCTTATCACCTTTGTTAAGGATGAAAGAGGATATAGGGTTAACTCAAGTTTGCAAGCACTAATTATAGGTTAATATCATTGATTAGAGGTGAAACCATAACAATTAAACAATTAAAAATACAAATAAAAAACACCCATACAATTATCACTTCTCGTTCATATAAAATCCTAAGTTGGAAAATTTAGTTACTCATAATAAGAGAAAAGCAATTATTCACATATTCTAATTAAAGTATTCCATTGAATTCAAATATTCACAAATAAAATCCAAATTCAATAAAAAGGAACAATAAATCAACCAAATTTCCGCTTAGGGTTTCAACTATAAACTCTAGATCTCAAAATTGACAAAAGATGGGGTTTAAAGCTATCAGGAAGATTTTTATAGTAAAAGTAAAAAAGTGCCCAGAAAATTATGAAATGGCCACTTCATCTACTTCAGCGAAGGATAAAGACCATTGTTTAACTCCTTGTCAATACACCAAAGTGTATTTTAATCAGTAAAATAACCTTTAGGTTGAGCTTCAAGGGCTGTCATCTATAACCTTGGCGATGGATTGTTGCTTCGCAGAACTATTTAGTGATACATCAAACTACTCTCTTGATCGCTTAATTATTTTCTTTGAAATTGGTCAAATTGTCATCTTTTTTATGCGATATCACTTTTTTCAATAGACAAGATACTTTGGGATTCTGCAAAATATCCTGGGAAATACTTTTTTTCATTTTAGCAAATCTTCTAAATGTATTTTGGCAATACTCTTTTACATTTTAGCGGTGCTTCTTTATATTCTATATGTATTTTTTATGATGACAAGCTGAACTACAAGGGACCATGTCCCTGGACGTGCAAGGTATAGTACAGCTGGGACGCGTCATCTGTATAATTTTGTCCTCTTGTGTAACAAACTCGCAGGTGTTAAATTCTACTTACTTGGACAGCTGGTCCAATGATCTCTCAGTACTAATGATCACTCAGCTATAAAAGGGAAGATACACCTCTTTATCAAATGATTTTTTGAAATTTTAAATAGTGAAGTGAGGCAGTAAAAACCCAGTTCCAAAACTTCTAAAGTTCATAGCTTTTATGTGAGCTTAAATTGAAACTGTTCTTGAGTACTGATTTGTAAAAGAACTATTCATGCTATAAGAGCAGTGTTTTCTTATTGAGAGAGTTGCTTAGGTAGAGTTAACTAAGTTTGGACACTAATTAGAGTTAATCATTAGAGAGCGACCTTGTTAGAGTTGCCAAGATAAGCTTTTAATAGAGTTACTCTTAGCAAAAGTAGCCTAGAGGTAGGCTAAAATCTAGACTATAATCAGGAGAGTGATTATATTTTATTTCCTTAGTTATTGTGAGGGCAAGCCATAGTTTTTCCCTTTAAAGGTTTCCACATAAAATCTTTTGTCTTTAATTTCCTATACTGTCTTTGGTTTTGCACCTCATAGTTGCTTTTCCATGTTATAGCTTGTGATTGACTCTAAGGGACCTGGTCGCTCACTATGTGGTGAAACCCCCCAGGGGTTTCAATAATAGGTATCTGCGCAGGTACACTTAATAAGTTCACACCTAGAGTATTCTGGTAATCGTTACTGCTATAACTGAACTAGGGGTGGAAAGAAAAGAAGTAAGAAGCAATAGATTGCTGACCTTAAAGACTCTAGTGTGTAACCTATGTGAAGAAGACACTGAAGTTACACTTCTGGATAATAAGATTATTATAGATATAAATATGGATAGTCAGCTCAACAAAAAGAATGATCAATATCCTCAAAAATCAATAAGTACTAATACAGTTAGCAGTATAATATAGAAGGTGTTGGCTTATGGGATGACTCCTCAATTAAATCTGACAAATACAAGGAGAATGGAGATGATTTCAATAAAAAATATGGTTAGAAGAGGATAATATTAGGTGTTTGCAGCTCTCTTTGCCACTACTAGATATAGAGAAGAAAATGTGATAGAAAAAGGGAATGACAACCAATACTAGTTTATGTGTAGTAGTTGTTCTAGAAAAATGACTGGGAGGGTTGATTGCTTTCTCACTCTCAAGGCACTTCAATGGGGAGGTGTGCCCTTTGGAAATTGCAAAAGGGGTTACATCCAAGTTAAAATTTGTAACTCACTTCATGATGCAATAAAAGATGTGTACTATATAAATGGTCTAAAGTACAGTGTTCTAAGTGTATCTCAAATATATGAGAAATGAAATGAGGTAAAATTCATACCTAATGGATGAATTGTATCAAGTATGAAATCTGGAAAAAAAATTCTCAAAGTCAAAAGGATCAAGAACATGTACGTAACTAATATAGAGTCTGTGGCTGATGGGGAATTAACGTGTTTATGTGAACAAAATAAAGATGTAAATTTGGCCACAGAAGATTAGGACATGTGAGTTCCTCCTTGTTAAAAAAGTTGATTACAAGGGACCTGGTCCGTATCCTTCCAAAGATGAAATTCCCATACAACAAAGTCTGTGATGGATGTGTTAAAGTTAAATAGACCAGATCCTCCTTCAAATTGAAGTAGCAAGTGAGTACTTCCAGACCCCTTGAAATAATTCAAATATATTTATGCGGATCCATCAAAGTCTAGAGTAGAGGAGGGATGAAATATGTGTTGGTCATTGTAGATGACTATTCTAGGTTCACCTGGACAATGTTTATAAGAATATAGGATGAAACATATGGGGTTCTTATGGCTTTTGCCTTGAAAGACCATGTAAGGATAAATTGCAAAAATATCTAAAATTAGGGCTGATTAGAGGACTGAGTTTGGGAATTCTCAAGTTGATGAATTTTTTACTGAGCATGGAATAAGTCACAATTTTTTTCTCCCATAACTCAACAACAAAATAGATTTGTTGAAAGTAAAAATAGAATTCTCATAGAGTTTGTGAGGACGATGCTAATTGATAGTGGTCTTCCAAAGAATTTCTAGGCTAAAGCAGTGACTACTGATTGTTATGTGACTAAATGGTGTTTTATTAGATCGCTTCTAAATAAAACTCCATATGAGTTGGCATTCAGTTTGAAGCCTAGTATAAACTATTTCAGACCTTTTGGATGCAAATATTTTGTGCTAAAATTGGGGAAAGGGAATTGGGAAAATTTGATCCCATGAGTGACGAAGCTATGTTTGTAGGATACTTCTCAACTAGCAAGGCCTACAGATTATTAAATAAAATAACACTATACATTGAAGTAAGTAATCATGTGATCTTTAATGAGATAGGAAGTCAAATAAACGCTAAATTTGGTGAAAGCTCAGAAGAAAAAGAACTCATTCCTGTTCAAAGGGATATTGTTATAGAATATGATAATTGAGGGATCAATTATAGAGATAAGAGTGATGACAGTAATGATGATCCAGGATCTCAGCCATAAATTCCAACTCAATTAGAATAACAACCAGAGAAAGTAAGTTAGAATTTATAGGGACCTGGTACAAGTGGTATCAATCTCAAAAGGAGATATTGGAGACATAAGTCCTCTTAATACCTTGAGAACCTTACTACACCCTTGCAAACAAGAGTCCAAGAAAGAGCTCAAGCCATGAATGCTATGGCATTCTCAGTCTTCTTATCCCAAATTGAGCCTAAGAATGTAAAAGAGGCTTTGAAAGTTTTTTTTTTGGTCGAAAGAAATTTTTTTATTCCAACCAGAACACTTTGAGTACAATTTTCTATTCTTTCTAACTATTAAAATGTCAACTACATTACATTAGCTAAGGGTAATAGTTCAATCTTGCTAGTTCATCCTGACATCTTCGCTGTTACTGACCTTTGATGAGTACTTGAAGACAAATATCTTTGATCAACTTGGCATTGTTATAGAATTGTACCTTGAATATTAGTGCATTTCTTTCAATCCAGAGTTGGCAAACCGTAGCAACAAACATACATATTAGAATATGTGATCTTGTCTTTGAGATGTGTGGTCTATTAATCAGCAATTTGATTTGATCTGCCCATGTGTGCACCTGTCTATGTATATTTATACACTTCAACAGAGTTCTCCAGGTGTTCCCAGAATAATTACATTCAAAATATAGATGCTGAAAAGTTTCTCAACTGTTGCTAACCTACCATGAAGAGCCATCCATGTTATAAATTGGTGCCTTAGAATAGTCCCTGCCGTCTGAACCAAGCTTCTCCATGCTACCTTGGGTTGTTGGGGAAGCAATGAGTAATACAATTTTCTGATACTGAAGTTTGACCCAACTGTTAACTGTGTTAGTTATTTCAAAGAGTTTCCAGCTGGGAGCCCTTGTGTAGCATCAAATATTTTCCTAACAAGCCAACATGCTTGTTTAGGTGTATGCACTGACTCTAAGTTCCTCCCCTTGATATAGATATTGTGGATCCATTTGACCCACAAAGTGTCCTTCTTATGTGATAATGCCCATAATAGCTTACATAAAGCTTCTTTATTCCATCTCGTAAACTCAATTATGTTCAGTCCTCCAGCAGATTTAGGTAGACACATAGTATCCCAAGAAACCAATGATTTCATTGAGTTTTCAATACCACCTGTCCAGAGGAATACCCTGCCGATATGTGTTACCATGGCTACAACTTTTTTTGGCAATAAGAACACTTATGACCAGTATGTTTGCATCTCAAAGATTACACTTTTAATCAGCTGTAACCTACCACTATAGGATAAGAGTTTAGCAGTCCACCAGTTTACCCTTGCTACCATTTTTTCAACTAGGGGCATACACTGTTGAATATTTAGTTTCCTAGATGATAGTGGTACCCCCAAGTATTTGAAAAGCATTTCTCCCAATGTAAATTGCATTTCTCTTAAGATCTACTGTTTAAATTCACCGGGTACTCCTGAAACAATAGAGAAATGCTCAAAGGCCTCTAAAATTAGTTGGATGGACATTTGGTCTGCTCTGCAACATAACAATAAATCATCTGCAAAACAAATGTGGGTCAGTTGTAGTCTGGCACACCATGGGTTATAGTTGAAGTTTGGGTTATGTCTCAACTGTTTTAAGGATCTGTTTAAGTATTACATCACCACCATAAAGAGATATGGGGACATGGGATCCCCCTGTCTGAGTCCTTTCTTAGCAGCAAACTTCTCAGTTAGGTTCCCATTCACAATCACAGAATAACTCACAGTAGTTACACGTCATAATCCACTTAATTATTTTTGCAGGGAAGCCATATTCAACAAGTATCATTTGTAAAAAAAACCCATTCAACTTAATCATAAGACTTCCTGATGTCTATTTTCGTGAAACGCCTTGGATAAATATGTTTTTGGCCATATCCCCTGATCAATTCATGTGCCACTATCACATTATCCAGGATACTTCTTCCTTTAATGAATACATACTGAAAATGGCCCACTAAAACATCTACCATAGGCTTCAATTTGGTAGTATGTATTTTTGCAATGATCTTATACAAAGTAGTGCAGCATGCTATTGGCCTATACTCCTTTACAAAATTAGGGTTATCTACCTTAGGGACAAGAGTAATAGTTGCACAATTTATACTCTTTAACAGCCTACCATTTTAAAAAAATTATAGCACTACTTTATTAATCTCTTGTTCTACTACTGACCACTGACTTTTAAAAAATTCTATTTGGAATCCATCAATATCGGGTGCTTTGTCATAGGGTAGATGTTTAACTATCTGCCATATCTCTTGTTTTTTCACTGTTTTCAATAATTGTTGTTGTTGCTACCTGTTCAAGAAAGATTCATCTCTTTCTATGTCGATATTGATGCATGTCATTTCATTTCTTGTAGTCCCTAGGAGTTGCTGAAAGAACTGAGTGAATTCCTGCTGGATTTGGGGTGGTTTTGTAATTCTCCTTCTTTGATCATTACATACATAGACAATCCTGTTTCTTGCTTGTCTTTTTTTTAATGAGCATGAAAGAATTTTGAGTTGGAATCTCTATGTTCTATCCAAGTTTCCCTGGACTTCTGTCTCAAAACTTATTCGTTTATCCAGTCCCACTTTTGGAGTTGAGCAAGAACTGATCTCTCTTGTTGGATCAAGTCTATATCAAATAGATCAGTACTCAATTCAGCTTGGACTTGCTGTAATTATGATCTCATCTCCTGTAATTTTTGCTCCAATGAGGACATCCATTCAGTAGTCTGAAGGGTCTTTTAGTAATTTGTATCAGGACTTTAGAGTTAACAGTGATTGGTGAGTGATCTGAGCATCCTAGTTGTCTGAACACAGCCTCTAGGGCCTCATACTACATAAACCAGGATGCATTGCCTAGTTTCCAATCTATCCTGTTGTATATTCTATCAGTTGCTTCCCTTTTATTACATCAAGTATAGTCACACCCACGTTTAGGTAACAAGCCCAATCCTAACTACTCTATACAGTCCTAAAAATCCTGTATTTTAGTTTGTTGGATAGGGGCCCCATTGAGTTTGTCAGTCACAGAGAGACCTGTGTTGAAGTCACCTAGTATGACCCAGGGTTCATTCATATTCTGATGAATTTCTCTCAGTTGTTCCCTTATTTCTTTCCTGCCACTACAGGTGTTGTAACCATAGATAAAAGTCATTAAACTAGCAAACCTGGAGCCGTTGTCTTTTACATAGCAGTGCACCACTTGTGAAGTAGCTAATTCAATTGTGACCTTCACCTGTTGATGTTTCCAGTATAGCCATATTCTTCCTATCTGATCCACATTATAATCAGTAGTGCATATCCATTCCTTACCCAGTAGCTTTGTAATAGTGTCCTTCTTACTACTCTTTATTTTTGTTTTTAAATAACCTAATAAGTCAATTTTATTGTGGTTCAGAAAGAGTTGTAACTCCTTCTGCTTAAAGGGATGATTCAACCCTCTTATATTCCAGGAATAAAAGATCATGTTGGGGCATTAGAGGGCTGTCCAGGACCCTCATTGATTCCCAAAAAACTAATCCTACAAGCCTCCTGCTTATCTCTACCCTCTTGTCTGCTGCTGCAATCTTGATCTTCCCTTTCATCCTGCATGACTTGTGCTTTCTCTTTCCCCTTGGTCCTCCTAGCATCAGCTCCATCAGTGTTATTAGCTAGAGGTCCCTTGTTTTGTGAAGTTATTGGATTAGCCTTTTTTAACAATTGTGTAGGCCCCTTAGTTTTTTCCAGTGTTAGTGCTGGTCTAGCAGGTGCAGAGGGTTGTTGTATTGCTTTCGTTAAGGGGAATTTATGTGTATCATTTCCTAGAGCCATACAATCTTGGCAGTATTTTGTCCACCAATCATAATCCAAGTCTTACTTACTAAAATTTCCATCAGTCTTTTCAATCAGCAAGTGCTCAGGTAGTGGTTGTGTTACATCCATTTCTATTAGCATTCTAGCATAAGAAATTCTATCCTCTCCAGCAGTGAGGCCATCAGTACAGACTGGTTTACCTAAGTAGCTTTCTATTCTAATTGGATTAATGCAATGCAAAAAGAACTACATCAATTTTAAAGAAGCAAATTCAGGCATCTGGTCCACATACCGATTGACAGAACAATTATAGAGGCCAAATGGGTGTACAAAAATAAGCAAGATGAAGATGGAACTATCAGTAGATATAATAAAAAATGGGTTGTTCAAGGTTACAACCAGGATAAAGGGAGTGACTATGATAAGACCTTTGCCCTTGTAGCATGAATAGAGGCAATAAGAATTCTTATTGAATTTGTTGCATACATAGGATTCAAATTGTTTCAAGTAGATGTCAAAAGTTCCTTCCTAAATGGAAATCTGAAAGAAGCAGTATAAGTCAAAAAACCTCTAGGTTTTGAAGATGTTGATTATCCTCACACTATACTTAAATTGGACAAAGCTCTTTATGGGTTGAAGCAGGAACCAAGGGTCTGGTAAGAGAAACTCTCAAAGTTTCTTCTAGAAAATAGATTAAAAATAGATAATACATTATTCTTAAAGACTAGCATTCTATTGATTTTTTAGATATATGTTGATGACATAATCTTTGGAACTTTTTCTGAATCCCTATGTGAAAAATTTGCTAAACTAATACGAAGTGAATTTGAAATGAGTATGATGGGTGAATTGAGCTTATTTCTAGGTCTCCAAATTAATCAAACTTCCCAAGGGATAATGATTTGTCAGGAGAAGTACATCAAGGAGATACTAAAGAAGTGTAACATGGGAGATGCCCAGAAAATTAACTCCCTAATTAGAACCGACTCAAAAATAGACAATGATGAGATAGGTCCTTTAGTAAATAAAACAATGTAAAGAAGGATTATTAGGTCCATGCTATATCACACTGCAAGTAGGCATGATATTAAATTTTAGTATAGGAATGTGTGCTAGATTTTAAGCATACCCTAAGGAGCCCCATATCTGAAGGGGACAAGGGACCTAGTTTTATACTATCCATCACAAGAAAGTTTTTACTTAGTAGGATATGTTCATGCTAACTATTCTGGATATTTAGTAGATAGGTAAAACACTTAAGGGATGGCACATTTTCTTGTCTCATCCTTAATTTCCTATTGTTTGAAGAAGCAAAATTCAATGCTCTATCTAATGCTGAGGCTGAATATATTTCGGTAGCTTTTTGTTATACACAACTGCTATGGATCAATCAACAATTGAAAGACATTGGTATTTTCTCATATAGCATCACTATAATGTGTGACAACACAATTTCTCTAACATGGCCAGTAATTCGGTGTAGCATAAAAGGACAAAGCACATTTATGTGAGGCATCACTTCCTAAGAGATAATGTTGAGAAAGGGGCAATCTGTATGAAGTTCTGCAATACTGAGGATTAGATAGAAGATATCTTCACTAAGTCTCTTTACAAGTAAGAATTTGTTAAGAAAACGTTGAGGTTAGGCCAGATCAAAGTGACCCAATCTACCATGTGAATCAGCAGTTCTCCACTTAACTATCTATGATAAGGAGGCAAGTATCCTTGGTAAAGTAGGTAGTTGTTTGTCTAACTCAGTATCATACCTTTGTAGGTTTACACCCATTGGAATAACCTTAGAAGAAAATAGATAAGGTTTGCATAAATATGAGAAATTTCTCAAAGAAAGAGACGAACCTAGTTCTATTTCTGAGGTTGGTATCAAGAATATATATCTTGTTCTTCTTGTTCAATTAGAAAAGGCCATATTGTCTCTCCCTTTGTTCATAAAACTTGTCTATGGCAAAAGTGAAATCAATTTTATCTTTGCATTAATCCCATGAACCTTGCTCAATGCAGACATCCAAATCATCCAAAAGAATCCTTTCTTCACTTACTTTGCATGAAATCAAAAAACCTATTATTAAAAGGTACCATATTTCTGAGGGACCTGGTCCCAAGAATAAGAAAATATTAATGATATACCTAGAAGATCTTGCAAAAGAAATAAACAAAGGACAAATGCTAGAAAAAGTAGAAATTCATGAGTGATGGTGCAAAATCAGAAATGTAATGAACTTAAGATGAGGATTCAAATCTTCTCCCAAAATCCTTCACTTTTCCTTATCTTCTGTGGTCTTTCTATGGAACTTGATATGCCATTCTTGAATTGAAATGATACAAGAATAAGTTCCTACTTTTGTGCACTTTATATGGTTCTATCTTAAAAATGTTCTTTATGTTAGTATTGCTACAGTGGCCATGGGTTAACTAATATGTACTTATCTTTACTCTTGGTTTATTGATAATCCCTTTAAATGATATCATAAGGGACAATACTGAGTTCAAATAGTATGGACTAGGTATCAAGCAAATTTGAAGGAAGTATGCAAATGCATTTGAAGAAAAAATGCACAAAATAAAGGTACATCCTGAAAGGGGGAAGTAAGTGATATACTAAGTAAAAGATACGACATAGTGAAACTGATAGGGGGGAAAGTTTTTGCTGATAGATTACAACAAGGCACCAGGTCCCTGTATTGCATGATTAAGAAAACGTGATGATAGGGGAACATTCATCTTCAGGTGGTAGTCATACTAATTAAATATGATGAATGTGCACTGATGCTCAAATTGTATCAAAAGGGGGGAATTTCTATATGTAGTTTTGATGATAAGTAGATCAGCTGGAAGGGACTAGGTCCCTGGATGTGAAAGGTACAGTACAACCGGCACGCGTCCTCTGCATAGTTTTGTCCTCTTGTGTAAGAAACTTGCAGGTGCTATTTTGTACTGATTTGGATTGCTAGTCTAATGATCTCTCATCCTTAATCATTACACAACTATATGCCTCTTCATCAAATAGTTTTTGAAATTCTAAAGAGTGAAGTGAGGCAGCAAAAATTCAGTTCCAAAACTACTCAAGTTCTTATCTGTTATGTAAGCTTAAAATAAACTGTTCTTGAGTACTGATTGGTAAAATACATTACATAAGAGTAGTTTTTTCTTATTGAGAGAGTTTCTTAGGTAGAGTTACCTATGTTTTGATACTAATTAGAGTTAATCAGTAGAGAGAGACCTTGGTAGTGTTACGAAGATGAACTTATAGTAGAGTTACTACTAGCGAAAGGAGACTAGAGGTAGGATTAAATCCAGATTATAATCAGGAGAGTGATTATAGTGGATTTCCTTAGTTTTTATGAGGCAAATCCATGGTTTTTCCCTTCCTGGGTTTCCATATAAAAATCTTATGTTTTTACTTTCTTGCACTACCTTTGTTTTCGCACCTTATAGTTGCTTTTTTGTGTTATTTCTTGTGATTGACTCCAAGGAACCTGGTCCCTCACTATTTGGGGCAACTCTTAAGGTTTCAAACACTATCTTTATTGCTTTTTCATGCTCTATCATATACTAGTTAGCTTCAACCCTAAAAATAAACTAATATTAAAACTAATTCAAAATAGTACAAAGGACTTGATTTCTTGCCATTTTTGGTCAAATGAGTTGCAAATTGCCAACTCATCATCACCTTTTTGATAACTCTTAAATACACTCTAATATGTATGTACGTGGTTGTAATGTAATATATTAACCTAACTCCTGAGTTAGGATCAATCCTAAAATGAATAAAGGGGATAAGTTCATTATCAAGTTTGATAAGCCACTAAATGTTTGTATGTAATGTGTGAAATGAAATAAAAGTTAAATGGTTAGATTAATTTTGAAAATTTTGTAATACATTAATTAAATGTATGCTTGGTTGGCATATATGTGCTGTAGAAATTTGTAATAAAGGGTTAAGATCACTTGGGGTTCTGCTTTCATGAGAGTATGTACATGTATGGATAATTTTATATTTCCCTAAATTCGTTTAATAGCTATGCTAGGCAAAGTTATAGATTTTAATGCTAGTCTTTCAATAAAATGTTAAGCATCACATGTTGGTTCTTTCAAACAACTCACAAGTGTTACTTTTTAAATAATATAAAACCTCAATCTAGTAGCCTTATAGCTAAAGTGGCCTCTCACTACTAAAGTGAGGATCACTAAGGCAGTCTTGCATTAATAAAGTGGTGCATGCGGACCATTTTCTTCATGGTCTGAAAATTGAAATATGGTATATATATCCCTAATGGTTCTTTAACTTATTTCTTTAGCTTTATCATTCATGTTGCGTTATTTCCCATGCTAATTTTATGAGTTCATGCCTGTGTTATATTTTTTGGTTTCCAAAATCAAAGATGGAGAAAAATTAGGGTTTCTTGATGAAGAAGTATTTGGAGAAGGGTTTGATGGGACTCACTTTCTGTCTTTTGAGTATCAGATCATCTACCACTTTGACTTGTCTAGAAAAATAGTATTTTGTGAGAGAGAGATTTAAGTTGATCAGGTCATATAAACTCCCTCACTTTTATTAAAGGTTGATGACCTTCGGTTGGATTTGTTTTGCAGCTGAACTTTGCAATACAAATGAGCAATGGGAGAGAGAATTCAATGCTAATATCAAGGCCTTCAAGATAACAAATTTAATTATAATGATAAGAGGTAATACATTTAGTTTAGGAATTAAGTAATCAATGGAATCTATGGGTTTCCAAATCCTGAGAAACATTGTTCCCTGAGTAGTTTCTTTTATTCATAATAGTGTCTGAGAAAAAATATACCATAGATATCCAAAATTGGGATCATGATCAATGAGTTCATGTCTGAGGAAAGAAATAAGATATCAATTATCTTTTATAGCCTAGTCACAGTATGCAGTAATAGTATAAACATTCCTTTGACAAGGTTCTAGATTGTAACTTAGAGTCTTGATAAAATTAGAGTAAATATTGGTGATTAGATCATCCTCAAGCTAATGGAGTTTGAGGTACAAAATATCCCGACACTCATGTTTTCTTTATTGATTACTAAATTATGTATGGGTTGGTTTAAATGAGTAACCAGGGGATAATTTGGTATATTACAAAGCTTTGATCATTCAATTAAAATATCATGGCGAAGGAATTGGCACAAAAAGTACAAATATGAAGATCAATTCAGAGATGTGGCCTCAGGTAGAGACTGATTCTTATAGGTCATCAGTAGCAAGGCCATATGATAAATTGACAGATAAGTTGAAGATGGTAAGGATTTGATGTCTAGACTCCCTACGAGGCTTGGTGAGGCATCATAGGGACCTACCAGTTTCATCACAAAGAACATGTTTTAAAAGTCTCTAAAGCACCCAAAAAGGTGAGGGTCATCTCTTGAGATCAAATTTGGCCTACAATAATATAGCTAAGTCATATAGAGAGTTGAGGGAATCGTATACCAAGATAAAAATGAATGAGAAAAAAAAAGACACATTTTTCACACGAATGTGGAAGGGTGTGAAAAGGGTTGTGCAAAATCCTAAACTCTAAGGATATACTTCCTTTACGAGTCTAAGTGAGGATGATAATGTTCCAATACTGTGGTCTGATAATGCTGATGTTGATGCTAAAAGTATTGATGTTCATAATACCAAGAGTGATGGGAGTACACGATGCAACTCCATGGAGTCCACTACCTCCATCTATATCTTATTTACTTGTATTTGTTATAATGTAACATCATCATAATGAGGGTAGGATAGTTTTTTTTTGTTTTGTACTATTTATATATTTTGATAAAATTGTGCCCTTGTTCGATCGTCATCTATTTATGTTCTGTTGCCCTTGTTGGGAATTATTACACTTTTATGCTTTATATTGTTCCCTTGTTCGATCGTGATCTATTTATGTTCACGTGGAAAAGTTAATTAGCTTTCCAACGATACCAATTTTGTCCAAATCTGACATCGAACGAGGAAGTTATGGCCGTTTTATAGAGAGCAATCTGAATCGTCCAGGTGCGACGGAGCGGGCCGACGGACCATCGACCTAGCGATGGACCGTCTCACCCCACCTTCACATTGAGGTAGTGAGTCCACTCTATGGATGAGTACGATGGAGAGGTGCGATGGGCCTTCGAGCTAGAGACGAACCGTCGCATACCACAATCGCACCAAGGCAGTAAGTTCAAGTTCTAGTCCCAGTGCGACGGTTAGTCAAACAGACCGTTGACCCAGTGACCGACTGTCGCACCCACTGTCGTATGCTCCATCTAGTTATTTTAAATCCATTTTTAAAAGGGTATTTGGGTTTTTTCCCACCCGATTTAATCCCTAATTACACCCGACCATAGCTCATTTGTTTATTATTCCTCTACAACAACAAATTAGGGTTTCTCTTAAAAATTAATTCCCAAGAACAAAAAACCCTAGGTTCTTGATTCCAAGCCAATAATTTAAGTTTTCCTCCAAAAATATTTCAGAAACTCACAACCCAAGTATGCATAGTATTCATTCATGGACTCATTTCGTCCATAAAGCCCAAGAATCTCCTTTCAAAGTTCAAGTATATGGATTTTATGAATTTCATGTTGGGTTTGCTTTTGTTCATGTTGATAATGACTAATTGAATTCTAATTCATGTTTGGTGATAAATTATATGTGGAATTGATTAGTATGGGTGTAGATTCATGTGAACCTATGATTAAACTCATGAATGATGAAATTAGAGTTGAATCATGATGCTTACTTGTTGTATAATGTTGCCTACATGTACTATTCTCACCATGTGTTTGATTAATTGTCTATGTGAAGGAAAATTATCAATCTAGTATGATATTATGAAGTCCCCATTTATGTACAAGCCTATGCATGACAAGTGTTTGATGAAACATCTTAGTCAATGAATTATGGAATTATGATGTTAATTATGTATTCAAGATAGTCAAGCTTTGTCAATTTCTTTCCATCGAGTCCAGGGGTACTTGAACCCGATAATTTAGTTGTGTGCCTATAGTCAGCGTCATGTTTTCACGATACTCTCAGTCAAGCCATGATCCTTAAACTTCAGATAGTCTTATGACTCAGGAAATCTCAATAATCTCATGAACGCAGTTGTCAGGTATCAGTAGCATTCCATCAGTCAAGGGGATTTAGTAACTCAATCCATGTTCAGATCAGTTAATCATGTTCAATATCTATTTAGATGGCAGTAGAAATTTGCACTGAGTAAATCCAAGGATGGGAACTCACCTGCCAGTAGTGGGTGTGATTCTTAGAAGCAGTCCCTGCATTCCAGAACTATGTAGCTAGCATAGGTTGAGACATCATACCTGTTAGTCGAGGGTAGATGAGGTGGCTTAACCTGCTAGTCGAGGGTTCCCACCATTCTCATTAGAGTAACCTACTAGTTGAGGGTCACTCATATATTGTCATTACTAGTTGCGCGGTATTGACACCCTTCCAATCAAGGAAGAGATTGGACCCCAATTCAGCTATAATACATCATTTGTGGCATGTCTGTTAGATAACTACTTCCCACAGTTTCAGTATCAGTATCAGTCAAGAACTCTGATAGTTCTTCAAATTTTAGAACTGTCAGATACAGTTAACTCAACTTAGTACAGAACTTACCTAGTTCAATTAGAATCAAGACTGTCAGATACAGTCACTCATGTTATCAGTATTCAGATTCAGTAAATCATGTTATTATGGTATCAGTGTTAGTTATTAGGTCTCATGCATGTATTCTCACACTCATGATAGTTAGTCTGTTATTATTATTGTTCATTCATATGAACCCTCATGCATTCATCTTACCTCACATGCATACCAGTACATTCAATCATACTGACGCATTCATGCTATGATGTTTTATACCATAGGTTCAAAGACACGAGCTCCAGAGCATCAGTAGCATTCCAGTCTCAGCAAACAGAGTTAGAAGTGAGTCCTCATCTTTCGAGGAAATGATCATTACTTCATTATCTCATTAATTAATTTATTAGTTGGAGACATATCCCATCAACTCCTTATTCAGAAGGTCATGTTTTAGAGGTTTTCCAGACTACAGTATGTTTAGATAGTTTATTTCAGTTGTTTTGGGTATTTTATACCCCCCCCCCCAGATGTTATATTTTATCAGATATTATGTCACGGCTTTGAACCTTATTGCCTTTCAGTTCACATTTCCGTATTATGCAGAATATTATGTAGATACACGTACAGATATAAGTCATGGTTTAGCTTGGCGTCCTTTGGGTAATGAGAACCTTGTGGCATTCCAGGTACCAGATTTGGGGCGTTATATAAAGTTCAAGTAGATAATTGTTATGGTAAAGTTTGAGTAGATGTTGTGCTATTAAACATATTGGAGTAAAAATATAGGATTGTGGCATGTTTGGTGCAGCTAAAATTAGTCTTGCATTGTGAAATTTTAAAATGAGCATTTCCTTCAATAAATGATAGCAAAAAAACATGTGCATGGAAACGAACCGTGTTTGTGGAAACACCTTGACTCTTTTTGTGATTCTTAGCTCATTAAATGGTGTTAGTTTTGATTATGAGACATAAATCCTTTTGTTCATGTATAGAAAATTAAATTGATCCATCTTGATTAGTTTGTATGTCATTAGCAAGTTTTTGTTCAATAATTCCATTTCTTACGTGTGTTATCTAGTCATCTAGTCGCCCGATTAGGCTTTCAATGCTTTCTTTTATTGTGTTTGGTTGGAATAGTGATCTTTCACTTTTTTTGTGATTTTTAGAAACCGTTAATCTTTAAAATCCCTCCCGTATGTAAATTCTATCACTAGTTACCCATTTGATCATAATATTATTTCTTGTGCAACCACATTATAAGACTTTATTAGAATTATTTCTTCTCTTGAACCCTACCCTCCTTGAGCTTGGAAAATTCCAACTTGATGATAAAATCTAAGTTGGGTGTGGTCAAACTTGAAAGAGGTGACTATCTTTCGTGGTTTTGTAAGTGAGTTCCTTAAAAACCAACTAATGATTGAATAAAATTTGAGAAAAAGAAAGAGAATAGAGAAAGAGAAAATGAGGCAAGATAAGAAAATTAAAAAGTTGTCAATAAGTGGGTGAACTAGAATGAAAAGGAAGAGTGCTTTGTATTTTATGGAAATAAGGAGGTAAATGATAAAATGTTTTATAGACTTAAGTAGGGTGTAGTTACTTTTATCCCAAATGCTTATCTTACCCTTCTTTAAACCTACATTACAAGCTAGAAAAGTAACTTCAAGATCTTTAACCAATGCTTTTGAGTTAAAGGCGATTAAAATATAAGGGCAACAGTATAGTATTTTACTTGTATGCATTGAAAATTCTTTGTTGAGTGTAAGTGTTTTGTGCATTTTTACTGTGTATAAGTGTTATTACTTCAATATGCTTGAAATATTATTGTACCATTGAGTATGTGTTGAAAATTGAGGGAGTTGCTGGGGTAAAACTCACATACTAGTTGACTATTTGGTAGTACTAACCAAAGTCATTGTCATTTTGCTTATGTGAATTGAAAATGATGATGACAGTGTTGACTTCATACACCACATTGAGTTTTGTCGTGTTTTTCTTGAGGAAATACAAAGTTTTTTAGATGGATATTTTATAAGTGGCTATTTTGCTACTTATTTGTATTTTTTTTCTTATGATTTTGTGTTGGAAATTAATAATATGAGGCTTATTACCCTTTGAATAGTGTTTATTTTAGGTATTCTGGGTTTACAAATAGTTTGATGGAGAGAAATAGAAGTAACAGAAAAAGAAACTGAAAATAAAAGGCTAAAAGTAGATCATAGAACCTGCCCTTAAGTACTGCTAAAGTGGACTGAAGAGCCCTAAAGCGGCTTCTCAAGGATCAGTCAATGCAGCTTTAGCATCCATTTTTGTTGCTTGTTGTCCATTCCAACTATTTTAGCAGTACGTTCAAATTCAATCAACATCAATTTAGCGACCCTTTTGACTGCTTTAGCTGTTTGGTCAAAATGAATGATGTCTCTTTAGCATCCCGTTGACAGAGTAAGTGCTCATTAGGTCACTGTCCATGGTAAGGATAGAATTCCACATTGTTCGATCCTAGAGAACATCAAATTCAATCCAAGTTTCCTTAGACCATATTATAAGGATATTTTTCAACCTCGGAAGCTAGAGTCCTTGAAATAATTCCCTTGGAATAAAGATTTGGAAGCTTTGTAGGGACTAATTCTCAATCCTTTCTTTATTTTCTTATTTCGTATTGAATATTTAGGTATAGATATATTCTTTCTTGGATATTGTTTTTAGACATAATGAAATGTATATGTTTTGAATTTTGATTTTTATTTTATCTCATGGTTTTGTATTAGTCAATCACAGTTGATTGTGAATAGGTTTTTACAATTTAAATTTATATCGCGATTTATTGATTTCTATTCTAGTTGAGCTTGAAAGAGGTAATAGAAGTTGCAAACTATTAATTATGGTCTATGATGAACGTATAACCCATCTAATGCATTTGATATGAGACATAGTAAAAATCCTAATGTAGCAATGGATTGGAACTATTTGTGTTTGAATTTGTCTAATATTTTAAGGAATTTAGACAAGAAATATGCATTAATTGATCGACAGACGTTCTAGATGCTTGACTTTCCAAGGTTAATTTCTAATCCCTAATGAATCATGAGTATAGTGACTTAAATACTTTAGATTTTTGATAGAATTTAATCCCTATTGTACTTTCCCTTTTATTTAATCATTTCTGAATGTCATTGATAAATTTATTCATATTATAATTATTTCTATCCATATTACGGTTTAAATTGAAAATCCGCCAATCATTTCTATTCCTTATTTGTATTTTCCTAGGTTTCTTTTATTCCATACTTCCTAGATCGCTACACACATTATCCCTTATAGGATGACCCCGACTCTATTGGGTAAATATATTGCTAATGACCACTTAGATTCATTTTTAGAGTGTATTTGAGGTTACCAAAAGTGATGATCATTCATGCTAGAGATAATTTGATTTGTGATAGTGCATTGAGATTGTATGTTTGATTAAGTGGATACCTTCCAACCCAGTATATATTCCTCACGAGTTCCCATATTTCATGATCTCTCAAAGAATTTGTAAGGAGTATCATCTATATACAATTAAGAGAGTATTTGGCTATGGAGACATATAATCTAAATACATAGCATCACATTAAATCTATCATTCTTACTTGATTATGTGCCTAACTAATGCTTGAACTTAATGTGACATTTGGTAATTAATATTTTAAGGAACATATTGCTCCAAAATATGATCTACATCATATATTTAGAAGTTGATTTCTTTCTAAAATATGTAGTTTTAATGATGAGCGGCTAACTGCAAGGGACCACATCCCAAGATATCCAAGATACATTACAGATAGTATGCGTTGTCTGCAGAGTTTTGTTATCTTGTGTAACAAACCTATAGGTTCTATTTTGTACAGATTATGATAGCTAGTTAATTGATCTTTCAATGCTATTCATTACTCAGCTATAAAAGGAAATAGATGTCTCATCATCAAATAGTTTTTGAAAAAAATTGGAAAGAGGAAAGAGAGTCAGCAAAAACTCAATTTCAAGATTACTAAAGCATCGCTCATGTTCTTAACTTTTTTGTATGCTTAAACAGTGAGTGAATATTCTTGAGTGTTGATTTGTCAATAAACCACTTATGTTATAAGAGTAGAGTCTGTGTTTATTGATAGAAGTTCTTAGGTAGAGTTACCTAAGTGTGAGACTGATTACAGTTAATCAGTGGAGAGGGTCCTTGATAGATTTACCCAGATAATCTTGTAGTAAAGTTACTACAAGCGAAAGGAACCTAGAGGTAAGCTAAAATTTGGATTGCAATCAGGAGATTGATCATAGTCGATTTCTTGAGGTTCTTTTGATGTAATGTTGTGTATTTTCCCTTCCTGGGTTTCCACGTTAAAATCTTGTGTTTTTATTCTTTCTACACTACTTTTTAATCCCTAGTCACTTTTCTGTATTTTGCCTATGATTGACTTTGAGGGACCTAGTCCTTCACTGTATGGTGCATCCTAAGGTTTCCTACAATTCTTATCAGAGCTAGGTAACTCTAAAAGGTTCACATCTAGAGTTTCTTGGCTATCATATTGCTCCACCTAATATAGAAGAAGGGAAATCTACCACTAGACCACCAAGATTCAAAGGGCATTATTAAAGGTGGTGGACACCCAGGATGTTCGACTTCATTATGGCTGAGGATAGTGAGATGATGGACATAATTCTTGATGGTCCTCATGTGACTGTTAAGGAAGTCAAAGAGGGAGAGGTTACAAATATGGTTGTTAAAATAAATAGAAAGTACAGTGATGAAGATAGAAAAAAGATTGAAATGAATTACAAGTCCAAGAAATTATTAGTTTATGGCATAGGTCTTGATAATTAAAATAAAATCTCTGCTTGTGAAAATTATAATGAAATATGGGATTTCTTGAGGACTATTCATGCAGGAACCACTGATGTGAATAATTCAAAAGTAGACATGCTGACTACTCAATATGAAACGTTTACCATAAAAGAAGGAGAAATAATCCAAGAAATACAAACAAGGTTCACTTCTATGACAAATGAGCTTCAATGCTTAGGTGAAGTGATTCTCTTATGAAAATAAGTGAGAAAATTCTTAGTGTTCTTGGTAAGTCTTGGGTAAGAGAAGTGGGTTCCATAACTGAGGCAAGAAATCTGAAGACCCTGAGTATGGATGAACTTATTAGGAATCTAATAACCCATGAACTCAGGAGGAAACAAGGAAAAGAGAAGAAGGAAGTCAAAAGGGAAAAATCTTTGGTTCTAGAAGCAACAAGTCCAGGTTAAAAAGGAGAAGATACTGATGTTGCCTACTTGGCAAATAGAATTGCTAGAGCTTTGAAGAAAGGTGGACAACTTTAAAAAAAATGGAAGTAGCTATAGAAAATAAGCCATTATGGAAATTTGTCACATATACGAAAGTCCTAAAGATTTTATCAAGGATTGTCCAATTCACAGAATGGACTATCATTATTATCATAGCATTGAAGGTAACAAACAAAGAAACAGGGACCAAGTCCCTATGGATGGGCTGTAGCCGATCTTGCAGTTAAATAAGCCTTATCTAATTGTGGTGACTCCTCCACTGAATTTGATAAATCTAAGATGTCTGCAGATGCCTCCATACTTGCAGTGGATGATGATAAAGTGATCTTTGATTTCTTGTTTGCCTACATAGACGACAATAAAAATGAAGAGGAAAATGAGGTAACTATCTCTGTCATTAAGAAAAATCTTGAAAATTTCTCTGCTAAGAAGATAAAAAGGCTTACAAGTATGTTGAAAAAAATTATATGTGAAGTAACTACTGAGAATAATGCCTTAGAAGAAAAATAAGAGAATCAAGGATATGAGCTAATTGCTTTAACTCTCCAAATTTCTAAAACTGAAGAGTTGTTCATAAAGATGAAATCTGAATCTGATCAGTAATCTAGGGAAGGTAAATGGTGTAGATGGTAAAGGGTAGAAGAAAGCCTCAAGGATTCATATCGATCTTGTAGAGAAGTTAAAATCCTTACAAAAACACCTCATGTCAGCACTTTATAGGAATGAAGAGTTACAGAGGGACCTCGTCCATTAAAAGAAGAGTTAAACTAGTCTCATAAGTGGACTAATTCCTCACTGATCCTTTCTAACTTAACTATTCAAGGAAAATTCCAACCTGTTAAGTCTGAATGAAAGGTTGCTCATGATGCTAAGAACAAGGTCCAAAAGCCTCTATGCACTCATTGTGCAAAAAATGAACACCAGAGAAAAGATTATCAAAGCTGGATAAGAGCAAGAATGAAAATTGTTATACATGTCCACTAGGGGAGCACCTATACCAAAGGTGTAAGACCTTGGAAAATATGAAGAAGCTCGCACTAACTAGATGCACAAAGAGGGATTTAATCACAACTCTTTCCTTCTACTGGGAACTCAAACTCAAATGGCTTCCCAAGTTTAACAAATGATTGTAAGTATAGGTGGTAGAAAGGGTTTTCAATCAGAAAAATCTCCTTGTTATGTAATTTCTCGTTGCTGTATGGAAGGTCTGATTGTATTATTTTTTCTAAGACACTTCAAGGTGAAGGTGTCACATGTGATTAGCATTTCTACCCCAAAGATGATCCCAAAGATATAAAAAAAACTTATAATTTCCAAGCAATGTAGAAAGAACTCTTGTCATTTAAAGAATTCCAAGTCTAGGTCATGTTCCTTAGAACTATTCCAAGAACAAGTCATGGTATCATGTGATGTATTGAATATGTTAAGATGAAGTTGGAATTGATCAAATCAACCTGACTTATTGGATTAATCAACTTCCCATCTAAAATTTTGCTATGTTTAGAAAGTAGGTATCCTTGGTAAATTAGATGCATGTTGGTCTTACTCAGTACTGTACCCTAGAAGGATTACACCTATGGGATAAACTTTGGAGATGGAAATATGTGACAAGCACAAAGATGAATATTCACTCAGACTAAAGAGGGACCTGGTCCCATCTCTCAGGTTGATATCATGTATGTGCAAATTTTATCAATTCTGTCAAAAAAAAGTTGTATCCTCCTTGTACTTATGTCAGAAAAAGTTGTCCTTTTCTAAAAGGAAAGGTGAGTCACCAAAAATCTGATATTGATCATATGTTGTTCCCCCAGAAAACCCATCCTTGTACTTATTTTTCCCTTAGATCTATCTGCAACCACTCTCTCATCAAAAAGGAAAATCCAAATCCCAAATAGCCCTTCTAAGAAAGGGACCTTTCTGATGGCTAAAGCTCTCCCAATTCCATTTCCTTCAAAGGATTCTGAACTTAGCATGGTTAAAAGTTCCTTGCCAAACCTTCCTGAAAAAAATGCTTCTTCTCCTACTCTTCAAAAGTTGAACTCCTTCATTACTCATCTTGTAAATGAAGAATCATCCCTAAATCCTCAAAACTATTTTGATGATGGTATAAAGGATGAAACTTGGGTTGCTGAAAATCCCATCTTGTTGGCAAAAAGCCCAGGAAAGAGCATAATTGATCACAAGAAAACCGACGTCAAAAGAATACAAAAAAAATTGGAAAATGGTCTGGAAGTTTTATTGAGAAGCAGGTGACTCATGAGGGACTTGGTCCCAAGAAAAGAAAAGTAGCAGAAAGAGAATTTGTGATTACTTACACTAGAAGAAAGAATGGGGAGAAAAGTAAGGATGTATCCAAGGAAGTTAGAAATAGGTTCTTGAAGAGTCAAAAGGTGCTAACTGGAATAATTTTTTATTCAAATATGCTAAAAAAACCTGGTATGGTTGAAATTTTTGATTGGTTAAACCTTAAGGTTTGGAGCATCTCATGGAATGACCTATTCCCAATGTTTTTGATGAGATAGTCAAGGAATTCTATTTCACTTTGGAATTCTCAAAAGATGGGATGAGTTTGACTGCACAAGTCCAAAGAAAGGAAATAAAGCTAAATAAGGAAACATTTGGAAGGATTTTGGAAGTTCCTATAGATGTAGTGAGAACTATCTCCAAGCCATTACCTTCAATACAATTCTTAGCAATTGCATCCAAGGTCAATGGCAAATCTGTGGCGGCAGTGAATAGGAACTCATTCAAGAGTAAGTTTTAGGTTATATGAAACTTATTGTGCATATCGCATGAATGAAGAGTTAGAGACGGACCTGGTCCACTTGAAAGAATAATAAAACAAGTTTCTTAAGTAGACTACTTCCTCATTGATCCTTTCTAACTTGACTAGTCAAGGTGTTAATGATGGTAGAGGTCTAGGCTATCAAGGAAAATTCCAACCTGTTGAGTCTAAAAGAAAGGCTGCTTATGATGTGAAAACACAAGGTCCACAAGCCTCTTTGTTAAAGAATGACTAGTCAAGGTGTTAATGATGGTAGAGGTCTGGATAGACACCAGAATGAAGACTGTCAAAGCTGGCTCATAGAATGATGGACAAATGTTAGATATTTCCACTAGGGCAGCACCTATGACAAAGGTTTAAGACCTTAGAAAAATATGTAGAATCACACACTACCTAGATGGACAAAGAAGGATTTAGTCATACCTCTGTCCTTCTACTGGGATCTCAAACTCAAATGGGTTCCTAACTTTATCAAATGACCGTAAGTACAGGAGGGACAAAAGGATTTGTGATCAGAAAAATCTCCTTGTTATGTAATTGCTTAAGGACATGTATGAAAGGTCTGATTTAATTATTGACATGATCCAAACCAGGGTCTAATCGTGTTGGCTATCTAAAGTCCAATCAGTACAGGAGACCACCCCCAATACCCCATCATTAACCACCCTACTTCTCATGTCGAATGAATTTTAAATAAATAACAAGATAAATTAATAATAATTTAAAGACATTAGGTGATCTCTATAATCATAAAAAAAACAACCATAACCAAATGTCTAACCAATACCAATACCAATGCTAATACCATTACCAAAGGTAAAACTAATACCAACACCGCCCATGCCTATAGTAGTCTAACAATGCCTCTAGCAATAATAAAAGAACATCCAGTCTGTACATGCCTCCGATCATAGCACAAATCATAACCAAAAAGTAACAGCAATGAAAAGATATCCATAGCATGAAATAGAGTATTCCGGAGTATGAAAACTCACTCTTTAAGAGTTGTGCACATCGCACATCAAGATTGGATGCATCTAATGCATAATGTCATTCACATTAAAGAGATAAAAAGTTGCACAACATAATGATATGATTTGATATGTTGGAGTTATTCAAATTCCCATTGTATATAATCCTCTGAGCCTAGCCTTCTACGGGAGGACCCATAGGTGGTTCACAACCTATATACTAATCATAACTCCATCAATCACCTTATCGACTCTATCATCAGCTAAAAAAATTATAATATGGTATGGTTTATTTTGAAAAGATGTATATGTTCCATAATATTTTAAATTGTATAATAATGAATGATAAGGAGTATGCATGATCATATAAAAATTGACAATATATAATAATCAGGTCAATAATGGCATGAATGAATTCAAATCACCTAGTTACCAATAATTCCTGATATATGTCCCTCTTGACTATACAATTCAAAATAACTATGTAACACATCAATTACATCAATCGAAGCACCAATGCAAACATCTTAATAGTAATAAAAATAAACAATTCTCAAACAAGGCAAGAAGTTGCTCCTATGGGCATCTCGGTGAGTATGTTAGATCAATAAGTAATAGGGATTTCATAATGATAGAAATAGTGATAAAATCCCCAACCTATAGTATACTTTACATAAATGATTTACTACCGAGCCTAGTCTGACAAAGGTTAAGCCATAACCTACGTTGAAACGGAAAACATGAACAAAAACCCTACACTTAGAAGACTTCCTATAGAGAGGATTGGGATTGCTCCTAATCTATCAAAAATGAATACCACACCTAATAATGAGTCAAATGATAGACATCAAAACATACTTTGATTTTTGGTCCAAAATCACTTCAAAATTGACCTCAAAATTAAAAGGGTAAAATTGAATTTTTAATAAAAAACCATGTTGTCCATAAGGTTTCTAAATATGAAAACCTATAAAAAAGATGAGTTGAATTGAGCTTCAAATTATTAAAAATTCGACTTGTCACTTTACCAGGCAAAACATAAAAACTCAAATTTAAAATCCACGTTTTTAAGATGTTTAAGTAATATTATTAGTGGATAACAATATTTTTTAATTTTTTATAATAAAATTGGCCCAAAATACCATTATTCATAGGATCAAACTATGTATGTCACTCAGCTCAAAAGTGGTAAAACCCAAATGACAAGATCCAATCTGAAAAGAATAGAAAGCTACAAGTCTAATTAAAAAGAAAAAACAAAAGGATGGGTCTGGAAATATCCAAAAAATAGTAAACTCCCTATCTCTTCATTTTCAACTTTTTTTATTTTCTTAATGAATTTGACTCATCGCCTAAAAAGATTTCGTTGATGAGATGACATAACATTAGCTATCAAAAAGCTATATTGAACTAGCTTCACAGCTTCATGTGTTTGGGAAAATTCCACAAGAGACATTTGGAATTCTCAAAAATGATGTGTAATCTATCACCATTAAAGACTTCTACTTCTCCAAAGCAGTAGAACTAGTATGTTTTGATGTAAATAGTTACATATATCCCCCAACCTAAGAAACTATTATGAACTAATAAATATATGATAAATTGCTACTCATCTTCCCCATCCTGTTAAACTATTACAAACTAAAATATTTCAAACCATTTATCTTATTTGTACCAGTGTACTATCAAAGTAGATGGATCCTATTACCTAGGACCTTCGAATCTCACATCCTTCTGCATGACCTTATACCTTTAGAATATGGTTGATCAATTTACACTATTCCCTTTTCCTTCAAAGGTTGTGCATAAAGCTAATATCACTCCATAAGAAGCAAAGAACAAGGTAAATTGACTAACTCAGTTTTTATGCAATGTCATCTCTAATTGGTCTAGTTGTTGTGACTCTATGTAGTTGTTTCTACTATAAAACAGAAGCTCATATTATGACATTTCCGGATTCTATGATTTGGAGTTTGAGATTTATCCATTTCAATGACGACTTTAGCTTCCCATGGTAGTACATGGTTTGTTGCCTATTTTAGTAACTGTTTACCTGCAAAATAGAAGATTTTGTTAGTAAAAAATTCTTCAAAAAAGTTGCCTTCTCTAAATGTTTGCTCCACCCTTGACATGACCCTAGATTTCATAAATTATATCTTCCTTATCTCCATAGAAATACACCAAGAAACTTCCCAAATACCGTTTAAGACCTTATTGATTACTATCAAAGAATATGATCCCAACACAAGTGGCAACAGTTGATTATTCGTACAATATTTCAGTCCCACTCTTAACACCCTAATTTCAGCAAGTAGAATAGGAACATCTTCAAATTTTCCAGCTTATGCAAATATAAAGTTACTTTCTCACTCTCTTACACAAAAGACTCCTGAGCTTGGACCTGAATTACACATTATTACTCCATCTAAATTATATTTTTAGAAACCTAACAATGAAAAATTCTAGTAAAAAACCTTACACTTAATTATAGGGACATATTGTTGAAAAACTTAACTAACATTGGCCAAGTTGAAGAGACGTGTTTGTAGCCACCCTTATTGTAATTTTTTAAGAGTTTTCTATGTTTTGATATTTTTTCCTTCACTGTTATTTGTTTATATTATAATTTGTGAGTTGTGACAATGGTTTGCATGGTCCTTGAATGGTTCGAGAGTAATTCATATGATTTTTTGTTTGGAGTAACCTTCAAAGCGATATAGTTGGCTTTGATCAATATTTTATGATCCACGCATCGGATGGTGATTCAGTCAGTTTCATTAGATCCACAAGGCCTATTTTGGATCATTAGCATAGTTTATTTGATTCTCAAGGTCCTTTTATTATTTTTGGTGGTTTGGTTTAGATAATTATTTTATTATTGGTAATTTTTTTAGGGTAACATGTTGATAAAGAACTCTATTGGTAAATCTCATGTCATGATCCTAACCAGTGCCTGGCTGTGACGGGTATCTCAAGACCACCATAGATCGGAGACCACCTCCTTAGCCTAACCTCAAGAGCCCAATTATCATAAAACAGAGAGGAAACCAATCAAACGGTAATAAGATTATGAATAGATAACTTATATAAGAACTAAGAGTCAATCAATAACCAATCAACACTGGTCTTTAATAGCCTCTACAACCAAAACAGCAACTAAGTCAGGACATTTCCCCAACTATGGCCAAAGGAATCTAAATGTAATGAGTTAATAAAGAAAGAATAATGAAATGATAAGGCCTTCGAAAGTATGGAGGTTCACCACTTCACGATAATTCAGAATACCTACTCAACCACCTAATGCTGCACACGAGCAACAAAAAAGTCTCCATACCGTACATAATGAATTGATGTAGTGTCCTAGGACGGACAGTGGGACAAGAACTGGCATGTAACTCAGGGAAAATGATATAATAATACTATGTACAAGATCAGTTAAAACAACATGCACACATTCATATATACATATATTAGATGCTAGGATAGGGTAAAGGGTCGTGTATATGAGAATTTAACAATTTAATCTGAACTGTGTAACTAGATCTATCCTAAAGCCACCCATAAGATGTATGGTTTCATCTCCCCCCGCTTTAAGGGCCCCAGTGCGTTCTAGTCGGATAAACCGAGGAAAAACCTAGGGAAAACTAAAGCCACCATGGGCAATAGCCATCCCAAAAAATTATTTATCAAGTGCGTACCAAGCACACTTTCAAATAAACCCCCAATACTGGCAAACGTCATTTCTAATATTCGCCCCCCTCCCTCCCCCCCCCGGTACTTACACCTTCATGGTGAGTTGTACAATTTCCTTTAAGCCCAAACTAAAACAAATTTAATATAAACCAATCTGTTAACCCAATAGGCATTCATTAAGGTGGTTACCACTGCTATCTTCAAACCACATGCTTGTAAGCTTAATTAATAGTCTAAACTAATCCACATTGACTCTCAAATTCCATTAAAAGTCAAACCATGGCCACCAAGGTCATAAAAATCCACTTTTAAATTCATTAATCTATTAATGCAATGCATTTAGTGCAAAAGCAAGTTAAACAAAGCAATTTTCCATATTCAGGATCAAGTTTACAAAGTGAGTTAAGGTTAATGCTAGTTTCAAGCCAAAATTAGTTAAATTTGGGAAAACCCATGTCCCCTATTCCAATAACTTAAACAATTCATCAATTTGGTCCCAAAAACATCAATTTAAAACATGAATAATCAATTTAAAACATGGTCCAACTAATTAATCAGTAACAACCAAAACCCCTCAATCCAATTTCAAAACCCACCATTTAAATCACATGAAAATCCATTCAATGTATGCCACAATGTAAAATTAAAGTTTAGGGAAGATAAACATGCCTGAAACACAAGAAATTGAAGTCAATTTGAAGTTTGGAGCTCGGAGTAGTGATTTCTTGAAAACCCTTGAGCTTTCTTGGATGGAGAGGTAAAGATAAATCAAGTGGAGTTTGATGATCTAAAACTAAATTAAAAGGATCTCTTTTATGTTTATAATTCATACATGGGCTAAAAATACCAAAAGCCTTTCATCCCAAGTAAGAAAAAACTGAAATCGGATTAAATTAAAACACTAGTGTGGCATGCCAATACTGCGGAGGTTAGCCTCCATGACACACCGATATCACAGAGTTTAACCTCCATGACACGACCTTATTACCGACCCTCATTGCCTCGGGGTCTTAAAATGGCCCCAAACCCCTTTTAAAAAATCTAAAACTTTCCTAAAAAACCATTTTTCACATCCCTAAACAGAGTTCAATTAAGAAATCAACACTATGCGCGAGAGAGTACAAAAAATAAAATGATCAAAATTTTATGGGGTTTCACATTATCTCCCCTCCCCCCTAGTATTTCATCACCGAATAATGATTTAGGACACTTTTAGCATGACAATAACAAGATTATACCAGAAATGAATGAAAAACACACAAAGTGAAAAGAGAAGAATAAGATTCATAACTTAAGAACTTTTATCCAACACAGGGAAAAAGAAAGGGTACTTGGCCTTCATATCTTCCTCAGCTTCCCATGCAGCTTTTTCTACTTTTGATTTCTCCAAAGAACCTTTACTAAAGCCACATTCTTCGTCGACAATCAGCAAACTTCCCTATCCATATTTCAATCAGGACTTCCTCATAAGACAAGGAATCCACAAAACCAAATCCTCAATATGCACTTTTAAGGAAGCATCACCCATACACTTTTTCAGCATAGACATATGAAATATAGAATGAATAGAGCCCAAACACGCCAGAAAATCCAATCCATAAGCAACATTCCTAATTTTTCTCAAAATATGATACATTCCAACATAACGGGGACTAAGATTCCCCTTCTTCCCAAACCTCATAACTCCTTTCATAGGAGACACCTTAAAGAATACCTAATCACAAACTTCAAGCTCTAATTCTCTTTGTCTCACATCTACATAAGACTTTCAGCGACTTTGGGTAGTCTTAAGTATTTCTCTAATCACTTTCACCTTCTCTATGGATTGGTGAACCAAGTAAGAACCAATCAACCTAATCTCACCAAACAAACCACCCAGTAGGAGACCTATACATTCAACCATAAAGAGCCTCAATAGGAGCCTTCTGAATGCTAGAATGGAAATGTTGTTCTAAGAGAACTTTATGAGAGACAGGTGATCCACCCAACTCCCTTAAAAATAATCACACAAGCCCTTAGTATATCCTTCAGAGTCTGAATAGTATGTTCTTCTTGCCAATCCATTTAATGGTGGAAAGTGGTGTTGAGGTTCACCTAAGTTCCCAAATCTTTTTGAACAAATGCTAGAAGTAAGACAAAAACTACATACCTCACTCTGAAATAATGAACATTGGCATGCCATGTAACTTCATAATCTCCTTAATGAAAAACTTAACATAGTCCTCTCCTGAGTAGTTAGTCCTCATAGGATTGAAGTGAGCAACCTTAGTTATCCTATCCACAGTGACCCAAAAAGAATCATGCTAATTGTGAGACTGAGAAATACCCATTAGGAAATCTATATTGATCATATCTCATTTCCACATTGGAAACTCTATCTCTTAAGACATCCCACTAGGCCTCAAATGCTCAACCTTAACTTGTTGACAAACTATACATTTGGCAAAAAAGTTTGGCACATCTATCTTCATGTTGTTCCAACAATAGATTTCCTTCAAGTCATGATACATAGTAGTCAAAATCGGATGAACAGTATTCCTAGACTCGTGATCCTCAGTCAAAATTCTTTATTGCAACCAATAAACATTCGGAACATACAACCTACGTTGATACCTCAAGATTTTATCTCCCCCAATCTTGAAAGTCATAACTTTTTTACAAACCTAAATCATCCTTAATTTGCTTAAGTATGGGATCCAAAACCTATTTCTTCTTCACCTCAGCACCAAGATATGATTTCACCAGTTCCTGAACAATTACTCCTCCATCCTTAGAATTCTGAAAGACCAACTCCCAAGTTAGCTAGCTTGTGAACATACTTCACAAAACCTCTATTCTCCTTATCCATATGAGATAAGCTTCAAATAGATAACCTGCTAAGAGTATCGGCAACAATAATAGCTTTAGCTAGATGGTAGTGAAGGCTCAAGTAGTAATCCTTAAGTAATTCAATCCATTGGCTCTTCATGAGATTTTATTCATTCTCAGTGAAAACATATTGTAAGTTCTTATGATCTGAATAATTATCCACATGCACCCTCTACAGATAATGGCACTAGATTTTCAATGCAAAGACCCCAACCACCAACTTTAAATTGTGATTTTGATAATTCCTCTCATGAACCTTAAGCTGCCTGGAAGCATAGGCCACAACGTTACTATTTTATATCAAAACATAACCCAGAACCAGAAGGTATTCGTAATAAAACACAACAAAAAGCATCAGTATCCTTCGGCAGGGTCAAAATTGGTGCAGAAGTCAACTTATTCTTCAACTTCTCTAAGCTACCCTAAAAATCTTCGAACCACCAAAAATTAACCTTTTTTTAGTAAACTTTGTCAATGTAGTAATAATAGATTAGAAACTCTCCACAAATCTCCTTTAATACCAACCAAGCCCCAAAACCTCCTACAATCGATTAGAGTCATGATGTACACCACTTCTTAACTTCCTCAACTTTCTGTGGATATACTTTGATCCTTTACTAAAAACAACATTCCCAAGAAGTGTTATAACATTAAACTAAAATTCACACTTAGAAAACATCAGATACAATTTCTGGTCCTTAAGAGTCTGTAACACAATTAAAAAGTGATTAGCATGATCCTCCACACTCTTAGAGTACACAAAGATATCATTAATGAAGACTATCACAAATAAAATCCAAATACTGTCTGAAAAACTTATTCATAAGATCCATGAACATAGATGAAGAATTAGTAAACCCAGATGACATAACTAAAAACTTGTGGTGACCATACCATGTTCGGAAAACAGTCTTAGGAATATCAACCTCCCTAATTTTCAACTACTGATAACTCGAATGAATATCAATTTAGAGAAGCATCTAGCACCCTAAAGCTAATAAAAAGGATCATCAATCCTAGGAAGAGAATACTTATTCTTCCCTATAACCTTATTCAACCAAAGATGGTCTATACACATCAAAAGAGACCCATCTTTCTTTCGAACTAAAGCATAGGAAAACTCCTCAGGGAAACACTAGTATGTATGAAACCTTTATCAAAAATATCTTTTAACTAATCCTTTAGCTCCTTTAATTTTGTCGGAGTCATTTTATAAGGAAGAATGTAAATAGGGTGATTATTCGGTAGAAGATCAATCCCATAATATTTTTACCTATCAAGAGGAGTTCCAAGAAGATCATCAGGAAATACTTTAGGAAATTCATTCACCATAGGGATAGTTTACAAAGAAGTACTTTAAAAGTCAGACTACTTAACCCGAACTAGATAATATAGACACCTTTTTGAAATAAATATGTGATCTCTAAGATAAGTGATAAACCTCCCTTTGTGTACTAAGAAACTCCTATCCCATTCTAATACCAACTCATTAGTAAAGTGGAAACTGACATTTCATGTCCTACAATCCATAGAAGCATAGAACAAATAAAGCCAATACATCCCTAAGATAAATTTAAAATATACCATATCCAACTCGATCAAATCCACCAGTGTGTCGCGGTGAAATATGGACAACACCACAACCCCTATAGATTTTTCTAGCAACTATTGAATCATCCACCAGGGTAGACACAGAGAAAGGGTCTAAAATATTTTCAAGTCTAAATTCAAAATGCATATAACATAAGGGGTTACATAAGAAATGGTAGAACCCAATAAATAAAATAATAAATATCACAAGAAAAGAGCTATAACATCCCAATAACAACATTCATAGATTCCCTAGATTCTTGACGAGTAGCAAGTGCATAGAGATGAGTTTGGCCCGTGCCAGTACAAAAAAAAGCATCCAAGTATGCAAGACCCAAAGATACGACAATCGAAACTTTATTAGCTCCAGTGGAAACCTTGGCTAATAATAATCTCGCTACATATGAACAAGCTGACCACAATTATAGCATCGATTTCTCCCTTTATCATAATAAAGTTTCCCATAAAAATAACAAGGAGGATAAGGTGGGGCTGACTAAGCTCCACTAGACTGAGACTGGTATCTCTTGCCTTAGGAATACTACTAACCTTAAAATAATGATCTACTCTAGGCTTAGGATAAGGAGCATTAGAAGACGAATATTAATTTCCCTAGTTCTTCTTTTTAGTCTACTGCCTACTATCTACTCCATTGTTTTGCTGACCTGTACCCTGATTTGAATATCTAAACTTTTTATTTTGCCTCTCTCCCATCTTTGCCTTCTTTCTTTTATCATTCTCTACCTACTTCATATAAACTACCTACCTGGAGATGTCCATATCATTATTCAACATGGCGGCCTTATATTCTAACACCAAATCCCAAGATAAAAAACAAGCAAACTTCTTCATTAAGGACCACATATTGTATACCAACTCTTGAGTATAACGAGCTAACTCCTTAATATTTAGAGCATATTCCATGACACTAAACTTACCCTTCTAAAAGTTCACAAACTCTTCAGCCTTAGCTTTCCTCAACTCTTTAGGAATTAAGTGATCAAAAAGACACCCAAAAAGCTCATCCCATACAGCCTGCTCGACATCATCACCCCTTATATCTTTCTACTTTGCATACCACTAATAAGATACATCTTTCAATTAATATGTAGTAAACTCTACAACCTCATAATTAGTAGTATGTATCACCTTAAAAATCATCTATATCTCATCAATAAACCCTTGAGGATCCTCCAAAACCTTTGTGCCTAAAATTTTTTTGGAATTTAATCTCATAAATTATCCAACTCGAGTGACTGTAGATAAATGAACAATAGAACTAATATGATCAGACTGACAAGACTATAATGCCACCAACTGAGAAAGCATATGAATAGACTAACGTAACTCCGCGTTAGAGATATATCCTTGAGACGACTTAGGAAAAGTATCTCTAGCACGAGAATCCCAAGACAGACTGGTAGGGACAGGTGGAACTTGACGTAGAGCTGTACAATTTTGAGCAAGGACACTATTTCGGGTCTACACTTTAAAAATAGGGTGAGTCCCCTCCACATTCTTCTCAAGTATATCAGAGCCTCTACGAACATCAGAACCTCAAGTAGGCATGATCTTAAACACGAGGAAGGCAAGCATTAGAGAAGTTTCATAACACTAGACTCGATAACACTAAATAAACACAATAATATGAAATATTCCTACATTCCTTATAGCCTCATCCTTATAAGTGTGGTGGATTACACACCCATAAAAAAACTCTATTTGGTGTGTATTTGTAGGTACCCAATGACCCTAAACTATGCTCTGATACAAATCTTATCATGAACCAAACTAGGTCCTGACCAAGATAGGTATCAGAAGCCCATTATGGATCGGAGACTACCCCCTTAGCCTAAACTTAACAAAAAAATAATAAAAAAATAGAGCGAAAGCCAATCAAACAGTAATAAGAAGATAAATAGATAAGTCAAATAAAAATTAAGAGAAAATAAATAACCAACCCATACTTGTCCATAATATCCTCTTAAACCATAATAGCAACTAAGTCGAACACGCCCCGAGTATGACCAAAATAATCCAAAAGTACAAAGTCAATAAGAAAACAATAATGAAATGATATGAACTTCTGAAGGATGGAGGCTCACCACTTCATGACAACTTAGTAGATGTGCTTAACTACCTAATGCTACACATGAGTATAAGAAAATTCTTCATACACTACAACATGAAATGATGTAACATTCTTGGACGGTCGGTGGGATAAGTATTGGCATGTAACTCATGAAAAGTGATAAAATAATTTCATATCCAAAAATAGTCAAAAGAACATGAAAACATTCATATATATATATATATATATATATATATATATATATATATAAGATGTCAGGATAGGGTAAAGGGTCATGAACATGAGAGTTTAGAAATTTACCCTAAATTGTGTAGCTTGATCCATCCTAAAGGCATCCATGGTATATATAGGTTCAGTTCCCCATGGTTAATCTTAACGAATGAGATCCTTAGGTCAAATGCAGATATAAGGAATCTCAATAATAACCTGATCCTTCTCCTTCAAAAGCTTTTTTCCAGTCCTTCACTTGTTAAACCTTCTTAATTCATAAGTCTTTCTCCCTAGTAATATTTAATTAATGCACTTCAATGATACTTATCCTACTTATGAATGAATATTTGTTTTGTGTGTTACATTTTTTATCTTTAAATTTCAAAGTTATTCATCATAATAGTATTTCCCCAAGGGCAATGAGTTAACTATTTTGTGCTTAATTTACTCTTGGTTTACTATTCTCACTTTTCAATAATGTCAAAATAGTGAATACTGAGTTCATATAGTAGGAACTAGGTACCTGTGATGTGCTGAATATTGTTAAAAAATGGAAAGCACCTTGGAAGAGGGAAGGAAATGATGTGCTCAGTATGAAAATCATAAGGAACAATGACAGGGGGAAGAAAATGCGCTCAGAATATTTTACGGCAAATGTCTACAAGAGACTAGGTCCATATGATGCATGATGGAGGAAGCATGATGATAGGGAGAACATTCATGTTTAGCTGGTAATCACACGTATTAAAGATAATGAATGTGCACTGGTGTACAAAGCTGAATGGTTGGTTTGTCATTATAAAAAAAAGGGGGAAATAGCTATGTGTTATTTTGATAATAAGTTGCTAACTGCAAGGGACCAGGTCGCTGGATGTGCAAGATATTGTAAAGCTAGCACGTGTTGTCTATACAGTTTTGTCCTCTTGTTTAACAAACTTGTAGGTACTATTTTTTGCTTATTAGGACAGCTGGTCCAATGATATTTCAACCCTAATCATTACTCAACTATAAAAGAAAAGAGATGTCTCTTCATCAAAGAGATTTTGCAAAAAATAGAGAGGGCAAAGAGAGGCATTAAGAACTTAATTTCAAGATTGCTCAAGCATTATTCATGTTCCGAACTTTGTAGAATGCATAAAGAGAGAGTGAGTAATCTTGATTTTTATTTGTAAATGAACTACTCATGTTATAAGGGTAGTGCTTTTGTTTCTTAAGAGAGATGCTTAGGTATAGTTACCTAAGTGTGAGACTGATTAGAGTTAATCAGTAGAGATGGTCCTCCGTAGTGTTGCCAAGATGAGCTTGTAGTAAAGTTACTACAAGCAAAAGAAGCCTAGATATAGGTTAAAATTTGGACTGCAATCACAAGGTCGATTATAGTAGATTTCTTGAGTTGCTTGTGATGGCAAGTCGTGTTTTTTCATTCTTGGGTTTCCATATTAAAATCTTGTATTTTTACTCTTCCTGCATTATCCTTTAATTATTGGTTACTTTACTCTATTTTTCCTGTGATTTACTTAGAAGGATCTGGTTCCTCACTGTGTGGTGTATCCCCAAGGGTTCCTACACTTTCTTAAATCATGTCACTACTGCTTTATTAATGGTCTATAAGACATTCTTAGTAAATATTATTTCATACTAATTCTATATTTTCTACTCTCATTTATGGCGGAGCTTCGACTCTGGGCACTATCAAATCTAATAGATCCTGCTGAGTATAATCCTAGATCAATTTTTAGTTATAGTGTAACGCTAGATGTTTTAAATGCATATTTGGACTGTAATCCCGAGGTATATTATAGTGGATTTTTTGAGTTGCTTCTAATGGCAAGCCGTGATTTTTTCCTTCCTGGGTTTCCATATTAAAATCTTGTATTGTTATTCTTCCTTCACTGCTTTTTAATTCCTTGTTACTTTACTGTATTTTACCTGTGATTGACTTAAAGGGACTTGATCCCTCACTGTGTGGTGCATCCCTAAGTATTCCTACACTTTCTTAAATCACGTCACTGCTACTTTATTAAAAGTCTATGAGACATTCTTAGTACACATAATTTCATACTCATTCTATATTTTCTACACTCTTTTATGGAGAAGATTCGACTATGAGCACTATCAAGTCAATAGAGTCTGCTGAGTCTAAGATTAGATCAATTTTTAGTTATTCTATAATGCTAGATGTTTCAAATGCATATTTGAAGCATTCATTCATGTGTTACAGCCCCTAAAATATTTAGTTGAGTGAACTTAAAATATTTTTTGGGATAAATTTGAGTTGTTGTGAATATGTTTTAAAGGTTATACGAGTGTAAAATGTACACAAGGGGAAAATTTTGATGTCCGCATCATCTGGCAGCAAAAGAGATCAAGAGGGAGCAACAAGTCAATATACAATGCCCATTTTCCTATGGTGCTCCTTCGGGTGCGTTTTTATCTGTGGTTTTTTATATTATTTTCTACATGACTAAATACTCCTCCCTTTCAGTTTTATACATTTTTTGTCACTCAACACCATTCTTTTTCCACCCATACACACATTCTTTAAAATCCATGAATAATTGATTCATTAATCAAGCCTAGTTCATCTTCCTTCGGTCACTAGTTCTTTTATGATATTGAGGTATGTAAGACTACTACTTCTATGTAATTCTTTAAATTTAATATTCCAAAATTCAACTTGTAACAAGGTAAGTTAGTGTTAATGAAATCCCCATAATCGTTTTTCTTCGATTAAAAGCCACAAGGAGGGTTCTTGAGAGGTCTTGTTATAACCCCAAATGCAATGTCATTATGGGATCTACTCCGGCCCATCCTTGATAGGTAAGTCCAACACCAGAAAGGAAATAAATGCAGAAAAATTAGTAAATTGGAGAATATAATACAATACTTTAGAACAAAGTCAAACATTATACGATATGAAGAAAATCTAAGTAACAAATATCTCAACATCTCCCAATAACTAGTGTCATTAGCAATGAGCAACTTTAACTGTCATTAGAATACATAGTAAACATATTCGTATGTTTCATAACTGAAAGAAAGACAACATAAGTATGAGAAATTATATAATACACTCCGTACAAGGAGCTTAGCATGACTTTGAAATGTTTTCAACTCAGCCTAAAATCAGGCTCCACTAGTAGCAATTGAACTAGAATCTGCACCATAAAGGATATAAAATGTAGGAGTGAGTATAACTCATATGAAATTATTAGGTACCATTTACGGACAAAGAAAAATAGATAACTAAACATATTAACAAAAATCTGAGTGACACTTCAACCTATACAGAGAAAAGTCCCAATGGCTCAAATATTACAACTCCTAGTAGCATAATAATAATAATAATTATACATTCTCAATAAGAGTATAATAACTACCAACTGAACATACTACGAAGTCCAACACATAATATCATTCACATAAAAGAGATAAAAAGTTTCACAACACAATGATATGATGTGTATGAGATGTTCAAATTCCCACCGTATATAATCCTCTGAGCCTAGGCTTCTACGGGAGGACCCATAGGTGGTTCACAACTTATATACTAATCATAATTTTATCAATCACCTTATCGACACTTTCATCAGCTAAGGAAATTATAAAATGGTATGGTTTCTTTTGAAAAAAAGTCTATGTTACACAATATTATCATTTGCATGAAGATGAGTTATAAGCAGTATGCATGATCATATAAAAATTAAAAATATATAATAATCTGGTCAATAGTGGCATGAATGAACTCAAATCACCTAGTTATCAATAATTCCTGATATATGTTCCTCTTGACTATTCAATTCAACAGAATTATATAAGATATCAATTACATCAATCAAAGCACCAATGTGGACATCTTAATAGTAATAAAAATAAACAATTCTCAAACAAGGCAATAACCAGCACCAGTATGGGCATCTCGGTATGTTAGATCAATAATAAGGTTAACACAAGCCCCCAAAAGTAAAAATCAATAGTAATAGTGATTTCCTAAAGATGGAAATAGTGATAAAATTTCCAACCTATAGCTTACTTTACAAGAATGATTTACTACCCAGCCTAGTCTAAAGAAGGTTAAGTCATAACCTACATTAAAAACAGAAAACATGAACACAAAACCTACACTTACAAGACTTCCTATAGAGTGGATTTGGATTTCTCCCAATCTATCAAAAATACAGACCATACCTAATTAGGGGTCAAACGATACCCATCAAAACATACTTTGATTTTTGGTAAAAAATCACATCTAAAATTGACCAAAAAATAAAGTGGTAAAATTAAATTTTTAATAAAAAATCATGCTATCCATAAGGGTTCTAAATATGACAACCTATAAAAAAAACTGAGTTGAATTGGGTTTGAAATCATTGAAAATTCGACTTGTCACTTTACCCAGCAAAACATGAAATCTGAAGTTTAAAATCTACATTTTGAAGATGTTTAAGTAGTATTATTAGTGGGTAACAATATTTTTTTTTTATTTTTTGTAATAAAATTTAGCCAAAGTGCCATTATTTATAAGGATCAAAATATGTATGTCGCTTTGTTCAAAAGTGATAAATCCCAAATAACAAGATCCAATCTGAAAAGAATAGAAAGCTACAAGTCTAATTAAAAGGAGAAAACAATAAGGATGGATATGGAAATATCCAAAAAAAAAATAGTAAACTCCCTATCTCTTCATTTTAATCTTTCTTGATTTTCTTAATGAATTTGACTCATCACCTAAAGTGATTTCGTTGATAAGATGAGATAACATTAGCTATCAAAACCTACATTGAACTAGCTTCAAAGCTTCACGTGTTTGGGAAAATTCCACAAGAGATATTTGGAATTCTCAAAAATGCTATGTAATTTGTCACCATTAAAGACTTCTTCTTCTCTAAACTTGTAGATCTAGTATGTTTTGATGTAAATAGTTACATATCTCCCCCGACCTAAGAAACTATTATGAACTAATAAATATATGATAAATTGCTACTTATCTTCCCCATCCTCTGAAACTATTATCAACTAAAATATTTCAAACTGTTTAATCTTATTTGTTCCAGACTTCCAGTGTACTATAAAAATAGATGAATCCTGGTACCTACTCCCTTCGAATCTCATCCTTATGCATGACCTTATACCTTTAGACTATGGTTGATCAATTTACATTATTCCTTTTTCCTCAAAGGTTGTGCATCTTTCTAATATTACTACAAAAGAAGCAAAGAACAAGGTAAATTGACCAACTCAACATTTTTATGTGATGCCATCTCTAACTGGTCTAGTTTTTTTACTCTCTGAAGTTATTTCTACATAAAATAGAAGCTCTCATTATGACATTTCCCAATTCTATGATTTGGAGTTTTATATTTATCCATTTCAATAACGACTTTCGCTTCCCATGGTAGAACATGGATTGTTCCATATGTTGATCTTGGACCCGAAGTACACTTTATTATTACATCTGAATTACATTTGTAGAAATCTAACTTTGGAAAATTCTAGTTAAAAACCTTACATTTATTTCTAGGGACATATTATAGAAAAAAATTAACTAACATTGGCCAAGTTGAAGGGACGTGTTTGTAGCAACCCTTGTTGTAATTTTTTAAGAATTTTCTATGTTTTGATATTTTTGCCCTTCCCCATTATTGGTTTATATAATTCATGAGTTGTGAGAATGGTTTGTATTGTCCTTTGAGGGTTCAAAAGTAATTCATATAATTCATTTTTTGGAGTAAAATTCATATAATTTATTTTTTGGAGTAGACTTCAAAGTTATATAGTTGGCTTTGATCAATATTCTATGTCCAAGTATGAGATGGTGATTCAGTCAATTTCATTAGATCCATAATGCCTATTTTGGATCATTAGCATAGTTGTTTAGTTCTCCAGGTCCTTTTATTATTTCTGGTGGTTTGGTTGAAGTAATTTTTTTTATTATTAGTAAAATTGTTTTAGGGTAAATTGTTGATGAAGACCTCTTTTGGTAAATCTCAAGTCATGATTCGAAACAAGGTCTGATTATGATGGGTATCTCAATCCCACCATGGATTAGACCACCCTCTTAGACTAACCTAAAAAGAACGGTTATCATAAAACAAAGCGAAATCAAATCAAACACTAATAAGAAGATGAATAGATAACTTAAATGAAAACTAAGAGTCAATCAATAAGAAAATCACACTTGTCCACAATATCCTCAAAAACCATAATAGCAACCAAGTTGGGACATTCCTCGATTATGACCAAAAGAATCAAAAAGTACTTGAAACACCTAGGCCTTGGACCCTTAGAAAAATCTCTTAAGTTGTGCATTCTGAGCAAGATACGGATCAAGGATACTAGTCGTACCCTTTGATATGAGTTAGTGATCCCATAGTCGTATACTAGGCAGTGTAGTAGGGGTTACACACTATCCATGATATGGATTGGGCCCTCCCTAGTCATACCTTTAGGTATGAGTCGTACACTACTAAGTCATATGTAGTGTAGAGCTTGACTTAATCAAAACTGTCTTGGATACAGTTAATGATACGATTTAGGGTACAATTCATACCCTTACATACGAGTCATGTATGTTTATTCATACCTTGTGCAGCGTAGGGGTCCTTGGTTAGGCCTAGGGTATGAATTAGGGAAACACTTGTACCCTAGGGTACGGTTTAGTCAAGGGAGTCGTACCCTCCTAGAGAGTCACTTTTCAGCTTTTAAGCCAAGGGTTTTATGGATATTTCCCACCCAACACCCTTAATTCCCTCACTATATAATGCATTGTGTCCTCCTAAACAATCATTTTCAAGACCAAAATATTCCAAATACTCTCCAAAAACTCATTCAACAAGATTTGGAGGCTAGGATTTCAAGATCATCCATAGAGTTGAAGGCCAAGAACCCTTTCGTGAATCACCTTGTATAAGGCATATGAATCTTCTCCTATTATTATATCTCAAATATCATGGTATTTAAACATTATATATGAATCTTTAATAGTGAATTTTGAAACAAATAATGAGGGTTTTAATAGAAAGGGATGGGTAATGTTTACTCTTGTCTAAACTTGTGATTTTACATATTTTGGTGATGGTTCACACATGTGGTTTCTTGTTGGTTGTAGTTTAAAAATTGGGTCTTGAATAACACTATTGTTGAAGGTTTTAATTAGAATTTTGTTCATGGTTAAGATATACCTTAAAGGTATTTGTGAAAATGTCTAAGAGAAATGACTAGTTACATGCTAATAGAGTTTTGAACTAAAACAATGGATTAATGAGTAAGCGTGCTTGGTAAATGATCTTTTAAATGCCTTATTGTCTATGTAATAAGTTAAATAATTCCCTTGGTGGTTTAATTGGTTGAAAATGGTTAGATCCCCTAATATGATATTGAATTATGCTTGAACTAAAGCTTCGTGTGAGAATTTTAAATAATGATTTGATATAGGTCTTGAGGACCACAATTTGGCTTGAATGATATTTTAAAATATCAAATTGGCTTGTTAATGTGATTGATTCACATGTGGTTCATGGATACCTTGTGATCATGTATGATATTGAATTATGGCCTTGGTGTCTTGAAATGGCTAAGTGGGTTAGAGTCCTAAAATATGAATGGTGTAAGGTGAATGAATGGACAATGGGTTAGAGTGACAATGTCAACTAGTAATGCATGTGATGGCTTGTAGTTATAGTCTAGGTGCATAATAAAATGACTTTTGGTTAGAGTTTACTTGCATAATAGAAGGGTTCGTGGTTAGAGTCCACATACACAATGAAATGGTTTGTGTTTAGAGTCCACTTTCTAATAAAATGTCTTTTGGATAGAGTCCACTTGACTAATTTAATGGGCTTGTGGTTAGAGTTTACTTACTTAATAAGGTGACTTGAGGTTAGAGTCCTCTTGATCCATATTACCTAAGCGGTGGATGTTTACAGTCCTCCACTTCATGGTTTATGTCTGAATATTTTGAAATGCATGCTATGGTCATGTTATTATTTAACACTTGATGCATCCATATGTATGTACATGTCTATGTGTAGGAATATGATGGCTTATGATGGTTTGACTAGGTATTGAACAAGGACATTAGCTTATCCTTACCCTTGAGTTACATGCTTGCACTCTAACTGCTAACCATCTCCAGACACTGTGTCCCCAAATGACACGGTGGCTGGAGCATCTAGTTTTTAGGCGGTTCGAGTGTTGACATCAAAGTGGTAAGCTTTCATCTTTTTGAAGGCACATATTTCATGATCTTCTTAGCTTATGTCATAGATTTACTTTGGATTCGGATTTGGCTATTGTCGGGGGATTATCCAGACATATTATTGACATTGAATTTGTAGAGGCTTGTGGATGACTGTGGACTTAGGTAGATCTGATGTTGAATGTTGATATTTATGAATGACTAGAGTTTCTTAAGTTATGATTGTTAGTTCTGCTTCTGCTATCTTGATTATATATTTAGAGTTTATTCGACACTTAGGGATTGATGTGATGGTTAGGTTGGGCTAATGGGGCGATCTCTGATCCTTGGAGGGCTTGAGATGCCTATACGACAAGGCTCAGTTTCGGTTTATGTCATGTTGGTAACAGATCCAAGGTTCATGGTCAGTTGGGTGTCCACAAAGTAGTGTCAAGTAGATCCCATTTTATGGGTGTGTATTGCACCACACTTATAATCTATAGGCTACAAGAAATTTAGGAATATTTCACATTATTTTTGTCTTACTTCGAGCTATAGACCTTAAGGTCTTGGATTCTTCTGATTTCCTTTGCTCGTTTTTTAGATCATGCCTCCTATATAATCTGAAGCACACAGAATCTTTTTTGTTCCAGCTAGGGACGATGTTGATAGGACTCACTCTACTTATGGAGTCTATACCTATTCTAGGGGTCTAGTACCTGATGATTTAAGAGTTTACCAATTCCCTCTAGTCCTCCTCTGGTTCCTCAAGCTAACATGTCGAATGTTGAGTTTCATCAGTCGATTCAAATGATTGCTCAGTTGGTGGCTTCTCAAGATGATCATGGTCAATATTTTACTCTATCTTCTGAGGCCATAAGGGTTAGCTAGTTTATGAGGTTGAGTCCTCTACCTTTTATCGGTGTTATGATGAAGAAATATCCCTAAGGTTTTCTAGATAAGATGGAAAAGATCTTTAGAGTCATGCATGCCACGAATGTGGAAGGGGTGGAGTTTGCATCTTATCAGTTCAAGGATGTGGCCTACCAATGGTACGAGGAGTGGAAGCGAACAAAGGGTGATATTGATGAGTCATCCCTGTGGGAGGACTTCACTAATTCTTTTCTGGACCGCTTTTTTCCTAAATAGTTAAGGGAAGCAAAGGTGGAGGAGTTTGTCAATCTTAAAAAAGGAAAGATATCATGCAAGGAGTATGCCATGAAGTTTCATAAATTATCTAGGTCTGCTCTAGAGATGATGTCGGATATAAGAGATTAGATGAGAAAGTTTGCCTCGGGATTGTCTTATGAGTTGGTCCTTGAGAGAAAGGGGGATTTATTGATTAAAGATAAGGATAACTCTAGGTTGGTTATGTATATGCAACAAGTGGAAGAAAAGAAAAAGAAATGGGTTGAGTTTAGTGAAAGTTAAGGAAAGAGATTTAGACCTTTTGAGCAAAGTGGAGGAGATGGTGGTAAGTGGCCAAGAAGAAACTTGTGGAGTTCCATTTCTTTCTCCTAGGTTAGTGCTCCTAACTCGAGGCCATCATGTGATTGTTGGTCTCAGTTTGGTGTGTGTTTCAGGTACAGGGCGCCCTATCTCAAATTAGTGAGGCTCGATCAATTCCATTCTACCCTCCTTGTAGGTTTTATAGTAATCATCATCATAGCCAATGTGAGAATAGAAGAAAGAGTTGTTTTAGATGTGGTTAGATTGGGCACATGCAGCGAGAGTGCCCCTTACAAGTGGATTCTTGGGCAACAAGACCCCTATCGCTTCTTTACATATTTTTGCATTGAAAGATAATACTTCTACTTTTCCATCTAGTACCGACATTGGCCAGAATCGTTTGTACGCACTTGCTACTCTCTAGGATTCTGAGGCATCTCTAGTGTTGTTAAGGGTATGTTGAGACTTTTATGTTGAGACTTTTCTCCTGTGATATGTATTGTTTGATTGGTCTGGGGTCCACCCTTTCTTATGTGACCCCATTTGTGGTTGTATATTTTGACTTTGACCCTGAGTATTTGTCGATTCCTTTTTCTATTTCTACCCTGGTAGGAGACTCAGTGATTATTGAGAGACTCTATACGGGGTGTATGGTAGCTGTTGGTACTAAAGAAACCCTTATAGACTTGGTAAAATTTTACATGGTTGATTTTGATGTTATTCTAGGGATTGATTGGTTGCATTTGTGTTATGCTTCCTTGGTTTTTCGGACCCATAGGGTCGAGTTTAAATTGACTAATGAGTCGGTCATTATTTGGGAAGGGGGTTCTTTAGTGCCTAAGAGGAGCTTCATCTTGTATCTTAGAGCCCAAAAGTTGATTTCCAAGGGGTGTTTATATCATGTGGTCTGATTTAAGGATTCTAACTCCGAAGATCCTTCTCTATAATTGGTTCCTGTGTTTAATAAGTTCTCGAGGTCTTTCCCGATAACTTTCTAGATATTCCTCCCGATAGGGTAATTGATTTTTGGATTGATCTTACTATGGACACTTGTCCTATTTCTCTCCCTCCTTATATAATGGCTCCAGCAAAGTTGAAAGATCTTAAGGAGCAATTAAAAGATCTCTTAGATAAAGTTTTTATCCCTCCTAGTGTGTCTCCTTGGGGTGCACTCATTTTGTTCATGCGAATGAAGGATGGTTCCCTTCGAATATGCATTGTATATCATCAGTTAAACAAAGTGATCATAAAGAATAAGTATCCTCTTCCTAGGATCGATGAGTTATTTAATCAACTTCAAGGTGCAAAGTGTTTATGTAAGATTAATCTTAGGTCGGGTTATCATCAGCTTAAGATTAGGGAAGTAGATATCCTTAAGACTGCCTTTAGGACCTGGTATGGTCACTATTAGTTTCTTGTTATGCCTTTTGGGCTAACCAATGTCCCGGTAACATGTATGGATTTGCTGACTAGGGTCTTCCATCAATTTCTAGATTTTTTTGTTATTGTGTTCATTGATGAAATCTTGGTATATTCTAAGAGTAAGGAAAATCATGTTGATCACTTTTGTATTGTGTTGCAAACTTTGAAGGATCATCATTTGTATGTCAAGTTCTCTAAGTATGAATTTTGGTTGAAGGCTATCACTTTCCTTAGTCATGTTATCTCCAGTGAATGGATCATGGTGGATCCATAAAATGTTGCAGTGGTTAAAAAGTGGACTAGACCTATGACTCCAACCGATATTTGGATCTTCTTGGGTCTAGATAGTTACTATAGGAGATTTTTGAAGAGTTTTTCAATGATTGTTTCCCCTTGACTAAGTTAATCTAGAAGAAGGTTAAGTTCTTATGATCGGATGTGTGTGTAGGTAGTTTTGTGAAATTGAAAAATAAATTGATTTTGGCCCGAGTTTTGACCTTCCCCAAGGGTAATGAATGTTTTGTGATGTATTGTGATGCTTCTCATATCGGTCTTGGTGTGTGTTGATTCAGCATGGTAGGGTAGTGGCCTATGCTTCTACGTAATTGAAAGTTCATGAGAAGAACTACCCTACTTATGACTTGGAGTTGTTGGCAGTGGTATTTGCATTAAATATTTGGCATCACAATCTCTATGGGGTTCATGTTGACATATTTTCTGATCATAAGAGCTACAATATGTGTTAACTTAGAAGGAGTTGAATCTCAGGCAAAGGAGTTAGCTTGAATTGTTACAGGACTACGACATGAGTCTCCACTACAATCCAGGTAAAGCTAACATTGTTGTGGATTCTCTTAGCAGGTTATCCATGGGAAGTTTAGCTCATGTTGATGAGGATAAGCCTTAATTGGTGAAATATATACATCGATTGTCTTTTCTTGGAGTTTATCTCTCGAATTCATATGATGGTGGTGTATTTGTGCATCCGATATCATAGTTGTCTTTTGTGGTTAAGATAAAAAAAAACAAATGTTGGATCTCGACTTGATAAAGATTAAGATTAATATGGGCCAACAAAAGGTTGTTGACTTTGTGATTGGTGATGATTGTTTCTTTAGGTACCAAGGTAGGTTATGTGTTCTCGATATCAATGGATTGAGTTAAAGGATTATGGACGAGGCTCGTGGGTCTCGGTATGCCATTCATTCCAGTTCTACAAAGATATATTGTGATCTTAGGGAGTCCTATTGGTGGAATAATATGAAACCAGATATATCTAGCTATCTGGCTAAGTGTATGGTGTGCCAAAAAGCGAAAGTTCCACACTTGATATCGGGTGATTAGTATTAAGAGATAGAGTTTCCCAAATGGAAGTGGAAGCGATAAATATGGATTTCATCACCAGTCTTCCCCTATCTCGGAATCAATGTTATTCTATTTATTCCATTGTGGATTGAATGACTAGGTCCGCTAATTTCTTGCTAGTAAGGACTAGTTTTTCGGCGGATGATTATGGTAAGTTGTAAATTGCAAAAATTGTAAAGTTGCATGGTGCTCTAATTTCTATTATCTCGGATCATGGTACTCCATTTTCTTCTCATTTTTAGAAGTTGTTTAAAAATATTTTGGGCACTAAGGTATGCCTTAGTACCGCTTTCCCCTTCAAATGGATGGACAAGCAAAGAGGACTATCCAGACATTGGAAAATATGTAGCGTGCTTATATGATTTATTATAGTGGTAGTTGGTACGACCATTTTCCCTTGATTGAGTTTGTTTATAATAATAGTTATCACTCTAGTATTAGTGTGGCTCCTTTTGAGGAGTTGTATGGTAGGAGATGTCGATCTCCTATAGCATGATATGATGTTGGTGAGGGTAAGCTATTTGGCCCCGATCTGATTCACCAAGCTTGGAAAAGGTGAAGGTAATTCATGATAGTTTGAGAGCCGCTTAAAGTCACTAAAAGTTCTACGCAGATAAAAGGCGTAAGGATTTAGAATTTAATGTTGGTGATTGTGTGTTCTTTAAGGTATCTCCCATGAAGGGAGTAATGTGATTTGGTAAGAAGGGTAAGTTGAGTCCTTGGTATGTTGGTCCCTATTTGATTTTGAAGAAGGATAGTAATGTTTCCTATGAATACGAATTTTCCTTAAGTTTAATCTCCATCCATTCGGTATTCCATATGTCCATGTTGCGAAAATGTATAGATGATCCTTCGTTGGTTATTCCTTTGGTTTATGTTGGTATTTTGGAATCTTTTTCCTATGAGGAAGTCCCGGTAAGGATCTTAGATTGTCAAGTTTGCAGATTGCAGATAAAAGTGGTGGCTTCGGTGAAGGTTCTTTAGAGGAACCAAAAGTCCGAGGAAGCTACTTGGGAGGCGGAAGAGGACATGAAGTCCAAGTATCCGCATTTTTTTTTCATTACGGAAACTCATGATTGAGGTATGTTTTAATCTTCTTAACTTGATTCATGTCTTTGATAGGACAAGGTTTCAAGTATATAAATTGTTAATTGATCAAGTGTTTTGATAGACAATGGGTTAGAGTCCCAAGGTCAAATGAATGAATTGTTGATTGATAATGAACATGGCATGTATTTCATCCTTGTTGTGTGTCTTTGTGTTCTAACTTGGTTCATGGTTAATTGATGTGTAATAATGTGTTAATACGTGTTTATCTTTTCCTTACCCTTCATTTGAGGATGAATAATCCACGTGGGGAGAATTGAAATACGTAGGTTGTGGACCCTAAGAAAAATTACTTAAGTTAAGCATTCTGGGAAAGATACGAATCAAGGGTACTAGCCGTACCCTTGTATATAACTTAGTAACCCCTAACTCATATATTAGGAAGTGTGATGGGGGTTACACACTGTCCAAGATATGGATTAGGACTTTCCTAGTCGTACCTTAGGGTACGAGTCGTACACTACCAAGTCATATGGAGTGTTGAGCTTGACTTAGTCAAAACTATTTTGGATATGGTTTGGGATAGGGTTTAGGGTACCAGTCATACCCTTACATACAAGTTAAGAGTGATTAGTCATACCTTGTACAGTTTAGGGGTCCTTTGTGATGCCTAGGGAACGAGTTAGGGTACCACTCATACCCTAGGTTACGGTTTAGTCAAGAGAGTCATACCCTCCTGGAAAGTCACTTTTCATCTTTTAAGACAAGGGTTTTATGGATATTTCCCACCCCAAAATCCTTAAGTACCCTCACTATATAATGCATTGTGGCCTCCTAAACATTTATTTGCAAGACCAAAACAATCCAAATATACTCTCTCAAAACTCATTCAACAAGATTTGGAGGCTAGGGTTTCTAGAGTGATTATCTGGAGACTTGAAGGCCAAGAACCCTTCTGTGAATCACTTTGTAAATGTCATGTCAATCTTTCCCTGTTATTATTGCTCAAATATCATGGTATTTAAACATTGTTTATGAATCTTTAATAGTTGATTTTGAAACAAATGATGAGGTTTTAAATGTAAAGGGATGGGTAATGTTTACTTTTGTCTAAACTTGTGATTTTACATGTTTTGGTGATGGATTGCACATGTGGGTGCTTGTTGATTGTGTTTTAACAAATTGATCCTGTGTAACCCTGATATTAAAGGTTTTCACTTGAATTTTGGTCATAGTAAAGATATGTCTTAAGGGTGTTTGTGAAAATGTCTAAGAGAAATGATTTGTTACATGCTAATAGAGTTTTGAACTAAGTAATGTCTTAATGAGTATGAATGCTTGGTAAATGATCTTATAAATGCCTTGTTGGCCATGGAATGAGTTAAACGATTACCTTGGTGGTTTGATTGGTTAAAAATGGGTTAGAGTCCCTAGTATTAAATTGTATTGTGATTGAACTAAAGCTTTATGTAAGAATGCTAATGAATGGTTTGATGTACGTCTTGATGACCATAATTTGGCTTGAATGATATTTGAATCTAATGCATTGGCTTGTTAATGTGATTGATTGATATGTGGTTCATGGAGAGCTTGTGATCACGTATGATTTTTAATTGTGACATTGATGGCTTCAAATGGTTAAGTGGGTTAGAGTCCCAAAATATGAATGATGTGATGTGAATGCATACACAACAAGTTGGAGTCCCATTGTCGACTAGTAATGAATGTGATGTCTTGTGGTTAGAGTCCATATGCGGAATGAATTGACTTGTGGTTAGATTTTAGTTGCCTAAATAAAGGTCCCATGGTTATAGTCCACATATGCAATGAAACGGTTTATAGTTAGAGACTACTTGTATAATTATATGTCTTGTGGTTAGAGTCCACTTGACTAATGCAACAGGCTTGTGGTTAGAGTCCACTTGCTTAATAAGGTGACTTGAGGTTAGATTTATCTTGCTCGAGATAACCTAAGTTGTTGATGGTTACCATCCTTCACTTTATGGTTAGTGTTTGAATGTTTTGAAATGCATGCTATGGTCTTGTTATCGTTTGACACTTGATGCTTAAATATGTATGTACATGTCTATGTGTAGGAATGTGGTGGCTTATTATAGTTTGACTTGGTATTTAATAATGATATTATGTTATCCTTACCCTTGAGATACATGCTAGAGCTCCAACCGCTAACCATCTCTGGACACTGTGTCCCCACGCGACACAAGAGCTGGAGCATCTTCTTCTTTCCTACTGAGTGATCAGGTGTTTGGGTGGTTCGAGTGTTGACATCAAAGTGGTAATCTTCCATCCTTCGGTACGCACACATTTACTTGGTATTCTTGGCTTATATCATAGACTTACTTTGGATTTGGTTTTGGCTATTGTCGAGGGCTTGTCCCGACATATTATTAACATCGGATTTGAAGAGGCTTGTGGATGACTGTAAACTTAGGTAGATTGGATGTTGAATGTTGATATTTATGAATGGATAGACTTTCTTAAGTTATGATTGTTGCACTTGTTTCCACTATCTTGATTGTATGTTCGGAGTTCATCCGACACTTGGGAATGGGGAGATCTCTGGTCCTTGGTGGGGTTGAGATGCCCATACGTCAAGGCCCAGTTTCAGGTTGTGTCAGTACTTAGTTAATAAAGAATGAATAATGAAATGATAAGTCCTTCCAAAGTATGGAAGTTCACAACTTCATGGAAATTCATCTGACGTGCTCAACCACCTAGTCCTACACAAGAGCAATAGAAAAGTCTCAAAACCCTACATCATTAATTGTTGTAGAATCCTAGGATGGTCAGTTGGATAAGAATTGACATGCAACTCAGGGAAAGTGATTGAATAATACCATGTCTAAAATCTGTCAAGATCACACATGCATTCATATATACATATATAAGATGCACGGATAGAGTAAAAGTTCATGAATATGAGAGTTTAAAGATTTAATCTAAACTGTGTATCTCGATCTATCCTAAAGGAACTCATAGGATGTATGGTTTCAGCTCACCCTACTGAAAAAGCCCCAATGCATGCTAGTCAGACAAATTGAGGAAAAACTAAATCTATCATGGGCAATAGCCTTCCAAAAAATATATATCAAGTGTTCACCAAACACACTTTAATATAGACCCCCAATGCAGACAAACGTCATTTATAATGTTCGTCCCCTACTGAACTTACACCTTCATGGTGAGCTACATAATTTTCTTTAATCCCAGACGAAAATAATTTGCACATAAACCAATGCGTTAACCCAAGTCATTCATTATGGCATTTACCATGTGCTACCATCAGACTAATATGCTTGTAAGCTTAATTAATATGCCAAACTAATCCACATAACCACGTTGACTACCAAATTCCATTACAAGTCAAACCATGGCCACCAAGGCCATCCAAATCCACTTTTATATACATTAATCCCTTAATGCAATGCGATGGGTACAAAAATAAGTTAAACCATGCAATTTTTCCATTTCAGGATCAAGTTTACAAAGTGGGTTAAGGTTAATGCCAATTCCAAGCCAAAATCTATCTAATTTGGGAAAACCCATGTCCCCCATTCCAATCATTTAAACAATGCATCAATTTGGTAAAAAAAACATAAATATAAAGCATGAATTAATTAATTTAAAACATGGGACAAGTAATTCTATCAGTAACAACGAAAACCCCTCAATCAAAATTCAAAACCCATAATTTAAATCACATGAAAATCCATTCAATGTATGCCAGAATGTAAAATTAAAGTTTATGGAAGACAAACATGCCTGAAACACACAAGAAATTAAAGTCAATTTGAAGTTTAGAGCTCGGAGTAGTGATTTCTTGAAAAACCCTTAACCTTTCTTGGATGGAGAGTTAAAGATAAATAAAGTGGAGTCTGATCTTTCAAAACAAAAGGAAAAGGGTCACTTTTATGTTTATAAGTCATACAAGGGGTAAGAAGACCAAAATCCCATCATAAAAAGTGGAAAAAAACAAAATTTGGATGAAATTAAAGCACTAGAAAGGCATGCCAGTACCGCGGAGGTTAGCCTCCATGCCACACCGATATCGCGAAGGTTAACCTCCATGACACGACTTTATCGCGGACCCTCACTTCCTCGGGGTGACAAAATGACCACAAATTATTTTTAGAAAATTTAAAACTTTCTTAAAACACCTTTTCATATCCCTAAACACAATTCAAGTAAAAAATTTACATTACGTGTGAGGCAGTGTCAAAAATAAAATGATCAAAATTTTATGGGGTCTCACATTTTCCCCCCTTAGGATCATTCAACCCGAATGATGAGTTCAAATACTTTTAGCACGAGACTACAAACATTAAACTAGAATAGAATGACAAATTCATAAAATGACATGAGAAAAACAAGACCCATACCTTAAGCACTTTTATCCATCATAGGGAACAAGAATGGGTACTTGGCCTTCATAACTTCCTCGGCTTCCCATGTAGCTTTTACAACTTTTTGATTTCTCTAAACAACCTTCACCAAGGATACATTCTTCTTCCTCAATCAATGAATTTCCCAACCCAATATTTCAATCGAGACTTCCTCATAAGATAAGGAATCTACAACACCAACATCCTCAACAGGAACATTCAATGAAGGATCACCCACACACTTTTTTAGCATAGACACATGAAAAAATAGGATAAATAGAGCCCAAACTCGTAGGAAGATCCAATTCATAAACAATATTCCTAGTTCTCTTGAAAATCTCATACGGTCCAACAAAACGGGGATTGAACTTCCCCTTCTTCCCAAACCTCCAGACACCTTTCATAGGATAAACTTTCAAGAATACCCAATCACATACTTCAAACTCCAATTCTCTTCTCCTCACATCAGCATGAGACTTTTGGTGACTTTGAGCAGTCTTAAGTCTTTCTCTAATCACTTTCACCTTCTCCACATCTTAGTGAACCAAGTCAGGACCAAACAACCTAGTCTCACAGACCTCAAACTACCCAGTAGAGGATATACACTTTCTACCATAAAGAGCTTCAAAATAAGACATCTGAATGCTAGAATAGGGACTGTTGTTCTAAGGAACTAAATGAGAGAAAAGTGTCTTCCAACTGCCTTAAAATAAATCACACAGGCCCTTAGCATATCCTTTATAGTTTGAATAGTATGTTCTTCTTTCCCATCCATTTAAGGGTGAAAAACGGTGCTAAGGTTCACCTGAGTACCGAAATCTTTATAAAATAAATTCCAAAAATGAGATAAAAATTGCATACCTCCATCTGAAATGGCACTCTGGTGCAGCAGACAACATTATAATCTCCTGAATGAACAACTTAGCATCCTCCTCTTCTGAGTAGTTAGTCCTCACAGGTAAGATTGAGCAGACTTAGTTATCCTATCCATAATAACACAATTAGAATCATACTGATTGTGAGACTGTGAAAGAACCATTTGGAAATCTATATTGATCATCTCCCACTTCCACATTGGAAACTTTATCTCTTAAGACATGCCACCAGTTCTCAAATGCTCAACCTAAACATACATACAAACTATATATTTAGAAACAAAGTTTTCCACATCAATCTTTTTGTTATTCAACCAATAGATTTCCTTCAAGTCATGATACATCTTAGTTGAACTTGGATGAACAATATTCCTAGACTCATGAGCCTTAATCAAAATTCTTTCTCGCAACCAATAAACATCAGGAGCATACAACCTACCTTGATACCTAAAACTACCCTCGAAAGTCATAACTTTTTTACTGACCCACATCTTCCTTAATCTACTTAAGTATGGGATCCAAAACCTATTTCTTGTTCACCTCAACACCTAGATATGAGTTGACCACTTCCTGAACAAGTACTCCTCCATCCTTAGAATACAATCGAGGAACTCCCAAGTTAGCCAGCTTGTGAATATACATGACAAACCTCTCTACTCCTTATACATATTAGATAAGCTTCCATAGATAACCTGCTAAGAGCATCAACAATAACATTAGCTTTAGTTGGATGATAGTGAAGGCTCGGATAATAATACTTAAACAATTTAAGCCACCAACTCTCCCTGAGATTCTATTTCTTAAGAGTGAAAACATTTTGCAAGATCTTATGATCTAAATAAATATCCACATGCAACCTATACAGATATTGGAACTAGTTTTTTTAAAGAAAAGACCATAACTGCCAACTCTAAATCATGAGTCGAATAATTCCTCTCATGAATCATAAGCTGTCGGGAAGCATAGGCCACAACCTTACCCTTCTGTATCAAAACACAACCCAGTGCCACATAATATGCATCATAAAACATAACAAAACTATCATCATCCTCAAGAAGGATCAAAACTGGTGTAATAGTCAACTTATCCTTCAGTTTCTCAAAGCTACCCTCACTAGCATCGAACCACAAAAACATAACTATTTTTGAGTTAATTTTGGCAATGGTGTAATAATAGATGAGAAACTCTCCACAAATCACCTATAATACCCAGCTAAGCCCAAGAAGCTTCAAATATCGATTGGAGTCGTGGGTCTAGTCCACTTCTTAACTACTTCAACTTTCTATGGATCCACCTTGATTCATCACTAGAAAAAACACTCCTAAAAAGGGTAACAACATTCAACAAAAATTCACACTTAGAAACCATCACATACAATTTCTTGTCATACTACATACCCATAAAAAAAGACTCTCCTTGATATGGCTTTGTCGACACCCAACAACCCTAAACTATGATTTAATACAAATCTTGTCATGATCTAAACTAGGGCCTCGCCATGACGGATATCTCAATCCCATCATGGATCAAAGATCAACCCCTTAGCCTAATCTTAACTACATGATAATTATAAAATAGAGCAGAATCCTATCAAATGGTAATAAGAAGATGAATAGATAACTCAAATGAAAATTAAGAGACTATAATAAACCCACACTTGTCGACGATAGCCTCTAAAACCATATTAGAAACTAAGTTGGACATGCCCTCGAGTATGACCAAAACAATCCAAAAGTACTGAGTCTATAGGAAAATAATAATGAAATAGTACAAACTTCTAAAGTATGGAGGCTCACCACTTCACGGTAACTCAAAATACGTGCTCAATAACCTAGTGCTACACAGTAGCAAAAGAAAAGTCTTTGTACCCTACAACATGAAACGATGTAGCATTCTAAGAGGGTCAGTAGGATAAGCATTGGCATGTAACCTCGGGAAAAGTGATAAGATAATGTCATGTCAAAAATCAATCAAAATAAGATGCACACATTTATATATACATATATAAGATACCGGGATAGGGTAAAGGGTCATGAACATGAGAGTTTAGAGATTTAACCTGAACTGTGTCGCTTGATCCATCCTAAAGGCATCCATGGGATATATGGGTTAGTTCCCTCCGCTTAAAGGTGCATAGTGCATGTTAGCTGCATAAACTGAGGAAAAATAAAGGGAAAACTAAAGCACCCATAGGCGATAGTTGTTCCAAAAATATATAAATCAAGCATGCACCAAGCACATAGTCATAAAGACCCCCAAGCCGTCTAGAGAGGTTTCTATTGTTCGTCTCCCCAGGACTTATACTTTCACGGTGAGTTTCACAATTTGTTTTAAGCCTAAATAAAAACAATTTTCATATAAACCAATCTGTTAGTCCAGGAGTCATTCATTAAGACATTTACCATTGGTATCATCATACCAAAATTCTTGTTAACTAAATTAAATATGCCAAATAAATCCACATGTCCATATTGAATCCTAAATTGCACTAAAGTCAAAACGGGCCACCAAGGCCATCCAAATCTACTTTTATATCCACTTATCCATTAATGCAATGCATTGGGATTAAAAATAAGTTAAACAATGTTATTTTCCATTTTCATGATTAAGTTTACAAAGTGGGATGATGTTAATGCCAATTCCAACACAAAATTCATCTAATTTGGGGATCTCAGGTTCCCCGTTATAATTATTTAAACAATGCATCAATCCATTCATCAAAACATCAATTAAAGGAAGAATAATCAATTTAAAACATATGACAAGTAATTAAATCAGTAACAACCAAATTCCCTCAACCCAATTTCAAAATCCATAATTTAAATTACATGATGAAAATCCATTCAATATATGCCACAATGTAAAATTAAAATTTGGGGAAGAGAGACATGCTAAAAATACATAATAGATTGAAGCGAATTTGATGTTTGGAGATCAAAGTAGTGATTTCTTGAAAAACACTTAAGCTTTCTTTGGTGGAAAGTTAAAGATGAATAAAATAGAGTTTGATCTTTGAAAATTCAAAAAAAAGGGTCACTTTATGTTTATAAGTCATAAAAGGGGTAAAAAGACCAAAAGCCCCTAACGCCAAGTAAAAAAATAAATTTTGAAAAAATTATAACACTAGCATAGAACCCCAATATTGTGGAGGTTAGCATCTGTTCTATGTTGATATCACGGAAGTTAACCTCCATGACATGGCCTTGTCGCAGACCCTTTCTACCTCGGGTCCTAAAATGACCCTGAACCCCTTCAAAAAAGTATGAAAATTTTAGATAAGACCCTTTTAACATACCTTAAAAAAATTCAAGTCAAGAATTGATATTACAATATGGGAGGGTTAAAAAATAATATGATCTAAATTTTATGGTATCTCACATCTCATAGTTCCATTAAGACTAGAATGTTTATATTAGTCTACTGACATTTTTTGTTTGATTTTGTGGGGTCTTGAATAAATTTAGAGGGTTTCTTTAGAGAGTTTTTAGTAATTTCTGTTTGTTAAGTTGTTGTTTGCTGGTGTGGACTAACTCCTTCTTTGTATTTGCTGGGGACCCTTTTTATTCTAGGAGAAGGATTTTCTTAGGCATTGCAAATACGAGGTTCTGTCTGTGTTTGCAAAGGGCTATCAATTTGTGTGTAGTATGGTTACCATCCCATTTGTGATGTTCTAACTGAATTCATAAGGGTTGGTCCATTTCATTTCCTTATGTTCGCGAATGTAGCTTTACGTATGGAAAGAGTAAATTTGACCTAATAGAGTTTTCTTTTCCTTTTTTTTCCCCAAACTCTGTTTCAGCAACTTGAGAGCTTGGGAACTTGTATATAGATGAATTCAAAGGTACTTTGGAGATCTAAAAGATGGGTAAGTTTCTAAACCTTGTACTCTTTATTTACTATTGATTTTATTAAAAATAATCATTTAAATTTTTCTTTTAAAGATAAAATTTTGGGTTTTACTCATTAAAGAAAAACGTGTATTTTTCTATGATTTCAAGTCAAATTTCAACTCGATTTTCATTAGGATTTTTATTTTAGAACCCTTAATCTAAGGATGACTTGATTCTTTATAAAAATTCCAGTTTACATATTTATTTTCAAAGTAGTTTTTTGATAAAATTTGTACCCAGAACCAAAGTGCATTAATATTGGTATTATTTGTCTTGTATTTACGTATAACTGTCATATTTGATTTTTTTGGACACATTTATTGGGGATTTGAGTAATTAAAGATCTGGTTTTTCTTTTAGGCTGTGATTTTAGCTTTACAGATATTCATAAACGCAAGTTGAGATGTACCTCGACTATTTTTGGATGTCTTTATGTGCTATGTGTTCATTGCTTGTGTTGTTCTAATAACTAAGGGTTTGGGGTCCCACTTAAATGAGATAGTGAGAATCTATACTCGTACAAGATTATATTGATGTGTTGAAGTAATAAAAATGGATATATTGACTATTTTCTCTTCTTGTTGATATTTTTATGGTAATTTATGGATAGGTGACTTATGGATATTGAGTAAATGGATAGTGTGTATCTATTTAAATGTTAGACTTACATTTGGTCGATTTTCAAGAAATGATTGGTGTTTAGTAACTACTTAGGAATAAATATTTTTTGTAGTTATTTGATGAAATGATTGGGATTTAGTAAACACATAGGTTATAAACAGATTTGTAATTACTTGATAGAATGATTAGGGATTAGTAATCACTTCGTATACAATTATATTATAGTTTAAATAAGTGGCAAAAAGGAATTTTGGCCTGGCTATTATGTAAATGAGTGAAGGTGAAATTTAGAGCATATTTGTTATATAGCATTGTTTCCCTTATAGTGATTGCGTTTAATGGTGTCATGATGGGAAAAATAGAAACTTATCATGTAAAACAAGATATGGTTGGGGATAAAATATCTATTTTCATTATTTGAATTCATTAGCATTATTTTGATACTATAGTAGGTGCTTGTGTTGAATGTAATATTATCTTGAGAGATCATTATCATTGAGTTGCCCGTGCATGGGTTGGTATTGGTCCTTTGTCAACATTATTTGACCTTTCTAAGTATGTAATTCCCTTGCAGGGGCCTTAGATTGATATTATTAATTTCTAATATAATTCACTACTACTGTATTGTGATGGCATGGTTTATATCTAGATTGAAACTGAACTTAAATGTCTTTGGATCCTTCTTAGGACTAGCTTTCACTTTCATATCAGGAATGTCGACTTGCACTTAAAATATAAAATTTGACTTCCCAAAATACTTACTACTTTATTATATTCACATAGGCTAGTCATAAGAATAAGACATTCAACTTCCTAAAACACGTGTAATTGAGAGTGTCATCATATCAATTCCTTGGGTAAATGCATACCTTCAGGAGAAGATCACCAAATGAGTTTCAAACATGTCCTCTTTTCTTCCCAAGATATTTAGAGAAAGGGGTGTTTAGCCACATAACTCAATGCAAAGGGGCCTTGTTCACCACCTCTTGCTGATGATGGAACGCCTTGTCAATTAAAGGTTACTCACCTTGGACTTAGTTGGAAAGGTAGGTTTTCTTAATATATTGTTATTTAAGGATACTTCAAGTTATTTATACTATTTTTAAGTCGATTCTCTATATGATATTGAACTGGTTATGAGCATGCATTCTTATTCATTCATAACTATTCATAAAACTAGTAAAACTGTGAAACACTCATTTTTGAAATAAATGAGACACTTTATAAAATGCTAACTAAAGGATGTATCAATAAGTGTAACGCCCCAATTTTCTGAACTGGAATGCTACACGGTGCTTATGAGCCCGAGGGACCACAATCTAACCCATGACTGATATTTGTACCTGTATACTACAATTCATGACATAATAATGCAGAAAACATGAACAATAGTACCTAAGGTTCAACTGAAATAATATAACATCCATATGGCGAAAAATACCCAAAACAACTGAAAAACTGAATCTGAAAGCTAAATCTGAGCGTAAATCTAAAAGCCTCAAAGTACTATCTGAAATAAGGAGTTGAAGGAACATGTCTCCAACTAACTCCATAAAACTGAATTGAAGAAATAAATGAATAAATCAAATAATGTCGTCCTCGAATGAAGAGCACTCACTGTAACTCTGTATGCTGAATGCGACTGCTACTGCTGGTCTGGTACTCGTGCCTCTGAACCTATGGTGTAACATGAAAAGAAAGCACCATAGCGTAAATGCGTCAGTACAACTTAAGTACTGAGTATACGAGTGAGGTATGCTAATGCAAGGGTTTACGTGCATGAATAATACTACTGACTGACTGATATGAACGTAAGAGTACAAACATACAAACATAGTAACTAAGATCGTGAGTATGTGATGTCTAAATTTGTACGCTAATACATGGTTGGAACCGTAGTTCTGATAACTTGGATAACTGTATCTGACAGCCCTGAATCTGGTTGAACTCTCTGAGTTCCGTACTATAACTGAATTTGACCGTATCTAACAGCCCTGGTATACTGATATCTGAAGAACTGTCTGAGTTCTTTTACTGAGACTGAAACTAAAACTGTGGGAGGTAATTGTTTAACCGACATGGCCCATATGTTCCATTATGGCTAAGATGGGGTCCAATCTCTGCCCTGACTGAAAGGGTGTCAATACCGCGCCACTGGTAAGGACAACATGTGATCAACCCTCATATAATAGGTAACTTTAGTGAGAATGGTGGGAACCCTCATATAACAGGTTAAGCTACCTCATCTACCCGCATATAACAGGCTGCGATGTCTCAACCTATGCTGGCTACATAGTTCTGGAACGCAAGGATGACTGCTAATAATCACACCCTCATATACAGGTGAGTTCCCATCCTTGGGTTCACTCGGTGCTAACTCCTACTCCCATCTGAAGAGACTGAACATGATTCAACTGACTGTACATGGACAGATTAACTGACTTTAGTTGACTGACGGAGTAGTATAATTATCTGAGTGTTAACTAGGATCATATGATTTCTGAGGTTTCCTGAGTCACATGACTGACCGAGTTCTATAGATTATAGCTTGACTGAGATTATCGTGACAATATGACATGGCTCTAGGCACACATCTATATTTTTTGGGTATGAATACCCCCATGACTCAATAGAAGAAAACTGACACACATGATATGACTTGATCACAAGATTGGAGTCCACAATTCACTATATCATAAGTAGGGGATAGTATACTTCATGTATTTAATCAACACCTCAAACATGGTAGGGAAAGCATGGATATAATTCGTACATAAAATTCATATTTCCATCATCATACATACTTCATGCCATCACCATAAGAATACATAAATAGCATGGGTATTCATATTGAAGTGTATCTCTAACATGGACTCGTCATCTAGATATCATGAAATCATGTAAGTATGAACTTCTAACATCCTAGGCATTTTATCAAACACCTTACATGCATTATTTAAGGCATAGGTGGATTTCATACTTGCATTAGTTCAACCCAACCAAAGTCCATGATTTTCAACCAACAATCACATATATTCCATGAAAAACATCCTTAGATATCATCTTGAAACTTGAACAACGATCATCAACGTGTACATGCTTATATCACCACAAAATTTTACAAAATAACATTCAAAAGCATGGTTCTTGAACTCTATGAACGAATTGAATCCATAGATGAACACTATGCATACCTTAAAGCTTGATCTTGAAAGAGATCTAATGTTTTCGAAGGTTCCTGAAGATATCCTTAGGCTTGACCTTGATTTTTCTTGACTAGGGTTTAACCCCTTTGGGAAATAATGTTCTTGTTTCTGAGGAGATGATCTTGAGAGAAAACCCTAATCTTGTGGTTGAAAGTGTAAGAGAGGGTTTTTAAGATATTTTAACTAAAGAGAATGGAAGATAATACGTTCCTTGAGGGTTATAAGTCGTGGGAAGTGAAGGTAAAAGACCAAAATACCCTTATGAAATAAATTCCCAGTTGCTGAAAATCATAGCTGATGACATTTGTGACAAGGCGTCAAAAGTGTGGTAAGCCGTCAAAAATGTCGTCACACAGGAGCTGGAACTGATGGTTTCTGCCTAAGTCTGATGACCTTCGTGGTAGGGCATCACAAATATGGTAAACTACCACGAATATCGTCACACAGGAGCTGGTTTCTTCCTAAGGCTGAAGACCTTCGTGGTAGGGAATCACAAATATGTTAAGTTACCACGAATGTCGTAACATAGTTTCCAGCCTAACATGCTGAAGTAAAATAGGAATAACTCTTTACTCCCATATCGGATTTAGGAAAAATTGGTATCGTTGGAAATATAATTCAATTATATATCTGTTGATAGGTCATGAGCTCAAAAATTCCAAGTATAATGAGAGATATGTTTGTTTAAAGTTGACTATACCAATATCCTTCTCAAGAATTCAATTGGTAAGGAATGTTTTGATTCGTCTGATAGCTGGGAGTTATTTGAAGCCTTAATATACATATAACTTACTCATAAAACTATAAAAGACCCATGATGTACTATGCATGATCTTGGTACATGGCTCTAATATTGGTTTGGATTTTTTTCGGGGTATTACAATATCCTCCCCTTGGGAACATTCATCCTCAAATGATGACTGCTTGAGAGGGGAGAAAAGATAAAACAACGCATACACTGATCATGCTCAACTTGGCACATGATTTTAGGACTGAATTGAATTATAAACTGAATATAGCCCAACTGAACATGCATATCTGATGCATAACTGATAAGCTGAACTCATGAATGCATGATAAGTTATGCACTGATACTTGATACCAATTTTATACAGGAATTTTGAACATGTAACTTAATAATATTAAGTAAAAATGGTTACCTCGAGCTAAGCCTGAATTAGCGGAGAAAAGATGAGGGTACTTGGTTCGCATGTCTGCTTCTGCTTCCCAAGTAGCTTCCTCCATGAACTGATTCTGCCAAAGAACGTTGACTAGAGGGACTTCTTTGTTCCTCAACCTACGAGTCTGATATTCGAGGATTTTGACTGGAATCTATTCATAAGAGAGGCTATTCTGAATGTCAACGCTCTGAATAGGGACTACAACTGCTGGGTCACCTATGCACTTCTTGAGCAAAGAGACATGGAAGACTGGATGAACTGAGCCTAGATCTGAAGGCAATTCGAGCTCATAGGCTACCTTCCCGAAGCGACTGAGAATCCTGAAGGGACCTACATATCGGGGACTGAGCTTTCCCTTCTTGTCGAATCTTTTCACTACCTTCATGGGAGAGATCTTAAGATAGACCTAGTCATCGACCTAGAATTTGAGATCCTTTCTATGAACATCCGCATAAGACTTTTGTCAGCTCTGAGCAGCCTGGAGTCTTTCTCTGATCAACTAAACTTTCTCTAAGGCATCGAATACTAAGTCAGGCCCTATGGCGGCGGTCTCACTAACTTCTAACCAACCGATCGGAGACCTATATCTCCTACCATAGAGATATTCAAATAGATCCATCTGAATACTGGAGTGATATTTATTGTTGTATACAAACTCAATCAAAGGCAAGTATTTATCCCAGCTTCCCTTGAAATCAATTGCTCATGCCCTTAGCATATCTTCTAGATTCTGAATGGTCCTTTCTGCTTGACCATCTGTCTGAGGATGAAACGTTGTACTGAGATGAACTTGGGTACCAAGACACTTTTGGAACTCTTTCCAGAAGTGAGAGGTAAACTGGATACCTCTATCTGAGATGATAGATAGTGGAACATCGTGTAATATGACCAACTCCCTAATATAGATTTTGGCATAATCCCCAGCTGAGTAAGAGGTACAAACTGGAAGGAAATGAGCTGACTTGGTCATTCTGTCTACAATGACCCAAACTGAATCATGCTGATGACGTGTTCTAGGAAAACCCATCACGAAGTCCATGTTCACTTTTTCCCACTTCCAAGTAGGAATAGTGAACTCCTGCATGGAACCACTAGGTTTCTGATGCTTTATCTTAACCTGCTGACATTTAGAGCACTTAGCCACAAACTCTGCAATATCTCTCTTCATCCCACTCCACCAATAGATCTCCCGCAAGTCACGGTACATCTTAGTGGCCCCTAGATGAATAGAGTATCACGTACCATGCGTTTCTCAAGAATTCACTGCCTCAAGTTATCTACACGGGGAACAAATAGACGACCCTGACAACGAAGAAAACCATCTCCCCTTTGGGAGAAAACCTCTACTTCCTGACTCTGAACTGACTCTTTTATCTTAACAAGGCTAGGATCCCTGCCTTGCTTCTCTTTCACCTCGAAAACTAGAGATGACTCTGAACTACTCTGAACATATACACCACCCTCTGAAGAGTCGACTAAGCAAATGCCTAGTCTGGCAAGCTGATGAATCTCCTGAGCTAATTTCTTCTTACTATCCTCAACATGGGAAACACTACCCATGGATAGTCTACTGAGTACATCAGCCACTACATTGGCCTTGCCAGCATGATAAAGGACACTTATGTCATAATCCTTCAAGAGCTATAACCACCTTCTCTGACGAAGATTGAGATCTTTCTGGGAAAAGACATACTGAAGGCTCTTATGATATGTGAAGACGTCTACTTGAACACCGTATAGATAATGTCTCCAAATCTTTAAGGCAAATACAACTGCTGCTAACTCAAGTCATGAGTAGGATAATTCTTGTCATGGGGCTTTAACTGTATGGAGGCGTAGTCTATGACTCTACCATGCTGCATAAGGACACAACTTAAACCTACTCTGGATGCATCACAATATACTACGAATCCATCAGAACCGTCAGGAAGTGCTAAAACTGGAGCTGAGGTGAGTCGAGTCTTCAACTCCTGAAAACTCTTCTCACAAGGTTCTGACCACTGAAACTTGACCTTCTTCTGAGTCAATCTGTACATAGGAGATGTAATAGAAGAAAATCCCTCGACAAACCATCGGTAATAGCCAGCTAAACCCAAGAAACTCCTGATATCTGATGGAGAGACAGGGCGAGGCTAGTTTCTTACCACTTCGGTTTTCTGAGGATCTACTCTAATCCCATCACCGGAAACAATGTGGCTAAGGAATGCTACTGATCTTAGCCAAAATTCGCACTTACTCAACTTGGTGAACAACTGGTGATCCCTGAGAGTCTGAAGAAGAATTATGAGATGGTCTGAATGATCACGCTTTGTGCGAGAATAGACAAGAATATCATCTATGAAAACTATGAAGAATATGTCCAAGTACTGCTTGAACACCTGGTTCATCAAGTCCATGAAAGTTGCAGGGGCATTGGTAAGACCAAAGGAAATGACTAGAAATTCAAAGTGACCATACCGAGTACAAAAAGCTATCTTCGAAATGTCACATTCTCTAACTCTGAGTTAATGATAGCCTGATCTGAGGTCTATCTTGGAGAAATAACTGGCACCCTGAAGTTGGTCAAACAAGTCGTCTATCCTAAGAAGCGGATACCTATTTTTTACCATGACTTTGTTGAGCTGACGGTAATCAATACACATTCTAAGAGAACCGTCTTTCTTGAACACGAATTAGACTGGCGCACCCCATGGGGATACAATGGGCCTGATGAATCCCCTATCTAAGAGATCTTTCAACTGATATTTCAGTTTCTTGAGTTCTGCTGGTGCCATTCTGTATGGCGGAGTAAAATTAGACTGAGTACATGGGATAAGGTCTATGCCGAAGTCTATTTCCCTTTTGGGAGGAATGCCTGGAAGATCTTCGGGAAAGAGGTTTGAATATTCATTAACCAATGGGACTGATTCAAGACTGGGAGATTCGTAACTGGAATCCTTAACATGCACGAGATTATACACACACCCCTTAGAAATCATTTTCCTTTCCCGAAGGTAGGAAACAAACTGACCCCTGAAAGGCGAAGTGCTACCCTTCCACTCTAGGATGGGCTCATTCAGGAACTGAAACTAAAATATCCTATTTTTGCAGTCGACTATGGCATAGCAGGAATGAAGCCAATCCATGTCGAGAATGACATTAAAATCAGTCATCTCTAACTCGACTAAATCTGCTGACGTGGATTTCTGAAATATCATAACCGGGCATTTCCTGTATATCCACCGAGCTATGATGGTTTTAAAAACTAGGGTAGATACTGAAAAGGGCACTGCTAAAATTTTGGGACTGATTCCGAAATTGCCTGCTATGTCTGGAATGACAAAAGACAGGGATGCACCTGGGTCTAGCAAAGAACAAACATGAACATGGAAAATCTATAATGTACCAGTAACGACATCAGGAGAACTTTCCTGATCCTGCAAGGTCTGAAGAGCATAGATTCTATTTGGACATTGCCCACTAGTAGCACTGGAAGTTGCACCCTGTAGGTTCGGGCGATCGGACTGAGCTGTGGAACGATTCTGCTGACCCTGAGGACCTGTCTTAGGACAGTCCCTAACTCTGTGGCCTGACTTGCCATAACCAAAACAAATTCCTTGACCCGCTCTACACACACCCTGATGGTGCTAACCGCAGGTCTGACACTAAGGATAAGTACGGGCACTGCTAACACTGCTCTGAGATTTAGAGCCTGGTGCTCTGTCTCTGTTGTCATCCCTGAACTTTGGCACTGGGGAACTAGCGGAGGAAGGGGCTGGAACTGCTGACTTAGGACGAAACTGCGAACGATTTCCTCCCTCTAATTTGGGCTGAGCAAAACTGAAACTGCCTGATTTTGCTATTTATTTCTACCTCTCTCTAGTCCTAGCCTTCTTCTCCTCAATCTGCTGAGCATGGGTCATGAGTCTAGCTAAGGTCATATAACTGTTCAGCATCGCAGACCTACACTCATTTACCATGCTATCATTCACCCCTGACACGAACTTGCACATCTTATCCCTGTTGTCTGCAACCACATGAGGGGCATATCTGGCTAGCTGAGTAAATCTAAGATAATACTCTCTAACTGTCATATTTCCCTGCCTGAGATTTATGAACACAAGAACTTTGGCCTCTGTCATCTCTTGGGGAAAGAATCTATCTAAGAAAGCCGTGACAAATTCTTCCCACTCAACAGGACCAGCATCCTCTAACCTTTCTGCTAACCCCTGCTTGTACCAAGTGTGAGTGACATCCTGCAATTGGTATGCGGCTAACTCAGCACTCTAATAATAAGTAACTCCCATGATATCAATGACCTTTTGTACTTGGTCAATGAATTCCTAAGGATCCTCGTTTGGCTTAGACACAAAGAAGGATGGAGGGTTCATTCGGGTGAAGTCCCGAATCCTAGCTACTGCTGAATTGGCCACTGGGTTGGCCGGAACGACTGCTAGTTGTTCATTCTGGGCAGCTACAGACTGAGCAAGAGTGGTAAATATGGTCCTGAACTCCGTATGAGAAACATGTTCGCCCAAAGGATCTCCGGGCTGAGGAGCTGGCTGATTTCTTCTCTTTGGAGGCATATTTTTGAAATAAGAGAAGAGCGGATTAGACTGAGAGACTGACTTACAATTATACTTACTAACACGACATGAATACTGAAGAAAGAGAACTGTTCCTAAAACATCTCATAGCCTCCTGTACATAAATGTGGCGCGCAACACACCCATGCACAAGACTATACTAGATGCTGCTATCAGAATTCCTAGGACTCTATTGAACCTTAGGCTCTGATACCAAGTTTGTAACGTCTCAATTTTGTAAATCGTAATGCTACACAGTTCTTATAACCCCGAGGGACCACAAGCTAACCCATGACTGATATCTGTACCTATATACTGCAATTCATGACATAATAATGCGGAAAACATGCACAATAGGCCATAAGGTTCAACTAAAATAATATAACATCCATATGGGCAAAAAATACCCAAAATAACTGAAAAACTAAATCTGAAAGCTAAATCTGAGCGTAAATCCAAAAGCCTCTAAGTACTGTCTGAAATAAGGAGTTAAAGGAACATGTCTCCAACAAACTCCGTAAAACTGAACTGAAGAAATAAATGAATAAATTAAATAATTTTGTCCTCAAATGAAGAGGACTCACTACAACTCTATATGCTGAATGCGACTGCTACTGCTACTCTGGGACTCGTGCCTCTGAACTTATAGTGTAACATGAAAAGAAAGCACCATAGCGCAAATGCGTCAGTACAACTGGAGTACTGAGTATACGAGTGAGGTAGGATAATGCAAGGGTTTACTTGCATGAATAATACTACTTACTGACTGATATGAATGTAAGAGTACAAACATACATACATAGTAACTAAGATCGTGAGTACGTGATGGCTAAATCTGTACGCTAATACATGGCTGGAACCGTAGTTCTGATAACATGGATGACTGTATCTGACAGCCCTGAATCTGGTTGAACTCTCTAAGTTCCATGCTATAACTAAATTTGACCGTATCAAACGGTCCTGGTCTACTAATATCTAAAGAACTGTCTGAGTTCTTTTACTGAGACTGATACTGAAACTGTGGGAGGTAGTTATTTAATCGACATACCCCATATGTGCCATTATGGCTAAGATAGGGTCCAATCTCTGCCCTGACTGGAAGAGTGTCAATACTGCGTCACTGGTAAGGACAACATGTGAGCAACCCTCATATAACAGGTAACTCTAGTGAGAACGGTGGGAACCCTCATATGATAGGTTAAGCCACCACATCTACCCTCATATAATAGGTTGCGATGTCTCAACCTATGCTGGCTAAATAGTTTTGGAATGCAAGGATGACTACTAACAATCATACCCACATATACAGGTGAGTTCCTATCCTTGGGCTCACTCGGTGCTAACTCCTACTCCCATCTGAAGAGACTGAACATGATTCAACTTACTGTACATGGACAGATTAACTGACTTCCGTTGACTGACGAAGTAGTACTATTATCTGAGAGTTAACTGGGATCATGAGATTTTTGAGGTTTTCTGAGTCATATGACTGACTGAGTTCTATAGATTATAGCTTGACTGAGATTATCGTGACAACATGACATGGCTCTAGGAACACAACTATATTTTTCGGGTACGAATACCCCCAGGACTAGATAGAAGAAAACTGACACACGTGACATGACTTGATCACAAGATTAGAGTCCACAATTCGCTATATCATAAGTAGGGGATAGTATACTTCATGTATTTAATCAACACCTCAAACATGGTAGGGAAATCATGGATATAATTCGCACACAAAATTCATATTTCCATCATCATACATACTTCATGCCATCACCATAAGAATACATAAATAACATGGGCATTCATATTGAAGTGTATCGCTAACATGGACTCATCATCTAGATATCATGAAATCATGTAAATATGAACTTCTAACATCCTAGGCATTTTATCAAACACCTTACATGCATTCTTTAAGGTATAGGTGGATTTCATACTTGCATTAGTTCAACCCACCCAAAGTCCATGATTTTCAACCAACAATCACATATATTCCATGAAAAACATACTTAGATATCATCTTGAAACTTTAACAATAATCATCAACATGTACATGCTTATATCACTACAAAAGTTTACAAAATAACATTCAAAAGCATGGTTCTTGAACTCTATGAACGAATTGAATCCATAGATGAACACTACGTATAACTTAAAGCTTGATCTTGAAAGAGATCTAATGTTTCCGAAGGTTCCTGAAGAAATCCTTAGGCTTGCCCTTGATTTTTCTTGACTAGGGTTTAACCCCCTTAGGAAAGAATGTTCTTGTTCCTGAGGAGATGATCTTGAGAGGAAACCCTAATCTTGTGGTTGAAAGTGTAAGAGAGGGTTTTTAAGATATTTTAACTAAAGAGGATGGAAGATAATACGTTCCTTGAGTGTTATAAGTCATGGGAAGTGAAGGAAAAAGACCAAAATACCCTTATGAAATAAATTCCCAGTTGTTGAAAATCATAGCTGACGACATTTGTGACAAGGCATCAAAAGTGTGGTAAGCCGTCAAAAATATCGTCACACAGTAGCTGGAACTGATGGTTTCTGCCTAAGTCTGACGACCTTCGTGGTAGGCTGTCACAAATGTGGTAAGCTACCACGAATGTCGTCACACAGGAGATGGTTTCTGTCTAAGGATTACGACCTTCGTGGTAGGGCGTCACAAATGTGGTAAGCTACCACGAATGTCGTCACACAGTTTCCAGCCTGACATGCTGGAGTAAAATAGGAATAACTCTTTGCTCCGATATTGTATTTAGGAAAAATTGGTATCGTTGGAAATTTAATTCAATTATATATCTTTTGATAGGTCATGATCTCAAAAATTCCAAGTATAATGAGAGATATGCTCATTTGAAGTTGACTATACCAATATCCTTCTCAAGAATTCAATCGGTAAGGAATGTTTTGATTCGTCTGATAGCTGGGAGTTATTTGAAGCCTTAATATACTTATAACTTACTCATAAACTATAAAATAACCATGATGCACTAAGCATGAGTTTGGTACATGTCTCTAATATTGGTTTGAATTTTTTTCTGGGGTATTACAATAAGGCTTATTGATAAGATTGTGATAGTATATAGATTTCAAACCACCCGTGGGTCCTATCCTAGAAGCTTCAAGATCTGAAGGTGTATACGAGGTGAAATATATGATCATTTCATATATTTCATACCATCTTAATATGTTATATTGCATTTTTTTATGTTATTGATATTGTGTCTAATGTTTTCCTTTCATATTGTGTTATCGTGATTGAATCTCAATATTATGTGGTGTATTTTGCATCCCAAATCACTCTATTAGTTGCATTGTACTATCTGCTGATAGATATTATGGTCAAGATATTATTATACGTGATGTATTATTTATGGCTTGATCAATCATACACCTTCTTTACCTTATCTAGGATTATTTGTTTGACATGGTGAGTGGTTATAAAAATGTTTTGGTGAGAATCTTTTTTGAGGTGAGTTATCTATACTTCCATAAACCTTTAAACTGTACATGTTCTACGCCAAAATCATACCTCTTTTAGAATCATAAAGCAACCATTGTCAAGTATATAACCCAACTATGTTGGGAGTACAGAAGTAGTATACATGTTTGAATTTATGAATCTATGAATTTAGATTGGATTACTAAGTTTTATGAGATCAAATGAACTTCTTATAAATTATTTACTTTAAAGGAATTTGTTGAAGAAGTTTGTTTCTAGTTTTCAATTGCGTTAAGTAAAAAATATTAGAACTTCAGAGATTCTATTCTAGTAACAAAACTAACTAGGTTTGCGATCAATATGACTTCATAACACCGCATGGTCACCAACAATAGTAAATTCTTCTAGTGTGAAGCAAGCATGGCTATTGATTTCTTTACTACATCTAAACATTTCTCAACCTATTATGTTAAGTTCACTCAAATTCTCTTTAATACAACAAATGAACAAATGAGAATACAAAATCCAAATACTACCTAAGATGACTAATATTGCTATAACATTACTCATTAGATTGAACTTGAATATTCTAAATCTATATTCTCAAATATTTTCCTAGTTTTAACCACTTTCTCAACCTAGTTAATCCTAAGTCAGGTTCTAATGTTTGCAACAATTTGGAATCCATTTAAACCAAAAGATTAAAAAATACACACATAAGCATTATTCAAATTTATTACGTTTAAAATCCCTAGAGAAATTAATTGGACATACATACCATAACCCTAGTTATGGAGTTTTAGATACTCTTAACTTTGAAAGAAAATACAATAATAGAAAATATAGAAGATGTCTACCCTTGGAATGTGGAATGCAATAATCAACAATCATCCAATATCGAACAATATGCTAAAAACCCAAAACAATTGCAAGAAAACAAAGTATTTTGGTCTATGTAACATAAGAAACTCCAATAAGCCCAAATATTCACAATTTATAGTACAACAAAATTTGGAATTCAAATAAATTCACAGTAGCTCAACTTGTGTCAAACAGCTTGTCACTTGGTCACCACTTGCCTGTAATTTATGTTGAGTTCTATTTAGGACCGATGCCATGGTTGATGGCTAATCAATAGGTTGATAGCTCATCACTTTGGTTGTCAATTTTTATTCTTTTTCATGCTAATTAGTTTAGTCCCGACGAGATAGTTGGTGATCCTTTATAAGATTGATATCTCATCAACTTGGCCATCTCTCTTCCCTTTTAGCTTAATTTCTCTTATTTGCTACCTTATTATCTTTCTATGCACTCTTGAAGTAAAAAATATTAAATACAACAAGAGTTTATTTAGAACTTGTAATTATTTATAGCCGAAAGCCCTTTATGTGTCTTCAAATTGATGGCACATCAATACCATCAACATAGAACTTTTTCTTGTCCTCAAGAATTGAAACAACACCACACTGTATAAAAATAAGATTGTAAGGAATACACGGAAGTCATACATAATCATACTCGATCCCATCAATTTTAAACAAAACCAAAATTCATAGACAATAATCAAACTAACCACTAATGATCTATAAATGACATTATAATATGAGCGGCTAACATCATGTACACATATAGCCATCAGCCTAATAATTAGAAGTTAATAAATATCAACATGACCTCACCTTAAAGAAGTCACACACATAATATATCAAATTAATTTAGGACTATAATAAGGACTCTTACCCTCACAATGATGTTCAAGCAATGCACACTCAATATATTAAGGCTTGCCTATATTTTTTATACTTTGGCTTTTGGACATTTAGAATAGGGTCATGCTAGGACTTTCTCAGCTTATACATAGGCTTAGGGGTATGTATTGTATGTTTTGGATTAGTGATTAAACCCTCCTGGGTACTACATTACTTCTGTCCCACTTAAGACCAACCATATACTCATTTTTCTTCATTTATTCATTCTTTGTTTCTACGATAGGTGTGCTTCTTGTTCAAAATTTCTCTCTATTTTATAAATCTTCTATTTTAAGTCTTGGAAAAACCATACTTGTATCCGTCTTTTATCACCAATATCTTATTTTCATACTTTATTCTTTCTTTTCTACTTCCTTGACAAGGCCGCCCTCAATTTAGGTGATTTGCCTGAGTTGAGGAGCACAATGTCCTACACTAAACCAAGGACAAAATAGAGGTTCCAAGGAGCCTTTACTTAATCCACCCTCAACATAGAATATTTTCTAGGCTGAAATGCACAAAGTCCAATAAGGTACCAAGGTCAAAACAATGGTTTCAAAAATAATATTAAGGTGAAATGGCTATTGAATAAACGAGTCAAATAGGCAACACTTTGGAAAATAGGGACACATATTTATCATTTAGACTGTATGTCATTTGGCTTGAGGGAGTAAAACCAAATAAGTAATATGATCATTTCATAATATTCTATCTTAAGACCTAAAGAAAACTAATTAGGTATGTACTGAATTGTATTCACAGTGCAAGAACTAAACAATTATTACTAAAGAACATTTGGCACGAAATAGCACAATCAACCACTAACTATTAGATTCCTATTCAATATGAAGCAATATTTACCATATTCACATACATCTAATGCCATGAATAGATCCACAATTGTCAATGTATAAAAATAGAAACACACATCAGACAATTTTTTAGGGGCCCCAATTTTTAATTCTTTCTTGACGATTGACATAATGTCGCGACCCGAACCAGGGCCTAGTCATGACGGGTATCTCGAGCCACCATAATCCAAAAATAACCCTCTTAGCCTAACATCTAGAACATATTAAAAGAATATAGTGAAATCCAACCAAGCATGATGCTAAGAAGAATAGATAATCCAGATTAAACTGAGAGTCAAAAACAAATATCCAACCCACACTTGTCCACAAAAGCCTCTAAATCAGAATACCAAATTAGGTCGGTACATGCCCCCAAACATGACAAAGAGAGTTCACAATTCCCAAAAGTTGAAAAGAAACCTAATGAAAAGGCAAGGCTTTTCAAAAGATGGAGTCTCGTCTCTTGACAACACCACGACCAACGCACAACACCATCTAACGCTACACATGAGTAATATAAAAACCCTAGGACCCTTCATTATAAAATGATACAGAGTCTAGGGAAGGTCAGTGGGATAAGAACTGGCATATATCTCAGGTAAAGTGATAATGTAATGTCATTTCAAAAACCAATCAAAGCCACATGCGCACGTGTTTTTACATGTATATATATAGGATGCTGGGATAGGGTCAAGGTTCATAAACATGAGATTATAAAATATTAACCTAGACTATGTAGCTCTATCCATCCTAAAGGCACCTATGGGCTATATTGGTTCAGCTCATCTGCTGAAAGGGCCCCAATATGTGTTTTTCACACAAATCGATGAATATAAAAAAGAAATGAAGAGACCAAGGCTCTAGACATTACCAAATATAATCTATGAACCAAGCATAGGACAATATAAACACTCACACCGGAAAATGTGTTTCCAGTATTAGTCCCCCCCAAGACCTTCACCTCCACAATGATCTACACAAGCTCCTTTAAGGCTAAATTAAATACATGTTGCACGTAGTCTCATACATAATTCAAGAAGTCTTATTTTAAGGAATTTAGCACTTGTTATCGTCATACCAATTATGCTTGGTATCTTATGCAATCATGCCAAACCATTCTAGTTAACCAACTGACTCTCAATTCCCTTTTAAATCCAAAACCATTGCAACCAAGGCCTTTTAAATCCATTTTGTTCCGTTTATCCATTAATCTAATGGAGTGGTTTCAAAAAGACAAGTCAAAGTTTTCATATGTCCAAGTTCAAAACCAAATTTACCAAGTGGGTTAAGTTTAATACAAATTTTAAGCAAAAATCTATCAATTTGGGTTAATGGAACACCATGAAACTACCCCTTGGACGTCACAAGTGTTTAGAACCACGAATAATCCTAAGCCAAATCAGCATGATTTGTGAGCAACTGAATAAATACATAAAATTAGAAGCAATAAGCAGAAGAGTTGTCATTAGCAGAACTTGTTAAATACAAACTATGCAAAAACATACAACACTGGTTATACAAATAAAGCTTAAATTAAATACATCAACTTTAACTGACTTTCTATGAAAACTCAGCTAACACTGACTATAGGTAGCTAGGACATGACACAAAATATCCCAAATTAATACATACGAATAAGAAAATGCAATACAAGAACTGCAAATGACTTGAGTCTCGAAATAAGAGAACTTATCACATGTTATCTAGAAGCTACAATATGTTTTACCCTGATATGTGAGAAATATTTGGTACCTATATAATGAAACAATGTAGCCACAGACATATACATTTGGTCAGTACTTTTGAATCTACTGAGTATGTAGGGTGAATGCAATAAGCAAAGCTAAAACTGAACATGCTTTCAAATCATGCATGCTAAGTGTAAAAGAACTCACCTTGTTCATGAAATCAGTTGGAAGTTTAAATATCATAAAACATGAATAATAAATCCTAATCTTATAATCTTAGTGAGTCATTACACTTAGTTTCTAAAATATTTACTTTTATCTTTCTTTGTGGGAGATTCTCATAACCAACATAAATCATGTGAGCCATCATAGAGTCTAACATCTTATCTACATTAAGGAGAGATGAGATACCCTTGCCATTAGAATAGAATCGTGATAATAAGTGATCACTATCCTTATCTCATATTGGGTAAGGAAGGGATAGTCTCTAGCGAGGCCCCTAAACATAAACATACGATGGCACGTAGTTTTTGGAGAATAGGATACACTAAACCCACATTCCACTCTCGGCGCTAAATACTACTCACAAAACATATACTTACATGCTCATACATATGAAATCTATCTTAAAATAGCATATGGGTTTATAACTGAAAATCAACTATGCTTCTCTTATTTAAATCATATTCATGAGCAAACTTGTGGATATCATGTCTTTTCTATGATCATAAGATCAAAACTGAACTTTAATCATGCTATAAATCTTGTATCTTAAACTTATAAAATTGAAATTTCTGTAAAATTAGTAACTTAAGCTTAAACTTGAAATCATTTATCATTTCATAAAAATCTTATTATCGAAATATCATACTCAATGCTAAGATTGAAACCTTTTATCAACTCATCAAATGCCATGTCATAATAATGAAATTCATCTCATAATGGCAATTATTTAAGTAAAATCATGTGTAAAGGTAAATTCTTGTGAAAATGAAACTTTTAAATCACATGATAATGCCATAATCTCAAAAACATGAAAAACAGGTATAAACCCTAACTGAAAATCTTATAAATTTAATTGCAAAAACAAAATCTTTTAGGCACAAGGATGAAAGGTTATACTTGTAGAAACCTCACATACCTAATTATTTTTATTATTGAATTGAAGTTTTAGGGATTTGACCTTAACGATGAAAACCCCCAATTTATTTTTATGGAGAAGAGAAAATCGCATGTTTATTTGACTAATTTGATTTTGTGTTGAGAATGAGTAATTTGGGTTTTTTTGGCTTTTTTTAGCTGTAAAATAGCTTAAACTATGTACTTTTGGGGTTAAAAGTCTGGAAAAAGACCAAAAAATCCTTAGAAATTGTCTGGAAGTCCCCTGAAAGTAGTTTCAATGACTTAGGTCATGACTCATAGGTTCTGGCCACGAGTCATAACTTGAGTCATTGTCAGTAACCTAATTTCAGTCTTTACTGGCCATATTACGACTCGTTCCTAACGACCCATAATGAGACATTACGAGATGTAGTCTAGACAAATTTGATAGTACTTTCGTATTTTGGACATAACTTTACACCAAATCAAGATTTCATCAATTTGGGAAAACTCATGTTCCCCCATTCCAATCCTTTTAATCATGCACCTATTCAATCCCAAAACCATCAGTTTAAATCATGAATAAGACATTTAAAATATCAGAAAAGCAATTCAAGTAATAACAACCAAAATCCCTCAAACCAATTTCAAACCCAATAATTTAAATACATAAGCATTGAATCAGTTGGTGCGGCAATGTAAAATTTAAGTTAAGGAATGAGAAAAATGCATGAAATACAAAAATATTTGAAGAGAAACTGAATTTTAGAGCCCCGATGCTGAATTCCTTGAAAAACCTTGAACTTTCTTAGGTTGGGAGTTATTGAGAAATAGAATGATGTTTCATCTTGATAATGGAAGAAATAAGGGTCAATTTGGTGTTTTAAAGTCGTTTAAAGGGTAAAGGAACAAAAAGCCCCTCACTCCAAGTGGAAAAAATAAATATGGACAGAAAATATACAGAAGCATCTCAAGCCGCTATCACAGAGGTTAGCCTCCATGCCACACTCTTATCCCGGAGCATAAGTGGCGTGGCACGTCACTATCGAGGTCCCCCACTAACTTGAGGTACCATAATTGCTCCAAACTCCTTCTAAAAAATCTAAAAAACTTTCAAGACACCCTTTTAAAATCCCCTAACTTAATTCAAGTCAAAATTTTATGTTACACACATGGGAGAGTCGAAAATAAAATGATCGAAGTTTTATGGGTCTTACACTTTAACTTTTCATCTTCTTTCATTTTGTTTTTCTTATAACATTTCTCTTCTCTTCTCATTCACCCTTATTTTTCTCTCCCCATGGAAAAACAAAAAACCCCTTTCCCATGTCTACTAGAAAAGTTCTAGAAATAAAGGCAAGGGCAGGCCTCTTCCCTTATTAGTGTTGATTCTGATTATTTAGAACAATCCATTCGATATAAATCCTCTAGGTCCTCTAACTTTTGTCTTGGAAAGTATTGCAATGCTTTTGTTGAATCAAAATGCCCTAAGAAAAAAATCAAAACGATATTGACCATTCTTTGGACATCAAGACTTACTTTTGGAGTCCTTCTTCAGAATCCCTTTTTCACTCCTTCAAGGACAAAGCCCTTGCTCATGGGTGAATTATTGATCTTGACCTACTAGTATCTCATCATTGTTCCATTAATATTGTCTTTCAAACTTAAGGTTAGCCAAATATCATCTCTATAACTACGAAAGTGGTTTAAGAACTCTAATTTGTCTATTCAATGTATGTTTTAGATCCTAGAAACCTTGTGAACTTAAAATTCTTGTCCTTGGTAAAAGAATTTTTTTCACTGTGTTGTATCTGACACTATATTTTTATCATTCCTCTAGATACACTTCTCAATCTAAGGGATATTTTCCCTTAGACTTTGATGTCTCTTTTGACCAAGCCAAGCAAGCCATTACTTTGGAATCATGTGACAAATTTCCTAGACAATTGGGTCACAAAGATCTTTTGTATGAGAATTATGTTATCTCTCATATTATTGCAACCACCCTACTTCCTCTTACTAGGTATCTCTCCAATATATCTCAATGAAACACTTTCCTAATCTTCTATCTTCTTACTAAGCATAAAATAAAGTTATTTTCTTTCAACCTATTTTATATGATTGACTCCGTTTCTAATCCATCTGTTTTTCCTATAATTTGCTCATCACTCACATCATAGATGTAAAAAATATTTTTTTGATGACTTTGGTCCTCTATTAGTAAATTAGTGCTACAATTATGATATAAGTATGGGTTACATTTTTATTGAAGACTCCTGGATTCTCAAATGTGAGTTTGATGGTCTCGTTCCTCTTGCTGGTTTGAAATCTATGTATACGTCCCTCTACTGATCCCTCTCCATCCTCATCTTTGTTTGATCTTCTTATAAAACTACTAGATGTGTACACTGAGATTGAATTTCTTAAGAATCCCTAGATGCTACCCATTTCAAACTAGATAAGATTCAGGAAACTACTATAGAGACCGAGACAAATAATGCTAAGATACATATCAAGCAGGATCAAGTCATTTAGAGGCAGTAAAGTTAGCTAATAAAATTCACACTTGCACTAATGCTTTTTTTGCTTCCTTGTCTACTTAGTTCACTACCTTGAATAATTCTACTACCAATATCATTGTCAATCTATTTTTACCATACTCGAAAAAATGAATAATCTCTGCTTATTCTTGTTTTTTGATGATTTTATTTTTACCTTGGTTTGTAAATGAGTTAAACTTAGAGAAATTTTCATGATCTATTTCTTACTAAGTGAATTATGTGTGCATGCTATAATTTCTTATTTTTCTTATTGCTGATGATAAAGGAGGAGAAGTGTAGTAGTATATGTATTAGTATATGCATATGTCTCACTATTACATGTCAAGAACATTCACTATGTGCCCGAGTTCAAGGGGAGCCAACTGCTACTATTATAAACAGAGAAGTCGACTATAATTCCACCTTTTATCATCATACTAAAGGAGGAGATAGTTATTGTTTATTTTATCAATGACTATGGCATGTGGAGGATCAAAGTACCTACTAACATAAAATAAAAGAAAACAACATGGAGGTGGTTGGCTTAAAACAAAAGAAGTACCAAGTACTCATAGGTAAAGTACTAATTATAAATGACTACAGAAATCAAATGACTGTATAAGGAATGAAGAAAATCAACAAATTAAATCAATGATCTCATCTATAGACAAGCGACTATCAAGGAAAGTAACCATGGAACATTGATTCACATTAAGTACAAATATCACAACCATCAAGACTATTTTGGACAATGTCTACAAATGAGTTAATTAAGGAAAACATTCTTGAAAATTATGTCATGTCAAAAGGACCAAACAATCGAAAAGATTACATTTATGTAAGAAACTTGGATCAACAAGGAAAATGCATCAAGCGTGAAAGTAATGATATTTATTTTATGTATTCTTGGAAGAAGGATATTCCCTTTCTTTATTTCAAGGATTAAATCTCTTACATTATCATCTTTTTTCATGATCCTCTAACATCTCAACACATTTATATAAGGAGCATCATGATGGTCAAGAAAAATATACAAACTATCTAGAGCTTCTCAAAAGTCTTTGCTCTACTTTTATTAAATATTTTATTGCTTTGTGTTCATTGTATATTCAAAAATAGAGGAGAGATATAGATTATTTGTCATGATCCGAACCAGGGCCTAGTCGTGACGTATATCTCAAGGCCACCGTGATTCCGAGATCACCCCCTTAGCCTAACATATAAAAACAATAATACAATATGGTGTTAGTCAATCAAATAGTAATAGAAAGGATAGATAATCAAATGTAAACTCTATGAATTGAAACAAACATCCATCCCACACTCGTCTAGAAAATTCTCTAAAACAAGAATATTAAAGTAATTCAGGACATGCCCTTAACTATGAGAAAGGAATGAAAAATGTACTAAGACAAAGGGAATAGTAGAAAAGACTGGGCCTTCAAAAAGATAGAGGCTCACCACTTCATAGCCACTTAAGAGATGTATCGAACCACCTAATGTTGCAAAGGAGTAACAGAAAATCCCTCGGACCCTATATCATGAAATGATGCAATGTCCTGGGATGGTTAGTAGGTTAAGCATTGGAATGTAAATAAACAAAAGTGAAAAAATAATGCCAATACCATAAACCATCAAAACCATATGCACAACAATTATATATATATAAATATAAGATGTCGGGATACGGACAAGGGTTATGAACATGGGAGTTTAAACCATAAACCTGAACTGTGTACCTCGCTCCGTCCTAAAGAAACCCACAGGCTACATGGGTTCAGCTCACCCTACTGAAAGGGCCCTAGTTCGTGTTAGCCGAACAAACCAAGGAATCCTAAGGAAAGGATAAATACACCAAGGCTCTATCCATCCAAAAATATAATGTGTGAACCAAGAACACCATCAAATAGACCCCAATTCCAGCAAACATAATTTCAAGTGTTAGTCCCCCTGGGACTACACCTTCATAGTGACTACACAATTTTCTTTAAGCCCAAATTAAAATAATTTGTAAATAAACGCAACCATTGACCTAGGAGTCTTATATTAAGGCATTTACTACTTGGTATATTCATACCAATTATTCTTGCAAGCTTATATAATCATATCAAATCAATTCGTGTAACCATTAGTCTCCCAAGTTCTATTTCAAAATCCAAAGCATGGCCACCTAGGGACTTTCAAATCCGTTTTAGCCAATTATCCATTAATGCAATGCAATTGGTTCATAAATAAGTTGAATTATGCAATTATCCATGTTCAAAAAGAAAATTTACAAAGTGGATTGGGGTTAATGCCATTACCAAGCCAAAATGTCATCAATTTGGTGAAACCCATCTTCCCCCTTCCAACTCTTATAACAATGCACCCATAAAGTCCAACAACCATAAATTAAAGCATAAATCATTAATTTAAAACATGGAAAATGTAATTGAAGTGATACCAATCAAACCCCCTAAACTTAATTTAAAACCCATCAATTCAAACCACGTGGATAGTGAGTAAATAAATGCCATGTAAAATTAAAGTTAGAGAATGAGAAACATCCTTGAAATACATAATAAATTAAAGTTTGGAGCTTGCAAGATGAATTTCTTGTAAAATCCTTAAATGTTTTGAGAGTTAGAGAAGAGAAGAATGGACTTTGAATTTTTAAAACTGAAGAAAAGGGATTTATTTTATGTTATAACGTCGTGCAAGGGGTAAAAAGATAAAAAGTACCTCACTTCAATTGAATAAACCAAAAGCTCGATGAATTTAACATAGTGGTGTGGCATACCAATATCATGAAGGGTTGCCTATGTGCCACACCTTTATCACAGAGGCTAATCTTTGTGGCACTCTAATATCATGGACCCTCACTCTCTCGGGGTCCCAAAATGGCCTTGAACCACTTTCAAAAATTTCAAAACTTTATCAAAACAACCTTAAACATAATTCAAGGCTAAAATTGATATTGTGAATATGGGAGGGTAAAAAATAAAATTATAAAAAATATTACGGGGTCTTACATTACTCCCTACCCCTTAGTAAACGCATACTGCAAGATCTTATGGTCTGAATAAATACTCACATGCCTCCCATATAGAGAATGGTGCTAAATCTACAAAGAAAAAACCACCACCGCTAACTCTAAATCATGAGTTGAGTAACTCTGCTCATGAATCTTAAGCTGCCCGAAAACATAGGCCACAACCTTACTGAACTTCATCAAAACACAACCACGACCCAAAAGGAATGCATCACAATATACAACAAACCTATCAGTACCCTTGGATAGGGTCAAAACTGAAACAGAAGTCCACTTATCCTTCAACTTCTCAAAACTATCCTCACAAACATCGGACCTTAATAAACTTAACCTTTTTCTGAGATATGTTCATCAAAAGTGTAGCAATAGATGTGAAAATCTCTATAAACCTCTTATAATACCCAGCCAAACCCAAGAAGCTCCTAATGTTGGTTGTAGTAGTGGGTCTATGCCATTTCTTTACTGCCTTAGCATTCTATGGATCCACATTGATCCCCTCACCCGAAAACATGCTTAAGAAAGGTCACAACACTTAGCTAAAACTCACACTTAGAAAATTTTGAATTCAATTTCTTATCCTTAAGAGTCTACAACACGACTCGGGGGTAATTGGCATGATCCTCCTCACACTTAGAGTACATAAAAATATCATCAATGAAAACTATCACAAACAAGACCAAAAACTACCTGAACACCCGATTTATAAGATCTATGAAAGCAACCAGAACATTAGTCGACCCAAATGACATAATATGGAACTCATAATGACCATACCGGGTTCAAAACACAATATTAGGAATATCAACCTCCAAAATTTTCAACTTATGATAGCCCAAACATAGAGAAACAACTAGCACCATAAAGCTAGTCGACAAGATCATCAATCCTAGAAAGAGGGTACTTATTTTTTATTTACCCTTATTTAATAGACGATAGTGTATACACATCCAAAGAGACCCATCTTTCGTTCACATAAAAAGTACAGAGTACCTCATGGAGAAATACTAGAATGAATAAAGACCTTATAAAAAAGATCCCTTAGTTGCTCTTTAAGTTCTTTTAGTTCAACCAGAGCCATCCTATAAGGAAGAACGAAAATAGGAAGGTATCCAGTAGAAGATCAATCCCAAAATCTATTTCCTTATCAAAAGGAATTCCAGGAACATCATTGGGGAAAAATTTAGGAAATCCATTAACCACAGGATAGATTGTAAAGATAAACCCTTAGAGTTAGAATTCTTAACCCGGTCTAGATGATATAAACACCCTTTGGAACTCATCCTCTAGTTCTAAGATAGAAAATAAACTTACCGTTGGGTACTAAAGAAATTCCACCCGATTGATCATCGGTTCATTAAGGAATTAAAAATTAAACATTTAGATCCTATAATCAAGAGAAACATCGCATAAATGAAGCCCAATCCTTCCCCAAGATCATATCAAAATCCACCATATCAAGTTTTATCAAATCCACCAATGTCTCCTTATGAAAAATGGACACCACCCAACCCCTATAGATTATTCTAGAAACAATAGACTTACCTGTTGGAGTAAAAATAAAGAAAGGGTCAGAAATATTTTTAGGAAAAAAACAAAAATGTACAGCCACATAAAGGGTCACATAAGATAGGGTAAAACCTGGATCAGGTAAATAATAAACATTAGGGGAGAATAGTTATAATCTACCAATAACAACATCTGGAGAGTCCTCAGACTCCTAACAAGTAGTAAGTGCATAGAGATGATTTGGGCCAGTGTCGGTGTCTGAAGTGGCGCCCTTTAAGTGCTACAGTTGAAAAAGGGGTAACCAGAACTGTAGCTGCACTAAAAATTTTGGCTATAGGATAATTTCTCTATAGATGACCAAGCTGACCACTATTGAAACACAATTTCCTACCCTCCTCATAGTATCCACAGTGAAGTTGTCCATAAAATTGGCACGGAGGAAAACATGAGGCTTACTGAGCTCCACTAACCTGAGACTGGGTACCCTGTTCCTTAGGACCATTTCTAGTCTGAAAGCAATGATCACCAAATGTGTTAGGATAAAGAGCACTAGCTATCAAAAAAAAAAAATCGCCCAATTCATATTCTTAGTCCACTGTCTACTATATCTCCTACTATTCTATGACCTGCACCATGCTTTGAATATCTTAACTTTTTATTCGGCCTCTACCCCATCTTTACCTGCTTCTTTTTATCATCCTCCACCTACTGCACATAAACCACTAACTTGGATATGACCATATCATTATTCAACATTGCGCTCTTACACTCTAATACCAAATCACAAAACAAACCAGAAGCAAAATTCCTCATATTGGATCTCAGGTTTGCCACTAAGGCTTGAGCATAACAGGACAATTGCTAAAATTTCATAGCATACTCCTTCACACTCATCTTCCTTTACTTCAAGTTCACAAACTCTTTGGCCTTACACTTCTTCAACTCCTAAGGAAAGAAGTGATCAAGAAAAACATTTGAATAGTCATACCATAATGCCTGTTAAACATCATCACCCTTCATTGGTCCCTACTCCTTATACCACTGGTGATTTACATCTTTCAACATATACCACACCCTCAAAATTTGTATTATGCATCATAAACCCCACATGGAGTAGTACAACCAGGAGTAGGGACCCTAGATTTGGTCTACACACCATGAATAGGGTGAGTTCCCTCCATATTTTCCTTAGGTGGGATAGTGTTTTAGCAGAGTTTCTATGACAATCATATCTTTGAGGAGGCACAATATGAAACACGATTAAGCCAGGAGTTAGAGAAGTTTCAAAACAACTAGACTCTATGGCCCAAAATGGAACACAAGAAAGGGAAATATTCCTATGTCTTATAGCATGCCTCTTATAAGTATGATGTGTTACACACCTATTAAAGGGAATCTGCTTGATATGACTTTGTTGACACCCAACGACCCTAAACCATGCTTTTATATTAAGCTTGTTATAACCCAAACTAAGTCCTAGTCATGATGGGTATCTCAAGCCTATCGTGAGCCCGAGACCACCCTCTTAACCTAACATCTAGAACATAATAAAATAATGCAGTGTAAACCAACTAAATAGTAATAAAAAGGATAGATAGTCAAATGTAAACTCTATGAATTAAAATAAATATCCAATCCACACCTGTCCATAAAAGCCTCTAAATCTAGCATATCAAACTAAGTTGGGCCATGTCCATCGCTATGAAAAAAGGAATAAAAAATATACTAAGACATAAAGGAAATAGATGAAATGATTGGGCCTTCCAAAAGATAGAGGGTTACTACTTCACAACCACTCAATAGATGTACCGAACCATCTAACATTGGACAGGAGTAACAGAAAATCCCTCAAATATTACATCATGAAATGATGCAGCATTTTAAGACGATCAGTGGAACAAGCACTTACATGTAAAAATGAAAAAGTGATAAAATAATCCAATGCCATAAACCTATAAAATCCATATGCATAACAATTATATATACATATATGGAATGTCGGATAGGAACAAAGATCATGAACATGAGTGTTAAAACCGTTAACCTGAACCTTATGACTTGTCCAATCCTAAAGGAACCTATGGGTTATATTGCTTCAACTCCCCCTGTTGAAAGGGCCCAGTACGAGTTAGACTCACTAACCAAGGAATACTAAGGAAGGGCTAAAGAAACCAAAGCTCTAGCCATCCGTAAATATAATTTGTGAACCAAGTACATGGTCATATAGACTCCTACGTTGACAAATAGGGTTGTGTTAGTTCCCCCAGGATTATACCTTCACGAGGAGCTACACAATTCCCTTTAAGTATAAATTAAAACAAATTGCACAAAATCCTAATCATTGTCCCAGGAGTCTTATTATCACGACTCGAGACTACACCCTAGTCGTAAAATGATGCTAAGACCACAAGTTCCCCCAAGCTAATCATGAATGGCAAAAGCTGTAGAATAAAAGTGTTATGTAGAAATCATTTAATGAAATGTCTGAATAATCAAATCCATATTAAGGGTGTTAAAACAAATCACTGAAAAACATAACCGACTATCTGAAAGCCTCTAAATATGATGAGTTGTTGGGACAGGTCACCGACTAACTCTGACTACTGAAATAGCATAAACTAAAATACTAGAAACCATGATAAATAATATAACTAGTCCTCTACTAATGAGGACTCACCATTGTTGCAGCTGAGTGATATAGGAACGGACTACATGTTATCTGAGAACTGAGCGTTCGAACCTATAATGTGAAATCATTATAACACAAAAGAGAGTATGCGGTCAGTACTTTAAATGTACTGGTATGTGAGATAGGGAATAACTGAGTTACATGTAGGTACTGAGCATAAATGCATGAACATGTAAAACAAATTCAAGACCAAGCATAAACATGTACTGAAATAATTTGAATAACTCATATATAGAAACTTTGTCAGGCAAACCTGAACTGATATAATCTCAATTCTGATCTAGTAATGAGAGAGCTAATATTTAACCAACATGCACTAATATGAGCTAATCCTTTTCCAATATGTAACCCCAGTTGGAAGGTGTTAATAGCTTGCCATGGGTACTGAAAGTGGTTGTATGGATCCACAAACCTGTTATCCCAAAGGACCAGGGTGTCAAGCCTAACTGACGGGCGACCCCTCTTAACCTATGTTGTCTACGTAGTTTTGGAACTTAGGGATTGCTACTAAGGAATCTACTTAATTGACATGGGAGCCGCAATCCTTGCGCTCACTCGGTGCTAAGTTATACTTCCAACTAAAAGAAACTTGTATTATTATTCATTTAACATGATCTGGTACTGATAAGGAGTTTAACATGCTTCAAAATGATAGATTATCAACGTAATAATAATCTGAGTGTAATATATATATATATATATATGTATATATATATATAGCACAAACCTGATCTGAAAAAATTATTACTTAAAATTTGTAACATGCATGACTATCTAGGTATCTGGTGTTCATAACCTACCAGCACTATCTATAGCAAAGTGATCTTGGCAAATATTGCATAATCAGGGTATACGAAAACCATGAATAACACCTCGTAATTCAATAATTAATCATCAAGTAAACATTTGCATTATCAAACATATGGTAACACCATCATCATGACGGAATTTATTTTTATGGTTAGCATCAAAATAATTGAGGGAAAATTTATGTAATTAATAATTTACATGAAATTTCACTAATTAGGAGAAAAGGGTTTATAGTTGTAAAAATTGGAAATTCTTGGTACTTAACGGGTAAAAAGAACCCATTGATGAATATCTCACATACCTATAGTAAAATCATTGGTGAAACCCTTGCAATTGATCATTCTCTTGAGAAACCATAATTATCTTTTAAGGAAAAAGTAAACTGCTTCTTTTTGTTTTCTCAGAGTTAAATATGATTTATAATGGAATTTTTGGGATTTTAGGTCTTTTATACCCCCCTTTGGGAATGCTAAACAATATGGGTTAGGCTTTATAAGGAGTGGGAAAAGACTTAAAAGTCCTTGGGAAAACACCCCCGTCCAGTCGTTATGACTCACCCTATGACTCGTTGGTACTGAAAACGAGTCGTAGTTTGATTCGTAACCTAGGGTCCTGGGATACTGGGTACATTCTGGTATGACTACGACTACTTCCTAATGACTCTTTACGTCTGACTACAAGTCGTTGGATGAAGTCATAGTCTGAGTCTTTATACTTAGATCCTTTACTGGTCAGACTACGTGTCCACACAATGACTCATAAATTTTGACTACGAGTCATGATCTGGACTCGTTACCACATGAAGGGATTCCTGGTTGAACACTGTTGTGACTACTAGTCCTTTCCAATGACTCATAATGTCTGATTATGAATCGTGGAATGGAGTTATGGTCACTAAGTTGAGACTTGGTACCCTTAGTGTTGTGTCTATAACTCCTTGTAATGATTTGAAGGGTCTGGTTACATATCGTCAAGAGAATCATTGTCACTGGTCAGCTGACAGATTATTGGAAGAAAATGTTCATAACTTTCTGCCATGATGTCGGCTTTGGGAGAGACTTGTGGTGTTGGAAAGTTAACTTTGGGGGCTATCTTTTAAGAGATTTAGAATATGAAAACTTGAGGTATTACACTTATATTAAGACATTTACCACTTGGTATTGTCGTACCAACTATACTTGCAAGCTCATATAATCATACCAAATCAATTTGTGTAACTATTAGACTCTCAAGTTCCATTTTTAAATCCAAACCATAGCTACCAAGGACCTTTCAAATTTGTTTCAACCAATTGTCCATTAATCTAATGCAATGAAGTTTATAAATAAGTTGAATTATGCAATTATCCATGTTAAAAAATAAATTTACAAAGTGGGTTGGGGTTAATGCCATTACCAAGCTCAAAAGTCATCAATTTGGGAAAATACATATTTCCCCTTCCAATTCACATAATAATGCACCCATTCAGTACAAAAAACATAAATTAAAGCATAAATCATCAATTTAAAATATGAAAAAACTAATTCAAGTGATACCAACCAAAATCCCTTAGCATAATTTCAAACCCATTATTTAAAACCACGTGGATAATGAGTAAATAAATGTCACAATGTAAAATTAAAATTAGAAAATGAGATACATGCCTGAAATACACAAAAAAAATATAAGACAAATTAAAGCATAAAGCTTACAGGATGACTTTGTTGTAAAATCCTTGAATGTTATTGACTTGAAAGTTAGAGAAGAGGAGAACAAACTTTGATCTTTTAAAGCTGAAGGAAAAGGATTTATTTTATGTTATAAGGTCGTGCAAGAGGAAAAAACACTAAAAGTTCCTCACCCCAAGTAAATAAAATAAAAACTGGACAAATTTAACATAACCGCATGGCACGCCAATATCGCGGATTGTAGCCTTTGTGTCACGCCCTTATCGCAGAGGCGCGTGGAGGTAGAAGGCCCACGGGTCGTGAACTTATTTTCCTGGAGAAGAAGCAATGACGATATCTGGGGAATAAGCATATGCTAACTCTGTGCCAATAGTTGCGGTAATACAGAGGAAACCTCCGTGGCACGCTGTGGACTGTCACTGCCTCGGGTTTCCAAAAATGTCCCCGAACCCCTTCCAAAATTTTGAAACTTTCTCAAAATACCCTTTTAATATTCCTAAACATAATTCAAGTCAAAAATCAACATTACAAACGCAGGAGGATCAAAAATAAAATATCGAAATTCTTACGTAGTGTTACATTATTGGTTAGACATCATATCAAAGAGTGAATAAAAAGATAACAAAGAATAGTTTTGAGTGTTGTCATAGAAACTTGTTCAAAAGTTCTGCACAACCAAATACACCCAAAAACATAGAAGAGAACACCCTAGCCACACAAGAAGACTGGACGTGAGGTCCACATTGGATCCTAACAATTACAAAATACCTGTTATCACTTTTACTTTCAACACTTTACAATTTGAATTGTTTACTTAAATCTACAAAATACTCGACTACTCAATTTCAAATTGTTTACAATTTGAATTGTTTATTTGTGACTATGTAATGTGAAACACGTTTGATGCATTCATTATTTGGTCATTTGTCTTTGGAATGCGATGCGAGAAAGACAACTTTCTTAAATATCCTCTTAAAAATTGGAGTTCTTTCTGTACATGTTCGATAATTATGGCTAAATGTTTCCAAGTTGAAGATTTGCTCAAAGTAAGAAGATTTAATATGCTTAGTAGAGCCCTTTTTGTTATCTGGTGATTGATAAGTGATTTTGTGCTAAAAAATTGGGTTTTATTTTTTAAAAAAAGGTTAAACTTATTTATTTGGTGTGTGAAATATTTTTATTTAACCTTCTTTGAATCATTGGCCTAGAGGTATTTATGAAGTATTTATGTTATACCTTCCCCTCTGATCTATGAACCAGCTAGAGTTTGATTTCGTGGCCATCAAGCCATACAAATACTTAGCATAAAAAGCGAAATTGCTTAAAATTTCATCTGATTTTTTCAAGCTTTCCTTATAGTAAGGATATACTGATGCATTGAATAGGATGTCCACGAAGTCATTGACATGATTTTCAGTATTCAAGTGTAAAGTTTTTATTTATCCAAATCTTTACAGTAAAAATATACTACGCTTGGATAAGTTACTATTAAGCTTAGACATCATGTTCATCATCATCGTATTTCCTATTAAAGTTTGTTCCTTTTGGCAATTAACTCAAATTACCTGGGATGACCCGTAGCGGCTGACTTTGGATTTTTAACGTTCATAAGAAAAAAGTATTTAAAGACTAGCCTTCCTTCTTTTTTATATACTAGTTTAGGTTTACACGCCTCACACGTGTACCTCAATTTAGTAAGTTCAATTTTATGAAATTACTTAAAGATATAAAAAAGCATGTGGTATTTTAAATTTTTTATTGTATTTTTTATTTGTTAACATCTCCTCATTAAGTACTATCAAAAATTATCTCTATTACAACGGACTTTTTAGCAACGATTTCAAAAACGTTGCAATAGACCCTCTATTGCAACAGTTATAACCGTTGCAAAATATAATTATTTTGGTAGAACATTTTTATAGTATAACCGTTATTGTTGTTGAAGAACAGTTGTAATAGAGAGTCTTATTGCAAGATTTCATAAACCGTTGTCATAGAGTCATCTATGGCAATGCTTTATTAGGTTAAGATGGATATTGCAACGTTTTTCTTTTGTTTTCCTCCCCAATATTGCTAAAAATTAAATAAATATAAACATTTATCCCAATTTCAATTTCAGCTTGGGTGAATTCTGCTCCACAATTGCCATTTCATCTCAAAATCGGGAGCTTCAATTTCTTCATTTTCCTCCGTCCGCAATTTCAATTTCAATTTTCTTGCTGTCCCCAATTTCAATTTCAAGAATTGGTTTACTATGCTCCAAATTCATTTAGTTCAATTTCTTCAAAAAGCTGGAAAATCCGACAGCGGTGCTCCGACTTCACTTTGCTCCGGCTAATGGCTCCGACTTCACTATGCTCTGATGTTGCTGCTTCAACTTCAGATCTCAAATTTGCACTTCATCTTTACCGACACGGAAATAAGCATGCTTTGCTAATGTTTCTTTTAAATGACATTTAAGATGGCTTTGTTTAACCAAGTAGGATAGCTTGGGTTGGAGCAAGAGGCTGAAAAGTTGAAAAAGAAACTAGCTGCTTGCACACGAGAAAATCAGAATCTTCAAGAAGAGCTATCAGAAGCTTATAACATCAAAGTTAGTTTTACATCTAACTTTTTAATGTCATCGTAGGGCCTCTTCGGTATTAATCTTACAGATGCACTTATTTTTCAATCTTCACTTTGTTAAGGTCAACTGGCTGATCTACACAGTGTAGAAGTTTCCAAGGTCTTCTCTGTGCTCTTCTCCCTTCTCTATCCCCATGAATGGAATGAGAAAGCATAAACATTAGGGTCTGGAGGTGCACCGCTGCTTGTTAATATAATTTAATGTGTTATATTGCTCCAAGACTCCCTTTTCTCTCTCATATTGACTGTTTAAACAGTTTCTATTTTGGGGGTGACCCGAATTTCATTGTTACAATTCTGGTTCTTGGAAAGCTAAGAGCTTGCAACTCTGATGGTTTAGATGTTCATTTTTGTTGGATCTAGAGTCAATTAAGTATCAGGAAGTGCATATCATAGCCCAATATATTGTAACTTGCCCGTTTTCTATTTTACTCTAGAATATAGAAGCAGAAAAGCAACTTAAATTTTTTCAAGGTTGTGTTATTGCTACATTTTCTGAGCGAGACCATGTTGTAATGGTGGTTGGCAAGATTCCTTTTATTTGGTGTTTATATTGTTTAATACTTTTAAACTCTGCAGAACCTGACTACAAATAGCAGCCATAGCCTATATGTAATGTACCTGTGCATTCTTAGTGCATATTATTTTCTTCTGTGCTTACCCTTTAATATTTCCTTATTTATTGATCCTCTTTTAGTCTTATTCATGTCAATGTGTTAACAGCACATTCAGTTTCATTTATAGTATCTGGTTATTGAAGTCTAAATTTTGACCCTCTGTATCAAATTATAAGGTGATGGAGTCTCATCAAGCGAGTAAATTGGACACTTCTGGAACTGTAAAGGTTGTTATCTCTTGCTTTGAGTAACTAGGCGTTTCTTTTAATAGTGATGAGGTGCGTCTACTGCTTTGCTTATTCAATAACAAAAAAATATTATTTTATCATGCTTCTTCCATATCCTCCTGTCCCTAATTTCCATTCCTTCTTCCAGTTTACTATTTTATTTCGTCCGAACTTTATCCTTTTCACTAATAGTGAACTCTTTATGTACTTGATCATGGTCTTCCATACTTCTACGAACATGAGTTCATTTTTGCCTGCACAATTTGATTATTTTTAAATACCCCCAACTTCCGTGTCCTGCGTAAATAAGTTGACCAGTAAAGAATGGCGTAGAGAAAAAGCTTGACTATAAGTATTGAATGAAATAGATGCCTGGAAAGTTTTTAGTATTGGAATGGAATGGACGTGGATTAATAGAACTTCTACTTTGTATTGATAAGGTATAGACAAGTGTTAAATTAGGAGAACCTTTACTTCTTAGGACCCTTAATTTACATTAAAAGACGATTTCTTTGTATGGACCAGAGTAGAGTAGAATGTATACAGGGTTCATATAATCAAGTCAACCCCAACTAATTTTGGATAGGTGCTGATCGCTTGATATAATTTTCATTTGCTTATCAATAGGGAACTTCGGCTTGCAGTCTTGTAAATTTCCAAGTAGCTTGGTAGGCTGTACGTATGCATCATGTTGTTTTGGCTCTTACAATTATTATCATATTATTTACTTTATGTTGGTATTTACATAAGGAAATGAGCACCATAACTTAAACAAGAAACTGGAATGAGTTACTAATTTGGTCATTTTATCTACCTTTGAGGTTTTGGCAAACCCATTAAGAAAACCTTTTGATACAGGAGCCCACACACTCTCGTTTGTACTCACTGCATCTTCAGAAAGAAAACTATTTGATAAGTGATAACATTAGTTATAAGGGCTATTTGACTCTTATATCTTTCTTAAATGTGTAATTAATGACTATATTCCTTCTGGGAGTAGTAAGAATGAAATTGAAAATAAATAATGGCTATTCTCTGTGTTTGATATTTTAGTCAATAATTTGGCTCATTTTTATTTTGAATCATTCAATCATCGCATTTATTATGATGTGCAGGGTCCACAGTATGTGTGCACAAACTTTTGGACCTTTGTCTGTATGACATACAGCGGAATACAGTAAGTACTACCATTTTGCATGCTCTTTACATTTTTAGTTGAAATGTACGTGTATGGAAACTTGGTTTGAATTATCAGCTATGAGGTTAACAAGCTTAGTGATTGAGGGAGGTCTTTCTTCTCTACATGGCTAAGCTGTACAATTTCTCTACTTTACAGCTTCCGGGGATATTCAAGAGTTTTTTTCCTTATCAGAATTTGAAAATGCATTAGCACTTCTAATGCAGTTGCTGCATTGTATTGGCCAAAAGTTGACCTGTTACACATGCATCGAAGTAGATTATTTTAGTTGCTTCAGTAGTCAATCTTCCTGAAATCTATTGGAATAATGTTCTAAAAAAGATGGTGTGGGATTTTGTGATAAGAAAATGTCCGTCCTTGTTTTAATTTTTAACTAGCATGTGAGGTTCAACAGATAAGTGATGTTCATCTAAATTTATTGCCTAAGCATTGTTTAAATAAAAACAGTGGTGAATTAAAATTTAAGTTCCCCTCGTGTCTGTTTGTGATGTTTTCTATTATGCTCCTAAGCTTGAAATTCTGTACATCAGAATGTTAAAAGGTATTCATCTTATTCGTCTTGCAGTCGTAAGTTTAATCACCGTGTGAAGTCAGTTTCCATGGCTAAACTTCCCAAGAAGTGGAATCTCTTCAAAAGGTTTCTCTCATCCTGTCTTTATTTTTTCAGCGGGCCAGAGAGATATATTTAAAAAATTGGGACCCACAAAGTCAGTGGCTTCCTAATAACAGGTACAAGATTAGCAAGTTACTGTTAGTAGACTACTAGATTCCTGGTGAATTTACAAATTCAAGATACAAAATCGTAACTTTCTTTTCTCATCAGCAATGCTGATAAAGTAAGGGACTTTATAAAGACCGTCTATGTTGATAAAAGATATGTTGCGGCAGAGTCCTCTGACAGACCTCCTAGAGATACTCAGGTACTATATTTGGAGTAATATTTTGTCTATGCAGTACTTTAGACTAGAATGTTTCTTGAGACTTCTTTCTATGATTTAGTCATAATATTCAAATCAGCACTGCATCCAGACTAATGTGTCCAATAATGCATTGTGTTGCCAGAATTTGAGAAACCTCCTTCCACTCGTGTGTATTACTTCAAAATGGCTCTTTCACTTTAATAACTCTTTTGTATACTGAATCAAATTTGTGAAATGGTGACGAGATCTGTCAGATATAGAGTACAGAGACATTCTCTTTTTTTTCTTCCCATAGTACCTTCTCGCTTTGGGGTTTCCTGACCCTTGCTGCGACCCATTTCTCGGACACATATTTTTCTAGGTAACTTGCAGATTTATGATTCTTTTTCTTCCATGGTCATTAGAACTAACCACGTTCTCTTAAATGTATTGCACTAGCCTTGTCTGAAATGGGTTTTCCAACTTTTAAGTGGTGGTACGAACTGCAAGTTATTGAGTATTTTCAAACTTTTTTTCAAGTTTGGAAGGGAAAGAGAATGAAACGAAAGATAAAAAGTCTTAATATATTTTCAGCCTTCTTCGGGTTTTTAGGAAAAGAGAATGACAAATGAAAAATACAAAGATTAATATTAAAATGGGGTTGGAGCATATTAGAGATTCAATTTGTTGTCAAGCCTTGAAATTGATTTCTTCTGTATAACTTGCATTTTAAAAGGTATAATATATATTCTCAGATCCCTAGCAGAAAATATTCTATTTATCCTCATGAATATTCTATTAGGTACAACTAATACGAGATCCCGTGTAACAAGTTGAGATGGTTGGTGTCCCAGAAGAATACTTGTTAGGCCATGCTTTCCATATGTATAACCTGACCTCACCAGATGTAACGTAATACTCTCTCTCCAATTAATGCAATGCTTTCTAGATTTTTATTCTACAACATTTAGTTTATATGTGAGTTATTTTGTGATACTTAGTTAAACTAACTACTGGACTGGGGGAAGAGGGCCACAGGATGGAAGCTGAAATAGCATCACTACGGGCAGCGTTTACTCAAGAAGTTTCAGTGTGGCATAAACTTGACCATCCTAATGTAAACAAGGTGACGTTAAAACTCTTCAACTTATAGTATGTAGAACGTGTTTAGAGCTTGTTGGATATTATTGCTTGTTCTTTAAAATTCGTAGTTTTTAGAGTACAGTCTCATCTACACAATAGGCATTGCGATTGGAAGCACTTTACTTGGAGAAATAGAAGGAACATATATCACACGTGTAAAATCTGAGAAAGTCCCACATGAATATTTTACCATAACGGGCATTCAAGAATCGGTACATTAACTGATTCTTATACTAATCCTTGATTCCCTGAGACTATTATTCACCAATATAGCAGAAACCTGTGGTTGACATCGACTTGGTGATGTCAATCTAGATAAAGAACTTAGTGATAGAAGTTGAAGTAGCACTGATTGTATATGTGAAAATAACAATGGCAGTAGGGCCTTCCACAGTGTTTTCCTGAAAAACAATACGAGGCATACAAATAGCCATTATTGTTAGAACTGTTGCATCATTTCTTGCCTGCCCGACTAAACTCATAAAATGCAGATTGCGCCGCACAAGGAGAACCAGAAAATTCTATTATGTTTGGAGTATACGAAGAATTAAAGCAGTATTTTGAAGGAGGCATGGATACTTCTGGTGCTGTTGTTCAGTGGAGAAGGTTACGAAGGTTATGAGAAGGTCCAAGACTTGCTGCTTTTGGATTTAGATTACTAGCTTGTTGTAAAGATTTGTTTTGTGATGTGTATATCATTCTGTATTATAATTTATTATATATGTAAATACTAATTTATATAGTTGCATAAAATTTTAATTTGGATTATTATATTAATGAAAGATTTTGTTGTGATGTGTATATATATAATTGTATTAACATAATTCTCTCTCTCTACTTTATATATATTCATCGTTGTAATAGGTGTCAAACAGCGTTGCAATAGGTAGTAAAAAAATATCGCAATAGGTGTCAAAAAGTGTCGCAATAGATAGTTAAAAGTAATTGCAAAACACCAATAAGTGTTGCAGAAGATATTCGAAAATTGTTGCAATAGGATTATTGCAACGCTTTTCCATCGTTGCAATATACTCTATTGCAACAGTTCTTAACCGTTGCTATAGACGAAACAAAGCGTCGCAATAGGAGGTTAGAAAAACCGTTGTAATAGGTCCATCTATTGCAACAGTTGTCGTAACCGTTGCGATAGATCTATCCCAACACTCACATACGCAACGCCTGCCTAACCGTTGTAGTAGATCTATCGCAATGGTTTTTTTATCGTTCGCAATAATTTTTGAACCATTGCCATAGGGCTAATTTCTAGTAGTGAGGGTTACTTTACACTATTATCTAATTTTATGAAAAAATAGAAATTAACCAACCGAAAAGAATCTATATGACCCTCTCTTGAGCCATTCTCCTTCAACTCTTCTCTTTTTCTTTAAGCACCTCAATCTTTTCTTTCAACTTCTCCAATTTCTTATCAACACAATTATCATTTTATTGGGATTCTTTAGGCTTGTCAGCTTTTTCAAAAGCTTCCTCAACTAATCTGTTCAACCCACTCAATCTCTAAACTTCATTGGTTGATGTATAATTTTCAATATATTGGGAAGATTTCTTGAAAGATATTTTTGTCAATTAAAATTTATATTTAGAATTTTATAATAGCAGGTAGATAGATTAAACTCGATTTACAAAGAATAATGTATTTGATCCACCTTCAAACTTAATTAGTGAGCTCAAAATTGAAAGAGTCAACTATAATCCTAAATTCATATTTATCATTCAAATAAAAGTTATGCATATCAAGATTTAACACTTATTATAACCTTATATCTAGAACTGAACTAATAAGTTTAATTAGACTCAACTATAATACCAACGAAATAGTTAAATAACATAATCAAATCAAAGTCACAGTTAAACAAAGAAAAAAAGAGATAAACTTTTGATATTTTTGACCACTTCATTCAATGGTGACATGCTTATTACTTTCAATTTTCGATCAAAAATTTTCTACTGAAAAAATTACGAGAAATTATCAAAAGAGGAGAAATCATTATCAGTTGTTGATTATTTAGTCATAAGTTATATATAATCTTTAAAGTTATTAACTAAAGGAATAAATAAAAACAAAGAAGATGATAACAATGAATACACGCACACAAAAAATAAATAAAGAGAACTTGAATTAATAATGAAATAAGAAAAGAAAAGTAGAAGTAGAGCTATATTTCTTGTAAATTTTGATCCAAAATATTATTTAAATAGAATTTTAGATTTTTTTTATATATATAAGAGAAAATTTTGATTGATTTAGAATTGTTAAATATTACAAATTCTTGCTTAAATTAAATAGCCAAACCAAAAGAAGTTATAACTAAAATTAATTGTAAACAAAATTTCTACCCATAAGGACACATACGTGAAGGGGAAAAAAAGAAGCTAAAATAGCACTACCAATTGATTAAGTTTTTGAAGTTTTTTTTAAAGATATAATTTTTAATTGATTTAAAATTTCTAAATTTAGGTATATAATTCAATTAAGGAAAGGTTTAGGAATTGAATTTTACTAAATTTTATAAAAAATAATAAAAAGATAATTTTATCTCTGGCAAAGTTATGTGTTGTCCTAATTTATTAATAATAGAATTCCTACAATATTTCCATATGCAAACTAATTTCTAATTGACTAATAGAATTACCATAATTTTTCCATATGCTAACTAAAAGACGAATTCCATACATCAACCAAAAACCCTATTTAATTTTTGCATATATTTATTATACTCAATATTTGATATTATTAATATAATAATTATTATAAAAAATAAGTGAAAAGACGATTTTGTCTAAAGTAAAGTCTTTTAATGAAGGACAAAAAGTTCAAATCACTTTTCTAAGGGTTTTCACACTTTTAATATATTATAAATATAGATTATAGATATAGATATAGATAGTACAAGTATATTTTTATCCCTCTACACCTCAAATACTTTTAAACTTTTCATTCTCATTTGCCTCTCAATTTCTATTTTATTTTTTTAACTTAACTTTTATTTTTTTCCTTGTTTAAATTCATTTGTCGCAACTTTTATTTTTCTTTTACTTTTTTCTCTTTTTTATTTTTTTCTCAAACATTATTTATTTGTTCATTTCTCTCACTTTTTTTAATTCATTGGTCTCAATCTTTTTTTTTTTAATCATTTTTCATTTCTCATTTTTTCCTTTTCATTTTTTCTTTTATTTTTTTGTTTTATTTATTTTCATTTATTTGTTTTATTTTTTATCATTTCTTATTTAATTTTTTCTTCTCATGTTTGTTTTTCTCAATACTTTTTTTTTGTAATTTATTCTTCTCTTTTTTCTTAACTTTAGTTTTTTTTTCTTGTCTTGTTTTTTCTTTTTCTAAATCTCTCTATTTTGTTTGTTCTCTTTTTTTTTTCTCAACTTCAATTATATTTTGCTAATAAATAAGAAGTTGGATAATCCAAAAAGAAATCTTTTTTTTTTTACATCAAAGCAAATTTAAGGGCATAACTTGTTGTTAGGAAGTCCTTTGGGATAAGTTTTGTCTCTAAGGAAAAAATTATAGAACTACTCATAAATTAAGAAACAATGTAGCAGTGTCAAGTCTTGCTTGTTGAGCATAACTTGTTGAAAATTCATAATTCTTGCTTTTAAGGAAAGAGTTATAGAACATCTCATAAATCAAGAAATAATGTGGTAGTGTCAACACTTGTTTATTGGGCATAACTTGTTCTTTTAGGAGGTTCTTGAGCTAAGTCTTGTCTGAGAGGCAAGACTAATAGAGCATCACATAAATTAAGACAAAATATGATAGTGTCAACTCTTGTCCATGGGGCGTAAATTACTGGCTAAGTCTTGCCTCTAAAGCAAGAGTTATAGAATGTCTCATTAATCAAGACACAATGTGGTAGTGTCAACTCTTGCCCATAGGGCGTAACTTGATGTTTGAAAGTCCTTGAACTAATTAGTGTCTCTAACAAGTTATAGAATATTTCATAAATCAAGACATAATGTGGTAGTTTCAACTCTTACCCATGGAGCATAACTTGTTGTTTAAAAGTCCTTGATTTATAAAATATTTCATAAATTAAGACACAATGTGATAGTGCCAGATCTTGCCAATGGAGTGTAACTTGTTGTTTAAAAGTCCATTGGCTAAGTCTTGCCTCTAAGGCAAGAGTTATAGAACATCTTATAAATCAAGACACAATGTGATAGTGTCAACTCTTATCCATGGGGTGTAACTTCTTATTTGAAAGCCCTTGGGTTAGGTATTTCCTCTAAGACAAGAGTTATAGGATATCTCATAAATCAAAATACAATGTGGTAATGTCAACTCTTGCCCATAAGACATAACTTATTTCTTTAAAGTCGTTCGTCTAAGTCTTGCCTCTAAGGGCAGAGTAATAAAGTATCTCATAAATCAATACACAATGTGGTGGTATCAACTCTTGCTCATGGGACATAACTTGTTGTTTGATGGTCCTTAGGCTCAGTTATACTTCTAAGACAAGATTTATAGTGCATTTCATAAGTAAAACAGATAATGTGATAGTGTTGACGCTTCCCCAATGAATGTAACTTGTTTAAAAATTCCTGGGATAAGTCGTTCCCCTAAGGCAAGAGTTATAGAACATATCATAAATAAAGACATAACGTGGTAGTATCAACTCTTGCTCATGGGGAATAAATTGTTGTTTAAAAGTCCTTGAGCTAAGTCTTTGTAACGCCCTGGATTTTTTGTCCTTGAAAATTTTTTGAGTTCTGAGCTTCTTCCTTGGCAATGAATAACCTGATAAGTCATAATGTGTCTTTACGGGTCATAAGACACAGTCATAATGATCCCAAAAGTATTTGCCTAATTCACTACCTTGATAAAAATTGGACTTAAGGAGTCGTATAGACTTCTAACGAGTCGTAAGGAGGGTATTTCATAATGTGTCTAGTATAGTGACTCTATTGAAATTGTTGAGACTACGACTTGACCCTACGAGTCATAGTGTCTCATTACAAGATGTAGGGTTATAGTCGTAGGTTTCATAGTGAAGAGCCCAAGGGGGTTCTGGTTTCGATACCATTGGAGGGTCCAAATCGTAGGGTAACCCTCCGAGTTATAAGATCACCTGTAACGATCGACGATTTAATTTCCAGCTTCTAATAAGGGTATATTGAATATTTACCGCTTGCCTTAAACATAACCCATGACCTATAAACCCTATTGAGACTTTATTCCCACCTATAACACAATAAAAAAATATCCTCTTCTCTCTCAAATTCTCTCAAGCCAAGCAAGCTAGGGTTTTCTCAAGGTTGAGCATCCAAGGGTCAATTCAAGATTTCTTCTCCATAATTGTGAATTTTTCAAGCATGTTACTCTTCTGATATACTTGTGTTTTATTAATGGAATGATTTGGATAATAGCTATATGGTTTTAATGATTAGGTTTTGAACTATGGGTTTAGGGTTTAGAATATGAATTGTTGAAAAATACTTCTTCGATGATATTTATGAAATTATTTTTATTAAACTGATGGTTCGTAAATGCTTTGGGGTGCATACGAATGGTGGATAGACATGGTGTAACGCCCCAAGAACTTATCCCGAGATGTCACACGATGCTTAAGGCCACACGTGGCCTCAAGCTAACCCTCTAAGCCTGTCATCACTTTCAAAACTCACTATAACGCTAATCATGCTAAAATAGGGAAGAATAATCATGTCATGAACTTAAACATACTTAATTATGAAGAAATACTAGCCTGTACAAATAGAATACTAAATTTTTTGTACATACTGGTACTCTATTCTGACAAAAGCCTCTACTACATAAGACTGAAGAGACATTGGGACAGATCCCCAACTGACTCATACTGAACTGAAAAGAAACAACCATTTACTAACAAGGCAAAACCAGGGACATAGGTCCTCAAACCATGAGGACTCACCAACTGCAGAAATGTAGATACAGGTACTCAAAGATCATTGTCGCTGCTGAGACTGAGCACCCGAACCTACATTACGAGAAAATATAAAACACAGAAAAGTATGGGAATCAGTACTTGGGAATGTACTGAGTATGTGGGGGTGTATGCAGCATTATAAATATTATCATAAATATATAAGAAAATCATGCATGCTATAAATAATGACTCTCTTCGCTTGAATTAGTTGAAATATATTCCTTGTAAATCATCAATAGTAATACAAGCATTGTAAATCTCATAAATCATTATACTCAACTCATACTCTTCAACTCATGACTTAGAGTAACTTGGTGACTCCAGAAATGTAAACTCTTATGGACTTGGGAGTTTCTTATAACCGACATAAACCATGTGAGCCTACATGGATTCCAACGTCTTGCCCACGTTGGGGAGAGCTGTTCTATCCTTGCCATCGGAGTAGAACCTTGACTTTAGTGATCACTGTCTTGTCCTTTGGCCCTTAATCTTTTTCCTACGGTGGCACGTAGTTCTGGGGAAGTAGGATGCGCTGAACCCACACTTCCCGCTCAGTGCTAAATAATAATCCCAGAATCAAGCTCAGAACGCGTTAGGAAATCCACCTTAATCAACTCAAGGGTCTACCATAGAGACCAAAATCATAAATTATTTGTGGATTCCTAACTCGACTCAACTCAAAACAATCTTTCTCAACATCAAGTTAACTTTCTTATTAACTCATATCAAATGTCAAAACTTCAAGAAAACATCAAAAAATTTATTCTTGACTCTTAAACGTCCATATATATATATTCAATAATCAACTTCTCATGGAAAAGCTTAAAATCATAACTCTTATCTTTTATCACTTGGAAATCATCAATTCTAATTCATAGTAGCAATATACAATTCATAGTATAAGTTCTCAATTTAGGAAATAAAATAATGAAATAGTCATGTATATCAATCTTGAATAGATCAATTTTAATAACTCAATCATAAAGTAATTTGGGTATAAACCCACTTTGCACAATCATGAAGTTCCAATAGTAAAAATCAATTCTTTGGGCACAAGAATAAAAGGATATTCTTGTTCAATACCCACATACCTTGATGATTTTGCGATGAAGAAACTTGATTGGAACTTCTTTTCCCACATCTTGAGTTAGGGTTCTTGATGTTCTTGACTTGGAAGTTTTAAATCTTGAACTAATTTGTGAAAACTACGGCTCAATTTTGAGATGTTTAGACAAGAATTGGATGGGATTTTAGAGAGAAACCCTAGATTTTGGATGGAATGGAAGAGAAATGAGGATTTTCTCCTCTATTTGTGTATATATATATATATATAGTGGGTAAGGATGGGTGGAAAGACCAAAATACCCTTGAGAAAATTCTAGAACTAGAGCCCAATTTTTATCCCTGGCGTGACACGCCATGATCGCAGACCTTCACTAGATTTTGATAATTGGGAAACTGCTCAGTGGCGCGATGCGGTGAAGTCACATTTGCCACCTTGGTCGTGACCTGGAAGGGCACCGTAACGCGGTGGAATCGCATTGGTGTACTGGAATTTGACAATTCTTCTATTGAGCCATTGCACGACGTGCCAATATCGCTAAGGCTCACTGGAAAATGACAATTACCATTTTGGCTGTCTCCGCGACGCACTAAATTGCCAGCTGACACACTGTCTCACTAAAATGGCTCTAACTCTTCACCCGAGTGTCAGATTTGGAAAAATTTGGTATCGATGGAAAGCTTATTCAATTCTCCACATGAAAAAAGTAAAAATTAGAGAAATACCACACGTTTTAAACATTAATCACTTTGGAAGTCTTCCCATTCGCTCAAAAGATGGATTTAGGCTTAAGGAACGATCGAGGTATTACAATATCTCCCCCTTGGAAACATTCATCCTCGAATGTTGCTAGTTAGGCTCCAGACCAAAGAGGAAATGGGATAAATACCTTATGGGAACAATTTTCTTAACTGACTTACTTCACTCTTGACTTTCAAGTACTTCACAGCATGCACGAATCATAGAATGGATATTTATATAACTGAATAAGCTGGATTAGTAGGAAACTGAATGAAAGAAGAATAGTACCTTCGGCTTGATTAGAATTCGCGGAGAAGAGATGAGGGTACTTAATTCGTATTTCTGCTTCTTCTTCCCAAGTAGCACCCTCAATTGATTGATTTTGCCACAAAACTTTAAACAAGGGAACTTCCTTGTTCCTTAGTCTACGGACTTGATAATCTAGGATCTCAACCGGAATCTCATCATATGAAAGGTTGTCTCGAAAATCAAAGCTTCCTGACGGATCAAGCACAACAAAATCACCAATGTGCTTTTTGAGCATAGAAACGTGAAAGATAGGGTGGACAACTGACAACTCTGTAGGCAACTCGATCTCATAAGCTACTTTCCCAACACGATGCAAAACTATGTAAGGGCCAACATATCGGGGACTAAGCTTCCCTTTCTTTCCAAATCTTTTCACCCCTTTCATGGGAGAAATTTTCAAGTACACCAAATCATCAACTTCAAACTCAAGAGCTCTTTTTCTCACATCTGCATACAAATTCTGACGACTCTGGGCTGTCTTCAACCTTTCCCGAATCAACTTAACTTTCTCCATGGCCTCGAACACAACATCAGGTCCAGTCACAACAGCCTCACCCACTTCAAACCAACCTATGGGTGATCCACATCGGCTTCCATATAAATCCTCAAATGGAGCCATTCCAATGCTAGCATGAAAACTGTTGTTATACAAAAATTTAATCAATGGCAAATGTTTATCCCAACTTCCTTTGAAATCGAGAACACATTCCCTCAACATATCCTCCAAAGTTTGGATAGTCCTCTCATCCTGGCCGTCTGTCTGTGGATGAAAAGTGGAGCTAAGACGAACATAGGTGCCAAGACCCTTCTGAAAAGCTCTCCAAAACTGAGAAGTAAATTGAGTACCTCTATCGGAGATGATAGATGACGGAACTCCATGCAACCTGACTAACTCCCGGATGTACATCTTAGCATAGTCCTCAGTGGTGAAAGATGTATGTACTGGCAGGAAATATGCTGACTTAGTCAACCTGTCTACAACGACACAAATAGAATCATGATGACATCGAGAGAGAGGTAAATTGGTCACGAAATCCATGTTCACCTCTTCCCACTTCCAAGTAGGAATACTAAATTCTTCCATCATACCACCGGGTCTCTGGTGCTCTATCTTCACCTGTTGGAAAGTTGCACAATTATCTACAAACTTCGCTATATCTCTCTTCATACCATTCCACCAACAAATTTCCAGCAAATCGCGGTACATCTTGGTAGCACCGGGATGAATAGAATACCGTGCGCCATGCCCTTTAGCCATAATCCTCTGTCTCAAGTCATCAACATCAGGGACACATAATCTATTTTGAAGCCTTAATACACTATCTCCCCCTTGGGAGAAAACCTCCACCTTTTGGTCTTTAACTGACTCTTTAAGTTCAACCAAACGAGAATCTATATCTTGCTTCTCCTTCACTTCAGAAACTAGAGAAGATTCAGATCTACTCTGAACCCTAACATTACCATCAGCTGAATCAAGAAATCTAACACACAATCTAGCCAAACGATGCACTTCGTGGGCTAACTCCTTCTTATCTTCCTCTATATGCGCTACACTGCCCATGGACTATCTGCTAAGGGCATCTTCCACTATATTGTCCTTTCTCGGGTGATACAACATGCTCATATCATAATCCTTCAATAATTCCAACCATCGTCTCTACCACAGGTTCAACTCTCTCTGAGTAAACACATACTGCAAACTCTTGAGATCCATAAAGACATCAACATGAACATCGTACAAGTAATGTCTCCAGATTTTTAAAATAAAAACCACTGCAGCTAACTCGAGGTCATGGGTCGGGTAATTCTTCTCATGAGGCTTCAACAATCTGGAGGCATAGGCTATAACCTTTTCTCTCTGCATCAGTACGCAACCCAAACCAACTCTAGAGTCATCACAATACACCACAAAATCATCTACACCATTAGGAAGGGTCAACACAGGGGCTGAAGTGAGTCGAGTCTTCAACTCTTGAAAACTCTTCTCGCAGGAATTTGACCACAGGAATTTAACTTTCTTTTGGGTTAACCGGGTCAAAGGTGCAGCAATGAAAGAGAAACCTTCGACAAAACGACGGTAATAGCCAGCTAGACCCAAGAAACTCTTAATATCAAACGGAGAGATAGGTCTAGGCCAATTTTTCACAGCTTTTACCTTTTGAGGATCAACTCGAACACCTTCAGCAGAAAAAATATGACCCAGAAAGGCAACTGACCTTATCCAAAATTCACACTTGCTAAATTTGACAAACAACTGATGATCTCTAAGGGTTTGCAAGACAATTCGGAGATGATCTGCATGGTTGTTTTCATTTCGAGAGTATACAAGGATATTATCTATGAACACAATAACAAACATATCCAGGTATTGTCTGAACACCCGATTCACGAGGTCCATAAAAGCTGCTGGGGCAATAGTTAGCCTGAAGGACATGACCAGGAACTCAAAATGACCATAATGGGTGTAGAAAGCTGTCTTTGGAATATTACACTCTCTGACTTTAAGTTGGTGATAGCCGGATCTCAAATCTATTTTTGAGAAATAACTGGCACCTTGTAGCTGATCAAACAGGTCATCAATTCTAGGAAGAGGGTACTTGTTCTTGACTGTGACCTTGTTGAGCTGACGATAGTCAATGCACATACGCAATGAACCATCTTTCTTTCGCACGAATAGAATGGGTTCTCCCAAAAGAGATACACTGGGCCTTATGAAACCCTTATCAAGAAGATCTTTCAGTTGCTCTTTCAACTCCTTAAGTTCTGTGGGGGCCATACGATACGGAGGAATAGAAATAGGTTGCATATCGGGAAGAAGATCAATCCTGAATTCTATCTCTCTATCGGGAGGTACCCCTGGGAGATCTTCCGAGAAAACATTAAGAAACTCATTGACAATGCTAATAGACTGAATAGTCGGAGTCTCAGACTTAGTGTCTTTAACTCAAACCAAATAATAGATACAACCCTTGGATATCAATTTCCTAGATTTAAGGTAGGATATAAAATGACTCTTGGGAGCTACAAATATTCGGACCACTCAAAAACTGGCTTGTTGGGAAACTAAAACTTGACTACACGGGTACGACATTCTATAGATGCATAACAAGAGTGAAGCCAATCCATACACAAAATGATGTCAAAATCAACCATGTCAAGCTGAATTAGGTCTGCAAACATGACTCTTTTAAGGACAGTGATAGGACACTTCTTATACACTTGCTTAGTAACAACAGATTTACCTACTGGGTAGAAACTAGAAAAGGCTCAGGAATCTTTTCAGCACTAATCTCAAAATTCACAGCCACCAACGGAGTCACATAAGAAAGACTTAACCTAGGGTCCATCAACACATACACATCAAGATGAAATACACGGAGCATACCAGTAACAATATCTGGTGAATCCTCCTGCTCCTGGCGGGGTGGTATAGCATAGAAGCAATTTTGGTGCTGACCGCCAGTAGTACTAGACGAGACACCCTGAGGAGGAGTTGGACGAGCTAAAGGGGCTGGAGCACTAATGGCCTGACTCTGAGGACGAACATCGCGACTCCCTTGTCTGGCATACGTGCAATCTTTGAGACTGTGGCCCAACTTGCCACAACCTAAACAACCTCTATGTTCAGCCATACACTCTCCAGGATGCGTCCTACCACACTTAGCACACGGAGGATAGATAGGTTTATTACTCACACTGTCATGAGACCTGGACACAGTAGGCCTATTACCCTGTTTCTGTCTGATTCTGGATGCGGGAGCACTAGTTGATGAAGGCGCTGGCATAAAAGAATGACTCTAGAACTGAAGGCGGATCCCTTCAGAAAATCTAGTCTAACTATACCCCTGCTGGTCTGATCTAACTCTCTTATTCCCCCTCACTCTCTCTTTATCCTTCACCTTATCCGCTTCAATCTGTTGAGCATGTATCATTAATCTAAAAAAATCCATGTCCCTATTAAGCATAGCGGATCTACACTCTTTCATGACATAACCCGACACACTAGCCAAAAACTTACTCATACTGGTTCTAGAATCAGTCATCATATCAGGAGCATACTTAGATAACTGATTGAACTTAAGAAAATACTCCTTAACTGTCATGGAGCCCTGTCTCAAGTTCATAAATTCTTCTAATTTCACTTCCCTCAGCACCGAGGGAAAGAATGTATCTAAGAATGCATCCTAGAACAATTGCCAAGTCATGGGAGCGGCATCCTCCCCTCTACCCTTCCTCTACATCTCCACCCAATCATAGGCCACATCTTTCAAGCAATAGGAAGCTAGCTCCACACTCTCTTCCTCCGTTACATGCATAATTAGGGTGATATTTTCCACCTCATCAAGATATATCTGCAGGTCCTCACCTGTCTTTGACCCATAAAACTCTGGCGGATTCATCCGCATAAAATCATAAACCCGAGCCGTCGCTAAATTACTTTCATACAGAGGTGAAGCTGTGACCTGAGCATGGGTCTGAGCATTGGCGGTAACCGCCTGGGATAGTTCCTGAAAAGCTACCCGAAATTCAACGTGGGACACCATCTCACCTAAAGGATCAACGGGTTGAGGTTATTCGTTGTTTCTGCGAGCTCTATGAGGAGGCATTTTCTGTCATAAGAGAGCAAAAATTAACAGCAGAGAAAAATAGTCATAAGTACGATGGGCCTTTGAAAGAAGGAACCAACTTTTCCTAAAACGTCCGGTAGCCTCTAGCTCATAGATGTGGCGCGCTACACACCAATGATCAAGACTCTACGTAACGCGGCTTATCAGACTCCCTAGGACTCTTTGAACCTTAGGCTCTGATACCAAGCTTGTAACGCCCCAAGAACCTATCCCGAGACGTCACACGGTGCTTATGGCCATACGTGGCCTCAAGCTAACACTCTAAGCCTGTCATCACTTTCAGAACTCACTATAATGCTAATCATGCTAAAATAGGGAAGAATAATCATGTCATGAACTTGAACATACTTAATTATGAATATATACTAGCCTGTACAAACAGAATACTAAAACTTCTATACATACTGGTACTCTAGTCAGACAAAAGCCTCTACTACATAATACTGAAGAGCCATTGGGACAGATCACCATCTGACTTATACTGAACTGAAAAGAAACAACCATCTACTAACGAGGAAAAACCAGGGACATAGGTCCTCGAACTATGAGGACTCACCAAATGCAGAAATGTAGATAAAGGTACTCAAAGATCACTGTCGCTGATGAGACTGAGCATCCGAACCTACATCACGAGGAAATATAGAACACAGAAAAGTATAGGAATCAGTACTTGGGAATATACTGAGTATGTAGGGGTGTATACAACATTATAAATATTATCATAAATATATAAGAAAATCATGCATGCTATCAATAATGACTCTCTTCACTTGAATTAGTTGAAATATATTCTTTGTAAATCATCAATAGTAATACAAGCATTGTAAATCTCAAAAATCATTATACTCAACTCATACTCTAAACTCATGACTTAGAGTAACTTGGTGACTCCAGAAACGTAAATTCTTATGGACTTGGGAGTTTCTTATAACCGACATAAAACATGTGAGCCTACATGGAGTTTAACATCTTGCCCACATTGGGGAGAGCTTTTTTATCTTTGACATCGGAGTAGAACCTTGACTTTAGTGATCACTGTCTTGTCCTTTGCCCCTTAATCTTTGTCCTACGGTGGCACGTAGTTCTGGGGGAAGTAGGATGCGCTGAACCCACACTTCCCGCTCGGTGCTAAATAATACTCCCAGACTCAAGCTCGGAACGCGTTAGGAAATCCACCTTAATCAACTCAAGGGTATACCATAAAGACCAAAATCATAAGTAATTTGTGGATTCCTAACTCGACTCAACTCAACTCAAAACAATCTTTCTCAACATCACGTAAACTTGCTTATTAACTCATATCAAAGTCAAAACTTCAAGAAAACATCACAGATTCACTATTGACTCTTAAAATCAAACGTCAATATATATATATATATAATATATATATATAATCAACTTCTCATGGAAAAGCTTAAAATCATGACTCTTATCTTTCATCACTTGGAAATCATCAATTCTAATTCATAGTAGCAATATACAATTCATAGTATAAGTTCTCAATTTAGAAAATAAAACAATGAAATAGTCATGTATATCAATCTTGAATAGCTCAATTCTAATAACTCAATCATAAAGTAATTTCGGTATAAACCCACTTTGCACAATCATGAAGTTCCACTAGTAAAAATCAATTCTTTGGGCACAAGAATGAAAGGGTATTCTTTTTCAAGCCCCACATACCTTGATTATGATTTTGAGATGAAGAAACTTAATTGGAACTTCTTTTCCCACTTCTTCAGTTAGGGTTCTTGATGTTCTTGAGTTGGAAGTTTTGAATCTTGAACTAATTTATGAAAACTACGTCTCAATTTTGAGATGTTTAGACAAGAATTAGATGGGATTTTGGAGAGAAACCCTAGCTTTTGGATGGAATGAAAGAGGAAAATGAGTATTTTTTCCTCTATTTGCATATATATACTGTGTAAGGACGGGTGGAAAGACCAAAATACCCTTGAACAAATTCTAGAACTGAAGCCCGATTTTTATCCCTAGCGCGATGCGCTATTATCGCGGACCTTCATTGGGTTTTGAAATAACTTCTCAGTGGCGCGACGCGGTGAAGTCGCATTTTCCACTTTGGTCGTGACCTGGGAGAGCACCGCGACGCGGTGGAATCGCATTGGTGCACTGAAATTTGACAATTCTGATATTGAACCTTGACGCGATGTGCCAATATCACGAAGGCTCACTGGAAAATGACAATTGCCATTTTGGCTGTCTCCGCGACGCGCTAAAGTGTCAGGTGGCACTCTATCTCACTAAAATGGCTCTAACTCTTCACCAGAGTATCGGATTTGGGCGAATTTGGTATCGATGGAAAGCTTATTCAATTCTCCACATGAAAAAAGTAAAAATTAGAGAAATAACACATGTTTTAAATATCAATAAATTTGGAAGTCTTCCCATTCGCTCAAAATATGAATTTAGGCTTAAGGAACAATTGGGGTATTACACATGGGTACAATGGAATCCCTAAATTGACGAATCATGGAAATAGGATCACAAAGGAATCCCTTAATTAATTGGTTTGGTATGAAAATCTGTAACAACATCAACCCACTTGCATAATTGTCTTTAGAATATGAGTTATCACTTGATTTGATTTACTCCTTGACATTAATAAATGGATTAATTAGTTAATTGGATGATAATTATCTTGAAAACCTTGTAGGGTACACGAGAATCCCCAAAGTGATTTTATAATGGAGTCTGTGGGGTACACGAGAATCCTTAGGTGTTGGCTTAATGACATTGCTTGCAAGTTATGGTCGGTATGATAAAACCACTTAATAATACTTTAATAATTGACTCTGCGAATTGTTAGTTTGATTATGTGTTGAATGTTTTAATTAGGCAATAATGAGAGTAGTGCTAGCTAGTTGTGAAGGTGAGATTCTAAAGGACGGACACTAGGAACTCATTCTTGTTGACATGAGGATTGGTCTTGATTACCAAGTTCATTTGGGGTACAAGGAAATCCCCCAAGTTCACTTACGTACCTATGTATCATATGTATGTTTACATGTATACATATACATATATATATATACATATATATACATATACATATATATATATATACATATATATACATATACATATATATATACATATATATACATATACATATATATATAAATACATATATATACATATATATATATTCATACATATATTTTCCATGCTGTGATGGGGGACAAAGTTTAACATGCAGTTTACAACCTTAACCTAGGTTGTATAGCTTCACCATCATAAATCCACCCACGGGCTATATAGGTCCAGTGTTACTTTCTAGACAGGCTCCAGTGCTTGTTAGCCACACGAATCATACATACATATATATATATATGTATATACATATATATATATATATGTATATACATATATATATATATATGTATATACATCTATATGTATATACATATATACATACATATATATACATATATATACACATATATATATATGTAATTGCATGTGATTATGTGAATTGGTTTGACTTGGTTTTTAATTGATGGCATTACTTTATATTTATCCTTGAGTTTCATACTAGTACTCACCCCGCTAACCGTCATTAAATGTTGTATCCCTACATGATGCAAAAACCAGCCATGCTTCTACTTCTCCTGCATAGTAATTAAGTGATTCGGGGACAACTTTTGAGGTAGACTGAAGTGGTAAGATTTCATAAATCGAAAGACCCAATTTTATGTTATGGATTTATTTATGCCTTCACTATTCCTTTTGGTTTTGGTTTTGGATATGGTCGGGGGCATGTCCCAACTGGATATTCTTTGGTTTTGATCAGAGGCGGTATTGGTTGGTTGCATCGTTGATGGTGTTTGGTTTTGGTTATAGACTTATCATAATGTCTTTAATTTCATATTCTCTAAACTTGTTATATGTTCTAAATCCATCCGACATAGAGTGTAAGGTGGTTAATAGTTTGGGGTATTAAGGGTGTTCACCGATCCTGGTTAGACTTGATATACCCGTCACAATCGGCCCTAGTTCGGGTCATGACAATGGTGTTTCTATCAATCACACATTCAAGATTGCCTTTCTACCCATGCTTTACGGATCTCCCACCCAAAACTAGAAACTTCAATCATTATCATTGTGGATTTCACCACATCTCTTCTTCTTAGCTATTCCACATAACAAAGGTTAATCTTACTCTTCCATCTTTATCTAGAACTTTAATCTGAGTAGTCACCCCAAAAATTTTCTTCTTTTTACAATAAAGAACATCTACTACCTTATCCAAAACAATACTATGCTTCTATAGCCACTACCATCCTAACATAAGAAGGGTCATTGAGGAACTAAAGTACAAGCATCAATAATAAGGGGGTTACTTCACAATTATGACTCCTATTTGTCATACTATTAAAGCTGAGACTCGTGAAATGAGACATGGTACAATAGGTAAGAAGTACTTTATAGCAACCCCCTAGTTTATAAATAGAGGGTCGTTCTGACATAGATATACCATAGCACAAGACCTTAGGACTAGGCAGCGGGAGAAACATGACTGCATATATCAAGGGTACTATAACATAAAGACGAGATTTATATTTAGGGAACAAGGTAAGGATTTCCACTTGAAACCATTATTTCTTGGAAATAAGCATAACTTTAGACGTAAATATATAGATTATGAGCATCATGACATAGATCATGAAAACTTGGAAGCTTGGATTTCTGAGAACCATTATTGTCTTTTGTTCAGGGGCTGGAATATGGACATACTTAGCTTGTAGAATGTAAGCCATATGCATAAAAACTATTAGAATGCATACAAAACTATTAGAGTTCCCTCTTAACCGAAATAGAAGAGAATCACTAGAGTAGGAGCAAATTCACCCTGACTCTCCCCTGAAGGCCACCGTTAAGAGAAAATTTAAGATTAGCCCTTGATCTATATCTTACTATACCTAAAAACACAACAATCTGCTCTAAGGGGTATCAACATGTACATGTATTAGGATACTTGGATATCTTATGCATAAAACCTTATCTCTCCAAATGCTACCTGGGGTTCAACATATTCTTACAAACTCCATTCCCTAATCCATCAAATGAGTTAGGCCCCAATCAATCAATTCAATCTAGACCTCCGTCCTATATATCACAACTTTCCCACTCCAGTATTCTTTAAGTCATTAACCTCATCTCTTCTGCACACCCTATCAGGCCTACCAATTTACTCCCACAAATCTTGTATTGTTATCCTCGAGCTAACACACTCCTATTACCAAAATAAACATCTAAGATTCAAACTTTGTGTTTATCAAACATCATTCCCTGCTAACAGAGTACCCCACATAAAATATATATATGGTCCACCCCATAAGTAGGTCACCCTAAATTCCTTATTCACCTATCGTTAACCAATACATATCTGGTGGAAACCATCCTTCTTATGAACAAAAGAATGAAAGAACCCCACAGAGAAATGAAATGCTAAGGCAGAAAAAACCTTAGCAAGAAGACCTTTCAACTGCTCCTTAAGTTCTTTCAACTCAGTCGGAGCCACTACATAAAAAGGATATCAATCCCAAAAATCAATTTTTCCTATCGGGAGGAACACCAGGAAGATCATCAGAGGACACCTTAAAAAATTCATAGACCACAGGGATAAACGACAAAGAAGGTCCTTCAGATCTAGAATCCTTAGCATTTACTAGATGTCAGAGGCACCATTTTGGAAATTAACTTTTGGACTCTAAGATATGAAATGAACCTTCTCATAAGAATTAGGGAAATACCTTCCCATTCAACCACCGGCTCATTTGAGGAATTAGAAACTGACCCTTCAAGTTTAAAAATCAAGAGATGCATAGAACAAATGCAACCAATCCATCCCCAAGATTGCACCAAAATCAACCATATCCAAAACTATTAGATCCACCAAGGTTTCCTTACCATGGACCAACATCACACAACCTCTATAGACCTATCTATCCATAATGGAGTCACCTATCAAGATGGACACAAAAAAAGGATTCGAAATTTACTCAAGGTCAAAGCCAAAATAAACAGCCACATAAGAGGACACATAAGAGAAAGTAGTCCCTAGATCAAGAAATAAATACATATCACGAGGAAAGAGTTGTAACATACCAGCAACAACATCTTATAATTCCTCAGACTCCTGGAAGGTAGCAATAGTATAAAGATAATTTTGGTCAGTGCCGGTATGAGAAGTAGCACCTCTTGGTACAAAATCCACAAACCTAATAATCGGAATCTGATTGACTCCAGTAGAAACATTGACCGAAGGACAATGCCTCTATATATGATAAGGTTAACCATACTTGAAGCATTGATTAATCCCCTTACAAAAAAATCTATGATGCCATTGACTATAGACCAGCAAAGAGGATAGCAGGTACTAACCGAGCTCTACCAGACTGATATTGGGCACCTTATGCCCTAGGATCTACACCCTTTAAAAAATGATGATAAACGGACTACTTTTGTTAAGGGGATCTAACCGATAGGTATGTACTAGAATTTAACTTGCTCCCTTCCTTAATTCATTATCCCCTATGTGTACCTCTATTGTGATGACCCTCACACTGCTCTAAATATCTGAACTTCATGTTTTGCCTCTCCCCCATCATATCCTGATGCCTTCTCCCACCAACAAGACCAGATTGGCATGATAGAGAGAATACTATCCAGGTTAATAGATTAATAAAATAGCATAACTCAGTATTGGACACTTTCTCCTAAGGTGTTTAAGGAGGACTAGGGGAGATCAGTGGAACTCGACTAGGGAAATTAGAAGCAGCGACCCTAGAACAGGTTTGTACCCTTAGGGTAGGATAAGTTTCATCTTTTATTGTCCTAAGATGAGACAGAAGAGTTTCCACGAGCATCAGATCTTCTAGCAGGCATGATCTGAAAAGCGAACATACGAGAATTAGAGAATATTTCATGACCTTAGAATCTATAGCTTAAAAAATAAATCACAGGAAAGGGAAACATTCCTAAATGCCTCGGAGCCTTTTCCGTATAAGTATGATGCGCTATACACCCATAAAAGAGACTTTACTTGATACAACTTTGTTTGACACCCAATAAAACCAAACCTAAGATCTTATACCATCTTTGTCACAACCCGAACCAGTGACTGGCATGATAGGTATCTCAAGTCTAACCGGGAACAGAGACCACTCCCAATAACCCAAACCATTAACCACCTTTACACCCCTTGTCGAATGAATTTCGAAGATATCAAAAGATAAGAGAATATCAATTTAAAGACATTATGATAAGTCTATAACCAAAACCAACCATCAACAACCATAGAACCAACCAATACCGCTTATATCTACAGTATTCCAACCAAGCCTCTAATCAAAACCAAAGAATATCCAGTCAGGACATTCCTTCGAGCATAGACAAAACCAAAACCAAAAAGAATAGTGAAGGTATAAAGAAATCCATAGCACAAAATAAGGTCTTTCAAAGTATGAAAGCTCACCCACTTCTGTCTAACTCAAAAGTTATCCCTAAATCACCTAATCACTATGCAAGAGAAGTATAGGTATAGATTATTTCTGCATCGCATGAGGATACAACATCCGAAAACAGTTAGCTGGGTGAGTGATAGCACGCAACTCAGGGATAAAAATAAAGTAATGTCATCAATTCAAAACCAATTCAAACCAATTCATATAACTATATATAATTACATATTTATATATATACATATTATTTGCTGAGACAGGGGAAATTTTTTAGCATGCACTTTAAAAACATAACCTGGGTTATGTAGATTCATTGTCATAAACTCACCAATGGGATATATGGGTCTAGTGTTAACCCTTGGATCGGCCCCAGTATGTGTGAGCTGCACGACTCGGAGATACCATAGGTAGCCAGGGATTCCCTTGTACCTTTCACCCTCTATGATACATATATACATATGTGCACTTGAGGGATTTCTTTGTACCTACAAGAACTTGGTCATTGAGATTAATCCACATTTTAACAAACATGAGTTCTTAATGTTCGTTCTTTAGACTCACACTTTCACAGCTTAGTAGCACTACCTCCATTATTGCCTAATTAAAATATTTAACACATAACCTAACCACCAATTCCCAGAGTCAATAATTAAGACATTATTAAGTGGTATCTTCATACCATAGATATACCCGAGTGATATAGGAATGAAAATAATGCGATCTGGAAACTGAGCATCGGAAGCTATATTGTGAAATTAATATAATGCAAAAGAGAGTATGCGGTTAGTACTTTAAATGTACTGGTATGTGATGAGCAAAAATGCATGAAAATGTAAAATCAATGCAACACCAAGCATAAATATATACAGAAATAATCTGAATAATTGAATTACTGATATATGGACACTTGGTCATGCAAACTTGAGCTGATATAATCTGAATTATGATTTGGGACTATAGGAGATAACATTTAGTTGACAAGCCTCAATTTGACCTAATCGGGGTTCAACCTATAACCCCAGTTGGAATGGTCTCAATACCTTGCCATGGGTAATGACACTTGCTGGGTGGATCCACTAATATGTTGTTCTGAAGGATCAGCATATCAAGCCTAAACTAATTGGTCACCCTTAAGAGGGTGTCAAGCCTAAATTATTGGGTGACCCCTTATCACCTTTGTTGGCATGGAGTTATGGAACTTAGGGATTTCTACTAACCACTCTGCCTAACTAACGGGGGAGACACCATACCTGCACTCACTTAGTGATAAGTTATACTCCTAAAAAAATGAAACTACTATTATAATTCATTTAATATGATCTGGTACTGATAAAAAGTTTAACAGGGTTCAAACTAATAGATGCTCAACATAGTAATAATCTGAGTATAATAGGACAAACATGATCTGAAATTCTTGTAACTTGAAATTTGTAACATGCATGACTATTTATGTATCAGGTGTTTATAACCCACCAACATTATCTATTTCAAAGAGATCTTGGGAAATATTGAACAATCCAAAGTATGGGAAAATCATGAATAACACCTCGTATTTCAATTATTAATCATGAAGTGAAAATTTGTATTATCAAATATATGGTAACACAATCATCACAAGGGAATATATTTTCATGGTTTATCATCAAAACACTTGAGGTAAAATTTATAGAATTCATAATCTACGTGATATTTCACCAATTAGGAAAAAAAGGTTATACTTGTAAAAATAGAAAAATTTTGGGACTCAATGGGTGGAAGGAACTCATTGATGAATATCTAACATACCTAAAGTAAACGCTTTGGTAAAACCCTTGCAATTGATCTTGCTCTTGAGAAACCCTAATTTACTTTGGGGAAAGACCAAAACCATTCGTATTTTCTCCTCAGAGTTAAATTGTAATTTATGATGGAATTTTGAGGGTCTTTTGTCTTTTATACCCCCATTTCGGAAGCCTATTGGCATTGTTAGGCTTTAGAAAGAGTGAGAAAAGATTTAAAAGTCCTTGGGAAGACGTACGGGAAAACACGTTGCAAGTCGTTGTTACAACTCACCCAATGACTCATTAGGACTAACTAAGAGTAGTAGTCTGAGTCATAACCTAGGGTCCTGTGATCCTGAGTACATTATGTCCTGACTACGATTGCCTCCTAAGGACTCGTTATGTCTAAGTACAAGTCGTTGGGTGAAGTCCTAGTTTAAGGCTCAATTCTTAGATCCTTTATTGGTCAGGATACGGGTCCACTTAATGACTCATATGGTTAGACTATGAGTCATTAGCTGGACTTATAACCACTATAAGGGATTTTTGGTTGAACACTGTTGTGGCTACAAGTCCCTCCCAATGACTCGCAATGTCTAATTACAAATCGTGGAATGAAGTCGTGGTCACTGATCTATGACTTGGGACTTTTATTTTTATGACTACAAATCCTTGTACCAATTCATAGGGTCTTGTTTCGGATCATCAAGTGAGTCATGGTCACTAGTCAAGTGATAAATTCCTGGAAGAAAATTTTCAAAACTTTCTACCACGATGTTGGATTTGGCAAGACTTGTGGCATTTGAAATCTAACTTCGAGGGCTATATTTTGAGAGTTTTAGAACATAAAAACTTAGGGTATTATAATATCTCCCCTTGGGATCATTCATCCTCGAATAAAACTAGATGAGGCAGAGTACTAGAAAGACTGAGATCATGCAATGAATACATATGAGTTGAATCATGATCAAATATCTGAATTAGAAAACATGATGCATAGACTAAACATAATTCATGAATGCATTTTATGACATGAGTATGGTTAGATAGATGCAATAGAATATGAGACAATTTATCTAAAGAAATATTACCTCTATACGGATCTAAATTCATAGTAAATAATAGGGATACTTGGCTCTCATATCGGCTTCTGCTTCCTAAGTAGGTTCTTTGCTAGACTGATTACCTCCATAGAACCTTAACTAAGAAAACTTCTTTATTCCTTAATCTACAAATATGATGGTCAAGGATCTTAATTGGGACTTATTCAAAGGAGAGTATCTTCTAGGCCCACACTTTCTAAAGGAATAACATAAGCTAGATCACCAATACATTTTTTTAGCAGAGAGACATGAAACACTAGATGCACTGATAATAACTCGGCAGGCAACTCTTGCTCATAAGATACCTTCCTCAAAATGGCAAAAAATCTAGTATGTGCGGATATAGAGGGGGTTGATCTTTCCCTTCTTACAAAACATCTTCACTCTTTTTATCGGCAAAATTTTTAGATACATAAATTCTCCAACATCAAATTCAAGCTCTCTTCTTCTCATATCTGGATAGGAGTTTTGGCGACTATGGGTTGTCTTCAGACTTTACTAAATCAACTAAACTATTGTCATTGCCTCAAGTACTTAATTTGGACCCATCAAAGCAGCTTCACTAGCTTCTAAACAACCAATAGGAGACCTATACCACCTACTATTGATAGCCTAAAATATAGTCATCTGAATACTAGAGTGATAGATATTATCTTAGGAAAACTCAATATAATATAGGTGATCATCCCAAATACCCTTTAAATATATAATGCAAGATCTTAACATATCCTCAAAGGTTTGACTGGTCCTTTCTTCTTGAACATCTATCTGTGGGTGAAAGGTTGTTCTGAGATGAATATGGGTACCAAGAACCTTCTAAAAAGCCTTCCAGAAATAAGAGGTAAACTTGGTACCTCTATCTGAAATGATGGTCAATAAAACCCCATGTAACTTTACCAACTACCCGAGATAGAGTCTAGCATAATCCTCAGCTTAATATGAGGTATGAACTTGTAAGAAGTGGGTTGAATTGGTTATTCTTAAAATATCCAAGGTTATGGTCCTTAGAAATTTCCTGGCTTTTTTATTTTTTGGACATCTTATGGCTCACCATACTAGTCATATGGTGGGGCTATGAGTTAGGTGACCTAATCATATATTATTAAGTATTGGGTGGTATTGGTTTATTGAGTTTCTGGTCTGGATACGACTAGGTAGGTAAGATCCATATGGTTAGTAATGGGTCGTTGTGGTGGATTTCCTTTGCTTAATCTGAAGCTTAGTTACTTAACTTAGATCTGAGTACAAGTGGCTCACCATGACTCATGAGGATAAGGTACGAGTGGTATAGTCCAACTCATATATTTGATAATTTTAACCCCTCTTAATTTTATTATGGTTACGAGGTAAGGTTACTAGTCGTATGCTTGGGTACGAGTTGCCTTAGTGGTAATATTTTTGACAGTTTTGGGGTCCAAGGGATGCCTAGGGTATGAGTGATGGGTGTCACTCTATGGTAGGGTATGATTAGAGGGGGTATGGTCATACCCTTCAGTGAGAATTTTATATAGTTTAAGTTGGGGGTAATTTGGAAATTTTCACTCATAACCTCTTAAGGCCACATGACATAAATTAAACACCATGGGTTTTAGACCTTTAGAAATATTTTTAGATTTCTGGGTTCTGGACAATATATGATTGGTGGGTACCTGTAGTATAATGGGGTACGAGTGGTATGACTTAGTAGTATGCTGGCCAGTGTTCGTTGGTGGGACTAAATTTCTTTTTGAAATAGATATAACTAGGGTTGGTATGAGTCGTATGGTTGGATACGGGTCCTTTGGTTTGGGTTTTTCCTTCACTTTATCTGAGACTTAGTAAAATAACTTAGATCTAAGTACGAGTAGGTCACCATGAGCTGTAATCCAGGGTACAAGTAGTACCATGGACTTGAATAGTGGATAGTGTTCAAACCTCTTATGATTCTATTCTGCCAGGGGTATAGGTCAAGGGTACTAGTCGTATTCTTGGTAAATACTTAGTTTGGGTCAATCGTATATTGAACAATGTTGGGTTCAAGAATAAGGCCTAGGGTATGAGTGGTGGGTACCACTCGTATTGGAGGGTATGACTTGTATGGTATAGCCTTACCCTATGATGAGATTTTTATATAGTTTCAGTTGGGGCAATCTGGACATTTCCCTACTTAACCTATTAAGGTCCCATGACTTTTAAACCACCTAAGAGGTGATTTAACTTATTATTCTATCATTAAACATATAGAAAACTCTCTTAAACACTCTACAATTCTCTCTCTAGCTCTTGGGTAAAGAAAGGCAAGGGTTTCACTAAGGTGGTCGATTTAGGACTTGTGTCGGTGATTTCTCTCCATCACCTACTTAATTTAGGGAAAGATACTTCCCCCTTATTGTTAGTTCCAACTAAAGCCATGCTTTATACAATGTTTTCAAGGCCTAATTATTGTATAGTTTTTGGGTTTTCAAATATATATTGGGTTTTGGTATTAAATGTTCGATTATGGTTTTCCCATATATTAAGTATGTTTTACATGCTTTAACGGTGGTATGTAAAATTAGTTGCATGGTAATTGTTAATTGGTATTTGGAATTGGATTTGGAAATACTATGCCCCAATATGTTTGATAAAATGCCTATGATAATTCTTTTACTATATTATGGAACTTTTATTGGAACTATTGCACGGTATGGTTTGGTAATGGAACTCTAAATGGTATAAATAGTTTGGAAAGGTTAATTTGCAAGGTCTTGGTGGTGATGGTTATGGTTAATTTGTGGGGTACAAGGGAATCCCCCAAGTAAATATGTTAATAAGAAACTTGTGGGGTACATGGGACTCCCTCAAGAAAACTTAATAATGGAACACTTGTGGGATACACGAGACTCCACCAAGTTAACTTTATAATGTAATTTATGCGTACATAGGAATCCCTTTACATATCAAAAGTTGGGTAGGGGCATTGTTTGCAAACTATAGTTGGTATAATGATACCCCTACTCATAGACTTGGTTAATAATAATGATATAATGGTTTGGTTGGATAGAAATGGTTTTAATTTAGCGATAATAGTAGGGTGTGATAGCTAACCATAAAGGTATAAGTCCAATGGATAGACAATGGATACTCATGTTTGCTGACATGAAGGGTTGGTCATGGTGACCATATATGATACTTTGAGGTACATGGGAATCCTTTAAGTACACTGTACATATGTATCATGGAGAGTGAAGGTACTTGGAATCCTCTAAGCTTATGGTATCTCCAGTTTGTGTGGATACAATCATCGAGACCTATTTACGGGGTTACACAAGACCTATATAGCCCACAGGTGGTTCTAGGATGGTTAGGCTACACATACCCAGGTGAATTATTTCAAATGCATGCTAAACCCGATTTCCTTTCTTAGTATGGTTATATATATATATGGTTTGTGTGTATATAGTTGGTTTACATGGTTTTACTGGATGGCATTATTTTATCCTTATATTGAGTACTTTCTAGCATTCACCCGCTAACCCATCCTCGAGTGACTTTATCCCCACCTGATATAGAAATTGGGTATTATACTCTTCTTTCTTAGTGCTCGAATTTGGGATCAACTCTATTTGATTGAAGTGGTGAGCTTCCATATTCCGAATGGCTCTATTTCATGTTCATGGATGTTTCTACATACTTTAGTTTATTTATGGATATTGGTTTTTGGTATGGTTGGGGGCATGCCCTAATAGGATATTGGTTTTCTTTTGATTAGAGGCTTTTGTGGAACTTTTATAGGCTGGTAGGGGAAGGATCGATATTGGTATCGGCCTTAGTATTGTCATTGGTATTGGCAAAGATATAGTTGGACTAAATTTCTCACTATTCCATCTTTTTACGTTAAGTTGTGGAACTTGGTTTGGTTATTAATTTTGTTTTGGTTCATGGTGGTTATGGATATAGGTTAGGTTTGGAATGGTTGGATGTGTTTGGGTCTGTCTTGGTCATAGACCTATCCTAGAGTCTAAATTTAAATAATTATATGCTATCTTGTTATATGTTCAGAATTTATCAGACAAAGGGTATGCACTGGATGGTGGGGTTAGGTATTTGGGGTGGTCCCAGTCTTTGATGGGCTTGGGTTTCCCATTATGACAAGGCCTTGGGTTGGGTCGTGTTAAGTTTATATCAGAGCTTTAGGTTTATGGCCTATTGGGAATCCATAAAGCCGTGTCGAGTAGAGACTTTTTTAGGGATGTGTAGCACGCCACACTTATAAGGGAGAGGCTACAAGGCATTTAGGAATGTTTCATTTTCTTGGTATTCTATTTTTAAGTTGCAAGGTTAAGATCCTTTCTAATCATGGTTCATTCTCTTTTTAGATCATGCCTCAACGATATGGGATGCAAGGTAACTTTTTTATCCCATCTAGGGATAGGTGGTAGGGATATGTACTACTCAAGGGATCCATACTCAGTTTAGGGGTCCATTCTCTTGTATTTCTAGAGTTCCACCGGTTGCTACTAGTCATCCTCAAGGTGAGGTGACTAATGCAGAATTTTGCCAATCAATTCATGAAATTTCTTAATTGGTTATTGCTCAGGCTAAGCAGGGTGTATCTAGTGTTTTATGTGTTAGGTCCACAAGAGTTGTCTAGTTTATGAAAAAAATCCTCCTACTTTTATCGGTGTGAAGATAATGGAGGATCCTCAGTGTTTCTTGGATGAGATGGAGAAAATCTCCAGGGTAATACCATCCACGAATATGGAAGAGGTTAGTTTTACAGCTTATCATCTTAGGAATATGGCATACTAATGGTACAAGGAATGGGATAAGGTAAAGGGTAATGTTGAGTTGTCCTTATAGAAAACTTTCTCTAATTCATTTCTGGACCACTTCTTTCTGTAGGAGTTAAGGGAAGTGAAAGAATATGAATTTATTAATCTAAAGTAGGGGAAGATGTCGGTCAAGTAATAGACCTTGAAGTTTCAACAGTTACCAGGGTATGCTCTTGATATGGTGGATGATATGAGTGCCAGGTTATGGAAGTTTTCCTCAGGGTTATCTCAGGAGTTGATCCTTGAAATCAAGATGGCTTTTCTTATCAAGGATATGTATATTTCTAGGTTGGTTATTCATATGTATCAAATGGAGGAAAAAAAGAGGAAATAGGCTAAGTTTGGGAAAAGACAGGGTAAAATGTTCAGGTTCTCTGAATAGGGTGGTGCTCAATAGAGAGGCAGTCGACATGGTGGTAAGTGTCCAAACAAGAAGTGGGGGACCTCTGGTTCTTTCTCTAAAGCTAGTAATCTTTACCCAAAGCCTTCGGGTGATATGCGTCAACAGGGTGGTGATAACCTTAGGGCATAGGGTGCCAATCTCAGGCAAGTGAGGCATAGTTGGCTTCATCGTGTCCTCTTTGTAGGTTCTGTGGTAGGCTACATAGAGGTTTCTGTAATGAACGGAGGGATAAATGTTTTAAATATTGTCATCCAGGACATATTCTTATAAATTGTCTAATTGATAAGGGTGCAAGTAAGGCTCCTATTTATTTATCTACTACTCCTACACCAAAGAGTGCTACTTTTGCATTAGTTTCTTCTTCTGATATTGGTGTAGGTCGAAATAGGTTATATGCTCTTACCACTCGGTAGGAATTTGAGGCATCGCCTGATATCTTGAATGGTACATTATAGCTATTTTCTCATGATGTGTATTCCTTGCTTGATCCAGGGTCCACTCATTCTTATATGATCACATATATAGATGTGTGCTTTCGTTTTGATCCCGAGGTTATTTCAGATCTTTTTTCTATTTCTACCTCGATAGGTGACTTTGTGATTCCTAAAATGGTCTACAAAGGGTGTGTGGTATTTGTTGGTAGTAGGCATACTTTGGTGAATTTATTTAAACTTGATAGGGTCGATTTTGATGTTATTTAGGGGATGGATTGGTTAATCTCTTGTTACACATCCTTAGATTGTTAGACCCGTAAGGTTGTCTTTAGTTTCCCTGGTGAACTAGTTATTAAGTAGGAAGGTGGTTCCCTAGCTCCTATGGGGAGGTTTATTCCTTATATTAAATCTCAGAGATTAATCTCTAAAAAGTGTCTCTATCCTCTTTTTTGATATAAAGATTCCAACTTGTAAGGTCCTTCTTTATATTCGGTTCCGGTGGTAACTGAGTTTCCTGAGGTCTTTCCAGATGATCATCCTATTGTTCCTATGGATAGGAGATTTTGTTTGGTATTTGATTTGGTTTTGGACACTTGTCAAATATATATTCCTCCTTATAAAATGGGTCCCACTGAGTTGAGGGAATATAACGAGCAACTTAATGATCTTTTGGACAAGGGTTTCATCCAACCTAGTGTGTCCCTATTGAGTGCACCGGTGTTATTCATGTGCAAGAAGGATGGTTCCCTTTAGATGTGCATTGACTATAGGCAGCTGAATAAGGTAATGGTTAAGAACAAGTATCCTCTTCCAAGGATAGATGACTTGTTTGACAAGTTACAAGGTTCCAAGTTCTTTTCTAAGATAGATCTTTGATCTAAGTATCATCAGCTTAAGATTAGGGAGGTGGATATCCTAATGATGATTTTTCAAACTCTATATAGGCACTTTGAGTTCCTGGTTATGTCATTTGGGTTGACAAATGCCCTGACGGCATTTATAGATTTAATGAATAAAGTTTTCAGGTAGTTTCTAAATATTTTTGTCATTGTGTTCATAGATGATATCCTTGTGTATTCTAAGAGTGAGGTGGATCATTCTAATCACCTCTGTGTGGTTTTGCAGACCTTAAAGGAAAAATAGTTGTATGTGTAGTTCTCCAAGTGTGAGTTTTGGTTAAATATTATAGCTTTTCTTGGTCATATTATATCTAGTGAGGGGATCATGGTCGATTCACAAAAGGTGGTTGTGGTTAAAAGGTGGCCTAGACCCACGTTCCAATCGACATTTAGAGCTTCTTGGGTTTGGCTGGGTATTATAGGAGGTTTGTGGAAAGTTTCTCGATGGTAGCTTCCCTATTAAATAAGTTGACTCAGAAGAAGGAAAATTTTTCGTGGTCGGAGGCTTGTGAAGGTAGTTTTGAGAATCTTAAGGATAAGCTAACTTCGGCTTCGGTTATGATATTTCTTAAAGGTAATAGGGTTTGTGGTTTATTAAGATGCATCTCGAGTAGGACTTGGTTGTATTTTTATGCAGCATGGGAAGGTGAATGCCTATGCTTCCAGGCAGTTGAAGGTACATGAGAGGAATTATCCTACTCACGATTTGGAACTCTTAGTGGTGGTCTTTGGTGTGAAAATTTGGCAGCGTATTTATACAGAGTGCACATGAACATCTTTTTTATCATAACAGTCTACAGTATGTGTTCACTCAAAATGAGTTAAATCTCAAGTAGAAGAGATGGTTGGAACTTCTCAAGGACTATGATATGAGTCTTTATTACCACCCAGGTAAAACTAACGTGGTTGCTGATGCTCTTAGCAGGTTATCCATGGGGATTTTGGCTCATGTAGAAAAGTAGAAATGGGAATTGGTGAACGATATTTACCTTTTGGCTAATCTTGAGGTCCATTTTCTAGACTGTGGGAATGGTGGTGTGATGGTACAAAAAATGATTCGGACATCTCTTGGTGTGGAAATCAAGGAGAAGCAAATGCTAGATCCTATCTTGATAAAAATCAGGGTGATTTAGGTGGGCAAAAAGTAATGGTATTTTGGGTTAGTGGTGATGGTACCTGTAATACCCCGAAGTTTCCTAACTAATTTCGTCCCAAGAATGTTAAGTATTAGCTTCTAAATTAAATGACGTTTATTCCATGGGTAATTTTCAAGATTTTCACTTTTTATCATGTGAGAAATTCAATAAGCTTTCCGTCGATATAAAATTTGATAACCGAGTAAGAAGTTATGACTATTTCAAGTCCCCGTCATAAAACAACGCCATGTTAGTCAGTGGCGCGCCGTGCCACAAGCGAAAAAGGAATTTTTCAAAATCCAGTGAGCCTCCATGAGTATGGCACGTGCTCCAGGGCTCAAATTCAAAATTTTCCTTTTTCCAGTGTCTCAACGATGTCTCCGCGTCGCGCCAAACTTCCAGGTCCCATCCAATATTGCAACACGATTTCACCACGTTACACTATCTCCCAATTTCCTAGTTGTCACTTTCCAGTGACACAGCGTGACAGCACAGCGTCGTGTCGGGTGCCAAAATTGGGATTTTTTTAATCAATCTTGAGTTTTAATGTAAAGGGCCTTTAAGTCTTTTTCCATGGCCCTAATCAGCTTAAGCATGTACTTAAACCTAAAATTACATGGTTATATCATTACTCATCCAACCTTTCCCCAAATTTAGCTACTCTTTCTCAAGCCAAGAAACCTTAATCTTAAAAATTCAAGGGCAAGGATCAAGAATCTCATCAAGGATCTTTACGAAATTACATTCTAAGGTATGCATAGTGTTCATTCATGGACTCCTTTCTTCCATGAAGCCCATGAATCTCTTTTCAAAGTTCAAGTATATAGGTTTTTATGAATTTCCTGTTGGGTTAGCTTTTCTTCATATTTATAATGACCAATTGAATTCTAATCCATGTTTGGTGATAAATTTTAAGTGGAATTAACTATTATAGGTGTAGATTCATGTGAACCCGTGATTAAACCCTTGAATGGTGGAATTATAACTAAAACATGATGTTTACTTGTTGCATAATGTTGTCTACATATACTATGCTCACTATGTGTTTGATTAAATGCCTATGTGAAGGAAAAGTGCCATACTAGTATGATAATATGAAATCCTTATTCATATACAAGTTCATGCATATCAAGTGTTTAATGAAATGTCTTAGTCAATGGATTATGGATATATGTGTAGCTATTGTTATGCTATTATGATAATCATGTGCTTCATTAATTCCCCAACTTATTGTATTATGGATTATGGATGTCGGTCATGTATTCAAGAATGTCATGCCTTGTCAGTTTCCTTCTAATCGAGTCCTGGGGGTACTTGTACCCAAAAATTTAGCTGTGTGCCTAGAATCAGTGTCATGTTTTCAAGATACTCTCAATCGAGTCATGATACATAGAATTCAGTCAGTCATGTGACTCAGGAAAGCTCAGTAATTCAGTAATCTCAGTAGTATTCTGTCAGTCAATAGAACTCAGTTAACTCAGTCCAGATCAGTCCAGTTAATCATGTTCAGTGTCTATTCAGATGGGAGTAAGATTAGCACCGAGTGAACACAAGGATGAGGACACACACTGACAGTTGAGGGTGTGATTCTTAGAAGTAATCCTTGCATTCCAGAACTATGTAGCCAGCATAGGTTGAGACATCAACATGATCAGATGATGGTTGATGAGGTGGATAAGCACTGTCATATGAAGGCCCCACCATTCTCTTTTGGGAACAGTGTCAGATGAGGGTTACCTACAACTTATCCTTACTAGTGGTGCGGTATTGACACCCTTCCAATTGGGGTTACAGATCGGACCCCAACTTAGATATAATGTGTTATTTGGGGAATGTCGGTTAGATGACTACTTCCCACAGTTTCAGTTAAAGAATTAGGAATCTAAGATACAATCATTCAGTCTCAGTAATATAACTCAGATAGTTCTACAGAATTCAGGACTGTCAGATACAGTCAACTCAAAACAGTATAGAACTCAGCTAGTTCCATCAGAACCTAGATTGTCAGATACATTCGCTCAGTATCAGTTATTTTAGTTATACAATTATAAGTATCCCCTGTTATCAGTACTCAGACTCAGTAATCATGCTATCACGAACTCATTTATAGTTATTATGTATTCATGGATGTATTCTTACGTTCATGTTATCCAGTCAGTTAGTGTAGTGTATGCATATGAACCCCTTTGCATTCAACCTACCTCACATGTATACCAGTACATTCAATTGTACTGACGCATTTGTGCTATGGTGTTTTATACCATAGGTTCAGAAGCACGAGCTCCAGAGCATCAGTAGATTTAGCAGTGAGTCCTCATCCTTCGAGGACATGATCATTACTTCAGTTCTTTATTACTTAGTTTATTTCAGTAGTTGGAGTTAGTTAGGGACATGTCCCATCAACTCCTTATTCAGACAGTTCATTCAGTTAGAGGCTTTTCAGACAATTATGTTTCAGACAGTTTATTTCAGGTAATTTAGGTATTTTATACCCCATCCAGATGTTATGTTTTATCAGTTATGTTACAGTTTTGAACCTTATGGACTTTTAGCCTTTATTTCCGCATTGATATAGTATATTATACAGTGTTCAGGTACAGATATCAGTCATGGTTAGCTTGTGGTCCTTCGAGGTCATGAGCACCTTGTAGAATTCTGGGTATCAGATTTGGGGCGTTATAGTTACTTGAGGTACCAAGGGAGTTTAAGTGATTCTAAAAAAGATGGGTTGTGTGAAAAGATATTGGATGAGGCACATGAGTCGTGCTATGTTGTTCATCCCAATTCGACTAAAATATATCATTAGGAGGCATATTAGTGGAATGGTATGAAGTGAGATATGGCTAACTTTGTATCCAAGTGCATGGTGTGCCAATAAGTCAAGGTTAAGCACATGAGGCCTGGTGGGTTGTCTCAGGAAATAGAATTACCAAAATAGAAATATGAAGTAATCAATATGGATTTCTTACCGGTCTTCCTCGGTCTTAAAATTAGTTTGATTTAATTTGGGTCATCATGGATAGGATGACAAAGTCCGCTCACTTCTTGCCAATGAGGAATAATTTGTCGGTAGAGGTTCATCTTGGGTACCTGTTTCGATTATCCTTGATCATAGTACACAATTTTTGTTTGACTTCTGGTGGTCTTTTCAGAATGGATAGGGGACTAAGGTTAGTCTGAGTACTTCTTGTCATCCTATATGGATGGGCAAGTAGAGATGACTATTCAGACATAAGAGGACATGCTTCGTGTGTGTGTTATTGACTATTGTGGTAACATGGTTGAGCATCCACCTCTTGTAGAATTTTCTTACAATAATAGTTACCATTCTAGTATTTAAATGGCCTTATTTACGATAATATATAATATGAAGTGTTGGTCTCCTATTGGATGGTTTGAGCTTGGTGAGGTGGATATTTTTTGTATGGATTTGGTTTATCAATCTATAGAAAAGGTGAAGTTGATTTGAGATAGGCTTAAGGCTTCCCAAAGTCTCCATTAGTCCTATGCAGATGTAAGGCGTAGAGACTTGGATTTTGAGGTTGGGGATAGGGTGTTCCTAAGGGTATCTCCCTTGAGGGAAGTACTATGGTTTGGTAAAAAAAGGAAACTTTATCCTCAGTATATTGGCCATTATATGGTTTTGCGGAGGGTTAGTAATATGGCGTAATAATTGGAGTTGCCTTCTAGTTTGGGCTCTATTTATTCGGTATTTCATTTTTGTATGTTGAGGAAGTGTCTTGGTGATCCTTCTTCAGTGGTTTCTTTTGATGGTTTGGGTATCTTAGTTTCTTAGTCTTATGAAGAATATCGATAGATATATTGTATCGATAGGTTCATTGGTTACGGACCAAGGATATCGCCTTGATTAAGGTTCTATGGCGGAACCACAAGGTGGAAGAGGCTACATGGGAGCAAAAGCGGACATAAAGTCCAAATATCTACATTTGTTTTCTTCTCCAGATATTCATGCGGAAGGTATGTATCTTGATTTATATTTATTAATGCAAAGAACACTACTTGATTTCTTTTCATCTTTGTTAAAGGTAAGAGTAGAGGCATCTAAGGGGTGTAAGTAGTGCTTGTACTACCTTGTCCGCCATTCGGGAACGAATGATACTAGTGGGGAACACTGAAACATCCTGGGTTTGGGACCCTTAAATTTTTTTTTTGAATTTCTGGGTTCTGGACTACATAAGACTAGCTGGTACCAATCATATAATGAGGTACGAGTGGTATGCCTTAGTCGTATGCTGACCAATATTACTTAGTGGGATTTCATTTGTTTATGGAATGGGTACGACTAGGGTTGGTACGTGTCGTATGGTTGGATACGGGTTGTTTGGTTTGGATTTTTCCTTCACTTGATTTGAGACTTATTAAAATAACTTGGATCTGAATACGAGTGGATCACCATTAATTGTAAGACAGTGTACGAGTCATACCATAGACTTGTATACTTAACAATGTTCAAACCTCTTGTGATTCTATTCTGCCGGGGCTACGGGTTAAGGGTTTTAGTCGTATGCTTGGGTACAACTTTGTTTGGTTTAATCATATATTGGACAGTGTAAAGTCCAAGGAGGAGTCCTAGGGTACGAGTGGAGGGTACAACTCGTATTGGAGGGTACGACTAGTATGGTATAGTCGTATCCTATGATGGGATTCTTATGCAATTTAAGTGGGGGCAATTTGGACATTTCCCTACTTAACCTATTAAGGTCCCACGACTTCTAAACCACTTAGGAGGTTATTTACCCTATTATTTTATCATTAAACACTTATAAAACTCTCTTAAACTCTCTACAATTCTCTCTAAGGCTCTTGCATAAATGAAGGATAAGGTTTCACTAAGATTGTCAATTTGGGACTTGTATAGGTGATTTGTCTCCATCATCTTCTTAATTTAATGCAAGATATTTCTCCCTCATTGTTAGTTCCAACAAAACACATGTTTTATACAATATTTTCATGGTATGATTATTGTATCATTTTGGGGGTTTCAAATATATGTTGGGGTTTTGGTATTTAATGTTTGGTTATGGTTTTCCAATGTTTTAATTATGTTTTCACATGCTTTAATGGTAGTTTGGACATTTGGTTTCACAGAAATGGTTAATTGGTATTTGGAATTGGATTTGGAAATACATGTTTGACAAAATGACTACGATAATGCTTTTACTATATTATGGAACTTTTATTGCAACGATTGCATTGTATGGTTTTATAATGGAAACCTAAATCGTAATAATGGTATAAATGGTTTGGAAGTGTTAATTGGTAACGTCTTGGTGGTCATGGTTATGGTTAATTAAACTTACTTGTGGGGTTCAAGGGAATAACCTAAGTAAATATGTTAATGATCCGTTGTAGCTTTCAATTCCAGTTTCCGTTAAAGTATTACTTACACGCCACTACTTCCCGTTCTTTGTTCCTCTCTTTCCTTCTCATAAGATCTATTAAAATCATAAAAGAACTACAAACTAGGTTAGAATAACGGAGGGAGAGGACACTTGGACAATTGTTTTGATGTCCATATCGACCACCACATAAGGAACAATCATGCTCCCAAGGTGGTTAATATGGTGCACACATCTCTTCCCGGGGAGAATATCTACAATCTCGCCAAACGTGTGGTCCACCGCAATATGGACATGGGTCATCGAGGAATGACTTCCAACCACCAAATCCACATTCATTCCATGATTCCATATTAACAAATAAGTAGAACTAAAATCCTATATAAATTAGAAACAAAATAAAATAATTAACAAATATTTATAAGATCGAATTTAAGAAAGTAAGCTAAAATTCCAAACTAACTCAATTCACCAAATTGTTCCCCGGCAACGACGCCATTTTCGATAACGATCAACTTACACGTCAATTTGAGTGCAAGGCAGTCGTTATCAATATATTTACCCATCTTTGGAGTCAGGGTTGAATCCACTAGGAACAGTATGAGTGGCGATCAAATTAGTTTGTAACGTTAGATACAAGTCAAATTCAAAAAAAATGATACTAAAGATAAAAAATGAGGGAGATACGTATTAATAATAATGTTACTATTATAGGGTGTTTTAGTAAAAATTTGGGGTTACGAATAATTTGGGTTTTAACAATTATGAGAGGATCTTAGGATTTTGCATTACTAAGAGAGTGACATATGGGAGTTAATTATCAACATCAATTAACTCACATACGAGTAGGATTGGTTGTAGGTTTTGATGCTAGCCTTTCGACAAAACACCAAACTTTCACCCATTAATTCTTTCGAATACCTAATAGGTGTGATCGACAATTTGTAACCATAATTTCAATTTAGGCATCCCTATTTCTAGGATGACACCATGGTGTAGTAACCTTCATGGTCACCCTTATGGCTAAGATTGTAAAGATTAGGCAAACTACATACATAATTATGTATCATTGCTTTGGTCTCCACATCCCTCTTTTGAGGATGATATGGATTCCTAAATTTCACCCAAAACCCTTCTTTTGAAGATAGCCTTGAACTTTCTAGAGCTTGGAGCTTTCACCCATCAAACCCATATGGGTATTTAGAGTTTTTTCCTGTTAAATCCCACCAAATAAGCATAGCAATGATAAAACCCATAAACATAAACTGCAAAATAGATGCTAACAACTTCTACCCATATACACTTTAACCCCTATTCACACATAACCCCAAGAGGGAGATTTAGGTACACATAAGATATATAAGCATTAATATACCCATAATCTCCGTTGAAGTGATTTGTTGAATATTAAAGTGAATTTTACTTCAAACTTTGCTCTCCCACAATATTAACAATTGAAGTGAGCAAATTTTCAAGTTAGAGAGTTTCCAATAAAAGTTTCACCCAAAATTTGTACAATATTTTCTTCTTCAAAAAATAGAGGCTACAAAACCCTAAGCTAATAATAGAGGAGAGAGGTGAAGATTGGATCATGATAAAATAAGGATTTTGAGATTTTAAATGGAAATTTGGGGTCGGCTGTTTAGAATGACATTTTTTCCCTTGGGCCTTTTTCCGCCCTCATGCGATCGCAGAAGATTAGTCGCGATCGCACTCACTGTAATCGCAGTTAGGCCATTGGAATTGTAGTTGTCTAACTAGTTTTACTTGGTGCAATCACGAGCTAACAACTGTGATCGTGATAACTGAGGGCTTGATCCTGATCCTGCTTCAGTTTGTCTTGCTCTTGCACTTCAATTCCCCTTTTGATCCTTTTCAGCTCAAGTTTGCTTCTTTTCTTCTCAGCACTTGTACACCTAATAAACATGGGAATTAGTACATTTAACCCAAAATATTTCTTACTTTTACATTTAAGTCATTGTAGTGTGCATGAATGTAACGCCCCGCATTTCGGGCTAGAATAAAATATATGACTCTAATGCGTTGATAATCCCCGAGCCTTAAATCCTATGCCAATTTGGCATGTTAATCAAGTTTGTAGTATGTGAATCCATTTTAGCATGAATTTAAACCATAGAAGTCCTTCAACTCAAGGACGAGTTAAAACTATTTCGATCGATTAAGTTTTAGTGGACGTTGTAATTTGTGTCAAATTATATTGACCATAACTCATTATATATGATGAACTGGGTGGCCTACTATATACCAAATTGTATATAATTGAATAGTCTTTCCAACGATACCAAATTCGCCTAAAACGGACACCCGGTGAAGAAGTTATGGCCTTTCAAAGTTGAATGTGTCGCCTATGCATATATAGGCGATGCATAGGGCGGCGCCTATGTAAATGCCTCCGTTTTGAGTTACTTTACGTGCAAGTTAATCCTTATAAAACTCAAAAATCGTCCTTACCCACTCCTAAAAGGATTTGGGCCTATTAACAACATTGAAGCCTCCTATAAAAACCCCCAAAAATCTAATCCTTCAAAAACTTAAGAGAAGGAGCAACTAGGGTTTGAGAAAATAAGCTTGAAGGACCGATCCTTCCGAAACTTCTTCGTGAAACAAATTACAGATTCGGAATCCTCTCGACGTAGGCTTCGATAGACGCCAAAAATTCGTGGAGAATAAGGTACGCGGGGTTTTCCTAAAATCTCATGGGCATAGAAATCATGTTTTAAGAATTGGGTTTTCGAATTCATGTACATACTCATGTTTCAGAAGCTTTAATGATATTGTTTTGGCCTTTTGTCTTTCCCCCAAAGTGATTTGAAAGTTATATGTATATATATATATATGCGTTTGTCCTGAAATATGAATTTAGAGCATGATTTTCATGAAACCTCTCTCTTAATGTAAATTTTTCCATGTTTCACGTAATATACAATGTTTTGAACACGAAAGAGAGGGTTGTGAATGTTGAATATGCATGTAATGAAAGAATGCATGGTTTTGGCAAAAATGCACATGACCACCATATATTTGATGAAAGTTTTGCATGGATTTGACTTGAGTTTCGGAACATGACATCTTTAATGCAAATTACATGTTTTGGTGGTCTAAACTATGTTTTGAATGAAAACTCTTGCTTAATACATTATGGCTCAGAAATAGGACTTGCAAGTCTTGGTATGACGATACGAACTCAGAAAAATGCCATAACAGACACAGACTAGTTCAGAAATCAGATTTTTATCAGACTCTCATGATTTAGAAATTTCAGAATGATACATGTTCAGAAAAGGCTAAAATAGTGCATAAAGAGAGCTTAGGTGGTTCCCTGAAGAAGGCGGGAGTTTCAGACAACTCTTTGCCTAAAACCGTGGTTTGCCGACCCGGGTATATTATTATGCGCTGACTTAAATGTCCTGTGGCGTATCAGACTCAGACACTCCAACCCTTGCGGCACACTTGGGTTGGGGGCTTCCCCGCCGAGTCAATGGAGGATTCCATACAGCCCGTGGAATATCAGACTTGTAGGGGAATACCACCTAACTCAGAAGTAAAACACAGATCATGATTTGAAATGAACAAACATGTTGCATATTTTCAGAAAGTGCCCATGTATTTTTCAGAAACAGTTTTATACATGATGTCTTGATGAAAAATTGCTTTCCCTTAATATATATATATATGTATGTTCCATTATACTACTTTTGGATTTCTTCGCGTGCCAGTACTTTTGTGCTGACCCTCCCCTCCTTCCAGGTCCTGAGGCACAGTCTAGGGGTCCAGCTACTCAGTAGACATTCTCGGGTTTGCAGACTTGATCTCATAGTGGTGAGCCTTCTATTATTCGGAAGGCCTAATTATGTCAGACACTATCTTATTTATTATGTTTTTGGTTTACTGGGGGCCTTGTCCCAGCTTTTTTTCAGACAAATGTTTATGTTCCTAGTAGAGATTTCGCAGACTGATGTCAGATAGTATTATTCAGAAATGTTGCAGAACTTGACCATGTTTTCCGTACTCAGTTTCAATTCCGCATTTTATTATGATTATGAATGTTGTGCATGATAACCAGATAGAGAATGGGTGTTCCGGGCCTTCATGGTTTGGGATGCTCGTCACGGCTAGGGCCTAGGCTCGGGTCGTGACAAACTTGGTATCAGAGAACGGTTCATGGTCCCAAGGTGTCTGCAAAATCACGTCGAGTAGAGTTCTGTTTATGGGTGTGTAGCGCGCCACACTTATAAACAGGGGGCTACTAGGCGTTTAGGAATGTGTCCCTTCTTTGTGATTTAGTTCGTGCTTCAGAGTCTAAACTGTCCCATTATTGGGTTGATTCAAGTGCAAAAAGTTTAGAGTATACATGATATAGTCCTTTTCGATTACGTTCTATAAGATTTTAAAAATTATGGAAAAACTCGATAGGAGTCTGTTAGTGCATCAATATATGCTCATTCTGATGTAAATATTGATCCTGATAGAATCATGCATTCCAGCTTAAGGTATTAAGTGTATATTGTCCCTCTCAAAATCTTGTTACAGTTGTGGACAATGTATAGCAGAATGTTGGAACTATATTTCTACCCAAATAGTAGCATAAGTTAAAGTGTTGTTGTCATGACCTATTGGTAGTGATATTGGACCAAGAAGTTGGTGATGTAAAGTCACAAAGTTAGAAGTCAGAGTGAGGGTGATTTTGTGTAAATGAATATTTCAGTTGAATAATGATGTTTGAGGATGATTTACCCCTTTATAGTGATAAACTAATGTGGTAGCTAGCAGCATGTGTGGATTGTATGGTAGTCCATGGAGGAAGTGTTTTACTCAGATTTTTTATTTATACAGAATAATATGTATATTCTTAGACCATTAAATATTAGGTGTCAATTTTCTATCCCTTGTAATATGTAATCTTGTTATCATGATGTTTTTGAAAAAAATAATTTAAAGTCTAGTGAAGCCGTGTGGGGATCTTCCGATTCACTAGCATAGTTGCCTTGTCATCCATCTCATTTTCTTGTTCAAAATACAAAACCAAAGTCTAGTGAAGCCGTGTGAGGCCTGTTTCGATTCACTAGCAACTTGTTGTCCAACTTGTTGTCCAACTTGTTGTCCAACTTGTTGTCCAACTTGTTGTTCTTTCATTGGTTTAATATATGTATGGCTGAATCTGTTTGCATGAGATAGAGTTGGTAATGAAGTGATTCATCCTTGTGTGTTATTAGTTGAAGGTAGAGAAGGAGTTGTTGGTCAGGGTGATTTGTTGATTGCTTGAATGTGGAAATGGCTATATTAGCGAGTAAGTTATGATTATAGACTCATGGTTGTTTGAGGAATTTGAAGGCAGTCTAAATGTATGAATGAGTGAGTAAGTATGAGGTGAGAAATCCGTATAAGTAGATACAATTGTACGGGGTTATAATATAAGATTAAGGTTGACCATGTCTATTATGAGGCTTTAACCCCCTTGACCCTCTTTTCATTGGTAGTTGTAAACTAGTGCTACTTGTGAGAAGGTATGTAGTAGATTTTTGAGATATTTGGGTAGAATATCCCAATTTGATGGATTAGTGTATTTATATTATGTTGCATTCTTCATTGGTGGTAGATGATTGATACTAAACTATAGGCTTGAATTTAAATGGTGTGGTGGTAAATAGTGGCAAGAGTTTGTTGATGCATATTTTGTGGGATTAATTTAGTAGGCTTGAGGTGCCGAAATAGTACATGCTAACGGAATGATGATAAGGTAAACCGTTAGGTCATGATCGATTATTGTGGTTATGAAGTTCTAGTGCACTAGTGTTTCGTGATGTTTACTTATAGTTTCCAAGTAAAAATTTTGTGTAAGGTTGGGTTGTAAGTCATGCATAGCACTAGATATTAAGTTTGAATAGTTGAAGTTCATAAAGGTGGATGTGATGATTTCTTGATCAATGATGTTAGTTATATGAAAGTGATCTAATAGGCTTGAACGGTGTGTGAAATGGCTTAAGTTTAAATTGATTCGTAATGAAGTATAATGTTGTGGGTATGGTATGTAAGTATGCCCAAGGCGATATGGAGTTGTGGCATTTCTCTAAGACTATTACATGTTGTGTGTGACTAGTGGTACCATGGAGTTGCTAGTTGGAAAAAGACTAGTTAGATGATATATGGTGTTCTAGATAGCCAAGTTAAGGAGCCTTGATTGATAGTGTTGAGCCTTTTGATGTGATCTCGATTCTCATGGTAGAGAGATATAAGTTTGGAGTAGCAATATTGGTATGCTAGGACGGAAGTGGTATGGTTCATCAAAGGCTTGGTGATATCCATGTTAAGTGTTAGAATCTAAGTTTGAGTTTTGAAGGTTGAACGGATAGAAATAAGTGTGCAAGCATTATACTTTGACTATTGGTGGCTATGGAAAGATAGAGTGTATCCCAGAAGGTAGTCATTCGGGTTGAGTTCTATGATATGCATGTATTGTCAATTTTTTCAGACCCTAGAGTGCAGTAAGTGTAGTTCAGTTAGAATCTGGTAAGGGATCTCCCAAACGCTAGATGATGACTTGAAGCTAAGTGGGAGATGATAGAACGAATAACCAAGTAAGGCTCTCAGATTCTAGTAGTGATGCAGTGTGATTTAGAACATCAGAAAGTAAGGGTGAATCTCAACCCATTCCTACCTCAATATTTTTTTTTTGTTATCCGGATGCTTACTCATGCCTTACGATGCAGTTCCGTGATAATAGTTCATGATTCCGGTATATGATAGAGAGTCACGTACTCTTCCAATTCCAAGATAATGAGTTCTAGTTCATTCAAGTAGTCTGAATCACATTCCTTATGTTATGAACTCTAGTTGAGGTCATGCAACTCATGACGCATGTACTCACTCTTTATAGTGTGCTCAGTCCCATATAAAGATCTTTTTCACGCTTGAGGGTCTTATGTTTTAACCTTTTAGTGACCCTTCCTATGCAATGATAGTGGTGTTGATGTAAATGTTCTTGTTGATGGAAGATCATAGTATGCTTGTTTAGATAAGGCCATAAGTATGAAGTAAGATTTGGGGCCAAGTCTTTGATACATGTGATGGTTAGTGGAAAAGTTTGTGTGTGTATGTTTTTAGGATAGCGTGTGGGAGTTATATTGATAGTAGTTTAGAAACTATGTGAAGTATCTACTTATGGGTGTTTGCCTTGAAGTTAACATGTGGTTATAAATTAGGCTTGAACGACGTTTTAGGATTGTAGAGGAAGGTCGCCATATGCATTAGCGACTTCATATTAAGAGTTCAGTGTAGTCATTGAAGTGGTAAGGCATGTTATGCTTAGGATATGATTTTTAAAAGAGGTATAGAAGGTGGCATCATATGGTTTAGAGTAATAGCGTGGTGTAGCATGTTGTATTTTTGTGATTTAAAGTTAGGCTTGATCGCGGGGTAAGGATTAAGATATTTTAGACATTAGTAGAAAAAAAAACATTATCAATGCTCATATGAGAATTTTAAGCTGAGTTGAATGAATATGATATTTATAGGGAATAGTATAGTTAAGGGATATTCGGGAAGTGCTCTAAGCCTTAAAGTAAGAAGTTGTATTGCCAAAGTCTGAAAATTCTATCCTAATTTAGGAGTTATATGTCTATATTCCAGACTGCAGAGTAGTGTCAATGTTGTGATTTCCTCAGTGGGATGTTTTGTGTAATCCATACCCAAGATTCATGGTTCCCTATTACTGCTAGAGCTTCCTTAGAGAGAGTGTTGAAGAGAATACTCCAGTTAAGTATGAGGGTGTAGTATAATTCAGTCTGTATGGCCAATAAGTCAGTTTAGCAGTCAGATTCGCATGACTTGTTTTCTTGTCTTTGCACTTATTCATGCAACTCGAAATCTCAGACATGTTACTAGACGAAGATAGAGTATACCAGTAGTTACGAGTATAGCCCAGTTCATGCATCATGCATTAAATTCAGATTCCAAATGTTCAGATCAGTGTATTTTTATTAGAGGACATGTCATGTACGCGTTATTCCATATATTTAAGGCTTCAACAAGTTCCTACCCATCATTCGAGGACGAATGATCCCAAGGGGGGGATAATATAACGCCCCGCATTTCGGGCTAGAATAAAATATATGACTCTAATGCGTTGATAATCCCCGAGCCTTAAATCCTATGCCAATTTGGCATGTTAATCAACTTTGTAGTATGTGAATCCATTTGAGCATGAATTTAGACCATAGAAGTCCTTCAACTCAAGGACAAGTTAAAACTATTTCGATCGATTAAGTTTTAGTGGACGTTGTAATTTGTGTCAAATTATATTGACCATAACTCATTGTATATGATGAACTGGGTGGCCTACTATATACCAAATTGTAGATAATTGAATAAGCTTTTCAACGATACCAAATTCGCCTAAAACGGACACCCGGTGAAGAAGTTATGGCCTTTCAAAGTTGAATGTGTCGCCTATGCATATATAGGCGATGCATAGGGCGGCGCCTATGTAAATGCCTCCGTTTTGAGTTACTTTACGCGCAAGTTAATCCTTACAAAACCCAAAAAATCGTCCTTACCCACTCCTAAAAGGATTTGGGCCTATTAACAACATTGAAGCCTCCTATAAAAACCCCCAAAAATCTAATCCTTCAAAAACTTAAGAGAAGGAGCAACTAGGGTTTGAGAAAATAAGCTTGAAGGACCGATCCTTCCGAAACTTCTTCGTGAAACAAATTACAGATTCGGAATCCTCTTGACGTAGGCTTCGATAGACACCAAAAATTCGTGGAGAATAAGGTACGCGGGGTTTTCCTAAAATCTAATGGGCATAGAAATCATGTTTTAAGAATTGGGTTTTCGAATTCATGTACATACTCATGTTTCAGAAGCTTTAATGATATTGTTTTGGCCTGTTGGCTTTCCCCTAAAGTGATTTGAAAGTTATATGTTTATATATATATATGCGTTTGTCCTGAAATATGAATTTAGAGCATGATTTTCATGAAACCTCTCTCTTAATGCAAATTTTTCCATGTTTCACATAATATACAATGTTTTGAACACGAAAGAGAGGGTTGTGAATGTTGAATATGCATGTAATGAAAGAATGCATGGTTTTTCCAAAAATGCACATGACCACCATATGTTTGATGAAAGTTTTGCATGGATTTGACTTGAGTTTCGGAACATGACATCTTTAATGCAAATTACATGTTTTGGTGGTCTAAACTATGTTTTGAATGAAAGCTCTTGCTTAATACATTATGGCTCAGAAATAGGACTTGCAAGTCTTGGTATGACGATACCAACTCAGACAAATGCCATAACAGACACAGACTAGTTCACAAATCAGATTTTTTATCAGACTCTCATGATTTAGAAATTTCAGAATGATATATGTTCAGAAAAGGCTAAAATAGGTCATAAATAGAGCTTAGGTGGTTCCCTGAAGAAGGCGGGAGTTTCAGACAACTCTTTTCCTAAAACCGTGGTTAGCCGACCCGGGTATATTATTATGCGCTGACTTAAATGTCCTGTGGCGTATCAGACTCAGACACTCCAACCCTTGCGGCACACTTGGGTTGGGGGCTTCCCCGCCGAGTCAATGGCGGATTCCATACAGCCCATGGAATATCAGACTTGTAGGGGAATACCACCTAACTCAGAAGTAAAACACAGATCATGATTTGAAATGAACAGACAGGTTGCATGTTTTCAGAAAGTGCCCATGTATTTTTCAGAAACAGTTTTATACATGATGTCTTGATGAAAAATTGCTTTCCCTTAATATATATATATATATATGTATGTTCCATTATACTACTTTTGGATTGCTTCGCGTGCCAGTACTTTTGTGCTGACCCCCCCTCCTTCCAGGTCCTGAGGCACAGTCTAGGGGTCCAGCTACTCAGTAGACATTCTCGGGTTTGCCGACTTGATCTCACAGTGGTGGGCCTTCTATTATTCGGAAGGCCTAATTATGTCAGACACTATCTTATTTATTATGTTTTTGGTTTACTGGGGGCCTTGTCCCACCTTCTTTTCAGACAAATGTTTATGTTCCCAGTAGAGATTTCGCAGACTGATGTCAGATAGTATTATTCAGAAATATTGCAGAACTTGACCATGTTTTCCGTACTCAGTTTCAATTCCGCATTTTATTATGATTATGAATGTTGTGCATGATAACCAGATAGAGAATGGGTGTTCCGGGCCTTCATGGTTCGGGATGCTCGTCACGGCTAGGGCCTAGGCTCGGGTTGTGACAATGAATATTTAGTACAAATGAGTGGTATATTTACCCCTCATCATCCACCAACCAAGTACCAAATTTAATATCGTGGCGTGACTCTCCTTCTTCACCACATAGCATCTTTGAAATGAACAAACTCCACCTTTGCCACCATGAGAATTTTTGCATTGTAGTGTTTCACCCTTTGTTCATTGACTACAAATTTCTTTCCTTCATGATCTTCCAATTCAGCGACACCACTCGGATGGACCTTATTATTCACAAATCGCCCTAACCATTTCGAGCGGTTCTTCTCCACGAAGAGTTTCAAGCGTGAATTTTAGATGAGTAATTACCTCCAACATAAAATTCTCACTTTAATATTCGAGCATCAGGCAATTTATTCATTTTCTCCTTATACAATGCCGAACTGTAAAAAGCCTTTCGTCAGAAATTATCCATTCCGTGGTGTTTTGTGACCCACGCCTCAGAGGCTTCTCCCCAATTAATGTTCAAATTTTTCAAAGCCTACAAGGCCTTATTCTCATGCTCGACGGGTAGATGAAATTCCTTTCAAAATAACAATTGGTAGGGAGACATTCAAATTGTTGTTTTGTAGGCCGTTCTATATGCCCAAAGCACTTCATCAAGTTGCCCTGACCAATTGGTGCGGCCTACATTCATCATATTTTTGAGTATTGCTTTGATTTCTTAATTCGAGACCTTTACTTGACCACTCATTTGAGGGTGATATGGAGTGTGACTTTGTACTTTACCCCATACTTATCAAGGAGAGCTATAAACATTCGATTACAAAAATTTGAGCCACCATCACTAATGATGGCACAAAGTGTTCTTAACCTTATGAAAATGTTCTTTTTAACAAATGAGGTAACATATTTTCTATAATTAGTAGGAGTGTGATGGCTTCCACCTATTTGAAGACATAATCAATCTCCACCAATATGTATCTATTCCCAAAGAATATTACAAATGGACAAATAAAATCAACTCCCCATACATCAAAGAGCTCTACTTCAAGATTTGGCTTTAGGGGCATCTCGTGCCTTCATGAAGTACCACAATGCATTGGACATTAGTGGAATTATTTTACCCATTTGAAGGCATCTCTATGCATGTATGGCTAATAAATTCATATTAGACGATTTTGGCTGTGGTAAGAATTCCTTTATAGTGATCACCATAAGGCAAAGAGTGACAAGCTTCCAAGATGTCATTTATTTTAATATTCATGACACACTACCTGATAACACAATCAACACACTCCTAAAAATGGTTCATCCAAAAATTATCACTTCGCATAAAAAATAACAGTTTCTTCTTATGGTAGCTCAGCCCCCTAGGGAGTACACCACTAGATACATAGTTGGTAAAGTCATCATACCATGGTGTATTATTTCCCACAATAGAAAAGAACAATTTATCGTGAAAGGAATAATAAATTTCTATCTCCCCATGTTTTTCATTGTTTCCTTCAAGGCGTGAAACATGATGGGCCACTTAATTCTCACACCCATTTTGGTCTTTTACCTCAAAATTAAACTCTTGTAAGAGAAAAATCCACCTAATTAGGTGTGGTATTGCCTCTTTATTTTCCATGTGGTACTTAAGGGCGAAATGATTCATGTGCACCACTACTCTCGTTCCTAATATATAGGCACAAAATATTTCAAAGGCATAGACAACTTCCAATAATTCTTGCTTGGTGATGATATAGTTGTGTTGGGCATCATTCAAGGTTTCTCTTGAATAGTATATAGGATAAAAGAGTTTGTCTTTACATTTCCCTAGCACCACACCCAATGCAATACTACTTGCATCTCACATTACCTCGAATTGGGATGACCTATCTGGGGCCACAATAATAGGGGACGAAAGGAGAAATTCCTTAAGATGTTCAAAATCTTTCAAATATGCCTCATAAAAGTTGAATTTAGATTCTCTCTCTAGAAGTTTACTCATTGGGTGAGATATCTTGGAAAAATACTTGATAAAATACTGGAAGAACCCGGCATGACCAACAAAACTTTTAACACCCTTTACGGAAATAGAAAGTGGAAGCTTTGGAATTACCTCAACCTCGGATTGATCGACTTGAATGCCCTTTCTTGATATCTTGTGGCCTATGACAATGCATTCTTTGACCATAAAATGGTAGGTTTCTTTTAAAAAAAAGGTTTGTCTCCACACATCTTTCAAGTACCTTGCTCAAATGTTCGAGTCATGACTCAAAAGAGTTCCCCACGACCGAGAAGTCGTCCATAAACACTTCCATAGATTCTTCAACCATATATGTAAATTTTGATAACATGTAACATTGAAGGTTGTTGGGAAATTGCACAACCCAAAAGGCATTTGCTTTAATATAAATGTCCCATATGGGCAAGTGAAAGTTTTCTTTTCTTGGATCTCTGGGGTGATACAAATTTGACTGTGCCTCGAGTAACTATCCAAGAAACAATACAATCATTTTACGATGAGCCTATCTAGAATTTGATCGTGAAAGGCATAAAAAAATGATCTTTATTAGTCCATGAGTTTAATTTTTATAGTCCATCCACACCCTCCATATGGTGATCGGTTGTACATGGATGATATAATTCTTTTTATTTTCAACTACCATGATGCCTCCCTTTGCCGGGAAAAATGGTAACGGTCTCACCCCAGTGATATTGGATGTAGGATATATGATATATCACTCGCGCATAAATCCTCTATATGATTTCTTTCTTCACCACCTTTTGCATAGGTTGATTCAACCTTCATTGATGTTACACACTTGGTATATGATCTTTTTCGAGTTTAATTTTTTGATAACAAATACTGAGAGCTATTCCACTAATATTCGCTATTTTTCAACCAATGGCCCAAATGGATTTTTTTACTACCAACAACAATTCTTCTACTTGGAAAGAATCGAGGTCACTTGCAATGATCATTGGTAATTTATCACCATCTCCCAAGAATGTGTATTGTATATGGGGTGACAAGGGATTTAATTATAGATTTGGAGACTCAAGGATGGATAGTTTTGCGGGTGGGATATTGTAGTTTTTTACATCCAGTGATATTGGATGTAGGATATATGATATATCACTCGCGCATAAAGCCTCTATATGATTTCTTTCTTCACCACCTTTTGCATAGGTTGATTCAACCTTCATTGATGTTACACACTTGGTATATGATCTTTTTCGAGTTTAATTTTTTGATAACAAATACTGAGAGCTATTCCACTAATATTCGCTATTTTTCAACCAATGGCCCAAATGGATTTTTTTACTACCAACAACAATTCTTCTACTTGGAAAGAATCGAGGTCACTTGCAATGATCATTGGTAATTTATCACCATCTCCCAAGAATGTGTATTGTATATGGGGTGACAAGGGATTTAATTATAGATTTGGAGACTCAAGGATGGATAGTTTTGCGGGTGGGATATTGTAGTTTTTTACATCCAGTGATATTGGATGTAGGATATATGATATATCACTCGCGCATAAAGCCTCTATATGATTTCTTTCTTCACCACCTTTTGCATAGGTTGATTCAACCTTCATTGATGTTACACACTTGGTATATGATCTTTTTCGAGTTTAATTTTTTGATAACAAATACTGAGAGCTATTCCACTAATATTCGCTATTTTTCAACCAATGGCCCAAATGGATTTTTTTACTACCAACAACAATTCTTCTACTTGGAAAGAATCGAGGTCACTTGCAATGATCATTGGTAATTTATCACCATCTCCCAAGAATGTGTATTGTATATGGGGTGACAAGGGATTTAATTATAGATTTGGAGACTCAAGGATGGAAAGTTTTGCGGGTGGGATATTGTAGTTTTTTAGATCAAGGTCCAATTTACTGGGTGTTTGGTGTGAAATCCATGCCCTATTAAAGAAGCAACCACCTCATTGTATTCTTTCACTTCATCCCTTTCAAAATTCCATAGCACTACTACTAAAGGATCATCCAACAAACTCAGATCAAGAATCACCGAGATTACTTGCAAGTCTATTGGTTGCTTCATGGATTTGCATACGTTGAAGAACACCTCGTCAACATTAAACTGAAATTTCATCTCTCTGGATTCCACATACTCCAAAGATTTTCCGGTATCTAAAAATGGTCTCCCAAGAATAACGGGGACTTCCACATGTATCACACATTCTAAAATAACAAAATCAGTTGAAAAGATTAACCATTTCACTTTTACAAGTACCTCATGGTGAACACCCATTAGATTTTATTAGATCGATCGTCCATAAGTAACTTCTTTTTGGTGGGTTTTGTGTTCCCCAATCCAAGCCGGTGGAATATGGAATAACGCATTAGGTTTATACTTGCTCTGAGATCACACAATGCTTTGGTAAACTTGAACAAGTCAATGGTGCATGGAATTATGAAATCACCGAGGTCTCACTTCTTTCCACATAGGTTCTTGTCAGGACGGAACAACAATGATGAGTTGCCTCAATTATTTCATTCTCCATAGTTTTCTTTTTAGAGACCAAATCCATCATTAATTTAGAATACCCCAACATGTCTTGCTACGCCTCAATAAGGGGAATATTGATAGATAGGGTACTAAATTTATCGAAGAACTTGTTAAACTTTGGATGCTCTCTATTTTTCAAGGACCATTTGAGGAAAGGAGAGAGGATATATTTTTATATCATAGGGATAATTTGAAAATCGTTAACTATTGGCTTTCCCATCACAAGCTCACTACTTTGGCTCTTCATCATTGGACCTTTTTCTCTTTGAATTTGTTTCCTCTAAATTTTGTATTTCTTCACTTTGCCTTTCCATGAGATACTTTTATATTTGTCTCACTTTTGACTCTAGTTTTTGAATGGCAGTTGAGTGGGACGTAACCATTTGGTGTAGAACAAAGAAATCACTTCGCATCCCATTCACTATTTTTTCGGTCCTCTCAAAACTAATCAAGATCCGTGCTGATGTATATATATATTGATTTCCTCTTTCCTTTCAAATTATGCAAAACCTTGTCCTTCTCAATTCCGACTTTGATTTGCATCTTGTCCTTGAGAGGTAAGATGGAAATCCTCCGAGATCTTAGGGACAACAACTCTAGTGCCATCATTCATTTCTTCCTCCGCACCTTCATATGGATCAACTTCCCTTTCACTTATCACACTTACACTTTTCATTGGGTCTCCACCATATGATCGATGATGAGTTCGAGATACGACATCACTTTGACCATATTTTCCACTTTCTCTCATTCTTCTCTCTTTTCATTTTGGCAAATAAAAGGATGAGGAGGGATTCCCCACTGCCACCTAGACATCCTTAATGTCCCGACCTCTACACAATATTGCCACTTGGTCTAAGACTTTTGTCACAAATCCATATGGTGTGTTAATGAATAATCCACCAGTTGTATTGTCCACAAAATCCTTATTTAGTTGATCCAATGCCCTATAAAAGATTTGGAGAAGCATGTTGCCCGGTATGTCATGGTTGGGTCATTTTAAGAGTGTATACTTGAATATTCCCCAAGCATCATACCACAGTTCTTCGTGGTATTGGTAGAAATTATCAATCTCATCCCATAATTTAAACATCTGGGAAGGTGGAATTAATTTACTTAAGAAGTGTTGTGTAAGATTTTCCCATGAAGTAATGGATCCAGCGTGCAACAATCTTTGCCATAACACCAATTTTCCCATATAAGATAATGGGAAAAGACGTAGCCGGATAGACTCATGGGATATATGTGCAATATTGGAAGGAGCAGAAACTTCCACGAAACTTTTAAAGTGTGCATTTGGGTCCTCATGGTATTCTCCCCCAAAAAGTCCCTTTAAATGGAGCAATTACAACATTACACATGTGACATAGAATACTCCAAGTATCTCGGTGGGGGGAATGCGAATAACACTCTTATGATATTTGAAACGAAGATAGTTCGAGTCCTCTTGAATCATGATTATGTGTAAATAAGAACACTAACCTATTGAAAATAAAAAACAACAATAAAATTAAATAATACTCACCACGGGTACACCTAAGTAACAATCAAACCGCACAAGCAAAATCTATATCCCACTCCCCGGCAACGACGTAGTTTTATAACGCTAAACTCACTCCCATGTTTGAGAGGTTAGGCGGTCATTTTCAATAACCCAATTCACGTTGCGATCATATCCACAAAGAGAAATGTATAGATTTCTAATCCTATCGGTGTTCTAATTACTAAAAGGTTACCCGAGATGTAGACAAACACAATATGTAATATAAAGTTAGGGGAATTAGTTTGAAATTTGTTTGTAACAATATTTTGTCTACAACACACTAATTTAGCACTTTTGATTTAGACTAAAGATTTGAGAATATTTTTGGATTATGTCTACCTAACGGTAAGGACTGCATGGGTTGTTCAACGTTTAACTTTAAACTTAGTTGTAAATAAAAAGATAGGCTAGGTCGAAAGTCTTTGTGGTTAACCTTTAAACATAACCAAAAGAATTTAACCCATTGGGTCTTTCGAGCATCTAACAAGTGTACAATTCATAATCACCCAAAACCACAACCGGGCATCCCTATTTTTAGGTTGTTTATCTTGACTTGATTCACATTCAAAACACACTTATTTCTAAGATTGAAAAAGGTAGTAAACCATATGATTAATTTTCCACCATTGCCTTGTCACCCTATAGCCCTATTTTGAGGATGCTAAGAGTTCCTATGACTTCACCTTCATCCCTTTTTGAAGGATGATGAAGGGTTTATAGTGTTTGGGGTTTTCACCCATCAAACCCATTTAGATATTTGAGGTTTTAATCCATAAATCTCTACTATTAAGCTCAAGAAATGTTAGAATCCATAATCAACAACTAAAAATCATGAAAGCCCATCAACACACACACAAATACACTTTAGTTAAACATAATCCCAAGACAAATGAAATTAGCTAATCATCACATAAGGAGCAAAAATTAAACCAAATAATTCTTTCATTGCATCCATAATAATAGAATGTGAGAATAATTTTCACTTCCACACTCAAATTTCACCAACTTCTTCTTGGAATAATAAGTACAATGAAAACACAAGAAATAGATTTTTCCTCAAAATCTAGGGTTTTCTTTTTTTTTCTCCAAATCCTTCTATACTAATCTCTTCCATAATGCTCTAGGAAAAAGAATTTGGGTCTTCTCTTGGAATTTTGAATCTTCCCTGCCAATTTAATGAAATGCACTGGCTTGTTTATCCCGCTAGGCCGCAGTCACGAACCTTTGACATATATCATGTCTAACACAGCCGCTGATAGATACGTTTGATCATGGTATGTTGACCCTCTTGATAGAATGAGATCAGGTTCCAAATACCTCCATCGCGGTACCTGAATATATATCTGTTCTCTGCTTAACTAACAACAATTGTGGGCATTAGACCGCAACCACGATAACTGAGGCCATGTCTGTTCCTAGTCTTCAACTGTGCTTTCTTTTTTTTATTTGATATTTTTAATCTTCAATCCACAACTTTTAATCTTATCAACTCTATGCCAGCAAAGTATGGATATTTGTGCATTTCATCATAATTATGTATCGTATATTCATTAAAAATAAAGTAATGTGCAAGAATAGTGAGTGCAAATGAGTGGTAAAATCACCACTCATCAATGAGTTCATATTAACAACCTCGTTATTATCTTACTACTACGCATAGGTTATAATACCCCAATTTATACTACATTTCGGGTTGGAAAACTATCCCAACATTCATATCATATACTTTCTCTTATGGAAGACATCTATAAATTTTTTTTTGAAATGGACTGGATGTATATCTTATCTTAAGATGAAAAGTATGATTCATGAAGATAGAGGTATTCACTTGAATCAATACAATTTATTACGGTAATAGACTTCTTTCAAGTCTTTGTGCCATTTCATAACATTTTAATGACTCAATAAAAAAGAACCAAACCATTAGGAATATAAGACATTGTATTTTTATCACCACAATAATCAGACATATCCAACATAATTAGAGAAGGAAGGAATTTGGATAACTTTCTTATGGAAAGTACTATTTCACAATCTAGAGTATGAAAGAATGAGAACCATTTACTAAATGTCCAGTACCCTCCTAATTATGAGTCTAGTGCACAACACACCCATTAAAAAGACACTACCAGACATGGCTTGTAGACACCTTGGGACCCTGAACCATTCTTTGACACCAAGCTTTTCATGACTCAAACTAGGGCCCTTGCCGTTACAGACATCCCAAGCCAACCAAGGCATGAGATGGCCCCTAGCCTTACACCATAAGCCAATAATATAAAGAAATTGCATAAGATAACCAATAAAATGGAATGGTCTTAAAAATAATAATAATAATAATAATATGAAATTTGAAAGTTAAATTCTAATACAGAAAAAACAACCCAATACTGTCTGCAAGCCTCTATCCATAAAATATCTACAAAAAAATCAAAGAATAAAATAGAGAGGATGACTGAAAAATCAAAATTACCTTTCAGATGATGGAGAACTGACTTGTTGTCCAATAAGAGAACGGTCCACCTAACACTGCAAATTACCACTAGAAAATCTCTTCGAACCTACATAATAAAATGATGTAGCATAAATATGGTATGTACTAGAATACAACTGAAGGAAAGGGAGGAAATATGCAATTTACCAAAATCAGTCATAAAAATATGCTCAACGACCATCAAAATAATAGAATGTCAGAGTAGGGAAGAGACACTTGAGAGATGTCAATTTATAACATAATCCTAAACTATGTAGCTTATATAGTCCTTTAGGAACCAATGGGCTATATGGGTTTGTCTCCCCTACAAGAAGGGCCCCAGGACATGTTAGCCAAATGAAACTCTACCTAAAGCACTCTCAAAACAACAAGAAAATATCATTACTCTTATAGAATGAGTAATTCACTTACGTACTCAAGATTGACTCATGAACTGCCCCTATTTAAGAACATACAAAAAATAAGAACTTGAAAAATATTGAATATTGGGTTTTTGCCTCTTTCAATCTTCATCTTTTTGAATTTGCAAAAACTCACAATTTGAGTAGCATCTTTTCCTTATATATTGGAGTAATGATTAGGGTTGTAATGTCATTAGACCAGGTGTCCAAAATAGTATAGGCAACACCTACGAAGTTTGTTACACTAGATGACAAAACTTTGCAGGCGTGCGCTAGTTGTACTTTTACCCTTGAAGATCCATGGCTCTGGTCCCTTGTATTAAGATGCTCATTATCAAAACAAGATATAACTGTTAGACTTGATATTATTTAATCCCCTGAACATGACTTTCATACTAGTGTCAACCCTATTAATTGTCTCTGAACATTGTAGCCCCATGCGATGTAGGTTCCAGAGATACTTCTACTTTTCCTGGTAGAGGTAGGTGGGTCATATCGGCTCTTCGATTCGTTGAGGTGAAGTGGTCAACTTCCATTCTTCAGAAGACTTAGATATTTCATAATTTTTTTTTATAGACTAGAACTGAGAGTTTACATTATCATGAACATTATCATTGTCAGAATCGAGGACATGTCCCGACCAAGACTAGTTTTCGATTCTTTTGGCATAGAGGCTTTGCTAGATTATTATTTATTTGGGTAGTGATCTTGGTCGGTTGTGTTTGTTTGATGAAGGGATTATCGGTTATAGACATGTCTTACAATTTCTTTAGTTTATATTATTCTATATTGTTATATGTTTGGAAGTCAACCATTATTGGGCAGTGTGGGGAGTTTGGTGAGGTACAAGGGGTGGTGTTCAATCCACGGTGGACTTGAGATACCTTTCATTGTCAGGACCTAGTTTGGGTCATGACACACTAGTTTCCTTTTCTATACACTATGTGATCATTTTGGTACCAAACATGTTTTGAAAATACCTTAAACATTAAAAACAAGTACTTAAACATATATATTCTAAATTATATGATTATGAACTCATTACGCATACGTGAAGTCCTCAAAATAAGGCCAAACAATCCTAGATTATGATACTCAGGTGCTTAGATCCACCTATGAGCACTACCTTAACAAATATTCACATTAAGAACCATATAAGGAAGATTCCAATGTCACTACTACATGCAAGACACTTAAGCTATGACTACAACGGCTACATAGATTGGAAGTTCCACACCAAGCATGTTATACATATTTGAAAACTCATGAACTCTAATACAAGACAATCTAGCCTCATGAACTGACTCAAACAAGATAGCAAACTCATGCATATAATTTAATCAAAGAGACTATATGTCACCAAAATATCATTAAAAATGCTTCCTCGCCGCAAGATAGACCAATATTCTCTCATAGAGATGCTATTTATCACAAGAATGGGTCTAAGAATACACTTTCACTCCCTCTCACATAGAATTCACATGCAACATAAGATGAGACATAGGCTTTCCCTTAGTATAGTGCTACAACAATCACTGAATATCAAGGCTTAAGATCTAATAAGACTGTAAGGGTTGTAATTTAGTTTAAGGGATGGGCAGTAGCTATCCTTTTAAGTAAGAAGTACTATCTTCCCTAAGTTCTTTAATACATCACATTATACATTGAATTCTCCCCTACTAAAAATAATTCATCATCTCTACCTTCACACATCTCTTTTGTTTTTCCCCATCTCTTTAAGATAGTTCACATATATTAACAAGACAGTATTTTCTATCAACACCTGATTAAATTTTTCACAATTTCCTTTCTATTCTTTACATCACTACTAACCACAACACATCAACTTTATCATACAAATAGCTACTATTTTGGGGATTCACTCTCACCTCTTTTTTTTGTAAAATTTTCACTCCTAAACCATATTAATTTTCAACTAAAGCCACTTAATCATAAAGAGGAAATAGTCTACCTTTGACGCTACAAAATAGTAGGCTAAGGGCTTGATAGGGCTAACTAAGATCATGCAACAAGAGTTATAAAAGAGGGCGTTGTCAGGACCCAATTAAGGCCCTTACCGTGTTGGGTATCTCAAGTCCATCTAGGACCGAAGACCAACCCCAATAATTAAACCATTAACCACCTTACACCCCATGTTGTATGAATTTTCAAAATATAAAAAGATAAGAGAGTATCAATTTAAAGATATTATATTAAGTCTATACCTAAACCAACCACCTACAACCAACCAATACCGCCCATGTCCGTAGTAGTCCAACAAAGCCTCTAATCAAAGCAAAGGAATATCCAATCAAGACATAACCCCAACCATAGCCTAAACCAAAACCAAAAGAAATAGTAATGACATGAAGAAATCCATAGCATGAAATAGGGTTTTTCAAAGTAGGGAATCTCACCACTTCTGTCTAACTTAAAATTTGTCCCCAGATAACTTTGTCCCTAAGAAGAAGGAGTAGTAGTATGGTCAGTTCCTGCATCCCATGGAGAACAGTGTCTGAGGACAGTTAGCGAGGTGAACGCTAATATGTAACTTAGGGATAAAGATTAAATAATTTCATGTATACAAAACCATGTTAAACCAATGCACAAAACTATATGAAAATACATATATATATATAGCATGCCGAGATAGGGAACAAGGCTTAGCATGCAGTTTAACTAATTAACCTAGGTTTGGTAGCTTTAAAGTCATAATTCCAGCAGTGGTCTATATAGGTCCAGTGTTACCTCCAGAATGTGCCCCAGAGCGTGTTAGCCGCATAAATCGGAGATATCATAGATGATGAGGGATTACTTGGTAACCTTCATCCTTAATGATACCCATATATGATGATAACATAGGGGTTTCCCTTGTACCTCACAAGCACATGGTCATCAATACCAACCCTCATGTCGGTAAACATGAGCTTCCAGTGTCCATCTTTTAGACTACACCTTCACGGCTAGCTAACACTACCCATATTATTTCCCAATTAAAACATTTAACTCATAACCAAAGCACCAATTCAAAGAGTAAATTATTAAGATATTATTATGTGGTATTGTCATACCGACTAGAGCTTGCAAGCAATGTCATTAAGCCAAAACATAGGGGATTCCTATGTACCCTGTACACTCCATTATTAAATTCACTTGGGAGATTCCCATGTACCCTACAAGGATTTTTTTTTAAAATCATTAGGGGATTCTCGTGTACCCCACAAGGATTTAAAAATAAATCTAAACCATTTAAACCATGCATTAGTTTTAAGAAACAAACCCAACAAAGTGATAATGCAAAACCAATATCAATTATGCAAGTGGGTTAAGATTATTATCAATTTCCAAACCAAAAAATTTATTTGATGATTCCTTTGTACACCTATTTCAATCCACATGCACCCCAATGTATTTACCAACTATCAATTTAAGCGCAATAGCTTTATAAAATCATAGACGAAATATTTAAACAAATTATATTAAAAACCTCAACCCATAGTTCACCATTCTCATGCACCCAATGTGTGTTCCAACCATCAATTTATGTAAAAAAGCTTTATAAAATCATGAAAGAAACACTTAACGCATAGTTCAAAATTGAACACCATTGTCACAATTAAAAAATATAGAGCACTTATTATTATAAAATTGACAATGAGGGAATAGTAACATATCTTAAAAACCAAGAAGTGTGGAGATAAATCACCCTTGAAACCCCTAATTGATTAACTTGATAAAACCCTAGATTTACTTGCTTAAGGGAATAGAGAGAACATTTTAGAGTGTTTAAGAGGTTACTTTCATGTGTCTTTGAGTGCTAATGATACCCTAAAGGGGATATAAGACGTGGGTTTCAAGTTGGACAAAAAGGGAAATTTGTAGAATGCCCATAACATAAAAGATGGAAAAATGTCTCCTTTGAATACGAGTCAACCATTGACTCATAACATCTCCTTACAACTTTTGACCATTAGTCATAACCAAGATAGTGATAATGATCCTCTTACACTGTTAACCTTATGACTCTACAAGATTACTCATAACCAGACCTTATAAATCATAGGTAACACAAAACTAAAATGGGTTAAACACTGGACATCCTACGATTTCATTCTGTGACTTGTAACAAGTCCTTACGACTCGTAGTGATCCACTTATACTCAGACCATAATCATGCCGCCAACTTACAATACTTGAGACGAGTCCTTATGACTTGTGTCCCCATCTTGTAAATAGCAAAGAAACTCAAACACCATTCACTGGACACCTTATGACTAGGGTCACCTTACCCTTCAAAACACCATATGAATCGTAGGGTTAAGTCTTAACGAGAAAGTGAGCGCAACACTCAAGAAATATTCAAGGGCCAATATCTGAGGATTTTCAATTCTCCCCCACTTGGATCAATAGTCCTTGAATATTGAGGCAACAAATTTATTGGCTCGATTAGAGCCCAAACATCCCTACTCTTACCTTTAAATAAATAAAATACAAAGGAATTCACAATCATTCTTTAGCAAGGATAAAAAACAAATATGTTAAGAACAACATATACCTTAAACCTAATTTTCTTGAATACGGAATAGGAATGATACATGGACTTCATACCCTCTTCGGCTTCTCGAGTAGCCTCTTCAACCTTGTCGTTCCTCTATTGAACCTTTAATGAAGCTATGTCCTTTGTTCAAAATCAACGCATTTGCTGATCCAAAATTTCCAGCCAGGACCTCTTTATAATTCTGAGAGTCTTAAATACCAACTTTCACTATGGGAAAAACTGACAAACGAATCACCCACACACTTTCTCAACTTTGAGAAATAGAACATCAGGTGAATAGAGCTTAAACAAGAGGAAAAATATATTAAGGACCAAGATTCCCCTACTTCCAAAACTGCATTACTCTCTTTATAGGAGACACCTACAAGAACACCCTATGCCCAACCTCAAAATCTAACTCCGTATGCATCACATTTGTATAGGACATTTTGTGACTTTGGCTGTCTTAAGTCTATTTTGAATCACCTAAACCTTCTTCTTGGCTTGGTGGAAAAAAATTGGCCTAAACATTTCCACCTCAATAACTTTGAACCACCAAATAGGATATCTATACCTCCTACCATTCAAAGCCTAAAAGATAACCATCACACCGAAAGAGTGGTAGATATTATTATATGCAAACTCTAGAAGAGTTAAATGATAAATCCATCTACAAACATTATCAATCACGCAAACTCGTAACATATACTCCAATGTTTAAATGGTCCATTCCATTTTCCCATCCGACTGCAGGTGGAAAACTGTACTAAGGCTCAAATAATTTCCCAAACCTATCTGAAACAAATGCCAAAAGTGCAATGAAAACTTCATACCATAATTCAAAATGATAAAAATAGGCGCCCCATGAACTTCTTAATATCTTCGAGGTATAACCTTGTATAATCCTCTGTAAAAAAAATTAGTCCTTACTGGTAAAAAGTTAGCAGACTTGGTCATTATTTGCATGATTACCCAAATCAAATCAAACTGGTTCTGCGACCAAGAAAAACTAATAATGACATTTATATTAATCACTTCAAACTTTAATACAGGCAACTCCATATCCCGATACAACCCTCTAAGCCTTAAGTGCTCAACTTTCACTGGCAGACACATCATGGTCTTAGCCCTAAAACTAGCCACGTCATGCTTCTTATTGTTCCATAAATATTTCTCCTTAAGGTCATGACATATTTTTATTAAACTGAGATGAATAGTAAATCGCAACCCATGAGCCTCAGCCAAGATGCTCTCTCGCAAACCATCTATGTTAGGAGTACATAATCTACCTTGGTAACTTAAGATACCATCACCACAAATCTCAAAAGCCGCTACCCTTTGCTTATGTATATCTCCCATAATCTTTATTTAGAAAGGATCCAATACATGTTTCTTCTTTAATTCAGTACAAAGAGTTGTTGTGCCACCTTTTTCTATAAACACACCACCATCCTCAGAGTCCAAGAGACAAACTCCAAGGTTTGAAAAATAGAGAATATCTTTCACTAATTCTCACTTCTTCTCAACCACAAGAGATAGACTACACATGGATGACCTTCCAAGAGCATCATCATCTATGTTAGATTTACCTGAGTGTTAGAGAATGCTCATATCATAATCCTTTAGCAGCTCAACCCATCTCCTCTGCCTGATATTAGGCTCTTTCTGATATTAGGCTCTTTCTGAGTGATAATATATTGCAGGATCTTATGATCCAAAAATATATCCACATTCACTCCATACAAATAGTTATGCATGATTATTAATACAAATACCACAACCAACAACTCCAGGTTATGAGATGGGTAATTTTTCTCATGCACCTTTAACTATCTAGAGGAAAGCTATTACCTTGCCATGCTATATCAAAATATAATCAAGTACCACATGAAATGCATCACAACAAAACATGAAGCCATCATTTCCCTCAGGCAAGGTCAAAATAGCAGATGAAGTCAACTTATTTTTCATCTTCTAAAATCTACCCTCTCAAGCATCAGATCACAAGAACTTCACCTTCTTCTAGATAAATTTAGTAAATGGGAAATTATTGTTGAGAAAATTTCCACAAACATCCTATAATAATCTGCTAAACCCAAGAAGCTCCGCATATCAAGTGGAGTAGGGAGACTAGGCCATATCTTAACTACTGCAGCTTTTTGTGGATTCACAATAATCCCTTCACTACAAATGATATGACACAAAAAAGCAACAATGTTCAACTAGAATTCACATTTCAAAAAATTTTCATGTAACTACTAATCTTTAAAGGTCTTCAATACAATATGGAGGTGATCATCATGATCCACCTCAATCTTAGAGTACACAAGAATAATCTCAATGAATACAATCATGAAAAAAACCCCAAAACTAATGAAAGATCATGTTTATCAAGTCCATGAATGCCACTGGGGCATTAGTCACTCAATAGACATGGACAAGAACTCCAAATAGCCATATCTGGTACAAAAGGCAGTATTAGGGATATCCACCTCCGTAATCTTTAACTGATGATGCCCAGACCAAAGATGAATCTTAGAAAAATACTTAGCACCCTGAAGCTAATCAAACAAAAATATATCCTTAGAAGAGGGCACACATTCTTTACCATCATCTTATTTAACTATTGATGGTCAATACACATCTGAAGTGAACCATCCTTCTTTCGCATAGACAGAACATGCGTGCCATATGGGGACACACTAGTTGTCACGCCCCAAATCCCATTGGAGCGGACTGGCACCCGTAGCCGAGGAGGCCCGGGAGAACCCGTTCATAACCTATACTTTCACATTTACATTACTTATGAAAATTAGAAATTTGGGCAGCACTTCGTTGTAAATAGAAGAAAACAGTACCTACATCAGCCCAGTAGACACGCATATATATATATATAAACAATAATTGGCCGTCAGAGCCATCATGTCTATCAACCAAACACTCCTATGGCTGTATAATATGTCTACAAAAGCCTCTACATAGATACACAACTGAGTTAGGGTCGGGACAAACTCCCACCCACAAAAGACTTTTATACAAATACCAAAAGTACATATAGAAATGACTTGGGATGCCCCGAAATAACTGGAGCTCACCACTATCAACAGAATGTCTTGGCTCTTACTGCGGAGGTGTACGACCTGAAGTACCTGTTCCTACAGGCATGAATACAGGTCCCCCGTGAGGGACGTCAGTACGAAAATATGTACTGAGTATGTAAGGCAGTGAGTATCAAGATGAGATACAAAAGATCAACAGAACCCAGATACCAGTGAATAAACAGTATGAGTAGACCACACTTAAAAGAGCTGATGGGATACCTGCACATTACTTTCATATCATTACTTCCCGTATTACTTATCAATACATGACATATGTCATACAATGGCCAACTGATCAGTGGTACTAATACAATACATCAGGGACCACCCCTGGAATAGCATATATACATAATCTTTATAATACAATGGCCAACTGATCAGTGGTACTAATACAATACATTATATCATCAATTTAAAATAAAGACATTCCATTTCTTAATTCAATTAATCTTTGAGATTGGTTACTTTGTGGTCACACCTTATGGAACTTGAAACCATGATACCTCAATAGGAAAAACATGTAAATAGGTAATCAATATCATGAAAATGAAGTAGAGAATCATGGATACCTCATTAAACCATTTCGGAGTCAACAATAGTATATGGACATTTTTTTGACTAGCCGGACATCTTAAAAGTGAAAACAAGTTCAATTGGTAGTGTCGAAGATCATATGATGTTATTATGTGTCATGTGTCGTAGGACAATAGTGGAAGCTTACTTGAGAGTGCCATGGGTCATTATTCATGCCAAAGATTAGATAGAGTATGTCTTACATACCTTGACATAACCACTTCAATACAAGTCCAACTTGATTTCCCGTACTCTTCAAACACTTATCTACAATAAGTCATTTGTGGAAAACTAGTATTAGCAACTAAACCTTACCATTTAGGTATTAACTTCACCAAATAATGTCTAGGAAGTAATCCTTTAACTCATCAATAAGAGTGCTACATACATCCTCTTATACTCTTATTATATTCACATATCATGCATTTTCATGAAATATCCCTCAACATCACTCTTAGCCTTTATTTCCCCTCTTAATCACCATCCAATACCAACATGATCACTAGGCATACATAACCACTAATATAATGATATATCACCACAATCCATCCTCCATAATCCAATACAACAACTTCCATAATTTACTACTAACAATTTATACAAAACAATTCATAACTATGTTTCTAGTTATCTTCCAACATCAAGACAATACTCATAATCCCTTATCAATACTTATTCATGGATAAGAATCAAGAATAAACAATATTCATACCTTAACAATGAACTCTTGTATTTATAATCCTCCTTACATAACCATGGGGTGCTTCTCGAAGCTTTCGAGATGGTGAACACAACTACGGAACCAATTCGAATTTTCTACGGTTGAATCACAAAATATTTGAAGTTGAAATTAGGCTAGGGTTTCACCTTCTCTTAATAATTGGATGATATATGATATATATGAGGCTAAGTGTATGTTTATAAAGACCAATTTTTCGTCCAAGAGGTAATAGAAAATGACCATTTTGCCCTAAAAATTTAAATAAATCCGAATCTGTCCCCAGTGGACAGTTTTGACAGGCTGAAGTAAATCGATCATAACTATTTGCTACGGTATCGGATTTGGGTGAAACCAATTGCATTGGAAACATAATTCAAAGGGATTTCATTTTCATATAAAGTATACCACCCATTTCTTCCTGTACAAGGATTTATGGTCGTTTAAAGTTGACCCAAAAATCTGTCCAAAAATTCTGTTTTTTTTTTGATAGGCTATAGTAAAACGGGTATAGCTCCTTACTCAGACATTGGATTTGGATGAAACTAATTTCATCGGAAATAAGACTCTCGAAGATTTTCTTCGATATATAGCAGCTCACACATTTCTTTTTGTACAAGGAGTTATGATCGTCTAAAGTTGATCCAAAAAAAATTGCCTAGCTGCAGTAATTTTCCTGCAGATTTACTGTTCATAGGCTTCCCGGCCACCGTTTTGAAATTTCGAATGTGCTCGCTTATATGAAATACTCCTCTGTTTTGGGCAAACTTTATATCGTTGGAAATATTATTCCAATACCTACACATACAACTATTGACGGGATACTTTCGAACACCATAAACTTAATTTAACCCATACGCAAGCCTTTAGGACTCCATATAATCGCGATAAGTGTACGAAAAAATTTACGGGGTGTTACATTCTCCCCCCCTTAAGAACATTCGTCCTCGAATGTTAGAATAGTTACTAAATTAAGACATGTCCAAGCTTACAATTAACATATTCATCATCATAACATACTTGCATAAAAATAAACACTTGTTATTGTTCTTCTTCCGTCTCATGAACTTCCTCCTCATCGTTGAATAGGTAAGGGTACTTAATCTTCATCGCTTCCTCGGCTTCCCATGTGATCTCCTCAACTTGTTGATTCCTCCAAAGTACTTTTACCGTTGCTATCTCTTTATTCCTTATCTTTTTAATTTGGCGATCAAGAATAGCAATAGGCATTTCTTCAAAAGTGAGATCTTCTGTAACTTGTACATCTTCCGTAGTAGTGATGTGCGATGGATCTCTGATGTACTTGCGAAGCATCAAAACATGAAATATGGGATGAACTGCTGAGAGCTCTTGAGGTAGCTCTAACTCATAAGCAACTTGTCCAAATCTTTGAATGATCTTGTACGGACCTATGTATCGTGGACTTAACTTTCCTTTCTTTCCAAACCTCATCACTCCTTTCATTGGTGATACTTTCAAGAATACCCAATCGTCGATAGAAAACTCAAGTCCTCTTCTTCTAACATCCGCATAAGATTTGTGTCGACTTTGAGCTATTTCAAGCCGTTGTTGGATCACTTTAACCTTCTCCATTGCTTGATAAACAAGATCCGGTCCAAACAAGACCGCATCACCTGCTTCAAACCATCCTATTGGCGATCTACACTTTCTTCCATACAATGCTTCATATGGTGCCATTTTGATACTTGAATAATAGCTATTATTGTAGGCAAACTCGATAAGAGGTAGGTGATCATCCCAGTTGCCTTTGAAATCTAATACACATGCTCGTAGCATATCTTCAAGTGTCTGGATGGTACGTTCCGCTTGTGCGTCCATTTGAGGATGAAAAACCGTACTTAGATTTACTTGTGTCCCCAAACTCCTTTGAAAAGATTTCCAGAAATTCGCGGTAAATTGGGCTCCTCGATCGGATATAATGGAAATTGGAACTCCATGTAACCGAACGATATCCTTAATATAAAACTTCGCATACTCTTCCGCCGTATAAGTTGTCTTAACTGGTAAGAAGTGCGCGGATTTTGTAAGCCTATCAATGATCACCCATATGGAATCAAACTTCCGAAATGTACGAGGCAAACCCGTGATGAAATCCATATTGATCTTGTCCCACTTCCAGACGGGAAGATCTATACATTGCATGTAACCACCGGGTTTCTGGTGTTCTACTTTGACTCTTTGACAATTCGGACATTCAACTACAAATTCGGCAATATTCTTCTTCATGTCATTCCACCAATATATTGCTTTCAAATCTTGATACATCTTAGTCGACCCTGGATGGATGGAATACCTTGAACAATGTGCTTCTATCATAATTCTCTTTCTTAGCTCAACTACATCAGGTACACATAAACGATTCTGACACTGAAGCACTCCTTCTCGCATAAGCTCAAATGCCTTTGTCGTGCCACTCTGCACATCCTCCTTAAGCTGCAATAAAATTGGATCTGCATACTGCTTCTCTTTCACTTCAGCTATCAATGAAGATTCCGCTGCATTACGTACAATAACCTCTTCATCTGGAGTTTCGAGAAGTCGAACTCCCAAATTAGCTAGTTGGTGAAGATACTTAATCATCCCCTGCTTTTCTATAGATGCCATTTTAGACTTACGACTCAGTGCATCCGCTACCACATTCGTTTTCCCTGGATGATACAAGATATCAACATCGTAATCTTTCAACAATTCAAGCCATCTCCGCTGCCTCAAGTTTAGATCTTTCTGACTGAAGATATATTGCAGGCTCTTATGATCGGTATATATGTCAACATAAACCCCATATAAGTAGTGGCACCATATCTTCAAAGCAAATACATCTGCAGCTAGCTCAAGATCATACGTGGGATAATTCCTCTCATATGGTCGCAACTGTCTAGAGCCATAGGCTATTACTCTACTATGTTGAATTAATACGCATCCTAAGCCAATTCTCGAAGCATCACAGTACACTGCATACCCTTCTGTGCCTTCAGGAAGTACCAATACCGGTGTAGAAGTCAACTTGCTCTTCAGATCTTGGAAACTCCTTTCACAGGCATCATTCCATTGAAACTTGGAGGCTTTATGTGTCAACTTAGTCAAGGGTGAACAAATAGAAGAAAAACCTTCAACAAACCTTCTATAATAACCTGCCAACCCAAGGAAACTACAAATCTCCGTAGGCGTCGTGGGTCTTGGCCAATTCTTCACAGCCTCAATCTTCTGAGTGTCAACTTTTATGCCTTCACTGGATACAATATGGCCCAAAAATGCCACTGACTTGAGCCAAAACTCACATTTAGAAAACTTCGCATACAGCTTACGATCACGAAGAATCTGCAATGCCTGCCTTAAGTGATTAACATGATCCTCTTCTGATCTAGAGTAGACCAGAATATCATCTATGAAAACTATCACGAACACATCTAGAAACGGCTTAAACAACCTATTCATCAGATCCATAAAAACTGCGGGTGCATTTGTCAGCCCGAATGACATAACCAGGAATTCATAATGACCATACCGTGTTCGGAAAGCTGTCTTGGGTATATCTTTATCCTTGACTCTCACTTGATGATAGCCTGATCTCAAGTCAATCTTGGAAAAACACTGGGCCCCCTGCAACTGGTCAAATAAATCATCAATTCAGGGAAGAGGGTATTTATTCTTGATAGTCACCTTATTCAATTGCCGATAGTCAATACACATCCTCAGCGAACCATCTTTCTTACGCACAAACAATTCTGGTGCTCCCCAAGGGGACATACTAGGCCTGATGAATCCCTTCTCTAGCAAGTCTTTCAGTTGCTCTTTCAATTCTCGCAACTCTGCTGGTGCCATTCTATAAGGCGGAATTGAGATTGGCTGTGTGTCTGGCAACATATCAATACCAAACTCCACTTCTCGTTCAGGAGGTAAACCTGGTAGTTCTTCAGGAAATACATCAGGAAATTCATTCACAACCGGAACGGTCTGAAAAGTTGGCGGCTCTGCCTCTGTATCCCTTAATCTAACCAAATGGTATATGTACCCCTTGAAAATAATTTTTCTTACCCTAAAGTAAGAAATAAATCTACCTCTCGGCGCGCCAACATTACCCTTCCATTAAAGGACTGCCTCATTTGGGAAATGGAAATATACCTTCTTAGAACGGCAATCTACTGTAGCATAACAAGACGCTAACCAATCCATGCCCATAATAACATCAAAATCTACCATTTCTAACTCAACAAGATCGGCCATCGTATCACGACCACAAATATTCACAACACAATTTCGATAAACATTCCTAGCTATAAGAGTTTCCCCCACTAGCGTTGATACTTCAAATGGCTTGGCTAATAATTCGGGTGTTCTTTCGAACCTTCCCGCAACCAAAGGTGTAGCATACGATAATGTATAACCAGGATCAATTAAGGCATACACATCAAATTCAAAGATGGACAACGTACCTGTAACCACGTCTGGAGAAGCCTCTAAATTCTGCCGATCTGCTAGGGCATACACACGGTTCTGAGATCCGCTAGAACTAGCTGCTCCTCTATCACCTCTACCGTTACCCATAGGTTGTGTACCCCTACTCAAAGGAGGCACCAATGATGACGCAACAGATGATCCGGTAGGTCGTGTTATACCACCTGTGGTCCTGCGTGGGCAATCTCTAGCCATATGCCCCGGCTTACCGCACCAAAAGCAATTGTTCGTTCCAAGCCGACATTCGCCAAAGTGAAATCTTCTACATATGGGGCACGGGTGTCGTGGAGGTCTCAATTGACTCATACTCCCTTGCCCTTGATACCCCACTGTTCGCGAACTCTGATTTTCACTGCTTTGCCCGAACTGATTACCTCTGAACCTTTGAAATTGAGGTGGAGCACTAATTACAGGATAAGAAGATAACAGTATAGTCAATCTATGAGAGAACGAAGGCCTAAAACCTCCCTGAGATGCCATAAACTGCCCTATAGCTCTGGCCCGCTTAGAATATCCTTTTTCTGATTCCTGGGTTCTTCTTCTTTGCCTCTGATCTTCCATTTTCTGAGCGAAAGCTTGTATCCTCTCTATATCTATGTCCTTGTTCAAAGCAGCAATGGTACAATCTCTAACCAAGTATGGTTCCAATATATCCACATAGTGATGAACTCTGTCATCCATAGTAGCTACCACATTAGAAACATATCCAGACAAGGAGTTAAATCGAAGACTATACTCCCTTACACTCATATTACCCTGACGAAGATTTAAGAATTGATCTGCACGGTCCTGACGAGTCTCAAATGGAAGATAATGATCAATAAATGCATCTTTGAACTCTCCCCACATAGTTGGAGGTGCATCAATAACCCTAGATCGTTTCCAATCCTTGTACCACAATATAGCCTCTCCTTTCAGTCTATATGCTGCTAGCTCAACCATCTCTTTACCGGATATGTGCATAATATCTAGAGACCTTTGGGTTTGATCGACAAAGTCCTGCGGGTCTTCGTTAATATCGGATCCGGTAAAAGTAGGAGGATCCAGTTTCAAAAAATCTTGTGTCCGAAGGCTAGCTGCTCTATCCGTACCACTAGAACCCGTGGTAGGAATAGCTTGCCCTTGAACTTGACCGGCAACTATACGCGTCAGAAGTTGTACTGCATCCCTCAAATCTCGATCAACATCATTAATAGATGGCCCTTTCGGAGGAGAAGAAGCTCCTGATATATGCTCAGCTTGAGACTCACTTTGTTCAGCTTGTGCCGGTGGTGACTTAATAGTACCTTCTCCGGCCACTACATCTACTCGCTTCCACTTATTCTTTCTCCTTGTAACCGTCATCGTTACTATAATAAATAAAAAAAAACAATTGGATTAAGCGATCGATTATGACTTTATCTCTAATATGGGCTCTATTGCACGATCTAAGAAATGGAGAATGGAAACAATCCCTAAATGTCCAATAGCCTCCTGTTTATAGATGTGGTGCACAACACACCGATAAACGAGATTCTACATAGACACGGATTTGTAGACTCACTAGGACGAACTTCTCTGATACCACTTCTGTCACGCCCCAAATCCCATTGGAGCGGACTGGCACCCGTAGCCGAGGAGGCCCGGGAGAAACCGTTCATAACCTATACTTTCACATTTACATTACTTATGAAAATTAGAAATTTGGGCAGCACTTCGTTGTAAATAGAAGAAAACAGTACCTGCATCAGCCCAGCAAACACGCATATATATATATATATAAACAGTAATTGGCCGTCAGAGCCATCACGTCTATCAACCAAACACTCCTATGGCTGTACAATATGTCTACAAAAGCCTCTACATAGATACAGAACTGAGTTAGGGTCGGGACAAACTCCCGCCCACAAAAGACTTTTATACAAATACCAAAAGTACATATAGAAACGACTTGGGATGCCCCAAAACAACTGGAGCTCACCACTATCAACAGAATGTCCTGGCTCTTACTGCGGAGGTGTACGACCTGAAGTACCTATTCCTACAGGCATGAATACAGGTCCCCCGTGAGGGACGTCAGTACGGAAATATGTACTGAGTATGTAAGGCAGTGAGTATCAAGATGAGATACAAAAGATCAACAGAACCCAGATACCAGTGAATAAACAGTATGAGTAGACCACACTTAAAAGAGCTGATGGGATACCTGCACATTACTTTCATATCATTACTTTTCGTATTCCTTATCAATACATAACATATGTCATACAATGGCCAACTGATCAGTGGTACTAATACAATACATCAGGGACCACCCCTGGAATAGCATATATACATAATATTTATAATACAATGGCCAACTGATCAGTGGTACTAATACAATACATCATATCATCAATTTAAAATAAAGACATTCCATTTCTTAATTCAATTAATCTTTGAGATTGGTTACTTTGTGGTCACACCTTATGGAACTTGAAACCATGATAACTCAATAGGAAAAACATGTAAATAGGTAATCAATATCATGAAAATGAAGTAGAGAATCATGGATACCTCATTAAACCATTTCGGAGTCAACAATAGTATATGGACATTTTTTTGACTAGCCGGACATCTTAAAAGTGAAAACAAGTTCAATTGGTAGTGTTGAAGATCATATGATGTTATTATGTGTCATGTGTCGTAGGACAATGTTGGAAGATTACTTGAGAGTGCCATGGGTCATTATTCATGCCAAAGCATAGATAGAGTATGTCTTACATACCTTGACATAACCACTTCAATACAAGTCCAACTTGATTTCCCGTACTCTTCGAACACTTATCTACAATAAGTCATTTGTGGCAAAACTAGTATTAGCAACCAAACCTTACCATTTAGGTATTAACTTCACCAAATAATGACTAGGAAGTAATCCTTTAACTCATCAATAAGAGTGCTACATACATCCTCTTATACTCTTATTACATTCACATATCATGCATTTTCATGCAATATCCCTCAACATCACTCTTAGCCTTTATTTCCCCTCTTAATCACCATCCAATACCAACATGATCACTAGGCATACATAACCACTAATATAATGATATATCACCACAATTCATCCTCCATAATCCAATACAACAACTTCCATAATTTACTACTAACAATTTATACAAAACAATTCATAACTATGATTCTAGTTATCTTCCAACATCAAGACAATACTCATAATCCCTTATCAATACTTATTCATGGATAAGAATCAAGAATAAACAATATTCATACCTTAACAATGAACTCTTGTATTTGGAATCCTTCTTACATAACCATGGGTTGCTTCTCGAAGCTTTCGAGATGGTGAACACAACTACGGAACCAATTCGAATTTTCTACGGTTGAATCACAAAATATTTGAAGTTGAAATTAGGCTAGGGTTTCACCTTCTCTTAATAATTGGATGATATATGATATATATGAGGCTAAGTGTATGTTTATAAAGACCAATTTTTCGTCCAAGAGGTAATAGAAAATGACCATTTTGCCCTAAAAATTTAAATAAATCCGAATCTGTCCCCAGTGGACAGTTTTGACAGGCTGAAGTAAATCGATCATAACTCTTTGCTCCGGTATCGGATTTGGGTGAAACAAATTTAATTGGAAACATAATTCAATGGTATTTCATTTTTATATAAAGTATAGCACCCAGTTCTTCCTTTACAAGGAGTTATGGTCGTTTAAAGTTGACCCAAAAATCTGTCCAAAAATTCTGTTTTTTTTTTTGATAGGCTGTAGTAAAACGGGTATAGCTCCTTACTCAGATATTGGATTTGGATGAAACTAATTTAATCGGAAAGAAGACTCTCGGATATTTTTGTCGATATATAGCAGCTCACACAGTTCTTTTTGTACAAGGAGTTATGATTGTCTAAAGTTGATCCAAAAAAAATTGCCTAGCTGCAGTAATTTTCCTGCAGATTTACTGTTCACAGGCTTCCCGGCCACCGTTTTGAAATTTCGAATGTGCTCGCTTATATGAAATACTCCTCTGTTTTGGGCAAACTTTATATCGTTGGAAAGCTTATTCCAATACCTACACATACAACTATTGACGGGATACTTCCGAACACCATAAACTTAATTTAACCCATACGCAAACCTTTAGGACTCCATATAATCGCGATAAGTGTACGAAAAAATTTACGGGGTGTTACACTAGTATAGATAAAACCATTCTCCAAATGATCCTTTAGTTTCTCCTTAAGCTACTTTTAACTCATATGGAGGCATTTTATACAAGGGAATAAATATAGGAAGAGTGTTCGAAAGGAGATCAATCGAAAAATTAATTTCCCTATCGGGATGGACACTAGGACGGTCATAAGTGAAGACCTCAGGAAATTAATTTACCATAAAGTAAAAATTTAAAGATGTACTATCTAAGTTAGAATCCTTAACCTGAATCAAATGATAAAGACACCCTTTGGAGATTAATCTCTAGTCTCTAAGATATGATATAAACCTTCCCTTATGAACTAGAGAAACACTTTCCCACTTAATAATTGACTCATTAGGGAATTTAAAGATGACCTTACGGGTCCGACTATAAGGCCCTGCAAAATTCTAAGCTTAACTCAGCCGGTTAACCCTTGAAAAGAGGTCTCAGACTTAGAAATTTCAGCAAAGTATTTATACTTAGAATTATTTTAGACTTCATACTTTGGCGATCTTATTTTACAATCCTTACAATCTTCAAGTGTTGATTTTTAGGTTGATTCATGATTAGGAATGTCAGTAGTTGTTCTGGATGAGTTTTGATTTTTTAAACATCGTTTAAGGCACGTTTAGGAGTCCAAAATAGTGGATGAATGTGACCTCAATGCGCTGCATCGCCTATCACGTCGATAGATATTTTCCCCCAGCTCCCAGTGCAAATTCCATTGAGCCGACGCAATCATGACACGTCGCATCGGCCATCGCATTGACCCCAAAGACATTATGTATCGGTCTGCGTGTCACTGGACATGATTTTTGCTCTTTTAATTCCGTGTTTGGGGGGTAAATAGGTCATTTTCCCACTCCTATTCAGCCCCAAAACACGTAATTAAGCCATCCAAAAGGAAAAAAATTATAATTTATCTCAAATTTCCTCCAGAAGAAACCCTAACCTACCATATTCAAGATTCAAGCTTCAAGAAATTCACCACAACTTATAGAGAATTAAAAACCAAGTTATGTCAGGTGTTCGTTCATGGGTTCCTTTCACCAATAAAGTCCAAGAACCTTTATTTTAAACTACAAGATTTTTATTTCATGGATTTCATGTTGAAAATTGATAGTATTCATGTTCGTGATAGTAATATGGTTCCAATTCATGATTTCATTACAACTCTCATGAAATTAAAATAATTTGTATGGGGAATTACATGAATTTCATGCTAAACCTTTGAATTTTCAATTGATTATTGTGTTCATAATATTCATGTGTTGACTAGTATTATGTGAAATAACCATGCTTTCAAGTGTTTGATACAATGCTTATGTGAAGTAAATACTGGAATCATGACATGTCATTATGTGGTTCCAATCATGTAAAAGCTCATGTGTATCAAATGTTTGACTAAATTCCTAGGTGAATCTATTGTTATTCTCTCCAAGATTATGCCATGTTTTAATTTCCATACTATCGAGTCTTAGGGGTATTTAATACACTAAAATCTAGTTGTTTACCTAAAGCTAAAGTAATTATAGAATAGTCTCAGTAATGTCATGATTAGTAGTATTCAGTTAGTACAGAACTAAGTGTATTTAGTTAAAAATTGGAACTCAGTGAATTCGTCTATTTCAGACAGTTAACACGATCAGTAATAATTTAGTCCATCCTAGTATAATTTAGAAAATAGTCTAGTGTCAATTCAGTTGAGAGAAGGATTCAGCACCGAGTGAACTCAAAGATAGGGACTCACCTGCCAGTAAAGGGTGTGATCCTTAGGAGCAGTCCTTACATTACAAAACTATGCAGTCAGCATAGGTAGAGACATCAACCTGCCAGTTGAGGTTAGATGATGTGTCTTACCTGCCAGTTGAGGGTACCACCATTCTTATTCAGGGAACCTGCCAAATGAGGGTGACTCTTCAGTTATCTTTACCCATGGCATGGTACCGACACCCTTCCAACTGGGTTTACAGGTTAGACCCCAGTTATCTTATTTGGGGCATGTCGGTTAAATGATTACCTCTCAGACTTTTAGTTTTGGTCACTATATAGAACTCAATTAAGTTTTATAGAACCAGGACTGTCAGATAAAGCCACCCAGCTCAGTATAGAACTCAGTTTAGTTCTATAAAATCAGGACTGTCAGATATAGTCACTTAGTTAACAGTAATAAAGTATCAGTAAACTGAGACATCAGTCATTCAGTTATCATAACTCAGTACCCAGTATTAATATGATCTCAATTACAGTATACGTAGTCATGTACATCGCACTGCATAACCAGTATATACAATAGTTTCATATATATATTTACTCTCATTAAGATATATTTATGTTACTCAGTTAGTTATTGTTCATGCATATGAACCCATGCATTCAGCCTTACCTTACTTAGCATACCGGTACATTCAAAGTACTGACGCATACCTTTCTTTTGTGCAATGATATGTTATATCATAGGTTAGATGCACGAGCTAATGATCGTACTTAGTGGCACATCCTATCAACATCAGAGTTCGTAGTGAGTCCTCATATTTGAGGAAAGAGTTGTTATTTCAATATTTTAGTACACTATTAGTAGTCATAGTTATTTGGGGGCTTGTCCCATCGACTACATGTTCTGACAGTTAGATGCTTTCAAATTAGACTATTTCAGACATATGTTCGGTTATCAATTTTCTTTATAAGTATTGGATTTTTAGTTGTGAACCTTTTGGAAATTTCAACCATTTTCTGTATTTCTTTATTATTATGTTGCAGTGTATATAACAGGTACCTGTCATGGGTTAGCTTGTGGTCCCTCGACATTGTAAGCACCGTGTGGAACCCAGGGTATAGACTTAGGGATTTACAAACATGGTATTAGAGCCTAAGGTTCAACAGAGTCCTAGGAAGTCTGAAAGCTACGTCTAGTAGAGTCTTGGGCATAGGTGTGTATCATGCCACACTTATGGACAAGAGGCTATGAGGCATTTTCAGGAAAAATTTCTCTTCTTTTAGTATTCATATCGTGTGACTGAGCATGAGGTTACTTTATACTCTCGGTATAATCCTTTTTTATTTATGTTTAAAAAGCATGCCTCCCAAAAAAACAATGGAAGAAGAACAGGAAACCAGCCAAAACCTCCATCCGTTCAGGCAGATCCCCTTGACCAGCATGTCTCCCACGCATAATTTAGAGTAGGTTGCACCACTCTAGCCCATTATGTGGTAGCCTAGAATGAACGTCCAGCTGTCACTAGGGTCAATCTAGTGGCTAATACTGTTGCAGGTTAAATTTGTGACTTCACTCGAATAAATCCTCCATCATTTACCGGGTCTAATGCGGATGAGGACCCAGAGGAATTCCTTGATCAGGTGAAAAAAGTCAAAGATATTATTGGGGTGAATGCTAGTGAGAGCACTGAGTTCGATGCATATCAGTTATAAGATGTGGATCAGCCATTGTGCAAGTAGTGGAAGGCAGAGAGAGCCAAAAATACCGGACCCATAGAATAAGAGGAGTTTGCTAGTGCCTTTCTAGATAGGTTTTTCCCACTGAAGTTGATGGAGGCGAAGGTTTTGGAGTTTATTAATCTTAAGTAGGGAAATATGATAGTGAAATATAATTCTCTTAAGTTTACTCAGTTAGCCAGATACGCTCCTCATGTGGTAGAAAATAGCAGATCTAAGATGAGTAAGTTGGTGTCGGGTTTGTCTAACGGTGCGATCAAGGAGGGTAGGACAATAATGCTAATTAAGGAGATGGACATATCCAGGCTCATGGTCTACACTCAAAAGATAGAAGAGGCTAAGAATAAGGAGAATGAGGGGGAGAACAAGAGGGCTGGAATATATAGCTTTAATTTCACTCAGCCTAAGTCAGAGGGTGGAAATAATTCTCAGTTTTGTACAAAATCATCAATTCCATCTCCGTCCTCATCCAGTGCTCCTCTTCCAAAATTAACAGATAGCAATAAAGATAGGAAACAAGGCCTTAAACCTTAGGGTAGTGTTAGTAGTGCCCGAACAAACCCTCTTTGTAAGAAATGTAGCATAAACCATCAGGGTATTTGCAGAGATTACAGTGATGTGTGTTTTAGATGTGGCAAAATAGGCCATAGGATCAGACACTGTCCTCAGTCAGGTTCTCAGAGTTAGTATAATTGTCTTTCAGCTCTATACGGTCGCCCGAATCTGCAGGGTGACACGTCCAGTGCCACCAGTGGGCAACACCCAAATAGACTCTATGAACTTTAATCCCAACAAGATCAGGAAAGTTCTCCTGATGTGGTCACTGGTAAGTTACAAGTTTATCATTTACATGTTTATGCTTTGTTAGACTCAGGAGCTTCTTTGTCCTTTGTAATTCCTTATATTACTGTTGACTTTAGAGTCAGTCCCGAAATTCTAGCAGAGCCCTTATACATTTCTACCCCAGTGGGTAAATCTATTATAGCTCGATGGTATAAAGGAACTGCCCGATTATGGTGTCTCAGAAAGTTACATCAGTAGATATAGTAGAGCTAAAGATGACAGATTTTGATATCATATTGGCATGTATTTTCTTTATTCATGCTATGATTCAATCGACTTCTGAAATAGAGTTGTCCATTTTTAGTTTTTGAACAAACCTTCCCTAGAGTGGAAGGGTAGTACCTCATCACTTAGGGGTTATCTAGTTTCTTATCTAAGGGAGATAAAATTATATGTAAGGGATATGTTTATCATCTTGCTCGAGTTAGGGATTCTAGTTACGATACTCCCAGTCTTGAGTAAGTTCCAATAGCATGTGAATTTCCTGATGTGTTTCCCGAAGATCTTCTCGGGGTTCCGCCTTAAAGTGAAATTAACTTTGGAATTGACCTTCTTCCAAATACTCAGCCCATCTCTATCCCACCATATAGAATGGCTCCAACAGAACTTAAGGAAATAAATGAATAGTTGAAGGATCTCCTAGATAAGGGATTCATCAGACCTAGTGTATCCCCTTGGGGTGCACTATTTTTATTCATGTTTAAGAAAGACAGTTCTCTTAGAATGTATATAGACTACCACCAACTAAATAAATTCACGATCAAGAAAAAGTATCCACTTTCTAGAATCGATGACTTGTTTGACCGACTTGAGCGTGCCAGTTACTTTTTTATGATAGTCCTCAGATCAGGCTATCATCAGCTTAGGGTTACAGAATATGACATTCCAAAAATATCTTTCAGAACTCGGTATGGTCACTTCAAATTCCTAGTCATGTCATTTGGTTTTACCAATGCCCCAGTAGCTTTTATGGACTTGATGAACCACGTGTTCAAGCAGTAATTAGACACGTTCATCATAATCTTTATTAATGATATTTTTGTCTACTCCCACAGTGAAAGTAATCATGCAAACTATCTCAGAATGATATTACAAACTCTCAGAACCCATCAGTTGTTCGACAAATGCAATAAGTGCAAATTTTTGCTAATGTTACTATCTTTCCTTGGTCATATAGTTTCCGGTGATGGTATTAAATTTTATCCTCAAATGACCAAAGCAATAAGTAACTAGCCCAGGTGCATCTCACTTACAGATATCAAGAGTTTCTAGGGTTTGGCTGGATATTACCGATAGTTTGTTGAAGTATTTTCATCCTTTGCATCCCTCAAGTCCAGATTAACTCAAAAGAAAGTCAAATTCTAGCGGTCAGATTCTTATGAGAAGATTTTTCAGGAGTTGAAGACTCGACTCACAACAACCCCAGTTTTGACTCTACCAGATGGTTCAAATGGGTTTGTGGTGTATTGAAATTCTTCCAGAGTCGGATTGGGATGTGTTTTGATTTAGAGAGATAAGGTCGTATCCTATACCTCTAGACAGCTTAAGCCCCATGAGAATAATTTCCCCACTCATAATCTTGAGTTAGCAGCTGTAGTATTTGCCTTAAAGATTTGGATGCACAATTTGTATGGGGCGTATGTTGATGCGTTCATAGACCATAAAAGCCTATTGTATGTATTTTCTTAGAAAGACCTGAATCTGTATCAGAGAAGGTGGTTAGAGTTATTGAAACTATGACATAAGTGTGTTGTATCATCTGAGCAAGGCCAATGTATTAGCTGATGCTATCAGTAGGATGTCTATGGGTTGTGTTTTCCACATGGAGGATGGTAAGAAAAGTTAGTTCAGGAAGTTCATCTGCTTGCCCGACTAAGTGTCCACTTAGTCGATTCAGCAGTGGGTAGCGTATCGATGTAAAATAGTTCCGAATCATCTCTTGTTGCAAAAATAAAAGAAAAGTAGGACAGGGATCCTAGCTTAGTTAAACTAAAAGAGTCAGTCACAGATCAGAAAGTAGAGGTTTTCTCCCAAGGGGGAGATGGTGTGTTAGGCTGCTAGGGTAGACTATATATACTATGTGTGGATGGTGTAAGATAGTGGATTCTTGCAGAAGTGCATAGTGCTCGCTAATCAATTCACCCAGGGTCCACCAAGATGTTCCATGAATTGCGAGAGGTCTATTAGTGGAGTGGGATGAAGAGAGACATAACTGATTTTGTAGCTAAGTGCTCGACATGTCAGCAGGTTAAGATCGAGCATCAGAAGCCTAGTTGGTCTATAAAGGAGTTCAATATTCCCACTTAGAAGTGGGAGAAGGTGAACATGGATTTTGTGACGGGTTTTCCCCGTACTCGTCGCCAGCATGATTTGATTTGTGTCAATGTAGATAAGATGACCAAATCAACTCACTTCTTACAAGTTCATAAATCTTATTCAACCGATGTTTATTCCAAGATCTATGTTAGAAAGTTCGTCAGATTACATAGAGTTCCATTTTCTATCATATCAGAAAAGGTACGCAGTTCACCTTTCATTTCTGGTAAGCCTTCCAAAAGGGTCTTGGTACCTAATGTTCACCTCAGTACAGACTTTCAACCTCAGACAATTGGTCAAGCAAAAAGGACCATTCAAACTCTAGAAGATATGTTAAAAGGGTGTTCCATTGACTTTAAGGGTGGTTGGTATGACCACTTTCCTTTGATTGAGTTCACGTATAATAACAGTTATCATTCCAGCATTCAGATGCCTCCATTTGAGGTTCTCTATTGGAGGAGATGTAGATCTCCCATCAGTTGGTTTGAAGTTGGTGAGTCAGTAGTGGTGGGCCCTCATATGGTATTTTATACCTTAGAAAAAGTTTGGTTTATCAGAGAAAGGCTTAAGATAGCTCAGAGCCGACAGAAATCATATGTAGAAGTGCGAAAGAGGATCTCGAGTTTGAGATTGATGATTATGTGTATTTAAAAATCTCTCCTATGAAGAGAGTGAAGAGATTTGGAAAGAAAGGGAAGCTTAGTCACTAATATATCTATCCTTACCGAATTCTCATCCATTTCAAAATGGTAGCTTACGAATTTGAGTTACCTTCAGACTTAGTTTCAGTAGATCCAGTATTTCATGTCTCATTGCTAAAGAAATGCATAGGTGACCCAGGAGTTGTAGTCCTAATAGAGGGTATATATATTTAGAATAGCCTCTCTTATGAAGAGATCCTAGTCGAAATTCTTGCCATCAGGCTCGCAGACTGAGGAAGAAAGAAGTTTCTCTAGTCAAAGCTCTTTGGAGGAATCAGTACGTGGAGGGAGCTACTTGGGAAGTAGAAGAAGATATACAGACCAAGTATCCTCACCTCTTCTCTGCAAACTCAGACTTAGATCGAGGTAACATTCTTTCATAGATTTACTCAGTCTCATGCTCAGATTTTCTTTACAACTGGGTAACAGTTTCAACTGCATAGTATTTCCATATCATGCATACCTTCATGAAACGACTCAGTCATGGGTTATGTCTTCAGAATTTGTTCATGCTTTGGTTATGCATGTTCAGTATGAAAACCTAGTGTATCAGTAGTTTCATTCATGAAATCATGCTTCAATTGTTTACGTTTTGTACATGGATTCAGTCTACCAGTATTTTCAGCTTAGTCAATCTTACTCATGGATGAATGTTCCCAAGGGGGAGATATTGTAAGACCCCGAAAAATCCTAAGCTTAACTCAGTCCGTTAAAGCTTGAAAAGATGTCCCAGACTGAGAAATTTCAGCCAAGTGTTTATACATAGAATTATTTTAGCCTTCTTAATTTGTCGATCTTATTTTACGATCCTTACGATCTTCAAGTGTTGACTTTTTGGTTGATTAATTATCAAGAATGTCAATAGGTGTTCTCGGACGGGTTTCATATTTTTGAACATCATTTGAGTCACGTTTGGGAGTCCAAAATAGTTGATCGATGCAACCTCAATGTACCACATCACCTATCCTGTCGATAAATATTTTCCCCAGCTCTCAGTGTAGATTCCAGGGAGCCGACGCGATCTCGATGCATTGCATCGGCCATCACATTGACCCCATATGAAGCGCATTGGTCTGCACATCACTCGGCTAGATTTCTGCTCTATTAATTCCACATCCAGGGGATAAATTTGTTATTTATCCAATCATATTCAGCTCCAAAACACGTAATTAAGCATTCCAAAAGGCAAAAATTTATTATTTCTCTCAAATTTCCTCAAGAACAAACCCTAACTCACCACATTCAAGATTCAAGCTTTAAGAAATTCACCACAACTTTCACAGAATTAATAACCAAGGTATGTTAGGTGTCCATTTATGGGTATTCGTTTCACCCATGAAGTCCAAGAACCTTTATTTTAAACTACATGATTTTGATTTCATGAATTTCATGTTGGAAATTTATATTATTAATGTTCGTGATAGTAATTGGGTTTTAATTCATGATTTAATTACAAGTCTCATGTAATTAAAATAGTTTTCATGGGGAATTACATGAATTGCATGCTAAACCCTTGAATTTACAATTGATTATTGTGTTCATGATGTTCATGTATTGACTATTATTATGTGAAATAACCATGCTCCCCTGTTTGATACAATGCTAATGTGAAGGAAATAGTGGAATCATGACATGTCATTATGTGGTCCCAATCATGTACAAGCTCATGTGTATCAAGTGTTTGACTAAATTCCTAGGTGAATCTATTGTTATGCTCTTGATGATTATACCATGTTTTAATTTCCATACTATCGTGTCCTGGGGGTATTCAATACTAAAAAATCAAGTTGTTTACCTAGAGATATGATAGTTACAAAATACTCGCAATAATGTCACGATCAGTAGTATTAAGTTAGTACAGAACTCAGTGTATTCAGTCAGATATCAAAACCAATGAACTTAGTCTAGTTCAGTCAGTTAACATGATCAGTAACAATTTAGTCCAACGTAGTACAATTTAGATATTAGTCCAATGTCTATTCAGTTAGAAGTAGGATTCAACACCGAGTGAACCCAAGGATGGGGACTTTCCTTCCAGTAGAGGGTGTGATCCTAAGGAGCAGTCCTTGCATTCCACAACTACATATCTAGAGTAGGTGAAGACATCAACCTGTCAGTTGAGAGTTAATGAGGTGTCTTACCTGCCAGTTGAGGGTACCACCATTCTCATTTAAGGCCCCTGCTAGATGAGGGTGATTCTTCAATTGTCTTTACCTGTGGCATGGTACAAACACCCTTACAATAGGGGTTTACAGGTTGGACCCCAGTTATCTTATTTGGGGCATGTCGGTTAGATGATTACCTCCCCCAGTTTTAGTTTCAGTCCCAGTATAACTCAGTTCAATTTTACAGAACCAGGAATGTCAGATACAGTCACCCAGCTAAGTAGAGAACTCAGTTTAGTTCTACAAAATTAGGACTGTCAGAAATAGTCACTCAATTAACAGTAATATAGTATCAGTAAACTTAGACATCATTCATTTAGTTATAAAAACTCAATAACCAGTATTAAGATGATCTCAGTTACAGTATACATAGTTATGTGCATCATACTGCATAACCAGTATGTACAACAGTTTCATATATACATGTACTCTTTTTCAAATATATTTATATCAATCAGTCAGTTATTGTTCATACATATGAACCAATGTATTCAGCCTTACCTCGCTTAGCATACCAGTACATTCAAAGTACTGACGCATACCTTTGTTTTATGCTATGATGTCTTATATCATAGGTTCAAATGCAGGGCTCGTGATCATACTTAGCGGCCCATCCTATCAGCAACAGACTTAGTGGTAAGTCTTTATAGTTTGAGGACATAGTTGTTATTTTAGTATTTTAGTACACTTTAAGTAGTCAGAGTTAGTTGGGGGCTTGTCCCATCAACTCCATGTTTAGACAGTTAGAGGCTTTTAGACGAGACTATTTCAGAGAGATGTTCAATTATCAGTTTTCTTTATCAGTATTTGATTTTTAGTTGTGAACCTTATGGCAATTTCAACTAATTTTTCCATATTTTACTATTATTATTATTATACAGTGTATATAGCAGGTACCAGTCATGGGTTAGCTTGTGGTCCCTCAGGATTGTCAGCACCGTGTGGCTCCCAGGGTATAGACTCGGGGCGTTACACCGACAATCAAGAGAATTATAGCATGAGTACAACAAGTCCATCTCGAATACGATATCAAAATCAATGATGTCAAACCATACCAGATCCACCAAAGTCATTCTACCACCCACAAATACCACACAATCCTTATATACTATGATAGCCATAATAGTCACCAACCGTGTCAAAAACAAATAAAAAGTAATAAATACACTCGAGACCAAAACCAAAGTGCAAAGGCATAAATGGGGTGATATAATAAATAGGGGCCACTGGATCGAGTAAACAATACTCATCACGAGAAAAGAGTTTCAACATACCTGTACAGATAACAGGTGATGACTTGGACTCCCGAAGGGTAGTAAGAGCATAGAGATAGTTTTGACCGATGTCGGAGTCGGATGGGGCACTCTTTTGTGCCAGAGCCAATGAAGAGGCAATAGGAAACTTGTTTTATCTAGAAGCAACCTTACCTATGAGATAATTTCTAAGCATATTCCTTGGCTTACCATACTTGAAGCACTTGTCCCTTATCTAATCATAGAAACACTGATTTAATCGACCACAAAATCTCAAGGAAGGATTTGATGGAGTTGATTGGGCCTCACAAGCTTGAGATTAGGCACCTTGTGCCTTATAACAATCTCCACCCTAAAAATATTTGTAACTAGATGACTTTGGTTAGGGAAAACTAGTCATAGAGTAGGACTAATAATTGCCCCACTTCCTCTTTGTCCACTCTCTACCATTCTTGATACTCTATTTTTGACATCCACCGTGATAAAAGAATCTAAACTTCTTACTCTGCCTCTACCCTATCTTTGTCTACTTCTTCTTTTCTTACTCGACCTGCTACATGTACACAATGAACCTCGAGATGTCTCTTTCCTTGTTCAACAAGGCATCCTTACTCTCTAAAATCAAGTCTCTAGATAACCCAAAAGTGATCTTCCTCATTCTATCCCTCATGCAAAAGACTAAATTCAGAGCATATTTAGATAATTGGTGAAACACTTGATGTTTCGGCTTTTGACAGAACATTTGGAATCATCTTCTTGGGAGAATTGTATGTTTTCAAGCAACTGAAGTGGTATTTTATGAGTCTTTTTAGTGTTTCAGAGAAAGTAGTGAATAACATAAGAAACTTGAAAAAAAAGTAGCAATAAAAGGAATTTGACGGGCCAAATGGTGGACCATCAGTATTGCGATGGACCACCAAGTGTGCCGTCAGGCCTTATCTAGAAGATGGCCTCCCGAAGGACTCAGTGATGAACAAAATAGTGGACCGTCAGTATTGCGACGAATCACCGAGTGTGTCGTCAGACCTTATCCAGAAGCCACTCTCCGGAAAGACTCAGTGAAGGACAAAATGGTGGACCGTCAGTATTGTGACGAACTACAAAGTGTACCGTCAGACCTTATCCAGAAGCCACTCTCCGGAAGGACTCAGTGAAGGAAAAAATGGTGGACCGTCAGTAGTATGACGGTCCACCATCTGGTCCATCACTGAATCTTCAAGAGAAGTTATTTTTGGATAAGGTCTGACGATCCAACTGGTGGTCCGTCATACGACTGAAGGTCCACTATTTTGTCCATCACTGAGTCCTTCCGGAGAGTGGCTTATGGATAAGGTTTGATGGCACACTTGGTGGTCCGTCGCAATACTGACGGTCCTCCATTTGGTCCGTCATTGAGTCCTTCTGGAGAGTGGCTTCTGGATAAGGTCTGACGACTTACTTGGTGGTCCATAGCAATACGACGGTCCACTATTTTGTCCATCACTGAGTCCTTCGAGAGGCTATGTTCTGGATAACGCTTAACGGCACACTTGGTGGTCTGTCGCAATACTGATGGTCCACCATTTGATCCTTTAAATTCTTTTTACTGCTACTTTTTTTTCAAGTTTCTTCTGTGATTCACTCATTTCCCTGAAACACTAGAAAGACTCATTAAATACCACTTCAGTTGCTTGAAAACATACAATTTTACCAAGAAGATGATACCAAATATTCCGTAAAAAGCCGGATCATCAACACCCTCAACTTAAGATTATTGCTTGTCCTCAATCAACTCAGCACCTTATTGCGAACATGAATAATAAAATGACCTACAACCAACCACTGAAATATTTTGATGCAACTATTCATCCATTATTTCAGTTACATGAAATTAACACATCAGGGTCTACACCCGACATTGATCATAATTTAGCATACAAACATGGATGTTACGTCCCCCAGAGAACAGAAAAACTCAGTGAAACTTCAGTTGCCCTCACAACAATGAAATCCACCACTCATCACATGATGTGGACGTAATCTAAACTCTTACTCTCATCAAAGAAGTTACAAGCACAGTCCAAGATACCCATAGGCTTTCCCTAGCCATACAACACCTCCTCAAAGTCGACTTGCTAGGATCAAAAGGGTCTTTTCAAGGCTTGTAACGAGGCTTCAGGTTAGGTAAGGATATGTTTTTGGATAAAGTGACTCATTAAGACAAAACTCTCCTTGCCATTGCATTACTGTAACCCAGATCAATCTCATTTACAATTTCTAATAACAGGCTCTTCTTCAGACATAGAACCCCCATCCCCCCCTTTTTAGAGAGAAAAAACACACATCAACAGTCACCCTCAACTAAAGGGGCATAAAATCTTTGAACTGATCAGGGCCAAAAGCTTTTAGACTGAAATTTACACTCGATTTCCATTTAGCATTTGCACCTTGATAAAAGTCACCTCAACTTAGGTGTTTTTCCTAAGTTAAAGTGCACAATACCCAAATATTAGGCTAAGGATAAAGTAATATACTAACACCCTACGGAGAGTAAATGAATGTTATTGGAATCGAAAAAGGGTCCTACAGGCACAAGGCAGGTTCAAATAAGATAAAAATCTTTTTGGTGGGGTTATTTATTTAGGCTAAGTGGGCTAAAAGTACAAGGCGGCCTGTTATCCTATCCTATTGAGTCCACTAGAAGACCGTATAAATGAACCAGGCATATTCTAGGCATCAAACTATGAAAGAACTAAAAATAAATCCTCACACCCACCGGCAACTGAACTAAACTTCTTTTGCAACTCTTGGAATGTTCATCACATGATTTATGCACCTCTTAGAGAATAATGCTAAATGCAGATTTACTGAAGGTTATGTAGACATGTTTGCATGAATAAAGTAAATAATTACATACTCATGCTTATAGTCTTATGCCAACATCATTCATTATCCATATTTACAACGAAGTACTAAAACATAAATATTTTATAGATAATCATTAAACATAGATATTTACATCACAAGCTGTAGAATTTGAAATGCAATAATGCAATAATAAAAACACCCTAGACATGCTTCTTCTACTAGATAGTACATGATTGGATTCAGAATATCGGCAACAACGTCCAATCATGATGTAAATACACCCGCCCCACACAAAAGGATAAGCATTGTCCTCAAAGTAATAAATTACCGTATATGGTTGAATTGGGCTATTTACTTTACCTCCTATTCCTCCGAGGCATCTGTCAGGTGGGGTGATGTCCTTGCGTCCTCACCCTGTGAAATGTTGGCACCTATGGTGGTAGGAGCATACAAAACCTCACCCTCTACAATTGGAGGAATCATCTCCCGAACTGATCCTGCACTACGCCTTCTTTCTAGGGAAGGACTAGTAGAGACTCCTTCCGCTTCATTTTCTGCCTCTCTTTGCATCCTTTCAGCTTCTTTCTTTGACTTCTTTGTAGCACTTTTTAGGTTATGTTGATCTAACTACTCAAGTGACATGGCTTCTCTCTTTCTTCTTTTATCTTTATTCCTTGCTACTTTTTTATCCATTTGCTGCTTGCCTTTGTCCTTCACTGGTTTGCCCATTAGATCCAGAATGCCCTTCTCATCATCACTTACCACTAAAGTCAGGTCAAATGCAGGTGGCTGTGACTATTTCTCCTTTAACTCTGCTATATCAGCCTTTGCCTGCTTAAACTCTTCCATGATCTTAGCAAGATCAGGGAGAGACAATGAATCTAGCCTTTTGTTGATGCGGGTTTCCATGTTATCCATCCTAACTTGAATAGTTTGAAATGGCCTAACTACTTTGGCCATAATTTCATCCACAAAAGGTTTGAAATCTCCAGCCCACTTTTCTAACTGTTTCTGAAACTACTTTTGATTCTTCACCACCTTAACAAAATTTTGGGGGTTGAACCTTTATTCAGCAAACTCCGCTCCACCAGCAAACTGTGTAGAATCTGACCCTGCAGACGTACCCTAGGAAACATAATCAGGTGGTACATACATGGTGATAGGTAAAGGCATACCCTCAGGCATTTCTGTGGCCTCAGGAACTGGTGCAGAATGAGGCTGATATGCTGGAGGCTTGGTCACACGAATTTAAAATTTTGATTCTTCCTTCGACTTCTCAATGTCCTACCTATGTGAAGACTGTACTTCATTGTCAACCCCACAGATCAGTGGCACACTGGCTTTTTTGCATAACTCAGTGATCAAACATCGGAAGGGTATAGAAGTGGTCACTTTATGTGCCCGCACAGACATCTGGTCTGCAATTAGCTAGCCAAAATCAACTTGTAGCCCTGAAACCAAACTGGATACAGCTACTGCTCTGTGATGATCCAATTTTCCATCTCCTTTTGTTGGCATTAAACTCAACTGAGCAATAGCCTACCTGAACTTAGCTTTAAAGGTAAGAGTGGACTTTGCAATATGCTCTTTGGAATTAGTCAACTAGGAAGGATTTCCATCATCGGTCAATAAAGAGGCGGCCCAATGTTTTTTACCTGAAGCATTTCTCATTCTATACTCAAAATCTGGGATAGTGGGTGGAGCCTCATATCCTTGCCCGAATAGCATCCTGTTAATTATTCGGGTTGAGATATCAATGGTGACCCCTCAAATCAAGATAGACTCCATATTTGGTCTATTTGAGATTGGAGTCCCATTTGGGCATTCCGCTTTTACCAAACACAGATAATTTGTGAAGAATTACCTTACCCAATTAAGTTGCTACTCTCCTGGTGGTCTGCTCACCCATGCCAGTCCATATTCATTGAACCGATGCTCTAACTCGGGATATTCATGAAGTTCTGTTGTCATAATTTGATGTTCCTATATGAATGATCATCTGATCCCTCGAGCTGTGGGTGTCAACCCATCATAGAACTATCTTTGTGCCCCCTCTATCTTCCACCTGATAGCTTGTCGAATCTGTGGATCTTTTCTCCTGATAACATTATTACCTTCAGGTTCGGCTATAGTATCAGGAACTCCTATTTGCAGCTCCATGTTAACAGTTCCAGTATCACCCTCTATAGGCAACGGTTGAGTTGCAGCAACAGTTGCCTCATCGGGGATTGAACTTGTAGTGCTATATGTACTCTCACTCTCCTCCTCAGACTAGGAGAGTATGAGAGTTTCTCTTTCATTTTGTCTGGTGTTGTAAGCCGGTGGATACTCGTTCCTACCTTGTTGAGATCTTCCTCCTCTGGTTTGCGGAAGTTTAGGGTCCATAACACCTAGATTTTGTAGGTTCGCTAAGTGCTTGAAACCTCAAAGACAAAGCTAACTTATAGATTCTAGCTCTTGCGTTTTTCTTAATTTGTGATGAAGAGAGGGAAGGAGTGAGCTAGTTTAAATAAGGTAAAAAAATGGAGAAGATAGGGAGTCTCAGAAGGGATAACTCCCTTTAGGTTCTTCGAATCTTAAGGAAATGGAACAGCTAAGGGTCATGGAATGGTTACAATGGTTACAGTGAATGTACCCGTACAAATTTATCCTTGAAATCTCACTTTGGGTCAAATACGGAGTACTTATAAAGAGTACCGATTTAACCCGACCTGATTTGAAATTAGGGTTAAAGTGACGGTGACATTGATGGTACGTCGTAAATATGGCGGACCACCACTCTGAACATCACTCATTCCCAGGTTTTAGGTATTTCTATTTAGGTGTGACAGTGAGTGGGATGGTCCTCCAAGACTGTGAAGGTCCATCAATTTAGCCATCACTTATTACTAGAATGCATATCACTGATGTTATTTTTGATGGCTCTTGTGACGGCCCACCAGGTTTGTGACGGTCCACCACTTTTGCCATTGTGGATTATCCAGTGAATAAACTTTCTTGCCATTTCTTGACAGATAAAAGTGGTGGTCATCAGGAGACTGGTGGTCCATCAAGTCGTCTGTCACCTTGTTCCAGTGATCCACCTGTATCCCTCTTTTCCCTTTTTGTATTTCTGGTCCTGCACACTTCACAAACACATCAAAATTTCACAAAAACATAAAAGGGACTCTAACTATGGTTACAACATGTTGTGGGTTTCCTCCCACTAGCACCTAATTTATCATCGTGGCACGACTGAGTTATCTCGATTACACAAACTTCTACGAGATAAAAGATATCAACACTTTTTATCGAGTCTTTTGGACCGATATAAAGATTTATTCGTTGCTCGTTCACTTTGAAGACACTACTGCCTTCATTTTCAAGATCGACTAATCCAGATGAGTAGACTTGACTAACTTTAAACGCTCCTGACCACTTAGACTTGAGTTTACCTGGAAACTATTTGAGCCTGGAATTGAACAGAAGTACCAAATCACCTTTTCGGAAGTCTCTGCTTTCAAGTCTTCGGTCGTGATAATTTTTCATATTTTCTTTGTAAAGGTCTTCTCTTTCGTAAGCCAACTAGACGGAATTCATCCATCTCATTCAGTTGCCCCAATCTAAGCTCTGCTGCCTCCTTTCAATCCAGATTTAACATTTTTAGAGCCCACAAAGCCTTGTGTTCCAGATCAACCGGTAAATGGCATACATTTCCATAGACAAGCTAATATAGTGACATGATAATAGGAGTCTTAAAAGCAGTTTGGTACACCCACAAAGCGTCGTCTAGCTTTCGAGCCCAATCTTACCTATTAACGTTCACTATTTTGGCTAGGATGGTTTTAATTTCCGATTCGAAACCTCCACTTTCCCATTAGTTTGTGGGTGATATGGAGTTGCTACTCTATGATGTTTCACCCCATATTTCACTAAAACTGCCCTGAACACTTTGTTGCAAAAATGGGATCCTCCATCACATATAATAGTTTGTGGAACTCCAAAGCGAGAGAAGATATTTTTCTTAAGAAACGCAACAACTCTCTTCCCTTCATTATCAGACAGGGAAATAGCTTCAACCCATTTGGATACATAATCCACAATAACTAAAATTTACTACATTCCATACGATCTTACAAACGAGCCCATGAAATCGATGCCCCATACGTCAAACAATTCCACTTCAAGCATCTTAGTTAAAGGCATTTCATGCCTCTTAAAGATAGATCCCTGCCTCTAACATTGGTCACATTTCAGCACAAACTCGTGAGCGTCCTTGAATAATGATGGCCAATAATAGCCACTCTGTAACACCTTTCTCGCAATTCAATCACCTGCATGGTGATCCCCGACTGAGGAAGCATGACATGCTTCCATTATGCTTAATACATCCATCTCTGGAACACATCTCCTTATTATATTATAAGTATATTGCTGAAAAAATATATGGCTCATCGCAGAAGTAGTGTGTCACATCATGAAGAAATTTCTTTCTTTGATGGAAAGAAAGATTTTCTGGAATCACCTCGCTCACCACATAATTCGCAAAATCAGCGTACCAAGGTAGGTTCTCCAAAGAAGCAGCTAAGATTTCCTCATCCGGAAATGCATCATTGATCTCTATCTCATATCAAACTGCTCGCTCACCTTCCATCCTAGACAGATGATCTGCCACTTGGTTTTCGCAACCCTTTCTATCTTTGACTTCAAAGTCAAATTATTGGAGTAGCAACACCCATCTAATCAAACTTGGCTTTGCATATTTTTTAGACATAAAATATATCAAGGATGAATGGTCAATGTGGACCACCACCTTGGTACCAAGAATATAAGCTCTAAACATCTCAAAAGCATACACTACAGTAAGGAGTTCCTGTTTGGTGACAGTGTAATTCTTTTGAGCTCCATTCAGAGCTTTGTTGGCATAATAGATTGGATGAAACAATTTGTCCCTCTTTTGCGCCAAAGCGGATCCAAGGGCAACACCGCCTTCATCACACATGATCTCAAATGGCTCGGACCAATCCGGTGCTACAATGTTAGGGGCTTCCACTAGTTTCCCTTTAAGGCACTCAAATGCCTTCAAGCAATCTTCATCAAAGGAAAACATCATTTTTTTCTCCAATAGTTTGCAGAGTGGGTTTGCAATCTTGGAGAAGTCTTTAATAAACCTACGATAAAAACCAACATGGCTGAGAAAACTGCGAACCCCCTTCACAGAAACTGGAGGTGGTAGTCTCTCAATAACTTCAAATTTGGCTCAATCAACTTCAATCCCTTTTGCTGAAATTTTATGCCCGAGAACAATGCCCTCCTTAACCATAAAGTGACACTTCTCCCAATTAAGCACAAGATTGAATTCCACACATCGTTTCAAGGACATACTCAAGTTTTCCAAACACAACGAAAATGAATCTCCTACATCCGAAAAATCATCCATTAACACCTCCAAGGTGTCTTCAACCATATCGGAGATAATAGACATCATGCACCATTGGAAGGTGGTAGGTGCATTACATAACCCAAACGGCATCTTCTTTAATGCGAAAGTGCCATACGGGCATGTAAAAGTGATCTTCTCCTGATCTTCGGGAGCAACTCAAATCTGGTTATATCCAGAATAACCATCCAAGAAGCAATACCAACCCTTTCCTACCAATCGATCAAGCATTTAATCCATGAAGGGCATTGGAAAGTGACCCTTTAACGTCCAGAAGTTTTGCTTTCGGTAATCTATACACACCCTCCAACCAGTAACAGGCCTTAGTGGGATCAATTCGTTCTTCTCATTGGCTACCACTATCATGCCCTCTTTCTTGGGCCCACATTGCACAGGACTCACCTACTTACTATCTGATATAGTTTATACCACCTATGTATCTAACCACTTGATGATTTCTTTATTTATCACCTCTTGCATAAGTGGGTTCAGGAAACACTGATGCTCAATAGTAGGTACACAATCCTCCTCTAGCTGAATTTTGTGCATACATATGCCCGGAGGAATACCAATGATATCTGCAATAATCTAACTAATAGCTTTCTTATATCTCCTAAGAACAGAGATGAGAGCTTTCACCTGTTTCTCACCAATAATCAGCAGCAATAATGACGGGTAGTAAATTACCACTACCCAGGAACACGTACCTCAAATGGCCGGGTAACTCTTTCAATTCCAACACCGGTGGCTCTTCGACAGATGGCTTTGCCGGTGGTGTTGGTCAATTCTTTAGATGAATATCGAGCTTTTTAGGAGTGTAAGAATATGATCCCATTCCTATCAAAGCACAAATGGTCTCTTCATAATCCACAATATCTTCACAATCAACATTCATAAGCACTACGACTAACGGCTCAACAACAAGTTGTTCCTCTATTGGTATTTCCTGCTCATCCTTATAATATATATCAACAATTGAGAACACGCTCATTTATTTATGCTGTTTCATTTATTTCACACATCAAAAGGCACCACTTCGTTATTCATCCTAAATAAAAGCTCATTAGCTCTCAAATCTATCAACACACTTTTGGTTCTGAGGAAAGGTCGACCCAAGATTATGGGTACCTTGAAGTCCACCTCGCAATCCAGAATTACAAAATCCACAAGAAATATGAAGGTAGCTACCTTCACCAGCGCATCATAAAAAATACCAACAGGTTATTTTACTGACCTATCCACCATCATGAGTCGCATGTTGGTGGGTGTGGGGTCTCCCAAACCCAACTTTTTATCAACAGCTAGTGGCATCAGGTTAATGCTAGCTCCTAGATCACATAAGTCCCTAGCAAATTCGAAAGACCCTACCGTGCAAGAAATAGGGAACGCTCTTGGTTCTGCCTTCTTCTGCACCAAGGACCTTGTTGCAATATCACTACAATATTGGAGATTGTCCACCAGTTCGTAGCTCACCACTTTTTTCTTTGTCAAAAGGTTCTTCATAAATTTGGCATACCCTAGCATTTGCTCTAGTGCCTTGACCAAAGGCACATTTACCGTCAACTGCTTCAACATGGATAAGAATTTGTTAAACTTCGTTTCCTCAACCTTCTTCTTCAATCTTTGAGGAAAGGGAGGTGGTGGTTTTGGGAGAGTGTTCACCACTAGTTCCTTTCTATTTTCTTTCCCTTTTTCCAACTCATCAACCTGTTGATGTTTGGAAGGGATATCAGTGTTATCCATCTTTTTAGACTCCACTAGACTACCTTCTTCAAACTCAGAATCTTCTTTAATCACCTTATCATTCACAACTTTGCCCAAAGAAGGGCCTGACAAAACCTTACCACTTCGTGTGGTAATAACCATGCACGAGCCATTATTCAGAGGGTTCTGAATTGTATCACTTGGATATGTTCCACTCTTTCTGTGATTCAATGCTGCAGAAGTTGACTTATTTTCTGTTCCAACTGTTTGATTGAAGTAGAGTGCAAGTTTACCAACTGACTCATAGAAGACAAATCGGTCTTCATGGTAGTCACCCCAGAGTTGGTAGACTCAACCCCCCTTAACAATTTCTCCATCCTGTTCTCCATGGACATCTTACCAGAGCTAGTTGCTGTATTATCTCTGCTTCCGGGAGGTACATACAGGACACTTCTATCATTATTGCTCTTCTAGTTTCCTTGATCCCGATCCTTTTATCCTGCCTCGTCATGATAATTCCGACCTTGATTTCCTTGGCTATTGCCTCGAAAACCCCCCTGATTATTCAAATAATTTCCCTCTTCTTCTAAATCAGAATCATCTCTATTGTGGGATGCAACATCCTTCACTTTTTCAGTCTTTGCAGATAATAAGTTCTTGGTTAACAAGTCCATTTGTGTCTTCAAATGTGCCATATCTTGATCGTGTTCTTTTTCCTTCTTGTGCTGTTCTGTAGTCATACCAACAGAAACAGTAGGGCTTGCTACCATAGAATCCCTTGTATGCCAGGCTTTGCTTCATTTTTTCATCCGATCAAGCATTCCGAGGCCTCCTGAAAAGAGACATCCATAAATGACCCCCTGCAGTATTATCAACAACTAGTTTTGTAATAGAGTTTAGTGCCTGATAAAGAGACTCAATCAGATGGATATCTGTCATATTATGGTTTGGGCACTACATCAACTTCTTTTTAAACCTCTCCTATGTTTTTTGAAGATCTTCGGTTTGGAGCTATCTAAAATTACTGATCTCGTCCCTCAATTGTACCCTCCTAGAGAGCGGAAAGGACCTTTCTAGGAAAGCCTCCTTCACCTATCTCTAGATGGTTATAGAATTGGGTGTCAATTTCTTAAGCCACAATGTTACCTCCCTAGACAGAGAAAATGGAAATAACCATAATCGAATAGCATTCTGGCCTACTCCAGGATTATCAAAAGATTTACAAATGGTGACAAAATTCATAAAATGCAGGTTCATATCATTTCCTGGCAGACCACCGAATAACCCCTTTAGATTCAAGAGTTGGATCATTGTACTGGTGATATTGAATTTTGCTCCAGGTGATAGAGGTGGAGGAATAATAGTTCCAGTTTCTCCTGCTCCATCCATTCTGTCATTATCATCAATGAGATCATACTGAAAAGGTTGGTTGTCTTGTTTTCCCCTAAAAGGGAGATTCTGATGCACATTGTGATTCACAGGTGCAGCTATATTCCCAACTCACCTTGGGTTTACTGGATCCAATACTGACGGTCAATCCTATTATTATTTATTTTAACAAGTTTATCATCCATGAATTTTTTTCAAATCTAGTACTTTGGAGATTGAATTATATATTTAGGGGAAGTTAATCATTCAATTCTTTATTGAATATTCAAGAACTGATTCTTGAGAGTTTTGTAAGTGAACTCTACTTCTACTTATGAATAATTCAAGAATTATTTTTTCTTCCTCTATGGAATTTTGTGGCTAAGTTCCCATAACTAGGGTTATGGGATCCTTAATGTGAAAATCATAAATAGGTTGGGAATCAAATTGAATTCCATGAATAACTAATATTGTATAAACCTTTCTTCAATCTAATGGCTTTTCTTGGTTAAAAACTAGAAAAGTTAGCCCAAGAACATCACTTGTCTGAAAGGAAAGTGTTTGTTGGGAAAAGAAAGTGTTTACATGAATTCTAAGGGTTTTAACCTTTGGATTAATGGCAAATTCCCTAACAGGATTAGCTTACATGAGAAAATGGATGAAAGGACAATGTATCCTTTGAGTTTGAGAGAATTATAGGATAAACTATCCACTTAGGTTGAGAAACTAGGGAATAAAGAATAGGATTCAACCCTTCTTGCAATTGAAATTGCTAAATGGAACTCTTAAGTGATTCACAACCCTAGTTGTGCTAGCATTTCGGTAAACATAGCCCTGGTTTGTTTAATCTCATTTAACTTACTAATTACACGGAGAATCATTCCTTGGAATACCCTTGTTATAATTAATTACTTTATAATTTACAAACCAAAACCCCCTTACTAAGGAACCTCTAATCAACAGTCCAGTAACGATTACAAGACTTAGTCAACACAGTATTCCCTGTGGGATTCGACACCCAACCTAGTTGGGTTCTATATTTGACAGCGAACGCTTACACTTTCTAATGAGAGTTGTAATTTGGGCGTGTCAATATCCAGGCATAATCCTTCACTTACATCCTACTTGGATTCACGCTAACAAACTCTTCTACCTTCACCTCTCTCATCTTTTGATTAAAAAAGAAATCAAGGAGAGCAGAAGAAAAATCATCCTACAAGGCCGACTTAGCATCATCAACCCTCGACTCGTCCTATTCCTAGTACCACTAATAAGCCACATCTTTCAATTAGTAGACAGAAAACTCTATGCCCTCTACATTAGTGGCATGAATCATATAGAAAATCATTTCCATCTCATCAAGGAAATTTTTAAAATCTTCCTCAACCGTAACACCAGTAATGGTTGGAGGACTCAACCTCATAAATTGTCCAACCATTGTGACCTCAGAAGACGATGTAACAGAAGCACTATGATCAGACTGACAATCTACAACTGTCCCAATATACAAATAGACTGACAAAAATCAGCATTCGTGACAACAGCCTGAGGAACTCAAGAAGGACTAGAGGGGACCGATGGAACTCTAGAAGGACAATCGAGAACTGGACCACTAGAACTGGTATGCACATAAGTAGGGCATTTTCCATTAATATTATCCTAGAGCTGGAATGTGAATTTTTCATTTTCTTTAAATCATCTGGTAGGCATGATCTAAAAACCAAAAAAATGGTAATTAGAGAAGATTTTAGGACCTTAGATTCTATAGCCCAAAAACAAAACAGGAAATGAAAACATTCCTAAATGCCTCATATCCTCTCCCTTATAAGTGTGGCGCACTGTACAACATTAAAAAAGACTACTCTCGATATGTCTTTGTGGATTCCTAATTGGCCATGAACCTAGATCACTGATACAATCTTGACATGATACAAAACAGGACCTAGTTATATCGGGTATCTCAAGTACAATAAGGACAAAAGACCACCCCCTAATATCAAAACCATTAACCACCTTACACCCCTGTTAGATAAATTTAGAACATATAATAAGAAAAAAAATATTAATTTCATGCTATTATAATATGTATATAACCAAATACAACCACCAATAATAAAATAACCAATAAATACCGCCATATCCATAGTAGTCCAACAAATCCTCTGATTAAAACAAAAGAATATTTAGTCGAGACATAGCCCTGAGCATAGAAAAAACAAGACCAAAGGAAATAGTAAAGACATGAAGAAATCAATATCATAAAAAGGGGTATTACGGGTATGGAAGCTTACAACTTTAGTCTGAATCAAAAGTTGTCCCCGAATCACCTAGTCACTATGCAGGAGGAGTGAAAGAGTGGCTGGTTCCTGCATTGCGCATGGATACAACATCCAAACATAGTTATCGGGCTGAACACTAGCATGTAACTCTGGGAAAAATTTAAAGTAATGTAATCATTCCAAACCAAGTTAAACCAATACACATAAGCATATGCAAATACACACATATATAAACCATGCAAGGATAGGGAACAAAGCTTAGAATGAATGGAAGATATCATAGATAGTCAGGGATTTCTTTATACCCTTCACCCTCCATAATACATATATACAAATATACACTTGGGGGATTTCTTTGTTCCCCAAAAGAACAAGGTCATCAAGACCAACCCTCATGTTGGCAAACATGAGTTTCTAGTGTTTGTCTTTCTGAATCACACCTTCATAGGTAGGTATTACAACCCCCATTATTTTCCAATTAAAATAGTTAACACATAACTAAACAACCAATTCTAGGTGTAAATTATTAACACAATACTAATTAATATCGTCATACTGCCTGAAGCTTGAAGCAATGTTAATAAATAAAGACTTGGGGGATTCCCACGTACCCCACAAACTCTATTATTAAAGTCATATGATGGATTCTCGTGTACCCCGCAAGGTTTTCTTTATAAAATCACTTAGGGGATTCCCGTGTACCCCGCAAGGTTTTAAAAAATATCCAAAACCATATAACAATTTATACCATGCATTTGTTTCAAGAAACAAGACAAGCCAAGTGATATTGCCCAAATCAAAATCAAGTATGCAAGTGGGTTGAGATTAATATAAATTTCCATACCAAACAAATCTAACTTAGGATTACTTTGTAGCCCTATTTCCATCATCCATTCCCATGCGCCTAAATTCATTTACTAACTATGAATTTAATCACAATAGCTTCATAAAATCATGGAAGAAACACTCAAGAAATTTTGTTAAAAACCATTGACCATAGTTCAAAACCAAACATTAATGTCTCATGAACAAAACATTAAATGACCTGCTTTCAATAAATTTTCAATAGGGGAAGGGTAACATGCCTTAAACACCAAAAAGTACGGAGAGAAATCACCCTTGAAATCCCTAATTGATTAAATTGTTGAAACGCTAGTATGACTTGCTTAAGGGAATAGAGAGAGCCTATTAGACTATTTGAGAAGTAAATCTGATGTATCTTTGATTGCTAATGAAACCCTAAAGGGGTTATAAGATGTTGGCTTCCCGTTTGTCAAAAGGGGAAATGTCCAGAATGCAATTTCCTAAAAAGCTGGAAAAATGCCGCCTTTGACTATGAGTCAACCATTGACTCGTAACCTCTTCTTATGATTCGTGACCATGTGTCGTAATGAAGATAGTGAAAAAGATCCCTATACTCTATCAACCTTATGACTATAGAAGATTACTCATAACCAGACAGGATCAATTGTAGAGTTCAATTGTAAGCTACACATGACTCAAATGGGTTAAACACTAGACATCTAACTATTTTATCCCATGACTCATAACAAGTCCTTACAACTTGTAATTATCCAATATCAGACAAGAATCATTCCACCAACATACAACATTTAGTTATAACTTATCCTATTGACTCATCACTAGTCCTTACGACTCATCTCCCTAAGTTGTAACCATGACAGAAATTAAAACACCAATCAATAGACACCTAATGACTAGGGTCACCTGACCCATCAAGACACCATACGACTCGTGGGGTAAAGTTCTAACCAAGGCAGTGAGATCAACGCTTAAGAAATTTTCAAGGGCCAAAATTTAGGGTGTTTCAAGTATGAACATGGTTATTAAAAAAATACCTATATCATCACCTAAGCCCAACATTCTTTTTTTTTGCATTGGACACACACCAGGAAAGTTGTAGACATTAATATACAATACAAAATATACAAGAAAGATCACATCCCAAATGGTACATGGTATAATCAAGTAGGATTATTATTGACTCTCGACTAGAAATAACATGAATTTTTAATTTATCTAACATCAGAAAAGTCATAAAAATGATACTAGGTATATAAAATTAATTATTCAACATATTCCATATGTTTTTTCATTCAAAACCACTTGTATCATTTAATTACACATAGAAACTAGAAAGAACATCTCACTTATTTGTAACACAAAATATTTAAAAATTACTTCTATAAATAAAAAAGAGATACTGGGTTCAAAAGACGCGCCTTCATCAAAGAATCTTCGAGGACCTATATTCAAACATTTTAGTATTTGAGAGACTGTTGTTACTTTCTGTTCATTACGAGTCAGTTGGGGACCTGTCCCACCGGCTCTCTAGTTTATGAATTAGTAGAGAATTTGTCATACTAGTTATCAGATTGTGGTTGTGTTGAGGTTTCCAGTATTTTGGTCATTTGGACTGAGTATTTTCTCTGTATTTCCTTTCATTTGATATGACTATAATAGTGTTTGACTCATTTCATCTTGAATTGAGTGTTATTAGTAGGAACCGACTCAAAGGGTTAGCTTAGGGATACTTGTAGCCTTAAGTACCGTGTTATATCCCAGGAGTAAATTTTGGGTCGTTACAAACTTGGTATCAGAGCCTAAGGTTTCTAAGGAATCTTAGGGAGTCTGACAAACCACGTTGAGTAGAGTCTTTATCTTCAATGTGTAGCATGCCACATCTATGAGAAAGAGGCTACAAGACATTCTAGGAAAAGTTGTTTTTTCTTTCAGATTCTATCGTGCCTATAGTTTTCCAACCCATTTAATGAATCGTGCTCTTCTATTTTCAAAAAATGCCTCTCCGAAGAGTGAATACCTACAAAAACAATGATGAGCAACCCCCACCTATTGATCCTTTAAATGAGATGGTATCTCATGCTGAGTTTTGGGTGGCCTTTCAGGCATTAGCCCAAGAAGTCACCGCTAATATTTTGGTCAATAACCAGGCCGCAGTTTCTAATCAATAGGGAGGTGATATAGCTACGGCTAGGATTCATGATTTTATGCGGATGAATCCTCCTGAGTTCTATGGGCCTAAGGTAGATAAGGACCCACAATTGTACTTAGTGGAGGTGAGAAAGATCACAAAAGTGATGCATATTTCTGAGGAAGAAAGTGTTGAATTGGTATCCTATAGACTGAAGGACATCGCTTATGATTAGGTTGTATAGTTGAGGAAATATAGAGGTGAGAATGCTTCTCCTATGACTTGGCAAGTGTTCCAAGATTCATTCTTAGACAAGTTCTTTTCGCTTGTGATGAGGGAAGAAAATATTGAGGAGTTTATGAACTTTAGGCAGGGCTCTATCACTATTAAGGAGTACTGCTTAAAGTTCAATCAGTTGGCCAATTACGCTCCTAATTTTATTTCTGACACTCGGGATGGTATGAGTAAGTTCGTGATCGGTGTTTCTGGGTTGGTAATAAAGGAGTGTAGGACGGCGATATTACATAGGGATATGGATCTGACTAGATTGATGATGCATGGCTAATAGATAGAGGCAAACAAGATTAGAGAGAGATAGAATGAGGGGTAATGAGAGGGCTATATCTGAGCAGCATGTGTACAGCCAGCCTAGGTTCCATGGAGGGAATTGCCTTCAGTTTTAGAGACATCAGTCTATGCCAGCGCCTTCATCCGCTAGTTCTCCCACGCCTAGAAGCAGGCAGGAGCAAGGGGGAAGTTCTTTTGTCTAAGTCATAGAACAGTGTTGGTAATAGGCCCTGCTATCCTCCTTGATCTAAGTGTGGTAGGGATCATCTCGGTAAATGCTTCATAGATCTGAGGGGTTGTTTTGGTTTTGGTAAGAAGGTCCATAGACTTAGAGATTATCCTTATGCTAGACAGGGGAACAGAGATGCCTGACCTCAGGAATAGGCTGCTAGTGTACCAGCTCCTGTATCCCATCCCGCCCCTACTTAGGATGCTTCATCTAGCACTGTTGTTGGTCAACACCATAACAGATTCTATGCCTTACCATCCCGTTATGAGCAGAAGGACTCTCCCAATGCTGTTACCGGTATGCTCTGTGTCTTTTTCTTTGATGCTTATGAGTTGTTGGACCCCGGGTCAAATCTCTCTTATGTGACCCCACTTATGGATGTGAATATAAAAATGAGTCCTCAAAAGATTTCTGAGCCTTTCCTAGTTTCTACACTAGTGGGGGAGTCTGTTGTTGCTAAACAAGTGTATAGAGATTTTCCTGTTACTGTTCTTCATAGAGTCATACTTGCAGATTTGGTAGAGTTAGACATAGTGGATTTTGACCTCATTCTTGGTATGGATTGGTTTTATTCTTGTTATACATTTATAAACTGTCGTACCTGTGTGTTCAAGTTTCAATTCCTTGATGAACCAGTGTTTGAGTGGTCCAAAACTTTGGTATCTCCCAAGAGTCATTTTATCTCCTATCTCAAAGACAGAAATATAATATCCAAGGGTTGCATCTATCACTTAGTTAGAATCAAAGATGCTAAGTCCGAGGTTCATACTATTCAGTCAGTCAACATTGTTAAAGAGTTTTCTAATGTTTTTTTGAAATATCTCCCAGGGGTACCTCCCGATGAGAGATAGAATTTGGGATTAACCTTCTTCCCGACACTCGACCTATTTCTATTCTTCCATACCGTATGGAACCTACAGAGCTTAAGAAGTTGAAAGACCAACTCAAAGATCTTTCAGACAAAGGTTTTGTTAGGCCTAGTATTTCTCTTTAGGGCGCACCTGTTTTATTCGTGCTAAAGAAAGATGGTTCTTTGTGTATGTACATTGACTATTGTCAACTTAACAAGGTCACAGTCAAAAATAAGTATCCTCTTCTGAAAATTAATGACCTATTTTATCAGTTGCAAGGTGCAAGTTATTTCTCCAAGATAGACCTTAGATCCATCTATCACCAGCTTAAAGTGTGAGAATGTGATATTCCTAAGATAGCCTTCCGAACCCACTATTGTAACTTTGAGATTCTAGTCATGTCCTTCGGTTTAACCAATGCCCTGGCAACCTTTATAGACCTTATGAATCGAGTGTTCAAGCAATAGCTTAACATGTTTGTCGTAGTATTCATAGATGACATTCTTATGTACTCCCATAATGAGAATGACCATACAAATCACCCTGGAACTGTCTTGTAAACTCTTAGAGTTCACTAGTTGTTCACCAAATTCAGCAATTGTAAAATTTAGCTAAGGTCTGTAGCCTTTCTGGGTCATATTATTTCAGCTGAAGGTATTAGAGTTGATCCCCAAATGACAGAATCTGTAAGAAATTCACCTAGACCTATCTCTCTATCTGACATTAGTTGTTTCTTCGATCAAGTGGGATATTATCACCGTTTTGTTGAAGGTTTCTCTTCTATTGCATCTTTCATGACCCGGTTGACCCAAATAAAGTTAAGTTCCAGTGGTAAGTTTACTGTGAGAAGAGTTTTCAGGAGTTGAAGACTAGACTTACTTCCGCCCCAGTGTTGACTTAGCCTGATGGTACTGATGGTTTTGTGGTGTATTGTGAAGCCTCTAGAGTTAGGTTGGGTTGTACGTTGATGCAAAAAGGTAATGTTTTAGCCTATGCCTCTAGACAGTTGAAGCCGCAAAAAAAGAACTAGCCAACCCATGATCTTGAGTTAGCTGTTGTGGTCTTTGCTTTGAAATTCTGGAGACACTATCTTTATGGTGTTCACGTTGATGTGTTTACTGATCATAAGAGCCTGCAGTATGTGTTTACTCAGAGGTAGTTGAATCTTAGGCAGAAGAGGTGGTTAGAGTTGTTAAAAGACTATGATATGAGTTTGTTCTATCACCTGGGCAAGGCCAATGTAGTGGTGGATGCTCTTAGCAGATTATCTATGGGTAGTGTTGCTCATATAGAGAGAGGTAAGAAAGAGTTAGCTCATGATGTGCGTTGTATTTCTAGATTGGGTGTTAAGTATCTTGATTCTACGGAGGGGAGTACTTCGGTGCAGAGTAGTTCTGAATCCTCTTTAGTTTTAGAAGAGAAGAGAAAGCAAAATAGAGATCCTCGTTTTGTCAGACTGAAGGAGTCAATTAAGGACCAAAAGGTAGAGGTTTTATCTAAAGGTGGAGATGGCGTGTTGAGATTCCAGGGTAGTTTGTGTTTTCAGTGTGTTGATAATTAGAGGCAGAGTATTATGGATGAAGGACATGGCGCGCGGTATTCTATTCATCCCGGCTCCACGAAGATGTACCGCGATTTACAAGAAATCTATTAGTGGAATGGTATGACAAAGGATATAGCAAAATTTGTAGCAAAGTGTGCAACGTTCCAACAGGTTAAGGTAGATCACCAAAGGCCTGGTGGTGTGATGCAAGAGTTTGGCATACCCACTTGGAAGTGAGAGGTGGTGAATATGGACTTCGTGACCGGGTTACCTCTTTCGCGTCGTCATCATGATTCTATTTGTGTTGTTGTGGATAGGATGACTAATTCCATACATTTCTTGATCGTGCATACATCTTATAAAGCTGAGGATTATGGTAGATTATATATCTGGGAGTTTGTCAGGATGCATGGAGTTCCCTCGTCTATTATTTTTGATAGGGGTACTCAATTTACTTCTCAGTTTTGGAGGGCGTTTCAGCAGTTTCTTGGTATCCAAGTTCTTTTGAGTTCCCCTTTTCATCCGCAGACAGATGGTCAGGCTGAGAGGACTATTCAAACTCTAGAAGATATGTTGAGGGCGTGTCCTCTTGATTTAAAGTGTAGTTGGGATGAGCATTTTCCATTGATAGAGTTTGCCCATAACAATAGTTACCATGCTAGCATCGGGATGGCTTCATTTAAGGCCTTGTATGGTAGGAGGTGTAGATCACCCATAGGTTGGTTTGAAGTGGGTGAAGCCACCGTAGTTAGACATGATAAAGTGTTTGAGGCTATGAAGAAAGTCAAGTTGATTAGAGAGAATTTTGAAGACCGCTCAGAGTCGTCAAAAGTCTTATGCCGATGTGAGGAGAAGAAATCTTGTGTTTAAGATGTGTTATTTGTTAGACTTGAAGATTTCACCCATGAAAAGGGTGAAAAGATTTGGTAAAAAGGGAAAGCTGAGTCCCCGTTATGTTGGCCCGAATAGAGTCTTGAGCCATGTTGGTAAATTGGCCTATGAGGTTGAGTTTCCTGCAGAGTTGTCAGCTGTTCACCCTATTTTTCATATCTCCGTGCTTGAAAAGCACATTGGTGATTCGGTTGTAGTAGATCTTTCATAGAGTGCTAATATTCAGAAAAATCTTTCATTTGATGAGGTTCTCGTTGAGATTGTAGATTTCAGATCCGTAGACTGTGGAACAAAGAAGTTCCCTTGGTCAAAATTTTGCGGCGGAACCAGTCTGTTGAGGGTGCTACTTGAGAGGCAGAAGAACAGATGTGAGCCAAGTACCCGCACCTCTTTTCCGTAAGTTCAGATCGATCCGAAGGTATTATTCTTCCTTAATTCAGCCCTTCTACCCAAAATTTCAGCTATATGTATCTATTCTTGCATGAGTTCTTGCAATTTCCGAGGCATTGTAGAGTTTAGAGAGATTTTGAGCCCGTTTTAGCAACTTGCTTCAGCTATTTGTACTCTATTTTCCTGTGTTCCTAGTCTAACTAGCAACATTCGAGGACGAATGTTTCCAAGGGGGAGATATTGTAAGACTCCGCAAAGTTCCCTCATAGTCTGAGCCTTAGAGCGTATCAAGTGAAGTATAATTCTGGCCCTAAAAGATTGAGAAGTGACTTCCCAGTGATTGGTGTTTAAACCATATAGAATTTTCTTAAATTTGACTTTCTGTCATGCAGAGAATTGAATTAGCTTTCCAACAATACCAATATCGTCCAAATCCGGTATCGGGGTGACAAGTTATGGCCGTTTTACCGAGAGTAGTCGGAACCAACCATGTGCGATAGACGATTTGATGGACTGTTGAATGTGCGACGGACCGTCGTCCGGACCGTCGCTACCAAGGTAGTAACTCCCTTTTTTCCCCAAGTGTGAGGGACAAGACGACGAACCATCACGTATGCGACGGACCGTCGCTGTGACCATCGCGCTGAAGTAGTGTGGCCTTTTCATCAGCAATATATGGTCAGGATGAGAGGAATATTCAAACTCTAGAAGCTATGTTGAGAGTGTGTGCTCTTGTTTTAAATGGTAGTTGCGATGAGCATTTTCCATTGGTAGAGTTTGCCTATAACAATAGTTACCATGCTAGCATAGGGATGGCACCATTTAAGGACTTGTATGGTAGGAGGTGTAGATCACCCATAGGTTGGTTTGAAGTGGGTGAAGCCACCGTAGTTAGACCCGATGCAGTTTTTGAGGCTATGGAGAAATTCAAGTTTATTAGCGAGGGGTTAAAGACCGCTCAAAGTCGTCAAAAGTCTTATGCCGATGTGAGGAGAAAAAAATTTTGTGTTTAAGGTGGGTGACTTGGTATACTTGAAGATTTCACCTATGAAAGGGGTGAAAAGATTTGGTAAAAAGGCAAAGCTGAGTCCTCGTTATGTTGTCCCATATAGAGTCTTGAGCCGTGTTGGTAAAGTGGCCTATGAGGTTGAGCTTCCCGCAGAGTTGTCAGCTGTTAACCCTGTTTTACAAGTCTCCGTGCTTAAAAAGAACAGTGGTGATTCTGTTGTAGTAGATCCTTCAGAGAGTGCTGATATTCAGAAAAATCTTTCCTTTGATGAGGTTCTCATTGAGATTCTAGATTTTCAGATCCGTAGACTAAGGAACAAAGAAGAACCCTTGGACCAAAGTTTGTGGCGGAACCCGACTGGTGAGGGAACTACTTGGGAGGCAGAAGAAGACATGTAAGCCAAGTACCCGCACCTCTTTTCCGTAAGTTCTAAGCCATCCGAAGGTATTATTCTTCCTTAATTCAGCCCTTCTAATCTAAAGTTCAACTGTATGTATCTATTCTTGCATGAGTTCTTGCAATTTCCTAGGCATTCTAGAGTTTAGAGAGATTTTGAGCCCATTTTAGCAACTTACTTCAGCTATGTGTACTCTGTTGTCCTGTGTTCCTAGTCTAACTAGCTACATTCGAGGACTAATGTTCCTAAGGGGGAGATATTGTAAGACCCCGCAAAGTTCCCTCATAGTCTGAGCCTTAGAGCGTGTCAAGTGAAGTGTAATTCCGGTCCTAAAAGATTGAGAAGTGACTTCCCAATGATTGGTGTTTAAACTATATAGAATTTTCTTAAATTTGACTCTTTGTCATCTAAAGAATTGAATTAGCTTTCCAACAATACCAATATAGTCCAAATCCGGTATCGGGGTTAGAAGTTATGGCCGTTTTACCGAGAGTTATCGGAACCACCCAGGTGCGACGGACGATCTGACGGACTGTCGAGTGTGCGATGGACCGTCGTCCGTACCATAGCGACCAAGGTAGTAACTCCCTTTTTTTGCCCAAGTGCGAGGACCAAGACGATGAACCATCGAGTATACGACGGACCATCGCTGAGACCGTCGCGCTGAGGCAGTGTGGCCTCATCATGGCTATCGTGTGACGGACTATCGGGCTTACGATGGACCGTCGCTCTAACCATCGCATCGAGGCAGTGTGTCTCTTTTCTATCCATCGTTTGACGGACGACCCGATGGACCGTCGTACTTGCGACGGACTATCGCTCCTACAATCGTAGACCCCGTTCAGCAAATTTTAACTTGTTTTAAAAAAAAAATTTCTATCTTTCCTCGTTTTAATCAACTACATATACATTCCAAACGAAGTAAATGTCTTCATGACTCATATCTAACATAAGAAAAGTAGGGTTTCCCTCTCAAGATCAAATCTAAAAACCTTACCCAAGAAATTCAAGAGCTCATCATAGATTCTTCAAATTTAGTTGAGAATCAAGTTCCCCAAGTCAAGTGTTGCCAGAACCCTCTCTCCCAAAGAGAAGAAGAAGAGTTTAGAGCAAGCTTATTCATCCAATTTCATAATACAAGGTATGTGGTGTTTTGAACAGGGTAACCCTTTCACCCTTGTGTCCAAAGGCTTATTTAAACTATGACTTTCTGCAATCTATGAAATTTTACATGAATTTGAATTGGGGGTTTTCACCCATTATTACAGATTGTAATATTTTGATGTTTCCCATGAATTGAGAGTCTAATGGCATGATTTTCACATGTTTTATTGAGAAAATACAGCCGGGTCTATACCCCATGATTTTAATCCTTGAAAACTTAATAGTTGAAATGTTTGAGATATTGAAGTATATGAGTATGTTGAGATTTTTAGACGAATTGCTGAAATTTCCAGATTTCTACATTAGTTATTAATCTATATGCTATCTAATATGCTTTTGATGAGTTTTAACTTGAGATTGAATTATGGGTTATTAAGCCCTACTTGAGACTTGAGATTTTATGAACTATGGTGCTATAAGCACCCATGATTTGAGTATTCTGAGATTATTGAGAAATATTTTGACCTAAAGGTCATTGAGTTTTGGAATCCACTTTACTACATAAGATTAAAGATTGATTATTGGGTTCGATTGAACCATGAGATTATTCTAAAGTGGATTTCATGAGATGAGCGAGACAATCTAAAGGGAGTGGTATTTAGCACCAAGTTGGGTAAGTTACTACAGTTTCTTACTCTAAAACTACGTGCCACCGTAGGTAGGGCCTGAGGCCGAGATAATTATTGGGCCTAAGGCCGAGATATTGGGCCTGAGTCCGAGATAAGTGATCACTGAATTGAGGTTATACTCCTTGGTAAAGAGTATGATGCTCCTCCCTAACGTGGGGTCTCTTCCTTAGGAGGGCAAAACATTGGACTCCATGTAGATCGCATGGTTTATGTCAGTTAAGAGAACCTCCCTTAAAACTAAAGCTTTGAGATAAATTACTTCCTTTATACTATAGTGCCTTCCCTTGATATAAGTATTTTTCCTAAATCTTGAGATGAGATATGTTTTCTAAAGTGAATGAAATGCCTTCAAGTATGTTTTAAAGTTATGTGATTCCGAATTACAAGTATTTGAGTTCAAAAGAGTTATGAGTTCTTGAGCATTAAAGAAGTTTTACTCTCCATGAGACATATGCATGATTGAAAGTATTTCTTAAAGGTACCTTAATAATGAGAATAAGAGAAGAGTACATATTTCAAAGCTAAAGTATAATGACTCACGAGATTTATGTTAAATATTCCATTCTACATGATTTACAAGCTTTACATTTTTATGCTTATTTAAGCCATGTGAGTCATTAATTGTTGCATGCATGATTTGATTAAATAGTAATGATGTTGTTTTATATAAATGCATGCACCTCACATACTCAGTACATTCTCAAGTGATGATCCATATTTACGTCTATGTGCTACATTGTCTTATAATGTAGGTCCAGGTGCTCAGTCCCTGCCTCGTCAGTGATTTCCGAGTACCTCTATCTACATTCCTACAGTGATGAGTCCTCATGATTCGAGGACCTATATTCAGACATTTTTGTATTTTAGAGACTATGTCGTTACTTTCTATTCATTTCGAGTCAGTTGGGGACGTGTCCCAACGGCTCTCTAGTTCATGAATTAGTATAGGCTTTGTCAGAGTAGTTATCAGATTGTGGTTGTGTTGAGGTTTCCAGTATTGTGGTCATTTGGACCGAGTATTTTCTTCGTATTTCCTTTCATGTGATATGACTATGCTAGTGTTTGACTCATTTCATCTGAAAATGAGTGTTATTAGTGGGAACCGACTCAAAGGGTTAGCTTGGGGCTACTTGTAGCCTTAAGCACCGTGTGACGTCCCAGGAGATAATTTCGGGTTGTTACAGATTATTTCACCAACAAAGAATAATCTCAACTAGCCTTGAGAGACTAACTGGGCAAGTTTTAGATGATACAACAAACATAAGAGTTACGCTGGCCGCACATGACATGCAAACTTTTAAAGGAGGCTCAATTGTATTTCCTACTATAGCTTAAAGAAGGTATTCACAAAGAACTACTAACTAAGGGCTTTGAAGTCACAAAATGAGGGAAGGTATTTTTACAAAATTGTTCACGTCCATGCCCTTGGTTATCAAAAAACAATTTGATGGAGGGGGATGTTTGCTTCCTATTTACACTAGTAAAAGTTAACTATTATTTGCACTAAACCAAGTCATCATCTCACATTTCGGCTCTCATGAGGGTAAACCATATGGATACTCAGACTTCACCATAGGTATAAGGGTGATCCCAGATCTCCAATGATACGGGTACTTAGACTTTCACTGCATCTATGGCTCTAAAACTAATCATAACAATTTTTCCCATAAGAATGTTGTCCCTCAATATATCATAGGAAAAGTCACTTTCAACATCATCATAAATAAGAGAAGAGCAAAATAAAAATCTAAGAATGAAAACAAATAACTAATTCATGAAATGTGGGAACCATCAAGGTTCTCGATTATTACAACCCAAAATGAAAAAATAAAATCATCCAAATAAACCAAAATTAAAATGAAAACTTTTAAACAAATATCCCAATAGTATAAAAATATTATATTAAATAACTATGGCAACTATGGAGACGGGAACAACATGAAGAAAAGTCGTCTCTCTCAGTCTCAGAATCATTTTAATATGACCATGTAGATTGTACATCATTATCACTCTCAGCCCTGGGATAGGGTAGCTTATCTTTGGGTTTAAGGACCTTCCACAGGCCCATCACCCCCTTACATATCTTAGTGAATAGTTTGTCCCTCTTATTCTCTTTCTTTCTTATCTTATTATAAGAATCCTCATGTTTCCTATACGAATGTTTTAAGGATGAATATGCTCATTAAAGCCAAGAGATAGTGCCCCCTACTCCTGCTGATCTTACAGAAATTGTCAAAGTCAGTTTGAGTAACATAAGAATGGCGAGCAGTAGATGGCCATCTGGTCCCTGTAGGCAGCCCAGACACACACTCCTTTCTCGCCTTTATCTTAACTGAGATATCCTCAAAATGACATGTCATGGATGGCATACAAGAGTCTTTATCCTCATATGTGAACTTTCCTAAGTCTATCTACTTTTTCTTGCTCTTACAAAGTGTGCCTTCACCTTGACTCTTGAAAGGGTAAATGGGGTTATTTTGACATACCCAAGTAACACTGGAATACTCCTCAATCTTACTCACATACAAAGCTCTGTGATTAAAAAAAGGAAATAAGTGAAAGGAGCAACCTCAGTTCTTTAAATGCCTTAGGTCAATAAGAACAATCGTCCAACATTTAAATGAAGTTGTCTAAGATACATGCAACCATTCGGTCTTGAGCTTATGGAACATAGGTCATGTGAGTACATGGAGAAACCTGGCTACAAATGATTGCTAACCATATCCTCGCCTCAGCTGTGAAATCATGAAATGATATCCCCATCTTGGTGACTATATAAGGGACCTCTCTACCAGGACAAAACTTTTCAACCAACCAACATCCTGGTTCACACCCCTTTTTATTTAATTGGTCCATGAAAATATATGGTAGCCCAAATATGAATATTCTTCCCCCGGATCCTTACAACTATTTTAGAGAAGGATACTATGTTGAAGTTAGCATAGAATTCCCTCATCCAATGTTTATTTTCCTAACATGGATCTAGGGTGAAACATATCCACACTGTGGCTACAAGTATTTCATGGAATGTCATGATCTTCTCTGGCACCTTGTCAATGCATATGCCTCTCTTCGTACGTAGCTTTGTCTTTGGGAGGTTAGCAAAGTACAATGTTTGACACTCTGTGGCCATGTAGAGGGTTTGTTCAACATCTCCTTTATTTAGCTTTAAAATTTTGATAAAAACACAAAAGCATTAATTATAAACATTTACATATGAAAACTGTGTTATGGTATTTTATTAAGATATTGGGATGGTGTGGTGGTAATTTCTGGGAATGAAATGAATTTTTGGAATTTTTTGCTCATGGCTGAAAACACCGTCAGATGTAGTGGTCACGCACCACATAATAATAACTACTTTAATGTGATTGTGCCCCTGTGACCATGATCATGGTAAGTAAAACATGATTGACAAAAATCATCAAAATTTAAAACATCCAATTTTAATGCCTATTTGTATTACAATAAAATATTTACATTTTATAATTAAACATAGTCCCCAGATGTTAGATAATGTCATTAGAATATGTGAAAATCATTACGGAATTTGTTTGTTCATATAATTAAACACTTAGTGTGCACATGTTATTCTTACAAATTTAAATGATTAAATCATTTTGGGTACACACGACTTCCCCAATTTTGTGCACACCAATAATAACAACCAACAACACTAAGCAAACAAAATAAAATAAATATTTAGCATGAAAATAACAATTTTAGGCCATTTTTCAGACATGAGTTCTACGGCTTACACATAAGCATAAAATATAAAAATTTGAAGCACATATCGGATTGAGAATGCTGGGAAGAATACATTGCGTATTTTGATGCTCAACACACAATCAGAAATGGGTGCAATTTAAGAGAAATTTTATAGAGAGTATGGAGTAAAATATGGGTTCCAATTCATTAAATCGCTATTACGGTCAAATTTCATTAATCACAGTTACACGGTGATCGAGATTGCTATTGCACGTGTCCTGTGATTGCGGTAATTGAGGCCAATTTCTATACCTGTATTTTTCCCTGTTCAGCCCACTACTTAAATTCACCACACTTTTCCTTTCTCAAACTCATATAAAACACCTTCTATCACCATAATTTCATTGATTAATAATAATAAAACAAGAAACATCCTCTACTAATTAAAATTCAAAGGATACGAGCCACTTTCATGGAATTTATGGGCTGCTTCCCATTCAAGGCTTAATTTATCATCGCACTACGGCGTTCTTCAAATTTCAGGTTGGATCCTTGAGGTACCAATTATGTACCTCCGTTTTCACTAAATTAATGTTGGACAGCACTTGTAGTTCCATGGGTTATTTCTCAGTCTTATACACTCAAAAGGATACTTCATTATTTTGCTCTCGAAATTTCATCTCCCCTTACTGGATATCAATTATTTATATTTTTATTTCTTGGAAGGGTCTTCCAAGAATAATAGGTATCACTTGGTTCATCTCACAATCAATTACCACAAAGTCCTCCAAAAAAATTAAGCTATCGACCTTCACAAAAACATCAAACAAGACTCCAACCGGTCTCTAAATAAAGTGATCTTCCATCAATAACCTTATTGTTATGGGAGGGTGTAACACCCCGTAAATTTTTTCGTACACTTATCGCGATTATATGGAGTCCTAAAGGCTTGCGTATGGGTTAAATTAAGTTTATGGTGTTCGGAAGTATCCCGTCAATAGTTGTATGTGTAGGTATTGGAATAAGCTTTCCAATGATATAAAGTTTGCCCAAAACAGAGGAGTATTTCATATAAGCGAGCACATTCGAAATTTCAAAACGGTGGTCGTGAAGCCTGTGAACAGTAAATCTGCAGGAAAATTACTGCAGCTAGGCAATTTTTTTTTGTATCAACTTTAGACGATCATAACTCCTTGTACAAAAGGAACTGTGAGATATGCTATATATCGACGGAAAGCTCCGAGAGTCTTCTTTCCGATGAAATTAGTTTCATCCAAATACAATTTCTGAGTAAGGAGATATACCCATTTTACTACAGCCTATCAAAAAAAAAAAACAGAATTTTGGGACAGATTTTTGGGTCAACTTTAAACGACCATAACTCCTTGTACAGGAAGAACTGGGTGGTATACTTTATACTAAAATGAAATCCCTTTGAATTATCTTTCCAATGCAATTGGTTTCACCCATATCCGATACCGGAGCAAAGATTTATGATCGATTTACTTCAGCCTGTCAAAACTGTCCACTGGGGACAGATTCGGATTTATTTAAATTTTTAGGGCAAAATAGTCATTTTCTATTACCTCTTGGACGAAAATTGGCCTTTATAAACATACACTTAGCCTCATATATATCATCCAATTATTAAGAGAATGTGAAACCCTAGCCTAATTTCAACTTCAAATATTTTGTGATTCAACCGTAGAAAATTCGAATTGGTTCCGTAGTTGTGTTCACCATCTCGAAAGCTTCGAGAAGCACCCCATGGTTATGTAAGGAGGATTCTAAATACAAGAGTTCATTGTTAAGGTATGAATATTGTTTATTCTTGATTCTTATCGATGAATAAGTATTGATAAAGGATTATGAGTATTGTCTTGATGTTGGAAGATAACTAGAAACATAGTTATGAATTGTTTTGTATAAATTGTTAGTAGTAAATTATGGAAGTTGTTGTATTGGATTATGGAGGATGAATTGTGGTGATATATCATTATATTAGTGGTTATGTATGCCTAGTGATCATGTTGGTATTGGATGGTGATTAAGAGGGGAAATAAAGGCTAAAAGTGATATTGTGGGATATTGCATGAAAATGCATGATATGTGAATGTAATAAGAGTATAAGAGGATGTATGTAGCACTCTTATTGATGAGTTAAAGGATTACTTCCTAGACAATATGTGGTGAAGTTAATACCTAAATGGTAAGGTTTGGTTGCTAATACTAGTTTGCCACAAATAACTTATTGTAGATAAGTGTTCGAAGAGTACGGGAAGTCAAGTTGGACTTGTATTGAAGTGGTTATATCAAGGTATGTAAGACATACTCTATCTAATCTTTGGCATGAATAATGACCCATGGCACTCTCAAGTAAGCTTCCAACATTGTCCTACGACACATGACACATAATAACATCATATGATCTTCGACACTACCAATTGAACTTGTTTTCACTTTTAAGATGTCCGGCTAGTCAAAAAAATGTTCATATACTATTGTTGACTCCGAAATGGTTTAATGAGGTATCCATGATTCTCTACTTCATTTTCATGATATTGATTACCTATTTACATGTTTTTCCTATTGAGGTATCATGGTTTGAAGTTCCATAAAGTGTGACCAAAGTAACCAATCTCAAAGACTAATTGAATTAAGAAATGGAATGTCTTTATTTTAAATTGATGATATGCTGTATTGTATTAGTACCACTGATCAGTTGGCCATTGTATTATAAAGATTATGTATATATGCTATTCCAGGGGTGGTCCCTGATGTATTGTATTAGTACCACTGATCAGTTGGCCATTGGATGACATATGTTATGTATTGATAAGGAATACGGGAAGTAGTGATATGAAAGTAATGTGCAGGTATCCCATCAGCTCTTTTAAGTGTGGTCTACTCATACTGTTTATTCACTGGTATCTGGGTTCTGTTGATCTTTTGTATCTCATCTTGATACTCACTGCCTTACATACTCAGTACATATTTCCGTACTGACGTCCCTCACGGGGGACCTGTATTCATGCCTGCAGGAACAGGTACTTCAGGTCGTACACCTCCGCAGTAAGAGCCAGGACATTCTGTTGATAGTGGTGAGCCCCAGTTGTTTTGAGGCATCCCAAGTCGTTTCTATATGTACTTTTGGTATTTGTATAAAAGTCTTTTGTGGGCGGGAGTTTGTCCCGACCCTAACTCAGTTGTGTATCTATGTAGAGGCTTTTGTAGACATATTGTACAGCCATAGGAGTGTTTAATTGATAGACGTGATGGCTCTGACTGCCAATTACTGTTTATATATATATATGTGCGTGTCTGCTGGGCTGATACAGGTACTGTTTTCTTCTATTTACAACGAAGTGCTGCCCAAATTTCTAATTTTCATAAGTAATGTAAATGTGAAAGTATAGGTTATGAATGGGTTCTCCCGGTCCTCCTCAGCTACGGGTGCCAGTTCGCTCCAATGGGATTTGGGGCGTGACAGAAGATAGGAGTGTTTGGTTGATAGACGTGATGGCTCTGACGGCCAATTGCTGTTTATATATATATATATATGTGCGTGTCAGCTGGGCTGATACAGGTACTGTTTTCTTCTATTTACAACGAAGTGTTGCCCAAATTTCTAATTTTCATAAGTAATGTAATTGTGAAAGTATAGGTTATGAACGGGTTCTCCCGGGCCTCCTCGGCTACGGGTGCCAGTCCGCTCCAATGGGATTTTGGGCGTGACAGAAGTGGTATCAGAGAAGTTCGTCCTAGTGAGTCTACAAAGCCGTGTCTACGTAGAATCTCGTTTATCGATGTGTTGTGCACCACATCTATAAACAGGAGGCTATTGGACATTTAGGGATTGTTTCCATTCTCCATTTCTTAGATCATGCAATAGAGCCCATATTAGAGATAAAGTCATAATCGATCGCTTAATCCAATTGTTTTTTTTTATTTATTATAGTAACGATGCCGGTTACAAGGAGAAACAATAAGTGGAAGCGAGTAGATGTAGTGGCCGGAGAAGGTACTAGTCAGTCACCACCGGCACAAGCTGAACAAAGTGAGTCTCAAGCTGAGCATCTATCAGGAGCTTCTTCTCCTCCGGAAGGGCCATCTATTAATGTTGTTGATCAAGATTTGAGGGATGCAGTACAACTTCTGACGCGTATAGTTGCCGGTCAAGTTCAAGGGCAAGCTATTCCTACCACGGGTTCTAGTGGTACGGATAGAGCAGCTAGCCTTCGGACACAGGATTTTTTGAAACTGGATCCTCCTACTTTTACCGGATCAGATATTAACGAAGACCCGCAGGACTTTGTCGATCAAACCCAAAGGGCTCTAGATGTTATGCACATATCCAGTAAAGAGATGGTTGAGCTAGCAGCATATAGACTGAAAGGAGAGGCTATATTGTGGTACGAGGATTGGGAACGATCTAGGGGTATTGATGCACCTCCAACTACGTGGGGAGAGTTCAAAGATGCATTTATTGATCATTATCTTCTATTTGAGACTCGTCAGGCCCGTGTAGATCAATTCTTAAATCTTCGTCAGGGTAATATGAGTGTAAGAGAGTATAGTCTTCGATTTAACTCCTTGTCTCGATATGCTTCTAATGTGGTAGCTACTATGGATGACAGAGTTCATCACTATGTGGATAGATTGGAACCATACTTGGTTAGAGATTATACCATTGCTGCTTTGAACAAGGACATGGATATAGCGAGGATACAAGCTTTCGCTCAGAAAATGGAAGATCAGAGGCAAAGAAGAAGAACCCAGGAATCAGAAAAAGGATATTCTAAGCGGGCCAGAGCTATAGGGCAGTTTACGGCATCTCAGGGAGGTTTCAGGCCTTTGTTCTCTCATAGATTGCCTAGCCCGTTATCTTCTTATCCTGCAATTAGTGCTCCAGCGCAATTTCAAAGGTTCAGAGGTAATCAGTTCGGGCAAAGCAGTGAAAATCAGAGTTCGCGAAAAGTAGGGTATCAAGGGCAAGGGAGTATGAGTCAATTGAGACCTCCACGACACCCGTGCCCCATATGTAGAAGATTTCACTTTGGCGAATGTCAGCTTGGAACGAACAATTGCTTTTGGTGCGGTAAGACGGGGCATATGGCTAGAGATTGCCCACGCTGGACCACAGGTGGTATAACACGACCTACCGGATCAGCTGTTGCGTCATCATCGGTGCCTCCTTTGAGTAGGGGTACACAACCTATGGGTCACGGTAGAGGTGATAGAGGAGCAGCTAGTTCTAGCAGAGCTCAGAACCGTGTGTATGCCCTAGCAGATCGGCAGAATTTAGAGGCTTCTCCAGACGTGGTTACAGGTACGTTGTCCATCTTTGCATTTGATGTGTATGCCTTAATTGATCCTGGTTCTACATTATCGTATGCTACTCCTTTGGTTGCGGGAAGGTTCGGAAGAACACCCAAATTATTAGCCAAGCCATTTGAAGTATCAACGCCAGTGGGGGAATCTCTTATAGCTAGGAATGTTTATCGAAATTGTGTTCTGAATATTTGTGGTCGTGATACGATGGCCGATCTTGTTGAGTTAGAAATGGTAGATTTTGATGTTATTATGGGCATGGACTGGTTAGCGTCTTGTTATGCTACAGTAGATTGCCGTTCTAAGAAGGTATATTTCCATTTCCCAAATGAGGCAGTCCTTGAATGGAAGGGTAATGTTGGCGCGCCGAGAGGTAGATTTATTTCTTACTTTAGGGCAAGAAAAATGATTTCCAAGGGGTACATATACCATTTGGTTAGAGTAAGGGATACAGAGGCAGAGCCGCCAACTTTTCAGACCGTTCCAGTTTTGAATGAATTTCCTGATGTATTTCCTGAAGAACTACCAGGTTTACCTCCTGAACGAGAAGTGGAGTTTGGTATTGATATGTTGCCAGACACACAGCCAATCTCAATTCCTCCTTATATAATGGCACCAGCAGAGTTGCGAGAATTGAAAGAGCAACTGAAAGACTTGCTAGAGAAGGGATTCATCAGGCCTAGTATGTCCCCTTGGGGAGCACCAGTATTGTTTGTGCGTAAGAAAGATGGTTCACTGAGGATGTGTATTGATTATCGGCAATTGAATAAGGTGACTATCAAGAATAAATACCCTCTTCCCCGAATTGATGATTTATTTGACCAGTTGCAGGGTGCCCAGTGTTTTTCCAAGATTGACTTGAGATCAGGCTATCATCAAGTGAGAGTCAAGGATAAAGATATACCCAAGACAACTTTCCGAACACGGTATGGTCATTATGAATTCCTGGTTATGTCATTCGGGCTGACAAATGCACCCGCAATTTTTATGGATCTCATGAATAGGATGTTTAAGCCGTTTCTAGATGTGTTCGTGATAGTTTTCATAAATGATATTCTGGTCTACTCTAGATCAGAAGAGGATCATGTTAATCACTTAAGGAAGGCGTTGCAGATTCTTCGTGATCGTAAGCTGTATGCAAAGTTTTCTAAATGTGAGTTTTGGCTCAAGTCAGTGGCATTTTTGGGCCATATTGTATCTAGTGAAGGCATAAAAGTTGACACTCAGAAAATTGAGGCTGTGAAGAATTGGCCAAGACCCACGACGCCTACGGAGATTCGTAGTTTCCTCGGGTTGGCAGGTTATTATAGAAGGTTTGTTGAAGGTTTTTCTTCTATTTCTGCACCCTTGACTAAGTTGACGCATAAAGCCTCCAAGTTTCAATGGAATGATGCCTGTGAAAAGAGTTTCCAAGATCTGAAGAGCAAGTTGACTTCTACACCGGTATTGGTACTTCCTGAAGGCACAAAAGGGTATGCAGTGCACTGTGATGCTTCGAGAATTGGCTTAGGATGCGTATTAATGCAACATGGTACAGTAATAGCCTATGGCTCTAGACAGTTGCGACCACATGAGAGGAATTATCCCACGCATGATCTTGAGCTTGCTGCAGTTGTATTTGCTTTGAAGATATGGCGCCACTACTTATATGGGGTTCATGTTGACATATATACCGATCATAAGAGCCTGCAATATATCTTCAGTCAGAAAGATCTAAACTTGAGGCAGCGGAGATGGCTTGAATTGTTGAAAGATTACGATGTTGATATCTTGTATCATCCAGGGAAAGCAAATGTGGTAGCGGATGCACTAAGTCGTAAGTCTAAAATGGCATCTATAGAAAAGCAGGGGATGATTAAGGATCTTTACCAACTAGCTAATTTGGGAGTTCGACTTCTCGAAACTCCAGATGAAGAGGTTATTGTACGTAATGCAGCGGAATCTTCATTGATAGCTGAAGTGAAAGAGAAGTAGTATGCAGATCCAATTTTATTGCAGCTTAAGGAGGATGTGCAGAGTGGCACGACAAAGGCATTTGAGCTTACGCGAGAAGGAGTGCTTCAGTGTCAGAATCGTTTATGTGTACCTGATGTAGTTGAGCTAAGAAAGAGAATTATGACAGAAGCACACTGTTCAAGGTATTCCATCCATCCAGGGTCGACTAAGATGTATCAAGATTTGAAAGCAATATATTGGTGGAATGACATGAAGAAGAATATTGCCGAATTTGTAGCTGAATGTCCGAATTGTCAAAGAGTCAAAGTAGAACACCAGAAACCTGGTGGTTACATGCAATGTATAGATCTTCCCGTCTGGAAGTGGGACAAGATCAATATGGATTTCATCACGGGTTTGCCTCGTACATTTCAGAAGTTTGATTCCATATGGGTGATCATTGATAGGCTTACCAAATCCGCGCACTTCTTACCAGTTAAGACAACTTATACGGCGGAAGAGTATGCGAAGTTGTATATTAAGGAGATCGTTCGGTTACATAGAGTTCCAATTTCCATTATATCCGATCGAGGAGCCCAATTTACCGCGAATTTCTGGAAGTCTTTTCAAAGGAGTTTGGGGACACAAGTAAATCTAAGTACGGCTTTTCATCCTCAAATGGACGGACAAGCGGAACGTACCATCCAGACACTTGAAGATATGCTACGAGCATGTGTATTAGATTTCAAAGGCAACTGGGATGATCACCTACCTCTTATCGAGTTTGCCTACAATAATAGCTATCATTCAAGTATCAAAATGGCACCATATGAAGCATTATCTGGAATAAAGTATAGATCGCCAATAGGATGGTTTGAAGAAGGTGATGCGGTCTTGTTTGGACCGGATCTTGTTTATCAAGCAATGGAGAAGGTTAAAGTGATCCAACAACGGCTTGAAACAGCTCAAAGTCGACACAAATCTTATGCGGATGTTAGAAGAAGAGGACTTGAGTTTTCTATCGACGATTGGGTATTCTTGAAAGTATCACCAATGAAAGGAGTGATGAGGTTTGGCAAGAAAGGAAAGTTAAGTCCACGATACATAGGTCCGTACAAGATCATTCAAAGATTTGGACAAGTTGCTTATGAGTTAGAGCTACCTCAAGAGCTCTCAGCAGTTCATCCCATATTTCATGTTTCGATGCTTCACAAGTACATCGGAGATCCATCGCACATCACTACTACGGAAGATGTACAAGTTACAGAAGATCTCACTTTTGAAGAAATGCCTATTGCTATTCTTGATCGCCAAATTAAAAAGATAAGGAATAAAGAGATAGCATCGGTAAAAGTACTTTGGAGGAATCAACAAGTTGAGGAGATCACATGGGAAGCCGAGGAAGCGATGAAGATTAAGTACCCTTACCTATTCAACGATGAGGAGGAAGTTCATGAGACGGAAGAAGAACAATAACAGGTAAGTGTTTATTTTTATGCAAGTATGTTATGATGATGAATATGTTAATTGTAAGCTTGGACATGTCTTAAATGAGTAACTATGCTAAAATTCGAGGACGAATGTTCTTAAGGGGGGGAGAATGTAACACCCCGTTAATTTTTTCGTACACTTATCGCGATTATATGGAGTCCTAAAGGCTTGCGTATGGGTTAAATTAAGTTTATGGTGTTCGGAAGTATCCCGTCAATAGTAGTATGTGTAGGTATTGGAATAAACTTTCCAATGATATAAAGTTTGCCCAAAACAGAGGAGTATTTCATATAAGCGAGCACATTCGAAATTTCAATACGGTGGCCGGGAAGCCTGTGAACAGTAAATCTGCAGGAAAATTACTGCAGCTAGGCAATTTTTTTTTGGATCAACTTTAGACGATCATAACTCCTTGTACAAAAGGAACTGTGTGAGATGCTATATATATACGGAAAGCTCCGAGAGTCTTATTTCCGATGAAATTGGTTTCATCCAAATCCAATGTCTGAGTAAGGAGTTATACCCGTTTTACTACAGCCTATCAAAAATAAAAAACAGAATTTTGGGACAGATTTTTGGGTCAACTTTAAACGAACATAACTCCTTGTACAGGAAGAACTGGGTGGTATAATTTATATGAAAATGAAATCCCTTTGAATTATATTTCCAATGCAATTGGTTTCACCTAAATCCGATACCGTAGCAAAGAGTTATGATCGATTTACTTCAGCCTGTCAAAACTGTCCACTGGGGACAGATTCGGATTTATTTAAATTTTTAGGGCAAAATAGTCATTTTCTATTACCTCTTGGACGAAAATTGGCCTTAATAAACATACACTTAGCCTCATATATATCATATATCATCCAATTATTAAGATAAGGTGAAACCCTAGCCTAATTTCAACTTCAAATATTTTGTGATTCAACCGTAGAAAATTCGAATTGGTTCCGTAGTTGTGTTCACCATCTCGAAAGCTTCGAGAAGCACCCCATGGTTATGTAAGGAGGATTCTAAATACAAGAGTTCATTGTTAAGGTATGAATATTGTTTATTCTTGATTCTTATCCATGAATAAGTATTGATAAAGGATTATGAGTATTGTCTTGATGTTGGAAGATAACTAGAAACATAGTTATGAATTGTTTTGTATAAACTGTTAGTAGGAAATTATGGAAGTTGTTGTATTGGATTATGGAGGATGAATTGTGGTGATATATCATTATATTAGTGGTTATGTATGCCTAGTGATCATGTTGGTATTGGATGGTGATTAAGAGGGGAAATAAAGGCTAAGAGTGATGTTGTGGGATATTGCATGAAAATGCATGATATGTGAATGTAATAAGAGTATAAGAGGATGCATGTAGCACTCTTATTGATGAGTTAAAGGATTACTTCCTAGACATTATGTGGTGAAGTTAATACCTAAATGGTAAGGTTTGGTTGCTAATACTAGTTTGCCACAAATGACTTATTGTAGATAAGTGTTCGAAGAGTACGGGAAGTCAAGTTGGACTTGTATTGAAGTGGTTATATCAAGGTATGTAAGACATACTCTATCTAATATTTGGCATGAATAATGACCCATGGCACTCTCAAGTAAGCTTCCAACATTGTCCTACGACACATGACACATAATAACATCATATGATCTTCGACACTACCAATTGAACTTGTTTTCACTTTTAAGATGTCCGGCTAGTCAAAAAAATGTCCATATACTATTGTTGACTCCGAAATGGTTTAATGAGGTATCCATGATTCTCTACTTCATTTTCATGATATTGATTACCTATTTACATGTTTTTCCTATTGAGGTATCATGGTTTCAAGTTCCATAAGGTGTGACCAAAGTAACCAATCTCAAAGATTAATTGAATTAAGAAATGGAATGTCTTTATTTTAAATTGATGATATGCTGTATTGTATTAGTACCACTGATCAGTTGGCCATTGTATTATAAAGATTATGTATATATGCTATTCCAGGGGTGGTCCCTGATGTATTGTATTAGTACCACTGATCAGTTGGCCATTGTATGACATATGTTATGTATTGATAAGGAATACGGGAAGTAGTGATATGAAAGTAATATGCAGGTATCCCATCAGATCTTTTAAGTGTGGTCTACTTATACTGTTTATTCACTGGTATCTGGGTTCTGTTGATCTTTTGTATCTCATCTTGATACTCACTGCCTTACATACTCAGTACATATTTTCGTACTGACGTCCCTCACGGGGGACCTGTATTCATGCCTGCAGGAACAGGTACTTCAGGTCATACACCTCCGTAGTAAGAGCCAGGACATTCTGTTAATAGTGGTGAGCCCCAGTTGTTTCGGGGCATCCCAAGTCGTTTCTATATGTACTTTTGGTATTTGTATAAAAGTCTTTTGTGGGCGGGAGTTTGTCCCGACCCTAACTCAGTTGTGTATCTATGTAGAGGCTTTTGTAGACATATTGTACAGCCATAGGAGTGTTTGGTTGATAGACGTGATGGCTCTGACGGCCAATTACTGTTTATATATATATATGTGCGTGTCTGCTGGGCTGATACAGGTACTGTTTTCTTCTATTTACAACGAAGTGCTGCCCAAATTTCTAATTTTCATAAGTAATGTAATTGTGAAAGTATAGGTTATGAACGGGTTCTCCCGGGCCTCCCCGGCTACGGGTGCCAGTCCGCTCCAATGGAATTTGGGGCGTGACAGATGGAACCCAATCCAAGTATTTACTATATCGCATAAGGAATAAAATTTATGCTTTCACCAAGGTCACACGATGATTTTTCAAAATTCATTTTCCCAATGGTGGAAGGTATTGTGAATGCCCAGGAATCCTCTTTATTTTCAACCATAACATTAGTCATGATAGCGCTACATCCATGGGTCAATTCAATGATTTCACCATCATCAAGATATTTCTTAGACATCAACTTCTTCATTAGATGAGTAGATCCCAGAATATCTTGAATTGTTTCTAGCAAAGGGATTTTAATTGATAGATTACTATGCATATCAAGGAACGTCTTAAATATGACATTATCCTCTATTTTGTTGAGTCTTTGATGGAATGAAAGGGGAACCTTCATGGTAGGAAATGTATCATGTTGTTGGTCATCACCCTAAACTATCTTAGGAGTTTCCTCCTAATCAACCATCTATTCAATTATCATTGGTTATTCATCATCCTCTTCTTGAGACTTTGGAGCCTCTTCATTTTACTCAACCACGTGCTTCTTTTTTATATTTGTTTGTTAAACCGTAGCCTATTACTCAACATTAACCACATGATCACCAAGGTTTATTCCACTCCAAGTGATGACTGCCAATTCATGGGTATTATTTTTTTTATTCACAACGGTATTACTAAGAAGGCCCCTTTTAGTCTAGCAATAAGTTGAGTGGATATTTTGCAAATTTGATTATCCAATTATTTGATTGAGGTCTAGGGTGATACAATCCTTTTGTTGGTTTTAGGAAAGTCACCTTTTATTTCTCAAACTATCTTGAACGTCCCTTCTACTCTTATTAAGATTTTTACTAACACTTCCTTTGTGTTGAACTTTTTAGGTTCAACGAGATTTGAATCTTTCCTCTTCACTCAATCATGGGTGCCATGTATCGATCATACTCCCTTTCTTTATCTCTCCAATCACGATATCTATATCTATTACGCTATTTCTCATCTCTTTCATGATCATTCCAGTTTTGGTTCCCACCTAGCCTTTTGTAGAACAGGCAGTAACCCCCGTATAGTTTTCAAAGTATCTTATTTCATTATAAAACACTTCTGTCTCATCTTCATCATATCCTTTGGATGACATGGCTTTTACTATTTTGTGGTGAACCCATCACATTCTTTGTAAGGCAGTCAAATTGTGTGATTGCTTTGGCCATGTTTTCCTCACTCTCCTCGTCTTTCTTTCTTTGCTCTTTATAAAGATAGGATATTGTAGGTGACCCTTTGTCTAAATTAGTTTCTTGAGTGTGCCACCCTTTATTTTTCATTGTGACTTCCTCAAGCTTTGTTAAAGCTGCTCCATATGAAATTTTTCTAGTGACCCACAAGGCATTTTATCCACCACTATTTCTTTAGTTGATACAAAGCCCGATAGAATTTTTAGAGAAGCATATTTTCAAGCACCTCGTTCTTGGGGAATTTCAAAAGCTTTCCATTAAATCAATCCCATACTTCATATAGAGACTCTCAACATAGTTGATGAAAATTTGTGATTTCGTCACGCGATTGCAATATCTTTGATGGTGGGAAGTATTAATCTAATAATGCATTGGTAAGTACAACCCACGATATGATGGACTCGACGGGTATAGATCTTAATGAAAACATCATTTCACCTGTTATAGAAAACAAAAAGAAGGAGAACTATATGAACTCTTGTGATATATGAGCAATGTCAAAAGGGGCACATATTTCCACAAATTTCTTCAAGTGCAAGTTTTGGTCTTCATGATCTTGACCCCAAAGAAACCTTCATTTGTAGTATGTGTAACAAAATATTTGGGATGTAGAATACCCCGTTCCCTTCATGTAGTCGTATACGGATGCCATTTCCACTAACCACATCATGGAGTTGTGGGACCATCAAAGGTACCGACATTACTTGCATGATCACTCATAGTGTCATGGACACTTTTGAAATCTCCTATAAATAAAAAAACAAAAAAAAATTAAATTAGTGGGTATGGTTTTAAAAGTTGTTCAAACAAAATCTACTGAAACTACCAATTTAGAGCAGCAATTGTAGATAAAAGTTCAATAGGATAATAGTCTTGGTATAATGTTTTCCTAGGGTCAAATAGAGTATGGGAACACTTGAATCAAATACAAAATCTAGTTAATGACTATATGGGCTAGGCTAAGTCTAGGGTTTTGATGTACGATTTTCAACCAAACACCAAAATATCAACCATTGATCCTTTCTAATACCCTATGGGTATGGCTAACAAATCAACCCAAAATCTCAATTAGGTATTCCTATTTATAGGAAGATTCCTAAGACATAGATAATTCAAAATTAATCCTTATTTCTAAGGCAATGTAAAGTAATAATCTAACATCTAATTATTGCTAACAAATACTTGTCACCCATTTCCCACTTTTAAGAATGAAATGGGATCTAGAAGAATTCTCACATCTCTCTTTCAAGGATTATTTGAGATTTTGGGAAATTAGGGCTTGCATCCATAAATTTCATTTTAAGAATAAAGTATTAGTGAAACCCAACTTCATTAACTAAGAATATATACTAATGATCAAGACCCACACATACTTGCACCCTATTCAAACATAAACCCAAGATAGAAGTTTAGCAACTCGTAAAGCTTGAGAACTTTTTTTTTCCAATATTGACATTCAATGCTTTCATTGAAGAGGCAAAGCAAGGGTATAAAAAATTCAACTACAATTACAGCTAAAATCATTCAAAGTTAACTACAATATTCTTTCCCAATTGAGTAGGGCTATGCAAAAATTGAATTATAATTAGGAAATATCCAAAAATTAAAAGGCTTTTTCCCTTTAGAGATCTGGGTTCAACTTTTTTAAACTACAAAGCTTCCCTTTGGAACTTGTCTGCACCATTGCGATCGTTATTTCTTGATCGCGATTGCGACACCTACAATCATGGTAAACCAATTGCAATTTCTCACTTTTACTATTTCTAACTTGCCGTAATCGCTAATATCAGACCGAGATTTTGACAATAAAGGGTCAGTTCTTGTTCCATATTTTCTATCTTTTGTATTAACTTTTCACATTTTCTTCACTTTTCATCTTACTTTACTTGTTTTCTCTCATTTATCGGTAAACTTGCAAACCATGTGAATTAATGTATTCAAATGTAAAATTCATATCAATTACACGATTTAATAATAGTAGTGTGAACAAATTTAGATGTAATTGAGTAGTAAATTTACCACCCATCAACTCACTTAATTAGTAATTATCTGAATTTTTGCTTTTCATAAATTTATACGAGTGTTGACCACTTGATCTTAGTAGCTGACTTTTACAAATGTAATTAATACAATTGAAAAGCAAGATAAAGTGAATTAGTTGAGTTGTATTTGGAACTTGAGGGAGTATTTCATTAGTAATAGAGGGAAGCTACACTGCTATATCAAATTCAATAATTACAAATGGAAGATCCGACAGAAGATGTTCCTGCTAATAGAATAGTGGTTGGACCTATTCACGAGGTGGAAATCTCACTCCCTAACAATGTTACTAATATCATCAAATACAAGTTGCAGGAGGTTAATTAGAGAAGAAACAAAATATGGTGCAACCGTTGCACATTAGTGAGCAATTTACTGGTTTGTCTCATGAGTATCCACTACATCATTTGTTGAATTTCCTCAAAAGCAGTGATACTTCTGTAGGGGTGTCAACTTATTATGTGAGACTCATTGTCTGCCCCTTTTCTCTACTAGTGGGAGAAAAATAATGGCTAAAGGCTAAACAGCAAAATTTTATCACTACCTAGGTCGACTAGGAACAAAAATTCCTTATTTTCTTCTTCCTATCTAGAACGATCGCATGACTAAGAAGTGAAATTATAAACTCTAGGCAAAAGATAGAAAGAATCTATACCATGATTGAGAAAAGTTAAAGTCCATGCTGCATGATTATCCTCATCACCATCAAACCAATGAGGTTTTGGTGCATCCTTTTATTAAAGGACTAGAACCACATACAAAGATTCTTCCAGATTCAGCAACAGATGGATAGGCATTAGAAAAGACTTATGATAAACTATAAATGATCTTGAATTATATATAACTGGAGATCCCCAATAAAAATACATATGTGTTTAGGATCACTCTAAGAAAGGTTGCAGGGGTGCTAGAAGTTGACCAATTGGCAACTCTCTCAACAAATATTACTTATTTCAAAAAACAAGATGAATAAAAAATTTAGCAACTTGAGTTTGCGCAACACTCCAACAACAACTAATGTAATACAACAGACTCAAACTTGGTGTTAGGTATGCGGTAGTTATGACCAGGCAGCAAATATTTGTGCTTTAAATCTTTAATCTGTGAATTATATGGGTAGTGAATATGTAATGGTCCTTTAGGTCATTTTTTGTTTTTCATCTCACTTTTGTTTCTAGAGCATTTTCATAGCTTCCCCAAGTGATTTATTACTTGCTGGAACTTATAGTTTAATTACCGAGCATTTTGTTTGGCTGTTAGAGTCAATTCCCTAGTTAGAAGTCTTCATTGGTTCCAAATAGCCATCGAGCTAAAACTTTAGTAAAATGATCTTGGATACATATTCTCACTATTCTAGAAGCTTTTAAATATCAATTTTATCCAATGTAGACCTTTGGTTTGGGTCCCGATGCACCCGAGATCATTTTGACATATTGGTCAAAAAAATGGAAAATTAGAAATTTAGGCATGGGACCCACATTTAGTTGAAAGGACCACCGATTAAAAAGCTAAATTTTCCATTGCATGTGTACTATTGAATTGTATGTGGTTAAATAGTTCATTTTTGTATTTTGGATTATGAATGAATCCCGAGGACTTTGCAGAAACTTAGAGATTTTCTATGTTTTTGCTTTAACTCTAATGTGTTTTGGGGTTGCGATCGCACCATATGCGTATAGGTAGTGCAATCAAATAGAATAAGTGTTGCAATTACAACATCTCCTCCTACAACCCAATGTGAAATTGGAACCTTTTATGTGCGATTGCAACACCTGAACATTTAGTATGTGTATAAAATTAACCCTTAGCCTATATTTTGGTCATTTTCACTAATCTTTAAGATCCTAGAACCCTTATTCTGTGTGATAACATCAAACTAAGTTGTTGGGGTTATTTAAGAGCATGATTAACATATATATTTTCAAATATCTTCAGATTTAAGGTATGAATCCTTTAAATTCATACGTGGATTTCATGAATTTTTTACCAAAGTCCTAAATCTGTTATGGTGTGATTTAGCCCAAAATTTATCGTTTATCTTTGTTTTCACCCATTTTAAGGGTTTTAATTTCATGGTCTATATATCATGTTTGGTTGATCTCAAAAATATTTTTTCTGTGAGTAGGGCCCACATAGGTGTTTGGCATGATTTTGGGACTCTAAGTACAATGGTAAAATATGGATATCAATATTCTTCTATTGAAGACTAGAATATTTTTTATAGATTTGCAGCTTGAACAAGTCTCTTAGAAGGAAAAAGTGAAGGTTTAGAAGATTATTGTTATTTCTTTTGAATTAAGGTAGGTTATGTTATACCTTGTAAGATTGAGCCATGCTATAGTATAATTATGATATCTTCTTTGATTGGGATGGGTTTTAGGTGTTGGTTTGATGATATGCATGACTTGGTATTAGTTAAATCTTTTAGGTCATTTAAGACCCTTAGAGTGAAATTCATAGTTTATTTCCTTGAACAATAATGTATTAGACTTAATGTTTGATATCTAGCATGATAATTCTTACAATTAATCGAGTTAGATGGGGTTTACCTTCTCACTCTTGCTTAGGGCAATATTTGCATTAGTTGCTTACTCTAATGGAGTTGCTTTATTTCTAATGGACATAGTGAAAGAACTTGTGTAGAATCTCCGCCAAGAAGTTAGTTATCTCTTGGTATAAATTTAAGAGTTTATTTAGATTCCTTAGCCTAGTATGGAGTAAAAATGATCTTAGAATGCATTTTTGGGATTTAGAAGTGTGTTGCTGACCCATCTTAAGCCAAGACTGATATAGTTCTTGTGAAACCAGTATAATCTTATTAAATTCTCAAAGAATGAACTTGTGAGGAATGTTTGAGGAACCACTGAACTAGATGGTTTTGATGAATGATATTAGAAGTAATGTATTACCGATTGTGCCTTATGTGTGAGTTATTAGCTAAGCTAATTATGTTCCATTGTGTATGCCATTGTTGGGATATTTTTTGGTCCTCAAAAGATATATTTTTTACTGAGCCATTTTTTAGGATATTACCTAAGCCTTAAATTAGGATATTGACTATGCTATGATTAAGTTTTTTACTATACCATGGATTAATTATTGCTTAAGTTATTTATAGGCTATTGTTTGCTAATGATGGGTCACAGGATATGCTACTAAATGGTCATTGCTCGTGATATTGCATATGATATAGATTATTCAAAGAATATATTCTACCAATCATGCTTGAAAACACTTCTTATTTTAATGTTAACAATAACGTCATTAATTTTGATTAGGATTCATGCTTATTTATTTATGGTAAGTTATGTTGCTAATTATGATTTAAATCATGAAACTTTCTTATATAATTGATTATCTGATGGATCTTGCCACCAATTTTAACTATGCTCATATTTTAATAACTGACATAATTATAGAATACTATGATGATATATTTATCCCCAGCAAGGGCAGAGCATATTATGATGATGATGATGACACCCGATAAGGTCGGAGGATTTATGATGATTTAAGAATACTCAGCAAGGACAGAGGATATTATGATTATGTGAAGATACTTGGCAAGGCCGAGGAGGTTGTGATGATAATGATACTGAGTAAGGTCGGATGAGGCTTTGATGATGATAATACTCAGAAAGGTCGGAGGATGATTAAATTGATGTGCCTACATGTATATTTACCAGTTTGAGTTTGGCTATCCATGTGTATGATAATCACATGATTATTTATATTCTTATGTGTAGCTTGGTTATGTTGTTGATATTATGCATACCTATTATTTCCCACTAGCAATAAATATTCATAAAGTTTTATAGCTAATGTTTAGCATTAAATAAGGAAAAGTGATAGATATAGTTTAAGTGGATAATAATGACTAATGCATAATAAAACACTAGCGATAATGATAAATAGTGGTATAAATGACTAGTGATAATGATGGTTAGTCTATAATGATGACTCGAATTATCAATGATTAGTAGCCTTAAATATTAGTTGATAATGATTATCAAGTCATTGATGATAACTAGATATAAATGATGACTAGTTGTGAAATATGGGTTAGTTGGTTAATAAAGGCTTGGTGATAATCCATGAATACAGGTAATATAGTACATATTGGATAAATAATAACTAGAGGTTTTATGATGGCTTGTAAGCAAAATGGATTAATCAATGAGAAATGACTAGCTAGTAAATTATGGCTAATGTATATTAGTGCAAAGATTGTGAAATGATAGTAATAGTATGGAATTTGGGCACTTGGTTAAAGTTGGTAATTAATGAAACTTTTGTAAATAACCGAATGATGATATTATGGTAAAACGGTTGAATAATGATGAGGTTTGGATATGTGTGGGGTAAATCCCTTTTTCCTTCTCTTGTGTATACTCTTTGGTAATGTGGGATGCTATGATGAGTTATTTAATTTATGTACTCTTTGTGTTTTATGGCTTATGACGCGTAACAATTTCGATGTGTCCATTACTTATGCATTGAGCATATGTTTATGCCTTATGTTATATTGTTATTTTTATTTAATTAATCATTATATACAGTGATGATTGAGATGATTCAGGTTTGATTCTATTCCTTGACTTATCTAAAATTATCTTGCATTATATCATTATTATATCATGACATAACTCAGTCGACCGACGATGACTACTGAGTACCTTTTTTTACACATACTACACTATTGTGCCTTTTTGGTATAGATCTGAGTACTAGTCATCGTCATTGATACTTCTTTGTAGAGAATTGATCTTTCTGAGATAGAGTGAGATCTTAGAGTTTAGAGTTTTCCATTTCCATCTAATGTATTTATATTTAGTGTTTTGAATCAATACAGATGTGTTGACTATATTCTAACCCTTTTGGGTTGTATTATAAAATGTAATTCTCTTGTACTGGTAGACCAGTTCTTTAAATTTGTACTCATATGATGACTTTTTTGATTATTTTTTTAAATTTAGAACATTGTATTGATTTGTAACTTGTGTTTGATAAATTTGGCCTATGTTGGGAATTCCTTACCTAATTACCCACCACATTAGCTTTGGCTTATGCTATAGGCTTACCGACTATCGGGATTTAATTGGATCCATCATGACTCACAAATCAGGTCATGACAAATTGGTATCAGATCCTAGGTCTCACCGATATTCTTGTTACAAGAGAAAATGTCTAGTATAGTCCCTCTAATCGGAAAGTAGACATTTGTTTCCTATCTTCAAAAGGATATGAGACATTAACAAGATTTCTTCACTTCATTCACTCATTCATTCTAAGAGTCTGAGTTTGTTTGAATAAATATTCCTTTGATTGTACTCTTTAATATTTGGCCATCATACATGCTATCGCTACACGTGATGAGGGTCAAAATATTGAGTCTAGGTATTTTTATCCTTCCCAGGTATGAGCTAGAGATCTTGGAAAACCTTGTGATATGTCTTTAGCTAGGGTCTAGGATAGGTTGCCTTCCCCAAACACTATTCTAGTACCTGAGCCAGAGATTCTTCTTCCACAGCCAGCAGTGTGCTAGACACCAGGCTTGGATTCACCAGGGTTTATTCCTTCTTCATTACTCATAGATGCATTGATTCAACTATTGGGGATAATTGGTGATGTGTCTTCTGATGGTGCATAGTCTACTAATTAAAGTGGTACTAAAGAAGGGGTGCAACCTGTAGCTGTGGCTTCTAGAGTTGAGGTTCCTCCAGCATTGTTAGTTTGTAAGTCAATTATTGCTCAGCCAGTAGTTAATCCAATTTATATGTCTTATGAGGAGCAAAAGATGTTGGGTAGATTGTTGAAATTTGCTCTGCCAAGTTTTTCTGGTGCTCCAGAGAAGGAGAAATATGAGTCTCTATTTTATTGTAACAATAGACTTAATGGTTTGGGATTTTTTGAGACTCATGGTGTGGACTACACTATATTTCAGTTAGACTTGTCTACTCATCATTGATGGAGAAGTTATATGGATTCTAGACCAGTTGGATCTTTTCCTTAGGCATATACTCAGTTCTTCAATATATTCTTGGAGAAAAATATACCTCGCAGCCTTAGAGATTATTTGAGGGACCAGTTCTTATGATTGGATCAAGGCTTCATGGTATTTGCATAGTATAAGGCTTATTTTCATGAGTGAGCTAGGCATGCAACTTCTATTATGGACACTGAGTATGAGAGGCTTCACTTCTTTGTTAGGTGGTTGATACTCCTCATTTGTATGTCTACTCATATTTTAGTTATTGTAGGTAGGTCTTTTGTAGATGTTTTTTATCAAGATAGGGTGATGGGAGAGATGCAATATAAGGGTTGTCAGGGACATGATAAAAGGACTAGGTTTCAACATAGATTAAGTGGGCATCATTGTAGTTCCCTACCAATAGATAGTGGTTCTTAGAGAACTTATCCTCCGTGTCTACCCTTTTAGCGCTAGAGTTAGCCTAGTCGAGTTGTTTAATCAGTTCTTTGGATTACTAATGAAGGTCAGTCAAGTGATAATGATTACTTTGGTAAGTATAGTAGTTAGTCTTTAAAGGGCTCACTTTCTGGTCAGTCTAGACTGGATGGATATTCTGGGTCAGCTGTATCATTTAGTTGTATTTCAACTCATGTTTCACATTTATTTATTAATTTCCTGGTCATATTCAAATGATTATCCTAGTTTTAGGGCGATTATTTTTCCAACACAGGGTGCTTCCCTTATTAGAGCAGTTCATCCATTAATTTAAGGGGGTTCTCATGGTCGCAGAGGGGTTTCCAGGATTCTCGAGAAAGTTCTCAAGTAGGTAGGATGAACGGTCTATCAAGTGCCCAACCTTGTGATTCTTGTGGTTAGTTGAATGTAGTACCTGCTAGACCCGAGGATGAGACTTTAGATGCTTTTGTTATAGGTATAATTTTAGTGTACCTCCAGATAGTCCTTGATTTATTTGATCTGGGATCCAGTTATTCTTATAATTCTTATTATTATGCACAAGAGTTGGAGTTGACTAGTGATTTATTATCTATGCCATTATGCATATCTACTCCTGTAGGTTCTTCTTTAGTATTAGATTGAAAATTCTAATCATGTGTTGTGATAGTTAGTGATTTTGATACTTATGCTGATCTTATTATTCTTGATATGGTAGATTATGATGTTATTCTGGGCATGGACTAGTTATTCAACTATCATGCTGTAATGGATTATTTTACGAAGAACCTTACCTTAACTATGCTAAGTGTACCCCCAGTCATGTAGTAGGGAGTTGTTATCTCTAAGGTGATGGTGATATTCTCTTATATATGTTCTAGTAGACTTATATCAAGGGGTCGCGAGTCATATCTAACTTATAACAATAATACAAGTGTTGTGAGTCTTTTGGTTGACTCTATTCTTACTATTTGTAAGTTTCTTGATGTGTTCCATACAGACCTACCTAGTATTTCCCATGTTCTTGAGATTGAGTTTGCTATTAATCTCGAGCCTTGCACTCGACCTATTTCTATGGCACCTTACTATATTGCTCTTGCTGAGCTTAAAGAGCTAAAATCTCAAATTTAGGATCTTCTTTGTAAGAGTTTTACTAGGCCGAGTGTGTCCCCTCTAGGAGCTCTTGCAATGTTTGTGAAGAATAAAGATGATTCTATGCATATTGCATCGATTATAGGTAGCGTTATAAGGCTACGATGAAAAATCATTATACTATGCCTCACATTGATGATTTTTCCTAATAACTTCAGGGTGCAACAATGCTTTCCAGGATTAATTTGAGTTCTCATTACCATATGTTAACGATTTAGGCTTAGGATATCCTGAATATAGCTTTTAGGAACCGTTATGGTCATTATCAGTTCTTAGTAATGTCTTTTTGGGTGACTAATACCCCGACCGCATTCATGGATTTTATGAAATGAGTATTCACATCTTATTTGGAATCATTCGTTATTGTGTTCTTTGATGACGTCCTTGTGTATTCAAGAAGTAGTGTGGAGCATGCACTATATTTTAGGATTGTCCTCCAAACATTGAGATATTATTTACTTGTTGAAAATTTCTCTAAGGGTGAGGTTTTGCTTGCGTGGGGGATATTTTTTTGACATATGGTGTCTAAGAAAGGTATTTTGTTAAACCCAACAAAGATTGAGGCAATTAATGATTGGGCGAGAACTACATCTTCTACTGAGGTTCATAGCTTCATTGGTTTTTCCGATTATTATAGACTATTCGTTGAGAGTTTTGCTACTTTTTCTCCCTCTTTGGCTCGATTGACTTAGAAGAAGGTTCTGTTATAATTTTCTGAGGTATGTGATTTGAGCTATGAAAATGTCAAAGACTTTCATACTTCAGCTGTCGTGTTGGATCTTGCAGTTAAAGGTAAGTGATTCACCGTATTTTGTGATGCTTCGAGTATAGGTCTAGGTTTTTGATTAATGAAATGGGTTCGTGGTATTTCTTATGCTTCTAGGCAGCTTAATGTTCTTAAGCACAACTACTCCACTAAAGATTTGGAGTTAGCGATATTCTTTTTTGCACTTAAGATTTGGAGGCAATATTTTTATAGTGTACATTGTGAGATTTTCATCAATCATCACCATCTTATGACCTAGAGAGAGAATAATGCTCAAAAACATAGATGGATGAAGTTGCTTAAGGACTATGATATTCCCATCAAATATTATTTAGGCAACACAAATATGGTTCCAAATGCCTTTAGTTTAAAGGTAGTGAGTATGGGTAGGAGGGCATGTATTTCAATTTCTCTTAGGCTGTTAGCATGGGACATTCAGTCCATAGCTAACATGATGGTTATCCTTGATATTTCAGATCCTAGGAGTTTTTTTGCTAATTTGGAGGTGAGGTCCTCACTATTGGAGCAGATTTGTGATCGTCAGTTTGAGGATAATAAGATTTGCTTCTTTCGATATCAGATGTTGAGTGGTGAGTACGAGATGCAAACTTTTGATTATGTGGGTAGTTTGAGGTTTGATGTCCTTATTTGTGTTCCTCGGGTTGGTGATTTGATTTAGTGGATTGTAAGAGTTTCATAGCTTCACATTATCTACTCATCTTTACACAACCAAGATGTATATAGATTTGAGATAGCACTATTGGTGTAGTTATATAAAGAGAGATATGGCGGACTTTGTAGCTCGCTGCCTATGTTGTCAATAGGTAAAGGCTAAGTATTAACATCCTAGTTGATTGACTCAGAGGTTACCCATTCTCGAGTGGAAATGGGAACTTATTAATATGGATTTTGGTAGTGGTTTTCCAAGATCTTCCCAAGGTATTTGGATCATTATATATCATTTGACAAGTCATCAAATTTTATACCTATTCAAATAATTTTTAGTGCTACGAGATTAGCCTATAACTATGTTTTGGAGATAGTCCGATTGCATGTTGCACCCATTTCTATCATTTTAGCCCATGGTACTGTATTCACTTTGAGGTCTTGGAGAGCATTTCAGGAAAAGTTGTGCACTCATGTTGATTCGAGTAAAACCTTTCATCTGCAGATCGACTGTTAGTTCAACCAAATTATTCAGGCTCTTGAGAAAACACTTTGAGACTGAGTTATGGATTTTGGTTGCCAGTAGGAGAAACTCTTAGCCTTGGCAGAGTTTGCTAATAACATTTATTATTGAAGTATAGAGTTGGTGCCTTTTAGGTTTTTGTATTATATGAGATATTGTTCTTTGATTGGATGGTTTGAGGCTTTCGATGTTAGTCCCTGTGGTACAGACATGCTTCAAGAGTTGTTGAATAGATTTATGATGATTTAGGATAGGTTAAGAGCATCAAAGAGTAGGAAAAAGTCCTATGCAAACCATAGGTTTCATGCCTTTAAATTTAGGGCTGGTAACCGTATATTTTTCTGTGTATAGACCATGAGGGGTGTAATGAGGTTCGAGAGAAAGGGTAAGATCAGTCCAATATGTTGGACCCTTCAAGATTCTTTGTACAGTTAGTGAGGCCGCCTATGATATTACTTTGCCTCCAAATTTTTCCACTGTTCATCTGGTTTTGCATGTTTCTATCTTGCGCCAAAATATTCCCAACCCTTCTTTTGTGCTTAGATGTCGCTCAATCTTGTTGGATGAGAGTTTGACCTTTGTTGAGAAGCTTGTGTTCCTTTTTTCCAGTGTTTTGAAATGGTTGCGCACTAGAAAAATTCATGTAGTAATGGTTCATTGGAGACACTGCCGAGTGGAGGAGGCCACTTCGAAGATCTAGATCAAGTTGCCAACTCACTATCCTCACCCTATTCGATACATCCGGTATTTTTTTAATCTTTAACTTTTGGGTATGAAAGTATCTTTAGTAGTGGCTAGAGTAATGAATCTTCATGTCATTTTCTGTATCTCCATTTAATTTAATCGTTAAAGCATTTCCATAGTTTCCCCAAGTCATTTATGACTTGCTCGAACTAATAGATCGGTTATCGCATAGTTCGTTGGTTATTTGAGCCAATTTCCTATTTAAGAGTCTTTGTTGGTTCGAAATGGCCATCAATAAAAAAATTTAGTGAAATGATCTAGAATTCAAATTCGTACTGAACCAGCAACTCAAAATATTGATTTTAGGTTAGGTAGACCTTTAGTTTTGTTCTCGATGCACCAGAGCTTATTTTGACCTATTGTTCAGAAAGTTGGAAAATTTGACCTTCATTGAAACGACCTTAAGTAGAAGATCCAAGTTCCCCATTACATCTTTAACATTGACTTTAGTGTGGTTACATAGTTCATTTATGTAATTAGGATTACAAATGAATTATTGGACTTAGAAGAATCTTGGAGATTTTCCAAGTTTCAGCTTCAAGTGTCATTTACTGTGTGTCCGCGATCGCACCTCATGTTCAGAGGAAGTGATATCGGACAGAGGAAGTATTGCAATCACAATATCTCCTCCAGTATCCCAGTGTTCGATTGCTGCCTTCCATGTGCAATCGGAACACATGAATACCTGGCATCGGTATAAAATGACTCCTTAGGTTGCATTTTTGTCATTTCCACTCATCTTTTAGAGATTAGAAGCCTAATTCACTGTGATAACTTCAAATTGAGTCTTTGGGTGACTTGGGAGATTGATTAGATATATTTTCACAGATATCTTTAGATTTAAGGTAAGAATCCATAAAATTCATGCTTGAATTTCTTGAATTTTTTACCTAAGCCGGTTTGATTTAGCCCCAAACATAGCTTGGTTTTCACCCCTTTTTAGGGATTTGATTCCATAAGCTCGATATTATGGTGGGTTGGTCATAGAAACATGTTTTTTAAGAGTGGGGCCCACATGTTTTTTAGAATGTTTTTTAGACTAGAAGCATAATTGTTCAATATGGGTATCCATATTATCGTATTGATGATAAGAATGTATTTTTTATACCTTCTCTTCTTAAATAAGTTTATCGGAATGAAAAAATGAAGGATTAAAGGCTTGTTCAGCTTTCTTCAACATTGATGCAGGTTAGCTTATCTCTGGGATTGGGATGGGTTTTTGGTGTTTATTTGATGCTATGCAAGACTTGGGATTAGTTAGAATTTTACGTTATTTGAGACCCTTAGAGTGAAATGCTATGTTTGTTGCCTTAAACCGTAGACTTAATGTCTCATGTCTAGTAAGAGAATTCTTAGAATTACACTAGTTAGATGAGGGATACCTTGTCGCTCATTCTTAGGGAAAGATTGGCCTTAATTTCTTACTCTAATAGAGTTACTTAGTTTTAATGGACTTAGTGATAGAACTTGAGTAGAATCTCTACCTTGGAGTTAGTTGTTGCTTGCTATACATCAAAGAGTTAATTTAGATACCTTAGCCTAGTCTGGGGTTGAAATGAACTTAGAATATATTTTAGTGATTTACAAGTTGTCTCTTGGCTCACCTTACGCAAAGATTGATATAGTTCTCTTAAAATCATTATGCATTTGTTAAATTCTTAGTGAATTCCCTTGTGAGGCAAGGGTAAGGAACCCTTGGTACTTGTTGGTTGTGATGAATGGCGTTAGAAGTGATGTCTTATCGATTGTGCCATGTATGTGAGTTATTGCCTAAGCTAATGAAGATTCATTGTTTATGGCATTATTGGGATATTGATTGGGCTTCTAAAAATATATTAATGAATAGTCCCTTGGCTAGGATATTCCCTATGCCTCAAATTATGATATTGACTATGCTATGAGTAAAATATGGATTAACTATTGCTAAAGTTATTAATAGACTGTCTTTTGCTAATAATTGTTAATTGAGTATGCTACTAATGGGTCATTTCTCCTGATTTTTCATATGATATTGATAATGCCAGAAATCATGCTTGAAAACATTCCTTATGATAATTTTAGCAATGATATCCTGAATTATGATTAGAACTCGTGATTATAGATTTTTGGGAAGTTATGTTGATAATTATGCTTAAAAACATGAAACTTCATTATATAATTGCTTATATGATGAATGTTGCCATCGATTATTATTATAAAATATATTGATACCCTTCATCACAGGAGGAGAATGTGATGATATATTTATACCCATCTAGGCCGGAGGATATTATGATGATGATGATACCTGTCAAGGCCGGAGAATATTAGGATGATATGATGATACCCATCAAGGCCAGAGGATATTATGATGAAGTATGATACCCGTCATGGACGATGATGTTAAGATCATGATGATACACTATAAAGGATGGAGGATATGGATAATGATAATATATACATGGCAAGGTCAGAACCTAATTAAATTTATGTTCCTACATGTACATCTACCTGTTCGAGTTTGGCTATCCGTATGTATTGAAATCAGATGCTTATTTATATGCTAATATGTAACTTGGGTATGTTGTTGATATTATGGATTACTACTACAGAACACTAGTTATAAATTCTCATAAAGTGGTAGAATTGATATTTACCATTAAATGAGAATTAATGGGGAATATTGTTTAAGTGGCTAATAATGACTAATAGATAATCGAACACTAGCGACAATGATGAATAGTTCATGACAAGTGATGATGACGGTTAGTCTATAATGATGACTAGTGTTACCAATGATTATTAGCATTAATGATTAGTTTATAATAATAATTAAGTTAATGATGATATTTAGTAAATAAACGATGCCTAGTTTCCAAAAATGGGTTAGTTGGTGAATAATGGCTAGATGATAATCAATAAATATATTTTATGTGTTAAATAGTGGTCAAATAAAAACTAGAGGTTTTATGATGGCTAGTAAGTAAAATGGATTCGTTAATGAGGAATTACTAGCTAGTAAATTGGTGTTAGTGGATATTGATGCTAAGATTGCTAAATGATGACAATAATATGGAATATAGGCACTTGGTTGAAGTTGGTAATTTCTGAAAGTTTGGTAAATTGATTAATTGATGATTTTGTGGGATAAAAGTTGAATAATGATGATGTTTGGTGTAATACCCTGTATTTGTATTAGCTCAATTCAGCCCATAGTGCATGTATGAGAGGCATAAAACCTGAAAATTTGGCTAAGTGTTGGAGACTTAGTTTTATTTTTTAGGCCTCTTAACTTCGACAATTTTTAAATTGACCTTGCGACCCTTAGAACTAAGTTTTTGAGTTGAATCATGTTTAGGGTTGTAAGTATCACATCTCGGGTAAGTCTCAGATTTTTTTAAGGCGAGGTTTGGAACACGTTTGGATTTCCAAAATAGTAGCTCACCATGATTGCACTGCGTCACAGTGAGTATAGCGATTCAAGGGTCACCGTGTCATGGTGAAGTTCAAAATGACAATTGTCAGATTCCAGTAAGACACTGCGAATGCACCGCGTAGCGGTGGAATCGCGATGAGAGGAATGGCATGTCGCGGTAAAGGCCCAATCGGTATTTTTGTTACGCATTTTAATTTCCTGTGGGTAGTTTTGTATTTTTTCCTCACCTAAATCCGTCCAAAAGACAAAATTAAAAACCCAAAGTGGCATTATATGCCCCATTATTCATAATTTATGTCAAAGAAAGTAATTCTCTCTCAAGAACAAACCCTAGCCCCTTCAAGATTCAAGCTCAAGTTTCAAGAAAATCACCAATAACTTTCAAGAATTCTTCAATTAAGGTATGTTAAATGTTCATCCATGGGACCTTTTAACCCATAGAGTCCAAGTACCTATTTTGAGTTCTAAATTATGATAATCACATGTTTACAATAAGTTAATTTCATGATATTTTTGGGAATTTCTATTATGCATGTTGTTTACAAGTGTTTTTAGTTGGAAAGTAGCCTTTACACATTTGAAGAATGAAATTCCATGTTAGATTCCCCAATATATGGTTTTAGTGTTATGATTTTGTTATTCCAATATATTTCAATCATTCCCATGACAAAGTTTATGAATTCAAGTGTTTGATGAAATGTCTAATAGATTAATTTTGAGCAAATGACTACTTATTATGCTTTTAATGTTTTGGTATTCTTTTATTGTTAATGTTATCGAGTCCTGGGGGTTACGAATATCCAAAATTTAACTGTTTACGTAGTCTTAGAACTTTCAAAATAGTTTTCAAACATATATTAGTTTTATTAGGTCAACTAGTTATCCTATTAGTCGAGTATAGATCAATTCAGTGTTCCGAGTCAGTTCTGTTGGGAGTAGGATTTAGCATTGAGCGAACCCAGTGATGGGGGCTCACCTTCCAGTTGAGGGTATGAACTTTAGTAGCAGTCCCTGTATTCCAGAACTATGCAGCCAGCGTAGGATAGAGTTGTTAACCTGATAATTTAGGGATGGCATATATATCTCACTAGAGCACCTACTTGTAGAGGGTGACTCTTTTGTCCTTTGGGACTTCACTTCAATGGATCCAGGCATCCAGTTTTAGTACTCGTTGCATGGTACTAATACCCTTCAAATTGGGATCATAGGTTGGACCCCAATTAGCTTATATTGGGGTATGTCGGTTAGATGATAGCTTCCACAGTCTCAGACCTGTATTTAGTTCAGAGTTCAGTTTCAGGCTTGCTTGACCATGGCATATATTTATTATTTTTTTAGTATCAGTATCTTAGTATTTAGTTTACATACTATCCCAGTATCATTTCATATGCTTGGTCATTAATTCTCTGATTTTACAGTTTCCTCGTATACTACACATCAGTGATAACGTAAAAGTCAACTATATCTAACTCTATCAATTCTACTAGAGTTTCTCTACTATCAACAAATACCACATATCTTCTATAGACACTTTTAGCAACCATAATGTCTCTTACCAAGGTAGAAACAAAAAATCAATCACTTAGAACTTAGGACAAAAACAAAAATACAAAACATAAATAGGGTCACATAAGTACGAGTGGACCCCAAATCAAGTAAATAGTACACATCACGGGAAATGAGTTTCAACATACCAGTAACAACATCCGAAGATTCCTCAGGCTCCTAACTAGTAGTGAGTACATAAAGACAATGTTGACAAGTGTCAGGGCCAGAAGTGGCACCCTTTGGTATAGGAGCTGAAGGAGAGGCAACAAGAACCTTGTTTCCCCTAGAATCAACTCTTAAGGGACAATCCCAATGCATAAGACCAATTTTACCACACATAAAACATTAGTTCCTCCCTTCTCACACTTACAACAACTATGTTATCCACAGAATATATAGGGAGGGTAGGATGGTGCTCCTAACAAAATAGTGTTTGATCAGATCACTGAACTGTCCTAACCTGGACTGAACTGTTACCAATTATGTTAACCGACTGAACTGGACTGAGTTCACTAAGTTCTGTAAATAACTGAGTACTACTGTTCGTGACATTACTGAGACTATTTTGAAGTTACTGTAATTCTAGGTAAACACCTAAATTTTCATGTATTGAATACCCCTAGGACTCGAAAACAATAAGACCAAGTCCATACTAAGTCTTTGACGACATGATAAATAGTTATTATTTAAAGAAACCCATCACTTGGGTATTTCATCAAACGCTTTCAATTCCTGGTTTAAACTAAGCATGGAGATAGTTTTAGACATGTATAAATAACATGAATTCAATATTAAAAATCGTCAATTAAGGCTTTAACATGGGAAATTTTTCAAACACATGAGGATCATGAACTTGGACATTGGAATATCTTAAACGTGGGAGCATGGCATGATTACATAACTAAAAACATGATTGGGGAATTCACATGTAATTTGCTTGAAATAGGACATGTGAGTTTCATAAAAACATGTAAAGTTCATAGATTGAACGTAAGAATGTCTTAAACATGAGGGAACAATTGGGTTCCATCGAAAAATATATAACTTGAGGATTCATCTTCAAATTGATTAGAAATGATTTGGGAATTCCATCAAACATGCGGAAGGCATTTTTTTAAAACATGGGAATATCGCTAAACATCATGAATTTAGGATTTATCATGGAATTTACTTCAATAAAGTTTGAAAATTAAATTTCATAGAATGAGGAATTTAAAATCTTGCATGGAATCATACATGGGATGAATTGAATTATAAACAACACGAAAACATGAAATTCAACCTTTCTTGAAAATACAAATTACCATAATAATGGAAAATTCATTCTTTACTTAAGTAAAATGAATTTTTAGGCTCCATGAGTGAAAGAGGATCCATTGATGAACTCCCACATACCTTAATGCTTTAATCTTAAAGGAGAAACACAATCTTGAAAGCATTGTTGAAGTTCTTGGTATTATTGAGGAAGCTAGGGTTTTTCTTTGAGAGAAAAGATGAACAACTGAGTGTATATTGCTTTTGTGAGGCTGAAATTAAGTGTTATGGGCGGATATAAGTTAGGGGAAGTGAAAAAAGTGCCCTAGACCCTTTAAAAACTAAATTGGCGTGTGAAACAGTTTCATAACGTGCTGACCGACGCATTGCATCGCTATCGCGTCGGCATATTACCTCACACGAAAAATGTCATAACTTTTTGCTCGGGTATCAAATTTTGGAAAAATTGGTATCGTTGGAAAGCTAATTCGATTATATAAATTTTTATGGATCTTGAGTAGAAAATTTTGACGTATATGAAATGGTATATAAGTTCTAAGTAGACCCTTGTAGAATCGAATACCAAACTTTGGACATATCAAGTGTTCTAAGCTCAACTTTGTTCTAAGTTATTCTTATGAGCATTTTTCACCTAAAAATCAAATAAAATATGAGGATAAAGATCATGAAACTCATATTTGCATGGGAATAATTTAGATTATTGCTTATACGCATAGGAATGACAATTCAAAGACTGGCATGAAAATGTGAGGTATTACAACTACCCTAGCTAGAAGTGCCCAAGTGCATATAGTCGCACAAAAAATAGAATATCCATATATGCATATGCCATTATTGAGGACTCGAACCTCCGCACATCATCAAGGTGACTTATGCACCACTTTATACAATATAAGGGACTCGAACCTTCCTTTCATATATTTATTTAGGGGACTCAAACCTACTGATCATATTGACGCCTGCATCAGCTAGCACGATATCCTATGTTAGTCGTATGAACTCCACATTGACGGCCAAGCTACACATCCCTCTTTAAAGTCCAATTAAAGCATTTATTACACATTTACACAACCATTAATCCAATTACTTACTAAAGAAATACGATTGGTATTGTCATACCAACCTTATTTCATAGCATACAACATGTAAAAACCATTAAAAATCAAATTTGGGACTCTACCCTATTTTCTAAATAGAGATGTCAATTTAATTCAATATATATGGACTCGAACCCATTTTTCCAATTAAACCACAAAGATAAAAATTCAAATCAATTTATGGCCATCAAGACCTTCATAAATAATTTACCAATCATCAACATTGATAAGACAATGCCATAGTTCAAAACACAATCCATATGTTATAAAATTCTTCTCATTAACATTTTAACAAATAGGTTTTGGCCATACCATAGAAAAACCATTATTCCTTCAAAAGACTGTCATGTCTAAGGTTAAACATGACCTTTTTGATTAGACAGGAATCCCTATGCATCCATATATGAAAAACCTTTATTAAAACATGTATAATCATAGTTTAAAACATGGGAACACAATACTCAACATTATGCATTCAAACCCTCAACCATCGCTTTCACAACCATAAATGAACCATAAACAATGTTTAAGACAAATGATATTTTTGATCGATAAGCCTCTGGATGACCACCTTGAAGAAACCCTAACCCAACGTTCTTCAGAGATTTTTAAAAAGTGTTTTTAATATTCTAAGTTTAGAATGAATGACCAAATAGTGTTATAAGATGTGGGGTCTTAGGATATTTCGGTTGGAAATATCAAAATACGCTCTTCTTAAAAGTTGTAGAAACTCACAAGTTGGTACGAGTGGATATCCGAAGTCGTCAACACATCGTACCAGTGTTACCCTCAACTCACCACTTGATCAGAAAGTTGGACAACATATTGTGTCAAACATATGACTCCCTTACCTAACTCATAACATCACCATATGACTATTACCCTTATTTCGTATCTATGGCGGAACATCAAGGGCTACACATTAGAGAACACATGATTGGACCCTATACTTCTCATCACTTTACCATATTACTCGTATGAAGTCTCTTGTCCTATGATCGATCTAGGACAATATCACACAGACCGACATATTACTAGGCCTCCTAAATTTGTAATCACACCATTCAGATCATATAGTGTGAGTCATATGATGAATAGAAGGTTCAAGACTCAAGAATTTTGCAATTGCCAAAGTTTGGGGTGTTTAAGTGGGTAATACTTCAATGGTTGTTCCCTTGGAGGACATTGGTATTTTAGACTCCCCATCTTATGAGGAGGTCCTTGTTGGAATATTTCATTTGCAAGTTTGTCACGTGCAGAGAAAGCAGGTAGCTTTAGTAAATATTCTATGGAGAAACCATAATGTGTAAGAGGCTACTTGGGAAGCTGAAGAGGACATGAAGTCCTAGTATCCATTCCTATTCCTTATTCCAGAAAATCGTGCTTAAGGTATGTGTTGTTCTTAACATTTTTATTTTTTGTCTTTGTTAAAGGAAGACTGTGAATTCCTTGGTATTTTGTTTTCTATCTTAAAGGTAAGATTAGGGATGTTTGGGATATACTCATGCTAGTAAATTCCTTATCCCATCATTCAAGGATGAATAATCCTATCGGGGAGGACTGAAACACCCCTGATTTATCCCTTGAAATTTTCTTGAGTGTTGAGATTACTATCTTAGGAATGATTTGAAACCATAAGTCGTATGGTGTCTTGATGAGATAGGTTACCCTATTTTTAAGGTTTACATTGAATGGTATTTAGTTTTTGTCCTTGTTACGATTTAGGTACTGTCACGCCCCAAATCCCATTGGAGCGGACTGGCACCCGTAGCCGAGGAGGCCCGGGAGAACCCGTTCATAACCTATACTTTCACATATCATGCATTTTCATGCAATATCCCTCAACATCACTCTTAGCCTTTATTTCCCCTCTTAATCACCATCCAATACCAACATGATCACTAGGCATACATAACCACTAATATAATGATATATCACCACAATTCATCCTCCATAATCCAATACAACAACTTCCATAATTTACTACTAACAATTTATACAAAACAATTCATAACTATGTTTCTAGTTATCTTCCAACATCAAGACAATACTCATAATCCCTTATCAATACTTATTCATGGATAAGAATCAAGAATAAACAATATTCATACCTTAACAATGAACTCTTGTATTTAGAATCCTCCTTACATAACCATGGGGTGCTTCTCGAAGCTTTCGAGATGGTGAACACAACTATGGAACCAATTCGAATTTTCTACGGTTGAATCACAAAATATTTGAAGTTGAAATTAGGCTAGGGTTTCACCTTCTCTTAATAATTGGATGATATATGATATATATGAGGCTAAGTGTATGTTTATAAATACCAATTTTTCGTCCAAGAGATAATAGAAAATGACCATTTTGCCCTAAAAATTTAAATAAATCCGAATCTGTCCCCAGTGGACAGTTTTGACAGGCTGAAGTAAATAGATCATAACTCTTTGCTCCGGTATTGGATTTGGGTGAAAACAATTGCATTGGAAAGATAATTCAAAGGAATTTCATTTTCATATAAAGTATAGCACCCAGTTCTTCCTTTACAAGGAGTTATGGTCGTTTAAAGTTGACCCAAAAATCTGTCCCAAAATTCTGTTTTTTTTTTGATAGGCTGTAGTAAAACGGGTATAGCTCCTTACTCAGACATTGGATTTGGATGAAAATAATTTCATCGGAAAGAAGACTCTCGGAGATTTTCGTCGATATATAGAAGCTCACACAGTTATTTTTGTACAAGGAGTTATGATCGTCTAAAGTTGATCCAAAAAAAATTGCCTAGCTGCAGTAATTTTCCTGCAGATTTACTGTTCACAGGCTTCCCGGCCACCGTTTTGAAATTTCGAATGTGCTCGCTTATATGAAATACTCCTCTGTTTTGGGCAAACTTTATATCGTTGGAAAGATTATTCCAATACCTACACATACAACTATTGACGGGATACTTCCGAACACCATAAACTTAATTTAACCCATACGCAAGCCTTTAGGACTCCATATAATCGCGATAAGTGTACGAAAAAATTTACGGGGTGTTACATTCTCCCCCCCTTAAGAACATTCTTCCTCGAATGTTAGCATAGTTACTCAATTAAGACATGTCCAAGCTTACAATTAACATATTCATCATCATAACATACTTGCATAAAAATAAACACTTGTTATTGTTCTTCTTCCGTCTCATGAACTTCCTCCTCATCGTTGAATAGGTAAGGGTACTTAATCTTCATTGCTTCCTCGGCTTCCCATGTGATCTCCTCAACTTGTTGATTCCTCCTAAGTACTTTTACCGATGCTATCTCTTTATTCCTTATCTTTTTAATTTGGCGATCAAGAATAGCAATAGGCATTTCTTCAAAAGTGAGATCTTCTGTAACTTGTACATCTTCCGTAGTAGTGATGTGCGATGGATCTCCGATGTACTTGCGAAGCATCGAAACATGAAATATGGGATGAACTGCTGAGATCTCTTGAGGTAGCTCTAACTCATAAGCAACTTGTCCAAATCTTTGAATGATCTTGTACGGACCTATGTATCGTGGACTTAACTTTCCTTTCTTTCCAAACCTCATCACTCCTTTCATTGGTGATACTTTCAAGAATACCCAATCGTCGATAGAAAACTCAAGTCCTCTTCTTCTAACATCCGCATAAGATTTGTGTCGACTTTGAGCTGTTTCAAGCCGTTGTTGGATCACTTTAACCTTCTCCATTGCTTGATAAACAAGATCCGGTCCAAACAAGACCGCATCACCTGCTTCAAACCATCCTATTGGCGATCTACACTTTCTTCCATATAATGCTTCATATGGTGCCATTTTGATACTTGAATGATAGCTATTATTGTAGGCAAACTCGATAAGAGGTAGGTGATCATCCCAGTTGCCTTTGAAATCTAATACACATGCTCGTAGCATATCTTCAAGTGTCTGGATGGTACGTTCCGCTTGTCCGTCCGTTTGAGGATGAAAAGTCGTACTTAGATTTACTTGTGTCCCCAAACTCCTTTGAAAAGACTTCCAGAAATTCACGGTAAATTGGGCTCCTCAATCGGATATAATGGAAATTGGAACTCCATGTAACCGAACGATCTCCTTAATATACAACTTCGCATACTCTTCCGCCGTATAAGTTGTCTTAACTGGTAAGAAGTGCGCGGATTTGGTAAGCCTATCAATGATCACCCATATGGAATCAAACTTCCGAAATGTACGAGGCAAACCCGTGATGAAATCCATATTGATCTTGTCCCACTTCCAGACGGGAAGATCTATACATTGCATGTAACCACCAGGTTTTTGGTGTTTTACTTTGACTCTTTGACAATTCGGACATTCAGCTACAAATTCGGCAATATTCTTCTTCATGTCATTCCACCAATATATTGCTTTCAAATCTTGATACATCTTAGTCGACCCTGGATGGATGGAATACCTTGAACAGTGTGCTTCTGTCATAATTCTCTTTCTTAGCTCAACTACATCAGGTACACATAAACGATTCTGACACTGAATCACTCCTTCTCGCGTAAGCTCAAATGCCTTTGTCGTGCCACTCTGCACATCCTCCTTAAGCTGCAATAAAATTGGATCTGCATACTGCTTCTCTTTCACTTCAGCTATCAATGAAGATTCCGATGCATTACGTACAATAACCTCTTCATCTGGAGTTTCGAGAAGTCGAACTCCCAAATTAGCTAGTTGGTGAAGATCCTTAATCATCCCCTGCTTTTCTATAGATGCCATTTTAGACTTACGACTCAGTGCATCCGCTACCACATTCGCTTTCCCTGGATGATACAAGATATCAACATTGTAATCTTTCAATAATTCAAGCCATCTCCGCTGCCTCAAGTTTAGATCTTTCTGACTGAAGATATATTGCAGGCTCTTATGATCGGTATATATGTCAACATGAACCCCATATAAGTAGTGGCGCCATATCTTCAAAGCAAATACAGCTGCAGCTAGCTCAAGATCATGCGTGGGATAATTCCTCTCATGTGGTCGCAACTGTCTAGAGCCATAGGCTATTACACTACCATGTTGCATTAATATGCATCCTAAGCCAATTCTCGAAGCATCACAGTACACTGCATACCCTTTTGTGCCTTCAGGAAGTACCAATACCGGTGTAGAAGTCAACTTGCTCTTCAGATCTTGGAAACTCCTTTCACAGGCATCATTCCATTGAAACTTGGAGGCTTTATGCGTCAACTTAGTCAAGGGTGCAGAAATAGAAGAAAAACCTTCAACAAACCTTCTATAATAACCTGCCAACGCGAGGAAACTACGAATCTCCGTAGGCGTCGTGGGTCTTGGCCAATTCTTCACAGCCTCAATCTTCTGAGTGTCAACTTTTATGCCTTCACTGGATACAATATGGCCCAAAAATGCCACTGACTTGAGCCAAAACTCACATTTAGAAAACTTCGCATACAGCTTACGATCACGAAGAATCTGCAACGCCTTCCTTAAGTGATTAACATGATCCTCTTCTGATCTAGAGTAGACCAGAATATCATCTATGAAAACTATCACGAACACATCTAGAAACGACTTAAACAGCCTATTCATCAAATCCATAAAAACTGCGGGTGCATTTGTCAGCCCGAATGACATAACCAGGAATTCATAATGACCATACCGTGTTCGGAAAGCTGTCTTGGGTATATCTTTATCCTTGACTCTCACTTGATGATAGCCTGATCTCAAGTCAATCTTGGAAAAACACTGGGCACCCTACAACTGGTCAAATAAATCATCAATTCGGGGAAGAGGGTATTTATTCTTGATAGTCACCTTATTCAATTGCCGATAGTCAATACACATCCACAGCGAACCATCTTTCTTACGCACAAACAATACTGGTGCTCCCCAAGGGGACATACTAGGCCTGATGAATCCATTCTCTAGCAAGTCTTTCAGTTGCTCTTTCAATTCTCGCAACTCTGCTGGTGCCATTCTATAAGGAGGAATTGAGATTGGCTGTGTGTCTGGCAACATATCAACACCAAACTCCATTTCTCGTTCAGGAGGTAAACCTGGTAGTTCTTCAGGAAATACATCAGGAAATTTATTCACAACCGGAACGGTCTGAAAAGTTGGCGGCTCTGCCTCTGTATCCCTTACTCTAACCAAATGGTATATGTACCCCTTGGAAATAATTTTTCTTGCCCTAAAGTAAGAAATAAATCTACCTCTAGGCGCGCCAACATTACCCTTCCATTCAAGGACTGCCTCATTTGGGAAATGGAAATATACCTTCTTAGAACGGCAATCTACTGTAGCATAACAAGACGCTAACCAATCCATGCCCATAATAACATCAAAATCTACCATTTCTAACTCAACAAGATCGGCCATCGTATCACGACCACAAATATTCACAACACAATTTCGATAAACATTCCTAGCTATAAGAGTTTCCGCCACTGGCGTTGATACTTCAAATGGCTTGGCTAATAATTCGGGTGTTCTTCCGAACCTTCCCGCAACCAAAGGTGTAGCATACGATAATGTATAACCAGGATCAATTAAGGCATACACATCAAATGCAAAGATGGACAACGTACCTGTAACCACGTCTGGAGAAGCCTCTAAATTCTGCCGATCTGCTAGGGCATACACATGGTTCTGAGCTCCGCTAGAACTAGATGCACCTCTATCACCTCTACCGTGACCCATAGGTTGTGTACCCCTACTCAAAGGAGGCACCGATGATGACGCAACATCTGATCCGGTAGGTCGTGTTATACCACCTGTGGTCCTGCGTGGGCAATCTCTAGCCATATGCCCCGCTTACCGCACCAAAAGCAATTGTTCATTCCAAGCCGACATTCGCCAAAGTGAAATCTTCTACATATGGGGCACGGGTGTCGTGGAGGTCTCAATTGACTCATACTCCCTTGCCCTTGATACCCCACTGTTCGCGAACTCTGATTTACACTGCTTTGCACGAACTGATTACCTCTGAACCTTTGAAATTGAGGTGGAGCACTAATTTCAGGATAAGAAGATAACGGGCTAGTCAATCTATGAGAGACGAAGGCCTAAAACCTCCCTGAGATGCCATAAACTGCCCTATAGCTCTGGCCCGCTTAGAATATCCTTTTTCAGATTCCTGGGTTCTTCTTCTTTTCCTCTGATCTTCCATTTTCTGAGCGAAAGCTTGTATCCTCGCTATATCCATGTCCTTGTTCAAAGCAGAAATGGTACAATCTCTAACCAAGTATGGTTCCAATCTATCCACATAGTGATGAACTCTGTCATCCATAGTAGCTACCACATTAGAAGCATATCGAGACAAGGAGTTAAATCGAAAACTATACTCCCTTATACTCATATTACCCTGACGAAGATTTAAGAATTGATCTGCACGGGCCTGACGAGTCTCAAATGGAAGATAATGATCAATAAATGCATCTTTGAAATCTCCCCACGTAGTTGGAGGTGCATCAATACCCCTAGATCATTTCCAATCCTCGTACAACAATATAGCCTCTCCTTTCAGTCTATATGCTGCTAGCTCAACCATCTCTTTACCGGATATGTGCATAACATCTAGAGCCCTTTGGGTTTGATCGACAATGTCCTACGGGTCTTCGTTAATATCTAATCCGGTAAAAGTAGGAGGATCCAGTTTCAAAAAATCCTGTGTCCGAAGGCTAGCTGCTCTATCCGTACCACTAGAACCCGTGGTAGGAATAGCTTGCCCTTGAACTTGACCGGCAACTATACGCGTCAGAAGTTGTACTGCATCCCTCAAATCTAGATCAACAGCATTAATAGATGGCCCTTCCGGAGTAGAAGAAGCTCCTGATATATGCTCAGCTTGAGACTCACTTTGTTCAGCTTGTGCTGGTGGTGACTTACTAGTACCTTCTCCGGCCACTACATCTACTCGCTTCCACTTATTCTTTCTCCTTGTAACCGGCATCGTTACTATAATAAATAAAAAAAACAATTGGATTAAGCGATCGATTATGACTTTATCTCTAATATGGGCTCTATTGCACGATCTAAGAAATGGAGAATGGAAACAATCCCTAAATGTCCAATAGCCTCCTGTTTATAGATGTGGTGCACAACACACCAATAAACGAGATTCTACGTAGACACGGCTTTGTAGACTCACTAGGAAAAACTTCTCTATACCACTTCTGTCACGCCCCAAATCCCATTGGAGCGGACTGGCACCCGTAGCCGAGGAGGCCCGGGAGAACCCGTTCATAACCTATACTTTCACATATCATGCATTTTCATGCAATATCCCTCAACATCACTCTTAGCCTTTATTTCCCCTCTTAATCACCATCCAATACCAACATGATCACTAGGCATACATAACCACTAATATAATGATATATCACCACAATTCATCCTCCATAATCCAATACAACAACTTCCATAATTTACTACTAACAATTTATACAAAACAATTCATAACTATGTTTCTAGTTATCTTCCAACATCAAGACAATACTCATAATCCCTTATCAATACTTATTCATGGATAAGAATCAAGAATAAACAATATTCATACCTTAACAATGAACTCTTGTATTTAGAATCCTCCTTACATAACCATGGGGTGCTTCTCGAAGCTTTCGAGATGGTGAACACAACTATGGAACCAATTCGAATTTTCTACGGTTGAATCACAAAATATTTGAAGTTGAAATTAGGCTAGGGTTTCACCTTCTCTTAATAATTGGATGATATATGATATATATGAGGCTAAGTGTATGTTTATAAATACCAATTTTTCGTCCAAGAGGTAATAGAAAATGACCATTTTGCCCTAAAAATTTAAATAAATCCGAATCTGTCCCCAGTGGAGAGTTTTGACAGGCTGAAGTAAATCGATCATAACTCTTTGCTCCGGTATCGGATTTGTGTGAAACCAATTGGATTGGAAATATAATTCAAAGGGATTTCATTTTCATATAAAGTATACCACCCATTTCTTCCTGTAAAAGGAGTTATGGTCATTTAAAGTTGACCCAAAAATCTGTCCCAAAATTCTGTTTTTTTTTTTGATAGGTTGTAGTAAAACGGGTATAGATCCTTACTCAGACATTGGATTTGGATGAAACTAATTTCATCGGAAAGAAGACTCTCGGAGATTTTCGTCGATATATAGAAGCTCACACAGTTCTTTTTGTACAAGGAGTTATGATCGTCTAAAGTTGATCCAAAAAAAATTGCCTAGCTGCAGTAATTTTCCTGCAGATTTACTGTTCACAGGCTTCCCGGCCACCGTTTTGAAATTTCGAATGTGCTCGCTTATATGAAATACTCCTCTGTTTTGGGAAAACTTTATATCGTTGGAAATCTTATTCCAATACCTACACATACAACTATTGACGGGATACTTCCGAACACCATAAACTTAATTTAACCCATACGCAAGCCTTTAGGACTCCATATAATCGCGATAAGTGTACGAAAAAATTTATGGGGTGTTACAGGTACGCAAGTTGTAAGGACTCATCACTCATATTTAGGATGAATAATAACAAAATCAATAAGTTTGTGGCTTGATTCTTCTCTTAGTATTAGTGGATCACTAAGATCCATAAGGATATGTTACGAGTCATTAGGAGAAATCGTATGATGCCCATTGTTTAAACCATTTGATTTTTGTGTTTCCTACAATTGGATCCATTAGTCAAAGAGTATAGTTAAGAGAATCCTATTGATACATAATATTGATAATGTAAGGGGGTTTTGGTCACTATATTGGTTATGAATCGTGGTCAGAAGTCGTAAGGAGTGGTTTCAAGTCACTGGTTATTTCGTTACCAAAGGCGACATTTTACAGTTTTTAAGTTAAGGGTATTCTAGAACAACTTGAAACCCATGTCTTATGAACTCTTTAAGGTAACATTATCCCTCATAAAACCCGTCAAATAGACTACAAAACTCTTTCTAATCCTCAAGGTAAAGAACACTTAGGTTTTTGAACAGATTCTTCAATTGGAGATTCCAAGGATGATTTCTCTATGTATTTATTAGTATTTAAGGAATGTTACTCTTTCTCATTGTAAATTTTCTAAAAACAAGTGATTTAAGTTTTTGTTCATGATACATTGATGGTTTGTTTTGAACCATGGGTTGAGGATTTTTAAAATAAATTTCATCGGTGTTTCTTTTATGATTTTATGAAGCTATCATTCTTAAATTGATTGTTGTTAAATGTATTGGTGCGCATGGGAGTTGCTGATGGAAATAGAGGTACAAAGAAATCCCCAAATCAATTTGTTTGGTATGGACATTGATAAAAATTTCAACCCACTTGCATAATTGATTTTGGTTTGTGCATTATCACTTGGATTGTCTTGTTTATTTAATCTAATCCATCGTATAAATGGTCAAATTGATCAAGATGGTTTTAAAACCTTGTGGGGTACACGGGAATCCCCCAACAAATTTTATAATGAAAACCTTGAAGGGTACAGAGAAATCCCCCAAGTGACTTTAATAATAGAGTCTGCAAGGTATATTAGAACCACCTAAGTCTTGTCTTAATGAACTTGCATGCAAGATCTATTCGGTACGATGATGCCACTTAATAATTTAATTGACTACTAGAATTGGTTGTTTGGTAATGTGTTAAATGTTTTAATTAGGCAATAATGGGGCTTGTTATAGAGAGTCGTGAAGGTGTGAGTCTGAATGGTGGACACTAGATCTATTATGAACCCTTCACTAGAAGTGACATGACCCAAAAAAGTGGCAGTGTTTAACCAGAACTCCTATATAAAAAACTTGTCATTCAACTGCTGATCCTTCATGGTCTTCAATACAATGTGAAGGTGATTCAGATGATCCAACTTACTCTTAAAATACACGAGAATACGTCAATGAACACAATGACAAACAAATCTAGAAACTAATGAAAGACCCTATTAATTAAACCATGAATGTTATAGGGGCATTGGTTAGCCTTAAAGATATAACCAGAAACTCAAAGTGTCCATACCTAGTAAGGGAAGCAGTCTTAAGTATATCTACCACCCTAAACTTAAGCTGATGATGCCCAGATTGAAGATCAGTGTTGTAGAAAAGCTTAGCACCCTGTAACTGATTAAACAAATGACCTATCCTTGGAAGAGGATACTTATTCTTTACTGTTATTTAATTTCCTGATTCTGTACCTCAGATGTTACACGGTGCTTATGACTCTGAAGGTCCACAAGCTAACCCATGACTGATATCTGTTGTGAGCACCGAATAATATACTATAATAAATGCAGAAAATAGGTTGAAATGCCATAAGGTTCAAAATCTATAAATACTGATAAAATGTATCAACTGAAATAATAATTTGTAAAACTAAACATTGTCTGAAAACTAGTCTAAAAAGCCTCTAGCTGAGCTATCTGAAAGTGGAGTTGATGGGACAAGCCCCCAACTAACCCCAAATACTAAAATACTAAAAATTCTTAAAATATAAAATAAAATAATATCCTCAAATGATGAGGACTCACTGCTAAATCTACTGCATGCTTAATCTGGATTTGTCTATGTGCGGTCAGGAACTTGAGCGTCCGAACCTATGATATAACACATCATAGTGAAAAGAGAAAGTATGTGTCAGTACGTGGAATGTACTGGTACACTAGATGGGGTAAGGATGAATGCAAGGGTTCATACGTATGAACAATAACTGACTGCATGATATAGAGTAACTGAACATAAGAGTACATGGATAACTGATACAACTATAAATATTGAGTGTGCACTCATGAGCATATAGATAAATACTGAGACTAAGATTGTCTAAAGCTAAGTCCTGAATTTTTATTAAGGCCTCACTGTGACACGGTGAATGGGTCATCTCTATATCCACCACAACACGGTGGAATTGCAGTGACTCTCTGGATCATGACAATTGTTGATTTTGGTTTCACCGCAATGCGGTGCAATCGTGGTGACCCTCTGGAAATTGACAAATGCCGAAATGGCCGTCAGTGAGATGCGATGGAGTGATCATCGTGATACTCCCCGCGACACGGCCTAATCATGGTAAGCTACTATTTTTGCATAACCTTCCGTAACTTTTTTCCCGGGTATCAAATTTGAGAGAGTTTTATATCATTGGAATGCTTACTGAATTTCCTATGCATTGGCAGGTGCTAAACTAAAAAATACTAATTATTTCATAAATTTTATATAGGATAACTCATGTAATTAGAGCTTAGTTAAGTTCTAGGAATTCGGGGTATTACAATATCTCCCACTTGAAAACATTCGTCCTCGAATGAGACTGATTAAGCTGGGAAACACTGATAGACTGAGGTGACACACTGAACATGCATAACTGAGACATGAATATGTAACTGGACTACTGACAAACTGAGTTCTTAAACTGAACATGCATATCTGATTCATGGAATAAATGACTGAAGCTACTGGTAAGCTGTATTTTCACACTAATCATGTATATCTGATGCATGAGTAAATGTCTGAACTAATTCATGAATGCATGACTGAATATGCAACAATGAGGAATACTAAGTTTATAATTGTAACTGAACATAGAACTGAGTAAACCCAAAGAAGACTGTTACCCTAAAATAAATCTGAGTTTGTAGAAAAGAGATGAGGATACTTGGTCTGCATATCTGCTTCTGCTTCCCAAGTTTCTCCCTCAATGAACTAATTCCGCCAAAAAACTTTTACTAAGGGAACTTCTTTGTTCCTCAGTGTGTGAATCTGATGATCGAGGATCTGGATCGGAACCTCTTAGAAAAAAAATCTTTCTGAATATTTACGTCCTCTAAAGGAACTATAACTGCTGGGTCACCAATGTATTTCTTTTGTAAGGAAACGTGGAATATTGGATGTACTTAATCTAGATCAAAAGGCAACTCGAGCTCATAATCTACCTTTCAGAAAAGACTGAGAACTCCTTAAGGACCTACATATCGGGGACTGAGCTTTCCCTTCTTGCCAAACCTATTTACACCTTTCATGGGAGAGATTTTAAAGTATAGAAAATCAACGATCTCAAACTCAAGATCCTTTCTCCTCACATCTTCATCGGATTTCTGTTGGCTCTGGGAAGCCCTGAGTCTTTCTCTGATTAACTGAACCTTCTCTAAGGTATGAAATACTAAGTCAGGCCCTACAAATGCAGCCTCACCAACCTTGAACCAACTGATTAGAGATCTACATCTCCTACCATATAGGGCTTCAAATGGAGCCATCTGAATACTAGAATGATTGTTGTTATTATATGAGAATTCGATCAAAGGCAAGTGGTAATCCTAATACCCTTACAATCAACAACGTATGCTCTCAACATATCTTCTAGAGTCTAAATGGTCCTTTCTACTTGACCCTCTGTATGAGAGTGGAAGGCTGTACTTAAATGAACATGCATACCGAGACCCTTTTAGAATGCTTTCCAAAAATAAAAGGTAAATTGGGTACCTCTATCTAAGATGATAGATACTGGGACTCCGTATAACCTGACCAACTCTTTGATATAGTATTTGGTAGTCCTCGACTGAATAGGAGGTATGAATTGGTAAGAAATGAGCTGATTTGGTAATCCTGTCTACGATAACCTATATAGAATCATTTTGTTGACAAGTATAAGGAAAACCCATCACAACGTCCATGTTTACTTTTTTTCATTTCCATGTGGTAATATTGAACTCCTGCATGGACCCACTAGGCTTTTCATGCTCAATCTTAACTTCCTGACATGTAGAGCACTTAGCTACAAACTCTATAATATCGCTTTTTATCCCACTCCACCAATAGATCTCCCACAAATTACAGTACATCTTAGTGGCCCCTGGATGAATAGAGTAACCCGCACCATGCGCTTCTGCAAGAATTCGTTACCTCAAGTCGTCTACACCTGACACACGTAGCCAACCTAGATAATGCAATACATCATATCCCTCTTTGTAGAAAACCTTTATTTTCTAATCTATGACTGACTCTCTCAACTTCATAAGAGTAGGATCTCTATCCTGGTTTTCCTTCACCTCGGAAACTAGAGAGGATTTAGAACTGTTCTGAACCCACACATTGCCTTCTCTGAATCGACTAAGCAGACACCTAGTCGAGAAAGATGATGAAATTCCTGAGCTAAATTCTTCTTACCATCCTCAACATGATCAGCACTACCTATACAAAGTCTACTAAGAGCATTAACCACTATATTAGCTTTGCTCGGATGATACAAAACACTCATGTCATAATACTTTAAAAACTCTAACCACCTTCTATCATGCAAATTTTAATATTTCTGAGAAAAGACATACTGTAGGCTCTTATGATCTGTGAACACATCAACATGCACCCCATAAAAATAGTGCCTTCAAATTTTTAAGGCGAACACTAAAGTTGCTAACTCAAGATCATGGGTAAGGTAATTTTTTTCATGGGGTTTAAGATATCTAGACGCATAGGCTATGATCTTACCTATTTGTATAAGGACACAAACCAAACCTATTCTAGATGCGTTACAGTACACAATAATTTAATCTTAACCATCTGGCAGATTCAAAACTTGGGCTGAGGTGAGTGGAGTCTTCAACTCCTGAAAACTCTTCTCGTAGGAATCTGACCACTTAAACTTGAATTTCTTCTGAGTTAATTTGGACATGGGATATGCAATATATGAAAACCCTTCAACAAACCGACGTTAAAAGACAGCTAAACCCTAGAAACGCCTGATATTTGATGCTAAAATTGGTCTAGGTCCGTTTCTCACCGCTTTGGTCTTTTAAGGATCAACTTTAATGCCATCACTGGAAATAATATGACCAAGGAACGCTACTAGCCTTATCCAAAATTTGCACTTACTGAATTTGGAAAAAAACTAATAAGTTCTGAGAGTCTGAAGTACGATTCTGAGGTGGTCTGCATGATCATTCTCACTATGGAAATAGACAAGAATTCCATCGATGATGACTATAATGAAAATGTCCATTTATTTCTTGAACAATTGGTTTATCAAGTCAATGAATCCTACTGGGGAATTGGTAAGGCCGAAAGACATGACTAGAAACTCGAAGTGACCATACTAATTTCAGAAAGCTATTTTCGGAATATAACATTCTCTGACTCTGAGCTAATGATAGCTTGATCTGAGGTTTATCTTAGAAAAGTAACTAGCACATTAAAGTTGGTCAAACAAGTCATCAATTTTAAGAAGTGGGTACTTTTTCTTAACTGTTACTTTGATCTACTTACGGTAGTCAATACAGATTCTTAGAGAATCACCTTTCTTACACACGAATACGATTGGTGTGCTCCACTGGGTCTGATGAACCCTTTGTCTAGAAGATCCTGTAACTATTCTTTTAACTCTCTGAGTTCTGCTAATGCCATTACTTATAGCGCAATAGATGTAGGCTGAGTATCTGAAAGAAGGTCTATTCCAAAGTCTATTTACCTAATGGGAGGAACACCAAAATGATCTTTGAGAAACACATTTGAGAATTCATTTACTACTAGAGCTGACTCAAGACTGGGAGTTTCTCATTTAGATTCTTTGACTCACACAAGATGATATATACATCTCTTGGATATCATTTTTCTCGCTCTAAGGTATGAAACCATTTGATCCTTAGGTGTTGTGGTACTACCCCTCCATTCAAGGACTAGTTTATTTGGAAACTGAAAAAATAAACTATTCTTTTTGTACAATAAACTGAGGCATAACATGAATGAAGCCAATGTATGCCGAGACTAACATCAAAATCTGTCATGTCTAATTGTATTAATTCTGCTGAACTAACTTTCTGAGATATCATAATCGGACAATTCCTGTATACCGATCGGGCTACAATAGGCGGACCCACTGAGGTAAAGACTGAGAATGGTTCTATTAAGATTTTTGGTTCGACTTTGAAGTCGACTGCTATGTAGGGAGTTACAAAAGACAAAGAACCTCTAGGATCTAATAAGTAATAAACGTGTAAATAGAAGATCTATAACGTACCAGTGACAATATCTGGAGAATTTTCTTGATCTTGTTTGGACTGAAGTGCATAGAGCCTGTTTGGGCATTGCCCACTGGTGGTATTAGAAGTGGAGCCCTTCTGATTAGGGTGATCGAACTAAGCTAAAGGACAGTTATATTGACCCTGGGTACCTGACTGAGGAAAATATCTGACTCTGTAGCCATGATTGCCAAATCTAAAACAAACATCACTGTCAGCTCTGTAGACACCCTGATGGTTCTTGCCATAAGTCTGACAAATAGGATTTGTTCGAGCACTGTTGAAATGACCATAAGACTTAGAGCCTGGCATACTATATTTTCTACCATTTCTGAACTTAGGGACAGGAGCACTGGCTGAGGTCGAAGCTAGAACTGAAGACTTTGGATGAAACTGGGAACGGCTACCGCCTTCTGACTTAGGTTGATTGAAATTGAAGCTACCTATCTAGATATATTGTTATGCCTCTATCTATATATATATACTTAGCCTCCTCTATCTGCTGAGCATTGTCTATGAGCCTGGATATGTCCATCTCCTGAAGCAATATCAATTTTTTGCATTTCTTAACCACAATATCTGACACTCCAGATATGAACTTGCTCATTATGGATCTACTGTCTTCCACTACATGTGGAGCATACATGGATAACTAAGTAAACTTGAGGGAATACTCCTTCACGCCCATACTACCTTTTCTGAGGTTGATGAACTCTAATACTTTGGCCTCTCTCAACTCTAAAGGGAAAAAATCTATCTAGGAAAGTAGTATCAAACTCTTCCCACTCTATGCGCTCTGCATCTATGCCCCTGTCTACCTTTCACTTGTTAAACCACGTATGAGATACATCTTGTAGCTGATAAGCGGCTAACTCAGCACTCTCACTGGAAGTCACTTCCATGATGTCTATCATTTTTTGAACCTGATTGAGGAACTCTTGTCGATCCTCTTCTGAATTAGATCCTTAAATTAGGGGAGAATTCATTCAGGTGAAGTCCCGAATCCTAGTTGCATCAGTATTGGCCATTAGGTTGGCCGGAACAATAGTTGGCCATTCATTTTGAGCTGCTCAGAATTGGCTAGAGTAGTGAATATAGCTATGAATTCTGCATGGGAAACAAGTTTATCTAGGGGATCTTCCTGAACGGGTTGAGTTGTTGACTGATTTCTGATTCTTCTTTCGTTAGTCCTTTTGGGAGGCATGTTTTTTTAAATGAAAAGGAGAAGCGGATTATACTTATATTTTAACTTGAGCTAATGCTCACTCACACGACATAAATACTAAAAGAAGGGAAACGGTTCCTAAAACATCTCATAGCCTCATGTCCATAAGTGTGGCACACTACACACCCATGCACAAGACTCTACATGACGCGACTTTAGAACTTCCTAGGACATAGTTGAACCTGTCTTTGATACCAAGTTTATAATGTCGTGAGTCTGTACCCTGGACCTCTACACGATGCTTACAACATCGAAGGATCACAAGCTAACCCATGACTTATATCTTCTATAAGTACTGAATAATATACTGTAATAAATGCGGAAAAAGGTTGAAATGCCGTAAGGTTGAAAATTTGTAAATACTGATAAAGTGTATCAACTAAAATAACAATCTGTAAAACTTAACACTATCTGAAAACTAATGTAAAAAGCCCCTAGGTGAGTTGTCTGAAACTTGAGTTAATGGTACAAGCCCCCAACTAACCCCAAATACTAAAATACTAAAACTACTAAAAATCTAAAATAAAATAATATTCTCGAATGATGATGACTCACTGCTAAATCTACTGTAGGCTAAATCCGTATCAGTCTATGCATGGTCAGGAGCTTGAGCACCCAAACCTATGATATAAGACATCATAGCGTAAAGAAATAGTATGTGTCAGTACGTGGAATGTACTGGTATGCTAGATGGGGTAAGGCTGAATGCAAGGGTTCATATGTATGAACAATAACTGGCTGCATGATATAAAGTAACTGAACATTAGAGTACATGAATAACTGATACTACTGTAAATACTGAGTGTGCACTCATGTGCATATTGATAACTACTGTGACTAAGCTTGTTTGAAGCTAAGTCCTGAATTCTGATACTGAATAACTAAAATCTGAAGTTACTGATAACTAATTTACTAATATTGGTTGACTATATCTGACAGTCTTGATTTTGTAGAAATGAACTGAGTTCTATTTTAAAGACTGATACTAAAACTATGGGAGGTAATCGTCTAACCTACATGCCCTAAAGAACGTAAAATAACTAAGTTGGGGTCCAATATGTAACCCCAATTTGAAGGGTGTCAATACCGTGACACGGATATAGACAATCTGATAGTTACCCTCATCTGGCAGGTTCTCTCATAAGAATGGTGGAACTCTCATCTGTCAGGTTAAAACACCTCATCCACCCTCATCTGGCAGGTTTGATGTCTCAACCTACGTTGCTACGTTGTTTTGGAATGAAAGGATTGTTTCTAGAGATCACACCTTCTACTGGCAGGTGAACCCCCATACTTGGGTTCATTCGATGCTGAATCCTACTCCCAACTGAAAGACATTTAATAGAGTAAACTGAATTGGACTGAACTTATACTGAGCTTACTGAGTTTTCCTGAGTTTGGTAAACTGATTGAGTTCTACTGAGTTCTGCAACTAACTGAGAGTGCTACTGATTGTGACATAACTAAGGTTCTAAAACTGGCACTGGATCTAGGCACACAACTAAATTGTCAGGTATTAAATACCCCAGTACTTGATAGCATGATAGTTAAAGCATAGCATAATCTTGAATAACAAGACATTGTTCACTTTTTCATAATTCATCCATAGACTTTTTATCAAACACTTGTAAGGGATCTACTTATTCATAAATGGGGAACACATGCTATCAGGTTATAATGGGACTAAATTCATTCACATAGGCATTTTATCAAACACATGGAGAGCATGCTTAGGTTATACAACAATCAACACACATAGTTATCTTAAATACATCAATCAACTTGTAAATTGAAGGGGTCCATCAAGAGGATCATGTAATTCAACACATATAATGATTAATTTCATGAAAGCTAGTAATATAATTATAGAGAAAAGCCCAACAATAATATGAACATTAATTTAATTCAATTCAAGCATGGATGTTGATAAATCAACAACCTTGTAGTTTAAAAATGGATTCGTAGACTCTATGGGTGGAAGGAACCACAGATGAACACCTAACATACCTTGGAATGTTATTTCTTGAAGGTACTTAGAGAAATTCTTAAGCTGAAACTAAGGTTTTTTGGTTTTTAGAGAGAATGATGTACTTTGGGGAAAATTGAGTGAATAATGATATATTTTTGTCATTTAGGGATTAATTTCGTTTTTACGGATGATTCGGGTCTTAGGAAAAGTCTAAGTTACCCTTGGGATTTAATATCCTACAACTGGAATGCAAATTAAGGCCTCACCGTGATGCGGTGAATGGGTCATCGCTATTTCCACTACGACGCGGTGGAATCACAGTGACTCTCTGTTTTGGGGTTCACTGCGATGAGGTGCAATCGAAGTGACCTTCTTGAAATTAACAAATACCAAAATGGCCATCAACGTGACACGATGGATTTCTTATCTAGATACTCACCGCGACATGTCCTAATTGTGGTGAGCCACTGTTTTTACATAAACATCCCTAACTCTTCACTCGGGTATCGGATTTCGGCAAATTTTATATCATTGGAAAGCTGACTGAATTTCCTATGCATTGGCTAGCGCTAAACTAAAAAATACTTAGTATTTCATAAATTATATATAGGATAACTCACGCGCTTAGAGCTAAGTTAACCTCTAGGAATTTAGGGTATTACATGTTACCTTGTTCAACTACCATAAATCAATTCACATACAAAGTTAACCATCCTTCTAATGCACGTATCACATCGGTTTACCCCACAGGGAAACAGTAGGATGGATGAAACCTATATCTAAAAGATCCTTTAGTAGCTCCTAAATCTCCTTCAACTCAGCTGGTACTATCCTATATGGATGAATAGAAATTAGACAAGTGTCTGGAAGAAGATCAATCCCAAAATGAAACTCCGTAATATGAGGAACACCAGGGAGTTCATTAGGGAAGACCGCCAAAAATTTGTTCACCATTGGGATACATAGCAAAGAATGACCCTCCGGGTTAGAATCAATAACCTAGACTAGATGATAGACACACCCCTTGGGGATTAATCTCTGATCTCTAAGATACGATCTGAACTTTTCTTTATGAGCTAGGGAACCATATTTAAACTAAATAACCTATTTATTAGCAAATTTAAAGATGAACTTATAGTTCCAGAAGTCTAGAGAAGCAAGAAACCAATTTATCCTCGATATGACATCAAAATCCACCATATATAAATCAAACGGATCTATAAAAGTTGCTTTACAACCAATAGATACAACATACCCCTTATAGTTTCTTCTAGCAATCATAGAGTCACATACTAGGGTAGAAATAGAAAAAAGGTTTGAAATACACTCGTGACCAAACCCAAAATACACAGCCATAAAAAGGGTCGCATATATCCCTCATCTCATTATAGAAACCCTAGTGCAATCTACCACATAACCTGCAGGGAGGATATGATAGAGTGGACTTAACCCCACTAGCCTGGGATAGGTCACCCTATTACCTGAAGTTGCCATGTCACCCAACGACTTTTGTTATGGAGCTATAGCCATCAAGTAAGACCCAGAGTTTCCCCACTTCTTCTTAGTCGTCTTCCCACAATCCCTGCCACTTTGTTGTTGTCCACCACCTGATTAAAGAACCTAAACTTTATTCCCTATCTCTCTCCTATCTTAGCCTATTTTTTCTTCTCCTTTTTAATCTTCTCCATGTACACAACAAACCTGGAGATATCTATGTCCTTGATCAACTAGGAAGCCTTAAACTCAAATATCAAATCTCTTAACAGCCAAAAAGCGAACTACCTCTGTAACGACCCGAGACTACCCCCTAGTCGTTTTGAAATTGACCCAAAAATTGACTTTTGATAGGCTGAAGTAGATCGACCATAACTTTTTGCTCCGATAGACAAATTGGATAAAACCAATTTCATAGGAAAGAGGACTCGTAGAGATTTCCGTTGAAATATAGTAGATCACCCATATCATTATGTACAAGGATTTATGATCATTTAAAGTTGGAGAAAAAATACGTCAGGCCTCAGTACTTTTTCCTGCACATTTTACTGTTCACTACTATTCACAGTTCGGTCGGAATGTTCATAACTCGTCGCTCGGGTGTCCGTTTTGGATGAACTACATATCGTTGGAAAGCTTATTCGATACTCTACGCAATGATGGGTCATAATATAAGACATGCCGCATGGAAAATTTATAGTTCATTCTAGAAGATAGAACCCAACACGTTTACGCACAAAATTTCAACAAAAAATTTCCCAGGGTATTACATCATCCCCCCTTGGAAACATTCATCCTCGAATGATGCTAGACATGCCAAGATTAGATAGGAAATAGAGCATACAGATGAAACCATTTGTTAGACTCATTACCACATCGTTTCTCACTCCGAATGCAACATAGAATGCATAAATTCAAGAAACTACAGCTGAACACATAAGAAATGACAGTTGAACTGCTGCAACTTTTATCAAAAGTGCATGATTTAGGAAAGAATGGTACCTTCGGATTGATCGGAGTTCGAGGAAAATAGGTGCGGGTACTTGGATCGCATATCCTCCCCAGCTTCCAAAGTTGCACCCTCAACAGATTGGTTTCGCCACAACACCTTGACCAAGGGAACTTCTTTGTTCCTTAGTCTTCGAACACTGAAATCAAGAATCTCAACAGGAATCTTATCAAAAGAAAGATTTTCTTGAATGTCAGCACTCACAGAGGAATCCACTACCACAGCATCGCTAATATGCTTTCTAAGCATAGAGACAAGGAATATTGGATGAACAGAGGACAACTCGGAAGGCAACTCGACCTCATAAGCTACCTTACCAACATGGCTAAGAATTTTGTAAGGACCAACATAACGGGGACTAAGCTTCCCCTTCTTTCCGAATCTCTTCACCCCTCTTCATGGGTGAAATTTATAAATACACTAGGTCACCAACTTCAAACTCAAGGTCTCTCCTTCTAACATCCGCATATGACTTCTGACGACTCTGCGCAGTTTTCAACCTTTCCCTGATCAACTTAACTTTTTCCATAGCCTCAAATACCGAATCAGGACCACTCACAGCCGCTTCACCCACCTCGAACCAACCTATGGGTGATCTACACTTCCTCTCATATAAGGCTTCAAACAGAGTCATGCCAATACTAGAGTGGAAACTGTTATTGTAAGAAAACTCTATCAACGATAAGTGATCATCCCAACTTCCCTTAAAGTCAAGTGCATAAGCTCTCAACATATCCTCTAAGGTCTGGATGGTCCGCTCAGCCTGACCATTGGTCTGCGGATGTAAAGCAGAACACAAAATCACTTGGTTACCAAGACTCTTATGAAAAGCTTTCCAAAATTGCGAAGTGAACTGAGTACACCTATCCGAAATGATAGACAAGGGAACTCCATGCAGTCTGAATAGCCCTCGGATATACAATCTAGCATAATCCTCAGCAGTATATGAAGTATGAATAGGCAAGAAATGAGCAGACTTAGTCAATCTATCAACCACAATCCAAATGGAATCATGATGGCGTCGGGAAGGAGGTAAACCAATCACGAAGTCCATATTTATCTCTTCCCACTTCCAGGTGGGAATACTAAACTCTTGCATCATACCACCAGGTCTTTGGTGTTCAACCTTAACCTGTTGGCATGTCGCACACTTAGATACAAACGCTGCTATATCTTTCTTCATGCCACTCCACCAATAGATTTCCCGCAAGTCTCGGTACATCTTGGTGGCACTAGGATGAATAGAATATCGCGCCCCGTGTGCTTCATCCATAATCCTCTTTCTCAGGTCATCAGTATTCGGGACACATAATCTACCCTGCAATCTCAACACACCATCTCCCCCTTGGGAGAAAACCTCTAATTTTTGGTCCTTGACTGACTCCTTCAGTCTGACCAAACTAGCATCTAAGTATTGCCTTTCCTTCACTTCCGAAACCAAGGAGGATTCGGAACTACTCTGAACCCCTATACTACCTTCAATAGAGTCAAACAACCTAACCCCCAATCTAGCCAAACGATGTACATCACGAGCCAACTCTTTCTTACCTTCTACCACATGCGAAACACTACCCATGGACACTCTACTTAGGGCATCCGCCACAACATTGGCCTTGCCCGGATGGTACAACACACTCATATCATAGTCCTTTAATAATTCTAACCATCGTATCTGCCTAAGATTCAATTCTCTCTGGGTAAACACATACTACAGACTCTTATGATCATATTTCTAAAAGAGGAGAGCACAAATCAATAGCAGAGAGAGACACTTTAAGCACGATAGACTTCTGAAAGAAAGAATCACACTTTTTCCTAAAATGCCTTGTAGCCTCTTGCTAATAGATGTGGCGTGCTACACACCGATGATCAAGACTCTACTTAACACGGCTTGTCAGACTCTCTAGGACACCTTAAAACCTTAGGCTCTAATACCAAGTTTGTAACGTCCCGAAAATGGGTCCCGGAGCGTCACACGGTGCTTGAGGCTACGAGTAGCCCCAAGATAACCCTTTGAGCCATTTTCATTCAGTTCAACACAAATCAATGGGGTTTCCATAAATAACCCTCAAATATCAACAGAGTAATCATCATCAAAGAATAAAAGAATTTTAGAAAGATAAAAAAATATGAATTATTAGACAACTCCCAACATCTATACTAGTCTGACAAGCCTCTAAGAAAATCAATAAAACCAGTGAGCCATTGAGACATGCCCCAACTGACTCATACTCAGTTATCAAATGTAATCAATTCCGTGAAACCAACATCAGACATCACGTCCTCGAAACATGAGGACTCACCACAACAGAGGATGTAGAACAGCATGCCCGAAGAATCACTGTCGAACCTGGAACTGAGCACCTGAACCTACATTCCGAGAAAATAGAGCCCACATTCGAAGTTGTGGGTCAGTACCATGGAAAGGAACCGAGTATATGGGGGTGTATTGTAACACCCCGTAAATTTTTTCGTACACTTATCGCGATTATATGGAGTCCTAAAGGCTTGCGTATGGGTTAAATTAAGTTTATGGTGTTCGGAAGTATCCCGTCAATAGTTGTATGTGTAGGTATTGGAATAAGCTTTCCAACGATATAAAGTTTGCCCAAAACAGAGGAGTATTTCATATAAGCGAGCACATTCGAAATTTCAAAACGGTGGCCGGGAAGCCTGTGAACAGTAAATCTGCAGGAAAATTATGCAGCTAGGCAATTTTTTTTGGATCAACTTTAGACGATCATAACTCCTTGTACAAAAAGAACTGTGTGAGCTGCTATATATCGAAGAAAATCTCCGAGAGTCTTCTTTCCGATGAAATTAGTTTCATCCAAATACAATGTCTGAGTAAGGAGCTATACCCGTTTTACTACAGCCTATAAAAAAAAACAGAATTTTGGGACAGATTGTTGGGTCAACTTTAAACGACCATAACTCCTTGTACAGGAAGAACTGGGTGGTATACTTTATATGAAAATGAAATCCCTTTGAATTATATTTCCGATGCAATTGTTTTAACCCAAATTCGATACCGGAGCAAAGAGTTATGATCGATTTACTTCAGCCTGTCAAAACTGTCCACTGGGGACAGATTCGGATTTATTTAAATTTTTAGGGCAGAATAGTCATTTTCTATTACCTCTTGGACGAAAATTTGCCTTTATAAACATACACTTAGCCTCATATATATCATATATCATCCAATTATTAAGAGAAGGTGAAACCCTAGCCTAATTTCAACTTCAAATATTTTGTGATTCAACCATAGAAAATTCGAATTGGTTCCGTAGTTGTGTTCACCATCTCGAAAGCTTCGAGAAGCACCCCATGGTTATGTAAGGAGGATTCTAAATACAAGAGTTCATTGTTAAGATATGAATATTGTTTATTCTTGATTCTTATCCATGAATAAGTATTGATAAGGGATTATGAGTATTGTCTTGATGTTGGAAGATAACTAGAAACATAGTTATGAATTGTTTTGTATAAATTGTTAGTAGTAAATTATGGAAGTTGTTGTATTGGATTATGGAGGATGAATTGTGGTGATATATCATTATATTAGTGGTTATGTATGCCTAGTGATCATGTTGGTATTGTATGGTGATTAAGAGGGGAAATAAAGGCTAAGAGTGATGTTGAGGGATATTGCATGAAAAGGCAGGATATGTGAATGTAATAAGAGTATAAGAGGATGTATGTAGCACTCTTATTGATGAGTTAAAGGATTACTTCCTAGACATTATTTGGTGAAGTTAATACCTAAATGGTAAGGTTTGGTTGCTAATACTAGTTTGCCACAAATGACTTATTGTAGATAAGTGTTCGAAGAGTACGGGAAGTCAAGTTGGACTTGTATTGAAGTGGTTATATCAAGGTATGTAAGACATACTCTATCTAATCTTTGGCATGAATAATGACTCATGGCACTCTCAAGTAAGCTTCCAACATTGTCCTACGACACATGACACATAATAACATCATATGATCTTCGACACTACCAATTGAACTTGTTTTCACTTTTAAGATGTCCGGCTAGTCAAAAAAATGTCCATATACTATTGTTGACTCCGAAATGGTTTAATGAGGTATCCATGATTCTCTACTTCATTTTCATGATATTGATTACCTATTCCCATGTTTTTCCTATTGAGGTATCATGGTTTCAAGTTCCATAAGGTGTGACCACAAAGTAACCAATCTCAAAGATTAATTGAATTAAGAAATGGAATGTCTTTATTTTAAATTGATGATATGCTGTATTGTATTAGTACCACTGATCAGTTGGCCATTGTATTATAAAGATTATGTATATATGCTATTCCAGGGGTGGTCCCTGATGTATTGTATTAGTACCACTGATCAGTTGGCCATTGTATTTCATATGTTATGTATTGATAAGGAATACGGGAAGTAGTGATATGAAAGTAATGTGCAGGTATCCCATCAGCTCTTTTAAGTGTGGTCTACTTATACTATTTATTCACTGGTATCTGGGTTCTGTTGATCTTTTGTATCTCATCTTGATACTCACTGCCTTACATACTCAGTACATATTTCCGTACTGACATCCCTCACGGGGGACCTGTATTCATGCCTGCAGAAACAGGTACTTCAGGTCGTACACCTCCGCAGTAAGAGCCAGGACATTCTGTTGATAGTGGTGAGCTCCAGTTGTTTCGGGGCATCCCAAGTCGTTTCTATTTGTATTTTTGGTATTTGTATAAAAGTCTTTTGTGGGCGGGAGTTTGTCCCAACCCTAACTCAGTTGTGTATCTATGTAGAGGCTTTTGTAGACATATTGTACAGCCATAGGAGTTTTTGGTTGATAGACGTGATGGCTCTGACGGCCAATTACTGTTTATATATATATATATGCGTGTCTGCTGGGCTGATGCAGGTACTGTTTTCTTATATTTACAACGAAGTGCTGCCCAAATTTCTAATTTTCATAAGTAATGTAATTGTGAAAGTATAGGTTATGAACGGGTTCTCCCGGGCCTTCTCGGCTACGGGTGCCAGTCCGCTCCAATGGGATTTGGGGCGTGACATGTATGCAGTTGTATAAACATCATTATCATAAATATTTATAAGAAATATGCAGGATGTATGAAAGACTCACATAGCCCGAAGAAAATCATCATAATCATGAGAGTATGAAATAAGTATAATAACACATGTGAGTCATCATATAATTTGTCAATCACTTTCAGTTCATCAAGAATATCAATTCTCATAATGTAAATATCATTTAAATCTTTCCAAAGAATAACTTTCACAATTCCACTTTCAAATCACTTCACCGTTCACCATAGACACAAGGAAACACACACACACTGGGAGATCCTATAACCGACATAAACCATGTGAGCTACATGGAGTCCAACGTACAAACCACGTTGGGGAGAGCCGTCCTATCCTAGCCATCGGAGTAGGACTATCGATATCAAATCCACACAAACTAGTGATCACTATATAAATCAACCTCAGGCTCACTCCTACAGGGGCACGTAGTTCTAGGGAAGTAAGGTCGATTTATACCTCCCAGTCGGTGCTAAAGATTTCTCCCAGACTTAGCTCAGATCATTTCAAAGACAATCCATAACAAAACAATTTCAGTAATATATAAATATACATCGGGAGCCATCATGCTTCCCATCTATCAAAATCAACCACGTTGTGAATTTCTTTCACACTCGAGTTCAAAACAACTCCATTAAGACCAAAAGGTCAAATCATTCAAAATATCTCAAATATTCAACATCAACGTGCTTATAACACACACTTTCTCAAAATAACACAATTTCCAATGGGGATTCACGACCCAAATATCAAAATCATGATAAATATCGTTCAAGATTCATGCTTTATATCACCACACATGTAAATTCATCTTTCAAAATCATAAACATCAAGATTTCATAATAATCATCATAAGATATGGGTTCATGCTTCAAATTCATAAAAATCAAATAAAAATCATGCCTTTGTAAAGAAAATTACTTTTGGGCACAAGAACGAAAGAGAGTTCTAGTTGAAAAACCCCACATACATTGAATGATGAACTTTAGATCGATACTCATTTTTGAGATGTTAATCGTGCCTTTGAATGATGGTTCTTGGAGTTCTTGAACTAGGAACTTGGAATCTTGAATAAATTTGCAGAATTAATGGTGAACTTTGGAGGTTCTTGAAGTTGGATGTAGGAGCTTAGGGTTTTCTTTTTTAGGGAATTTGATGAAATATAACATATAATGCTTCTAATAGGCTTTAATATAGGGTTTGGACGGATTTTGGGTGAGGGGGAATGACCAAAACGCCCCTAAAAATCAAATAATTCTCGAATCTATCCTTTGGTGGACTGTTTTGATAGTCTAAAGTAGATCAACCATAACGTTTTACTCTGATATCCAAATTGGATGATTAGAAAGAGTACTCTCATATCTTTCCATTTATATATAGTATCTCACCCAGATCATTGTGTACGAGGAGTTATGATCGTTTGAAATTGACCCAAAAATTCACTTTTGATAGGCTGAAGTAGATCGACCATAACTTTTTTCTCCGATAGACAAATTGGATGAAACCAATTTCATTGGAAAGAGGACTCACAGATATTTCCGTTGATATATAGTAGATCAGCCATATCATTAAGTACATGGAGTTATGATTGTTTAAAGTTGGAGAAAAAATACGCCAGGCCTCAGTACTTTTTCCTGCACTTTTTACTGTTCACTACTATTCACGGTTCGATCGGAATGTTCATAACTCATCGCTTGGGTGTCTGTTTTTGATGATCCACATATCTTTGGAAAACTTATTCTATACCCTACGCAATTGTGGGTCATAATCTAAGACATTCCACGCGGAAAATATATAGTTCATTCTAGAAGATAGAACCCAACACGTTTACGCACAAAATTTCAACGAAAAATTTCCCGGGGTATTACATGAAACACACTCTCATTCTCAGGATCTACTGGATGGGGTGTATGGTCATCAACCCTATAGGCACTATCTCTGCAAGGAGGCATACTCTGTAAATATAAGGAAGAGGTGTATTAGACTGAGGATCAACTTGAGCTCATGCTCACTCACACGACATGAATTCTGAAAGAAGGGAAACTGCTCCTAAAATATCTTATAGCCTTTTGTACATAAATGGGCGAAAAACACAACCATGCACAAAAATCTACTAGATACGGCTGTTCAGACTCCCTAGGACACTATTGAACCTTAGGCTTTGATACCAAGTTTGTAATGACCCGAGACTACCCCCTAGTCATTACACGGTGCTTATGATCCCAAATGACCGCAAGCTAACCCTCTACTGATATCTGTACTTGAGCACTAAATAATATATAGATAATAAATGCAGAATCTAGGCATAAGGTTCAAAACCTTAAAATATTCAATAATGAAAACTAAATAATAATACATTTGTCCGAAAAGCCACTAAACTTTCTGAGCTGTGGAGTTGATGGGACATGTCCCCAACTAACTCCGTCTACTGAAAATAAACTAAGTCTGATGCGATAGTAAAATAAGGAACTTTCTCGAATGAATAGGACTCACAGCTATGTCTACTGTTGCTGACTGAGACTGAGCAGCTAAGAGTACTATGGATTTCATGCCTCTTAACCTATTGTATCAAATAAAAACACCATAGCGCAAATGTGTCAGTACGGGAATGTACTGAGTATGAAGATGAAGCAAGGTTGAATGCAAGGTCTTATAGATGACCAATTACTTAACTAAATAGTCATGAGAATAGTGAATGAGAACATATGCATGAATGCACAAACCATAACTGAAATCATCGTGACTCGAATTACTGAATATCGGATACCGCTTTACTGTCATCCAAACTTACTACTAATGCCTGAGATACTGAACAACTGAATCATCTGATACTGATAACTGAGTACTGGAGTTGAGATAAGTCTTATCTAGCTAGTGATCTCAAAAACTGATGATACTAAAACTAATTAACTGAATCTACTAATATCAATGACTAAATTTTGAGCTTTCTACTCTCGACTAACTGCATCGAAGATTAAACCTCCCTAACGGATGTTTCCAAAATCTACTATTAATGACAAGAAAAGATTACATCTGAGATCAAACCTATCTAGTGGAACATCTCTGAATCTGATAATGAGAATAATCACTGAATCTGAGAATGAGCTCCAGCCTATCTAATAGGTGATCTCTGGATTTGATAATAAGAATACTCAACTGAATCTCAAACTGATATCAAGCCTACCTAGTGGGTGATCTCTGGATCTGATAATGAGATTACTCAATTGAATCTGAGACTAAGATCAAGCCTATCTAGCACGTGATCTCTGCATCTAATAATGAGATTACTCGACTGAATCTGAGAGTGAGATCAAGCCTATCAAGTGGGTGATCTCTGGATCTAAAAATGAGATTACTAAATAATTTTATGTGGGACCATGCCTATCTAGCTGGTGGCCCATGAATCAATGAAACTATCTGAGTTCCTTACTGAGATACATGACTGTATCCGACAGTCCTAATTTTTGAGTTCTTTTCTGAAGACTGATACTGAAACTGCAACTGTGGGAGTGCTCACTTAACCGACATGACCCGAATCTGAACTGGTGGGGTCCAACCTATAACCCTATATGGAAGGGTGTTAATATCGTGCCACCGGTAAAGACCTCTCTGGTTAAGTCTCTCTAACGGGTAACCCTCACAGGAAGTCAAGCCTAAGAAAGTATAATAGTCAAGCCTATATAACATGTGACAAGTCTTTTAAAATGGGGGACTCCTGCATCCTGTGCTAAATACATAGTTCTGGAGTTCAGGGATTTCTCCTAACAACTCTGTCTCTCTAATGGGGAGTCGCCATCCCTACACTCACTCGGTGCTAGTTCCTACTCCCAACTGAAAGACTCTTGACTGAACATAAAATGAGCTGAATCTAATACTAATCATTTTTCTCTAATGATCTGACTGAGTTAATCTGAAGTCACTTTGTTCCGTATCTGACAGAACACTACTGAATCTCGATATCTGACTGAACGATACAGAGCTTTGAATAGATTACTCGATTACTACTGATCTCTAAACTGAACACTTGAATACTACTGGATCTGAATTGAGTATAGAACTTAGGCTAGATTACTAGCGATACTAAGATTACGAAGATTACTGAGATTCCTAAGATTTTTTACATTCTGTATCTGTCTGAGAGTACAGAGTTCTATAGATCACTGAGTTTTGAGAATCGTGGCTTGACTAAGATTATCGTTAAAACTGACACGGGCTCTAGATTACAACTAAATTATCGGGTATAAATACCCCCAAGACTTGATAAAATAAAAGTAAAACATAATAACCATTCTTGAATCACCAATACAATGGACATTCATCCACCATCACCATTACTAAAGCATCTCCTCAAGCATTTAGGAGTCATAAACATTTGATAGTATAGGGAGACAAGCTATTGGCTCATACTCCATTCAACAAGATCATGCATCAAACACTTATCATGTATTAAAGTCTTAGCATGTATCAAAGAGCACATAATTGGGGAATTTCATGATATCATATCACAATTCATTCACTAAGGCTTTTCAACAAACACTTGGAATGCATTAGCTAGGACACAATTGGGGATTTCTAGTCAACATGCTATAATGGTTCTAATTCCTTCACATAAGCATTTTATCAAACCTATGGGGAGCATGTTTTTCTTATTCAATAGTTTTGTCACTTAATTGACATGAACACATCACTTAACAAGCAACTTGGAGAGGGTTTATCATGAATATCATATACTAGGATCAAAGCTTGAAAACCATGCAAACAAACATGAATCAAAACTCAATAATAGCATTCAACTCACATGAATCATGCAAACTCATAAACATAAAAGCTTTGAAACTTAGAAAAGGGTTCTTGAGCTTCTTGGATGAAAAGAACCAAAAATCAACATATGCATACCTTAGTTTCTTGATTCTTGAAAAGTTGGCGGAGGAATCTTGATGATTGATCTCTTGATTTAAGAACCCTAGCTCTTTTTCTTGAACAACTTTTAGAGAAAACTAGTATTTTTGGGTTAAAGGAGGCCAAATCCTGTGTTAAGGAGTATATATAGGGGCAGAAAAATGACCGTTTTTGCCCTCAGAATTAAATTGAAAAATCCCGATTTTACATGTTGGTGCAATGCGCCATATTCATGTCAGCTTACTGGAAATTGGACAATTGGGAAACTACTTGATGGCGCAATGCGGTGGAAATAGCGTTGCCACCTTTGTTGCGAACTGAAAAGGCACCGCGACATGGTGGAATCGCATTGGTGCACTGGAAATTAACAACTTTGAAATTAATATGGGCGCGACACGCCGTAATTGCGGAGGCTCACTGGATTTTGACGATTGCCATTTTGGCTGGCTCCGTGACGCGCTAAAGTACCTGGTGGTACTCTGTCTCACTAAAATGGCTCTAACTTTTCACCCGAGTTTCAGATTTTGGTGAATTTGGTATCGATGGAAAGCTTATTCAATTATCTACAAGAAAAAATGTTGATATTAGGGAAATTCTACATGGTTCAAAATACTTCTCACTTGGGAAGACACTTCTCAACCTTTTAGGGTCGGATTAACACTTTACTAAACACGCTCTAAGGCTCAGACTACGAGTGGATTTTGTGGGGTCTTACAACCTCATGCTAGAAATGATCTCCATTGCATACTGAGATAACTTGTAAAACATCAAGGCATACTTCTTGATTGATATTTTTTCTTGCTTCAAATTAACAAATTCTTCCGCTTTTTCTTCCCTCAACTCCTGAGGAAATAAGTTGTCTAGATAAGCACTAGAGAAATCCTCCCATAGAACTGACTAATCACTATCACCCCTTGACTGATCAAATTCCTCAAACACTGGTATGCTGCATCACTCAGCTGGGCGGTGTCAAACTCCACGGCCTCCCCATTTGTGGCATGTATAACTCAAAAAATCATTTTTATCACATCCAGAAAACCTTGAGGATCTTCTCCACCTTAACACCAGTAAAGGTCAGAGGAATCAACCTCATGAACTGCCAAACCCATGTGGACTTAGAAAATGGAGTAATAGGTGCACCACGCTCAGCTTGAGAAGTAACCAATTTGTCCATTATATAGATTGACTAACGAAACTCAGTTTTCATCACAGCAGCCTAAGAAGCTAGAGGAGGTCTAAAAAAAACTAGTGCAACTCTAGAAAAATTAGTAACTGGACCATTAGACATGTTTTGGACACTATAAGTAGAATTGGTCCCATCAACATTGTCCACGGGTGGAACATAGGAGTTTCTGTGAGCATGAGATCATTGAGGAGTCATAATTTGAAAAGTAAACAAACATGGTTTGGAGAAGAATTCAAGACCTTAGACTCTATAGATTTAAAACAGAACACAAGAAAGAAAAATATTCCTAAATGACTCGTAGACTCTCCCTTATGAGTGTGGCATGCTACATATCCTTAAAAGAGACTCTACTTGACACGTCTTTGTGGACTACCATGTTACCATGAACCTAGGGCTCTGATACAAGTCTGACACAACCTGAACCAAGGCCTCGTCGCGTTGGGATCCTCAAATACTTCTGGGAATAGAGATCACCCCCAAACCTGACAATAATCCTCTTGCACCATATGTCGGGTGAATTCCAAACATATAATAGGATAAAACAAGTATATTTGAAAGACTATTATTAAAGTTCAAAACCATAACCATCAAAATGACCAAAAAAACATACAACCAGTGTCAACCCTTATACCAATACCAATGCCAAGGCTGACACCACGACCGACCTCGCCCATGCACAAAGTAGTCACAAAAAACATCTATCCGAAATCAAAACTTCTAGTTGGGACATCCCCCGGCCATAGGAAGGAAACCAAAGTCTAAGAAATAAAAAAAGAATGTGGTGTTGTCCATAACATGAAATGGAGTCTTCCGCAGTATGAAATCTCACCACTAAAGTCCAATACATTGTTGTTTTCGAATAGAAAATCACTTAGTTGGCGGAGTAGTATGGATAGTTCTTGCATTGTGTGGGGATACAACACCCGAAGAAGGGTTAGTGGGTAAACACTAGCATATACTCACAAGTAAGGAGAAAATAATGCCAACATTCAAAACCAAATTAAATAACAATATGCAATCACATACATACATAGATACCATGCCGGGAAAGGTGACCAGGTTTAGCACGCTTTAAACTATTTAACTTGGGTTTATGTTGCTTAACAATCATAATCCACCAATGGGCTATATTTGTCTAATGTTACTCCCTGAACGATCGCATTACTGTAGCTACACAAAACAAAGAAATCATAGCGGTTGGGGATTTCCATCTACCCTTCACCCTTGTTGATACATATATACAAGTATAAACTTAGGGGATTTCCATGTAACCCAAAAGTAGATGGTCACCATAATTAACCCAAAGTTGGCAAATATGAGTTTCCAGTGTTCATCCATTGGACACACACCTTCATGGTTTTCTATCACAATCCTCCATTATTGTACAATTAAAACCTTTAGCACATAACCAAACCACCAATTCTAAAAGTCAAGTGTCAAGGCATAGTAAAGTTGTATCGTCATACCGACTATAATTCTAAGGAATGTTACTAGCCAACACTTAGTGGTTTCCAATGTACCCCATAATATTTACAATTAATACAAAGCGATGGGTACCAAGGACTTCCAAGTCATTTAAAACCATTTAAAAAAAATTGGTTTCCATTACAATATTAGACAATGCAAACTTTTAAATAATAACCAAACCATTGGAAAAATCATTCACATAGGAATTTTAACAAACATGTTGAGGGAATAAGATTTCCAAAACCAAAATCAAACATCAATTGACCATTCCCATTAAATCACATGTTTTAAAACACAATAATAACATGAAAACCATAAGTAAAACATGTGAAAGATTATTCAACCATTGATAATAGAAAAACACATATTTTAAAACCTAATACAATATCACAATTATGTCATAAAACCAATTCATTAAATCATGCTTTTAGTTGAACTAACAATACGGGAGAAGTAACATGCCTTAGACAACTAGAAAGACAGAGAGCAACCCCTTTTAGTGCCTTAATTGATTGAAGTAAAGAAAACCTTAGCCTTTCATAACCAAAGAGCTTCAGAGAGATTTGAGAGTGTTTAGAGAGAATTTGATTGTGAATAATAGGTTAAGGAAGCCTCCAAAGGTGTTTTATGTTGTGGAGTTCAAAGGAGTTTTTAGGGGGAAATTTCCAAAATACCCTCGAGTTAAACTGTAAAAATTCCCACATATGGGTGTGGTTTGGACTCCTCGCCTGTACCCATATATTATGAGTGGTACCCTCAACTCATACCTTGATCAGAAAGTTTGACATCAAATTCTGTACAATATACAACTCCTTAATCCAACTCATACACTAACCATATGACTAGTACTCTTCTAATTGTACCCTAAGAAGAAACATCTATGCTAGAGACTGGAAAACATATGGAATATACCCTACCTCTCGCATTATATACATAAGAAACATATAGAGTCTTCTCATAGAATAATAGATATTTTCCAACATAACACTTACACATATACGACTAGGGTCCCTACACCCGTACCCTCATCATACGACTAGTATTTTGTGTTATATGTTGTACAAAAAGTTAAGGACTAGAGAAATTTGCATGGGCTAGAACCTATGGTGTTCAATTTTAGTCCCCAAATTACTATGAAAAGAAAGCTAGAAATACAATAAAAACTAAGCAACACTATCCAAAATAGTAACGAAAAGCACACCATGAAACTTTGCTACTTTCTAAAGGAACAACTTCGCCTAATCATTGGTAGAATAAGTATTCCTCACTGCCAAGAAGTCAGCAGACTTAGTCATATTATCCATGATGACCAAAACAGAGTCACAGTGATTTTACGACCACAAAAGGTCTATAATTAAATCCATATTGATTATTTCCCATTTCTACACCAGTAGTGTAAATGGAGTAGCCCACTGGGCCTCATGTGCCCTACCTTTACTTGCTAACATGCCATACACATTACCAAAAAGTTGGCTATATCCCGTTTCATGTTGTTCCACTAATACATCTCCTTAAGGTTGTGGTACATTTTTTTTGAACATGGATGAATCGTATACCTCGACTAATGGCCCCCAACAAAAATCCTGCCTTGCAATCTATCCATATCAGGAACACAAAACCTCCCTTGGTATCTTAAGATACCATTACCACAAATCACAAAATCCATCAACTTCTATTTACCCACATCATCCTTGATTTTTACCAAGAAAGGATCTAAAATCGTCTTTACTTTTATTTCAGAACAAAGATATGTATGTGCCACTTGTTGCACAAATATTTCACCATCCTCAGAGTCCAAGAGATGAATTCCAAGGTTAGACAAATGGTGAATGTCCTTCACCAGTTCCCGCTTATCTTTACCCATATGTTATAATCTACCCATGGACAACTAGCTAAAAGCATCAGCAACTACATTAGCTTTACCAGGCTGATAGTAAAGACTCATATTGTAGTCCTTCAATAACTAAAGCCACCTCCTCTGCCTGAGATTAAGCTCTTTCTGAGTAAACGCATATTCTAGGCTTTTATGATAAGAAAAGATATCATTATGGACACCATATAGATAGTGATGCCAAATTTTCAGCGCGAACAATATGGATAACAATTCCAATTCATGAGTCAGATAGTTCTTCTCATGAACCTTCAATTTTATAGAGGCATAAAAAACCACCTTACCATGTTATATCAAAACACTGCCCAAAACAACCCGAGACGCATCACAATAAAGCACAAATCTCATTGAACCCTCAAGTCAAGTCAAAACTGAAGTTGAAGTTAACTTATTATTTAACTTATCAAAGATACCCTTGCAAGCAAAAGACCACAAGAACTTCTCCTTCTTCTTAGTCAATTTGGTTAATGGAGCAGCAATAGAAGAAAAACTCTCTATGAACCAACTATAATAACTAGAGAAGCCCATAAAGCTCAAAACATCGGTTGGAATCATGGGTCAAAGCAACCCCTTAACCATAGCAACATTCATAGGATCCACGATAATACCCCCACTAGATAAAACATGACCTTGAAATATGATGAAATCAAACCAGAGTTAACAATTAGAGAGTTTAGGATATAACTGTTGATCTTTCAAGGTTAGCAACACAATACAGAGGTGATTAAGATGATCTTGCTTACTGTTAGATTACACAAAGATGTCATCAATGATGTAAAACACAAATAGATCCAGAAACTGATGGAAAATCCTATTCAAAAATTCATAAATGTCATAGGGGCATTGGTCAATCCAAATGAAATAACCAAGATATCAAAATGACCATACCAAGTATGTAAAGCTATCTTAGGGATAACCACCTACCTAATTTTTAGCTGGTAATACCCGGATCAAAGAATGATTTAAGAGAAAAATTTGGCAACATAAAGCTAATGAAAGAGATCATCAATTCTCAACAGATTCCATACACCCCCTATAGACTCTTCTAGAAATAATAGAGTCTCTTACAAGGGTTGAAACAAAAAAATGATCACATACAAACTCAGGACTAAAAAAAGTACACAGCCTTAAATGGGGTCACAAAAGAAAGAGTGGACCCCAAATTAAGTAAATAGTATACATTACGAGAAAAGAGTTTCAACATACCAGTAATAACATCCAAAGATGCCTTAGGCTCCTGACTAGTACTGAGTGCATAAAGATAATTTTGACAAGTGTCGTGGCTAGAAGAGGCACCCTTTCGTACAGGAGCTGAAGAAGAGGCAAAAAGAACCTTATTTGCCCTAGAAGCAACTCTAGAGGGACAATCTTGATGCATAAGAAAAATCTTACAACACATGAAACATCTGCTCCTCCCTTCTCATACTTACCATGATAATGTTGTCCATATAATCTATAAGAAGGGTAGGGTGGTGCTGACTAGGACCCACTGTCCTTAGATTGGGCACCTAATTCACTAGAATCATCACCACCCTAAAAATATAGAACAATTGATGGCTTTGGGTAGGGAGAACTAGCAGTCAAATAGGAGTTAGGACACCTCCATCTCTTCTTATTAGATCACTTACCACACTGTTGTTGGTTCTCACTCTAATTTGAATACCAGAATTTCTCAGTTCTCCTTTCACCAATTTTAACCTACTTTTTTTCTCCTCTTCAACCTACTGCATATGCATAACTAATCTAGAGATTTCTATGTCCTTAATAAATAATACAGCCTTACTCTAAAGAATGACCTCATGAGACAATCATAAAGTGAACTTTCTCATCTAGGCCCTCATATTAGATATAAATTCAGGATCATATTAGAACAACTGGTGCTATTTAAAAGAATATTCTTGATTGTCAACCTTTCTAGCTTCATCTTAACAAATACCTCCATTTTTACCTTTGTCAACTCCAAAGGAAAGATACGATCTAGAGATGCACTAGAAAAATTATCCCATAAGGCAGAACCAATATCCTAACCTTTTGCCTATTCCCACTCTTCTTACTAGTTGTATGCCATATCTTTCAATTGTTAAGTAACAAATACTACACCTTTAACCTTCGAAGCATGCATAATATAAAAGATCTTCTCTATCTCATCAATGAAACATTGAGTATTCTCCTTAACCTTTGTACTAGTAAGCACTGAAGGATGCAAAATCATAAATTATCCAACTCGAGGAGCCTCAGATGAACCCATAGCAGCAGCAGCAAAAACCGTCTATTGTGTGGACAAGTTACCAATAAAGTCAATAGGGTAATAGAGCAACGTAACTCAACATTAGTAACCTTATTGGGACGAAATTATGTATAAGTTTCACTGTCAAGTGTAGGACCAGTGGGGATAGATGGGACCCCATGAAGATAGTAAGATACAGCGACCTTTGACTAAGTCTAGACCCAGAAGTTGTAAAAGCTTCATCCACATTATCCTTAGATAGGCCAAAAGAGTTTGTATGGATATTAGATCTTTATGGAAATATGATCTAAAAGATGAGCAAACGAAAATAAGAAAAATATAAGACCTTAGACTCTATAGCTTGAAATTAAGATAATAAGAAAGGAAAACATTCCTAAATGTCTCATAGAAACTCTCTTATAAGTGTTGGCGTGCTATAAGTGTGGGGCGCTACACACACATATGAGATACTCTGCTTCACATGGCTTTGTGGACACCCTGCTAATCATGAACCTAGGCTCTGAGAAAAATGTTATCATAACTCAATCCATGGTTTGACCGTGATGGGTATCTCAAGTCCCACATAGACTAGAGATCACCTTCTTCACCTAACTTGTTAATCACAACAACCTTAAGTTTTGGATGAATTTTGAACATATAACTAGATATTGCTAAATAAGACTAATGGTAACTCATGATGTGTGTAAAACAAACAACAAATCCAAGTCTACAATAATCCAACAAAGCCTCTATAAATCCAAAGTAAATAAAATTTTAGCACATGCCCCCGGCAGTAGTCAAAAATAAATTCAAGAGAAAGTTTGAGACATAGAATATAAATACCATGAAATTAATCCTTCAAAAGTGTGGTAGATCACCACTTCAATTTCAATTGATGAACCATTCAAAGACTTGATTATTGTGTAGTAAAATTAGAATTATGTTCTGATTTGTGTATCACGTTGGAATACATCATCCAGAGATGGTTAGCGATTGGAATACTAGCATGTAAATCAAGGATAGAGGTATAAAATAATCCTATCATTCAAAACCAATTCAAATAATCATATGCAAACACATGTATATAGATATATATGAAGTGTTGGGATATGGAACAAGGCTTAGCATGAACTTTGAAAACCTTAACCTGGATTATGTATCATAAATACATAAATTAAGTCATCAACGAGCTATATGAAACCAACACTACCCTAGCTAGAAGGGCCCCAGTGCGTGTAGCCACACAAACTAGAGAATAACCATATCTGTATATTCTATTATGGAGGACTCAAACCTCCACACATAGTCAAGGGGACTAATGCACCAATGTATACAATATAGGGGACTCGAACCTTCCATTCATATATTCATTTAGAGGACTAATACCTACGGCTCATATTAACACCCGTACTGACTAGTGCGATATCTAGTGTTAGTCCTACAAACTCCACTTTCATGGACAAACAACACATCCCGCTTTAATGAATAATTAAAATATTTATAACACATTTACACAACCATTAATCCAATTACTTACCAAAGTCATATGGTTGGTATTGTCACTCTATTTCAAAGCGTACTACATGCCAAAACCATTATAAATCAACTTTGGTACTCTAACCCATTGTCTAAATAGTGACATCAATTCATTTCAATAGTTAGGGACTCGAACCCATTTTCCTAATAAAACCACCAAGGTAAAAATTCAAATAAATTTATGTCCATCAAGACCTTCACAAATAATTTACCAATCATCAACATTTATAAGACAATGCTATAGTTCAAAATATAATTCATATGTGACAAAATTCTTCTCATTGACACTTTCATAAATAGGTTGTGGGCATAGCATAGTCAAACCATTATTCCTGCCAAAGACCGTCATGTCTAGGGTTAAACATGACCTCTTTAATTAAACAATAATTTCCATTCACCTTTATGTGCAAAACCTTTATCAAAACATTTATAGTTATAGTTGAAAACATAGGAACACAATACTCAACATTATGCATTCAAACCCTCAACCATAGCTTTCAAAACAACCATAAATGAACCATAAATAATGTTTAAAACACATGATATGTTTTATTTAACAGTAAAGAAAGAGTCACATGCGTTAGTTACTAGGTTTATGAAGAGATTCTTATCCATAAGCCTCTGGATGATCACCTTGAATAAACCCTAACCCAACCATCTTGAGACATTTTTAAAGATTGTTTTTAATATTCTAATTATAGAATGATAACTAAGTAGAGTTGTAAGACGTGGGGTCTTAAGGTCTTGGGGTGGGAAATTTCCAAAATACTCTTTTCTTAAAAGTTGTAGAAAACTTACAAGTTGGTACGAGTGGACATACCAAGTCATCACAACATCATACAAGTGGTAGCCTCAAATCGTTACTTGATCAAAAAGTTAGACAACACATTGTGTCAAATATACGACTCCCTTGCCTAACTCATAAATCATCATACAACTATTACCCTCATTTTATATCCATGGCAGAACATCAAGGGCTAGACATTAGAGAACATACGATTGGACCTTATACTTCTTACCACTTTACCATATTACTCGTATAGAGTCTCTTGTACCTAGAATCAATCTCGGACAATATCATATTGACTAACATATAACTAGGGTCCCTATATCTGTAACCACACCATAAAATTCATACGGTGTGAGTCATATAATCAATATAAGGTTCAAGACTCAAGAATTTTTCAAGATACAAAGTTTGCGGTGTTTAAGTGGGTGATCCTTCAAGGGTTGTTCCCTTAGAGGAGGTTGGTATTTTAGACTCCCCGTCTTATGAGGAGATCCTAGTTGGAATATTTGACTAGTAAGTTTGTCACTTGTAGACAAAGGAGGTAGCTTTGGTAAATGTTCTATGGAGAAACCATAATATTGAAGAAGCTACTTGAGAATCTGAAGAGGACATGAAGTCCAAGTATCCATTCCTATTCCCTATTCCAGAAAATCATCCTTAAGGTATGTGTTGTTCATAATATTTTTGTTTTCTATCTTTGTTCAAGGAAGATTGTGAATTCCTTGGTATTTTTTTATATCTTAAGGATAATAGTAGGGATCTTTAGGGCATAATCATGATAGTAAATTCCTGGTCCCATCATTCGAGGATGAATGATCCACTTGGGGAGAACTGAAACACCACTGATTTGTCCCTTGAAAATTTCTTGAGCGTTGATCTTACTACCTTTGGCACTATTTGACCCCATAAGTCCTATGGTGTCTTGATGAGTTAGGTTACCACATTTGTAAGGTGTCCATTGAATGTTGTTTAAGTTTTTTTCCTGGTTACGATATAGGTACATGTAACACCCTGTAAAATTTTTCGTACACTTATCGCGATTATATGGAGTCCTAAAGGCTTGCGTATGGGTTAAATTAAGTTTATGGTGTTCGGAAGTATCCCGTCAATAGTTGTATGTGTAGGTATTGGAATAAGCTTCCCAATGATATAAAGTTTTCCCAAAAACAGAGGAGTATTTCATATAAGCGAGCACATTCGAAATTTCAAAACGGTGGCCGGGAAGCCTGTGAACAGTAAATCTGCAGGAAAATTACTGCAGCTAGGCAATTTTTTTTGGATCAAATTTAGACGACCATAACTCCTTGTACAAAAAGAACTGTGTGAGCTTCTATATATCGACGAAAATCTCCGAGAGTCTTCTTTCCGATGAAATTGGTTTCATCCAAATCCAATGTCTGAGTAAGGAGCTATACCCGTTTTACTACAGCCTATCAAAAAAAAAAACAGAATTTTGGGACAAATTTTTGGGTCAACTTTAAACGACCATAACTCCTTGTACAGGAAGAACTGGGTGGTATACTTTATATTAAAATGAAATCCATTTGAATTATCTTTCCAATGCAATTGGTTTCACCCAAATCCGATACCGGAGCAAAGAGTTATGATCGATTTACTTCAGCCTGTCAAAACTGTCCACTGGGGACAGATTCGGGTTTATTTAAATTTTTAGGGCAAAATGGTCATTTTCTATTCCTCTTGGACGAAAAATTGGTCTTTATAAACATACACTTAGCCTCATATATATCTTTTATCATCCAATTATTAAGATAAGGTGAAACCCTAGCCTAATTTCAACTTCAAATATTTTGTGATTCAACCGTAGAAAATTCGAATTGGTTCCGTAGTTGTGTTCACCATCTCGAAAGATTCGACAAGCACCCCATGGTTATGTAAGGAGGATTCTAAATACAAGAGTTCATTGTTAAGGTATGAATATTGTTTATTCTTGATTCTTATCCATGAATAAGTATTGATAAGGGATTATGAGTATTGTCTTGATGTTGGAAGATAACTAGAAACATAGTTATGAATTGTTTTGTATAAATTGTTAGTAGTAAATTATGGAAGTTGTTGTATTGGATTATGGAGGATGAATTGTGGTGATATATCATTATATTAGTGGTTATGTATGCCTAGTGATCATGTTGGTATTGGATGGTGATTAAGAGGGGAAATAAAGGCTAAGAGTGATGTTGAGGGATATTGCATGAAAATGCATGATATGTGAATGTAATAAGAGTATAAGAGGATGTATGTAGCACTCTTATTGATGAGTTAAAGGATTACTTCCTAGACATTATTTGGTGAAGTTAATACCTAAATGGTAAGGTTTGGTTGCTAATACTAGTTTGCCACAAATGACTTATTGTAGATAAGTGTTCGAAGAGTACGGGAAGTCAAGTTGGACTTGTATTGAAGTGGTTATGTCAAGGTATGTAAGACATACTCTATCTAATATTTGGCATGAATAATGACCCATGGCACTCTCAAGTAAGCTTCCAACATTGTCCTACGACACATGACACATAATAACATCATAGGATCTTCGACACTACCAATTGAACTTGTTTTCACTTTTAAGATGTCCGGCTAGTCAAAAATGTCCATATACTATTGTTGACTCCGAAATGGTTTAATGAGGCATCCATGATTCTCTACTTCATTTTCATGATATTGATTACCTATTTACATGTTTTTCCTATCGAGGTATCATGGTTTCAAGTTCCATAAGGTGTGACCACAAAGTAACCAATCTCAAAGATTAATTGAATTAAGAAATGGAATGTCTTTATTTTAAATTGATGATATGATGTATTGTATTAGTACCACTGATCAGTTGGCCATTGTATTATAAAGATTATGTATATATGCTATTCCAGGGGTGGTCCTTGATGTATTGTATTAGTACCACTGATCAGTTGGCCATTGTATGACATATGTTATGTATTGATAAGGAATACGGGAAGTAGTGATATGAAAGTAATGTGCAGGTATCCCATCAGCTCTTTTAGGTGTGGTCTACTCATATTGTTTATTCACTGGTATCTGGGTTCTGTTGATCTTTTGTATCTCATCTTGATACTCACTGACTTACATACTCAGTATATATTTCCGTACTGACGTCCCTCACGGGGGACCTGTATCCATGCCTGCAGGAGCAGGTACTTCAGGTCGTATACCTCCGTAGTAAGAGCCAGGACATTCTGTTGATAGTGGTGAGCTCCAGTTGTTTCGGGGCATCCCAAGTCGTTTCTATACGTACTTTTGGTATTTGTATAAAAGTCTTTTGTGGACGGGAGTTTGTCCCGACCCTAACTCAGTTGTGTATCTATGTAGAGGCTTTTGTAGACATATTGTACAGCCATAGGAGTGTTTGGTTGATGGACGTGATGTCTCTGACGTCCAATTACTGTTTATATATATATATATATGCGTGTCGGCTGGGCTGATACAGGTACTGTTTTCTTCTATTTACAACGAAGTGCTGCCCAAATTTCTAATTTTCATAAGTAATGTAAATGTGAAAGTATAGGTTATGAACGGGTTCTCCCGGTAGATTTTGATGTTATTATGGGCATGGATTGGTTAGCGTCTTGTTATGCTACAGTAGATTGCCGTTCTAAGAAGGTATATTTCCATTTCTCAAATGAGGCAGTCCTTGAATGGAAGGGTAATGTTGGCGCGCCGAGAGGTAGATTTATTTCTTACTTTAGGGCAAGAAAAATGATTTCTAAGGGGTACATATACCATTTGGTTAGATTAAGGGATACAGAGGCAGAGCCGCAAACTTTTCAGACCGTTCCGGTTGTGAATGAATTTCCTAATGTATTTCCTGAAGAACTACCAGGTTTACCTCCTGAACGAAAAGTGGAGTTTGGTATTGATATGTTGCCAGACACACAGCCAATCTTAATTCCTCCTTATAGAATGGCACCAGCAGAGTTGCGAGAATTGAAAGAGCAACTGAAAGACTTGCTAGAGAAGGGATTCATCAGGCCTAGTATGTCCCCTTGGGGAGCACCAGTATTGTTTGTGCGTAAGAAAGATGGTTCGCTGAGGATGTGTATTGACTATTGGCAATTGAATAAGGTGACTATCAAGAATAAATACCCTCTTCCCCAAATTGATGATTTATTTGACCAGTTGCAGGGTGCCCGGTGTTTTTCCAAGATTGACTTGAGATCAGGCTATCATCAAGTGAGAGTCAAGGATAAAGATATACCCAAGACAGCTTTCCGAACACGGTATGGTCATTATGAATTCCTGGTTATGTCATTCGGGCTGACAAATGCACCCGCAGTTTTTATGGATCTGATGAATAGGCTGTTTAAGCCGTTTCTAGATGTGTTCGTGATAGTTTTCATAGATGATATTCTGGTCTACTCTAGATCAGAAGAGGATCATGTTAATCACTTAAGGCAGGCGTTGCAGATTCTTCGTGATCGTAAGCTGTATGCGAAGTTTTATAAATGTGAGTTTTGGCTCAAGTCAGTGGCATTTTTGGGCCATATTATATCCAGTGAAGGCATAAAAGTTGACACTCAAAAGATTGAGGCTGTGAAGAATTGGCCAAGACCCACGACGCCTACGGAGATTCGTAGTTTCCTCGGGTTGGCAGGTTATTATAGAAGGTTTGTTGAAGGTTTTTCTTCTATTTCTGAACCCTTGACTAAGTTGACGCATAAAGTGTAACACCCCGTAAATTTTTTCGTACACTTATCGCGATTATATGGAGTCCTAAAGGCTTGCGTATGGGTTAAATTAAGTTTATGGTGTTTGGAAGTATCCCGTCAATAGTTTTATGTGTAGGTATTGGAATAAGCTTTCCAACGATATAAAGTTTGCCCAAAACAGAGGAGTATTTCATATAAGCGAGCACATTCGAAATTTCAAAACGGAGGCCGGGAAGCCTATGAACAGTAAATCTGCAGGAAAATTACTGCAGCTAGGCAATTTTTTTTGGATCAACTTTAGACGATCATAACTCCTTGTACAAAAATAAATGTGTGAGCTTCTATATATCGACGAAAATCTCCGAGAGTCTTCTTTCCGATGAAATTGGTTTCATCCAAATCCAATGTCTGAGTAAGGAGCTATACCCGTTTTACTACAGCCTATCAAAAAAATAACAGAATTTTGGGACAGATTTTTGGGTCAACTTTAAACGACCATAACTCCTTGTACAGGAAGAAATGGGTGGTATACTTTATATGAAAATGAAATCCCTTTGAATTATCTCTCCAATGCAATTGGTTTCACCCAAATACCATACCGGAGAAAAGAGTTATGATCGATTTACTTCAGCCTGTCAAAACTGTCCACTGGGGACAGATTCGGATTTATTTAAATTTTTAGGGCAAAATGGTCATTTTCTATTACCTCTTGGAAGAAAAATTGGTCTTTATAAACATACACTTAGCCTCATATATATCATATATCATCCAATTATTAAGAGAAGGTGAAACCCTAGCCTAATTTCAACTTCAAATATTTTGTGATTCAACCGTAGAAAATTTGAATTGGTTCCGTAGTTGTGTTCACCATCTCGAAAGATTCGAGAAGCACCCCATGGTTATGTAAGGAGGATTCTAAATACAAGAGTTCATTGTTAAGGTATGAATACTGTTTATTCTTGATTCTTATCCATGAATAAGTATTGATAAGGGATTATGAGTATTGTCTTGATGTTGGAAGATAACTAGAAACATAGTTATGAATTGTTTTGTATAAATTGTTAGTAGTAAATTATGGAAGTTGTTGTATTGGATTATGGAGGATGAATTGTGGTGATATATCATTATATTAGTGGTTATGTATGCCTAGTGATCATGTTGGTATTGGATGGTGATTAAGAGGGGAAATAAAGGCTAAGAGTGATGTTGAGGGATATTGCATGAAAATGCATGATATGTGAATGTAATAAGAGTATAAGAGGATGTATGTAGCACTCTTATTGATTAGTTAAAGGATTACTTCCTAGACATTATTTGGTGAAGTTAATACCTAAATGGTAAGGTTTGGTTGCTAATACTAGTTTGCCACAAATGACTTATTGTAGATAAGTGTTCGAAGAGTACGGGAAGTCGAGTTGGACTTGTATTGAAGTGGTTATATCAAGGTATGTAAGACATACTCTATCTAATCTTTGGCATGAATAATGACCCATGGCACTCTCAAGTAAGCTTCCAACATTGTCCTATGACACATGACACATAATAACATCATATGATCTTCGACACTACCAATTGAACTTGTTTTCACTTTTAAGATGTCCGGCTAGTCAAAAAAATGTCCATATACTATTGTTGACTCCGAAATGGTTTAATGAGGTATCCATGATTCTCTACTTCATTTTCATGATATTGATTACCTATTTACATATTTTTCCTATTGAGGTATCATGGTTTCAAGTTCCATAAGGTGTTACCACAAAGTAACCAATCTCAAAGATTAATTGAATTAAGAATGGAATGTCTTTATTTTAAATTGATGATATGATGTATTGTATTAGTACCACTGATCAGTTGGCCATTATATTATAAAGATTATGTATATATGCTATTCCAGGGGTGGTCCCTGATGTATTGTATTAGTACCACTGATCAGTTGGCCATTGTATGACATATGTTATGTATTGATAAGGAATACAGGAAGTAATGATGTGAAAGTAATGTGCAGGTATCCCATCAACTCTTTTAGGTGTGGTCTACTCATACTGTTTATTCACTGGTATCTGGGTTCTGTTGATCTTTTGTATCTCATCTTGATACTCACTGACTTACATACTCAGTACATATTTCCGTACTGACGTCCCTCACGGGGGACCTGTATTCATGCCTGCAGGAACAGGTACTTCAGGTCGTACACCTCCGTAGTAAGAGCCAGGACATTCTGTTGATAGTGGTGAGCTCCAGTTTTTTCGGGGCATCCCAAGTCGTTTCTATATGTATTTTTGGTATTTGTATAAAAGTCTTTTGTGGGCGGGAGTTTGTCCCGACCCTAACTCAGTTGTGTATCTATGTAGAGGCTTTTGTAGACATATTGTACAGCCATAGGAGTGTTTGGTTGATAGACGTGATGGCTCTGACGGCCAATTACTGTTTATATATATATGTGCGTGTCTGCTGGGCTGATACAGGTACTATTTTCTTCTATTTACAACAAAGTGCTGCCCAAATTTCTAATTTTCATAAGTAATGTAAATGTGAAAGTATAGGTTATGAACGGGTTCTCCCGGGCCTCCTCGGCTACGGGTGCCAGTCCGCTCCAATGGGATTTGGGGCGTGACAGTACATAAGTCATAAGGACTTGTGACTCATTTTTAGGATGATTCATAATAAAATTAGTAAATTTGTGAATTGATTCTTCTCTTAGTTTGAGTGGCTGACTAAGAACCATAAGGATAAGTTATGAGTCATTACGATAAATCGTATGATGCCCATTGTTTAAACCATTTATGTTTTGTTTTTCCTATGATTGGATCCATTAGTCATAGGTTCTGATTAGGAGAATCCTATTGAGTTATAATGTTGACAATGTATAGGGGTCTTAGTCACTATCTTGGTTATGACTCATGGTCACAAGTCGTAAGGAGTGATTACGAGTCTCTGGTTGGCTTGTTGTCAAAGGCAACATTTTACAACTTTTAAGTTATGGGCATTCTAGAAAAACTTGAAACCCACATCTTATGACCTCTTTAGAGTACTGTTAACCCTCATATAGCACGTCAAATAGACTATCAAACCTTCATTAATCCTCAAGTTAAAGAAAACTTAGGGTTTTCAAAAGATTAATCAAATAAAGATTCCAAGGATAATTTCACCCTATATTTCTTTTTGTTTAAGGCATGTTACTCTTCCCTAATTGTCAATTTTTTAAAATCAAGTGATTTACAGTTTTTTTCATGAGACATTGATGGTTGGTTTTGAACCATAGGCCTCGTTTTTAATATAAATTTCTTAGGTGTTTCTTTTATTATTTTATGAAGCTATCGTGCTTAAATTAATGATTGGTAAATGCATTGGGGAGCAAGGGAATTGATGATGGAAAAAGAGGTACAAAGAAATCCCCAAATCAAATTGTTCGATATGGAAATTGATAAAAATTCCAACCCACTTGTGTAAATGATTTTTGTTTATGCATTATCACTTGGCTTGGCTTGCTTATTTAAACTAATGAATGTTATAAATTGTTTAATTATTCAAGATGGTTTTTAAAACCGTGTGGGGTACACGGTAATCCCCTAAGTGATTTTATAATAAAAACCTTGTATGGTACACATGAATTCCCCTAGTGACTTTAATAATGGAGTCGGAGGGGTACATTAAAACACCTCAAGTATTGTCCTAATGACCTTGCTTACAAGATCTATTCGGTATGACAGTACCGCTTAATAATTTCTTAATAATTGACTACTATAATTGGTGGTTTGGTAATGTGTTAAATGTTTTAATTAGTCAATAATGGGGCTTGTTATAGCTTGTTGTATAGTTGTGAGTCCAAATTACAGGCAATGGAAACTCATGTTCCTGATATAAGGTTTGGTCTTGATGATTATATGCTTGTGGAGTATAAGGGAATCCCCCAAGTGTATATTCATACATATGTATAATGGAAGGCGAAGGGTATAAAGGAATCCCCGACCATCTATGATATCTCTAGTTCGTGCAACGAGCACTCACTTGGACCCATTCAAGGGGTAACACTGGACCCGTATAGTCCATCAATGAAGTTATAATGGTAAATCTACATGTCCCACGATATTTTTTGAAAGTGCATACCAAATCTCATTCCCTGTCCCGGTATGGTATAAAGACATGTATGTATTTGCATATGATTATGTGCATTGGTTTGACTTGGTTTTGGATTGATGGCATTAGTTTAACTTTATCCATATGTTCCATGCTAGCTTTTACCTCCTAAACTGTCTTCTGATGTTGTATCCCTATATGGTGCAAGAACCTGTCATACTTCCACTCTTCCTTCTCATTGACTTGGTGATTACGGGACTGATTTAGAGTTAGACAGAAGTGGTGAACTTTCAAACTTTAGAAGACCAAATTTCATGATATGGATTTCTTTATGTGTTATTATTTATTTTGATTTTTGTTTAGGCAATGATCGGGGGACTAGATATTCTTTGATTTTGATTAGAGGCTTTGTTGGACTATTTTGGGTGTAGGCGGTGTCGTTTATCGGTGTTGGTATTGGTATTAGTATTGGCATTAGTATTGGTTTTTAATTTGGTTTTTGATGGGTGATTTTGGTTATAGACTTACTTTAATGTTTTTAATTTTGTATTCTCTTATATTTTTATATTTTAAGAATTCATGTGATATTGGGTGTAAGGTGGTAAATGGTTTTGGTAGTGGGGGTGGTTTCAGCTCCGTGTTGGACTTGAGACACCCTATACATCTATGCCTTGATTCAGGTCATGTCAATATGGGTGGCAACTTTTTACTTGTGTTTACTTGTGTTGATAACTTATGATAAGTTTTGATTCTTAATTGTGTATTACTTATGCATAGTGATATTTGTATGTGTTGATGCAATATGTTATATTGTTATTTTGGTTTAATTACTCATTTTGTACTATGATGGTGGAGATGATTCAGGTTCGATTATGTACCTTGACTTATTTATGATTATCTAGTATTATATCATTTTCATATAATTATACAGCTCAGCCAACCAATGATGCCTACTGAGTACCTATTGCTTTGGTTCTCGGACTACACTTTATACAATTTTGGTGCAAATCCTAGTACAAATTGTCGCTATTGACCATTGTTCATGCAGAGTTGGTCTTTCTATGATATGGTGAGCTCTTGGAGTTTTTAGTCATCCATTTCCATATATATTATTTTGAATCAGTCTTTTGTATCGAGATAGATGTATTAACTATATTCTATGTCTTTTGGTTGTATTATTGACTTTAGATGCTATTGTACTATCTTTACCAATTCTTCGGATCGGTATTCATGTGATGGCTAGTATTTTTATTTTTTAAAATTTTTGAACCTTATGTTTATTTATAACTTGTGTTCATTGAATTTGGTCTATGATGGGAATTCCATACAAAATTATCTCATTGCATTATCTCTTAGTTATGTTATGGGCTTACCTACTGTCGGGATTTATTAGGTGCCATCATAACTCGTAAATCAGGTTATGACAATAAAGCGCCAAGGGAATCAAATTTTTGCAATACTTATGATGACAACTAGCAAAATTGCCCCAACTTTTCATGGGTGGAATCCAAGGACAAAATACAAATCAATATAGAGGGCTAGGAAATTAGATCTGCAACAACAAGTCCGGGGCAATCAGGCCAATGTTCAGTGAAGCAATATCCAGGAAATATTTAAGTATATCATGGAAAATCAAGCACATATGGCAGATGATATAACAAATCGGTTATTGGTTACAAAGGCAGTTGAAGTTCATTTGGGTTGTGTGAGATTACCGAATGATACTGCTTTAAATCATAAGCAAGTGAATATAGTCTCTACTCATAGAGGCCTTCAATTAGTGGAGTTAGAGACTAGAAAAAGAAATCACAGAGTTGATGCCAGGAATGAGGAGATAGCCGAGAATGAAAAAGTTTAGGGTACTGAGAACAAAGTGAAATGTATGAAACTACCTGCATCATTGCTACTGAGGCTAAAGAAGAAGAAAGAGGAAGCATTCTTTCAAGAACTTATTGACTAATTGAAATAGGTTCACATTACCATTTCTCTTGAATGTGTTTTATAGAGTGTCCTTAAATATTCCCAGTACATCAAAGATATTATGGCAAAAAAGAGTAGGTTGGCCGAATATGCCACAGTTGTACTTATTGAGGAATACACCTCAAGAATTTAGAATAATCTACCTACGAAGCTTAAGGATCCAAGAGGTTTTAATAGTCATATCAAAATTAGGCATTCTATTAGTGCTCGAGGCTTATGTGATCATTGAGTATCTATATATCTCATGCCCACGTCCCTATTCAAGAAGATAGGGTTATGTAGCTTAATGCCTAATACAATGGTTTTATAGTAGGATGACTTCTCACTTGATAGGCCTAATGGAATTGTAGAAGAAGTGTTAGAGCAAGTGGGTTCTTTTATATTCTACAAGATTTCATTATACTGGACTTTGATGTAGTACTAAAAGTCCTATTTATTTTTTGACATCCTTTCTTGGCAACTGGAGGTGCGTTAATTGATGTAGTTGTTGAGTATCAAATTATGTGAGAACATAATAAGGTCAAGGTGTTTGATATGTATAAGTCAATGAAACTGCCAGCTTTCTATAAAGAATTGTCTTCCATTACAGTGATAGATCTTGATTTAGATCCCTCTCCTTACATCAAAGGATCCATTAGAAAGAGCACTGGTAGGGCATCTCACCTTCTGTGATGTAGAAGGAAATGAGATGGTTCAGATTCTAGATGTTTCAAGTGTCTTAATTCTTAAGGGTAGCTTTTGGCCCTTGAATAGGCCCCTTGGTCCTTCTCGTATCCATCCATTAAGGAAGCGTTTAAATTAGAGCTTAAGGTTATACCTTCACAAATCAGATATGATTTTCTTGGTGTTGATGACACTTTACCGGTGATTCTCTCTACATGATTATTTAATGTACAGGTAATGGAGGCATTTGTAGAAAGAAGAAAGAAAGCTATGCGTGGAAAATGTAAGACACATTTGGAATAAACCCTTCCTTTTACATGCACAAAACACTTATGGAATAATCTCACAAGCCTAGTGTGCAACACCAGAGATGATTAAACCTAGTCATGAAGGAGGTAGTTAGAAAAGAGGTGATCAAATAGCTTAATACAAGTATATTTTATTCCATCTCAGACAGCAAATAGGTTAGTCCCGTTGAGTTTATCCCATCGAAGGGGTATGATAATTATGACAATTGATAATAAAAGGTTGACATCAACTTGTACTGTGACTGGGTGGAGAATTTGTAAGGAATATAGAAATATCAATGATGCAAACCACAAGGATTATTACCTAATCCCTTTAATTGGGAAAATGATTTACAAACTTGCTTCACTAGAGTACTATTTCTTCATTGATGGGTATTCCATCTATAATCCTATCGCCATAGCACAAGAGGACCAAGAGAAGCCAACATTTACCTGTCCTTGTAGGACATATTCTTTCAGGCGATTGTACAATGCATAAGCTGCCTTACAATGGAGTATGATCGCCATATTCTACGACATGGTGGAGGACATCACGGAGGTATTCTCTATATTTGGTACAATATTTATAATGTGTTTAATGAATTTGGATAAGGTCTTGACAAAGTCCGAAGAGAAAAATTAAGTACTAAACTGAGAGAAATGTCACTTTTTGGTCAAGAAAGGCATCATCCTTATCTGTAAAGTATAGAAAAAAAGGATCGAGGTGGCTAGTGAAAAGGTAGAGTTTATTGAAAAGTTGCCACCCCCAGGGCCAGTTAAAGGAGTGTATTGTTTCCTCGAGCATGTTGGGGTTTTTTAGAAGGTTCATGATAGACTTCTCAAATATAGCATGTTTGATGTGTACTTTGCTGGGTAAAGTGGTAAAGTTTGAGTTTGGGATAATTGTCAGAAAATATTTGAGAATTTATATTAAATATTGAAAGAGGCTCTCGTATTGATAGCTCATACCTGGGGGTTACCTTTTATGCTGATGTGAAACATAAGTGATGTAGCTGTGATAGCAGTGCTAGGGAAACAAAAATATAATGTCTTCACTCCATCTATTATTCTAGCATGACCTAGAAGTTGCTCAAATCAATTACACGATCACATAGAAAGAGATGTTTTCCTTAGAGTATGTGTTTGACCAATTCAAAGTTTATATAGTAGAAACAAACATAATAGTCCATACCGATTATGCAGAAATTAGAAACCTATACAATAATATAGATTGAAGCTAAGGCTAATTAGATGATATTACTACTGCAAGAATTTGATCTAAAGGTATGAGATAGAAAAGGGATAGAGAATCAAGTGGTTGACCACTTATTGATGTTCGAATATCAATCTCATGTAGATACAGATTGACTTATTTGGTAAGAGTTCACAAATTAACAGTTGATGGCACTAAGCATAGATGAGATTCCATGCTATGAAAATATTGTGAACTTGCTGGTAAGTGGTGTGTATTTGCTCAATTCTACAAGTCAACAAAAGAAGAAATAGTACCATGATCTGCACTTATATTTGTAGGATGAGCCTTATTTGTTTATGCAAGGTGTTGATCGAGTTGTTTAAAGGTATGTTCCAAAATGTCAATCCAAGCAGGTGCTTGAGAGTTGCCACTAATCACCATATGGAGGTCACCATGGAGGAGAACGTACAACAATATGGTATTACAATCTAGTTTCTTTTGTCCTACTCTTTTTAAAGATGCTTTTGCTTTTGTGAAATAATATGACCAGTGTCAAATAATGGGAACTATTTTGAGACGTCATGAAATGCCTCTTAATAATATTATTGAGGTAGAGGTTAGCAATGTGGAAGAGATAAATATCATGGGTCCACTTCCACCCTCATATGGTAATCTTTATATTTTGGTTATAGTGGATTATGTGTCCAAGTTGGTAGAGGCCATAACTCTTAAAACTAATGATGAAAAAATAGTGATGGAGTTTTAAAAGATGAATATATTCTTGCATTTGAGAACTCCAAGGGAAATCATCGGTGATAGAGGGTGTCAATTTGTCAAAAATTGGTTCAAGAATCTACTAATTAAGTATAGTGTCATACATAATGTGGCTACAACGTATCATCCACAGACAAGTTCCTAAGTGGAATAATCCTACTATGAAATTAAGCAATTCTTAAAAAAATAGGTTAATAGTCAATGGAAGGATTGGTTAGAGAAACTGTATGATCCATTATAGGTGTATAGGATAACGTATAAAATGCCCATTAGAAATTCTTTATATCATTTGGTAATGGGAAATCATATCACTTGCTCGTAGAGCTTGAGCACCATGCATATTGGGATGTGAAGAAATTGAATCTTCTCCAAGAGATTTAAGGAAATGTAAAGATGTTTCAATTCCATGATCTTGATGAGTTCCACTTAAATTCTTAGGAGAATGATAAACTGTATAAGTAAAAGACAAAGAGATGGTATGAAAAGCATATCATGCCCCGAGTCTTCGATCCTGGCTAGAAAGTATGGGTGTCAAGTGGGCCGGCCCGACCCGGCTCGACCCGGCCCGCATAACTAACCCGGCCCGGTTTGACCCGCCCCGGTAAGCCCTAGGGCTTTAGGGTTTCGGGCCGGTTATTTTTTTAAAATGGGCCCGGCTAACCCGGCCCGGATAACTTTTTTTTTTTAAAAAAAAAAAAAAAACATTTTGGCTTTTGGGCCAAAAGTAGCCGTTGGCCCAACGGCTATATAGCCGTTTTTGGGTCCAAACGGAGTTTGGGCCCATTTATTAAAAAAAAAAAAAAAACTCTAAAAAATATTTTTTAATCCCAAAAAAACATCTATAAATACCCTACAACTTCAAATCATTTTTCACACAATTTTTCACTCTCTCAAATCTCATTCTCTCTCAAATCTCAATTCTCAATTCTCAAATATTCAATATATTTAATTTCTTAAAGTGTTCACTTTAATTTTTTAATTTTTCGTTTACAAAGTACGAGCGGAAGTTTCTAAAGTCGCAACCTTCGGATACTTCCAAAATTTGGTATTGTCGTTCCATCTCTTACGTTTAATTTTTATTTATTGTATTAATTGTTTAATATTTAATTTTATTATATTTGTGTATTTTGAATATTTTTAGTTTAATTTAATTTATATTATGGATAAATTAAGAAACCTCGCTACTAAAGGTGTTAAAAAAATTTGTCCCGGAAGCGGTAGTGGTAGTAAAAAGCGAATTACTAGCGGTAGAGGTAGTTCAAGTAGTAGATATACCCGTGTGCCTTCGCCTCCGGTACCGCTTGGTACACCTTTTGAGGAAGAAATAGGTGTAGGTGCTCACGATATGGATTATGTAGAAGCTTAGGAAAATTACGGTATAGAAGAAGAAAATGAAGTAGATGCGGTTAATTTAGACGAAGATAATGAAAATATTGCTGAGACACCCGCAGTAGGAGATGCTAACGTTAGATCTGAATCAGTTAATCTCCCTTCCCGTCCTCCCAGTGCCCCAAAACCTCGTAAAAAAACTAGTATTGCATGGCAATTTTTTGAACGTATATCAGATATTGAGGTGCAATGCAATATTTGTCAACAAATATATAAGCATAGAAATGGAGGCAAGCAAGGGGTACGGGTACGTTAATGAGACATGTAGTTGAAGATCACAAAAGAGAGTTAAATATTGCAAAAGGTGGTGGGGATGTTGGTGGGCCAACGCAAACTAGAATGGACCCAGCAACCGGTCACGTAGCAAAGAAGTATAATAAATTGAGGGACCGGGAAGAAATAGCTAAAATGGTAGCTGTGGGTTGTTTGCCTTTTAATTTTCCTTCTTCTGATGCCTTTATTCGTTATATACAAGCAATTTATAATCCTATGTTTAACGGTATTCCTAGAACTACTTGTCGGTCTGATATTTTTAGACTTCATTCACAATATTGTTTTTATTTATCAACATTGTTAAAAAATATTCAATGTAGATTGTCCCTAACTTCTGATCTTGGTCGTGCTGTAAATAAAAATGATTATTTAACCGTTACTTGTCATTGGATGGATAGTAATTTCGTTATGCAAAAACGTATTCTTGCTTTTTTATATGATGAAGATCGTAAATATACTGGACAATTTATTGCTGATTCTATTGTTAAAATTATCGGATATTATGGTATCGAAAATAAAATTTTATGTATTGCTTTTGATAATGCTTCTAACAACAACACTGCTATAAAAAAATTAAAATCTACGCTATCTCCGCCCTTGACTGAAATTTTTCATATTAAGTGTGCATGTCATATATATAATTTAATTGTAAAAAATGGTCTTGAGTTTTTTGAGTTTTATATTGAAAAAATTCGCCTTGCTGTTGGTTTTATTCAAGGAAATAATCGTAGATCGAGAATTAGAGAATTTAAAGTTAAATGTCAAGAAAATGGACTTACACCGATTTTGATGCCTGAGGAAATTGATACTAGATGGAATTCTACGTATGAATTTTTAAAAACTTGTTATAAATATAGAATTCCTATTACACTAGCTTTTAACCAACATTGCGGTTCGTTTGCTGATTCTGCTGATTGCATGCTACATAATTCTGATTGGGTTGTAATTAATGATCTTGTTAAGTTTTTAGAAAAAATTTATGTAGCTACGGTTGAATTTTCCGGTGCTTATTATCCTACTGTTTGTAATATTTTGGCATATATAGCCGATATTTCTGGTTTACTTAAAGAATATAAAAATAAAGAAGGTTATAAAGAAGCTGTTGGCGCCATGTTTACGAAATTTAAAAAATATTTTTTTCTGATTCCCCCTATTTACTTGGTTGGTGCTATGCTAAATCCGTGCATGAAATATAATAATATGTGTCATTTTAGTACTCTTATTTATACTAACTTAGAAATAAATACTAACCATGATTCTGAACAAGTACAACCTGATTTGTGGACGGCTACGACTGATGCAAAGGAGTACATAGAAAAATTATACAATCACTATGCTGATTTATTTGATTTAGCCGTACCTACAAATATCACTTCAACTATCGTTCCTCATCCTCCCGAGGAGCCATCATCTTCTAAAGGGCCGGCACATAGTGGTTTTTCTGATTCGTTTTATGATTTAAATTGTTGGAACAGTGTTGATGAGAGAACTTACACATCAACTTATCGGGAAGAGCTGAAATATTATCTTCGGACGGCACCAGAGGATCGCAGACGACGGATCAACACGTTGGATTGGTGGAGGAGTAATGAAACACAATATCCGATGCTTTCAAGATTAACTAGAGATATCTTGAATGTTCCAATGTCAACCGTTGCATCAGAGAGCGCCTTTAGTCAGGGACGACAGCAGCTTGGAGACAACCGACACTCATTGGGAAGCAATGCAATGAATGTTCTAGTTTGCCTCAGAGATTGGATTAGAGCGGAAAGAAGAAACCAAGGAATGGAACCGGAGCCGAGCGACGAGCTGAAACTTGAAGAAATTATGACTTCACGGGAGAACTCAGCAGAATCAAGTCCAATGCATGGTTTTGCCCCCGTTGACTTCGACTATCCTATGCAAGTTCCCATTAATATTAACATGAATGAGTTGGAAAAAATGATGCATAATTTATAGATTTTTCATTCATGTAAATTATAAATTTTGGATCATTTTGCAATCAATAAAATTCCCCAAATTCATTCACTCCTTAGTCCTTGCTTTTTATATTTTTTCATTTAACGATTTAAAATTTTAAATTGAATTCCTAGTTTTCTACTTTAAATTAAAAACTTACTTCTGATATGTTATTAATTTACTACCAAATATTATTAATTTATTATATTAAGTAGCATATGTTTTGTATATTTGTGTATATATCTTCTATAGAAGTGTATATATATATTGTAGTGTATGTTTTATTTAAAGTAGTGAATATATTGAATGGTATATATATATATGTGTGTATATATCTTCTATAGATGAGTATATTTAATGTATACGTTATGTATATAGTTTGAAATTAGTATATAACTATATATATATATAAATATTGTAGTATATATATACGTATTGTAGTATATATTTTATTTAAACTAGTACATATATATTGAATGGTGTGTATATATCTTCTATAGACATATATATTTAACGTATCCAAGTGTATATGTTTTACAAATTAGTATATAACTATACAAATATAGTATAGTATATTTCATTTAAAGTATTACATATACATAGAATAGAGTGTATATATGTGAATAGATCTTCTATTGACGTGCATATTTAACGTATACATGTGTGTATGTTTTATAAATTAGTATATAACTATACAAATATATATTGTAATGTATATATACTGTAGTATATCTCATTTAAAGTATTACATATACATAGAATGGAGTGTATATATGTGAATAGATCTTCTATAGACGTGTATATTTAACGTATACATGTGTATATGTTTTATAAATTAGTATATAACTATACAAATATATATTGTAATGTATATATACTGTAGTATATCTCATTTAAAGTATTAGAAATACATAGAATGGAGTGTATATATGTGAATAGATCTTCTATAGACGTGTATATTTAACGTATACATGTGTATATGTTTTATAAATTAGTATATAACTATACAAATATATATTGTAATGTATATATAATATAGTATATTTGATTTAAAGTATTACATATACACAGAATAGAGTGTATATATGTGAATTGATCTTCTATAGACGTGTATATTTAACGTATACATGTGTATATATTTTATAAATTAGTATATAACTATACAAATGTATATTGTAATGTATATATGTTGTAGTATATCTCATTTAAAGTATTACATATACATAGAATAGAGTGTATGTATGTGAATAGATCTTCTATAGACGTGTATATTTAACGTATATGTAACACCCCGTAAATTTTTTAGTACACTTATCGCGATTATATGGAGTCCTAAAGGCTTGCGTATGGGTTAAATTAAGTTTATGGTGTTCGGAAGTATCCCGTCAATAGTTGTATGTGTAGGTATTGGAATAAGCTTTCCGACGATATAAAATTTGCCCAAATCAGAGTAGTATTTCATATAAGCGAGCACATTCGAAATTTCAAAACGGTGGCCGGGAAGCCTGGGAACAGTAAATCTGCAGGAAAATTACTGCAGCTAGGCAATTTTTTTTTGGATCAACTTTAGACGATCATAAATCCTTGTACAGGAAGAACTGGGTGGTATACTTTATATGAAAATGAAAGCCCTTTGAATTATCTTTCCAATGCAATTGGTTTCACCCAAATCCGATACCGGAGCAAAGAGTTATGATCGATTTACTTCAGCCTGTCAAAACTGTCCACTGGGGACAGATTCGGATTTATTTAAATTTTTAGGGCAAAATAGTCATTTTCTATTACCTCTTGGACGAAAATTGGCCTTTATAAACATACACTTAGCCTCATATATATCATATATCATCCAATTATTAAGAGAAGGTGAAACCCTAGCCTAATTTCAACTTCAAATATTTTGTGATTCAACCGTAGAAAATTCGAATTGGTTCCAGAGTTGTGTTCACCATCTCGAAAGCTTCGAGAAGCACCCCATGGTTATGTAAGGAGGATTCTAAATACAAGAGTTCATTGTTAAGGTATGAATATTGTTTATTCTTGATTCTTATCCATGAATAAGTATTGATAAGGGATTATGAGTATTGTCTTGATGTTGGAAGATAACTAGAAACATAGTTATGAATTGTTTTGTATAAATTGTTAGTAGTAAATTATGGAAGTTGTTGTATTGGATTATGGAGGATGAATTGTGGTGATATATCATTATATTAGTGGTTATGTATGCCTAGTGATCATGTTGGTATTGGATGGTGATTAAGAGGGGAAATAAAGGCTAAGAGTGATGTTGAGGGATATTGCATGAAAATGCATGATATGTGAATGTAATAAGAGTATAAGAGGATGTATGTAGCACTCTTATTTATGAGTTAAAGGATTACTTCCTAGACATTATTTGGTGAAGTTAATACCTAAATGGTAAGGTTTGGTTGCTAATACTAGTTTGCCACAAATGACTTATTGTAGATAAGTGTTCGAAGAGTACGGGAAGTCAAGTTGGACTTGTATTAAAGTGGTTATGTCAAGGTATGTAAGACATACTCTATCTAATCTTTGGCATGAATAATGACCCATGGAACTCTCAAGTAAGCTTCCAACATTGTCCTATGACACATGACACATAATAACATCATATGATCTTCGACACTACCAATTGAACTTGTTTTCACTTTTAAGATGTCCGGCTAGTCAAAAAAATGTCCATATACTATTGTTGACTCCGAAATGGTTTAATGAGGTATCCATGATTCTCTACTTCATTTTCATGATATTGATTACCTATTTACATGTTTTTCCTATTGAGGTATCATGGTTTAAAGTTCCATAAGGTGTGACGACAAAGTAACCAATCTCAAAGATTAATTGAATTAAGAATGGAATGTCTTTATTTTAAATTGATGATATGTTGTATTGTATTAGTACCACTGATCAGTTGTCCATTGTATTATAAAGATTATGTATATATGTTATTCCAGGGGTGGTCCCTGATGTCTTGTATTAGTACCACTGATCAGTTGGCTATTGTATGATATATGTTATGTATTGATACGGAATACGGGAAGTAGTGATATGAAAGTAATGTGCAGGTATCCCATCAGCTCTTTTAGGTGTGTTCTACTTATACTGTTTATTCACTGGTATCTGGGTTCTGTTGATCTTTGGTATCTCATCTTGATACTCACTGCCTTACATACTCAGTACATATTTCCGTACTGATGTCCCTCACGGGGGACCTGTATTCATGCCTGCAGGAACAGGTACTTCAGGACGTACACCTCCGCAGTAAGAGCTAGGACATTCTGTTGATAGTGGTGAGCTCCAGTTGTTTCGGGGCATCCCAAGTCGTTTCTATATGTATTTTTGGTATTTGTATAAAAGTCTTTTGTGGGCGGGAGTTTGTCCCGACCCTAACTCAGTTGTGTATCTATGTAGAGGCTTTTGTAGACATATTGTACACCCATAGGAGTGTTTGGTTGATAGACGTGATGGCTCTGACGGCCAATTACTATTTATATATATATATATGCGTGTCTGCTGGGCTGATGCAGGTACTGTTTTCTTCTATTTACAACGAATTGCTGCCCAAATTTCTAATTTTCATAAGTAATGTAGATGTGAAAGTATAGGTTATGAACGGGTTCTCCCGGGCCTCCTCGGCTACGGGTGCTAGTCCGCTCCAATGGGATTTGGGGCGTGATAAAAGTGGTATCAGAGAAGTTCGTCCTAGTGAGTCTACAAAGCCGTGTCTATGTAGAATCTCGTTTATCGGTGTATTGTGCACCACATCTATAAACAGGAGGCTATTGGACATTTAGGGATTGTTTCCATTCTCCATTTCTTTGATCGTGTAATAGAGCCCATAGTAGAGATAAAGTCATAATAGATCGCTTAATCCAATTGTTTTTTTATTTACTATAGTAACGATGACGGTTACAAGGAGAAAAAATAAGTGGAAGCGAGTAGATGTAGTGGCCGGAGAAGGTACTAGTAAGTCACCACCGGCATAAGCTGAACAAAGTGAGTCTCAAGCTGAGCATTTATCAGGAGCTTCTTCTCCTCCGGAAGGGCCATCTATTAATGCTGTTGATCGAGATTTGAGGGATGCAGTACAACTTCTGACGCGTTTAGTTGCCGGTCAAGTTCAAGGTCAAGCTATTCCTACCACGGGTTCTAGTGGTACGGATAGAGCAGCTAGCCTTCGGACACAGGATTTTCTGAAACAGGATCCTCCTACTTTTACCGGATCATATATTAACGAAGACCCGCAGGACTTTGTCGATCAAACCCAAAGGGCTCTAGATGTTATGCACATATCCGGTAAAGAGATGGTTGAGCTAGCAGCATATAGACTGAAAAGAGAGGCTATATTGTGGTACGAGGATTGGGAACGATCTAGGGGTATTGATGCACCTCCAACTACGTGGGGAGAGTTAAAAGATGCATTTATTGATCATTATCTTCCATTTGAGACTCGTCAGGCCCGTGCAGATCAATTCTTAAATCATCGTCAGGGTAATATGAAAGTAAGGGAGTATAGTCTTTGATTTAACTCCTTGTCTCGATATGCTTCTAATGTGGTAGCTACTATGGATGACAGAGTTCATCACTATGTGGATAGATTGGAACCATACTTGGTTAGAGATTGTACCATTGCTGCTTTGAACAAGGACATGGATATAGCGAGGATAGAAGCTTTCGCTCAGAAAATGGAAGATCAGAGGCAAAGAAGAAGAACCCAGGAATCAGAAAAAGGATATTCTAAGAGGGCCAGAGCTATAGGGCAGTTTATGGCATCTCAGGGAGGTTTTAGGCCTTCGTTCTCCCATAGATTGCCTAGCCCGTTATCTTCTTATCCTGCAATTAGTGCTCCACCGTAATTTCAAAGGTTCAGAGGTAATCAGTTCGGGCAAAGCAGTGAAAATCGGAGTTCGCGAACAGTGGGGTATCAAGGGCAAGGGAGTATGAGTCAATTGAGACCTCCACGACACCCGTGCCCCATATGTAGAAGATTTCACTTTGGCGAATGTCGTCTTGGAACGAACAATTGCTTATGGTGCGGTGAGCCGTGGCATATGGCTAGAGATTGCCCACGCAGGACCACAGGTGGTATAACACGACCTACCGGATCAGCTGTTGCGTCATCATCGGTGCCTCCTTTGAGTAGGGGTACACAACCTATGGGTCACGGTAGAGGTGATAGAAGAGAAGCTAGTTCTAGCGGAGCTCAGAACCGTGTGTATGCCCTCGCAGATCGGCAGAATTTAGAGGCTTCTCCAGACGTGGTTATAGGTACGTTGTCCATCTTTGCATTTGATGTGTATGCCTTAATTGATCCTGGTTCTACATTATCGTATGCTACTTCTTTGGTTGCGGGAAGGTTCGGAAGAACACCCGAATTATTAGCCAAGCCATTTGAAGTATCAATGCCAGTGAAGGAATCTCTTATAGCTAGGAATGTTTATCGAAATTGTGTTGTGAATATTTGTGGTCGTGATACGATGGCCGATCTTGTTGAGTTAGAAATGGTAGATTTTGATGTTATTATGGGCATGGACTGGTTAGCATCTTGTTATACTACAGTAGATTGCCGTTCTAAGAAGGTATATTTCCATTTCCCAAATGAGGCTGTCCTTGAATGGAAGGGTAATGTTGGCGCGCCGAGAGGTAGATTTATTTCTTACTTTAGGGCAAGAAAAATGATTTCCAAGGGGTACATATACCATTTGGTTAGAGTAAGGGATACAGAGGCAGAGCCGCCAACTTTTCAGACTGTTCCGGTTGTGAATGAACTTCCTGATGTATTTCCTGAAGAACTACCAGGTTTACCTCCTGAACGAGAAGTGGAGTTTGGTATAGATATGTTGCCAGACACACAGCCAATCTCAATTCCTCCTTATAGAATGGCACCAGTAGAGTTGCGAGAATTGAAAGAGCAACTGAAAGACTTGCTAGAGAAGGGATTCATCAGGCCTAGTATGTCCCCTTGGGGAGCACCAGTATCGTTTGTGCGTAAGAAAGATGGTTCGCTGAGGATGTGTATTGACTATCAGCAATTGAATAAGGTGACTATCAAGAATAAATACCCTCTTCCCCGAATTGATGATTTATTTGACCAGTTGCAGGGTGCCCAGTGTTTTTCCAAGATTGACTTAAGATCAGACTATCATCAAGTGAGAGTCAAGGATAAAGATATACCCAAGACAGCTTTCCGAACACGGTATGGTCATTATGAATTCCTGGTTATGTCATTCGGGCTGACAAATGCACCCGCAGTTTTTATGGATCTGATGAATAGGCTGTTTAAGCCGTTTCTAGATGTGTTCGTGATAGTTTTCATAGATGATATTCTGGTCTACTCTAGATCTGAAGAGGATCATGTTAATCACTAAAGGCAGGCGTTGCAGATTCTTCGTGATCGTAAGCTGTATCCAAAGTTTTCTAAATGTGAGTTTTGGCTCAAGTCAGTGGCATTTTTGGGCCATATTGTATCCAGTGAAGGAATAAAAGTTGACACTCAAAAGATTAAGGCTGTGAAGAATTGGCCAAGACCCACAACGCCTATGGAGATTCGTAGTTTCCTCGGGTTGGCAGGTTATTATAGAAGGTTTGTTGAAGGTTTTTCTTCTATTTCTGCACCCTTGACTAAGTTGACGCATAAAGCCTCCAAGTTTCAATGGAATGATGCCTGTGAAAAGAGTTTCCAAGATCTGAAGAGCAAGTTGACTTCTACACCGGTATTGGTACTTCCTGAAGGCACAGAAGGGTATGCAGTGTACTGTGATGCTTCGAGAATTGGCTTAGGATGCGTATTAATGCAACATGGTAGAGTAATAGCTTATGGCTCTAGACATTTGCGACCACATGAGAGGAATTATCCCACGCATGATCTAGAGCTAGCTGCAGTTGTATTTGCTTTGAAGATATGGCGCCACTACTTATATGGGGTTCATGTTGACATATATACCGATCATAAGAGCCTGCAAAATATCTTCAGTCAGAAAGATCTAAACTTGAGGCAGCGGAGATGGCTTGAATTGTTGAAAGATTACGATGTTGATATCTTGTATCATCCAGGGAAAGAGAATGTGGTAGCGGATGCACTGAGTCGTAAGTCTAAAATGGCATCTATAGAAAAGCAGGGGATGATTAAAGATCTTCACCAACTAGCTAATTTGGGAGTTCGACTTCTCGAAACTCCAGATGAAAAGGTTATTGTACGTAATGCAGCGGAATCTTCATTGATAGCTGAAGTGAAAGAGAAGCAGTATGCAGATCCAATTTTATTGCAGCTTAAGGAGGATATGCAGAGTGGCACGATAAAGGCATTTGAGCTTACGCGAGAAGGAGTGCTTCAGTGTCAGAGTCGTTTATGTGTACCTGATGTAGTTGAGATAAGAAAGAGAATTATGACAGAAACACACTGTTCAAGGTATTCCATCCATCCAGGGTAGACTAAGATGTATCAAGATTTGAAAGCAATATATTAGTGGAATGGCATGATGAAGAATATTGCCGAATTTGTAGCTGAATGTTCGAATTGTCAAAGAGTCAAAGTAGAACACCAGAAACCCGGTGGTTACATGCAATGTATAGATCTTCCCGTCTGGAAGTGGGACAAGATCAATATGGATTTCATCACGGGTTTGCCTCGTACATATCGGAAGTTTGATTCCATATGGGTGATCATTGATAGGCTTACCAAATCCGCGCACTTCTTACCAGTTAAGACAACTTATACGGCGGAAGAGTATGCGAAGTTGTATATTAAGGAGATCGTTCGGTTACATGGAGTTCAAATTTCCATTATATCCGATCGAGGAGCCCAATTTACCTCGAATTTTTGGAGGTCGTTTCAAAGTAGTTTGGGGACACAAGTAAATCTAAGTACGGCTTTTCATCCTCAAACGGACGGAGAAGCGGAACGTACCATCCAGCCACTTGAAGATATGCTACGAGCATGTGTATTAGATTTCAAAGGCAACTGGGATGATCACCTACCTCTTATCGAGTTTGCCTACAATAATAGCTATCATTCAAGTATCAAAATGGCACCATATGAAGCATTGTATGGAAGAAAGTGTAGATCGCCAATAGAATGGTTTGAAGCAGGTGATGCGGTCTTGTTTGGACCGGATCTTGTTTATCAAGCAATGGAGAAGGTTAAAGTGATCCAACAACGGCTTGAAATAGCTCAAAGTCGACACAAATCTTATGCGGATGCTAGAAAAAGAGGACTTGAGTTTTCTATCGACGATTGGGTATTCTTGAAAGTATCACCAATGAAAGGAGTGATGAGGTTTGGCAAGAAAGGAAAGTTAAGTCCACGATACATAGGTCCGTACAAGATCATTCAAAGATTTGGACAAGTTGCTTATGAGTTAGAGCTACCTCAAGAGCTCTCAGCAGTTCATCCCATATTTCATGTTTTGATGCTTTGCAAGTACATCGGAGATCCATCGCACATCACTACTACGGAAGATGTACAAGTTACAGAAGATCTCACTTTTGAAGAAATGCCTATTGCTATTCTTGATTGCCAAATTAAAAAGATAAGGAATAAAGAGATAGCATCGGTAAAAGTACTTTGGAGGAATCAACAAGTTGAGGAGATCACATGGGAAGCCGAGGAAGCGATGAAGATTAAGTACCCTTACCTATTCAACGATGAGGATGAAGTTCATGAGACGGAAGAAGAACAATAACAAGTAAGTGTTTATTTTTATGCAAGTAGGTTATGATGATGAATATGTTAATTGTAAGCTTGGACATGTCTTAATTGAGTAACTATGCTAACATTCGAGGACGAATGTTCTTAAGGGGGGGAGAATGTAACACCCCATAAATTTTTTCGTACACTTATCGCGATTATATTGAGTCCTAAAGGCTTGCGTATGGGTTAAATTAAGTTTATGGTGTTCGGAAGTATCCCATCAATAGTTGTATGTGTAGGTATTATAATAATCTTTCCGACGATATAAAATTTGCCCAAAACAGAGGAGTATTTCATATATGCGAGCACATTCGGAATTTCAAAACGGTGGCCGGGAAGCCTGTGAACAGTAAATCTGCAGGAAAATTACTGCAGCTAGGCAATTTTTTTTTTGGATCAACTTTAGACGATCATAACTCCTTGTACAAAAAGAACTGTGTGAGCTGCTATATGTCGACGAAAAGCTCCAAAATTCTTCTTTCCGATGAAATTGGTTTCATCCAAATCCAATGGTTGAGTAAGGAGCTATACCTGTTTTACTACAGCCTATCAAAAAATACAGAATTTTGGGACAGATTTTTGGGTCAATTTAAACGACCATAACTCCTTGTACAGGAAGAACTGGGTGGTATACTTCATATGAAAATGAAATCCCTTTGAATTATATTTCCAATGCAATTGGTTTCACCCAAATCCGATACCGGTTCAAAGAGTTATGATCGATTTACTTCAGCCTGTCAAAATTGTCCACTGGGGACAGATTCGGATTTATTTAAATTTTTAGGGCAAAATGGTCATTTTCTATTACCTCTTGGACGAAAAATTGGTCTTTATAAACATACACTTAGCCTCATATATATCATATATCATCCAATTATTAAGAGAAGGTGAAAACCTAGCCTAATTTCAACTTCAAATATTTTATGATTCAACCGTAGAAAATTCGAATTGGTTCCGTAGTTGTGTTCACCATCTCGAAAGCTTCGAGAAGCACCCCATGGTTATGTAAGGAGGATTCTAAATACAAGAGTTCATTTTTAAGGTATGAATATTGTTTATTCTTGATTCTTATCCATGAATAAGTATTGATAAGGGATTATGAGTATTGTCTTGATGTTGGAAGATAACTAGAAACATAGTTATGAATTGTTTTGTATAAATTGTTAGTAGTAAATTATGAAAGTTGATATATTGGATTATGGAGGACGAATTGGGGTGATATATCATTATATTAGTGGTTATGTATGCCTAGTAATCATGTTGGTATTGGATGGTGATTAAGAGGGGAAATAAAGGCTAAGAGTGATGTTGAGGGATATTGCATGAAAATGCATGATATGTGAATGTAATAAGAGTATAAGAGGATGTATGTAGCACTCTTATTGATGAGTTAAAGGATTACTTCCTAGACATTGTTTGGTGAAGTTAAACACTAAATGGTAAGGTTTGGTTGCTAATACTAGTTTGCCACAAATGACTTATTGTAGATAAGTGTTCGAAGAGTACGGGAAGTCAAGTTGGACTTGTATTGAAGTGGTTATGTCAAGGTATGTAAGACATACTCTATCTAATCTTTGGCATGAATAATGACCCATGGCACTCTCAAGTAAGCTTCCAACATTGTCCTACGACACATGACACATAATAACATCATATGATCTTCGACACTACCAATTGAACTTGTTTTCACTTTTAAGATGTCCGGCTAGTCAAAAAAATGTCCATATACTATTGTTGACTCCGAAATGGTTTAATGAGGTATCCATGATTCTCTACTTCATTTTCATGATATTGATTACCTAATTACATGTTTTTCCTATTGAGGTATCATGGTTTCAAGTTCCATAAGGTGTGACCACAAAGTAACCAATATCAAAGATTAATTGAATTAAGAAATGGAATGTCTTAATTTTTAATCGATGATATGCTGTATTGTATTAGTACCACTGATCAGTTGGCCATTGTATTATAAAGATTATGTATATATGCTATTCCAGGGGTGGTCCCTGATGTATTGTATTAGTACCACTGATCAGTTGGCCATTGTATGACATATGTTATGTATTGATAAGGAATACGGGAAGTAGTGATATGAAAGTAATGTGCAGGTATCCCATCATCTCTTTTAGGTGTGGTCTACTCATACTATTTATTCACTGGTATCTGGGTTCTGTTGATCTTTTGTATCTCATCTTGATACTCACTGCCTTACATACTCAGTACATATTTTCGTACTGACGTCCCTCACGGGGGACCTGTATTCATGCCTGCAGGAGCAGGTACTTCATGTCGTACACCTCCGCAGTAAGAGCCAGGACATTCTGTTGATAGTGGTGAGCTCCAGTTGTTTCGGGGCATCCCAAGTCGTTTCTATATGTACTTTTGGTATTTGTATAAAAGTCTTTTGTGGGAGGGAGTTTGTCTCGACCCTAACTCAGTTGTGTATCTATGTAGAGGCTTTTGTAGACATATTGTACAACCATAGGAGTGTTTGGTTGATAGACGTGATGGCTTTGACGACCAATTACTGTTTATATATATATATATGTGTGTGTCTGCTGGGTTGATACATGTACTGTTTTCTTCTATTTAGAACGAAGTGCTGCCCAAATTTCTAATTTTCATAAGTAATGTAAATGTGAAAGTATAGGTTATGAACGGGTTCTCCCGGGCCTCCTCGGCTAAGGGTGCCAGTCCGCTCCAATGGGATTTGGGGCGTGACAGAAGTGGTATCAGAGAAGTTCGTCCTAGTGAGTCTACAAAGCCGTGTCTACGTAGAATCTCGTTTATCGGTGTGTTGTGCACCACATCTATAAACAGGAGGCTATTGGACATTTAGGGATTGTTTCCATTCTCCATTTCTTAGATCGTGCAATAGAGCCCATATTAGAGATAAAGTCATAATCGATCGCTTAATCCAATTGTTTTTTTTATTTATTATAGTAACGATGCCGGTTACAAGGTGAAAGAATAAGTGGAAGCGAGTAGATGTAGTGGCCGGAGAAGGTACTAGTAAGTCACCACCGGCACAAGCTGAACAAAGTGAGTCTCAAGCTGAGCATATATCAGGAGCTTCTTCTCCTCCGGAAGGGCCATCTATTAATGTTGTTGATCGAGATTTGAGGGATGCAGTACAACTTCTGACGCGTATAGTTGCCGGTCAAGTTCAAGGGCAAGCTATTCCTACCACGGGTTCTAGTGGTACGGATAGAGCAGCTAGCCTTCTGACACAGGATTTTTTGAAACTGGATCCTCCTACTTTTACCGGATCAGATATTAACGAAGACCCGCAGGACTTTGTCGATCAAACCCAAAGGGCTCTAGATGTTATGCACATATCCGGTAAAGATATGGTTGAGCTAGCAGCATATAGACTGAAAGGAGAGGCTATATTGTGGTACGAGGATTGGGAACGATCTAGGGGTATTGATGCACCTCCAACTACGTGGGGAGAGTTCAAAGATGCATTTATTGATCATTATCTTCCATTTGAGACTCGTCAGGCCCGTGCAGATCAATTCTTAAATCTTCGTCAGGGTAATATGAGTGTAAGGGAGTATAGTCTTCGATTTAACTCCTTGTCTCGATATGCTTCTAATGTGGTAGCTACTATGGATGACAGAGTTCATCACTATGTGGATAGATTGGAACCATACTTGGTTAGAGATTGTACCATTGCTTCTTTGAACAAGGACATGGATATAGCGAGGATACAAGATTTCTCTCAGAAAATGGAAGATCAGAGGCAAAGAAAAAGAACCCAGGAATCAGAAAAAGGATATTCTAAGCGGGCCAGAGCTATAGGGAAGTTTATGGCATCTCAGGGAGGTTTTATGCCTTCGTTCTCTCATAGATTGCCTAGCCCGTTATCATCTTATCCTGCAATTAGTGCTCCACCACAATTTCAAAGGTTCAGAGGTAATCAGTTCGGGCAAAGCAGTGAAAATCAGAGTTCGCGAACAGTGGGGTATCAGGGGCAAGGGAGTATGAGTCAATTGAGACCTCCACGACACCCGTGCCCCATATGTAGAAGATTTCACTTTGGCGAATGTCGGCTTGGAACGAACAATTGCTTTTGGTGCAGTAAGCCGGGGCATATGGCTAGAGATTACCCACGCAGGACCACAGGTGGTATAACACGACCTACCGGATCAGCTGTTGCGTCATCATCGGTGCCTCCTTTGAGTAGGGGTACACAACCTATGGGTCACGGTAGAGGTGATAGAGGAGCAGCTAGTTCTAGCGGAGCTCAGAACCGTGTGTATGCCCTAGCAGATCGGCAGAATTTAGAGGCTTCTCCAGACGTGATTACAGATACGTTGTCCATCTTTGCATTTGATGTGTATGCCTTAATTGATCCTGGTTCTACATTATCGTATGCTACTCCTTTGGTTGCGGGAAGGTTCGGAAGAACACCCGAATTATTAGCCAAGCCATTTGAAGTATGAACGCCAGTGGGGGAATCTCTTATAGCTAGGAATGTTTATCGAAATTGTGTTGTGAATATTTGTGGTCGTGATACGATGGCCGATCTTGTTGAGTTAGAAATGGTAGATTTTGATGTTATTATGGGCATGGATTGGTTAGCGTCTTGTTATGCTACAGTAGATTGCCGTTCTAAGAAGGTATATTTCCATTTCCCAAATGAGGCAGTCCTTGAATGGAAGGGTAATGTTGGTGCCCCGAGAGGTAGATTTATTTCTTACTTTAGGGAAAGAAAAATGATTTCCAAGGGGTACATATACCATTTGGTTAGAGTAAGGGATATAGAGGCAGAGCTGCCAACTTTTTAGACTGTTCCGATTGTGAATGAATTTCCTGATGTATTTCCTGAAGAACTACCAGGTTTACCTCCTGAACGAGAAGTAGAGTTTGGTATAGATATGTTGCCAGACACACAGCCAATCTCAATTTCTCCTTATAGAATGGCACCAGCAGAGTTGCGAGAATTGAAAGGCAACTGAAAGACTTGCTAGAGAAGGGATTCATCAGGCCTAGGATGTCCCCTAGGATGTGTATTGACTATCGGCAATTGAATAAGGTGACTATCAAGAATAAATACCCTCTTCCCCGAATTGATGATTTATTTGACCAGTTACAGGGTGCCCAGTGTTTTTCCAAGATTGACTTGAGATCAGGCTATCATAAAGTGAGAGTCAAGGATAAAGATATACCCAAGACAGCTTTTCGAACACGGTATGGTCATTATGAATTCCTGGTTATGTCATTCGGGCTGACAAATGCACCCGCAGTTTTTATGGATCTGATGAATAGGCTGTTTAAGCCTTTTCTAGATGTGTTCGTGATAGTTTTCATAGATGATATTCTGGTCTACTCTAGATCAGAAGAGGATCATGTTAATCACTTAAGGAAGGCGTTGCAGATTCTTCGTGATCGTAAGCTGTATGCGAAGTTTTCTAAATGTGAGTTTTGGATCAAGTCAGTGGCATTTTTGGGCCATATTGTATCCAGTGAAGGCATAAAAGTTGACACTCAGAAGATTGAGGCTGTGAAGAATTGGCCAAGACCCACGACGCCTACAAAGATTCGTAGTTTCCTCGGGTTGGCAGGTTATTATAGAAGGTTTGTTGAAGGTTTTTCTTCTATTTCTGCACCCTTGACTAAGTTGACGCATAAAGTGTAACACCCCGTAAATTTTTTCGTACACTTATCGCGATTATATGGAGTCCTAAAGGCTTGCGTATGGGTTAAATAAAGTTTATGGTGTTTGGAAGTATCCCTTCAATAGTTGTATGTGTAGGTATTGGAACAAGCTTTCCAACGATATAAAGTTTGCCCAAAACAGAGGAGTATTTCATACAAGCGAGCACATTCGAAATTTCAAAACTGTGGCCAGGAAGCCTGTGAACAGTAAATCTGCAGGAAAATTACTGCAGCTAGGCAATTTTTTTTGGATCAAATTTAGACGATCATAACTCCTTGTACAAAAAGAACTGTGTGATCTGCTATATATCGACGAAAATATCCGAGAGTCTTCTTTCCTATGAAATTGGTTTCATCCAAATCAAATGTCTGAGTAAGGAGCTATACCCGTTTTACTACAGCCAAGCAAAAAAAAAAACAGAATTTTGGGACAGATTTTTGGGTCAACTTTCAACGACCATAACTTCTTGTACAGGAAGAACTGGGTGGTATACTTTATATGAAAATGAAATCCCTTTAATTATCTCTCCAATGCATTTGGTTTCACCCAAATACAATACCGGAGCAAAGAGTTATGATCGATGTACTTCAGCCTATCAAAACTGTCCACTGGGGACAGATTCGGATTTATTTAAATTTTTAGGGCAAAATGGTCATTTTCTATTACCTCTTGGATGAAAAATTGGTCTTTATAAACATACACTTAGCCTCATATATATCATATATCATCCAATTATTAAGAGAAGGTGAAACCCTAGCCTAATTTCAGCTTCAAATATTTTGTGATTCAACCGTAGTAAATTCGAATTGGTTCCGTAGTTGTGTTCACCATCTCGAAAGCTTCGAGAAGCACCCCATGGTTATGTAAGGAGGATTCTAAATACAAGAGTTCATTGTTAAGGTATGAATACTGTTTATTCTTGATTCTTATCCATGAATAAGTATTGATAAGGGATTATGAGTATTGTCTTGATGTTGGAAGATAACTAGAAACATAGTTATGAATTGTTTTGTATAAATTGTTAGTAGTAAATTATGGAAGTTGTTGTATTAGATTATGGAGGATGAATTGTGGTGATATATCATTATATTAGTGGTTATGTATGCCTAGTGATCATGTTGGTATTGGATGGTGATTAAGAGGGGAAATAAAGGCTAAGAGTGATGTTGAGGGATATTGCATGAAAATGCATGATATGTGAATGTAATAAGAGTATAAGAGGATGTATGTAACACTCTTATTGATGAGTTAAAGTATTACTTCCTAGACATTATTTGGTGAAGTTAATACCTAAATTGTAAGGTTTGGTTTCTAATACTAGTTTGCCACAAATGACTTATTGTAGATAAGTGTTCGAAGAGTACAGGAAGTCGAGTTGGACTTGTATTGAAGTGGTTATATCAAGGTATGTAAGACATACTCTATCTAATCTTTGGCATGAATAATGACCCATGGCACTCTCAAGTAAGCTTCCAACATTGTCCTACGACACATGACACATAATAACATCATATGATCTTCGACACTACCAATTGAACTTGTTTTCACTTTTAAGATGTCCGGCTAGTCAAAAAAATGTCCATATAATATTGTTGACTCCGAAATGGTTTAATGAGGTATCCATGATTCTCTACTTTATTTTCATGATATTGATTACCTATTTACATGTTTTTCCTATTGAGGTATCATGGTTTCATGTTCCATAAGGTGTGACCACAAAGTAACCAATCTCAAAGATTAATTGAATTAAGAATGGAATGTCTTTATTTTAAATTGATGATATGATGTATTGTATTACTACCACTGATCAGTTGGCCATTGTATTATAATGATTATGTATATATGCTATTCCAGGGGTGGTCCCTGATGTATTGTATTAGTACCACTGATCAGTTGGCCATTGTATGACATATGTTATGTATTGATAAGGAATACGGGAAGTAATGATGTGAATGTAATGTGTAGGTATCCCATCAGCTCTTTTAGGTGTGGTCTACTCATACTGTTTATTCACTGGTATCTGGGTTGTGTTGATCTTGTGTATCTCATCTTGATACTCACTGCCTTACATACTCAGTACATATTTCCGTACTGACGTCCCTCACGGGGGACCTGTATTCATGCCTGCAGGAACAGGTACTTCAGGTCGTACATCTCCGCAGTAAGAGCCAGGACATTCTGTTGATAGTGGTGAGCTCCAGTTGTTTCGGGGCATCCCAAGTCGTTTCTATATGTATTTTTGGTATTTGTATAAAAGTCTTTTGTGGGCAGGAGTTTGTCCCGACCCTAACTCAGTTGTGTATCTATGTAGAGGCTTTTGTAGACATATTGTACAGCCATAGGAGTGTTTGGTTGATAGACGTGATGGCTCTGACGGCCAATTACTATTTATATATATATATATGTGCGTGTCTACTGGGCTGATACAGGTACTGTTTTCTTCTATTTACAATGAAGTGCTGCCCAAATTTCTAATATTCATAAGTAATGTAAATGTGAAAGTATAGGTTATGAACGGGTTCTCCTGGGACTCCTCGGCTACGGGTGCCAGTCCGCTCCAATAGGATTTGGGGCGTGACAGAAGTGGTATCAGAGAAGTTCGTCCTAGTGAGTCTACAAAGTCGTGTCTACGTAGAATCTCGTTTATCGGTGTGTTGTGCACCACATCTATAAACAAGAGGATATTGGACATTTAGGGATTGTTTCCATTCTCCATTTCTTAGATCGTACAATAGAGCCCATATTAGAGATAAAGTCATAATCGATCGCTTAATTCAATTATTTTTTATTTATTTATTATAGTAACGATGCCAGTTACAAGGAGAAAGAATAAGTGGAAGCGAGTAGATGTAGTGGCCGGAGAAGGTACTAGTAAGTCACCACCGGCACAAGCTGAACAAAGTGAGTCTCAAGCTGAGCATATATCAGGAGCTTCTTCTCCTCCGAAAGGGCCATCTATTAATGCTGTTGATCGAGATTTGAGGGATGCAGTACAACTTCTGACGCGTATAGTTTCCGGTCAAGTTCAAGGGCAAGCTATTCCTACCACGGGTTCTAGTGGTACGGATAGAGCAGCTAGCCTTCTGACACAGGATTTTTTGAAACTGGATCCTCCTACTTTTACCGGATCAGATATTAACGAAGACCCGCAGGACTTTGTCTATCAAACCCAAAGGGCTCTAGATGTTATGCACATATCCAGTAAAGAGATGGTTGAGCTAGCAGCATATAGACTGAAAGGAGAGGCTATATTGTGGTACGAGGATTGGGAACGATCTAGGGGTATTGATGCACCTCCAACTACGTGGGGAGAGTTCAAAGATGCATTTATTGATCATTATCTTCCATTTGAGACTCGTCAGGCCCGTGCAGATCAATTCTTAAATCTTCGTCAGGGTAATATGAGTGTAAGGGAGTATAGTCTTCGATTTAACTCCTTGTCTCGATATGCTTCTAATGTGGTAGCTACTATGGATGACAGAGTTCATCACTATGTGGATAGATTGGAACCATACTTGGTTAGAGATTGTACCATAGCTGCTTTGAACAAGGACATGGATATAGCGAGGATACAAGCTTTCGCTCAGAAAATGGAAGATCAGAGGCAAAGAAGAAGAACCCAGGAATCAGAAAAAGGATATTCTAAGCGGCCAGAGCTATAGGGCAGTTTATGGCATCTCAGGGAGGTTTTAGGCCTTCGTTCTCTCATAGATTGCCTAGCCCGTTATCTTCTTATCCTGCAATTAGTGCTCCACCATAATTTCAAAGGTTCAGAGGTAATCAGTTCGGGAAAAGCAGTGAAAATCAGAGTTCGCGAACAGTGGGGTATCAAGGGCAAGGGAGTATGAGTCAATTGAGACCTCCACGACACCCGTGCCCCATATGTAGAAGATTTCACTTTGGCGAATGTCGGCTTGGAATGAACAATTGTTTTTGGTGCGTAAGAAAGATGGTTCGCTGAGGATGTGTATTGACTATCAGCAATTGAATAAGGTGAATATCAAGAATAAATACCCTCTTCCCCGAATTGATGATTTATTTGACCAGTTGCAGGGTGCCCAGTGTTTTTCCAAGATTGACTTGAGATCAGGCTATCATTAAGTGAGAGTCAAGGATAAAGATATACCCAAGACAGCTTTCCGAACACGGTATGGTCATTATGAATTCCTAGTTATGTCATTCGGGCTGACAAATGCACCCGCGGTTTTTATGGATCTGATGAATAGGCTGTTTAAGTCTTTCTAGATGTGTTCGTGATAGTTTTCATAGATGATATTCTGGTCTACTCTAGATTAGAAGAAGATCATGTTAATCACTAAAGGCAGGCGTTGCAGATTCTTCGTGATCGTAAGCTGTATGCGAAGTTTTCTAAATGTGAGTTTTGGCTCAAGTCAGTGGCATTTTTGGGCCATATTGTATCCAGTGAAGGCATAAAAGTTGACACTCAGAAGATTGATGCTGTGAAGAATTGGCCAAGACCCACGACGCCTACGGAGATTCGTAGTTTCCTCGGGTTGGTAGGTTATTATAGAAGGTTTGTTGAAGGTTTTTCTTCTATTTCTGCACCCTTGACTAAGTTGACGCATAAAGCCTCCAAGTTTCAATGGAATGATGCCTGTGAAAAGAGTTTCCAAGATCTGAAGAGCAAGTTGACTTCTACACCGGTATTGGTACTTCCTGAAGGCACAGAAGGGTATGCAGTGTACTGTGATGCTTCGAGAATTGGCTTAGGATGCTTATTAATGCAACATGGTAGAGTAATAGCCTATGGCTCTAGACAGTTGTGACCACATGAGAGGAATTATCCCACGCATGATCTTGAGCTAGCTGCAGTTGTATTTGCTTTGAAGATATGGCGCCACTACTTATATGGGGTTAATTTTGACATATATACTGATCATAAGAGCCTGCAATATATCTTCAGTCAGAAAGATCTAAACTTGAGGCAGCGGAGATGGCTTGAATTGTTGAAAGATTACGATGTTGATATCTTGTATCATCCAGGGAAAGCGAATGTGGTAGCGGATGCACTGAGTCGTAAGTCTAAAATGGCATCTATAGAAAAGCAGGGGATGATTAAGGATCTTCACCAACTAGCTAATTTGGGAGTTCGACTTCTCGAAACTCCGGATGAAGAGGTTATTGTACGTAATACAGCGGAATCTTCATTGATAGCTGAAGTGAAAGAGAAGCAGTATGATGATCCAATTTTATTGCATCTTAAGGAGGATGTGCAGAGTGGCACGACAAAGGCATTTGAGCTTACGCGAGAAGGAGTGCTTCAGTGTCAGAATAGTTTATGTGTACTTGATGTAGTTGAGCTAAGAAAGAGAATTATGATAGAAGCACACTGCTCAAGGTATTCCATCCATCCAGGGTCGACTAAGATGCATCAAGATTTGAAAGCAATATATTGGTGGAATGACATGAAGAAGAATATTGCCGAATTTGTAGCTGAATGTCCGAATTGTCAAAGAGTCAAAGTAGAACACCAGAAACCCGGTGGTTACATGCAATGTATAGATCTTCCCGTCTGGAAGTGGGACAAGATCAATATGGATTTCATCACGGGTTTGCCTCGTACATTTTGGAAGTTTGATTCCATATGGGTGATCATTGATAGGCTTACCAAATCCGCGCACTTCTTACCAGTTAAGACAACTTATACGGCGGAAGAGTATGCGAAGTTGTATATTAAGGAGATCGTTCGGTTACATGGAGTTCCAATTTCCATTATATCCGATCGAGGAGCCCAATTTACCGCAAATTTCTGGAAGTCTTTTCAAATGAGTTTGGGGACACAAGTAAATCTAAGTACGACTTTTCATCCTCAGATGGACGGACAAGCGGAACGTACCATTTAGACACTTGAAGATATGCTACGAGCATGTGTATTAGATTTCAAAGGCACCTGGGATGATCACCTACCTCTTATCGAGTTTGCCTACAATAATAGCTATCATTCAAGTATCAAAATGGCACCATATGAAGCATTGTATGGAAGAAAGTGTAGATCGCCAATAGAATGGTTTGAAGCAGGTGATGCGTTCTTGTTTGGACCGGATCTTGTTTATCAAGCAATGGAGAAGGTTAAAGTGATCCAACAACGGCTTGAAACAGCTCAAAGTCGACACAAATCTTATGCGGATTTTAGAAGAAGAGGACTTGAGTTTTCTATCGACGATTGGGTATTCTTGAAAGTATCACCAATGAAAGGAGTGATGAGGTTTGGCAAGAAAGGAAATTTAATTCCACGATACATAGGTCCGTACAAGATCATTCAAAGATTTGGACAAGTTGCTTATGAGTTAGAGCTAACTCAAGAGCTCTCAGCAGTTCATCCCATATTTCATGTTTCGATGCTTCGCAAGTACATCGGAGATCCATCGCACATCACTACTACGGAAGATGTACCAGTTACAGAAGATCTCACTTTTGAAGAAATGCCTATTGCTATTCTTGATCGCCAAATTAAAAAGATAAGGAATAAAGAGATAGCATCGGTAAAAGTACTTTGGAGGAATCAACAAGTTGAGGAGATCACATGGGAAGCCGAGGAAGCGATGAAGATTAAGTACCCTTACCTATTCAACGATGAGGAGGAAGTTCATGAGACGGAAGAAGAACAATAACAGGTAAGTGTTTATTTTTATGCAAGTATGTTATGATGATGAATATGTTAATTGTAAGCTTGGACATGTCTTAATTGAGTAACTATGCTAACATTCGAGGACGAATGTTCTTAAGGGGGGAGAATGTAACACCCCGTAAATTTTTTCGTACACTTATCGCGATTATATGGTGTCCTAAAGGCTTGCGTATGGGTTAAATTAAGTTTATGATGTTCGTAAGTATCCCGTCAATAGTTTTATGTGTAGGTATTGGAATAAGCTTTCCAACGATATAAAGTTTGCCCAAAACAGAGGAGTATTTCATATAAGCGAGCACAGTCGAAATTTCAAAACGGTAGCCGGAAAGCCTGTGAACAGTAAATCTGCAGGAAAATTACTGCAGCTAGGCAATTTTTTTTGGATCACCTTTCGACGATCATAACTCCTTGTACAAAAAGAACTTTGTGAGCTTCTATATATCGACGAAAATCTCCGAGAGTCTTCTTTCCGATGAAATTGGTTTCATCCAAATCCAATGTCTGAGTAAGGAGCTATACCCGTTTTACTACATCCTATCAAAAAAAACAGAATTTTGGGACTGATTTTTGGGTCAAATTTAAACGACCATAACTCCTTGTACAGAATAAATGGGTGGTATAATTTATATGAAAATGAAAACCCTTTGAATTATCTTTCCAATTCAATTGGTTTCACCCAAATCCGATACCGGAGCAAAGAGTTATGATCGGTTTACTTCAGCCTGTCAAAACTGTCCACTGGGGACAGATTCAGATTTATTTAAATTTTTAGGGCAAAATGGTCATTTTCTATTAATTCTTGGACAAAAAATTGGTCTTTATAAACATACACTTAGCCTCATATATATCATATATCATCCAATTATTAAGAGAAGGTGAAACCCTAGCCTTATTTCAACTTCAAATATTTTGTGATTCAACCGTAGAAAATTCGAATTGGTTCCGTAGTTGTGTTCACCATCTCGAAAGCTTCGAGAAGCACCCCATGGTTATGTTAGGAGGATTCTAAATACAAGAGTTCATTGTTAAGGTATGAATATTGTTTATTCTTGATTCTTATCCATGAATAAGTATTGATAAGGGATTATGAGTATTGTCTTGATGTTGGAAGATAACTAGAAACATAGTTATGAATTGTTTTGTCTAAATTGTTAGTAGTAAATTATGAAAGTTGTTGTATTGGATTATGGAGGATGAATTGTGGTGATATATCATTATATTAGTGGTTATGTATGCCTAGTGATCATGTTGGTATTGGATGGTGATTAAGAGGGGAAACAAAGGCTAAGAGTGATGTTGAGGGATATTGCATGAAAATGCATGATATGTGAATGTAATAAGAGTATAAGAGGATGTATGTATCACTCTTATTGATGAGTTAAAGGATTACTTCCTAGACATTGTTTGGTGAAGTTAAACACTAAATGGTAAGGTTTGGTTGCTAATACTAGTTTGCCACAAATGACTTATTGTAGATAAGTGTTCGAAGAGTACGGGAAGTCAAGTTGGACTTGTATTGAAGTGGTTATGTCAAGGTATGTAAGACATACTCTATCTAATCTTTGGCATGAATAATGACCCATGGCACTCTCAAGTAAGCTTCCAACATTGTCCTATGACACATGACACATAATAACATCATATGATCTTCGACACTACCAATTGAACTTGTTTTCACTTTTAAGATGTCCGGCTAGTCAAAAAAATGTCTATATACTATTGTTGACTCCGAAATGGTTTAATGAGGTATCCATGATTCTCTACTTCATTTTCATGATATTGATTACCTAATTACATGTTTTTCCTATTGAGGTATCATGGTTTCAAGTTCCATAAGGTGTGACCACAAAGTAACCAATCTCAAAGATTAATTGAATTAAGAAATGGAATGTCTTTATTTTAAATTGATGATATGCTGTATTGTATTAGTACCACTGATCAGTTGGCCATTGTATTATAAAGATTATGTATATATGCTATTCAAGGGGTGGTCCCTGATGTATTGTATTAGTACCACTAATCAGTTGGTCATTGTATGACATATGTTATGTATTGATAAGGAATACGGGAAGTAGTGATATGAAAGTAATGTGCAGGTATCCCATCAGCTCTTTTAGGTGTGGTCTACTCATACTGTTTATTAACTGGTATTTGGGTTCTGTTGATCTTTTGTATCTCATCTTGATACTCACTGCCTTACATACTCAGTACATATTTCCGTACTGACGTCCCTCACGGGGGACCTGTATTCATGCCTGCAGTAGCAGGTACTTCAGGTCGTACACCTCCGCAGTAAGAGCCAGGACATTCTGTTGATAGTGGTGAGCTCCAGTTATTTCGGGGCATCCCAAGTCGTTTCTATATGTACTTTTGGTATTTGTATAAAAGTCTTTTGTGGGAGGGAGCTTGTCCCGACCCTAACTCAGTTGTGTATCTATGTAGAGGCTTTTGTAGACATATTGTACAGCCATAGGAGTGTTTGGTTGATAGACGTGATGGCTCTGACGGCCAATTACTGTTTATATATATATATATATGCGTGTCTGCTGGGCTGATACAGGTACTGTTTTCTTCTATTTACAACGAAGTACTGCCCAAATTTCTAATTTTCATAAGTAATGTAAATGTGAAAGTATAGGTTATGAACGGGTTCTCCCGGGCCTCCTCGGCTACGGGTGCCAGTCCACTCCAATGGGATTTGGGGCGTGACACCGGCCCACTTAGCCCCAACCCGGCCCTCAACCCGATTAAATAACACGGGCCGATTCCGGGTTGGCCTGGCCCGGCCCACTTGACAGCCATACTAGAAAGTACTGTTATTCAACTCAAGCATGAAGCATTTCCTAGGTAAGTTGTGGTCAAAGTGGTTTGGGCAATTTGAAGTAGTTAAAATGACCCCTCATAGGGTTGTTGAATTGTTCAAGAATATAAGAGTGCAACGTTTCTAGTTAACTAACATAAAGTACAACATTATTTTGCAGATCATGAGAATAGATAAAATACGTCTATCATATTTTCTAACGAGTAGTGTGAAGATGGGTCATGTAGCAATATTAAATTGGGTTGCATGGGAGGCAATCAATGAATGTAATGTAATAGCATAAGTTTTACTTTTACCTAATAAGAATGATGTAGAAAATTAAAATTTACAAAATGACGTATCGAGCCATGTCCGAAACTACAACATTTGGCGGGAGGCAAGTCCATCCTCTTAACTAGTTTTTACTTTTTTCTTGTAGGTATTTTTGAGTGCCATGGAGTTGAAATTAGTGGATTATAGCTTTCAGAATTAATAAAATCAAACTTTATTAGTTTGTAGGAGATAATTAACTCCTTGAATTGCACATTTGAGGCCCTTATTATCCACATGTTTTATCACATAGAGCGAGTGCTACTTTCCTACCCATCGGATTATAGCCTGCACTGTGAGGTACCATTATTGTACCAGCCCAAACATCACAAAGATCTACCCCTATGATATACCATGTGTTGCACCACTCTCCATAATCCTTCACTTTCATACCCTCGCAGTACCTCCCATGATGCACCGACCAAATATCCCCAGACTGCACGCCGTTATACTCAACCCCTATGATACGCCTTATGTTGCACCCCTATCTACAACCCAACTGCATCCTTGTAAAAGTTCTTCTGATGCGACCCCTCTCTCCTACAGTGATTAAGTCGCGACGCGATTCCCTCTCTAAGATAAAATATTTCCTCAATTTAAAAACTAGTTCAACCCAACCTTGGGCCCCTCTATAAAAACCCCTAACCTCATTTTGTACTTTTAACCATAGTTTCAATAAAACTCATTCTTCAACTCTTATTATTTCCTTAACTTGTGATGCACAGCCTTTTTCCATATTAAAATTCTATCCTCTTGGCTCTTTCCTTTCTTACTTACTCCAAGGTATGTTTTCTTTGATTATGTTGTTATTTTTGTATTTTATTGCAATTGTTATGTAGGTTTAGTTTTACTTGTAGATTAATAGATGAGAATCTGGTTCAAAATTATGTCTTTTCTTGTTTGGGAGGATGAACTCCATTGTTATGGGTGAGGGAAGCTAGTGGGTTTTCTTGAATTGTCCATGTTTTAAATTATATGGTGCCTTTTGCTTTATTTATTGGGTTAATATACACAAAAAGGGAGTTTGTTTGATGAAATTGTTCTATTCACTGGTAGGTGTTGTTCTTGGTATAGTAGAATTGTTATGGCATGTTGCCAGTCGGACTAAAATTGTATTCAATGCTTTTGGGGTTAATTTTTGCTTTTGTGAGTTTTTATTGTATATAGATTTCCACCTTTAGTTTAATGGTGAGATGGTAAGAGGTTACCCACTTTGTTATGATATAATATCAGTTTATGATGGTGTGACCTCTAAACACATGCGTTGATAAATTCGGAGTACCCTATAGAGCCACTTGAGTTGGTTATTCTAACAAATTAACTGTAGGGTGGCCCTCTAATCCCCTCCTCTTAATTGTTGTTAGCCATTTAATGCATTTTTTAATTATAAGAATTGGTGTATGTTATAGGGAATATGGAACAAAAGGGAAGCAAAGGTAAGAGAGTGGATTCTAGCTCACGCCAAGGAAAAAATATGCACGTAAGGGTAGGCAACTACTTCTAATCTTGTTGCCCCATCTTCTATCAAATTGCTTGTCAAAGGTTTGGTATTAAATGGGTAGAGAAAGATTGTATCCAATGATATAAGGTCAACAAATAGCCTCAGTACCAACCTGCTAAAAAATTATTAAAAATATATTAGGACTTCACTACCCATGCATCTTAGCCTAGATTATGCAGTTGAAGCTTGGTTTTATTTTTGATGATATGGGTAAGTGCAACTTTGATCTAGTGAGAGAATTCTATGCTAGTTTGTTTCCTATCAGTTAGGGAAATATCATGATGATACATGGGAAGATTTTGAAGTTTAATTCCACAACACACAACTCTTTTCTTGGATCAACAAATGTAGATAATTCTATATTTCAAAAGCTATACAGCAAGCCACCTTATAGAGCTATGAGGAACACATTATGTGGTTCATGTTCTTTGGATCGTTAGCAAAACAATGACAGAAGGGATTTAACAGAACGTTCTTATATGCTCATTTAAAAAGGAGGCACATATTTGGTTGATAACTATTGGCGCTTGTCTTATTTTGGGGTACCACTTCACTAGAATTTCTAGTGACAATGTATATCTAGTTAATTCTCTAATGATTAATTTGTTGATTAATGTTTGTGAATTTATCCGCGTAGCTATGTGAAAGGCCAGGGTACACAAAGGAGATCATTTAGTTCGAGGGGCCAGGGTACTTATGAGATAATGGGTTTGAGGTGGACAAAAGAATACAAGCTTTCTTGAAATTTGAGGGGAACTGATGCTACAAAGGTTATGAAGCCTGATTTTTTCCATGGCCCATCCCTTACAACTATCGAAAAAAATGCACGAGATGATAGCTTCTTTCACCACCTATATGGAAAGACAAAGTTGACTGTGATGTGTGGTTGTTGAACACCTACTACTGAGGAGTTGCTCCCGTTGGACTATGATTATTCCATGAACAAGCATGTCTGATCTATGTGTCGAGTTGGCCAAACTTTCAGAGAGAAAGATTATGTGCAAACCGATGAAGATTATTTGTACGTGGACTCAGATGTAGAGATTCATTCTGATGTTAAGGATTCTAAGGAGGGATATCTCAGTCCCGATGTGGAGCAATAGTATTACAAGGGTTAGGAAGTTCTTTTACCAATTTTTTTGTTTTGTTGTGTCTTCATTGAGCACAGTAATGTGTTTAAGTTTGGGGTAAGGTAAAAGTTTTCCTTGGATGTTCTTGTTGGTTTGCTTGTGATGGATTTATTTGACATTCATTATGGTCTCTATTAAGTAGTAAGTCAACTTAGTGTTAATTTGGTTTGATTTGGTAGGATAACTGATTTTTTTTATTAGTACTAGTTGTTTTGCTATTGGGTTCCTCGACTTTTGTTTTTGGTTATTTTCTTTAGGATAGTCCCTTTGTACAGAATAGGACCAAATTATTTTTTTGGATTAGTACGTGTGAATTAGAGTCATAGTTCAGTTCATTCCTCGATGATGGATGGATGCCAACCGTCTTAATTGAAAATTAGTCATCTGTCCAGAGAAAAAGTAGAACCCTCTCACAAAATTTAAATTTTGTGCTCTTTTTGGTTGCATGGATTTATAACACGAGAGAAAAAAGTTGTTGAAAGAATATGTTTTGGGTGGATGGATGACTACTTTTGAAACATCCAGGCTAAATTATGTGACTCTTGTGTAATTTAATCGTAAATTTGAATTTAGATATTACTTGATTGAGATTATAAAATGCGTCCATCTTGTTTTGAATATGTGCCATGTGTGAGTAAACTTTTTTTTTCTTCCATGTTGCATTATGGTGTCTAAAACTTTCCCAATGTGTCTGCAAAGAAAAATTAAGTAAAGTTTAGGAGATGACACAGGCCTTCCTTTTATAGACATATTAAATGCCTTTGTTTACTACCCCTTTATGCATGATCTTTCTAAGACCTGTTGAGCCTTTAGCCTATATGATTGGTAGGCTCATATATAGTCTATTCCTTTCTTTGGTTGAGCGTACTTTCATCACCAAACTAGTAAGAGTTTTGTTGGAATATTTAGAGAATAGAAGCAGGAAGTTGCAAAAGGGTGAAGTGAAAATGAAGCCCCATCATAGTAGATACTGGTTGTGTACATGGTTTGTGTTAGTTTTTGGTGGGAGTTAGAAAAAAAGAAGATAAATAAGAATTTAAGTGATATGAATGAGACATTTGTATAATAAAAACTCCCAACATCCTCTACAAAAGCTAACCTAACAAAATGGGGCCAAAACAAAAGAAAGTGTAAACTATAAAGTAGTGAAAAACATATAGGTTGAAATCGATCTTAGTGAAAATGTGATGTATTAAAGAGGTTTGTGAAGTTAATCACTATTTTTATATAAAAAATAGCACCTAGCCTTCCTTTGTCCTAAATTATAATCCATTAAAGTCTAACTTTATGCTATGCCATACCATTCTTTTCTTAGTGGAGTATTACACTAGGGCAAGCTTATGGGCCATCCGATATTCATGTGAATTCTTTTAGAGTGTGATAAGAAATTTTAGCCCCAATTGTGTGGTAAATTGCATGTGGTGAATAATGGGGATACTCTCTTGTTGTAAGGGGCATATGTTTGATGATGGATTGAGACTTTATGTGATTTCTTGATTGGCGAATGTTCATGAGTTTTATAATTTAGTGGAGTCCATTCTTGAGATGAGGAGGTTTTGAATGGTTATTCATAAATCTACATAGCATGCTGAAAAGTATGATTGTTTATTCATATATGTTGTATGATCTTAACTTGAGTATCTTATTTTATTTAGATATATTGGAGACTCTTGTGGTGAGAACGATGTAGAATGTTGTTTGCAGACGAACAAAGCTTTAAGCGTAAGGAGGTGATCTTAGGTGTATTTATAAACTTAAGTACCATGTTTTACCCATATTTGAGCTATGTTTTAAGAGAAAAGTGTCGTAATATGTATGTTTTATCTTAATCTTAAAGTCAATAAGCTAACCTATATGATTTATACTATTTCAGGAGTAAATGAGTAATTTGGAGACATAAGAAGACCACAAAGCATAGAGGATGCAAGACGGGATTAAAATGGCACAATTTGAGGTTGAAGTAAGGTTCCTGTAACACCCCGTAATTTTTTTTTCGTACACTTATCGCGATTATATGGAGTCCTAAAGGCTTGCGTATGGGTTAAATTAAGTTTATGGTGTTCGGAAGTATCCCGTCAATAGTTGTATGTGTAGGTATTGGAATAAGCTTTCCAACGATATAAAGTTTACCCAAAACAGAGGAGTATTTTATATAAGCGAGCACATTCGAAATTTCAAAACGATGGCCGGGAAGCCTGTGAACCGTAAATCTGCAGCTAGGCAATTTTTTTTGGATCAAATTTAGACGATCATAACTCCTTGTAGAAAAATAACTGTGTGAGCTGCTATATATCGACGAAAATCTCCGAGAGTCTTCTTTCCGATGAAATTGGTTTCATCCAAATCCAATGTCTGAGTAAGGATCTATACCCGTTTTACTACAGCCTATCAAAAAAAAAAAATAGAATTTTGGGACAGATTTTTGGGTCAACTTTAAACGACCATAACTCCTTGTACAGGAAGAACTGGGTGGTATACTTTATATGAAAATGAAATCCCTTTGAATTATATTTCCAATGCAATTGGTTTCACCCAAATCCGATACCGGAGCAAAGAGTTATGATCGATTTACTTCAGCCTGTCAAAACTGTCCACTGGGGACAGATTCGGATTTATTTAAATTTTTAGGGCAAAATGGTCATTTTCTATAACCTCTTGGACGAAAAATTGGTCTTTATAAACATACACTTAGCCTCATATATATCATATATCATCCAATTATTAAGAGAAGGTGAAACCCTAGCCTAATTTCAACTTCAAATATTTTGTGATTCAACCGTAGAAAATTCGAATTGGTTCTGTAGTTGTGTTCACCATCTCGAAAGCTTCGAGAAGCACCCCATGGTTATGTAAGGAGGATTCTAAATACAAGAGTTTATTGTTAAGGTATGAATATTGTTTATTCTTGATTCTTATCCATGAATAAGTATTGATAAGGGATTATGAGTATTGTCTTGATGTTGGAAGATAACTAGAAACATAGTTATGAATTGTTTTGTATAAATTGTTAGTAGTAAATTATGAAAGTTGTTGTATTGGATTATGGAGGATGAATTATGGTGATATATCATTATATTAGTGGTTATGTATGCCTAGTGATCATGTTGGTATTGGATGGTGATTAAGAGGGGAAATAAAGGCTAAGAGTGATGTTGAGGGATATTGCATGAAAATGCATGATATGTGAATGTAATAAGAGTATAAGAGGATGTATGTAGCACTCTTATTGATGAGTTAAAGGATTACTTCCTAGACATTATTTGGTGAAGTTAATACCTAAATGGTAAGGTTTGGTTGCTAATACTAGTTTGCCACAAATGACTTATTGTAGAGAAGTGTTCGAAGAGTACGGGAAGTCAAGTTGGACTTGTATTGAAGTGGTTATGTCAAGGTATGTAAGACATACTCTATCTAATCTTTGGCATGAATAATGACCCATGGCACTCTCAAGTAAGCTTCCAACATTGTCTTACGACACATGACACATAATAACATCATATGATCTTCGACACTACCAATTGAACTTGTTTTCACTTTTAAGATGTCCGGCTAGTCAAAAAAATGTCCATATACTATTGTTGACTCCGAAATGGTTTAATGAGGTATCCATGATTCTCTACTTCATTTTCATGATATTGATTACCTATTTACATGTTTTTCCTATTGAGGTATCATGGTTTGAAGTTCCATAAGGTGTGACCACAAAGTAACCAATCTCAAAGATTAATTGAATTAAGAAATGGAATGTCTTTATTTTAAATTGATGATAGGATGTATTGTATTAGTACCACTGATCAGTTGGCCATTGTATTATAAAGATTATGTATATATGCTATTCCAGGGGTGGTCCCTGATGTATTGTATTAGTACCACTGATCAGTTGGCCATTGTATGACATATGTTATGTATTGATAAGGAATACGGGAAGTAGTGATATGAAAGTAATGTGCAGGTATCCCATCAGCTCTTTTAAGTGTGGTCTACTCATACTGTTTATTCACTGGTATCTGGGTTCTGTTGATCTTTTGTATCTCATCTTGATACTCACTGCCTTACATACTCAGTACATATTTCCGTACTGACGTCCCTCACGGGGGACCAGTATTCATGCCTGCAGGCACAGGTACTTCAGGTCGTACACCTCCGCAGTAAGAGCCAGGACATTCTGTTGATAGTGGTGAGCTCCAGTTGTTTTGGGGCATCCCAAGTCGTTTCTATATGTATTTTTGGTATTTGTATAAAAGTCTTTTGTGGGCGGGAGTTTGTCCCGACCCTAACTCAGTTGTGTATCTATGTAGAGGCTTTTGTAGACATATTGTACAGCCATAGGAGTGTTTGGTTGATAGACGTGATGGCTCTGACGGCCAATTACTGTTTATATATATATATATATGCGTGTCTGCTGGGCTGATACAGGTTCTATTTTCTTCTATTTACAACGAAGTGCTGCCCAAATTTCTAATTTTCATAAGTAATGTAAATGTGAAAGTATAGGTTATGAACGGGTTCTCCCGGGCCTACTCGGCTACGGGTGCCAGTCCGCTCCAATGGGATTTGGGGCGTGACAGAAGTGGTATCAGAGAAGTTCGTCCTAGTGAGTCTACAAAGCCGTGTCTACGTAGAATCTCGTTTATCGGTGTGTTGTGCACCACATCTATAAACAGGAGGCTATTGGACATTTAGGGATTGTTTCTATTCTCCATTTCTTAGATCGTGCAATAGAGCCCATATTAGAGATAAAGTCATAATCGATCGCTTAATCCAATTGTTTTTTTATTATTTATTATAGTAACGATGCCGGTTACAAGGAGAAAGAATAAGTGGAAGCGAGTAGATGTAGTGGCCGGAGAAGGTACTAGTAAGTCACCACCGGCACAAGCTGAACAAAGTGAGTCTCAAGCTGAGCATATATCAGGAACTTCTTCTCCTCCGGAAGGGCCATCTATTAATCCTGCTGATCGAGATTTGAGGGATGCAGTACAACTTCTGACGCGTATAGTTGCCGGTCAAGTTCAAGGGCAAACTATTCCTACCACGGGTTCTAGTGGTACGGATAGAGCAGCTAGCCTTCGGACACAGGATTTTTTGAAATTGGATCCTCCTACTTTTACCGGATCAGATATTAACGAAGACCCGCAGGACTTTTTCGATCAAACCCAAAGGGCTCTAGATGTTATGCACATATCCGGTAAAGAGATGGTTGAGCTAGCAGCATATAGACTGAAAGGAGAGGCTATATTGTGGTACGAGGATTGGGAACGGTCTAGGGGTATTGATGCACCTCCAACTACGTGGGGAGAGTTCAAAGATGTATTTATTGATCATTATCTTCCATTTGAGACTCGTCAGGACCGTGCAGATCAATTCTTAAATCTTCGTTAGGGTAATATAAGTGTAAGGGAGTATAGTCTTCGATTTAACTCCTTGTCTCGATATACTTCTAATGTGGTAGCTACTATGGATGACAGAGTTCATCACTATGTGGATAGATTTGAACCATACTTGGTTAGAGATTGTACCATTGCTGCTTTGAACAAGGACATGGATATAGCGAGGATACAAGCTTTCGCTCAGAAACTGGAAGATCAGAGGCAAAGAAGAAGAACCCAGAATCAGAAAAAGGATATTCTAAGCGGGCCAGAGCTATAGGGCAGCTTATGGCATCTCAGGGAGGTTTTAGGCCTTCGTTCTCTCATAGATTGCCTAGCCCGTTATCTTCTTATCCTGCAATTAGTGCTCCACCACAATTTCAAAGGTTCAGAGGTAATCAGTTCGGGCAAAGCAGTGAAAATCAGAGTTCGCGAACAGTGGGGTATCAAGGGCAAGGAAGTATGAGTCAATTGAGACCTCCACAACACCCGTGCCCCATATGTAGAAGATTTCACTTTGGCGAATGTCGTCTTGGAACGAACAATTGCTTTTGGTGCGGTAAGCCGGGGCATATGGCTAGAGATTGCCCACGCAGGACCACAGGTAGTATAACACGACCTACCGGATCAGCTGTTGTGTCATCATCGGTACCTCCTTTGAGTAGGGGAACACAACCTATGGGTCACGGTAGAGGTGATAGAGGAGCAGCTAGTTCTAGCGGAGCTCAGAACCGTGTGTATGCCCTAGCAGATCGACAGAATTTAGAGGCTTCTCCAGACGTGGTTACAGGTACGTTGTCCATCTTTGCATTTGATGTGTATGCCTTAATTGATCCTGGTTCTACATTATCGTATGCTACTCCTTTGGTTGCGGGAAGGTTCGAAAGAACACCCGAATTATTAGCCAAGCCATTTGAAGTATGAACGCCAGTGGGGGAATCTCTTATAGCTAGGAATGTTTATCAAAATTGTGTTGTGAATATTTGTGGTCGTGATACGATGGCCAATCTTGTTGAGTTAGAAATGGTAGATTTTGATGTTATTATGGGCATGGATTGGTTAGCGTCTTGTTATGCTATAGTAGATTGCCGTTCTAAGAAGGTATATTTCCATTTCCCAAATGAGGCAGTCCTTGAATGGAAGGGTAATGTTGGCGCGCCGAGAGGTAGATTTATTTCTTACTTTAAGGCAAGAAAAATGATTTCCAAGGGGTACATATACCATTTGGTTAGAGTAAGGGATACAGAGGCAGAGCCACCAACTTTTCAGACCGTTCCGGTTGTGAATGAATTTCCTAATGTATTTCCTGAAGAACTACCAGGTTTACCTCCTGAACGAGAAGTGGAGTTTGGTATTGATATGTTGCCAGACACACAGCCAATCTCAATTCCTCCTTATAGAATGGCACCAGCAGAGTTGCGAGAATTGAAAGAGCAACTGAAAGACTTGCTAGAGAAGGGATTCATCAGGCCTAGTATGTCCCCTTGGGGAGCACCAGTATTGTTTGTGCGTAAGAAAGATGGTTCGCTGAGGATGTGTATTGACTATCGGCAATTGAATAAGGTGACTATCAAGAATAAATACCCTCTTCCCTGAATTGATGATTTATTTGACCAGTTGCAGGGTGCCCAGTGTTTTTCCAAGATTGACTTGAGATCAGGCTATCATCAAGTAAGAGTCAAGGATAAAGATATACCCAAGACAACTTTCCGAACACGGTATGGTCATTATGAATTCCTGGTTATGTCATTCGGGGTGACAAATGCACCCGCAGTTTTTATGGATCTGATGAATAGGCTGTTTAAGCCGTTTCTAGATGTGTTCGTGATAGTTTTCATAGATGATATTCTGGTCTACTTTAGATCAGAAGAGGATCATGTTAATCACTTAACGCAGGCGTTGCAGATTCTTCGTGATCGTAAGCTGTATGCAAAGTTTTCTAAATGTGAGTTTTGGCTCAAGTCAGTGGCATTTTTGGGCCATATTGTATCCAGTGAAGGCATAAAAGTTGACACTCAGAAGATTGATGCTGTGAAGAATTGGCCAAGACCCACGACGCCTAAGGAGATTCGTAGTTTCCTCGGGTTGGCAGGTTATTATAGAAGGTTTGTTGAAGGTTTTTCTTCTATTTCTGCACCCTTGACTAAGTTGACGTATAAGGCCTCCAAGTTTCAATGGAATGATGCCTGTGAAAAGAGTTTCCAAGATCTGAAGAGCAAGTTGACTTCTACACCGGTATTGGTACTTCCTGAAGGCACAGAAGGGTATGCAGTGTACTGTGATGCTTCGAGAATTGGCTTAGGATGCGTATTAATGCAACATGGTAGAGTAATAGCCTATGGCTCTAGACAGTTGCGACCACATGAGAGGAATTATCCCACGCATGATCTTGAGCTAGCTGCAGTTGTATTTTCTTTGAAGATATGGCGCCACTACTTATATGGGGTTCATGTTGACATATATACCGATCATAAGAGCCTGCAATATATCTTCAGTCAGAAAGATCTAAACTTGAGGCAGCGGAGATGGCTTGAATTGTTGAAAGATTACGATGTTGATATCTTGTATCATCCAGGGAAAGCGAACGTGGTAGCGGATGCACTGAGTCGTAAGTCTGAAATGGCATCTATAGAAAAGCAAGGGATGATTAAGGATCTTCACCAACTAGCTAATTTGGGAGTTCGACTTCTCGAAACTCCAGATGAAGAGGTTATTGTACGTAATACAGCGGAATCTTCATTGATAGCTGAAGTGAAGGAGAAGCAGTATGCAGATCCAATTTTATTTCAGCTTAAGGAGGATGTGCAGAGTGGCACGACAAAGGCATTTGAGCTTACGCGAGAAGGAGTGCTTCAGTGTCAGAATCATTTATGTGTACCTGATGTAGTTGAGCTAAGAAAGAGAATTATGACAGAAGCACACTGTTCAAGGTATTCCATCCATCCAGGGTCGACTAAGATGTATTAAGATTTGAAAGCAGTATATTGGTGGAATGACATGAAGAAGAATATTGCCGAATTTGTAGCTGAATGTCCGAATTATCAAAGAGTCAAACTAGAACACCAGAAACCCGGTGGTTACATGCAATGTATAGATCTTCCAGTCTGGAAGTGGGACAAGATCAATATGGATTTCATCACGGGTTTGCCTCGTACATTTCGGAAGTTTGATTCCATATGGGTGATCATTGATAGGCTTACCAAATCCGCACACTTCTTACCAGTTAAGACAACTTATACGGCGGAAGAGTATGCGAAGTTGTATATTAAGGAGATCGTTCGGTTACATGGAGTTCCAATTTCCATTATATCCGATCGAGGAGCCCAATTTGCTGCGAATTTCTGGAAGTCTTTTCAAAGGAGTTTGGGGACACAAGTAAATCTAAGTACGGCTTTTCATCCTCAAACGGACGGACAAGCGGAGCGTACCATCCAGACACTTGAAGATATGCTACGAGCATGTGTATTAGATTTTAAAGGCAACTGGGATGATCACCTACCTCTTATCGAGTTTTCCTACAATAATAGCTATCATTCAAGTATCAAAATGGCACCATATGAAGCATTGTATGGAAGAAAGTGTAGATCGCCAATAGGATGGTTTGAAGCAGGTGATGCGTTCTTGTTTGGACCGGATCTTGTTTATCAAGCAATGGAGAAGGTTAAAGTGATCCAACAACGGCTTGAAACAGCTCAAAGTCGACACAAATCTTATGCGGATGTTAGAAGAAGAGGACTTGAGTTTTCTATCGACGATTGGGTATTCTTGAAAGTATCACCAATGAAAGGAGTGATGAGGTTTGGCAAGAAAGGAAAGTTAAGTCCACGATACATAGGTCCGTACAAGATCATTCAAAGATTTGGACAAGTTGCTTATGAGTTAGAGCTACCTCAAGAGCTCTCAGCAGTTCATCCCATATTTCATGTTTCGATGCTTCGCAAGTACATCGGAGATCCATCGCACATCACTACTACAGAAGATGTACAAGTTACAGAAGATCTCACTTTTGAAGAAATGCCTATTGCTATTCTTGATCGCCAAATTAAAAAGATAAGGAATAAAGAGATAGCATCGGTAAAAGTACTTTGGAGGAATCAACAAGTTGAGGAGATCACATGGGAAGCCGAGGAAGCGATGAAGATTAAGTACCCTTACCTATTCAACGATGAGGAGGAAGTTCATGATACAGAAGAAGAACAATAACAGGTAAGTGTTTATTTTTATGCAAGTATGTTATGATGATGAATATGTTAATTGTAAGCTTGGACATGTCTTAATTGAGTAACTATGCTAACATTCGAGGACAAATTTTCTTAAGGGGGGGAGAATGTAACACCCCGTAAATTTTTTTTCGTACACTTATCGCGATTATATGGAGTCCTAAAGGCTTGCGTATGGGTTAAATTAAGTTTATGGTGTTCGGAAGTATCCCGTCAATAGTTGTATGTGTAGGTATTGGAATAATCTTTCCAACGATATAAAGTTTGCCCAAAACAGAGGAGTATTTCATATAAGCGAGCACATTCGAAATTTCAAAACGGTGGCCGGGAAGCCTGTGAACAGTAAATATGCAGGAAAATTACTGCAGCTAGGCAATTTTTTTTGGATCAACTTTAGATGATCATAACTCCTTGTACAAAAAGAACTGTGTGAGCTGCTATATATCGAAGAAAATATCCGAGAGTCTTCTTTCCGATGAAATTGGTTTCATCCAAATCCAATGTCTGAGTAAGGAGCTATACCCGTTTTACTACAGCCTATAAAAAAAAACAAAATTTTGGGTCAATTTAAAACGACCATAACTCCTTGTACAGGAAGAACTGGGTGGTATACTTTCTATGAAAATGAAATACCTTTGAATTATATTTCCAATGCAATTGGTTTCACCCAAATCCGATACCGGAGCAAAGAGTTATGATCGATTTACTTCAGCCTGTCAAAACTGTCCACTGGGGACAGATTCGAATTTATTTAAATTTTTAGGGCAAAATGGTCATTTTCTATTACCTCTTGGACGAAAAATTGGTCTTTATAAACATACACTTAGCCTCATATATATCATATATCATCCAATTATTAAGAGAAGGTGAAACCCTAGCCTAATTTCAACTTCAAATATTTTGTGATTCAACCGTAGAAAATTCGAATTGGTTCCGTAGTTGTGTTCACCATCTCGAAAGCTTCGAGAAGCACCCCATGGTTATGTAAGGAGGATTCTAAATACAAGAGTTCATTGTTAAGGTATGAATATTGTTTATTCTTGATTCTTATCCATGAATAAGTATTGATAAGGGATTATGAGTATTGTCTTGATGTTGGAAGATAACTAGAAACATAGTTATGAATTGTTTTGTATAAATTGTTAGTAGTAAATTATGAAAGTTGTTGTATTGGATTATGGAGGATGAATTGTGGTGATATATCATTATATTAGTGGTTATGTATGCCTAGTGATCATGTTGGTATTGGATGGTGATTAAGAGGGGAAATAAAGGCTAAGAGTGATGTTGAGGGATATTGCATGAAAATGCATGATATGTGAATGTAATAAGAGTATAAGAGGATGTATGTAGCACTCTTATTGATGAGTTAAAGGATTACTTCCTAGACATTATTTGGTGAAGTTAATACCTAAATGGTAAGGTTTGGTTGCTAATACTAGTTTGCCACAAATGACTTATTGTAGATAAGTGTTCGAAGAGTACGGGAAGTCAAGTTGGACTTGTATTGAAGTGGTTATGTCAAGGTATGTAAGACATACTCTATCTAATCTTTGGCATGAATAATGACCCATGGCACTCTCAAGTAAGCTTCCAACATTGTCCTACGACACATGACACATAATAACATCATATGATCTTCGACACTACCAATTGAACTTATTTTCATTTTTAAGGTGTCCGGCAAGTCAAAAAAATGTCCATCTACTATTGTTGACTCCGAAATGGTTTAATGAGGTATCCATGATTCTCTACTTCATTTTCATGATATTGATTACCTATTTACATGTTTTTCCTATTGAGGTATCATGGTTTCAAGTTCCATAAGGTGTGACCACAAAGTAACCAATCTCAAAGATTAATTAAATTAAGAATGGAATGTCTTTATTTTAAATCGATGATATGATGTATTGTATTAGTACCACTAATCAGTTGGCCTTTGTATTATAAAGATTATGTATATATGCTATTCCAGGGGTGGTCCCTGATGTATTGTATTAGTACCACTGATCAGTTGGCCATTGTATGACATATGTTATGTATTGATAAGGAATACGGGAAGTAATGATATGAAAGTAATGTGCAGGTATCCCATAAGCTCTTTTAGGTGTGGTCTACTCATACTGTTTATTCACTGGTATCTGGGTTCTGTTGATCTTTTGTATCTCATCTTGATACTCACTGCCTTACATACTCAGTACATATTTCCGTACTGACGTCCCTCACGGGGGACCAGTATTCATGCCTGCAGGAACAGGTACTTCAGGTCATACACCTCCGCAGTAAGAGCCAGGTCATTCTGTTGTTAGTGGTGAGCTCCAGTTGTTTCGGGGCATCCCAAGTCGTTTCTATATGTATTTTTGGTATTTGTATAAAAGTCTTTTGTGGGCGGGAGTTTGTCCCGACCCTAACTCAGTTGTGTATCTATGTAGAGGCTTTTGTAGACATATTGCACAGCCATAGGAGTGTTTGGTTGATAGACGTGATGGCTCTGACGGCCAATTACTGTTTATATGTATATATGTGCGTGTCTGCTGGGCTGATACAGGTACTGTTTTCTTCTATTTACAACGAAGTGCTGCCCAAATTTCTATCTACAATAAGTCATTTGTGGCAAACTAGTATTAGCAACCAAACCTTACCATTTAGGTATTAACTTCACCAAATAATGTCTAGGAAGTAATCCTTTAACTCATCAATAAGAGTGCTACATACATCCTCTTATACTCTTATTACATTCACATATCATGCATTTTCATGCAATATCCCTCAACATCACTCTTTGCCTTTATTTCCTCTCTTAATCACCATCCAATACCAACATGATCACTAGGCATACATTACCACTAATATAATGATATATCACCACAACTCATCCTCCATAATCCAATACAACAACTTCCATAATTTACTACTAACAATTTATACAAAACAATTCATAACTATGTTTCTAGTTATCTTCCAACATCAAGACAATACTCATAATCCCTTATCAATACTTATTCATGGATAAGAATCAAGAATAAACAATATTCATACCTTAACAATGAACTCTTGTATTTAGAATCCTCCTTACATAACCATGGGGTGCTTCTCGAAGCTTTCGAGATGGTGAACACAACTACGGAACCAATTCGAATTTTCTACGGTTGAATCACAAAATATTTGAAGTTGAAATTAGGCTAGGGTTTCACCTTCTCTTAATAATTGGATGATATATGATATATATGAGGCTAGGTGTATGTTTATAAAGGCCAATTTTCGTCCAAGAGGTAATAGAAAATGACTATTTTGCCCTAAAAATTTAAATAAATCCGAATTTGTCCCCAGTGGACAGTTTTGACAGGCTGAAGTAAACCGATCATAACTCTTTGCTCCGGTATTGGATTTGGGTGAAACCAATTGCATTCGAAATATAATTCAAAGGGATTGCATTTTCAAATAAAGTATACCACCCAGTTCTTCCTGTACAAGGAGTTATGGTCGTTTAAAGTTTACCCAAAAATCTGTCCCAAAATTCTGTTTTTTTTTTATATGCTGTAGTAAAACGGGTATAGCTCCTTACTCAGACATTGGATTTGGATGAAACTAATTTCATCGGAAAGAAGACTCTCGGAGATTTTCGTCGATATATAGCAGCTCACACAGTTCTTTTTGTACAAGGAGTTATGATCGTCTAAAGTTAATCCAAAAAAAAACAAAAATTGCCTAGCTGCAGTAATTTTCCTGCAGATTTACTGTTCACAGGCTTCCCGGCCACCGTTTTGAAATTTCGAATGTGCTCGCTTATATGAAATACTCCTCTGTTTTGGGGAAATTTTATATCGTTGGAAATATTATTCCAATACCTACACATACAACTATTGACGGGATACTTCCGAACACCATAAACTTAATTTAACCCATACGCAAGCCTTTAGGACTCCATATAATCGCGATAAGTGTACGAAAAAATTTACGGGGTGTTACATTCTCCCCCCCTTAAGAACATTCGTCCTCGAATTTTAGCATAGTTACTCAATTAATACATGTCCAAGCTTACAATTAACATATTCATCATCATAACATACTTGGATAAAAATAAACACTTACTTGTTATTGTTCTTCTTCCGTCTCATGAACTTCCTCCTCATCGTTGAATAGGTAAGGGTACTTAATCTTCATCGCTTCCTCGGCTTCCCATGTGATCTCCTCAACTTGTTGATTCCTCCAAAGTACTTTTACCGATGCTATCTCTTTATTCCTTATCTTTTTAATTTGGCGATCAAGAATAGCAATAGGCATTTCTTCAAAAGTGAGATCTTCTGTAACTTGTACATCTTCCGTAGTAGTGATGTGCGATGGATCTCCGATGTACTTGCGAAGCATCGAAACATGAAATATGGGATGAACTGCTGAGAGCTCTTGAGGTAGCTCTAACTCATAAGCAACTTGTCCAAATCTTTGAATGATCTTGTACGGACCTATGTATCGTGGACTTAACTTTCCTTTCTTGCCAAACCTCATCACTCCTTTCATTGGTGATACTTTCAAGAATACCCAATCGTCGATAGAAAACTCAAGTCCTCTTCTTCTAACATCCGCATAAGATTTGTGTCGACTTTGAGCTGTTTCAAGCCGTTGTTGGATCACTTTAACCTTCTCCATTGCTTGATAAACAAGATCCGGTCCAAACAAGAACGCATCACCTGCTTCAAACCATCCTATTGGCGATCTACACTTTCTTCCATACAATGCTTCATATGGTGCCATTTTGATACTTGAATGATAGCTATTATTGTAGGCAAACTCGATAAGAGGTAGGTGATCATCCATGTTGCCTTTGAAATCAAATACACATACTCGTAGCATATCTTCAAGTGTCTGGATGGTACGTTCCGCTTGTCCGTCCGTCTGAGAATGAAAAGTCGTACTTCTAGAGACATAGGCTATTACTCTACCATGTTGCATTAATACGCATCCTAAACCAATTCTCGAAGCATCACAGTACACTGCATACCCTTCTGTGCCTTCAGGAAGTACCAATACCGGTGTAGAAGTCAACTTGCTCTTCAGATCTTGGAAACTCTTTTCACAGGCATCATTCCATTGAAAATTGGAGGCTTTATGCGTCAACTTAGTCAAGGGTGCATAAATAGAAGAAAAACCTTCAACAAACCTTCTATAATAACCTGCCAACCCGAGGAAACTACGAATCTCCGTAGGCGTCGTGGGTCTTGGCCAATTCTTCACAGCCTCAATCTTCTGAGTGTCAACTTTTATGCCTTCACTGGATACAATATGGCCCAAAAATGCCACTGACTTGAGCCAAAACTCACATTTAGAAAACTTCGCATACAGCTTACGATCACGAAGAATCTGCAACGCCTGCCTTAAGTGATTAACATGATCCTCTTCTGATCTAGAGTAGACCAGAATATCATCTACGAAAACTATCACGAACACATCTAGAAACGGCTTAAACAGCCTATTCATCAGATCCATAAAAACTGCGGGTTCATAATGACCATACCGTGTTCGGAAAGCTGTCTTGGGTATATCTTTATCCTTGACTCTCACTTGATGATAGCCTGATCTCAAGTCAATCTTGGAAAAACACTGGGCACCCTGCAACTGGTCAAATAAATCATCAATTCGGGGAAGAGGGTATTTATTCTTGATAGTCACCTTATTCAATTGCCGATAGTCAATACACATCCTCAGCGAACCATCTTTCTTACGCACCAAAAGCAATTGTTCGTTCCAAGCCGACATTCGCCAAAGTGAAATCTTCTACATATGGGGCACGGGTGTCGTGGAGGTCTCAATTGACTCATACTCCCTTGCCCTTGATACCCCACTGTTCGCGAACTCTGATTTTCACTGCTTTGCCCGAACTGATTACCTCTAAACCTTTGAAATTGTGGTGGAGCACTAATTGCTGGATAAGAAGATAACGGGCTAGGCAATCTATGAGAGAACGAAGGCCTAAAACCTCCCTAAGATGCCATAAACTGCCCTATAGCTCTGGCCCGCTTAGAATATCCTTTTTCTGATTCCTGGGTTCTTCTTCTTTGCCTCTGATCTTCCATTTTCTGAGCGAAAGCTTGTATCCTCGCTATATCCATGTCCTTGTTCAAAGCAGCAATGGTACAATCTCTAACCAAGTATGGTTCCAATCTATCCACATAGTGATGAACTCTGTCATCCATAGTAGCTACCACATTAGAAGCATATCGAGACAAGGAGTTAAATCGAAGACTATACTCCCTTACACTCATATTACCCTGACGAAGATTTAAGAATTGATCTGCACGGGCCTGACGAGTCTCAAATGGAAGATAATGATCAATAAATGCATCTTTGAACTCTCCCCACGTAGTTGGAGGTGCATCAATACCCCTAGATCGTTTCCAATCCTCGTACCACAATATAGCCTCTCCTTTCAGTCTATATGCTGCTAGCTCAACCATCTCTTTACCGGATATGTGCATAACATCTAGAGCCCTTTGGGTTTGATTGACAAAGTCCTGCGGGTCTTCGTTAATATCTGATCCGGTAAAAGTAGGAGGATCTAGTTTCAGAAAATCCTGTGTCCGAGGGCTAGTTGCTCTATCCGTACAACTAGAACCCGTGGTAGGAATAGCTTTCCCTTGAACTTGTCCGGCAACTATACGCGTCAGAAGTTGTACTGCATCCCTCAAATCTCAATCAACAGCATTAATAGATGGCCCTTCCGGAGGAGAAGAAGCTCCTGATATATGCTCAGCTTGAGACTCACTTTGTTCAGCTTGTGCCGGTGGTGACTTACTAGTACCTTCTCCGGCCACTACATCTACTCACTTCCACTTATTCATTCTCCTTGTAACCGGCATCGTTACTATAATAAATAAAAAAAACAATTGGATTAAGCGATCGATTATGACTTTATCTCTAATATGGGCTCTATTGCACGATCTAAGAAATGGAGAATGGAAACAATCCCTAAATGTCCAATAGCCTCCTGTTTATAGATGTGGTGCACAACACACCGATAAATGAGATTCTACGTAGACACGGCTTTGTAGACTCACTAGGACGAACTTCTCTGATACCACTTCTGTCACGCCCCAAATCCTATTGGAGCGGACTGGCACCCGTATCCGAGGAGGCCCGGGAGAACCCGTTCATAACCTATACTTTCACATTTACATTACTTATGAAAATTAGAAATTTGGGCAGCACTTCATTGTAAATAGAAGAAAACAGTACCTGCATCAGCCCAGCAGACACGCATATATATATATATATATAAACAGTAATTGGCCGTCAGAGCCATCATGTCTATCAACCAAACACTCCTATGGTTGTACAATATGTCTACAAAAGCCTCTACATAGATACACAACTGAGTTAGGGTCGGGACAAACTCCCGCCCACAAAAGACGACTTGGGATGCCCCGAAACAACTGGAGCTCACCACTATCAACAGAATATCCTGGCTCTTACTGCGGAGGTGTACGACCTGAAGTACCTGTTCCTGCAGGCATGAATACAGGTCCCCCGTGAGGGACGTCAGTACGGAAATATGTACTGAGTATGTAAGGCAGTGAGTATTAAGATGAGATACAAAAGATCAACAGAACCCAGATACCAGTGAATAAACAGTATGAGTAGACCACACTTAAAAGGGCTGATGGGATACCTGCACATTACTTTCATATCATTACTTCCGGTATTCCTTATCAATAAATAACATATGTCATACAATGGCCAACTGATCAGTGGTACTAATACAATACATCAGGGACCACCCCTGGAATAGCATATATACATAATCTTTATAATACAATGGCCAACTGATCAGTGGTACTAATACAATACATCATATCATCAATTTAAAATAAAGACATTCCATTCTTAATTCAATTAATCTTTGAGATTGGTTACTTTGTGGTCACACCTTATGGAACTTGAAACCATGAAACCTCAATAGGAAAAAGATGTAAATAGGTAATCAATATCATGAAAATGAAGTAGAGAATCATGGATACCTCATTAAACCATTTCGGAGTCAACAATAGTATATGGACATTTTTTTGACTAGCCGGACATCTTAAAAGTGAAAACAAGTTCAATTGGTAGTGTCGAAGATCATATGATGTTATTATGTGTCATGTGTCGTAGGACAATGTTGGAAGCTTACTTGAGAGTGCCATAGGTCATTATTCATGCCAAAGATTAGATAGAGTATGTTTTACATAGCTTGACATAACCACTTCAATACAAGTCCAACTTGACTTCCCGTACTCTTCGAACACTTATCTACAATAAGTCATTTGTGGCAAACTAGTATTAGCAACCAAACCTTACCATTTAGGTATTAACTTCACCAAATAATTTCTAGGAAGTAATCCTTTAACTCATCAATAAGAGTGCTACATACATCCTCTTATACTCTTATTACATTCACATATCATGCATTTTCATGCAATATCCCTCAACATCACTCTTAGCCTTTATTTCCCCTCTTAATCATCATCCAATACCAACATGATCACTAGGCATACATAACCACTAATATAATGATATATCACCACAATTCATCCTCCATAATCCAATACAACAACTTCCATAATTTACTACTAACAATTTATACAAAACAATTCATAACTATGTTTCTAGTTATCTTCCAACATCAAGACAATACTAATAATCCTTTATCAATACTTATTCATGGATAAGAATCAAGAATAAACAATATTCATACCTTAACAATGAAATCTTTTATTTAGAATCCTCCTTACATAACCATGGGGTGCTTCTCGAAACTTTCGAGATGGTGAACACAACTACGGAACCAATTCGAATTTTCTACGGTTGAATCACAAAATATTTGAAGTTGAAATTAGGCTAGGGTTTCACCTTCTCTTAATAATTGGATGATATATGATATATATGAGGCTAAGTGTATGTTTATAAAGACCAATTTTTCGTCCAAGAGGTAATAGAAAATAACCATTTTGCCCTAAAAATTTAAATAAATCCGAATCTGTCCCCAGTGGACAGTTTTGACAGGCTGAAGTAAATCGATCATAACTCTTTGCTCCGGTATCGGATTTGGGTGAAACTAATTTAATTATAAAGATAATTCAAAGGTCTTTCATTTTCATATAAAGTATACCACCCAGTTCTTCCTGTACAAGTAGTTATGGTCGTTTAAAGTTGAGCCAAAAATCTGTCCCAAAATTCTGTTTTTTTTTTGATAGGCTGTAGTAAAACGGGTATAGCTCCTTACTCAGACATTGGATTTGGATGAAACCAATTTCATAGTCAAGAAGACTCTCGGAGATTTTCGTTGATATATAGCAGCTCACACAGTTCTTTTTGTACAAGTAGTTATGATCGTCTAAAGTTGATCCAAAAAAAATTGCCTAGCTGCAGTAATTTTCCTGCAGATTTACTGTTCACAGGCTTCCCGGCCACCGTTTTGAAATTTCGAATGTGCTCGCTTATATGAAATACTCCTCTGTTTTGGGCAAACTTTATATCGTTGGAAAGATTATTCCAATACCTACACATAAAACTATTGACGGGATACTTCCGAACACCATAAACTTAATTTAACCCATACGCAAGCCTTTAGGACTCCATATAATCGCGATAAGTGTACGAAAAAATTTACGGGGTGTTACACTAGGTCTCACATTTCGACGATAAGGGGTGTGGCATTACCTAATCGCAAATTCTCACTACTTTTTGACATTTTTTTTGTGTATAAGGGTGTTTCATATCCTTCTCTTAGAGGGTATAGGGTGTGGAAGTCCCATGGCCTTAAAAAAATTTAGATTTTGTCAAGGTTTACTACTTCCTTTTGCCTTTGCATTCCTTACTTTTTGGGTTTTTTCTATCATCATAGGATCTTATTATGCTCCCAAACATAAATATTGTCTTACATGGACTCTTATAACTTCATAAAGAAGGAATTATTCCATAAAACACAATAAAATCAGTCAAGATAAACTAGGACAACAGATAGCTCAAGCTAGCAACACTAGTTTCCTCGTCGAATTCAAAACTAGTTTTTAAAACACCTTAAACATTATATGAAAGTAACTAATAACATTTGTCAATTATATAAATATAATATAGTTACGTACATGAGAAGTCCTCGAAATAATGATAAACAAGCATAGATTATGACACGTAGGTGCATAAATCCACCTATTATCAAAATTCTTCAGTGATTCACTGAATAGTGTAAGACATCACCCTTTTACATAGTTTGAAAGTATTGTTTGATAATAATTAGCTAAGTTCTTTGTCAATTTGTTGATATGTTTTACAAATTTTAGAAGTCTCTTCCCTCGAGCTTTGTGCAGATTCCATAATTTTCTACTTTGACTTGTTTTGTGACATGTGATCCATATTCCAACACTATAACACACCTACACCATGAAGAAAACTTTATTCAAAAAACCAAAAATAAAACATGGCTTGCCTTCAAAGAAGTTTCTTAGTTATAATTATGGCACGACATTATTTCTCATCAAGCAACATCTTTACAATAGAGCACCTCCTCTTTAGAAACTCTAATCCCACCAACATAAAATTATTTAAATCATTGACCATTCACTATAAACCTTCTTTTCTCAATGTCTCCTAACTCAATTGGACAACAAGGGCACATATTTAAAACAATGAAAATGCCTGACAACTTTAACATGAATTTCTTCATGAAAAGTCTAACTCTTGAATTTAAAAATAGCACCTTATCTCTGTAACACCCCTGGTTTTTTGTCATTGAAAATTTTTAAAATTTTAATGTCATTGACCTAACGATGACTCTTCCTTATAGTCGTAAGGAGTCTTAATGTATCCTAGGTACCTAATCATAGCCTAAATAGTATGTGGCTAAGTTTTCTTCTTAGTATGTGTGGCTCACTATGAGTCGTAAGGACTCGTTACAAGTCATTGGGTGCAAATTGTAGGATATCTAGTGTATACCACAAAAATGGTTCTGTGTTGACTACGACAAGACCCTCCAGTCGTGGGGTCCCATTACGAGTTGTATCAATTGAGTTTTAGGGCCAACAATATGTGTCCTGGAGGTTTTATTGTCTATGACTTATGTTGATGAGTCATAATGTCACGACCCGAGCCTAGGCCCTAGCTGTGACGAGCATCCCGAACCATGAAGGCCCGGAACACCCATTCTCTATCTGGTTATTATGCACAACATTTATAATCATAATAAAATGCGGAATTGAAACTGAGTACGGAAAACATGGTCAAGTTCTGCAACATTTCTGAATAATACTATCTGACATCAGTCTGCGACATCTCTACTAGGAACATAAACATTTGTCTGAAAAGAAGCTGGGACAAGGCCCCCAGTAAACCAAAAACATAATAAATAAGATAGTATCTGACATAATTAGGCCTTCCGAATAATAGAAGGCTCACCACTGTGAGATCAAGTCTGCAAACCCGAGAATGTCTACTGAGTAGCTGGACCCCTAAACTGTGCCTCAGGACCTGGAAGGAGGGGGGGTCAGCACAAAAGTACTGGCACGCGAAGCAATCTAAAAGTAGTATAATGGAACATACATACATTTATATATATTAAGGAAAAGCAATTTTTCATCAAGACATCATGTATAAAACTGTTTCTGAAAAATACATGGGCACTTTCTGAAAACATGCAACCTGTCTGTTCATTTCAAATCATGATCTGTGTTTTACTTCTGAGTTAGGTGGTATTCCCCTACAAGTCTGAATATTCCACGGGCTGTATGGAATCCGCCATTGACTCGGCGGGGAAGCCCCCAACCCAAGTGTGCCGCAAGGGTTGGAGTGTCTGAGTCTGATACGCCACAGGACATTTAAGTCAGCGCATAATAATATACCCGGGTCGGCAAATCACGGTTTTTGGAAAAGAGTTGTCTGAAACTCCCGCCTTCTTCAGGGAACCACCTAAGCTCTCTTTATGCCCTATTTTAGCCTTTTCTGAACATGTATCATTCTGAAATTTCTAAATCATGAGAGTCTGATAAAAATCTGATTTCTGAACTAGTCTGTGTCTGTTATGGCATTTGTCTGAGTTGGTATCGTCATACCAAGACTTGCAAGTCCTATTTCTGAGCCATAATGTATTAAGCAAGAGGTTTCATTCAAAACATAGTTTAGACCACCAAAACATGTAATTTGCATTAAAGATGTCATGTTTCGAAACTCCAGTCAAATCCATGCAAAACTTTCATCAAACATATGGTGGTCATGTGCATTTTTGGCAAAACCATGCATTCTTTCATTACATGCATATTCAACATTCACAACCCTCTCTTTCGTGTTCAAAACATTGTATATTACGTGAAACATGGAAAAAATTGCATTAAGAGAGAGGTTTCATGAAAATCATGCTCTAAATTCATATTTCAGGACAAACGCATATATATATATATACATATAACTTTCAAATCACTTTGGGGGAAAGCCAAAAGGCCAAAACAATATCATTAAAGCTTCTGAAACATGAGTATGTACATGAATTCGAAAACCCAATTCTTAAAACATGATTTCTATGCCCATGAGATTTTAGGAAAACCCCGCGTACCTTGTTCTCCACGAATTTTGGTGTCTATCGAAGCCTACGTCGAGAGGATTCCGAATATGTAATTTGTTTCACGAAGAAGTTTCGGAAGGATCGGTCCTTCAAGATTATTCTCTCAAACCCTAGTTGCTCCTTCTCTTAAGTTTTTTTGAAGGATTAGATTTTTGGGGTTTTTATAGGAGGCTTCAATGTTGTTAATAGACCCAAATCCTTTTAGGAGTGGGTAAGAACGATTTTTGGGTTTTGTAAGGATTAACTTGCGTGTAAAGTAACTCAAAACGGAGGCCCAAATCCGATAACTATGCGTCGCCCTATGCATCGCCTATATGTGCATAGGCGACACATTCAACTTTGAAAGGCCATAACTTCTTCACCGGGTGTCCGTTTTAGGCAAATTTGGTATCGTTGGAAAGCTTATTCAATTATCTACAATTTGGTATATAGTAGGCCACCCAGTTTATCATATACAAAGAGTTATGGTCAATAGAATTCGACACAAATTACAACGTCCACTAAAACTTAATCGATCGAAATAGTTTTAACTCGTCCTTGAGTTGAAGGACCTCTATGGTCTAAATTCATGCTCAAATGGATTCACATACTACAAACTTGATTAACATGCCAAATTGGCATAGGATTTAAGGCTCGGGGATTATCAACGCATCAGAGTCATATATTTTATTTTAGCCTGAAATGTGGGGCGTTACACATAATGAAAACTTATGAGTTGTAAAGTGACCCGTTGACACTGACGACTAAATTTAAACATTTAATTTATGGGAACTTTTGACAATTCCCTTCTTACAAAATTAAATTACCACATTCATAAAGAAGTTAAAGTGGTTTATATCTTATTAATAATTCAATTAAACACACTCAAAACTCTCTTTTGCAAGATGCTTAGGGTTTCCAAGAAGTAGGTCATCCAAGGGCTCAATGGTTGAATTCTTTTTGTGAAACTTGGTATTTTAGGAATGTTACCCTTCCTTAATTGCTAATTTGATAAATGTATAGGTTTTAAAGTGTTAGTTTTATTGTATTGATGTTGGTTTTGAAATATGTTTTAAGGGTTTTGAATGCATATTGATGAACAATGTTTTCCCATGGTTTACAAAAGATTATCAGGATTTAATTATGGTTTTAACTTGTGTGGGTGGATGGTAAGGTTGAATAAACTAAGGAATTGTAATTTGCCAAAACTTTTAACTTTTGAAGTTGAAATGTACTCAAACCCATACTGTGAATAGGTTTTGATTGTTAAAAGTATGCTTATTGAACTACTCGTGAACTATTGTATAATGTAAAAAGTCAATGAAGTACTATGATTTTGAATGGAACCTTAATAGGTTTTGTAATTCCCTAAGTTAATATCTAATTGAGCCAAGAAGGTTATGAATTTCCCCATGTGATGATTATTGGTATGGCATGTTATTACGACCCAAAATCACCTCCCGGGATGTCACATGGTGTTTAAGGCTACAGTAGCCCCAAGCTAACCCTTTGAGCCTATTACTACTTATAATAACTCATTTCAAGATGGAATAAATAAAACACTAGCATGGTCATATCAAATGAAAGGAAGTACGAAGATAATACTCGGTCCAAACGTCCACAATACTATAAATCTCAACATAACAACAATCTGATAACTAGTCTGACAAAGCCGCTACTTCTCCATGAACTAGAGAGCCATTGGGACAGGTCCCCGACTAACTCAAATTGAACCAAAAGCAATAACATATCTACTAAAGTACTGAGATATATGAAGATAGGACCTCGAACCATGAGGACTCACCACTGTAGAGATGTAGACAAAGGTACTTGGAAATCGCTGACGAGGCTGGGACTGAGCACCTGAACCTACATTATAAGCCAATGTAGCACATAGACGTATATGTGGATCAGCAATTGGGAATGTACTAAGTTTATGGGGTTTTATGCATTTACATAAAACAATATCAACACTCTTTAATCAAATCATGCATGCTATTAGAAATGACTCACATTGCTTGAACAAGTCTAAAATATAAATCTCATAAATCATGTAGAATGAAGCATTTAACACAAATCTCGTGAGTCATTATACTTTAGCTTTTAAGATTTATACTCTCCTCTTATTTTCATTACTCGTAGGCTGAAGGGAACTTTAAACAATACTTTCAAACTCATACATATATCTCATGGAGAGCAAAACTTCTTTGAAAAATACTCAAAAGTTGTTTATTTACTTTAGAAAATATCTCATCTAAAGGGAAAATACTTTAGGAAACTACTCTAAAAATCTTACTTTTAGGGAGGTTCCCTTAAATGACATAAACCATGCGAGCTACATGGAGTCCAATGTCTTGACCTCCTAAAGAAGAAACCTCATGTAGGGGAGAGGCGTCAAACTCTTGCTAGGGAGTATAACTTCAATTCAATGATCACATATCTCGGCCTAGGGCCCACTCATCTCGGCCTCAGGCCCAAAATCTCAATCCTACAGGGGCACGTAGTTGTGGGGTAAGAAACCATAGTAACTTCCCCAACTCGGTGATAAATGCTACTCCATTTAGTTTATCTCGCTCATATAATTGGAAATCCACTTTTAAAATAATCTCATAGTTCAATAAGAATCCAACTGTAAAATTTGTAATGTCATGTAATAAAGTGGATTTCAAAGCTACTATGACCATTAGGTCTAAACTTTCTCAATGATCTCAAAATACTCAAATCGTGGGTGCTTATAGCACAACAATTCATAAAACTGAAATCTCAAGTAGAGCTTAATGACCCATAATTCTATCTCAAGTTAAGACTCATCAAAATGCATAATAGATCGCATATAGATTCATAAATCATGTAGAAATATAGAAGTTACAGCAATTTGCCTTAAAAATCTCAACATACTCATATACTTCAATTGCTAGAGCATTGAAACTATTAAATTCTCAAGGAGTAACAACATAGGGTACAAACCCTGATTCAATTTCTTAAAAAAAAACATGTAAAATCATGCTATTTGACTTTCAATTCATGGTAAACATCAAAAGATTGCAACCAATAACAATGGGTGAAAAACCCTAATTCAATTTCATACAAAATCTCATAAATTACAGAAACTTGTAGTTTAAAATAAACCTTTGGGCACAAGGGTGAAAGATTTACCCTTGTTCAAAACCCCACATACCTTAGATTATGAAATTAGATGAACAAGCTTACTTTAAACTCTTCTTCTTACTCTTGAGATAGGGTTCTTGCATCCCTTTAATTGGGGAACTTGAATCTCAACTCAACTTGTAAAATCTATGTCGAGTTCTTGAATTTCTTGGAGAAGGGTTTTGGATTTATTCTTGAGGGAGAAACCCTAGCTCTCTTATGTATGGATGATGAATGAAGCCATCTGCTTCATTTGGAATATATATGAATGATAAAAGGGTGGGAAATGACTAAAAATCCCTTTTTAAAATGAGTTAAAAATACTGATCGGGTTGTGCGATGGCCCGTCGGAGTCCCGAAGGCCCATTAGTCGTGACCGTCGAACCTGATCTAGAAACACACTTTCTGTCTCAACTACAACGGTGGGGTGCGATGGTACATCGTTAGTTCTACGTCCCGTCAGCCCTCCCAACGCACTTTACCAGTAAGTTGATCTTCTGCCTCCTTGCGACGGTGGGGTGTGATGGACCATCGCTAGTCTGATGGTCTGTCGGCCCTCTCCGTCGCACCTGGACAATTCCACTGCTTTCTGGAAAAGGCTATATCTTTCTACTCCGACATCGGATTTTGACAAAAAGGGTATCGTTGGAAAGATAACTTAAGTTCCCGCACTATAGGAAGTCATTTTCAAGAAAATTCAACAAAATTAAAACACTAATCACTTGGGAAGTCTCTTCTGAATCTTTTAGTGCCGGAATTACACTCTACTCAACCCATTCTAAGGCTTCAACTTTGAGAAAATTTTGTAGGGTGCTATAATATCTCCCCCTTGGAATCATTCATCCTCGAATGTCGCTAGTTAGATTAAGAATACAGGAAAAACTGAGTCCACATAGCTGACGCAATTTGCTTAACTTGCTCAAAATCTTTCTAAACTCTTGAATAATTCAGAAATTGCAAGAATTCATGTAAAACTAGATACATAGCTGAACTTTAGATTAGAAGGGATGAATTAAGGAGTAATAATACCTTTGGATTGATCTGAACTCGCAGAAAATAGGTGTGGGTACTTGGCTCTCATGTCTGCTTCTGCCACCCAAGTAGCGCCCTCAACTGACTGGTTCTTCCATAAAACTTTGACCAAGATAACCTCTTTTTTCCTCAATGTACGGATCTGAAAATCTAGAATCTCAACGGGAATCTCATTGAATGAAAATTTGTTCTGAATATCAGCGCTCTCTAAAGGATTTACTACAATGGAATCACCAATATGCTCCTTAAGCATGGAGACATGAAAAATAGGATGAACAACTGACAACTCTGCAAGCAACTCAACCTCATAGGCTACTTTACCAACATGGCTCAAGACTCTATACGGGCCAACATAACGGGGACTAAGCTTCCCCCTTTTACCAAACCTTTGTACCCCTTTATTGGGTGAAATCTTCAAGTACACCAAATCACCCACCTCAAACTTAAGATCTCTTCTCCTCACATCTGCATATGACTTTTGATGACTCAGAGCTATCTTCAACCTTTCTCTAACCAACTTAACTTTCTACATAGCCTCAAACACTGCATCAGGCTCAATTATGGCAGCTTCACCCACTTCAAACCAACCTATGGGTGATCTACACCTTCTACCATACAAGGCCTTAAATTTTGCTATCTCAATGCTAGCATGGTAACTATTGTTATAGGAAAACTCTATCAATGACAAATACTCATCCCAACTACCTTTGATATCAAGGGCACACGCCCTCAACATATCTTCTAGAGTTTGAATGGTCCTCTCGACCTGACCATTTGTATGCGGATGAAAAGTGGAACTCGAATGAACTTAGGTACCAAGACCCTGCTGAAATGCCCTCCAAAACTGAGAAGTAAATTGAGTACCCCTATCCGAAATGATATACGAGGGAACTCCGTACATCCTGACTAACTTCTGAATATACAACCTAGCATAATCCTCAGTTGTATAAGATGTATGAACGGGAAAGAAATGTACGGACTTAGTTAGCCTGTCTACAACAACCCAAATAGAATCATGATGATGACGTGAATGAGGTAAACCAATCACGAAGTCCATATTAACCACCTCCCACTTCCAAATAGGTACACCAACCTCTTGTATCACACCACCTGGTCTTTGGTTCTCTACCTTAACCTGTTGGCACATTGCACACTTTACTACAAACTCAGCTATATCCTTCATCATATCATTCCACCAATAAATTTCCTGCAAGTCGCAGTACATCTTGGTAGTGCCGGGATGAATAAAATACCGCACGCCATGCGCTTTAGCCATAATTCTCTGCCTCAGATCATCAACACATGGAACACACAGTCCACCCTACAATCTCAACACGCCATCTCCCTCTTGGTAGAAAACCTTTACCTTTTGGTCCTTAACAGACTCTTTCAGTCTGACCAAACTAGGATTTTTGTCTTGCTTCTCCTTTACTTCCGAAACTAAAGAGGATTCGGAACTACTTTGCACCAAAGTACTCCCCTCAGCAGAATCAAGCAACCTAACACCCAATCTAGTCAGTCGATGCACATCACGAGCCAACTATATCTTACATTTCTCTACATGAGTAACACTACCCAAAAATAATCTGCTAAGGGCATTTGCCACTATATTGGCCTTGCCCGGGTGATACAACACACTCATATCATAGTATTTTAACAACTATGACCACCTCCTTTTCCTAAGATTCAACTCCCTCTGGGTAAACACATATTGCAGGCTTTTATGATCAGTAAACACATCAACATGAACACCATAAAGATAGTGTCTCTAGATTTTCAAAGAAATGACAACAATAGTTAATTCAAGATCATGGGTTGGGTAGTTCTTTTCATGCAGCTTCAACTGTCGAGAAGCATAGGCCATAACCTTACCTCTTTGCATCAACACACATCCCAAACCAACTCTAGAGGCATCATAATACACCACAAAACCATTTGTACCATTAGGCAAAGTCAACATAGGGGCTGAAGTAAGTCGAGTCTTCAACTCCTAAAAACTCTTCTAAAGGAATCTAACCACTGGAACTTAACTTTTTTTTGGGTAAACCGGGTCATGGGAGACGCAATAAAAGTGAAACCTTCAACGAAACGACGGTAATAGCCATCTAGAACCAAGAAACTCCTAATGTCTGATGGAGAAATAGGTCTAGGGAAATTTCTTACAGCTTTTGTCTTTTGGGGATCAACTCTAATACCTTCGGATGAAGCGATATGACCCAAAAAGGCTACAGATCTTAACCAGAATACACACTTGTTGAATTTGGCAAAAAATTGGTGATCTCTATGAGTTTTCAAGACAATTCTAAGGTTATCTGCACGGTCATTCTCAGTACGAAAGTACACAAAGATGTCATTTCTGAATACAATCACAAATATATAAAGATATTTCTTGAAAATTAGATTCATGAGGTCCATAAAGGCTACTGGGGAATTGGTTAGCTCAAAAGACATGACTAGAAACTCAAAGTGACCATAGCGGGTTTGGATGGTTGTCTTTGGAATATCATATTCACACACTTTAAGTTGGTGATAGCCAAATCTAAGGTCTATCTTGGAGAAATAACTTGCACCTTGCAACTGATCAAACAGGTCATCGATTCTCGAAAGAGGATGCTTATTTTTTATTGTGACCTTGGTAAGCTGATGATAGTCAATGCACATACGCAAAGAACTATCTTTCTTTCACACGAATAGGGCAGGTATGCCACAAGGAGAAATATTGGGCCTTATGAAACCTTTATCTAAGAGGTCTCCGAGTTTCTCTTTCAACTCCTTAAGCTCTGAAGGTACCATATGGTATGGAAGAATAGAAATAGGTTGAGTGTTGGGAAGAAGGTCAATCCCGAATTCTATCTCTCTATCGGGAGGTACCCCTGGGAGATCTTCCAGAAAAAATTAGGAAACTCATTAACAATATTGACTAACTGAATACTTGGAGCCTCAAACTTAATGTCTTTGAATCTAACTAGGTGATAGATGCAACCTTTCGATATTAGTTTTTTGGCTTTAAGATAGGATATAAAATAACTCTTGGGAGATACCTAACTCCCGGACCACTCAAAATCTGGTTCATCAGGAAACTAGAACTTGACCACACGGGTACAATAGTTTACAGATGCATAACAAGAACAAAGCCAATCCATACCCAGAATAAGGTCGAATCCACCATGTCTAATTCTACCAAACAAGCGAGTATGACTCTATGAAGAACAGTAATAGGACAATCTCTATACATTTATTTAGCAATAACTAACTCCCCTACTGATGTAGAAATTAGGAAAGGATCGAGAATCTTTTCGAGACTCATTTTGAAATTGACAGCCACAAGTTGGTTCACATAAGAGAAACTTGACCCGGGGTCCAACAACACATAAACATAAAAGGAAAAGACACAGAGCATACAAGTAACAAAATTGGGAGAAACCTCCTTCTCCTGATGGGATGGTAAGACATTGAATCTGTTCTAGAGCTTACCGCCCGTAGTGCTAGATGAAGCGCCCTGAGAAGGGGTGGGATGGGGTACAGGAGTTGGTTAACTAGTAGTTTGTGTCTGAGGTCGGGCATCTCTGTTCCCTTTCCTAGCATGCGGACAATCTCTAAGATTGTGGCCCAGTTTGCCCCAACCAAAACAACCCCTCAAATCTATGAGACACTCATCGAGATGATCTCTACCTATTACTAATACTAATCTGCGACCTACATATAAAAGACATATTCCCTTGCTCCTGCTTTCCTATAGGCATGGGAGCGCTAGTTGATGAAGGCGCTGGCATAGACGAACGACTCTAAAACTATGGGCGGTTCCCTCTATGTAACCTATATAGACCATACTCATGCTTCTTAGATCTAACCCTATTGTTACCCCTCAATCTATCTCTCTCCCTTATCTTTTCCGTATATATTTACTGTACACGTGTTATCAACCTAGACAGATCCATATCCCTATTCAGCATCGCAGTCCTACTGTCACGCCCCAAAGTCCATTGGAGCGGACTGGCACCCGTAGCCGAGGAGGCCCGGGAGAACCCGTTCATAACCTATACTTTCACATTTACATTACTTATGAAAATTAGAAATTTGGGCAGCACTACGTTGTAAATAGAAAAAAACAGTACCTGCATCAGCCCAGCAGACACGCATATATATATATATAAACAGTAATTGGCCGTCAGAGCCATCACGTCTATCAACCAAACACTCCTAAGGCTGTACAATATGTCTGCAAAAGCCTCTATATAGATACACAACTGAGTTAGGGTCGGGACAAACTCTCGCCCACAAAAGACTTTTATACAAATACCAAAAGTACATATAGAAACGACTTGGGATGCCCCGAAACAACTGGAGCTCACCCCTATCAACAGAATGTCCTGGCTATTACTGCGGAGGTGTACGACCTGCAGTACCAGTTCCTGCAGGCATGAATATAGGTCCCCCGTAAGGGACGTCAGTACGGAAATATGTACTGAGTATGTAAGGTAGTGAGTATCAAGGTGAGATACAAAGGATCAACAAAACCCAGATACCAGTGAATAAACAGTATGAGTAGACCACACTTAAAAGAGCTGATGGGATACCTCCACATTACTTTCATATCACTACTTCCCGTATTCCTTATCAATACATAACATATGTCATACAATGGCCAACTGATCAGTGGTACTAATACAATACATCAGGGACCACCCCTGGAATAGCATATATACATAATCTTTATAATACAATGGCCAACTGATCAGTGGTACTAATACAATACAGCATATCATCAATTCGAAATAAAGACATTCCATTCTTAATTCAATTAATCTTTGAGATTGGTTACTTTGTGGTCACACCTTATGGAACTTGAAATCATGATACCTCAATAGGAAAAACATGTAAATAGGTAATCAATATCATGAAAATGAAGTAGAGAATCATGGATACCTCATTAAACCATTTTGGAGTCAACAATAGTATATGGATATTTTTTGACTAGCCGGACATCTTAAAAGTGAAAACAAGTTCAATTGGTAGTGTCGAAGATCATATGATGTTATTATGTGTCATGTGTCGTAGGACAATGTTGGAAGCTTACTTGAGAGTGCCATGGGTCATTATTCATTCCAAAGATTAGATAGAGTATGTCTTACATACCTTGATATAACCACTTCAATACAAGTCCAACTTGACTTCCCGTACTCTTCGAACACTTATCTATAATAAGTCATTTGTGGCAAACTAGTATTAGCAACCAAACCTTACCATTTAGGTATTAACTTCACCAAATAATGTCTAGGAAGTAATCCTTTAACTCATCAATAAGAGTGCTACATACATCCTCTTATACTCTTATTACATTCACATATCATGCATTTTCATGCAATATCCCTCAACATCACTCTTAGCCTTTATTTCCCCTCTTAATCACCATCCAATACCAACATGATCACTAGGCATACATAACCACTAATATAATGATATATCACCACAATTCATTCTCTAACTGTTGAGAGCTCTTGAGGTAGCTCTAACTTATAAGCAACTTGTCCAAATCTTTGAATGATCTTGTACGGACCTATGTATCGTGGACTTAACTTTCCTTTCTTGCCAAACCTCATCACTCCTTTCATTGGTGATACTTTCAAGAATACCCAATCGTCGATAGAAAACTCAAGTCCTCTTCTTCTAACATCCGCATAAGATTTGTGTCGACTTTGAGCTGTTTCAAGCCGTTGTTGGATCACTTTAACCTTCTCCATTGCTTGATAAACAAGATCCGGTCCAAACAAGACCGCATCACCTGCTTCAAACCATCCTATTGGCGATCTACACTTTCTTCCATACAATGATTCATATGGTGCCATTTTGATACTTGAATGATAGCTATTATTGTAGGCAAACTCGATAAGAGTTAGGTGATCATCCCAGTTGCCTTTGAAATCTAATACACATGCTCGTAGCATATCTTCAAGTGTCTGGATAGTACGTTCCGCTTGTCCGTCCGTCTGAGGATGAAAAGCCGTACTTAGATTTACTTGTGTCCCCAAACTCCTTTGAAAAGACTTCCAGAAATTCGCGGTAAATTGGGCTCCTCGATCGGATATAATGGAAATTGGAACTCCATGTAACCGAACGATCTCCTTAATATACAACTTCGCATACTCTTCCGCCGTATAAGTTGTCTTAACTGGTAAGAAGTGCGCGGATTTGGTAAGCCTATCAATGATCACCCATATGGAATCAAACTTCCAAAATGTACGAGGCAAACCCGTGATGAAATCCATATTGATCTTGTCCCACTTCCAGACGGGAAGATCTATACATTGCATGTAACCACCGGGTTTCTGGTGTTCTACTTTGACTCTTTGACAACTCGGACATTCAGCTACAAATTCGGCAATATTCTTCTTCATGTCATTCCACCAATATATTGCTTTCAAATCTTGATACATCTTAGTCGACCTTGGATGGATGGAATACCTTGAACAGTGTGCTTCATTCATAATTCTCTTTCTTAGCTCAACTACATCAGGTACACATAAACGATTCTGACACTGAAGCACTCCTTCTCGCGTAAGCTCAAATGCCTTTGTCGTGCCACTCTACACATCCTCCTTAAGCTGCAATAAAATTGGATCTGCATACTGCTTCTCTTGAAGATTCCGCTGCATTACGTACAATAACCTCTAATATGGAGTTTGGAGAAGTCGAACTCCCAAATTAGCTAGTTGGTGAAGATCCTTAATCATCCCCTGCTTTTCTATAGATGCCATTTTAAAATTACGACTCAGTGCATCCGCTACCACATTCGCTTTCCCTAGATGATACAAGATATCAACAATGTAATCTTTCAACAATTCAAGCCATCTCCGCTACCTCAAGTTTAGATCTTTCTGACTGAAGATATATTGCAGGCTCTTATGATCGGTATATATGTCAACATGAACCCCATATAAGTAGTGGCGCCATATCTTCAAAGCAAATACAACTGCAGCTAGCTCAAGATCATGCGTGGGATAATTCCTCTCATGTGGTCGCAACTGTCTAGAGCCATAGGCTATTACTCTACCATGTTGCATTAATACGTATCCTAAGCCAATTCTCAAAGCATCACAGTACACTGCATACCCTTCTGTGCCTTCATGAAGTACCAATACCGGTGTAGAAGTCAACTTGCTCTTCAGATCTTGGAAACTCTTTTCACAGGCATCATTCCATTGAAACTTGGAGGCTTTATGCGTCAACTTAGTCAAGGGTGCAGAAATAGAAGAAAAACCTTCAACAAACCTTCTATAATAACCTGCCAACCCGAGGAAACTACGAATCTCCGTAGGCGTCGTGGGTCTTGGCCAATTCTTCATAGCCTCAATCTTCTGAGTGTCAACTTTTATGCCTTCACTGGATACAATATGGCCCAAAAATGCCACTGACTTGAGCCAAAACTCACATTTAGAAAACTTCGCATACAGCTTACGATCACGAAGAATCTGCATTGCCTGCCTTAAGTGATTAACATGATCCTCTTCTGATCTAGAGTAGACCAGAATATCATCTATGAAAACTATCACGAACACATCTAGAAACGGCTTAAACAGCCTATTCATCAGATCCATAAAAACTGCGGGTGCATTTGTCAGCCCGAATGACATAACCAAGAATTCATAATGACCATACCGTGTTCGGAAAGCTGTCTTGTGTATATCTTTATCCTTGACTCTCACTTGATGATAGCCTGATCTCAAGTCAATCTTGGAAAAACACTGGGCACCCTGCAACTGGTCAAATAAATCATCAATTCGGGGAAGAGGGTATTTATTCTTGATAGTCACCTTATTCAATTGCCGATAATTAATACACCTCCTCAGCGAACCATCTTTCTTACGCACAAACAATACTGGTGCTCCCTAAGGGGACATACTAGGCCTGATGAATCCCTTCTCTAGCAAGTCTTTCAGTTGCTCTTTCAATTCTCGCAACTCTGCTGGTGCCATTCTATAAGGAGGAATCGAGATTGGATGTGTGTCTGGTAACATATCAATACCAAACTCCACTTCTCGTTCAGGAGGTAAACCTGGTAGTTCTTCAGGAAATACATCAGGAAATTCATTCACAACCGGAACGGTTTGAAAAGTTTGCGGCTCTGCCTCTGTATCCCTTACTCTAATAGATGTCCCTTCCGGAGGAGAAGAAGCTCCTGATATATGCTCAGCTTGAGACTCACTTTGTTCAGCTTGTGCCGGTGGTGACTTACTAGTACCTTCTCCGGCCACTACATCTACTCGCTTCCACTTATTCTTTCTCCTTGTAACCGGCATCGTTACTATAATAAATAAAAAAAACAATTGGATTAAGCGATCGATTATGACTTTATCTCTAATATGGGCTCTATTGCACGATCTAAGAAATGGAGAATGGAAACAATCCCTAAATGTCCAATAGCCTCCTGTTTATAGATGTGGTGCACAACACACCGATAAATGAGATTCTACGTAGACACGTCTTTGTAGACTCACTAGGACGAACTTCTCTGATACCACTTCTGTTACGCCCCAAATCCCATTGGAGCAGACTGGCACCTGTAGCCGAGGAGGCCCGGGAGAACCCGTTCATAACCTATACTTTCACATTTACATTACTTATGAAAATTAGAAATTTGGGCAGCACTTCGTTGTAAATAGAAGAAAACAGTACCTGCATCAGCCCAGCAGACACGCATATATATATATATAAACAGTAATTGGCCGTCAGAGCCATCACGTCTATCAACCAAACACTCCTATGGCTGTATAATATGTCTACAAAAGCCTCTACATAGATACACAACTGAGTTAGGGTCGGGACAAACTCCCGCCCATAAAAGACTTTTATACAAATACCAAAATTACATATAGAAACGACTTGGGATGCCCCGAAACAACTGAAGGTCACCACTATCAACAGAATGTCCTGGCTCTTACTGCGGAGGTGTACGACCTGCAGTACCGGTTCCTGCAGGCATGAATACAGGTCCCCCGTGAGGGACGTCAGTATGGAAATATGTACTGAGTATGTAAGGCAGTGAGTATCAAGGTGAGATACAAAGGATCAACAGAACCCAGATACCAGTGAATAAACAGTATGAGTAGACCACACTTAAAAGAGCTGATGGGATACCTGCACATTACTTTCATATCACTACTTCCCGTATTCCTTATCAATACATAACATATGTCATACAATGGCCAACTGATCAGTGGTACTAATACAATACATCAGGGACCACCCCTGGAATAGCATATATACATAATCTTTATAATACAATGGCCAACTGATCAGTGGTACTAATACAATACAGCATATCATCAATTCGAAATAAAGACATTCCATACTTAATTCAATTAATCTTTGAGATTGGTTACTTTATGGTCACACCTTATGGAACTTGAAACCATGATACCTCAATAGGAAAAACATGTAAATAGGTAATCAATATCATGAAAATGAAGTAGAGAATCATGGATACCTCATTAAACCATTTTGGAGTCAACAATAGTATATGGACATTTTTTGACTAGCCGGACATCTTAAAAGTGAAAACAAGTTCAATTGGTAGTGTCGAAGATCATATGATGTTATTATGTATCATGTGTCGTAGGACAATGTTGGAAGCTTACTTGAGAGTTCCATGGGTCATTATTCATGCCAAAGATTAGATAGAGTATGTCTTACATACCTTGATATAACCACTTCAATACAAGTCCAACTTGACTTCCTGTACTCTTCGAACACTTATCTACAATAAGTCATTTGTGGCAAACTAGTATTAGCAACCAAACCTTACCATTTAGGTATTAACTTCACCAAATAATGTCTAGGAAGTAATCCTTTAACTCATCAATAAGAGTGCTACATACATCCTCTTATACTCTTATTACATTCACATATCATGCATTTTCATGCAATATACCTCAACATCACTCGTAGCCTTTATTTCCCCTCTTAATCACCATCCAATACCAACATGATCACTAGGCATACATAACCACTAATATAATGATATATCACCACAATTCATCCTCCATAATCCAATACAACAACTTCCATAATTTACTCATTACAATTTATACAAAACAATTCATAACTATGTTTCTAGTATCTTCCAACATCAAGACAATACTCATAATCTTTTATCAATACTTATTCATGGATAAGAATCAAGAATAAACAATATTCATACCTTAACAATGAACTCTTGTATTTATAATCCTCCTTACATAACCATGGGGTGCTTCTCGAAGCTTTCGAGATGGTGAACACAACTACGGAACCAATTCGAATTTTCTACGGTTGAATCACAAAATATTTGAAGTTGAAATTAGGCTAGGGTTTCACCTTCTCTTAATAATTGGATGATATATGATATATATGAGGCTAAGTGTATGTTTATAAAGGTCAATTTTCGTCCAAGAGGTAATAGAAAATGACTATTTTGCACTAAAAATTTAAATAAATCCGAATCTGTCCCCAGTGGACAGTTTTGACAGGCTGAAGTAAATCGATCATAACTCTTTGATCCGGTATCGGATTTGGGTGAAAACAATTTAATTGGAAAGATAATTCAAAGGGATTTTATTTTCATATAAAGTATACCACCCAGTTCTTCCTGTAAAAGGAGTTATGGTCGTTTAAAGTTGACCCAAAAATCTGTCCCAAAATTCTGTTTTTTTTTTATAGGCTGTAGTAAAACGGGTATAGCTCCTTACTCAGACATTGGATTTGGATGAAACTAATTTCATCGGAAAGAAGACTCTCGGAGATTTTCGTCGATATATAGCATCTCACACAGTTCTTTTTGTACAAGGAGTTATGATCGTCTAAAATTGATCCAAAAAAAAATTGCCTAGCTGCAGTAATTTTCCTGCAGATTTACTGTTCACAGGCTTCCCGGCCACCGTTTTGAAATTTCGAATGTGCTCGCTTATATAAAATACTCCTCTGTTTTGGGCAAATTTTATATCGTTGGAAATATTATTCCAATACCTACACATACAACTATTGACGGGATACTTCCGAACACCATAAACTTAATTTAACCCATACGCAAGCCTTTAGGACTCCATATAATCGCGATAAGTGTACGAAAGAATTTACGGGGTGTTACACCTACACTTTTTCAGTACCAACCCAGAAACACCTGTCACAAACTTTCTCATACTAGTTTGGGTGTCAGCAATCAAATTAGGAGCATACTTGGCTAACTGGTTCAACTTCAAACAGTATGCCTTAACAGTCATGGAGCCCTGCCTAAAGTTTATAAACTCTTCAACCTTTGCTTCTCTCATCTTAAGCGGAAAGAACTTGTACAAGAGTATCTTTGAACACCTGCCAAGTAATAGGAGCAACATCATTTCCTCTACCCTTCTTTCACGCTACAACCCAGTCATAAGCAATGTCTTTCAACCTGTAAGATGGCAACTCAACATTTTCTTCCTCAGAAATGTGCATCACCTGTGTGATCTTTCTCACCTCCTCAAGGTAAAACTGTGGATCCTGACCTGTCTTAGACCCATAAAACTTTAGCAGATTTATCTGCATGAAATCCCGAATCCTAGCAGCAGCTAAATTACCTCCCTGCTGATTTGCAACTATGGCCTGGTTATTGGCCTGAATATTACTGGTGTCTGGTTGGGATAACGCCTGAAAGGCCACCTAAAACTCAACAAGAGACACAGTCTCATTCAAGGGATCAATAGGTTAGGGTTGCTCATTATCATTTCTGTGGGCATTTGCTCTTCAGGGAGGCATTTTCTAAAATAGGAGAGCACAAATCATTAGATGAGAGGGACAATTGTAGGAAGGATAGAATCTGAAATAAAGAAACAACTCCTTCCTAAAATATCTTGTAGCCTCTTGCTCAAAGATGTGGCGCGCTACAAACCAATGATCAAGACTATACTCAACGTGGCTTGTCAGACTCCCTAGGACTCCTTAAACCTTAGGCTTTGATACCAAGTTTGTAATGACTTGAAATCACCTCTCGGGATGTCACACGGTGCTTAAGGATACAAGTATCCCCAAGCTAACCCTTTGAGCCTATTACTACTTATAATAACTCATTTCAAGATGGAATAAACAAAACACTAGCACTATCATATCAAATGAAAAGAAGTACGAAGATAATACTCGGTCCAAATGACCACAATACTGGAAATCTCAACATAACAAAAATCTGATAACTAGTCTGATAAAGCCTCTACTACTCCATGAACTAGAGAGCCATCGGGACACGTCCCCAACTGACTGAAACTGAACTGAAAACCAATAACATATCTACTAAAGTACTGAGATGTATGAAGATAGGTCCTCGAACCATGAGGACTCACCACTTTACAGATGTAGACAAATGTACTCTGAAATCACTGACAAGGCTAGGATTGAGCACCTGAACCTGCATTATAAGACAATGTAGCACATAGACGTATATGTGGATCAACACTTGGGAATGTACTAAGTATATAGGGGTGTATGCATTTATGTAAAACGATATCAATACTCTTTAATCAAATCATGCATGCTATTAGAAATGACACATGGATTGAACAATTCTAAAATGTAAAGCTCATAAATCATGTAGAATGAAGCATGCAACACAAATCCCTTGAGTCATTATACGTTAGCTTAAAAATTTGTACTCTTCTCTTATTCTCATTACCCGTAGGCTGAAGCAAACTTTAAACAATACTTTCAAAATCATACATATATCTCATGGAGAGAAAAACTTCTTTGGAATACTCAAAAGCTGTTTATTTACTTTAGAAAATATCTCATCTCAAGGGAAAATACTTTAGAAAAATACTTTGAAAAACTTACTATTAGGGAGGTTCTCTTAACCGACATAAACCATGTGAGCTACATGGAGTCCAACGTCCTATCCTCCTAAGGAATAAACCTGACGTTGGGGAGAGGCATCATACTATTGACAAGGAGTATAACCTCAATTCAATGATCACTTATTTTGGACTCGGGACTACTCATCTCGGCCTCAGTCCCAAAATCTCAATCCTACGGTGGCACATAGTTCTAGGGTAAGAAACCATAGTAACTTACACAACTTGGTTTTAGTTTATCTCGCTCATCTATTGGAAATTCGCTTTTAAAATAATCTCATGGTTCAATAAGAACCCAACTATAAAATTTGCAATCTCATGTAGTAAAGTGGATCTCAAATCTACTATGACCATTAGGTCAAAACTTTCTCAATAATCTCAAAATACTCAAATCGTGGGTGCTTATAGAACAACAATTCTTAAAATTGAAATCTTAAGTCAGGCTTAGTGACGCATAATTCTATCTCATGTTAAGACTCATCAAAATGTATACTAGATATCATATAGATTCATAAATCATGTAGAAATCTAGAATTTAAAGCAATTTGCCTTAAAAATCTCAACATACTCATATACTTTAATTGCTAGAGTATTGAAAATATTAAATTCTGAAGGAGTAACAACATAGGGTATAAACCCATCTTCAATTTCTTAAGAGAAACATGCAAAATCGTGCTATTTGACTGTCAATTCATGGGAAACATAAAAATCTTGCAACCAATAACAATGGGTGAAAAACCCTAATTCAATTTCATACCAAATCTCATAAATTGCAGAAACTTATAGTTTAAAACAAACCTTTGGACACAAGGGTAAAAGGATTACCCTTATTCAAAACCTCATATAACTTATATTATGAAATTAGATGAACAAGCTTGCTTTAAACCCTTCTTCTTACTCTTGAGTAAGGGTTCTTTCAACCCTTTACATAGGGAACTTGAATCTCAACTCAACTTGTAAAATCTATAGTGAGTTCTTGAATTTCTTATAGAAGGATTTTGGATTTGTTCTTGGGGGAGAAATCCAAGCTCCCTTATGTTTGGATGATGAATGAAGCCATCTGCTTCATTTGGAATATATCTAAATGATAAAAGGTAGGGAAAATAATGAAAGGAGCTTTTTAAAATAAGTTAAAAATATTGATCGGGTTGTGCGATGGTGGGGTGCGATGGCCCATCGGAGTCCCGACGTCTCTTCGGACCCGACCATCAAACCTGATCTAGAAACTCACTTTCTGCCTCAACTACGATGGTGAGGTGCAATGGTACATTATTAGTTTGATGTCCCATCGGCCCTCTCTGTAGCACTTGGCCAGTGATTTAATCTTCTGTCTTCTTGTGGTGATGGGGTGCGATGGCCCGTCGCTAATCCGATGGTCCGTCGGCCCTGTCCGTCGCACCTTGGCGATTCTGCTACTTTTTGGAAAAGGCTATATCTTTCTACTCCGTCATTCGATTTTGACAAAAAAGGTATCATTGGAAAGATAACTCAAGTTCCCGCACTATAGAAAGTCATTTTCAGGAAAATTCAACAAGATTAAAACACTAATAACTTGGGAAGTCTCTTCTCAATCTTTTAGGGCCAAAATTGAACTCCACTCAACCCATACTAAGTCTCCAACTTCAATGAAATTTTGTTGTGTCTTACACATATTTAAGTTACCTTTCAAGTATAGTAGGTATGACTATACAAATAATGTATACGTAAATGTGTATCATGGTACAATGAATGGGAATATGTGATAATTATTTTAATTGGGTTTTAATGAGGGAACTGTAGTTGAGTCATGAAAGTGAGGGTCCAGACGGACTAATACTAAAAACCGCGACTCTATATACAGGGTCTATATGACCGGATAGGTTGAGTCCTCCTTATTATTATCATATGATTAGGAGGTTCGAGTCTCCAATATTACATTACATGAATGGCTGCTTGTTTTACCTTGATATGCAGGGAGGTTTGAGTCCCCCATACTGCATATGTATGCCCTCTAGTTCTTGTGATTACTCACATTTTTTGCCCTACCAACAGGGGAAAGCTGGGCCCATATAGATTGTGGGTGCCTCTTATGTTATAACAATTGATCTACACTATCCCGGTTTTGATTTTAAAGGTTTTTTCTAGGCCTTGTTTCCTATCCTTAAATAATATATATATATATATATATATATATATATATATATATATATATATATATATATATATATATATATTATGAGTGATTCATATGGTATTTGAAATTATTGTACTTGACCTTATCTTGTCCTCGATCCCTGAGTTTCATGCTAGTGTTCACCATACTAACTATCTCAGGAAGCTGTATACCCATGCAATGTAGGAACTGGATATAACTCTACTTTTCGTACACATAGTTGGTGGATCGACTGGATTCGGTTGTTTGTTATGGTAAAGTCATGATCTTCCATTCTCTTTAAGGCTTAGGCATTTCATGTGTACCTAGTCTTTGATTTAAGTTTATAGTTTTCTTTCACTTACATCAACATTATTATTGTGATTTTCAGAGTAGGGGACATGTCCCAACCAAGACAAATTTTTCATTCTTTGGTTAGAAGGCTTTGTTTGTTTTCTATGGACATGGGTTATATTGGTAGGTTATTCGACCGGCTACTGCTTATTGATTATAGACATATTTTAAATATCTTTAATCTTATGCTAATGCTATCTTTTTATATATTTAGAATTAATCCAATATTGAGGATGTTGTGTTGACTTTGTTAGGTGAAGGAGGTTTTTTACTTTATAGGCGGGACTTAAGATACCTGTCATGTCCAGGCCCTAGTTTTGGTTAAGATATAATTAGTACTAAAGCCTAGGTTTCATGTTATTGGGGGTCCACAAAGCCGTGTAAAGTAGAGTATCTTTTATGGGTGTGTAGCTTCCTACACTTATAAGAGAGAAGCTACGAGGGATTTAGGAATGTTTCCCATTCTTGTTCTTCTATTTTGAGCAATAGAGTCTAAGGACTTGACTCTACCCTAATTCCCATATGTTCACCTTTCAGATCGTGCCTCCTAGAATATTTGATAGTCATGGAAACTTTTCTATTATGTCAGAGGACAATATGGAAAGAGATCGTCCTACTCAATATGTTTAGGACCATCCTAGGGTAACAACTTTAGATTAAACTAATGGAGATCCACTGGTAACCTGCTATCCCTTTACGAGAACATCAAGTTTATATGCCTAATGCTGAGTTTCATCAGTAAATCCATTTGCATAACCATTTGGTGGAATCTCAGACATAGCATGTTGGTTCTATTTCTCCATCATCTGAGGTTACTACAGTTGGAAAATTTATGAGGCTGAGTCTGCCTACTTTTACTGATTCTAAAGTTGAGGAAGATTCTCAAAATTTCGTTAATGATATGGATAATATTTTTTGTGTGATGCATGCTACTGATGTGGAGGGCATGGAGTTCGACATTTATTATTTGAAGGAGGTGGTGTATTAGTGGTGTGGGAATGGGTCTAGTCTCAGGTTGATGTTATTGAGTCCAATTTATGGGATGACTTCTCAAGTTCTTTTCTTTAAAACTTCTCTCCATAGGAGTTAAGAGAGATGAAGGCTGAGGAATATTTAAATTTAAAGTAAGATAGGATGTCACTAAAGGAGTATACCTTAATGTTTCTTCAGCTGTAATGATAAGCTCTAAAATTATTATCTAACATGAGGGATAGAGTGAGGAAGTTTTTTTAAGGGTTGTCTGGTTAATTGATCTTTGAGAGCCTGACTGCCTTTTTGAACAAAGACATGGACATCTCTAGACTTGTGGTGTATATGCAACAAGTTAAAGAGGAAAAGTAGAAGCAAGCAGAGGTGAGTGAGAGGAAAAACATGGAGTTTCAATACTCAGATCAGGATGCAGGCCAGTAGCAGAGTGGAAGATATGGTGGAAAATAGTCTAAGAAATGGTCGAATAATTTTTTTTCCAACTCTACGGCTAGTGCTCCATATCGAAAGTTGTTGGGTGATTATTGTTCTCAGCATTATAGTAGGTTTAGAGCACTAGGAACCCAACCTAAGGCCAGTGGGGCTCAGTCAGCTACATTATATCCACCATTTAGATTTTATGCTCAGGTGCATTATGGTGCATGTGATGAAAGAGGAACAATTTCTTTAAATATGGTCAGATTAGTCATATGCATATGGATTGTATTTCATGGGTAATTATGGGTCAAATAAGATTCTCGTTACTACTTCATCAGCTTCTGCACCAAAGGGTGCTACTTTTGCTTCTAACTTTGGTAACTTACTGAACCATCTATAAGGTCTTTAAACTCTCCAGGATTTTGAGCCGTCCCCTGATGTTGTTACTGTATTCTCAAACTTCTCTCTTATTATGTATATTGTCTACTTGATCCTGGGACTACCCTTTTATATGTGACCCCTTATGTGGATATTCATTTTGGATTTGATCCTCAATGTATTCTGGATCCCTTCTTTGTTTCCATCCTAGTTGGTGACTCCATTATGACCATAATAGTCTACAGGGGTTGTGTGATGTAGTTTTACGGTAGGTAGGCTTTGGTGGATAAAATAGAGTTGGACATGATAGACTTTAATGTAATTTTTGGGATGGATTAGTTGAATTTGTGCTATGTGTTTATTGATTGACGAACCTGAAGGTTTAGTTTGCACTTCCCTAATGAGCTTGTGATGGATTTGGAAGGTAGTTCCCTAGTTCCTATAGGAAAGTTTATTTCGTATTGTAGAGCCCAATAATTGTGTTCCAAGGGGTGCCTCTATAACATAGTCCATGTTAAGGATTCTAGATCCGAAGGTCCTTCTTTGTAGATTGTCCCCGTGGTCTATAAATTTCCTGAGTTGTTTCCTGTTGATCTTCTTAGTGTTCCTCATGATAGGGAAATTGATTTATGGACTGATATTCATTTGGACACTCGTCCTATCTCTATCCCTACTGATAGGATGGCTCTGGTTGAGTTGAAAGAACATAAGGAGCTATTGAAAGATCTTCTACCAAAGGATTTTATTTGCCCTAGTGTTTATAGATGGGGTGCTCCAATGCTCCTCGTGTGTAAGATAGATGGGTCTCTATGGATATGTATAGATTACCGCCAATTGAATAAGGTTACAGTGATGAATAAGAATCAACTTTCGGGGATTGGTTTTCTCTTAGACCAGCTTAAAGGTGCTAAGTACTTTTCCAAGATTGATCTTTGGTTTGGGTACCATTAGTTTAATATTACGGATGAGGATATCTGTATGACTACATTCTAAACTTGGTATGGTCATTTTTGAGGTTTTGGTGATGTCTTTTGGTTTTATTAATGCCTCTGTGGTAATTATGGATCTTATGATTCATATTTTCTATGATTTTTTTCAAAGTTTGTCATTATCATTATTGATGATATTCTGGTGTATTCAAAGACCGAGGCAGATCATGTTGATCATCTTTGCCTTGTGCTAAAAACCTTGAAAGATCAGTTGTTGTAGGCGAAATTTTTTAAGTGTGAGCTCTGGTTAAATGTTAGGACCTATTTGGGTTATGTTTTATCTAGTAAAGGTATTATAGTGGACCTACAAAAGGTTGTGGTGGTAAAGAATTTTCTTAGACCCACGACTCCAATCGATATTCAGAGTGTCTTGGGTTTAGCCGGTTATTACAGAAGGTTTGTAGAAAGTTTCTCTTCTATTGTTGCCTCATTCACTAAATTGACTCCGAAGAAGTTGAAGTTCTAGTCGCTGATTGTTGTGAGGGAAGTTTTGAGAAGTTTTAAGATAAGGTAACATTGAGTCTAATTTTCATATGACCCGAGGGAATGGATGGTTTTATGGTTTATTGTGATGCATACGACGTGGGATTAGGTTGTGTGTTGATGAATTATGGCAATGTAGTTGAGTAATATTCTAGAAAGTTAAAGGTTCATGAGAAGAATTATCCGATGCATGATTTGGAATTGTTAGCTATGGTGTTTGCATTAAAGAGCTAACACCATTATTTGCATAGGGTCCATATAGATATTATTCTGATCGTAAAAGCCTACACTACGTGTTCACTTTGAAAGAACTAAACCTTAGGCGACGAAGGTGTCTTGAGTTGCTAAAGTACTATTTCATGAGTCATCACTATCACCCAGGTAAAGATAACGTGGTTGCTGATGCTCTTAGCAGTTTGTCCATGGAAAGCTTATCTCAGAGTTCGTCTATTGGATTCCAAAGATTGTGGTATGATTTGACAAGAGGTGATATAGTCATATCTTAGTGCTGAGATGAAGGAGGAGAATATGTTAGATCGTATCTTGATGCAAATTAAGAATGATGTGGGTTGGTAGAAAATGATGGCTTTCGAGATTGGTGGTGATGGTATCTAGAGGTAACAAGGGAGGTTGTGCATGTGCATTCCTCCAAGTCTTGTATTTTGTTCAACTCAAGATATTGAAGACTCTTTCCAATCAATGTTAAGTTTCTATAAATCCAAAAGAGCATGAAGATATAACTCCATTGGTAGTTAACAATCCTCCCCAAACACAATTTGTCAGGGAGAATTACCAATTGGCAATTTAAAAGAATTCGGTAATTTCAAAGAGCATCATTAAATTTCCTAGTGCAATTAATATGTCCTATATTAATGGTTTTCTCAAAGATTAGTTAGATATCCATATTTGAAGCAACCACTTAGCCACAACATTTGGGGATGGTAAGACATAATTACTTTATGCTTCACCCCATACTCAACGAGCAAACAACCAGTCACGTAATTACAAAAGTGAGAGCCTCCATTAGTAAAAATTGCTCTTATAGTCCCAAACCTTGTCAACATGTGCTACGTCAAAGAGAACTTAATGTTTTTATGCCATTTTTGTGCAAAGACATTGCTTCCATCTACTTTACTATGTAATCCACAACCACTAATATGTGCTTACTCACATAGGAATTCTCAAAGGCCCCCGTAAAGTCAATTCTTAAAACATTGACCAACACCTTCACGAGATTATGATTCAAGTAAATCTTATGCCTCCATGAAATTCATTGTCACGACCCTACTTATGAGTCATGATGTAACCTTAAAAATCCAGATAATAAGTAAGAAAAATCATAACCCGGAGCTAAACTCAATGGGTTAACTTGATGAAAAATGCCTCAAAAGGGAAAAAAGCAACATAACAATTTTTAAATAAAGAAGAGAATGGAAATAGAACAAGGGTAGCTAATCATAAAGAACGAATCCCATGGACTGGTAGAACCAGAACTAGAGCATCTAGTAATAATAAAACTCAATTCTAAAGAAAGTCAACACAATTTTGTCGCAAAACTAAGGACTACACATAAATAAAATAGAAGAAAATTAATAACACCACCTCCAAGAGCTTGTCCTATCTTTAAAATCCAACGAAGCACGATCGACAGAACAATGATGACAACTAGTACTTGGATCTACACCAAAAAGGTACAAAAGTGAAGTATGAGTACAAAAACCAGGGGTACTTAGTAGGAATCATCAGCTGACTGAGATAAATCATGATATAAATATGATAAAATATAAGATAACATAACTAAGTCAAGGTGGAGACAAAGCTGAAATAACACGAACATTGTTGTGCATTAAGAAAAAAATAAATGAGATTGATGACATAACATGAAATAAAGGATTAGAGACAAGCCAAGGTAACTACAAAATTTGCCAACCTGATCAAATTAGTGCAGAAATAAATTATCCAAAGCAACACCCATAAACCTAGTAGACACAACCAAAATAATAGAACCCAAACCACCAACATCTCTCAAACTCTAAATTTACCACAAGAATTTATTCATATCATGCCACATTATAACCACTTCTTCATTTTTAGACTTTGATGGAATCATTATTGCTATTTCATACCTGATAATGCTCAACTTACATGAATATTTGAGTGCAAGGCGGTCGTTGTCAATATGTTTACCCAAAAAGAGTTGGGGTCAAATGTACGAGGAACAATGTAAGTGGCAATTAAATTTGTTCGTAACGTTAGTTACAAGTCAAATTCAAACAAATGGTACAAAAAAAATAGGGGAGATAAGTATTAACACTAATGTTACTATTTTTGGTTTTTTAGTACAAACTAGAGGTTACAAATAATTATAGTTTTAAAAATGAAGAGCGGATCTAGGGATTATGCAATACTAAGGGAATGACAAGTGGTAGTTAATTATCAACATCAATTTAGTATCTCACATTTGGGTAGGAATGGTTGTAGGTTTTTATGCTACCCTTTCGACAAAACACCAAACTTTCACGCATTGATTCTTTCGAATACCTAATAAGTGTGTTCAACAATTTGTAACCATAACCTCAATTTAGGCATCCCTATTTCTAGGATGACACCCATGGCATAGTCAACTTTATGTTAACCTTCATGTCAAAGATAGTGAAGATTAGGAAATCCACACACATAATTGTCTATTATTGCTATGGTATATATATCCCTCTTTCGAGGATGATATGGATTCCTAAAGTTCACCCAAAACTATTCTTTCAAAGATGGCCTTGAACTTTCTAAAGCTTGTAGCTTTCGCCCATCAAAACTATATGTCTATTTGGAGCTTTCGTCCATCAAATCCCAACCAAATAAGCATAGAAATGATAAAATATGTAAACATGAACTACCAAATAGATGCTAACAACTACAACCAATATACACTTTAACCCCTATTCACACATAACCCCAAGAAGGAGATATAGCTACACATATGATATATAATCTTAAATATACCTATCATCTCCATTGATTTAATTTTTTTGAAGATTTAAGCGAATGTACAAACTTGTTTCTCCCATAATATCAACAATTGAAGTGGGCAAATCTTCCACTTAAAAAGTCTCCAATTAATTCTTCACCCAAAATTTATACATTATTTTCTTCCCTAAAAATAGTTGCTACAAACCCTAAGCTAAAACTAGGGGAGAGAAGGAAAGATGGGATGTGATAAAATATGAGTTTTATGCTTTTAAATGAGAATTTGAAGTTTTCTATTTATAATGACGTTTCTTCCCTTGTACATTTTCCTCCATCATGCGGTCGTTGAAGATTGATCGCGATCGCACTCACCGCAATCGTGGTTAGACCATCGCAATTGCAGTTGACTGACTAGATTGACTCGGTGCGATTGCGGGCTAAAACCTGCGATCGCGATAACTGAGGGCTAGATCCTGATCCTGCTTCATCTTGTCCAGCTCTTGCACTTCAATTACCTTTTTGATCCTTTGCAACTCAAGTTTGATTTTTTTCTTCTCAACACTTGTACACTTGCAAAAAATGGGAATTAGTACATTTAACCCGAAATATGTCTCACTTTTACATTCAAATCATAGTAGTGTGCATGAATATTTAATACCAATGACTGATAAATTCACCCCTCATCAACACCCTAATATCGTTATAGCATAATAAGTATATCATCATAGTTTAATGTGTATATCTTGAATCGAATCGATAGATGTAATAAATAGCCAAACTAGAACCAGTAAACATATCATAAATGTCATAACCCTCCTCTTGACTTGAATGGGGTATATATGAATATATAAATATAATTAATAGTATCCTCAATAGCATAGCATAATCAATAGGCATCAAATCTAAACATTAACAATCATAACAATCGTGTGTCAATGTTTCTCCAAATTATTTCAATAAGTACTTTTAAGCATCTAATAAGAGTGTAAGGGTCTACAAGGACAAATATTCATTTTAGCCTATGATGGGTCAAGGGACCACTTCTAATCCTCGAAGTTCCATTTTAGCTAAATTTTACCCAAACAACTCTTTAATTGGGTTTCCTTCAAAGAGAACACACACTATAATAAGAAATGGATTTTGTCTTAAAGGGTTTTTTGATAAATCTAAATATATTCAAAGAAAATTGAAGATAATGGTTGTTTTCCAAACAATGTCACTTGCAATGTAATTGTGCAGGGATTTCTCAGGTCCTACAAAATTCGTGAAATGACATCTTTCATGAAGGAAATGGATGGATGGGGTTTCTCATTTGATGCAAATATAGCTGAGTTACTGCTGAGGTATCTAAATCTTCTTTTAGATGTTAAACAGCCTAAATTAACACTAAGATTAGAATCCTACCTAAAACATGATCAACTAGCACAATTATGTTAAAATTACGATTTTCGAGTATCCTAGAAGGTCCATCTAACCCAAGTATTCAAATTGATTGCATCAACCCCTAAAACCCAATGCAAATTTAACAAAATATCATAAATAATCTATGAATCAGCCCTACCCCATACTTTTCCTAGCTTAATTTCACTTCTGAAATGTCAAGGGTTAGCTACAAAAATAAATAATATTTATTCTATATGGGATTTTTAAGATTTAGTCCCTCCATTGTTTAGAAAATTGAATTTTCTTTCCATCAATACCAATTTCCCCCGAATCTGATACTAGGATAAGAAGTTATGGCACTTTTAGTGTTGACAGTGTGCTATTTGGACAAGCACCACATCGTGGTTAAGGTTGATTTTGCATTTTTTAATTTCCATTGAACCTCCGCGATAAGCTCGCATTATGGAGAGGTATAATTTTGCAGTTTTCAATATCCAGTATGCCAACGCGATGGTACCCGCATCGCGACGATGTCAAAAATGGTATTCTAATGGAGCACCGCAATGGATCCACATCGCGGAAAATTGCCAGTTCCTAGTTGTCCTTTTTTAAGTTAGCCACCGCGATAGTGACATGCCGCGGTGGCTTGCAAAGTCACGATTTTTCAGTTTCAATCAAAAATTAAAGAGGGCTCTTTGGCCAATTTCCAAGCCCGCAATCCATCCAAAATATAAGATTAAGCCAATTCTAAGCGATTTATACTTATTTTAATCCATTCTCTCTCAAAAGAAAACTCTAGATATCCAAAGCTTCTTTAGTAAGAAATTAAATTCCTCCCTTGTTTCTCCAAGAAATTTCAAAATTGAGGAATCCCAAGAAAAGGTAATCAAGAAATAATCTTCAATAACTCAAATAGGAATAAAAATTCAAAGATTCTTCATCTAATCATCTACCATGGTATGTGAGGTTTATGAACAGGGATCTTCTTCCATCCTTGTGCCCAAAACTAAGTTTTAATTACAGATTCATATGATTTTGAATGATTATACATGAGTTTTTAATTAGGGTTCATACCCAATATAGTTATTTGCAAGATTATGAGATTTCAAGTGTTTATAAAGATTAATTTTGATGTTTAATTTCATATTTTCTTGCCTATTGCAGTAAATTTTAGATTTTGAAATGAATTATCATTATTCTCAATATCAAGCATGAATTTTATGAAGTTTTGACATGAACTTGATGCATGGGTTATTAAGACAAAGTTTATATGTTGATATTTCAAGAAAGATAATGCTTTAAGCATCTTATGATTAGATTATTTACAGATAAGATTGGGAATCCACTTTATAGATTTATTACAGATTACAAAAATTAGAATAACTTTATTTACAAATTTAATCAGATAAATGAATAATTGGTATAGAATAAACCCTTATACTAGTTTTAAAGTGGATTTCTAAAAGAATGAGCATACAAATTAAAAAGGGAGTAGTATTTAGCACCAAGCGAGAAGTGTGGGATTAGCGTGCCCTATCTTTCATAGAACTATATAGCTAACTTCAGTATAGATTATGAGATTATTCCCATTCGAATATGGGTGACAGTTACTGATGTTATAACTTAGCTCATGTTATACTCCTTGGCAAGAGTATGACACCGCTCCCCATCATGAGGTTTTATTTATAGGGGAACAAGATGTTGGACTCCATGTTAGCTCACATGGTTTATGTCGTTTAAGAAAACCTCCCTAATAGTAAAGAAAAGCTTTTCGAAAAACTAAGTGTAAAGGCTCCCAACTTTATTCAGATTATGATTTACCGAAAGATATTAGCTACAAACTACAGGTTTCAGATTTCAGATATAGAGGTTATCCTTTTTTAAACTTAGAAAATATGATTTACAGATAGAACATTAGTACAACTTTTAGAACTAAATATTATAATTCACTAGATTTAGAAAGTATGATTTTCTATTCATGATTACAAATTTTAATTTTTTCAAATATCCGAACTTATGTGAGTCCTTTACATTTAGCATTTATTATTTTACAAAGTAAGATGATGATTGATATTATATTTTACTTATGCATTCACCCCTATATACTTAGAAAATCCTCAAAGTACTGATCCATATATACGTCTAGTGTTACATTGTGTAATAATGTATGATCAGGTGCTCAATTTCAGCAGCATGAGTGATTTTTGAGCATCTCCATCTACATCCGACAGTTGGTGAGCCCTCATAGTTTGGGGAATTAATCATTCAGATTTTCAGCTTTCAAGTATAGATGATTCAGTATTTTTCAGACATTTCAAGTCAGTTGGGGGTTTATCCCAGTGACTCTCTAGATTTGATTTAGACTTACTGTATTTGATTTTCAGAAGTTATATTCATATTATTCTCAGTTATTTCAGATAATTTTCTACATATAGTGTGACTCTTATGTCTATGTTCCTATTATTATGAGATTCATACTTAGTACAAGGCAGACAAGGTTAGCTTAAGGAAACTAGTAGTGCTGAGCACCGTGTGATTTCTCGAAACTAGGATTGGGGCATCACAAACTTCGTATCAAAACCTAAGGTTTATAAGAGTCCTAGGGATTCAGACAAAGTGAGTTACATACAGTTTTGATCATGGGTGTGAAGCATACCACATTTATAAACAAGAGGCTATGAGACATTCTTAGGAAATTATCTCTTTCTTTCATGATCTATCATTCTTACAGTATCTCTATCTACTTTAACTCATGCTCTTACATGACAGTTGTTGAATTTGCCTTCTCGTCGACCTAATGCCCATAGAAATGATAACCAGGCACCTCATCCTGCTGATCCTCTAAATGAGAATGTATCTCATGTTGTGTTTAGGGTTGCCTTTCAGGAATTGGCCTAAGCTATGACTGCCAATGTTCAGTCCCACTTCAGTAGAATGAGGATTTAGAAACAGCCAGAATTAGAGGTTTCATGAGATTAAATCTACTAAATTTCTTCGGGTCGAAGAAAGATGAGGACCCACAACTTTATTTAGATAAGGTGAAGAAGTTTACCCAGATAATGCATGTTTTAGAGAAGGAGAGTGTTGAGTTGGCATCCAATAGGTTGAAGGATATAGCATATGATTGGGTAGTTATGTGGAGGAATGGTAGAGGTAAGAATGCAGTCCCCATGAGTTGGCAGGTATTCTGAGATGCTTTACTAGACAGGTTCTTCTCACGTGAAATGAGAGAAGCTAAGATAGAAGAGTTTGTGAACCTGAGGTAGGGATCAATGACAGTTAAGGAGTATTACCTTAAGTTCAATAAGTTTTCTTAGTATGCCCTTGATACGATGGCTAATCTTAGGGCAAGTATGAGTAAGCTTTTTACTGGAGTATCTAGCTTGGTAGTCAAGGAGTATAGGACTACCATACTTATTGGAGATATGGATCTTTCTAGATTGATGATTCATGCTCAACAGATGGAGGCAGAGAAATTGAAGGGAAGAGATAGGGAAAATAAAAAGGCCAAAATAGGGTAGTTTGAGTATGGCTAGGCTAGGTCTCAAGGGGGAAATTGTTCATAATTTCAGAATCGTTCATCTATGCCAGCACCATCTTCAGCTAGTGCTCCCGCTCCCAGAGCTAGGAAGGAGCAGTGGGGTAAGTCTTCTATGTCCAAATCTTAGAATATTATGAGTGGAAAGCCCAGTTACCCTCTATGTGCTATGCGTGGTAAAAATCACCCTGGTGAGTATTTAGCTGGAAAAAAAGGTTGCTATGGTTGTGGTAAGTTGGGTCATGGAATTAGAGAGTGTCCACATGCTAATCAGGGAAATAGATATGTTCGTCCCTAGAATTAGGCCACTAATGCACTAGCTCCTCTAGGTCGCCCAGTTCCTCTTTAGGGCGCATCATCCAGTACCGGTGGTGGTCAGCGCTAGAATCGGTTTTATGATTTACCGTTCTAACTGGAGCAGGAGGATTCACCAGATGTTGTTATTGGTGTGCTTTGTGTCTTTCATCTTGATGTTTATGTGTTGTTAGACCCCGGGTGGATTTTCTCTTACATGACCCCGTTAGTTGCAGTAAATTTTGAAATAAGTCCTGAAAAGATCCCTGAGCCCTTCTTGGTTTCTACCCCAATACGTGAGTCAATTGTTGCAAAACAGATCTATAGAAAGTGTCATATCACTGTCCTTTATAAAATCATGTTAGCAGACCTAATAGAGTTAGATATGGTCGATTTTAATCTTATTCTTGGTATGGATTGTCTCCATCCTATTATGAATCTATAGATTGTCACACCCGAGTGGTGAAGTTTCAGTTTCCAGATTAGCCAGTCTTTGAGTGGAAAGGTAATTCAATGTCACCGAAGAGTCATTTCGTATCTTATCTTAAATCTAGAAAATTGATTTCCAAAGGTTATATTTATCATCTAGTCCAAGTTAAAGACACTAAGTCTGAGACTCCAACAGTTCAGTCTGTCAGTGTAGTCAATGAGTTTCCTAATATTTTTACGGATGATTTACAAGGGGTAACTCCCGATATGGAAATAGAATTCGGTATTTACCTTCTTTCAGATACTTAGCCCATCTCAATACCTTCGTATCATATGGATCTCGCCGAGCTAAAAGAGTTGAAAGATCAACACAAAGATATTTTAGATAAGGGTTTCATAAGGCCTAGTATTTCTTCATGGGGCTCTCCCGTCCTATTTGTGCGAAATAAATATGGTTCTTTGCGTATGTACATAGACTATCATCAAGTGAATAAGGTTATGGTCAAAAATAAATATCCTCTTCCTAGATTTGATGACCTATTTGATCAACTCCAAGGATAGACCTTAGATCTGGCTATCATCATCTTAAAGTAAGAGAATGTGATATTACAAAGATAGCTTTTAGAACCCTTCATAGTCTTTTTGGGTTTCTTTTCATGTCCTTCGAGCTAACAAATTCACCAGCAACCTTCATGGACTCGATGAACGGAGTGTTCAAATAGTATCTGGATATGTTTATCATATTCTTTATCGATGATATTTTTTCTACTCTTGAAGTATGGATGATCATGCAAGCCATCTTAGAATTATGTGTCAAAGTCTTACAGATCTCCAATTGTTCACTAAATTCATCAAATGTGAATTTTGGCTAATGTCAGTATCTTTCCTTGGTTATATTTTTTACAGTGAGGTTATTAGAGTTGATCCCCAAAATATAGAAGCCGTAAGAAATTGGACGGGACCTATCTCTCCATCAGAAATTTAGAGTTTCTTGGGTTTAGCTGGCTATTACAAACATTTTTTTAAGGGTTTCTCATCTATTGTGCCTCCTATGTCTAGATTGACCCAAAAAAAGTTACGTTCTAGTGGGCAGATTCCTACAAGTGGAGTTTTTAGAAGATGATGACTCGACTCACTTCAGCCCCAATTCTAGCATAACCAGATGGTACGGTTGGTTATGTGGTGTATTATGATGCCTCTAGAATTTGTTTGGGTTGTGTTTTGATGAAGAGAGGTAAAGGTATAACCTACACCCTATACGACATAAGCCTCACGAAAAGAATTACCCAACCCATGATCTTGTGTTTACTGATGTTGTATTTAATTTCAAAATCTGGAGACACTATCTTTATGGGGCTCATGTTTATGTATTCACGAATCACAAAAGTTTGCAGTATGTATTTACTCAGATGGAGTTGAATCTTTGTTAGAGAAGGTGTTTAGAATTGTTTAAGGATTATGATATTAGTGTGTTGTATCATCTGGGTAAGTCCAATATAGTGTTAGACACTCTCAGTAGATTATTTGTAGGTAGTGTTGCTCACGTGGAGAATGATAAGAATGATCTAGTTTGAAAAGTTCATCGGTTAGCTACATTGGGTGTTAGATTGGTTGATTCAGCTGAAGGGAATGTTTGGGTTCAGAGTTGTTCGAAATCTTCCCTAGTATTCGAAGTGAAAGAGAAGCAACATAAGGATTCTAGTTTGGTGAAACTGAAGGAGTCAGTTAAAGACCAAAAGGTAGAGGTTTTCTCCCAAAGGGAAGATAGTGTGTTAAGGTACTATAATAGATTGTGTGTGCCAAGTGTTGATGATTTGAGGAAGCGGATTATAGAAAAAACACATGGTGTGCATTATTTTATTCATCGATGAGCTACCAGATGTACCATGACTTACGGGAAATCTATTGGTGGAGCGGTATGAATATAGATATATCAAAGTTTATAGCCAAGTGTGTAACTTGTCAACAGGTTAAGGTATAGCATTAATGACTTGGTGGTACATTGCAAGAGTTTTGTTTCCCCACCTGGAAGAGTGAAGAGGTGAATATGGAATTTGTGAATGGATTTCCCCATTCGTGTCGTCAGCATGATTCAATTTAGGTTATTTTAGATAGATTGAATAAATCAACGCATTTCTTACTAGTTCACACGTCTTACATAACTGAAGATTACACCAAGTTGTATATCAGAGAGTTAGTTATATTGGATAGAGTTCTTTTGTCTATCATCTCAGATAGGGGTACTAAGTTTACCACTCAGTTTTGGAAACCCTTTCAGAAGGGTCTTGGTACCCAAGTTCATCTTAGTTTAGATTTTCAACCATAGACAGATGGTTAGGCAGAAGGACCATTCAGACTTTAGAAGACATGTTGAGGACATGTGTTTAGGATTTCAAAGGTAGTTGGGATGACCATTTGTCATTGATTGAGTTCACCTATAATAACAGTTATCATGCTAGTATTCAAATGGATCCATTTGAAGAAATTTATGTGCAGAGATTTAGATTGCTAGTTGTTTATTTTACAGTGGGTGAGGTTGCTTTGATTGGGCTAGACATGATGTTTGAAGGCATGAGAAATTTCAGTTGATTCAAGAGAGATTGAAAGTAGGTCAGAGTTGTCAGAAATCTTATGCAGACGTAAGAAGAAGAGATCTTGAGTTCGCAGTGGATGATCTTGTGTATTTGAATGTTTTACCCATGAAAGAAGTGAAGAGATTTGGAAAGAAGGGGAAGCTTAGTTCTCGATATGTAGGCCCCTTCTGGATTTTGAGTCGTGTTGGGAAGATGGCATATGATCTTGTGCTACCCATAGATGTATACACTGTTCATCCAGTATTCCATGTGTCCTTGTTGAAAAAGTGCATGGATGATTCAGCCGTTATAGGTCCTCTAGAAAGTACAGATAGTAAGAATAGCCTTTCTTACGAAGAAGTTCCAGTAGAGATCCTTGATCATCAGATACTTAGACTAAGGAATAAAGAAGTTCCCTTAGTCAAAGTTCTATGTTAAAATTAGTCTATTGAGGGTTCTACTTGGGAAGCAGAAGCAGACATGCGTACCAAGTGTTCTCATCTCTTCTCCACAAGCTCAGATTCAGCCGAAGGTAATAGTCTTCTTTCATTCAGTTCATTTCTAGTATCAGATTCAGCCATATAGCTATTTTCATGTAAACTCATGCACTTATAGATCAGTTCAGTAGCTCAGTATGTTTTACATTCGGTCATACAGTTTATTTCAGTCGCGCATGATATCTTATAGCCTTAGATTCCTCAGTATTTTTAGCATAACTAGCCAAATTCGAAGATGAATGATCCCAAGGGGGAGATATTGTAATACCCCATACTTTCCCTAGCTGAATTTCACTGCTAGAATGTCAAGGGTTAGCTTAAAAAATGAATAACATTTATTCTATATGGGAATTTCCAGATTTAGGCCCTCCATTGTGTAGAAATTGAATTAGTTTTCATCGATACCAATTTTTCTCAAATTCTATGCTTGGATGAGAAGTTATGGCACTTTTATTGTTGACAATGTTCCATTTAAACAAGCACCACGTTGCGGTGAAGGTTGATTTCACATTTTTCAATTTCCAGTAGACCTCCACAATAAGCTCGCATTGCGGATATGTCCAATTTCCCAGTTGTAAATTTCTTGTAGGCTAGCGCAATGGTACCACATCGCGACGATGGCCAAAATGGCATTACAATAGAGCACTTTGATGGCTCTGCGTCGCAGTAAATTGCCTTTTCCCAAATGTCCTACTTCCAGTGAGCCACTGTAATAGTGGTGCATCTCGGTGGCATACAATGTCGGGATTTTCCAGTTCCGATCAAAAATTAACAAAGGGCTCTTTTTTTAATTCCCAAGTCCCCAATCCTTCCAGAACATAAGATTATGCCAAATCTAAGAACTTTATGCTTATTTTCATCCATTCTCTCCCAAAACAAAATCCTAGAGCTCCAATGCTTCTTCTTAGGAAATCAAATTCCTCCATTTTTTTTCCAAGAAAGCTAAAAATTGAGGATTTCCTAGACAAGGTAATCAAGAACTCATCTTGAAGAACTCAAATAGGAAGAAAAAATTCAAGATTCTTCATCTAATCATCTACCAAGGTATGTGGGGTTTATGAACAAGGATCTTCTTCCATCCTTGTCCCCAAAACTAAGTTTTAATTTTAAATTCATATGATTTTGAATGATTATACATGAGTTTTGAATTAGGGTTCATACCCAATATTTTTATTTGCAAGATTATGAGATTTCAAGTGTTTCTGAAGATGAATTTCATGTTTAATTTCATATTTTCATGCCTATTGTAGTAAATTTCAGATTTTGAACTGAGTTATCAATATTCTCAATATCAAGCATAAATTTTATAATGTTTTGACAAGAACTTGATGCATGGGTTATTAAGCCCAAGTTTATATGTTGATATTTCAAGAAAGATGATGGTTTAAAAATCTTATGATTAGATTATTTACATATTTTCAATAAACCTTTGATCTTTTGATCATTTTTAAGATTTGGAATAAACATTACAGATTTATTATAGATTACAAAAATTAGAATAGCTTTATTTACAGATTTAATCAGATAAATGAATAATTTGTTTTAGAGTAAACCCTTATGCTAGTTTTAAAGTGGATTTCCAACAGATTGAGCATACAGATTAAAAAGGGAGTAGTATTTAGAATCGAGCGAGAAGAGTGGGATTAGCGTGCCCTATCTTTCACAAGACTATGTAGCCAACATAGGTACAAATTATGAGATTATTCCCATTCCAATATGGGTGAGAGTCACATATGTGATCACTTAGCTCATGTTATACTCCATGGCAATATTATGACACCACTCCCTATCGTGACGTTTTCCCTATAGGGGAACAAGACGTTGGACTCCATGTTTACTCACATGGTTTATGTCAGTTAAGAGAACCTTCCTAATAATAAAGAAAATCTTTTAGAAAAACTAAGTGTAAAGGCTTACATCTTTACAAACTATAACTTCAGATTTTAGATATAGAAGTGAACCCATTTTACACTTAGACAATATGATTTATAGACAGAATATTAGCATAGCTTTCATAACTAAATGTTATAACTCACTAGATTTACAAAGTATGATTTGCTATTCATGATTACAGATTTCAGTTTTTCAAATATTCCAGCTTATGTGAGTTATTTATATTTAGCATGCATTGTTTTACTAACTGTGATGATGATTGATATTATGTTTTACTTATGCATTCACCCCCATATACTTAGTACATCCTCAAAGTAATGATACACATATATATCTATGTGCTACATTGTCTCATAAAGTAGGTTCAGGTTCTCAGTTTCAGCAGTGTGAGTGATTTCTTAGCATCTTTATCTACATCCGACAATTGGTGAGTCCTCATAGTTCAGGGACTTTGTCATTCAGATTTTCAGCTTTTTAGCATAGACGATTTCAGTAATTTTCAGACATTTTGAGTCAGTCTGAAAACCAAATATAGTATGTCTAAATCAAATCTAGCAGTCTGACAAGACTCTACTACTAATATCTAGAGAGTCAGTTGGGGTTTGTCCTAGTGACTCTCTAGATATTAGTAGTAGAGGCTTGTCAGACTGCTAGATTTGATTTAGACTTACTATATTTGGTTTTCAGAAGTTAAATTTATATTCTTCTTAGTTATTTCAGACAGTTTTCCACATATAGTATGACTCTTATGTCTATGTTCCCATTATTATGAGATTCAGACTTAGTAGAAGGCAGACAGGGTTAGCTTAAGGCTACTCGTAGTCTTAAGCACCGTGTAACCTTTGGGGACCAGGTTTAAGGGTGTTACAGGTAAACCTAGACTACCTGGACACCTAGGAAAGATCGAAGGGTCCACTAAATAACTGACTTTCCCTTCTGAGAAGCTTTCGTAAGATCCCACACTATTAAAATCACATTATACTCATAAACACAATAATATTGATACCCATATTGCACCATTGTGCTTCGGGTTAAAAAAATCACACTAAAATCCCATGTGGGTCGCATTTATGAAAATTACATTCAAAAACCAAACCAACATTCCTTTATGCCCAAGAAGTAATTACCCCAAAAAAGGGTGAAATCCGAGCTACATTGGGGCTAAAATCAAGCTCATAAAGTTTAGGAATTTTAAATAAAAAACAGGAAAAACAACCATGGATAGAGAAATCATACCTCAAATTTTGAAGAAGAATCGCAAAATAAGCATTAGTCAAGCTCCCAAATCGCCCATAAGCTTCCATCTGTAGATTTTCCTCTATTTTAGGGTTTGAGTCTCTAGATAATTGGTGATAAATGGGTAAAATGGGCTGAAAATATGATATTTCTACCATTTCCAGGTGCTTGAGTGTCGCTATTGAGACCCGAGCCTCGAGATTTCCATATATTGTGGCTGTCCAATCCAGTCGCGTTCACGATATTTGAACCATAATCACGATATGTAGTGATTGTGAATATTATCTCGATCACGACCTTAGCCATCCCTATTATCAATCGTACCAGATACAACTTAGACATTGATTTTTTCATGTCACTGCCAACACCTCGGGATTCATCAGGAATTCTATATATGTAAATGGACTATTGTACTATAAGAAATTTGATGTTCCAAACTCAATGGATCAGTTAAAATACCCATCCAACATTGTTTTGACTAAAATTGGGTCCCACGCCTAATTTCTATTTTCTTAACTTTTTGACAAATAGGTCGAAATGAGCTCAGGTGCCTCGGGACCCGAACCAAGAGTCCACCTAGAGTAAAATTGATATTCCAGAGCTGATGGAACAATCAAAATTTGCACACAAGGTTGTTTGATTGATGTTTTTGCTCGATGGCCATTTGGAACCAATAAAGACTTCAAAACAAGAAATTGGCTTTAAGAACCAAACGAACTACCCTATAACTGAACTGTCAGTTCCAACTAGTCATAGATGACTTGGGGCAACTATGGGAATCTCTAATTGTGAATATAAGAGGAAATATGGAAAAAAAACTAAAAGGTTCATTACAATATCCACTGCTAAAGGGACTTTCACCCACAAAAGTCATGTATTAGATTGTACCTAAAGCCTCAAATAGGTGAGGATACTCGGTATACATCTCCTTCTCGATCTCCCAAGTAGCCTATTGGATGGTGCCTCCACTTAACCTTGACTACTGCAATCTCCCTAGTGCGCAACCGTCTGACTTCACTAACCAAAATGAGTACAGGATCCTCCACGAAGGTCAACTACTCATCTATCTAGACTGAATCCCATTTAAGCACAAGAGATGGATTAGGAATGTATTAGTGCAACATAGAAGCATGGAAAATCAGCTGGACGACAGAAGAATCTAGAGGTAAGTCCACCCCACCAATAGTACAAAGAATCATGAATGGTCTAATATATTTAGGGTTGATGTTACCTTTTCTCTAAACCGCACCACATCCTTCATTGGCGATGCAACGGAGGAATACCAATCACCAATATCAAATCTTAAGGAACGAGGCCTACGGTCAGCATAGGACTTCGTAGTACTCCAACACGCTCCCCACCTGTCTTGAATAACTATGACTCTATCCAATGAATCCTAAAGAAAATAAGTAGCGCAGGGTTGAACCTCGAAAGTCTCAAACCATCCAATTAGAGAACAACATCACATTCCATACAAGTCTTCAAAAGGAACCATATCAATACTCAAATGATAAAAGTTATTATTTACAAACACTGCCAAATCTAACTGCTTCTCCCTCTGGCCTCCAAAATCCATAACATATGCTCAGAGCATATCCTCAAGCACCTGAATATATTTTTTGGACTAGCATTGGTCTGTAGATGGAAGGCTATGCTGAGATCCACATGAGTACCCAACTCCTCCTAAAAAGCCCTCCAATATCTAGAAGTGAACACATTCTATCGGTCTAAAAAATATATATGGGCACACCATACAAACGGACTATCTCATGCACATATATATGGGCTAACCTCCCAGTGCTAAGGCACATTCTTAATAGGAACAAAATGTGTTGACATGGTCAACCGATCTATTGTAACCAGAATGACGTAAAAACTACTAGATGTGTGAGGCAGATCACTAAGGAAGTCCATGATAACATCTCCCATTTCTACCAACAAATGGGAAACCTCTAAATGAAACCACCTGGTTTTTGGCTCATTCTTCACCCGCTGACAACAATAGCAATGATCTATAAAATTTCCATATCTCTCTTCTTGAAACTCCACTAATAATGCTATATCAAATATCTATACATCTTTGTTGTACCCTAATGAATATAATATTACAGTTTTGAGATTTGTGAAAAATAATTAGATCAGGTCATCATCTCTTTGAACACTAATGCCGATACCAAATCACAAAACACCCTCAGAATGTATGGTGATCCTCTTAGAGTCACCACTAAAGACCTGATCTCCAAGAAAACAAAGGCTAATATCCTCAAATTGACGATCCTAAATTTACTCAATTAGCGAAGACCTCTCCTAAACGCTAGCAAGAATCATCCTTGGGTCTTAAATATCAGGGCAAACTATCAAGTTGGCTAAGGACTAAATGTCCCATGTTAATGACCTCTAAGAGACTAAAATAAAAGAAAAAGCTACCCATAGTCACTTCCTTTCAACTCAAGGAATTTGCTACTACATTTTTCTTGCTCGAATGACACAAAATAGAGATATCATAATTGTTAAGAAACTTCATCCATTGAAGAAGACTAGCATTATGATCCCTCTGGGTCATACGATGTTGAAGTCTGCAATGATCGGTTAAAATCCTACAATGCACACCATAAAGATAATGCCTCCAAATTTTAAGCGCAAAAACTACCATTGCTAGCTCCAAATCATTAGTAGGGTAGTCGCACTCGTGAACCTTTAGTTGCCTCAAGGAATAAGTATAACATAACCCTACTACATCAACACACAACCCAAGAAAACCCCAAAAATATAACCATACACTATGAATGCCTCACTCTCAACATGATGATCCCTGATAAGAGCTGAAGTAAGAAAATCTTTGAGCATACCAAAGCTTGACTCACACTCCTCGTACTATTGGCAATGAACCTCCTTCTGAGTTAATCTCATCATACGTGCTAAAATAGTAGCAAAACCCTCAATGAATCATCAATAATAGCTAGCCAAAGCAATAAAGCTATGAACCTTTAACAGAGATATAGGACTAGACCAATCACGAAGAACCTCAATTTTCGTTAGGTCTGCTATAATCCTATCCTTAGACACCAAATACCCAAGGAACTTCACTAACTCATGCAAAAACTCATATATAGAGAACTTGGTAAAAATCACATGATCTCTTAAAGTCTCGAGCTAAATACTCAAATATTGTGAGTCTGCCTCTCCATTACTTGAATAGATAGGGATATCACTGATGAACAAAATCATGAAGGAATCCAAATAAGGCCTAAACACTTAGTTCATCAAATTCATAAATGTGGCAGGAGCATTAGTCAGCATAAAAGACATCACTAGGAACTCATAATGACCATACAGGATTCTGAAGGTTGTCTATGGAATATCCTCATCCCGAATCCTCAAATGATGGTAACCAAACCTTAAGTCAATCTTAGAAAACATCGCGGCATCTTAAAAAAGATAAAAAATGTCATCAACGTAGGGTATAGGATAACCATTCTTACTATTACCATAATAAGTTGCTTATAATAAATACATATATGTATGAAGCCATCTTTATTCTTCAAGAAAACACATGAGCTCACCAAGAAGACAAACTCAGTTTAATCAAACCCTTACAAAGAAGATCTTGAAGTTGAGAATTCAGCTCCTTATGCTTGACAGAAGACATATGGTAAGGTGCTAAAGAAATCGGTCTGGTGCTCTAGATCAAAAACAAACTCAATCTCATAAGCCGGAGGTATACTGGGTAGATAAGTATTCAAAACATCAGATAACTCATTAACTATAGGAACAGAGTCAAGCGACAAACTCTCCATACTAACATCATGGATATAAGAAATCTATGACTCGCAACCCTTCAAAATTAGTCTCCTATCACACATATATGAAATAGTCCCCATCGGCTAGCAACTAACAAATCCCTGCCACATGACTAGGGATATGTTTGGCATTTCCAAGGTAACAATATTGGAAAAATAATACATGAGCGTATGATAGTAGGATAACCAATCCATTACGAGAATCACATCAAAATCCACCATATATAATATAATAAGATCAGCATAAGCATCTCAAACAATCACAACACAAGGTTTGAAGACCTTATCAAATACTAATGAATTACCCACATAAGTAGATATATGCAAGGGCACAAATAATTATCACCTAAGATAACTCTAACCATGGAGCACAATAAGAAGACACATAAGAATAAGTGGAACCTAAAAAATAAATTAGGGGCCGATTGATGTCACACCAAAATCATATCCGTGACAAAATCATCTGAAAAATTTTCCTTGGGCTAAGCAAGTACTGCATATAACTAACCACGCCTTTTACTTGGATGGGCTCCTAACTGATCTCTTGTACTACCCACCTGAGAACCACCTCGAGTACCCTGATGACCACCCCTATGACTATGCGAGCCACACCTAGTTAAGGAAAGAATTTCTATAATAGTGAGAACATTCTAAGCTAAAGTAACAATAGCCCTATAACTAGCCAACTCTCGCGAATAATGGCCAAAAGATACACAACTATAGCATGTCACATGTGATAAATCAGACCAACATATCCAGTTGACCCAAAGTAACCACTATCACTAAAATCACCTTAAGATGAACCCCTCAAAGATGGACCACCAACCAGACTAGGGAAATCCCTAGTACTAGACTGACATCCAATAGTAATTTGAAGATTTGTCTGAACAGGTCTACTAAGCTAACACTGGGTATGATAATGTAGACACGAAGGATATCTACCATGAGAATTTCTACCTATAAAGCGGACACTACTTTGGCTCCTATTAAAACTGCCGTGATATCTAGGTCTCTTAGTATTTCCCTCTTAGGATTTATAGTGCATCTCCTCTATTACATGAGTGTGATATAAAACCTCAGTAAAAGTCCTACTCACAACAACAAAACTCTGAGTAGACATGCAATGAGGAAGTCTCAGTCCTCAAATAAAGTAATGAACTCTATATACTCAGTATGCTGAATAGAAGTAGCATACCAAGCTACCTCATGAAAACAAGCCTTATACTCCACGACTGCCATAGAGCCCTACTCCAATCTAGACAACTAATCCCTCAAACAATATCTAAGGTTGCAAGGTATATACATATATAAGAACATCTCGGGCATCCAAGTACAATTGAAAGATAGTGTAATCTAAACCTCGATTCTCAATTAGGCCCAAATTATAGAGCCTATCCTCAAAAGCAATATTAAACTCATGGGCATTCTTTCCTTGTACTCCAGAAAACCTAGGCGAAGCTACTCTCAAGAATCTAACCAACATCTTCTACTCTTCAATAGAAATAGCAAGATGGGTAACCATTGGCTGAGAAAATACAAGCTAGAAGGGACCTAAACTCTAGGAGCAGTATATATAAGATATGCCCCCGCCTCCATACCACTTTGATCTATTGACTGTGCACTATTATATGGTGCACCCCCAACCAACTCTAAGATCTGAACAAAAGCATCTGTAGGTACTAAAGAAGAAATAAACCATAATAGATCCTAGACTGGTCCCTGGCTAACCGCTAGCTGGGATGGATAAATAGCTAGCTAAGGAGTAGGAATAGGGTCTAGTGAAGGCCCACTATCATGGCCCCTACCTGGGTACATATCTAAAGAATGTCAAAGACTTCTAATTCATCCACAGATAAGGATAGGAACTCTAGGATCGATATCGTGACCATCATCTTGTGTAGAGAAAGTATGTATCCTAGCTATCTGTGAATGAGGAAATCAAAGAAATATTCTATAAACAAACTTAGACTCTTTGCATTAAATGAGTGAAATAAGTGGAAAAATCATTAGAATGTCCTGTAATCTCCCAAAAATAGGAAATTGATATCATCGTTCTGATCTGCAGAACACTGCTAGACACTTGCTTTTGTATCCATAATACCGCTGAAACCCAAGCTCCGATAAAAATTTGTCACGAGGCAATTTATGAATCGCGGTGGTACCTACTAAATCTTAAAAGTAGGTAAGACAAACAATAACCCAAAGACAATGGGTTAACTTGATCGACACCTCCACTAAAGAGCAAAAAAGCAACATCCCAATTTATAAATAAACAAGAGACTGGAAATAGTCCAAGGGTACCAAATAATACACAACCAAAACCATGACCTTGTAGAGCCAGTACAAGAGATTCCACTAACAATACAACTCATCTTAAAATAGTCAACATAATATTGTATCAACAATAAAGACTGGACTTAAATAATATAGAAGTAAATGGACAACTCTGACTAGAAGAACTCACCGAATCTCCGAAATACAAATGAGCATGATAGACGGATCAACGAAGATTACTAGTACTTGGATCTGTATCAAAATGTTACAAAGGAGTTGTATTAGTACCAAAACCACAGGTACTCCGCAGGTTCATCAACATAAAAATCTAAAACATGATATAAATACGATAAAATGCAAGATAACATAACTAAGTCAAGACAGAGACAAACCTTTCATAAACTCTAACATTGGTGTTCATAAATAAGTAAATAAATGGAAATGATAACCTAACATGACATAAAGGATAAAACACATGCAATTGTAACTATAAAATTGGCACCCATAAACCATTAGTGCAAAAAGTAAATTATTAAGCCCCCATAAGCCTTGTGGATATAAAAAAAAAATAATATAACCCAAACAACTATCATCTCTAAAACTCTAAATTATAACTAGAATCCTTTCATATTGTGACACATTATAACCACTTCCTAAATTTCGAACATTGCTTGAATCACAATGGTCAATCACATACCCCAATATAGTCATATCGTATAAGTATATCGACATAGTATAGTTTGTATATCAAAACTAATATCAATAAATATAATCAATAACTGAATTTGAACCACTAAACATATCATCAATTCCATAATAACAGTTTGGACACAAATTTGATATGTATAAATATATAAATATAATTAATAGTATCCTCAATAGCATAAGAAATAGGGTTATTAATAGGCTTCAACTGTTAACATCAACCATCATAACCATAAAGTGTCAAAGTTTCTCAATATTCACTTAATAAGTATTTACAAGTTTCTGACAAGAATATAAAGTCCACAAGAGCTTACATGTATATTAGCATAAGGTCGGTCAAGGACCTACTTCTAATCCTCAATGTTTCATTTTAGGTAAATTATACTCAGACTAGGCTAGGGTATCTAAATCCCTTTTAAGATATTGATAAATATTAAATTAACATTAATATAATAATCCTACCTAAAACATGAGCAACTAGCATAATTATGTCTAAACTATGATTTTTGGGTAGCCTAGAAGGTCCATCAAACAAAACTATTCCAATTCATCATATCAATTCCTAAAATCCATCCCAAATATGACACAATATCATAAACATACTATGAACTAGATCAATATACAAGGAGGGTAAACCTAGCCAACCTTTACGCCAAAGAAAGCTTGAAGAATCCACTAAATCACCAACTTTCCCTTCTGAAAAGCTTCCACATGATGCCACGCTATGAAAATAGCACTCTATTCATAATATAAGAATAATGATATTCATATTGCTCCATTTTCTATGGGTCCAAAAATCACACCAAAATTCCATATGGGTCTCATAGACAAAAGTTGTATTTTTGAAGCCAACCCAACGTTCCTTTATGCCTAAGGTGAAATTACCCTAAAAATGAGTGTAATATTAGCAACATTGGGGCTTGAATAAATCACCCATCTTTTTGGGATTTTTAAATGGAAATGGGGTAATCAACCATGCAATTAAAGTAATCTTACTTCAAATTCAAAGTAGAATCATGAATTAAACGTTAGTCAAGCTCTAAAAATCACCCACAAGCTTTAATATCAACTTTTTTCTCTCCTTTAGGGTCTTAGTCTCTAGAAAATGGGCGAGAAATAGGCAAAATAGGTTGAAAATAAGGTATTTATACCAATTCTAGTTCTCGATGTTGCTATTATGACCAGAGTCTCGCAATCACTACATATTATAGATGTACAGGCTTGTCGCGATCGCGACATATGTATCCCAATCATGAAACTTGGTGACTACCAAGGGTATCGAGATCACTACCCCTAGCATCTCTATTAGTGATCGCACTAGATAGAGTTGAGACTTAGAATTTTCCAAGTCTCCGCCAATCCTTCGAGATTAATTTTGAATCCCCTTTACGCAAACAGGCTATGCTACCATACAAAATTCGACATTCTGGATTCAATTCCATAGTCGAAATTTCAATCCAAGGTAATTTTGGATAAAAGTAGGTCCTCACCTAATTTCCATTTTCTTAAGTGGGTCCCACACCTAATTTCTATTTTCTTAATTTTTTTACCAATAGGTTTAAATGAGCCTAGGTGCCTCGATACCTGAACCAAGAATCCACCTAGCCTAAAATTGATATTATGGAGTTATAGGAAGAATAAAAATTGTCACAAGATGTCATTTGACTTAATTTTTTTCTATTGGCTATTTGGAACCAACAAAGAGTTCAATACAGAAAGTTGCCTCTAAAAACAAAATGAACTGCCCTGTAACTGAATTGTCAGTTTCAGCAAATCATAAATGACTTGGGGCAGCTTTGGAAAATCTCAAACATTGAAATAAGAGAAATGAGAAAAATAACCTGAAGGGTCATTACATGCCTCATTGAATTTGGTAATGATCATAAGTTCTAACCTAGTCATGATCATCTTCTTATAGTGTCGGGCCGTCGGCCAATAAAATCCACTTTGAAGAACTTTAGTAGCCGTTCATACACCACCGTGGTGACCATTATATTAGGACTCATGTTAATCCTCAATATTGAGTCGCATCTCCAAATCAATCACACATCAAAAGATAACACCATTAACTCACTGCAAAAAAAGATAGGGTTAATCCTAATAGTACGTTGTCACATCATGTAGGGATCTTTGTTTTTATAATTATTCAAATCCATGAGGATAAAACAACATACCATATAATTTCCACAATCTGTATTCCATGAATCAATAATCCTTGAGAGTGCCATTAAATAATTATCTACAAGGTTTCATCAGTGGCTATCTCACCCAACTTATGTTTGTTGCTTTCAAGGATGGATACATAATCTTCCACTTAGTTTTCATACTCTTTCATACCTTATCTTAAAAATCAAACTCTTGAAGTAGCAAGATCCATCAAATCAACTAAGGGTTGGCCTCCTTTACATCCATCAAATACCATAGAGCCATATGAACAGTACGCAAAATTACTTGATGCACAACAAATAACTACGTTACTAATCAAAAGCATAGACTATGATAAGAAACTCTTTCTCTATAACTGTCTAATTTCGTTATGCATTATTTAAGGAATTGCTAGCTCAATATATCAAATTAAAATGATTTTCCATTCTTTTATCTAAAATAGCACCAAACGGCAAGTTAATGCATCAAACATCAATTAAAAAACGTTTTTAAATTAGGACGACAATGATTGGAGTCCAATCTTACATATCAAATTAGCTATCTTGGAGAAATCTTGATGAAAGGTCTATAGAAATTTGTGTGCCCAAGAAAGTTTTGAAAACCTTCTATGGAGATTGGAGGGGGTAACTTGCTGTTAACGTCAACTTTCAATTGGTCAGCTTAAATACTTTGACCTGAGATCTTATGCCTATGTAAAATACACTCCTTTACCATGAAGTGTAATTTCTCCCAAATCAACACAACATAAGGTTGCAAACATCTTTAATGTACCTTACTCATGTTATCCTTACATAATTCAAGACTGTCACCCAAAATGGAAAAATCGTCCATGAAGTACTCTATAATATCCTCCACCATATTAAAAAACATCAATAGCATGCACCGTTGCATAAACCAAAGGGCTTTTTTTTGAAGGAAAAAGTACCACACAGACATGTGAAGGTAAGGGTGTCAACCGGGCCGGGCTGACCCGGCCGACCCGGCCCGACCCAGCCCTATTAGCTAACCCGGCCCGGTTTGACCCGGGCCGTTTTTTTTTTAAAATGGGCCCGGTTAACCCGGCCCGGACCAAGCCCGGTCCAGGCCCGCCGGTTAACCGGCCCGGCCCGGAATATAAAAAAAAAAAATAATAATAATTTTGGGCCAACTAGCCGTTGGCCCAACGGCTATATAGCCGTTTTTGGGTCCAAACGGCTAGTTTGGGCCCATTTAATTAAAAAAAAAAAAAAAAACTTTAAAAAATATTTTTTAATCCCCAAAAAAAATCTATAAATACCCTACAACTTCAAATCATTTTTCACACAATTTTTCACTCTCTCAAATCTCATTCTCTCTCAAATCTCAATTCTCAATTCTCTAATATTCAATATATTTAATTTCTTAAAGTGTTCACTTTAATTTTTTAATTTTCGTTTACAAAGTACGAGCGGAAGTTTCCAAAGTCGCAATCTTCGGATACTTCCAAAATTTGATATTGTCGTTCCATCTCTTACGTTTAATTTTTATTTATTGTATTAATTGTTTATTATTTAATTTTATTATATTTGTGTATTTTGAATATTTTTAGTTTAATTTAATTTATATTATGGATAAATTAAAAAACCTCGCTGCTAAAGGTGTTAAAAAATTTTGTCCCGGAAGCGGTAGTGGTAGTAAAAAGCGAATTACTAGTGGTAGAGGTAGTTCAAGTAATAGATATACCCGTGTGCCTTCGCCTCCGGTACCGCTTGGTACACCTTTTGAGGAAGAAATAGGTGTAGGTGCTCACGATATGGATTATGTAGAAGCTCAGGAAAATTATGGTATAGAAGAAGAAAATGAAGTAGATGCAGTTAATTTAGACGAAGATAATGAAAATATTGCTGAAACACCCGCAGTAGGAGATGCTAACGTTAGATCTGAATCAGTTAATCTCCCTTCCCGTCCTCCCAGTGCCCCAAAACCTCGTAAAAGAACTAGTATTGCATGGCAATTTTTTGAACGTATATCAGATATTGAGGTGCAGTGCAATATTTGTCAACAAATATATAAGCATAGAAGTGGAGGCAAGCAAGGGGGTACGGGTACGTTAATGAGACATATAGATGAAGATCACAAAAGAGAGTTAAATATTGCAAAAGGTGGTGGGGATGTTGGTGGGTCAACGCAAACTAGAATGGACCCAACAACCGGTCAAGTAGCGAAAAAGTATAATAAATTGAGGGACAGGGAAGAAATAGCTAAAATGGTAGCTGTGGGTTGTTTGCCTTTTAGTTTTCCTTCTTCTGATGCTTTTATTCGTTATATACAAGCAATTTATAATCCTATGTTTAATGGTATTCCTAGAACTACTTGTCGGTCTGATATTTTTAGACTCCATTCACAATATTATTTTTATTTATCAACATTGTTAAAAAATATTCAATGTAGATTGTCCCTAACTTCTGATCTTGGTCGTGCTGTAAATAAAAATGATTATTTAACCGTTACTTGTCATTGGATGGATAGTAATTTCGTGATGCAAAAACGTATTCTTGCTTTTTTATATGATGAAGATCGTAAACATACTGGACAATTTATTGCTGATTCTATTGTTAAGATTACCGGATACTATGGTATAGAAAATAAAATTTTATGTATTGCTTTTGATAATGCTTCTAACAACAAGACTGCTATAACAAAAATAAAATCTACGCTATCTCCGTCCTTGCCTGAAATTTTTCATATTAAGTGTGCATGTCATATATATAATTTAATTGTAAAAGATGGTCTTGAGTTTTTTGAGCTTTATATTGAAAAAAATCGTCTTGCCGTTGGTTTTATTCAAGGAAATAATCGTAGATCGAGAATTAGAGAATTTAAAGTTAAATGTCAAGAAAATGGACTTACACCGATTTTGATGCCTGAGGAAATTGATACTAGATGGAATTCTACGTATGAGTTTTTAAAAACTTGTTATAAATATAGAATTCCTATTACACTAGCTTTTAACCAACATTGCGGTTCATTTGCTGATTCTGTTGATTGCATGCTACATAATTCTGATTGGGTTGTAATTAATGATCTTGTTATGTTTTTAGAAAAAATTTATGTAGCTACGGTTGAATTTTCCGGTGCTTACTATCCTACTGTTTGTAATATTTTGGCATATATAGCCGATATTTCTGGTTTGCTCCAACAATATAAAAATAAAGAAGGTTATAAAGAAGCTGTTGGCGCCATGTTTACAAAATTTAAAAAATATTTTTTCCCGATTCCCCCTATTTACTTGGTTGGTGCTATGCTAAATCCGTGCATGAAATATAATAATATGTGTCACTTTAGTACTCTTATTTATACTAACTTAGAAATAAATACTAACCATGATTCTGAACAACTACAGCCTGATTTGTGGACGGCTACGGCTGATGCAAAAGATTATATAGAAAAATTATATAATCACTATGCTGATTTATTTGATTCAGCCGTACCTACAAATATCACTCCAACTGTCGCTCCTCATCCTCCCGAGGAGCCATCATCTTCTAAAAGGCCGGCACATAGTAGTTTTTCTGATTCGTTTTATGATTTAAATTGTTGGAACAGTGTTGATGAGAGAACTTACACATCAACTTATCGGGAAGAGCTGAAATATTATCTTCGGACGGCACCAGAGGATCGCAGACGACGGATCAACACGCTGGATTGGTGGAGGAATAATGAATCACAATATCCTGTGCTTTCAAGATTAGCTAGAGATATCTTGAATGTTCCAATGTCAACCGTTGCATCAGAGAGCGCCTTCAGTCAGGGACGACAGCAGCTTGGAGACAACCGACACTCATTGGGAAGCAATGCAATGAATGTTCTAGTTTGCCTCAGAGATTGGATTAGAGCGGAAAGAAGAAACCAAGGAATGGAACCGGAGCCGAGCGACGAGCTGAAACTAGAAGAAATTATGACTTCACGGGAGAACTCAGCAGAATCAAGTCCAATGCATGGTTTTGCCCCCGTTGACTTTGATTATCCTATGCAAGTTCCCATTAATATTAACATGAATGAGTTGGAAAAATTGATGCATAATTTATAGATTTTTCATTCATGTAAATTATAAATTTTGGATCATTTTGCAATCAATAAAATTCCCCAAATTCATTCAGTCCTTAGTCGTTGTTTTTTATTTTTTTTTGAATAAATTTTGAATATTTGTGCATATATCTTCTATAGAAGTGTATATTTAACGTATACATGTGTATATGTTTTATAAATTAGTATATAAGTATATCTATACATATTGTAATGTATATATAATGTAGTATATTTTATAAGTAGTAGTATATATACATTTAATGGTGCGTATACACGTGTATATATCTTCTATAGAAGTGTATATTTAATGTATACATGCGTATATGTTTTATAAATTAGTATATAACTATACAAATATATATTGTAATGTATATACATTATAGTATATTTCATTTAAAGTATTACATATACATAGAATAGAGTGTATATATGTGAATGGATCTTCTATAGACGTGTATATTTAACGTATACATGTGTATATATTTTATAAATTAGTATATAACTATACAAATATATATTGTAATGTATATATATTACATATATCTCATTTAAAGTATTACATATACATAGAATAGAGTGTATATATGTGAATAGATCTTCTATAGACGTGTATATTTAACGTATACATTACTTTATGTTTTATAAATTAGTATATATATTGTAGTATATACTTTTTTTAAAGTAGTACATATATATTGAATGGTGCGTATATATGTGTATATATCTTCTATAGACGTATATCTTTAAAGTATACAAGTGTATATGTTTTATAAATTAGTATGTAACTATATATATATACATATTATTGTATATATATATATGTATATCACTATATTGTTGTATATATTTTATTTAAAGTAGTACATATATATTGAATGGTGCATATATATGTGTATATATCTTCTAAAGTAGTATATATTTAACGTATACATGTGTATATGTTTTATAAATTAGTATATATATATATTGTAGTGTATATATATATATATTATACTATTATAGCAAATGTTTTATTTAAAGTAGTACGTATTGTCATATATAATTATATATTGAATGGTACGTATATATGTGTAATTGTTTATACTTTATATATTTTTTTAAAAATATATGTTGTATATTGGAGTGTATATAGTGTATATTGGATTTTTTATTTATTTTTTAAACGGGTTTGACCGGGTTTGACCGGGTTTGACCGGGTCTTGGTGGGTTTGACCGGATTGGGTTTAGTGGGCCGGGTCCGGGTGGGTTTTAATTTTTTTACTGTTTGGCCCGGCCCGGCCCGGCCCGGTTAACGCCAAACCCGGCCCGGAACCGGCCCGGAACCCGGGTAAAATGGGAGGGCCGGTTCCGGGTTGGCCCGGCCCGGCCCGTTAGACACCCCTACTCCTAACCTAATCCTAGATACTATAGTATGTAGTTCAACCGATGTCTGAGGTAAAAATTCTACTTTTTTGTCCGCAATAATAGCCCAAAGATATCAGAAATAATGAATTAAACTTATACCTATCGTATAAACCCCTACACATATGCAAATTTATCAAATACACCACCTAGTATAGAAAAATCTGTAAGAAAGTAGACCATAGCCTATCACAAAGCTAAACAGTTGCCTTAAAAAGACGAAAAGCTACACTTCTTCTCTACTAGACCTCAGAAATCTGCTACACTATCAAGAAAAATATATACATTAAGATGAGAAAAAAAGATTAACACATTATCAAATTATAATTGGGGTAAAAATTAGGTTAAAAATAAATTCATGAGGCTTACTAATGGAGTTCAAAAATTGAACCCATGACCAGGCCCCTTGTAGAAAAAGGATCACATGATTAGAATTGGAGCATGATCGAAGCCCATAAAATAAGGATCACGTGCTCAAACTTCGAGCATGATCGGAGCCCAAATTAGAGCTAAAAGCATCCCAAAATGTCAAAGAAAAGAAAGACCCAAAACTAAGAAATTCGCAAAATTAAGTATGGGGTTCAATGTAAAAGTTAATGGAAAATGATACGAGGAGTTGAATTTACATACCTCAGATAAAAGGTATAATGTCCACATAGCTTTTCAAGTTCCATGGTTTAAAAGTGGTGAATAAAAAAACTAGAAATGATTAACAAAATGGAGAAAACAAGTTTTTAAAATATTTGGGGTCCCTTTATAAAAAAAAAGGACTTAAGTTTCAAACACAGAGGTCCATCGTGTAAGAACACCACAATGGTTGATTCACGATAATAAACAAACATCAAAACGGCTTGGGTAATGTGGATTCTTCATTTTGACTGTAATTTGCCTAGCATCATCATGATAGTCATTTCCATTAACTTTCACGAATGTGATTAGCTAGTCACGTATATGAAGAATACAAGCATCGGGTGTTGCACACTAACAATTTTCCTAAGGTGCACATTATCCAAATGTATACTTGTAATTTGTTTGGAATAATGTGCATGTAAATATTATATGCTACCTTATTAGAAATAATATTCCAAACTAAACAGAGATGATAATATTTCCAACAGAGGTCGTTTCAACTAAATATTTGCACAAGACCCCTCTTTACCATTTTTAACTAAAATCCACCATATATCTTAAAACAAGTCTTGAAGCACCTGGACCCGGAATTAAGGTCCATCTAGCCGTATTCAGGTTTGAAGCTAATGAAATTGTAAAAAGTCATATACTAAATTATTTACTAGATGTTTTGACCAAATTCCTATTTCTGAACTATAAAATCTCCAAAATAAGAAAATTGTCTTAGCACCTAAGTCAGCTATTAGAGAATGTAATTGCCGACATCAAGTCATATATGACCTGTAGAAGCTAATGAAAAATCTAAAAATAGAAAACACTGGAAATCACCTAAAGGGTCAATTTTAATTTATTAGGATCTTGCCTTAACGGGTTATTTATTTACAAATGGTGTGATTTCATTAAATTGATACACTTATGTTGTACGAAATTATGAAATACATTTTGAAGTCTTATTTTGGAAATATATTTCATTTTTAAATGATTGTACTCATGGGTGCACTTGTGCTAATAAATTATCATGAGTCTTTTTAACATATCCTATAAGCATTGCAAGTATTGGATTAATTTTTGGTTTGTAAGGGCATACTCCTAAGAGGGTATCTACATGACGTGTCATTTTGTAACCATCATCTTTAATTTGTCTCTCTTAATATGGATCATTTGGTCCAAAACAAATATGATTTACTTAAGTACAAAGTCAAAATACACCTCTAGATATATGTGGTCATTAGCAATATATTTATCTAACTTATACTCGCGATAAAATCCACTGGAAATAATGTGACTGGCAATCGAGAAAGTATAAAATAAAAACAACTGCTTAAAATCCAAACAAAGATACAAGTATTTGTAGCATTTTTTATGATTAAAATAATTCACTAATAGAACCAATTAAAATATTTCACAGCGATAGAAGACAAGGAAAATGATATGGAGAATTGATTGTATGAACAATCCATTGTATTCAATTAACTATTCACAACCTAAACTCAAATCTAGAAAATTATCCTTGGATTTGAAATCATTCACAAACCTCTTTAGACTATTGATGGTTTATTCCTCAATTTTTCTTTCAAACCAAGATAAGAAGCATAAACCACATAACCAAGTTTTGGTTATGCTGGGATTTTCCTATGTCTATCATAGATACATAAGATGGTTCATAGTCAAAAATAGTGTTATATTAATTTTACCAACCTCGCTAAAGCCATTCAAGATTAATTAATGTAAATGGGTGAGTTTTTAAGTTAACTTGACCATTTGAAATCAATTCAACCAATAGATTAATTTATACTAGCACAACCCATTCATAAATCAATGAGAAATTACTTAATACAAAAGCATAAGATAGGATCAAAACAAAAATTCAAATCATAAACATTTAATTATATATAATTACAATAAACAAGAATGAATTTATATACACAAAAATTCACAACAAAGCAAGGAAATAAAGAAAAGAATAAGAATATAAAAATACAAAGCATCCAAATCTTCACTCCAAGGGAGTTGGGTCAAGAATTATAGCCTCAAAGGTTGATAAATCTGTCAAAAATAATTTTGAAATGGATTGTATTGTGTTTTGATAAAATGCTCTTGAAGTTTATGAAATTCCATAACTTCCCTAAATGCCAAACAATTTTATTTATTGTCATCATGAGCTTATTTTATCGTGGTCGTGATCGGTTAACTCTTAGTACATGATTATCGCGAGATATCAAATGAATATGCATGGAGTTTACTTTGAGTGTTTTACATTCACCTCCTCCCTTTGTCATGATAAGTATGGGCGATTAGAAAAATTAGGCATCTTGGGCTACCCCTTGCACTGCACACCTCAAGGAAGGCTGGGGAGAAGGTGTGCAGAGCAACCCCGAAAGACACCCTCAATGATTTTACCTCCCTTTGTGTGTGAAATCCGACCCCGAACACATGTTTGGGGCCTTGTAATGCAAAAAAACCCTCAGGGATGTCCAAAATATGATTTTAATCCTTTTATGTGAGGGGCAATATTTTCAATAGATTTATTTCTTGTGGGGGAAATCAAGGATGGCCTATATAACTATAAAAGCAGCAATTACTCTCAATTTTAGCACACCTTTGGAGCAATACATGAATTTGAGAGAAGGGAACCAAGCAAGTGACTCAAACTAGGGTTATTTTTCTTACACTTTACTTTCTTATAGTTTTGCTTTATAGATAAATCTATTGTCACGACCCGAGCCTAGGCCTTAGCCGTGACGAGCATCCCGAACCATGAAGGCCCGGAACACCCATTCTCTATCTGGTTATCATGCACAACATTCATAATTATAATAAAATGCGGAATTGAAACTGAGTACGGAAAACATGGTCAAGTTCTGCAACATTTCTGAATAATACTATCTGACATCAGTCTGCGAAATCTCTACTAGGAACATAAACATTTGTCTGAAAAGAAGCTGGGACAAGGCCCCCAGTAAACCAAAAACATAATAAATAAGATAGTGTCTGACATAATTAGGCCTTCTGAATAATAGAAGGCTCACCACTGTGAGATCAAGTCTGCAAACCCGAGAATTTCTACTGAGTAGCTGGATCCCTAGACTGTGCCTCAGGACCTGGAAGGAGGGGGGTCAGCACAAAAGTACTGGCACGCGAAGCAATCCAAAAGTAGTATAATGGAACATACATACATTTATATATATTAAGGAAAAGCAATTTTTCATCAAGACATCATGTATAAAACTGTTTCTGAAAAATACATGGGCACTTTCTGAAAACATGCAACCTGTCTGTTCATTTCAAATCATGATCTGTGTTTTACTTCTGAGTTAGGTGGTATTCCCCTACAAGTCTGAATATTCCACGGGCTGTATGGAATCTGCCATTGACTCGGCGGGGAAGCCCCCAACCCAAGTGTGCCGCAAGGGTTGGAGTGTCTGAGTCTGATACGCCACAGGACATTTAAGTCAGCACATAATAATATACCCGGGTCGGCAAACCACGGTTTTTGGCAAAGAGTTGTCTGAAACTCCCGCCTTCTTCAGGGAACCACCTAAGCTCTCTTTATGCCCTATTTTAGCCTTTTCTGAACATGTATCATTCTGAAATTTCTAAATCATGAGAGTCTGATAAAAATCTGATTTGTGAACTAGTTTGTGTCTGTTATGGCATTTGTCTGAGTTGGTATCGTCATACCAAGACTTGCAAGTCCTATTTCTGAGCCATAATGTATTAAGCAAGAGCTTTCATTCAAAACATAGTTTAGACCACCAAAACATGTAATTTGCATTAAAGGTGTCATGTTCCGAAACTCAAGTCAAATCCATGCAAAACTTTCATCAAAGATATGGTGGTCATGTGCATTTTTGGCAAAACCATGCATTCTTTTATTACATGCATATTCAACATTCACAACCCTCTCTTTCGTGTTCAAAACATTGTATATTACGTGAAACATGGAAAAATTTACATTAAGAGAGAGGTTTCATGAAAATCATGCTCTAAATTCATATTTCAGGACAAACGCATATATATATATATACATATAACTTTCAAATCACTTTGGGGGAAAGCCAAAAGGCCAAAACAATATCATTAAAGCTTCTGAAACATGAGTATGTACATGAATTTGAAAACGCAATTCTTAAAACATGATTTCTATGCCCATGAGATTTTAGGAAAACCCCGCGTACCTTATTCTCCACGAATTTTTGGTGTCTATCGAAGCCTACGTCGAGAGGATTCCGAATCTGTAATTTGTTTCACGAAGAAGTTTCGGAAGGATCGGTCCTTCAAGCTTATTTTCTCAAACCCTAGTTACTCCTTCTCTTAAGTTTTTGAAGGATTAAATTTTTTTGGGGTTTTTATAGGAGGCTTCAATGTTGTTAATAGGCCCAAATCCTTTTAGGAGTGGGTAAGGACGATTTTTGGGTTTTGTAAGGACTAACTTGCACTTAAAGTAACTCAAAACGGAGGCCCACATCCGTTTAGGAGTGGGCGCCGCCCTATGCATCGCCTATATGTGCATAGGCGACACATTCAACTTTGAAAGGCCATAACTTCTTCACCGGGTGTCCGTTTTAGGCGAATTTGGTATCGTTGGAAAGCTTATTCAATTATCTACAATTTGGTATATAGTAGTCCACCCAGTTCATCATATACAATGAGTTATGGTGAATAGAATTTGACACAAATTACAACGTCCACTAAAACTTAATCGATCGAAATAGTTTTAACTCGTCCTTGAGTTGAAGGACTTCTATGGTCTAAATTCATGCTCAAATGGATTCACATACTACAAACTTGATTAACATGCCAAATTGGCATAGGATTTAAGGCTCGGGGATTATCAACGCATCAGAGTCATATATTTTATTCTAGCCCGAAATGCGGGGCGTTACATTATCTCCCCCTTGGGATCATTCGTCCTTGAATGATGGGTAGGAACTTGTTGAATCCTTAAATATATGGAATAACGCGGACATGACATGTCCTCTAATAAAAATACACTGATCTGAACATTTGGAATCTGAATTTAATGCATGATACATGAACTGGGCTATACTCGTAACTACTGGTATACTCTATCTTCGACTAGTAGCATGTCTGAGATTTTGAGTAGCATGAATAAGTGCAAAGACAAGAAAACAAGTCATGCGAATCTGACTGCTAAACTGACTTATTGGCCATACAGACTGAATTATACTACACCCTCATACTTAACTGGAGTATTCTCTTCAACACTCTCTCTAAGGAAGCTCTAGCAGTAATAGGGAACCATGAATCTTGGGTATGGATTACACAAAACATCCCACTGAGGAAATCACAACATTGACACTACTCTGCAGTCTGGAATATAGACATATAACTCCTAAATTAGGATAGAATTTTCAGACCTTTGGCAATACAACTTCTTACTTTAAGGCTTAGAGCACTTCCCGAATATCCCTTAACTATACTATTCCCTATAAATATCATATTCATTCAACTCAGCTTAAAATTCTCATATGAGCATTGATAATGGTTTTTTTTTTCTACTAATGTCTAAAATATCTTAATCCTTACCCCGCGATCAAACCTAACTCTAAATCACAAAAATACAACATGCTACACCACGCTATTATTCTAAACCATATGATGCCACCTTCTATACCTCTTTTAAAAATCACATCCTAAGCATAACATGCCTTACCACTTCAATGACTACACTGAACTCTTAATATGAAGTCGCTAATGCATATGACGACCTTCCACTACAATCCCAAAACGTCGTTCAAGCCTAATTTATAACCACATGTTAACTTCAAGGCAAACACCCATAAGTAGATACTTCACATAGTTTCTAAACTACTATCAATATAACTCCCACGCGCTATCCTAAAAACATACACACACAAACTTTTCCACTAACCATCACATGTATCAAAGACTTGGCCCCAAATCTTACTTTATACTTATGGCCTTATCTAAACAAGCATACTATGATCTTCCATCAACAAGAACATTTACATCAACACCACTATCATTGCATAGGAAGGGTCACTAAAAGGTTAAAACATACGACCCTCAAGCGTGAAAAAGATCTTTATATGGGACTGAGCACACTATAAAGAGTGAGTACATGCGTCATGAGTTGCATGACCTCAACTAGAGTTCATAACATAAGGAATGTGATTCCGACTACTTGAATGAACTAGAACTCATTATCTTGGAATTGGAAGAATACGTGACTCTCTATCATATACTGGAATCATGAACTATTATCACGGAACTGCATCGTAAGGCATGAGTAAGAATCCGGATAACAAAAAAAAAGTATTGAGGTAGGAATGGGTTGAGATTCACCCTTACTTTCTGATGTTCTAAATCACACTGCATCACTACTAGAATTTGAGAGCCTTACTTGGTTATTCGTTCTATCATCTCCCACTTAGCTTCAAGTCATCATCTAGCGTTTGGGAGATCCCTTACCAGATTCTAACTGAACTACACTTACTGCACTCTAGGGTCTGAAAAAATTGACAATACATGCATATCATAGAACTCAACCCGAATGACTACCTTCTGGGATACACTCTATCTTTCCATAGCCACCCATAGTCAAAGTATAATGCTTGCACACTTATTTCTATCCGTTCAACCTTAAAAACTCAAACTTAGATTCTAACACTTAACATGGATATCACCAAGCCTTTGATGAACCATACCACTTCCGTCCTAGCTGTCACGCCCCAAATCCCATTGGAGCGGACTGGCACCCGTAGCTGAGGAGGCCCGGGAGAACCCGTTCATAACCTATACTTTCATATTTACATTACTTATGAAAATTAGAAATTTGGGTGGCACTTCGTTGTAAATAGAAGAAAACATTACCTGTATCAGCCCAGCAGACACGCATATATATATATATAAACAGTAATTGGCCGTCAGAGCCATCACGTCTATCAACCAAACACTCCTATGGTTGTACAATATGTCTACAAAAGCCTCTACATAGATACACAACTGAGTTAGGGTCGGGACAAACTCCCGCCCACAAAAGACTTTTATACAAATACCAAAAGTACATATAGAAACGACTTGGGATGCCCCGAAACAACTGGGGCTCACCACTATCAACAGAATGTCCTGGCTCTTACTGCGGAGGTGTACGACCTGAAGTACCTGTTCCTGCAGGCATGAATACAGGTCCCCCGTGAGGGACGTCAGTACGGAAATATGTACTGAGTATGTAAGGCAGTGAGTATCAAGATGAGATACAAAAGATCAACAGAACCCAGATACCAGTGAATAAACAGTATGAGTAGACCACACTTAAAAGAGCTGATGGGATACCTGCACATTACTTTCATATCATTACTTCCCGTATTCCTTATCAATACATAACATATGTCATACAATGGCCAACTGATCAGTGGTACTAATACAATACATTAGGGACCACCCCTGGAATAGCATATATACATAATCTTTATAATACAATGGCCAACTGATCAGTGGTACTAATACAATACATCATATCATCAATTTAAAATAAAGACATTCCATTTCTTAATTCAATTAATCTTTGAGATTGGTTACTTTGTGGTCACACCTTATGGAACTTGAAACCATGATACCTCAATAGGAAAAACAAGTAAATAGGTAATCAATATCATGAAAATGAAGTAGAGAATCATGGATACCTCATTAAACCATTTCGGAGTCAACAATAGTATATGGACATTTTTTTGACTAGCCGGACATCTAAAAAGTGAAAACAAGTTCAATTGGTAGTGTCGAAGATCATATGATGTTATTATGTGTCATGTGTCGTAGGACAATGTTGGAAGCTTACTTGAGAGTGCCATGGGTCATTATTCATGCCAAATATTAGATAGAGTATGTCTTACATACCTTGACATAACCACTTCAATACAAGTCCAACTTGACTTCCCGTACTCTTCGAACACTTATCTACAATAAGTCATTTGTGGCAAACTAGTATTAGCAACCAAACCTTACCATTTAGGTATTAACTTCACCAAATAATGTCTAGGAAGTAATCCTTTAACTCATCAATAAGTGTGCTACATACATCCTCTTATACTCTTATTACATTCACATATCATGCATTTTCATGCAATATCCCTCAACATCACTCTTAGCCTTTATTTCCCCTCTTAATCACCATCCAATACCAACATGATCACTAGGCATACATAACCACTAATATAATGATATATCACCACAATTCATCCTCCATAATCCAATACAACAACTTCCATAATTTACTACTAACAATTTATACAAAACAATTCATAACTATGTTTCTAGTTATCATCCAACATCAAGACAATACTCATAATCCTTTATCAATACTTATTCATGAATAAGAATCAAGAATAAACAATATTCATACCTTAACAATGAACTCTTGTATTTAGAATCCTCCTTACATAACCATGGGGTGCTTCTCGAAGCTTTCGAGATGGTGAACACAACTACGGAACCAATTCGAATTTTCTACGGTTGAATCACAAAATATTTGAAGTTGAAATTAGGCTAGGGTTTCACCTTCTCTTAATAATTGGATGATATATGATATATATGAGGCTAAGTGTATGTTTATAAAGGCCAATTTTCGTCCACGAGGTAATAGAAAATGACTATTTTGCCCTAAAAATTTAAATAAATCTGAATCTGTCCCCAGTGGACAGTTTTGACAGACTGAAGTAAATCGATCATAACTCTTTGCTCCGGTATCGGATTTGGGTGAAAAGAATTGCATTGGAAAGATAATTCAAAGGTATTTCATTTTCATATAAAGTATACCACCAGGTTCTTCCTGTACAAGGTGTTATGGTCGTTTAAAGTTGACCCAAAAATCTGTCCCAAAATTCTATTTTTTTTTTATAGGCTGCAGTAAAACGGGTATAGCTCCTTACTCAGACATTGGATTTGGATGAAACTAATTTCATCGGAATTAAGACTCTCGGAGATTATAGTCGATATATAGCAGCTCACACAGTTATTTTTGTACAAGGAGTTATGATCGTCTAAAGTTGATCCAAAAAAAAATTGCCTAGCTGCAGTAATTTTCCTGCAGATTTACTGTTCACAGGCTTCCCGGCCACCGTTTGAAATTTTGAATGTGCTCGCTTATATGAAATACTCCTCTGTTTTGGGCAAATTTTATATCGTTGGAAAGCTTATTCCAATACCTACACATACAACTACTGACGGGATACTTCCGAACACCATAAACTTAATTTAACCCATACGCAAGCCTTTAGGACTCCATATAATCGCGATAAGTGTACGAAAAAATTTACGGGGTGTTACTCAATTAAGATATGTCCAAGCTTACAATTAACATATTCATCATCATAACATACTTGCATAAAAATAAACACTTACCTGTTATTGTTCTTCTTCCGTCTCATGAACTTCCTCCTCATCGTTGAATAGGTAAGGGTACTTAATCTTCATCGCTTCCTCGGCTTCCCATGTGATCTCCTCAACTTGTTGATTCCTCCAAAGTACTTTTACCGATGCTATCTCTTTATTCCTTATCTTTTTAATTTGGCGATCAAGAATAGCAATAGGCATTTCTTCAAAAGTGAGATCTTCTGTAACTTGTACATCTTCCGTAGTAGTGATGTGCGATGGATCTCCGATGTACTTGCGAAGCATCGAAACATGAAATATGGGATGAACTGCTGAAAGCTCTTAAGGTAGCTCTAACTCATAAGCAACTTGTCCAAATCTTTGAATGATCTTGTACGGACCTATGTATCGTGGACTTAACTTTTCTTTCTTGCCAAACCTTATCACTCCTTTCATTGGTGATACTTTCAAGAATACCCAATCGTCGATAGAAAACTCAAGTCCTCTTCTTCTAACATCCGCATAAGATTTGTGTTGACTTAGAGCTGTTTCAAGCCGTTGTTGGATCACTTTAACCTTCTCCATTGCTTGATAAACGAGATTCGGTCCAAACAAGACCGCATCACCTGCTTCAAACCATCCTATTGGCGATCTACACTTTCTTCCATACAATGCTTCATATGGTGCAATTTTGATACTTGAATGATAGCTATTATTGTAGGCAAACTCGATAAGAGGTAGGTGATCATCCCAGTTGCCTTTGAAATCTAATACACATGCTCGTAGCATATCTTCAAGTGTCTGGATGGTACGTTCCGCTTGTCCGTCCGTCTGAGGATGAAAAGCCGTACTTAGATTTACTTGTGTCCCCAAACTCCTTTGAAAAGACTTCCAGAAATTTGCGGTAAATTGGGCTCCTCGATCGGATATAATGGAAATTGGAACTCCATGTAACCGAACGATCTCCTTAATATACAACTTTGCATACTCTTCCGCCGTATAAGTTGTCTTAACTGGTAAGAAGTGCGCGGATTTGGTAAGCCTATCAATGATCACCCATATGGAATAAAACTTCCGAAATGTACGAGGCAAACCCGTGATGAAATCCATATTGATCTTGTCCCACTTCCAGACGGGAAGATCTATACATTGCATGTAACCACCGGGTTTCTGGTGTTCTACTTTGACTCTTTGACAATTCGGACATTCAGCTACAAATTCGGCAATATTCTTCTTCTTCATGTCATTCCACCAATTTGTTGCTTTCAAATCTTGATACATCTTAGTCGACCCTGGATGGATGGAATACCTTGAACAGTGTGCTTCTGTCGTAATTCTCTTTCTTAGCTCAACTACATCAGGTACACATAAACGATTCTGACACTGAAGCACTCCTTCTCGCGTAAGCTCAAATACCTTTGTCGTGCCACTCTGCACATCCTCCTTAAGCTGCAATAAAATTGGATTTGCATACTGCTTCTCTTTCACTTCAGCTATCAATGAAGATTCCGCTATATTACGTACAATAACCTCTTCATCTGGAGTTTCGCGAAGTCGAACTCCCAAATTAGCTAGTTGGTGAATATCCTTAATCATCCCCTGCTTTTCTATAGATGCCATTTTAGACTTACGAATCAGTGCATCCGCTACCACATTCGCTTTCCCTGGATGATACAAGATATCAACATCGTAATCTTTCAACAATTCAAGCCATCTCCACTGCCTCAAGTTTAGATCTTTCTGACTGAAGATATATTGCAGGCTCTTATGATCGGTATATATGTCAACATGAACCCCATATAAGTAGTGGCGCCATATCTTCAAAGCAAATACAACTGCAGCTAGCTCAAGATTATGCATGGGATAATTTCTCTCATGTGGTCGCAACTGTCTAGAGCCATAGGCTATTACTATACCATGTTGCATTAATACGCATCCTAAGCTAATTCTCGAAGCATCACAGTACACTGCATACCCTTCTGTGCCTTCAGGAAGTACCAATACCGGTGTAGAAGTCAACTTGCTCTTCAGATCTTGGAAACACTTTTCACAGGCATCATTCCATTGAAACTTGGAGGCTTTATGCGTCAACTTAGTCAAGGGTGCAGAAATAGAAGAAAAACCTTCAACAAACCTTCTATAATAACCTGCCAACCCGAGGAAACTACGAATCTCCGTAGGCGTCGTGGGTCTTGGCCAATTCTTCAAAGCCTCAATCTTCTGAGTGTCAACTTTTATGCCTTCACTGGATACAATATGGCCCAAAAATGCCACTGACTTGAGCCAAAACTCACATTTAGAAAACTTCGCATACAGTTTACGATCACGAAGAATCTGCAACGCCTGCCTTAAGTGATTAACATGATCCTCTTCTGATCTAGAGTAGACCAGAATATCATCTATAAAAACTATCACGAACACATCTAGAAACGGCTTAAACAGCCTATTCATCAGATCCATAAAAACTGCGGGTGCATTTGTCAGCCCGAATGACATAACCAGGAATTCATAATGACCATACCGTGTTCGGAAAGCTGTCTTTAGTATATCTTTATCCTTGAATCTCACTTGATGATAGCCTGATCTCAAGTCAATCTTGGAAAAACACTGGGCACCCTGCAACTGGTCAAATAAATCATCAATTCGAGGAAGAGGGTATTTATTCTTGATAGTCACCTTATTCAATTGCCGATAGTTAATACACATCCTCAGCGAACCATCTTTCTTACGCACAAACAATACTGGTGCTCCCCAAGGGGACATACTAGGCCTGATGAATCCCTTCTCTAGCAAGTCTTTCAGTTGCTCTTTCAATTCTCGCAACTCTGCTGGTGCCATTCTATAAGGAGGAATTGAGATTGGCAGTGTGTCTGGCAACATATCAATACCAAACTCCACTTCTCGTTCAGGAGGTAATCCTGGTAGTTCTTCAGGAAATACATCAGGAAATTCATTCACAACCAGAACGGTCTGAAAAGTTGGCGGCTCTGCCTCTGTATCCCTTACTCTAACCAAATGGTATATATACCCCTTGGAAATCATTTTTCTTGCCCTAAAGTAAGAAATAAATCTACCTCTCGACGTGCCAACATTACCCTTCCATTCAAGGACTGCCTCATTTGGGAAATGGAAATATACCTTCTTAGAACGGCAATCTACTGTAGCATAACAAGACGCTAACCAATCCATGCCCATAATAACATCAAAATCTACCATTTTCTGAGCGAAAGCTTGTATCCTCGCTATATCCATGTCCTTGTTCAAAGCAGCAATGGTACAATCTCTAACCAAGTATGGTTCCAATCTATCCACATAGTGATGAACTCTGTCATCCATAGTAGCTACCACATTAGAAGCATATCGAGACAAGGAGTTAAATCGAAGACTATACTCTCTTACACTCATATTACCCTGACGAAGATTTAAGAATTGATCTGCACGGGCCTGACGAGTCTCAAATGGAAGATAATGATCAATAAATACATCTTTGAACTCTCCCCACGTAGTTGGAGGTGCATCAATACCCCTAGATCGTTCCCAATCCTCGTACCACAATATAGCCTCTCCTTTCAGTCTATATGCTGCTAGCTCAACCATCTCTTTACCGGATATGTGCATAACATCTAGAGCCCTTTGGGTTTGATCGACAAAGTCCTGCGGGTCTTTGTTAATATCTGATCCGGTAAAAGTAGGAGGATCCAGTTTCAGAAAATCCTGTGTCCGAAGGCTAGCTGCTCTATCCGTACCACTAGAACCCATGGTAGGAATAGCTTGCCCTTGAACTTGACCAACAACTATACGCGTCAGAAGTTGTACTGCATCTCTCAAATCTCGATCAACAGCATTAATAGATGGCCCTTTCGGAGGAGAAGAAGCTCCTGATATATGCTCAGCTTGAGACTCACTTTGTTCAGCTTGTGCCGGTGGTGAATTACTAGTACCTTCTCCGGCCACTACATCTACTCGCTTCCACTTATTCTTTCTCCTTGTAACCGACATCGTTACTATAATAAATAAAAAAAACAATTGGATTAAGCGATCGATTATGACTTTATCTCTAATATGGGCTCTATTGCACGATCTAAGAAATGGAGAATGGAAACAATCCCTAAATGTCCAATAGCCTCCTGTTTATAGATGTGGTGCACAACACACCGATAAACGAGATTCTATGTAGACACGGCTTTGTAGACTCACTAGGACGAACTTCTCTGATACCACTTCTGTCACGCCCCAAATCCCATTGGAGCGGACTGGCACCCGTAGCCGAGGAGGCCCGGGAGAACCCGTTCATAACCTATACTTTCATATTTACATTACTTATGAAAATTAGAAATTTGGGCAGCACTTCGTTGTAAATAGAAGAAAACAGTACCTGTATCAGCCCAGCAGACACGCATATATATATATAAACAGTAATTGGCCGTCAGAGCCATCACGTCTATCAACCAAACACTCCTATGGCTGTACAATATGTCTACAAAAGCCTCTACATAGATACACAACTGAGTTAGGGTTGGGACAAACTCCCGCCAACAAAAGACTTTTATACAAATACCAAAAGTACATATAGAAACGACTTGGGATGCCCCGAAATAACTGGGGCTCACCACTATCAACAGAATGTCCTGGCTCTTACTGCGGAGGTGTACGACCTGAAGTACCTGTTCCTGCAGGCATGAATACAGGTCCCCCGTGAGGGACGTCAGTACGGAAATATGTACTGAGTATGTAAGGCAGTGAGTATCAAGATGAGATACAAAAGATCAACAGAACCCAGATACCAGTGAATAAACAGTATGAGTAGACCACACTTAAAAGAGCTGATGGGATACCTGCTCATTACTTTCATATCATTACTTCCCGTATTCCTTATCAATACATAACATATGTCATACAATGGCCAACTGATCAGTGGTACTAATACAATACATCAGGGACCACCCCTGGAATAGCATATATACATAATCTTTATAATACAATGGCCAACTGATCAGTGGTACTAATACAATACATCATATCATCAATTTAAAATAAAGACATTCCATTTCTTAATTCAATTAATCTTTGAGATTGGTTACTTTGTGGTCACACCTTATGGAACTTGAAACCATGATACCTCAATAGGAAAAACATGTAAATAGGTAATCAATATCATGAAAATGAAGTAGAGAATCATGGATACCTCATTAAACCATTTCAGAGTCAACAATAGTATATGGACATTTTTTTGACTAGTCGGACATCTTAAAAGTGAAAACAAGTTCAATTGGTAGTGTCGAAGATCATATGATGTTATTATGTGTCATGTGTCGTAGGACAATGTTGGAAGCTTACTTGAGAGTGCCATGGGTCATTATTCATTCCAAAGATTAGATAGAGTATGTCTTACATACCTTGACATAACCACTTCAATACAAGTCCAACTTGACTTCCCGTACTCTTCGAACACTTATCTACAATAAGTCATTTGTGGCAAACTAGTATTAGCAACCAAACCTTACCATTTAGGTATTAACTTCACCAAATAATGTCTAGGAAGTAATCCTTTAACTCATCAATAAGTGTGCTACATACATCCTCTTATACTCTTATTACATTCACATATCATGCATTTTCATGCAATATCCCTCAACATCACTCTTAGCCTTTATTTCCCCTCTTAATCACCATCCAATACCAACATGATCACTAGGCATACATAACCACTAATATAATGATATATCACCACAATTCATCCTCCATAATCCAATACAACAACTTCCATAATTTACTACTAACAATTTATACAAAACAATTCATAACTATGTTTCTAGTTATCTTCCAACATCAAGACAATACTCATAATCCTTTATCAATACTTATTCATGGATAAGAATCAAGAATAAACAATATTCATACCTTAACAATGAACTCTTGTATTTAGAATCCTCCTTACATAACCATGGGGTGCTTCTCGAAGCTTTCGAGATGGTGAACACAACTACGGAACCAATTCGAATTTTCTACGGTTGAATCACAAAATATTTGAAGTTGAAATTAGGCTAGGGTTTCACCTTCTCTTAATAATTGGATGATATATGATATATATGAGGCTAAGTGTATGTTTATAAAGGCCAATTTTCGTCCAAGAGGTAATAGAAAATGACTATTTTGCCCTAAAAATTTAAATAAATACGAATCTGTTCCCAGTGGACAGTTTTGGCAGGCTGAAGTAAATCGATCATAACTCTTTTCTCCGGTATCGGATTTGGGTGAAACCAATTGCATTGGAAACATAATTCAAAGGGATTTCATTTTCATATAAAGTATACCACCCAGTTCTTCCTGTACAAGGAGTTATGGTCGTTTAAATTTGACCCAAAAATCTGTCCCAAAATTCTGTTTTTTTTTTATAGGCTGTAGTAAAACGGGTATAGCTCCTTACTCAGATATTGGATTTGGATGAAACTAATTTCATCGGAAAGAAGACTCTCGGAGATTTTAGTCGATATATAGCAGCTCACACAGTTCTTTTTGTACAAGGAGTTATGATCTTCTAAAGTTGATCCAAAAAAAAATTGCCTAGGTGCCGTAATTTTCCTGCAGATTTACTGTTCACAGGCTTCCCGGCCACCATTTTGAAATTTCGAATGTGCTCGCTTATATGAAATACTCCTCTTTTTTGGGCAAATTTTATATCGTTGGTAAGATTATTCCAATACCTACACATACAACTATTGACGGGATACTTCCGAACACCATAAACTTAATTTAACCCATACGCAACCCTTTAGGACTCCATATAATCGCGATAAGTGTACGAAAAAATTTACGGGGTGTTACACTAGCATACCAATATTTCTACTCCAAACTTATATCTCTCTACCATGAGAATCGAGATCACATCAAAAGGCTCAACACTATCAATCAAGGCTCCTTAACTTGGCTATCTAGAACACCATATATCATCTAACTAGTCTTTTTCCAACTAGCAACTCCATGGTACCACTAGTCACACACAACATGTAATAATCTTAGAGAAATGCCACAACTCCATATCGCCTTGGGCATACTTACACACCATACCCACAACATTATACTTCATTACGAATCAATTTAAACTTAAGCCATTTCACACACCGTTCAAGCCTATTAGATCACTTTCATATAACTAACATCATTGATCAAGAAATCATCACATCCACTTTTATGAACTTCAACTATTCAAACTTAATATCTAGTGCTATGCATGACTTACAACCCAACCTTACACAAAAATTTTACTTGGAAACTATAAGTAAACATCACGAAACACTAGTGCACTAGAACTTCATAACCACAATAATCGATCATGACCTAACGATTTTCCTTATCATAATCCATCAGCATGTACTATTTCAGCACATCAAGCCTACTAATTTAATCCCACAAAACATGCATCATCAAACTCGTGCCACTATTTACCACCACACAATTTCAATTCAAGCCTATAGTTTAGTATCAATCATTTACCACCAATGGAGAATGCAACATAATATAAATATACTAATCCATCATATTGGGATATTCTACCCAAATATCTCAAAAATCTACTACATACCTTCTCACAAGTAGCACTAGTTTACAACTACCAATGAAAAGAGGGTCAAGGGGGTTAAAGCCTCATAATAGACATGGTCAACCTTATCTTATATTATAACCCCGTACAATTGTATCTACTTATACGGATTTCTCACCTCATACTTACTCACTCATTCATACATTTAGACTGCCTTCAAATTCCTCAAACAACCATGAGTCTATAATCATAACTTACTCGCTAATATAGCCATTTCCACATTCAAGCAATCGACAAATCACCCTGACCAACAACTCCTTCTCTACCTTCAACTAATAACACACAAGGATGAATCACTTCATTACCAACTCTATCTCATGCAAACAGATTCAACCATACATATATTAAACCAATGAAAGAACAACAAGTTGGACAACAAGTTGCTAGTGAATCGAAACAGGCCTCACACGGCTTCACTAGACTTTGGTTTTGTATTTTGAACAAGAAAATGAGATGGATGACAAGGCAACTATGCTAGTGAATCGAAAGAGCCCCACACGGCTTCACTAGACTTTAAATTTTATTTTTTTTTCAAAAACATCATGATAACAAGATTACATATTACAAGGGATAGAAAATTGACACCTAATATTTAATGGTCTAAGAATATACATATTATTCTGTATAAATAAAAATCTGAGTAAAACACTTCCTCCATGGACTACCATACAATCCACACATGCTGCTAGCTACCACATTAGTTTATCACTATAAAGGGGTAAATCATCCTCAAACATCGATTATTCAACTGAAATATTCATTTACACAAAATCACCCTCACTCTGACTTCTAACTTTGTGACTTTACATCACCAACTTCTTGGTCCAATATCACTACCAATAGGTCATGACAACAACACTTTAACTTATGCTACTATTTGGGTAGAAATATAGTTCCAACATTCTGCTATACATTGTCCACAACTGTAATAAGATTTTGAGAGGGACAATATACACTTAATACCTTAAGCTGGAATGCACGATTCCATCAGGATCAATATTTACATCAAAATCAGCATATATTGATGCACTAACAGACTCCTATCGAGTTTTTCCATAATTTTTAAAATCTTATTGAACGTAATCGAAAAGGACTATATCATGTATACTCTAAACTTTTTGCACTTGAATCAACCCAATAATAGGACAGTTTAGACTCTGAAGCACGAACTAAATCACAAAGAAGGGAAACATTCCTAAACGCCTAGTAGCCTCCTGTTTATAAGTGTGGCGCGCTACACACCCATAAACAGAACTCTACTCGACGCGATTTCGCAGACACCCTGGGACCATGAACCTGGCTCTGATACCAAGTTTGTCACGACCCGAGCCTAGGCCCTAGCCGTGACGAGCATCCCAAACCATGAAGGCCCGGAACACCCATTCTCTATCTGGTTATCATGCACAACATTCATAATTATAATAAAATGCGGAATTGAAACTGAGTACGGAAAACATGGTCAAGTTCTGCAACATTTCTGAATAATACTATCTGACATCAGTCTGCGAAATCTCTACTAGGAACATAAACATTTGTCTGAAAAGAAGCTGGGACAAAGCCCCCAGTAAACCAAAAACATAATAAATAAGATAGTGTCTGACATAATTAGGCCTTCCGAATAATAGAAGGCTCACCACTGTGAGATCAAGTCTGCAAACCCGAGAATGTCTACTGAGTAGCTGAACCCCTAGACTGTGCCTCAGGACCTGGAAGGAGGGGGGGTCAGCACAAAAGTACTGGCACGCGAAGCAATCCAAAAGTAGTATAATGGAACATACATACATTTATATATATTAAGGAAAAGCAATTTTTCATCAAGACATCATGTATAAAACTGTTTCTGAAAAATACATGGGCACTTTCTGAAAACATGCAACCTGTCTGTTCATTTCAAATCATGATCTGTGTTTTACTTCTGAGTTAGGTGGTATTCCCCTACAAGTCTGAATATTCCACGGGTTGTATGGAATCCGCCATTGACTCGGCGGGGAAGCCCCCAACCCAAGTGTGCCGCAAGGGTTGGAGTGTCTGAGTCTGATACGCCACAGGACATTTAAGTCAGCGCATAATAATATACCCGGGTCGGCAAACCACGGTTTTTGGCAAAGAGTTGTCTGAAACTCCCGCCTTCTTCAGGGAACCACCTAAGCTCTCTTTATGCCCTATTTTAGCCTTTTCTGAACATGTATCATTCTGAAATTTCTAAATCATGAGAGTCTGATAAAAATCTGATTTCTAAACTAGTCTGTGTCTGTTATGGCATTTGTCTGAGTTGGTATCGTCATACCAAGACTTGCAAGTCCTATTTCTGAGCTATAATGTATTAAGCAAGAGCTTTCATTCAAAACATAGTTTAGACCACCAAAATATGTAATTTGCATTAAAGGTGTCATGTTCCGAAACTCAAGTCAAATCCATGCAAAACTTTCATCAAAGATATGGTGGTCATGTGCATTTTTGGCAAAACCATGCATTCTTTTATTACATGTATATTCAACATTCAAAACCCTCTCATTCGTGTTCAAAACATTGTATATTACGTGAAACATGGAAAAATTTACATTAAGAGAGATGTTTCATGAAAATCATGCTCTAAATTCATATTTCAGGACAAACGCATATATATATATATACATATAACTTTCAAATCACTTTGGGGGAAAGACAAAAGGCCAAAACAATATCATTAAAGCTTCTGTAACATGAGTATGTACATGAATTCGAAAACCCAATTCTTAAAACATGATTTCTATGCCCATGAGATTTTAGGAAAACCCCGCGTACCTTATTCTCCACGAATTTTTGGTGTCTATCGAAGCCTACGTCGAGAGGATTCTGAATCTGTAATTTGTTTCATGAAGAAGTTTCGGAAGGATCGGTCCTTCAAGCTTATTTTCTCAAACCCTAGTTGCTCCTTCTCTTAAGTTTTTGAAGGATTAGATTTTTTTGGGGTTTTTATAGGAGGCTTCAATGTTGTTAATAGGCCCAAATCCTTTTAGGAGTGGGTAAGGACGATTTTTGGGTTTTGTAAGGACTAACTTGCACTTAAAGTAACTCAAAACGGAGGCCCAAATCCGTTTAGGAGTGGGCGCCGCCCTATGCATCGCCTATATGTGCATAGGCGACACATTCAACTTTGAAAGGCCATAACTTCTTCACCGGGTGTCCGTTTTAGGCGAATTTAGTATCGTTGGAAAGCTTATTCAATTATCTACAATTTGGTATACAATAGGCCACCCAGTTCATCATATACAATGAGTTATGGTGAATAGAATTTGACACAAATTACAATGTCCACTAAAACTTAATCGATCGAAATAGTTTTAACTCGTCCTTGAGTTGAAGGACTTCTATGGTCTAAATTCATGCTCAAATGGATTCACATACTACAAACTTGATTAACATGCCAAATTGGCATAGGATTTAAGGCTCGGGGATTATCAACGCATCAGAGTCATATATTTTATTCTAGCCCGAAATGCGGGGCGTTACATCTATGGTGGTTATTTGTAAGACTATGAGTAGCTAAAAACACTTATTATAGGGGTGAGTCTACAAACATGATTGTTTAATTGTAGTTTATAGTTGGTTTATATGTTTATCAAGTATGTGATTGTTCTTGTGTTCTTATTTAACTATTCTAAGGCATCATGAATTTAGGATAAATCAAAGTCCCAAAATGAATTGACCATAGGATTTATGGATGGAATAAAGAAATTTAGTGTGGATCATGTCTTTAACCAACATAATCTAATTTTAACGGATTATTTAAATTTTGGATAGAGATTTACCCATACGGCCTACTTGGTTAATGAAATAAAAGGGTAGTTTAATGCATCCAAATTAAAGACACGCATCCCTACACAAAGACGTAGTTTTGAGATTAATGACTTAGAGGATGACAATTCACAAGTCTTATTATCAACCCTGTGGATCAATAATCATGATAAACACCACCACCGGTTAGTAACCATAGTTGTACATGAATGCTACGTAGATGCCTCAACTTTCAAAGATCGACTTATATTTTTTACAATCCAAGGTCCATACCATTGTTATTTCTTCTTACTTAGTTATAATTATAAAACTTAAACTCTAAATTTTTACTCTCGCACTTATTTATTATCTTTAGTAATAATAAAATGGTATTCTTACCGAGCACAAGACCACGTTGGATTGATACTTATCTTTTAAAGGAAAATTTTCTACTTGGGTGACTACATATGCTTGTATATGAGCTTGAACAAAACAATCTCCTTCTTCTTTTCTACAAAGATTAAAGAAGAAGGTTGTACAGGGAAAATACCAAGAGTTTGTTCATATCCTTAATTAGTTGAGAGTAATTAACACTTAGTTTAGGCACTTGAACAAATTCTATGTTAGGAAAAGTTTATGAAAAATTTCGTGACTAAGAGGAAGATGATAAGTTAAGAGCCTGTTCAAATAAATTAACCATAGAAGTTGTAGGATAGAATAAAGAATTTAAGGAGTTTGGATCATGTCTTTTAACCATTAGAATCTAATTGTTAACGGCCTAATTATGTTTAGGATAGAGATTTACCTATACGCCCCCTTGGTTAATGAAACAGAAAGATAGTTTAATTCATCAAAATTAAAGACTTGCATCCCTACTCAATGATGTAGTTGTGAGATTAGTTTATTTAGATGACTTAGGGGATGACAATTCCTAAGTCTTATCATCAACCCTGTGGATCAATAATCATGATAAATATCAACACCGGCTATAAACCATAGTTATGCATGAATGCAATGTAAATGACTGAACTCTCAAATATCTGCTTAGACTGTTTACAATCCAAAGTTCATACCGTAGTTATTTCTTATTACTTAGTTATAATTATAGTACATAAACTCTAAATTGGTTACTCTAACACTTATTTATTCTCGTTAGTAATGCTATAATGGTTTTCTTACCGAGCACATGTCCTCGTGTGATTGATATTTGTCTTTTAAAGGAAACTTTACTACTTGGGTGACCACGTAAGCTAGTATATGAGTTTGGACGAAACAAACTCCTTCACTTTTTCTTCCAAGATTGAAGAAGAAGTATGTAAAGGGAAAATACCAAGTGTTTGTTCCTATGCTAAATGAGTTGAGAGTAATTAACACTTACTTGAGGCACTAGAACATATGATATGTTAGGAAAAGTTTATGACATATTTGTTGACTAAGAAGAGGATGATGAGTTATGAGCATGTTGACGAGGTGAACCACTATAGTGCAAGACGCTTTAGATCCTTGGTTTAGAATATTTCACAAACCATGCACTATTGTATCTTTCAACTTTGTAAAGCTATATGTGATTTGGGCACTAGCATTTACTGGATGCGGCTAGAAGTTTACATACAATTATGGTGTGGTACCCAAATCATCTTTGATGAGTGTTCTCATAGAGGATCACATTGTGATGAAGTCAATGTGAATATTATTTGATGGTTTGACGAAGGTTGCATGCTTTATCTTTATAGGTGATTTATCATCAGTCTATGACTATGGTTTAGGTATTCTAGTGTTGATTATAGTTGTTACTGGAAGTTCTAGCTGTTGTTCATGGTTCTAGAATGATAGTTCTAACAGTTGTATATGGATCATTTGGTATTTTGTTATTATCCTCTAATTTTGTTTGAGCTCAGTGTTTGACCCGTTGTTATCATCCACATGTTCTTGTGCAAACTCAGTCTATGCATTCATTATAGATCTAGGACGGAAGGTTATTTTAGACTGGCACAGTTAAAGGATGTTATAAAAATAAGATTATGCGGTACACTTTTTCTATACTGGTTGGTTATAAGTTTGTTTCAATTACTTATGTTTCTTACTTAATCTTTTCACTTGTTTCCATCCACCGATCTGTTGGGGTATCGATAGGGATAATTGTCTTTTTAATTATGCCTTTTGGGCTTATAGAGGTCCAGTAAGGTTGTAGTTAGACCTTTATTTTATTTCACAATTTACATATTCTTTTATAACATCTTCCTAGCATAACTTTATTTTTCAATAATACGACTTTTACTATTGACTTTAGCTTATGTTCTAGTACTTTATTTATGCTTTTACTATATTTCAACTAAGTCATACCATGATGCCTACTGAGAACTCATTACTTTGGTACTCATAATGCACCGTTGCATCTTTTACCTAATTAAATTTTGAATAAGTGTCATTGTTGTTTAGGTTATCCTCAAGACATGCTATTGAACTGCAGATAGGGTGACCTTTTCAGAGTCCGGAGCTGATCCTCCTCCTTCTACTTCAGTGGTAGTCATTTGTCTTTCTTAGACTATTGTATATGTATTATTTTTTATTGTCTAGTACTCTTCTTTTTGTTATTATGGCTCTTGTAATTTCCTTACCATGTCATGGGAGGATCCATTTTGTATATTTCTTCCTCTTCCCTCTTTTGTATAGTATGTAATGTATGTATATCTCTTCTGCTTTTTCCAAAACTATTGTTATTGTTCATTTCATTCTTGTTTGCCTTTATCTTCCATCGGTTAGCCCATTAGTTTCTATTCTGGGATATGACTTGGCTTACATACTAGTAGGTTAAAGTAGGTCCCATCATGACCTGAGAAATTGGATCATGACATAAATGCTAGCCCACCTAAGATTTTAGGCCATTTTTCAAAGGAGAAAACTCCATTGAATACCATGAGATGGAAGATATAGTGAGGGACCGACTATCTAGTGTTGGGTTGATCTAAGAACGAGGTTGTGATCCTTTCCTTGCTTTTATTTTGATAAGTTTCGTCTAAAATCCTCTTAATTCCTTGATTTAATTATTAGATTATGAATATATTTGGGGCTATTTTGATGCTAAGTTTAACATAAATTTCACCCAAAATTTTGGGTAAATGATCCTTGAGATAGGTTGGAAGGACTGACAATTTAATTTTTTCATCCCTCAAACTGGCCCCTTGGGGAATTTTTAGTTGATATTTAACTTAGAGAAATCTATATATTATGGATATTGATGTTCTCAACTTAATGCGTAGATTATTATTGTGATAGAGTGTCAACGTTCGGAGGCTTCTTAAAAGGAAAAAACTCCATACTAGGGATGTTTGTGATCTTTCAGCAGCATCCAAGTAGGCTACTCTTACCTTCTTTCTAGATTGAGATTTATAATTTTATTAGGGTAGTATTATGCAACCTCTGGGTGGTATTTGCGACACATCAGATGATTTTAGTATTTATCAAATAAATTAGCTTATTATGGGCCTTTTTGGTATATTTATGCCAAATATTTCTTAATATTGGGAGAGGTTGATAACATTAATTACTAAGGTTTTCGTAGTTTTTTGGGACGTATTTTTAAAGCCTTAGTCTAGGTTTGGGTTGGTTCATGCCTTTGTATCAATTTTTGGGGCTAATAGCGAGTTTCATCAGCCATCATTTTAGGTCAAATGACTAGTTTATCTCATTGTAGGCCTCAGAGAACTTCATTCATAGCCTTAGAAAAATTCTTGAGCCTTAGGGTAGCAGTTAACTTAATGAAATTCGAGAGGATTTTTTACTATAGGTAGCGGGATATTTATTTGACCCTTAAAATTGCATCCTTTGACTTAGTGACTACAATACCCATCATTAATAGATTTGACCGACTGAAATTAGAATTTTGTACTAATTGGACTGAAGGGATGTGATAACCTTGGATTGTCTATACTCTTTATCCATTTACTAGTTTTTGTTCAAGTCCGACAATTCTGATTCATAGTCAAAGTTTAAATCTGACATTTATGATCTATTTAGATGCTTTTAGGGATTCAAAGTTTTGATAATGACCGGTAATAGTTGGATTTATTATATGGTGGTGTTTCAGGTATGTTTTACTTGTTGGCTGACTTATTCTTTTTATGGTCGATAATTTTGTCTCTATGTTAAAATACTCCTTGTATGTATCTTCCTGGGTTTAGGAGGATCGATTTAGTTATTCATCTCTTGTTTCTGCCTTCTCAGCATATGTAAACACAGTTATGTTGTAGATAGATTATATTTACTTTTGAGTTACTATTTTTGGATATCTATAAATTTTTCTTGTTTGGAGTACTATCTCCTTTTATGCCCCTTATTTCTAAAGTTAGTGTACATTTTTGCATTTTATTATACTTTTATTATAATTAAGCTAACGCAACCTATGACGCTTACCGCGTGCCCATTGATTTGGTAGTCAAACTACATTTCTAGATCTATTTTCTAGTGTAGATTCGAGTATAAGCCACGATCATTAACATTATCCTTAGGCTTGCAACTTTTCGAAGATAGGGTGACCTTTAAGAGCTAGAGCTGACCCTTTCTCCTTTTATTTTTGAATATTCTTTTGTGTATTTTGAGACTACATGTATATTGATATTGTCTGTTACTCTATTTTTTAGTTTAGTGGCTCTTGTATCGAACTTACTAGGTCATAGGATACTCTATTGCTCTTTTACAATTATTCATCAATGTTTAGTATTATAATATTTAAATATATTAATGCTTAGTTCTTTTATTGCATGTTTATATTATGTATTATTTTATCTTATACAATTAATCCCGTTACTTGTCATTTTTGCCTCTGATTTGGCTTACCTACTGGTGGGTTAAAGTAGGTACCCATCATAACGTTAGAAATTCGGTCGTAACATATGTAAAAATGTCTCCATGCTATTGTACAAGACTCTGCTAGACACATGCTTGTACCATGTGTAGCAAATCTAGGGCTCTGATACAAACTTTGGCACGACCCTAATCCATTGTGAGTGTCACCCGCACTAACCACTAACCCTCAGATGGGAGAAACATTTATCTAGAATATCAACACTAAGATCTTAGCCATTTTAAATAAGAAACAACCATTTCCACTAAAATAAACAACACCACTACCAATTTAAATAAATGCATAAACATAACAAAATACTAGTCCTAATGATAATCTCCTTGAAATAAAAGTCATAATACTAGAATTCTAGCTAATAAATCTATTACAAGAAAAACCTAAGAAAACTAAATAAAATATCCTCTTACAAATCGATAAGGACAAGATCATGATAGATAGAACCATTAATTTCCGAAAGATGAATCACACCATTGGATTTGAGGCAACACTATGGTCCCAGAGAAATCATACAAAAGCTATTGGAATATATTCTGCACTGAACAAAAAGATGCGTATATGATAGCAGCACTACGAAATTACAATGTTTAGTAGATATCATAGGTCAACACAAACTATGAACACTGACCAAATGTATCAAATAATCATGTATTGTCAAACAGTTATAGTAAAAGACATATTAACGCCGACCAAGCAAGTAATGCAACAAATACTCCAATAAGTCATGCTATGTTTGATTCAGTACTAACCAACAAGAGTAACATACACCCAATCCAATTGCCATTTATATCAACAAAAACCTCATTAACTCATCAACCTCTTAAAATACTTCACATCAAGCACCAACTATAGGTAGTATGTGAAAACACAAACCTGACAAGGAAATCAAGGTAATTTCAACCCAAATAGTTCACACACGAAAATTTAAATCACATATACACAATAGACAATCCATCTCACTCAAAGAAAAATCAAACTCTCCATATTACTATGTACACACATGCTATGAAACTTATGGTTACCCACTAGCCATGAATTTAAGGGGTGAGTTTTGTTCATGTACTAACATCATAAATCAACTATATACCTTGCTACCCTAGTCTCGAAACAAGTTTTTTGCCACCCTTAGGTAACCCGAATCTAACAATTAAGTCACAAACCATACTTTAACAATATTAAATTCACAAATAATAGTGTGTTTTCACAAGAAAAAATCTCTAGTAGATTCACCAGTTTAAGTTTAACCATTTGGCACCAAATACAAAAAAATATTAATTTAGTGGATATTCACTTAACAAATACATATGCAACCAAACTAAGTCTCAACTCCAATACAATCATAACCTACCTTAATCCAAGCCTTACGATACTCTAAATGTCTTAAGCCTTTCCTTTTCTAATAAATTTTTCTTGATCACGATCTAAATATAACAAATAAAGCTCAACTTAACTGATTCTCTGCCAATTCAAGGAATTAAAACTTAATATTCATAGCTTTAAGTCCATGTTCTTAAATAATTTCCTCATTCTAGGGTTTTCACACACCATCGCACTAAAATTCTACATAAAAAGAGATTAAGAGGATAAAATATAGTATTGGAATCATAATTTAATACTTTCAGACTAGTATTATGTTAATATAACCTTTTCTTAAACATATAATATAAGTTTCTTCAAACTAGGATTACTCCCACCATCTCCAGCATGATCAATCCCTATATATTTGAAGGATTTAGGGATTAAAATTATGTTATAAGGGAGGAAATTCACTTACTATAGTAGTGGGAGTAGATGGAAATCACCAAAACTCACTCCTAGACTTTAGGGGTGTCAAACGGGTCGGGCCGGGCCAACCCGGAACCGGCCCTTCCTTTTTAACCGGGTTGAGGGCCGGTTAAGGGTCGGTTTGGACGCTATCCGGGCCGGGCCAAACAGTAAAAAAATTAAAACCCACCCTAACCCGGCCCACTTAACCCAACCCGGTCAAACCCACCAAAACCCGGTCAAACCCGGTTAAAAACCGGTCAAACCCATTTAAAAAATAAATAAATAATCCAATATACACTATATACACTCCAATATTCAATATATATTTTTTTAAAAATATATAAACAATTACACATATATACGTACCATTCAATATATAATTATATATGACTATACGTACAACTTTAAATAAAACATATGCTATAATAGTATAATATATATATATACACTACAATATATATATATTTATATACTAATTTATAAAACATATACACATGTATACGTTAAATATATACTACTTTAGAAGATATATACACATATATATGCACCATTCAATATATATGTACTACTTTAAATAAAATATATACTACAATATACATATATATATATACAACAATATGTATATATATATAGTTACATACTAATTTATAAAACATATACACTTGTATACATTAAAGATATACGTCTATAGAAGATATATACACATATATACGCACCATTCAATATATATGTACTACTTTAAATAAAGTATATACTACAATATATATATATATATATATATATATATATACTTACATACTAATTTATAAAACATATACACTTGTATACGTTAAATGTATACTACTTTAGAAGATATAAACACATATATACGCACCATTCAATATATATGTACTTCTTTAAATAAAATATATACTACAATATACATATATATATATACAACAATATATATATATATATATATATATATATATAGTTACATACTAATTTATAGAACATATACACATGTATACGTTAAAGATATACGTCTATAGAATATATATACACATATATACACACCATTCAATATATATGTACTATTTTAAATAAAATATATACTACAATATACATATATATATACTACAATATGTATATATATATAGTTATATACTTATTTGTAAAACATATACACTTGGATACATTAAATATACACATCTGTAGAAGATATATACACATATATACACACCTTTCAAAATATATGTACTACTTCAAATAAAACATATACTACAATATACATATATATATACTACAATATGTATATATATATAGTTATATACTAATTTTTAAAACATATACACTTGTATACGTTAAATATATACGTCTAGAGAAGATATATACACATATATACACACCATTCAATATATATGTACTACTTTAAATAAAATATATACTACAATATACATATATATATACTACAATATGTATATATATATAGTTATATACTAATTTGTAAAACATATACACTTGTATATGAAGATATATACACATATATACACACCATTCAATATATATGTACTACTTTAAATAAAATATATACTACAATATACATATATATATACTACAATATGTATATATATATATAGTTATATACTAATTTGTAAAACATATACACTTGTATATGAAGATATATACACATATATACACACCATTCAATATATATGTACTATTTTAAATAAAATATATACTACAATATACATATATATATACTACAATATGTATATATATATATATATAGTTATATACTAATTTGTAAAACATATACATTTGTATACATTAAATATATACATCTGTAGAAGATATATACACATATATACACTTCTATAGAAGATATCCAATTTATAAAACATATACACATGTATACGTTAAATATACACTTCTATAGAAGATATATACACGTGTATACGCACCATTCAATGTATATATACTACTACTTATAAAATATACTACATTATATATACATTACAATATATATAGATATACTTATATACTAATTTATAAAATATATACACATGTATACGTTAAATATACACTTCTATAGAAGATATATACACGTGTATACGCACCATTCAATGTATATATACTGCTACTTATAAAATATACTACATTATATATACATTACAATATATATAGATATACTTATATACTAATTTATAAAACATATACACATGTATACGTTAAATATACACTTCTATAGAAGATATATACACAAATATACAAAACATATGCTACTTAATATAATAAATTAATAATATTTGGTAGTAAATTAATAACATATCAGAAGTAAGTTTTTAATTTAAAGTAGAAAACTAGAAATTCAAATTAAAATTTTAAATCATTAAATGAAAAAATATAAAAAGCAAGGACTAAGGAGTGAATGAATTTGGGGAATTTTATTGATTGCAAAATGATCCAAAATTTATAATTTACATGAATGAAAAATCTATAAATTATGCATCATTTTTTCCAACTCATTCATGTTAATATTAATGGGAACTTGCATAGGATAGTCGAAGTCAACGGGGGCAAAACCATGCATTGAACTTGATTCTGCTGAGTTCTCCCTTGAAGTCATAATTTCTTCAAGTTTCAGCTCGTCGCTCGGCTCCGGTTCCATTCCTTTGTTTCTTTTTTCCGCTCTAATCCAATCTCTGAGGCAAACTAGAACATTCATTGCATTGCTTCCCAATGAATGTCGGTTGTCTCCAAGCTGCTGTCGTCCCTGACTAAAGGCGCTCTCTGATGCAACGGTTGACATTGGAACATTCAAGATATCTCTAGCTAATCTTGAAAGCACAGGATATTGTGTTTCATTACTCCTCCACCAATCCAACGTGTTGATCCGTCGTCTGCGATCCTCTAGTGCCGTCCGAAGATAATATTTCAGCTCTTCCCGATAAGTTGATGTGTAAGTTCTCCCATCAACACTGTTCCAACAATTTAAATCATAAAACGAATCAGAAAAACCACTATGTGCCCGCCTTTTAGAAGATGATGGCTCATCGGGAGGATGAGGAGCGACAATTGAAGTGATATTTGTAGGTACGGCTAAATCAAATAAATCAGCATAGTGATTATATAATTTTTCTATGTACTCCTTTGCATCAGTCGTAGCCGTCCACAAATCAGGTTGTACTTGTTCAGAATCATGGTTAGTATTTATTTCTAAGTTAGTATAAATAAGAGTACTAAAATGACACATATTATTATATTTCATGCACGGATTTAGCATAACACCAACCAAGTAAATAGGGGGAATCGGGAAAAAATATTTTTTAAATTTCGTAAACATGGCACCAACAGCTTCTTTATTGTAACACCCCGTAAATTTTTTCGTACACTTATCGCGTTTATATGGAGTCCTAAAGGCTTGCGTATGGGTTAAATTAAATTTATGGTGTTCAGAAGTATTCCGTCAATAGTTGTATGTGTAGGTATTGGAATAAGCTTTCCAACGATATAAAGTTTTCCCAAAACAGAGGAGTATTTCATATAAGCGAGCACATTCGAAATTTCAAAACGGTGGCCGGGAAGCCTGTGAACAGTAAATCTGCAGGAAAATTACTGCAGCTAGGAAAATTTTTTTGGATCAACTTTAGATGATCATAACTCCTTGTACAAAAAGAACTGTGTGAGATGCTATATATCGACGAAAATCTCCGAGAGTCTTATTTCCGATGAAATTGGTTTCATCCAAATCCAATGTCTGAGTAAGGAGCTATACCCGTTTTACTACAGCCTATCAAAAAAAAAACAGAATTTTGGGACAGATTTTTGGGTCAACTTTAAACGACCATAAATCCTTGTACAGAAAGAACTGGGTGGTATACTTTATATGAAAATGAAAGACCTTTGAATTATATTTCCAATGCAATTGGTTTCACCCAAATCCGATACCGGAGCAAAGAGTTATGATCGATTTACTTCAGCCTGTCAAAACTGTCCACTGGGGACAGATTCGGATTTATTTAAATTTTTAGGGAAAAATGGTCATTTTCTATTACCTCTTGGACGAAAAATTGGTCTTTATAAACATACACTTAGCCTCATATATATCATATATCATCCAATTATTAAGAGAAGGTGAAACCCTAGCCTAATTTCAACTTCAAATATTTTGTGATTCAACCGTAGAAAATTCGAATTGGTTCCGTAGTTGTGCTCACCATCTCGAAAGCTTCGAGAAGCACCCCATGGTTATGTAAGGAGGATTCTAAATACAAGAGTTCATTGTTAAGGTATGAATATTGTTTATTCTTGATTCTTATCCATGAATAAGTATTGATAAGGGATTATGAGTATTGTCTTGATGTTGGAAGATAACTAGAAACATAGTTATGAATTGTTTTGTATAAATTGTTAGTAGTAAATTATGGAAGTTGTTTTATTGGATTATGGAGGATGAATTGTGGTGATATATCATTATATTAGTGGTTATGTATGCCTAGTGATCATGTTGGTATTGGATGGTGATTAAGAGGGGAAATAAAGGCTAAGAGTGATGTTGAGGGATATTGCATGAAAATGCATGATATGTGAATGTAATAAGAGTATAAGAGGATGTATGTAGCACTCTTATTGATGAGTTAAAGGATTACTTCCTAGACATTATTTGGTGAAGTTAATACCTAAATGGTAAGGTTTGGTTGCTAATACTAGTTTGCCACAAATGACTTATTGTAGATAAGTGTTCGAAGAGTACGGGAAGTCAAGTTGGACTTGTATTGAAGTGGTTATGTCAAGGTATGTAAGACATACTCTATCTAATCTTTGGCATGAATAATGACCCATGGCACTCTCAAGTAAGCTTCCAACATTGTCCTACGACACATGACACATAATAACATCATATGATCTTCGATACTACCAATTGAACTTGTTTTCACTTTTAAGATGTCCGGCGAGTCAAAAATGTCCATATACTATTGTTGACTCCGAAATGGTTTAATGAGGTATCCATGATTCTCTACTTCATTTTCATGATATTGATTACCTATTTACATGTTTTTCCTATTGAGGTATCATGGTTTCAAGTTCCATAAGGTGTGACCACAAAGTAACCAATCTCAAAGATTAATTGAATTAAGAAATGGAATGTCTTTATTTTAAATTGATGAAATGATGTATTGTATTAGCACCACTGATCAGTTGGACATTGTATTATAAAGATTATGTATATATGCTATTCCAGGGGTGGTCCCTGATGTATTGTATTAGTACCATTGATCAGTTGGCCATTGTATGACATATGTTATGTATTGATAAGGAATACGGGAAGTAATGTGCAGGTATCCCATCAGCTCTTTTAAGTGTGGTCTACTCATACTGTTTATTCACTGGTATCTGGGTTCTGTTGATCTTTTGTATCTCATCTTGATACTCACTGCCTTACATACTTAGTACATATTTCCGTACTGACGTCCCTCACGGGGGACCTGTATTCATGCCTGTAGGAACAGGTACTTCAGGTCGTACACCTCCGCAGTAAGAGCCAGGACATTCTGTTGATAGTGGTGAGCTCCTGTTGTTTCGGGGCATCCCAAGTCGTTTCTATATGTACTTTTGGTATTTGTATAAAAGTCTTTTGTGGGTGGGAGTTTGTCCCGACCCTAACTCAGTTGTGTATCTATGTAGAGGCTTTTGTAGACATATTGTACAGCCATAGGAGTGTTTGGTTGATAGACGTGATGGCTCTGACGGCCAATTACTGTTTATATATATATGTGTGTCTGTTGGGCTGATACAGGTACTGTTTTCTTCTATTTACAATGAAGTGCTGCCCAAATTTCTAATTTTCATAAGTAATGTAAATGTGAAAGTATAGGTTATGAACGGGTTCTCCCGGGCCTCCTCTGCTACGGGTGCCAGTCCGCTCCAATGGGATTTGGGGCGTGACAGAAGTGGTATCAGAGAAGTTCGTCCTAGTGAGTCTACAAAGCTGTGTCTACGTAGAATCTCGTTTATCGGTGTGTTGTGCACCACATCTATAAACAGGAGGCTATTGGACATTTAGGGATTGTTTCTATTCTCCATTTCTTAGATCGTGCAATAGAGCCCATATTAGAGATAAAGTCATAATCGATCGCTTAATCTAATTGTTTTTTTTATATTTATTATAGTAACGATGCCGGTTACAAGGAGAAAGAATAAGTGGAAGCGAGTATATGTAGTGGCCGGAGAAGGTACTAGTAAGTCACCACCGGCACAAGCTGAACAAAGTGAGTCTCAAGCTGAGCATATATCAGGAGCTTCTTCTCCTCCGGAAGGGCCATCTATTAATGCTGTTGATCGAGATTTGAGGGATGCAGTACAACTTCTGACGCGTATAGTTGCCGGTCAAGTTCAAGGGCAAGCTATTCCTACCACGGGTTCTAGTGGTACGGATAGAGCAGCTAGCCTTCAGACACAGGATTTTCTGAAACTGGATCCTCCTACTTTTACCGGATCAGTTATTAATGAAGACCCGCAGGACTTTGTCGATCAAACCCAAAGGGCTCTAGATGTTATGCACATATCCGGTAAAGAGATGGTTGAGCTAGCAGCATATAGACTGAAAGGAGAGGCTATATTGTGGTACGAGGATTGGGAACGATCTAGGGGTATTGATGCACCTCCAACTACGTGGGGAGAGTTCAAAGATGTATTTATTGATCATTATCTTCCATTTGAGACTCGTCAGGCCCGTGCAGATCAATTCTTAAATCTTTGTCAGGGTAATATGAGTGTAAGAGAGTATAGTCTTCGATTCAACTCCTTGTCTCGATATGCTTCTAATGTGGTAGCTACTATGGATGACAGAGTTCATCACTATGTGGATAGATTGGAACCATACTTGGTTAGAGATTGTACCATTGCTGCTTTGAACAAGGACATAGATATAGTGAGGATACAAGCTTTCGCTCAGAAAATGGAAGATCAGAGGCAAAGAAGAAGAACCCAGGAATCAGAAAAAGGATATTCTAAGCGGGCCAGAGCTATAGGGCAGTTTATGGCATCTCAGGGAGGTTTTAGGCCTTCGTTCTCTCATAGATTGCCTAGCCCATTATCTTCTTATCCTGCAATAAGTGCTCCACCGCAATTTCAAAGGTTCAGAGGTAATCAGTTCGGGCAAAGCAGTGAAAATCAGAGTTCGCGAACAGTGGGGTATCAAGGGCAAGGGAGTATGAGTCAATTGAGACCTCCACGACACCCGTGCCCCATATGTAGAAGATTTCACTTTGGCGAATGTCGGCTTGGAACGAACAATTGCTTTTGGTGCGGTAAGCCGGGGCATATGGCTAGAGATTGCCCACGCAGGACCACAGGTGGTATAAAACGACCTACCGGATCAGCTGTTGCGTCATCATCGGTGCCTCCTTTGAGTAGGGGTACACAACCTATGGGTCACGGTAAAGGTGATAGAGGAGCAGCTAGTTCTAGCGGAGCTCAGAACCGTGTGTATGCCCTAGCAGATCGGCAGAATTTAGAGGCTTCTCCAGACGTGGTTACAGGTACGTTGTCCATCTTTGCATTTGATGTGTATGCCTTAATTGATCCTGGTTCTACATTATCGTATGCTACTCCTTTGGTTGCTGGAAGGTTCGGAAGAACACCCGAATTATTTGCCAAGCCATTTGAAGTATCAACGCCAGTGGGGGAATCTCTTATAGCTAGGAATGTTTATCGAAATTGTGTTGTGAATATTTGTGGTCGTGATACGATGGACGATCTTGTTGAGTTAGAAATGGTAGATTTTGATGTTATTATGGGCATGGATTGGTTAGCGTCTTGTTATGCTACAGTAGATTGCCGTTCTAAGAAGGTATATTTCCATTTCCCAAATGAGGCAGTCCTTGAATGGAAGGGTAATGTTGGCGCGCCGAGAGGTAGATTTATTTCTTACTTTAGGGCAAGAAAAATGATTTCCAAGGGGTACATATACCATTTGGTTAGAGTAAGGGATACAGAGGCAGAGCCGCCAACTTTTCAGACCGTTCTGGTTGTGAATGAATTTCCTGATGTATTTCCTGAAGAACTACCAGGTTTACCTCCTGAACGAGAAGTGGAGTTTGGTATTGATATGTTGCCAGACACACAGCCAATCTCAATTCCTCCTTATAGAATGGAATCAGCAGAGTTGCGAGAATTGAAAGAGCAACTGAAAGACTTACTAGAGAAGGGATTCATCAGGCCTAGTATGTCCCCTTGGGGAGCACCAGTATTGTTTGTGCGTAAGAAAGATGGTTCGCTGAGGATGTGTATTGACTATCGGCAATTGAATAAGGTGAATATCAAGAATAAATACCCTCTTCCCCGAATTGATGATTTATTTGACCAGTTGCAGGGTGCCCAGTGTTTTTCCAAGATTGACTTGAGATCAGGCTATCATCAAGTGAGAGTCAAGGATAAAGATATACCCAAGACAGCTTTCCGAACACGGTATGGTCATTATGAATTCCTGGTTATGTCATTCGGGCTGACAAATGCACCCGCAATTTTTATGGATCTGATGAATAGGCTGTTTAAGCCGTTTCTAGATGTGTTCGTGATAGTTTTCATAGATGATATTCTGGTCTACTCTAGGTCAGAAGAGGATCATGTTAATCACTTAAGGCAGGCGTTGCAGATTCTTCGTGATCGTAAGTTATATGCGAAGTTTTCTAAATGTGAGTTTTGGCTCAAGTCAGTGGCACTTTTGGGCCATATTGTATCCAGTGAAGGCATAAAAGTTAACACTCAGAAGATTGAGGCTGTGAAGAATTGGCCAAGACCCACGACGCCTACGGAGATTCATAGTTTCCTCGGGTTGACAGGTTATTATAGAAGGTTTGTTGAAGGTTTTTCTTCTATTTCTGCACCCTTGACTAAGTTGACGCATAAAGCCTCCAAGTTACAATGGAATGATGCCTGTGGAAAGAGTTTTCAAGATCTGAAGGGAAAGTTGACTTCTACACCGGTATTGGTACTTCCTGAAGGCACAGAAGGGTATGCAGTGTACTGTGATGCTTCGAGAATTGGCTTAGGATGCGTATTAATGCAACATGGTAGAGTAATAGCCTATGGCTCTAGACAATTGCGACCACATGAGAGGAATTATCCCACGCATGATCTCGAGCTAGCTGCAGTTGTATTTGCTTTGAAGATATGGCGCCACTACTTATATGGGGTTCATGTTGACATATATACAGATCATAAGAGCCTGCAATATATCTTCAGTCAGAAAGATCTAAACTTGAGGCAACGGAGATGGCTTGAATTGTTGAAAGATTACGATGTTGATATCTTGTATCATCCAGGGAAATCGAATGTGGTAGCGGATGCACTGAGTCGTAAGTCTAAAATGGCATCTATAGAAAAGCAGGGGATGATTAAGGATCTTCACCAAATAGCTAATTTGGGAGTTCGACTTCTCGAAACTCCAGATGAAGAGGTTATTGTACGTAATGCAGCGGAATCTTCATTGATAGATGAAGTGAAAGAGAAGCAGTATGCAGATCCAATTTTATTGCATCTTAAGGAGGATGTGCAGAGTGGCACGACAAAGGCATTTGAGCTTACGCGAGAAGGAGTGCTTCAGTGTCAGAATCATTTATGTGTACCTGATGTAGTTGAGCTAAGAAAGAGAATTATGACAGAAGCACACTGTTCAAGGTATTCCATCCATCCAGGGTCGACTAAGATGTATCAAGATTTGAAAGCAATATATTGGTGGAATGACATGAAGAAGAATATTGCCGAATTTATAGCTGAATGTCCGAATTGTCAAAGAGTCAAAGTAGAACACCAGAAACCCGGTGGTTACATGCAATGTATAGATCTTCCCGTCTGGAAGTGGGACAAGATCAATATGGATTTCATCACGGGTTTGCCTCGTACATTTTGGAAGTTTGATTCCCTATGGGTGATCATTGATAGGCTTACCAAATCCGCGCACTTCTTACCAGTTAAGACAACTTATACGGCGGAAGAGTATGCGAAGTTGTATATTAAGGAGATCGTTCGGTTACATGGAGTTCCAATTTCCATTATATCCGATCGAGGAGCCCAATTTACCGCGAATTTCTGGAAGTATTTTCAATGGAGTTTGGGGACACAAGTAAATTTAAGTACGACTTTTCATCCTCAAACGGACGGACAAGCGGAACGTACCATCCAGACACTTGAAGATATGCTACGAGCATGTGTATTAGATTTCAAAGGCAACTGGGATGATCACCTACCTCTTATCGAGTTTGTCTACAATAATAGCTATCATTCAAGTATCAAAATGGCACCATATGAAGCATTGTACGGAAGAAAGTGTAGATCGCCAATAGGATGGTTTGAAGCAGGTGATGCGGTCTTGTTTGGACCGGATCTTGTTTATCAAGCAATGGAGAAGGTTAAAGTGATCCAACAACGGCTTGAAACAGCTCAAAGTCGACATAAATCTTATGCGGATGTTATAAGAAGAGGACTTGAGTTTTCTATTGACGATTGCGTATTCTTGAAAGTATCACCAATGAAAGGAGTGATGAGGTTTGGAAAGAAAGGAAAGTTAAGTCCACGATACATAGGTCCGTACAAGATCATTCAAAGATTTGGACAAGTTGCTTATGAGTTAGAGCTACCTCAAGAGCTCTCAGCAGTTCATCCCATATTTCATGGTTCGATGCTTCGCAAGTACATCGGAGATCCATCGCACATCACTTCTACGGAAGATGTACAAGTTACAGAAGATCTCACTTTTGAAGAAATGCCTATTGCTATTCTTGATCGCCAAATTAAAAAGATAAGGAATAAAGAGATAGCATCGGTAAAAGTACTTTGGAGGAATCAACAAGTTGAGGAGATCACATGGGAAGCCAAGGAAGCGATGAAGATTAAGTACCCTTACCTATTCAACGATGAGGAGGAAGTTCATGACACGGAAGAAGAACAATAACAGGTAAGTGTTTATTTTTATGCAAGTATGTTATGATGAGGAATATGTTAATTGTAAGCTTGGACATGTCTTAATTGAGTAACTATGCTAACATTCGAGGACGAATGTTCTTAAGGGGGGGAGAATGTAACACCCCGTAAATTTTTTCGTACACTTATCGCGATTATATGGAGTCCTAAAGGCTTGCGTATGGGTTAAATTAAGTTTATCGTGTTCGGAAGTATCCTGTCAATAGTTGTATGTGTAGGTATTGGAATAAGCTTTCCAACGATATAAAGTTTTCCCAAAACAGAGGAGTATTTCATATAAGCGAGCACATTCGAAATTTCAAAACGGTGGCCGGGAAGCCAGTGAACAGTAAATCTGCAGGAAAATTACTGCAGCTAGGCAATTTTTTTTGGATCAACTTTAGACGATCATAACTCCTTGTACAAAAAGAACTGTGTGAGCTGATATATATCGACGAAAATCTCCGAGAGTCTTCTTTCCGATGAAATTGGTTTCATCCAAATCCAATGTCTGAGTAAGGAGCTTTACCCGTTTTACTACAGCCTATCAAAAAAAAAACAGAATTTTGGGACAGATTTTTGGGTCAACTTTAAACGACCATAACTCCTTGTACAGTAAGAACTGGGTGATATACTTTATATGAAAATGAAATACCTTTGAATTATCTTTCCAATGCAATTGGTTTCACCCAAATCCGATACTGGAGGAAAGAGTTATGATCGATTTACTTCAGCCTGTCAAAACTGTCCACTGGGGACAGATTCGGATTTATTTAAATTTTTAGGGCAAAATGGTCATTTTCTATTACCTCTTGGACGAAAAATTGGTCTTTATAAACATACACTTAGTCTCATATATATCATATATCATCCAATTATTAAGAGAAGGTGAAACCCTAGCCTAATTTCAACTTCAAATATTTTGTGATTCAACCGTAGAAAATTCGAATTGGTTCCGTAGTTGTGTTCACCATCTCGAAAGCTTTGAGAAGCACCCCATGGTTATGTATGGAGGATTCTAAATACAAGAGTTCATTGTTAAGGTATGAATATTGTTTATTCTTGATTCTTATCCATGAATAAGTATTGATAAAGGATTATGAGTATTGTCTTGATGTTGGAAGATAACTAGAAACATAGTTATGAATTGTTTTGTATAACTTGTTAGTAGTAATTATGGAAGTTGTTGTATTGGATTATGGAGGATGAATTGTGGTGATATATCATTATATTAGTGGTTATGTATGCCTAGTGATCATGTTGGTATTGGATGGTGATTAAGAGGGGAAATAAAGGCTAAGAGTGATGTTGAGGGATATTGCATGAAAATGCATGATATGTGAATGTAATAAGAGTATAAGAGGATGTATGTAGCACTCTTACTGATGAGTTAAATGATTACTTTTTAGACATTATTTGGTGAAGTTAATACCTAAATGGTAAGGTTTGGTTGCTAATACTAGTTTGCCACAAATGACTTATTGTAGATAAGTGTTCGAAGAGTACGGGAAGTCAAGTTGGACTTGTATTGAAGTGGTTATGTCAAGGTATGTAAGACATACTCTATCTAATCTTTGGCATGAATAATGACCCATGACACTCTCAAGTAAGCTTCCAACATTGTCCTACGACACATGACACATAATAACATCATATGATCTTCGACACTACCTATTGAACTTGTTTTCACTTTTAAGATGTCCGGCTAGTCAAAAAAATGTCCATATACTATTGTTGACTCCGAAATGGTTTAATGAGGTATCCATGATTCTCTACTTCATTTTCATGATATTGATTACCTATTTACATGTTTTTCCTGTTGAGTTATCATGGTTTCAAGTTCCATAAGGTGTGACCACAAAGTAACCAATCTCAAAGATTAATTGAATTAAGAATGGAATGTCTTTATTTTAAATTGATGATATGATGTATTGTATTAGTACCACTGATCAGTTGGCCATTGTATTATAAAGATTATGTATATATGCTATTCCAGGGGTGGTCCCTGATGTATTGTATTAGTACCACTGATCAGTTGGCCATTGTATGACATATGTTATGTATTGATAAGGAATACGGGAAGTAATGATATGAAAGTAATGTGCAGGTATCCCATCAGCTCTTTTAAGTGTGGTCTACTCATACTGTTTATTCACTGGTATCTGGGTTCTGTTGATCTTTTGTATCTCATCTTGATACTCACTGCTTTACATACTTAGTACATATTTCCGTACTGACGTCCCTCACGGGGGACCTGTATTCATGCCTGTAGGAACAGGTACTTCAGGTCGTATACCTCCGCAGTAAGAGCCAGGACATTCTGTTGATAGTGGTGAGCTCCAGTTGTTTCGGGGCATCCCAAGTCGTTTCTATATGTACTTTTGGTATTTGTATAAAAGTCTTTTGTGGGCGGGAGTTTGTCCCGACCCTAACTCAGTTGTGTATCTATGTAGAGGCTTTTGTAGACATATTGTACAGCCATAGAAGTGTTTGGTTGATAGACGTGATGACTCTGACGGCCAATTACTGTTTATATATATATATATGTGTGTCTGCTGGGCTGATACAGGTACTGTTTTCTTCTATTTACAACGAAGTGCTGCCCAAATTTCTAATTTTCATAAGTAATGTAAATGTGAAAGTATAGGTTATGAACGGGTTCTCCCGGGCCTCCTCGGCTACGGGTGTCAGTCCGCTCCAATGGGATTTGGGGCGTGACATTTATAACCTTCTTTATTTTTATATTCTTTGAGTAAACCAGAAATATCGGCTATATATGCCAAAATATTACAAACAGTTGGATAATAAGCACCGGAAAATTCAACCGTAGCTACATAAAATTTTTCTAAAAACTTAACAAGATCATTAATTACAACCCAATCAGAATTATGTAGCATGCAATCAGCAGAATCAGCAAATGAACCGCAATGTTGGTTAAAAGCTAGTGTAATAGGAATTCTATATTTATAACAAGTTTTTAAAAATTCATACGTAGAATTCCATCTAGTATCAATTTCCTCAGGCATCAAAATCGGTGTAAGTCCATTTTCTTGACATTTAACTTTAAATTCTCTAATTCTCGATCTACGATTATTTCCTTGAATAAAACCAATAGCAAGGCGAATTTTTTCAATATAAAACTCAAAAAACTCAAGACCATCTTTTACAATTAAATTATATATATGACGTGCACACTTAATATGAAAAATTTCAGTCAAGGGCGGAGATAGCGTAGATTTTAATTTTTTTTATAGCAGTGTTGTTGTTAGAAGCATTATCAAAAGCAATACATAAAATTTTATTTTCGATACCATAATATCCGGTAATCTTAACAATAGAATCAGCAATAAATTGTCCAGTATGTTTACGATCTTCATCATATAAAAAAGCAAGAATACGTTTTTGCATCACGAAATTACTATCCATCCAATGACAAGTAACGGTTAAATAATCATTTTTATTTACAGCACGACCAAGATCAGAAGTTAGGGATAATCTGCATTGAATATTTTTTTAACAATGTTGATAAATAAAAATAATATTGTGAATGAAGTCTAAAAATATCAGACCGACAAGTAGTTCTAGGAATACCGTTAAACATAGGATTATAAATTGCTTGTATATAACGAATAAAGGCATCAGAAGAAGGAAAATTAAAAGGCAAACAACCCACAACTACCATTTTAGCTATTTCTTCCCGGTCCCTCAATTTATTATACTTCTTTGCTACGTGACCGGTTGCTGGGTCCATTCTAGTTTGCATTGGCCACCAACATCCCTACCACCTTTTGTAATATTTAACTCTCTTTTGTGATCTTCAGCTACATGTCTCATTAATGTACCCGTACCCCATTGCTTGCCTCCACTTCTATGCTTATATATTTGTTGACAAATATTGCATTGCACCTCAATATCTGATATACGTTCAAAAAATTGCCATGCAATACTAGTTTTTTTACGAGGTTTTGGGGCACTGGGAGGACGGGAAGGGAGATTAACTGATTCAGATCTAACGTTAGCATCTCCTACTGCGGGTGTCTCAACAATATTTTCATTATCTTCGTCTAAATTAACCGTATCTACTTCATTTTCTTCTTCTATACCGTAATTTTCCTGAGCTTCTACATAATCCATATCGTGAGCACCTACACCTATTTCTTCCTCAAAAGGTGTACCAAGCGGTACCGGAGGCGAAGGCACACGGGTATATCTACTACTTGAACTACCTCTACCGCTAGTAATTCGCTTTTTACTACCACTACCGCTTCCGGGACAAAATTTTTTAACACCTTTAGTAGCGAGGTTTCTTAATTTATCCATAATATAAATTAAATTAAACTAAAAATATCCAAAATACACAAATATAATAAAATTAAATATTAAACAATTAATACAATAAATAAAAATTAAACGTAAGAGATGGAACGACAATACCAAATTTTGGAAGTATCCGAAGGTTGCGACTTTAGAAACTTCCGCTCGTACTTTGTAAACGAAAAAATAAAAAATTAAAGTGAACACTTTAAGAAATTAAATATATTGAATATTTGAGAATTGAGAATTGAGATTTGAGAGAGAATGAGATTTGAGAGAGTGAAAAATTGTGTGAAAAATGATTTGAAGTTGTAGGGTATTTATAGATTTTTTTTTGGGATTAAAAAATATTTTTTAAAGTTTTTTTTTTTTTCTTTTAATAAATGGGCCCAAACTAGCTGTTTGGACCCAAAAACGGCTATATAGCCGTTGGGCCAACGGCTAGTTTGGCCCAAAAGCCAAAATCTATTTTTTTTTTTTTTAAGTTATTCGGGCCGGTTAACCGGCGGGCCTGGACCGGGCTTGGTCCGGGCCGGGTTAGCCGGGCCCATTTTAAAAAAATAACCGGGCCGGGTCGGACCGGGTCGGATCAGGCCGGGTCGGGCCGGGCCGGGTCGGATCGGGCCGGGTCGGACCGGTCGGGTCGGGTCGGGCCGGGCCGGCCGGGTCGGGCCGGGCCGGGTCGGGTCGGGTCGGGCCGGCCCACTTGACGCCCATACTCCTAGTCTTTAATTTTCCACCTTTCAATATGTTTATATGTAAAAAATATTTAACTCTTACACTGCTATTTTACTATGTTGATCCCCTATAGCAGGCACATTCCCACTATACTCTCAAAATCACGATGCTAACCAAGACAGACTTCTTCTATAACGTTAAATGGTTCACTATTAGATCCCTGGTACAAACTAAAGTAGATATCAAGGAAGAAACTCAAGACTTGATATTATTCTTGGTAATTTTACAATATGATACATTTCAACCTTACAAACTAAACCCTTTTCATCAAATGTTTTATCCGGAGTTCTACTAAGTCAAATTTTGATAAAAAAAAATCTATGGACTCCCTAATCTCATATATCACATGACATGATCTCAAATTCATGACCCACTACCCTATAAAACATCATATTTATCTAGATCATACAACAACAGAAATTCATTCAAAACTAGCCTATTCTGTAGTTTAAAAATTTTATTTTGGGGAAAAGTATAACCTAAGTTTTTGTCTGCTAAGTAATACCCTAACAGGAAAAGGGATTCTTATAGGGCTACTTTGTTTATTGTAAATATTGATGGAATATCTTTCATGAAAAAATATTCCTCTAAAGGGTTATCATTGAGATTAATATCACATTGAGGAATTGTTCCTCTTGTGTGTGTCTTATAGATACGGTACTTGTTGTGTTCTTAATTGAAGGTTTGGTTTTCTTATAACCATCATCGGAAATTATTTCCTTATTTTTTCAAGATTCTATTAAAATTTCTAAATTTCTAAATTGTATAACCCAATACCTCTAAACATACCCAAATGTACCGACAAACTACAAAATGGTACTTAAAGGACTAGAAAGATAATTAATGATATTGAAAGAAACTTCAATTATTGGGTTCACAAAATATATTCTTAATTTTAAAACTATTGTACAGAATTGTTTCACTTCATGATGACTACCTGTAGCTTTAAAATACAGTAATAAACCATTAGAAGAATGTGTCGATTTGCAACCATACCTTCCTTTTTAAGCAACATATTCATGTTCGATTAGTATTATACATGATTTTAGGTGCCTTTTCTAAGAAACCAAGACTGGAATAGTCTCCACGTATATAGGGAAAAACAAGGTCACTGACCTACTTGCAAAATATGGAAACTCTTTTGATGATTACTATTGAAACGATGAGTTAGTTAACATAGATACTATGATCATTTTCTAGTTTACACTATTACAGTGATTTACTGTAAACTTGAGTTAGTTAGTTTGTTAGTTTGTTATCTAATTTATTAGTTATCTGTTGAGCTGGCAACCGAGTTTTTAATGAAGTTGAGCTGAGAAGATTCTAGAAGATGTACATACATCTATATATATATATAGGTGCTAGTAGCAACAATTCAAGTGGTATGACAGTTAATAAAATAGTATCCTCCTTCTCCTCTTTTGAATGTAACTTAGTTACCAAAGCTTTGTACTCGGTAGCTAGTAATAGTTATGTTACGACCTGAGGCTACCCCCTAGTTGCGACAACGGTGCTTACGGTCACGAGTGTCCATAAGCTAACCCATTAACTGGCATCTTCTATAAGAACTAAGTAAAATGATAATAAAAGACATGTGAGGAAAACAATTGATAATGTCGTAAGGTATAAATACTAAAAATACAGCTGAATTCGTAGGTTTGGAAGAGGTGCGAGAAATACTGAAATCCACATGATAAGTCTAAAAAACTAACTGAATGTCTAAATTTTTGATAATCCTCTAACTCACTGACTGGGGAGTTGATGGGACAAACCCCCAACTAACTCCAACAGATTGAAATAGAGGAATACTAAAATAACTGAAAAGATAAACTTGTCCTTGAAAGATGAGGACTCACCACAACTGCTGTTTCTGTAATGCCGGACAATCTAAGCGCACTCAGGATTACAACCTATGATATAAGACATCATAGCGCAAAAAAAGTATGCGGTCAGTACTTTGAATGTACCGGTATATGAGATGAGGTTAGACTGAAATATATGGGTTAACTGTGCGTAAAGTAATGACAGACTGAATATCATGAGATAACTGAGTATGTATGCATGAAAACTGAAATACTTGGAAAGCAAGACAAAGCATATAACGTTTCTGAAATAATCAGTAAACTGAATTTCTGAAATCTGATAACTGAATAACTAGAAGTCTGTATGCTATGGTCAAGCATACCTGAACTGAATTCTATACTGAATACTGAATTGAGGCTATGGGAGGTATCATCTAACTGACATTCCCCAATATAAGCTAATCGGTGTTCAACCTATAACCCTAGTTTGAAGGGTGTTAGCATCGTGCCACAAGAACTAAAACGTGGTTTTGTGGATCCACTAAACTGGTGTCCCGAAGGACCAGGGTGTCAAGCCTAAACTGATAAGTGAACCCTGAGCGGAAGACAGGTCTAACCGATGGGTGACTCCTTATATCCTACGGTGGCTACATAGTTCTGGAATACAAAAACTGCTACTAATGACTTTTCCTAACTGGCGAGAAAGTTGCCATCCTTGCATTTGCTCGGTGCTAAATCCTACTCCCAACTGAACTAACACTTATTACTTGACTAAATTAAACTAAACTAGAATAAAAAAACATCTATTTATAATACCTTACTAAATGACAATGATAATGTATTATCTGAAATCATTCTGAAGATACTGAATCTGCATAAACAATTAGGTATTGCGGTTTGCATAACCCACCAGCATTGAAATAAAATAACAATAAGGGCATGAACAATCTATGAAAACCATAATAGGAAATCACTATTCAAAATCCATCAATTTGGCATTTCAACTAAAACATGGAGATTAAGACATTAACATGGGAATGCTTTTAAACATGAGAAGATAGCATGAGTACAAGACAAAATTGTAATTTGATGAGTCCTATCGCATTTCTGTGGACATAAACATACACTCTCGGATTCTGTGTCATAAACATACACTCTTGAATTCTGTGGCCTAGCTTATCACATCCAAAACACATATCACTAAAAGCCTTACATATGCTTGATGAGTCCTACCACATTTCTGCAAAGTCGATTAGTCCGACCATTGTTAAAACTACCCTGGGACTTAGATCCTGGTGCCCTATCCCGACTGTCATTCCTTAAATTTGGCACTGGAGTACTATATGATGACAGAGTCGGGTCTAAAAATTTCTGATGGAATAAAGAATAGTTACCACCTTCTGACATATACTGAGAAAAATTAAAGCTAGTTATTCTATCCCTCTAATTGTCTCTCTCTTTACACTTAAGTTTCTCTTCCTCAATCTGTTAAGCATGTACAATAAGCCAAGACAAGGTCATCTCCTCAATAAATTTTGCGGTCCTACAATCCTTGACCACACTATTAACAAAACCAACAACAAACTTACTCTTTCTAGACTTATTGTCTGCAACCACATTAGGAGCATACCTAAAAAATTTAGTAAAAATAAGCAAGTACTCTTTCACACTCATACTATAATGCTTCATATTCATGAACTCCTGAAACTTATCTTCCCTCAACTCTAAATGGAAGAACGTGTCTAAGAAAGTTATGGAAAACTCCTCGCACTCTATAGGCCCTGTATCATCACCATGGTCCTCATCAACTTCTTAAAAATGTTTGAGCTATATCCTACAACTGGCAAGCAACAAAGTGTACACTCTATCTTTAAGTAATGCCCATGATATTAATCAACTTCTAAACTACATCAAGGAACTCTTGCGGATCCTTCTTAGACTTGGATCCCAAAAATAAATGAGGGTTTATTTGGGTAAAATCCCAAACACTAGATGTTTTTGTATTTGCTACTATATTAGTTGGGAAAATAGTCTACTGTTTATTCTGAGCTATTGATCTATAGTAGTGAATGCAACCTTAAACTCGGCTTGAGAGACATGCTCATTCAGGGGATCTTCCTGAATAGGCAGAGGTATGAGGAAATTTTTATTTATTTTTTCAATGTTCCTTTTGGGAGACATTGTCTGTAAAAGAAATAAAGAATAAGTCAAAAATAGAGTTTTAAGTGAAGCTTATGCTCATGCGCAAGACATGAATACTAAAAGAAGGGAAATTATTTTTGGTTCTTGGAAATTTACTGAGCTTTGAGCTTACTGTCCACGTAACGACTCATCATACAAGTCATAGAATGTGGGTATAGGTCAGGCGATCCAACTCATAAGGTGTCCAGTGATTGATGGTTGATTTTTTTTTCTATTACGGTTTGGTGTTACGAGTCGTTAGGTGTGGTAACAGGTCTTTAGGATGATCCTTTATCAAATCATAAACTTAGTAACTTGACTTGGCTCTGAGAACGAGTAGATCACTAGGAGCCGTATGGATAGAGTACTAGTGGTATAGTTAAATCCTAAGTTGTCCAATGTAAATCCCTTTGGTTTCTATCTTAGGTATAACTGGACCATAAGAGTCTTATAGTCTAGTCATGGATGGGGGTTAGGGAGTTATATGGTGGACATTGTATGGGTGTCCAACTCTCTGTCCTGGTGATGACTCCATCGTATGAGTCGTGTGTTGTGGTCACGAGTCAAGGAGTCAACTCATTACCACCTATGACATTTTTACAGTTTTAAGATGGGGATATTCTTGATATTTAGCCCTTGTAAATCCTTTGGATACTATGACATAAAACACTATTGGGACTTCATTAATTTATTATTCTTTATCAAACACTCTTAAAATATCTCTCAAATTCTCTCTCAAGAAAGAGGTTAGGGTTTCTTCAATACACTTAATTAGGGGCTTTCAAGAGTGATTGTTTTCCTTGTTGTTTAAGGAAATTTACTCCCCCCTCGTTGTTATTTTATAAAGAGCATGTGTTTAATGTATTAAATTTATTATAATGTTATGGTTTGAAATAATTGTTAGGGTTTATTGGATATTTATGGTCTATTAATGTTTCTCATGGTTTAATGATGTGTATTTCATTCTTTTAATATGATTTTGACATTTTGGAATGCATGGTTATGGTAAATGGATTTAGGGGTACTTTGGATTCCCCCAAACTACTTGGTTATGGTTTTGAAATTTATGCTCCCTCAACCTGTTTGTTAAAATGCCAATAAGAACAGTTTTGTCATATTATTTGGCTATTCTTGAAATCCTTGCATTGCATCAGAGGTAATGGAACTTAATGGTTTGGCTGGTTTTAAAAGGTTAGGAAAGGCCTTGGTGCCATGGACTTGGTTTAATTAGAAACCGTGGAGTCAAATTTGTTTAATGCCTTTAGTATGGCATAAATAGATAGACTTGCAAGATCTAATTTTTGTATGATGATACCAATGGTTAATGTCTATTTTAAAGGAATCCTTGGTAAATGGTTGAAATATGCAAATGGTTATAATATAGGATTAATGAGAGTTATGTTACAATAGCCATAGAAGGTGGAGGTCTCTGGGGGACCAATACTATAAACTTATGTTTGCCAAAGTGAGGCTTGGTCTTGGTGTCCGTGTGCAAGATGTCACACTTATATTTTGGGAGATATACTAGTCTTCTGTGGTTTTATTCACTAGTTCATGTGGCTAACATGCATTGGGGCCCTTTCAATAGGTGGAGATGATTTCATATAGCCCATGGGTTGTATTAGGATGACAAAGCTACACAACCCATTTTAAAGTTTTGAAATGCATGCTAAATGCGGTTTCCTTTCCCAACACAATATATATTGATTTATGTTATTGCATATGGTGATTTACTTTTGTTTTGAATTACTGGCATTATTTTATCTTATCCCTTAGTACATGCTATCATTAACTCCACTAACTATCATTTGTTGTTGTATCCCTATGTGATGCAGGAACCGGCCATACTACCATTTCTTCTGCTCAGTGACTTGTGTTCGGGGACAGCTTTGAGTAAGACTAAATGGTTGAGATTCCATACTCAGGAATGTTCTATTTCATATTATGGACTACGTTTACTTTTGTTATTTCTTTGTCTTTATTTTAGCTATAGTCGGGGGCATATCCCAATCAGATGTGATTTATTTTTGATAGTATCTTTGTCAAACAACTATGGGCATGAGTCGTGATGGTATTGGTGTTGTCTTTGGTATTAGTATTGGTATTGGCATTGGGGTTGGCACTTATTGGATATTTTTTTGAGGTTGTTGGATTATGATTATAGATTTTGTTTAATGTCTTTAAACTATTATTATTTCATTTTGTTATATGTTTAGAATTAATACGACATAGGGTGTAGGGAATTTATGGTTAGGTTTAGGGGTGGTCTCCGGTCCTAGTTAGACTTGAGATGACCGACACGACTAGGCCTTAGTTTGGTTTTTGTTAGATTGGTATTAGAGCCCTAGGTTCTTGTTTAATTGGGTGTCTGACAAAGACGTGCCAATTAGAGTCATATTTATGGGTGTGTAACACGCCATACAATAAGGGAGAGGATACGAGGCATTTATAAATGTTTCTCTATCTTGTGTTCTATTTTAAACATTTAGGATCTAGGGTCCTAAAATCTTCTATAATACTCGTTGGTTTGCCTTTTTGATCATGCCTCCTCGAAGATCTAATGTTTATAAAAACTACTCTATCCTACCTTAGGACCATATTGATGAGACTCATCCTACTTATGGGGTCCAGACCTGGTCTAGTTGTTAAGTTCCTGGTTGCCCTCCTGGAGTTCCATTTGTTCCCACCAGTCCTTATCGAGCTCCTCAAGCTGATGTGACTAATGCTGAATTTTGTCAGTTTATCCATATTTTGTAACAGTTAGAGTCCTTTTAGGCCAAGCATGGTGCTTCTGTTACTCTATCTTTTCTCAACACAAGGGTTGGCAATTTCACGAGGTTGAATTCTTCTATGTTCACTGTTGTTAAGGTTGAGCATGATTCTCAATCTTTTGTGGATGAAATGAAAATAATCTTCTGTGTTATACATGCTACTAACATGGATGGTGTGGAATTTGCTACCTATCGACAAAAAGATGTAAAATACAAATGGCATGATGAATGGTAGCAAACTAAGGGTGATGATGCTGGGTCATCACTGTGGGATGATTTTTCTAGTTCTTATCAGGACCGTTTCTTTCCTAGAGAGTTTAGAGAAGAAAAGGTAGAGGAGTTTGTTAACCTAAAGCTAGGAAATTCAACAGTTATAGAGTATTCCTTGATGTTTCACCAATTATCTTGGTATGTTTCGGAGTTGGTTTCCAGCATGGGGGATAGAATAAGGAAGTTCTCTAGCGGTTTGTCCCAAGACTTCATTTTTGAGATTAAGGTTGCCTTGTTGATCAAGTACATAGGCAATTCCAGGTTGGTTATACACATGTAGAAGTTTGATGAAGAGAAGAAGAAATAATCGGAGATTTGGGAAAGAAAGAAAAAGATGTTCAGATTCCACGAGCGAGTTAGGGCTAACTGTAGAGTGGTAGGGATATTGGAAAGTGGTCTAAAAAGAAGAGGGGCAATTATAGGTCTTACTAGGTGGCTAGTTCTCCCCATCCAAAGCCATCGGGTGACAGGCATTTCTAAGGTGGTGACAACTTTAGGATATAGGGTATTGAATCTCAAGCTATTGAGGCCCAGTAAGTTCCATCATTTCCCCATGCATATTTTGTGGTCAATTTTATCGAGTTTACGGTGATGATTGAAATGACAAGTGCTTTAATTATGGTTGGCCAGGTTATATGGTTAGAAATTTTCCTATTGGTAAGGCTTCCTCCACGGCAAATAAAATTCCCATTGCCTCTTTTTTATCTACATCATCAAAGGGTGCACCATAGAGTTCGAGCATTGGTCTGAAATGTCTCTTTGCTCTTACTACTTTCCAGGTGTTTGAGGCATCACCCATTGTCGTGATTGGTATATTGAAACACTTTTCTTGTGATATGTACTATTTACTTTATCCGGGGCCCATTTTCTCATATATGATCCTATTTGTGGCTGTGCATTTTGGTTTCAGTCACGAGTATATTTTAGACCTTTTTTCTATTTCTACGTAATGTGTGACACTATGGTGGCTATAAGAGTCTGTAGGGGTTTGAGTGCTATATATGGGTGGTCGAGAGACTCTGGTAGATTTGTTTGAATTAGACATGATTTATTTCGATGTCATAATTGAGATGGATTGGTTACATTCATCTTATAATTTTGTAGACTGTTGAACCTGTAAGGTTGCCTTGAAATTCCATAATCAGTTAGTTATTAAGAGAGAAGGTGGTTTCCCAACTTCTCAGGGGAAGTTCGTATCATATCTTACAACTTGAATATTAATCTCCAAGGGGTGTCTCTTTTATCTGTTCTGGGTTAAGGATTACACTCAAAGGGTCCTTCTCTTTATTTCATCTTAGAGGTAAATTTATTTCTTGAGGTCTTCCCTAATGACTTCCCGGTGTCCTTCCTGATAGAGAGATTGATTTTGGGATTGATCTCGAACGCATATTCAGTTTTTATTCCTCCGTATAGTATAGCTCAGGCTGAGTAGAAGGATTTTAAGGAGAAATTATAGAATCTTTTATTCAAGGGTTTCATTGTCCTAGTGTGTCTCTACGGGGTACATCTGTGTTATTTATGTGTAAAATGGTTGGTTCCCTCTCGATGTATATTGATTACGGGAAACTAAATAAGGTAACAGTAAAGAATATGTACCCTCCTGCATGGATAAGTGATTTGCTTGATCAACTGTAGAGAAATATGTTTTACTCCAAGATTGATCTTCAGTATGGGTATCATAAATTGAAGAATAGGGAGGTGGGTATCCTGAAGACTGTCATCCGTACTTGGTATGGGCATTTTGAGTTTCTGGTTATATTTGTTAGGTTGACTAATGCCTCGGTGGCATTCATGGATTTGATGCATGGAGTCTTTCATCAGTTCTAGGATTTTTTTTCCATTGTGTTCATAGATGATATTCTTGTATACTCAAAGAGTGAGATAGATTATGCTAATTATCTCCGTACAGTGTTGCAGACCAAAATATAACAATAGTTGTATGCCAAATTCTCAAAATGTGTGTTTTGGTTAAACGGTGTATCTTTTTTTTGTCATGTCATTTCTAGTTAAGCGATCATGGTGGATCCATGAAAAATTATAGTGGTTAAGAAGAGGCCTAGACCCACGACTCCAATCGATATTCTGAGATTTCTTGGTTTATCTTGTTACTAATGGAGGTTTGTGGAGATTTTTTTATTATAACTATACTGTTAACTAAGTTAACTCTTAAGAAAGAGAAGTTATTTTAGGTCAGATCTTGTGAGGGTAGTTTTGAGAAGTTGAAGTATAATCTAACTTTGGCTCCAGTCTTGGCTTTTCTTGAAGGCACTGATGGATTTGTCATATATTGCAATACATCGTGTAGGGTTGGGTTGTGTTTCGATGCAACATAGTGAGGTGATAAATTATGTATCTACACAGTTGAAGGTGCATGAGAAGAATTGTCAAACTCATGACTTTTAATTGTTAGTTGTGGTGTTTTCATTTAAAATAAGGCATCTTTATGTTTAAGGAATTCATATGGATGTCTTTTCTGATCATAAGAGTCCCCAATATGTGTTTACTCAGAAAGATCTTAACCTTAGGCAAAGAAGATGGCATAAGTTACTCAAGTATTATGACATGATTCTTCATTACCATCAAGGTATTTCTAATGTGGTTGCTAATGCACTTAGCAGGTTATCCATAGAAACTCTAGATCATGTGGATGAAGGAAATCTAGATTTAGTGAAAGATATTCATCGTTTGGCTAACATTGGAGTTCATCTCTTTGACTCTAAGGTTTGTAGTGTGGTTGTGCAGGAGGTGGTGCAGTCATCTCTTGGTGCTACAGTGAAGAAAGTGTTAGATCCTGTCTTATTGAGGATCAAGGGTTATGTAGGTGGCAAAAAGGTAATGACTTTTCATCTTAGTGGAGATGGTACCTTGAGGTACCAAGGGAGGTTATGTGTTCTCGATGTAGATGGATTGTGTGAGAGGATTTTGGTTGAGGCGCATGAGTTACGTTATGCTATCCATCCCAGTTCGAAGAAAATATAGCATGGCCATAAGCAAATGTATTAGTGGAATAATTTAAAGTGGGATGTGTCTAGTTTTTTGGCTAAGTCCATGGTGTGCCATCAAGTAAAGGTTGTGTACACGAGGCTTGGGGATTTTTATCAAGAGATTGAGTTGCTTGTGTGGAAGTTGGAAGTGATCAACATGGATTTTATTACCGGTCTTTATTTGTCTCGGAATCAGTTTGATTCTGCTTGGGTCATCGTGGATAGGATAACAAAGTCTATTCATTTCTTTCCTATGATAAAAAATTTTCAGCAGAGGATTATGGAAGGTTGTAACTCCAAGAGATTGTGAAGTTACATGGTGTACATGTGTCTTTCATCTTGGATCACGGTTCGCTATTTTAATCTAAATTTTGCAGTCATTTTAGAAAGGTTTGGGGACCAAGTGGAGTCTTAGTATTTCTTTCCACCTGCAGTCATATGGGTATGATGAAAGAACTATTCATATATTTAAAGATATGCTTCGTGCTTGCATGATAGACTATGGGGGTAGTTGGGTCGAGCATTTTTCTCATATAGAGTTTGCCTATAAAAATATCTACAACCCTATCATTGGAATGGCTCCATTTGAGGTATTGTATAGTAGGAGGTGTAGATCTCCTATTGGGTTATTCGATGTTTGAGATACAGAGATATTTTTCCTGGATTTCATTCACCAAGCTATGTAGAAGGTGAAGGTAATTTGAGATAGGATTGGAGCCACCTAAAGCTGCCAAAAGTCCTATGCAGAGGTTAGGAACAATAAGTTAGAGTTTAGGGTTGGGATAGGGTATTCTTAAATGTCTCTCCCATGTAAAGAGTAATGCAGTATGGGTAGAAGGGGAAGCTCTATCCCTAGTATGTTTGTCCGTACTTAATTTTAAGAAGGATTGGCAACGCTGTGCTTATGATGGAGTTTCCTTCTAGTTTGACATCTAATCACCCGGTGTTCCATATTTTTATGTTTAGTGATTGAATGGGTAATCTATAACAAATTTTGTCTATCAAGGATATTGGTATTTTTTATTCCCTATCATATGAGGAGATCCTGCTTGAGAGCTTGGGTCAGAAGGTTCATCGATTACGAACCAAGGACTTAACTTTCGTAAAGGTTTTGTGGAGGAGCGACTAAGTTGAAGAGGCTACATGTGAAGCTGAAGAGGAGATGAAGTCGAAGTATCCATCTTTATTTTCCACTCTGGAAAATTGTGCGTAATGTATGTGTTGATCTTACCATCTTTGTTTTCTGACTTAGTTAAATGAGAGATTGATTTGCTTGGTATCTATGTTTTCTAAATTTCCTTGGTATCTATATTTTCTAAGTTATCTAAGGGTAAAAGTAGAGGTGTGTGTGGTTCAAATCGTGCTTGTATAGCTATTTTCCATCATTCGGAGATGATTGATCAAAGTAGGGTAGAATTCAAACACCCTGGGGTTTGGTGTTTAGAAAATTCCTAAGATTTGAGCTCAATGTCTTTGTAATGATCTATAATACGATTCATAGGATGTGGATATGGGTCTGGTTACCCAACTCGTAAGGTGTCCAGTAATTGGTGGTTGGGTTACTATTATGGCTCGATTTGGTGGTATGGATCGCTAGGTGAGGTGATGGGCCGTTAGGAAGATCATTCATCAAATCAAAAACTTAGTAACTTGACTTGTCTCTGAGTATGAGTGGATCACAAAGAGCCTTGAGGACATGGTACGAGTTTTATAGTTACATCATATGTTCTGAAGTTTTAATCCCTTTTGTTTTTGTCTTTGGTACGACTGGACCATATGTGTCGAATGGTCTTGTCACAAGTGGGTGTTTGTGAGTCATATGGTGGACAGTGTATGGGTGTCCAACTTACTATCTTTTTGATGACTCCATGATACTAGTCATATGTTGTGGTCACAATTCAATGGGTAGGCTCCTAACCACCTGCGGAATTTTTACAGTTTTAAGTTGGTGGTATTCTGTACATTGCCCCCTTGTAACTCCTTTGGATACCACGATATAAAACAATTTTTGGGTCTTTATTATCATATTATTTTAAATCAAACACTCTTAAAATCTCTCTCAAACTCTCTCTCAAGAAAGAGTCTAGGGATTTTTCAAGACAATCAATTAGGGTCTTTCAAGAGTGATTCTCTCCGTCTTCCTTCGTGTCTAAGGCATGTTATTCCTCCCTTATTGTTAATTTACAAAGAGCATGTGTTTTTATGTATGAAATTCATGAATATTTCTATGGTTTGAAATAATTGTTGGGAGAGGGATTGATTGTTTATGGTTGAATAATGTTTCTCATGGTTTAATGATATTTCTTTCATGATTTTAATATGATTTTGACATTGTGGAATGCATGGTTATGGTTAATGGATTCAGGGGCACTTTCGATTCTGCAAAACTTCTTGGTTATAGTTTTGAAATATATGTGCCATCAACATGTTTGTTAAATTGCCAACGTTAATTATCTTGTCACATAGTTTTACTATTTCTTAAATCTTTGCATTGCATAAGAGGTAATGGAACATAAATTGGTTTGATTGGTTTTAAATAGTTTATAAAGGCCTTGGTGGCCTTTGTCTATCTTTAATTGGAAACTGTGGAGTCAAATTGGTTCAATGGCTTTGGTATGTCATAAATACATAGATTTAAAAGCTTTAATTTTTGTATGACGATACAAATGGTTAGTGCCTAACTTAAAAGACTCCTTGGTAAATGGTTGGAATGTGTAAATGGTTTTAAAATGGGATAAAATTGTATTATTTTAGCAAAGTCATGAAAGGTGGAGGTCTCGGGGGGGACAAATACTAGAAACTCATGTTTGCCAATGTGAGTTTTGGTCTTGGTGATCTTGTGCATGATGTCACACCTTTATTTTTTGAGATGTACTTGTCATCTAATGTTTTATTCTCCAGTTCGTGCGGATAACACACGTCGGGGCCCTTTTAGCAGGAGGAGATGAAAACATATAGCTAGTGGGTGGTTTTAGGATTGCAAAGATACGCAACCTAGATTAAGGTTTTAAATACATGCTAAACCCGATTACCTATCCAGACACGATATATATGTATCTCTGTGATTGCATAAGGTTATTTACTTTGGTTTTGAATTAATGGCATTATTTTTTTCTATCCATGATTACATGTTATCATTCACTCCTCTAACTCTCTTCGGATGTTGTATCTCCATGCATTGCTGGAATCATCCATACGACCATTCCTTCATCTTAGTGGCTTGCATTCGGGGACAACTTTGAGTCTGACTAAAGTGGTGAGATTCCATTCTCTGGAAGGCTCCATTTTATGCTGTGGACTTCTTTTATTTTTTTTATTTCTTTGGTTTGGTTTTTACTATGGTCAGGGCATATCCTGATCAGATGTTATTGATTCTAATAAGAGACTTTTTTAGACTACTATGGGCATGTTCTATGTCAGTATTATTGTCATCCTTTATATTGGTATTGGCATTTGGTTGGGACCGGCCTGATATTTGGTTGAGGTTGTCAGATTATGATTATGGACTTTGTTCAATGTCTTTAAACTATTATTGTTTCATAGTATTATATGTCCAAAATTTATCCGACATAGGTTGTAGAGTGGTTATGGTTGGGTATTTGGTATGGTATGTGGTCCTGGTTGGAGTTTAGATGCCTGACAGGACTAGGTCCTGGTTCGTGTCATGTTTGATAGATATAGTTCAGATCTTCATTGTGATAAGGGAATGAGCCTTTCTTTAGTTGTAATTTCCACATTTTGATTGCCTTCAAATCAAATTTACCTCTATAATGTTTGTAGATCAATAAAAATGCCACCTTAGATAGATTGAGTGATCCTTTATTCATTGGCACATCAGATTTGTCAGAGCTACTATGATTCCAGTTAAACTTGTCGGATCAATGAATTATTGTGTGAGGAGTAGATTAATGAAGATTGCATTATTGGGGAAAAGAAAGTTTGGACTTTTAACTGGTACATATAACAAAAAGAGGTGCATAGAAGAGTGGTATGAGCAATGGGAGACCTGTAATGCCATAGTACTTTCATGGTTAATAAGCTCAGTGAGTTCTGAGTTGCTAAATAGGATTTTATATGCAACAAATGCTCAAGAAGTGTGGCATGAGCTAAAAGAAAGATTTTCTAAAGTGAATCAAGTGACGTTATATCGATTACACAGTGAAATGAACACATTATGACAAGGAACTTATTCAATAGCTACTTACTTCAATAAGTTGACGAGTTTATTGAATAAATATGATGCAGTGACTCCTATTCCTTCACGTGACTTTTCAAGGTTTAAGGATTAACAACATCTTGCTCAAACGAGGTTGATACAGTTTCTAGGTGGCTTAAATGATTCTTTTGATCAGGATAGAAGACATATTCTATTAAAGGGAGTTACAGTTTCTTTCAATTAGTCATATGCTATGATAGAAGAAGATGAGTTGAAGTAATTTTATTGTGCATCTATCACAAGTGAGAAATCAGATCCTATTGCAATAAAGGTAAATAGAAGCTCAGAAATGAGTTATAGAAAGAAGAATTACAAAGGAAAGAAGTGTGACTGCTGTCATTTCACTGGGTATAAAAAAAGGAGTTCCTACAAGCTGATAGGTTATCCTACTGATTGGAAACTAAAGAGAAGAGTCAATTACAATAATGGAAATTCAAAAGGATTGATGCATCACAATCCTATTAGTGGATATCGTAATCAGGACTAGAAATTCAATGGGCCTAGGCATCTTTGAAGTAAATATGCAGGTCAAGTCAACACTCAATTTTCATTAATAGTTTAAATAGATAGATTACTGGTGGTGATGCAGGTCAAATTGCTTCAACTAGTCATGGTGGTCACAATGAAATTAATAACGCAATGCTAGCCAAAGATCAAGGCTTTACTAATTGAGAGTACAAACAGATTTTGAAGCTTCTTAACAAGGATCATTAGGAGATGAAATATGCTAACATATCAGGTATAACTACCTATTTTTTCTCATGATGTTCAACAAGTGTGGATAGCAGATTTAGGTACTACGCATCACATTGCAACAAACAATAATATATTTTTCACAATAAATGAAGAGGTTAGAATATGAGAGGATAAAGTGAATCTTCAAAAGAGAGCCAAGGATTATATATATCAACTGGATAGGCAGTAATTTTGAAAAATGAAACTTCGAAGGATGTGTTATCTGTCCCTTATTTCAAGTTGAATATGTTGTTGATAGTTTACAAGGTTACTATATAGTTGTCTTTTTCGTATAATTTTTCCCTGGATTTTGTGTATTTCAAGATCTTTTTAGTGATAGGGTGAAGGGGATTGTTAAATAAAACGGAGGATTATACATCCTCAAATATGAGTCTAAAGCTTAGAATGCGTCTGATGGTAAAGAAAATCTAGTAGCAGGCCCGAAGGTACAAGACAGTGGCTTATGGCACAATGACTTTGATATCTTTCCATAAAAGCTTTGAAGTGACTAGATTAGATTGCCATTTCCTATCAGTGAATCTATGTCAAATATATGTTTTGATGTTGTACATTTGGATATATGGGAACCTTATAAAACACCTAAATTTGATAAAAAAAAATACTACTTCCTAACAATTGTGGATAACTGTAGTTGATATACTAGGATACATTTGTTGCAACTTAATTCTAAAATCATTGTTGCTCTTAAGGACTTTATGATGATAGTTAAAGTTCAGTTTGGAATTACGTTAGAATTGATAATGGAATTGATCTTTTTAGTAGTAAATGTAATAAATTATTTAAGACCTTATGGGTGTTGCATAAAAGTAGTTGCCCTTGTGCACCATAACAAAATGGTGTAGTGGAATGAACGCAGAGGGAAATCTTAAATATAGCCAGGCCTTTTATCTTTCAATCACAAATGCGTATTAGATACTGGTCTTTGGTTTTTCAAGTTGTTGTCTACCTAATTAATAGATGACCCTCATCTTCTATCAATGGTAAGAGGACATATGAATTGTTATTATGTAGGGTACACTTCCCTATCATATTTTAGTCTATTAGGTTGCTTATGTTATGCTTCAAATTTGCCTAAAGCTGATAAGTTTTCTAAGTGAGCTATAATTGCAGTATTGATGGTGTATTTAGCTAAACAGAAGGGATACCGGTTGCTGGACTTGAATTCTAACAATTTTTTTTATCAGTAAACATGTTACATTTTAGGAAAGTTTTTTTCCATTTCCTAAGAAAAGAGGCTAGAATAAATCCATAGACTCATTCAAATCATATACATAAGATAGGGGTTATGATTAAGAGTCAGTAGATTTAGAAAATTTTATTGGGGATCAAACTTTAAATACAAAAGAACTCTCTCAATGCATTTCAACACTTGTTTTACTAGTGGATGCAACAGAACAACCAATTATTCAACAACTTTTTTAACCTTCCAAATTAGTCCCTTTATGTATAAACAATGTAGAGCCTATTCCTTATAAAAGAAAATCTAGAGTGGCTAAGGAACCTTCCTTGACAAAGGACTATACCATACATGGGAAGAGAAAAGGTACTAGATATGGAAAAACAAATTACTAGGCATACAAGAATACTACTTCTGGTTGTCTATGTTATGTGAGTATTTGAAATTTTAAATACTAAGTAGAACCATAGTTTTTCTATCAGGCTGACAAAGATGAATCATGGATTCAGGATATGAAATTAAAGGTTCAAGAACATCAGGATAACAACACATGGGAAGTGGTTGATTTGCCTCCTAGTAAATATTCCATTGGATCAAACTGGGTGTATAAGATAAACTATAAAGCAAATCTAGGGGTTGAGATATTAAAACTAGGACTGGTAGTAAAATGTTACAGTCAGCAAGAAGTACTAGACTACTATGACAGATTCTCACCCATAGCAAAAATGGTGATTGTTAAGTGTGTTATTGATCTTATTGTATAACAAAGATCATTCATGTATCAAATGGATGTATACAATTCTTTTATGTGGGGAGGTTTAGATGAAGAAGTGAATATGAAACTACATGAAGGATTTTAATAGAAAGGACACAATAATGTTTGTAGGTTTCTTAATTCCTTATATGGACTTAAACAATCTTCAAGGCTATGAAACATTAAACATACATCAGCACTTATAACTGCAGGTTCCACTCGGATTGCCTATGACTTATGTTTATTCACATAGAAAAAGACAGAGAGAATAGTGATAGTTTTAATCTATGAGGACGATCAACTAATCACTAATGATAATGAAAGTATGTGTTCTGAAGCTAAAATATTATTACACAAGCAGTTTTAGCTCAAGGACTGGGGAGAGCGTTAGTATTTCTTGGGGATTGAAGTTTTGAGGTCATCGTAAGGATTTATTTTGAATCAAAGGAAGTATCTTCTTGAGTTTCTTAGAATTTGGTCTAACTGGTGCTGAACCAACATCTACACCTCTAAAATAAATGCTAAGTTGACATCAGTAAAATATGATGAAGCCACAGGTTGTACTGGTTATGCCTTTTTACAGAATGAAACTCATTATCAAAGGATAGTTTGAAAGCTTATGTATGATAATATAACTAGTCATGATATTAGTTATGTTGTTCAGACATTAATCCATTTTATGCAAATGCTAAAGTGATCTCATCTAGAAGATGTTTATAGAGTGATCAAATACTTAAAGGACTCAGTAGGTTAGGGTATTGCTGACTTTGTTTGTAGGTGTGACTCTGAATGGGATGCTTGCACCAATACAAGAAGGTCTTTGAATTGATATATGGAGCAGTTTGGTGGTTCTCTAGTATCTTGGAAATCCTAAAAAAACACATAGTATCTAGAAGCTCAGGTGAAGCTATGTATAAAAGTGTGGCTTCAGTTGTATAACTTACTTCACTAGAAGGATTATTTGCAGATTTAAATGTGTTTTTTCCTAAACCTATCACAGTGCTCAGTGATAGTAACTCAACCATAAAGTTAGCCTCCAAAACTATCTTTCATTATAGTACAAAGCATATAGAAATTTATTGGCACTTAATCTAAGACTAAATTAATAGTAGTTTAGTTCAGAGTTTATAAGACTCGTCATAACATCATGTGGCTAATATGCAAACTAAGATCATGGGTCAATATAAACATTATAAAAGTGTAAGCAAGATTTGTGTGCTTAAAATGTTTCACCCTTTAGCTTATGGGGGAGTATTGGAAAGCTGAGTAAGTTAGCGTAGCTACTGTGGTCATTTTTCAGTTTACACTGTTACATCAATTTACTGTTCACTTGAGTTAGGTTTTTATCTAGTTTGTTAGTCGTGTCATGAGCTGGCAGCTGAGCCTTTAATGTACACACATCTATATATAGATGTTAGTTGTAACAATACAAGTGTAATGATAGTTAACAAATCAGTTTCCTCATTCTCCTCTGTTCAATGGAGCTTGGTTATTAAAATACCCTAGGATTTGGTCCTTGAAGAATTTCATGATTATGATTTTTGTGTTGATGTAATACTCCGAAGATTTCTAGCAAATTTCATTCCAAGAATGCCTAGTATTAGCTTCTAATGTGAATGATAATTATTCCATGAGGAATTTTCAAGATTTTCACTCTTTGTTATGTGAAAAATTCAATAAGCTTTCCATTGATATATGATTCACTTAAATCCGATAACCGGGTAAGAATTTATGACCATTTCAAGTTCCCATCGTAAAACAACGCCATATTAGTCAGTGGTACGCCGTGCAGCAAGTGGAAATGGCATTTGGAAAATTACAGTAGGGGTTCGCGATTATGGCGCGTCTCGCCAGGGCCCTAATTCAGAATTGTCCTTTTCCTATATCTTAGCGCGAATTCCTCCGCATCGCGCAAAAGTTCTAGGTCGCAAAAGAAGGGGAAACGCGATGGCTCCGCGTTGACCCATCCCTCAGTTTCCCAATTGTCAAATTCCAGTGACACGGCGCGATAGATCTGCGTCGCGCCAGGGGATCTGTATGGGAAAATTTTACTGAAATTAAATGACGCGTCTAGGGTTAAAAGGGTCAATTTCCTACCCTTATTTAAACCCAATAACACGTGATTTAGCCATTTTTCACCCAAAATATACTATTTTCTCTCAAGTTTCTCTCAAGAACAAGCTAGGGTTTCTATTGGGGATTCAAATGCAAGAAGGCTTCACCATCAATATTTACGAAATCACGAATTAAGGTATGCATAGTGTTCATTCATGAACTCCTTTAGTCCATGAAGCCCAAGAATCCCATTTCTAAATTCGAGTTATGGATTTTCTTATGAATTTCATGGTTGGGCTGCTTTTATTCATGTTGATAATGAGTAATTGAATTGTATTCCATGAATGAGTGTTAAATTCCATATGGGTTGATTTGTATCAGTATAGATTCATGAAACCTTAGGACTAAACACTTGAATGATTAAATTGGAATTGAATCACGACAGTTAATTGTTGTATGATGTTGTTTTCACATTCTATGCCTACTATGTGTTTGGTTGAATTCCTAGATGAAGGGAAAGTGTCTAATTAGCATGATATCATGAAATCCCCATGTACGTACAAGCTTATACCTATCACATGTTTGATGAATTGCTTCAGTAAATGTATTATGATCATTATTATGTATTCAAATAAGTCATGCTTTGTCAGTTTTCTTCCATCGAGTCCTGAGGGTACTAGTACCCGAAATATTAGATGTGTACGTAGATCCATGTCATGTTTTCACGATACTCTCAGTTAAGCTATGAATCCTTAGACTTCAGATAGTCTTATGACTTAGTAAAAATCTCCATGATCTCATGACTTAAATAGTTGTCTGATATCAGTAGTATTCCGTCAGTCAACAGAACTTAGTAACTCAGCTTATGTTCGGTTCAGTAAATCATGTTCAGTGTCCATTCAGATGGGAGTAGGAATTAGCACCGAGTTAACCCAAAGATGGGGACACACACTATCAAATGAGGGTGTGATCCTTAGAAGTCATTCTTGCGTTCCAAAACTATGTATCCACCATAGATTGAGACATTAACATTGTACGATGAGGGTTGATGAAGTGGATAAGCACTGTCAGATAAGGGCCCCACCATTCACTTTTGGGGACACAATCAGATAAGGGTCACCCACAACTTGTCCTTACCAGTGGGGTGGTATTAACGCCCTTCCAATTGGGGCTACAAATTGGACCCCAACTCAGCCATAATGGCATATCAGGGGCATGTTGGTTAAATACTACCTCCTACTATTTCAGTACCAGTCTCAGTAAAAGAACTTAAATAGTTTTTCAGATTCAAGGTTGTCAGTTACAGTCGACTCAGATATAGTAAGGAACTCAGATGGTTCCATTAGATTCAGGACTGTCAGATATAGTCACCCATGTTATTAGTTACACTAAGATACAACTATTTATGCTATCAGTTATATCAGTTATTAGTATGTCAGGTCATCAGTATTCAGATTCAGTAATCACGATATCACAGTGTCAGTTATAGTTACGTATTTATGTATGCATTCTCACATTTATGTTAGACAGTCATCTAGCCTTATTCATGCTTGTTAACCCTTGAATTAGCCTACCTCACATGTCGACTCAGTACATTCCATTGTACTGATGCATTTGCGCTATGGTGATTTCTTTTTATGTTACACCATAGGTTCAGAGACACAAGTTCTAGATTAGCAGTAGATTACAGTTTCAACAGTCAGAGTTAGAAGTGAGTCCTCATCATTCGAGGACATGATTGTTTCTCTATTATCTCATTAATTAGTTTATTAGTTGGAGTTAGTTGGGGACATGTCCCATCAACTCCTTACTCAGACAGTTCAGTCAGTTAGAGGCTTTCTAGACAATCATATTTCAGACTTTAGTATGTTCAGCTTTGTTTTGGTTATTCTATTACCCCACGCATATGTTATATTATTTGGATTATGTTCTATTTTGAACCTTACAACCTTTTAGTTCATGTTTCCATATTATTCAGTATTTTATGCAGTGTACAGGTATAGATATAAGTCATGGGTTAGCTTGTGGTCTTTCGGGGTCATGAGCACCGTGTATCATTCCGGGTACCAGATTCGGGGCATTACAAACTTGGTATCAAAGAATAAGGTTCAATAGAGTCCTAGGAAGTCTAAAACCCACATCTAGTAGAGTCTTGTACATGGGTATGTTGCGCGCCACATTTACGTGCAAGAGTCTATGAGATGTTTAGGAATAGTTTCCCTTCTTTCAGTATTCATATCGTGCCAGTGAGCATAATCGTAATTCAATCTCTCAGTCTAATTCGCTTTTTCTTTTTATTTCAGAATATGCCTCCTAAGAGAAGAAATCAGTCAGCACCTCAGCCCGAAGAACCTTTGGGTAATCATGTTTCTCATGCGGAGTTCAGGACCATATTTACCACTCTTGCTCAGTCATTAGCTACCCATAATGAGCGACCAACTGTTGTTTCAGCCAACCCAGTGGACAACTCATCTACATCTTGGATTCGGGATTTCACCTAAATGAATCCTTCATCCTTCCACAGTTCTAAAGTAGATGAAGACCCTCAGGAATTCATTGATCAAGTTCAGAAAGTGACATACATCATGGGGGTGATTACTGTTGAGAGTGTTGAGTTAGTTGCATATCAGTTGTAGGATGTTGTTCACACTTGGTTCAAGCAGTGGAGGTCAGAGAGGGAAGATGATGTAGGGCCAGTTGAGTGGGAGGAGTTTGCGTATGCTTTCCTTGATAGATTCTTTCCCCTAGAGCTTAGGAAATTTAAGGTGTTTGAATTCTTCAACCTCAGGCAGGGTACTATGACGGTGAAAGTGTATTCTCTAAAGTTTACTCAATTTGCCAGATATGCCACTCATGTGGTTGCAGACGACAGAGCCAAGATGAGTAACTTCGCTTCAGGGGTAAATGATAGCGTGGTTAATGAGTGCAGATCCGCCATGCTAAATAGTGACATGAATTTAGCCAGACTTATGACTCATGCTCACCAGATAGAGGAGCAGAAGATTAAGTAGAGGGAAAAACAGAATAAGAAAGATTGGAAAGGTAGTTTCAACTTCGCCCAGCATAAGTCAGAAGGAGGAAACCATTCCCAATTTTGTCCTAAGTCATCAGTTACAGCTCCTTCTATATCCAGTGCTATAGTTACTAAGTTCAGAGAGGGTAACAAAGATAGAGCGCCAGGCTCTAAGACCCAGGGCAGTGTTTGCAGTGCACGTACCTATCCTCTTTGCCAGACTTATGGTAAACAACATCAGGGTGTGTGTAGAGAGGGTAGTGGCATTTTCTTTGGTTGTGGCAAGCCAGGTCACAAAGTCAGAGACTACCCTCAGCTAGGTTATCAGAGTCATCTTCGCTCCTCAGCTCAGTCCGATTGCCCGAATCAGTAGGGTGTCACCACCAGTGCTACTAGCGGGCAACGCCTAAATAGACTATATGCTCTTCAGACCTGACAAGATTAGAAAAATTCTCCTGATGTAGTTTCTGGTATGTTACAGATTTTTCATGTGCATGTTTATGCTTTGTTAGATCTAGGAGCTTCTTTGTCTTTTGTTACTCCCTATATAGCAGTTGATTTTGGAATTAGTCCCGAAATTCTAGAAGAGCCCTTTTCATTCTCTACCCCAGTGGGCAAAACCATCATAGCCTGGCAAGTATATAGGAACTGCCCAGTTATGATATTTTAGAAAGTCACTTCAGTAGACTTAGTCGAATTAGAGATAAACTAATTTTAATGTCATTCTCGGCATGGATTGGATTCATTCTTGCTATGCCACAGTCGACTGCAAAAACAGAATAGTCCAGTTTCAGTTTCTGAATGAACCCGTCCTTGAGTGGAAGGGTAGTACTTCAGCGTTCAAAGGTTAGTTTGTTTCCTACCTTGGGGCATGGAAAATGATATCTAAAGTATATATCTATCATTTTGTTCAAGTTAAGGACACTAGTTCTAAAACTCCCATCCTTGAATCAGTCCCAGTAGTGAATGAATATTTAGATATCTTTCCCAAAGATCTTCCAGGAATTCCTCCTGAAAGGGAAATAGACTTCGGCATTGATCTTCTTCTAAATACTCAGCCTATATCTATTCCGCCATACAGAATGGCACCAGCAGAACTCAGAGAATTGAAAGAATAATTGAAGGATCTCTTAGATAAGGGATTCATCAGGCCCAGCATTTCCCCGTGGGGCGCTCCAGTATTATTTGTGCGCAAGAAATACGGTTCTCTCAGAATGTGTGTAGACTACCATCAACTCAATAAGGTCACGGTCAAGAACAAGTATCCTCTTCCCAGAATCGATGAATTATTTGACCAACTTTAGGGTGCCAGATATTTCTCTAAAATAGACCTTAGATCCAGCTATCATCAACTCAGAGTTAGAGAAAGTGACATTCCGAGAACAACTTTTCATACTCGGCATGGTCACTTTGAATTATTAGTCATGTTATTTGCACTTACCAATGCCCCAACAGCTTTCATGGAATTGATGAACCACTTGTTCAAGAAGTACTTGGACATGTTTGTTATAGTATTCATAGATGATATTCTGGTCTATTCCCGCACTGAGCGCGATCATGCAGATCATCACAGAACAATACTTTAGACTCTCACAGATCATCATCTATTAGCCAAATTCAGTAAGTGCGAATTTTGGCTAAGGTCAGTAGCATTCCTTTGTCACATCATTTCCAGTGATGGCATTAGAGTTGATCCTCAAAAGATTGAAGCAGTAAAAAACTGGACCAGACCTATGTCTCCATCAGATATTAGTTTTTTCTTGGGTTTGGCTAGCTATTACAAATGGTTTGTTGAGGGATTTTATTCTATTGCATCCCTTTTGTACAGATTGACTTAGAAGAAAGTCAAGTTTCAGTGGTCAAATCCTTGCAAGAAGAGTTTTCAGGAGTTGAAGACTCGACTTACCTCAGCTCCAGTTTTAGCTCTTCCAGATGGTCCAGATGAGTTCTTAGTGCATTCTCATGCATCCAGAGTAGGTTTGGGTTGTGTCCTCATGCAGCATGGTAAGGTCATATCCTACGCCTCCATACAGCTTAAGCCCCATGAGAAGAATTACCCTACTTATGATCTTGAGTTAGCAGTTGTAGTATTTGCCTAAAAGATTTAGAGTCATTATATATACGGGTGTTCATGTAGATGTCTTCATAGATCATAAGAGTCTTCATTATGTCATTTCTTAGAAAGATCTCAATCTTCGTCAGAGAAGGTGGTTAGAGCTCTTGAAAGATTACGACATGAGTGTCCTTTATAATTCGGTCCAGGCCAATGTAGTGGCCGACGCTCTGAGTAAGCTATCTATGAGTAGTGTTTCTCATGTGGAGGATAGTAAGAAGAAGTTAGCTCAAGAAGTCGATCATCTTGCCAGACTAGGAGATCGCTTAGTAGATTCTTCAGAGGGTGGTGTATGTGTTCAGTGTAGTTCAGAATCATTTCTAGTTTCCGAGGTAAAAGAAAAGCAAGATAGAGATCCCATCCTTGTCAAGTTGAAAGAGTCAGTTTTGGATCAGAAAGAAGAGGTTTTCTCCAAAGGAGGATATGGTGTTTTGCATTATCAGGGTCGTCTCTGTGTTCCAGGTGTAGATGACTTAAGGAAACGAATTCTTGAAGAAGCGGATGGTGTGCGCTACTCTATTCATCCAGGGTCCACAAAGATGTACTGCGACTTGCGGTAAATCTATTAGTGGAGTGGGATGAAGAGAGACATTGTAGAGTTTGTGGATAAGTTCTTTACATGTCAGCAAGTTAAGATAGAGCATCAGAAGCCTAGTGGGTCCATGCAGGAGTTCAGTATTCCTACTTGGAAGTGGGAAGTTGTGAACATGGACTTCGTGATGTTTTTTCCTCGAACTCTTCATCAACATAATTTAGTCTGGGTCATTGTAGATAGAATGACCAAATTAGCTCATTTCCTTCCAGTTCATACCTCTTATTTGGTCAAGGATTACGCCAAGCTCTACATCAAGGAGCTGGTCAGATTGCACAGTATTTTGGTGTCTATTATCTCAGACAGAGGTACCCATTTTACCTCTCATTCTCGAAAAACATTCCAAAAGGGTCTTGGTACCCAAGTTCATCTCAGTACAGACTTTTATCCTCAGACAGATGGTCAAGAATAAAGGACCATTCGGATGTTAGAAGATATGCTAAGGGCGTGTGCAATCGATTTTAAGGGAAGTTGGGATGACCACTTACCTTTGATTGAGTTTGCATACAACAACAACTATAATTCAAGTATTCAGATGGATCTATTCGAAGCTATCTACTGTAGGATATGTAGATCTCTAATTGGTTGGTTCGAAGTTAGTGAGGCCTCAATCATAGGGCCTGACTTAGTATTCGACGCCTTAGAAAAAGTCCAGTTAATCAGAGAAAGACTCCAGGCTACTCAGAGCCGACAGAAGTCTTATGCAGATATTGTAGAAAAGATCTCAAGTTTGAGGTTGGTGATCATGTCGATCTAAAGATATCTCCCATTAAAAGAGTGAAGAGATTTGGCAAGAAGGTAAAGCTCAGTCCCCGATATATCGGTCCCTTTAATATTCTCAGTCATTTTGGCAAGGTAGCTTATGAGCTCGAATTGCCTTTAGATCTAGACTTAGTTCATCCAGTCTTCTATGTCTCTTTGCTCAAGAAGTGCATAGGTGACCCCTCAGTTGTAGTCCCTATTCAGAGCATTGATATTCAGAACACTCTCTCTTATGAGGAGATTCAAGTTGAAATGTTAGACTACCAGACACATAGATTGAGGAACAAAGAAGTCCCTCTAGTTAAAGTTCTTTGGAAAAATCAGTCCATCGAGGGAGCTACTTGGAAAGAAGAAGCAGACATACATACTAAGTATCCTCACCTTTTCTTCGCAAACTCAGATCAAGCACAAGGTAACAGTTCTCCTTAAGCTTACTCAGTTTCATGTTTAGTGTTCATCACGAACTTGGTATTCAGTTTCATGTTCATGTTCCCAGTATAAACTTGGTATCAAGTCCCATTGCATATTCAGTCATGCATTTATGTATCAGCTCTTTTATATAATTATGCATAAAAAATGCATTCTCATTGTGAGAAACTTAGTTCTTCAGAATATTCAGTCATGCATTCATGAATTAGTTACACATGCATCAGATATGCATATTTAGTATGTGATGTTCACCTTGTCAGTCATGAGATCATCTTCCAGTTATTCATGTTCAGTTCATGTTCAGCTTATTGTTTCCCCTCTTACTCAGTCTCATTCGAGGATGAATGTTCTCAAGGGGAAGATATTGTAATACCCCAAAGATTTCTACAAAATTTCATCCCAAGAATGCCTAGTATTAGATTCTAAAGTGAATGATAATTATTCCATGAGGAATTTTTAAGATTTTAACTATTTTTCATGTGGAAAATTAAATATGCTTTCCATCGATATATGATTTGCATAAATCCAATAACTGGGTAAGAAGTAATGACTATTTCAAGTTCCCGTCATAAAACAGAGCCATATTAGTCAGTGGTTCACCACGCCACAAGAGGAGATGGCATTTGAAAAATTCCAGTAGGGGTCTATGATTATGGCGCATCGCGCCAGAGCCTAAATTAAGAATTGTCCTTTTCCAGTGTCTTAGCGCGATTTCCTCCGCGTCACGCTAAAGTTCTAGGTCACAAAAGAAGGGGCAACACGATGGCTCGGCGTCGCGCCAGCCCTCAGTTTTCCAATTGTCAAATTTCAGTGACACAGAGCGATAGCCCCGCGTCGTGCCAGGGGTTCAGTTTGGGAAAATTTAACTGAAATTAAATGACGCATCTGGGGTTAAAAGGGTTAATTTTCTACCCCTATTTAAACCCAATAACACGTGATTTAGCCATTCTTCACCCAAAATATGCTATTTTATCTCAAGTTTCTCTCAAGAACAAACTAGGGTTTCTATTGGGGATTCAAATTCATGAAGGTTTCACCATCAATCCTCACAAAATCACGAACTAAGGTATGTATAGTGTTCATTCATGGACTCCTTTCGTCCATGAAGCCCAAGAATCCCTTTTCTAAATTCAAGTTATGGATTTTCTTATGAATTTCATGATTGGGCTACTTTTGTTCATGTTGATAATGAGTAATTGAATTGTATTCTTTGAATGAGCATTAAATTCCATATGGGTTGATTTGTATCGGTATAGATTCATGAAACTCTAGGTCTAAACCCTTGAATGATTAAATTAGAATTAAATCACGATAGTTAATTATTGTATGATGTTGTTTACATATTCTATGCCTACTATGTGTTTGGTTGAATGCTTAGATTAAGGGAAAGTGTCTAATTAGCATGATATCATGAAATCCCCATGTACGTACAAGCTTATGCCTATCACATATTTGATGAAATACTTCAGTAAATGTATTATGATGATTATTATGTATTCAAGTAAGTCATGCCTTGTCAGTTTCCTTCCATCGATTACTGGGGGTAATTATACCCAAAACATTAGTTATGTACCTAGTTCCATTTCATGTTTTTACGATACTCTCAGTCATGCTATGAATCCTTAGACTTGAGATAGTCTTATGACTCAGGAAAAATCTCAATGATCTCATGACTCAGTCAGTTGTCAGATATCAGTAGTTTTTCATCAGTCAACAGAACATAGTAATTCGGCTCATGTTCAGTTCAGTAAATCATGTTCAGTGTCCATTCATATGGGAGTAGGAATTAGCACTGAGTGAACCAAAGGATTGGGACACACACTATCAGATAAAGGTGTTATCCTAAGAAGTCATCCTTGCATTCCAGAACTATGTAGCTAGCATAGATTGAGATATCAACACTTTCCGATGAGGGTTGATAAAGTGGATAAGCACTATCAGATAAGGGCCCCACCATTCTCTTTTGGGGAGACTTTCAGATAAGGGTCATCCACAGTTTGTCCTTACCAGTGGCGAGGTATTGACACCCTTCCAATTGGGGTTATAGATTTGACCCTAACTCATCCATAATGGCGTATCAAGGGCATGACATTTAAATACTACCTACCATAGTTTTAGTACCAATCTCAGTAAAAGAACTCAGATAGTTCTTCATATTTAAGACTGTCAGATACAGTCAACTCAGATACAGTAAGGAACTCAGATAGTTCCATCAGATTTAGGACTGTCAGATGCAGTCACCCATGTTATCAGTTGCATTTAGATACAACTATTTATGCTATCAGTTATATTAGTTATTAATATGTCATTTCATCAGTATTAAGATTCAGTAATCATGATATTACAGTGTCACTTATAGTTACATGTTTATGTATTCATTCTCGCATTCATGTTCGATAGTCAGCTAGCATCATTCATGCATGTTAACCCTTGCATTAGTATACCTCACATGTATACTCAGTACATTTTATTGTACTGACGTATTTGCGCTATGGTGCTTTCATTTTATGTTACACCATAGGTTCAGAGACACAAGTTCCAGATCAACAGTATATTCCAGTTTCAGCCGTCAAAGTTGGAAGTAAGTCCTCATCATTCGAGGACATGATTATTTCTCTATTATCTTATTAATTTCTTTATTAGTTGGAGTTAATTGGGGACATGTCCCATCAACTCCTTACTCAGATAGTTCAATTAGTTAGAGGATTTCTAGACTATCACGTTTTAGACTTCAGTATGTTCATCTTTGTTGTGGGTATTCTATTACCCCTCACAGATGTTATATTATTTGTATTATGTTCAATTTTGAACCTTACGGTCTTTCAGTTCATATTTCCGCATTATTCAATATTTTATGCAGTATACAGGTACAAATATCAGTCATAGGTTAGCTTGTGGTCCTTCGGGTTCATGAGCACCGTATAGCATTTCAGGTACCATATTTGGGGCATTACCGTTGTTCATATGATTCACGATATGTGTTCTATAGTATGGGTAGTGATGTTCCGACATTTTATGCAACATTTTGCATATTTAACATAGGATAATTGTATGTTTTTAAAAAATTGTTGAGATATTTGATGCTGGGTTTTAATTGTTCTCAGGTAAATTACTTGAAAGAAGAAATAACTTAGAAAATAAGAAACTAGATGTGTGTGATTGACTAACTAGTGGGATGTTTGAGATAAACATGATAATGAATAATTAGAGTCTAAGTGATGATCCAATCGGCGGACCGTCAGGCCAGTGACGGATCGTCAACCATGATATGACAATCCGTGTTTTTAATTTTACATCTACTCTTCCTGAAAACATATAAAGACTAAGTTTAGGGTTGGAGGAGACATCCTTTGACTGCGGAAACATTTGGTAACTTACAATTCTCTGAGAACATGATCCTTACTTTGGGTTTTTCATTTTATTCACCATGCATATAAGATTGAGACCAATCCTTTTTATCTTTGTAAGTAATTTCTGAATTATTTATCATAATTATGTGGAATCTTTCTCTTATATTATGTGTGTCTAAAACTCCCATAACTAAGTTTATGAGAGCCTTGGTGTGAATTGTTTCTAGGGTTGTGAAAATGCTCACAACCCTAGAAACAATTCACATCAAGGAGCAATTATTCCACCACCATTAGCACCAGGAGTGAAGTTCAATATCATAATTACTTTAATACAGTTGATAAACCTCAAGGGGTTATTTGGTGGACTTCCACGGGATGACCCGAATATGCATTTGTTAAACTTTATAAATATCTGCAAATCCTTTGATATTCCTAGAGTGGGGCTTAGTGCAATACTTATACGACTATTCCCATTGTCTCTATCTGGGGAGGAAACCCTATGGTTGAATGAGCTAAAACTCAATTCTATAACAAATTAGAGGTAAATAGAAGGTGCTTTCCTAAAAAGGTTCTTTCCATCTTCCAGAATGTTACAGTTAAGGGATTAGATTAGTAATTTCAGGCATCTATCAAATGAATATGTTCATGAGACATGGGTGAGATTCAAGAAGAAGTTGACACAATCCCCTAATAAAAAAATGACTGATCATTTTATAGAGACATTTTATAAGGCTATGAACTCTATTACAAAGCAAACCGTGGACAACACTACAGGAGGAGCGTTCATGGATTTTACTTTCACTGAAGCTTTAGAGATGCTAGAGCAAATGACTAGAAAAGAAGAGCTTGGCATACAGGGATTCTGTGGTAGAAATCATAGTGGGTCTAGTGGAATATCAGTATAATAGTGTAGGAGAGAAGAGGAGTATGGTTAGGACAAGGATCACATGAAGACAGAGATGGATTTACTTACAAAGCATTTGTTATCAGGGAGGGTAGAAAAGGTAAAAGTTGTGGAATCACCTAGTAGAGGAGCTAAGTGAAATTCTAAGAAGGAGGCAAATTATTTAAATAATCTGGTGGTTCTCGAGGCAATGTCTAGGGAAATCAAGGTCGGAATTACTACGACAAGGCTGGTAATAGAGATCGTGATTAAGCAAGTTGGAAGAATAAGACTAATAAGAGAAATTTTTATGTACCATATGGAAGTCATGTTTCTACTGTGACAAGTTCTTAAAAGATGTCGATGGAAGATATGATTGATAAATTGCTGAAAAAAGTGGAATGAAAAAATGCTAGAATTAGGGAGATGATATATGACTTATCGATGATGAGTTAATACGTTGACTCATTTTTCACATCTATTAAGCAATTGGAGCAAAAGATGAATAAGTTGTCGGCAGTATTTAATCAGAGGAAGAATGGATCATTGCCTAGTGATTCTATGTAAATCTTGAAAAATGATAGATCATGCATGGTTATTATAAATAAAAGTGTTAAAGTGTTACCTGGCCCTTGTTTGGGAAATACTGTTTCAGATGATGTGTAGGAATTAGAATCAGTAGTAGATAGAGACCATCCATTAGAGTTTGAAAAATTATAAAAGGTGGAAGATCCATCTAAACAGAAGCAGGTTAATGATTTTGAGAAAGACAAAGGGAAGGAAGGAGAGATGACTTTTATGAAAGTGCCATTGCTACAAGATCTTTAATACAGAAGAAGACGGATCTTGGAGAAGTCATTATCCCCTATACTATTGTACTGCTAGATTTTGGAAAAGCCCTTTGTGATCTTAGGGAAACTATAAATCTTATGCCAATGGCAGTTTTCAAGAAGCTGGGTTTTAGAGATCCTACACCCACTAATATGTGGCCTCTAAAGGAGGATAGATCAGTGAAAAAGCCATTGGGATTCTTTTTGGTGTTCTTATTAAGGTGGCCAACTTTATTTTTCCAGCGAACATTGTAATTCTAGATTGTGAGGTTGAATTTGAGGTACCCATAATCTTTGGTAGACAATTCTTAGCACCCTAGAGTGTGTTAATTGACTTGGAGTCCAATAAGCTGAAATTTAGGCTCAATGTTGAAGAGGTCACTTTTGATATTTGTCAATCAATGAAACATCAAAGGGAGATGAGTGCTTTCTCAATCATTGATGTATTCTACGACGATAAGCAAGAAGTACCAGTTGAAGAAAGATTTGTTATGGAGACATTAGCTGCAGTATTATGAACATTCATAGTCAGGGAATCGATGTGTATGATGAGACTGTGTGTGCATTAACCTAGATGGGTCGTATTCTGATACCCCCTTGAAGCTGGATTTAAACATAAAAAATTGTCCAACCCCACCAGCCAAATCATCTATTGAAGAGCCTCCAGTATTGGAACTAAAGTATCTGCCAGGACATTTATGTTATGTGTTTTTAGGTGATGGAAATAAGTTACCGGTTATTAATGCAGCAAATTTGGTGGATCATTAAGTTGATCCTTGTAGTTCTATTCTGAGGAGATACAAAAGGTCTATTAGGTGGACCATTGCCGCCATTATAGGCATTGCAACGGGAATTTTCACACATAAAATCTTGCTTGAGGAAGAATGTACGCCCACAATTGAACATGTATGAAGGTTAAATCCACCAATTCAAGAAGTGGTGAAAAAGGAGATCATAAAGTGGCTTCACACTGGGGTAGTGTACCCCATTTATGAAAGTAAGTGAGTTAGTATAGTGCAATATATGCCTAACAAATGAGTCATGATTGTTGTTGCCAATGAGAAGAATGAACTGATTCCACTTAGACCGGTGACTGTATGGTGAGTTTCTATGGACTACAAGAAGCTAAATAAATGGACATTGAAAGACCATTTTCTAATGCCCTTCATGGACTAAATAATTGATCGATTGGCAGGAAGGGGTTGGTACTGCTTCCTAGATAGATATTCAACATATAATCAAATTTCGATTGATCTACAGGACCAAGAGAAAACAACCTTTACATGCTCATATGAACTTTTGAATTCAAGATAATGCCATTCAGGTTATGCAATGCACTTGCCACGTTCCAACGATGCATGATGTCAATTTTCTAGGATATGGTGGAGGACACTTTGGAAGTGTTAATGGGTAACTTCTCTGTAGTAGGTGACTCATTCAAACTGTTCTTGTTTAATTTAAGCAGAGTACTACAAAGGAGTTAATAATTAAATCTTGTGCTTAATTGGGTGAAATACTACTTCTTGGTGAAGGAAGGCATAGTGTTGGGTCATAGAATTTCAACAAAGGGGATTGATGTTGATCGAGCAGAGGTAGAAGTTATTTAAAAACAACCCTCTCCTATCTTAGTGAAAGGACTTCATAGTTTTTTGGGTCACGCAATAGTCTAACAAAGATTCATAAAAGACATCTAAAGGATTGCCAATCCATTTTTCAAATTTTTGGAGAAGGAGGACAAGTTTTTATTTGATAATGATTTCATGAAGGCATTCCAATTCTATAATACCCCGATCATTCCATAAGCCTAAATCTATCTTTTGAGTGGATAGGGGTGGCTTTCAAAGTTATTGATGTCTATATTGTGTTGCATTTCTATAATTTCTACTTTCTATCATGTAGATCATTGAATAATCTTTTCATCGATACCAATTTCATCGAAATCCGACATCGGATGAGGAAGTTATTGCCGTTTTATTAAGCGTGGTCGGAATCACCCAGGTTTGACGATCGATCTAGTGGAACGTCAAGTCCTTGGTGGATCTTCGATCATGCCATCAAACCAAGGCAGTGACTACCTTTTTCGGCTATCGTGCGATGGCGAAAATGGTGGACCGCCAAAAATTTAATGGACCGTTAAGGGGACCGTCAAGTCGAGGCAGAATGTCCCATTTTTGGACCCCTAGTGACAGGCGATCTGGTGGATAGTCAGTTTCCTAAAGGATCCTCACTTAGACCATCAGATCGAGGCAGAATGTCCCAGTTTTGGCCCTCGAGTGACAGGCGATCTGGTGGACCGTCAATTGCTCTGACGGACAGTCAGTTCGACCGTCACAGACCCTGACCAACAATTTTCAACTCTTTTTAAAATGGTATTTTGGTCCTTTCTGCCCATTTTGGTCTTGTAAATATATATATCCAAGAAGATGAGAAAATCTCATTTTCTCTCATTTCTCTTCCAAGAAATATCTAGAAGCTAGGGTTTCTCTCCAACCCAAAATCCAATCTTCTACCAAGAAAATTCAAGAATCTTCCATAGAGTTTCAAAGTGGTTCAAGAATCAAACTCTCCCGGTCAAAGGCTTCAAGAACCCAAATTCAAGAGTGTAACAAGGAGTAAAAAACAAGTCTTTTCATCTTAAATTCCTAATCCAAGGTATATGGGGTTTGAAAAAGAACACTCCTTTCGTTCTTGTGCCCAAAGATTTAATTTTTATTATTTATTTCCATGAAATTGCAAAGTGGGTTTACACCCAAATTACTTTATTAATGATTTTATAAGATTAGAGTTATTCAAGTTTGATATACATGATTATTTCATCATATTATTTCTTAAATTGAGAACTTACGCCATGAGTTGTATATCGTTACCCTGAATTGATGATTTCTAAGTGATTTAAGATAGGTGTCATGATTTAATCTTGAGAGTCAAGAATGGGGTCTTTGATGTTTTCCTGAAGTTTGGATATTTGATATGATTTAATGAGCAAATACATTTGAGATTGATGAAGATTGCTTTAAGTTTAAGTCGAGTTAGGAATCCACTAGTTGCTTATGATTTGCAAATGAGATATTCATGATTTGGTCTCCATGATAGACCCTTAAGTTGATTAAGGTGGATTTCCTAACGTGTTCTGAGCTTAAGTCTGGGAGTAGTATTTAGCACTGACCAGAAAATATGGTATTTCACCAGAACTACGTACCACCCTAGGTTTAAGATTAAGGGCCAAAGGCCAAGACAGTGATTACTAAAGTTAGGTTTCTACTCCAATGGAAAGGATAGAATATCTCCCCCCAACGTGGGCAAAACGTAGGACTCCATGTAAGCTCACATGGTTTATGTCGGTTATAAGAAACTCCCAAGTCTATAATAGTCCAAGTTTTATGAGTTACCCAGTCACTCTAAGTCTTGAGTTGAAGAGTTTTAGCTGACCATAATGATTTATGAGATTTACAATGCTTGTATTACTATTGATGATTTAGAAGGAATATATTTCAATTAATTCACGTGAAGAGAGTCATTATTATTAGCATGCATGAATTTCTTATATATTTATGATATTTTTCTTAAATGTTGCATACACCCCCTCATACTCAGTACATTCCCAAGTACTGATTCACATACTTTTCTGTGTTCTATAATCCCTCGTGATGTAGGTTCCCGTGCTAAGTCTCATCAGGGACAGTTATTTTTGAGTACCTTCATCTACATTTTTGTAGTTGGTGAGTCCTCATGTTTTGAGGACCTAGGTCCCTGATTTTGTCATGTTGGTAGATGGTTGTTTTCTTTCAGTTCAGTGCGAGTCAATTAGGGACCTTTCCCAATGGCTCCTCAGTCTTATGTAGTTGATGCTTTGTTAGACTAGAGTACCAGTATGTATAGAACTACAGTATTTTGATCATACATGACAATATATTTTTGTATTCCAGTATGTTCATGATATGATTATTCTTCCTTAGAGGTTTAGCTTGAGGCTGCGTGTGGCCTTAAGCATCGTGTGACATCCCAGGATGAGATCTTGGGGCGTTAGAAAGATGTTGCTTATGATTGGGTGGAAATGTGGAGGAAGAGTAGAGGGGAAGATGCCACTCCCATGACTTGGTATTTGTTCTAGGATGCATTCTTATACCGATTCTTTCCCCCTAGGCTGAGGGAAGTGAAGCTAGAAAAATTTATGAACTTGAGACAGGGATCTATGAGAATTAAAGAGTATTGTCATAAGTTCAGTCAATTATCTAAGTATGCTCCCGGTATGATGGCTGAATCCAGAACTAGTATGAGTAAGTTTTTGGGTGGTGTATCTGGTTATGTTGTGAAAGAGTGTAGGTCCGCTATGCTTAATAGCGATATGGACCTTTCTAGATTAATTATACATGCTCAGCAGATTTAGGCGGACAAGGTGAAGGTGAGAGAGAGGTTGAGAGGGAATAAGAGAGTTAGATCAGAGCAACAGGGGTATAGTCAGACTAGATTTACTGGAGGGATTTGCCCTCAATTCCAGAGACGTTCTTTTGTGCCAGCGCCCTCATCAGCTAGTGCTCCCGCACCTAGAGTCAGACAGTAGTAGGGTAATAGGCCTACTGTGTCTATGTCTCAGGACAGTGTGAGTAATAAAACTAACTATCCCTCGTGTGCTAAGTGTGGTAGGACACATCCCGGAGAGTGTATGGCTAAACAAAGAGTTTTTTTTGGTTGTGGCAAGTTGGGCCACAAACTCATAGATTGTCCATATGCTAGATAGGTGAGCCGTGATGTTCGTCCCCAGAGTCAGGCTATTAGTGATCCATCCCCTTTAGTTTGTCCTACTTCTCCTCAAGGTGCCTCATCTAGTACTGCCGATGGTCAGCACTAGAATTAATTTTTTTCTATACCACCATGCCAGGAGCAGGAGGATTCACCAAATATTGTTACCGGTATGCTCTGTGTATTTCATTTTGATGTGTATGTGCTGATGGACCCTGGGTTAAGTTTTTCTTATGTGACTCCATTGGTGGCTGTGAATTTTGGGATCAAGGCTGAAAAGATTCCTGATCCTTTTCTAGTTTCTACCCCAGTAGGTGAATTTGTCATTGCGAAGCAAGTGTATAAGAAGTGTCCTATCACTGTCCTTAACAGACTCATGTTTGCAGACTTGATTGAGCTATACATGGTTGATTTTGATATTATTCTAGGTATGGATTGTCTTCACTCTTTCTATGCGTCTATAGACTATTGTACCCGTGTAGTCAAGTTTCAGCTTCCCAACGAGCTAGTTTTTTAGTGGTTCAGAAATTATGTAGCTCCCAAGAGTCATTTAGTTTGAGTTAATGACACTGAGTTTGAGACTCTAACTATTCAGTTTAGTAGTGTTGTCAATGAGATTCTTGATGTTTTCCCAAAAAATCTTCCAAGGGTACCTCCCGATAGAGAGATATAATTTGGGATTGATCTTCTTCCCGATACGCAGCCTATTTCAATTCCACCGTATCGTATGTCCCCCGCAGAACTTAAGGAGTTGAAAGAGCAACTCAGAGATCTTCTAGATAAGTGTTTCATAAGGCCTAGTGTGTCTTCGTAGGGCACACCTGTTCTATTCATTTGAAACAAAGAGGGTTCATTACGCATGTGTATCGACTATCGTCAGCTCAACAAGGTCACAGTGAAGAACAAGTACCCTCTTCCCAGGATTGATGACCTATTTGATCAGCTGCAGGGTGCCAGTTATTTCTCGAAAATAGAATTGAGATCCAGTTATCACAAACTTAAAGTCAGACTGTGTGATATTTTAAAGATAGATTTTTGCACCAGTTATGGCCATTTTGAGTTCCTGATTATGTCCTTCGGACTAACAAATGCCCTAGCAGCTTTTATGGACCTCATGAATCGGGTGTTCATACCGTACCTAGATATGTTTGTTATTGTATTCATAGATGACATTCTTGCATACACCTGAAATGAAAATAACCATGCAAATCATCTCTGAATAGTCTTGGAAACCCTTAGAGATCATCAACTATTTTCCAAATGCAGAAAGTGTGAATTTTGTCTAAGGTCGGTTTCTTTTATGGGTCATATTGTTTTTTCTGAAGGTATTCGTGTTGATCCTCAAAAGGTAGAAGCTGTGAAAAATTTGCCTAGACCTATCTCTCCATTTGATATTAGGAATTTCTTGGGCCTAGATAGTTACTAGCATCGTTTTGTTGAAGGTTACTCCTCCATTGCATCTCCTTTGACCCGGTTAACCCAGAAGAAAGTTAAATTCCATTGGTCAGATTCTTGTGAGAAGAGTTTTCAGGAGTTGAAGACTCGACTCACTTCAGCCCCTGTGTTGACCCTTCCTAATGGTGTAGATGATTTTGTGGTCTATTGTGATGCCTCGAGAGTTGGTTTGGGTTGTGTATTGATGCAAAAAGGTAAGGTTATAACCTATGCCTCCCGACAGTTGAAACCACATGAGAAGAATTATCCGACCCATGATCTCGAATTAGCTGCTGTAGTTTTTACCTTAAAAATCTGGAAACACTACTTGTAAGGTGTTTATGTTGATGTCTTTACGGATCACAACAGTTTACAGTATGTGTTTACTCAAAGAGAATTGAATCTTCGATGGAGGCGATGGTTAGATTGCTAAAAGACTATGATATAATTGTACTGTATTACCCGAGCAAGGCCAATTTAGTGGCAGATGTCCTTAGCAAGTCGTCCTTAGGTAGTGTAGCACATTTCGAGGAAGATAAGAAGGAGTTAGCTCATGAAGTGCATCGTCTAGCTAGGTTGGGAGTTAGATTTCTTGATTCAGCTGAGGGTAATGTTTAGGTCCAGAGTAGTTTCAAATCTTCTCTAGTTTCGGAAGTAAAGGAAAAGTAAGATATGGATCCTCCTTTGATCAAACTGAAAGAGTCAGTTAAAGGCCAAAAGGTAGAGGTTTTATCCTATAAGGGAGATGGTGAATTGAGATTTCAGAATAGATTGTGTGTGCCTGATGTTGATGATTTGAGGCAGAGGATTATGGCTGAAGTGCATGTCGCGCGGTATTCGATTCATCTCATGCTACCAAGATGTACCGTGATTTGTAGGAAATCTATTGGTGGAATGGAATGAAGAAGGATATAGCAAAGTCCGTAGAGAAGTGTGTAACTTGCCAATAGGTGAAAATAGAGAACGTGGAATGATGGAAGAATTTAGTATTCCTACTTAGAAGTAGGAGGAAGTTAATACGGATTTTGTGACCGGTTTACCTCTCTCTCGTCGTCATCATGATTCTATTTGGGTCATTGTAGATAGGTTGACTAAGTTCGCGCATTTCTTGCCAGTACATACATCTTTCACCACTGAGGACTATGCTAAGCTTTACCTCTGAGAGTTAGTCAAGTTGCATGGAGTTCCGTTTTCTATCATCTCTGATAGAGGTACTCAATTTCCTTCTCAGTTTTGGAGAGCCTTCTAAAAAAGTCTTGGTACCCAAGTTCATCTTAGCTCAGCTTTTCATCCGCAGACAGATGGTCAGGCTGAGAGGACTATCCAGACTTTGGAGGATATGTGCAGAGCATGTGTTCTTGACTTTAAAGCGAGTTAAGATGAATATTTGCCATTTATTGAATTTGCATATAACCACAGTTTTCATGCTAGCATTGGAATGGCTCCATTTGAGGCTTTGTACGGTCGGAGGTGTAGATCACCCATAGGTTGGTTTGAAGTTGGTGAGACTACCGTGATTGGACCTCATGCTGTTTTCGAGGCTATGGAGGAAGTTAAGTTAATTCGGGAGAGCTGAAGACATCCCAGAGTCGTCAAAAGTCGTATGAAGATATGAGGACAAGAGCTCTTGAATTTGAAATTGATGATTTGGTGTACTTGAAAATTTTGCCAATGAAAAGGGTGAAGTGATTTTGAAAGAAAGGGAAGCTAAGTCCCTGATATATTGGCCCTTATAGAGTGTTAAATCGTGTTGGGAAAACAACATATGGGATTGAGTTGCCTGAAGAGTTGTCAGCTGTCCACCCCGTCTTCCAGTTTTCAATGCTCAAGAAACACATTGGTGACTCTGTTGTTGTTGATCCGTCAAAAAGCTTTGATGTGCAGGATAGCCTTTCGTATGATGAAGTTTCAGTCGAGATCCTAGATTATCAAGTCCGTAGACTAAGGAACAAGGAAGTTCCCGTGGTCAAAGTTCTATGGAAAAATCAATTAGTTGAGGGTGCTACTTGGTTATCTGAAGCAGACATGTGATCCAAGTACCCCCATATCTTCTCCGTAAGTTCAAATCAAGACAAATATACTATTCTTCCTCAATTTAGTTGGGCATTCATCTATATGGTTACACTCTCTATGATTCGTGCATTCTGTGCAGTACCCAAAAGTCTAGAGTAAAGTAATCCCTTCGAGTGGGACGTTCCAGCTGTGCATCCTTATTTTTTCTCTTGTTCTTAACCTATCTGGCAACATTCGAGGATGAATGTTTCAAAGGAAGAGATATTATAATACCCCGATCATTTCGTAAGCCTAAATTAGTCTTTTGAGTGGATAGGGGTAGCTTCCAAAGTAATTTATGTTTATATTGTGTTGTATTTCTCTAATTTATACATTCTATAATCTAGATCATTGCAAATTTTTTCCATCGATACCAATTTCATTAAAATCCGACATTGGACGAGGAAGTTATGGCCGTTTTACTGAGTGTGGTCGGAATCACCCAAGTTTGACGGTCGATCTGGTGGACCGTCAAGTCCTTGGTGGACCATCGATCATCCCATCAAACCAAGGAAGTGACTCTTTTTTCCAAATAACGTGCGACGGCTAAAATGGTGGACCGCCAAAAATTTGACGGACCATCAAGGGGACCGTCATATCGAGGTAGAATGTCGCATTTCTGGCCTCTGTGTGAAGGACAATCTGGTTGACCGTCAGTTTCCTGATATATCGTCACTTCAACCATGACGTCGAGGCAGAATGACCCAGTTTTGGCACTCGAGTGACGGACGATCTGGTGGACCATCAGTTGCTCTAACGGACCGTCAGTTTGACCGTCAAAGACCCCGATTAGCAATTTTCAACTCTTTTTAAAAGGGTATTTTGGTATTTTCCACCCATTTTGGTCTGGTATATATATATATATATCCAAGCAGATGAGAAAACCTCATTTTCTCTCAATTCTCTTCCAAGAAATATCTAGAAGCTAGGGTTTCTCTCCAACCCAAAATCCAATCTTCTTCAAAGAAAATTCAAGAATCTTCCATAGAGTTTCAATGTGGTTCAAGAATCAAACTCTCCCGGTCAAAGACTTCAAGAACCCTAATTCAAGAGTGTAAGAAGGAGTCCAAAACAAGTCTCTTCATCTTAAATTCCTAATCCAAGGTATGTAGGGTTTGAATAAGAACACTCCTTTCGTTCTTGTGCCCAAAGATTTAATTTTTATTATTTATCTCCATGAAATTGCAAAGTGGGTTTACACCCAAATTACTTTATTAATGATTTTATGATATTTGAGTTGGTCAAGTTTGATATACATGATTATTTCACCATCTTATTTCTTAAATTGAGAACTTACGCCATGATTTGTATATTGTTTCCATGAATTGATGATTTCTAAGTGATTTAAGATAGGTATCATGATTCAAACTTGAGAGTCAAGAATGGACTCTTTGATGTTTTCCTGAAGTTCCGATATTTGATATGATTTGATGAGAAAATACATTTGAGGTTGAGAAAGATTAGTTTAAGTTTGAGTCGAGTTAGGAATCCACAAGTTTTTTATGATTTGCAAATGAGATATTCATGATTTGGTCTCCATGATAGACCCTTAAGTTGATTAAGGTGGATTTCCTAACGTGTTCTGAGTTTTAGTCTGGGAGTAGTATTTAGCACCGAGCAGGAAATATAGTATTTCTCCAAAACTACGTGCCACTGTAGGATTGAGATTAAGGGCCAAAGGCCAAGACAGTGATCACTAAAGCTAAGGTTCTATTCTGATGGCAAGGATAGAACAACTCTACCCAACGTGGGCAAAATATTGGACTCCAAGTAAGCTCACATGGTGTATATCGGTTATAAGAAACTCTGAAGTCTGTAATAGTGCAAGTTTTATGAGTTACCGAGTCACTCTAAGTCTTGAGTTGAAGAGTTTTAGCTGACCATAATGATTTATGAGATTTACAATGCTTGTATTACTGTTGATGATTTAGAAAGAATATATTTCAATTAATTTAAGCGAAGAGAGTCAATATTGTTAGCATGCATTATTTTCTTATATATTTATGATATTTTTTTTAAATGTTGCATACACCCCCTCATACTCAGTACATTCCAAAGTACTGATTCAGATACTTTTCTATGTTCTATAATCCCTCATGATGTAGGTTCCGATGCTCAGTTTCAACAGCGACAGTGATCTTTGAGTACCTTTATCTACATTTCTGCAGTTGGTGAGTCCTTATGTTTCGAGGACCTAGGTCGCTGATTTTGTCATAATGGTAGATGGTTGTTTCTTTTCAGTTCAGTGCGAGTCAGTTGGGGACCTATCCCAATGGCTCCTCAGTCTTATGTAGTAGAGGCTTTGTCAGACTAGAGTACCAGTATATATAGAACTGCAGTATTTTGATTATACAGGATAGTATTTCTTTGTATTCTAGTATGTTCATGGCATGATTATTCTTCCTTATTACAGCGTCATTATTGTCATAGTCAGTAATAGAAGTGAACACAGTCTTAGAGGGTTATCTTGAAACTGCGTGTGGCCTTAATCACCGTGGGACATCCCAGGATGGGATCTTGTGGCGTTACAAGCTTGGTATCAGAGCCTAAGGTTCAAAGAGTCTTAGGGAGTCTAACAAGCCGCGTTAGTAGAGCTTTAATCATCGGTGTGTAGCGCGCCACATCAATGAGCAAAAGGCTCCGGGATATTTTAGGAAAAAGTCATTTCTTTCTTTCAGAAGTTGATCGTGCCTATGAATGTTTCTCTATGCTATTAATTTGTGCTCTCTTATGATAGAAAATGCCTCCTCGTAGAGCTTGCAGAAACAACGAACGACCTCAACCCATTGATCCTTTAGGTGAGACAGTATTCCATGCAGAGTTCCGAGCAGCTTTTTAAGTGCTAGCCCAGGCATGTTACCGCCAATGTGCAAGCCAATGTTCACGCTGCAGTTCCACCTCCACAAAGAGGTAATTCAGCGGTATCTCATGTTTGCAATTTTATGCCGATGAATCCGCCAGAGTTTCATGGGTCAAGGGCAGGTGATGACCCACAGATGTATCTTGATGAGGTGAAGAAGATCAACCAAATTACGCTCCCGGTATGATGGTTGATTCCAGAACTAGTATGAGTAAGTTTTTGGCTGGTGTATCTTGTTTTGTTGTTAAAGAGTGTAGGTCCGCTATGCTTAATAGGGACATGGACCTTTCTAGATTAACTATACATGCTCAGCTGATTGATGCGGACAAGGTGAAGGAGAGACAGAAGGTGAGAGGGAATACGAGAGTTAGATCAGAGCAGCAGGGGTATAGTCAGACTAGATTTGCTGGAAGGATTTGCCCTCAGTTCCAGAGCTGTTCTTTTGGGCCAGCACCCTCATCCGCTAGTGCTCCCGCACCTAGAGTCAGATAGTAGCAGGGTAATTGGCCTACTATGTCCATGTCTCAGGACAGTGTGAGTAATAAACCTAACTATCCCCCGTGTGCTAAGTGTGGTAGGAGGCATCCCGGAGAGTGTATGGCTGAACAAAGAGGTTTTTTTGGTTGTGGAAAGTTGGGCCACAGACTCAGAGATTATCTATATGCTAGATAGGGGAGCCGTGATGTTCGTCCCCAGAGTCAGGCTATTAGTGATCCATTCCCTTTAGTTCGTCCTACTCCTCCTCAAGGTGCCTCATCTAGTACTGTCGGTGGTCAGCGCCAGAATCACTTTTTTGCTATACCACCCCACTAGGAGTAGGAGTATTAACTAGATATTGTTAACGATACGCTCCGTGTATTTCATTTTGTTGTGTATGTGCTGATGGACCCTGGGTCAAGTCTTTCTTATGTGACTCCGTTGGTGGCTATGAATTTTGGGATCAAGGCTGAAAAGATTCTTGAGGATTTTCTAGTTTCTACCCCAGTAGGTGAATCTATTGTTGCAAAGCAAGTGTATAGGAAGTGTCCTATCACTGTACTTAACAGAATCATCTTTACAGACTTGATTGAGCTAGACATGGTTGATTTTGACATTATTTTAGGTATAGATTGGCTTTACTCTTGCTATGCGTCTATAGACAGTCGTACCTTTGTAGTCAAGTTTTAGTTTCCCAACGAGCCAGTTTTTGAGTGGTCCGGAAATTTTGTAGCTCCCAAGAGTCATTTTATATCCTACCTTAAAGCCAGGAAATTTATATCTAAGGGTTGTATCTATCATTTGGTTTGAGTTAAAGACATTGAGTCTGAAACTTCGACTATTCAGTTTATTTATGTTGTCAATGAGTTTCTTGATGTTTTCCCAAAAGATCTCCCAGGGGTACCTCCCGATAGAGAGATAGAATTTGGGATTGATCTTCTTCCCGATACGCAGCCTATTTCTATTCCTCCGTATCATATGTTCCCTGCAGAACTTAAGGAGTTGAAAGAGTAACTCAGAGATCTTCTAGATATGGGTTTCATAAGGCCCAGTGTGTCTTCGTGGGGCACACCCGTTCTATTCGTGTGAAATAAAGAGGGTTCATTACGCATGTGTATCGACTGTCGTCAGCTCAACAAGGTCACAGTGAAGAACAAGTACCCTCTTCCCAGGATTGATAACCTATTTGATCAGCTACAAGGTGCCAGTTATTTCTCAAAAATAGATTTGAGATCCTGTCATCACCAACTTAAAGTCAGAGAGTGTGATATTCCAAAGATAGATTTTTGCACCCATTTTGTCCATTTTGAGTTCCTGGTCATGTCCTTCGGACTAACAAATTCCCCAGCAGCTTTTATGGACCTCACGAATCAGGTGTTCAGACCGTACCTAGATATGTTTGTTATTGTATTCATAGATGACATTCTTGTATACTCCCAAAATAAAAATAACCATCCAGATCATATCTGAATAGTCTTGCAAACCCTTAGAGATCATCAACTATTTACCAAATTTAGAAAGTGTGAATTTTGGCTAAGGTCAGTTACTTTTCTGGGTCATATTATTTCTTCTGAAGGTATTCGAGTTGATCCACAAATGGTAGAAGCTGTGAAATATTAGCCTAGACCTATCTCTCCGTCTGATATTAGGAGTTTGTTGGGCCTAGCTAGTTACTAGCATCGTTTTGTTGAAGGTTTCTCTTCCATTGCATCTCCTTTGACCCGGTTAACCCAGAAGAAAGTTAAATTCCAGTGGTCAAATTCTTGAGAGTAGAGTTTTCAGGAGTTGAAGACTCGACTCACATCAGCCCCTGTGTTGACCGTTCCTAATGGTGTAGATGATTTTATGGTGTATTGTGATTCCTCGAGAGTTGTTTTGGGTTGTGTGTTGATGCAAAAAGGTAAGGTTAAAACCTATGCCTCCCGACATTTGAAACATATGAGAAGAATTATCCGACCCATGATCTCGAATTAGCTGCTGTGGATTTTGCCTTAAAAATATGGAGACACTACTTGTATGGTGTTTATGTTGATGTCTTTACGAACCACAAGAGTTTGCAGTATGTGTTTACTCAGAGAGAATTGAATCTTCGACGGAGGCGATGGTTAGAATTGTTAAAGGACTATGATATAAATGTACTGTATCACCCGGGCAAGGGCAATTTAGTGGCAGATGCCCTTAGCAGGTCGTCCTTAGGTAGTGTAGCATATGTCGAGAAAGATAGGAAGGAGTTAGCTTGTGAAGTGCATTGTCTGGCTAGGTTGGGAGTTAGATTGCTTTATTCAGCTGAGGGTATTGTTTGGGTCTTGAGTAGTTCCGAATCTTCTCTAGTTTCGGAAGTAAAGGAGAAGCAAGATATGGATCCTCATTTGATCGAACTGAAAGAGTTAGTTAAAGAAAAAAAGGTGAAGGTTTTCTCCCAAGAGGGAGATGATGTATTGAGATTTTAGAATAGATTGTGTATGCGTGATGTTGATGATTTGAGGTACAGGATTATGGCTGAAGCGCATGGCGCGCGGTATTCGATTCATCCCGGTGCTACAAAGATGTACCACGATTTGTGGGAAATCTATTTGTGGAATGGCATGAAGAAGGATATAGCAAAGTCCGTAGAGAAGTGTGAAACTTGCCAATAGGTGAAGACAGAGAACCAAAGACCCGGTGGAATGAAGAAAGAATTATGTATTCCTACTTGGAAGTAGGAGGAAGTGAATATGGATTTCGTGACCAGTTTACCTCTCTCTCGTCGTCATCATGATACTATTTGGGTCATTGTTGATAGGTTGACTTAGTCCGCACATTTCCTGCCAGTAAATACATCTTTCACCACAAACGACTATGCTAAGTTGTACCTCCGAGAGTTAGTCAGGTTGCACGGAGTTCTATTTTCTATCATCTCCGATAGAGGTACTCAATTAACTTCTCAGTTTTGGAGAACCTTCCAGAAGAGTCTTGCCACCCAAGTTTATCTTAGCTTCGCTTTTCATCCGCAGACAGATGGTCAGGCTGAGAGGACTATCAAGACTTTGGAGGATATATTGAGAGCATGTGTTCTTGATTTTAAAGCGTGTTGAGATGAACATTTGACATTGATTGAATTTGCGTATAACAATAATTTTCATGCTAGCATTGGAATGGATTCATTTGAGGCTTTGTATGGTCGGAGGTGTAGATCACCCATAGGTTGGTTTGAAGTAGGTGAGGCTACCGTGATTGGACCTGATGCTGTGTTTGAATCTATGGAGAATGTTAAGTTGTTTCGGGAGAGGTTAAAGACATCCCAGAGTCGTCAAAAGTCGTATGCAGATGTGAGGAGAAGAGCTCTTGAATTTGAAGTTGATGATTTGGTGTACTTGAAAATTTCTCCTATGAAATAGGTGAATAGATTTGGAAAGAAAGGGAAGATTAGTCCCTGATATATTGGCCCTTATAGAGTGTTAAATTGTATTGGGAAAATAGCTTATGAGATTGAGTTGCCTGCAGAGTTGTCAGCTGTCCACCCTGTCTTCCACTTTTCAATGCTCAAGAGGCACATTGGTGACTCTGTTGTTGTTCATCCGTTAGAAATCTTTGATGTGCAGGATAGCCTGTCGTATGATCAAGTTTCAGTTGAGATCCTAGATTATCAAGTCCGTAGTCTAAGGAACAAGGAAGTTCCCTTATTCAAAGTTATATGGCGAAATCAATTAGTTGAGGGCGCTACTTGGGAATCTAAAGCAGACATGCAAGCCAAGTACCCCATCTCTTCTCCGTGAGTTCAAATCAAGCCGAAGGTACTATTCTTCCTCAATTCAGTTGTGCATTCATCTATATGGTTACTCTTTCTATGATTCGTGCATTCTGTGCAGTACCCAAAAGTTTAGAGTAAAGTAAGCCCTTCGAGTGGGTCGTTCCAGCTGTGCATCCTTATTTTTTCTCTTGTTCTTAAACTATCTGGCAACATTCGAGGACGAATGTTTCCAAGGGGAAGATATTATAAAACCCCTTTCGTTTCTTAAGCCTAAATCTATCTTTTGAGTGGATAGGGGTGGCTTCCAAAGTGATTGATGTTTATATTTTGGTGTATTTCTCTAATTTGTACTTTTTATCATGTAGATCATTGAATAAGGTTTCCATTGATACCAATTTCATTAAAATTCGACATCGGACGAGGAAGTTATGGCAGTTTTACTGAGCGTGGTCGGAATCACCCAGGTTTGACGGTTGATCTGGTGAACCGTCAAGTCCTTGGTGGACCTTCGATCATCCCTTCAAACCAAGGCAGTGACTCCCTTTTCCAACTAATGTGCGATGGATAAAATGGTGGACCGCCAAAAATTTGACGAACCGTCAAGTGGACCATCAAGTCGAGAAAGAATATCGCATTTCTGGCCTCTGAGTGATGGACGATCTGTTGGACCATCAGTTTCCTGATAGATCGTCAATTCTATCATTACGTCGAGGAATAATGTCCCAATTTTTGCACTCAAGTGATGGATGATCTGGTGGACTATCAGTTGCTCTAACAGACCGTCAGTTCGACTGTCAAAGACCTCGATTAGTAATTTTCAACTCTTTTTAAAAGGGTATTTTGGTCTTTTCCACCCATTTTGGTCTGGTATATATATATATATCCAAGAAGATGAGAAAACCTCATTTTCTCTCATTTCTCTCCCAAGAAATATCTAGAAGCTAGGGTTTCTCTCCAACCCAAAATCCAATCTTCTTCAAAGAAAATTCAAGAATCTACCATAGAGTTTCAAAGTGGTTCAAAAATCAAACTCTCCCGGTTAAATACTTCAAGAACCCTAATTCAAGATTTTAAGGAGTAAAAAACAAGTCTCTTCATCTTAAATTCCTAATCCAAGGTATGTGGGGTTTGAACAAGAACACTTCTTTCGTTCTTGTGCCCAAAGATTTAATTTTTATTATTTATTTCCATGAAATTGCAAAGTGGGTTTACACCCAAATTACTTTATTAATGATTTTATGAGAGTTGAGTTGTTCAAGTTTGATATATACGATTATTTCATCATCTTATTTCTTAAATTGATAACTTACGCCATGAGTTGTATATTGTTACCATGAATTCATGATTTCTAAGTGATTTAAGATAGGTATCATGATTTAAGCTTGAGAGTCAAGAATGGGCTCTTTGATGTTTTCCTAAAGTTTCGATACTTGATATGATTTAATGTGCAAGTACATTTGAGGTTGAGAAAGATTGCTTTAAGCTTGAGTCGTGTTAGGAATCCACAAGTTGTTTATGATTTGCAAATGAGATATTCATGATTTGGTCTCCATGATAGACCCTTATGTTTATTAAGGTGGATTTCCTAACGTGTTCTGAGTTTAAGTCTGGGAGCAGTATTTAGCACCAAAGGGGAAATATGGCATTTCCCTAGAACTACGTGCCACCGTAGGATTAAGATTAAGGGCCAAAGGCCAAGAGAGTGATCACTAAAGTTAATGTTCTACTCTGATGGCAAGGATAGAACAACTCTCCCCAAAATAGGCAAAATGTTGGACTCCATGTAAGCTCACATGGTTTATGTCGGTTATAAGAAACTCCGAAGTCTGTAATAGTCCAAGTTTTATGAGTTACCGAGTCACTCTAAGTCTTGAGTTGAAGAGTATTAGCTGACCATAATGATTTATGAGATTTAAAATGCTTGTATTACTATTGATGATTTAGAAGGAATATATTTCAATTAATTCAAGCGAAGAGAGTCATTATTGTTAGCATGCATTATTTTCTTATATATTTATGATATTTTTTTTAAATGTTGCATACACCCCTTCATACTCAGTACATTCCCAAGTACTGATTCACATACTTTTTTGTGTTCTATTATCCCTCGTGATGTAGGTTCCGATGCTCAGTCTGAGCACCGACAGTGATCTTTGAGTACCTTTATCTACATTTCTGCAGTTGGTGAGTCCTCATGTTTCGAGGACCTAGGTCCTCGATTTTGTCATATTGGTAGATTGTTATTTCCTTTCAGTTTAGTGCGAGTCAGTTGGGGACCTATCCCAATGGCTCCTCAGTCTTATGTAGTAGTGGCTTTGTCAGACTAGAGTACCAGTATGTATAGAACTGCAGTATTTTGATTATATAGGACAGTATTTCTTTGTATTCCAGTATGTTCATGACATGATTATTTTTTCTTATTACAGCGTCATTATTTTCATAGTGAGTAATAGAAGTGAAGATAGGCTTAGAGGGTTAGCTTGTGGCTGCGTGTGGCCTTAAGCACCATGTGACATCCCAGGGATCTTGGGGCGTTACAATCTTGGTATCAGAGCCTAAGGTTCAAAGAGACCTAGGGAGTCATACAAGCCGCGTTAGTATAGCCTTGATCATCGGTGTGTAGCACGCCAAATCTATGATCTAGAGGCTACGGGAAGTTTTGGGAAAAAGTCATTTCTTTCTTTCAGAAGTTGATCGTGCCTACGACTGTTTCTCTATGCTATTAATTCGTGCTCTCTTATGATATAAAATGCCTCCTCGTAGAGCTCGTAGACACAACGAATGACCTCAACCCGTTGATTTTTTAGGTTAGATAGTGTTCCACGCTGAGTTCCGAGCAGCTTTTTAGGTACTAGCCCAGGCGGTTACCGCCAATGCGCAGGCCAATATTCAGACTGTAGTTCCACCTCCACAAAAAAGTAATTCAGCGACAACTCGGGTTTGCGATTTTATGCCGTTAAATCCGCTAGAGTTTTATGGGTCAAGGGCAGGTGAGGACCCACAGATGTATCTTGATGAGGTAAAGAAGATCAACCAAATTATGCATGTAACATAAAAAGAAATTGTGGAGTTAGCTTCCTATCGCTCGAATGATAATGCTTATGATTGGGTGGAGATTTGGAGGAAGAGTAGAGGGGAGGAAGCCGCTCCCATGACTTGGTAGTTGTTCCAGGATGCATTCTTAGACCGATTCTTTCCCCCTGGGCTGAGAGAAGTGAAGCTAAAAGAATTTATGAACTTGAGACAGGGATCCATGAAAGTTAAGGAGTATTGTTATAAGTTCAGTCAATTATCTAAGTATGCTCCCGGTATGATGGCTGATTCCAGAACTAGTATGAGAAAGTTTTTGGCTGGTGTATCTGGTTATGTTGTGAAAGAGTGTAGGTCCGCTATGGTTAATAGGGACATGGACCTTACTAGATTAATTATACATGCTCAACATATTGAGACGAACAAGGTGAAAAAGAGAGAGAGAGTGAGAGGGAATAAGAGAGTTAGATTAGAGCAGCAGGGATATAGTCAGACTAGATTTACTGGAGGGATTTTCCCTCAGTTCCAGAGACTTTCTTTTGCGCCAGCGCCCTCATCATCTAGTGCTCCCGCACCCAGAGTCAGACAGTAGCAGGGTAATAGGCCTACTTTATCCATGTCTCAGGACCGTGTGAGTAATAAACCTAACTATCCCCCGTGAGCTAAGTGTGGTAGGACGCATCTCGGAGAGTGTATGGATGAATAGAGAGGTTTTTTTGGTTGTGGTAAGTTGGGCCACAGACTCAGAGATTGTCCATATACTAGATATGGGAGCCGTGATGTTCGTCCCTAGAGTTAGGCTATTAGTTCTCCATCCCCTTTAGTTTGGCCTACTCCTCCTCAAGGTGCCTCATCTAGTACTGCCGGTGGTCAGTGCCAAAATCACTTTTTTGCTATACCACCCCGCCAGGAACAGGAGGATTCACCAGATGTTGTTACTGGTACGCTCCGTGTATTTCATTTTGATGTGTATGTGATGAAGGACCTAGGGTCAAGTCTTTCTTATGTGACTCCGTTGGTGGCTGTGAATTTTGTGATCAAGGCTAAAAAGATTCCTGAGCCTTTTCTAGTTTTTACCCCAGTAGGTGAATCTGTTGTTGCGAAGTAAGTGTATAAGAAGTGTCCTATCACTGTCCTTAACAGAGTCATGTTTGCAGACTTGATTGAGCTATACATGGTTGATTTTGACATTATTCTAGGCATGGATTGTCTTCACTCTTGCTATGCGTCTATAGACTGTCGTACCCGTGTAGTCAAGTTTAAGTTTCCCTACGAGCCAATTTTTGAGTGGTCCGAAAATTCTGTATCTCCCAAGAGTCATTTTATATCCTACCTTAAAGCCAGGAAATTGATATCTAAGGGTTGTATCTATCATTTGGTTCGAGTTAAAGACACTGAGTCTGAGACTCCGACTATTCAGTTTATTTGTGTTGTCAATTAGTTTCTTGATATTTTCCCAAAATATCTCCCAGGGGTACCTTCCGATAGAGAGATAGAATTTGGGATTGATCTTCTTCCCGATACACAACCTATTTCTATTCCTCCGTATCGTATGTCCCCCGCAGAACTTAAAGAGTTAAAAGTGCAACTCAGAGATCTTCTAGATAAGGGTTTCATAAGGCCCAGCGTGTCTTCATGGGGCGCACCCATTCTATTCGTTTGAAAGAAAGAGGGTTTATTACGCATGTGTATCGAATATCGTCATCTCAACAAGGTCACAATGAAGAACAAGTACCCTCTTCCCAGGATTGATGACCTCTTTAATCAGCTGCAAAGTGCCAGTTATTTCTTGAAAATAGATTTGAGATTCGGTTATCACCAACTTAAAGTCAGACAGTGTGATATTCCAAAAATAGATTTTCGCACCCATTATGGCCATTTTGAGTTCCTGGTCATGTCCTTCGGACTAACAAATCCCCCAACAGTTTTTATGGACCTCATGAATCAGGTGTTTAGACCGTACCTAGATATGTTGTTATTGTATTAATAGATGACATTCTTGTATAATCCCGAAATGAAAAAAACCATGCAGATCATATCTGAATAGTCTTGCAAACCCTTAGAGATCATCAATTATTTGCCAAATTTAGAAAGTGTGAATTTTGGCTAAGGTAAGTTGCTTTTCTGGGTCATATTGTTTCTTCTGAAGGTATTCGAGTTGATCCTGCAAAGGTAGAAGATATGAAAAATTGGCCTAGACCTATCTCTCCGTCTTATAGTAGGGGTTTCTTGGGCCTATCTAGTTATTACCATCATTTTATTGAAGGTTTCTCCTCCATTGCATCTCCTTTGACCCGGTTAACCCAGAAGAATGTTAAATTCCAGTGGTCAGATTCTTGCGAGAAGAGTTTTCAGGAGTTGAAAACTCGACTCACTTCATCCCCTGTGTTGACTGTAGATGATTTTGTGGTATATTGTGATGCCTCGAGAGTTGGTTTGGGTTGTGTGTTGATGCAAAAAGGTAAGGTTATAACCTATGCCTGTCGACAGTTGAAACCACATGAGAAGAATTATCCGACCCATGATCTTGAATTAGCTGCTGTGGTTTTTGCCTTAAAAATCTGGAGACACTACTTGTACGGTGTTTATGTTGATATCTTTACGGATCAGAACAGTTTGCAGTATGTGTTTACTCAGAGACAATTGAATCTTCGACGGAGGTGATGGTTAGAATTTCTAAAGGACTATGATATAAATGTACTCTATCACCCGGGCAAGGCCAATTTAGTGGTAGATGCCCTTAGAAGGTCGTCCTTAGGTAGTGTAGCACATGTCGAGGAAGATATGAAGTAGTTAGCTCGTGAAGTGCATCGTCTGGATAGGTTGGGAGTTAGATTGCTTGATTCAGATAAGGGTAATGTTTGGGTCCAGAGTAGTTCCAAATATTCTCTAGTTTCGGAAGTAAAGGAGAAGCGAGATATGGATCCTCGTTTGATCAAATTGAAAGAGTCAGTTAATGACCAAAAGGTGAGGGTTTTGTCCCAAGGGGGAGATGGTGTATTGAGATTTTAGAATAGATCGTGTATGCCTGATGTTGATGATTTGAGGCAGAGGATTATGGCTGAAGCGCATGGCGCGCGGTATTCGATTCATCCCGGTGCTACCAAGATGTAACGCGATTTGTGGGAAATCTATTGGTGGAATGGCATGAAGAAGGATATAGCGAAGTCCGTAGAGAAGTGTGCAACTTGCCAATAGGTGAATATAGAGAACCAAAGACCCGGTTGAATGATGCAAGAATTCAGTATTCCTACTTGGAAGTAGGAGAAAGTGAATATAGATTTCGTGACCGGTTTACCTCTCTCTCGTCAACATCATGATTCTATTTGGTTCATTATAGACAGGTTGACTAAGTCCACGTATTTACTGCCAGTACATACATCTTTCACCACTGAGGACTATGCTAAGCTGTACCTCTGAGAGTTAGTAAGGTTGCATGGAGTTCTATTTTCTATCATCTCCGATAGGGGTACTCAATTTACTTCTCACTTTTGGAGAGCCTTCCAGAAGAGTCGTGGCGCCCAAGTTCATCCTAGCTCCGCTTTTCATCCGCAGACAGATGGTCAGGCTGAGTGGACTATCCAGACTTTGGAGGATATGTTGAGAGCATGTGGTCTTGATTTTAAAGCGAGTTGAGATGAACATTTGCCATTGATTGAATTTGCGTATAACAACAATTTTCATGCTAACATTGGAATGGATCCATTTGAGGCTTTGTATGGTCGGAGGTGTATATCACCCATAGGTTGGTTTGAATTAGGTGAGGCTACCATGATTGGACCTGATGCTGTGTTCGAGGGTATGTAGAAAGTTAAGTTGTTTCGGGAGTGGTTAAAGACAACCCAGAGTCGTCAAAAGTCATATGCAAATGTGAGGAGAAGAGCTCTTGAATTTAAAGTTAATGATTTGGTGTACTTGAAAATTTTGCCTATGAAAGGGGTGAAGAGATTTAGAAAGAAAGGGAAGCTTAGTCCCTGATATATTGGCCCTTATATAGTGTTAAATCGTATTGAGAAAATAGCTTATGAAATTGAGTTGGCTGCAGAGTTGTCAGCTGTCCACCCTGTCTTCCACGTTTCAATGCTCAAGAAGCACATTGGTGACTCTGTTGTTGTTAATCCGTCAGAAAGCTTTGATGTGTAGGATAGCCTTTCGTATGATGAAGTTTCAGTAGAGATCCTAGATTATCAAGTCCGTAGACTAAGGAACAATGAAGTTCCCTTGGTCAAAGTTCTGTGGCGAAATCAATTAGTTGAGGGCGCTACTTTGGAAGATGAAGTAGACATGCAATCCAAGTACCCCCATCTCTTCTCCGTGAGTTCAAATTAAGACGAAGGTACTATTCTTCTTCAATTTAGCTATGCATTCATCTATATGGTTACTCTCTCTATGATTCGTGCATTCTGTTCAGTACCCAAAAGTTTAAAGTAAAGTAAGCCCTTTGAGTGGGTCGTTCCAGCTGTGCATCCTCATTTTTTCTCTTGTTCTTAACCTATCTGGCAACATTCGAGGATGACTGTTTCCACGGGGGAGATATTATAATACCCCAATTGTTCCTTAAGCCTAAATCTTTATTTTGAGTGGATAGGGGTAGCTTCTAAAGTTATTGATGTTTATATTGTGTTGTATTTCTCTAATTTATACTTTCTATCATGTAGATCATTGAATAAGGTTTCCACTGATACTAATTTCATTGAAATTCGACATCGGACGAGGAAGTTATGGCCGTTTTACTGAGCGTGGTCGGAATCACCCAGGTTCGACGGTCGATCTGGTGGACCTCAAGTCCTTAGTGGACCTTCGATCATCCCGTCAAACCAAGGCAGTGACTCCCTTTTCCAACTAACGTGCGACGACTAAAATAGTGGACCGCCAAAAATTTGATAGACCATGGGGACCGTCAAGTCAAGGCAGAATGTCGCATTTCTGGCCTCTGAGTGACGGACGATCTGGTGGACCGTCAGTTTCCTGACAGATCATCACTTCAAACGTCACGTCGAGGCATAATGTCCCAGTTTTATCACTCGAGTGACAGACGATCTAATGGACCATAAGTTGCTCTAACGGACCGTCAGTTCGACTGTCACAAACCCCAATTAGCAATTTTCAACTCTTTTTAAAATGGCATTTTCGTCTTTTCCACCCATTTTGGTCTGATATATATATATATATCTAAGCAGATGAGAAAACCTGATTTTCTCTCATTTCTCTTCCAAGAAATATCTAGAAGCTAGGGTTTCTCTCCAACCCAAAATCCAATCTTCTTCCAAGAAAATTCAAGAATCTTCCATAGAGTTTCAAAGTGGTTCAAGAATCAAACTCTCCTGGTCAAAGTCTTCAAGAAACCTAATTCAAGAGCGTAAGAAGGAGTCAAAAACAAGTCTCTTCATCTTAAATTCCTAATCCAAGGTATGTGGGGTTTGAACAAGAACTCTCCTTTCGTTCCTGTGCCCAAAGATTTAATTTTTATTATTTATTTCCATGAAATTGCAAAGTGGGTTTACACCTAAATTACTTTATTAATGATTTTATGAGATTTAAGTTGTTCAAGTTTGATATACATAATTATTTCATCATCTTATTTCTTAAACTGAGAACTTACGCCATGAGTTATATATTGTTACCATGAATTGATGATTTCTAAGTGATTTAAGATAGGTATCATGATTCAAGATTGAGAGTTAAGAATGGGCTCTTTGATGTTTTCCTGAAGTTCCAATATTTGATATGATATAATGAGCAAGTAGATTTGAGGTTGAGAAAGATTTTTGTAAGTTTGAGTCGAGTTTGGAATCCACAAGTTGTTTATGATTTTCAAATGAGATATTCATGATTTGGTCTCCATGATAGAACCTTAAGTTGATTAAGGTGGATTTTCTAACGTGTTCTAAGTTTAAGTTTGGGAGTAGTATTTAGCACCAAACGGGAAATATGGTATTTCCCCAGAACTACGTGCCACCATAGGATTAATATTAAGGGCCAAAGGCCAAGACAGTGATCACTAAAGTTAAGGTTCTACTCTGATGGCAAGGATAGAACAACTCTCCCCAACGTGGGCAAAATATTGGACTCAATGTAAGCTCACATGGTTTATGTCGGTTATAAGAAACTCCGAAGTCTGTAATAGTCCAAGTTTTATGAGTTACCGAGTCACTCTAAGTCTTGAGTTGAAGAGTTTTAGCTGACCATAATGATTTATGAGATTTACAATGCTTGTATTACTATTGATGATTTAGAAGGAATATATTTCAATTAATTCAAGTGAAGAGAGTTATTATTGTTAGCATACATGATTTTCTTATATATTTATGATATTTTTTTTAAATGTTGCATACACCCCCTCATACTCAGTACATTCCCAAGTACTAATTCACATACTTTTTTGTGTTCTATAATCTCTCGTGATGTAGGTTCTGATGCTCAATCACAGTAGCGACAGTGATCTTTGAGTACCTTCATCTACATTTCTGCAGTTGGTGAGTCCTCATGTTTCGAGGACCTAGGTCCCTGATTTTGTTATATTGGTAGATGGTATTTTCCTTTCAGTTAAGTGCGAGTCAGTAGGGGACCTGTCCCAATGGCTTCTCAGTCTTATGTAGTAGAGGCTTTAACAGACTAGAGTACCAGTATGTATAGAACTGCAGTATTTTGTTTATACATGACAGTATTTCTTTGTATTCCAGTATGTTCATGACATGATTATTCTTCCTTATTATAGCATCATTATTGTCATAGTGTGTTATATAAGTGAAGACAGGCTTTGAAGGTTAGCTTAAGGCCGCGTGTGGCCTTAAGCACCGTGTATGTCCCGAGATGGGATCTTGGGGCGTTACAAATTCCTTAAGAAGAAGTTGGTTGTTGCCGCTATTATTGTTGCTCCAGATTGGTCTAAACCATTTGAAATTATTTTTGATGCTAGTTGAGTAGCACTTGGGTCAGTTGTTTGTCAGAAGAAGGAGAAACTATTTTCCCCCATCTATTATGCTAGAAAATAGTTTATAATGGGGTGCAAAAAACTATGCATTCACTAAATAGGAACTTCTACCAGTTATTTATGCATTTGAGAAATTTCAGGCTTATTTGTTGGGGACCAAAGTAGTGGTCCACACCGAACATTCTTCTTTGAGATATCTTATGGCGAAGAAAGACGCCAAACTAAGGCTCATTAATTGGGTGTTACTGTTGGAAGAATTTGGCATTGAATTGTTTTATTTCTAAATTCTTTTATTTTTACTCAGTACTTTTGGATTCTTAGGTCATAGTCAGGGGCATGTCTTGATCTATTTGGTTTTCTTGTTTTATAACTTATTGTGGGCTGGTTAGTTATTGGATTAACTCTTAGATTCATAGAGTTGATTATCCATCTTCTTTTAACTATTTACTGTCATCCGCATTATAATCATTATTATTTTTGCTCATGAGGTTAGTCAATGGGTGGTATCCAGTCCATGGTAGTCTTGAGATAGCTGTCATATCCAGGCCCTGGTTTAGGTGTGACAAGTTATCACTCTAACATTCAAATAGGTCATTTAGAGGCTCTTAATGGTAGGAGATGTAGATCTTCTATTTTGTTGTTTGAGAAAGGTAAGACTAGATGTTAGGCCCTAATTTAGTTTACCAATCTATGAACAAGTTGAAAGTTTTTAGAGAAAGACTTAAGACTGCTCAAAGTAGAAAATTTCATATTCGGATATGAGGCGGGGAGAGTTGGAGTTTGAAGTAGGTGATCGGGTGTTCTTAAAGGTTTCTCCTATGAAAGGAGTCATAATGTTTGTGAAGAAAGGGAAGCTCAGTTCCCATTACATTGTTCCATATCATATTGATAGAAGAATTAGTAATGACACTTATGAATTGGATTTACTGGGAAGTCTGGCCTCAATTTATCCTTTTTCCATATGTCTATTATAAAAAAGTGTGTAGGTAACCCATCTTTGGTAGTGCCGTTTTAGGATTTGTATGTTACAAATTTGTTGTCTTATGAGGAATTCCCGATTGACATATTTGATTGACAAGTTCATAGGTTGAGGACAATGCATATAGCTTACACGATGGTTCTTTTGAGAAACCAAAAGATAGAAGGAGCTACATAGAAACCGAGGAAGATTTGAAGGCCAAGTATTTGTTCTTTTTTCCATCATTTGATGAAAATTCTTAAGGTATGATATTCATTTTCCCTCTTTTCATATTCCAAGTTTGTCTTTGGATTCTACTACATTCCATGCTACTGTAGTGTTAAAATTACCTAACTCATCTTTTGGGGATGAATGATCCTACAGAGGATAATGTAAGACACCACAAAATTTCAAAAATTTATTTTTGACTCTCACACATGCGTAATGAAAATTTTGGACTTGAATTATGATTTGAGGTGTTAAAATAGTAATTCAAGACAGTTTTACAATTTTCAAAAGGGGTCTAGGACATTTTAGGACATCGAGGTAGTAAGCCACCATGATAAGGGTGTGGCAGGTAGGCTAGCCTCTACGATAAGGGCGTGACACAGAAGCTAACCTTTGTGATAGTGACATGCATTTTGCTCATTTTTTGTATTTCACTTAAATTTAGGGAATTTTAGTCTTTTTACCCATTGCATGACCTAAAAACATCACATAACCGATTTACCTTTGTTTTCAAAGATCAAAACCATTATTTTTCCTCTTTTAATACTAAACCCAAGAAACATTAAGGGTTTTATAAGAAATTCTCCTTTTAAGATCTAAACTCAAAATTCTCTTCAAATTGTTCTGTATTTAAAGCATTTTTCTCATCCATAGATTGTATTTAACATTGTGACATCTGTTTTAGAATTATTCATGTGATTTAATTGATGGGTTTGAAATTAGGTATAAGGGTTTTGATTGTTATTACTTGAATTGCCTTTCCAAAGTATTAAATGGATCATTTTTGCATAAATTGATTGTTTGTGGGACTAATGGGTGCATTGTTATGAGGATTTGAATGGGTAACATGGGTTTCCCCAATTTGATGAAATTTTTACTTTTTAATGGCATCAATCTCAACCCACTTTATGAATTTAATTTTTAATATGAATATTCAAGTCGATTATCTTGACTTTTGAACCCATTGCTTTGAATAAAATGATAATGGATAGTAAAAATGGGTTTGGAATGTCCTTGGTGTCAATTGTTTTGGAATTAAAATGGAACTTGGGAGTCTATGGGTTTTATAGATTAGTTTTGCATTACAGAATTAGGTTGCAAGCATATTGGTATGAAGATACCATGTTGGTAAATGCCTTAATATATATACTCCTTTATTAATAGATGGTTTTATGTGCAATATAGTTTAATCTGGTATTAAAGGAAATTGTGTAGCTCATCGTGAAGGTATACTCCCGGGGGTACCAATACTGGAAACCATATTTGTCTGTGTGGGGTCTATATGATTGTGTGGGTAGATACATACTCTATTTGGATTTCTATCGCCTTGGTTTGCTTATACTTTCATTGGTTTCCTAATTTGGTGCAGCTAATATGCACTAGGGCTATTTCAAAAGGGGAAGATGAACCCATATAGCCCATCAGTGCCATTAGGATGGAGCGAGCTACACAGTTAAGGATAATTAATTTAACTCTTATGTTTATGGATTTTATCCGTATCCCGGCTTCTTATATATGGACATATTAAGGTTGTGCATGTGTTTTTTGACTTTTTTTTGGTAAATGGCATTATCTTATCCCTTTTCCTGAGTTATATGCCAGTGCTTGCCCCATTGACCGTCCCTAGACGCTGGATCATTTAAAGATGTAGGGTCTGAGGATTTTTCTATTTCTCCCGTGAAATGTTAGAAGACTTGGTACTCCTACGGTTCTCTTATGAAGTGGTGTGCTTCCATCTTTTGGAAGGCCCGGTCATTTCACTTGATTCTTTTATTATCTTTGTATTTCTATTTGGATTCCATTTTGTTATAGCCGGGGGAATGTCCCTACAGTCTTGTATTGTAGTTTTAGAGGCTTTTGTGTACAAGTATTAGGTTGGTTGTTCATTTGATTCTTAGAACATTCATTTGGTTTATATATTCATCTTTATTAAAATTTTTGCTGGCTTCTGTTGTTTTCATTTACTGCGCTCTAGAGGTTAGGCTAAGGGCATGGTCTCCGCCAACTATGGGCTTGAGATATCTATCACGACTAGGGTCTGGTTCAAGTCGTGATAGGCAGCTAATAATAATCATAATTATTCTTTTATCCCCCAAATGATAAAATTGGTGATGATGCATAATTAAAAGATAATTTGCAATTTTACTCCTTAATGAAGCCATAAATTGTAGAAGAAAATTCAAATACTGTAAAAGTAAAACAATATTCATATGGATCTGTAGATAAAATTTCTAAGATCCGAGTCTTTTAATCAAGCCTCATCAAGCAGAAGAATGTCCTTTTATAGACCATCAGTCTCCAAAACTGTAGAAGAAAAGGAAGTAAGATTAGAAAATATTAAAAGAAAATTAAAAGGAGTAGATTTCTCGAAAACAATTCCTAAAGTAGAATATGAACCTACAAATTTAAAAGATAAAATAACCAGTAAGTCCCACTTCTAGTGAAATGCATGGAGTAAAAAACTCTCTATGCATGATTAGGTTAGATGTAATATTTGAACCTTATTCTGAATATTTAGATATATTGTGGTCTAGTCTAAAAAATTCTATTAAAAGACAATGGTATAAATAAAGATATTCATTAATAGAAGAATATCTTTTAGACAAAAATAGCGCACTAAAATCAAAAGAATAACGTATAATATTGAGTTTTTTTAATGGTTTAAATTCATAGGAAAATTAGGCGATCAAAAGGAATAATTAAATATGATTGTTAATAAATAGCATATTAACGACAAAGTAGTTGAAAGTATAATCCTCCCATTAGAAGAAATTAGCCTACAAGTAGTTGCGTCACCCGAACCGGGGCCTAGTCTGGACGGGTATCTCAAGACCACTGTTATCCGGAGACCATCCATTTAAACTAGCGTCCAGAACAAAATTGAAGAATAAAATGGAATAATCAAATGTAAAAACTATGAATCAAAACCAACATACAACCCACACTTTTCCACAAAAGAATCTAAAACTAGAATATCAATTAAGTCAGGACATGCCCCAGACTATGACAAAAGTACAAAAAAGAAAAAGAAAAACTAAGTTAATATAGAAACCAGCAAAATGGCTTGGCCTTTCAAAAGAATGGACGCTCACCACTTCACTACAAATCCACAGGAATATTGAATCACCTAACGTTACACCGGAGCAAGAGAAAACCCTTTGGACCCTAAATCATGAAATGATGTAGCGTCTAGGGATAGTCAATGGGATAAGCACTGGCATGTAACTTAGTGAAAGTGATAAAATAATTCTAATTCCAAAAACCAGTAAAAAAAATATGCACCACAATCATATACATAGATATAGGATACTGGTATAAGGACAAGGGTCTTGAATATGAGAGTTTAATCCGTTAACCTTAACTATGAACCTTTTTCCATCCTAATGGCACCCAGGGCTATATGGGTTCAGATCCCCTTGCTAAAAAGGCCCCAGTAAGTGTTAGCTGCACCTACCAAGGAATTTGAATGAAGGTGTAAAGACACCTAGGCTCTATCCATCCCAAAATATAATATGTGAACTATGAACATGGCCATATATACCCATACCCAACCAACGTGGTTTCCAATGTTAGTCTCCCCGGGACTACACCTTCATGGTGAGCTAGACAATTTGCACATAACCCAACCATTAACCCAAGAGTTATATATTAAGGCATTTACCCCAAGGTATCGTCATACCAATTGTTATTGCAAGATTATATAATCCAACAAAATCAATCCACGTAACCATTAGACTCCTTAGTTCCATTTAAAATCCAAAACCATGGCCACCAAAGCCATTGAAATCAATTTAAACTAATTATCTTTAGTGAAATTCAATGGGTCCATAAAAAGTTAAATTATGCAATTATCCAGTTCAAAAACAAAATTTACAAAGTTGGTTAGGATTAGTGCCATTACCAAGCCAAAAAGTCATCAATTTGGGGATTCTCGTGTTCCCCAATCCAATTCCCATAACATTTCTCCAATTCAGTAAAAAAACTATAAAATAAAGCTTAAATCATCAATTTTAATATATGGGAAAATTAATTCCAGTAATACCTATCAAAAGCCTATTACACAATTTCAAACGACATTGATAATGAATAAATAAATGCAACAGTGTAGAATTAAAGTTAGGGAGTGAGATACATGAATGAAATACATAAGGGATTGAAGACAATTTGAAGTTTGGGTACCGAATAATGATTTCACTTTAAAACACTTAAATGTTCTTGGTTTTTGATTTTGAGAGAGAATGAGAATAATTTAATCTTTGAAAGTTGAAAGGAATGGGGATATTTTATCTTTAAAGTTCATACAAGGGGAAAAAGACCCAAAACCCCTAACCCCAAGTGATAAAAAACTTGGCATTTTTAACACAACAATATGGTATGCCAATATCACGGATTCTATCTTCCATTCCATGCTGCTATCGTGGAGGTTATCCTTCGTGACACGCCAATATCGCAGACCCTCACTACCTTGGATTCCCGAAATGACCCCGAACCCCTTCTAAAAATTCAAAAAAATCCCCAAAATACTCTTTTAACACACCTAAACATTAGTCAAGTAAAAATTTATATTATGAATGCCAGTTGGTCAAAAATAAAATAATCTAAGTTGTATGGGGTCTTACATTATCGCCCATTAGGATCATTCATCTTTGAATGCTGAGCTAGGGCACTTTTAGCATGAGAATAGCAAGCATACCTCATAATCAAATGACAAAGTCAAAAGGGAATGAAATTCATACCTAAAGAACATTCATCCTATACTTGGGAACAAGAACATGTGCTTGGCATTCATATCTTCATCAGTTTCCCACGTAGCTTCATCCATACTTTTTTTTTCTCCAAATAACATTCACCGAAGCTAAATGATTATCCCTCAATCTATGAACTTGTCTTTCCAATATTTCAACTGGTACCTCCTCATAATACAAAGAATATGTAAAACCAACATCCTTAATTGACACTATCAAAGAAGGGTCACCCACATACTTTTTTAGCATAGTGTAATACCCTGTAAGATCCTATCTCAATTAAGCTCTTAGTTGAATGTTAAGGGGGTCCATGCATTGGAATTTTCACTAAGTATTGAGGGCTTAGTAATTTACAAGACCACTAAACTTTGATGTTTTTATTTTAACCTTTCCGAGCTCGAGACATCAGTTTTTTAGTCAATTCATGATCGGGATTGATCAAAGTGGGTCTCTGGTGAGTTTCCAAATTTTTTCGATGAGCGTAGGGGTGTCTTTGGGAAACCAAAACTGAACCACCTCTGGTATGGGAAGGATCCACACCCTTTAGACCACTGGGGTAAGTCGTACGTCACCCGCGTTGGTCCTACACTCTAAGGTGGGCGCCGCCTGGGGTAGTCCACTGCTTAAAGACCCGCGTCGTCCTTACCTATTTTCCCAGTTTTGTTTCTTAACTTTTAATGTTATTTAGGTCAATTACCTTCCCCCAATTTGTCCATAACACAAAATTGGGGTTCCCAACGTGCATTATGTGCCCTTTTACTCATAAATCCTTGCAAGAAGACCATTTTTCATCCCAAGCTCAAACTTTAACACTCCTATAATAAATCAAGGAATTTAACCTTCAAGTTCAAGAAATCCTTATGGAATCTTCATGATTTCATCTAGTGAGGTTTGTGGGATGTTCATCCACGGGTCCCTTTGACCCATGAAGTCTAAAAATCCTCTTTTGTTTAAATTATTAAGTTTTACATCTTCAAGATGAATTAGCTCCATGAATCACTTATTAATTCAAGTACAAGATATGTTTACAATAGTTTTATAGTAGAGTAAGACATTTCATATGTTGAGTGTTGATGTCTTTATGTTAAATCCCTAGGTTATGAAATTTTCCATGTAATCATGTTGTTTCCCATGTTTAAGGCATTCACGGGTTCACTATTCATGTTTCTCTTATAATTAGGGAAAGTATTTGTGCCTTTTGTTTTGAACCATAATTTTGGTATTAAAGTTACGAGCTTTAATATCGTATTATTAGTGTTTATTTAGTGCTTGTAGGTTATGAACACCCGATACATATATGTTGTACCTGATTTCATATTTACAAATACTTAGACTATTAATTCATAAATTTTATCAATATACTTACTCTTTGTACAAGTTTAGTATCGTACCAGTGTCAGTTTAGTTGGGAGTAGGATTTTTCACTTATCAAATCCAGGGATGAGGGCTCACCTGCTAGTAGAGGGTGTGACCTTTAGTAGGATTCCCTGAGTTCCAGAACTACCTAGCCAACGTAGGTTTGAGATGTCCACCGATAAGTCGAGGATTGTCATATATCTCATAAGAGCACCTGCCAGTAGTGGTTCACTGCTTATTCCTTCGGGACACCAATTAGTGGATCCACACATCCAGTGTTAGTACCTTTGGCATGGTACTGACACCATCCCAACTAGAATTATAGGTTAGATCCCGATTAGGTCAGATTAGTTCATATCATCTAGATGACACCTCCCGCAGTCTCAATAAAGTATTTTGAAAATTTCAGTTCATGTTTGCTTGCCCAAGTGTATAGAAACTTAGTATGCAGTTATACAAATTTCGTTATTCAGTTTAGAGATTATTTTAGAAATATATTTATACTTGGTCTTGCATTTATAAATGTTATATGATAATGCATTTATGTTAAGTTATTCTCATGTATTTTATCCAGTCCCCATCTCATATACCAATATATTTAAATTACTGATCACGTAATTTTCTTTGTGCTATGTTGTCATATAACATAGGTTTGGACGCTTAGTTTCCCAACCACTCTTAGACATCTAACCAACATTCAGTGGAAGTAGTGGTGAGTCCTCATCTATCGAGGACATGATATTTTTATTTCAATTATTTTTATATTTTCACATGCTTGATCAGTTGGAGTTATTTATGGATTTTTCCCATCAACTCTTCAGTTAGTTTAGCGGCTTTGAAATACTTAGTTAGACAGTCAGTCAGTCATTTAAGTATTTTCAGTTGTTATGAGATATTTTAGAAATATTTTAATTCATGTTTCAATATCCAATTTTACAGGATTGGATCACTTTATTTTCCACATATACTATATTATTTCTATTATATACAGTGCTCACAGCAGGTACCAACTCATGGGTTAACTTGTGGTTACTTGTGATGGTAAGCAACATTGTCATGACTAAGGGGTAACATAGAATCATGAAAAAACTTGGTATCAGAGCCTAAGGTTTCAAAGTGTCCCAGAGAGTTTAAAACCCACGTTGAGTATAGTCTTGTGCATGGGTGTAAAGCCCGTCACACTCATAAACAAGTGGTAATGAAATGTCTTAAGCAATGTTTTATGTCTTTCAGTGTTTATGTAATGCGAAAGACCATGATGCTCTATTTAAATCTCTTTCTAACTCATACATTGTTCCATTTAAAGACAATGCCTCCTATAAAAAAAATAGAAAGAATGAAAGGGGATCAACCCATGCCACCACCTGTTTAGAAAGATCCCATGGATAAGTATGTCTCTCACGCCGAATTTAGGACTTCTTTCTCTACCTTATCCCCTTCAGAAACTTCTCAGAATAACTAGAAAGCTATTTCCCCAACTAATTCAGTGGCAACTACAACTATAGTTAGGATTAAAGATATCACCCAGGTGACTGCTTCTTTATTTTCGGGATCCAAGTATGAAGAGGATCCATTGGAGTTTCTTGATATGGTTCAGAAAGTGAAAAATATTTTAGGTGTAACTTTGAGTGAAAGTGCAAAGTTAGATACATATTAGTTGCAGGATGTATATCACACTTGGTTCATGCAGTGGAAGGAGGACCGAGGTGTGAAGGTAGGGCTTATTGAGAGGGAGAAGTTTCCCATGACCTTCTTAGATAGGTGCTTCCCTTTAGAATTTATGGAAGCTAATTTTCAGGAATTTATCAATTTGACGCAAGGTAATATGAGTGTAAAGGAGTACTCACTTAATTCACTTAGTAGGCGAGGTATTCTCCTACTATGGTGGAAGATAATAGGTTTAGAATGAGTAAGTTTGTGTCTAGTATAGCTGATAGTATGGAAAAGGAGTGTAGGACCTCCATGTTTTTAAAGGATATAGACCTACCTAGACATATGGTCCATGCTCAGTAGATTAAGGAGGAGAAGCATAAGAAGAAAGAAATAGTAAACAAACGGGCTCGAACCAATGGTTTTATTTTTTCTTAGCCAAGGTCAGAAGGTGGTAATCATTCTAAGTTCCATTAGAAATTCTCATCCACAACTCCATCTACAATCAATGATCTAGTGCCTATGTTTAGGCAAGACACTCGGGATAGAGCGCCAGGCTCTAAGTCCCAGGGTAGTGTGAATAGTGGTTGTACTAATCTACTTTGACAGAAGTGTGGTAGAGATCACCAGGGTGAGAGTAAAGAGAGTAGTGATGGTTTTTTTGGATGTGAAAAGCTAGTCCACAGGGTCATGGATTGCCTGAGAGATGGTCAAGAGGGTCCATCCAATCATTCTTTAGCTCAAGTAGGTCGCCTGACTCAGCTGAGTGCCATCTCTAGTGCAACCAGTGGGAAACATCAGAACTTCTTGTGTGCACTCCAGACCCTACATGATTCAAGAATGTTCTCCTGGTGTGGTTACGAGTACATTATAGGTCTTTCATCTTCATTTGTATGTTTTATAAACCCTGGAGCTTCACTTTCTTTTGTAACTTTTTATATAGCTGTCAATTTTGGTGTCAGTCACAAAATGCTATTAGAGCCTTTCTTAGTATCTAATTTAGTGTGAAAATCTATTATTTACAAATGGGTATATTGAAATTAACCGATTACAGTATCTAAAAAAATTACCTCAATTGATTTTGAGGAGTTAGAAATTACAGATTTTAATGTCATTCTTGGCATGGATTGTCTTCACTCGTGCTATGAATCAGTTGACTATAGAAATAGAGTCATTGAGATTCAGTTTCCTAATGAACCAATCATTGAATGTAGGGGTTGTACCTTAGTGCTTAGGTGTAAGATTATTCATATCCTACAACATTAAAGATGATAACTAAACGATGTGTTTACTATGTTGTTCAAGTCAAAGACTTTTGTTTTGGGGATCCGAGTCTTGCTCAGTTTAAGTAGTGTGGGAATTTCAAGATGTATTTCATAAAGATCTTCCCAGAGTTTCTCCCAAAAGGTAAATTGACTTCAGAATAAATCTCCTTCTGGATACTTAGTCTATATCTATTCTACCCCATAGAATAGCTCCAGTTGAGCTTAAAGAGTTTAAAGAACAATTAAAAGATATTTTGAATAAGTGTTTCATCAGGCCCAGTATTTCTCCTTGGGGCTCTCTAGTATTGCTTGTGAGTAAGAAAGTCGGTTCTTTTAGAATGTGCATAGATTATCGTCAGTTGAACAAAGTCATAATCAAGAATAAGTATCCACTTCCATGAATTATTGACTTGTTCAACCAAATTTATGGTGCCAGTTTTTTTCTAAGATAGACCTCAGATCTGGCTATCATCGATTTAGAGTCAGAGAATGTGACATTTCGAAGATAACTTTCAGAACTTGGTATGTTCACTTCAAATTCTTAGTTATATCCTTTGGACTAACGAATTCCTTGAAAATATCATAGACTTGATGAACAGAGTGTTAAAATAGTATTTGGCCATGCTCATCATATTTTTCATTGATGACATCCTGGTCTATTCCCTTAGTTAGAATGATCATGTAGACCATGTGAGAATTAAATTGCAGACCCTTAGAGCTCATCAGTTGTTCTCTAAGTTCAGTAAGTGTGAAGTTTTGCTAATATCAGTAGCTTTCGTTGGCCATATTATTTTCGGTGATGGCATTGGAGTTGACCCTCAAAAGACCAAAGATGTAAGAAATTAGCCTAGACCCCTCTCTTCATCAGATATCTGGAGTTTCTTGGGATTGGCTGGTTATTATAGGCTATTTATGAAAGGGTTTTCTTCTATTGGGTCCCCCATGTATCGATTGACTCAAAAGAAAGTCATGTTTCAGTTTTCATATTCTTATGAGAAGAGTTTTTTGGAGTTGAAGACTAGGCACACTTGCGCTTTAGTCTTAACTTTTCCAGATGGAAAAGATGGGTTTTTAGTTTATTATGATACTTCCCGAGTTGGTCTTGGTTGTTTATTAATGCTGAGAGGTAAGGTCATAGCCTACTCCTATATACAACTCAAAACCCATGAGAATAATTATCCTACCCATGATCTTGAGTAGAAAGCTATTGTTTTCACCTTGAAAATTTGGAGACATTATCTTTATGGAGTTAATTTTGAGGTAAACTGAACATAAGAGTTTACAATACGTGTTCATACAAAAAGATGTGAATCATCCAAAGAGGTGATTTTAGATGTTAAAAGATTATGATATTAATGTGGTGTATCATTAGGTCAAGGCTAATATAGTGGCAGATGCCATTAGCAGATTGTTTATAGCCAGTGTTGCTCATGTCGAGAAGGATAAGAAGAAGTTAGTCAGTGAGGTTCATCATCTTTCTAGATTAGATGTTTTGTTAGTTGATTCAACTCAAGGTAGTGTATGGGTTCAGAATGGTTCGGAATCCTCATTAGTTGCCAAAGGTAAGCAAAAGCAAGATAAGAATCCTAGTTTGGTTAAGCTAAATGAGGCACTTAGAGATTAGAAGGTAGAGGTTTTCTCCCAAGGGGAAGATGGTGTGCTTCATTGCATTATTTGAGATAAAGAATACTTTTAGAATTGCAAGGTGCACGATAACCACAAAGATGTACTGGGATTTGCAGGAAATCTATTAGTGGAGTGTTATTAAGAAAAATATTATAAAGTGTGTAACGAAGTTCCCAAACACTCAATAGGTTACGATCGAGCACCAAAGGCCTAGTTGTGCATTGCAGGAGATTGACATCTCCACTAGGAAGTTGGAAATGGTGAACATAGATTTTGTGATAGGGTTGCTGTTGTCAGCATGATTCAATATGGGTCATTTTTATTAGAATGACTAAATTCACTCATTTCTTTCTACTACATACTTCATAAGAAGTTGAGGATTATGTTAGCCTTTATATTAGTGAGTTATATAAGTTGTATGGGATTCCATTATCTATTATATCAGATAGAGGTACTCGATTTACATCTTACTTTTTGAAGGCTTTTCAGAAGGGTCAGGATACCCAAGTTCTTCTTAGCACAACTTTTAACCATCATAGCTGGTCAGGGAGAATGGACCATTCAAACTTCATAGGAAATGTTGAGTACTTCTGTTATTGATTTTAAAGGTAGTTGGGATGACCACTTACCTTTTATTTAGTTCACCTATAATAATAATTATCACTCTAGTATTCAGATGGCTTCATTTTAGACTCTCTATGGAAGGATAAGTAGATCTCCTATTAGGTGGTTTAAGGAAGGTGAAGCTGGTTTGATAGGACTAAAACACAGTGTTTTATGCGATGGAGAAATTTCAATTGATTCGATATAGGCTGAAGACTGCCCGAAGCCATCAAAAATCTTATACAGATGTGAAGAAGAGGGATATTAAGTTTGAGGTTGGTGGTTTTGTCTATTTGAAGATTTTTACAATGAAGGGAGTGAAGATATTTGTCTAGAAGAAAATCATCCCACCTTATGTTGGCCCATATAGAATCTTAAGCAGTTTTGGGAAAGTAGCATATGAGCTAGAGTTCCCTAAAGATTTAGCATCAGTACATTCGGTATTCGTATTACTTTGTTAAAAAAATGTATTGGTGATTCATCTATAGTTGTTCTTTTTGAGGATATGGATATTGTGGATAACCTTTTTTATGAAGAAGTCCCAGTTGAGACCCTTGATCATTAGATACGTAGATTAAGGAATAAAGAATTTCCCTTGTTTAATGTTCTTTGGCGGAATTAGTCAGTTGAGGGAGCTACTTGGGAATCAGAAGAAGATATGTGAACCAAGTATCCTCACCTTTTCTCTGCAAAACCAGATTCACCTTGAGGTAATGATTTTTCTCAGACTGACTGTCTTCTATTCTCAGTTTTAGTTATGTAACTATTCTCATGTTATTTCTTGCATTTATGAAACAAGTTCAGTTCATGTATCATGTTTCAGACCCAGTTATGTAATTATGTTTCCAGTTGTGCATGTTCATTGTATGTTCTTAGTTTCCTTAGTAGTCTCTATTTAATCACTCTCATTCTAGGATGAATATTCCCAAGGGACAAATATTTTAATAGTAACTCAATGCATCTCTCAGTTGCATGTTAAGGGGGTCCAAGCTTTAGAATCTTCACTATGTGTTGATGACTTAGTCATTTCCAAGACCCCTAAAATTCGATGATTTTATTTTAACCTTCTAAACCTTTGGACATCAATTTTTGTGTCGATTCATGGTTGGGGTTGTTCAAACTGGGTCTCGGGTGAGTTTTGGAATTTCCAGACCAGTGTAGGGGTATGTTTGATAAACCCAAATAGAAGCCCCACCAGGATAGTTAGGCGCCACCCCCTTTAGACCATCGAGGTAAGGCGAGCACTGCCTGGGTTAGTCCCCTACTCTAAGTCGGGTGCAACCTGGGGTACTCTTCCACTACAAGGCCCGCATCGCCCCTACCTATTCTTCCCAGTTTTGTTTCCAAACTTTTAAGGGTATTTAGGTTAATTCCCTTTATCTAATTTGTCTATGATACAAAATTGCGTTCCCAAAGTGCATTATTTTATCTTTAACTCATAAATCCTCTGAAGAAAACCATCTTTCATCCCAATAACAAACTCTAACTCTCTCACAAGAAATCAAGGAATTCAAGCTTCATGTTCAAAAAATCCTCAAGGAGCTATCAAGATTTCATCGAGTGATGTATGTGGGATGTTCGTCCATGGGTCTCTTTCACCCATGGAGTCCAAAAATCCTTGTTTATTTAAATTATGAGTTTTTACATGTTCAAGATGAATTAGCTCCACGAATATCTTGTTAATTCAATTAAAAGATATGTTTACAAGTATTTTCAAGTGGAGTAAACCATTTCATATGTTTATTGTTGATGTCTCTATGTTAAAACCAAAGGTTAAGTAATTGGTTAGGTAATCATGTTGTTTCCCATGTTTAAGGCATTCACATGTTCAGTGTTCATGTTTCTATCATAATTGGGGAAAGTGTTTATGCCTTGAGTTTATAACTTTAATGTTTGTATTATAGTTATAAGCTTTAATATCGCATTATTAATGTTTCATTCAGTGTTGGCAGGTTATGATACCCGATACCAATGTATTCCACATGATTTATGGTTTTCAAATACTCAGACAGTTAATCCATGAATTTTATCAGTATACTTGCACATTTGTGATTATGATGAGCAACTGTTCATCTAAGTTAATTATAGTACCAGCTTCAGTTCAGTAGGGAGCAGAATTTAGCACCGAGTAAATCCAGGGATAGGGGCTTACTTTCCAGTAGAGGGTGTAACCTTTAGTAGCAGTCCCTGAGTTCTAGAACTATGTACACAACATAGGTTTGAGATGTCCATATGCTAGTCAAGGGTTGACACATATCTCATGAGTGAACCTGCCAGTAGAGGGTGACTTCTTACTCTTTCAGGATACCAGTTAGTGTATCCACACAGTAATGTTAGAACCCGTGGCACGGTACTGACACCCTCCAAACTAGGTTACAGGTTGGACCCTGATTAGCTCATATTGGGGTATGTTGATTAGATGATAACTCCCATAGTCTTAGTGCAGTATTCAACAGATTTCAGTTTAGGTTTGCTTGACCAAGTGTATAGAACCTCAGTATGCTGTTATATAGATTTTAGTTATTTAGTTTTCAGATTATTTTAGACACATATTTATACTTGGTCTTGCCTTAACAAATGTTATATATCATGTATATATATATTCAGTTATTCCCATGTATTTCAAACAGTCCTTATCTCATATAACAGTACATTGAAAGTATTGATCGCATGTTTTACATTGTGCTATGTCATATTTTAACATAGGTTCGGACGCTCAGTTTCCATATCACGCTTAGATAGCTCAGTGTCATTCAACATCAGTAGTGGTGAGTCCTCATTTATCGAGGACATGATCTATCTATTTCAGTCATTTTCGTACTTTCATATGCCTAGTTAGTTGGGGGTATGTCCCATAAACTCTTCAGTTAGTTTAAAGGCTTTCAGACACTTAGTTAGACATTAATTCAGTCATTTTAGTATTATTAATTGTTATCTAATATTTCAAACATCTTTTAATTCCTATTTTAGTATCATATTTTACAGGATTTCATTAGTTTATTTTCCACGTGCGCTATATTAGTGCTATTATATTCAGTGCTCATGCACATACCTGCTTATGGGTTGGCTTGTGGTAACCTATGACCGTAATCACTATTATCGTGACTAGGGGGTTTCCTCGGGTCATGAAACACAGGCACATGGAAAATAGGGTGAATAGAAAGAAAACTTGTAGGCAATCCCAACTCATATCCTCTTTACAATCTGAACAACATAACAGGGTCTGATCTTTCCATTCATCCCAAATCGTATGACTACTTTCATAGGTGACACCTTCAATTATACCTAATGACTTATTTGAAATTCCAAATCCCTTTGCCACACACCTGCAAAAGACTTTTGGAAACTTTGAGCAGTCTGAAGTGTTTCTCTAAACACTTTAGCCTTCTCCATAACTTGGTGAACCAAATCGGGACCAAACAACTTAGTATCACAAACCTCAAACCACTAAATTGGAGACCGACACCTCCTACCATAAAGAGCCTCGAAAGGGGCCATATGAATGCTACATTGGGAACTGTTATTATATACAAACATATAAGATGCTAATGATCAACCCAATTACCCTTAAAGTCAATGAAGTCAACTCTGCTTATCCATCCATTTGAGGGTAAAAATCATTATTAAGGATCACGTAAGTACCCGAACTATTCTGAAACTAATGACAAAATGGAGAATAAAATTTTGTAACTCGGTCTAAAATAATGGACAAAATCTCTTCATGCAACTTGACTATCTTCTGAATGAATAATTTGGCATAATCCTTTCCTTAGTAGTCAATCCTAAAAGGCAAGAAGTGAGCAAACTTAGTCATTCTATCCATAATGACCTAACTAGAATCATACTGATTGTGAGACCATGGAAGACCCATAATGAAATCCATATAAATTATCTACCAGTTCCACATAGAAAACTCTATCTCTTGAGACTTTCCATCGAGCCTCAAATATTTAACCCTGACTTGTTGACAGACCATACACTTAGCGATATAGTGCGCCACATCCCTCTTCATATTGTTCCACCTATAGATTTCTTTACAGTGATGATACATCTTAGTCAAAACCAAATGAACGGTACTCTTAGACTCATGATCCTTAGTAAAAATTATATCCCATATCCAATCAATATTAGGAACACACAACCTTCTTTACTACCTCAAGATTCCATGTCCCCCAATCTCAAAAACCATAAGATATTATTAACCCACATCATCCTTAATAATCATAAGTATAGGATACAAATCCCTTTTCTTCTTAAACTCAGCACTAAGAGACAATTTGACCACTTCCTGAATTATAACTACCCCATTCTCAGAGTCCAAGAGACAAACTCCAAAGTTATCCAACCTGTTAATATACTTCACCAATGCTATTTTCTCCTCAACATCATGATAAAAGCTCCCCATATACAAATTACTAAGAGCATCAGCAACAACATTAGTTTAACCTAGAAGTTAGTGCAAATTCATGTCGTAATCTGAAACATACTAAACTTGGACTCTTAGAAGAATTTCCTATTTTTTAGACTCTGGGAAATGTATGACTTATAGATACTACTCGTACCCTAGTATATGGGTTGGGTAGCTCTTATCGAATGTTAGGTAGTATGCTTTGGGTTAGTTTATGTCCAAGATATTAGTTTATGTCCAAGATATAACTCAACATCATACTAGTCGTATGGTAAAGTACTATGTGTATGATGCCATGTGCCATGATTTTTATAGGTTAGCCCTGTAGAATCTCTCAAAGGTATGGTTTTAGGGTAGCACTCATACCCTAAGGTACGAGTTGGGCATGTGTGGTCATATGATAACTAGTGCTGAGGTCCATAGAGAGGTCTAGTGTACGAGTTAAGGTACCACTCGCACCCTAGTGTACGACGTAGAGAGGATAGTTATACCCTCTTGGGAGTTGATTTTTATCTTTTTAGATGAGGTATTTTATAACATTTCCTACCCAAAAACCGTATTTCCCATGTTATATAACTCATTGTAGACTCTCATAACCCACATTGGATGATAAAAATTCTTCAAAAACACTCGCAAACTCACACTTGAAGATTGGAGACTAGGGTTCCAACAGGTGTTCTTCAAAGGCTCAAGAGTCATGTTTACTTCCATCAATATTTTTATAGAAGGAATATGTTCCTCCCTCATTGTTAGTTCCAACAAAAAGCAAGATTTAATTTTCTTTAAACAGAGATTATCTATCTTAAATTGTCATTTTAGAAAATCAAAGTTGAGGGTTTTGATGCATGTTTATGGGTATTGTTTACTATTTATTTAAACTATGGTTTCACATGTTTTTGGTGTTGGTTTGCACATGTGGGTGCTTTTTGGTTGTGGATTAACCAATGGGTCATGAGTAACCCTAAACTTTATTGTTTATTTTTTTGTTTTTGGTCTAGGTATGCTATGCCCTCAACATGTTTGATAAAATGCCTATGAGAATGTTTTTACTATATTGTTGAACATCTATTGGAACTATTGCATGGTATGATTTGGTTATGGAACCCTAAACTGGTTTCAATGGTTTTTAAATAGTTTAAATGGTTTGAATGGACTTAAATGATTTTGAATGGTGTGAACGGTTTGAAATGGTTAAAATGGCAATGCCTTGGTGGCTATAAAATTGTTTTAAATGTAAACCTTGAGTGGAAGGAAATACCCCTAGTGAATGAAATAATAAAATTAGTTTGAATGCTAAAGTCTTGTGGGTTACATGGTAATCCCACAAGAAAAAATTAATAATAATGTACTTGCATGGTACATGGGTATCCCTTAAGTAAGCTTAATAATAAAGTGACCTATAGGGTACATGGGAATCCCCTAATGTTTGTTAAGGACATTAATTGCAAGCAATAGTCAGTATGATGATACCACTTATGATAACCTTGATTTATAATGAATGGAATTGGTGAATTGGTTATGTTGTAATGGTTTTAATTGGGCAATAATAGCAGGGGGTGATAGCTATCCATGAATGTGTAAGTCAAAGGATAAACATTGAATACTCATGTTTACCAACATGAGGATGGGTCATGATGAGCATATACTTGAGGGGTACACGGTAATCTCCTAAAACTTGTATTTATGTATCATGGAGAGCGAAGGGTACATGGGAATCCCCTACTTCTATGGTATCTCTGGTTTGTGCCGCTAGACATATTGGGGCCCGTCCAGGGGGTGATGTTGGATCTATATACCTCGTGGGTAGATTATGACGGTTAAGTTACACATACCCTGGTTAATAGTTTTAAAGTCATGTTAAACCCGGTTCCCCATTCCCATCATGGTTATATATATATACGTATAGTTATGAATTTATATAGTTATTTTACTAGGTTTTAAGGGCTGATATTATTTTATCCTTATCTTGAGTACATTCCAGAATTCACCCGCTAACTCATCTCTGGGTAGCAGTATTCGCACTTGATGTTGGAAATAACTATACACCCCCTCTTACTCATTAATCGTATTTTGGATTAATATGGTGAGCTTCAATAATTTAGAAGGAATAAATTTCATTTCATGGAATACCTTTCATACTTTTTATTTTATAGACTTTGGTTTTTTTCTATGGATGGGGGCATGTCTCTATTAGATACTATTTGGTATGGTTTAGAGGCTTTGTAAGGACAATTGTGGACTTAGGTATGGGATGGTCATGTTATATTTATATTTATGGATTGAGTTATCATTTTTTCTTAGGTTGGTTTTTCATTTCATGGATTGACTTGGTTGGGTTAATCTCAGATATAGACGTATCCGAAAGTCTACACATTATTAAATGCGTTATCTTGTTATCTATCTGAATACATCAGACTCTGGGTATATGTTGGTTGGTTGGATTGGGTTTCAAGGGTTTACTCCAATTTGAGTTGGACTGGAGATGCCTATAACCATAAGGCCCCGATTTGGATCATGTCGAGTTGGTACCAACAATAAAGTTTTAGTGTCATGAGGTGTCCAGAAAGTCTTGTCGTCTCTAAATCTTCCATAGTTAACTTTTCTGATCATGCCCTCTCAATGATCTAAAGTTCATGGAAACTCACCTATCTCACTCGAGAACAACATGGAAGGATCTATTCCAACTAATGGGGATTTGACCTATTCAACGATCACAATTCTAATTTTTATCATGGAGTTCAATTGGTCTATATTGAACCTACTTTGAAAGGCAGCACTTGTGTTCATTTACCTTATGATGAGGTTACTAATTTCGAGTGTCGACATTATATTAATCTATTGACCTAGATAGCAAAAACTCATTCACAGTAGTCCATTCCTATTGGTACGGGGGAAAACAAGGAAATGACGACAAATAGGAAGGGTGAGAGGTCATAGTACTCTAAACAAAGGGGAAACCAATAATATTGTGGTAAGTGGTCTAAGAAGAAGAGTTGGGTGGGTCCTAACTCTTATGCCATGTCTAGTGTACCCTACCCAAATCCATTAGGATATGAACATTTTGATGCTGATAGTGCTTATAGGGAACAAGGTGCCCAATCTCAAGCCGATGGGGCCCAATTCACACCATCCTATCCTCCTTGTCGGTTTTGTGGTCGATCACACCATGGTTATTGCATGGAAAGGTGGAATCATTATTTTAATTATGGTTAGTTGGGTAATAAGCATCTAGATTTTCCCATAATGATTGTCTCTTCGAAAAATAGGATGTTGGTTGTCATTTCTCTAGCTCTTGGAACGAGGGTTACTACTTTTAGCTGCGGTACTGGTCGGGATCGTCTCAATGCTCTTACTATCCCTCAGGAGTTTGAGGCATCTTCTAATGTTGAAACTATTATGTTGAAAACACTTTTCCTGTGTTGTGTATTATTTACTTGATCCAATGTCCACTCTCTCTTATGACCTCATTTATGGTTGTGTATTTTGGTTTTGGTCGTAAGTTTATTTTGGACTTTTATTATTTCTACCCAGTAGGTGACTCGGTGATTGCAAAAGATTCTATGAGGGTGTGTGGTACCTATTGATGGTAAGGAAACTCTTGTTGATTTTCTTAATTTGGATATGGCAGGTTTTTATGGTATTCTTGGATGGATTGGTTGTACTCGTGCTATGCATCATTAGACTATCATACCATTAAGGTTGTATTATCTTTAGGCTCCTTGGTGAGTTAGTTATTGGATAGGAGAATAGTTGTCTATCTCTTAAGTGGAAGGATATATTATATCTTAGATCTTAGAGATTATTCTCCAAATGGGGTGCCTCTATCAATTGGTCGGGGTTAAAGATTCTAACTTGTAAGTTCCTTCTTTGCATTTAGTTTTGGTGGTGAATGAGTTTTCTAACGACTTCCCTGTGAACCTCATGGTGTCCTTCTAATAGGGCGATTGAGTTGGAATGGGTATTGTTTCAAATTCTTGTCCAATTCCTAATCATTCTTCATAGAATGGTTTTGGTTGGGTTAGAGGAGTTTAAGGAGAAATTAAGGGATCTTTTAGACGAAGGTTTCAACCATCTAGTGTTTCTTCGTGGAGTTCCTTTTTTGCTTTCGCGTATAAGGAAAATGGTTTTCCCTAGGAATGCATAGGTTGCCGGTGTGTGAATGAGGAATTTAGAGTGTTCTTCTCATGGGATGAACCATATATGATTATTTTTATATAGGGTTCTCTTTTAGTAGAGCATGGTGGTTGATAGTTACTAGGGTTGAACCTAGATGTTGATTTACTTTATGAAGGGAGTATGTTAATTTAAGGATAGCAGTGTGGGGATTGTGGAGGTATATATGTATGATGTATGAGGTATCTAGAAGGGGTAAGGTTTATGGCTTGGGGAAAATGCAATAGTCAAAAAGTCATCACTTATAAGAAAGAGGTCCAGGTTGAACATTAGGGTTAGGGGTCTAGTCATTGGAAAGGATAGAGTGAGGAGTTTGTATGACTAAGCTGGACTCTAGGTAGCTTCTGCTTGGATGAAGTTTTAAGTATTGGAGGCCCAAGAATCACTACTGGTCATCCTTGGTTATATCCCATTAGAGCGGAGTATTGTGCTTATAGGTGTAATAAGATGAAGGTTAAGGTTTTAATCTTTAATTTTCTTTTAACATGGACTCTAAGGTCAGGTCGGGGTGCATATTCTAGCGGTTTTCTTCTATATCAGTTAAGATAGCATTGTACTAGTGTTGCATGCATTCTAATAGCACTTATGTTTAAGGTTAACATTGTGCATTTGCCTCGTTCCCTAGATATGAATGTTGGCTTATGTTACACTAACCATGATATTTGTAATTGTGTGTCTTTTAGTGTCTAATCCTTAAGACTCCTTCTATGGTGTGTTTTGTCAAGATGGTTCTTCCTTCATGATCTAGGCTGTTGTTATGAAGTACCTCATGCCTATGGTACCATATATTTTTTTTAGGGTCTCATATTGAGTATATGAGTGGTTTAGGTACTTTAGTGACTTAATGATCCCTTATATGTGGTGAGAATCTTAGTGGAAAAATCATAAAAGTTTCTAAACCTTTGGAAGGATAGATCATGCCACAGGTATAGAGGTGGTAGGCTTGAATGTTGTTATGTAAATATATACCAACCGTTGTGTTGGGCACGTGATAATCTTGGTGAGGCATGATGCTTGGCTATAGTGATGAAATCAGAGTAGTTTTTGGGATGATGTAACGAATAGAAATTTTTGTCATACGTTAACACCTTCTTGTTTTGAATAAGCTTGAACATGGGAGTAGTGTATGGTTAGACATTGGCTCTCATAGTGATGCATTCCTTGAGAATTTTAAGTTTTATTGAACTTGCCCTCAAGAATGAATTCAATTTTATCGGTTTTCTATGTGTTTTTGTTGAGGTAATGTATGGGTGGTCCTTCGTAGGTTTTTTCCTTTGTGTGGTATTAGTATCTTAGACTCTTTGTTCATTAAGGAGGTCCTAGTAAGGATCTTGGGTTTTCAAGTTCGCCAGTTGCGATCAAAAGTTGTGGGTTTGGTGAAGGTTCTACGGTGGAATGAAAAGTCCAAGAAAGCCATTTGGGGAGTGAAAGATGACATGGAGCCCAGTTGTCCGCATTAGTTCTTCGTTCAATGCTTGTGCATAAGGTATGTGTTCTTCATCATAACTTTATTAAAGGAAGGGTGGATTTCCTTTTGACCATGCTTTCTAACTTAGTTAATGGTTGGAATAGATGTATTGGGGTATGAATCGTGATTGGGGTATGTGATGATCTTTTAATCTTGATTCATGTCTTTGTCGCCTAATTTTGTTGGAGAGAATTTTGATGTGTGTAAATTTGTTAACTCGTGACTGTTCATTCCTTTACCCATAATTCGAGGATGAATGATCCTATGTGGGGGAGAATGAAAAACCCTAAATTGGGACTCTTAGAAAAATTTTCTATGTTCGAGACTCTGGGCATGGTACACCTTGTGGGTACTACCGGCTCCCTATGATACGGTTTGGGTACCTCTTCTTGTAAGTTAGGTAGTGTGCTTTGGGTTAGTTTATGTCCAAGATACGACTTAACTTCATACTAGTCGTATGTTAAGATAGGAGGTGTATGATGCTAAGTCATAAAATATTTATTGTTTAGCCTTTTAGACTCTGTCCAAGGTAAGGTTTAATGGTACAATTTACACCCTAAGGTACGAGTTGGGAATGTGTAGTCGTATCATTACTAGTGTTGAGGTCCATGGTGAGGTCTAGAGTACGAGTTAGCGTACTAATCCTACCCTAGTGTACGGTTTAGATGGGTGAGTCGTACCTTCCTAGGAGTTGGTTTTTAGCTTTTATGCTAATAGCTTTTCAAATATCTCCCACCCAAAACAGTTATGTCCCCCTGTTGTATAACTCATTGTATCCTCTCATTACCCTCAATGGAAGATCAAAACACTTCAAAAACACTCTCAAACTAACTTTTGAAGATTGGAGGCTAGGGTTTCTACAAGTGTTCATCTAAGGCATCAAAAGTCAAGTTTCCTTCAAAGAATCATTTTGTCTAAGGCATGTACTCTTCCCTCATTGGTAGTTCCAACTAAAGGCATTATTTAATGTGTTTTAAACATAGATTATGAATCATAAATTGTGGTTTTGGAAAATCATAGTTGCGGGTTTTGATTTATGTTTATGGGTATTGTTTATTCTTGGTTTAAACTATGTTTTCAAATGTTTTTGGTGATAGTTTGCCCATGTTGGTGCTTGTTAATTATAGTTTACCAAATGGGTCATGGGTATCACTAAACTTGTCGGTTAATGCTTTGCTTTTTGGTCTTGGTAAAGGTATTCCCTCAATGTGTTTGATAAAATGCCTATGAGAATGTTTTTATGATATTGTTGAACTTTCATTAAACTATTGCATTATATGATTTGGTTATGGAACCCTAAATTGGTTTGGATAGTTTTTGAATGGTTTAAATTGTTTGAATGGACTTAAATTATTTTGAATGTTGTGATCGATTCTGAATGGTTTAAATAACAATGCCTTGGTGGCTACAAAATTATTTATAATGAAAACTGTGAAAACAATGAGAGATATATAGGAATCCTCCAAGTGAATGAAATAATGAAATTGGTTTGAACGATGAATGTCTTGTGGGGTACATGGGAATCCCCTAAGAAAAACTTAACAAAGATGTACTTGAAGGGTACATAGGAATCACCTAAATAAACTTAATAATTATGTAACCTATGGGGTACATCGGAATCCCCTAAGGTTGGCTAAGGACATTGCTTGCCATCTATTGTCGGTATGACAATACCACTTATGATAGACTTGATTAATAATGAATTGAATTGGTGAAATAGTTATGTTGTAATGGTTTTGATTGGGCAATAATGGTGGGGTGTGATAGCTAATTATGAAGGTGTTAGTCCAAAGGATGGACACTGGAAACTCATGTTTGCCGAAATGAGCATGGGTCATGATGACTATATACTTAAGGGGTACACGAGAATCCCCTAACACTTGTATATATATGTATCATGGCGAGTGAAACGTACATGGGAATCTACTAATCCTATGGTATCTACGGTCATGTGGATACATCCAGTGCGACCCATCCAGGAGGTGTCACTAGACCTATATAGACCGTGGGTTGATTATGAAGGTTAAGCTATAAATACCAAGGTAATTTATAATAAGTTCATGCTAAACCCGATTCCCTTTCCCATCTAGGTTATTTATATATATATATATGGTTGTGAATGCATATGATTGGTTGACTTGGTTTTAAAGGTTAGAATTATTTTATTCTTATCTTCAGTACATTCTAGTGTTCACCCTAAAAACCATCTTCGGGAAACTGTATCACCACACGATATAGGAACCAACTATACTACTACTCCTGCTCATTTATCAAATTCAGGAACAGTCTGTGTTTTATTGATGTAGTGATCTTACATAGTTCGGAAGGCATCTATTTCATGTCATGGATTACCTTTCATACTTTGTATTTTGTAGACTTTGATTTTTTTTCTATGGTCGGGGGCATGTCCCGACTATATACTCTTTTGTTTGGTTTAGAGGCTTTGTAAGGAAAACTTTGGAATTTGGTAAGGAATGATCATGGTATATCTATATTTATGGATTGAGTTAATGTTTTGGGTTTGGTTGGTTGGTCATTGGATGGAATGAGTTTGTCGGGTTGACGTATCCCAAAGTCATCACATTGTTAAATGTGTTATATTGTTATATATCAAAATTTATCTGACTCATGATATATCTTGGTTGGTTGGATTGGGTTTTAGGGGTGGTTTCTGATCTGGGTTCGACTTGAGATGCCTATTATGACAAAGCCTCGGTTCAGGTTGTGTCTTAATCATTTAGTAGCTCTAGCCACTACCTCTGCCTGAGATTGAATTCATTCTACATAAATACATACTCTAAGCCTTTATGATTTAAATAGATGTCTACATGCACCCTATACAGTTAATGGCGCTAGATTTTTATTGCAAAGACCAAAGACTCTAACACTAAATCGTGAGTCGAGTAATTCCTCTCATGAACTTTAAGGTGATCGAAAGCATAAGCCATAACCTTACCATGATGCATCAAAATATAACTGTTTCCCAATCGATATACATCAAAATATACAACAAACATATAATTATCCCCGAGAAGGGATAAAACTTTCATATTAACCACACAAAACTACCCTCACAAGCATCAGACCACAAAAACAAAATATTCTTCTGTGTTAACTTTGTAAGCGATAAAATAATAGAAGTGAAAGGCTCCACAAACCTCCTATAATACCCACCCAAGAAAAAATATCTACTAATGTAGGTTGGAGTCGTGGGTCTAGACCATTTCCTAACTGCCTCAACTTTCTATGGATGCACCTTGATCCTCTTGGTATAAACAAGATGCCCATGAAATGTCACAACACTCAACCAAAACACACACTTAGAAAATTTGGAACATAATTCTAATCCTCTAAGTTTACAACGTAATTTAGACGTGATTGTCATGATCCCTCTCAGTCATAGACTACACAAAGATGTCATCAATGAAAATAATCACACACAAGTCCAAAACTACTTAAATACCCAATTTATAAGAACCATGAAAGAAGCTATAGTATTAGTCAACTTAGATGATATGACCAAAAGCTCACAAGGTAGTGCTGGGTTCAAAGCAGTCTTGGGATTATCAACCTCCATAATTTTAAACTGATGATAGCCTTGATGATGATTAATCATAGAGAAAAAACTAGAACCCTTATGTTGGTCGAAAATATTATCAATCCTAGAAGGACAATACTTGTTCTTCAATTTAACTTTATTAAACTGATGATGATAGTCTATACATATTTGAAGAGACCCCTCTTTATTTTCCACAAAAAGCATAGAAGAACCTCATAGAGAGAAACTAGGAAGAATAAAGCATTATAAATAAGGACCTTTAACTTTACCTTTGGTGTCTTTAGTTTAGTCAGAGCCAACCTATAAGGAGGAAAAGAAATGGATTAGGTATATGGTAAAAGTTTAATCGAAAAATCTATTTCCCTATACGGAGGAATTCGAGGAAGATAATTGGGAAATACTTGAAGAAATTCACTAACAACAAAGACAAATTAAAAATAAGGACTTTCAGAATTTAAATCTTTAACCCAAACTAGATGAAACAGACACCCTTTGGAAATCAACTTTAGGGCTCTATGACAGGAAATAAACTTCCTTTTGGGCACTAAGGAACTCCCATCCCACTCAATCACCTGTTTATTTGGGAATTGAAAATTGACCGTTTATGTCCTAAAAGTAAAAAAAGCATAGCACGAATGAAGCCTATCCATAGCAAAGATTACATTAACATATCAAATTAGGTCAAATAAAGTAATTTCCACTAAAGAAAGATAGATACCACAAGTATTCCAATAGATATCTCTAGCTATAATAGAATCACCAATAAGAATAGACACAGAAAAGGGTTCAAAAATATCGTCAGGGCCAAAAACAAAGTGTACCACCACATGAGGGGCCATATAAGATAAGGTAGAACCAGAATCAAGAAAATAATATAAATCACAACAAAATAGTTGTAACATACCAGTAACAATAACTGGAGATGCCTTAGACTCTTGACGAGTTGTAAGTGCATAGAGATGATTTCGTTCCATGTCTATAACTTAAATAACGTCCTTAGGTGCAGGAGTTGAAGAAGTGGCAATCATGACCTTATTAGCTATGTGGAAACCTTATCAATAGGACAATTTCTCTGTAGATGACAAGGCTAACAATAATTAAAACAGAAGTTCCTCTCCCTCATCACAATAACCACAAAAACTTTGAATTTGGTATGGTTACATAGGTCATTTGTGTATACAGGATTTTGAATGAATCCCAAACACCCAATCTGAGTTCATTTTCAACTTGGAAAATCTTATGCACCAGGTTTCTGGTGCAACCTAGATGACAAAGGGTAAAAAGAAATTGCCCCTTGTTTTATGCTCCTTTTGGAAAAATCACAATCGCAAAGCTTATGTCATCACTAAGATATGTAATTTGGATGTATAGATCGTGATTGGGATTCTCAGTTGGGATACCGATATTTGGATGCCTAGTATGGGTATAAGTAGACTTGTTTAGCCCGATTTTTCTCCTTTTTAATACATTTATTGAGATAAAAAAACCCTAAAGTGTGAGATGGGGTGGGTTTGGATCTTGTATATGACTTGGGGAGCTTAGATAATGATTATTCCTTTATTTTCCTTTGAATTCATTGTAATATTCCTTCAATTTCTTGATAAAGTCTTAGAAATTAGAGCTTTGAATTCTTAAATTTTAAGGGTTTATTTGAGACCTAGTTTGTTCTTTGTTTGTGCTCAACTTTTGAGCACTACTTTCTTGTCCTTTAAGGGACCTCAGGATGGTTCTAAATTGTGGATTCCGTTAGATGATCCCATTGGCCCATTCTTGACCGAATTTTTGACCCAACCCGTTATATGGAAATATGGGTCTCATTTGATTGCTAATTACATGTAGATTATAATTTTGATAGAGTAGCAGAATTTTGAGATCGTGGTGTAAAAACAAAAATATTGTAGATGATTTAAGGATTTGTATTTCGGCTTTGAGGTAGTCTTCTGTCTACTTTTTATCAAATGAAGATGCATTTTTGTAATGCCCCAGAAGTACCCCTTAGGAATCACACGATACTTAAGACTACAAATAGATCTAATCTAAACCATAATATCTATTCAACTTAGAACTCGCATGAATGGTGAGATATTACATTAATATGGTCAGAAGATAAATAATTCCACAACTTAATATCTATAACCTTGGAAAACTTACACAAACTATTTGAACTTAAAACGTACACAAGCTGATAATCTAATACTTCTATCTAGAGAGCCACTGGAATAGAACCCAACTGAATTAAACTTAATAGAAAATCAAGATCGAACTAAAATTTCAAAAATAAATAGGAGTCTTATAATATGGGTCCTTGGACTATAAGGATTCACCTGATGTTAGAATATAGGTGATGATGCTCGAAGTCAATCGTGCTTCTAGAAACGCGCACCAGAACTAATAATATAAAACAATATAGCACATAGAAAAATATATGGGTTAACACTTCTGGAATGTACTAAGTATGTGAGGGTGAATGAAGACATTAAACCAAAAATAAATATATATGTATGCATTTTCAAATAATTTTTGTTAAGTGTAAATGACTCATCTTGGACTTGAGTATAAATAAAGACTGGAAGATCATACAACATGGATAGTGAAGCATACGAACAAGATCAATGATCCATAACATTTAGTTTTTGAAATCCTTACTTTTAATCTTTCTTATGGGAGATTCTTCTAACCGACAGAAACCATGAGAGCTATCATTGAGTCCAATGTACTACCCATATTTTGGGGAGTTGTTCTACAGTTTCCATTAGAATAGAACCTTAGATTAAGTAATCACTATACGTTATCCATATTGGGAAAAAGGTTATTCAACTATGGGTCATAGTTTCGAGGAATAGATGATACACTCATCCACATCCCTTTCTTGGTGCTAAATAGTACTCCCAAATTATATATAGGCTCACGCTTAAGAAATCCACCTTAAAATAGCATAAGGGTTTATAGACTGAAAACTAGTTATGCTTCTCTTCACTTTAAATAATGATCAAGATGAACAGGTTGTGGATTTCATGTCTTATATTTAGATCAAATGATCAATCTTTCTTTAATCATGTTATAATTCATATGAATGGAGCTTCAAAGTGATTAACCTTTCTTATAAACTTAATGTTTCTTCTTTAATCTTTAAACTCTTACTTTCTTTAATAGCATTTATGACAAAAGGTCATGCTCTATACCCAAATATAAATCTTTCATTAGAATCCTAGATAAAATTAATTTAATTGAAAGTAAAATAGCAATCTTAAAGTTTAAAACTTGAATAAATATAACCTTTATGCATCTTTAGCCTTAAAATCATAAGATAATGGTATACTTCAATACATGATAATTTAAGGGATAAACCCTTATATAAAATATGTAAAAATTCAATCTTAAAATCATGTTTTTGGGCATAGGGATGAAAGAATTAACATTATTCAAAAATCCTACAAACCTTGAATTGATTGACTTGTAAAGAAGTCTTGAATTTTGAATCTTGAGAGATGACTTTCTAAGAAAAACATAATCTTGTTGTTTTTGAAGATTGGAGGAGAAAAAATATTTTTATTGACTTACAGTATGAGGAAAATATCGCCTCTCTTAGGTATAAATCGTGGGTTAGCAGTTAAAAAAGGGAAAAAAAACAAAAGGCCCTTTGACTGAGCTTTACAGAAATTGATCGCCAGCCGTCACGAGTCAACCATACGACTCGTAAGGTGAAGGTAAGTGTTGGACAATATAATTGTAAGCTTTGCAGTGGAAAAGATTGTACACACTGGACAACATACGAGTGGTAAATTATAACTTGTTACTTGACTATATGACTTGAAACAACCACTCGTATCTTATAAAGTGACTTAGGGAACTAAAATTGTTGAACTCATGACATCTTTTCATCCGAATCGTACAAAGATTTGGATATTTATAGGGTCAACTTGTGTACACAATAGACTACAACTAATCAACATCGCCATAGGTACTAATTACATTACACGACACGCAAGGTGTATGTACGACTCAAGGAAATGTGTTGTATGTTTTAAAGTGACTTTCAGAAATGGAGTATTATGATATCTCCCAGTTGGAAACATTCTTCCTTGAATGTGATTCATCTAGGTTTAAAATAGAACCAACACCTCTACATCAAACTTATAACAAAACTTATATCTATTACAAGGATTCAATTACTCACAACATAAGATATGACTTAAGAATACTTAAACAGACATAAAGAGAAAGAGTTTTCACTGAAAGTAACTTTTTACCTTTGGTAGGAGCTCAGTTGGAGGAAAAGAGATGAGGATACTTGGTCTTCATGAGTACTAAAGCTTCACAAGTAGCCCCTTCAACCAATTGGTTTCTCTACAAAAGTTTTACTTATGCTACTTCTTTATTCTTTAGGATTAGGATCAGGTTATCAAGTATCTCCATAGGAATCTCCTCATATGACAAGTTATTTTTTACCAGAATACTCTCTTGGGGAACTACTAAAGATAGATCTCTAATGAACTGCTTAAGAATTGAAACATAGAACACTAGGTGAACTGCAGCTAACACTGATGAAAGGCTCAAATCGTAAGCAACCCCTCCTACACACACTATCTCACACAGACCAAAAACTCAGGACTTAGCTTCCCGTTATTTCCATATCTCTGTAATACCTCGTATTTCCCTAGCCTAAATTAACTCTCAGTCCATAAATTATCAATAATTTTTTTTTTGAAATACCCAGTATTTTTCAGTTTAGAGCCTGACTTTGCATAGGAAATTCAATTAGTTTTCCAATGATATAAAATACACCTAAATCCGATAACCGGGTAAGAAGTTTTGGCTATTTTAAATTTTAGTCATTAAACACCGTCAGTCAGGCCAGTAAAGCATCGTGTAGTATGTCAAAATGGAAATTATCAGTTTCCAGTGAGGTAATGCAATACCAACACCTTGCGCCAAAGATTATTTTCACATTTGTCAATTTTTAGTGCACCAATGTGATCCCACCGCGTCACGATGAGTCCAAATTTTAGAATCAAAGGGGCACCACAATTCCACCACATTACGCCAAACCCTCAGTTCCTAATTGTCTATTTCCAGTGGCCCGACGTGATCATGGAGCGTCACTCCAAGGGCCCAGTTCGAAAAAAAATGACAAAAATTAAATGTTTTGTCCAAGGTTAAAATAGTTCTTTTCTAATAATTTTATTCCACCCAGGTGTGAGATTAAAGCCCTAAAATGTTTGATGTAATTCATTATTCAACTTTCCCCCAAATCAAAAGGCATTCTCTCTCAAAACTACAAATCCTAGCTTAAAGAAACCAAGAGCAATATCAAAGGATTCACCAAGAACTTCAAGAAACTCACAAATTAAGGTATGTTAGGTGTTCATCTATGGGTTCATTTCACAATAGAGTCCAAGAATCCACTTTTAAAACATCAAGAGTTACGATCATGATTTAGATGATTGAAATTGAATTGTATTAATTTTCTTGATATAAAACGAGTTTCAATTCATGATTAATTGTAAATTCTATGAAATTTGAATAGCATGTATATTGAATTGTGTAATCCCCATGTTATAATCCACGATTTTTAAGTTAGGGCATTGTAATTTCCATGCTTACGTGTTAACCATGATTATGTACATTAAGTTGTGCGCTCTATGTGTTTGATAAAATGTCCATGTGAATGAATTAATGAAATCAAGACATCTTAGTATATGTATAAGCCTATGCCCTACAACTGTTCGATAAAATGTCTCTATGAATTAATTATGGACAAGTGTACATTATTATGTCTTTCAAGATCATGTTATTTTTTTTCATGCTATCAAGTCCTGGGGGTATTTAATACCCGACAATTTAGATGTTTTCCTAGAGCAAGTGTCAGTTATAGAATAGTATCAGTCATGTTACGATCAATAGTACTTTCTGTCAGTAATAGAACTTAGTAGAACTCATTCAGTTACATAACTCAGGAAAACTCAATAAAATCAGTATCAGTTCAGTCCAGTTCAATATACTCAGTTCAGTGTCTTTCATTTGGAAGTAGGAGTCAGCACTGAGTTAACCCAAGGAATGGGGCTTACCTGCCAGTAGAGAGTGTGATCCTTAAAAGAAATCCTTGCATTCAAAAACTATGTAGCCAACATAGGTATAAATATCAAACCTCCTATTTGAGGTTTGATGAGGTGTAATAACCTGCCAGTTGAGGGTTGCACTATTCTCATTAGAGTACCTGAAAGATGAGCATAACTTTTCATTGTCTTTACCTATGGCATGGTACTGACATCATTCCAGATGGGGTAATAGGTTGGACCCAAACTTTGTTATCTTATTTAGGGCATGTCGGTTTGATGATTACCTCCAACAGTCTTAATTTTAGTTTTAAGAATAACACTCAATTCAGTTCTACAGAACTAGGACTGTTAGATACAGTCATCCAGTATCAGTAACTTCAGATATCAGATACTCAGTATAAGTGTCACGCCCCAAATCCCATTGGAGCGGACTGGCACCCGTAGCCGAGGAGGCCCGGGAGAACCCGTTCATAACCTATACTTTCACATTTACATTACTTTTGAAAATTAGAAATTTGGGCAGCACTTTGTTGTAAATAGAAGAAAACAGTACCTGTATCATCCCAGCAGACACACATATATATATATATATATAAACAGTAATTGGCCGTCAGAGCCATCACGTTTATCAACCAAACACTCCTATGGCTGTACAATATGTATACAAAAGCCTCTACACAGATACACAACTGAGTTAGGGTCGGGACAAACTCCCGCCCACAAAAGACTTTTATACAAATACCAAAAATACATATAGAAATGACTTGGGATGCCCCGAAACAACTGGAGCTCACCACTATCAACAGAATGTCCTGGCTCTTACTGCGGAGGTGTACGACCTGGAGCACCTGCTCCTGCAGGAATGAATACAGGTCCCCCGTGAGGGACGTCAGTACGGAAATATGTACTGAGTATGTAAGGCAGTGAGTATCAAGATGAGATACAAAAGATCAACAGAACCCAGATACCAGTGAATAAACAGTATGAGTAGACCACACTTAAAAGAGCTGATGGGATACCTGCACATTACTTTCATATCACTACTTCCCGTATTCCTTATCAATACATAAAATATGTCATACAATGGCCAACTGATCAGTGGTACTAATACAATACATCAGGGACCACCCCTGGAATAACATATATACATAATATTTATAATACAATGGCCAACTGATCAGTGGTACTAATACAATACAGCATATCATCAATTTAAAATAAAGACATTCCATTTCTTAATTCAATTAATCTTTGAGATTGGTTACTTTGTGGTCACACCTTATGGAACTCGAAACCATGATACCTCAATAGGAAAAACAAGTAAATAGGTAATTAATATCATGAAAATGAAGTAGAGAATCATGGATACCTCATTAAACCATTTCGGAGTCAACAATAGTATATGGACATTTTTTTGACTAGCCGGACATCTTAAAAGTGAAAACAAGTTCAATTGGTGGTGTCGAAGATCATATGATGTTATTATGTGTCATGTGTCGTAGGAAAATGTTGGAAGCTTACTTGAGAGTGCCATGGGTCATTATTCATGCCAAAGATTAGATAGATTATGTCTTACATACCTTGATATAACCACTTCAATACAAGTCCAACTTGACTTCCCGTACTCTTCGAACACTTATCTACAATAAGTCATTTGTGGCAAACTAGTATTAGCAACCAAACCTTACCATTTAGGTATTAACTTCACCAAATAATGTCTAGGTAGTAATCCTTTAACTCATCAATAAGAGTGCTACATACATCCTCTTATACTCTTATTACATTCACATATCATGCATTTTCATGCAATATCCCTCAACATCACTCTTAGCCTTTATTTCCCCTCTTAATCACCATCCAATACCAAAATGATCACTAGGCCTACATAACCACTAATATAGTGATATATCACCACAATTCATCCTCCATAATCCAATACCAACAACTTCCATAATTTACTACTAACAATTTATACAAAACAATTCATAACTATGTTTCTAGTTATCTTCCAACATCAAGACAATATTCATAATCCCTTATCAATACTTATTCATGGATAAGAATCAAGAATAAACAATATTCATACCTTAAAAATGAACTCTTGTATTTAGAATCCTCCTTACATAACCATGGGGTGCTTCTCGAAGCTTTCGAGATGGTGAACACAACTACGGAACCAATTCGAATTTTCTACGGTTGAATCACAAAATATTTGAAGTTGAAATTAGGCTAGGGTTTCACCTTCTCTTAATAATTGGATGATATATGATATATATGAGGCTAAGTGTATGTTTATAAAGGCCAATTTTCGTCCAAGAGGTAATAGAAAATGACTATTTTGCCCTAAAAATTTAAATAAATCCGAATCTGTCCCCAGTGGACGGTTTTGACAGGCTGAAGTAAATCAATCATAACTCTTTGCTACGGTATCGTATTTGGGTGAAACCAATTGAATTGGAAATATAATTAAAAGGTATTTCATTTACATATAAAGTATACCACCCAGTTCTTCCTGTACAAGGAGTTATGGTCGTTTAAAATTGACCCAAAAATCTGTCCCAAAATTCTGTTTTTTTTTTGATAGGCTGTAGTAAATCGGGTATAGCTCCTTACTCAGACATTGGATTTGGATGAAACCAATTTCATCGGAAAGAAGACTCTCGGAGATTTTCGTCGATATATATGAGCTCACACAGTTCTTTTTGTACAAGGAGTTATGATCGTCTAAATTTGATCCAAAAAAAATTTGTCTAGCTGCAGTAATTTTCCTGCAGATTTACTGTTCACAGGCTTCTCGGCCACCGTTTTGAAATTTCGAATGTGCTCGCTTATATGAAATACTCCTATGTTTTGGGAAAACATTATATCATAGGAAATCTTATTCCAATACCTACACATACAACTATTGACGGGATACTTCCGAACACCATAAGTTTAATTTAACCCATATGCAAGCCTTTAGGACTCCATATAATCGCGATAAGTGTACGAAAAAATTTACGGGGTGTTACATTCTCCCCCCCTTAAGAACATTCGTCCTCGAATGTTAGCATATTTACTCAATTAAGACATGTCCAAGCTTACAATTAACATATTCATCATCATAACATACTTGCATAAAAATAAACACTTACCTGTTATTGTTCTTCTTCCGTCTCATGAACTTCCTCCTCATCGTTGAATAGGTAAGGGTACTTAATATTCATCGCTTCCTCGGCTTCCCATGTGATCTCCTCAACTTTTTGATTCCTCCAAAGTACCTTTACCGATGCTATCTCTTTATTCCTTATCTTTTTAATTTGGCGATCAAGAATAGCAATAGGCATTTCTTCAAAAGTGAGATCTTCTGTAACTTGTACATCTTCCGTAGTAGTGATGTGCGATGGATCTCCGATGTACTTGCGAAGCATCGAAACATGAAATATGGGATGAACTGCTGAGAGCTCTTGAGGTAGCTCTAACTCATAAGCAACTTGTCCAAATCTTTGAATGATCTTGTACGGACCTATGTATCGTGGACTTAACTTTCCTTTCTTGACAAACCTCATCACTCCTTTCATTGGTGATACTTTCAAGAATACCCAATCGTCGATAGAAAACTCAAGTCCTCTTCTTCTAACATCCACATATGATTTGTGTTGACTTTGAGCTGTTTCAAGCTGTTGTTGGATCACTTTAACCTTCTCCATTGCTTGAAAAACAAGATCCGGTCCAAACAAGACCGCATCACCTGCTTCAAACCATCCTATTGGCGATCTACACTTTCTTCCATACAATGCTTCATATGGTGCCATTTTGATACTTGAATGATAGCTATAGTAGGCAAACTCGATAAGAGGTAGGTGATCATCCCAGTTGCCTTTGAAATCTAATACACATGCTCGTAGCATATCTTCAATTGTCTGGATGGTACGTTCCACTTGTCCGTCCGTTTGAGGATGAAAAGCCGTACTTAGATTTACTTGTGTCCCCAAACTCCTTTGAAAAGACTTCCAAAAATTCGCGGTAAATTGGGCTCCTCGATTGGATATAATGGAAATTGGAACTCCATGTAACCGACTGATCTCCTTAATATACAACTTCGCATACTCTTCCGCCGTATAAGTTGTCTTAACTGGTAAGAAGTGCGCGGATTTGGTAAGCCTATCAATGATCACCCATATGGAAACAAACTTCCGAAATGTACGAGGCAAACCCGTGATGAAATCCATATTGATCTTGTCCCACTTCCAGACTGGAAGATCTATACATTGCATGTAACCACCGGGTTTCTGGTGTTCTACTTTGACTCTTTGACAATTCGGACATTCAGCTACAAATTCGGCAATATTCTTCTTCATGTCATTCCACCAATATATTGCTTTCAAAGCTTGATACATCTTAGTCGACCCTGGACGGATGGAATACCTTGAACAGTGTGCTTCTGTCATAATTCTCTTTCTTAGCTCAACTACATCAGGTAAACATAAACGATTCTGACACTGAAGCACTCCTTCTCGCGTAAGCTCAAATGCCTTTGTCGTGCCACTCTGCACATCCTCCTTAAGATGCAATAAAATTGGATCTGGATACTGCTTCTCTTTCACTTCAGCTATCAATGAAGATTCCGCTGCATTACGTATAATAACCTCTTCATCTGGAGTTTCGAGAAGTCGAACTCCCAAATTAGCTAGTTGGTGAAGATCCTTAATCATCCCCTGCTTTTCTATAGATTCCATTTTAGACTTACGACTCAGTGCATCCGCTACCACATTCTCTTTCCTTGGATGATACAAGATATCAACATCGTAATCTTTCAACAATTCAAGCCATCTCCGCTGCCTCAAGTTTAGATCTTTCTGACTGAAGATATAATGCAGGCTCTTATGATCGGTATATATGTCAACATGAACCCCATATAAGTAGTGGCGCCATATCTTCAAAGCAAATACAACTGCAGCTATCTCAAGATCATGCGTGGGATAATTCCTCTCATGTGGTCGCAACTGTCTAGAGCCATAGGCTATTACTCTACCATGTTGCATTAATATGCATCCTAAGCCAATTCTCGAAGCATCACAATACACTGCATACCCTTCTGTGCCTTCAGGAAGTACCAATACCGGTGTAGAAGTCAACTTGCTCTTCAGATCTTGGAAACTCTTTTCACAGGCATCATTCCATTGAAACTTGGAGGCTTTATGCGTCAACTTAGTCAAGGGTGCATAAATAGAAGAAAAACCTTCAACAAACCTTCTATAATAACCTGCCAACCCGAGGAAACTACGAATCTCCGTAGGCGTCGTGGGTCTTGGCCAATTCTTCACAGCCTCAATCTTCTGAGTGTCAACTTTTATGCCCTCACTGGATACAATATGGCCCAAAAATGCCACTGACTTGAGCCAAAACTCACATTTAGAAAACTTCGCATACAACTTACGATCACGAAGAATCTGCAACGCCTGCCTTAAGTGATTAACATGACCCTCTTCTGATCTAGAGTAGACCAGAATATCATCTATGAAAACTATCACGAACACATCTAGAAACGGCTTAAACAACCTATTCATCAGATCCATAAAAACTGCCGGTGCATTTGTCAGCCCGAATGACATAACCAGGAATTCATAATGACCATACCGTGTTCGGAAAGCTGTCTTGGGTATATCTTTATCCTTGACTCTCACTTGATGATAGCCTGATCTCAAGTCAATCTTGGAAAAACACTGGGCACCCTGCAACTGGTCAAATAAATCATCAATTCGGGGAAGAGGGTATTTATTCTTGATAGTCACCTTATTCAATTGCCGATAGTCAATACACATCCTCAGCGAACCATCTTTCTTACGCACAAACAATACTGGTGCTCCCCAAGGGGACATACTAGGCCTGATGAATCCCTTCTCTAGCAAGTCTTTTAGTTGCTCTTTCAATTCTCGCAACTCTGCTGGTGCCATTCTATAAGGAGGAATTGATATTGGATATGTGTCTGGCAACATATCTATACCAAACTCCACTTCTCGTTCAGGAGGTAAACCTGGTAGTTCTTCAGGAAATACATCAGGAAATACATTCACAACCGGAACGGTCTAAAAAGTTGGCGGCTCTGCCTCTGTATCCCTTACTCTAACCAAATGGTATATGTACCCCTGGGAAATCATTTTTCTTGCCTTAAAGTAAGAAATAAATCTACCTCTCGGCGCGCCAACATTACCCTTCCATTCAAGGACTGCCTCATTTAGGAAATGGAAATATACCTTCTTAGAACGGCAATCTACTGTAGCATAACAAGACGCTAACCAATCCGTACCCATAATAACACCAAAATCTACCATTTCTAACTCAAAAAGATCGGCCATCGTATCACGACCACAAATATTCACAACACAATTTCGATAAACATTCCTAGCTATAAGAGATTCCCCCACTGGCGTTGATACTTCAAATGGCTTGGCTAATAATTCGGGTGTTCTTCCGAACCTTCCCGCAACCAAAGGAGTAGCATACGATAATGTAGAACCAGGATCAATTAAGGCATACACATCAAATGCAAAGATGGACAACGTACCTGTAACCACGTCTGGAGAAGCCTCTAAATTCTGCCGATCTGCTAGGGCATACACACGGTTCTGAGCTCCGCTAGAACTAGCTTCTCCTCTATCACCTCTACTGTGACCCATAGGTTGTGTACCCCTACTCAAAGGAGGCACCAATGATGACGCAACAGCTGATCCGGTAGGTCGTGTTATACCACCTGTGGTCCTGCGTGGGCAATCTCTAGCCATATGCCCCGGCTTACCGCACCAAAAGCAATTGTTTGTTCCAAGACGACATTCGCCAAAGTGAAATCTTCTACATATGGGGCACGGGTGTCGTGGAGGTCTCAATTGACTCATACTCCCTTGCCCTTGATACCCCACTGTTCGCGAACTCTGATTTTCACTGCTTTGCCCGAACTGATTACCTTTGAACCTTTGAAATTGCGGTGGAGCACTAATTGCAGGATAAGAAGATATCAGGCTAGGCAATCTATGAGAGAACGAAGGCCTAAAACCTCCTTGAGATGCCGTAAATTGCCTTATAGCTCTGGCCCGCTTAGAATTTCCTTTTTCTGATTCCTGGGTTCTTCTTCTTTGCCTCTGATCTTCCATTTTCTGAGCGAAAGCTTGTATCCTCGCTATATCCATGTCCCTGTTCAAAGCAGCAATAGTACAATCTCTAACCAAGTATGGTTCCAATCTATCTACATAGTGATGAACTCTGTCATCCATAGTAGCTACTACATTAAAAGCATATCGAGACAAGGAGTTAAATCGAAGACTATACTCCCTTACACTCATATTACCCTGACGAAGATTTAAGAATTGATCTGCACGGGCCTGACGAGTCTCAAATGGAAGATAATGATCAATAAATGCATCTTTGAACTCTCCCCACGTAGTTGGAGGTGCATCAATACCCCTAGATCGTTTCCAATCCTCGTACCACAATATAGCCTCTCCTTTCAGTCTATATACTACTAGCTCAACCATCTCTTTACCGGATATGTGCATAACATCTAGAGCCCTTTGGGTTTGATCGACAAAGTCCTGCGGGTCTTCGTTAATATCTGATCCGGTAAAAGTAGGAGGGTCCAGTTTTAGAAAATCCTGTGTCCAAAGGCTAGCTGCTCTATCCGTACCACTAGAACCCGTGGTAGGAATAGCTTGCCCTTGAACTTGACCGGAAACTATACGCGTCAAAAGTTGTACTGCATCCCTCAAATCTCGATCAACAGCATTAATAGATGGCCCTTCCGGAGGAGAAGAAGATCCTGATATATGCTCAGCTTGAGACTCACTTTGTTCAGCTTGTGCCGGTGGTGACTTACTAGTACCTTATCCGGCCACTACATCTACTCGCTTCCACTTATTCTTTCTCCTTGTAACCGGCATCGTTACTATAATAAATAAAAAAAACAATTGGATTAAGCAATCGATTATGACTTTATCTCTAATATGGGCTGTATTGCACGATCTAAGAAATGGAGAATGGAAACAATCCCTAAATGTCCAATAGCCTCCTGTTTATAGATGTGGTGCACAACACACCGATAAACGAGATTCTACGTAGACACGGCTTTGTAGACTCACTAGGACGAACTTCTCTGATACCACTTCTGTCACGCCCCAAATCCCATTGGAGCGGACTGGCACCCGTAGCCGAGGAAGCTCGGGAGAACCCGTTCATAACCTATACTTTCACATTTACATTACTTATGAAAATTAGAAATTTGGGCAGCACTTCGTTGTAAATAGAAGAAAACAGTACCTGTATCAGCCCAGCAGACACGCATATATATATATATATAAACAGTAATTGGCCGTCAGAGCCATCACGTCTATCAACCAAACACTCCTATGGCTGTACAAGATGTCTAGAAAAGCCTCTACATAGATACACAACTGAGTTAGGGTCGGGACAAACTCCCGCCCACAAAAGACTTTTATACAAATACCAAAAATACATATAGAAACAACTTGGGATGCCCCGAAACAACTGGAGCTCACCACTATCAACAGAATGTACTGGCTCTTACTGCGGAGGTGTACGACCTGGAGCACCTGCTCCTGCAGGCATGAATACAGGTCCCCCGTAAGGGACGTCAGTACGGAAATATGTACTGAGTATGTAAGGCAGTGAGTATCAAGATGAGATACAAAAGATCAACAGAACCCAGATACCAGTGAATAAACAGTATGAGTAGACCACACTTAAAAGAGCTGATGGGATACCTGCACATTACTTTCATATCACTACTTCCCGTATTCCTTATCAATACATAACATATGTCATACAATGGCCAACTGATCAGTGGTACTAATACAATACATCAGGGACCACCTCTGGAATAGCATATATACATAATCTTTATAATACAATGGCCAACTGATCAGTGGTACTAATACAATACAGCATATCATCAATTTAAAATAAAGACATTCCATTTCTTAATTCAATTAATCTTTGAGATTGGTTACTTTGTGGTCACACCTTATGGAACTCGAAACCATGATACCTTAATAGGAAAAACATGTAAATAGGTAATCAATATCATGAAAATGAAGTAGAGAATCATGGATACCTCATTAAACCGTTTCGGAGTCAACAATAGTATATGGACATTTTTTTGACTAGCCGGACATCTTAAAAGTGAAAACAAGTTCAATTGGTGGTGTCGAAGATCATATGATGTTATTATGTGTCATGTGTCGTAGGAAAATGTTGGAAGCTTACTTGAGAGTGCCATGGGTCATTATTCATGCCAAAGATTACATAGAGTATGTCTTACATACCTTGATATAACCACTTCAATACAAGTCCAACTTGACTTCCCGTACTCTTCGAACACTTATCTACAATAAGTCATTTGTGGCAAACTAGTATTAGTAACCAAACCTTACCATTTAGGTATTAACTTCACCAAATAATGTCTAGGAAGTAATCCTTTAACTCATCAATAAGAGTGCTACATACATCCTCTTATACTCTTATTACATTCACATATCATGCATTTTCATGCAATATCCCTCAACATCACTCTTAGCCTTTATTTCCCCTCTTAATCACCATCCAATACCAACATGATCACTAGGCCTACATAACCACTAATATAGTGATATATCACCACAATTCATCCTCCATAATCCAATACCAACAACTTCCATAATTTACTACTAACAATTTATACAAAACAATTCATAACTATGTTTCTAGTTATCTTCCAACATCAAGACAATACTCATAATCCCTTATCAATACTTATTCATGGATAAGAATCAAGAATGAACAATATTAATACCTTAACAATGAACTCTTGTATTTAGAATCCTCCTTACATAACCATGGGGTGCTTCTCGAAGCTTTCGAGATGGTGAACACAACTACGGAACCAATTCGAATTTTCTACGGTTGAATCACAAAATATTTGAAGTTGAAATTAGGCTAGGGTTTCACCTTCTCTTAATAATTGGATGATATATGATATATATGAGGCTAAGTGTATGTTTATAAAGGCCAATTTTCGTCCAAGAGGTAATAGAAAATGACTATTTTGCCCTAAAAATTTAAATAAATCCGAATCTGTCCCCAGTGGACAGTTTTGGCAGGCTGAAGTAAATCGATCATAACTCTTTGCTACGGTATCAGATTTTGGTGAAACCAATTGAATTGGAAATATAATTAAAAGGGATTTCATTTTCATATAGATTATACCACCCAGTTCTTCCTGTAAAAGGAGTTATGGTCGTTTAAAGTTGACCCAAAAATCTGTCCCAAAATTCTGTTTTTTTTTTGATAGGCTGTAGTAAAACGTGTATAGCTCCTTACTCAGACATTGGATTTGGATGAAACCAATTTCATATGAAAGAAGACTCTAGGAGATTTTCGTTGATATATAGCATCTCACACAGTTCTTTTTGTACAAGGAGTTATGATCGTCTAAAGTTGATCCAAAAAAAATTTGTCTAGCTGCAGTAATTTTCCTGCAGATTTACTGTTCACAGGCTTCCCGGCCACCGTTTTGAAATTTCGAATGTGCTCGCTTATATGAAATACTCCTCTGTTTTGGGCAAAATTTATATCGTTGGAAAGATTATTCCAATACCTACACATACAACTATTGACGGGATACTTCCGAACACCACAAACTTAATTTAACCCATACGCAAGCCTTTAGGACTCCATATAATCGCGATAAGTGTACGAAAAAATTTACGGGGTGTTACAATAAGAACTCGATACTTATCTTAAGATAATCTTAGTCATAGTATTTATTTATATGCAAAATAGTGCATACTCAGTTATCGATGTACTCTAATGTTCAGTTACTCCATATTATCCTGTCAGTTATTGTTCAGGCATATGAACCCTTTCATTCAGCCTTACCTCATCTAGCATACTAGTACATTCCATATACTTATTCATACTCTTTCTTTACACTATGATGTCTCAAATCATAGTTTCGGATGCTCGGGTTCCCGACCACAGATAGATAAACTTAGATTCAGCCAACAGTGTCAGAGTTAGTAGTTAGCCCTTATCTATCGAGTATATTTTCTTATTTTTTTTCTCAGTAGATATAGTATTTTAGTAGATGGAGTTAGTTAGGGGATTATCCCATCAACTCCTCTTTCAGATAGTTTTTGTTAGAGTTTTTTTTGACTAGAATTCAGACAGTATTCAGTTTTATAAATTGTTATTTCAGTTGATACACTTTATTAGTATTCACAGATTTTAAACCTTATGGAATTTCACCCTATTATTCCATATTTATTACAGTATCAATGTTTCAGTGCTCACAACAAATATCAGTCATGGGTTAGCTTGTGGTCCTTCAGGGTCATAAGAACCATGTAGCGTCTGAGGTACATACTCTGGGCTTGACAAACTTTGTATAAGAGCCTAAGGTTCAACAGAGTCCTAGGAAGTCTAAAAGACATATCTAGTAGAGTCTTGTACATGGGTGTGTAGCACGCCACACTTATGGACGAGAGGCTATGCAAAGTTTTTGGAAAAGTTTCCATTCTTTTAGTATTCATGTCGTACGAGTGAGTAAGATCTCAAGTCAAAATCTCAGTCTAATCCGTTTCTTTCTTTTGTTTATAGAACATGCCTCCCAAAAAGACTATTGAAAGGAGCACCAAAAATTAGTTAGTACCTCAGCCAATTCAGGCAGATCCCCTGTATGAGAATGTCCCTCATGCAAAATTCAGAGCTGCATTCATTACTCTAGCCAATTTTGTAGCAGCTCAAAATGAATGTCTAGCTGCTGTTTTGGCCAACCCAGTGGCCAATGATGCTGCAGCCAGAATTCTGGACTTCACCCGAATGAAGCCTCCCCTATTCTCAAGATCTAAGCCAAAAGAGGATCCACAGGAGTTCCTCGATCAGGTTTCAAAAGTAACATATATTACGGGAGTGACATCATGTGATAGTGATGAGTTATCTTCCTATCAGTTGGAAGATGTAGTTCATACATGGTTTAAGTAGTGGAAGGTATATAGGGGAACAAATGTAGAGCCTATAGAGTTGGAAGAGTTTGCTACTTCTTTCCTAGAGAGATTCTTTCCCTTAGAGATGAGAGAAACCAAGGTGTTAGAGTTCATAAATATCAAGTAGGGCACTATGAGTGTGAAGGAGTATTTCCTCAAGTTTACTTTGTTACCCAGGTATGCTCCCCATGTAGTAGCAGATAGTAGGTCCAGAATGAGCAAGTTTGTGTCTGGAGTGTAAGATAGTGTGGTTAAGGAGTGCAGAACAACGATGTTGTTTAAGGATATGGACATATATAGGCTCATGTTTCATGATCAATAGATAGAAGAGGCTAAGAATAGAGAGAGAGAGGCTGAACACGTAGCTTCAATTTAAATTAGCCTAAGTCAAAGGGCGTTAATCATTCTCTATTTTGCTTGAAATCTTCTATTCTAGCTCCGTCCTCGGAAATTTCTCCAGTTCCTAAGTTTACAAATGGTAACCAAGATAGAGAACCAGGCTATAAGTCTTAGGGTAGTGTCAAAAATGCTCGAACAAATTCTCTTTGTAAGACATATGGCAGAAACCAGAAGGTTGTCTGCAGAGTTGGCAGTGATATTTGTTTTGGGTCTGGCAAGCGAAACTACAGAGTCAGAGATTGTCCTCAGTCAGGTTATCAGGGTTAGTATAATTATCCTTCAGCTTAGTCCAATCACCTGAATCAGCAGGTTGCCGCTTCTAGTGCCACCAGTGGGCAACGCCCAAACAAGATTATACACTTCAATCCAGACAAGATCAAGAAAATTATCCTGATGTGGTCACTGGTATGTTACAGATCTTCCATTTACATATTCATGCCTTATTAGATCCAGGAGATTCTCTGTCTTTTGTAACTCCTTGCATAGTATTCAACTTTAAGTCAGACTAGAAATATTAACAGGACCTTTCTTAGTGCTTACCTCAGTAGATAAATCCGTTCCATCCAGACGAGTATATAGAAATTTCTTGGTTATAGTATTTCAGAAAATCCCCTTAGCTATTTTTAGTAATAGAGCCGTTCTGTTTTAGTTTCCTGATGGAACAATCATTGAATTAAGGGATAGTACCTCAGTTTCAGTTGATCTAAGTTTGAATATCTAGATTAAACCAGTAGAAAGAGAAGTTGAGAATTCTAATTTAGTTAGTTTTGAGGTTGCTATATGATTATTTTTAAGGAAATAGAAAGCTAAGAATAATGTATTAGAAGATAGAACAAGTAGTGGACCTTACATTATTAAGAGTAGTCCTTCAGAATGAGTTTAGTGTTTATGAGTATTGTCATACCTCATACTCTAGAGTACAGTGGTTTTAGTTTAATTTAGAGTTTATTAACTACCTAACGGTCTTAGAATAACAACTTTAATCTATGAGGGAGATGATAGCATAGGTAACCAAGTGAGGCTTTCTGATTTTTGTAGTAATACCAGTATGCGTAGAAAAACTGGGGGAGAAGTTGATGCCAAACCAGTCCTTACCTCAGTGAAAAGTTTTGTATTTCAGCTATCATGGTATCTACTCATACAATATATGTTAGATCTACCATCCAATCCCATATTCATGCACATCAACAAACATAATGTACGCTTATAGTTCCTAGTATAAGGAATTCCTTTTTACTCAGTGTTTTGAATAAGGTTTCGTGAAAATAGAAATACCAAACTCAGGTCATGCAGCTCATGACTCATGTACTCATGCTTTATAGTGTGCTCAGTTAAGCATTCAGTTCCATACTCAGTCCAGTTTTAGGTTTACTTGACAAATGCGTACAGTTATCAGTTATTCAGTTGTCAGTATCTCAGTTACCTCATGTTCCTCAGTCAGTTCTTCCTAAGATACATGGTGCTCTATAGTTTCAGTCTAGTTATTCAGGTAAATTTTAGTTCAATCTTACATGACCAACATCCATTTATCAGTCATTCAGTTAATAAGATAAGTTAGTATGTTATGCATTCGTGCTCAGCGCTTATGTGGACATTTTCAGAGATTATTTGAAGAACATTTCTTACCTTGAAAAATTGTAGTTGTAGTGCATAAGGCTTAGTCACTCTATTTTAGATGATGTTTCGTAGGACCTATCTCATATATTTCTTATTCATATGTCTTATTCAGACCATGCTAAGATTTTCTTACTCCTTAAAGTCAGTAGAACTTTCATAGAGAGCCTAAAAAAATGCTCCAATTGCGTATAAGTTCTCAAAATGATTTAGTCCGTAAAGCCAGGAATTTATTTTAGCAGTCAGGCGAACAAGTTCGTATGGTTTTCACATCTTTTCGCCATGTCTCCCTATCCAAAGTCTTACGTATATGACCATTCCAAGATGGTGTATCCTCGTAATTATGAGTTTATCCCAGTTCATGTATCATGCCTCTGTTTTAGATCTCAAATATTCAGTCATGATTTAGTTTGTAGATGCCTTATGCATTGTTACAGTTTCCCTCAGGATCCCAACCAAGTCAACATTCTTTGAGGGACATAATGTCCCAAGGGGGAGATGAACTATAACTCTTGAGATTTTATGTCATAAACCTTCCAGTTTCTCTTCATATAACAAGACCCTATTTGGAGTAGTGAGTACTCATAAATTGACTTTCTCATTCCTATCTCAGCCGTATGACAGTTCCCCTGGCATGGAACGTATTCAAGTAATCAGTTCAGTTCATGATATTCAGTTCATGTATTACGTTTTAGGCTTAGTTCTGTTCTCACATTCCCATTCATGCATGTTTAGTAAATGATATTGAGTTGAGATAGGCAATTTTATATTCTTGAAAGTCTCTCCCATGAAGAGAGTGAAGAGGTTAGAGAAAAATGGAAATCTCATCCTCAATACGTCGATCCTCATAGTATTCTTAGTCGTTTAGGAAAGGTAGCTTATGAGCTCGAGTTGTCTTTAGATCTAGCTCCAGTACATCCAGTATTCCATGTCTCCTTGCTAAAGAAATGCATTGGTGACCCAACAGTCATAGTCCCCTTAGAGTATGTAAATATTCAGAATGATCTCTCTTTTGAAGAGGTTCCAATCCAGATCCTCGATCATCAAATTCGTAGACCGAGGAACAAAGAAGTTCCCTTGGTCAAAGTTCTTTGTCAGAATCAGTCTGTAGATGGAGCTACTTTTGAAGCAGAAATAGATATGCTGACTAAGTATCTACAATCCTAGATCCAACTTAAGGTAACAGTCTTCCTTAGCTTTACTCAGTTCCATGTTCAGCTATGATTATAACTTGGTATCTATTACCATTGCATATTCAGTCATACATTCATGAATCAGTTCAGTCATGTACTCATGCATCATATATGCATGTTTAGAATGAAAACCTATCTTATCAGTAGCTTCAGTCATGTATTCCATGCTTTAGATATGCATGTTCAACGTAAGAGCTTAGTTTGTCAGTAGTTCAGTCATGTAGTCATGCATCATATATGCTTGTTCAGTGTGTTAGCTCAGTCTATCAGTGTTTCTTAGCTTAATCAGTTTCATTCGAGGATGAATGTTTCCAAAGGGGAGATATTGTAATACCCCATATTTCCCTAGCCTCAATTAATTCTCAGTCCATGAGTTATCTAATATAAAAATTTTGAAATACCCAGCATTTTTCAATTTATAGCCTACCTTTATGTAGGAAATTCAATTAACTTTTCAATGATAAAAAATTGCCTAAATCTTGTAATTAGGTAACAAATTATGGCTATTTTAAGTTTCAGTCATTAAACACCGTCATTCAGTCATGTAGCACGTTGCGGAGTATGTCAAAATGGCAATTGTCAGTTTCCAGTGAGGTACTGCGATACCGGAGCATCACGCCAAAGCTTATTTTCACATTTGCCAATTTTTAGTGTACCAACACGATCCCACCACATCGAGATGAGTCCAAATTTTAGAATCAAAGGGGCACCAGGATTCCACCGCGTTGTACTGAGCCCTTAGTACCTAATTGTCTATTTCCAGTAGCCTGATGCGATTATGGCGCGTCACGCCAGGGGCCTTGTTCAAAAAAAAATTGACAAAAATTAAATGTTTTTTCCAGGGCTAAACACTCTTTTTCCCATGATTTTACTCCGCCCAGGTGTGAGATTAAATACCTTAAAACTTTTTAAGTCATTCATTATTCAACTTTTCCCCAAATCAAAAGACATTCTCTCTCAAAACTACAAACCCTAGCTTCAAGAAACCAAGAGCAATATCAAAAGATTCACCAAGAACTTCAATAAACTCACAAATTAAGGTATGTTAGGTGTTCATCTATGGGCTCCTTTCACCCATAAAATCCAAGAATAAACTTTTAGAACTCCAAGAGTTATGATTCATGATTTACATGCTTGAAATTGGATTGTATTAATATTATTTATATTAAATGAGTTTCAATTCATGATTAATTGTAGATTCCATGAAGTGTGAATAACATGTATATTGAATTGTGTAATCCCCATGTTCTAATCCACGAATTTGTAAGTTAGGGTATTGTAATTGCCATGCTTATGTGTTAACCATGATTATGTGCATTAAGTTGTGCTCTAAGTGTTGATAGAATATCCATTTGAATGAATTAGTGAAATCATGACATGTTAGTATATATATAAGCTTATGCCCTATAAGTGTTTGATAAAATATCTCTATGAATAAATTGTGGACAAGTGTACATTGTTATGTATTTCAAGATCATGTTATGATTTTCTTTTCATGCTATCGAGTCCTGGGGGTATTTAATACCCGATAATCTAGCTGTTTGCCTAGAGCCAGTGTCAATTATAGAAAAGTAGTAGTCCTGTCATGATTAGTAGTACTCTCAGTCAGTTATAAAAATCAGTAGAACTCATTTAGTTACAAAACTCAGGAAAACTCAGTAAACTTAGTATTAGTTCAGTCCAGTTCAATGTCTTTCAGTTGGGAGTAGGATTCAACACCGAGTGAACCCAAGGATAGGGTCTCACCTGCCAGTAAATGGTTTGATACTTAGAATCAATCCTTGCATTCCATAACTACTAGACAACATAGGTTGAGGCATCAAACCTGCCAGTTGAGGGTTGATGAGGTGTTTTAACCTACCAATTGAGAGTTCAACCGTTATCATTAGAGTACCTTCCAGATTCATTAGAGTGCCTGCAAGATAAGGGTAAATCTTCTTTGGTTTTACCCGTGGCTTGGTATTGACACCCTTCCAACTGGGATCACAAGTTGGACCACAAATCAGTTATCTTATTCGGGGTATGCCGATTAGATGATTACCTCCCACTGTCTCAGTTTTAGTCTTTAGAATAGAACTCAGTTCAGATCTACAGAATTAGGAAAATAAGATACAGTCAACCAATATCGGGAACTTCAGATATCAGTTACTCAGTATGAGAACTTAGGACTTAGCTTCTGTAACACCCTGTATTCAAGTACGTGTATTGGCGTATTCAAGTACGTGTATTGGTCTTATTTATATGGAATTAATTTTTTATTTTATTTATACCAGAATTTTCCCGTCGATGGTTCCATGCAAAGGTTATTGAATAAGCTTTCCAACAATATAAAGATTTCCAAAAATGGATAGGTTTCGGATATAATCGAGCATGTTCTAAACTATAAAACGGTGGCCGGGATATTTGGGAATAGTAAATGTGCAGGAAAATTTCCTGCACACAAACTACTGAGGCCAGCCAAAATTTTGGGTCAACTTCGAACGATCATAACTCCCTTAATATAATGAACTGGGAGATATTCGACCTATTAAAAGAAATATCTTTGAGTCTTTTTTCCAATGCAATTGGTTTCATCCAAATCCAACGTCTGAGTAAGGAGTTATACTCGTTTTACTTCAGCCTATCAAAACAGATTTTTAGGATCAACTTCAAACGACCATAACTCCTTGTACATGACGAAATGGGTGTCCTACATTATATAAAATGAAATCCCTTTGAATTATCCTTCCAACTATACCAATTTCACCCAAATACGATATCAGAGCAAAGAGTTATGGTCGATCTACTTTAGCTTATCAAAACAGTCCACCAAAGGACAGATTTGACATTATTTAAATTTTAAAGGCATTTTGGTCATTTCCTATTATATTATGGACGGGAATATGTGTATATATACATGTATATGAGTTCAAAAACTCATTTTCATCATCAATCATTGAGAAATAACAAACCCTAGCCAAATTTGACCTTTAAATTACTTTTGATTCAACCGTAGAAATTCCAAAGTAATCCGATAACTGCGTTTGTCATCTCGAGAGCTTTGAACGACACCTATTATTTGTGCAAACAGGATTGCATAATCAAGAGGTGAATTCTAAGGTATGAATATTGTTTTCCTTTGTTCTTTTCCATATGTATATGTGTGATAGAGGATTATATGTATTGGATGTTATTGAAAGGTGATGGAAATAGGGTTATGGACTATTTTGCATGGTTTGGTTGTATCAAATTGTAAAAGGTGGATATGGTAATTGAGTTATTGAAGGTGGATATGGTGATATACTATTGAATTGATAATTATTTATATCTATGGCTCAATTTGGTTTAATGGATTGGTTGGAAGGATAAATGAATCCAAACTTGATATTGGAGGATGTTGTATGAATATGCATGGCATGTGAATGTAATTGGAGTATAAGAGGGTTAAGGTGACACCCTTTATGGTGTAATTAAGGATTAATACTTAACCACTAGTTTGGTGAATTCAAATAATTGAATTGTGACGTTTGGTTGCTAATACTAGATTGCTATATATGTTCATTGTAGATAAGTAATCCGAAAAGACGGGAAGTCCATTTGGGACTAGTATTGAAGGTTGACAGTCAGGTATGTAAATCATACTCTATACCATATATTTGGCATGAAAGTGAACAATTGTTCTATTAGGAAAGTTTCCAAAGTTATTCAATAGCATGTGATCCATAATGGTTTTGTATGATGTCCTACATTACCAATGAACTTGTTTCCACCCGACAAGATGTCAAGACATTCCAATACTTACTTGTTTTCCAAATCTTACATGTTTATTGCACTAATGAATGTCAGAAGGTATCCGGTTACTCAAACAAAATCCATGTGCTATTAATGACTCAAAAATATTTCATTGATATACCAATAAGTTCCTACTTCATTGTTATGGCATTGATGACTCCAAAACACTTCATTGATGTGCCAATGAGTTCTTACTTCATTTTTATTGCATTGATGGTCTATTTATATGTATCTTATTGATGTATCATTGTTTCAAAGTATCAAAAATGCGGTGTTGACCGAAATAACAATCTCAAAGATTAATTGAACTAAGTGATAGAAGTTCTCTCTTATCGGGTGGTATCCCAGGGGCATAAGCCTATCATGGGTCGATCCCTATTTATATGTTTATGGGTGGTATCCCAGGGGAATAAGCCTATCATGGGTCGATCCCAGTTGATATGTACTGGAGGCAGCCTAATGGTCACAGTACAGTAAAGTAATGATTACAAAGATGATAAGAACGAAGGCAAAGTGATTGAATAAATACAATGTACAGGTTGTCACAAGTTCTAGTAAGTGTGGTCCACTCCTATTACGATTTATTCACTTGTTTCTGATTTCTATTGAGCTCCTATATAATATGTGATTATCTACAACATTACATACTCAGTACATATTTTTTACTGACGTCCCCCACGGGGGACCTGCATTTCATGCTGCAGGCACAGGTACCTCAGCTCATACACCGCACAAGTAGGATCCAAGATATCCAACTGCTTTTGGTGAGCTCCAGTTTGCTTCGAGGCTTTCTGTTTCATATCCAGTCACTTTTGGTATTGTATAGAAGTTAGTTATATGGCGGGTTGTGTCCCGAACTTAGTTAAACTCTGTATATTGTCTAAAGTCTTTGTAGACCTAATGTACAGTCAAGGTGGTGTTTTGTTAATAGACATGATGGATCCAATGGCCAATTATTGTATATACATATATATGTGTGCTCGAGCTTATACAGGTGATTATTTCCTTTTATATGCGACATGATGCTGTCCGAATTTCGGGTTGTCATAGAGGAATGCATGGGAAGTATAAGGTTATGAGTTGGTTCTCCCGGGCCTTCTCAGTTATGGGTGTCAATCCGCCCCAATAGGATTTGAGGCGTGACAGCTTCGGATAAGCTTAGTCACAGTATTTATTTATATGAAAATTATGCTTACTCAGTATTTACAGTAGTATCAATTATCTATGTACTCTCAAGTTCAGTAACTCTATACCATCCAATCAGTAATTGTTCATGCATTCAGCCTTACCACATCTACCATACAAGTACATTTAATGTACTGTTGTATATTCTTTCTTTGTGATATGATGTCTCATATCCTAGGTTCGGATGCTCAGGTTCCCAACAGTGCATAGACAGACTCAAATTCAACCAATAGTGTTGGAATTAGTATTGAGTCCGTATCTATCAAGGATATTTTATTATTTCAGTTTCTCAGTAGATACAGTTTTTCAGTAGGTGGAGTTAGTTGTTGGATTGTTCCATCAACTCCTCTTTTCGATAGTTTCAGTTAGAGGAATTTTATACTTGAGTTTTGATATTATCAAATTTTATAGATTGTTATTTCAATTGATACACTTTATCAGTATTAACAAATTTTGAACCTTATGGAGATTCAGCCTATTATTCCGTATTTATTACAGTATGATGTTTCAGTGCTCACAACAGATATCAGTCATAGTTTAGGTTGTGGTCCTTTGGGGTCGTAAGCACTGTGTAGAGTCTGGGGTACAGACTCAGGGCATTACATTCTCATTATTCCTTTCAATGGCGACAATTTATGGTACACCCAATCCCATACTTCAAACATGAGTTCTCTCTTCCTTATATCTGCATATGACTTCTAACGACTCGGAGTAGTCTATAACCTTCCACAAATAAAATGATCATTTTCCATAACATCAAGAACAAAATTTGGCCCAATAAATGCCGCTTCACCACCCTCAAACCATACTATTTGTGATCTACACCTATGCCCGTACAGTGCTTTAGACATAGCCATATGAATGCAAGAATGAAAATTGGTATTATAAGTTAATTCAATCCAAAGTAGATGACCATACCAACATTCTTTAAAGTCTAAAACACACATACTTAGTATGTCTTCTAGTATCTGAATAGTGTTTTCAGCCTGACCATCGGTCTACAAATGAAAAGTTGTTCTAAGCTTAGCTTTTTGATCAAGGCCTTTTTAAAAAGACTACCCACACTAAGAAATTGATTGTGTGCCTCTGTACGGAATGATGGACAAGGGTATCCCATTAAGCCTTTATAAATCACAAACATACACTTTGTCATAATCTTCCGCTGTATTTGATGTCTTGACAGGTAGAAAATAGGCTGATTTAGTTATTCGATAAACTATGATCCAAATTGAAGCATGATGATGTCTCATACGAGGAAACTCTTTTATGAAATCCATATTCACTACTTCCCACTTCCAAGTAGGGATGTTTATATCCTACAGAATCCCACCCTGTCTCTAGTGTTCAACTTTAACTTGTTTGCGTTTTGGATACTTGGTCACTAACACTGCTATATACCTCCAAATATTGTTCCATCAATAAATCTTCCATAAGTCATGGTACATCTTAGTAGCACCTGGATGAATGGAATACCTCTAACCATAAGCCTCAGCTAATATTTTTTCCCTCAACCCATCTCATTCAGAACACAAAGACTATTATGATAGTGAAGTACACTATCTCCCTTTCAGGAGAAAACCCCAACTTTCTATTGTTGGACTACTTCGTATATTCTGTTGTGTATGAGATTATTTTGCTGTTTCTACTTCACTTCAACTAGAAAATATGTTCCTGAACTACTACACCCCTATCATCAGTGTACTCCAAAATAGTCTAATATATATACCATTTGCAAAACTCCTATTCTTCCTCTTTCACATGAGCCACACTACTGATGGACAATAGACTCAGTACGTCAGCCACCAAATTAGCCTTACCCAGATGATAGGGTACACTTATATCCTAATCTTTCAATAAATCCAACCACCTCCTCTAATGAAGATTTGTATCTCAATGAGAAAATACATAAAAAAGACTCTTTTGGTTAGTGAAAACATCAACATACACACCATAGAGGTAGTGTCTTCATATTTTAAAGGAAAATACCATTGCATCTAACTTCGGGTCATAAGGTCGTGAGTTGGCTAATTCTTTTTGTGATCCTTAAGTTGCCTAGAGGAATAAGATATTACTCTCCCATTTTGCATCAATATATGCTTCAACTCTTGGAAACTCTTCTCAGACTTATACGACTATATAAACTTCACTTTCTTTTTGGTTAGCTTAGTCAACAGTGAAGCAAAAGAGGAGAACCCTTCAACAAATCTTCTATAGTACCCCACAAAATCCAAAAAGCTCCTGATATCCGATGGAGTGATGGGTCTAGGCCAGTGCTTCACTAAATTAATCTTTTGAGGATCTACATAAATAACAACCCATGAAATGACATTGCTCAAGAAGCTAACATACTCAAACAAAAATTCATATATACAAAACTTCGCATATAATTGATGGTCCTTGAGGGTCTACAGTACTATTCTAAATTGGTTTGCATGCTTCTACTCACTCCAAGGAGTACATCTGTATGAAATCTAAAAGACAATTACAACATGTCCAACTACTACTTGAAGACCCTGTTCATCAAATCCATAATGGTTTCTGGAGAAGTTGTTAGTCCAAATGGCATAACCAAAAACTCAAAATAGTCGTAACTTAATGGGAAATCATTTTTTGAAATGTCTTTCTCCTTGATATTCAAATGATGGTATCCCTCCCTAAGTTCAATCTTTGAAAACCATTGAGCACCCTGAAGCTGATTAAAAAATCACCAACTATATGATTGGGATACTTCTTCTAAATGGTAACCTTGTTTAGTTGTCTATAATCTATACCTATTCGGAGAGTGACATCATTCTAGCATACAAAAAGGATCGTATCACCCCATTGAGAAATACTTGGTCTGATAAAACGTTTATTTAAGAAGTCCTTAAGATACTCTTTAAACTTTGAAGTTTGCTCGGAGCCATGCAATATGGAGGGATAGAAATAGGCTGAGTATCAGGAAGATGATCTATACCAAATTCTATTTCTCTGTCTAAAGCTACCTCTTGTAGATCTTCTAGGAAAACCTCTGAAAAATCATTTACTACCCAACCCAATTAAACTGTTGGGACTCCAGACTTAGTATCCTTGAATCTAACTAAATTATCGATACACTATTCTTATATTAATAATCTAGCATTAAGATAAAAGTTGAAATGACCTTTGGGTGACACAAAGCTACACTTCCACTCGATAACTAACTCACCAGAGAACTAAAACTTAACCATACGGGTATAATAATCAATTGATTCATAGCATGAATGGGGCCAATCCGTGAAAAGAATAACATAAAAGTCTACAAACTCTAACTCTATTAGGTACTCTAGTATGATTTTATGATCGATGGTAATGGGACACTCCCTATAGACTCACCTAGACACAATTGACTCACCCACTGGTGTAGAAATTCAGAAGGGCTTAGGGAGGTTTTTAGGACCCATGCAAAAATCTACAGCAACCAATGGTGTTATATAATAGAGATGTTATCATAGATATAACAACATAAATACATCAAGGTAAAAGTCAAGAAGCATACAAATGGAAAAATTTTCTAAAATTTCCTGCTCCAGACGGGATGACAAAGCATAAAACAAAGTTTAGTACTGACCATCACAGGTTCTAGATGATATGCTTTATCGAGTAATTAGGCGGCCTTATTAAGCTACTGGATTTGTAGCCTGAGATTGAGGATGACAATCAATACTTATTTTCTTAGTATATGGAAATATCTTGAATCTGTGGCCCAACTTGCCACAATAATAGCAACCCTTTTTACCGATCAAACACTCACCTAGATTGGTTTTGCCACACTTTGCATATGTCGGGTAACTGCGCTTCCCTTCTATACTATTTTGAGTCCTAAAATTCAACTAATAGGATGAAGATGTCATAGGTACTGATGAATGTCCCCTAAACTGTGAATGTCTTCCCCCTCCAAACCTTGGCTTATTATACTCAAACTTTCTAGTTCTATCTTTCTTATTTCTTTTCTTCCTTTCTTTCAATGTTTTTTCCTTAATATAGTATGCATTGGTCATCAACTGAGGAATATCCTTATCCCTAATACGTTTGGCAGTCCTACACTCCTTGACCACCAAGTTAAACAACCCAATAACAAACTAACTTTTATAAGCTCTAGAGTTAGATAAAAACTTTAGGGATATTTAACTATTTAAGTGAAGTTAAGGCTATTCTCCTTCACTATCATAGATCCCTTAATCAGGTTCATGAACTCCTTAACTTTAGCCTCCCTTATCTAATGGGGAAAGAACCTTTCTAGAAAATCACTCTAAAATACCTACCAGCTTATAGGAGCTACATTCACACCCGTACCATCCTTCCACTTAGTTACCCAATCATAAAAACCATCTTTGAGCCAATAGGATGACATCTCTACACTCTTCTATATAGTAATATGCGTGATCTAAGTAATCTTTCTCACCTAATAAATAAAGATTTGAGGATACTCATCCACCTTTTGGCAATGGAACTCAAGTGGATTCATCCCTATAATGTCTCGAATAAAAAATTGAGCTAGGTTATCATTTTTCTGAAGTTGAATTACTGCCTATTGGTTTCCTTAAAAAATTACATTCACAACTTGGTCCAATGCTTGAAAGGAAGCCTAGAAATTTTCATGAGATACATTCTCATTTAGAGGGTTGGTGTGCAGGGATGGTTGATTATCATTTCTTCATGCATCAATTGTGCAACGAGGAAAATTCTATCATGTGAAAGCATGTGTTAAGTAAGAAAGAGACAACTATAAGCATGATAGATCATAAAAGAAATTATGATTTGCTCATAAATGTGACATGCTTTACATTTATGATTATGACTCTACGTAATGCGGTTTTTCCGACTCCCTTGGACTCTTTAAGCATAAGGATTTGATACAGAGTTTATAATGCCTCGAGAGTATCCCCTAGGTGTCATACGTTTCTCAAGACTATGAATAGCCCTAAGCTAACCCATACTATAATACCTTAACTTAATGTAAATCATTAACCTTGAAAACCTTAAATAAACTCTTTAAACTTAAAACATACATAGTTTGAGAAGCCTCTACTACTAATTATAGAGCCATTGAGATAGACACTAGCTAACTTGAACTTAACAGAAAATCAAGATCTAAAATAATTTCCAACAATAAACAAGAGTCTGATAAGATTGGTTCTTGGACTATGAGGACTTACCTAATGTTGTGAAGCAGGTGAGGATGACCATAATAAATGGTGATATTGGAAACGAGCACTAAAAAGTACATTATAAGACAATGCAGCACATAGACATTTATATGGGTCAGAACTTCTGGAATGCACTAACTATATGGGGGTAAATGCATAAATAAAACCAGAACTGAATATATATGTATGCACTTTCAAATAATGCATGCTAAGACTTTCAAACAATGCATGCTAAGACTTTTAAATAATGCAGGATAATTGTAAATAACTTACCTTTGACTTGAATAAAAATTAAGATTGCAAGATCATAAAAAATGGACAGTGAAGCATATGAACAAGTTTAGTGAGCCATAACACTTAGTAGCTAAAATCTTTACTTTTAGTCTTTCTTATGGGAGATTAATGTATCTAATATAAACCATTTAAGATATCATGGAGTCCAACGAATTACCCTTGTTGGGGAGAGCTATTATATCAATTCCATCTAAATAGAACCTTAACATAAGTGATCACTATACTTCATCTATATTGGGAAAAAATTTAGCCTACGATGGCTAGTAGTTTTCAGGAATTTAGGATACACTAATCCACATTACCTTCTCGGTACTAAATACCACTCCTAAATTATATATATGCTCATACTTATGAAATGCATCTTAAAATAACATAAGGGTTTATAGACTGAAAACTAGTTTTTCTTCTCTTTACATATTGTCATGATCAAGATGAATATGTTGTGAATTTTACGTCTTATATTTTGATCAAAAGTTCAAGTTTTCTTGAATCATGATATAATGGATATGAATGGAGCCACATTTCACTCTGTGACTCCCTATATAGAAGTAGTATTTTGTGTCAGCCCAAAATTTCTCACAGAACCCTTCATAGTGTCTACCCCAATCTATAGTTCCACTATATCCAGCCAAGTATACAAAAATTACTCAATTATAGTATATCATAAAGTTAATTTAGATTATCACATAGAGTTGGAGATGACTGATTTCAATGTGATTCATGTCATAGATTGGATCCCATCCTCCTATGCCTCAGCTGATTTTAGAAAAGGGGATAGTTTAGTTTTAGTTCCCAAATGAAAAAGTCCTATTATAGAAGGGTAGTACCTTAGTCCCAATAGGTTAGTTTGTCTATTTACTCAAGGAAACGGAAATGATTTATAAAGTGTATATATCATCTCGTTCGAGTCATAGACTCAAATTCCAAAATACAATGTTTTGAATCAGTTCCTATAGTAAATCAATTCCTAAAATTATTTTCTAAAGATCTTCCTAGATTCCCTTCTAAGAAGGAAAACAACTTCATAATAGATCTCCTTCCAGATACCTAACCTATTTTAATTCAACTATGCAAAATAGTTCCAGATGATCTTAAGGAATTTAAAAAACAATTGAAATATCTCATAGATAAGGTTTTCATCAGGCCTTGTGTTTCCTCTTAGGGTGCTCCAATTCTTTTCGTGTGCAAAAAGATGGTTCTCTCAGAATATGTATGAACTATCATTAGCTTAACAAAGTCACTATAATGAATTAGTGTCCCATCCCTAGGATTGATAAATTGATTCACCAACTTAAGGGTGCACATTATTTATCTAAATTGATCTTAGATCCGTCTATAATCAGCTCATATTTAGAAATTGTGACATTCCAAAAACAACCTTTAGAACATTATATGGTTACTTTGAATTAGTAGATATGTCTTTTTCACTATTAAATACCTTTGCAAATTTTATAGACTTGATGAACAGAATGTTTAAGCTGTATCTGTACATGTTCATCCTTGTATTCACAGATTATATTCTCGTATGTTCCCATAGTGAAGGTGAACATGCATGCAATTTGAGAATTATTTTATAGATCCTTAAGGATCATCAGTTATTCTCTTAGTTCAATAAGTGTGAATTCTAGTTGTTATCCTCAGCTTTCCTAGATCACATTATTATTTGTTAAGGCATTCGAGTTGATCCTCTAAACACCAAAGTATTAAAGAACTAGCCTAGACCCATCTCTCTATCTAATATCAAGAGTTTTTTATGTTTTACTAGTTACTATAGATGGTTTGTGGATGGATTTTGCTCTATTGCTTCTCCCATGTCCATACTGACTCAGAAGAATGTCAAGTTTTTTTTGTTATATTCTTGCAAGAAGAGTTTTTAAGAGTTGAAGACTTGACTGTATGTCACTCAGGAATTGACTATATTCAATGATTCTGATGGGTTTGTAGTTCATTGTGATGTTTCCAGAGTTGGTATTTATTTTTTCTTAATGTTATGAGTAAAAGTCATAAAGGTCTTATAATGTGGCATGAGGTTAGAGTCTATTTCCTAATGTGTCACCATGTGGTTAGAGACCCTTACTCTAATTAATGTATGTGAGTTGTTAAATTTACTCACTTAAAAGGATATCTATGTGTTTAGAATCCTTTGATGATATGTGAATGCTGTTAAAGTCCTATCCCTTGTGAGAAAAGATTGAATCTATGAGTTTGGAAGGTTGGAGTCCTCTATTCCATGATATTTTATCCTTAAAATTAAGTTACATGCTAGCATTTCAACCGCTAACCATCTCCTGATGCTATGCCCACACGCGATATAGGGGTTAGAGCCTCTTCTTCTCTTACTGTATTATGATTAGGAGATCGAAGTTGTTCGTGCATTTACTATTAAGTGGTAAGCTTCTTTTCTTCAAAAGACATTCATCCTTGGTCTCCTATCTTTAGAATTAGTCTTTTGACTTGGTTTGTCTATTGCCAGAGGCTTTTCCCAAGATATTTATTTCTAAACTTCGGTAGTATAAAGGTATTATAAATGAATGTTGACTTGGGTACATTGATTTGTTGATAAATCTAATTAAGTTATTACACATGTTTAAGTTATGACTTGTAAGAAGTTTTCCACTATCTCATTATATGGTCGGGATTCACCCGACCTATGTGATTGATGAAATAATTGTGATGGGTTATCAGGCGACCTCCATTTCATGTGGGCTTAAGGTGCCCAGATGACATGGCATGGTTTCGGGTAATGTCAAGTTGGTATCAGAGATAGGGTTTATTGTCATTTTGGTGTCCACAATACCATGTTAATTAGAGTCTCTTTTCTCGGTGTGAAGATCGCAACACTTATAAAAGAGAAGCTATGAGAGATCTTAGAAAAATGTTTCCCTTTCTTGTGCTTTAATCTCAATCTATAAAATCTCAATCTTTAGAAAAGGTCTTGGATTTCTCTGATTTCTATTTAATATCTTTCAGATCATTCCTCCAACGAGATTTGAGACTCAGGCAAACCATTCTAATGGCCCTATAGAGAAAGCTCGTCCAACTTATGTAGTTCGGACCCTATCTAGGGCTTCGGCATCCGACAATTTTCATTGGGTTCCACCTGTACCCACCAACCCCAACTATGTGAGTGACCGTATTAATCCGTCACCTGAGAAGGATGCTACTAATGTCGAGTTTCATCACTCTATAAACCTTTTGACTCAATTAGTAGCCTCTCAAGTAGAGAGGGGTGCTCCGACTACCACTTCTTCTGAGTCCACAAGAATTATCCAATTTATGATGTTGAAACTTCTTATTTTCTATGGTACAAAGGTTGAGAAGGATCCTCAAGGCTTCATTGATATAATGGAGAAAATCTTTCAAATTATGCATGCTTCGGAGATTGAGGCCATTGAGTTTTCTTCCTACCAATTGAAGGATGTAGCATACCAATAATACGAGGGGTAGTAGTTGTCTTGAGGTGTCGATTCTAGTCCAGTCATGTGGGAGGACTTCTTCGAGGCCTTCTTAGACCAATTTTTTCCTAAAGAATTGAGGGAGACAAAGGAAGAAGACTTTGTTAACTTGAAGAAAGGTAGGATGTCCATTCAAGAGAATGTCATGAAATTCCATCAATTGTCAAGGTATGCTCCCGAGATGGTTTGTAGCACGAGATCTAGAATGCATATTTTTTTCTCGAGATTGTATTGTGAGTTAGTCCTCAAGATCAAGGCATCCTTTTTTGTTGAGAACACTGATATTTCTAGGTTGATTGTGTATTTGCAACAATTAAAAGAAGATAAAAAGAAGCAAGTTGATCTTCGTGAGAGACAAAGAAAGAAATTTTGGCTTTTTCAGAATAGTAGTAGTGATGGTTAAAAGGTTCCATGGAAGAAGTGTGGGAGTTTGAGTTCTTTTTCCGTGGATAGTGTTCTCTCTCCTTACCAAAAGTTTTTGGGTGTTCGTCGAACTCGATTTAGCGATGGGTCCCATGCAAAGGGTGCCTAATTCTAGGATAGTGTTGCCCAATCGGCTCTACCTCACCCTCCTTGCATATTCTGTGGTCAGAGCCTGCGTAGTTAGTATGAGAAGGGGGGAAAGATATGTTTCCATTGTTGTCATATTGGGAACCTACAACGTGATTGCTCGTCCTTAGAAACCTCTTAGGCTAACAAGGCCCCTATTTCCAATCTATCTACTCCCACACCAACGGGTGCTATGTCTGCCTCAGCTTCAGTTTTGGCACTGGTGTTGGCTGGAATCACTTGTATTCACTTATTATTTGCTAGGATTCTAAGGCATCTCCCAATGTTCTCATATGTATGTTGAGACTTTTTCCTCATAATGTGTATTATTTGTTTGATCCATGGTCTACTTTTTCTTATGTGACCCTGTGCATCGTGATTGTGGTAAAGAGAGTTTGTTGGTTTTTTTCTATTTCTACAGTAGTCAGAGACCCTGATGTTGTTAGAAGGGTCTATAAGAGACCTGTGATATCGGTTAGTGGTAGGGATACTCTGTTAGACTTGATAGAGTTGGACATGGTTAATTTTAATGTAATACTGAGATGGATTGGTTGCACCTATAGGGTCTTGTTCTAATTCTCTAATGAGCCGGTCATTGTATTGGAAGAGGGTTCCCTAGTTCCTAAGGGAAAGGTTAATTTCTAATCAAAAGTCCCAAAGGTTGATTTCAAAGAAGTGTCAGTAGCATTTACTCTGACCTAAGGATTCTAACTTTGAAGAGCGTTCTCTAGACTCCGTTCCCTTGGTTAATAAGTTTCTCGAGGTCTTTCCTAGTTATCTTCCTATTATTCCTCCCTATACAAATAGACAGAACATTAGAGTCTGGAAAGCCTCTAACTTACTGAACTGTCTGTATAAGGAGTTAATGGGACATGTTCCCAACTAACTCCAACTACTGAAATAACTAAGTACTAAAATAATGAGATAATAAGGAAATAATCATGTCCTCTAAGGATGAGGACTTATTGCTAACTCTGACTGTTGATATCAAGAATGCTACTGATTATCTAGAGCTCGTGTCTCTGAACCTATGGTATAAAACACCATAGCGCGAATGCTTCAGTACGATTTAATGTACTGGTATGCACGTGAGGTAGGCTAAATGCATGGGGATCATATGCATGAACAGTAATAATAATAACAGATTGAACTTAATTAATGTGACAATGCATACATGAGACATAATAACTGACACTAATATCATGATTACATTATTAATGAATCTGAATACAAATAACATGACATACTGATAACTGATATAACTGATAACATGAGTGACTATATCTGACAGTCCTGATTCTGATGGAACTATTTGAGTTCTGTACTAAGTTTTGTTGATTGTATCTGATAGTCCTGAAATTTGAGGAACTATTTGAGTTCTTGACTGATACTAATACTGAAACTGTGGGAAGTAGTTATCTAACCGATTTTCCCCAAATGACGTATTAAAGCTGAAATGGGGTCCAATCTGTGCCCTGATTAGAAGGGTGTCAATACCGAGCCACTGGTAAGGATAATATGTGAGTGACCCTCAACTAGAAGGTTACTCTAATGAGAATGGTGGAAAATCTGAACTAGAAGGTATGATATCTCAACCTACACTGGCTACGTAGTTCTGGAATGCAAGGACTACTCCTAGGAATCACACCCTCAACTAGTACGCGAGTTCCCATCCTTGGGTTTAATCGATGCTAATTTCTACTCCCATCTGAATGGACACTGAACATGATTAACTTATCTGAACATGGACTGAGTTACTGAATTTCGTTGACTGGCGGAATACTTCTTATACCTGACAACTCACAGAGTTCATGAGATTATTGAGATTTCCTGAGTCATAAGGCTTTCTGAAGTCTAAGGATCATGGATTGACTGAGAATATCATGAAAACATTACATGTATCTAGGCAAACAACTAATGTTTAGGGTACAAGTACCCCCAGGGCTCGATAAAAGGAAACTGACAAAGCATGACTTACTTGAACATATGGCTAACATCGTAATCCATAATTCATTTATTGAAGCATTTTGTCAAACTTGAGAAATGCATAAACTTGTACATATATGTGTATTTCATAATATCATAATAGTTGGGTACTTTTCCTTCATATAGGGATTTAATCAAAAGCATGGTAGGCATAGTATATGTAGATAACATTATACAACAAACAAACATCATGATTCATCTCTAATTTCATCATCCATGGGTTTTAATCATAAGTTTACATGAACCTACATATTTACTAATCAATTCCATATGAAATTTATCGCCAAACAAGGATTAGAATTCAAATAGTCATTATCAAGATGAATAACAACAACCCAACATGAAATTCATAAAGAAAATCCATAAACTAGAACTTAGAAAAGAGATTCTTGGGCTTCATGGACGAAAGGAGTCCATGAATGAAAACTATGCATACCTTGATGAGTTTCTTGAAGTTCATGAACTTGAAGGATTGGAATCTCTTAGTTCTTGAAGAAGATTTGATTTTGTCATTGGGGATTAATCTTAGAGAAAGCCCTAATTTTTTTGTTGTCAAAGAATAATGAAAAAATAAGCTGAGGTCGAGTATAACTAGGTATATAAACGGGTGGTAAAATACAAAAATACCCCTTTAAAAATAACTTAAAAATACTGAGCGTGATATGCAACGGTGGGGTGTGACGGTCCGTCGCTGGGTCATCGGTCCATTGGATTAACCGTCGAACTGGGACCAGAAATGGGACTTACTGCCTTGGTTCGACGGTGGGGCGCAATGGTCTGCGTTGAGTTGACATTTCTTCAAACCTGTCTGTCGCACTGACCAAGAGAGTTTACTCACTGCCTCAATGCAATGGTGGGGTGCGACGGTCCGTTGTCCTTCAACGTCGCACCTTGGCGGTTCCAACTGCCTTCTATAAAACGGCCATAACTTCCTCGTTCGATACTGGATTTTGATGAAATTGGTATAGATGGAATGCTTATTCAATTTCCCACCTGAAAAAAGTGAAAATCTTAAAAATATCACGTGCACAAAAGTGGATTCATATTTCGAGGCAAGTTTTAGCATTCTTGAGATGACTTGAAGCTTGGAAAAAGGTACGGGGTATTACAATATATCCTCCTTATGAAAATTCATCCTCTAATAAGACTGAGAGTGAGGGTAAGACAATAAACTGACATACATACTGAACATAAAAAACTGGAACATAATCTCATGACTGACATGACTGATAATTGAACATATCATACTGAACATCCATATCTGATGTATGTGTAACTGATTCTTGAATGCATGACTGAGTGTTCTGAGGAACTAAGTTTCTCACAATGAAAATACATCTCTAATGCATAATTATATAACTGAACTGATACATGAATGCATGACTAAATATACAATGGTACTTGATACAAAGTTTGTGATGAACACTGAATATGAAACTGATTAAGCTTAAGGAGAACTGTTACCTTGAGCTTGATCTGAGTTAAAGGAGAAGAGGTGAGGATACTTGGTATGTATGTCTTATTCTTCTTCCGAAGTATCTCTCTCAATGGACTGATTTTACCAAAGAACTTTGACTAGAGTGACTTCTTTGTTCCTCAGTCTACGAGTCTAATAATCTAGGATTTCGACTGGAATCTCTTTGTATGAGAGGCTCTTCTGAACATCTATGCTCCAAATAGGGGCAATAAATATTGGGTCACCTATGTAATTCTTAAGAAAATAGACATGGAAGACTGGGTGAACTGAGGCTAGATCTGAAGGCAAGTTGAGCTCATAAGCTACCTTACCAAATCGACTGGGAATTTTGAAGGTACCGATATATAAGGGACTAAATTTTCCCTTCTTGAAAAATCTCCTCACTCCCTTTATGGGAGATATATTTAGATAGACATGATCACCAATATCGAACTCGAGATATTTTCTACGAATATCTGCATATGACATCGATCAGATCTGAGCATCCCGGAGTCTTTCTCTGATCAAGTGGACTTTTTCTAAAGCGTCGAATTCCAAGTCAGTCCCTATAAATGAAGCCTCACTAACTTCGAACCAGACAATTGGATATCTTCACCTTATACCATAGAGAGCTTCAATTAGAGCTATCTTAATACTGGATTATAACTATTGTTGTATGCAAACTCAATAAAAGGCAAGTGGTCAACCCAAATACCCTTGAAATCAATTGCACACGCCCTTAGCATATTTTTAAAGTCTGAATGATCCTTTATGCTTAACCATATGTTCGAGGATAGAAGGCTGTACTAAGATGAACTTGGGTACAAAGACCCTTTTGGAACACTTTCCAAAAATCAGAGGTGAACTGGGTACCTCTATCTGAGATAATGTATAGCAAAACACCGTGCAATCTGACTAAATCCCTGATGTAGAGTTTGGCGTAATCCTCGGCTGAGTAAGAGGTATGAACTGGAAGAAAGTGAGATGATTTGGTCATTTTGTCTACAATGACCCAGAAAGAATCATGCTGATGAAGAGTTAGAGGCAAACCCGTCACGAAGTCCATGTTAGCTTCTTCCCACTTCCAAGTAGGAATAATGAACTCCTACTTGGGAACACTAGGCTTTTAATGCTCTATCTTAACCTACTGACATGTAGATCACTTAGCTACAAACTCTGCAGTATCACTCTTCATCCAACTCCACCAATAGATCTCTCGCAAGTCACGGTACATCTTAGTGGCCCGTGGATGCATAGAGTAGCACGCACCATGCACTTCTGTAAGAATACGCTTCCTTAAGTCATCTACACATGAAACATAAAAATGACCCAGACAATGTAAAACACCATATCCCCCTTGGGAGAACACCTCTATTTTCTGATTCTGTATTGACACTTTCAACTTAACAAGGATGGGATGTCTATCTTGCTTTTCTTTCACCTCGAAAACTAGAGATAATTATAAACTACTCTAAACCCATATATCACCTTCTTCTGTATAAACTAAGAGAACGCCTAGTCTGGAAACCTGATGGACTTTCTAAGCTAATTTTTTCTTACTATCCTCCACACGATCAACAATACCCATAGACAGTCTACTGAGAGGATCGTCCAATACGTAGGCCTTTCCCGGATGATAAAGGACACTCATGTCATTATCTTTCAAGAGCTCTAACTACCTTCTCTAATGAAGATTGAGATCTTTTAGAAAAAATACATCCTAAAGACTCTTATGAACTATGAAAGCATCTACATGAACACCATATAGATAATGCCTCCAAATCTTCAAGGAAAATACTACGGCTTCTAACTCAAGATCACGAGTAGGATAATTCTTCTCATGAGGTTTAAGCTATCTGGAGGCGTAGGCAATTACCTTACCATGCTATATGAGGACATAACCCTAGCCTACTCTAGATGCATCACAATACACTATGAACTCATCTGAACAATCTAGATGAGCTAGAACTTGAGCTAAGGTGAGTTGAGTCTTCAAATACTTAAAACTTTTCTCGCAAGGATATGAACACTAATACTTGAATTTCTTTTGAGTCAATCTAGACATAGGGGATGCAATGGAAGAAAATCCTTCAACAAACTTTCTGTAACAGCCAGCCAAACCCAAGACACTCTTGATATCTAATTAAGAGACAGGGCAAGGCCAGTTTCTTACTAATTCGGTATTTTGAGGATCTAATCTAATACCATCACCGGAAATGATATGACCAAGGAATGCCACTGACCTTACCCAAAATTTGCACTTACTGAATTTGGCAAATAGCTGATGATCTTTGAGGGTCTGAAGTACTATTCTGAGATGGTCTGTATGATCTTGCTCACTGCGGGAATAGACCAAAATATCATCTATGAAGACTATGACGAACATTTCCAAGTACTGCTTGAACACGCGGTTCATCGAGTCCATGAAAGCGACTGGGGCATTGGTAAGTTCAAAGGACATGACTAGAAATTCGAAGTGAACATACTGAGTACGGAAAGTGATTTTTAGAATGTCACATTCTCTGACTATGAGATGATGATAGTCAGATCTGAGGTCTATCTTGGACAAATAACTAGGACCCTGAAGTTGGTAAAACAAATCATCGATTTTGGAAAAAGGATATTTTTTATTAACCATGGCTTTATTGAGATGACGGTAATCAATGCACATTCTAAGAGAACCATGTTTCTTGCACACAAATAAGACTGGTGGGCCTCCTAGGGAAATACTGGACTTGATGAATCCCTTATCTAAGAGATCCTTTAATTGTTCTTTCGGTTCTCTAAGTTTTGTTTGGGCCATTCTGTATGGTGTAATAGATATAGGCTGAGTATCTGGTAGAAGATCAATACCAAAGTCTATTTGCCTTTCGGGAGGAATTCCTGGAAGATCTTAGGGAAGGACATCTGAATATTTGTTCACTACTGGGATTGATTTAAGGCGGGGAGTTTTGGAACTAGAGTCTTTGAAATGAACAGTATGATAGACACATCCATTAGATATCATTTTCCTTTCCAGAAGGTAGGAAATAAGATGACCTCAAAAAACGGATAGACTACCCTTCCACTCTAGGATGGGTTCATTCGAAAATAGAAATTGAACTATTCTATTTTTGCAGTCGGCTGTGCCATAGCAGGAATAAAGCAAATCCATGCCGAGAATGAAATCAAAATCTATCATCTCTAATTCAAATAAGTCCGCTGAAGTGACTTTCTCGAGTATCATAACCAGGCAATTCCTGTATACCCACCGGGCTATGATGATTTTACCCATGGGGTTAGAGATTGAAAGGGTTCTTCTAGAATTTTGGGACTGACTCTGAAATTGCCTGCTATATAGGGAGTAACAAAAGACAAAGAAGCTCTTGGATCTAGAAAAGCGTAAACATGAACATGAAAGATCTGTAACTTACCAGTAATCGCTTCAGGAGAATTTTTCTAATCTTGTCGGGACTGAAGAGGATAGAGTATGTTTGGGCGTTGCCCACTAGTAGCACTAGAAGTGGCACCCTAGTGATTCAGGCGACCGGAATAAGCTGAGAAGTGGTTCTGTTAACCCAAAGGACCTGACTGTAGACAATCTCTAAGTCTGTGGCCTGGCTTGCAACACCTGTAACAAGTTTCACAGCTAACTCTGTAAGTACCCTGGATGTGCTTGCCACAAGTCTGGCAAAGAGGATAGGTGCGAGCATTGCTAACATTGCCCTGAGACTTAGAGCCTGGCGCTCTATCTTTGTTACACTCTCTGAACTTAGGAACTGGAGCACTGGATGAAGAAGGAGCTAGAACTGATGACTTAGGATGAAACTGAGAGCGGTTTCCTCCTTCTGAGTTAGGCTGAGCAATGTTTAAACTACCTGTCCTTGCTCTCTTATTCTGCTTCCCTCTCATCTTAATATTTTACTCCTCTATCTACTGAGCATGAGTCATAAGCATGGCTAAATTTATGTCACTATTCATATGGCGGATCTGCACTCATTAACCACCCTATCATTCACCCCTTAAACAAACATACTCATTTTTACTCTGCTATTTACAACTACGTGAGGGGCATATCTAGATAATTGAGTAAACTTAAGAGAATACTCTTTCACTGTCATAATGTCGTGCCTGAGTTTGATGAATCCTAGACCCTTAGATTCTCTAAGATCTAGGGGAAAAAACCTATCAAGGAAAGCAGAAGCAAAATCCTCCCACTCAACTGACCCTGCATCATTTGCCCTTTCTAACTTCCACTTCTTTAACCAACTATGAGCCACATCCAGCAAATGATATGGAGTTAGCTCAGTACACTCACTAGAAGTAACAACTATTAATTCTGTAACCTTCTGAACCTGATCTAGGAATTCTTGAGGGTCCTTATTTGCCTTAGACCCAAGAAAAGATGGACTATTCATTCAGGTGATGTCTCGAATCCTGGTTACAACTGAATTGGCCACTGGCTTGGATGAAATGATAGTTGGTCATTCATTCTGAGCAGTAAATGATTGAGCAAGAGTAGTAAATACGACCCTAAACTCTGCATTTGAAATATGTTCGGCAAAAGGTTCTTCAGGCTGAGGGGCTATCTGATTCCCTCTTCTTCTTTTAGGAGGCATTTTCTATAGAAGAAAGGGAGAAAATGATTAGACTAAGAGATTAGATTGAGATTATGCTCACTGGCACGACATGAATACTAAAACAAGGGAAACTATTCCTAAAACTTCTTATAGTCTCCTGCACATAAATGTGGCGCGCAAAACACCCATGTACAAGACTCTGCTAGATGCGGCTTTCAAATATCCTAGGACTCTATTGAACCTTAGGCTATGATACCAAGTTTTTAATGCCCCGAATCTGGTACCCGGAATGCAACGTAGTGCTCATGACCCTGAAGGACCACAAACTAACCCATGACTGATATCTGTACCTGTATACTGCATAACATACTATATGATGTGGAAATATGAACTGAAAGGCCATAAGGTTAAAAACTATAACATAACATCTGATAAATCATAACATACGAATGGGGTATGAAATACCCAAAATGACTAAAATAAACTGAATGAACATCATAGTCTGGAAAGACTCTAACTGACTGAACTGTCTGAATAAGGAGTTGATGGGATATGTTCCCAACTAACTCCGATGACTGAAATAACTAAGTACTAAAATAATGAGATAATAAGGAAATGATCATGTCCTCGAAGGATGAGGACTCACTGCTAACTCTGACTATTGATATCTGGAATTCTACTTATACTCTGAATCTCATGTCTCTGAACCTATGGTATAAAAAACCATAGAACGAATGCGTCAATACGATTGAATGTACTGGTATGGATGTTAGGTAGGATAAATGCATGGGGTTCATATGCCTGAACAATAATAATAACAAAATGACTATCATAAGTGTAAGAATGCATATGTGAGACATAATAACTGACACTGATACCGTGATTACATGATTACTGAATCTGAATATTGATATCATGACATACTGATAACTGATAACATGAAGGATTGTATCTGATAGTTCTTATTCTGATGGAAATATCTGAGTTCCGTACTAAGCTGACTTAACTATATCTGACGGTCTTGAAATCTAAATAACTATCTGAATTCTAGACTGATACTGATACTGAAACTATGGGAGGTAGTTATCTAACCTATATGCCACAAATATTGATTATAGCTGAAATGGGGTCCAATCTGTGCCCTAATTTGAAGGGTGTCAATACCACGCCACTGGTAAGAACAACATATGAGTGAGCCTCAACTAGCAGGTAACACTAATAAGAATGGTGGGAACCCTCAACTAGCAGGTTAAGCCACTTCATATACCCTCAACTAGCAGGTATGATGTCTAAACCTATACTGACTATGTAGTTTTTTAATGCAAGGACTGATCCTAGGAATCACACCCTCAAATAGCTGGTGAGTTCCCATCCTTGGGTTAACTTAGTGCTAATTCCTACTCCCATCTGAATTGACACTGAACATGATTAACTAATCTTAACATGGATTGAGTTACTGAATTCCATTGACTGATGGAATACTACTGATACCTGACAACAGAAAAATTTCATGAGATTATTGAGATTACCTAAGTCATAAGTCTTTTTGAAGTCTAAGTGTCATGGCTTGACTGAAAATATCGTAAAAACATGACATGGCTCTACGCACATATCTAATGTTTTAGGTTCAAGTAACCCCAGGACTCGATAGAAGGAAACTGACAAAGCATGACTTACATGAACACATGGCTACTATCATAATCCCTAATTCATTTATTGAAGAATTTTATCAAACATATGATATGCATAAACTTGTACATACATGGGGATTTCATAATATGATACTAGTTGGGCACGTTTCCTTCATATAGGCATTTAATCAAAACCATGGTAGGCATAGTATATGTAGATAACATTATACAACAAAGAAACATCATGATTCATCACTAATTTCATCATCCATGGGTTTTAATCATAGGTTTACATGAACCTACATCTTTACTAATCAATTCCAGATGAAATTTATTGCCAAACATGTATTAGAATTCAATTAGTCACTATCAACATGAACAACAATAATCCAACATGAAATTCATAAAGAAAATCCGTAAACTAGAACTTAGAAAAGAGATTCTTGGGCTTCATGGATGAAAGGAATCCATGAATTAACACTATGCATACCTGGGTTGAGTTTATTGAAGTTATTGAACTTGAAGGACTGGAATCTCTTAGTTCTTGAAGAAGATTAAGATTTTGTTCTTAGGGATTAATCTTAGAGAGAAGGCCCTAATTTTGTTATTGTGAAAGTATAATGAATCAATATGATGAGGTCGGATATAACTGGGTATATAAAAAGGTAGTAAAAGACAAAAATACCCCTTTAAAAATGACTTAAAAATAATGAGCGTGACATGCAACGGTGGGGTGCGATGGTCCATCGCTGGGTCGATGGTGCACCGGATTCACTGTCGAACTGGGACCAGAACTGGCACTTACAGACTTGGTTTGATGGTGGGGTGCAATGGTTCATCGTTAGGACAACGGTCCGTTGGACCTATCCATCGCAATCATCAAGAGAGTGGACTAAAAACTTTGGTATGACGGTGGGGTGCGAAGGTCCGTCGCACCTGGGCGGTTCCGACTGCCTTCTGTAAAACGGACATAACTTTCTCGTCCGATACCAGATTTTGATGAAATTGGTATTGATGGAAAACTTATTCAATTTTCCACACGACAAAAATTTAAAGTATTAAAAATATCAAGTGCACAAAAGTGGATTCATATTTCAAGGCAAGTTTTAACATTCTTGAGATGATTTCAAGATAGGAAAAAGGTATGGGGTATTATAACAATAGCTTTGGTAGAGATAAAATAGATTAAAGTGAAATTGAAAGACCTCTTATATAAAGGTTTTATCTTCCCAAGTGCATCTCCATAGGATGCTCCCATGTTGTTCGTGTGAAAAAAAGATGGTTCCCTTTGTATGTGCATTGATTATCGTCAGCTTAACCAAGTGATCGTAAAGAATAAATATCCTCTTATTAGGATCAATGATTTTTTGATACTTATTTAGGGTGGGAAGTATTTCTTTAAGATTGATCTTAGATCGGGCTATCATCATCTTAAGATTAGGGATGTAGATATCCCTAAGACTACCTGTAGAACCCGCTATGGTCACTATGTGTTTCTTGTCAGGTATTTTGGGTTCATCAATGCCCCGGTAACATTTATGGACTTGATAAATAGGGTCTTCTATGTGTTCTTGGACATGTTTGTCATCATCGTCATAGATGATATGTTACTGTATTTTAAGAGTGAGGCAGATCATGTACATCACCTCCTTTCTGTCTTGCAAACTTTGAAGGATCATCGTTTGTATGTCATATTCTCCAAGTGTGAGTTTTGGCTAAAAGACATAGATTTTCTTGGACATATTATCTATAGAGAAGGTATCATAGTATTTATCCTTAAGGTCATGGAAACTAAGAAGTGGCCTTGACCTATGACTCTAAATGATATTTGGAGCTTCTTGGGTTTATTCGGTTACTATAGAAGTTTTGTTGAGAGTTTCTCTTTTATAGCTACCCCATAGACTTAATTGACCCAAAAGAAGGTCAACTTCTTGTGGTTCGACGAGTGTGAGGGTAATTTTGAGAAATTGAAGGATAAATTGACTTCGTCTCTGGTTTTAACCCTACCTGAGGTTAATGATGGTTTTGTAGTTTCATGTAATGCTTCTTAGGTTTTTGTTTCATGTTGATGCAACATAGTAGGGTGGTGTCCTATGGTTCTAGACAATTAATAGTTCATGAGAAGAACTACCATACTCATGAGCTTGAGTTGTTAGCCATAGTTTTGGCATTAAAGATTTGGAGACATTACCTTTATGAGGTTCACATTAATAACTTTTTTTAATCATAAGAGCCTCCAATATGTGTTTACTCAAAAGGAGTCAACTGTTAAATGAGGTGGCTCAAGTTGTTTAAAGACTATGAAATGAGTCTTCATTACCATCCTGGTAAGGTGAGTATTCACCGATGTTCTAAGTTTATTTTCCATGGGAAGTTTGACCCATGTAGATGGGGATAAGCAGGAATTGTTTAAGGAAATTGACAGTTTAGCTAATCTTTGAGTTCGGCTTGCATACTTTGAGGATGGTGGGGCATTTTTTCTTCTGGTATATCAGTCGTCCCTTATTATTGAGATTGAGGAAAAGAAATAATTGGACCCAGACTTGATGAAGATCAAGAATAATGTTGGTAAACACAAAGTTGTGGACTTTGTGATTGGTGGTGATTGTATCTTGAGATACCAAGGTAGGCTATGTGTTCCTGACATCGTTGGATTTAGGGAAAAGGTTATGGACGAGGCTTATGGATCCCGTTATTACATTGATATCGGTTCAACCAAGATGAATCATGATCTTAGAGATTTCTATTGGTGGGGTAGTATGAAGCGTGATGCGGAAAAGTGTATCATGTGTCATCAAGTGAAAGCTTAGAACATGAGGCCCGAGGGATTTTATCAAAAGATCCCATTACCCTAATGTGTGTGGGAGGCAATTTAAATGGATTTCATGACCGGTATTCATAGATCCTGGAATCAATGTGATTCTATCTGGGTCATTTTTTATAGAATGACCAAGTCCAATCACATTTTGCTCGGGAGGAAAAAGTTCTCGGTGGAAGATTATGTTAAGTTTTATCTTGTGGAGATAGTGAAGTTGAACGGTGCTTTGGTCTCTATTATTTTGGATCCTGGTCCTCTATTTTCATCCCAATTTTGGAAGTCATTCAAAAATGGTTTAGGTACTAGAGTGTTCCCTTGTATCTCTTTCAACCTATAAACGGATGGGCAGGCAAAAATGTGCATCTAAACATAAGAGGACATGTTAAGGGATTTTGTGATTATTTATGGTGGTAGTTGGTATGAAAATTTTCCGTTGATTGAATATACCTATAATAATAGTTACCACTCAAGTATTGGCGTGGCACCTTTTGAGGCATTGTATGGTAGGAGATGTCAATCTCCTATTGGGTAGTATGTGGTTGGCGAGGGTAAGTTGCTTGGCCCCGATCTAGTTCACCATGCCTTAGAGAAGGTGAAGGTTATTTGTGATAGGTTGAAAGCCGCTCAAAGTCGCCAAAAGTTCTATGCAGATGTAAGGTGAAGGGACTTAGTGTTTAGTGTTGGCGATTGGGTATTCTTGAAAGTGTCTCCTTTGAAGGGAGTGATGCAGTTTGGTAAAAAGGAGAAACTTAGTAACCAGTATGTCGGTCCCTACTTAATTATGATGGTGGTTGGAAATGTATTCGATGAGTTGGAGTTTACTTCTCATATGAACTCCATTCACCCAGTTTTCCACATCTCTATGTTGCGAAAATGTGTGGGTATCATTCGTTGGTTGTTCCCTTGAAAGATGTTGATATTTTGTTTTTCTTTGTCCTAGGAGGAGATCGTGGAGAGTATCTTGGATAAGCAAGTTCGCTGGTTGGAAAAGAAAGAAGTGGCTTCAGTGAATGTTCTATGGAGGAAATCAAAGTCCAAGGAAGCTACGTGTGAAGCAGAAGAGGACATGTGATGTTATACTATTCATCCTTGTTCGATGAAAATGTATCATGATCTTAAGAAAATTTATTGGTGGAAAAATATGAAATGGGATATGGTAGATTATGTGGCTAAGTGCATGGTGTGTCAAAAAATGAAGGTTGAACACTTGAGGCCTGTTCATTGTGTCAAGAGAATGAGTTTCCAGTGTTGAAATAAGAAATAATAAATATTTATTTTTCTACAGGTCTTTCACGTTCTCTCCGGTAGTTTGATTTGATTTGTGTCATTGTGGATATGATGACTAAATCTGCACACTTCTTTCTTGGGAGGACTAATTTCTTTTATGAGGACTATGCAAAAATGTTCATTGAGGAGATCGTGAAGTTGCATGGTACTCCAGTCTCCATCATATCTAATCGAGGTACTCAGTTCTCATTGCACTTTTGGAGGTCATTCCAAATAAGTTTGGGGACTTAGGTAACCCTTAGTACTGTTTTACGCACGCAGATAGATGGGAAAGTGGAAAGGACAATCTTAGTCTTGGAAGATATGCTTCGGCCATGTGTGCTTGATTTTGGCGGTAATAGGGTTGTTTCACGACCCAATTTAATAGTCATGATGGAACCTACTAAAACCCACCAGTAGATAAGCCAACATCATAACCTGGAGCTAAGGCAATGGGTTACCTTGGTAGAAACGTACAACATGGACCCAATATATGAATACAATATAAGCAACTGTTGTCCACATTAAAGATGAAAACCAACATACTGATACCAATTCCCATGATCTGATAGTATCAATACAAGAACATACAAGTTTGACAATAGGAAAAATAACTCAAAGTCTAAAAGTCTTAAATAGTCGTATACATTCATGTCAAATAAAAAAGATGGAATAAAGATGGAAGGGAAAAAGGGCGAATTGAACTCCCAGAGCCTACCCTATCTCAGAAATATGAAGAAAGCTCAGCGGCGGCAATTAGTACTCCGATTTTCACCAAAAACGGTCAGAAGTGTAGGTTTAGTACAAAAACATAGGTACTCATTAGGCATGATCGGCTGGCTATGATATAATGATTATATAAAGTAAGACAATATTTAAAAGTCAAGGAATGGAATCGAACCTGAATCTTCACCAATATCACTGTATAAAATAACTAACCAACTAGAAAAATAGTACAATATCTCATAACAACACATACCAAAACTGTCATATAAAATGAGTAATCGATTTTGAAGCATAAAGCAACGTATATTCAATAATCAATCATGTAAATACAAAGTTCAACATGCATACAATCATTGAAGCATAAAGTGAAAGAAATTACCATGGCATCCCATACCATCGGGAAGTACATCCAAATGAACTCATCACAACATCTAATACCATCGGAGAGTACACAAAAATTTCAATTCATCAGCATATTAAGACAAAGATACCCAACGAACTCACCAAAGCCACAATTTCCACATTTCCACCACAAACTCTTTTCGAGATCCACAATCATCAATACTGACAGAATTTGACAAAACAATACCAATGCAATCATAACATATTTATATAGTAATTTAGATCTCTTACTGATTAATACCCTCCATATCTAGTCTATATTAACTAACCTTTATTTATTCTTAAGCTACTAGTTTTCTAGTCATCATATATGGAAAAGCTACAAGTCACCAACACATTCATATATCTATTCACCCAAAGCCACTTTCTAGTTAGCACTATAATTATCGAAGTCATCACTTAAACAATCAACGGCAATACATTCTAGATATCAATATAACTAATCATCACAAAATGCTAAGTCTATTATCATCATTAGCAATGTAACAACCATAAATACTAGTTACCATATTTTATCTAAACAAGGTTCACCAACTTGTTTTTCTAAGATTTTAGCCAACAAGTAACATTACCAATTATTAGAGACAATTACTTATCACATAAACCATTTACTTGGAAAAATTCCATAACAACCATTTATTCAAATCAAATGTATTCACTAGGTGGGTCCTTAGTTCTACACATGATTACACCAAGAATTTAGCCTTAACTCAATAATCGACATAACCTACTTCTAGTTACCATTTAGTGTTAACAAGAGCCACACCTCTTAAAAGGTGATTAATGGTAGAGAATGATAAACAACTTCTAAAGTAAAACATCACGTATTAATTGCACAAACGGGTTTAGTCAAACACAGCATAACCACACATACATCTATATATTCCTAAATGCTTACCATATATGGTACAACCACAACATCAATCTATCCTCCGGATTCACCGGGCATTATTATAACATCAATATATCCTCCGGATTCACGGGGCATCATCAAATCATCAATATATCTCGTGTATTCACCGGGTATCATCCTAACATCAATTTATCCTTTGGATTCACCGGTCATTATCATAGCATCAATACATCCTCCGGATTCACTAGGAACCATCATACGATCTATATATCCTCTTGATTCACCAGGAATCATCATAACATCAATATATCCTCTGGATTCACCATGCATCATCATAAAATCAATATATTTTCTGAATTCACCGGGCATCATACTAACATCAATACCTTTTTTGGATTCATCGTTCATCATCACATAATCAATAACTACCATGACAACAATAAAAACATACATATGTAGCCAAATCAATAAGAAGTACAAGCCCACAACAATAGAGTATATAAGATGTAAGGAAACCCATACCATGGTACCTTATCATTAATCATCACTCCATTATAAGAGTAGATGTATGGGCATGCATATCTAAATTATATAAGAAATTACAACTTTTAGAAGGTTAACACGGTTATTAGAAAGTCAATTAAAAGTCATGGGTATGCTCTCTATATGCCTCTTTTACCAACATCGTTCACAATACTATCTCAAAGGGATTCCTTCACACAAACATTAGCTTAGTCATTAGTCTTGAATCATAACAAGAGTGGTAGCATAATTAGTGGTTCACATAATGAACTAATCAATAAGCTAAGAGATAACATAACCATAGATACAATTTACAAGACTTTCCAAGGCTATTCATATCATGAAAATAGGATAATCAATCAAGTACACATTATCCCAATATTGCCCACGTGCATGAACCGTTAATCGGGTTTATCCTTCATATTACTAAAAACATAATCTAGGTGTTCATCAAGTATGTTGGTCACTACAGAAGTTATATAGTTCATGATTAAGGCGGGTCATGTTCCACTTCTAACAATCCCCAAAGTTCCCTTCTAAAAGACTAACTTCTCACCGGAATTAGGCTATGTTATCTAAATCGTACCTTAAGGGGTTAACAATCCTCACTAGATCTATAGGACAAATATTCTTCAAGTATTCTTCCTAAGTCTTCCAAAACTCTAAGGACATTCCACAACTAAGCATATCTAGATCCACACACTTTCAAAGTGAGTGAAAAAGTTAACTCTCATCGACTAGAGCAACTATAGTTTTCTCATACTATTCTAGAGATTTCTAGTCCAACTAACCAAGGTTATAGGAAATAGATCAAGCATCACACTTTAAACGTTCACTGGCCTGAGTGATTCAACTAGTCCCAAGCATTACCAACTACCAATTCAATATCTAAGGACCTATCCAATCTTATAAAGATATCATAATTATACTACAATGAATCTAAATCTAACTACAAGTAAGCCTAACCTACCTTGAGTCAAAATTTCTCACTAAACAACAAGCTTTGCTTTCGCATTTCTTGAAGTTTGTTCCACGAGCCAAGCTATCAACAACAAAATAAAAGAATTATTAAAAGAATACCAACAAAAATATTGCACCATTGTGCCATGGATCTAAAAGGACACAAAAATCCCACAAGTGTGTCCCGCATATGGAAAATGCATTTACGATACAAATGCATTATTCAAATGTTGTTAGGGAGTTATAACCCTCAAGAAAAGTGAGCAAAAAAATCATATTTGGGTGTAAAATCAAAACTTAAGCCCTTTGGGGCTTTGGGTCTAGAAATCAATAAATCAACACTAAAACTTGATGGAGTTATACATTAGATTTGTAGCAAACCACAATTACACAAGCTATTCAATCTCCCAATCAACCCACAAGTCTCATTTTGCAGATGTTACACTCTATTAGGGTTTTAGAGCTCATGAGAGAGTCATAAAATGCAAAATCTCGGTCAGGACAAAATTTAAATAGGCCTTGCCTAGGTCTCGGGTAGAGCAAAAATATGCTAGGATGCGAATGCTGCTAACGTATATGCATATCACCTACAACAATTGTGGTATCTCTCTCTCAGACAGGCAATGATTGAAGTTGGAATTTTGTTTTGATCTTCTACTAATACCTCGATATGCATCCAGAGTTCGATAAAAGAAAACAAGATACACAGCCATATAGATTTTGATGTTTTGAAAGCACAGGCGAAGTCAAAATTGCCATTCGATATTGTTCTTCGAAAGTTTTCACTCGATGTACATTAGGAAATAATGAAGACTGAAAATAGTTCTAAGAAAAATGAACCACTAAATAACCAAACTATCGGTTCCATCAAATAATAATTGACTTGGGGAAGCTATGGAGAAGCCTTAATAGAAAAAATAAGTAGAACACAAAAAAGGATCGAAAGGGTCATTACAACGTCTACTACTAAGGAATTTTTATCCCCAAAAGTTAAAGATAGAGAAAATTCCTGAAGTCTTAAACAAATAAAGATACTGGGCCTAAATGTTACTCTCGGTCTCCCAAGTGGATTCCTCTACTGGGAAGTGCATCCACTAAACATTAACTAAAGGAATTTCTCTGGTATGTAGCCTCCTCACATCACTAGCCAAAATTAGCACGGGCTCCTCTACAAAGGTCAACTGCCCGTCTAACTAGACCGAATCAAATCTAAGCACATGAGAATGATAAGGAATATACTTCTTCAACATAGAGAGATGGAAACCCGAATAAAAAGCTGAAAAATTTGGCAGTAGACCCTCGCCAACATCACAAAGAATCTCAAAAGGACAAATATAGTGAGTGCTTAGCTTACCCTTTCTTCCAAGTCTCATGATACCTCTCATAGGTTAAACATGCACTAACACATGGTCACCAACTCTGAATCTCAAGGAACAGAGTCTTCGATAAGAGTAGGCCTTCTTCCTACTTTTGATTGCTCTCAGCCTATCCTGAATCATTGAGACTCTATCCCACCAGTCCAAAAGCAAATCCGTACAATAGGATCTCATCTCAAAAGTCTCAATCAAACCTATTCGAGAATAACATCTCCTACCATACAAAACCTCATAAGGCTCTATCTCAATGCTCAAATGATAACTATAATTGTAGGCAAGCTCTGCTAATGCCAAGTGCTAATCACACTACCCTAAAAAAATCTATAACACAATATCCGTGCATACCCTCAAGTACTTGAATAGTATACTCAGACTCACCAGTTGTTTGTGGATGAAAGGTTGTACTGAAATCCAATGGAGTACCTAACTCCTCTAGCAATTCTCTCTATAATAGCAAAGTGAATATAGAACCATGGTCTTATATGATCGACATAAGAACCCCATGCAAATAAAATATATCTCGAGCATAAATTTGGGCTAATCTGTTTGCAATGAAGGTCATCTGCATAGGAATTAAATGTGCCCACATGGTAAAACAATTCATATTAACCCAAATACTATCATACCCATGGGATTTACGAGGAAAACCACTAATTAAGTCCATGGTAATCCTTTCCTATTTCAACTCAGAAATAGCTAACCTCTGAGTCAATCTGCTTAGACATTGATGCTCTGCCTTAACTTGCTAACAACATATGCAATGAGAAATAAAGTCTACCACATCTCTCTTCATACTTCCCCACCAATACAGCTACCTCAAATATCTATACATGTTAGGTATACAGGGATGAATATAATAACTAGAACTATGAGCCTCATGAAGAATTGACTAAATCAAGTCATCATGTCGAGGAGCATAAATACGAGCATTAAACCTCAAGATACCATTGGAATAAATAGTGTGTCTCCAAGACTCACCACTCACCACCTGATAAGGCAAAAAACAAAACTTACAATTCTCATAATAACGATTATGAATTTGCTAAAATAGGGAGGACCTCGCCTCCATACAAGCTAAAATCCTCATATGATCCTAAATATCAAGGAAGACCATAAAATTGTATAAATAATGAATGTCCCATGCCAATGGTCTTGACAAACTGATATAAAAGCCTAGCTACCCATACTTACTGCCTTGTGACTCAAGGCTTCGGCTACCACATTTTCCTTACCTTGAAACTATTAGATGGAAATATCATAGTCCTTTAACAAGCCATCGACCTACAGTGATGAGTATTAATCTCTCCCTGGGTTATAGGATGATGACGGCTATAATCATTTGTGAAAATTTCACAATAAACACCATACAAATAATGCTTATAAATCATGAGTGGGAAAACTACAACCGCCAACTCTAAATTATTAGTGGGGTAGTTGCGCTCATGCACCTTAAGTTGTCTAGAAGAATAAGCAATGAAATGAACCTTTTGTATCAAATCAAAGGCAAAACCATCATTAAAAGCATCAAAAAACATGGTGAATCCATCACCCTCAACTGGAATTACCAATACTGGAGCTGAAGTAAGTCAATCCTTGAGCTTAAAAAAATATAGCTCACACTACTCGAACCATCGAAATGGAACTTTTTTCCAAGTCAATCAAGTCATATTGCTTGAAATTATATCAAAGCTCTCCACAAAATTCCTAGAATAACTAGCAAAACCAATAAAACTATAAACCTTATACGGAGATGTAGGTCTAGACCAATGTCAAATCTTTGAGATCTTAGTAGGGTCTACCATAATACCCACCTTGGACACCACATGCCCAAGAAACAACAATGACTTAAGGAAAAACTCGCACTTGGAGAACTTGGTAAAAAGTATATGCTCTCGCAAAGTCTAAAGCATAATCCTCAAGTGTTGCACAAGATCCTCACTACTCCTCTAGTACACAAAAATATCCTATAAGAACACAATAAAAATTCAATATAGGGTCTGAACAGACGGTTCATCATGTCCATAAATGCGGTTGGGGCAGAAATGGGCCAAAAAAACAACACTAAAAACTCATATTGACCATAATGGGTCCTAAAGGATATCTTCGGGATATCCTTAACCCAAATTCTCAACTAATGATAATCAAACCTCAAACCTATCTTAGAAAACACAGCTACACCGTGGAGATGGTCGAACAAATCATTAATGTGAGGCATGTGATATTGGTTATTCAGTGTCACCATGTTAAGATGCATATAATCAATTCATATTTGCATTGAAACATCCTTCTTCTTTATAAAAAAATGGGAGCTCTCTATGAGGGTACATTAGGTCTAATGAAACCCTTACCAAGAAAATCCTAGTTCAACTCTAAGATTAGTAGGAGCCATACTATAAAGTGCCATAAATATAGGTTGGGTACAAGGCTCAAGGTCAATAGCAAACTCAATCTAACAATTAGGGGGACTACCAAGTAGATCTACAAAAATCACATTAGGAGACATACACACTACAAGAACAGAGTCAAGCGACAGACTCTATACTCACGTATCACAAACATAAGCTAGATAAGACTCATAACCTCTCGATATAAGCCTTTTATAAAAAGCATAAGAAATAATTCCAATTGGCTTGTGGCTAATTGCTCCCTTCTACACGACTGGGGGTACGCTGGACATGGCTAATGTAATGGTGTTTTCAAGAAAATACATGACTGCATGATAATAGGATAACCAGTCCATACCCAAAATCACATCAAAATTCAGCATATCAAGAATAATAAGATCAACATAAGTATCAACTTCACTAACTATCACAACACATGATATTAATAAATGATCCACTACTAACGAATCACCTACAGAAGTAGATACACGTAATGGCATAGATAATAAATTACTAGTAAAATCCAACAATGGTGCATAATACGCATTAAGTGGATACAAGATAAAATAATGCAAGAGCTGACCTTAGGCACACTAAAATCGTACTTATAACTATGGCATCTAAAGTCTCAGCCTTAATTATAGTAGGTATTGCATACAATTACCCATGTTTGCCACATAGCTGGGCACGTAAATGACCTTCTGTCTTGCCTGCCTGAGAACTACCTCAAGAACCTCGATAACCACCCCTATGACCTTTTGAACCACCTCTACCTAATGGATAAACTATATTAATAGGAGTTTCACCCTAGGATGAAACAACCATCTCCCCATGACTACGGCAATTTCTAGCAAAATAACTGGGAAGTCCACATCTAAAAAAAGAATCACGAGTAGAAAAAGAATAGATCCGGCCGAAAATACTTAAACACCATAACTAGAATATCCTATAGCTCCCATAAAATTTGCACAAATACTTAGGTCATTTATCATGGCCCTCACGATGCATGTCCTTAATCACTCTAGCATGATCATCGACCTTAGGAAAAGTTCGACCTGTAACAACTAAAATTTGAGTAGCTATCTTAATAGGAAGTCTCAATTCTCACATAAAGCAGCAAACTACCTCATACTTAGTATCCAGGATAAAAGTTTCATATCTTCCCAGCTCATGTAAATGAGCCTCATACTCAATGACTGACAAAGAACCCTGCTCTAGTGTAGTGAACTTATATGTTAAACAATCTCTATGGCTACACGACATATACTTCTTAAAGAACATCTTAGAGAACTAAGCCCATTAAAGGGTGGAAGATCTGTAATATCCCGTAAGATCCTAGCTCAATCAATCTCTCAGTTGCATGTTCAAAGGGGTCCAAGTCTTGAAAATTTCACAAAGTGTTGAGGATTTAGTCATTTTGAAGACCCCTAGACTTTGATGATTTTTATTTTGGTCTTCCCGACCTTGAGACATTAATTTTTGAGTTGAATCATGATTGAGGTTTTCAAAGGGTGGCTCGAGTGAGTTTCAAAATTTTTAGCAGAATGTAGAGGTGTGTTTGGGAAATTAAAATAGAAGAACCGCTAGGATGGTAGGCGCCACCACCTTTTAACAGCTGAAGTAAGGCGGGATTTGCCCGGGTTAGTCCCCTTCTCTAAGGCGGGTGACCCCTGGGGTAGTCCTCCGCTCCAAGTCCCAAATTTCCCATATCTATTCTGCCATGTTTTGTGTCATAACATTATAAATATATTTAGGTCAAGATTCATAACCTATTTTGTCCATAACATGAAATTGGGGTCCCCAAGGAGCATTATTTTTCCTTTTTCTCATAAATCATCTTAAGAAAACTATCTTTCATTCCAAGAACAAACCCTAACTCTTTCACAAGAAATCAAGGAATTCAAGCTTCAAGTTCAAGAAATTCTCAAGGATCCTTCAAGAATTCATCTAGTTAGGTATGTGGGATTTTCATCCATGGGTCTTTTCACCCATGGAGCCCAAAATCCTCTTTTTATTTAATTTATAAGTTTATGCCTCTTCTAGATAAAATAAATCCATGAATTTCTTGTTAATTCAATTTGAAATTATGGTTACTAGTGTTTTCAAGTAGAATGAATCACATCTACCTTCAGGTGTTGTAATTCCTATGTCATGATCCTTTGATTTAAGGATTAACCCTCGTTTTATGAAATTTGCCATGTAATCATGTTGTTATCATCATGTTTAAGGCATTCCCATGTTAAAGTTTATGATTACTAGATGTTTGATGAAATGTCCATGTTTTAGTTCTTTGAACTGTGATTTTATTCAACAGTATTTCAAGTTTGATATTGTATTTTATAATCATTTAGTGCTAATGGGTTATGAACACTTGATACCTAATTGTTTAACATGATTTTAGTTTCTCCAAAATGATTTTTATTGAACTATTAGTATTATTATTCAATTAGTTGTTTTGATGAGCAATGTTAGTTAAATGTTATGTTGTATCTAACTTATCCTAGTTCATTACCAGTGTCACTTTAGTTGGTATTTGTATTTAGCACCGAGGAAACCTAGGTATGGGTACCTACCCACCTCGTAGGATTAGGTCCTTAGTAGCAGTACCTAAGTTCTAGAACTATGTAGCTAGCATAGAATTATGATATGTCACCAAATAGTTTAGGACTGACACTCTCTTAGGGGTCACCCACAAGTTTAGGATTGACTCCCTAGTCCTCTGAGACATCAGATTAGTGGATCTACATAGCCAGTGTTAGTACCCATGGCATGACAATGACAATCTTCTAATTGAGGTTACAGGTTTTACCTTAATTAGCTTAGATTGAGGATTGTTAGTTAGATGATACCTCTAATAGTCTCAGTACAGTATTTAGTGTATATTAGTTCAGGTTTGCTTTACCAAGTGTAAAGAACCCCAATTATTTAGTTATACAAATTTTATAGATTATTATAGAAACATATTTATACTTGGTCTTGCATTTGCAAATGTTAATATGATCATGCATTTATGTTCAGTTATTCCCATGTATTTCACCCAGTCGTTATCTCGTACACCAGTACATTTAAAGTACTGATAACATTCTTTTATTTGCACTATGTTGTCCTATAACATAGTTTTGGACCATCAGTTTCCCGATCATTTTAAGATAACTTAGCGACATTCAGTAGCTATAGTGGTAAGTCCTCATCTATCAATGACATAACCTATCTATTTTAGTAATTTCAATATTTTCACATGCTTAGTTAGTTTGAGGTAGTTGGTGGACTGTTCTATCAACTCATTATTCAGTTTAGAGGCTTTCAAAAATTTAGTTAGACAGTCCGTAAGTCATTTTAGTATTATTACTTATTATTTGATGCGTTCATACGTTTTAGTATTTCATGTTTTAGTATTCTAGATTTACATTATCTTTTCCCAATGTCTTCTACTTATGTTGTTTTAGTACTATTTTGTTCAGAGCTCACAACATTTATCGGCTCTTGGGTTAGCTTATGGTCACTGGTGACCGTAAGCACCATTGTCGTGACCTAGGGGTAGCCTCAGTTTTTGTTGCGACTTGGGGATAGCCTCATTTGTTTCCACTACTTGGGGGTAGACTCGGGTCATGACAAGATTGAACTGGCCTAGAACTTATAAAAACTCTCCATCAGAGTCAAGCGAACAAGTCCAACTAAAATATGGTGTAATCAACAAAATGAGTCTTATCAAGGACTAATCCACAAAGCCTATCCGCAGAAGTAGTCAGAAAATCAAATGCATCCTCTCTAGGAGAACCAAAAAACACTGGTGGAGAAAATATCAAGAACCTACCCAGCATCTTCTACTCCTCAGCAGACATAAAAGGCTGGGTCACAACTAGCTGAGCGACCATCGGCTTAGCAATATCTAGAATTTGAGGAATCTCGACTCCCGGAGTAGCAGATGCAGGCTGCACTCCTGTCCCAGTAGTCTATAAACCATCAACAATGCCAAATAGCTGAACCAAAGAATCTCTAAGCCAAAAAAGTGGGAGTAAAACTTGGTGGAGCCGAGGTTGGTCACTGGCCCACCGGTGGTTGAGGTGGAGGAATTAGTGGCTCGGGTGTTGGAATGGAGTTTTAGGGATTCCCATCAAGATATCTAGCTAGGGACACGTCTTGAGGCTATGTCTTTAGACCATCTTCATGCATAGCTGCAACACATGTCCTAGGCATCTTCAAAAAAGTAAAGTCAAGAGAATCTCCTACGATCCAACTCTGACTCTTAGCACAATACAAGTGAATGATGTGAAGGAATACAAAGAATTTCCCATAGCCAGCTGAAGATAAGAAGAGGACTTCAATGTGACGATCCTCGAGACTGTCGTTACCATTTTATTTTGTACAAATAATACTGGTGAAACCTAGGCTATGATACCAATTTGTCATGACCCGATTTATGAGTCATGATGGTACCTACTAAAACCCACTAGTAGGCAAGGTGACACCATAACACAGATCTAAGGAAATGGGTTATCTTAGTAGAAACGTCAAACATGGACCAAATATATGGACACAATATAAGAAACAGTATTCAACATAATAGAAGACAACCAACGTACAGATACAGATTCCCATGACCTGGTAGTAGCAATAAAAGAGCATCTAAGTTAGACAATAGAAATAACAACTCAAATTCTAATTAGTATTATACATTCATCTGGAATACAAAATATGAAATAAAGATGGAAGTGAAAAGGGTGACTCGAACATCTAGAGCTCACCCTATCTTTAGAAGATCAACACATCATGATCTCAACTCTGCGGCAAAAAGTAGTACTCGGGTCTCCACCAAAAATGTACAGAAGTGTAGTATCAGTACTAAAACACAGGTACCCAGTAGGCATCATCGACCGACTAAGATAAATTATGATATAAAGATTATATAAAGTAAGACAATAACATAAAGTCAAGGTACAGAATCGAACATGAATCTTTTCTAATATTATATAAAATAACTAATCTACTTGAACAATAGTACGATATCTCATATCAACACATACCACAATCATCATATAAAATAAATAAAAAATTCTAAAGCGTAAATCAAGGTATATGAAATAATCAATCACGTAAATACCTAGTTCAACACGTATACATTTATTCAATCATAAAGTAAAAGAACTTACCACGGCGTCCCATACCACCGATAAGTACATCAAAAAAATAACAAAGCAATGAAGTCATTGTAGCATCCCGTACCACCGGAGATTCCACCAATAGATCAATTCATCAACATATCAAAACACAGGTACCTAACAACTCACCAAAGCCGAGGTTTCCACATTTCTACCACTGACTCTTACCAATATCCACGATCATCATTACTTCTGCAATTTAATGTAACAAAACCTATGAAATCATCACATAGTTATATCATAACTTATATCACCAACTCATTAATACCCTCTATATTTGGTTTATATTAACTAACCTATATTTATTCTTAAGATGCTAGCTTTTTAGTAATTATTAAAGGAAAAGCAACAAGTCGCCAACACAATCATCTATCCATTCACCCAAAAACTTTATAGTTAGTACCATGATTATCTATGTCATCACTTAAGCCACCAACGACAAAAAATGATAGACATTAATTATCTAATCATCATGCAATGCTATGTCTATTATCATCATTAGCCATGTTACAACCATTATTACTAGTTACCACATTTTAACTAAAAAAGGTTTACCAACTAGTTTTTCTAGGATTCTAGACATCAAGTAATAAGACCACCTATTAGAGACAATTAGTTATGACATAAATATTTTTCCAAGAAAAAGTCCATTACATAACCAATAATTCATGTCAAATGTATTCACTAGGTGGGTCCTTTGTTTTCCACATGATTACACTTATCATTTAGACTTAACAAAATAATCGTCATAATTTACTTCTAGTTACCATTTGTGTTAACAAGTGCCATATCTCTTAACTAGTGATTAATGGTAGAGAATGATAAAAAAGTTTCCAAGGAAAACGTCATGTCTTAAGTGCACAAACAATTTTAGTCATACACGGCATAACCACACAAATATCTATATATTCATATATGTTTACCAAACATGGTACTACCACAACATCCGTATAACCTCTGGATTCACAGGGAATCATCATAACATCAATATATCCTCGAATTCACCGAGAATTATAATAACATTAATATATCCTCTGGATTCACTAGGCATCATAATAACATGAATATATCCTTATTTCATAGTGCATCATCATAACATCAACATATCCTCAAGATTCATTGGGCATCATTATAAGATCAATATATCCTCTGAATTCACCGGGCATCATCATAACATCAATATATACTTCAAATTCATAGAGTATCATCATAACATCAATATATCCTCTGAATTCACCAGGCATCATCATAACATCAATACCACTTTTGGATTCACCGAGCATCATCCCATCATCAATAACAAGTATGCAAACAATAAATATAAACATATGTAGCCAAATCAATATCAAGTACAAGCCCACAATAGTAGTGTGTAAGAGATTTAGGGAAACACATGCCATGTTACCTTATCATTAATCATCACTACATCATAAGAGTAGATGCATGGGTATGCATATATAAATAATATAAGAAATTACAACTTTTCCAAGGTTAATACGAATTAGAAAGTTAATTATAAATAATATGTATGCTCTCTATATACCTCTTTTACCCACAAGGTTCACAATACTATCACAAGGGGATTCCTTTATACAAACATTAGCTTAGTTATTAGGTTTGAATCATAACAAGTGTGGTCACATAATTAGAGGTTCACATACTAAAATAATCAATAATCTAAGCGATAACACAACCTTAGATTCAATGCATAAGAATTTCTAAGGATATCAATGAAATACTTAGACTTAGAACAATTGAAAAACATCATCTTTTTGTGTCAACAGGGTGGGTACGACTAGGGGCTTCAGTCATACCCCTTGGATACAAGTCGTATCCTTATTCTCCTTCTTTCTCGTATCTTAGGCAGTGTGGTAAGGTTTACATACTATACTAGGTACTAGTGACCCTTCCCTCAATCATAAGTAATGGTATGAGTCGTACCTAGGTGAGTCATATGGTGTGAGGTCTTATCTTGGAGTGGTTTAATTTTGATACGAGTGGAGCATATGAGTTATTGGTGATTCATTCCCTTTTGGATATGATTCAGGGGTATATGGTCATACCCTTAATAGTGTCTGTAACATTTGAGAAGTCTAGGGTATGAGTCAGGGTACCACTCGTACCCTAGGGTACAACTACTTAATTGAGTCCTATGGTGAATTGTACCCCTAGACAGGTTTAATTTAAAACTTTTAACTAAGGGCCTTATGGTAATTTCCCATGTCAATAACTATAATCCCTCTCATTGTATAGGTGTGTCTAGCCAGCTAAACACCTATTTTAATGGTTCAAACACCCTAATTACTCTCTCAAGATCATCTTTGAAGCATTGGAGGCTAGGGTTCAAGAGTGGTCTTTATGAGGCTAACAGGAGTTAATATTTTTTGTAATTCTTTTTTTGTAAAGCATGTAACTCTTTCTCTTGCTAAATAAATCTAAATCAATATATTTAACACTTGGATTATTAAGTGTATAAGGTGTTTTTCAAATCAAATGAAGTGGGTTTACTTACCTAATTATGAATAATGATGATTCTTACTCAGACTTATGTTTATTGATGTTATTTATGGCAGTTCGCATATGTGAATTTGTTTTGTATGTGGTATAACATGTGGGTCTTGAGTAACCCTAATCTCGATTATTTCTATATTTAAATTTTCCTTGGTTAAGGCATGCACATAAGGCATTTGTGAAAACATCTAAGTGAGATGTCTAGTTACATGATGATGATGTTTTGAACTAGTGCAATGGACCAATATGTGTGAATTCTTGAGAAATGATATTTTAAAGGGAAAATGAGCCATGTATTATGTAATTGATGTCCTTTATGGTTTTATGAATATGAAGGGGTTAAAGTCCCTAACATGAAAATGAACTTGAATTGCGTGATGAATTAAATTATGGTATAGAATTGCTAATGAAGTGTCAATAGCTTGTAAGGGTCTTGAGGACCATAGTTTGAATTGATTAATGAGTTTTATTAAGGCATTGTCCGATTAAAATTTTTGATTAATGAAAGCTCCCGTGAGGACTATGTGGTCATGTATGATGTTGAATTGGCTTAATGGGTTAAAGTCCTTATGTGTGGAATTTAATGTATGTGGATGCATGGACAAAGGGTTAGAGTCTATATGTCAACTAAATATATATGTGAATGATTGATTTTAAATTCCCTTGCCTAATGAAATCACATGTGGTTGAAGTCCCTTGCATAATAACATCTCATGAGGTCGAAATGCCTAGCCAAATTAATTGGAATGGGGTTATAGTCCCCTATCTAATATGGTATGAGGTTAGAGTCCCTTGCCAAAAAAGTGAGCATGTGGTTAGAGTACATTACTTGAATTAATGTGTGTGAGTGGTTAGAGTCTCTCACTTAAATGGATTTGTATGTTTTTATAATCCCTTCTTAAATATATTTGTATACATTTATAATCCCTTACTTTATGATATGTGAATATTGTTAAAGTCCTATGCTTAATTTGAATTGCTTTCATCTTTGATTGTGGAAGGTTGGAGTCCTCCACTTTATGCATGATGAATGAGTGATCCAAAGTGTTGATGAGACTTATCCTTTTAGTTAGCATGTGATATGTCTATACGTATGGATAAGGTTATGAATGTGATTTAATATGATATATATTTACTTATTGTTGAATGATGATGATATTTCACCCTTATTTGTGAGTTTAATGCGAGCATTTCAACCGCTAACCATATCTGGATGCTATGTCCCCATAAGATATAGGGTCCGAAGCATCATCTTCTCCTCCTAAATAGTGATTCGGTGATCGAAGTTGTTCATTCACTGAATACGGAGTGGTGAGCTTCCTTATTTTGTAAGACATTCATTCTTTGTCCTCTATCTTTATACTTAGTCTTAATTTTACTTGGTTTGGCTTTTGTAGGGTGCTTCTCCCGACATATATATTTCTAAAATTCAGTTCTTATAGAGGTATTGTAATTGATAGTGGACTTGGGTATATCGGCTAGTGTGTTGATATTTATGAAATGGATAAACATTGTTGAAGTTATGACTTATAGTATTATTTTCTCTATCTTCTTATTTGGTTGGAATCCACCCGACCCATGTGATTTATGTGATGATTGTGATGGGTTAACGGGCAACCTCCAATTCATGTGGGCTTGAGGTGCCCATACTACATGGCCTGATTTCAGGATGTGTCAAATTGCTATCAGATCCTAGGTTCATGGTCAGTTGGGTGTCCAAAATATCGTGTCGAGTAGAGTATTTTTTATGTGTGTAAAGTGCACCACACTTACAAAAGTGGAGCTATGAGAGATTTTAGGAAATGTTTCCCTTTTTTGTGCTTCAATCTCAAGCTATAGAGTCTAAGGTCTTTGATTCCACTAATTTCTATTTTCTATCTTTTAGATCATGCCTCCAAGGAGATTTGAGACTCAGGAAAAACCCTTATGAGGGATCTATTAATAAATCTCATTCAACTTTTGGAATTTGAATCTGGGCTAGGATTGCGACATCCGACAATATTCCTAGGGTTCCACCTAGCTACACCAACCTATACTACAAAAATGGTATTTCTATTTTGTCACCTCAAGGGGATGCTACTAATGCCAAATTTTATTTCTCTATTAACATTGTGACGCAATTGGTAGCTTCTCAAATGGAGCATGGTGCCCCGACTATCATTTTTTCTGAGGCCACATGAATTGGCCTATTTATGAGGTAAATCCCTCCTATGTTCTCCATTACTAAGGTTGAGTAGGATCTTCAAGGCTTCGTGTATGACATATAGAAGATATTCTAAATCCTACATGCTTCAAAGTTTGAGGCCGTTGAGTTTGTTTCCTACTAATTGAAAGATGTAGCGTACCAATGGTACGAGGGGAAGGTGTTGTCTAGAGGTGTTATGATAGTCTCTCCATGTGGGAGGACTTCTCCAAGGCTTTCTTTGACCACTTCATTTGTCAAGAGTTATGGGAGGCAAAGGTGGAAGAGTTAGTGAACTTTAACCAATGGTGGATGTTCATTCAAGAGTTTGCCTTGAAATTCCATCAATTATCAAGGTGTGCTCCCGAGGTTGTTACTAGTATAAGGTCTAGAATGCGTATGTTTTTCTCAATATCATCCCATGAGTTAGTACTTAAGAACAAGGCAATCTTGTTGATTGAAAACTTGGATATTTCTAGGTTAATTGTTTATTTGCAACAATTTGAAGAAGATAAAAAGAAGCAAGTTGAGCTTAGTGAGAGGCAAGGATTTGAAAACACGGTTCATAAAGTCCATAAATGTGGATGGCGCATTAATAAGCTCAAAAGACATCTGTAAGAAGTCATAATAACCATAATGGGTTCTGAAGGCTATCTTCGGGATATCCTCAGCCCAAATCCTCAATTGATGATAACTGGACCTCAAATCCTCATCAATGTGAGGCATGGGATGATGGTTCTACACCATCACCTTGTTAAGATTTCTATAATCAATACACATGCGCATCAAACCATCCTTCTTCTTTACAAAAAAAATATGAGCTCCCCACTGGGACATATTTGGTCTAATGAACCCTTGACAAGAAAATCCTGGAGCTGAAATCCTGGAGCTGAGAGTTCAACTCCTTAAGATCAGTAAAATCCATACTATAAAGTGCCATAGAAATAAGTTGGGTTCTAGGATCAAGGACAATAAAAAACTCAATCTCACGATTAGGGGGAATAACAGAAAGATCGGCAGGAAATAAATCAGGATACATACACACTACAGGAACAGAGTCAAGCAATGGACTCTCTACACGAGTATCACAAACATACGAAAGATAAGACTTGCAACATCTCTATATAAGCCTTTAATAAAAAACATAAGAAATAATTCAAATTGGCTCACGGCTAATTGCTCCCTTCCACACGACTGGGGGTACACCAGGTATGGCTAAGGTAATGGTCTTTTCATGAAAATTGATGGCCGCGTGATAATGGGATAACCTGTACATGCCCAGAATCACATCAAAAACCAACATATAAAGAATAATAAGATCAGCATAAGTTTCAACATCACTAATTATCATAACACATGATCTGAATACTAGATCCACTACTAATGAATCACCCACGGGAGTAGATACACGCAATGGAATAGATAATTAATCACTAGTAAAGTCCAACCATGGTTCATAATAAGAAGATTTATAAGAATAAGTGTATCAATAATTAAATAAAGCAAGAGCCAAACTCAGGCATATCAAAATCATACTTATAACTATGACATGATTTCTCATCCTTGATTCTAGTAGGTACGGCATACAATTGACCATTTTCACCACATGGATGGGCACCTAAATGACCTACTATCCTTCCAACCTGAGTACCACCTCAAGGACCCTGGTAACCACCTCTAGGACCTTGTGAACCACCTCTACCTAATGGATAAACTACCTTAATAAGAGTAGGACCCTAGGTTTAAACAACCATTTCCCCATTACTAGGGAAATCTCTAGAGAAATGATCTGGAAGTCCACAAGTAAAAAAATAATCATGAGTAGAACAAGAACAACTCCAACCAAAACTGCATAACCACAACGCCTAGCATGGCCTACAGTCGAACCTCTCAAAGATTGATCACTACCCTTACTAGGGAGACCATAAGTACTAAACTGATAAGGGCGATCATAAGTACTAAACTGACCTTAGTTAGTGGTTTGAAGAGCTACCTAAATGGGTAGACTAGTCTGACTCTGAGGATGAAAAGATGAACATAGAGGATGCCCAATATAATAACTACCACCTCTGACTCTGGCACCTTTATCATGGCCCTCACAATGCATGCCCTTAATCACTCTAGTATGATCATCAACCTCAACAAAAGTCCTACCCGCAACAACTAAACTCTGAGTAGCTATCTAAATAGGAAGTCTCAATCCTCTTATAAAGCAGTGAACTACCTCATACTTAGTATCTAGGATAGAAGTTGTATATCTGGCCCACTCATGGAAATGAGCCTCATACTCAGTGACTGACAAAGAACCCTTCTCTAGTCTAGTGAACTGATATCTTAAATAATCTCTAAGGCTATATGACATATACTTATCCAAGAACATCATGGAGAACAATCCCATGAAAGGGTTGAAGATATGTAATACCCCATAAAATTCTAGCACCATTCAGCTCTAAGTTGCATGTTCAAAGGGGTCCAAGACTTGATAATTTCACTAACTATTGAAGACTTAGTCATTTTAAAACCCATAGACTTTGATCATTTTTATTTTTGTCTCCCCAACTTTGAGACATCAATTTTTGAGTTGAATCATGATCGGGGTTGTTCAAAGTGTTTCTCGAGTGAGCTTTGAAATTTTTAGATGAGCGTAGAGGTGTGTTTGGGAAAACAAAATAGAAGCACGACAGGGATGATAGGCGCCACCACCTTTATACCATCGGGGTAAGGTGGGAGCCACCTAGGTTACTCCCTTGCTCAAAGTCTGGCAGGTCCTAGGTAGTCGCCACTCCAAGGCCCACATCGCTCCTACCTCTTCCACAGAATTTTGTTTCTTAACTTCATACGGGTATTTAGGTCAATTCCCTTCTCCCAATTTGTCCATAACACGAAATTGGGGTCCCCAAGGAGAATTACTTTCCATTTTTTTCATAAATCCTCTCAAGAAAACCATCTTTATTCCAAAGAACAAACCCTAACTCTTTCACGAGAAATCAAGGAATCCAAGCTTTAAGTTCAAGAAATTCTCAAGGATCCTTCAAGAATTCATCTTGTGAAGTATGTGGGATTTTCACTAATGGGTCCTTAACCCATGGAGACCAAAATCCACTTTTTGTTTAATTTAATAGTTTATACCTCTTCTTGATGAAATAAATCCATGAATTTCTTGTTAATTGAATTTCAAATTATGGTTACAACTGTTTTCAAGTAGAATGAGTCATATCTTGCTTCAAGTTTTGCAATTCCTAATCCATGATCCATTGATTTAAGTATTAACCCTTATGTTATGAATTTATCAATGTAATCGTGTTGTTTTACCCAAGTTTAATGCATTTCCATGTCCAAGTTTATGACTACTACATGTTTAATGAAATGTTCATGTTTTTGTTCTTTTAACTATGATTTCATGATACAATATTTTATGTTTGATATTGTATTTTATAACCATTCAGTGCTGGTGGGTTATGAACACCCGATACCTAGTTTTTTTACATGATTTCAGTATATATTCGAAATAATTTCAGTTGAACTTTGATTATTATCATTCAGTTAGTTGTTATGATCTGACCATTATGAGCAATGTTAGTCGTATGTTTAGTTGTATCTAACTTAACCCAGTTCAGTACCAGTGTCAGTTCAGTTGAGAGAAAGATTTAGCACCGAGAAAACCTAGGGATGGAGGCTCACCCGCCAGTTAGGATTGGGTCCTTAGTAGCAATATCTATGTTCTTGAACTATGTAGATAGCGACAGATTATTAGATGTCACCCACGAATTTAGGACTGACACTTTCTTAGGGGTCACCTGCATGTTTAGGATTCACTCCTTTGTCCTTCAGGACATCATATTAATGGATCTACACAGCCAGTGTTAGTATCCATGGCTCCGCACTAACACCCTTCTAATTGAGTTTACAGGATAGACCCCAATTATCTTAGACTGGTGCTTGTCAGTTAGATGATACCTCCCATAGTCTCAGTACAATATTTAGTGTATTTTAGTTTAGGTTTGCTTTACCAAGTGTATAGAACCATAGTTATTCATTTATGCAAATTTCTACAAATTATTGTAGAAACATATTTATACTTCGTCTAGCATTCACAAATGTTTTATGATCATGCATTTATGTTCAATTATTCCCTTATATTTCAACGAGTCCTCATCTCATATACCAATACACTTAATGTAATGATCACATAGTTTTGTTTGCGCTATGTTGTCCTATAACATAGTTTCAAATGCTAAGTTTCGTAACCACTATTACACAGCTCAACAACATTTAGTAGCAGCAGTGGTGAGTCCTCATCTATAAAGGGCATGACCTCTCTATTTTTATATGATTAGTTAGTTGGAGTTAGTTGGGGGTCTATTCCATCAACTCTTCAATCAGTTTAGAGGATTTTAGACATTTAGTAAGATAGTGAGTCAGTCATTTCAATATTATTACTTATTATTAGATGCGTTTAGACATTTTAGTATTTCATGATTTAGTATTCCATATTAACATAATTGTATCCAGTATCTTCCACATATGTTGTTTTACTACTAATTTGTTCAGTGCTCACAGTAGGTAACGGCTCATGTGTTAGCTTGTTGTAACTTGTGACCATAAGCATCATTTTCGTGACTTTGTGGTAGCCTCAGTTGTTGTCGCGACTTGGGGGTAGCCATGTGTCATGAAAAGATCCAACTGGCCTAGAACTCAGAAAAACCCTTCACCAGTGTCGAGAAGACAAGTCCAACAAAAATATGGTGTAATCCACACAACGCGTCTTATCAAGGACTAATCCATAAAGCCTATCTGCACAAGCTGTCAGAAAATCAAATGCTTTCTCTCTAGGAGCACCAGAAAACCTAGGTGGAGCAAATAACAAGAACCTAGCCAGCATATTCTACTCCTCAGTAGACATAACACACTGGGTCACAACTGGTTGAGCGACCATCATCTGAACAACAGTAAAAATAGGAGAAATCTTAAATCCAGAAGTAGCAGATACAGGTTGCACTCCTATCCCAGTTGTCTGTGAACCATCAATATTACCCATAGATAAACCAAAACATCTCTAAGAAAATAAGAGGTAGTAAAACTCGGTGGATCTTGGGCTTATGCCTGGCCCACCACTAGATGAGGTAGAGGAATCACTGGTTCGAGTATTGGAATAGGTTTTTGGGGATACCCATCCTAATCCCTAACTGGGGACACATCTTGAGGCTAGGTCTCGAGACCCTCATCATGCACAGTTCTAGCATGTGTCCTCGGCATATGAAAAAAATTAAAGTCAAGAGAATCTCCAATAAACCAAATATGAATCTTAGCACGATACAAGTTAATGATGTGAAGGAATCAAAAAAATGTCCCATAGCCTGCCGAAGATATGAAGCGGACATCAACGTGACCATCCGAAGAACTCTAACTAAAATTTTATTTTGAATAAATAATACTGGTGAAAGATCAGCTCTGATACCAATTTGTCATGACCCAATTTATGCATCATGATGGCACCTACTAAAACCCACCAGTAGGTAATCTGACACCGTAACCCAAACCTAAGGTAATTGGTTACCTTGGTAGAAACGTCCAACATAGACCAAATATATGGACACAATATAAGAAATAGTATTCCACATAATAGAAAACAACAAACATATGGATACAAATTCCCTTGACCTAGTAGTATCAATACAAGATCATCTAAGCTAGACAATAGGAATAACAACTCAAAGTATAAACAATCTTATACAATCATCTGGAATACAAATGATTAAATAAAGATGGAAGTGAAAAGGGTGACTCAAACATCAATAGCTCACCCTATCTTCTGAAGTTCAACACATCACAATTTCAACTCATCTGCGATAACTAGTACTTGGGTCTGAACCAAAAATATACACAAGTGTAGTATGAGCACCAAAACACGGGTACCCAGTAGGCATCATCGGCTGACTAAGCTAAATTATGATATACAAATTGTATAATGTATTATAATAACTCAAATTCAGGGTACAAAATCAAGCCTAAATCTTCTAAAATATTATATAAAATAACTAATCAACTTGAACAATAGTATGATATCTCATATCAACACATACACAACCGTCAAATAAAATCAGTAATAACTTCTAAAGTGCAAAGCAACATATATCCAATATTCAATCATGTAAATACCAACTTCAACAGGTATACAATTATTTGAGCATAAAGTGAAAGAACTTACCACGGCATCCCATACCACCAAGAAGTTCATATATAAGAACACAAAGGAAAGAACTCATCTTCGCGTCCCATACTATGGTAGAGTACACTAAAAGATCAATTCAACAATATATTAAGACAGAGATACCCAAAAAACTCACCAAAGCCACTGTTTCCACACTTTCACCACTAAATCTTACCGATATCTATGATCATCATTACTATCGTAATTCGACCCAACGAAACCAATGTAATCATTACATAGTTATTTTGTTATTTAGATCATCAACTTATTAATACCCTCCATATCTGGTCTATATTAAGTAACCTCCATTCATTCTTAAGATATTAACTTTGTAGTAATCATAGAAGGAAAAGATACAAGTCACCAACACAATAATCTGTCCATTCACCCAAAGCCAATTTCTTGTTAGTACCATAATAATCTATGTCATCACTTAAGCCAGCAAGGACAATAAATGCTAGACATCAATTATATAATCCTCTTAAAATGCTAAGTCTATTATAGTCACTAACCATGTTACAACAATAATTACTAGTTACAATATTTTAACTATAAAAGGTTTACCAACTAGTTTTTCTTAGCTTCTAGCTATTAAGTAACATGACCACTTATTATAGAAAATTAGTTATCACATAAACCTTTTTCTAGGAGAAATTACACTGTATAACCATTAATTCATGTCAAAGTTATTTACTAGGTGGGTCCTTAGTTATACACATGATTACCATTATCATTTTTCCTTAACAAAATAATCAGCATAATCTACTTCTAGTTACTATTTAGTGTTAACAAGAAACACATCTCTAAAGTAGTGATTAATTCTAGAGAATGACAAAAAAGTTGCCAGGGAAAATATCATGTCTTAAGTTCACAAACCAGTTTAGTCATCCACGGCTTAACCACACAAATATCTATATATTTATATATGCTTACCATAAATGGTACCACCACAAAATCAATATATCCTATGGATTCATCGGGAATTATCATAACATCTATTTATCCTCAGATTCATCGGGGATTATAATAAATTAAATATATCCTACGGATTCACTGGGTATCATCATAACATCAAAATATCCTTGATTCAAAGGGCATCATCATAACATCAATATATCCTCTAGATTCACTAGGCATCATCATAAAATCAATATATCCTCTAAATTCACCGGGCATCATCATAACATCAATATATCATCTGGAACTATCGGGCATCATCATAATATCAATTTATCCTCTGAATTCACCGAGCATCATAATAACATCAGTACATCTTACGAATTCATTGGGCATCATCGCAACATCAATAACCACCATGAAAACTAAAAATACAAACATATATAGCCAAATCAAGATTAAATACAAGTCCACAATAATAGAGTATAAGAGACTTAGGGAAACACATACCATGGTACCTTAGAACAAATCATCAGTACATCATAAGAGTAGATGCATGGTCATGCATATATAAATAATATAAGAAATTACAACTTTTCCAAGGTTAACGGAAATATTAGCAAGTCAATTATAAGTCATGGGTATTCTCTCTATATGCCTCTTTTAACCTCATGGTTCATAATACTATCATGTGAGGACTCCTTCAGGCAAACATTAGCATAGTTATTAGGCTTGAATTATAACATGTGTGGTCTCATTATTTGAGGTTCATATACTAAAATAATAAATAATCTAAGCGATAACACAACCATTGATTCAATGCACAAGACATTCTATGTATATCCATGAAATACCAAGACTTAGAACCATTAAAAAACATCATCTTTTTGTCTCACTTGGAGGGTACGACTAGGGGCATGAGTCGTATCACTTGGATATGAGTAGTATCATTCTTATTCTTCCCTCCCATATCAAAGGAAGTTTGGTGAGGGTTAATCACTGTACTAGGTACTAGTGAGCCTCCCCTCAATCATACATAATGGTATGAGTTGTACCTAGGTAAGTCGCAAGGGGTAAGGTCATAGCTTTGAGTGGACTGATTTTGATATGAGTGGAGCATAAGAGTTATAGATGATTCGTACCCTTTGGATATGACTACAAGGTATACAATTGTACCCTTAACAGTGTTTGTGACCTAGAAGAAGCCTAGGGTATGAGTCAAGTTACCACTCATACCCTAGGGTACAACTACTTAAGTGAGTCCAATGGTAAGTCGTACCCCTAGATAGGTTAAATTTAAAACTTTTAACTAAGGGATTTTTGTCATTTCCTATGTCTAAAACCCTAATCCGTCTCATAATATAAGTGTATGTAGCCTCCTAAACATCTATTTTGATGGATCAAACACCCTGACTACTCTCTCAAGAGTATCTTTGAAGAATTGGAGGCTGGGGTTCAAAAGTGGTCTTCAAGAGGTTAAAGCGAGTCAATATTCTTAGTGATTATTATATGTAACTCTTTCCCTTATCTAAATAACTCTAAACCAATGTTTTTTAAACTTTGATAGTAAGTGTATACGGTGGTTTTCAAATAAAACAAAATGGGTTTTCTTGCCTAATGATTAATAATGATGATTCTTACTTAGAGTTATGTTTATCCATGTTATTGATGGTAGTTCGCACGTGAATTATTGTTGTATGAGGTATACATGTGTGTCTTGAGTAACCCTAGTATTGATGATTTCTACTATATAATTAGCCTTGGTGAAGGGCATGTACAAAAGGTGTTTGTGAAAATATCTGAGTGAGATGTCTAGTTACATGATTATGATAGTTTGAACTAGTGCAATGGACCAATATGTGTGAATGCTTGATAAATGATACTGTAAAGGTAAAATGATCAATGTATTATATGATTCATGACCTTGATAGTTTGAACAATACGAATGGGTTGAAGTCCGTAAAATAAAAATAAACTTCAATTGCATGATAAACTAAATTATGGTATAGAATTTCTAATAAAGTGTGAATGGATCGTAAGGGTCTTGAGGACCATAGTTTGAATTGTATGATGAGTTGATTTAAGGAATTGTATTATTAAAATGGTTGAACAATAAAGGATCCCATGATGACCATGTGGTCATGAATGATGTTAAATTAGTTGAATGGGTTAAAGTCCTTATGTGTAGAGTATAATGTAAGTGGATGCATGGAAAAAGGGTTAGTGTCCCAATGTCGACTAAATATAGACATGATGTCTTGAGGTTAAAGTCCCTTGCCTAATGATATCATTTCTTAATAAAGTCCCTTGCATGATGAGATCTTATGAGGTCGAAGTGCCTTGCCAAATGAATTGGCTTTGTGTTATAGTCCCCTATATAATATGGCATGAGGTTAGAGTCTCTTGCCGAATATGTGAGCATGTGCTTAGAGTCCCTTTCTTGAATAAATATGTGTGAGTGGTTAGAGTCTCTCACTTAAATAGAAGTGTATGTGTTTAGAATTCTTTACTTTATGAAATGTGAAAATGGTTAAAGTTCTATGCTTAATTAAAAATGCTTAAATCTATGTGTGTGGAAGGTTGGAGTCCTCCACTGCATGTATGATGAATGAGTGATCCAAAATGTTGATGAGACTTGTCCTTTTGGTTAGCATGGGATATGTCTATATGTATGGATATGGATATGACTATGAATGTAATTAAATATGATATATATTTACTTTTTGTTGAATGATGATGATATTTCACCCTTATCATTGAGTTTCATGCTAGCATTTCAACCGCTAACCATCTTTGGATGCTATGTTCCCACGCGACATAGGGGATGGAGCATCATCTTATCTTCCTAAATAATGATTAGGTGATCAAAGTTGTTCTTGCATTGACTATGGAGTGTTGAGCTTTCTTATTTTGGAAGACATTCATTCCTTGTCCCTTATTTTTATACTTTTCATATTTTGACTTGGTTTGGATATTATCATGGGCTTGTCCCGACATATACATTTCTAAGCTTTGGTTTGTATAAACGTATTGTAGATGACTGTGGACTTGGATATATTACCTAGTGTGTTGATATTTATGAAATGGTTAGATATTATTTAAGTTATGACATGTAGTATGTTTTCCGCTATATCATTATATGGTCGGAATCCACCCAACCAATGCGATTTATATGATAATCATGATGGGTTATCAAGAAACTTCTAATTGATGTGGGCTTGAGGTAACTATACGACATGGACTGATTTTGGGCCGTGTCAAGTTTGCATCAAAGCCTAGGTTCATGGTTAGTTGGTTATCCATAATACCATGCTGAATACATTCTTTTTATAGGTGTTAAGTGCACTACACTTATAAAAGAGGAGATATGACACATTTAAGGAAATATTTCCCTTTCTTTTGTTTCAATCTCAAGATATAGAGTCTAAGGTCTTGGATTTCTCTTAGTTGTGTTTGCTATCTTTCATATCATGCCTCCAAGGAGATCTAAGACCCAGGAATACCCTTCTAAGGGCCTTATGGATGAATCTCATTCAACATTTAGAGTTCAAACCTGGGCTAGGGTTGCGGCATCCGACCATCTTCCAGGGTTCAACCTGTCCATACTAACCCTTACTATGTGCGTGAAATTCCTATTATATCACCTCAAGGTGATGCTACTAATGTTGAATTTTCATTGCTCTATCAACATAGTGACACAATTGGTAGTTTCTCAAATAGAGCATGGTGCCCGGGGTACCATTTCTTTTGAGGCCACAAGAATTAGCCAATTTATGTGGTTGAGCCCTTCTATGTTCTCTAATATGATGGTTGAGTAGGATCTTCAAGGCTTTGCTGATGAAATAGAGATCTTCCAAATCATTCATGCTTTAGAGATTGAGGCCGTTAAGTTTTTTTCTACCAATTGAAATATGTACCATACCAATGGTATGAGGGGTAGGAGTGTTCTAGCGGTGTTGATGATAGTTTTGCCATGTGGGAGGAATTCTTCATAGATTTATTAGACCACTTTTTTGTCAAAAGTTGAGGGAGGTAAAGGAGGAAGACTTTGTGAACTTTAAGTAAGGGTGGATGTTCGTGTAAGTGTATGCCTTAAAATTCCATCAAATGTCAAGGTATGCTCCAAGATGGTTTCTCGCATAAGGGCTAGAATGCTTAATTTTATTTGAGGATTGTCCCGTGAGTTATTCCTTAAGAAAAAGGTTGCCTTGTTTATTGAAAACTTGGATATTTCTACGTTGATTGTGCATTTGCAATAAGTTTAAAAAGAGAAAAAAAAGTTGAGCTAGTCAGAGACAAGGAATAAAATTTAGGATTCTGAATATATTGGTGGTGATGGTGGCAAGTGGCCATGAAAGAACTAGGGAAGTTTGAGTACATTCTCCTTGGATAGTGTTCTCCTTTGACTAATTTTAATGGTGGTTCCCAAGAACAAGGTGCAAAATTAAAGTCTAGTGGTGCCCAGTCGGGTACACCTCGCCCACATTGCAGATTTTGTGGTCAGTGTGTGAAGGGGAGAAACAAATATTTATTTTATTGTAAAATTTGGTACATTCAGTGTAAGTGCCCCACTCTAGAAGCTTCTTGGGACAATATGGCCCTTATTTCTATTCCATCTACTCCCACACCGAAGGGTGCTCTATTTGTCTTTGCTTTTATTTCTAGCACCGACGCTGACTGAAACAACTTGTATGCACTCCTAACTCTCCAAGATTCTGAGGGGTCTCTCGATGTTGTCAAGGGTATGTTCTAACTCTTTCACCCGTGATGTGTGTTTTTTACTTTATTTAAGGCCTACTCTATCTTATGTGACCCCATTTATGACTGTGTATTTTGCTTATCATCCTGAGAGTCTATTTGTTCCTTTTTCTATTTCTACCATGGTCAGAGACCTTGTCGTTGTTAAAAGGGTCGATAAGAGGTGTTTGATATTTATTGGTGGTAAAGATAATCTAGTAGACTTTTTAGACTTCAAAATGGTTAATTTTGATGTCATATTTGGGATGGATTGGTTGTATTTTTTTTATGTTTCCTTAGACTATCGAACCTGTAGGGTCATGTTTAAATTCCCTAATGAGCCGGTCATTATATGCAAAGGTGGTTCATTAGTAAGTAAGAGAAGGCTCATTTCTTATCTAATGGTCCAAAAGTTGATTATGAAGGGGTGTTTGTATCATTTGGTCTTTGTTAAAGATTCTAACTCAGAAGAACCGTCTCTAGAATACGTTCCTGTGGTTAATGAGTTTCCTACGGTTTTTCCCGATGATCTTCCTGTTGTTTCTCCTGATAGGGAAATTTATTTTATGATTGATCTTATTTTGGAGACTTGTTCGATTTCTATCCGTCCTTATAGAATGGCTCTGGTGGAGCTAAAAGTGCTTAAGAAGTAATTGAAAGACCTCTTGACATAGGTTTTATCCGCCTTAGTGTTTCCCCATGGGGTTCTCTCATTTTATTTGTGTGCAAGAAGGATGGTTCCCTTAGTATGTTCATTAATTGTCTTAAGTTAAACAAAGTAACCGTAAAAAATAAAGTTCCTCTTCCTAGGATCGATGATATGTTTGATCAATTCCACGGTGTGAACTGTTTCGCTAAGATTTTTCTTAGATCGGGTTATCATAAGATTAAGATTTGGGATACGGATATCCTTAGGATGGACTTTAGAACACGGTATGGTCACTTTGACTTTTGTAAAACCCCGTAAAATCCTATGCTTAATTCTGTCTTTTAAACATGCTAAGGGGTCCCCAAACTTAGAAAATTCTTGCTAAGTATTCAGACTTAGTATTATTTTTACCTTGGTTAGTTAGCAACTCTATTTCACGGCTCTTATGACATTAAAGTACTATTTTTAGATTGATTCACAATTAGGAATGTCAGTAGGTGTCCTCGGAAAAGTTTCAAAATTTTTGGACTTTATTTAGACCATGTTCAAGTGACCAAAATAGTGAGTCGATGCGATCTCGACGCTTTGCGTCATCCATAGCGTCGACAGATAATTTTTCCCTTAGCTCAGTGCAAATTTCAATGAACTAATACAGACTCGATGTGGCACATTGGCTATCCCATCGATGCCAACAACTCGAACGTCGATCTACGCTTCGATAGTTCAATTTTCAGTCATTAAAAAGCTACATCCTTAGGGGTATTTAGGTCTTTTACAACATCCTTTAACCCCCTAAAACACAAAATTTAGCCTTCTATTTGCAACATACACTTATTATTTCACAAATTGCTCACGAACAAACACCCTAGGTGATTGAATTTCAAATTCAAGGCTCAAGGCTCAAGATTCCACCATTAATCTTAAAGAATTTGGCAACCAAGGTATGTCAGGTGTTCATCGAATGGTTCCTTCCACCCTTGGATTCCAAGAGGCTCTTTTAAACTTCAAGAATCTTGATTTCATGCTTTCCTTGATTTAGATTCAAGTGTATTCACGATTAAAACGTTGATTGAATTTCTATTCCATGATTAAGTGAAAGATTTATGTAAAAACAACGCTCATGTATGTAGTGTCATGTGAATGTATGTTAATGCCTTGAAATTTGCATGCTCATGTGTTGATTAGTACTATGTGCATATACAATGCCTTCCAAGTGTTTGATAAGTTGTTCATAAGAATGAAATAATGAAATTATATCATGATAGCATGTATTCAAGTTCATGACATGCAAGTGTTTACTAGAAGGTCCTAATGAATGAATGATGATCAAGTAGTTATTTATCATGTTTTGATATTGTTCCATGTCTTATAATTTAATCTACCGAGTCTTGGGGGTACTTAATACCTGACAATTTAGATGATTACCTAGAGCCATGGTCAGTCTCAAGATTGTACCACTCATGTCACGATTAGTTGTGCTCTCAGTTAGTTACTGAACTCAAGAAAAACACAGTAGACTCAGTATCAGTCCAGTCCACTTCAGTATTCAATTTAGACTTTAGTAAATTTAGCCAGTTAATAGAATTCAGTAGTATTCAGTCAGTCAATGGAACTCAATGAACTCAGTCCAATTCAGTTAGACAGTATAATTAGTAATAGTTCATTCAAACCTAGAATGAACTAGAAATCAGTTCAGTGTCTATTCAGTTGGGAGTAGTATTCAGCACCGAGTTAACCAAGGGATGGGGGCATTCCTTCTAGCAGAGGGGTTGACCCTTAGTAGCAGTCCCTGCATTACAAAACTATGTAACCATCATAGGTTGAGATATCTTTTTACCAGATATTATGAGGGTTGATACATCTCATTCGAGTTTTCCTACCAGCGAGGGTTAATGAAAGAGCTTCCTGTCAGAGAGGGTTAACTCACAGCTTGTCTTTACCCATGGCATGGTATTAGAACCCTTCAAACTAGGGTTATAGGTTGGACCCTAATCTATTTAGAAAGAGAAATGCAGGTTAGATTATTACCTCCCACAATCTCAGTTTCAGATTCAGTCTCAGTATAGAACACAGTTCAGTTCTACAGATTCAGGAGTGTCAGACACAGTCATCCCATTCAGTATGGAACTCAATATAGTTCCACATAATCAAGACTGTCAGATACAGTCATTCAATTATAAGTAATTCTGTATCAGTATACTCCGATATCAGTTAATAAATATTAAGACTCAGTATCTATTGTTATCACGATCTCAGTTACAGTATACATATTAATGCATGTACTCCCATTCAGTTATATTCATGTCATTCAGTAAGTATTGTTCTTGCATATGAACCCATGCATTTGATCCTACCTCACTTAGCATACAAGTACATTTAAAGTACTGACGCATACTATTCTCTTGCGCTATGATGTCTTATATCATAGGTTTAGACGCACGGACATTCGATCATCCCTAAAAATTACAGATTTTCAGTAGTCAGAGTTAGTGGTAAGTCCTCATAGTTTGAGGACTTGATTATTATTTCCATATTTCAGTTTTATTTCAGTGGCCGAAGTTAGTTGGGTACTTTTCCCATCAACTTCATATTTTAGACAGTTTAGAGGCTTTTCAAACTAGAGTATTTCCAGATAGATGTTTGAGTTTTTGTATTGTTATATCGTATTTAATTTTATTTCAGTATTGAACCTTATGGCATGTTTTTTGCCTAATTTATGCATATTACAGTATTATTATTTAGTTATTGCAGTAGGTATGAGTCATGGGTTAGCTTGTGGTTCTTCGGGATTATCAACATGATGTAGTGTCTGGGATACAGACTTGGGGCATTAAAAACATGATATCAGAGCCTACGGTTTAACAAAGTCCTAGGAAGTCTAAAACCGCATCTAGTTGAGTCTTGTGCATGGTGTGTTGCACGCCACACTTATGGACTGGAGGCTGCGAGGTGTTTTAGGAAAATTTTCCCTTCATTTATTACTCATATCGTGGGAGTGAGCATGAGCTCCAGTTAAACTCTCCATCTAATCGAAGTTTCTCTTCCATTTATAGAATACGCCTCCAAAGAGGTCTTAGGGAAGAGTAATGGGAGACCAGCTAGAACCCCAGCCCTTCTAGCTAGATCCTCTAGACGAATATTTCTCCCACGCTGAGTTTAAAGTAGCTTTAACCACCCTAGCTCATTATGTGGCAGCCTATAATGAAAGTCCACCTACTGTTTTAGCCAACCCAGTGGCGAATACTGTTGCTGCCAGTTTTTGGGATTTCACCCGAATGAACCCTCCATGTTTTACTGGGTCTAAGTCATATGAGAACCCTCAGGAATTTATTAATCAAGTGCAGAAAGTTACATGAATTATTGGGGTGACAGCTAGTGAGAGTCCGAGTTATCTGCATACCAGTTATAGGATCTGGCACACTCATGGTTTAAATAGTGGAAGGCAGAAAGGTCAGCAGATGTAGGGTCCATAGAATGGGAGGAGTTTACTGTTGCTTTACTGGATAGGTTCTTCCCGCTACAGTAGAGAGAAGCGAAGGTTCTGGAGTTTATAAATATGAATCAGGGCAACATGACGGTGCAAGAGTATTCTCTGAAGTTTACCCAATTAGCCTGATACTCTCTTCATGTGGTAGCAGATAGTAGATCTAATATGAGTAAGTTTGTGTCTGGCATATTTAATAGTTTGGTCAAGGAATGTAGGACCGTAATGTTGATTAAGGAGATGTACATATCTAGGCTCATGGTCCATGCTCAGCAGATAGAGGAGGCTAAGAATAAGGAGAGGGAGAGGGAGAACAAGAGAGCAAGAATAGGTAGTTTCAACTTTACTTAGCCTAAGTCAAAAGGTGGAAATCATTGTCAATTCCACCTAAAATCCTCAGTTCTATCTCCTTCCTCAGCCATTGATCCTATGAAGAAATTTATAAATGACATTAGAGATAGGGAGTCAGGACCTAAACCCCAAGGTAGTGTTAGAAGTGCCTAAACCAATCCCCTTTGTTTGAAGTGTGGAAGAAACCACCAGGGTAACTACAAAACTGGAAGTGATGTGTGTCTTGGATGTAAGAAGTCAGGCTACAAGGCTAGAAACTACCCTCAGGTGGGTTCTCAGAGTCAGCATAACCCTCTCCCAACTCAGTCCAGTTGGCCGAATAAGCAGAGTGCCGCATCCAGTGCAAACAGTGGGTAGAACCCAAACAGACTCTATGCTCTTCAGTCCTGATAGGATTAGGAGAGTTTTCTTGAACTGGTACGTTAAAGGTTTATCATTTAAATGTTTATGCTTTGCTAGACCCAAAAACTTCTTTGTCCTTTATTATTCCTTTATATAGGTGTTGACTTCAAAGTCAAACCTAAAATCCTAGCAGAGCCTTTCTCAGTCTCTACCCCAGTGGGTAAATCTATCATCGTCCAGCGGGAATACAAGAACTATCTTGTTATGGTATTTCAAAAAGCCACTACATCAGACTTAGTCGAATTAGAGATAACCGATTTTGATTTCATTCTCATCATGGATTGACTTCATTCCTATTATGCCTTAGTCAACTACAAAAATAGAATTATCCACTTTTAGTTTCCAAATGAACCCGTCCTTAAGTGGAGTAGAGGTAGTGTGTCAGCACTTAGGAGTCAGCTTGTTTCTAACCTTTGGGTGAGAAAAATGATATCTACGGGATATCTCTACCATCTCGTATGAGTCAAGGACTCTAGTTTAAAAAATCTTAATCTTGAATCAGTTCCAGTTTAATGTGAATTCCCTAATGTGTTTTCCAAAGATCTTCCCGGAGTTCCTTCCGAGAGAGAATTCAACTTTGAAATAGACCTTTTTCGAAATAGACATTTTATATTATGCTATATAAAATGGAACCTACAGAACTATGAGTATTAAAAGAATAATTGAAGGATCTCCTCGATAAGGGGTTTATCAGACCGAGTGTGTCCCTATGGGGTGCCCTAGTTTTATTCGTGCATAAGAAAGACAGCTCTCTCAGAATATGATTTGATTACCATCAGATAAATAAAGTCACGGTAAAGATCAATTATCTACTTCCCAGAATCGATGACTTGTTTGATCAACTTTAGGGTGCCAGTTACTTCTCCAAGATAGACCTCAGATCGAGGTATCATCAGATCAGAGTCAGAGAATGTGACATCCCAAAAATATCCTTCAGAACTCCGTATGTTCACTTTGAATTCTTAGTTATGTCATTTGGTCTTACCAATACCCCTGCAACTTTCTTGGACTTGATAAACCATGTGTTCAATCAGTACTTGGACATGTTCGTTATATTCTTCATAGATGACATTCTTGTCTACTCCCACAGCGAGCATGAATATGTAGACCATCTCAGAATTGTATTGCAGACTCTCAAAAAACATAAGCTATTCACCAAATTTATTATGTTCGAACTTTGGCTAAGGTTAGTAGATTTCTTTGGCAATATCATTTTTGGTGATGGCATTAGAGTTGATCCCCAAAATAATGAAGTAGTGAGAAACTGGCCTAGACCTATCTCTCTATTAGATATCAAGAGTTTCTTAGGCTTGGCTAGCTATTACCGATGGTTTATTGAGGGATTTTCATCTATTGCATCCCCTATATCCAGATTGACTCAGAAGAAAGTCAAATTCGAGTCGTCAGATTCTTGTGAGAATAGTTTTTAGGAGTTGAAGACTCGAATCACTACAACTCTAGTTTTAACCCTGCCAGATAGTTCAGACGGCTTTGTTATTTATTACGATGCTTCCAGAGATGGTTTGGGGTGTGTTTTGATGCAGAGAGGTAAGGTCATAGCCTACGCCTATAGACAACTTATGCCCCATAAAAAGAACTCATCTACTCATGATCTTGAGTTAACAACAATAGTTTTTTCCTTAATGATTTGGAGGAACTATTTGTATGGGGTTCACATTGATATGTTCACTGACCATAAGAGCCTATAGTATGTGTTTATTTAGAATGATTTAATCCTCTATTAGAGAAGGTGGTTGGAGTTGTTAAAAGACTATGTGAGTGTCTTGTATCATCCGGGTAAAGCCAATGTAGTGACTGATGCTCTCAGTAGGATGTCTATGGGTAGTGTCTCTCATGTGGAGGATGGTAAGAAAAATTTAGTTCAGGAAGTTCATCAGCTTTCCCGACTAGGTGTTTGATTTGTCAATTCAGTAGAAGGTAGTGTATGGGTGCAGAGTAGTTCAGAATCATCCCTCAATTTCGAGGTAAAAGAAAAGAAGGATTGGGATCCCAGTCTAGTCAAGTTGATTGAATCAGTTAGAGATCAGAAGGTAGACATTTTTTTCCCAAAGGGGAGATAGTATGTTTCACTTCCAGGGTTGTCTATGTGTACCAAGTATAGATGACTTGAGATAATGAATTCTTGTAGAAGAGCATGGTGCACGTAACTCTATTCATCTAGGGTCCTCAAAGATGTATCGTGATTTGCGGGAGATCTATTGGTGGAGTGGGATGAAGAGAGACATTGCAGAGTATGTGGCTATGTGCTCAACAAGTCAGCAGGTTAAGATTGAGCATCAGAATCCTAGTGGGTCCATGTAGGAATTCAGCATTCCCACCTAGAAATGGGAAGAAGTGAACATGGACTTTGTGATGAGTTTGCCTTGTAATAGTCACAAGCATGATTCAGTTTGTGTCATCATAGATAGGATAACAAAATCAGCTCATTTCCCACCAATCCATACCGCTTGTTCAGCCTAGGATTACACCAAACTCTATATTAGAGAGTTGGTCAGATTGCACTATGTTCTGTTGCCCATTATCTCAGATAGAGGTACCCAGTTAAACTTTTATTACTAGAAGTCATTCCAAAAGGGTATTGGTACCCGAGTTCACCATATTATAGCCTTTCATCCTTAGAAATATGGTCAAGAAAAAAGGACCATCCAGACTTTAGAAGATATGTTGTGAGCGTGTGCGATAGATTTTAATTTGACCACTTGCCTTTGATTGAATTTGCATATAACAACAACTATAATTCCAACATTCTGAAGGCTCCGTTTGAGGTGCTTTATGGGAGGTGGTGTAGATCTCCCATTTGTTTATTTGAAGTGGGTGAGGCTATAGTGGTAGGGCCTGACTTGGTATTTGATACCTTAGAGAAAATTCAGTTGATCAGGGAAAGGCTTAAGATAGTTCTGAGCTGACAGAAATCGTACGCAGATGTGTGTAGAAAGGATCTCGAGTTTTACATTGCAGATTTTTTGTATTTAAAAATCTCTTCTATTAATGAAGTGAAGAGGTTTGGCAATAAGGGGAAACTCAGTCCTCGATATATCGTTCCTTACCAAATTCTCTGCCATTTCAGAAAGGTAGCTTACGATCTTAAGTTGCCTTCAGACTTAGCTTCAGTGCACCCAGTGTTCTATGTCTCCTTGGTGTATAAATGCATAGGTGACCCAACAGTCATAGTCCCTATAGAGGGTATAAATATTCAGAACAGCTTCTCTTATGAAGAGATCCCATTAGAAATTATTTATTTACTGATTCACATACTGAGGAACAAAGAGGTCCCTCTAGTCAAAGTTCTTTAGCAGAATCAGTCCGTTGAGGGAGATACTAGGGAAGCAGAGGCAGACATGCAGACCAAGTATCCTCACCTCTTCTCCGCAAGCTCAAACTCAACCCAAGGTAATAGTTTTTTTTTAATTTACTCGGTCTCATGTTCATATATAGCTACCAAATTAGTATCAATTAACATTGCATACTAAGTCATATATTCATGAATCAGTTCAGTCAGGTAGTGATGCATCAGACATACATGTTCAACATTTAAACTCAGCTTATCAGTAATCCCATTCATGCATTAATGAATCATGTTCAGTTATGTACTCATGCATCAGATATGCATGTTTAGTTTGATAATTCAACATATCAGTAATTTCAGTCATGAAATCATGCTTCAGTTATGTATGTACAGTGTCTAAATCTAGTCTATCAGTATTCTCAATTTAATCAATCTTATTTGAGGACGAATGTTCCCAAGGGGGAGATATTATAAGATCCCACAAAATCCGAAGCACTACTCTGTCTTTTAAGCTTGCTAAAGGGTCCCTAAACTTAGAAAATTCTAGCTAAGTATTTAGACTTAGTATTATTTTTGCCTTCTTAAGTTGGAAACTCTATTTCATGAATTTTATGACCTTAAAGTATTGATCTTTAGATTAATTCATGATCAGGAATGTAAGTAGGTATCCCCGGATAAGTTTTGGATTTTTCGTACCTCGTTTAGACCATGTTCAAGTGACCAAAATAGTGAGTCAACGCAATCTTGACGCATCACATCATCCATCACATCGATAGATAAATTTTCCCTCGGCTTAGTAAAAATTCCAGTGAACTGACACAGACTCGATGTGGTGCGTTGGCCATCGAATTGATGCCAATGACTCTGTGCATCGATCTTCACGTCGACAGTTCAGTTTTCAGTTATTAAAAAGTTGTAGCCTTAGGGGTATTTAGGTCTTTTACCACGTCCTTCAGCCCCCAAAAACACTAAATTTAGCCTTCTATTTGCAACATACTCTTATTATTTCAAAAATTTCTCAAGAACAAAAAACCCTAGGTGATATAATTTCAAATTCAAGGCTCAAGATTCCACCGTTAATGTTCAAGAATTTGGCAACCGAGTTATGTCAGGTGTTTTTCCTAGGGTTCCTTCCACCTTGGAGTCCAAGAAGCTCTTTTAAACTTCAAGTAGCTCGATTTCATGATTTCCATGATTTGGATTCAAGTATATTCATGATTATAATGTTGATTGTATTTCTATTCCATAATTAAGTGTAAGATTTATGTTAAAACAACAATTATATATATAGCATCATATGAACTCACGTTAAAGCTTTGAAATTTTGATATTTATGTGTTTATTAGTACTATGTGCATATACAATGCATTCCAAGAGTTTGATGAGTTGTTCATGAGAATTAAATAATGAAATTATATCATGATAGGATGTATTCAATTTCATGTCATGCAAGCGTTTACTAGAAGGTCCCAATGAATGAATGATGATCAGGAAGTTATATATCATGTTTCAAGATTATGCCACATCTTATAATTTATGCTATCGAGTCCTAGGGATATTTAATACCCGATAATTTAGCTGATTATCTATATCCATGGTCAGTCTCAGGAGAGTACCAGTCATTTCACGATCAGTAGTACTCTCAGTCAATTATAGAACTTAGGAAAAACTCGGTAAACTCAGTATTAGTCCAATCCAGTTCAGTATTCAGTTCAGGTCTCAGTAAATTTAGCCAGTTAACAAAATTCAGTAGTATTCCGTTAGTCAATAGAACTGAGTAAACTTAGTCCAATTTAGTTTGTTAGTATAATCAGAAACAGTTCAGTCAAGCCTAGTATAAACTAGAAATTAGTTCAGTGTCTATTAAGTTGGGAGTAGGATTTAACACCGAGTTAACCCAGGAATGAGGCATTCCTGTCAGTAGAGGGTTTGACCCATAGTAGTAATCCCTGGATTATAGAACTATGTAGCTAGTGTAGGTTGAGATATCTTCCTGTCAGATATTATGAGGGTTGATACATCTCATTCAAGTTTTCCTGCCAGCAAGGGTTGAAAAAAGAGCTTCCTGTCAAAGAGGGTTAACTTACATCTTTTCATTACCCGTGGCACATAATTGGCACCCTTCCAACTGGGGTTAAAGGTTGGACCCCAATCTATTTAAAAGGGGCATATCGATTAGATGATTACCTCTAATAGTCTCATTTTTAGATTCAGCCTTAGTAATGAACTCAGTATAGTTCTACAGATTCAGGAGTGTCAAATACAGTCACTACATTTAGTATGGAACTCTGTATGGTTCCATTAAATTAAGACTATCAGATAGAGTCATTTGGTTAATAGTAATTAAATATCAGTATACTCATATATTAGTGAATTAGTATTCAGACTCAGTATCCATTTTTATCACGATCTCAATTACAGTATATGTATTCATGCATGTACTTCCATTCAGTTATATTTATATCATTCAGTCAGTATTATTCATGCATATGAACCCATGTATTTCAGCCTACCTTACTTAGCATACCAGTACATTCAAAGTACTAACGCATACTATTCTATTGCGCTATGATGTCTTATATCATAGGTTCAGATGCACGGGCTCCTAATCATCCCTAGTATTTACATATTTTCAGTAGTTAGAGTTAGTGGTGAGTCCTCATAGTGTGAGGACTTGATTATTATTTTAGTATTTCAGTTTTATTTCAATAGCCAGAGTTAGTTGGGGACTTTTCCCATCAACTCTACATTTCAGACAGTTTAGAGGCTTTTCATACTAGAGTAATTTAAGACAAATTTTTTAGTTTTTGTATTGTTATACCGTACTTAGTTTTATTTTAGTATTACCTTATGGCATGTTATTCGCCTAATTTCCGCATATTACAATATTATTATTCGGTTGTTGCAGCAGGTACCAGTCACTTGGTATCATATCGTATGGTTCAATAGAGTCTTAGGTAGTCTGTAAGCTACATCTAGTAGAGTATTGTGCATGGGTGCGTTGCGCGCCACACCTATGGATAGGAGGATGTGAGGTGTTTCAGGAAAATTTTCCATTATTTAAGTACTCATATCATGTGAGTAAGCATGAGCACCAGTTAAACTCTCTGTCTAATCCAAGTTTCTCTTCCGTTTATAGAATATTCCTCCAAAGAAGACTAAGGTAAGAGGAATGGGAGACCAACCAGAACCCCAACCCACCTAGCCTAATCCTCTGGACGAACATGTCTCCCACGATGAGTTTAGAGTAGCTTTCTCCACCCTAGCTCATTCTATGGAAGCCCAAAATAAACGTCCAACTATTGTTCTGGCCAACCCAATGGCCAATACTGTTGCTTCAATGATTCGGTATTTTACTCGAATGAACCCTCTATGTTTTATAGGGTCTAAGTCAGATTAGGACCCTTAGGAATTTCTTGATTAGGTGCAGAAAGTTACAGATATTATTGGGGTGATAGCTAGTGAAAGTGTCAAGTTAGCTGCATATCAGTTACAGGATATCGCACACTCATGGTTTAAACAGTGGAAAGTAGAAAGGGCCACAGATGTAGGGTCCATAGAATAGGAGCAGTTTGTTATTTATTTTTTGGATTGGTTCTTCTCGCTAGAGTAGAGGGAAGTGAAGGTTCTAGAGTTTATAAATCTGATGCAGGGAAACATGATGGTCCAAGAGTATTCCTTTAAGTTTACCCAATTATCCAGATACGCTCCCCATGTGGTAGAAAATAGTAGATCTAATATGAGTAGGTTTCTGTCTAGTGTGTTTTATAGTGTGGTCATGGAATGTAGGACTGCAATGTTGATTAAGGAGATGGACATATCCAGGCTTATGGTATATTCACAGAAGATAGAGAAGGCTAAGAATAAACAGAGGGAGAGGGAGAAAAAGAGAGCCAGAATAGGTAGTTTTAACTTCTCTCAACCCAAGTCAGAGGGTGGAAATCTTTCTCAGTTCTGCCCGAACTCCTCAGTTCCAGTTCTGTCCTCATCCAGTACTCCTGTACCAAAATTTAGATATGTTAACAGAGATAGGGAATCAGGCCCTAAACCCTATGGTAGTGTTAGTAGTGCTCAAAACAATCTCTTTTGTCAAAAGTGTGGCAAAAACCACCAAGGTATCTACAGAGTTGGTAGTGATGTGTGATTCATACATTCCAATCCAGGCCACAGGGTCAGGTCGTGTCCTCAGGTAGGTTCTTAGTGTCAACATAACCATCCCCCACCTCAGTCTGGTCACCCTAATTAGCAGGGTACTACATCCAATGCCACTAGTGGGTAGTGCCCAAATAGAGTATATGCTCTTTAGTCCCAACAGGATCATGAGAGTTTTCCTGATGTTGTCACTAGTACATTACAATTTTATCATTTACATATTTATGCTTTGCTAGACCCTGGATCTTCTTTGTCCTTTGTTACTCCTTGTATAGATGTTGACTTTATCGTCAGTCCCAAAATTCTAGCAGAGAATTTCTCAGTCTTTACCCAAGTGGTTAAATCTATCATAGCCCGACGGGTATACAGGAACTGTCTGGTTATGGTATCTAAGAAAGTAACTTTAGCAGACTTAGTTGAATTAGATATGATCGATTTTAATTTAATTCTCAGCTTGGATTGGATTCATTACTGATATACCTCAGTCGACTATAGAAATAAAATTGTCCAATTTTAGTTTCCAAATGAACCCGTCCTTGAGTGGAGGGGTAGTGCTTCAGTACTTAGGGGTCATCTTTTTTCTTACCTTCAGGAAAGAAAAATAATATCAAATGGATGTGTCTACCATCTCGTTCAAGTCCAGGACTTTAGTTCAAAAACCCCTAATCTTGAATTGGTGTTAGTAGAATGTGAATTGCTAGATGTGTTTTCTGAAGATCTTCCCGGGGTTTCTCCTGAAACGGTAATGGACTTCGTAATAGACCTTCTTCCAAACACTCAACCCATATCTATTTTTCCACATAGAATGTCACCTATAGAACTTACAGAATTAAAAAAAAAAACTTAATGGATCTCCTATATAAAGGATTCATCAGACCCAGTGTGTCCCCGTAGGGTGCCCTAGTTTTATTCATGCATAAGAAAGACGATTCTCTCAGAATGTGTTTTGATTACCTTCAGCTAAATAAAGTTATGGTGAAAAATAACTATCCACTTCCCAGAATCAATGAATTGTTTGACCATCTTCAGGGTTCCAGTTACTACTCCAAGATAGACCTTAGATTGGGCAATTATCAACTCAGAGTCAAAGAATGTGATGTCCCAAAAATAGCCTTCAAAACTCGGTATAATTACTTCAAATTGTTAGTTATGTTATTTGGTGTTACTAATGCCCAACAACTTTCATAGACTTTATGAACAGTATGTTCAATCAGTAGATGGTCAAGTTTGTCATAGTCGTTATAGATGACATTCTTGTCTACTCCTGTAGTGAGCATGACCAAGCAGACTATCTCAGAATAATATTGCAGACTCTCAAAAACCATCAGCTATTCGCCAAATTCAGTTAGTGTGAATTTTGAATAACATCAGTAGCTTTTCTTGGCCATATCATTTTCGGTGATGGCATTTGAGTTGATCCTAAAAGACCAAAATAGTGAGAAATTGTCCTTAACCCATCTCTTCATCAGATATTAGGAGTTTCTTGGGCTTGGATGTCTATTACCGATTGTTTGTTGAGGGATTTTCATCTATTCCACCCCCTATGTCCAAATTGACTCAGAAGAAAGTTAAATTCTAGTGATTAGATTCTTATAAGAAGATTTTTTAGGAGTTGAAGACTCGACTCACTACAACTCTAATTTTGACCTTTCCATATGGTTCAGACGGCTTTGTTGTGTATTGTGATGCTTCCAGAGTCGGTTTGGGGTATGTTGTTATGTAGAGTGGTAAGGTCATATCCTACGCCTCTAGACAGCTTATGCCCCATGAAAAGAACTATCCTACTGATGATCTTGAGTAAGTAGCATTAGTTTTTACCTCAAAAATTTTGAGGCACTATTTGTATGGGGTTCAAGTTGATATATTCACTGATCATAAGAGCCTACAGTATATGTTCTCTCAGAAAGATTTAAACCTTTGTCAGAGAAGGTGGTTGGATTTATTAAAAGACTACGACATGAGTGTCCTGTATCATCTGGGTAAAGCCAATGTAGTGACTGATGCTCTCAGTAGGATGTCTATGGGTAGTGTTGCTCATGTGGAGGATTGTAAGAAGAAGTTAGTTCAGGAAATTCATCAGCTTGCCCGACTAGGTATTCGCTTGGTCGATTCAGTAGAAGGTAGTGTATGGGTGCAGAGTAGTTTAGAATCATACCTGGTTTCCAAAGTAAAGAAAAAAGAAGGATAGGGATCCCAGTCTAGTGCAGTTGAATGAATCTGTCAGAGATCAAGAGGTAGATATTTTCTCCCAAGGGGGAGATGGTGTGTTGCGCTACCTGGGTCGGCTATGTGTGCCAGGTGTAGATTACTTGAGATAGCGAATTCTTGCAGAAGTGCATGGTGTGCGCTACTCTATTCATTCAAGGGACACTAAGATGTACCATGATTTTTGGAAGATCTATTGGTGGAGTGGGATAAAGAGAGACATTGCAAAGTTTGTGGCTAATTGCAAAACATATCAGCAGGTTAATATTGAGCATCAAAAGCCTAGTCGGTCAATGCAGGAGTTTAGCATTCCTACCTTGAAATGGGATAAAGTGAACATGGACTTTGTTACTAGTTTTCTTTGTACTCGTCGCCATCTTGATTCAATTTGGTTCATCGCATATAGGATTACCAAATCATCTCATTTTCTATCAGTCCATACCTCTAATTCAGCTCAGGATTATGCTAAACTGTATATCAGGGAGTTGGTTAGATTGCACGGTGCTGTTTTATACATTATCTCAAATAGAGGGACACAGTTCACCTCTCATTTTTGGAAATCATTCCAAAAAGGTCTTGGTACCTGAGTTTACCTCAGTACAACCTTTCATTATCACATGTATGTTCAAGCAGAAAGGACCATACAGACTTTAGAAAATATGTTGTGAGATTTTGCGATAGACTTTATAGGTAGTTGGGATGACCACTTGCCTTTGATTGAATTCACATATGACAACAACTATTATGCCAGTATTATGATGGCTCTATTTGAGGTGCTTTATGGGGGGAGGTGTAGATTTCATATTGGTGGGTTTGAAGTGGGTGAGGCCGTAGTGGTAGGGCCTAAGTTAGTATTTGATACCTTAGAGAAAGTTCAGTTGATTAGGGAAAGGCTTAAGATAGCTCAGAGCGGACAAAAATAATAAACAGATATGAGCAGAAAGGATATTAAGTTTAATATTGGTGATTTTGTGTATTTGAAAATCTCTTCAATGAAAGGGGTGAAGAGGTTTTGCAAGAAGGGGAAACTTAGTCCCCGATATGTCGGTCCTTACCGAATTTTTAGCCTTTTCGGAAAGGAAGCTTACGAGCTTGAGTTCCCTTAAGACATAGCTTCAGTGCACCAAGTGTTTCATGTCTCCTTGCTTAAGAAATGCATAGGTGACACAACTGTCGTAGTCCCTATAGAGTGCATAGATATTCAGAACATCCATTCTTATGAAGAGATCATAATCAAAATTCTTGATTATTAGATTCACAGACAGATGAACAAAGAAGTCCCTCTAGTCAAAGGTCTTTGGCGGAATCAGTCCGTTGAGGGAGCTACTTGAGAAGCAGAGGTATACATGCGGACCAAGTATCATCACCTCTTTTTTATTATCTTAGACTCAACCCAAGGTAATAGTTTTTCTTTGAATTTACTCTGTCTGATGTTCAGATATAGCTATAAACTTGGTATCAATTAACGTTTCATACTTAGTTAGGCATTCATGAATCAGTTCAGTCATGTACTCATCCATTAGACATGCATGTTCAGTATATAAACTCAACTTATCAGTAATCCTAGTAATGCATTAATGAATCATGTTCATCTTGTACTTATAAATCAGATATGAATATTCAGTATGATAATTCAATATATCAGTAATTTCAGTCATGAAATCATGCTTTTGTTGTAAATGTCCAGTGTCTAAATCCAGTCTATCAGTATTCTCAGTTTAATCAGTCTCATTCGAGGATGAATGTTCTCAAGGGGGAGATATTGTAAGACCCCCACAAAATCCTAAACTCAACTCTGTCTTTTAAGCTTACTAAGGGGTACCCAGACTTAGAAAATTCTAGCTAAGTTTTCAGAATTCATATGGCCTTCGTAAGTTGGCAACTCTATTTCACGACTCTTATGACCTTAAAGTATTAATATTTAGATTTATTGATGATAAATAATGTCAGTAGGTGTCCCCAAACAAGTTTTGGATTTTTTGGACCTTGTTTAGACCATGCTCAAGTGACCAAAATAGTGAGTTGATGTGATCTCGACGTATCACGTCATCCATCGCGTCGACAGATAATCTTTCCCTCAACTTAGTGCAAATTTTAGTGAACCGAGCGGACTCGACATGGCACGTTGAACATTGTATTGATGCCAACAATGCGGCGTGTCGATGTACTTGTCGTTAATTTAGTTTTTAGTACTAAAAAAGCCATATCCTTAGGGGTATTTTAGTCTTTTCTCACATCCTTCATCCCCCATAATTTCAAGGCTTTAACACGAATTCACATGATACTACACACATGATAGTTGTGTTTACATAAATCTTTCACTTAATCATATAATAGAAATTCAATCAACATTATAATCATGAATACACTTGAATCCAAATCATGGAAAGCATGAAATCAAGCTACTTGAAGTTTAAAAGAGCTTCTTGGACTCCAAGGATGGAAGGAACCATTGGATGAATACCTAACTTACCTTGGTTTCCAAATTATTGAAGATTAACGGTGGAATCTTGAGCCTTGAAGTTAAAATTCTTTCACCTAGGGTTTTTGTTCTTGAGGAATTTATGAAATAATATGTGTATATTGCAAATAGAAGGCTAAATTTTGTGTTTTTGGCTGATGTGTTGATTAGTACAATGTGCATATACAATGCCTTGCAAGTGTTTGATGAGTTGTTCATGAGAATTAAATAATGAAATTATATCATGATAGCATATATTCATGTTCATGTCATGCAAGTATTTACTAGAAGGTCCAAATGAATGAATGATGATCAAGTAGTTATTTATCATGTTTTGAGATTTTTCCATGTCTTATAATTTATGCTATCGAGTCTTGGGGGTATTTAATACCCAACAATTTAGCTGATTACCTAGAGCCATGATCTGTCTCAGGATAGTATCAGTTATGGTACGATTAGTAGTACTCTCAGTTAGTTACAGAACTCAGGTAAAACTCAGTAGACTTTGTATCAGTCTAGTCCAGTTCAATATTGAGTTTAGGCCTCACTAAATTCTGCCAATTAACAGAATTCAGTAGTATTCCACCAGTCAATGAAACTCAGTGAACTCAGTCTAGTTCAGTTAGGCTGTGTGATTAGTAATAGTTAAGTCAAGCCTAGTATGAACTGGAAATTAGTTCATTGTCTATTTAGTTGGGACTAGGATTCAGCACCAAGTTAACCCATGGATGGGGGCATTCCTTCCAGAAGAGGGTTTGACCCTTAGTAGCAATCCCTATGTTATAGAACTACATAGCCAGCATAGGTTGAGATATCTTCCTACCAGATATTATGAGGGTTGATACATCTCATTCGAGTTTTCCTGCCAGCGAGGGTTGACAAAAGAGATTCCTGTCAGATAAGGTTAACTCATAACTTGTCTTTACCCAAGGCACGATATTCACACCCTTCTAATTGGGGTTACAGGTTGTACCCCAATATATTTAGAAAGGGGCATGTAGGTTTGATGATTACCTCCCACAGTTTAAGTTTTAGATTTAATCTCAGTATAGAACTTAGTTCAGTTTTGATGATTTAGGACGGTAAAAAATAGTCACTCTATTCAGTACGAAACTCAGTATAGTTCCACAAAATCAATACTATTAGATATAGTAATTCAGTTATCAGTAATTCAGTATTAGTATACTCAGATATTAGTTATTCAGTATTCAGACTCAATATCCATTGTTATCATGATCTAAGTTATAGTATATGTATTTCATGCATGTATTCCCATTTCGTTATATTCATTTCATTCAGTCAGTATTGTTCATTCATATGAACCCATGCATTTTAGTCTTCCTTACTTAGCATACCAGTATATTCAAAGTAATAAAACATACTTTTCTCTTACACTATGATGGCTTATATCATGGGTTCAGGTGCACGGGCTCCCGATCATCCCTAGTAGTTATAGATTGGCAGTATTCAGAATTAGTGGTAAGTCTTCATAGTTCGAGGACTTGATTATTATTTCAGCATTTTCGTTTTATTTCAGTAGCCGCAGTTAGTTGGGGAATTTTCCCATCAATTCCATATTTTAGATAGTTTAGAGGCTTTTCACACTTTCAGACACATGTTTCAATTTTTGTATTGTTATATCGTATTCAGTTTTATTTTAGTATTAAACCTTATGGCATGTTTTCCGCATAATTTTTGCATATTACAATATTATTATTTAATTTTTACAACAGGTACCATTCATTGGTAAGCTTGTGGTCCTTCGTGATTATGAGCAGCGTGTAGCCTTCGAGGTACATACTCAGGGTGTTACAAGTTTCTTGTCATATCTTTTGGGTTGACCAATGCTTTTGAGACATTCATGGATTAGATGAATAGGGTCTTCCATCTGTTCTTGGACATTTTTTTCATCATCTTTCATTGATGATATTTTAGTTTATTTAAAGAGTGAGGTGGATAATGTACGTCACCTCCGTTCCATGTTGCAAACTTTTAAGGATCATCGTTTGTATGACAAGTTCTCCAAGTGTGTGTTTTGGTTAAAAGCCATAGGTTTTCTTGATCATGTCATCTCTAGTGAAGGGATCATGGTAGATACCCAAAAGTTCATGGCTATAAAGAAGTGGCCTAGACCTATGAGTCCAACTCATATTCGGAGCTTCTTGGGTCTAGCCGCTTACTATCGAAGATTTGATGAGAGATAGCTTCCCCATTGACAAAATCATCCCAAAATGAAGGTCATGTTCTTGTGGTCGACGTGTGCGAGGGTAGTTTTTAGTAGTTTAAAAACAAGTTCACTTTGTCTCTGATTTTTACCTTGCTCGAGGGTAGTGATGTTTTTGTGGTTTATTGGAATGCTTCTCGTGTCAGACTTGGTTTCTTGATAATGGAACATGGTAGGGTGACATCCTATGCCTCTAGAGAATTGAAAGTTCATTGGAAGAACTAACCTACTAATGGCTTAGAGTGGTTAGTTGTAGTCTTTGGGTTAAAGATGTGGAGACATTATCTATATGGTGTTCATTTTGAAATCTTTTCCAATCATAAGAGCCTCCAATATATGTTTACCTAAAATGAGTTAAATCTATGACAAATAAGAAGGCTTGAGTTACTAAAATATTGTGATATGAGTCTCCATTATCATCCTGATAAGGAAAATGTACTTGCCGATGTTCTTAGTAGGTTATCCATAGGGAGTTTGGCCCATGTAGATGAGGATAAGAGGGAATTGGTGAAGGACATTCACTATTTGTCTAATCTTGTAGTTGAACTTGCGGACTCCAAGGATGGTGGTGTATATTTGCTTCTAGTATCTCTATTGTCTCTAATGTTTGAGATATATGAGAATCAAGCATTGGACACCGACATGCTGAATATAATATTTATATTGGTCAACACAAAGTTGCATACTTCATGATTGGTGGTGATGGTATCTTGAGATACCAAGGTAGGCTATGTGATCCCAACATCGATTGATTGAGGGAAACGATCATGGCCAAGGATCATGAATCTTGGTATGCTATATATCCTTGTTCCACCAAGATATATTACTCTCTTAGAGAGTTCTATTGCAGTGGAAATATGAAACATGATGCGGCTAGCTAAGTTGCCAAGTGTATGGTGTGTCAAAAAGTGAATGTTGAGCACGTGATGCCTAGGGGCTTTGTATCAAGGGATCCCATTAACCGAATAGAAGTGGGTGGCAAATAATATGGATTTCTTTACCGATCTCTGTAAATCTCATAATCTATGTGATTCTATTAGAGTCATTGTTGATAGAATGACCAAGTCTATTCACTTCTTACAAGTGAGGACTAATTTCTCAGCGAAAGATTATGCTAAGTTGTATCTTGTCGAGATCGTGAAGTTTTGCGGTACACGAGTTTCTATTATTTTGGATCGTGGTCCTCCATTTTCATCCCTTTTTTGGAAGTCATTCCTAAGGGTTTTAGGTACTAGAGTGTGCCTTAGTACTATATTCCTCCCGCAAATAGATGGGCAATAAGTAAGGACCATCCCAATATTTGAGGATATGTTGCGGGCTTGTGAGATTGATTATGGTAGTAGTTGGTATGACGATTTTCCTCAGATTGAGTTCACCTATAATAATAGCTACCACTCAACTAATTATATGGCGCCTTTTGAGGCATTTTATGGTAGGATATGTCAATCTCCTATTGGTTGGTACAAGGTTGGCGAGGTTAAATTGCATTTGATTTAGTCCACCAAGCCTTAGAGAAGGTGAAGGTGATTTATGATAGATTTAAATCTGCTCACAGTTTCCAAAAGTCCTATGCAGATGTAAGGCGTAGGGACTTAGAGTTTAGTGTGGTGATTGGGTATTCTTAAAAGTGTCTCCCATGAAGGGACTGATTTAGTTTTGTAAAAAGGGGAAGTTTAGTCCTTAGTATATTGGTCCCAACTTGATTGTGAAAAAGTTTTGCAATATGGCCTATGAGTTGGAGTTGCCTTCAAGTATGAACATCATTCACCCTATTTTCCATGTCTTTATGTTGTGCAGATGTGTGGGTGATCTTTCGTATGTTGTTATCTTGAGGTATGTTGATATTTCAGACTCCTTGTCCTATGAGGAGATCCCAACGAGGATCTTAGATCAGCAAGTTCATTGGTTGCAATTAAAAAAAGTGGCTTTGCTTAATGTTCTATGGAGGAACTGAAAGATTGAGGAAGCTCCTTGGGAAGAGAAATAGGACACGAAGTCCAAGTATCCACATTCATTTCTCATTAAGGAAACTTGGGATGGAGGTATGTGTCGATTTCCTTTCTTTGATTTATGTCTTTGATAGACAATGGGTTAAACTCCCCATTGTGTTGAATTGATTTGAGACGTGTTAGAACATGATTTCAAATACCTAATGTTTTCAAATTATGTGTGTTTTGTTGTTAAAGTCCCTATTATCTTGAGTTGATTCATGTCTTTTGTAAATGAATGGTTCGAGTCCCTAATCCTTGAATTGATTAAGTATCTTTTATTATTTGAAGGTTTGAAGTCTCAAAGTCATGAAATGAGTATGTATTGATAAGTAAATAATTTATGTCCCTTATCCTTGAGATGAACTAGTGTCTTGATAAATAATAGGTTTGAGTCCCAAAGATGTTGACCGAATGGTAGATTGATAATGAGCATGATGTGTTATATCTTTTTTATATGTTTGTTCTAACTTGTTTAAAGGACGTTTTTATTTGTGATAATGTGTAGGCTTGTGTTTATTGCTTGACTTATGCCTCATTCGAGGATGAATGATCTCTGTGGGGGGAGAATTGAAACATCTAGACTAAGGACCATTGATAAACATCATATTTTGGTGTAACTAGGGTAGATATGACTAGGAGCTTCACTTGTACCACTTGGATATAAGCCTAATCCTTCCTATCCTCCCCTCTCATATCTTAGGAAGTGTCCTGAGGGTCACTCACTTTCCTAGGTACGAGTTACCCTCCACTTAATCATACCTAAGGGTAGGAGTCGTACCTAGGTAAGTAGTATAGGGTGAGTTCTTTGCTATTAGTGGACTGATTTCTATATGAGTTGAGCATACGAGTTAGGGGTGAGTCATACACTTTGTATATAATTCAAGGGTACATGGTCACACCCTTAACAGTTTGTGTTACCTAGGAGAAGCCTAAGGTATGAGTAAGGGTACCACTCGTACCCTAGCGTACAACTACTTAAGTGAGTCATATGGTGAGTCTTAACCCCTGGACAGGTTGAATTTTATGCTTTTAATTAAGGGTCTTGTGGTCATTTCCCATGTCTAAATCCCTAGGCCCTCTCATTATATAAGTTTTTTTTGCCTCCTAAACATCCATTTTAATGGATCAAACACCCTAAATACTCTCTCAAGCTCATCATGAAGAATTAGAGGCTAGGGTTGAAGAGTGGTCTTAAAAAGGCCAAGGGGAGTCAATATTTTTGGCGATTATTAAGTGTACATGGTGTTTTTGAAATCAAATGAAAAGGGTTTTGTTGAATAATGATGAATAATGATGATTCTCTCTTATACTTATGTTCAAATATTTTATTGATGGTATTTTCCACATGTGAATTCTTGTTTAATGTGGTCTAGCATGTGGGTTTTGAATAACCCTAGTCTTGATGATTTCTACCACGAATTTGGCCATGGTGAAGGCATACACATAAGGTGTTTGTGAAAATGTCTAGCAGAGATGTCTAGTTACATGTTGATGATTGCTTGAACTAGTGCAATGGCCCAATATATGTGAATGATTTATAAATGATAATATGAAGGTAAAATGAGCCATGAATTGTGTAATTGACCACCTTGATGGTTTGAAGAATCAGAAGGGGTTAAATTCCCTAACATGAAAATGAACATGAATTTTGTGATGAATTAAATTGTGGTATAGAATTGCTAAGTAAGTGTGAATGGATCGTAAGGGTATTGAGGACCTTAGTTTGAATTGTATGATGTGGTTAATTAGGGCATTGGACTATTGAAATGGTTGAACAATGAAGGCTCCCATGATGAACATGTGGTCATGTATGATGTTGAATTGGCTAAATGGGTTAAAGTCCTTATGTGTGGAACTGAAAGTATGTGGACGCATGGACAAAATGTTAGGGTCTCAATGTGCACTTAAGATAGATGTGATGGCTTGAGGTTAAAGTCCCTTGCCTAATGAAATTGCTTGTCATTAAATTCTCTTTCGTAATGAGATCACATAAGGTTTAAGTGCCTCGCCAAATGAAATGTTTTTCGGTTAGAGTCCACAATCTAATATGGAATGAGGTTAGAGTCCCTTGCCTAATATGTCATCATGTGGTTAAGCCCCTTTCTTGAGTGAATGTTTGTGCGTGGTTAGAGTCCCTCACTTAAATGGATGTGTATTTATTTAGAATCCCTTACTTCATGATATGTGAATATGGTTAAAGCCATATGCTTAATAAGAAATGCTAGAATCTATGAGTGTGGAAAGTTGGAGTCCAACATTGCCTGCGTGATGAATGTGTGCTTCCTAAGTGTTGATGAGACTTTTCCTCTTAGATATCATGTGATATGTCTATATGTATGGATAGGGTTATGAATGTGATTGAATATGATATATATTCACGTGTTGTTAAATGATGATGATATTTTATCCTAATCCTTGATATAAATGCTAGCCTTCAAACCGCTAACCATCTCAGGATGCTATGTGCCCATGTGAGATAGGGGTCAAAGCATCATATTGTCCTTCTGAGCAGTGATTTTGTGATAGAAGCTGTTCGTGCATTCACTACGGAGTGGTGAGCTTCCATGTTTAATAAGACATTCATTTTTGGTCCCCTATCTTTAGACTTAGTCATATTTTTACTTGGTTTGGCTATTATCGAGGGCTTGTCCCAACATACACATTTCTAAACTTCTATTTATATAGGTGTATTGTGGATGATTGTGGACTTGGGTACATCGGCTAGTGTGTTAATATTTATCAAATGGTTAGACATTGTTTATGGTAGTATGTTTTCCGCTATCTCATTATATAGTCTGGATTTGCCCGACCCATGCGATTAATATGTTGACTGTTATGGGTTATCGGGTGACCTTCGGTTCATGTGGGCTTGAGGTGTCCATACAAATAGTTAGGTTTCAGGCCGTGTCAATCCATATCATGACTACAATATAATCAATCAAGTATACACATTATCCCAATATTGACAACGTGTATAAACCGTCAACCGGGTTTAGCCACCATATTACTAAAAGCATAATCTAGGCGTTCATCAAGTATCTAGGTCACTAAAGAAGTTACATAGTTAAAGCTTAAGGAGGGAAAAGTTCCGCTTCTAATAATCACCAAAGTTCTCTTCTATAAGACTAACTTCAACCCTGAATTTGGCTAAGTTATCTAAATCATCCCTTAAGTTCTTACCAATCTTCACTAGATATATTGGACAAATCTTCTTCACGTTTTCTTCCTAAGTCATCCCATGGACTAAGGAAATTCTGTAACTAAAAATATCTAGGTAAACATACTTTCAAGGTGTGTGAACAAGGTCACTTTCATCTACTAGAGACACTAAAGTATTCTCATGCTATTCATGAGATTATAAGTCCAACTTACAAAGGTTCTAGGCTATAGGTAAAGCATCACACTTTACAAGTTCAATAGCCTAAGTGATTCAACTAGTCCCAAGGATTACCGACTACCAATTTAATATCTAAACCCCACCTAATCTTATCAACATATCATAATTATACATCAATGAAAATTAATCTAACTACAAGTTAGCCGAACCTTCCTTTAGTCCAAATTGCTCATGAACCAACAAGCTTTGTTTTCCCTTTTCTTGATGCTTCTTCCACGAGCCTATCTATCAACAATATAATCTAAGCATTATTAAGAGAATAACAACACCCATATTGTACAATTGTGCCATGTGTCAAAAATGACACCAAAATCCATCAACTGGGTCCCACAAATGGAAAACGAGTTTCTGAGACCAACCAATCATTAGAATATCGTTGGAGAGTTATAACACTTAAGAAATTTAATAAAAACAGTCATATTTGGGGATAAAATCAAGCCTCAAGCCCTTTAGGGTTTTGGGTATAGAAATAAAGAAATCAATAACAAAACCTGAAGGAATCTTACCTTGGATTCGTAGCAACCCACGATTACACAAGATCTTCAAGCTCACAATCAACCCATAAGACTAACTTTTAGGATTTTACACTCTATTAGGGTTTTAAATCTTAAAGAGGGAGGCACAAATGGCCAAAATCTATGTCAAGACAACATGTTAAAAGGCCTTTCCTTGACCTCGGATTGCACGATCGATCACATCTGCTAGGCCTTGATGGCGGCTCACGCGTTACCACCTTACCCACAGCGATCATGGTTTCTCTCTCTCTCTGACAGGCTATGGTTGATTTTTGGAATTTGGTTCCGAGCTTTAGTCCAATCATTGGGATGCCTCCGGAGTTCAATACAAGCAAATGAGATATGAAACCATATAGATTTTGAAATCCAAACGCGATGGCGAAGTAAGAATTTTCATCCGATATGATTTTACTAATGTTTTCATTGGGTGGCCATTTAGAACCAACGAAGACTTCAAAAAAGGCTGGAAATAGCTCTATAAAAAAATGAACTGCCAGGAACCAAACTATTAGTTCCAACAAGTCATAATTAAAATTGGGCGTCTATGGAGAATCTTTAACGAAGAAAATAAGCAGGAACACAAAAAAGACCTGAAGGGTCACTACAACATAAACTACTAAGGAACATTCGTCCCTAAAAGTTAATGACAAAGAATTACTTGAAGTCTCAAACAATGAGGAAACTAGGCCGCACATTCTTGATCACCCAAGAGGCTTCCACCACTGCTCGGTGATTCCACTGAACCTTAACTACAAGAAACTCTCTACTACGTAGCCACCCCACATCACTAGCAAAAATAAGAACAGGCTCCTCCACAAAGATTAATTGCTCATCTAACTAGACCAAATCCCACCTAAGCACATCAAAAGGATCAGGAATATACTTCCTCAACATAGAGACAAGGAAAATATGATGAACAACTGAAAAATCTGGAGCTAAAGCTAACATATTGGACACCTGGCCAACTACATGGAGAATCTCAAAAGGACCAATATAGAAATTACCGATCTTACCCTTCCTTCAAAATCTCATCACACATCTCATAGGTAAAATACGCACGAACACATGGTCACCAACTCTAAATCTCAAGGAACGAAGTCTATAGTAGGCATTGGCCTTCTGCCTACTTTGGGATGTTCTCAACCAGTCTTGAATCACCCTGACTATATCCAATGTGTCCTAAACCAAATCTGTACCACGGGGTATAACCTTGGAAGCTCAAACCTTACTATCAGATAAAGACATCTCATGCCTTACAAAGCCTCAAAAGGCACCATCTAAATGCTCAAATGTTAATTCTTATTGTATGCAAACTCTACCAATGCTAAGTGTTGATCCCTTTTCTCTCCAAAATCTATAACACAAGATCTAAGCATAACCTAAAGCACGTGAATAGTCCACTCAGACTTGCCTTCTATCTATAGATGAAAGGATATACTCAAATCCACTCCCGTCCACAACTCCTCCTGGAATTCTATAAATAAATCGAAAAGTAAATACAAAACCATGGTTTAATATGATAAACAGAGGAACCCATGCAAATGAATTATCTCTCAAATATAAATCTGGGCTAATCTCTCAGCACTAGAGTTCATCTAAATAGGAATGAAATGTACCAACTTTGTTCAACGATCTACAGTAAAACAAATACCATCATGACCATAGGAAGTACGAGAAAAAACACTAATGAAGTCCATGGTAATCCTTTCCCATTTTCACTCAGGAATGGGTAACCTCTGAGTCAATCCTCCTAGATGCTAAGGCTCAGCCTTAACCTGCTGACAACATAGTCAATAAGCTACAAAGTATGCCACATCTCTCTTCATACTGCCCCACTAATACAGTTGCCTCAAATATCTATTCATCTCAGTTGTACCGGGATTAATGGAATATCTAAAGTTGTGAGCCTCATGAAGAATCAACTGAATTATGTCATCAAGTCGAGGAACACAAATACAACACTGAAACCTCAAAATACCCTTGGAATAAAAAAATTGTCTACAATACTCACAACCTACCACCTGATCGGGGAGAAAATGCAACTTCCTATCCAACTATCACAATTGTTCTAAAATAGAGAGGACCTCAACTCCCACAAGCCAAATCCTCATTGGATTTGAAATATCAAGGCGAACCATCAAATAAGATAAGGACTGAATGTCCCATGCTAAGGGCATATAAGAAACTAATATACAAGCCAATTTACCCATACTAAGTTTTCTAGAAGAAAAAGAAATGACACGACCCTTCTGCATCAACACATAGCCATGACCAACACTAGAAGAATGACAAAATATAGTTAATCTCCCACCCTCAACTGGAAGAGCTAACACTGGAGCTGAAGAAAGACAATTATTGAGCATTCCAAAGCTAAAACTCCTCGAACCCTTAGAAAGGAAATTTCTTTTTGGTCAATCTAGTCACAGAGGCTTAAATAGTAGTAAATTTCTCAACAAAATACCTATAGTAACCAGCCAATCTAATAAAACTTTAAACCTCAATCGAAGACATAGGTCTAGTCCAATAACAAATAACCGAGATCTTAGTCGGGTCTACCATAATACCCACGTTGGACACCACATGTCGAAAAAATGATATTGAGCCAAAACTCGCACTTTGAGAACTTGGGAAAAAGCACATCCTCTCGTAATGTCTGAAGCACGATCCTCAAGTGTTTTACATGCTCCTCATTACTCATCGAGTACATAAGAAAATCATCAATGAAAACAATAAAAAAAATTCTAGATCGATTCTGAACACACGATTAATCAAGTCTGTAAATTTGGTTGGGGAATTAGACAATCCAAAGAACATCGCTAAGAACTTATAATGACCATAAAGGGTCCTAAAGGCTGTTACAGGATATCCTTAGCCCGAATCCTCAACTAATGATAACCATACCTCAAATCTATCTTAGAAAGAAGGCTTGTGCCCTGGAGCTGGCCGAACAAATAATCAAGGCAAGGTATATGATAACAATTCTTCACGGTCACCTTGTTAAGCTATATATAATTAATATATATTTGCAATGATCTTACCTTTTTTTTTATGAAAAAAATAGAAGCTCCCCACGGGGACACATTCGGTCTAATGAAACCTTTACAAAGAAGATCCTGGAGTGAAGATTTCATCTCTTTAAGCTAAGTATGTTCCATATGGTAAGGTGCCATAGAAATAGATCGGGTTCTACGCTCAAGGTCAATAACAAATTTAATCTCAGGATAGGGGGAATACTAGGCAGATCTGAAAGAAACACATCAGGAAACTCACACACAATAGGAATAGGGTCTAGTGACAGACTCCCTACATGAGTATCAAAAACATAAGTGAGATAAGTCTCGTAATTCCTCCATATAAGCCTTTTAGCACAAGCATAATAAATAATACCCGTTGGCTCACAGCTAACTGATATCAGTAACACGACTGGGGTATGCTGGGAATGGATAAGGTAAAGGTCATGGAAAAACAATCCATGACCGCATGATAGTGGGATAATTAGTCCATGACCAGAATCACATCGAAATCCAACGTATCTAGAATAATAAGATCATCATAAGTATCAACATCACTAACTATCATAAGAGATTATCTGAATACTCGATCTAGTACTAAAGAATCACCCAAGGCAGTAGATAGGCACAATGGCATAGATAATAAATCACTAGTCAAGTCCAATAGTGGTGCATAATAAGCAAATATTTAAGAATAAGTGGATGTGAGAGTAAAAAAAAAAGCAAGTGTGAAATGAAGCACACAAAAATCATACCTATAACTACAACATCTGCAGTCATAGGCTTGAGTCTAGCAGGTAATGCATACTACTGACCACGCCCGACACCTAGCTGGGCACCTGACCTACCTCATATCCTACCTGCCTAAGTTCCACCACGAGCACCCTGGTAACCACCCCTATAATATTATGAACAACATCTAACTGGGGGATAATCTTCCCAAATTAGAGTAGCACCTCGAGCTGAACAAACCATTGCCCCACGACTAGGGAAATCTCTAGAGAAATGATTGGGTATTCCACAAGTAAAACAAGGATCACGAACAAAACTTGAACAGATTTAGCAAGACTTCCATAACCACCACTCCTATAATGGCCTACAGATTAATCTCTCAAACATTAATCACTCCCTTTACAAGCGCGACAACTAGTAGAAAACTAACCTTCATCAGTGGTCTGCATAGCTACTTAAACTGGTCGACTAGTCTGACTCTCATGCTGAAAAGATGGACGCGGAAAATGCCCAACATAATGAGTACCACCTCTAAATTAGGAACTACTATGGCTCCCATCAAATCCTTCCTGATACTTGGTCCTCTTATCAGAGCCCTCACAATGCATGTCCTCCATCACTCTAGCATGATTATAAACCTCATCAAAAGTCCTACCCACAAAAACTAAACATAGAGTAGCACTCAAAATTGGAAGTCTCTGTTCTATCACAAAGAAGCGAACTCTCTCATACTTAGTATCAAACATTGAATTCGTATGTCTATCCAACTAATGTAAAAGAGCCTTATACTCAGTGGCTAACATAGAACCATTCTCTAATATATTGAACTGATTCCTCAAATAATAGCTAAGGCTATGAGGTATATACGTCACCAAAAATATCTCGAAGGACTATGCCTATGAAAGGGAAAGATCCAACTGGACAAGTACTCAAAGAAACTCTCCACTAATGTGGAGTATACACATCAAACTGAAAAGTAGTGTAATCTAAACCACGAGGATCAACAAGGCCATATCCATGAAGCTTTTCCTTAAAATCAGTCAATAAATCAAATGCATACTCTCTAGGAGCACTCGAAAACCTAGGTGGAGCAAACCTCAAGTATCTACCCAGTATCTTTTGCTCCTCAAATGACATAGAAGGCTGGTATATATGTCGGTACATGCCCCCAAAAGTACCTAAAACCAAACCTAAGACAAGTCTATAAGATAAACTGATGACTTTGAAATTAATGACTTTCAGAGAATGGAATCTCACTACTTCAATGTGAATCACATGATCCACTAGAACACATGTCACTCTATATATGAAGAGAAGAATATTCTATATCCCTTATGTTGCATGGGGACAGAGCATTCGTAGACGGTTAGTGGTTGGAGCGCTACCATGTAACTCAAGTATAAGGATAAAATAGAATTATAATTTAAAGTCATTACATCACATTCAAAATCATTTTCATACATAATCCTAAATATAGATATGTATAACATGATCATAACATGCCACAAGGAAAAATTACTTAGGAAACATTCTCACTATAATCATTCACATGTTATGAGTTGGAGGACTACGACCTTTTAAATATATAGACTCAAACATTTCATATTTAGTAAGGGACTTTTACCACACATATGCATTAATTGGTGAAGGGAATCTAACATCAAGACACTTTCACTAGGTAACAGACTCTAGCCTCAAGCCACTTCCATTGGACAAGGGACTCTAACCTCAAGTCACTTTCAATGAGAAAGGGACTCTAACCAAAAGTCACATTAGATAGGGGACTCTAACCCAAGTCGTCATATTTGAGAAAGGGACTCTAACCTCTTGAGTTTTGATTAGGCAAGGGGATCTAAACACTTGAATTTTCATTAGACAAGGGACTCTAACCACTTGTACATACACCCATACACATTCCATTCAACACTTATGGACTCCTACCCATTTAACTAATTCAAGGTCATATATGACCATAAGGTCTCATAGAAGCATTTATCGATCAATCATTCGGGTAGGCCAATGCCTAGACCCATTCCACCATTCAATTCTATTTATAGTCATCCATACCTTTAAAATCAAATCATTCTTCATTAGCAATATCACAACATATTTTCTCTCACACTTAACAATTCAATTTCATATTTAGGAACTTTTACTCCTTTTTAGCCATCAAACCAAAGAGGTCATAAATTAAAATATTACATGGATGAAAATATTGCAATGCCATTTACCAACCATTTGTACTCATTGGGACATTATCCTAATTCAAAACATCATCAATATATGACTAGGCATTTCACTAAGATATTTTCACAAACACCTTATGTGCATACTCTTATCAAGGCCAAATTCATGGTAAAATTCATCCTTATTAGTCTTATTAGACCCATTTGTTAAACCCCAAGAAACAATCAACCACAGATGCAAATCATCACCAATAACATGTACAAACACGAGTCAAAGCAAGATCAAGCATTATTCATAATTAGGAAACAAACCCTTATAATTGATTTCAAAATCACCATTTACATTTATTAATCCATTTGTAAAATATATGGTTATTGAGTTATTTAACAAAGGAAAGAGTTACATGCCTTAAACAAGATTATACACAAAGAAATTTGACTCCTCTTTGCCTCTAGATGACCACCCTTGAAACCCTAGACTCCAAAACTTCAAATATGTTTTAAGAGAGTATTTAGGATGTTTGATCAACTTAAAATATGTTTTAAGAGTCCAAACATACTTATATAGTCTGGGGACTTAAGGTTTTTGGGGTGGGAATTGACCATAGAGCCCTTAACTTATAAACTGGAAATTGACCCCAAGTTAGAGTATGACTCTCTTACTCAATCGTACCATAGGGTGTGAGTGGTACCTAGCTTCTACCCGAGGCTTCACCTTAGACTCATACACTATCAAAGGTATGACCATGTACCCTAGAATCGTATCCAAAGGTTACTACTTTTTCCCTAAACCATACCCTCAACTCGTACTACAAAAATTCCTCTCAAGCTCAAGAAAATACTCCATACGAATAGTTTAGTTATGACTTATACCCAAATATATGTTTGAGGGAAGGTTAACTCATACCTATGATAGTGAATAACCCCTAACACACTTCCTAGGGTATGCGATAGGGGTCACCAATTGTATCCATGGGTTACGATTGGCACCCTAAGTCGTACCTAGTGCAGAGACTTCAAATGAGGAAACTTTCTAATTATTCAAAGCCTAGGTTTTTCAATTCTCCCTCAGTTCGATCATTTGTCCTTGAATAACGGGTAAGACAAGAATAAATATGAGTTAAAACGTTATTATGCATCCAAATAATCTTTAAAAATATTTGAAGACGAAGAATACAACAATGATACAACCCACATCATGATCTTTATCAATCAACCATTTGTCTCATTGACTTTGGAACTCAAACCCAAAGCCTATCAAAACACTTGCTCATTTCACAACTTAGGGACTTTAACCCATTGTATAACAAGTACATAAATCAATTCAAAGCATTGGGGAGTTTAACCTATAGTCTATAAAGGACATAAGTCAAGGTAAGAAGATTAACACATACCTTAATCAAGAGTTCTAGGAACGGAAAACAATTATGGATACTTTGATTTTATGTACTCTTCTGTTTGTCAAGTATACTCCTCGGCACTAAGCCACACCTTATACCCCAACATTTTTTGGAATGACTTCCAAAAGTGAGTTGAAAAGGGAGCACCACAATAAAAAAATGCTAGTAATCAGAGAACCATACAATTTCAGAATCTCCGCAAGATACAACTTAGCATAATCTTCCGTCGAATAGTTAGTCCTCATAGGCAAGAAGTTCGCAGACTTAGTCTTCCTATCCATAATGACCAAAATAAAATCACAATAATTTAGAGACCGGGGAATACCGGTAAGCAAATCCATATTAGTTTCCTCCCACTTCCACTTGGGAAAGGCAATCTCTTGGTACAAGACTCCAGGGCTCATGTGCTCAACTTTCACTTGTTGACATACCATACACTTAGCCAAATAACAAGCCTCATATCGCTTTATTTTACCCCACCAATAGAATTATCTAAGTTCATGACACATCTTCGTAGAACCGGGATGAATAAAATACACGATATTCAAGAGCAAGGGAAATAACCCATTCCCTTAATCCATCAACATTGGGAAAACATAACCTAACTTGGTACCTCAAGATACCATCACCACCGATCACGAAGTCAACAATATTTCTTTTACCCACATTACACTTAGTATTCAATAATTCAGAATCCAACACTTACTTTTTCTTGATTTCAACAACAAGAGACTAATGCGATACCCGATGCAAAAAAATACCACCAATATCTGAGTAAACAAGAAAAACTTTGAGATTATCCAAATAGTGAATATTCTTCACCAATTCCCACTTCTCCTCATCCACATAGGACAAAATCCCATGGATAATTATCTAATATCAACGGCAACTACATTAGCTTTACCCAGGTAATAAAGACTCATATCATTGTCCTTTAATAGCTCAAGCCACCTTATTTTCCTGAGATTCAAATCCTTTGGATTAAACACATATTAAAGACTCTTATGATAGAAAAATATATAACATGAACTCCATATACATAATGTCCCCAAATGTTCAAAGCAAAGACCACTGCTAACAATTCCAAGTCATGAGTAGGGTAGTTATTCTCATAAATATTTTAATTGCCTGGAATCATAGGCCGCCACCCTATGATTCAACGTCAATACAAAATAAAGACCAATGCGAGAAGCATAACAATATATGTAATGCCCCACATTTCAGACTAGAATGAAAATCCGTCATTCATATGCGTAGATGTTCCAAAAGCCTCAAATCCTGTGTAAATTTAGTGTGTTAATCAATTATGGAGTATGGGAATCTATTTTAGCATGAATTTAGAAAATATAGGTCCCTAACTAAAGGACAAGTTGAAAGCTTTCCTAATGTTCAAGTTTTCGTGAGTGTCAAAACATAGGTCAACTTCAATAGATCATAACTCCTTGTATATATATAATTAGAGGACCTAATATATTTCAAATAAACTCTTTGAATTAGATTTCCAATGATACCAATTTTGCCTAAATTTAGTACTGGAGTAAAAAGTTATACCTATTTTACTCCAGCATGTCAGCCTGGAAAACTGAGTGACGACATTCGTGATAACTTATCACAAGTGTGACGACTTATCACAAACGTCGTCAGCCTTAGGCAAAATCTAGCCCCAGTGATGAAATTTCTGATAAGTTATGATAAGTGTGACGATTTATCACGAAAGTCGTCAACCTTAAACAGAAATCCAACAATTCCAACCCCCTAGGGATGATATTTGTGACGACTTATCACATGTCTGACGGGCTATCACAAATGTTGTCAGCCTTAGACTCAGCAACTGGGAAGAAGTTTAGTAAGGGTATTTTGGAGTTTTTCCTTCACCTCCCATGACTTAAAACACTCAAGGGACGTAACTTTCTCCTATTTTTCTTTACTTAAACATCTCAAAAACTCTCTCTTATACTTTTAACCAAAAATTTAGGGTTTTTATTAAAATCATCTCCTAAAAGCAAGATTCAAGCCTTTTTCCCAAGATAATCAAGAATTAAGTTTCCCAATACAATAACCCTCCAGCAACTCATCAAAGTTTCCTTTCTAAGGTATGCTTAGTGTTCATCCATGGATCGATTCCATCCATGGAGCTCAAGAATCATGTTTTAAATTATAAATTATGATTTCCTTGTTGTGTTATGACTATATTTATGTTGATGATTGTTGTTTCGATTCAAGGTTGTATCTTGATGTGTTTTTCATGAAGCATGTGAGTAGGTTAGTTAAAACCCATGAATATTTGATGGATGACGATTGACAAATTGATAAGTACACCTATGCCCAAAGTTATGCATGTAAGGTGTTTGATAAAACGCAAAGAATGATAGAATCCTGGTTTTTATGACTTAATAGTGCTTAAATGACAAGTCCACGTTCTATTCCTTATGTTTCCACATGAATTCCATGTTGTTGATATGTGTTGTTGTTATAAGTTATTGTTGTGATATGAAATGTCCATGATATTTAGGTATGCAAGTATACCAATGTTATATGTATTCCCTTTCATGTATAAGGTGTTGAGAACCATGTGTAGTAAGAAATCCCCTACTTATGGTATTATGAATTGTAGATGTTGTTCCTATGATCAAGAAGTAGCATATGTGTTAGTTTCCTTCCATCGAGTCATGGGGGCACTTGTACCAAAAAAATATAATTGTGTTCCTAGAGCCAAGTCAGTCTCAAGACAATCTCAGTCATGCTATGATCAATAGAACTCAGTCAGTTATAGAATTCAGAACTCTCAGAAAATTTATAGAACTTAAGAAATCTCAGTAATCTAAGTATCGTTATCATTCTAGCTTCAGTTCACTATCCAGCTCTGATCTCAGTAGCATTTAACAAATTAATTCAGAACTTAGTATCATTCAGTCAGATAATAGATTCAGTAGTATTCCATAAGAAAATGGAACAAAGTGAACTCAGTCAGCGCAGTCAAGTAAGAAACTTAGTAACAACTTCAGTTCAGATCAAGTACAAGTTTTAAGAATTAGTTTAGAGTCTTTCAGTTGGGAGTAGGAGCTAGCACCGAGCGAGTACAGGGATGGCATCTCCCCGTCAGAGAAGCAGAGTCATTAGGTGCAATTCCTGAACTACAGAACTGTGTAGCCAACACAGGATGTAGGAGTCACCCGTCAGAAAAAAGCTTATCATTCGTCAGAGAGGCTTGACTATTATACTGCCTTAGGATTGACTTTCTACGATGGTCACCCTTTAGATAGGCTTCACTAGAGAGGTGTTTACCCATGGCACGGTATTGACACCCTTCCAGCAAGGGTTACAGGTTGGACCCCACCAATTTAGATTCGGGGTATGCCAATTAAGTGAGCACTCCCACAGTTACAGTTTCAGTATCAATCTTTAGAGTAGAACTTAGAAAATAGGACTATCAGATATAGTCATCAATCTCAGTAAGGAACTCAGATAGTTCCACAGATTCATAGACCACCCGCTAGATAGTCTTGATCTAACACAAAGTTATTTAGTATCAGTACGTACAGAGGTCACCCATAAGATAGGCTTGATCTCAGACTTAGACTCAATTGAGTATTCTCAATATCAGTTCCAGAGATCACCCATTAGTTAGTCCTGATCTCAAGCTTAGTCACTCTAAATCATTATTAGAAGATTTACACTATCAGATACAGTCGCTTAGTATCAATTACATCGGTTAGGAAGGTCATCACAGACATATCAGTTATATCAGTCGCCATAGTTTACATTATCAGTAGTTAGTTCAGGACTATTATACACAGTCAATCAAACCAGTTTTTCATAATTTAAACTTTCAGGCATCTCAGTACCAATAAACTCATTTTGTTAGTATTCAGACTCAGTAGTTAGTATCACCACGAGCTCAGTTTCAGTTACTTACGCATGTATGTATTCTCACATTCATATCAGTCAGCATTGTTCATGCATATAAACCCTTTGTATTTAGCCTACCTCACTCGTATACTCAGGACATTCAGATGTACTGACCCATTCATGCTATGGTGTTTTATTTTACGCCATAGGTTCAGAGGCACGAGTTCCAGAGCATCAATAGCATTACAGATTTCAGAATTCAAAGTTAGAAGTGAGTCCTCATTCTTCGAGAAAATGATTATTTCTCTATCTTCTCATTGATTAGTTCATTAGTTGGAGTTAGTTGGGGACATATCTCATCAGCTCCTTATTCAAGTTATTCAGATAGTAGAGGATGTCAGAGTAGATGCAGACTAGATTACAGACTAGATTCAGTCTTCAGTATTTCAGTTCTATTTTGGTATGGTGATACCTCTTTTTCAGATATTTTTATTACTCAGATTATATTTTTTATTGAAGCTTATGACCTTTAATTCATGTTTTCGCATTTATATTTATATATTATGTAGTGTAAAGGTATAGATATCAGTCATAGGTTATCTTGTGGTCCTTCGAGGTCATGAGCACCATGTAGCATTTCGGTTCAAATAATTAGGGCGTTACAAACTTGGTATCAGAGCCTAAGGTTTAATAGAGTCCTAGGAAGTCTGAAAGTCGCATCTAGTAGTGTCTTGTACATGGGTGTGTTGCGCACTACATTTATGTACAGTAGGCTATAAGATGTTTTAGGAACAGTTTCCCTTCTTTCAGTATTTATGTCATGGTAGTGAGCAAAAAAAAAGCTCAAATTGAACTCTCCGTCTAATCTTTATCCCTTTTCCATTTGAAGAACATACCTCCTCACAGAGATAATGAATGTAAGAATGAAAATCAGCCACCTCAGCCCGTAGATCCTCTGAATAAGCATATGTCACATGTAGAGTTTTGGACAGCTTTTCAGGCGCTATCCCAAGCTATGACCACTAGTGTTTAGGCTGCAGCCCCACCTCAGCAAGATGGGGATTCAACCGTAGCCAGGATCTGAAATTTATGAGAATGAACCCGCCAGAATTCATTGGGTCAGTAGAAGGTGAGGACCCACAACTTTATCTAGAAGATGTAAAGATGATTACCTAGATTATGTATGTATCAGAGGAGGAGATTGTGGAATTAGCATCCTATAGGCTTAAAGATATTGCTTATGATTGGATAGTGTTGTGGAATAAGAGTAGAGGGGAAGATGTAACTCCTATGACTTGGTAGATATTTCAGGATGCCTTCTTAGATAAGTTTTTCCCACTAGATATAAGAGAAGCTAAGGTAAAACAGATTATGAACCTGAGACAAGGCTCCATGACAGTGAAGGAGTATTTTCTTAAGTTCAACCAGTTAGCTAAGTATGCTCCTGACATGATAGCTGACCCTAGAGCGAGTATGAGTAAGTTTATGACTGGTGTGTCTGGGTTGGTGTATAAAAGGTGTAGAACCGCTATGCTCAATAGAGACATGGATCTTGCTTGGTTAATGATGCATGCCCAGTAGATAGAGGCAGATAAATCAAAGGATAGGGAGAGATCTAATAAGAGATTCAAAATAGGTAGTTACAGCTTTTCTCAAGTTGGGTCACAGGGTGGTAATCGTTCTTGCCATAGTCAGAAGACTTCAGTCCCAGCTCCATCCTTAGGTAGTGTGCCTACACCAAATTTTAGAGATGTCATTCATGATGGGGTGCCAGGCTCCAAAGCCCAGAGTAGTGTTAGAAGTGAGCGCACTTATCCGCTTTGTGGAGAGTGTGGCAAGAACTATCTAGGTGCATGCAGAGACAATATTCAGGTATGTTTTGGATGTGGTAAGAATGGTCACAAAGTGTGGGAGTATAGATTGTTAGCTCAAAAAGGTAGAGATTCACGTCAGCAGGGTGCCACTCCTAGTACCAATAGTGGTCAGCATCAGAACTAACTCTATTCACTTCAGACTCGTCATGATCCAAAAAGTTTTCCTAGCATAGATTAGGGTATGTATGAATCTTTTATCTTCATGATATGTATTAGTTTCATACTCTCGAGGTTACATTATAATCCACTTCATAGATGCCCGGTGCATCACCCCAGTGTATCAGTAAAGTAAGCCTTCTTAGAGGGACATAGAGTCCCAAGGGGGAGATACCCCATAGTTTCTCCATGATTTCATGTCTTTAAACCCATTAAATTGAATATCATAAGATTTCTCACAAACCTAGTATCAGTTATAAGTATATATTCATTCAAGCATTTAAGAGTCAGTTTTGTCAAGTATTCATGCATTAGATATGCACGCTCAGTAGTAGAAGCTCAGCTTATCAGTGTATCCAATTATGCATTCATTAGAACTGCTCAGTCATGTATTTCATTCATCAAGTATGCATGCTCAGTATATGAATTTCGTCAAATAGTCATGCATCAGATATGCATATTCAGTATGAATTTTCAGCATGTCAATAATTCTATCCATATAGTCATGTTTCAAAAATTCACGCCTTTTAAGAAAGTTCAATCTATTAGTATTCTCATTCTATCAAGTTTCATTTGGGGATGAATGATTCCAAGGGGGAGATAATGTAATGCCCCACATTTTGAACTAGAATGAAAATTCGTCATTCATATGCGTAGATTTTCCAAATTCCTCAAATCCTATGTAAATTTAGTGTGTTAATCAATTATTTAGTATGGTAATCTATTTGACCATTAATTTAGATCATAGAGGTCCCCTAACTCTAGGACAAGTTGAAAGCATTCCTATCGTTCAAGTTTTAGTGATAGTCAAAACTTAGGTCGATTTCAATCGACCATAACTCCTTGTATATACAGAATTAGAAGACGTACTATTTTTCAAATAAAATCTATTTGAATTAGTTTTACAAATATACAAAATTCACCCAAATCCGATACCGGAGCGAAAAGTTATACCCATTTTACTCCAGCATGTCAGCCTGGAAAACTGAGTGACGACATTCGTGATAACTTATCACAAGTATGACGACTTATCACAAACGCCGTCAGCCTTAGGCAGAATCCAGCCCCAATGATGAAATTTATGATAAGTTATCATAAGTTTTGTGATATTTGTGACGACTTATCACATGTCTGACGGGCTATCACAAATGTCGCCATCCTTAGACTCATCAACTGGGAAGCGGTTTGGTAAGGGTATTTTGGAGTTTTTCCTTCACCTCCCATGACTTAAAACCCTCAAGGGATGTAACTTTATCCTATTTTTCTTTACTTAAAAATCTCAAAAACTCTCTCATACACTTTTAACCAAAAAATTAGTGTTTTTATTAAAATCATCTCCTAAAAGCAAGATTCAAGCCCTTTTTCCAAGATAATCAAGAATTAAGTTTCCCAATCCAAGAACTCTCCAGCAACTCATTAAAGTTTCCTTTCTAAGGTATTCTTAGTGTTCATCCATGGATCACTTTCATCCATGGAGCTCAAGAATCATGTTTTAAATTATAAATTGTGATTTCCTTGTTGTGTTATGACTATATTCATGTTGATGATTGATGTTTCGATTCAAGGTTGTATGTTGATGTGTTTTTCATGAAGCATGTGAGTAGGTTAGTTGAAACCCATGAATTTTTGATGGATTAAGATTGAAAAATTGATAAGTACACCTATGCCCAATGTTGTGCATGTAAGGTGTTTGATAAAATGCAACGAATGATAAAATCCTTGTTTTTATGACTTAATAGTGCTTAAATGACAAGTCCACATTCTATTCCTTATGTTTCCACATGAATTCCATGTTGTTAATATGTGTTGTTGTTATAAGTTATTATTGTGATATGGAATGTCCATGATATTTAGGTATGCAAGTATACCAATGTTATATGTATTCCCTTTCATGTATAAGGTGTTGAGAACCATGTGTAGTATGAAATCCCCTACTTATGGTATTATGAATTGTGGATGTTGTTCCTATGATCAAGAAGTAGCATGTGTGTCAGTTTTCTTCCATCGAGTCATGGGGGCACTTGTACCCAAAAAATATAACTGTGTGCCTAGAGCCGAGTCAGTCTCAAGATAATCTCAGTCGTTCTATGATCAATAGAACTCAGTCAGTTATAGAATTCAGAACTCTCAGAAAATTTATAGAACTTAAGAAATCTCAGTAATCTAAGTATCATTATCATTCCAGCTTCAGTTCACTATTCAGCTTAGATCTCAGTAGCATTTAAGAAATTAATTCAGAACTTAGTATCATTCAGTCAGATAATAGATTCAGTAGTATTCCATAAGAAAAAGGAGCAAAGTGAACTCAGTCAGCTCAGTCAAGTAAGAAACTCAGTAACAGCTTCATCTCAGATCAAGTACAAGTTCTAAGAATCAGTTTAGAGTCTTTCAGTTGGGAGTAGAAGCTAGCACCGAGCGAGTACAGGGATGGCAGCTCCCCGTCAGAGAAGCAGAGTCATTAGGTGCGATTCCTAAACTCCAGAAGCCAATGCAGGATGTAGGAGTCACCCGTCAGAAAAAGGCTTGTCACCCATCAGAGAGGCTTGACTATTATACTGCCTTAGGCTTGACTTTCTACGAGGGTCACCCATCAGGTAGGCTTCACTAGAGAGGTCTTTACCCATGGCACGGTATTGACTCCCTTCCAGCAAGGGTTACAGGTTGGACCCCACCAATTTAGATTCGGGGTATGTCAGTTAAGTGAGCACTCCCACAGTTACAATTTCAGTATCAGTCTTCAGAGTAGAACTCAAAAATAGGACTGTTAGATATTGTCAACAATCTCAGTAAGGAACTCAGATAGTTCCACAGATTCATAGACCACCCGCTAGATAGGCTTGATCTAACATAAAGTTATTTAGTATCAGTACTTATAGAGGTCACCCATAAGATAGGATTGATCTCAGTCTTAGATTCAATTGAGCATTCTCAATATCAGTTCCAAAGATCACCCCTTAGTTAGTCCTGATCTTAAACTTAGTCACTCTAAATCATTATTAGAAGATTTACACTATCAGATACAGTCTCTTAGTATCAATTACATCGTTTAGGAAGGTCATCACTGACATATCAGTTATATCAGTCATCATAGCTTACATTATAAGTATTTAGTTCAGTACTATCAGACACAGTCAATCAAACCAGTTTTTCATAATTTAAACTGTCAGGCATCTCAGTACCAATAAACTCATCTTGTTAGTATTCAGACTCAATAGTTAGTATCACCACGAGCTCAGTTTCAAATACTTACGCATGTATGTATTCTCACATTCATATCAGTCAGTATTGTTCATGCATATAATCCCTTTGTATTTAGCCTACCTCACTCGTATACTCAGTACATTCAGATGTACTGACCCATTCATGCTATGGTTTTTTATTTTACACCATAGGTTCAGAGGCACGAGTTCCAGAGCAGCAATAGAATTACAGATTTCAGCATTCAGAGTTAGAAGTGAGTCCTCATTCTTCGAGAAAATGATTATTTCTCTATCTTCTCATTGATTAGCTCATTAGTTGGAGTTAGTGGGGACATATCTTATCAACTCCTTATTCAGGTTATTTAGACAGTAGAGGCTTCCTAACTAGATGCAGACTAGATTACAGACTAGATCCAGTCTTCAGTATTTCAGTTCTATTTTGGTATGGTGATACCTCTTTTTTCAGATATTTTTATTACTCAGATTATGTTCTGTATTGAAGCTTATGGCCTTCAATTCATGTTTTTGCATTTATATTTATATATTATGTAGTGTATAGGTATAGATATGAGTCATAGGTTTGTTTGTGGTCCTTCGAGGTCATGAGCACCGTGTAGCATTTTGGTTCAAATAATTAGGGCATTACAAACTTGGTATCAGAGCCTATGGTTTAATAGAGTCCTAGGAAGTCTGAAAGCCGCATCTAGTAGATTCTTGTACATGGGTGTGTTGCGCACTACATTTATGTACAGTAGGCTATAAGAAGTTTTAGGAACAGTTTCCCTTTTTTCAGTATTCATGTCATGCTAGTGAGGAAAAAAAAAAGCTCTAATTAAACTCTTAGTCTAATCTTTATGATTCTTCCATTTGAAGAACATGCCTCCTCGCAGAGATAATGAATGTAGGAAAAAAAATCAGCCACCTCAGCCCGTAGATCTCCTGAATGATCATATGTCATAAGTAGAGTTCTGGACAGCTTTTCAGGCGCTAGCCCAAGCTGTGACCACTAGTGTTTAGACTGCAGCCTCACCTCAGCAAGATGGGGATCCAACCAGAGCCAGGATCAGAAATTTATGAGAATGAACCCTCCAGAATTCATTGGGTCAGTAGAAGGTGAGGACCCACAACTTTATCTAGAAGATATGAAGATGATTACCCAGATTATGTAAGAGTCAGAGGAGGAGAGAGTGGAATTAGCATCCTATAGGCTGAAAGATATTACTCATGATTGGGTAGTGTTATGGAACAAGAGTAGAGGGGAAAATTCAACTCCTATGACTTGGTAGATATTTCAGGATGCCTTCTTAGATAAGTTTTTCCCACTAGATATGAGAGAAGCTAAGGTAAAACTTATTATGAACCTGAGACAAGGCTCCATGACAGTGAAGGAGTATTTTCTTAAGTTCAACCAGTTAGCTAAGTATGCTCCTGACATGATAGCTGACCCTAGAGCGATTATGAGTAAGTTTATGACTGGTGTGTCCGGGTTGGTGTTGAAAAAGTGTAGAACCGCTATTCTCAATAGAGACATGGATCTTTCTAGGTTAATGATGCATGCCCAGTAGATAGAGGCGGATAAATCAAAGGATAGGGAGATATTTAATAAGAGATTCAAAATAGGTAGTTACATTTTTTCTCAAGTTGGGTCACAGGGTGGTAATTGTTCTTTTCATAGTCAGAAGACTTCAGTCCCAGCTCCATTCTTAGGTAGTGTGCCTACACCAAATTTTTGAGATGTCATTCATGATGGGTGCCAGGCTCCAAAGCCAAGAGTAGTGTTAGAAGTGAGCGCACTTATCCGTTTTGTGAAGAGTGTGGCAAGAACCATCTTGGTGCATGTAGAGCCAATATTCAGGTATGTTTTGGATGTGGTAAGAAAGGTCACAAAGTACGGAAGTGTAGAGTGTTAGCTCAGAAAGGTAGAGATTCACGTCAGTAGGGTGCCACTCTTAGTACCAATAGTGGTCAGCATCAGAACTAACTCTATTCATTTCAGACTCGTCATGATCCAAAAAGTTTTCCTAACATAGATTCAGGTATGGATGAATATTTTATCTTCATGATATGTATTAGTTTCAGACTCTCGAGTTGATGTTATAATCCACTTCATAGATACCCTGTGCATCACCCCAGTGTATCAGTAAAGTACGCCTTCTTAGAGGGGCATAGAGTCCCAAGGGGAAGATACACCATAGTTTCTCCATGCTTTCATGTATTTAAACCCATTCAATTGCATGTCCAAATGTTTCGCACAAACCTAGTATCAGTTATAAGTATATATTCATTCAAGCATTTAATAGTCAGTTCTGTCAACTATTCATGCATTAAATATGCACACTCAGTAGTAGAAGCTCAGATTATCAGTGTATCCAATTATGCATTCATTAGAACTGCTCAGTCATGTATTTCATTCATTAGGTATGCATGCTTAGTATAGGAATTTCATCAAATAGTCATGCATCAGATATGCATATTAAGTATGAATTTTCAGCATGTCAATAATTCTATCCATATAGTCATGTTTCAAAAATTCACGTCTTTTAAGAAAGTTCAGTCCATCAGTATTCTCAGTCTATCAAGTTTCATTCGAGGATGAATGATTCCAAGGGGGAGATAATGTAACGCCCCACATTTCGAACTAGAATGAAAATTCGTCATTCATATGCGTAGATTTTCCAAATGCCTCAAATCCTATGTAAATTTAGTGTGTTAATCAATTATTAAGTGTGGTAATCTATTTGACCATAAATTTAGATCATAGAGGTCCCCTAACTCTAGGACAAGTTGAAAGCTTTCCTATCATTCAAGTTTTAGTGAGAGTCAAAACTTAGGTCAATTTCAATTGACCATAACTCCTTGTATATATATAATTAGAGGACGTAGTATATTTCAAATAAAATTTATTTGAATTAGCTTTACAAATATACAAATTTCACCCAAATCCGATACCGGAGGAAAAAGTTATACCCATTTTACTCCAGCATGTCAGCCTGGAAAACTGAGTGACGACATTCGTGATAACTTATCACAACTGTGATGACCTATCAAAAATGCCGTTAGCCTTAGGTAGAATCCAGCCCCAGTGATGAAATATCTGATAAGTTATCATAAGTGTGACGACTTATCACGAAAGTCGTCAACCTTAAACAGAAATACAACAATTCCAGCCCCCTAGTGACAGTATATGTGACAACTTATCACATGTCTGACGTGCTATCACAAATATCGTCAGCCTTAGACTCAGCAACTGGGAAGCGGTTTAGTAAGGGTATTTTGGAGTTTTTCCTTCACCTCCCATGAATTAAAACCCTCAAGGGACGCACCTTTCTCCTATTTTTCTTTAGTTAAACATCTCAAAAACTCTCTCTTACACTTTTAACCAAAAAATTAGGGTTTTTATTAAAATCATCTCCTAAAAGCAAGATTCAAGCCCTTTTTCCAAGATAATCAATAATTAAGTTTCCCAATCCAAGAACTCTCCAGCAACTCATCAAAGTTTCCTTTCTAAGGTATGCTTAGTGTTCATCCATGGATCACTTTCATCCATGGAGCTCAAGAATCATGTTTAAATTATAAATTGTGATTTCTTTGGTGTGTTATGACTATATTCATGTTGATGATTGTTGTTTCGATTCAAGGTTGTATCTTGATGTGTTTTTCATGAAACATATGAGTAGGTTAGTTGAAACCCATGAATTTTTTATGGATTAAGATTGACAAATTGATAAGTACACCTATGCCCAAAGTTGTGCATGTAAGGTGTTTGATAAAATGCAAAGAATGATAGAATCCTTGTTTTTGTGACTTAATAGTGCTTAAATGACAAGTCCAGGTTCTATTCCTTATGTTTCCATATGAATTCCATGTTATTGATATGTGTTGTTGTTATGAGTTGTTGTTGTGATATGGAATGTCCATGAGATTGAGGTATGCAGGTATACCCATGTTATATGTATTCCCTTTCATGTATAATGTGTTCAGAACCATGGGTAGTATTAAATCCCCTACTTATGGTATGATGAATTCTGGATGATATTCCTATGATCAAGAAGTATCATGTGTGTCAGTTTCCTTCCATCGAGTCCTGGGGGTACTTGTACCCGAAAAATATAACTGTGTGCCTAGAGCTGAGTCAGTCTCAAGATAATCTCAGTCATGCTATGAACAGTAGAACTCAGTCAGTTATAGAATTTAGATTTCTCAGATAGTTATAGAACTTAAGAAATCTCAATAATCTAAGTATCGTTATCATTCCATCTTCAGTTCATTACTCAGCTCAGATCTCAGTAGCATTCCAAAAATCTATTCAGAACTTAGTAACATTTAGCCAGATAAAAGATTCAGTAGTATTCCATCAGATAATAGAACCAAGTGAACTCAGTAAAAGCTTCAGTTCAGATCAAGTACAAGTTCTAAGAATCAGTTCAGAGTCTTTCAGTTGGAGTAGAAGCTAGCACCGAGCGAGTGAAGGGATGGAAGCTCCTCGTCAGAGAGGCGGAATCATTAGGAGCAATCCCTGAACTCCAGAACTGCGTAGCTAGCGTAGGATGTAGGATTCACCTATCAGAAAAAGGATTGTCACCCATCAGAGAAGCTTGACTATTATACTGCCTTAGGGTTGACTTTCTATGACGGTCACTCGTCAAATAGGCATGACCAGAGAGGTCTTTACCCATGGCACGGTATTGACACCCTTCCAGCTGGGGTTACAGGTTGGTCCCCACCAGTTCAAATTTTGGGCATGTCGGTTAAGTGAGCACTCCCACAGTTACAACTTCAGTATCAGTCTTTAGGGTAGAACTCAGAAAATAGAACTGTCAGATACAGTCATCAATCTTAGTAAGGAACTCAGATAGTTTCATAGATTCATAGACTACCCACTAGATAGGCATGGTCTAACATAAAGTTGTTAAGTACTAGTACTTACAGAAGTCACCCATCAGATAGGCTTGATCTCAGTCTCAGATTCAGTTGAGTATTCTCAATATTAGTTCCAGAGATCACCCGTTAGTTAGGCCTGATCTCAAGTTTAGTCACTCTTAATTATTATTATTAAAAGATTTAGACTGTCAGATACAGTTGCTCAGTATCAGTTACATCAGTTAGGCCAGTCATCACAGACATATCAGTTATATTAGTCGTCATAGCTTACGTTATCAGTATTCAGTTCAGGACTATTAGACATAGTCAATCAGACCAGTTCTTCATAATTTGAACTGTCTGGCATAGTTTTTTATCTATTCAGTATCTCAGTATCAGTAAACTTATCTAGTCAGTATTCATACTTAGCAGTTAGTATCACCACGAGCTCATTTTCAGTTACTTACGCATGTATGTATTCTCACATTCATATCAGTCAGCATTGATCATGCATATAAACCTTTCTATTTATCCTACCTTACTCGTATACTCAGTACATTCAGACGTACTGACGCATTCGCGCTATGGTGTTTTATTTTACACCATAGGTTTAGAGGCACGAGTTCTAGAGCAGCAATAGCATTTTAGATTTCACAGTCAGAGTTAGAAGTGAGTCCTCATATTATTTCTCTATCTTCTTATTGATTAGTTCATTAGTTGGAGTTAGTTGGGACATGTCCCATCAGCTCCTTATTCAGGTTATTCAGACAGTAGAGGCTTTTAGACGAGACACAGACTAAATTACAGATTAGATTCAGACTTCAGTATTTCAGTTCTATTTTGGTATTGTGATACCTCTTTATTCAGACATTTTTATTAATCAGATTATGGTCAGTATTGAACCTTATGGCCTTCAGTTCATGTTTCCGCATTTATATTTATATATTATGCAGTGTACAGGTACAGATATCAGTCATGGGTTAGGTTTTGGTCCTTCGGAGTCATGAGCACCGTGTAGCATTCTGGTTCTGATAATCGGGGCATTACAATGTACCACCAAACCATCATTAACCGCGAGTTAAAGTCAATTAATCATTTGACTTTGCAAAACTACTCTCACACTCATCCGACCACAAGAACATGACCTTATTCTGGGTCAAGTTAGTCAATGAAGTATCTATAGTCGAAAAACTCTCCGTAAATCTGCTATATCAATCTTCTAGACCCAAGATGCTTCAAATATTAGTTGGAGTCGCAGTTCTAGTCCACTTCATAACTGCTGCAACCTTTTGAGGATGTATAATGATCCCTTTACTATAGATAACATGACAAAAAGGTCACCACCTTCATCCAAATCTCACACTTAGAGAACTTGGCATACTAACGATGATCCTTCAAATTTTATAATACGATATGGAGGTGATTGACATAATCCGCCTCCCTTTTAGAATATACCAAGATAGGAACGATGAAGACAATGACAAACAAGTGTATGAACGGATAGAAGACACTATTCATCAAATCCATGAATGTCGTCTGGGCATTTATCAACCAAAAGTACATAAACTCATATCGACCATACCGGGTTCTAAAGGCAGTCATATAGATATCCACCGCCCTAATCTTAAGTTTATGATAACCCGACATAAGATTAATCTTAGAGAAACACATCGCACCTTGAAGTTGATCAAGCAAATCATTGATCCTAGGAAGAGGATATATGTTATTTATGGTCACTTTCTTCAACTAACGAAAATCGATGCACATACGAAGAGAACCATCTTTCTTGTTCACAATTAATATGGGAGCACCCTACGGAGACACACTAGGATGGATGAAACCTTTATCTAAGAGGTCTTTCAATTGATCCTTAATCCTTTTTAGCTCTGTCGGGGCCACTTTATAAGGAAGGAAAGAAATTCAATGAGTTACCAAAACAAAATAAATTCCAAAATTAATTTCACTATCAGGAGAAATACCAAGAATTTTATCAGGAAACAATTTGGGAAACTCATTAACCACGGGAATGGATTCTATCATAGAACCATCCGAGATTGAATCTTTAACTCATACCAAATGATACAAACACCTTTTAGAAGTCAACCTTCAAGATCTAAGTTATGAAATTAACCTCACCTTAGGATCTAAGGAACCACCTTCCCATACAATGATTGACTCATTTGGTAATTTAAAGATGATACAATGGGTTCAATTATTTAACGAAGAATAACATGAGTGGAACCAATCCTTTCCTAGAATAACATAAAAATCAACCATGTCAAACTCTATCAAGTTTACAAGAGTTTTTCTACTACTAAAAGATGCCACACACCCCTTATAGACTATTTTAACAACTATAAAGTCTCCTATTGGGGTAGAAATAGAAAAAGGAACTGAAAAACTCTCAAAACAAAAACCAAGATCACAACCACATACATGTTCACATAGTAAAGAGTAGACCCTGGATGATGAAAATAATACACATCACGGGAGAAAAATTTCAACATAACAATGACAACATTGTGAGATGCCTTAAAATGTTGGCGAGTAGCAAGTACATACAAGCAATTTCGGCCAGTCCCGGTACCAGAAATAGAAGAAGATACAGACATAGCATTCTTCGATGCAGAAGTAGAGGAAGTATCAATAGGGGACCTATTTTCCCAAGAAGCCACTAGAGAAGGACAATTTGCTTCTTTTGCCCAATATAACCATATCTAAAACATTTATTCTATTCTTTCTCATAGTGATCACAATAAGGCTGACAACAAAATCTACAATGTGGATAGGATTGAGCAAACTAAGACCCACTAATCCTAGATTGGGCACCCAATGCGTGAAACCCACCACCAAACTGTGACTAATGATCACCTAATAATTTTGGGTAAGGAGAACTGTCAGAAGAGAAAGAATTTGAATTCCCCTACTTTTTTCTAGGCCACTTACCACCACCTCTAATACCTTTCTTGGAATATCTAAAACTCTTTCCATGTCTTTCAGTTAACTCAATTTGTTTCCTTTTATACTCTTCTACCTATTAAATACACTAAATCAATCTAGAAATATCCATGTTTTCGATCAATAAAGCCATATTTCTCTAAAGCACCAACTCACAGGATAATCTCGAAACAAACATATGCATTCTAGCCTTCATGATAGAAACCATCTTGGGAGCATATGTAGATAGCTGATGGAACTTCAAGGCATACTCTTGAATGGACATGCTCTATTTCTTCAAGTTAACAAACTCTCCCACCTTTGTTCCACTCAGCTCATTAGGAAAGAAGCAATTAAAGAAATCCTCAGAGAAATCCTCCTACAAGGCAAGACTAGCATCCACACCTATAGATAATTCCCACCCTTCGTACGATTAGTATGCTACATCTTTAAATTGGTAGGAAACAAACTCAATGGCCTCAACCTACGAAGCATGCATTATTTAGAAAATCTTCTACATTTTATGAACAAAGCCTAGAGGATCCTTATTAACCTTCTTACACGTGAACATAGAAGGGTTCAACCTCATTAATTTGCCAACTCTTGTATCCTAAATAAAGACAGTAGCCAGAGCACCACGCTCTGATTGTAAGGTTCCCAATTCAGTTAGGAGGTTGAAAGAGTGATGAAACTTGGCATTTGTAGCATCCTCATGTAGTGAATGAGTAGGAGTGTTACTCTCATGAAAAGGGTTAGTTGGGAAAGGCTAAACCCTATAAGGATGATTAGATGCTGCATCTCTAGCCCAGGTTTGAAGCCCAGAAGTTGGACGAGCTCTATCATAGGACCCATATAAGGGTTTTCATGAGTATCAGATCTCCTTGGAGGCAGATCTTAAATATAGAAAGCAAAAATTAAAGGAATCCAAGACCTTGGGCTCTATAGCTTGAGATTGAACACAAGAAAGGAAAGTATTCCTAAAATGTCTTGTAGCCCCTCTTTAATAAGTGTAGCGCACTTCATACCCTTAAAAGAGAGTACTTGACACGGCAATGTGGACACTCAACTTAACATGAACCTAGTCTCTGATACAAAGCGACACGACCCAAAATTGAGAATTTTTGAATGGCATCTCTTGCCCAACTTAGACCAAAGATCGCCCCATTAACCTAACCTAATCACCTCGTCAATCCACAATGGTCAGAAGAGATCAGACCATACATAAAGATAGCATAAATAATACTAATAATCATTGCTTAAAATATGTCATAACATTTCATTATTGAAAATATACTACCAACATACCAAAGTCCACAGTTATCCATAATGCCTCTACACAAAATCCAATGCATAAGTATATATGTCGGGATATGCCCCTGATAATATCCAAAACCAAACCTAATACAAGTATATAAGATAAACTAACCACTATAAAATAAATGACTTTCAGATAGTGGAAGCTCACCACTTCAATGTCAATCACACAATCCACATGAACACCATTCACTATGCAGGAAGAGAAAAAAATGCTCTAACCCCTATGCCACGTGGTGACATAGAGTCCGAAGACAGTTAGAAGTTGGATCACTAGCATGTAACTCAAGGATAAGGATAAAATAGAATTATAATTTAAAACCAATTCAACATCATTTGCATACGTAATCAAACACGTAGATATATTTATAACAAATTCATAATGTGGCACAAGGAAACAAGACTTAGCCAACATCCTCATTGTACTCATTCACATGTCATTAGTTGGAGGACTCTGACCTTCCGCACTTATAGAGTCAAACATTTAATATTTAGACAAGGACATTAACCACATATATGCTTTTATTTGGAAAGGGACTCTAACCTTAAGCCACCTTTAATGGGAAAGGGACTCTAACCTAAAGCCACTTTCTTTTTGCAATAGACTCTAACCTTAAGAAATTTTCATTAGGCAAAGGACTCTAACCACAAGTCACTTTAGATAGGGGACTCTAACCCTAAGATGGCATATTTGAGTAAGGGACTCTAACCTTTTAAATTTTTATTAGGCAAGGGACTCTAAACACTTGAATTTTTGGGACTCTAACCACTTCTCCATACACCCACACACATTCTATTGAACACATAGGTACTACAACCCATTTAATCAATTCTACGCCATATATGACCATAAGGTCTCATGGAAGCATTTATCAATCAATCATTTGGGCAGGCCAATTCCTCGACTTATTTAATCATTCAATTCTATATATGGTCATCTAGACATTAATAAACTGGTCATTCCTCATTAGCAATCTCGCACCACATTTTAGCTTACAAATACACAATTCAATTTCATGTTTAAGGAATTTAAACCTTTTAAGCCATCAAACCAATGAGGTCATAAATTAATAAATTGCATGCCTAAAAACATATTCACAATGCCATTAACCAACCATTCATACTTATTGGGCCATTTCCCTAATTCAAAACATCATCAATATATGACTAGACATTTTGCTTAGATATTTTCACAAACACCTTTTGTGTAAACCTTTATCAAGTCCAAATTAATTGTAGAATTCATCCATATTAGGTTTTTTAAAGAACCATTTGATAAACCCTAAAATAAAAGCACCCACATAGGTAACTCATCACCAATAACATATATAAATACTATTCAAAGCAAAATCTAACATTATTCTTCATTAGGCAACAAACCTTTATCACTGATTTCAAAATCAAAATTTAAAATTATTAATCCACTTTTAAAATATATGGTTTTTGAGTTATTTAACAAGGTAAAGAGTTTCATTCCTTAAATAAGATGAACCACCATGAAATTTTACTCCTCTTTGCCTCTAGATGACCACCCTTGAAACCCTATCCTCCAATCTTCAAAGATGTATTTGAGAGAGTATTTAGGATGTTTGATCTACTCAAAAAGTGATTTAGGAGACCAAACACACTTATATGGTGAGGTTACTTAGGGGTTTTGGGGTTGTAATTGACCACCAAGCCCTTAACATATAAGCTGGAAAATAACCCCAAGTTAGGGTACGACTCTCTTACTCAACCATACCCTAGGGTACGAGTGGTAACATATATTGTATCCTAGTCTCCACGTCTCATACACTATCTAAGGTACAACCATGCATACTAGATTCATATCCAATGGGTAAGACTTGTGTGCTAAACTATACCTTAAACTCGCACCATAAACAATCCACTCAAATTTAAGACAACACTATATACGACTAGGTTAGGTAAAAATCATACCCTAATGTATGATTGAGGGGAGTATAAATCATACCTAGGACAGTGAGTAACTAATGTTGGGTGAATTTATGCATTCTAGAATTACTGTTCTAGCCTTTTTTGCCTTGTTTAGAGGATGGTTCATGTTCTTATTGTGTTTATAATTATATAAATATGAATATATGTGTACAAGTATGTGTTTACTATGTTTAATGGTTTTTCCATAAAATTTTTGATTCAAATTGATAATTTAGAAGTCAATTGAGAAAACTAGTGTCACTAGCTTGAGCTATGTGTTTGTCTAGTCTATCGTGTTGGATTCTAATGTGTTTAATGAGTTACTAAGGTTGTTATTATGTATTTATATGTGAAAATACTTTTTTAATGTTAAAGGGTCAATTGGATCAAATCAAGAGTGAAACAATGAGTTGAAGATCAAAGTGAATGAAGCCAAATCTTAGCTCGTGTTTCTAGTTTATTATGTTGGATGTTGTGTTGTTTTGAGCTTTAAATTGTTGTGCTTAATGATTCAAGAATCTTAGCGAATTGATTATTATGATATATGAAGGATATAAAAGCTTCAAATAAAGTGGAAACAACTCAAAAAGTCTTGGAATAGATCACAGAAGCACAATACGCTACTTGATGCCAATTTGGACACCTAGAATGTACAGGGAGATTACGGGTGTGTGTAAATATTTTATAGCACGTGCATAACTTCAAACAGTTCAAAGGCACCAAAACAGTAAACCAAAAGGGTGCAACCTTGCCTGGAGCGGGGCTATAGCTAGGGCGGCGCCCTCTCCACTCGTAGGCTCAATAGCTGAAAGTTTTATTGTCCAAAACGGAATGGGATTACTCCTATACTGTAAATACATGTTATATAACATTTTTTGAGTTACTTTTGAACATCTTGGAGCATTGGAGTCTACCATAACTTCTTTTTAGGTTTTATCATTCTTTAATTTAGTTTCTTTATGGTTTGTATCATCTATCCAAAGGATTGGATGATGAATATTTCCATTAAAGGATAAAACTCCTTTTTTCGGGTTAAGGCCAAGATCATGACTACTTTGTTTTTTAATTAATTTCATTTAATTACTTATAATTATGGTTGTTTGTTCATTATTGATTTAACTATTTTTAGGATTGATCACCCTTAGAATACATCAATTGTCTACCTATTGATCTCGAGAAAGGGAATAGGAATATAGAACATGGGAATAAATAAAGTATTGTTTTTATTTCTTCATAAAATTAGGAATTAGATTCACGTGTAGAAGACTTACTTGATTCACGCATAGGATGATAGATTTAAAACATTTAATTGGATTATTGTATCCCGTCTCAATGATGTAGTTGTAACATCCAAATTAGGTAAATGGTTAGAGGTTGAGAGGCCATAATCATACAATTAACCCTACTAATCAACAACCAAGATAAGCTATTTAACGAACAAAGTTCAATGACGTAGTATGATTTTTCATAAACCTTAACCCTTGGATTCAATCCACTAATTGTCCAAAGTCATTAATTTCCTGCATTAGTTTAGTTTATTTTAAATTTACAATTCTAAAACTCTATTTTTTTCTTTCCTCAATTTGTTAAACTAGAATTGGATGTCGGCGAACGCAAGTCCCTGGGAGATCAATACTCGAGCTTTTTTTAAGCCACTTTACTACTTAATAAGACCACGGACAGTTGCGTGTGTGCTTGTGTGTTGTAAAGTTTTTTACGCCATTGATGGGGACTTGTAACTAGGCAACTATCTTATTTTTAGTTTTTCCATATTGTGTTGTAAATAGTTTTTGTTTAGTTTCTTTTTATTTTCTTTTATTTCTCTTTTAAGCACATTCTTCTTGAGATGTCAGTCTTGGATAGATAGTTTTCTAGGGATGATGATTCTTATCATTATTGTGGTGGACCCCACCATGAGGCTTCTTGTCCAAATTTTGATCCAAGCATTTGGACGGGACCTATTTGATTCTAAACTGTGGAGCGACCCATAATTTGTTGTGTGGTTTGTTACAGTCTATATCACTCTGTAGATATGTGTGCTTTTAATCCTGATTTAGTCATGTCTGCGGATAATTCTCAAATGACAACTACAAATGTAGATACAGAGTTTACTCTCCAACCATATGCAGACAAAGTTTCTGTCAATTTGAAGAAGTTTGAGTATTCAAAAAATAAAATTGTTGAACGGGTTAAGGAGATACCACCACCACCATAAGAATCACAGTCATTCAATTCTCATCTTTCTCTTGGGACTGCTATTAAGAAGGTGAATAAGTGTTAGGGTTTTGTAGATTGTGTAGATTTTGAAGTGGGATTAGTTGGGCCTCATTCAAAGCCTTTTTCTACATTATTTTTAAATGATATTATCTGTGGAATAATTTAAAATAGGGAAAGAGTGTGAAGATGTGGAACAAGAATCCTATATTCTTGATTTTGTACCGGTTAAGCAATATAAAAACATACCTCACTTTAAGGCCGAGTGGTTTACCATGCATTTTCCATTACTCGGTTCATTAATCTTTGTACCTACTCTTTATTATCGAGGAAAAAAAATGGATGCAAAGTTGGGGGTGAATTTTATATCCTCTAGGTGGAGGAAAAAGTTATCTGGGCCGTGCCACGACACTAAATTAGGTGCTTCTTGGGAGGCCACCCAAGCTAAGGTATTTTTTATTTTTAGTTTTTAGTTTTCTTTTCTTCATGTAGTTTTTTTTATTGAGTTACTGGTTGATTTGAAGTCTGAGTACCGAAAACCTGAGCTAAGATGCATGGAAAAGACTGAGTGTGGGGTCCCACAAATCTCCTTTATTTGTAAAGATGCTACTAGCTAGGCCTAGAGGCCTCAGGGAGTATTTCTATCTCTTGCTTTTAAATTCACTTTTGAGACAAAGTAGATTTAAGTGTGGGGGTGGGGAAATTGCCATTTTTTGCTTAATTTAAAATTTTGTAGGTTAGGAATAAATTAGATATTCTTGTTGGTGCTATTTTTTTATTGCATAGTGCAAGTGTTTTGTTTGGTAAAAGCATGTTGATTGAGGGAATTTCTACTTTTTAGCCACTTAAGCTAATGATTATGACTCTTTTACTTGTTGGCTTAAATTTGAATTCATGTTATTGTTTGGTTGGGAGTCTATGAAGATCCCATGTGACTTAAGCATGTGCCATGCGTGATGTTAGTTTATTGTTTATTTCTTGTTGCATGTGATGTCTAGAACTTGCCCGGTCTATGTGTAAAGCAAAATAAAGAGAGTGGGTTTAGGAGATGATTTAAACATTTTTTGATAGCCTTGTTTTATACCATCTATTTGTCCTTGTTAACCCCCATTGAGCCTTTAGCCTTTTCTTTGGTAGCTTTATATGTAGATTAATCCCCTTCTTTGATACTCCATAATTTGATCCAACAAGCTACTAAGTTCTTTAATAGAAATAAATGATTGAGAAAGGAGTTGACAAATTAAAGAAGAAAAAGGTGAATTGATGCCCCAAGGTAAGAGTTATTAGTGTTTATATTTGATGTATGGTGGTTGGGAGTGATATAAATTATGTTAGAAATATTCCCATCATTGTAGAGAATGAGAAAAATTGAATCTTGAAGGAATAAACAATATGCCCACTATATGTTTGTAAAAATACCTAAAAGACATGGGGCAAAATAAAATAATGGGTTAGACAAACATTGGTGTAAATAGGTTGTTGGAGATTGGTTTTAAATGTATGATGTTGTATATTAAAGAACTTAGAGAGGTTAGTCACTATTCTTTGCCAAAATAGTTCCTACCCGTCCCTTAGCCTACTTTACAACCCGGAAATGACCTATTTGATCCTAGTTTCATCATTCTAATAATAGTGGTGCACTACACTAAGGGGAAGGTTTTGGTTCATTATGTGTAACTTGTGAATTCCTTGTGAGGGTGACCATAACTTAATTCTTATACCCATTTTGTTCTAATTGCATTATTATGAGTGATTAAGGGTAACACTTTCGTTGTAAGGGGCACACGTTTGATGAATATGGGTGATTATTTTGATGTCTTTGATTGAGAAATTAGCATGAGTTTGTCACTTTTGGATTCATTTTCAAGCTAGGATGTTTTGAAGTATGATTCGTATGCTTTCAATTGTGTATAACATGCTTAGGGTTGTAAATTTGTATTCCATGCAGTCATTGTAGTGCTAGCTTGAATTTCTTGCATGTAGTAGAATTTTGGAGTCTTTCCATCTCATGATGCTTTTATTTAAGATTTTTTTCATGGAAGAACAAGGCTTGAAGTGTGGGGTGGTAATGTTGGGTGAACTTATACACTCCCACATTACTAGTCTAGCCTTTTTAGCCATGTTTTGAGGATGGTTCATGTTCTTAATGTGTTTATAATGATATAAATGTGAATATATGTGTCAAATTATGTGTTTACAATGTTTAATGGTGTTCCCACACAATTTTGATTCAAATTGATCATTTAGAAGTCAACCGAGAAAATTAGCGTGACTAGCTTGAACTAGGTGTTTGTCTAGTATATTGTGTTGGGTTCTAACGTGTTTTATGAGTTACTAAGGTTGTTATTATGTATTTTTATATGAAAAAACTTGTTGGTAATGTTCAAGGGGATCAAAACAAGAGTGAAAACAATGAACTTAAGATTAAAGTGAATGAAGCCTAGTCTTAGCTCGTGTTTTTTGTTCGTCGTGTTGGATGTTGTGTTGTTTTGAGATTTAAATTGTTGTGTTTAATTATATAGGATGCTTGGTAAATGTATTATGATGATATATGAAGGATATAAAATCTTCAAATATATTGGGAACAATTCAAAAAGTCATGGAATGGATCACGGAAGCACAATACACCACTTGACGTTGATGTAGACACCTGTAATGTATAGGGAGAGTACAGGCGTGTGTAAAGGTTTTTTGGCACATGTATCACTTTAAATGGTTCATAAGGCACCAAAAATGTGAAACAAGGTGATATGAATACATTTCCTTACCTGGAGAGGCACTCTAACGACGGTGCAACCTTGCCTGGAGCAGGGCTATAACCAGGGCGGTGCCCTCTCCACTCCTGGGCTCAATAGCTGAAGGTTTTGTTGTCCAACACACAATGGGCTTACTCTTATACTATAAATACATTTTATATCACGTTTTTTGAGATACTTTTGGATATCTTGGAGCATTGGAGTCTACCACAACTTCTTTTTAGGTTTTATCATTCTTTAATTTAGTTTCTTTATGGGTTGTATAATCTATTCAAGGGCTTAGATTATGAATAAAAAACTTGACAACGCCCAAGCGCACACGCAAGTGTATGTGGTCTTATCAAGTAGTAAAGTGGCTTCAAGAAATCACAAGTATCGATCTCTCAGGGAAAGAGTTATTATTCATGTGTAAAATATATGGTTTTTGAGTTATTTAACAAGGGAAAGAGTTGCATGCCTTAAACAAGATGAACCACCATGAAATTTTACTCGTCGTTTCCTCTAGATGACCACCCTTTAAACCCTATCCTCCAATCTTCAAATATTTATTTGAGAGAGTATTTAGGATGTTTGATCCACTCAAAATGTGTTTTCGGAGGCCACATACACTTATATAGTGAGGTGTCTTAAGGGTTTTGGGTTTGTAATTGACCACCGAGCCCTTAACATATAAGCTGGAAAATGACCCCGAGTTAGGGTAAGACTCTCTTACTCAACCATACACTAGGCTACGCGTGGTACCCTATCTCATAGCCTAGGCTTCACCTAAGGTCATACACTGTCCAAGGTATGACCACGTACATTAGATTCATATCCAATGGGTAAGACTTATGCTCTAAACTGTAATTTAAACTTGCACCACAAATAGTCCACACAAATTCAAGACAACACTCTATACGACTAGGTTAGGTACAAATCGTACCTAAATGGATGATTGAGAGGAGGTTAACTCATACCTAGGATAGTGAGTAACCCCCACCACACTGCCTAAGGTATGATATGTGCTCACCAAGTTTTATCCATAGGGTACAACTGATACCCTAATTCGTACCTACTCCATAGACTTCAAATGAGTAAACTTTCTAATGGTTCAAAGCCAAGGTATTTAACAAACCATATCAAACACTTAGCACAATACGAGTGAAAAAAGTGAAGTACTCCTAATAATGTCTCATGGCCTCCCAAAGAAAGGAAACAAACGTCAACATTCAGATTTGCAGGACTCTAGTAGATATTTTCTCTTGTACAAATAATACCAGTGAAAGCTAGGCTCTGATAGCGATTTTTCACAACCCAATTTATGAGTCATAATTCCACCTACTAAAACCCACCAATAGGTAAGCCAAAAATGTAACCCGGAGCTAAGGCAATGGGTTACCTTGGTAGAAACGTCCAATAGGGACCTAATATACGAACCCAATAGAATCAATAGTATTATGCATAAAAAAAGATAACTAACATAGATAGATTCTAATTCCCATGACCTGGAAGTATCAACACAAGAGAATCTATGTTCGACAATAGGAATAACAACTCAAAGTCAAAATATTTTTATACACTCATCTCGAATACATAAGACAGAATAAAGATGGAAGGGAAAAGGGTGACTTGAACTCCAAGAGTTCACCCTATATATAGATGATTAACACGGCATGATCTCAACTCAGCGGCAGCATCTAGTACTCGGATCTGCACTAAAAAGGTACAACAGAGTAGTATGAGTAGCAAAACAAGTGTACTCAATAGGCACCATCGGCCGACTGAGCTAATTTATGAAATAAAGATGATATAAAGTGAGAGAATAACTAATAGAAAGGTACAAAATCACACCTGAATATTCTCCAATATCAAAGTATAAAATAACTAATAAACTAGAACAATAATACGAAATCTCATATAAACACATTCCACTACCGTCATATAGAATTTGTAATCAATTCGGAAGAGTAAAGTAACATATATGAATTAAAATATCATGTAAATACCAAGTTCAACACTCATATGATCATTGGTGAATAAAGTAAAAGAACTTACCATGGCGTACCATACACCGTGACGTACATCCAAATGCAGACAAAGCAAAGAACTCATCACGATATAGCACATCATTGGAGTCTACACCAAAAGATCAATTCATCAATATATCAAGATACAGATACCCAAACAACTCACCAAAGTTGTGGTTTGTACATTTCTGCCAAGAATTCTTACCGAGATCCACAATCATCATTTCTACTACAATTCGAGAGAACGAAACCAATGCAATCATAACATAGTTATATAGTCATTTAAATCTCTAACTTATTAATTCCCTCTATATCTAATCTATACGAACTAACCTCGATTAATTCTTAAGCTACTAATTTGTAGTCACCATATAAGGAAAATCTACAAGTCACCAACACAATCATATATCCATTCACCCAAAGAATCTTTCTAGTTAACACCATAATTATCTAAGTCATCAAATAAGCCACCAATAGCATTACATGCTAGACGCCAATTTAAATAATCATCAAACAATGATAATTCTATTATCATCATTAGCCATGTTACAACAATAATTACTAGTCACCACATTTTAACTAAACAAGGTTCACCAACTAGTTTTTCTAGGATTTTAGCCAACAAGTAATATGGCCACTTATTAGAGACAATTATTTTTCACATAAGCCATTTTCTAGATGAAATTCCATAACATAACCATTTGTTCAAGTCATATGTATTCACTAAGTGGGTCCTTAGTTCTACACATGATTAACCTTATCATAAATCCTTGACGCAATATTCGACAAAATCTACTTCTAGTTACTATTTATTGTTAACAAGATCCACACCTCATAAGTAGTGATTAATGGTAGAAAATGACAAACAACATCTCAAGGAAAACATCATGTATTAAGTGCAAAAATGGTTTAGTCATAAACGGCATATCATAACATAAATATATCCTTCGGATTCACAGGTCATCCTCATAACATCAAAACTTCTTTTGGATTCATCGGGCATCATCACATCATCAATAACCACCATAAAAAATATTAAACACATACATATGTACCACTATTAATAATAAGTAAAAGCCCATCACAGAAGAGTATAAGAGATATAAGGAAACACATACCATGGTACCTTACAATTAATCACCACTATGTCATAAGAGTAGATGCATAGGCATGTATATCTAAATGATATAAGAAATTACCACTTTCCAAGGTTAACACAATTATTAACAAGTCAATTATAAGTCATGCGTATGATCTATATATATCTCTTCTACCTACATGGTTCACAATACTTTCACAAGGGTATTCCTTTGCATAAACATAAGGCTTGAATCATATCAAGAGTGGTCTCATAATTAGTGGTTCACATTATGAACTAATAAAAAAGCTACACGATAGCATAACCATAAATTGAATTCACAAGACTTTCAAAGGCTATCCATATCATTACAACAAGATAAAAAATCAAGTATACACATTATCCCAACATTGACCATGTGCATAAACCATCAATCAGGTTTAACCATCATATTATTAAAAGAATAATCTAGGCGTTCATCAAGTATATAGGCCACTAAAGAAGTTACATAGTTCATTCTTAAGGCGGTTCATGTTTCTCTTCTAATAATCCCCAAAGTTATTTTCTATAAGACTAACATCCACCCATAATTAGGCTATCTAAATTATGTCTTAAGGGATTACCAAACCTCACTAGATCTATAGCGCAAATCTTCTTTAAGTATTCTTCCTAAGTCATCCCAAGAACTAAGCCCATTCCATAAAAAAGCATATCTAGGTCCAAATACTCTGAAGGTTAGTGAACAAGGTCACTCTCATTTACTATAGAAACTAATGTATTATCATGCTATTCATGATATTAAAAGTCTAACTAACCAAGGTTCTAGTTTATAGGTCAAGCTTCACACTTTAAAATAACAATAACCTAAGTGATTCAACTAGTAAAAAGCATTAATAACTACCAATTTAGCAACTAAGGCCCAACCCAATCTTATTAAGATATCATAATTATACTATAATAAATCTCAATCTAACTACAAGTAAGCCTAGCCTACCTTGAGTCCAAATTTCTCAAGAACCAACAAACTTTGCTTTTCCTTTTCTTGAAGCTTATTCCATGAGCCAAGCTATCAATAAAATAATCTAAGAATTATTAAAGAAATAACAACAAACATATTTCATCGTTGTGCCATGGCTTAAATATGACACTAAAATTCCCCAAGTGGGTTCCACAAATGAAAAATAAGTCTCAAAAAATAACCCATCATTCAAATATTAGTAGGGAGTTAAAACCCTCAAGAAATTTAAGACTAAAACTTGAAGGAATATTACTATAGATTCATAGAAAACCATGATTACACAAGCTATTCAAGCTCCCAATAAAACCCCAAGACTCACTTAAAGTATTTTACATTCTATTAAGGTCTTAGAACTCAAGAGTGTCACACAAATGGAAAATATCTCAGTCAAGACAACATTTAAATAGGCCTTTCCTAAGCCTCGGGTAGCGTGATTATGCACTTCCGCTAGGCTGCGGTCATGACTCACGCATTCGCACCTGACCAACCTTGATCGTAGTATCTCTCTCTCTCTCTCTCTCATTGATAGACAATAACTCAAGATTTGAATTTGGTTTTGAGATTCCTCTAATGTCTCAGAATGTATCTAGAGTTCTATACGAGAAAATAATATGGGAAACTCTATAGATTTTGTCATTTCGAATGCACTAGCAAAGTCAAAATTTCCATATAATATAATTTTATAGAAGTTTTCACTTGGTACCCATTTACAACTAATGAAGACTTAAAAAAATGTTAAATAGTTCTAAAAACCTAATGAACCACCACATAACAGAATCATTAGTTCTAGCAAGTCATAATTTACATGAGGCAGCTATGGAGAATCTCTGACAGCAAAAATTAGTAGGAACATGTAAAATGAGCTGAAGGTTCATTATAGCTTGACCACTTACCTGTCATAGAGCTTTCATACAACAATAAATATCACTCTAGAATTGGCATGACTCTGTTTGAGGACTTGTATGGTAGGAGTTGTAAATATCCAATTGAGTGGTTTAAGGTTGTGCAAATAATATATTTGTCCCTAATTTGGTTCACAAAGACATGGAAAAGGTGAAGGTGATTTAGGATAGACTTAAGGCCTCCTATATTTTCCAAAAGGTCCTACACAAACATAAGGCGAAGGGAGTTTGAATTAAAAGTTGGTGATTAGGTGTTCTTACAAGTGTCTCCTATGAAGGGAGTGATGTGGTTTTCTAAAAAGGGGATTCTTAGTCTCGTTATATCAATTTGTACTTGGTTGTGAAGAGGGTTTGAAAATGTTGCTTATTATTTGAAGTTGCCTTCTAGATTGAGATCCATTCATTCGATGTTTCATGTTACGATATTAAGGAAGTGCGTTAGTGATCCTTCAATGGTCATTCCCTATGAAGAGGTGGGTATTTTGGATTTCTTGTCCTATGAGGTGGTCTTGATTGTCATTTATGATCGTCAAGTCAATCATTTGTAGACAATGTACATGTCTTTGGTAAAGGGTCTTTGGTGAAGCCAAAAATTTGAGGAAGCTACTTTTGAAGCTGAAGAGGACATGAAGTCCAAGTATCCATTCTTGTTCCCCATTCTTGAAAATCATGCTTAAGGTATATGTATACCTTAATATTTTTTTCTGTCTTTGTTAAAGAATGTTATAAACTCCTTGAAGTTTTTCATTTCTATTTTAAAGTTAAGATTAGTTGTGTTTAGAGTCTAATCGTGCTAATAAATGTCTTGTCTTATCAATCAAGAATTAATGAACCTAAGGGAGGAAGTATGTAAGGCCCCGTGTTTTTGGTCTTTGAAAATTTCTAAAATTGTATCTTTACTGTCCTAACTAAAATACCCCTTACGAGTCTTAGGGATCTTTTATAGGTCATAATGACTCGTGAATGTTAGTTGCTTGAACCAAGGAATTAGAAGGAAGGTATATAGACTACAAGGTTCAATCAATTACAAAATATAATGTTTGAACTATGCACACTTTCATGTAAACCCCCACGCCAGAAAATGTGATTTCCAGTGTTAGTCCCGCCTAGAATACACCTTCACGGTGAGCTACACAATTCTCTTTAATCCCAATGTTAAATAATTTGCACATAAACCCAATCACCAAGAATCTTATATTAAGGTATTGACCACTTTGTATCATCATACCAATTATTCTATCAAGCTAATATAATCATGCCAAACCAATCCACATAACCATTAGACTTCCAAGCTCCAATTTAAATCCAAAACAATGGTCACCAAGGGCCTTCCAAATCCGTTTTATCAAATTATGCGTTAGTGCAATGCAATGGGTTCATAAATAAGTTGAATTATGAAATTATCCATGTTCAAAAACTAAATTTACATAGTGGGTTGGGGTTAATGCCACTACCAAGCCAAAAAGTCATCAATTTGGGGAAACATATATTCCTTCCACATTCAAATTCACATAATAATGCACCCATTCTATCCAAAAACCATAAACTAGAGCTTAAATCATCAATTTAAAAAATGGAAAAGAAATTCATGTACTACCAATCAAAACCCCTAAACCCATTTTTAACGAATCAATTTAGGCCACATGGATAACAAGAAAATAAATGTGATAATATAAAATTAAATTTGTGAAATAAGATACATGCCTGAAATACACAATGAATTGAAGTTGATTTGAAGTTTGGAGCCAAATGATGAATTCACTATAAAACCCTCTGATGTTCTTGAGTTTTGAGTTTGAGAGAGAAAGAAAATGATTTGATCTTTGAAATTTGAATGGATTGGGGTTATTTTACATTTAAAGTTTGTACAAGGGGTAAAAATCCTAATAGCCCCTCACCATAAGTGAAAGAAAGAAAAAATTTCTATTTAAAAAAAAAGTGTTGCACCTTGATATAGTGGAGGGTAGCCTCCTTGCCACTCTGCTATAGCAGAGGTTATCATCCATGACACACCAATATTGCAGACCCTATCTGCCTTGGGGTCCGAAAATGAACCTGAACCCCATCCTAAAATTTTGAAACTTTCTCAAAACACCTTTTTAATATCCCTAAACATAATTCAAGTAAAAAACTGACATTACAAATAAGGGAGGGTCAAAAATAAATCATCGAAGTTTTATAAAGTCTTACAAGATGGTATAATTATTACTGCTTCACCTTTTAAATTAGATATAGTGGATACTAAAGATGATCCAAAAAATAAAGATACAGAAAAATACTTCAATATAATTAATTATTCAAATAAACTACTTCATCTATTTTTTAAAAAAAGTTCACAAAGCCAGTAATAAATCAACTTTCAAAGAAAAACCAAGTTCCTCTTACCATGATACAAAGTGGGAAACTCACCCAATATTTAAATTACCATATTTCTCAAAAGATAAATTCTCTAAATTTGAATAAAAATTTGAAGATACAAATATTATTTTAGGGGGTATTGAAAGGATAAATGCCACGACCCAAACCAGGGCCTGGTCGTGATGAGTATCTCTTGTCCAGCATGCACCGGAGACTATCCCCGATACCTAACCAAACACTACACACTGCCTATTAATGTCTGACTTTCAAACATATAGCAAGATATAATAACATAAACTCAAGAAAATTTAAGACATGTCTATAACCGATAATTTGGTAATCAACCAAACACAACCATCAAACATCACAACACAAGTGCAAAGTAATCGAACAAAGTCTCTACGCAATTAAAAAATAAAAAATAGTCTTGGTCAAAGGATATGTCCCTGACTTAGTCAATAACAATAATAACAGTAATGTTGATGATAACACAAACTCTCAATTCTAGTCTATAAAAGGAACTGATGAAATGTCTAAGTCTTCTAGATAATGAAAGCTCACAACCTCACCCCAGTGAACCGATGAACCGAGCCGATCAACCTAACATTGTGTAGAAAAATTAAAAATATCTTTGGTGCCTACATCGCATAGGAATACAACATCCGAAGGTAGTTAGTTGGGCTAACACTAGCATGAAACTCTGGGTTAGGGGAAAAAATAATGTCATGTCTAACTATTTCAATTTCCATATGAACCACATCATAATACATATATACATAATATGTCGGGATATGGAACAAGGCTTAGGATGAACTTTAAAACTTTAGCCTTGATTGTGTAGCTCAAATGCATATCATAAGAATAAACCCATGGGTTATATAGGCCCAATTCTCTCCTAGTTAGAAGTGCCCTAGTACATGAACACATACTAGAAAAAATGCATATGCACCATCAAGGATTCAAACCTCCTAGCATACCAAGGTGACTTGAGAGCCCAATCATTTAATATAATGTGAGGGACTCGAACCTCCCATTCTCGTGATAATAATAAGAGGGACTCGAACCACTCAATTATGTAGACCCCCGCATCGGCATCCACAGTTTTTAGTGATGGTCCCTCGAGACCTCCTCGTTTATGACTCAGCTACATAACCCTAATTAAACTGTATTAAAGTATTTAACACACATTCCCATTCATTGAAACATGATACACATTTATTCATAAAATATTGGCATCGTTAGACCAATTACACTTACAAAGAAGAATAAACATGCCGAAACAATTATCACAACTGGGGAAATTCACAACCTTCTTGGTTCAAATATACATTAGCTTGGAGGATTAGACAACCCCATTAAATTCTATTCAAAATAATTATGCTTCATTAACTTTTCACATTATGCAATAGTAAAAAAGTAGTTCAATGCGTATACTTTTCATACTCAAAACAAATTTCACAATAAGGGGTTGAGATCATTGCAACTTCAATTATCAATATTCACAAATTGGGGAAAATCAGAATCCCCTAGTTTATTCACCATAACCATTCACCCTAGAAGGTTAAAACCATACTTAAAGCATGACTAATAATATGTAAATCATGGGAAACATAGTTCAAAAAAAAATATTCAAAAATGTTAAACCATGTTCAAAACAAACATCAAAACAACATAAATAATTCTTTAAAACTCATGCTTTTAACAATGTAGAAATTAGAGAAAAGTAACATGACAGAAATTCCCAAGATTATGGGGAGACCTCAACCCTTGAAGCTCTCTTTGACCCTATTCTTGGAAACTCTAAGTTGGTATGTTTGAGAGACTTGGGAGAGAAGAAAGAATGTTCCAAGCGTGTTATCGATGAAAATAGGGGCCCATGTATGTTTATAGGTCATAGTTTATTATTGGAATAAGAGTGAAATGTCTAAAAGACCCCCATTAAAAGATAGAAAATAATTCGTTAATCGTTATGGGTCATATAATGACTCATCATTACTCATTACGAATCGTCTGCATGAGTCATCATCAAGACAGTATCACCAAGAACACACACTGTTAACCTTACGACTCATAGGGTCCAGTCGTTATCAACACAGAAACCATATGGGTATATACAGGAAATTCTAATATATGAACACGATGACTCATAATGAGTCCTTACGACTCATAGTGATCCACTCATACTCATAGAAAAAAACTTAACCACATAATTTGGTCAGGCTACGACTTAGGTCCAATGACTCGTCAAGACTCACTATAACTCGTAGGGTAACTCGAAGTCAGGATAGCGAGGATAAAATTTCATAGAGATCAACATGTGGGGTGTTTCACTACAATTAAAATTAAAATTCACAAATGATATGGTTATAAGAACTTTATCTGAGAAAAGACATAATAAAATTAATAAATTATGATTTAAATATTTAGTAAAAAAGAATTACATAAATATCCTACATTTTTTGATATGCGGTATAAAAAATAAATTTTTATCTCATACTTCACATTTAGAAAGAGAAATCGCCGAATGTATTATAGACGGATTAGTAGAACATAAGATATATAATAAACTATCTGAAATTGGAAAGACCAATATGACATATAAAATTAATAAAATGAAAGATAATCAAGAAACTACAATTTTTATTTAAAGAATCTTAGGTACCATAAAATATTTATGAAATAACTACCTCACCAAAAATAATTAGCAACACATATTAAATGTTATGTCTATTACTCAATCTATTAAGACGAAATCTATGGGGCAAACAGTTGAAAGTAAGTCTTAGAACACTCCACCACCACCTTAATTTATAGTATAGCTAAACATTTTATAGGAGAGCCTCAACTATTTAAAGTTAAGAGTTTAAAAATATTATCAAATTTATCATTCGCAAATTTGGATCATTTTAGATGGTATAAAGATATTTTCCTTAATAAAGTCACGGTTAGAGAAGATTGTAATCATGATTATGATAAGGAATGATTTATAAGTGGTTTACAAACATTATTTGTAGAAAAAATAAGAACAAAATTAAAAGATAGATTGTATAGAACTTATGGTGATATTATAAGTTTTATAATTATCACAGGACTTTAATTATGTATAGGTATTAAACTTACAAATCAACTAAAGTTAGATAATAAACTATCAGTTTATGAGCTAGGAAGATTTTGTCAACATTTTGGATATATAAAATTATTGGCCCCTTCAAAAGATACTTCCAAGAAAACTTAAAGACAACATAAAATCTATAAGGATAAATCTGAACAAATTTATTATGAAATAAGAAAATTTAAAATATCTAAGAAAGCCAATAATAAGGGTGAATATAAAAACAATAATAATACATATTGGACTGCAAAAAAATAAGACATCTAGGTAAAGATTGTCAGGTTCCAAAAAAAAAGTAAGACAAGATACATATGTTAGAATTAGGGAATGGAGTTAAAAATAAATTATACTCTGTTCTTGATGAAAATGAAAATTTTCCTTCTTTTGAAGGAAGTCTTAGTAATGATAACCATATTAATATAGCATATAGTTCAAATATTAGTGAATCAACTAATCATTGTAAATATGGAAGTGCAATTTGCACTTGCAATAGTCATTCTAAAAATGTTATTTTCCATAGTAATAAGGGAAAAGAAGGTTTATTTGGTATGATTGATCATCTTGAAGACCCAAACCTCATGAGAAAATATTTAATATACATAAAATATATTCTTCTTCATCAACAGTTTGGTAAAGAGACAATGAATCCTTTAATATGAAAAATGTATTAAATAAATTTAAAGATCACAAATTTGAAACAACAATATAAGATCTTCAAAAAAAAAATTATTATACATAAATGAGGAAGTTAGATAAATTAAGCAAAGACTTAGCAACATATAAACAAAATCACTTGCTAATTAAATAATAAATAATTTAACATCTTACCACAATCCAAATTCATATCAATTTTTGCTTTGTTGAAACATTGGTAAAGAGTGACAGTAAAGAAATGGAATCTCTAGAAGACTCTCCTATAAATATATAAGTAATTAATACAATTAAAGTAGTTAAAGAAAAAACTTAGCATATGCCCATTACATTAGCTATAAATAAAGATTATCAATTCATAAGATTGCATTATTAGATATAAGTGCAGATTAAAATATCGTTAGAGAAATTAATTCCAATTTAGTACATAGAAAAAGGTGCTACACGATTATTCTTTGCAACAAGAGAATGATTAAAAATATATTATAAACTCCCCAAAGCATATATATAACGCCCCATATTTTGAGCTAGAATTTGAATCATTATTCCGAAGTGTAAACTCAAATCCAATTATTTCCATGCAAATATAAGTGTCATGACCATTTACCTAGTTTGCAAAGTGCTTTTAGGGTATAGAATGTTCATACAAAACACTTAGAGAGAAGTGGAGTTAAGAACTTTTATTATCGACCAAATTTTATATATTCGATTCTACTAGTGTCAACTTTGAATGTGTATAAATTCTATAATATATGTAATTTTGGGGCTCAAAACCCACCAAATTAAAGATAATTAAGTCTTATTCCCAAAATATCTAATTTTACCATAATTCGATACCCGAGCAGAAGTTATGAGCATTTTCTTGAGAAACCAGTGAGGGTCCATTATTTTAGCGTGTCACGCAGGATAATCTCCACTATAATCTGTAGGGTATGAAGGTTAGTGTAACGCCCTGAATCTGGTACCCGAAATGCTACATGGTGTTCATGACCCCAAAGGACCACAAGCTAACCCATGAATGATATCAGTACCTGTACACTGCATAATATAACATGATAATGTGGAAACATGCACTGAAAGGACATAAGGTTCAATACTGAATAAAATCTGAATAATAAAATATCTGAGTGGGGTAATAGAATACCCAAAACAAAAGTAAAAATACTAAAATCTGAAAAATAATATTCTGCATCTAGTCTGAAAGCCTCTAAACATGATTGTCTGAGAAAGGAAGGAGTTGATGGGATATGTCCCCAATTAACTCAAACTAATAAATTAATTAATGAGATAATAGAGAAATAATCATGTCCTCGAAAGATGAGGCTCACTTCCAGCTCTGACTACTGAGACTGGAATCTACTGTTGATTTGGAACTCGTGTCTTTAAACCTATGGTGTAACATACAAAGAAAGCACCATAGCACAAATGCATTAGTACATTGGAATGTACTGAGTATATATGTAAGGTAGGCTATATGTAAGGTTTCACATGCATGATTAATGCTAACTAACTGTCTAACATGAATATGAGAGTGCATGCATAAGTATGAAACTGTAACTGACAATGTGATAACATGATTACTGAACCTGAATACTGATAACATGATATGCTAATAACTGATATGACTGATAACATGAAAGACTGTATCTGGATAAAACTGATAACATGGGTGACCGTACTTGATAGTCCTGAATCTAATGGAGCTATCTGAGTTTCGTACTATATCTGAGTTGACTGTATCTGACAGTCCTAAATTCTGAAGAACTATCTGAGTTCTATTACTGAGACTGATTGACTGTATCTGACAGACCTGATTCTGTAACATGAAACTGTGGGAAGTAGTTATCTTACCGACATGCCCTTGATGTGCCATTATGGCTGAGTCAAGTTCTAATATGTAACCCCAATTGGAATGGTGTCAATAACGCGCCACTGGTAAGGAAAAGCTATGGGTGCCTCTCATGTGATAGTGACCCCGGTATAAGAATGGTGGGGCCCTTATCTAACAATGGTTATCCACCTCATCAACCCTCATAGACAATATTGATGTCTCAACCTATGCTGGCTACATAGTTCTGGAATGCAAGGATGACTACTAAGGATCACACCCTCATTTGATAGTGTGTATCCCCATCCTTGGGTTCACTAGGTGCTAATTTCTACTCCCATATGAATGGACATTGAACATGATTTAACTGAACTGAACATGGGTTGAATTACTTAATTTCCATTGACTGGCGGAATACTACTGATATCTGAAAACTTATTGAGTTCCTGAGATCATGCAGATTTCCTGAGTCATAAGATTGTCTGAAGTCTAAGAATTCATAGCTTGACTGAGAGTATTATGAAAATATGACATGGATCTAGGGACACAGCTAATGTTTCGGGTATAAGTACCCCCAGTACTCGATGGAAGGAAACTGACAAAGCATGATTTACTTGAATACATAATAATAACCATAATACATTTACTGAAGCATTTAATCAAACATGTGATAGCCATAAACTTGTACATACATGGGGATTTCATGATATCATTCTAATTTGGCACTTTTCCTTCATTTAGTCATTAAATCAAACATATTCCAGGCATAGTACATGTAACCATCATTACATAAAAATTAAACAACATGGTTCACTCCTAATTTCATCATTCAAGGGTTTAGTCATAGGTTTGCATGATTCTATATCTATACTAATCAACTCACATGGAGTTTATCACTCAACATGGATTAGAATTCAATTTCTCATTATCAACATGAGCAAAAACATCCCAATCATGAAATTCATAGAGAAGATTCATAATCTTGAATTTAGAAAAGAGATTCTTGTACTTCATGGACGAAAGGGGTCCATGAATGAACACTATACATACCTTAGTGATTGAATCTTGAAAGAGAATTGACCTTTCTTGAATGTTCTTGGATTGGGAATCTTAATTCTTGAATATTTTGTGGAGAGTGTGATGGGGTCTTGAAGTTAATTGAGAAGAAACCCTAAGTTTGTTCTTGGGAACAAAGAGGGTTAAAATCTTTTAAAACTAAATAACAATAGATAATTACATGTTTTTGGTGTTTTATGTCTTGGGGGTAAGGTTTAGGGAGAGGGAAAAAGACCAAAATACCCTAATAAAATAACTTCTCAGTTGCTGAAATTATCAGCTAACGACCAAGGCTGATAAGCCGTCAGATCTTTGATAGCCCGTTAGCCTAGGTCATCACCTGGGATCTGGTCTATCTAATCTTGACAACATGGGCTGATAAGCCGTCAGGTCTGTGACGGCCCATCAGACATGTTGTCACCTGGGAGCTGAAATTGGTAGGTTTCTGCCTAAGTCTGACGACATGGCTGATAAGTCGGCGGATCTGTGACGGCCTGTCAGATATGTCGTCACCTAAGAGCTGAAATTGATGGGTTCTGCCTAAGTCTGACGACATGTCTGATAAGTCATCAGATATGTGATGGCCCATCAGATATGTCGTCACTCAGTTGCCAGGCTGATATGCTGGAGTAAAATGGGTATAACTTTTTGCTCCGATATCGAATTTGGGCGAAATTGGTATCGATGGAAAGCTCACTTAATTTTACACATGATAAAAGGTGTAAATCTTACAAATACAATGTTTAGAAGAATGATTTCGTAATTGAAAGCAATTTCCTATATTTTTGAGTTGATTTCAATCTAAGAAAAGGCACTAGTATTACAATATCTCCCCCATGAGAACATTCATCCTTGAATGAGACTGACTGAGAGGGGAAACAATAGAATGAACATAAACTGAACATGAATAACTGGAACACGATCTCATGACTAACATGACTGACAAGATGAACATATAATACTGAACATGCATTTCTGATGCATGCATAACGGATTCACGAATGCATAACTGATTGTTCTGAAGAACTAAGTTTCTCAAAATAAGAATGCATGTCAGATGCATAATTACATAAATAAATGGATACATAAGTGCATGAATGAATATGCAATGGTACTTGATACCAATGTTATCATGGGAACATGAACATGAAACTAAATACCAAGTTCGTGATGAACACTGATCATGAAACTGCGTAGGCTTAAGGAGAACTGTTACCTTGTGCTTGACCTTAGTTTATGGAGTAGAGGTAAGGATACTTGGTGCGCTTGTCTACTTCTTCTTGCCAATTAGCTTCCTTGACGGACTGATTTTGCCAAAGAACTTTAACTAGAGGGACTTCCTTGTTCTTCAATCTACGAGTTTAATAGTCTAAGATTTAGACTGGAATTTCTTCATAGGAGAGGCTTTTCTGAACATCGATGCTATGAATAGGGACTACAACTGTTGGGTCACCTATTCACTTCTTGAGCAAAGAAACGTGGAAGACTGGATGAACTGAAGTTAGATATGAGGCAATTCGAGCTCATAAGCTACTTTGCTAAAGCGACTGAGAATTTTGAAGGGACCGACATATCGGGGACTGAGATTTCCCTTCTTACCGAATCTCTTCACTGCCTTCATGGGAGAGATATTTAGATGGACATTATCACCAATCTCAAACTCTAGATCTTTTCTACAAATATCTGCTTAAGACTTCTATCAGCTCTGAGTAGCCCGGAGTCTTTCTCTTATTAACTGGACTTTCTCTAAGGCATTAAATACTAAGTCAGGCCCTATGACTGAGGCCTCACTAACTTCAAACCAACCAATTGGAGATATACATCTCCTATAATAGAGAGATTCAAATGTAGCCATCCGAATACTAGAATGATAGTTTTGTTGTATGCAAACTCAGTCAAAGGTAAGTGGTCATCCCAACTACCCTTGAAATCATTTGCACACACTATTAGCATATCTTCTAAAGTCTAAATGGTCTTTTCTACTTGGCCATCTGTCTGAGGATGAATGGTTGTACTGATATAAATTTGGGTACCAAGACCCTTTTGGAATGCTTTCTAGAAATGAGAGGTGAACAAGGTACCTCTATATGAGATAATAGATAACAGAACACCATGCAATCTAACCAACTCTCTAATGTAGATTTTGGTGTAATCCTCTGCTGAATAAGAGGTATGAACTGGAATAAAATGAGTTGATTTGGTCATTCTATCTACAATGACCCAAACTGAATCATGCTAATGACGAGTTTGAGGAAAACACATCACGAAGTTCACAACTTCCCACTCCAAGTAGGAATACTGAACTCCTGTATGGACCCACTAGCCTTATGATGCTCTATCTTAACTTCCTAACATGTAGAGCACTTAGCCAGAAACTCTAGAATATCTCTCTTCATTCCACTCCACCAATAGATCTTCTGCAACTCTCGATACATCTTTGTGGCCCCTGGATGAATAGAGTAACGCACACCATGCGCTTCTGCAAGAATTTAATACCTTATGCCATCTACGTCTGGAATACATAGATGACCCTAAAAATGAAGAACACCATCCCCCCCTTGTGAGAAAACCTCTATATTCTGATACTGAACTAATTCTTTTAACTTGACTAGGCTGGGATCTCTATCTTACTTTTCTTTCCCCTCAAAAACTAGAGATGATTCTGAACTACTCTGAACACATACACCACCCTTTGAATAGTCGATTAAGTAAACGCCTAGTTTGTCAAGCTGTTGGACTTCCTGAACTAACTTCTTCTTAATCTCCTCAACATGAGAAACACTACCCATGGACAGTCTACTGAGAGCGTCGGCCACTACGTTGGCCTTTCCTAAATGATAAAGGACATTCATGTCATAATATTTCAAGAGCTCTAACCACCTCCTCTGACAAAGATTGATATCTTTTTGAGAAAATACATACTGAAGGCTCTTATGATCTATGAAGACATCTACATAAACTTTGAAGATATAGTGCCTCATAATTTTCAAGGAAAACACTACGGCTGCGAGCTCAAGATCATGAGTAGGATAATTCTACTCATGGGGTTTAAGTTGTCTGGAGGCGTAGGCTATGACCTTACCATGATTTATGAGGACACAACCCAAAACTACTCTGGATGCATCACAATACACTACAAAACCATTTTGACCATCTGGAAGAGCTAAGACTGGAGCTGAGGCGAGTCGAGTCTTCAATTCCTGAAAACTCTTCTCGCAAGGGTCTGACCACTAAAACTTGACTTTCTTCTGTGTAAATGCGTACAAAGGATATTCAATAGATTAAAATCCCTCAATGAACCATCTATAATAGCTAGTCTAACCCAAGAAACTCTTGATATCTGATGGAGAGACAGGACGAGGCCAGTTTCTTACTGCTTTGTTCTTTTGATGATCTACTCTAATGCCATAATCGAAAATGATATGATCAAGGAATGCTATTGACCTTAGACAAAATTCATACTTACTAAATTTGATGAATAACAGATGATCTCAGAGAGTCTGAACTACTGTTCTGGATGGTCTGCATGATCTCGCTCACTACGGGAATAAACCAGAATATCATCTATGAAAACTATGATGAACATGTCCATGTACTGCTTGAACACATAGTTCATCAAGTCCATGAAAGAGGCTGGGACATTTGTAATACCAAATGACATGACTAAGAATTTGAAGTGACCATACCGAGTACGGAAAGCTGTTTTTGGGATGTGACATTCTCTGACTCTGAACTGATGATAGCCGGATCTGAGGTCTATATTAGAGACATAGCTGGCACCCTGAAGTTTGTCAAACAAGTCATCGATTTTAGTAAGAGGATACTTGTTCTTGACCGTGACCTTATTGAGTTGACGATAGTCAATACACATTCTGAGGGAACTGTCTTTCTGGCACACGAATAATACTGGAGCGCCCCACGGGGAATCATTGGGTCTGATAAATCCCTTATCTAAGAGATCTTTCATTTTTTCTTTCAATTTTTTTAGTTCTATTGGTGCCATTCTGTATGGAAGAATAGAGATAGGCTGAGTATTTAGAAGAAGATCAATACCGAAGTCTATTTCCCTTTCGGGAGGAATTTCTAGAAGATCTTTGGGAAAGACATCTGAATATTCACTTACTACTGGGACTAATTCAAGACTGGGAGTATCAAAATTGGAATCCTTAATATGAACAAGATGATAGACACATCCCTTAGATATCATTTTCCTTGCCCGAAGGTAGGAAACAAGCTGACCTCTGAAAGCAAATACACTACCCTTCTACTCTAAGATGAGTTCATTCGGGAATTGAAACTGGACTATACTATTTCTGCAGTCAACTATGGCATAGTAGGAATGGAGCCAATACATGCCGAGAATAACATCAAGATCAGTCATCTCTGATTAGACTAAGTCAGCTGAAGTAACTTTTTGAAATATCATAACCGGGAAGTTCCTGTATACTCGCTGAGCTATGATGGTTTTACCCACTAGGGCAGAAACTAAAAGGGGCTCTGCTAGTATTTTGAGACTGATTCCAAAATCAACTGCTATGTAAGGAGAAACAAAAGACAAAGAAGTTGTTGGATTTAGCAAAGGGTAAACATGCATATGAAAGAAATGTAACGTACCAGTAACTACATCAGGAGAATTTCCCTAATCTTGTCTAGTCTGAAGAGCATAAAGGTGATTTGGGTGTTGCCCGCTAGTAGCACTGGTGGTGGCACCATACTACTACGGGTGACCGAAATAAGCTGAGGAGCAAAGATAACTATGATAACCCGACTGAGGGCAGTCTCTGACTCTATAGCCTGGCTTACCAAACTTGAAACAGACATCACTGCTAGCTCTACAAGAACCCTTGTGGTTCTTACCACAAGTCTGACAAAGAGGATTAGTTTAGGCATTGCTGATACTGCCTTATGACTTAGAGCCCGGTGCTCTATCTCTGAACTTAGGAGATGGATCACTGGATGAAAAAGGGGATAGAACTGATGACTTATGGCAAAACTGAGAACAATTGCCTTCCTCTGACTTAGGCTGATCAAAGTTGAAACTACCTATCTTCGCTCACTTATTCTGCTTAATTTTTTCTCTTCTATATGTTGATCTTTAGTCATAAGCCTGGCTAAATTCATGTCGCTATTCAGCATGGCGGATCTACACACATTTATCACACTATCATTTACCCCTGAAGTGAACTTACTCATGTTGTCTCTACCGTCTGCAATGACATGAAGGACATATCTGGATAATTGAGTAAACTTAAGAGAATACTCTTTCACCGTCATATTTCCCTACCTGAGGTTGATGAATTCTAGCACCTTAGCCTCTCTAAGCTCTTGGGGAAGAATTTTTCTAAGAATGAAGTAACGAACTCCTCCCAATCTATAGGACCTGCATTGTCGGACCTTTCTAACTTTCATTCTTTGAACCAAACATGAGCCACATTCTGCAACGGGTATGTTGCTAGCTCACCACTCTCAACAGTAGTCGCCCCCATGATATTTGTCACCTTCTAAACTTGGTTAATGGATTCCTGAGGGTCTTTGTCTACCTTAGACCTGAGGATGGTTGGAGGATTCATTCGGGTGAATTCTCGAATACTAGCTGCATCTTAGTTAGACACTGGGTTGGCTGGAATAACTGTTGGCCATTTATTCTGAGTAGCGACTGATTGAGCAGGAGTTGTGAATGCAGCCCTAAACTCCGCATAAGAAACATGATCTCCCAAAGGTTCTTCGGGCTGAGGGGCTAACTGATTTCCATTTCTTTTTTTTAGGAGGCACGTTCTGTAGAAGAAAGGGAGAAATGGATTATACTAAAAGATTAACTTAATATTAGGCTCACTGGTAGGATATGAATACTGAAAGAAGGGGAAATGTTCTTAAAACATCTCATAGCCTCTTGTACATAAATGTGGCGGGCAACACACCCATGTACATGACTCTACAAGATACGGCTTTCAGACTTCCTATGACACTATTGAACCTTAGGCTCTAATACCAAGTTTGTAACACCAAGAATCTGGTACCCGAAAAGCAACATGATGCTCATAACCCCGAAGAACCACAAGGTAACCCATGACTGATATCAGTACCTGTACACTGTATAATATAACATGATTATACAAAAACACGCACTGAAAGGCCATAAGGTTGAATACTGAACAAAATCTCAACAATAAAACATCTGAGTGGGGTAATACAATACCCTAAACAAAACTGAAAATACTGAAATCTGAAACATAATAGTTTGTATCTAGTTTGAAAGAATCTAAATATGACTGTCTGAGAAAGGAAGGATTTGATGGGATATGATCCCAACTAACTCCAACTAATAAGTTAATTAATGAGATAATAGAGAAATAATCATGTCCTTAAAAGATGAGGCTCACTTCTATCTCTAACTGTTGAGACTGGAATCTACTGCTGATCTGGAACTCGTATCTCTGAACCTATGGTGTAACATAAAAAGAAAGCACCATAGAGCAAATATGTCAGTAAAATGGAATTTACTGAGTATACATGTGAGGTAGACTATATGCAAGGGTTCACATGTATGATTAAAGCAAACTGACTGACTAACATGAATGTGAATTACATGAATAAGTACGTAACTGTAACTGACAATGTTATAACATGATTACTGAACCTGAATACTGATTACATGACATAATAATAACTAATATGACCGAAACATAAAATACTATATATGAATACAACTGATAACATGGGTGGCCGTATCTAACAGTCCTGAATCTGATAGAACTATCTGAGTTTCGTACTTTATCTGCGTTGACTGTATCTGACAGTCTTGAATTCTGAAGAACTAGCTGAGTTCAATTACTGAGACTGATTGACTGTATCTGACAACCCTGATTCTGTAACATAAAACTGTAGGAAGTAGTTATCTAAGCGACATGCCCCCGATGCTCCATTATGGATGAGTTGGGGTCCAATGTGTAACCCTAATTAGAATGGTTTAAATATCATACCGCTGGTAAGGACAAGTTGTGGGTGACCCTCATCTGATAGTGTCCCCAATACGAGAACGGTGGGGCCCTTATCTAACAGTTTTTATCCACTTCATCAACCCTCATAGACAGTGTTGATGTCTCAACCTATGATGACCACATCATTCTGGAATGTAAGGGTGACTGCTAAGGATCACACTCTCATCTGATAGTGTGTGTCCCCATCTTTGGGTTCACTTGGTGCTAATTTTTACTCCCATCTCCCATATGAATGGACACTTAACATGATTTAACCGAACTAAACATGGGCTAAATAACTGAATTTTCGTTAACTGATGGAATACTACTATATTTAACAACTGAATGAGTTCCTAAGATCATGGAGATTTCCTAAGTCATAAGATTGTCTGAATTCTAAGAATTCATAGCTTGACTGAGAGTATCATGAAAACATAACACGGATCTAGGCACACAACTAATGTTTTGGGTACAAGTACCCCCAGGACTCGATGAAAGGAAATTGACAAAGCATGATTTACTTGTATACGTAATAATCACCATAATACATTTACTGAAGCATTTCATTAAACATGTGATAGGTATAAACTTGTACTTACATGGGGATTTCATGATATAATGCTAATTTGGTATTTTTCCTTCATTTAGACATTAAATCAAACATATTGCAGGCATAGTACATGTAACCATCATTTTATAACAATTAAACACCATGGTTCACTCCCAATTTCATCATTCAAGGGTTTAGTCATGGGTTTGCATGAATCTATATCTATACTAATCAACTCACATGAAATTTATCACTCAACATGGATTAGAATTCAATTTCTCATTATCAACATGAAAAAAAACATCCCAATCATGAAATTCATAATCTTGAATTTAGAAAATAGATTCTTGGACTTCATGGATGAAAGGGGTCCATGAATGAAAACTATGCATACCGTAGTGATTGAATCTTGAAAGAGAATTGACCTTTCTTGAATGTTCTTGGATTGGGAATCTTAATTCTTGAATATCTTGTGGAAAGTGTGATGGGGTCTTGAAGTTAATTGAGAAGAAACCCTAAGTTTGTTCTTGAGAACAAATAGGGTTAAGTCTTTTTGAAACTAAATAACAATATATAATTACGTGTTTTTGGTGTTTTATGTCGTGGGGGTAAGGTTTAGGGTGAGGGAAAAAGACAAAAATACCCCTATAAAATTACTTCCCTGTTACTGAAATTATCAGCTGATAACCAAGGAAGATAAGCCGTTAGATTTGTGATAGACCATCAACCCAGGTCATCACCTGGGACCTGGTCTGTCTAAGCTTGACGACATGGGCTGATAAGCCGTCAGGTTTTTGATGGCCTGTCAGACATGTTGTCACCTGGGAGCTGAAATTGGTGGGTTTCTGCCTAAGTCTGATGACATGGATCATAAGTCATTGGATCTGTGATGGTTAGTCAGATATGTTGCCACCTGGGAGCTGAAGTTGATGGGTTCTACCTAAGTTTAACGAAGTGTCTGATAAGTCTTCAGATATGTGATGTCCCGTTAGATATGTGGTTACTCAGTTGCCAGGCTACCATGCTGGATTAAAATGGGTATAACTTTTTGCTTCGGTATCAGATTTGTGCGAAATTGGTATCGATGGAAGATCACTCAATTTTCCATGTGATAAAATGTGGAAATCTTAAAAATACTATGTGTAAAAGAATGGTTGCGTATTTTAAAGAAAGTTCCAACATCCTTGAGATGATTTCAAGCTTAGAAAAGGCATGGGTATTACAGTTAGACTCTGATGAGTGGTGATTTTACCACTCATTCACACTCAATAAATGTGCATATTTCCTCGTTTTGAATGAATAAATGATATAAATTTATGGTTAGATCCACTAATATCCATTCTTTTAAGGCATAAAATTGAGAAGATCAAAATAGGTTGATTGGAGCATAAAATGATTAAAAGGGAGCAAGAAAAGTGTAGCTAAACACTTGGATTAGAAGAGGCTAAAGTACCGCAATTGCGACTGCGATAGTTAAGAAAAATTCTTAAACTGTAATCGTGGATGTTAACTGTGGTCGCGTATTCACGGTCGCAGCCAAACTTGCAAGATCACGGCCTCACAGGGGAAATCAGCCCAGGGAAAATTTATTATTACACGTGCTGATTCCAAATTTAATAACATAACCCAAACCATTGATTTGAAAGGATATCATCCTCCCTATTCCTCTAGGTTTTATCTCTAGACTAGATAGCCTCCATTTTTAGATTAGAAAATATTATATAATTTTTGGTTAAAGAATATATTGGAGACTTTCAAAGTGGAAGATTAGATCTCTTCAATTTTTGATTTGTGGGAGTGTCAAGTTTGAAGTAGCATTCACTTAAATCTTCAACAAGTTATTTCAATGGAGATTTTGGTGATATCTATGCTTATTTGTCTTATGTATAGCAATATCTCCCTCTTGGGGTTATGTATGAATAAGAGTTAAAGTGTGTGGGGGGGAGGGGTTGTTATTGCTAGGATCTATTTGGTAATTTATGTTTATGGGTTTTATCATTGCTATGCCAATATGGTTGGAATTTGATGGGTGAAAGCCCTAAATATCCAAATGGGTTTGATGAGTGAAAGCTCAAAGCTCTAGAAATCTCAACGCCATCTTCAAAAGAAGGGTTTTGGGTGAAGTTTAGGTATTCATATGATCCTCGAAGGAGGGATATGGAAACCAAAGCAATGATAGATAATTATGTGTGTAGTTTGTTAAATTTTCACTATCTTAGACATAAGGTTAATTGTAAAGTTAACTTTACCATGGGTATCATCCTAGAAATAGGGATGTCTTCATTGAGGTTGTGGTTACATATTGTTGAAGACACCCATTAGGTATTCAAAAGAATTAATTGGTGAAAGTTTGGTGTTTTGTAGAATGACTAGAATCAAAATATACAACTAAGCCTACCCATATTTGACTTACTAAATTGATATTGATGATTAACTACAATATGTCACTTATAATACCCCAAACTTTCTTAGCTTAAATTCGTTCCTACAACGTTAGAGATAGCTTCAAAAATGAAGAATATTTATACATTGAAGAATTTTCCAGATTAAGACATCTCATTGTGTGAAAAATTGAATAAGCTTTCCATCGATATAATATTCGCCCAAAGCCGACACTCGGTGAAGGATTTATGGCATTTTTAAGTTGCCAGTGTGCCACCTGGGAACTTGGCGCGTCGCGGGAAAGGAAAAATTCATAATTGTCAAATTCCAGTGGACCTCCGCAGTATTGGCGTGTTGCAGAGAGGGCCAATTTCCGATTTGTCAATTTTCACTGATCCTTCATGAAACTGGCGCGTCACGCCAGTGGCCAAATTGACAAACTAAAGGGCACCACGATTGTGGTGCATCGCGGTGAAAGCCCAGTTCCCATTCATCCACTTTCTAGTGAGCCACCACAATAGTGGCGCATCGCGGTGGCCACCCAGTTCAAAAAATATTGCATTTTTTAAAATCTGTTTAAAAGATTAAAGGGGGCATTTTGATCAAATCCCAAGCCCCCAATCTGTCCAAAACTCAAGATTTAACATATTCCAAAGCACTTTATGGTTATTTCATCCACTTTCTCTCAACAGAAAATCCTAAATCATCAAAGCTCTTTATCCAAGAAACCTAATATCTCCATTAATTCTCCAATAATTTTCAAGATTTAGAATCCCTAACTCAAGAACTCTAAGAATTTATCTCCAAAGCATTAATAGAGATCCAGTATTCAAATTTTAGCATCTAAGATCATCAATTGAGGTATGTGGGTTTATGAACAAGGACAATACTTTCGTCCTTGTGCTCAAAACATATTATAATTCCAATTTTACTAAATTTTACATGATTTCCCATGAAATTCAACTTAGGGTTTATACCCATTATTGCTATTTACAAGATTATGAGATTTAAAGTGATTGAATGTTGAATTACATGACTATTTTCATATAATTATGTGTATAATGCGATTTTTGATATTTTCCCAATTGAGTTTAAGAATGATAATGAGATTCTTGATTTTATTATTTTGATATTATTGATGTATTTTCAAGAAGCATATTGAGCATGATGTTTTGCTATGATTTTACATGAGTTTGAAGCATGGGTCATTAAGCCCTAATTAAAGATTGTTATTTCAAGATTGTTTAGGCTATGAGCACCCTATGATAATATTGTTCTTTGATTTTCAATAAAGATTTGACCTTTTGGTCTTAAGCTAAGATAAAGAATCCCCATTGTTCATATGACTTGAGATTTAAAGAAAGAAAAGAATAATTGGTTTTCTTGTAAACCCTTGTGCTATTTTTGAAGTGGATTTCTTAATATCCTGAGCATAAGAATGGGAGTAGTATTTTGCACTGAGATGGGTATGTTACCAAGGTTTCATGCCTAAGAACTACGTGCCACCGTAGGATTAAGATTATTCCCACTTCTATGTGGATGACTAAGATTGTGATCACTTAAGATTAGAAGTTCTATTCCAATGGAAAGGGTAGAATAACTCTCCCCAAAGTGGGTAAGATGTTGGACTCCATGAATGCTCACATGGTTTATGTCTGTTAGAAGAACCTCCCAAAATAAATCCCCTACTCTTAAAACAACCTATTTGTTGAAAGCCTTAAAATAAAAGTATATTTTTTGAAAGCTATGGATTTTAAGATTTCTTAATGTCTTGAAATAAAGTATTTCTCTTACAGTTGACAAGATAATGTGGTAGTTTTTAGAAAAAAATATTTTACAACTAAATGTAATGGCTCACAAGATTCATATTATTTGTTTTATTGTTCATGATTTATAATCTTCAGATGTAAGATTACTCAAGCCTATGTGACTCATTTATATTTCGCATGCATGATTTTATAAATTGTGATGATATTGTTTACTTATTGCATTCACCCTCATATACTCAGTATATTATCAAAGTATTGATCCACATATACGTTTATGTGCTACATTGTCTCACAATGTAGGTTCAGGTGCTCAGTCTCAGTAGAGTGAGTGATTTTTGAGCAGCTCATCTATATCTCTGCAGTTGGTGAGGCCTCATAGTTTGAGGACTTAGCTATTCAGATTTCTTTTTTATCTAGTAGATGATTTAGTATTTATTTCAGAAAGTTTTAGTCAGATGGGTCCTGTCCCAGTGACTCTCTAGATTCAGTTAGAAGAGGCTTGTTGGACTACTAGATTCAGTTTTGACTTTTGATTCCATATCCAGATTTTTTAGTATTGTTTTACCAAGACTTGTGAGATTAATATGCTTCAGATAAGATTTTTGTATTTATTATGTTTTCATTTTCATTTTCCTCTATTTTGAGATTCAGATTTAGTAAAAAGTAGTCAGGGTTAGCTCAGGACTACTTCCAATTTAGATCATCATGTGGAGTCTCGATAGAGCCTAAGGTTTAGAGAGTCCTAGGGAGTTAGACAAGCAGAGTTACATAGAGTCTTAATCATTGGTGTGAAGCGCACCATATCTATGAGCAAGAGGCTATGGAGCATTTTAGGAAATCATCTTTTCTTTCATGATATATTGTGTATTCTATGGCTCTATATACTTCTAACTCATGATTTCATATGACAAAAAATGCCTCCTCATCGAGCTAATGCACGTAGAAATGATAACCTGCTACCTCAGCCCAAAAATCCTTTGAATGAGAATATGTCACATGCAGAGTTTTGGGCTGCCTTTCAGCACTAGCCCAAGCTATGACAGCTAATACGCAGGGAAACCTTCAGGCTGTAGTCCCACCATATAAATATAGGGACATAGCCACAGCTAAAATTTGAGATTTTATGACAATGAACCCGCCATAGTTCTTTGGGTCAAAGGCAGATGAGGCCCCGCAGTTTTATCTAGATAAGGTGAAGAATATCACTCAAATTATGCATGTTTCTGAAGAGGATAGTGTAGAATTAGCATCCTATTGGATGAAGGGCGTTTCTTATGATTGGGTAGTGATGCGGAATAAAAATAGAGGGGAGAATGCAACTCCCATGACTTGGCAGATATTTCAGGATGTGTTCTTAGACATGTTCTTCCAATATGAGATGAGGGAAGCTAAGATAGAACAGTTCATGAACTTGATGCAGGGATCTATGGCATTGAATAAGTATTTCCTCAAGTTCAACCAGTTGTAAGAGTATGCCCCTGATCAGAAGGATGACCCTAGTTCAAGCCTGAGTAAGTTCGTAATCGGTGTATCTTGGTTGGTAGTTAAGGAGTATAGGACATCTGTGCTCATTGGAGATATGGATCTTTCTAGATTGATAATTCGCGCATAGCACATTAAAGCAAATAAGTTGAAAAAAAGATAGAGAGTAAATAAGAAGGCTAGAATAAAGTAGTTAAATTATGGTCAGAATAGGTCTGTAGGAGGAAATCGTTCACAGTTTTAGAATCATTCATCTATGCCTGCACCTTTATTAGTCGGTTCTCCTACACCCCAAAATAGGCAGGAATAATGGGTAAGTCTTCTATGTCCAGATCTCAGATTTTTGTGAGTGGTATGCCCAGTTATCCTTAGTGTGCTAAGTATGGTAAGACCCATCCCAGCGAGTGTTTGTAGGGTCGGAAAGGTTGTTATGGATGTGGCCAGCTGGGTCAACAAATCAAAGAGTGCCCACACTCTAGATAGGGAAATAAGAATATTCGACCCCAGACTCAGGATAATAGTACACCATCTCCTATAGCTCTCCCAGCTCCTCCTCAGAGCGCATCATCTATTATTGGTGGCAGTCAGCACCAGAATCAGTTTATTATTTACCATCCCATCATAAGCAGGAGGATTCACCATATGTCGTTATTGGTATGCTTTGTGTCTTTCATTTTGATATTTATGTGTTGTCAGATCTTGGCTCAAGTTTCTTTTATGTGACCCCATTAGTTGCAGTAAATTTTGAGATAAATTTTGAACAGATCCCTGATCCCTTCTTGGTTTCTACTCCAATAGGTGAGTCAGTATTTGCTAAACAAATCTATAAAAAGTGTCCTATCACTCACTTGATAAAGTCATGTTAGCAGATTTGATAGAATTTGATATGGTTAATTTTGATCTTATCCTTAGTATGGATTGGCTCCATTTTTGTTAAGTCTTCTATAGATTGTCGCACCCTAGTGGTGAAGTTTCTTTTCCTAAATGAGCTAGTCTTTGAATGGTCAGGAAATTCATTATCTCCCAAGAGTCATTTCATATCTTATTTTAAATACGAAAAGTTGATTTCAAAAGGTTGCATTTATTATATAGTTCGAGTCAAGGACACTATATCTGAGACTCCAATAGTTCAGTCCGTCTGAGTGGTCAATGAGTTTCCTGAAGTTTTTCCAGAATATCTCCCAGGGGTACCTCCCAATAGAGAGATAGAATTTAGTATTAACCTTAATGCAGATACTCAGCCTATTTTTATCCCTCCTTATCATATGGCTCCCGACAAGCTTAAGGAGTTGAAAGAGCAACTCAAAGATCTTTTAGATAAAGGTTTTATAAGGCCCAGTGTTTCTCCATGGGGTTCTCCCATCCTATTCATGCCAAAGAAAGATGGTTCTTTGAAAATTTCCATTAACTATCGTCAGCTGAATAAGGTCACAATCAAGAACAAATACCTTCTTCCTAGAATTTATGACTTGTTTGATCAATTACAAGGTGCAAGTTATTTCTCAAAGATAGACCTTAGATTCGTCTATCATCAACTTAAGGTAAGGGAATGTGATATTCCATATATAGATTTTAGGACCCGTTATGGTTATTTTGAGTTTCTAATCATGTCTTTTGGGCTAACCAATGCTCTTGCAGCTTTCATGGACCTCAAGAATCGAGTTTTCAAATAATATCTAGATATGTTTGTCATAGTATTCATAGATGATATCCTTGTGTACTCCCGTAGTGAAGTTGGAAATGTAGATCATCATCCAATTGTATTGTAAACCTTTAAAGATCACCAATTGTTCGCCAAATTTAGAAAGTGTGAATTTTGGCTAAGACCAGTAACCTTTCTCGGTCATATTATTTCTGTTAATGGTATTAGAGTCGAGCCCCAAAAGATAGAATCCGTAAGAAATTTACCTACACCCATTTCTCCATTAGACATTAGAATTTTCTTAGGTCAAGATGGCTATTACCACTATTTTGTTGAAGGTTTCTCATCTATTGCATCCCCTATGTCTAGACTGACCCAAAAGAAAGTTAAGTTCCAGTGGTCAGATTCTTATGAGAAGATTTTTCAGGAATTAAAGATTTAACTCACTACAGCCCCAGCCTTTGCACTAATAGATGGTACAGATGGTTTTCCGGTGTATTGTAATGCCTCCAGAGTTGGTTTGGGTTGTGTGTTGATACAAAGAGGTAATTCATAGACTATGTCTCTAGACTGCTTAATCCTCATAAGAAGAATTACCCAATCCCCGATCTTGAGTTATCTGTTATAATGTTTTCTTTGAATATATGGAGACATTATTTGTATGGTGTGTATATGGATATGTTCACGGATCACAATAGCTTGTAGTATATGTTTACTCAGAGAGAGTGGAATCTCCATCGGAGAAGGTGGTTGGAGTTGTTGAAGGATTATGACATAAGTGTGTTGTATCATTCGAGAAAGGCCAATGTAGTGGAAGACACCCTTAGTAGATTATTCATAGGCAGTGTTGCTCATGTGGAGACTGACAAGAAAGAGTTAGCTCCGTAAGTTCATCGTTTGGCTAGATTGGGTGTTAGGTTGGTTGATTTAGCTGAACAAAATGTTTGGGTTCAGAGTAGTGTCGTATCTTTCCTAGTTTCAGAAGTAAAGGAGTAGCAAGATATGGATTCTAGTTTGTTCAAACTAAAGGAATCCGTTAAAGACCAAAAGGTAGAGGTTTTCTCCTAAGGGGGAGATGGTGTGCTGAGCTACCTGAATAGATTGTGTGTCCCATGTGTTGATAATTTGAGACAGCGGATTATTGTGGAAGCGCATGGTGCGTGTTATTCCATTCATCCAGGTGCTACCAAGATGTACCGCGACTTGTGGAAAATCTATTGGTGGAGTGGTATAAAAGAGACATAGCCGAGTTTGTAGACAAGTGTACAACTTGTCAATAGGTTAAGGTAGAGCACCAAAGACCTAGTGGTTCATTTCGAGAGTGTGGTTTTCCCACATGGAGGTGGGAAGAGGTGAATATGAATTTTGTGACTGGTTTACCCCATTCGCGTCATCATCATGATTCAATTTGGGTTATTATAGATAGATTGAAAAAGTTAGCGCATTTCTTGCTAGTTCACACATCTTATACCGCTAAGGATTATGCTAAGTTGTATATGTAAGAGTTAGTTAGATTTCATGGAGTTCCTTTTTCCATTATTTAAGATAGGGGTACTCAGTTTACTTCCTAATTTTGGAGAGCCATTCAAAAAGGTCTTGGTACCCAAGTCCATCTTAGTTCAGCTTTCCACCCTCAGACAGATGATTAAGCAGAGAGGACCATCCAGACTGAAGAAGATATGTTGAGGGCATGTGCTCTTGATTTCAAAGGTAGTTGGGATGAGCATTTTTATTAATTGAGTTCACTTATTATAACAGTTACCATTCCAGAATTCAGATGGCCCCGTTTGAGGTTATTTATGGGAGGATATATAGATCGCTCATATGTTGGTTTGAAGTGGGTGAGGCCACTTTACATGGGCCTAATGCAGTGTTTGAAGATATAGGGAAACTTAAGTTGATTAGAGAAAGATTGAAAACATACCAGATCTATTAGAAATCATATGCAGATGTGAGAAGAAGGTACCTCGAGTTTGAGGTTGGTGAATTAATGTATTTGATGATTTCACCCATGAAAGTGGTGAAGAGATTTGTAAAAAAGGTGAAGATTAGTCCCCGGCATGTTGGCCCTTTAAAAATTGTGAGTCGTGTTGGGAAAATAGGTTATGATCTTGAGTTGCCCACAGACTTATCAGTCGTTCATCATATATTCCACATCTCTATGCTTAAGAAGTGCATTGGTGACTCCACTATTGTAGTTCCTTTAGAAAGCTCATATGTTCAGAACAACCTTTTATACGAAGAGATTCCAGTCAAGATTTTAGATCATCAAATCCATAGACTAAGGAACAAAGAATTTCCCTTGGTTAAAGTTGTTTGGTGGAATCAGTCTATTGAGGGTGCCACTTGGGAAGCCGAAGCAGATATACGAGCCAAGTACCCTCATCTCCTTTCTTCAAATTCAGATTTAGACAAAGGTAATAATCTTCCTTGATTCAGTTTTTTTCTAATTATTTATTCATCTATATAGTTGTCCTCATGTAAGTTCATGCACACATAGAATTACTTAGAAGCTCAGAATGATTTAGATTCTGTTATTCAGTTTACTTTGGTTGTGCATAGTATCTTGTATTTTCAGATTGCTCAGTATTCTTAATCTAACTAGCAACATTCGAGGATGAATGGTCCCAAGGGGGACATATTGTAATACCCCAAACATTCTGGTACCATGAACACTATACGATGCTTATGACCCCGAAGGACCACAACATAACCCATGACATAATATACTGTGAAATACGGAAACATGAACTGAAATACCATAAGGTTCAAACTCTAATATAATATCTGATAAAATATAACATCTGGGTGGGGTATGAAATTCCCAAAACAAAACTGACATAAGCTATCTGAACATACTATAGTCTGCAAAGCCTCTAAAACGTGACTGTCTGAATAAGGAGTTGATGGGATATGTCCCCAACTAACACCAACTAATAAATTAATTAATGACGTAATAACATAATGATTATGTCCTCGGAAGATGAGGAATCACTTCTAACTCTGACAGCTGAACTGGGATGCTACTGATGCTTTGGAGCTCGTGTCTCTGAACCAATGGTATAAAACACCATAGCGCGAATGTGTCAGTACCATTGAATGTATTTGTATGCATGTGAGGTAGGCTGAATGCATGGGATTCATATGCATGAACAATAATAGTAACAAACTAACTATAATGAGCATGAGAATACATGCATGAGATATAATAACTGACACTAATTCCATTATAACATGATTACTGAATCTGAATACTGATAACATGAGTCACTGTATCTAATAGTCCTAAATCTGATGGAACTAGCTGAGTTTCGTACTATATCTGAGTTGACTATCTGAGTTCTTTTACTGATACTGAAACTGTGGGAAGTAGTTATCTAACAACATGCCCCAAATGATGCATTATAGCTGAACTGGGGTCTAATCTATGCCCTAATTGGAATGGTGTTAATACTGCGCCACTGGTAAGGATGACATTTGAATGACCCTCAACTAGCAGGTTACTCTAATGAGAATGGTGAGAACCCTAGACTCAAAGGTTAATCCATCTCATCTACCCTCAACTAGCAGGTATGATGTCTCAACCTATGCTGGCTACGTAGTTCTAGAACACAAGGATTGCTTCTAAGAATCACACCCTCTACTGGCAGGTGAGTTTCCATCCTTGGGTTCACTGAGTGCTAATTTCTACTCCCATCATAATAGACACTGAACATAGATTACTGAACTAAACTAGACTGAGTTAACTGAGTTCTGTTGACAAACGGAATAGTACTGAGATTTCTGTATTACTAAGCTTTCTGAGATTTTCCTGAGTCACATGACTAACTAAATTCTACTGAACATGTCTTGATTGAAGATATCATGAAAACATGACATTGGCTCTAGGCACACAACTAAATTTTTGGATACAAGTACCCCAGGACTCGACGAAAAGAAACTGACAAAGCATGACTTTCTTGAACACATGACTAACATCATAATCCATAATTCATTTATTGAGGCATTTCGTCAAACATGTGATATGCATAAACTTGTACATAGAAGGGGGATTTCATAATGTCATACTAGTTGGGCACCTTTTCTTTACATAGGCATTTAATCAAACACATAGTAGGCATAGCATATTTAGATAACATTATACAACAAACAAACATCATGATTCATGTCTAATTTCATCTTCTAAGGGTTTTAATCATAGGTTTACATAAACCTACACCTATACTAATCAATTCCACATGAAATTTATCATCAAACATGGATTATCATTGAATTAGACATTGTCAACATGAACAACAACAACCCAACATGAGACTCATAAAGAAAATCCATAAACTTGAACTTAGAAAAGATATTCTTGGGCTTCATGGACGAAAGGAGTCAATGAATGAACACTATGCATACCTAGGTTGAGTTTCTTGAAGTTCTTGAACTTGAAGAATTTGAATCTCTTTGATTCTTGAAGAAGATTTGAATTTTTTTCTAGAGGATGCTCTTAGGGAGAAAACCCTAATTTTAAATGTTGTAGATGGATGATGAATTTCTAATCTTTGGTCGAATATTATTATAAACAGGTGGTAAAAGACAAAAAAGACCCTAAAATAAATTAAAATAACTGAATGGGATGTCCAACGATGGGGTGCGATGGTCCATCGCTAGGTTGACGGTCCACCGGACAAACCGTCACAATGGGACTAGAACTGGAGCTTACTGCCTTGGTGCGATAGTCCATCGCTGGGTCAACGGTCCATCGGACCTCTCCATCACACTCCTCCAGAGAGTGGAATCACTACCTCAATACGACGGTCCGTATCTAGTCCGATGGTCCATCGGCCTTCACCGTTAGACCTGGGCGGTTCTTATTGCCTTCTATAAAACAACCATAACTTCCTCGTACGATACCAGATTTTGATGAAATGTGTATCAATGTAAAGCTTATTCCATTTCCCACGTGACAAAAAAGTAAAAATATAAAAAATATCACATGTACAAATGTGGATTAATATTTCAAATAAAGTTGTAATATTCTCGAGATGATTACAATCTAGGAAAAGGTACAGGGTATTACAAATATTTGCCCAAATTTGACATTCGGTAAAAGAGTTATGGAATTTTTAAGTTTAGACTGTGCCACGTGGGATCTTGGAGCGTCGTAGGAAAGGAAAAATTCATAATTTTCAAATTCCAGTGGACCTCCTCGATATTAGTGCATCGTAGAGAGGGCCAATTTCCATTTTTCAATTTCCAGAGAGACTTAGCGATACTGGCGCATCGCGCCAGTGGCCAAAATAGAAAACTAAATGGCACCACGATTGTGGCGCGTAGTGGTGAAAGCCTAGTTACTATTTTTCCACTTTTTAGTGAGCCACCGCAATAGTGGCGTATCATTGTTGCCATCCAGTTCGGAAAATAATGCATTTTTTAGTTCCATTTAAAAGCTTAAAGGTGCATTTCGGTCAATTCCCAAGCCCCTAATCCGTCCTAAACACAAGATTTAACATATTCCAAAGAACCTTATGCTTATTTTATACACTTTCTCTCACAGGAAACCCTAGATCATCAAAGCTACCTCTCCAAGAAACCCAATTTCTCCATTAATTCTCCAATGTAATTAAAGATTTAGAATCCCCAACTCAAGAACTCTAAGAATTCATCTCCAAAGCATCAATAGAGATCTAAGATTAAAGTTTTAGCATCTAAGATCATCAATTGAGCTATGTAGGGTTATGAACAAGGACAATCCTTTCGTCCTTGTGCACAAAAATTATTTTAATTTCAATTTTACTGAATTTTATATGATTTTCCATGAAATTCAAGTTAGGGTTTGTACCCATTATTTTTATTTACAAGCTTATGAGATTTCAAGTGATTGAATGTTGAATTGCATGACTATTTTCATATAATTATGTGTATAATGCGATTTTCTAGATTTTGCCAATTGAGTTTAAGCATGATATTGAGATTCTTAATTTGATTGTTTTGATATTGTTGATGTATTTTCAAGAAGCATATTGAGCATGATGTTTTGCTATGATTTTACATGATTTTGAAGGAAGGGTAATTATGCCCTAATTAAAGATTGTTATTTCAAGATTGTTTGTGCTATGAGCACCCTATGATAAGATTATTCTCAGATTTTCAATGAAGATTTGACCTTTTGGTCTTAAGCTAAGTTATAGAATCCACATTTTTCATATGATTTAAGATTTAAAGAAGAAAAGCATAATTGGTTTTCTTGTCAACCCTTGTGCTATTTTTGAAACTGATTTCTTAAGATCCTGAGCATAGCACCGAGATTGGTATGTTACCAAAGTTTCATACTCCAGAACTACGTGCCACTATAGGATTAAGATTATTCCCACTTCTACGTGGATGACTAAGATGGTGATATCTTAATATAAGAAGTTCTATTTAGATGGAAAGGGTAGAACAGCTCTCCCCTACGTGGGTAAGACGTTGGACTCCATGAATGCACCCTTGGTTTATGTCGGTTAGAAGAACCTCCCAAAAGAAGTCCCCTACTTTTAAAGCAGTCTATTGGTTGAAGTCCTAAAGATTAAATTAAATGTTTTGAAAGCTATGGATTTTAAGATTTCTTGAGATAAAGTATTTCCCTTACAGATGAAAAGATAATGTGGTAGTTTTCAGAAAAGAATAGATTTTAGAAATTAATGTAATGGCTCACAAGATTCATATTATATGTTTTATTGTTCATGATTTATGATCTTCAAATTTCAGATTAGTCAAGCCTATGCGAGTCATTTACATTTAGCATGCATGATTTTATAAATTGTGATGATATTATTTAATTATTGCATTCACCCCCATATACTCAGGACATCATCAAAGTACTGATTCACATATACGTCTATGTGCTACATTGTCTCATAATGTAGGTTCAGGTGCTCAGTCTCAGCAACGTGAGTGAATTTTAAGCATCTCATCTACATCTCTGCAGTTGGTGAGCCCTCATAGTTCGAGGACTTAGCTATTCAGATTTCCTTTTTATCTAGTAGATGATTTAGTATTCATTTCAGACAGTTTGAGTCAACTGGGGCATGTCCTTGTGACTCTCTAGATTCAGTTAGTAGAGGCTTGTCATACTACTAGACTTGTGAGATTAGTATTCTTTAGATAAGATTTTCGTATTTATTATTTTTTCATGTTCATTTTTCGCTATTTTGAGATTCAGATTTAGTAGAAAGTAGCCAGGGTTAGCTCTGGACTACTAGTAGTTTAGAGCATGGTGGGGCATCCCGGGAATTAGATTTTGGGGCGTTGCATCACTCCCTAGGGAATGCATAACCCCAAGATCCATGCATAATTGTTAAAACTCAAATTATTCGTAACCCTGAATTGATGCTAGAAAAACACAAAAAGAAACATTAGTGCAGATATCTATATCCCCCATTTCTATCTTTATAGAACATTGGTTTGAATTTTACTCGTGTCTATTATTTCAAATTAACTTTATTTCCACTCACATTGTTCCTCATGGATTCAGCCCCAACTTCAAAGATACGTTGTACTAAATTGGACGTGTAAGTTGAGAGTTATCAATAGTGTCGTTATTTTTGGTGATCGAACTTGGGTCACCCGCATGAAATACGAAAGTACTTACCACTATACTACACTCCCTCCATCTGGAAATTTTGAAAAATTCGAATGCATGGGCGTGAGCATCTTTGTAACGAATCTTTCCCCTCCTTTTTTGACTCCAAAAGTTGAGTTCGGAAAAATAGTGAATACTCTATCATTTTCACGAACTGGTAGAACAAATGAACCCCCTTGATGACCTTCGTATTCCATGCGTGTGAGGTTAATTGTCTTCATCTCATGTGTACTTTTACTATCTAGAACTTTCCTCTTTAGTCTTTCAAAAGATAAATATTGATTGTGCTTGGTTGGTAAAATGATCATATGCCATCTTGTAATTTTGTAAGCCCTCTTTAGCATAAAAAGCCTACAAATACATGAGTTACCTCTAGTCAGTATCTTTGAGCCTTTTGACTTTTCTTTGGCAAACGTATTACAATACGTGACCCTTCTATTCAGCCCCCTTGAACTTAAAAATACAAATTGAGGATAAAATCCTAAGTTGGGGGTAGTGGATATAGATAAAAGTATATTTGAGCCACGAAGTCATAATAAGGTTCCTAAAATCTTAAGAAAGTGAATCTTTTTAATTTGAATAAAGAAAATATCCCATAAAGGAAACAAAGGCATTATCTATGCATGAAAAAATATAGAAGAAGAGAACAAGAGGAGAGTGGGGAAACCAATAAAAAGAACAATTATTGTAACGCCCCAAATCTGGTACCCGGAATGCTACACGGTGCTGAAGACCCCGAAGGAAAACAAGCTAACCCATGACTAATTTATGTACCTGTATACTGCATAATATACTAAAAAATGTGGAAACATAAACCAAAAGGCCATAAGGTTCAAAACTATAACATAAGATCTGATAAATCTTAACATATGGATGGGGTATAAAATACCCAAAACAACTGAAATAACTAACTAAACTTGATAGTCTGAAAAGCCTCTAACTGACTGAACCATCTGAATAAGGAGTTGATGGGACATGTCCCCAACTAACTCCAACTAATAAACTAATTAATGAGATAATAAAATCATGATCATTTCCTTGAAAAATGAGGAATCACTGCTAACTCTGACTGCCGAGACTGAAATCAACTGATGCTATGGAGCTCGTGTCTTTGAACCTATGGTCTAAGACACCATATCACAAATGCGTCAGTACTTTGAATGTACTGGTATGCGTGTGAGGTAGGCTAAATACATGGGGTTCATATGCATGAAAAATACTGACTAATATGAATGTGAGAATACATGCATGCATACATAGAAACTATATCTGAAATCGTGATAACATTAGTTTACTGATAACTAACATGACTAATGACTGAGTTTTGATAACTGATAACATGAGTAACTATATATGAAAGTCCTGAATCTGATGGAACTAGCTGAGTTCTGTATTGTATCTGAGTTGACCGTATCTGACAATCCTAAATTCAGTAGAACTATCTGAGTTCTATTACTAAAACTGATTGACTGTATCTGAAAGTCCTAATTCTGTAACATAAAATTATGGGAAGTAACCATCTAACCGACATTCCTCTAATATGCCATTATGGCTTAATTGGGGTCTAATTTGTGCCTTGATTGGAAGGGTGCCAATACCACACCACCACTAAGGACAAGTGTGAGTGACCCTCGACTAGAAGGTTACTCTTATGAGAATTGTGGAAACCCTTAACTAGAAAGATAATCCACCTCATCTACCCTCAACTAATAGGTATGATGTCTCAAACCATGCTGGCTACATAGTTTTGGAATGCAAGGATTGATTCTAAGAATCACACCCTCTACTGGCAGGTGAGTTTCCATCCTTGGGTTCACTCGATGCTAATTTTTACTCCCATCAGAATAGACACTGAACATGATTAACTGATCTGAACATGGACTGAGTTTACTGAATTCTGTTAACTGATGGAATACTATTGATATCTGACAACTGATTGAATTTGAGAGATTATTGAGATTACGGAATTACTGAGATTTCCTGAGTCACATGACTGATTGAGTTCTATGTATCATGGCCTGACTAAGGATATCGTGAAAACATGAGGGCTCACCAACTGCAGTTATATCCACCTAATTTTTTTTGTTGTGAAAGAATAATGAACAAATGAGTTGAGGTCGGATATAACTGGGTATATATAGGCGGGTGGTAAAATACCAAAATACCCCTGTTAAAATAACTTAAAATAACTGAGCTGGGCATGCGAAGGTAGGGTGTGATGGTCCGTCTCATGGTCGACGGTCCGTCGGACTCACCGTCAGACTGGGACCAGAACTGGGACCTACTACCTTGGTGAGACGGTGTGGTGCGATGGTCCGTCGCTAGCTCGATGTTCCATTGAGTCTCTCCATCGCACTTATCCAGAGAGTGTTCTTTCTCCCTCGATGCGATGGTGGTGTTCGATGGTCCGTCACTAGTCCGACGGTCCGTCGGCCTGCACCGTCGCACCTGGGCAGTTTTACTGCCTTTTGTATTTCGGCCATAACTTTCTCATTTGATGTCGGATTTTGATGAAATTGGTATAGATGGAAGTCTTATTATATTTCCCATGTGGCAGAAAGTGAAAATCTTAAAATTAACACGTGTACAAAAGTGGATTCATTTTTCAAAGAAAGTTTCTAATATTATTAGAACAATTTCAAGCTAGGAAAAAGTACAGAGGTATTACAATATCTCCCGCTGAGAACATTCGTCCTCGAATGAGACTAAGTGAGGGTAAAGTATACAAAATGACGTACATACTGAACATGACTGGCTGGAATAGGGTTTCATAACTGACATTACTGATGATTGAATATATCATATAGAACATGCATATCTGAAGCATGTGTAACTAATTCATGAATGGATGACTAGGTATTCTGATGAACTAAGTTTCTCACAATGAGAATGCATGTCTGATGCATAATCATATAACTAATATGATACATGAATGCATGACTGAATATGCAATGGTACTTGGTACCAAGTATGTGATAAACACTGAACATGCTTAAGGAGAACTATTACCTTGAGCATGATCTGAGTTGGCGAAGAGGAGGTGAGTATACTTGGTATGCATGTCTGCTTCTAATTCCCAAGTATATCTCTTAACAGACTAATTTCGCCAAAGGACTTTGACTAGAGGGACTTCTTTGTTCCTCAGTCTATGATTCTGATAGTCTAGGATTTTGATTGGAATCTCTTCGTAAGAGAGGTTGTTCTGAACATCGATGCTCTGAATAGGGACTACAACTGATGGGTCACCTATGCACTTCATGAGAAAAGAGACATGTAATACTGGATAAACTGAGGATAGGTCTGAAGGCAATTAGAGCTCATAAGATACCTTGCCAAAGCGACTGAGAATTTTGAAGGGACCGACATATCGAGGACTAGGCTTTCCCTTCTTTTCGAATTTCTTCACTCCGTTCATGGGAGAGATCTTTAGATGGACATAGTCACCAATACCGAACTCGAGATCCTTCCTACACATATCTGCATAAGATTTCTATCGGTTCTGAGCAGCCCAAAGTTTTTCTCTGATCAACTGGACTTTCTCTAAGGCGTCAAATACCAAGTCAGTCCCTATGACTGAGGCCTCACTAACTTTGAACCAACCAATAAGAGATCTACATATCCTACCATTGAGAGCTTTAAATGGAGCCTTATGAATACTGAAATGATAGATGTTGTTGTATGCAAATTTAATCAAAGGGAAGTGGTCATCCCAACTTCCCTTGAAATGAATTTCACACGCACGCAGAATATCTTCTAAAGTTTGAATAGCCCTTTCTGCTTGACCATTTTTCTGAGGATAAAAGGTTGTACTGAGATAAACTTGGGTACCAAGACCCTTTTGGAATGTTTTCCAGAAGTGAGAGGCAAACTGGGTACCTCTGTATGAGATAATAGATAGCAGAACACCGTGCAATCTAACCAACTCTCAGATGTAGAGTTTGGCGTAATCCTAGGCTAAATAAGAGGTATGAACTAGAAGGAAATGGGATGATTTGGTCAATCTATCTACAATAACACAAATTGAATCATGATGATGACCAGTTCGAGGCAAACCCGTCACGAAGTCCATGTTCACTTCTTCCCACTTTTAAGTAGGAATAATGAACTCCTTCATAGAACCACTAGGCTTTTGATACTCTATCTTAACTTGCTGACATATAGAGCACTTAACCACAAACTCTGCAATATCTTTTTTCATTCCTCTCTACCAATAGACTTCCCGTAAGTCGCGATACATATTTGTGGCCCCTGGATGCATAGAGTAGCATGCACCATGCGCTTCTACAAGAATTCACTTCCTTAAGTCATTTATACCTGGAACACAAAGATGACCCTGATAACACAGAATGCCATCTCCTTCTTAGGATAAAACCTCTACTGTCTGATCCTTGATTGACTACTTCAACATAACAAGGCTGGGATCTCTATCTTGCTTTTCTTTCACCTCAGACACTAGAGATGATTCTAAACTACTCTGAACCCATATATCACCCTCTTTTGTATCGACTAAGTGAATGGCTAGTCAGGCAACCAGATGGACTTCCTGAGATAAATTATTCTTACTATCCTCGACATGAGCAAAACTACCCATAAATAGTCTATTAAGAGAGTCGGCTACTACATTGGCCTTTCTTGGATGATAAAGGACATGTCATAATCTTTCAAGAGATCTAACCACTTCTCTAATGAAGATTGAAATCTTTCTGAGAAAAGACATACTGAAGACTCTTATGATCTTTGAACACATCTACATCAACACCATATACATAATGCCTCCAAATCTTCAAGGCAAATACTACGGCTGCTAACTCAAGATCATGAGTAGGATAATTCTTCTCATGGGGTTTAAGCTATCTGGAGGCGTAGGCTATGACCTTACCATGGCGCATGAGGACACAACCCAAGCCTACTCCGGATGCATCACAATACACTACGAACCCATCTGAACCATCTGGAAGAGCTAAGACTGGAGCTGAGGTGTGTCGAGTCTTCAACTCCTGTATACTCTTCTCGTAAGGATATGACCACTAAAACATAACTTTCTTCTAAGTCAATCTAGACATAAGGGATGCAATAGAAGAAAATCCTTTAACAAACCATATGTAATAGCCAGCCAAACCCAAGAAACTCCTAATACTGATAGAGACACAGGTCTGGGTCAGTTTCTTACCACTTTGTCCTTTTGAGGATCTACTCTAATGCCATCACCAAAAATGATATGACCAAGGAATGCTACTGACCTTAGCACAAACTTGCACTTACTGAATTTGGAGAATAACTAATAATCTTTGAGTGTCTGAAGTACAATTCTGAGATGATCTGCATGATCACGTTCACTGCGAGAATAAACTAGAATATCATCTATGAAGACTATGATGAACATGTCCAAGTACTTCTTGAACACATGGTTCATCAAGTCCATGAAAGCTGTTGGGGTATTAGTAATACCAAAGGACTTAACTAAGAATTCGAAGTGACCATACTGAGTATGGAAAGCTATTTTTGAAATGTCACATTCTCTAAATCTAAGATACCAAATTTGAGGTCTATCTTGGAGAAATAGCTGCCACCCTGAAGTTGGCAAACAAGTCATCGATATTGGGAAGAGGATACTTGTTCTTGACCGTGACCTTATTAAGTTGACGGTAGTCTATACATATTCTAAGAGAACTATCTTTCTTATGCACGAATAAAATTGGTGCACCCCATGGGGAAATACTAGGTCTGATGAATCCCTTATATAAGAGATCCTTCAACTACTTTTTCAATTCTCTAAGTTTTGTTGGTGCCATTCTATATGGAGGGAGAGTTATAGGTAGGGTATCTATAAAAAGATCAATGTCGAAGTCTATTTCCCTTTCGGGAGGAATTCCTAGAAGATCTTCGGGAAAGACAACTGAATATTCATTCACGACTGGGACTGATTCAAGAATGGGAGTTTTAGAACTAGTGTCCTTACCTCAAACAAGGTGATAGACACATCTCTTAGATATCATTTTCCTTGCCCGAAGGTAGGAAACAAGCTGACCTCTGAACGCTGAAGTACTACCCTTCCACTCAAGGATGGGTTCATCCGGAAACTAGAACTGGACTATTCTATTTCTGCATTCGACTATGGCATAAAAGAATTAAGCCAATCCATGCTGAGAATGACATCAAATCATTCATCTCTAATTTGACTAAATCTGCTGAAGTGACTTTCTGAAATATCATAACCAGGCAGTTCCTATATACCCGCCGAGCTATGATGGTTTACCCACTAGGGTAGAGACTGAAAAGGGCTCTGCTAGAATTTTGGGACTGACTCCAAAATCAACGGCTATTAAGGAAGTAACAAAAGACAATAAAATACCTGGATTAAGCAAAGCATAAACATGCATATGAAATATCTATAACGTACCAATAACTATATTAGGAGAATTTTCCTGATCTTACCTGGACTGGAGAGCATAGAGTCAATTTGTGCGTTGCCCACTATTAGCACTAAAGGTGGCACCCTGCTGGTTTGGACGATCGGACTGAGCTGAGGGACAGTTCTGTTGACCCTACAGACCTAACTGTAGACAATCTCTGACTCTGTGACCTGGCTTGCCACATCTAAAATAGAAATTGCTACCATCTCTATAAGCACTCTTGTGGTTCTTACCACAGGTCTGAAAAATTAGATTTTTTAGGGCATTGTTGATACTTCCCTGAGAATTAGAGCCTGGTGCCCTCTATTACCATCCCTGAACTTAGGAGATGGAGCACTAGCTGAAGAAGGAGCTAGAACTGATGACTTAGGATGAAATTGATAACGGTTTCCTCTTTCAAATTTAGGCTGAGCAAAGTTGAAACTACCTATCCTTGATCTTTCATTCTGCTTCTCTCTTCCCTTAATTTTTTGATTCTCTATTTGATGATCATGAGTCATGAGTCTAGCTAAAGTCATGTCAGTATTCAGCATGGAGGATCTGCACTCATTTACTACGTTATCATTCACCCCTGACACGAACTTACTCATCTTGGACCGGCTATCTGCAACCACATGAGGGGCATATCTGGCTTATTGAGTAAACTTAAGAGAATACTCTTTCACCATCATATTGCCCTGCCTGAGGTTGATGAATTCTAGCACCTTAGCCTCTCTAAGCTCTTGGGGAAAGAATTTGTCTAAAAATGCAGCGACAAACTCCTCCCACTCTATAGGACCTGCATCATCCGACCTCTCTAACTTCAACTATTTGAACCAAGAATGAGCCACATCCTGCAACTAATATGTAGTTAGCTCAGCACCCTGAAAAGTAGTTACCCCTATGATATCTGACACCTTCTGGACCTGATCAATGAACTCCTGAGGGTCCTCATCTGACTAAGACCCGAGGAAGGATGGAGGATTCATTTGGGTAAAGTCCTGAATCCTGGATACAGCTGAGTTTTCCACTACATTGGCCAAAATGACTGTTGGTCGTTCATTCTGAGCGGCAACTGACTGAGCAAGAGTAGTGAATGCGGCCCTAAACTCTACATGAGAAACATGATCGCCCAAAGGATTTTCGGGCTTAGGGGCTGACTAATTTCTTCTCTTGGAAGGCATGTTCTGAAATAAGGAGAAGAAGCGGATTAGACTAAGAGATTTACTAGAGATTATGTTCACTAGCACGACATGAATACTGAAAGAAGTGAAATTGTTCCTAAAACATCTCATAGCCTCCTGTACATAAATGTGGAGCGCAACGCATAAAAAGTATGGGGTATTACATTATACAAAATAGTAAAGTGGAAAGAAGTGGCCCAATATTAAAGCATTAAAAGAGTATGATACAGAAATTTAAGGAGAGTGTAACCTTGTTTTCCTAAGTTGATCTCCGACCATACCCTAAACATACATTAAAAGCTTAACAAGCCCTTTGTGATTCACAACCAAGTGTAATCATTGTAGTGGTGATTGAAAATAGGCGCAAGTCTATGGCGTGGTACTTTTTAAAATGGATAATTTCCTAAGAGAGATAGTGTTTGTACTTAAAATTCCTTGTTGCAAGATTGACAACTAGGCGTGTAAATTTTTTCCTTTCTTGTGAGAAGGCATGTGAACTAGTTGATATGGGTGATTTTTTCATCTTCCCCACCATGAGATAAATGGAAGTATAGAATTGTTGTAGTTAACATGTGTGTCATTCTTAGAGTGTTAGTAATGGTTACATAGTAGCCCCCCAAAAGTCTATTGCATCCTTAGCTATTTAATTTTATGATGGAGGGGGTCGTTAAAATCCTATTTGCCCATGTGTGAAAAGGTTTTGGTGGTAGAAATCAAGTTTGAGTCTTCATGATCAATGAGTGATAGAATGAGGGAAAAAAATTTAAATTGTCTCATAATAAAGGTAGTGTTGCTTGAGGCAAAGCAAGGTCTTAAGTTGGGGGGTTGATGAGTGGTAATTTTTACACTCATTCTCACTAAACATTTGTGCACAATACCTTGTTTTAAATAAATAAATAAGCCATATTGGTGATAAAATGTACTAATATCCTCTCATTAAAGGCATAGAGTTGAGGATATCAAAATATATTGATTGGAGCTGAAGATGATAAAAAGGAGCAAAGAATAGTGTAGCTTAAGACCTGGACTACATCATCCTTAATTACCGCGACCGCGGTCCTCAATTTTCTATATCATTCAGTCAAGATAGTAAGAACAATGTGGTCGCGACACATAACCACGATCACAGATAGTCTTGCGCGATTGCGGTTCTATGGGAATATGCCAAAGGGCAGATCTGTAAAAGCACTTAGACGTATCCCAAGCCATATTTAAGAAAAAACCCTTTCTTCTTTGGGTATTTCTCACCATATAGACATTTTTAAATTAAGAAGAAGAAACCCTAATTTGGGGAAGTGTGTAATTATTCTTGGAGGATAAATTTCTTAGTGATTTTGTGAAGAATGAATGTTTTTGATAACCCTTATAATATATTTCTCTTTACTTTCTTCATGAGTAGCTAAGTAATTTAGTCTTGGGATTATATTGAACTAAAATGTGTTTGTGTGTGGATGTTGATGTGTTAGCATGAATTTTAGTTTTTGATTATGGGTTCCGCCATTGATTGAGCTTATTAGTTGGAATTTGCGGGTGAAAACCCTAAAATCTCCAAATGGGTTTGATAGGTAAAATACCCTAACTCTAGATACCCTTCATCATCCTTGAAAGAAGTATGAATATGAACATAAGGTAACCCATAAAATCCTGAGAGAGGGTTATAGGGAAACATGGCAATGGTGGACAATTAAGTCTATGGTTTACTACTTTTCAAATATTAGAAATAAGTACAATCATAGTGTAAATCATGTCAAGAGCATCATCCTTAAAATAGGGATGCTTGATTGAGGTTTTGGGTGAATATAACCTATACACTTGTTAGGTCCTCGAAAGAACAAGTGGGTTAAATCGTTGTTGCTTGATTGAAAGATTGTCCATAATAACTATAGACCTATCCTATCCTTTAGATATCAACTAAATTTCACATCAAACCGTCATCAACCCTCATGCTTGCACTTTTAGGTAGACATAATCCGAAGATTTTCTCAAATCTTGATTTTAAATCAAAAGTGTTATATTTGTGCCTTGTTAGTTGAATAACCACCACTAAATCAAATTCCCATTATTTATTTTACATCTTTTTTTGTTAGCATTCTAGGTAATCTCATAGTAAGTTGGGCATCCATAAGGTTTGAAGTCTATAATTTACTTCTTGAGATTCGAACAAAATTCAAATTGGGTTACTTGACATAACCGCGTCACTCGTAAATTATTAGAGTGATTTGAGGGTTATCAAAATGGGGTCGTTGTCGGGGACCAATTTGGCATATTAAGTAAGTTTGGAATTTTAGTTACTTCCTTGAATTCAAGCTTTTAAATATTTGTTTGTGATTTTCTTGTTGTAGGAAAATTTTGTTTTATTTATACTTTTTGCTATGGTATCTTCCAAAAATTATTAATTTGGTGGATGGAATGCCTATATTGATGGATATGTGTATATTGCGACAGACCATACTTCATGAGAGACTATAACTATGCCCCCGAGAAGAGACGAGATCACCTTCTTAATCTTATAGGAAGTATGGTTGTACCTCATGTGGAAGTTTAGATGGATATAGGGATGATTGCTCAAATGATCCCTCCCCCTATTATACTAAATGAAATGCTAGTTTTTTTATGAGATTGATAGGTCTTATGATGAGAAGAAGTAAGAGCAACAAACTGGACCCAATTGTTTTGGAGCAATGATTCAAACAATTTTTTATCGGGTGACTATAATCGGGGAGAATGCACAGGACTTGCATAAAGCTTATGAGGTGTTCAACCGGGAATATGTTGAGGCAAGGGAATTGATAAAGAACATCATCATAGTAGATCTCCCAAGATGGCCCATTTCTCATATGGAGGTTCATAAATAAGAGAAACCAATCTACGATGGTGAGCTTGGTACTGAAGACTCCTCAATAATATCCCAATCAAGCAAGCCATATGAGGAGGAATAATCCACAACAAAAGGAATGGTGATTCTATTCCAAAACTAGGAGTTGGACCATATTTAAACAATTTCTCAATATTGTTCTTGGAGGATGTGATAAATTCCATCACCCTCGGAAAATGGAAGATTGTGGGGAGAATAAGGACAATCTCTATACTTTGGAGCTTTTCATTTTAAAGAAGCATATATAACCCCCACCTATGAATTGACACGGAACTCACATTCTGACGTACAAGGAATGGCCTATTGATGAGCTTACTTTTACCCAATGAGAAAATTTGGAAGTTTGATGTAAAGTTGGGTAAAAGGTTAAATACTTCAAACTAGCGAGACCGGAGCTTACTTCCCATTTCATCACCTCCTCCAAGCCTCATCTTAGAAGATCTGAATCTTTTGTCACTCTACCACTTATTGCATATTGAGAAAAGTTGGGACGAAGATTCAAATCTTCTAAATAGAAGCACAACAAAAAATGGAAGGGGCATCTTGCTAAGACATTAAACTAAGCGCTCGATGGGAGGCAACCCATCACGCCAATAATAGTGGAACATATCCTTATTAATTATGCATGGTAGAATAGATTTTCCCTTATTTTATGCATACATATTCCATGGAACGTGGTGCTCAAAGGAATTTTGACTGAATTTGAAAAAGGAAAGTGTGAAATTTAAAATTTGGATTGTACACGGAGTGTAGGAAACCTAGTTACTTAATCTCAGATACAAATACCGCGGTCCATGCCAATGCAATCGTTGAGGATGCATGACCACGATTGCTTCCCAATCAGATTAGAAAGACCATCCGAATGCCATTTCCCCTTGTGCTTAATTTACAAATTCTCTCAAATTTTCTCTCAAATTTGTGGCCTCGCATTGCATATCAAAGTTTCAGTTCATCCCGTTCATTATATAATTTAGTAAGTTGTCTAAATTTCCTCAGTTTCAATATACTCACATGCTTAGAACCCATAGTGTAGGAATTGTCCTAAATTAGTGTTTTCAATTTCCAAATACATTCTTTGTTGAAAATTTTACTATGATTGTCTGTTATAGCAGGTGTACACATTAATGGGGAAGTCTTGAGTACCCAAAATATATGTTTTCAAAAAGGTTGAAATAATTGTGTACTCCATATGTTTAATCAAATGCCCTACTGAGTTTAGTTTGAATTCTCTCAATTTTAGGGACTGGAATCACTCATTCTAGGCTTTAATGTATTGTTTATAATGTTGTCATGCCTAGTAGAAACAAAATGTTTGGATTAAAATTGATCTTGTACTAAAATATAAAAACTGCCTTATCTAGTCTTAGGTACGGTGATCACAGTCCCGATGATCACGATCGCAACACCGTGATAGCCATCAAAACTACATGATCTCTATACCTGAGGACAGATTTGTGCATATTTCAAAAATTCTTCATATCTTCTGTTACCCCTAAAACCTCACATGACACTACCACAGTAGTTTACCTGTTAGTTTTAGCATATTTAAAGGTGATAATATTAATGTTTTCCTAAGCTGCATTATTTGAAAGGTTTGAGCCTTAGAGATTGAGGGGTTTAACAACACCCGATTCATAACCCCAGAATGTCAAAACCTCTATGAAGCGAATTTGCACCTGACTAAAATACTCCCCAAAAGGGGTAAAATCTTTGATAAAGTGGAGGAAAAGTTCCAAAGTTTTTATGCAAGACTTAATCAAATTGGGTGGTTATGCTTTGTCCCGAAAACCTGTGTTGGTAATGAGCATTGGGTGTGTGAGTTCGACGTCAACCTAAGCATAGTTTCCTTTGCAAACCCAGTGATGATTATTCGGGGGAACCAAGTGATCTTTGGGTCAGAGCAAATGCACGAAGTGTATGGACACCCAAATGATTTCATAGAGCAGTTCCATACAAAATAAAATAAGCTAGGGGCCTGGATGGCAAATATTCTATGTTCTTCCAAAGATGGTCCCTGGGCCACTTCCAAGAGAGACATTTTGATGAATGAATTCACAGATGAGGCCAAACTTTTGCTGAATATTATCTGTAGCCAAGTATTGCTATGCACTCACATGACCATTGATAAAGAATTATGAGTTCGGATATTGACCTGTCTTCTTTCTGGTATTACCCTGAATGTGGGTGAGATTATGCATTCATAATAGAGGTACATTTGAAATCATTGAGGTACCCATCTTCTTCTTCCTTCCAATATCATAGAACAATGTAGGAGGTCATAAGTAGAAGGTCATAAGTAGAAGAGTATGCGATAGATACCTAGGTGCTCCCAAGCCCCTACATCTTCCTAATTAAATTTAAAGGTGAGGGCGCTCTGGGCTAGTTCAAAAAGAGGAAGGCAAACTCCGACAAATCGACCCAAGAGGACACAAAATATTATAGGCCTTTATCAGTCAATCCCCTTGAGGACATATCGAGTCAGATGCAAGTTGTTAGAGAGCTATTTTCCAGACTACCTCAAGGACCGGGAGAGTCTACCACCGCTTACCACCCGTACATAGCTTAGTCAGACTGTGAGAGATATAGGAAGGAGTAGGAAAAGCAGGAGCCACTATTGCCCATTTTGAGTGAGCTTACTCTGCCTTAGCTGCCGGACACAGCGACCTCAAGGAATGAAATAAGAAAATAGTAAAGAGATATAAGAGGAGAGACAAATTCTTTAAGAAACTATGGAAGGGGTGAATGAAATCTTCATGGTTCTCATGCCCAACCATTGACTACCTTCACCTAGGATGGACAGTGAGGATGAGGCCCCTGCTAATTGGTCTCCTGATAATAATGGGGGTGATGGTGTAGAATCAGCGGGAGAGGATATCTCTTGATATATTTTCAGGGAGGTCCGTACTACTCTTATTTGTTTGCACATGAAGTGGGGACACTCTATTCTTTAAGTAGGAGGTGCCCCAAGATTTGCGCTATTCTGTTGATGCATGACCGAATATTTCCCATTGTATTGTTGATTGTTTTGGGATGACTCCTTGGATATTGTTTTAATTTTGTTTTTAAAATTCTACATTTTTTGGGTAACCGGTCAGTGCCCTTATTTTATGGATTATTATGTTTTAATTTTATCTTTTAGTGTTTAGTTTTAATGCTTTCTTTTGATTTTATTTTGATCTTTGTGGCGCATGCTTATCTTTGCCCTATGATTGATTAAGTGATAACATTCTTAAGGGTAAAGCGTCATGTTTTGCTTTGAAGCATAGATGCAGGGGAATTCTGAGTACCCATAGCATAAGTGTCAAAAATGAAAGGGAAGTCTGAATACATGTGGAATTTTATATGTTTTAGACTTCGGATCACATTCCACAAAGTTTGAGTATCCATATGGTTAGTTTGCCCTTTTTGAGACAAATATGATACTAAGTCTTTGGTTGTAGCCATAGTTTAGCAAATTATGAGTGGTGCTAATGTAAAATGAACAACCCCCTCCATCCAAAATTTTTGCAAAAAATATCAAGGGCATGGACATGACCATTATTGTAACCAAACTTTTTTCTCTTCTTGTGTCATCGCAAAATTTTGACTTGTGAATATAAATAGATACTCCAAATTTGTCTCTAGTAGGATGGACATTTGAGCTCCCTTGGAAAATTTGGCATGCTATGTTAGGAGATCTATTTAGATGTGTCTGTTTTATACTTGTGTTATCTAAAATTTGCCTTGTTAGTCTTTCAAAGCTAATGTTGATAGTCTTTGGTTGGAGAAATCATCTTAGGCCACTTTTGTGATTTTTGTACCCACTCTAGCCTAATAAGTCTATCCTATCATGAATTTAATCCCTAGTTACCCACTTTGAATGTTTGGGCCTTTCTTTGGCAAACATATTACAAGCCGTAAACCATTCTTTTTATCCCTCTTTTGAATCATACATTCCTTGAACTTGAAAATGTTATTTGATGCTAAAAGCCTAAGGTTGTGGTGGTAAATATAGATGGAAGTATGCTTTGTACCACAAAGATGTAGTATATGATAAATGTTCCTGAACCTTGAAATGAAATGAATAGAGATAGAAAGAGCCAAACAACAGAAAAAATTGCACAAAAGTGAAAAAAATGAGATGAAAGAAATTGGGTGAACAAAGGCTACCAAAAGTAGGTATGATAAAAGAGAGAAAACAAAGAGGAGTGGCCAATAGTCAAAAAGAAAGATTGAAAAGTGTAATGTAGATGTTTAAGGAAGGGAGTAGACATGTTGTTCCCAAACTATATCATACCCTAACCCAAACCTACGTCACAAACTTAGAAAGTTCTTTGAGATCTCCTACCAGTTACTTTCTTTGTAATGGCGATTGAAAATAGGGGAAATCCTATGGTATGATACTTGTTGCATGGAGATTTTTTTGTGAGGGAGAGAGTTGTGTACATAAAATTCCTTGTTGAATATTTTGTAGCTTGGTGTGTGAAATTATTTTTCTTGTGAGACAAGCATTGGAACAAGTTGAGGTGGGTGGTTTTGTCTCTTTTTGAGCACCGATACAAATGGAGTATGATTTAGTTTCGGTCAAAAGGAGAGTCACTTCTAGAGCATTAGTAGTTGCTGCTTGATTACTCTTTAAAATGTTAATGCATCCTTGAGTGTTGCTTCTTCTAATAAGGGGTGTAGTGAAACTAGCTGAGCACATGTGCAATTAGCTACGTATGGTTACAATTAAAGTTGATGTTATTATGATCTTTAAGGCATAAAGGTTGGGCTTAAATGATTATGTCTCATGGCAAGAGGTAATTATGCTTGAGGACAAACAAATATTTTAAGTTGGGGGTGTTGATAAGTGGTGATTTTACCACTCATTCGCACTCCTTATTTGTGCACATTACCTTGTTTTGAATGAACAAATGAGATAAATTTATGATTAGATGCTCTAATATCAACTCGTTGCAGGCATAAAGTTGAGAAGATCAAAAGACATGGATTAGACCGTAAAATCATAAAAAAGGGAGCACAAAAAGTACAGTTAAAGACTTGTAGAAGAAGTGCCTCTGGTATCATGGTCGTGGTCAGTCAACCGCGATCGCGACAGTCAAGCAAAACTCTTCTAACCGCGGTCATAAATTTGCTGTTGCAGCCAGACTTGCACGATCACAGCCTAGCAGTGGAAATCAGCCTAGGGACAACAAATCTGTAATTGAAAATGCTGATTCCAAATTGAACAAAATGACCCTAACCCTTGATTTGATAGGATATCATCTTCCCCATTCCTCTATGTTTTAGATCTAGAATTGATAGCCTCCATTTTTGTAGAAGAAAATATTATATAATTTTTGTGTGAAGAATATATTGGAGACTCTCAAATTGGAAGATTTACTCACTTCCAATGTTGATTTGTGAAAGTGTCAAGTTTGAAGTAACATTCACTTAAATCTTCAACAATTTATTTCAAAGGATATTTTAGGTATATGTATGCTTATTTATCTTATGAGTATCTAGATCTCCCTCTTGAGATTATGTGTGAATAGTAGTTAAAGTGTGTGTGGGTTGTTATTGTCAACATCTATTTGGTAATTCATGTTTGTGGGTTTTATCATTGTTATGCCAATTTGATTGGGATTTGATGGGTGAATGCCCCAAATATCCACACGGGTTTGATGAGTGAAACCTACAAGATCTAGAAATATCAAGGCCATCTTCGAAAGAAGGGTTTTGGGTGAAGTTTAGGAATTCATATCATCTTCGAAAGAGGGATGTGGAAACAAAAGAAATGATAGACAATTATGTGTGTAGTTTTCTAAATTTTCACTTTCTTAAACATAAGGGTGATTGTGAAATTAACTATATCATGGTTATCATCCTAGAAATAGGGATGCCTTGATTGAGGTTGTGGTTACAAATAGTTGAACACACCCATTAGGTATTCAAAAGAATCAATGGGTGAAAGTTTTGTGTTTTGTCGAAAGACTAGCATCAAAATCAATAATCAAGCCTACCTATATTTGACTTACTAAATTGATATTTGATGATTAACTCCCATATGTCACTCCCTTAGTAATGCATAACCCTAATATCCATGCATAATTGTTAAAATTCTAATTATTTGTAGCCCCAAATTTGTACTAGAATAACACAAAATGAAACATTAGTGTAGATATCTATCTCCCTCATCTTTATCCTTGTGTAACATAGGTTTGAATGTAACTCATATCTATTATTTAAAAGTAACTTGATTTCCACTCGCATTGTTCCTCGTGGATTCGACCCCGACTACAAAGTTGGGTATATATATTGATGACGACCATCTTTCACTAAATTGGACGTGTAAGTTGAGCGTTATCAGCCTCCACAATAAGGTCTGTGCCACGTTGCTATGTAAATATCATATTGAATTTTTTATATCTCTTAGGATGAAGGATAATAAGGTCTTTCTACTAATGTACAACCTTTAAACATTATATGAACTTATTTCCATCATTTTTCAAGGAGCAAAAGCTATTAGTTCACTCTCACATACAAAAACCAAGAAAATCCTAAGGGTATCATCATATGTTTACATTCTGGGTTCTAATTTTCAAACTTCTTCAAAATTCTTATGTGTCTAAGGCATGATCTCTCTCCTTACCCTTGGATTTTCTTAATTGTATGAAATTGGTTTATTATTCATATGGTTTGAATTGTTGGGTTTTAAATTATGGTTGAGGGTTTTGGATATAAATTGTTTGAATGTTTCCTGCGATTAGTATTGTTTTATTATTCTTTAAATTGTTGGATATTACACTCATTGAGTGCATGGGAATTGTTAATGAATTTAGGGGTACAAGGCTTCCCCAAATAATTGGATTTTTGTATTGAAGTTTATAATAACCCAAACCTACTTGCATAATTGTCTTTGGAATGTGATTTATCAACTAAATTGACTTATTTCATTCATACCAATGCATTAAATAAATGGATAACAGATTAGAATGATCTTGGAAACCTTATCAGGTACAATGTATAACGCCTAGTTAATGATTTATGAAAACCTTGCGGGTTACACTGAACATCCCCAAGTGAATGATTAATGAAAACCTTGTAGGGTAAAATGGACTCCCCCAAGTGAATGATGTTCTTTAAAACATTATGTAGTAAAATGTAAATCCCAAGTTGATTTTAATAATGGAGTTTAGGGTATACGGGATTCCCCAAAATAATAGATTAATGGCAATTGGTTGTAAGCTATAGTTTGTATGACGATACCAGTTGATGATGCCTTTATGATTGAATCCTTAATGTAATTATCGGGTTACGTGTTAAATGTTTTAATTAGGCTTAATGGGGGTTATGTAGCTAGACGAGAAGGTATGAGTCCCAAAGTAATAATACTAGAAACTTATGTTTGTCGACGTGATTGTTTGTCTTGATGATTGTGTACTAATATCACATTTTATATATTTGTATAGTGGATAGTGAATGGTATGATGGATTTCTCGTCCTTCATGATATCTCTTATTCGTGTGGATAGCACGCACTATGGCCCTTCGGGTGTGGGGAGATGGACCTATATAGATCGTGGGCTCCGTTTTATTGTGATTGAAGCTACACAATTCAGGCCATGGTTTTTAAATTACATGCTAAGCCTTGTTCCCTACCTCAATAGGTTATATATTTCTATGTATATGCTTATGATTCTATACATCTGTATTTTGGACTTATTTTTTATTATTGATAATGACATTATTTTATCCCTTATACCTGAGTTGCATGCTATCCCACAACCCACTAATCATGTATGGATGTTGTATCCCAACTCATTGGAGGAATCAAAATTACTTCTACTTTTCCTGCATAGTGACTGCATGATCGTGGGATAGTTCGTGATTCAAATTTATGTGGTGAGCTTCCATACATCCGAAGACCTCATTTCATGTTTTGTGTTTCATTATGTTAATAACTCTTTGCTTTGGACTTATTATGGCTATTGTCGGGGGCATGTCAAAACTTCTATTGTTATCCGATTGGTTAGAGGCTTTGTGGATTATTGTGCACATGGGAGTGGTTGTTGAATTCATTTACTTCCCGTGAGTCATACTTATCTATCTTGTTTTATGATTGAAATTCCATTGCTATTCTTATATTGTGTTCTATTTGACTAGGTTAAGGGGGTTGTCTCTGGTCCTCATTTGACTTGAGATACCTGTCATGGCTAGGCCGTTGTTCGGATCATGACAATGTTGGTATTAGAACTAGGTACATGGTTAGTTGGGCGACATGACCTTTCCTGGGGCCATGTCGTAATGGGAATCCCATGTACAACTAGGACTGGAGACCCCCCTTGATACCTAACAAAACCAACCATACATTTGCCACAATTATGATAAATTCAAAACATATAACAAAATAGTGTAATTTAAACATTTGTGTAATTTATACATTTTCAAGACTCTATGATAGGTCTATGACCCTGATCGACTAAAACTAGTCTAACGGTCCAAACCCAATATATAACCATAACCAAACCAAAACCATAAGCCAACAACCAAAACAATAACCAAGTTCCTGTCCATAAAATAATAAAAGAGGATGGAATAAAAATAAATTATGTCCAACGGTATCATCCCAATTCAAATGCCAATACCAAGGCTGACACCACTACTGATCCCACTCATTCAAACCCATAGTAGATACATAAAAGACTCTAAATAAAATAAAAGCAATATCAGGTTGGGACATGCCCCCAACTATATCAAAATCCAATATCCATAAAATAATCAAAGTATGTAAAGATGTCCATGATATGAAATAGAGCCTTCCGAAATACGAAATCTCACCACTTCAATCCAATAGCCGATAATGAACCCGATCACTAAGTAGGAGGGTAGAATAGCCGGTTCTTGCATCGCTTGGGAATACAGTTGCCTAACGATGGGTTAGCACGTGAATGCTAGAAAGTACTCTGGATAAGTATAAAATAATTCCAACAATAAAACCAAGTAAACCAATCATATGCACACAACCATACATATATATAAATGAAACCATTCCGGGAAAGGGAACCGGATTTTGCATGTCTTTAAAACTATTAACTTTGGTATGTTTAGCTTAACTGTCCAAGAACCACCGATGGGATATATGGGTCCAGTGTAACCCCTTAAATGGTCCCCAATCCATGTAGTCGCACGAACTGGAGGTACCATAAGAGTAGGGGATTCTTGAGTACCCTCGAACTCCATGATACATATGTATAGTGTACTTAGAGGACTCTCATGTACCTAATAGTATCTTATATGGTCTATATTACCAACCTATCAAGTCGGAAAACACGAATTTCCAGTGTCTATCCATTGGACTCACTCGGTTAGATATAACACCCGCCATTATTTACCAATTAAAACTATTACCATCCAACCAAAGAATTATACCATTTATATTAACAAAGGGTTACGAGTATTGGTATCATCGTACCGACTATAGGATTAAATAAATGTCCTTAGCGAACCTTTTTATGTAAAGTGATTCCCATGCACGCATAGAATATATTATTAAGTTAACTTGGGGGAATCCCATGTACCCCACAAGTGTTCCATCATTATGTTTTCTTGGGGGAGTCCCATGTACCCCACAAGTTGTTATTTAACATGTTTACTTAGGGGATACCTTTATACCCCACAAGGAATTTTAATTAACCATAACCATGACACCCAAACCATACAATTTTAACCATTCAAAACCATTTAAACCATTTATGGTTCCGTTACCAAACCACACCTTGCAATAGTTCCAATAAAAGTCAAATACTATTGTAAAATCATTATCATAGGCATTTTATCAAATATGTTTGGGGCATCGTATTTCCAAGACAAAAAAACATCAATTAACCATTCACATGCAACCAATTGTCCAAACCACTATTAAAGCATGTAAGAACATATTTATAACATGTGAAAACCATAACTAAATGTTTCATACCAAAGCCCCAACATATATTTGAAAACCCCAAAACCATAATCCAATCATGCCATGAAAACATTGTATAAAACAAGCCTTTAGTTGGAAATAACAATGAGGGGGAAGTATTTTGCCTTAGATTACATCGATGATTGAGAGAAATCACCCAAACAAGCCCCAAAGTATTCCTCTAGATGAAACCCTAGCCTTGTTTTACCCAAGAGCCTTAGAGAGAATTTGGAGAGAGTTTCCAAGTGTTTAAGATTAGAATAATAGGGTAAATAATGTCCCAAGTATGATATAAGTCGTAGGGTTATAATATGTTAAGTGGGGAAAGTCAAGATTACCCCCAACTTAATTGTATAAAATCCCCATTGGTGGGTATAGCTCCACCATAACAGTCATACCCACCAATACGAGTAGTACCCTGACTCGTATTCTAGGCCTCACCTTAGACCCCCACATAGCTTAATATATGACCATGAAAGCCAAATCGTATCTAAAGATACGACTAGTATCCTTAACCCATACCCATAACCAAACCAAGAAAGGTTGACACCGTCAAACATATGATTTGAACAATATAACTTTTACCCTATCTCACTAGCTATTGTAAGCCACTCGTACTCAAATCAAACTCACTTTACAAAGTTTTAGATTAAGCGAAGGATTATCCAACCATACAACCTTTCAACCACTATATGACTTATACTAACCCAAGTCGTACCCATTCAAGAAACCAATCCTACCCTCCAACCAACACTGGTTAGCATACGTCTAGAGCATACTAATCATACCTCATCATACGACTAGTGCAAGTCGTATAGTATCCACAGAGTCTAAGACCCAAACAAATATTCTACGATTCCAAAATTCAGGGTGTTTCACTCTCCCCCAATAGGGTCACTCATCCACGAATGACCGAAAAGTTGGTACAAGCACGATTTACACCCATTAGATGCCTCTACTCTTACCTTTAACAACAATACAAAGAAATCAATCTTTGTTTTAATCAAACTAAAAAATCAAGCACAAGTCATTTGCATTATCAGTCCAGCCTTAGACCAAAGTAGAAAAAAATGATATGATCAACAACACATACCTTTCGCATGAATATCCAGAGGAAAAAAAATACAAATATTTTGACTTCATGTCTGCTTTCACATACTATGTAGCCTCCTCAACCTTGTGGTTCTGCCATAGAACCATAGCCGAGGCCACATTCTTGGTCTGTAATAGACAAACTCCCGATAAAAAATCTCAATCGAGATTTCATCCTAAGATAAAGAATTTGAGATACCCAAACCATTCAAAGGAACCGACAAAGAAGGATCACCAAGACACTACCTTAACATAGATACATGAAATACCGGATGAATGGATCTCAAACTACAAGGCAACTCCAATTGATATGCCACATTAAGCCACTGGAAAACCACATAAGGACCAATATACCAGGTACTGAGCTACCCATTTTTACCCAACTGCATTACTCCCTGCATGGGATATACCCTCAGGAACACCCTATTCCTAACCTCAAACTCCAAATCCCTACACCTTACATCTGTATAGGACTTTTGGCGACTCTAAGAAGCCTTAAGACTATCCTGAATCACCTTCACCTTTTTCTATAGGCTGATAAACCAAATCTGGACTAAACATATCCGTTTGACCAAAATTGAACCACCCAATAAGTGATCTACACCACCTACCACATAGTCCTCAAAAGAGACCATTCCAATGCAAGGATGGTAACTAATGTTGTAAGCAAACTCTACAAGATGTAGATTCTTAACCCAGCTACCACAATAGTCTATCACACATGCCCGAAGCATATCCTTCGATGTCTGAATAGTCTATTCTTTTTGCCCTTCCATCTGCAGATGAAAAGTAGTATTCAAACTCATCTTAGTCCCCAACTCATTTCTGAAATGACCACCATAAGTGAGATGAAAACTGTACACCATGATCTGAGATAATCGAGATAGGAACCCCATGCAGCTTGACAATCTCATGTAGATACAACCTCGCATATTCCTTAGCAAAAAAATTAGTCCTTACTAGCAAGAAGTGATCCGACTTTGTCATCATATCCGCAATGACCTAAATCAAATCAAATTGATTCTGAAACCGAAGAAGACCAGTAATGAAATCCTTATTGATTACCTTCCATTTCTAGTTTGGCAATTTCATTTCTGGATACAACCCACCAGGGCTCGTGTGCTCAACTTTTACTTGTTGACACACCATAAACTTGGATACAAACCAGCCATATCCTTCTACATACCACTCCACCAATATATCTCCTTGAGGTCATGATATATTTTAATCGAACAAAGATGAACAACATAGCAGGATTCATTCGCCTCAGGCAATACATTTTCATGCAAACCATCCATATCAGGGACACATAAGTACCATCACCACTAACCTCAAATGCCATCACTTTTTTCCCACCTACCTCCTTCTTGATTTTTATTATGATTGGATCTAGCATTTGTTTCTCCTTGATCTCTACACAAAGAGACGACCAAAACACTTCATAAATAATCACACCACTATCTTCGAAGTCTAGTTGATGAACCTCAAGATTAGTCAAGTGGAAAATATCCTTCGCAAATTCTATCTTCTCTTTTTCCATATGATCCAAAGTCCATATAGATAACCTGCTCAGAGCATCAACAACCACTTTAGCCTTATCTGGGTGGTAGTGAAGACTCATATCATAGTCCTTGAGAATCTCCAACCATCTTCTCTGCTTGAGATTTAGCTTCTTCTGAGTGAACAATTACTGTAGACCTTATGATCGGAAAAATGTCCATGTGCACTCCATATAAATAATGCTGCCAGATTTTCAAAGAAAAAACCACCGCCGAAAGCTTCAAATCATGAGTAGGATAATTCCTCTCATGCACCTATAACTTCCTTGAAGCATAGCCAATCACCTTCCCATGTTGCATTAAAACACAACAAAGTCCAACCCAAGACGCATCAAAATAAACTACAAACCCCTCATTACACTCTGGCAATGCTAAAACCAGACCCAAAGATAGCTTATCCTTAAGCTTCTCCAAACTACCTTCACAATCATCGGACCGTAGAAATTTTAGTTTCTTCTGAGTCAACTTAGTCGATGGGGAAGATATCATTGACATACTTTCCATGAACTACCTATAATACCTAGCAAACCAATAACATTCTGAATGTCGATTGGAGTCGTGGTTTTAGGCCACCTTTTAACCACAACAATATTTTGTGGATCCACTATGATCTCTTCACTAGAAATAATATGACCAAGAAAAGTTACAGCGTTCAACAAAAACTCATACTTAAAGAATCCCACTTACAACTTTTTCTCCTTCAAGGTATACAATACAACATGGTGGTTATTAGGATGATCCACATCACTCTTGAAATACTTTAGGATATCATCAATAAATACAATGATAAGAAGATCCCAAAACTTCCTAAAAAACTAATTCATCAGATCCATAAATATTGCCAGAGTGTTAGTCAACCCAAATGACATCACTAAGAACTCAAAGTGCCCATATCAAATTTGGTAAGCCGTCTTAGTGATATCCACCTCCCTAATCTTAGGCTGATGATACCTAGACCGAAGATCTATCTTAGAAAAGTATTTGGAACCTTGTAATTTATCAAATAAGTAATCTATCCTTAGAAGAGGATAATTGTTCTAAACCAATACCTTATTAAATTTCCTATAGTCAATGCACATCTGAAGGGAGCCATCCTTCTTGCGAACGAACAACACCTGTGAACCCCACAAGGATATACTAAAATAGATGAAACATTTATACAAAAGTTCCTTAAGTTGATTATTGAGTTCTGTCAACTCAGTCAAAGCCATTCTATAATGAGGAATAGAAATTGGACGAGTGTCTAGAACCAAATCAATATAAAAATCAATCTACCTATCAAAAGGAACACCAGGAAGGTAATGCAGAAAGATCTCAGGAAATTTATTAACCACCGAAACTGAATAAAAAGAAGGACCTTCCGTATTAGAGTCTTTAACCAAGACTAGATGATAGAGACACCTTATGGAGATTAATCTATGAGCTTTATGATAAGAAATAAGCCTCCCCCTAAGGATCTAGGGAACCACTCTCCCACTTAATAACTAGTTCACTAGGGAACCTAAAGATAACCTTATAGGTCCGACAATCTAAGGATGTGTAACAAGAATGAAACCAATCCAACCCCATAATAACATCAAAATCCACCATATCAAGTTCAAAAAAATCCACCAAAGTGTTCCTACTACAAACATATACTACACACCCCCTATAGACCCTTTTAGTAATCATAGAGTCACCCACCGAGGTAGAAATAAAAAAAAGATCTGAAATAACATTAAGATAAAAACAAATATACACATTTACATATGGTTTCACATAATAAAGAGTAGACCTCGGATGAAGTAAGAAATACACATCACGAGAAAAGAGATGTAACATACAAGTCACGTTATCAAGTGATGCCTCATATTCCTGCCGAGTAGGAAGAGCATATAACCTATTTCGACTTGCACGGGTACTAGGAGTAGAAGCTTATAAAAAAGTAACAATATTTGGTGCAGGAGCAGAAGATGAAGAAACCGAAGCCATACCTTCTATTCAAGCACCTTTACCAACCTTATAGTTTCTAACCATATGGCCTAGCTGACCATATTTGAAAAAATTGTCCCTTTCTTCATCACAGAAACCCCTATCCAACCACAATAAAACTGACAAGGTGGGCATCACGAGGCTAATTGAAACCCACTTGCACGAGAATAGGGACCCTATGACTTAAAATTATTGGCACCCTACTAACGCCAATCACCTGACTGTATCCGATAAGGAGTACTAGTTGTAGAGAAGGAACCAGAACTCCCCCACTTTTTCTTTGGACACTTACCGCCATTCCAACCACCTTGTTGTTGATCACCACCCTGATCAAATAACTTGAACTTCTTAACCTGCCTTTCCACAATCTTGGCTTATTTCCTCTTTTATTCCTCAACCTTTTGCATATGAACAACCAACCTAGAAATATCTATATCATTTATCAGCAATGTCATCTTTCTTTCAAGAATAAACTCCCGAGACAACCCTAAGGCAAGATCCTTATCCTACCCTTCATATCAACCATCATATTTGGAGCATACCTTAACAACTAATAAAACTTCAAGGGATATTCTTTGACCAACATCTTCCCCTACCTTAAATTAACAAGCTCTTTTTCTTTCATTTCTCTCATCTTCTGAGGAAAAAAGTAGTCTAGAAAAGCATTAGAGCAAGTCTCCTATAAGGATGACTCTTCAACAACACCCCTTGCCTCATCCTATTCCTCATAAAATTGGTACACATATACTTAAGATGATAAGACGCAAAATTCACCCCTTCCATATTAGTGGCCTGCATAACCCTAAATATTTTCTCTATTTCATACAATAAACCATGAGGATCCTACTTTACCTTCACACCAGTAAAAGTAAGAGGATTCATTTTCATAAACTTTCCAACCTTTGTGGCCTCAGTAGATGAAACACCAAATGCACCCTACTCAGCCTGTGCAGCAACCAATTGAGCAATAAATGAATTGATTGACGAAATAACACATTAATCACCTCACCCTAAGAATGACTAGTAGTAGTAGCACCCAGTACAACTCCAAAAATATTAGGGACTAGATTCCTAGACTGAGTATCGATCCACTGAGTAGTTTGTGTCTCTTCAGCATCTCCTCAATTATGACAGAAGAGTTACCTTGCATCTTAGATGGTTGAGAAATAATAAAAAAAACGAACAAACTGGGATTAGAAAGGACCTTAAACCTTGCAGCTTAAGAATAGAATACCAAGAAATTGAAGCATTCCTAAATGTCTTGTAGCCTCTCTCTTATGAGTGTGGCGCGCTATATACTCCTTAAAGAGAATCTAGTCGACACAACTTTGTGGACTCCCAATTTACCATAAACCTAAAGTTCTGATAATAACATGACATGACCTGACCCGAGTCCATGTCGTAATAGGCATCCCAACTCCAATAAGGACCGGAGACCACCCAAGATACCCAATCAAAAAAACCATGCATTTTTCCTAAGATGGATGAATTACAAACATATAACAAGATTACTTAATTTGTACAATTTCCATACACTAAGATAGGTCTATGATCTTGACCGACCCAAATCAAAAAAACCATCAAAACTTAACTAATACTCATAATCAATCCAAAATAATAAGCCAACAACCAAAAAATTAACCAAGTTCCAGTCCAAAACAAAATATAAGAGGATGGAACAATCATAAATTTAGCCCATCTTTATCAGCCCCAATACCCATGCCAATACTAAGGCTGAGTCCAATACCGATCCCGCCCATTCCAAACCATAGTAATTCCATAAAAGCCTTTACAAAAACAAAAGCAATATCTAGTTGGGACATGTCCCCAACCACAGCCAAAACCAATATCCATAAAATAACCTAAGTATTAATAATGTCCATGATATGAAATGGAGCATTCCAAAATTTGAAAGATCACTACTTCAGTCCAATAGCTGATACCAAATTTGATCACTAAGAAGGAGGAGTAAAATGGACCATTCCTGTATCGCATGGAAATACAGTCGCCTAAGGATGAGATAGCGGGTGAATGGTATCAAGTACTCATGATAAGGATAAAATAAAGCAATCCAGTAAAACCAAGTAAGCCAACCATATGCACACAACCATATGTATATATAAATGCAACCATGCTGGAAAGAGAACCAGGTTTAGCATGTCTGTAAAACCATTAACTTGGGTATGTGTAGATTAACTGTATTAGAACAACCCATGGGCTATATGGGTCCAGTATAACCCCCTGAATAGGCCTCGATACGTGTAGCCACACGAACTGGAGATACCTTAAGAGTAGAGGATTCTCGAGTACCCTTCGCTCTCTATGATACATATGTACAATGTAATTAATGGACTCTCATGAACCTCATAGAATCATATATGGTCTCTACGAAAAACCTCTCATGTCAGCAAACATGAGTTTTTTCTGTACATCCATTAGACTCGCACCTTCACGATTAGCTATCACACCTCACCATTATTTTCTAATTAAAATTATTACCATCCAACCAAACCATTATACCATTTTTATTAACCAAGTCTTAGGAGTAGTGATATCATTATATTGAATATATTTTACAATAAATATCCTTAGACAATCTTTTTATGTAAAGGGATTCCCATGTACCCATAGATTACGTTTTCAAATTTAATTGGAGAATTCCCGTGTACCCAAAAAATTTTCCATCATTAAGTTTTCTTGGGGATGTACAATGTACCCCATGATACGCCCAAATTACACCTCTCTTACGAGAGAGTAAGCGATCGTTGTCAAATATATAAAACAACTAGGTTGTGGTGGAATCCCACAGGGAATATGGGGTTAATCAAGTCTATTTATGATTAAACCAACTAATAGATAATGGTTTCCCTTAATTGGGGGGTTTTGATCAATCAAACAATTGTTAACGTTTAAACATGCTTTAGAAACTTAAAGCTAAAATTTTAGTATTTCAAATTAATGTTATAGACAAACTAGAGCTATGATCATTATGATTATTAATCCTAATTGAATAATAGTTATAGCATTGGATCCTCATGACTTATGGGAAAAACCAAATTATCATTATTGACAGCCCATCTAATTGTTTCTCAACCTACCTAGAAGTTGAGTTTCCTAATTCTCTCGAACATAGGAAAACCTTCTATTCACACATATTTTTTCTTGAGTTGATTAATCTTATTACAACATTAATCATTAGATGGAAAATTAACGTTCCCAAATCCCGATTGATGATTCACTACCTTTAGTTGATTTCTCGGTTCGAGCAAACAAACATAAGTCTATATCTATTGTTTGCAACCAATAGAAAACATTCATTACAAATGAATTATAAAGATGTTCCCACAACCACTCCATCTTTTCCAACTACCAAATCAATATAGGAATAATCATAGATCCCACAACAATTGAATCCATATTTCAAAGCAATTAAAATTACAAAAGATTTAATCAAAGGTTTATTTTCTTCCAAGTTCAAGTAGGATTTCCCAAAACTAAATCAAAGATTCGAATATTGAATTCAAATTTAAGAGACCTAAAGAGATGAAAACTGGTCTTTGGAATAAGTTCCCCAGATTATAATGAAACCTCAAAAGGCTTCTACTTATATTTGTAGCTTTCAAAATTCAGAATATAAAGTCCATATTTTTCTCCCCTTAACAGAAGACCTAGTGTGACGGCTTATCAGAGAGTTGACAACTTATCAGACCAAGTCATCAACTAATCTATCAAATCTATGTTCACTGCTTATAGGTGACGACCAGGGCTGATGTCTTATCAAGAAGTTGATGACTTATCAGATCAAGGCGTCAACTCTTCACTTTAGTTCTCAAACACTATTTTTAGATGATAATTTCTTCTAACGCCTCATCACTAAGTTGACAACTTATCAGGTAAGTCGTAAACTACAATCTTTATATACACTTTATCAAAATTAATACTTCTTGGCGTATTCATTTATGTTTCCAAGCATCTTGACTTTCCAACAAAATCACATGAAATACAATAAAAAATAATAATAGTTACTTATGAACTTACAATTATTGCGAGTGAAAAATCTTAAATGTGCTAACAAAGGGCTAGCACATCAACACCCTCAACTTAAAACAATTGCTTGTCCTCAACCAACTACATAATACAATACTATGATGCTTACCCAAGATAAATGTACGATACCTAAGACAGTTGATCATAAATTTTAGCTCAAAACACATTACCCTCTCTAAGTTCAATTACTTTTAATCCAACTATGCATATTAATTAAGATCAACAATGTGACATAAAGGAATAAAGATATGGCATCAGATTAGCAACAAATAGCCATGCATATATACAAGTTACACTACCCAAACAAGTAAGCAGCTAGCAATACAACCCATGTTCCCTTACAATGAATAAGTTCCTCCTCACTCATACATGAAATCAAGTATGTTAATATGGGGACAGCCAAGAGACACTCACTCTCCAAAAAAAGTTCAAATCAATGTATGTCGAATACCATAAGATTGCCCTTATTTTCATTGCCTATGCTTTTAGACAGTTAAGTTAGGATCACAATAGGACTTTTCATCACCTTGTAACATATGTTTGGGGTTTGTATGATACGCAAGGATACTTAAAGTGACTAAACCTCCTTATCACTACATAATTTTTGGGGTCTCACTTATCAACCTTTACCTTACTTCTCCCTTTATTTATTAAAGCATATTCAGGTTGGGTGCAGTCTTTTAGTCATTCATTTTCTCTAATTCAAAACATTTTTTTTCTTAATCTTTTTCTGCCATACCCCACCTTACTTTTTTTCTCTTATTTTACCATTCTTCATACTCATTTTACATCACGTACCCCTTCGATAGTCACCCTCAACTTAGGCGATTTTCCTAAGATGAAGTGCATAATGTCTGAAAAGGACTAGGGACAAACTAGGTTCACTGTGATACAAATAGGAAGGTGATAGGTCTAACAAGAAAAATAGTCATACAGGCTCAAAATTGGGATCAAGGGATATCATTCACGTATGGAAGGTTATTTAGGCTAAAAGTCGACAAATATAAAAAATAACTTGTGATCTTTTCCAAACCACTATCTTTTAACCTAGGCAAGACTAACCGGGCATGTTTTGGATTTATCACACAAAGGGAACTTGATAATATCTCAAACACACATGGAACAAAGGTACATCATAAGCTACTACCTATCCAATTCATACAATTGTTTGCAATTATTATCATGTCCCTAATTTTAATGACATAAAAAGAATCATAATAGTCATAGATAGATACATATCACATAGTTAAAAAATAGAAAATTAAAGGGGTATTTATCATTTGTCCCCAAAATCAACAAAAATATGTCAACTTCCCTGGATACTTATTTTTCTCCCAGTTAACCAAAAAACATCACAAAAGAAAATACAATAAACCTAAACATGTCGAATCTACTAGGAAAAAGACTACGGGGAAAAGAGACATGACAACAAAAATCCCAAGAGGACATCAACACCCATAAGTATCCCTACCCTCAACATAAAATCATGCACTATCCCCAATGCATCAAACCAAAATAAGATAGTTAGAAACATACATGTGGCACCATAGGTGCAGATATCTGATGACAATCACATAATACGAATACAAACAACAAAATACGTTGGTTTGCCTCCCAAGCAGTGCCTGATTTAACATCGCAGCATGACTCGGTCATCTTGACTACTAAGAATTCATCAAGATTCGTTGTTGATGCCTCTTTACTTTACTTGTTGGATCAAGACGATGCTTTATTCCTAGTCCAGCCACTTTGAAGGCACTTAAATCCTTGATTTCAAGTTCAACCACACAAGCTAAGGACTCCATAGTAGGCCTATCCTCACTATGTACATCACGCTCATCTTTGAAAAATACATTAATAATTGAGAAGAAACTCATCTCCTTTTGTTGTTTCATGGATTTACATACTTCAAAACTAACTTATTTCTCGTTGAGACTAAATTTTAGCTCATTTAGCTCCATGTCCACTAACACTCTCCCAATTGCTAGAAATAGTCAGCCCAAAATTATTGGTACTTCAAAGTACACTTTGCAATCAAGAATTACAAATTCAGCAGGAAATATAAAATCAGCCACCTTTACAAGTACATCATGTACAATTCTAATTGTCCTTTTCACCGATCTATCCGATATTAGAAGTCGCATATTGGTGGGTGTAGGATCTCCCAAACCTAATTTCTTGAAAACCCTCAATGGAATAAGATTTATACTTGCCCCAAGATCACAAAGGGCCCTTTAAAAAATTAGCAATCCAATAGTACATGCGAGAGTAAATGCTCCTAGATCACCTTTTTCCTGCACAATAAATATTGTAGCAATAGCTCTACAATGATGAAGATTATCTACTATTTCATAGATCACAATATTTTTCTTCATCAATAGGTCTTTCATAAACTTTGTGTATCCGTGCATCTATTCTAGTGCTTCAACTAAGGGCACATTTACTGTCAACTGCTTTAACATAGCCTAGAATTTCTAAACTTTCCCTCGTCTTCTTTTTTCTTTAATCATTGTTAAAATGGGGGTGGTGTCCTTGGGATTCTAACTGGAGCAACCTCTACCTCATTTTTTATGCCTTGCACTACATCACTAGTATGTTTCAGCTTAGGTGGTTGTTCTACCTCTGTACTTTTCTTTTCTAAACCTCCCAACTCCAAAGGCACCCCAAGAGATTCATCACTCATCTCCCCATCCATTTAAACCTCATTAATATGAGAGCATGCTTATAGACATGGACTATATAACATCTTACCACTCTCACTGGTAATTGCCATAGACAACCCCTCTGTCCTCAAATTCTGAATTGTATCACTTTGTAGAGTCCCATTTTTCTTGGATGAATTCTGCGGATAATTGTTTCATCTGATGTTCAAGTTGCTTGATAAAAGTCGAATGTGAGTCGACTAGATGACTCATAGATGATAAGTCACTCTTCAATTCTGTCACTTCTGCATTAGCTGAATCCACCCTTTTCAACAACTTTTCCATCATGTCTTCCATATACATCTTACCTAAACTAGTAACAGCAGTACCATGATTTCTAAAAGGCACATACAATCCACTCCTATCACTTTTATTCTTCCAATTTCCTTGATAATTCCAACCCTGGTAACCTTGACCATTAGCCCAGAAACCTCCTTGGTTAAACAAGTATTTAGCCTCCTCTGCAGTGTCTGATTCATCTTCTTTGTTGTGTAACCATATAGCTTTCACCTTTTCTACATTATCTGAAAGGAGGTGCTTTGCAAGAAAATCCATCTGTGATTTTAAATGGGCCATGTATTGATCTTGCTCTTCCTCTCTCTTGTGTTGTTCAACTATTATACCACTAGACATAGTGGAGGGTTATTACCTCCAAATCCCTGTTATGCCAAGCTCTACTCTATTTAGTCATTCTATCAAGCGTTTACGAGGCTTCGGGAAAAGTAAGATCCGTAAATGCTCCACCTGCTGCATTATCCACCATCGAATTTGTCATAGAATTCAGAGCTCTATAAAACGTCTCCATCAAATGTACATCTGTTATTTTATGGTTGGGGTATTGCATCAACTCCTTCTTTAATCTCTCCCACATCTCATGAAGTGGTTCGGTTGGAAGTTACCTAAAGTTACATATCTCATCGCTCAACTGTAACATTATGGATGGAGAAAAAAACCTTTCTAGGAAATTTCCTTTCAACTGCCTCCAGTTTGTTATAGAATTAGGAGTCAACCCATTCAACCACAGTATTACCTCCTCAAACAGAGACAAAGGAAATAGTCGTAAAAGAATTGCATTCTACCCTACTCCCGAATTATCAAAAGATTTGCAATTAATGATGAAATCCACTAGATGCATATTTGGATCATCACTCGGAAGTCCACCAAACAGCCCTTTAAGATAAAGCAATTGAATCATGGTTCTTGTAATGTTAAAATTAGATCCAGTTTCCAAAGTTGGAGGGATAATAGCACCAGTATCACCTGCTCCATCCATCTCATCCTCATCCTCATCAATATCGAATTGCATAGCTTGGAAATATGGTCTCCCTTTAAATGGGCAATTTCTATTCACAGTTGCAACAACACCCTCTGCACGTCTCCTATTGGATGAATCAATCAAATCATCATCCTCTATGTCATTATCATTGGGGTTAGGGACTCAACCTGGGTTATTTTCATTCTTTTGATTTAACAAAGCATTATCCAAAGTGTCTAATATTTTGGTTTCTTGTTGGTCTGTCATTCTCCTAATAAGATGAGGTTCAAGGTTGAAGGGTAATAATAGTTCACCTGAACTTCTGATTCGTGGTATATACAACGAGATAGCCTACAAATATCAAATACAACAAATAAAAGTAAAACCAGGAAACTTAACTAAGAGTCAATTATCACAGATAAACTCAATTTAAAACCATACTCCCCAACAACGGCACCAAATTTTGATACGCCTAAATTACACCTCTCTTACAAGAGAGTAAGCGGTCGTTGCCAAATATATAACCCAACTAGGTTGGGGTTAAATCCCATAAGGAATATGATGTTAATCAACTCTATTTGTGATTAAACCTACTAATAGATAATGGTTTTCTTTAATTAAAGATTTTGATCAATCAAACAATTGTTAACGTTTCAACTTGCTTTAGAAATTCAAATATAAAATTTCAGTATTTCAAATCAATGATATAGAGAAAGTAGAATTATGATCACAATGATTATTAATCCTTGTTGGATAATAGTTATAGCATTAGATTCTCATGACTTGTGGAAAATACCAAATTATCACTATCGACAACCCATCAAAGTGTTTCTCAACCTACCTAGATGTTGAATTCCCTAATTCTCTCAAACTTAAGAAAACCTTCTATTCACACTTATTTTATCTCGAGTTGATTAATCTTGTAATAGAATTAATGATTACATTAAAAATTAACCTTTCCATATCTTCGTTGATAATTCACTACCTTTAGTTGATTTCTCAGTTCGAGCAAATCTAGATAGGGCTATATCTATTATTTGCAACCAGTAGAAAACATTCATTACAAAGGAATTATCAAAATGTTACCTCAATCACTCAAATCTTATCCAACTACTAAATCAATAAAGGAATAATCATAGATCCCACAACTCTAGTTGTGGGTTTTAGTTCCCATGAAATAAAAAGAGATAACAACAATTGAATCCAAATTCAAAGTAATTAAACTTAAAAAAAGATGTAATCAAAGGTTAATTTTCTTCCAAGTTCAAGCAGGATTTCCAAAAACTAAATCAAAGATATGAAAATTGAATTCAAAATTAAGAGACCTGAAGAGATGAAAACTAGTTTTTGGAATAAGTTTCCCAGATGGTAATGAAACCCTAAAAGTTGCTACTTATATCCGTAGGTTTCAAAATTCAAAATTTAAAATTCATATTTTCTAGCCCTTAGCTGACAACCAGGTCTGACGGCATATCAGAGAGTTGATGACTTATTTGACCAAGTCGTCAACTCCTTTGTCAAATCTATGTTCACTACTTAAAGGTGACAACCTGGGCTAATGGCTTATCAAGAAGTTGACGACTTATCAGGTCAAGTCGGCAACTCTTCACTTCAGTTCTCACACACTATTTTTAGTTGACGATTTCTTCTGACGCCTTATCACCAAGTTGATGACTTATAAGATAAGTCGTCCACTACAATCTTTGTATCTACTTTATCAACATTCGTACTTCTTGGAATATTCATCATAGGTTTCCATGCATATTTACTTTCCTGTAAAATCACATGAAATACAATAAAAAACAATAATAGTTACTTAGGAACTTATAATTATTTCGAGTTAAAAGTATTAAATATCCTAACAGAGGGCTAGCACATCACCCCACTGGTTGTTATTTAACATATTTACATAGGATACTCGCTTGTACCCCACAAGAACATTTAACTAACCATAGCCATGACAACCAATCATACCATTTTAACAATTCCAAACCATTTATACTATTTTTGGTTCCATTACTAAAATATATTATGCAATAGTTCCAATAAAAGTCCAATAATATAGTAAAAACATTATTATAAGCATTTTATCAAAGATGTTGGGGGCGTAGTGTTTCCAAGACCAAAACAAATTACCAATTAACGATTCCCATGCAACCAATTGACCAAACATTCTATAAAGCATTTAAAAATATTATTAAAATAAGGGAAAACCATAACCAAATATTTCATTCTAAAACCACACCGAATATTTGAAAATCCCAAAACCATACTATAATCATGTCATGAAAAAATTGTATAAAATATGCCTTTTGTTGTAACAAATAATTAATAAGAAATATTTTTCCTTAGATTATGAAGATGATGGAGATAAATCACCCAAACAAGCCCCAAATTGATCCTCTGGATAAAACCCTAGCCTTCCTTTACCCAAGGGCCTTAGAGAGAATTTGAAGAGTGTTTCTAAGTGTTTAAGATTACAATAATAGGGTAAATAATGTCCCAAGTATGATATAAGTCATTGGGTTATAATATGTTAAGAGGGGAAATGTTTAAATTTCACTCAAATTAACTGTATAAAATCCCCATAGGTGGGTATGACTCAAGCATAATAGTCCTACCCTCTAATACGAGAGGTACCCTGACTCATAACTAGGCCTCACCTTATTCCATACACTAGTCAACATACGACCATGCAAGCCAAACCATATTTAAGGATATTACTAGTACCCTTAACCTGTTCCCATAACAGAACCAAAAGGGGCTCACACTGTCCAACATACGCGTTGAACAATATGACTCATACCCTATCTCACAACTCACTAAGAGCCATTCGTATTCAAATACAAGTTACTTTACTAAGTTTCATATTAAGTGAAGGATAACCCAACCATGGGACCTATCAACCACTATACAAATCGTACCAATAAAAGTCATACCCATTCCAGAAACCAATCTGACCCTCCAACCAACACTAGTTAGCATACGACAAGATCATACCAATCATACCCCCTTATACGATCGGTACCTCAAGTCATATAATAACTAGTTAGTTTAAAACCCAAGAAATTTATAAGGTACCAAATTCTAGGGTGTTTCATTGGGTGTCTAAAAGGACTAGTCAACTAGAGTTTGTTTTATGGGTGTGTAGCATGCCACACTTATAAGGGAGAAACTACAAGGCATTTAGGAAATGTTTATCATTATTTAATACTGTAGATCTCACAAATGTGTTGTCCATATAATATTTTTTCAACTTACTTCCTTTCTCTAATTTGTGGTTTATTTCTTATTCTCGAGGCGATACAAATGAAATGGATTAGCTTTCTAACAGTGTGGTCCTTTTTGAATGAGTTATAAAAAGTTGTAGGATGGTGCAAGGACTTGATAGGAGTACATTAGTTCATCAAGGTATATTGATTCAAGGGTGTACCTCTTACTTCATGAATCGTGACTTTTATCCCGTGGTAAGATATGTAATATTTCCCTTTCTAGATTATTATTTTAGATGTCTCACTTAAGGGGAAAGACTTGTATCCAAATATTGGGATAGTATATTTACCCTAGAGGTAGTATAAATTGGGTTTTCATGACCTATGAGTAGTAAGGTGATCCTTAGATTAGTGGTATGAAGTCTTATATTTATATGTCGAAGTGAGTGAAACTTCTTAGTGGAAAAAAGATAGTTGAAATTGTATAACCTTTAAGTGAGTATTGGTAGTGGTATGCACTTATGTTGTTGGTTAAGAATTATGGTCATAGGGTAATCAGTAAAGGAGAGTGGTTAGTTACAATGTTTGTATCTTTAGTTGAAATAAAAAAGTAGCTCATGAGGACAAGATATTATAGTTGATAAACTAATCATAGGTTGTGAATGAAAGGATTAGTCAGCTAATGATTTGGAATTTAGCATTTACTTAGGGGAGGTCTTAAAAGTGAGGACATAATGATGTTTATAGAATATTGAAGATATTTGGGATGTTGAAATGATTAAGATATTTTGATATTAGGGAGTGAATGTACTATAGACCATAATTTGTTAGGTAATAAGACTAAGGTCGACTATCCTTATTATGTAATTTTAATATGCTAAGGGTCTGTAATACCCTGATTTTCTGAACCGGAATGCTACACGATTCTCATGACCCCGAGGGACCACAAACTAACCCATGACTAATATTTGTACCTATACATTGCATATGATACATGTAATATATGGAAAACATAAACAATAGACCATAAGGTTCAACTGAAATAATTATGACATCCATGTGGGTGAAAAATACCCAAGATAACTGAAGTCTGAATCAAAAATGAACTAAATCTGAACTGTATCTGAAAGATTTGAAGTACTGACTGAATAAGGATTTGAAGGAACATGTCTCCAACTAACTCCGTAAACTGAAAACTAACTGAAACAATAAATGAATCGAATCATATCATCCTCGATTGAAGAGGACTCATTGCAGCTCTGTATACTGGAATGTGAATGCTACTGCTGGTTTGGAACTTGTGTCTCTGAACCTATGGTGTAAAATGAAAAGAAAGCACCATAGAGAAAATGCGTCAGTACAACTGGAGTACTGAGTATGCGAGTGAGGTAGGCTAAGTGAAAAGGGTTTACATGCATGAGCAATGCTAACTGACCGACTAATATGAACGTGAGAGTGCAAAAATACATACATAATAACTAGAAACATAAATACTTAATAGTGGATCTGTACGCTAATACATGATTTACTGATTTCTGACATGACTGAAACTATGGTTCTGTCAACATAGATGACTGTGTCTGACAGTCCTGGGATACTGATATCTGAAGAACTATCTGAGTTCTATTACTGATACTGAGCCTGAAACTGTGGGAGGTAGCTATTTAACCGACATGCCCCAATAATGCATATAGCTAAGTTGGTCTTCAATCACTGCCCCGAATGGAGGGGTGTAAATACCGCGCCACTGGTAAAGACGGTTGTGAGTGACCCTCATCTGGAAGGTACACAAATGAGAATGGTGGGAACCCTAAACTGATAGGTTAATCCACCTCTTCAAACTTAGTCTGACAGGTTTAGATATCTCAACCTACGCTGGCTACATAGTTCTGGAACATAAGGATGACTGCTAAGAATCACACCCTAAACTGGTAGGTGAGTTCCCATCCTTGGGTTCACTCGGTGCTAACTTCTACTCCCATCTAAAGAGGCTGAACATGTTTTAACTAACTGTACATGGACTGAGTAACTGACTTCCGTTGACTGACGAAATAGCACTACTATCTGAGATTTTGCTGAGATCATGAGATTTCAGAGGTTTCCTGAGTCACATGACTGACTAAGTTCTATAGATCATGGCTTGATTGAGATTATCGTGGTAACGTGACTTGGATCTAGGCACACAACTATATTTTTCGGGTACGAATACCCCCAGGACTCGATAGAAGGAAACTGACACACATGACATGACTTGATCACGAGAGTAGAGTTCACAATTCATAATATCATAAGTAGGGGATAATATATCATATGTAGTTTTCAACATATTGTGCATGGTAGGGAGTGAATAGGATATCATGTACATATTGTATCACTTCATTATCATAAATGCTTCCTACACAACAATAGCAACAAAACAATGACATGGAATTCATATTGAATTATATAATTAACATGGACTTGTCATGTAGATAATATGGGACCATGTGAACATAAAATTTCTAGCATTCTAGGCATTTTAACAAACACCTTGCAGGCATTATTTAAGGCATAGGTGTGTTCATGAATTTCACCATATTAAACTACCCAAATTCATGGGTTCTAACTACATGATCATAACCTTCATGAAAATTCATCAAATTACTACTCTATATCACAAACAATAACCACCAACATGAATACAATCATATCACCCCAAAACATTTATGATTTGGTATTTAAAAATTGATTCTTTAACTCTACGTACGAAAGGAATCCGTGGATGAACACTACGTATACCTGAATCAGGGTTCTAGACGTTTTTGAACTTGAATGGTTTTAAATCCTTTGATTCTTGAAGAGGATTGGGTCTTGTTCTTGGAGATTAAATTTAGAGAGAAACCCTTGTTTTTGTTTGTGAAATAATAATGAGAAAAATGGCTGAATTAGGACTCATCTTGGTATATATAGGCGAGGGGTAAGTGACCAAAATACCCCTATTAAAATGACCTGGAATTAAATTGAACGTGGCGTATGACGGTCTGAATGACGGTCGGTCAGAAACTTGATGGTTCATCACTTAGCCCGTCAGATGTGGACTAGAAATGGGGTTCACTAGATAAGAGTTGACATCCTGGATGACGATCCATCAACTCGTCCGTCAATCCTTATCCAGTACGTGGATTAACTGCCTTGGCTGTGACGGTTAAAGTGGCGATCTATCACTTATGTGGCGGTCCATCAACTTGGCCGTCATACCTGGGCGTTTCCAACAGTTCCAAGTTAAACATCTATAACTTCCTCGTCTGATGTCGGATTTGGACAAAATTGGTACCATTGGAAAGCTAACTCAATTTACCACGTGATAGAAAGTGAAAATCTCAAAAATACCACGTTTACAAAGATAGGTTTGCATTTTAAAGTAAGTCCTAGCATCCTTGAGATGATTTCTAGCTAGGGAAAAGGCACGGGTATTACAATATCTCCCCCTTGAGAACATTCATCCTCGAATGGAACTGACTGAGAAGGGAAACAATAATCTAAACATGAGTAGCTGGAACATGATCTTATGACTGACAAACTTAACGCGTTATACTAAACATGCATATCTGATGCACGTGTAACTGATTCATGAATGCATGACTGAGGTTTTGGAAATGAGAATGCATATCTGATGCATGATTATTTATTGGACTAATACATGTATGCATGACTGAATATGCAATGGTACTTGATACCAAATTTGTGATGGAACATCAACACGAAATGAAATATCAAGTCTATTGAATACTGAATGTGAAACTGAATAAGCTTACGGAGGACTGTTACCTTGAACTTGATCTGGGTTGGCGGAGAAAAGGTGAGGGTACTTGGTACACATGTCTGCTTTTTCTTCCCAAGTAGCTCCCTCAACAAACTGATTTTACCAAAGAACTTTGACTAGAGGGACTTCTTTGTTCCTCAGCCTACAAATCTGATAGTCTAAAATTTTGACTGAAATCTCTTCATAAGAGAGGTTGTCCTGAACATCAATTTTCTGAATAGGGACTACAACTGTTGGGTCACCTATGTACTTCTTGAGCAAGGATACATGGTAGACCGGATGAACTAAGTATCCTGAAGGGACCGAAATAGTAGGTACTGAGTTTCCCTTTCTTGCCGAACCTCTTCACTCTCTTCATGGGAGAGATTTTGAGATAGACATAGTCATTGACCTCAAACTCTAGATCCTTTCTACAAACATCTGCATAAGACTTCTGTTGGCTCTGAGCAGCCCGGTCTCTCTCTAATCAATTGAACTTTATCTAATGTGTCGAATACCAAGTTAGGACCAATGAGTGAGGCCTCACTAACTTCGAACCAACCGATTGGAGATCTACACCTCCTACCATAGAGAGCTTCGAATCGAGCCATCTAAATAATGGAATGATAGCTATCGATGTCTGCAAACTCAGTCAAGGGTAAGTGGTCTTCCCAACTTCCCTAGAAATCAATTGTACATGCCCTTAGCATATCTTCAAGAGTCTAAATGGTCCTCTCTGCTTGGCCATCTGTCTAAGGATAAAACGTTGTGCTGAGATGGACTTGGGTACCAAGACCCTTTTGGAATGCTTTCAAAAAATAAGAGGTGAACTGTGTACCTATATCAGAGATGATAGATAATGGAACACCATTTAATCTAACCAACTCCTTGATATAGAGTTTGGAATAATCCTCGGTTGAATAAGAGGTACGAACTGGAAGAAAATGAGCTGACTTGGTCATTCTGTCTACAATGACCCAAATCGAATCATGTTGATGACGAGTTCGAGGCAAACCCATCACGAAATCCATGTTCACTTCTTCCTACTTCCAAGTAGGAATGGTGAACTCCTGTATGGACCCACTAGGTTTCTGATGCTCTATCTTAACCTGCTGACATGTAGAGAACTTAGCCACAAACTCTGCAACATCTCTTTTCTTCCCACTCCACCAATAGATCTCCCTCAAGTCGCTGATAACGCTCAACTTACACCTCAAATTAGTGTAAGGCGGTCGTCGTCAATATATTTACCCAACTTTGGAGTCGGATTCAAATCCACAGGGAATAATATGAGTGGCGATTAAACTAGTTTGAAATTATAGCTATAAGTTAAATTCAAACAAATGATACAAAAATATAAAATGGGGTTTTAGTATTAATGTTTGTAATCAATATAAATGGAAAACCAGAGTTATGTTCACTGTGGGTTTCGGGAATAGACAGATACTAGGTACTGCTTAAAAATCTTGAAGTAGGTAGGAAAAGTAGAATATCCCTGACGACTATACTATCTGACTTATCTCTCAACCTCACCAGACAATTTATTATCTAATTCTCTCAAACTTAGATAACTTATCTATTTCCAATAGGATGTTATCTCAGGTAGATTAATCCAGTTACAGCATTAATCATTAAACAAAAAGTTGGTAGCTTCCGAGTCCCTGTTGATAATTCACGTCCTCTAGTCTATTTCTTTGTTCAAGCAAATAAACTTAAGGCATAACCTATTGTTTTCAACCAATAGATTTTAAGTTAAAACAACAGAATTTTAAGACGTCCTACTACTCTTTGAACCCTTTAAGTACCTAGCAGCATATCAAACCCTAATCCATGGATCCCATAACTCGGGCTAATAGAATTATCCGCTCATGATTTGATGAACAAAATAAAAAGTTGAATTCATGATTGTATGGATAAACTTACGAATGGATGAAAACAACAATTGTTTCTTCTATTGAATCACAAGAGAATAATCCACAATAGTTGATAAGTGTTGAAGGGAAAACAAGAAAAATACTTGATGAAAAAGATGAGGCAATGTACGTTGCTCCAAAGTTCCAAAAAACAAGATTGAGAGATCCTGAATAAAACCCTCAAAACTTATATTTATACCTAAACTTAATTATGGAAATAAAATAACAAAATAAATAAAATTATCAGATTAGGTGACGCCCAGGCTGACGCCACGTCAAGGGTCTGACGCCTTATCACGGATGGGGTCAGATTAGCTCCAAGTGTCTTCAAGTTCTGTCTAAAGCTGACAATGTTGTTGACGCCACGTCACGGATCTAACAGCGTTTTACGATCATCGTCAGATGTTTTCTTCTTTTGCTAATTCTCTGCTTAAGGCTGACGCCCTTATTGATGCCTTATCACAACTTTGACGCCACATCACCAACCTCGTCAGAACTTCTTCTCAGACTGCAACTCCCTGGTTAAGGCTGACGCCAATGCTGATAGCCTATCAAAAGGCTGACGACTTATCACGGTTGTCGTCAGCCATGTTTTCAGCTCTTTTTGCTCAGATTTTAGCTCTTTTGCTCCATTGTTATTTATTTCCATTCATCTTGACTTTCCTACAAAATCATAAGAAATAACATCAAAAACACCAATAATTACTTAAGAACTTATAATTATTTCAAGTTAAAAAGTCTTAAATGTGCTACAAAAATCTAGCACATCAACACCCTTAACTTAAAATAATTGCTTGTCCTCAAGCAACTACATAACACCATACTACGATGCTTAACCAAGAGACACATAAGATACCTATCACAGTTGACTATCAAGTTTATCTCAAAACTCATGCCACTCTCCACGTTCAATTATTTATAAATACAATTGTGCATATCAATGAAGATTAATAATGTGACCCAAAGGAATCAAGATATGGCATCAGTTTAGCAACAATAACCATGCATATGTACAAGTTACACTACCCAAACAAGTACACATCTAGCAATGCAACCGATGTACCCTTACAACAAAGAATTCCCTCCTCACTCATACATGAACTCAAGCATGTCAATGCAGGGACGATCAAGAGACACTCACTCTCAGAAAGAAATTACAATCAATGCATGTCAAATACCATATGCTTGCCCTTATTTTCATTACCAAGGTGTCCAAACAGGTAAGTTAGGATCACTATAGGTATTTTCTTCGGCTTGTAATGTAGGCTAAGGGCTGGTATGATATTCAATGGCATTTAGAGTGACTAAGCCTCCTTGGCACTACCTTAACTTTTGGGATTCACTTATTAACCTTTTTCTTCTTTTTCTCCTTTTCTTGATTACACATTATTCAAGATGGATGTGGCTTTTCTTTTTCATTTTTTTCTTTTCTTATTCTTCTTCCACACCACCCAGCTTTTTATTCTTTTTCACTTATTCTTTTCCTTTTATTCTACTTTTCTTCATACCCAGTTTACATCACGCACCCCTATGATAGCCACCCTCAACTTAGGTTGTTTACCTAAGTCAAGGTGCACAGTGTCCAAGGAGGACTAGGGCCAAAATAGGTTCATTATGATCTAAATGGGAAGGTGATAGGTGTCATAGAAATAAATGGTCAATTCAGGCTCAAAATAGGGATCAAGAGATATCATGCATACAGGGAAGGTCATTTAGGCAAACAAGGTGACTTAAAAATCAAAACGGCCTATGATCCTTTCCTAACCCCTATCTTTCAACCAAGGTAAGACTAACCGGGCAAGTTCTAGATTCAACACACACAGGGAATTGAGTAAGACCTCACACACACATGGCACAATGGTACATCACAAGCTACTACCCATTCAGTTCATGCAATTGTTAGCAGTGATTATCATGTCCCTAGTACTAATGCCATAAAAAGATTCACAGTAGCCATATATAAATGCATATCACATAGTTATAAAATAGACCAACGAAGAGGTGTTTATCAGTCTTAAAAGTCAACAAAAATATGTCAACTGCTCTAGATACTTATTTTTCTCCAGTTAACCACAACACATCATAAAACAAACACAATAAGCCTAAACATGCCGGATCTACTAGGAATAAGACTCCAGGGAAAAGAGGCATGGCAACAAAAACCCCAGGAGGACATCACACCCACAAGTAGCCCCACCCTCAATTTAATATCATCCAGTGTTCCCAACGCGTCAATCCAAAACAAGAGAGTTAAAAACATACCTATGGCACCATGGAAGCGAACATTTGATGTCAATCACACAATACAAATAGAAACAAAAAATACCTTGGGTTGCCTCCCAAGAAGCGCCTAATTTAGTGTTGCGGCACGACCCAACTCAGTTTTTTCCTCCATTTTGAGGATATGAAATTCACCCCCAACTTAGAGTCCATTTTCTTGCCTTGCTCATAGGGAGGTGGTACAAATATTAAGAAGCCGAGTAATGGATGATGCATGGTAAACAACTCAGGTTTAAAGTGAGGTGTGTTTTTGTGTTGCTTATCAAGTGTAAAATAAAGAATATAGGAATCTTGTTCCTCATCTTCACAGTTTTCAACTATTTTAGATGATTCCATAGACAAGATATCATCTAAACATAATGTGGAACAATGCTTCGAGTGTGGCCCAACAAATCCTACTTCAAAATTTACACTATCCTCTACACACTCACTTTTATTCATCTTCTCAACATTTTTACTTTGAATTGGGCTAGAGTCTTCATAAGATATTGGCTTGGCTTCTTCTTTTGCATCTAGCACCATTTCCTCAATCTTGGCATCATCCCTCATGGTTGGCTCGGTTGGTTGGGAAATCTCCAAGGGTTGATCAATATCAAGCTCATCATTAGTATAGGAATCTTGCTCTTCATCGTCACACTCTTCCATTATTTTAAATGATTCCACAGACAAGATATCATCTAAACATAATGTAGAAAAGTATTTTGGATGATTGACCTCGAGAACCATCTCTTCTATCCTTTATCTTCCCTCGTTAAATTCACTAATGTCTTGATGTATGTCACATATGGTATCATTCATTGTGTCTGTACGATCCAACATTAGTTGAAGCATAGCTTCAATGTCACTCTTTCTAGTGCTGCGTTCTTCCTTTTCTTGACCATAAGACCTGTCATACTCTTAAGAAGAACTAGAACTTGGGTTAGCGCAATAGGGGGAGGGGGAATTTGAGCAATCACTCTAATGTCCATCTTGACCACCACATAAAGAACAATTATACTCCCGGTAGGATGGAGATGGTGCACACATCTCTCTTCGGGGAGCATATCTACAGTCATGCCAAAAGTAGGGTCCATCATAATATGGACATGGATCATCCAGATAAGATTTCCAACCATCAAACTCACATTCATTCCATGATTCCATAGCAAGAAATAAGCAAAAATAAAGAAAATCTACCTAACACACGAAACAAAGGAAATCACAAACAAATATTTACAAGTTCAAATTAAAGGAAGTAAGGTAAAATTCCAAACCAACTCAATACGCCAAATTGTTCCCCGACAACGGCGCCATTTTTGATAACGCTCAACATACACCTCAAATTAGTGTAAGGCAATCGTTGTCAATATATTTACCCAACTTTGGAGTCGGGGTCGAATCCACAGGGAACAATGTGAGTGGCGATTAACCTAGTTTGAAATTATAGCTATAAGTTAAATTCAAACAAATGATACAAAAATATAAAATAGGGTTTTAGTATTAATGTTTGTAATAAATATAAATGGAAAACCAGAGTTATGTTCACTGTGGGTTTCGAGAATTGACAGATACTAGGTACTGCTTAAGACTCTTGAAGTAAGTAGGAACAGCAGAATATCCCTGACGACTATACTATCTGACTTATCTCTCGACCTCACCAGACAATTTATTATCTAATTCTCTCAAACTTAGATAACTTATCTATTTCCAATAGGATGTTATGTCAGGTAGATTAATCCAGTTACGGCATTAATCATTAAATAGAAGGTTGGTAGCTTCCGAGTCCCTATTAATTATTCACATCCTCTAGTCTATTTCTCTGTTCAAGTAAATAAACTTAAGGCATTACCTATTGTTTGCAACTAATAGATTTTAAGTTAAAACAATAGAATTTCAAGACGTCCTACTACTCTTTGAAACCTTTAAGTACCTAGCAGCATATCAAACCCTAATCCATGGATCCCATAACTCGGGCTAATACAATTAGTCGCTCATGATTTGATTAACGAAATAAAAAGTTGAATTCATGATAGTATGGATAAACTTACGAATGGATGAAAACAACAATTGTTTCTTCAATTGAATTACAAAAGAATAATCCACAACAGTTGATAAGTGTTGAAGGGAAAACAAGAAAAATACTTGATGAAAAAGATGAGGCAATGTACGTTCCTCCCAAGTTCCAAAAAACAAGATTGAGATATCCTGAATAAAACCTTTAAAATTTCTATTTATACCTAAACTTAATTATGGAAATAAAATAACAAAATAAATAAAATTATCAGATTAGGTGACGCCCTGGTTGACACCACGTCAAGGGTCTGACGCCTTATCACGAATGGCGTCAGATTAGCTCCAGTTTTCTTTAAGTTCTGTCTAAAGCTGACAATATTGCTGACGTCGCATCACGGATTTGATGGCATTTCACTATCATCGTCAGATGTCTTCTCCTTTTGCTAATTCTCTACTTAAGGCTGACGCCCTTATTGACGCCTTATCACAACTTTGACGCCACATCACCAACATCGTCAGAACTGCTTCTCAGACTGCAACTCCCTGGTTAAGGTTGACACCAATGTTGATAGCCTATCACAAGGCTAACGACTTATCACGGTTGTCGTCAGCCATGTTTTCAACTCTTTTTGCTTAGATTTCAGCTCTTTTGCTCCATTGTTATTTATTTCCATGCCTCTTAACTTTCCTACAAAATCTTAAGAAATAACATCAAAAACACCAATAATTACTTAAGAACTTACAATTATTTCAAGTTAAAAATTCTTAAATGTGCTACAAAAATCTAGCACATCAGTCGCGATACATCTTAGTGTCCCCTATATAAATAGAGTATCGCGCACCATGCGCCTCTACTAGAATTTACTTCCTCAAGTCATCTACACCTGGAACACACAGACGACCCTGAAAACGAAGAACACTACTCCCCCTTGGGAGAAAGCCTCTATTTTCTGATTCTGAACTGACTCTTTTAGCTTGACAAGGCTAGGATCCCTGTCTTGCTTTTCTTTCACCTCAGAAACTAGAGATGACTCTAAACTACTCTGAACACATACACCACCCTCTGAAGAGTCGACTAAGAGAATGCCTAGTCTGGCAAGCTGATGAATTTCCTGTGATATCTTCTTCTTACCATCCTCTATGTGAGAAACACTGCCCATGGAGAGTATACTGAGAGCTTCGGCCACAACGTTGTCCTTTCCCAGGTGATAAGGAACACTCATGTCATAATATTTCAAAAGCTCTAACCACCTTCTCTGATGAAGATTGAGATTTTTCTGAGAAAAGACATACTGGAGACTCTTATGATCTGTGAAGAAATCTACATGAACTCCATATTGATAATACCTCCAAATCTTTAAGCAAAATACTACGGCTGCTAACTCAAGATCATTAGTAGGATAATTCTTCTCATGGGGATTTAGCTATCTGGAGACGTGGTCTATGACCTTACTATGATGCATGAGGACACAACCTAAACCCACTCTGGATGCATCACAATAGACTACAAAACCATTCGAACCATCTAGAAGAGTTAGAACTGGGGCTGAGGTAAGTCGGGTGTTCAACTCTTGAAAACTCTTCTCGCAAGAATCTGACCACTGAAACTTAACCTTCTTCTGAGTCAATTTGGACATAGGAGATGTAATAGAAGAAAATCCCTCGACAAAGCATCTGTAATAGCCAGACAAACCCAAGAAACTCCTGATATCTAATGGAGAGATAAGGCGAGGCCAGTCTCTTACCGTTTTGGTCTTCTGAGGATCTACTCTAATGCCATCATCGGAAATAATATGGCCAAGAAATGCTACTGATCTTAGCCAAAATTTGCACTTACTGAACTTGGTGAACAACTGATGATCTCTGAGAGTCTGAAGAACTATTCTAAAATGGTCTGAATAATCACTCTCTGTGCGAGAATAGATCAGAATATCATTTATGAAGACTATGACGAACATGTCCAAGTACTGCTTGAACACCCGGTTCATTAAGTTCATGAAAGTTGAAGGGAATTGGTAAGACCAAAGGATATGACTAGAAATTTAAAGTGAACATACCGAGTACGGAAAGATGTCTTTGGGATGTCACATTCTCTAACTTTGAGCTGATAATAGCCTGATCTGAGGTCTATCCTGGAGAAATAATTGGTACCCTAGAGTTGGTCAAACAATTCATCTACCTGTTATTGACTGTGACTTTGTTGAGCTGACAATAATTAATATACATCCTGAGAGAACCGTCTTTCTTGCGCATGAATTAGACTGGTGCACCCCATGGGGAAACACTGGGCCTGATGAATCCCTTATCTAAGAGATCCTTCAACTGATCTTTGAGTTCCTTGAGTTCTACTGGTGCCATTCTATATGGCGGAATAAAAATAGGCTGAGTATCTGGGAGAAGGTCTATGCCGAAGTCTATTTCATTTTCGAGAGGAATGACTGGAAGATCTTCGGGAAAGACATCTGAATATTTATTAACAACTAGAACTAATTCAATGCTAGGAGATTCAGAACTGGAATCTTTAACATGCACAAGATGATACACACATCCCTTAGAAATCATTCTCCTTGCCCGAAGGTAGGAAACAAGCTGACCTCTGAAAGCTAAAGTACTACTCTTCTACTCTAGGACAGGCTCATTCAGGTACTTAAATTAAACTATCCGGGTTCTGCAGTTGACTGTGGCATAGCAGGAATGAAGCCAATCTATGCCGAGAATGACAACAAAATCAGTCATCTCTAATTCAACTAAATCTGTTGACGTGGATTTTTGAAATATCATAACTGGGCAGTTCCTGTCTACCCATCAGGCTATGATGGTTTTACCCACTAGGGTAGAGACTGAAAAGGGCTCTGCTAAAATTTCAGAATTGATTCTGAAATTTCCTGCTATGTATGGAGTGACAAAAGACAAGGATGCACCTTGATCTAGCAAAGCATAAACATGAACATGGAAAATCTATAACGTACCAATAACGACATCAGGAGAATTTTCCTGATCCTGTCGAGTCTGAATAGCATAGAGTCTGTTTAGGCGTTATCCACTAGTAGCACTGGAAGTGGAACCCTACTGGTTTGGGCGACCAGACTGAGTTATGGAATAATTTTGCTAACCCTGATAACTGGACTGAGGACAATCTCTGACTCTGTGGCCTGGCTTTCCACAACCGAAACAAACATCACTACCAGCTGTGCAAAAACCTTGGTGGTCTTACCACAAGTTTGACATAGGGGATTAGTTCGTACATTGCTGACACTGCCCTGAGATTTAGATTCGGGTGCTCTATCTCTGAACTTAGGAGCTGGAGCACTGGCTGAAGAATGAACTATAGCTGATGACTTGGGACAAAAATGGGAATGATTTTCTCCCTCTGCTTTGGGTTGAGAAAAATTGAAACTACCTGATCTTGCCCACTTATTCTGCCTCTCCCTAGCCCTGACCTTTTTCTCCTCTATTTGCTGAGCATGGGTCATGATCCTGGCTAAATTCATATCACTGGTCAGCATTGCAGATCTACACTCATTTACCATGCTATCATTCTCTCCTAACATGAACTTGCTCATCTTAGCCCTGTTGTCTGCAACCACATGAGGGGTATTTCTAGCTAGCTGAGTAAATCTGAGAGAATACTCCCTAACCGTCACATTTCCCTGCCTGAGGTTGATAAACTCAAGAACTTTGGCCTTTCTCATCTCTTGGGGAAAGAATCTATCTAAAAAATCCGTGACAAATTCCTCCCACTCTATAGGACCTACATCCTCTAACCTCTCAGACTTCCACTGTTTGTACCAAGTGTGAGCAACATCCTGTAACTAGTATGCGGATAACTCAGCGCTCTGAACATAAGTAACTCCCATGATTTCAATGACCTTCTGGACTTAGTCAATGAATTCCTGAGGGTCTTCATCAGACTTAGACCCGAAGAAAGATGGAGGGTTCATTTGGGTGAAGTCCCGAATTCTAGCTGCTGCAGAATTAGCCACTGGATTGGCCGGAATAACTGGTGGCCATTCATTCTGGGCAGCCACGGACTGAGAAAGTGTTGTGAATGTGGCTCTAAACTGCACATGAGAAACATGCTCGCCCAAAGGGTCTTCGGGCTGAGGAACTGGTTGGTTTCTTCTCTTTGGAGTCATATTCTGAAATAAGAGAAGAATGAATTAGACTGAGAGTTTAACTTCAGATTATGCTCACTAGCACGACATGAATACTAAAAGAAGGGAAATTGTTCTTAAAACATCTTACAGCCTCTTGTACATAAATGTGGTGCACAACACATCCATGTACAAGACTCTACTAGATGCGGCTTTCAAACTTCCTAGGACTCTATTGAACCTTAGGCTTTGATACCAAGTTTGTAACACCTCGATTTTCTAAACCAGAATGATACATGGTAATCATGACCCCGAGGGACTACAATCTAACCCATGACTGATATCTATACCTGTACATTGCATAAAATACATGTAATATGCAGAAAACATAAATAATAGACCATAAGGTTCAACTGAAATAATTATGACATCCATGTGGGTGAAAAATACCCAAGATAACTAAAGTTTGAATCAAAACTGAACTAAATTTAAACTGTATCTGAAAGCCTCAAAGTACTGACTGAATAAGGAGTTGAAGGAACATGTCTCCAACTAACTCCGTAAAATGAAAACCAACTGAAATAATAAATGATTGGAATCATATCATCCTCGAATAAAGAGGACTCACTGCAGCACTATATAATGGAATGCGAAAGCTACTACTATTCTGGAACTCATATCTCTAAAACTATAGTGTAACATGAAAAGAAAGAACCAAATCATAAATACGTCAGTACAACTGGAGTACTGAGTATACGAGTAAGGTAGGCTAAATGAAAAGGGTTTACATTCATAAGCAATGCTAACTGACCGACTAATATGAACGTGAGAGAGAAAACATACATACAAGATAACTAGAAACGTAAATACGTAATAGTGGATCTGTATGCTAATACATGATTTACTGATTGCTGACATGACTGAAACTATGGTTCTGTCAACATGGGTGACTGTGTCTGACAGTCCTGGGATACTGATATCTGAAAAACTCTCTGAGTTTTTTTTCTAAGACTGAGCCTGAAACTGTGGGAGGTAATTGTTTAACCGACATGCCCCAATAATGCATATAGCAAAGTTGGGGTCCAATCTCTGCCCCGATTGGAGAGGTGTCAATGTCGCGCCACTGGTAAGGATAGTTGTGAGTGACCCTTATTTGGCAGGTACTCAAATGAGAACGGTGGGAACCCTAAAATGACAGGTTAAGCCACCTCATCAACCATAGTCTGACTGTTTAAGATGTCTTAACGTACGCTGGCTACATAGTTCTGGAACACAAGGATGACTGCTAAGAATCACACCCTTAACTGGCAGGTGAGTTCCTATCATTGGGTTCACTCGGTGCTAACTTCTACTCCCATCTGAAGAGGCTGAACATGTTTTAATTGACTGTATATGGACTGAGTAACTGACTTTCGTTGACTGACAGAATAGCACTACTATCTGAGATTTTGCTGAGATCATGAGATTTCGGAGGTTTCCTTAGTCACATGACTGACTGAGTTCTATAGATCATGGCTTGAATAAGATTATCGAGGTAACGTGACTTGGCTCTAGGAACACAACAATATTTTTCAGGTACGAATACCCCTAGGACTTGATGGAAGGAAAATGACGCATATGACAGACTTGATCACAAGATTGGAGTTCACAATTCAAAATATCATAAGTAGGGGATAATATACCACATGTAGTTTTCAACATCTTGCACATGGTAGGGAGTGCATGGGATATATATCATGTACATATTGTATCACTTCATTATCATAAATGTTTCATACCACAACAATGGCAACAAAACAATGACATGGAATTCATATTGAATTATATCATTAATATGGACTTGTCATGTAGATAATATAGGACCATGTAAATATTAAATTTCTAGCATTCTAAGCATTTTATCAAACACCTTGCAGGCATTCTTTAAGTCATAGGTGTGTTCATGAATTTCATCATATTAAAGTACCCAAATTCATGGGTCTAACTACATGATCATAACCTTCATGAAAATTCATCAAATTACTACTCTATAGCACAAACAACAACCACCAACATGAATACAATCATATCACAACAAAAACATTTATGATTTGGTATTTAAATATTGATTCATGAACTCCATGGACGAAAGAAATTCGTGGATGAACACTACGCATACCTGACTCAGGGTTCTTGACCTTTTTGAACTTGAAGGGTTTGAAATCCTTTGATTCTTGAAGAGGATTGGGTATTGTTCTTGGAGATTAAATTTAAAGAGAAACCCTAATTTTTGTATGTGAAATAATAATGAGCAAAATAGTTGAATTCGGACTCATCTGGGTATATATAGGCGAGTGGTAAGTGACCAAAATACCCTTGTTAAAATGACATAAAAATAAAATGAACGTGGTGTGTGATGGTCCGACTGACGGTCCGTCTGACACTTGACGGTCCGTCACTTAGCCCGTCAGATGTGGACCAGAATTGGGGTTCATTGTATAAGAGTTGATGGCCTGGATGACGGTCCGTCACAACTTTGATAGTCCATCAACTCGTCTTTCATCCTTATCCAGTACGTGGCTCAACTTCCTTGGTTGTGACGGTCAAAGTGGCGGTCCGTCACTTATGTGGTGGTCCGTCAACTTGGCCGTCATACTTGGGCGTTTCCGACAATTCCAAGTAAAACATCCATAACTTCCTCGTCTGATGTTAGATTTAGACAAAATTGGTACCGTTGGAAAGCTAACTCAATTTTCCACATGATAGAAAGTGAAAATCTTAAAAATACCACATGTACAAAGATAGTTTTGCATTTTAAAGTAATTCCTAGGATCCTTGATATGATTTCTAGCTTGGAAAAAGGCATGGGTATTTCAGGGTTCCTTGATTTTTATATAGTAGTAGTAAGTTAGTTTAGTTGGTGAGAAGATAGGTATTACATTTTAAGGTATAGTATTAGAATTGTAAATAATAATGTGCTTGTGGTACATAGTTGAGTTAAATATGGAATTTAGATTGATTTCTCTTTTTGATGGACAAGTATAATATGTAGGATATTTCATTGGAGGTACATGAGTGTTGGTAAACACTAAGCTTGAACTTTGGATGTTAACTATGGTGATAAGAATATAAGACAGATGATAGTGATGCAAGATTTGTGGGAGTGAATTATTTGGTTTGATGTAAAGTGTCAAAGACCTTGGGGTGATAAATTATAAAATATTGGAGTGTGCAATTATCATATAAGCATGAGGTCTAGTGTTGAAGTAGAAATGGTGGTTAAATCTTTAGATTGATAAGAGGCTTAAGTAATAAAACTAAAGTTTGCTCGGTTTTGAGTTATGAGTTCCATATATTGAAACACCCTAGTTTCTGGACCTTAGAAAATTTTCTGGAATACTTGTCTTTGGACCCAATATGACTCATAGCTATGAGCTATATGTTGGGGTATGAATTGAATGGTCTGGTCGTATGCTGATGAATTTTGGTTGGTGGGATTGATTTTGGTCTCTTAAATAGGTACGACTTGTATGGTTCAAGTCATTTAGTCGTACACAGATCATTTGGTTTCTTCACTTAACCTTAGAGTTTGTAACATAGGTTGTTTCTGAGTATAAGTGGCTCACCATGAGCCATAAGTTAGGGTATGAATTGTATTAGGGACTCGTATGGTGGACCATGTTTAATCATCTTAGGATTATATTCTACTTTGGATATTGGTGAAGGTCATGGACTGTATATTTGGATATGACTTAAGTTGGATGAGTCATACCTTGGACAGTGTTGGTCCAAGAAGGAAGCAAAGGGTACGAGTAGTGGGTACTACTTCTACAGGGAGGAAAAGACTCGTAAGAGTCAGTCGTATCCTTGTGACGGGCTTTTTATGCAACTTATGTGGGGGCAATATGGAAATTTTCCCACTTATTCTAATAAAGTCCCATTACTTACAGTGCAATTGAGAGGTTATTTGCCCTATTATTCTATTCAGTAATACTTAGAAACTCTTGTTAAATACTTTATAATTGTCTCAAGAGCTTTTGGGCAAGAAATCTAGGATTTCAACAAGAGGACTAAGTTGGAGATCTTGTTTCTGGTTTCTCTCCATCTACTTTGTCAATTAAGGCATTTTCTATTCCCTCATTGTTAGTTCCAATAAATTAATGGTTTTATACAATTTTTTCATGACTTGAATGTTGTATGATTTTTGGTTTTTAAATATGTTCTGGGGGTTTTCGATAATAAATGCTTGGTTATAGTTTTTCTATGTTTTAATTATGCTTTTATAAGCATTAATGGTTGTTTTGGATAATTGGTTGCAATGGAATGGTTCTTTGGTAATGGGCTTTGGTTTTTGTAATACTATGCCCCCAAGTTGTTTGATAAATGTCTTTAACAATGTTTTTATTATAATATTAATTTTTTAATGGAACTTATGCATGATTTATACTTGGTAATAGAACTCTATGTTGTATGAATGGTTTAAATGGTTTTAAATGGATTGGAAAGGCCTTGGTGGCCACAGTTTTGGTTATTGGAAATCATGTGGGGTACATGGAATCACCTAAGGTTTGGATAAGGATAATACTTGTAAGTTATTGTTTGTATGACGATACCACTACTAATAACCTCGGTTAATAATAATAGAATAATGGTTTGGATGGAAAATAGTTTTAATTGGACTTAAAGGAGAGAGGTGTAGCAAAGTCGTGAAAGGTTGTGGTCCACGGGGATCTAAACAAAAAAATCATATTGGTCGATGTTCGATTTGGTCCAGTGACCGTGTGCATGATGTCACGTTATATTTTTGGGGACGTACTAGTCTTCCTAGGTTTTTTTCCCTTATTATGTGTCTTCACACAATAGGTCCCTTTCAACAGAGGGAGCTGATCCTATATAGCCCATGGGTGGTTTAGGATGGAAAAGCATTAAAGCCAAGGTAAAGGTTTTAATAGCATGCTAAACAAGTTTCCCTTTCTTGTCATGGTTATATATAAATATATATGTTATATATATGTATGGTTGTATTCATATTGATAGTTTTACATGGTTTTAAAAATGGAATTATTTTATCCTTATGCTGAGTTCATCCTAGAGATCACTCGCTAACCCTTCTGTGGGTGGCTATATACTCATACTATGCTGGAACCGACCGCTCTACTCCTCCTACATAGTGATTGACTTGGGGACAGCTAGTGGACTAAAGTTATGAGATTTTATCTTTCCAAAATGTGTTATTTCATGTCTGGATATTTTTAGACATTCTAATTTATTTATGGATATTGGTTTTTGCTATGGTGTGGGGTATGTCCCAACCGTATATTCTTACTCTTTTTGTTAGAGGCTTTGTGGTATGGCTATGGGTTGGAGTAAGATGTATTGGTATTGGTGTCATCTTTAGAATTGGCATTGGCATTGGGGTTGATACTGGTTGTTGATATTGTTTGTTGTTCCAAGGTATTTCATTTTGAGATTAATCATATTATGTTTCAAACTTATTTGTTTATTGCCTAGTTTATGGACCTTGTTTCGGTATTGGTTTAGTTTGGTATGGTGTGATGGTTGGTAAGAGATGGATGGACTTTGTTAGGTCAATAACAGTTGTGATCCTATCCCAGAGTCTTTATGTGAGCTATTACACTATCTTCTTATATGCTTAAAATTCAGTCAACTCAGGGCAGGCGGCTGGAGGTTAGGTTGGGTAATGGGGGTGGTCTCCAGTCCTAATCGAACTTGGGATGCCCATTAAGACAAGGATCTCGATCAAGTTGTGTCATATATACCTAGCATATATTTTGAAATTTCATAGTATGGAGAAGTCTAGGGAGTTGTTATATGGCATTATGTAGAGCTGAATTGAGGGAGAAATAGAAAGACTACGTGAACTCTCAGTATAGTTTAAAAATTTTTTTAGTTATGAGGATATGATATTAGAGGTGTAATGCTGGTACTCTAAGGAGTTTATAATAGTGTGTTTAGTGTTTAAAGCATTGATGTCTATGCCTATGGAAAATGGTAGTTAAACGACAATGACTTTAGAGCTCAGAAAAAGTTATGATAGTATCTGTGAAAGAGATTTCAAAGAAAGAATTTAAAGTCTTCATATTAAAGTTATTGAGGGATGTTTATGTTATTGTGCATAGTATTACACCCCCTCCCCCTCCCCCCCCCCCCCCCCGTGCAGAGTGTTATGCATATAGATTTAATAAAGGGATATACTTTCATGATTTGAATGGTGAACTTTGAGCTATGGGGGAGATAATGAAAATCTTGAATTTTCTCATGGTAGTGAGATTTAAGGATGAGTCATGATAAATCTAATCTTACTCTATCAAATTAGTCCTATTTTGGTTTAAGAGGACATTTTACCAATATTTTACATGTTCAAATGGTGTCTATGCATAACTTTCTAGTTCTCTATACAATCTATATCCATATTTCGATCCTCTAATTATGGTCTAAGTGTTATGATTTTTTAATCCCTTCGTGCTTATTAGATCATATCTTAAGTTACAGAACCCACCTTTAGTAGTCTAACAAATGTGTGTTGTATTTAAATACTTTTACTCCTATTTTTGAAACTCGTACACTAGTCCCTCAATTACTCTTCTTTTTTAAGGATGATAGTTGATATGGAAGAACAGTAATATTTTAGATTAGAGATCGGATGACCTTTATAGTATAATTTTTGTATGGCTACTCGAATTAAGGTTATCGATAAAGAAGGAAGGGTGAGAAAAAAATTTTGTTATGTGAAATAGTTAGGCAAGGAATATGTAGGGAAAATTGTTGTGAAGGTGATAGAGGTTGCTGGGATTATGTTGGGGAGTACATAAAGTAGGTGTAGTAAAGATAGGCTTGAATGTTATGATTGTTAGATACACAAACCATTGGGTTAGGTGGCTAGTACTTTTGATATGCCCAGATGTTGTTTGGATACAGCGATAGGATGGAGTAGTATTCTTGGATGGATGTATGGTGTAGAGCCTTGCATCTTAAGTTAGTACCTTTTAACTCTGGATTAGGATTTAACATGGAAACAATCAACAGTAAGATTTAGGATCTTGAAGTGATGTATTGTGTGGTGAAATTATTATATTAAAATGGTGGTGTGGTATTCGTAGCTCATAGTTGAGGAGTATTGCAATTTTTTGTGCTAGTAGACTTATCATTCGAGGTGGAAATTGCTTCTAATCTTATGTCCTGCTAAATCTTATTTTGTGTCTTGTATACAATTTACTCATATTGAGGATTACTCAAAATATTTCATGTCATATGTTGTTAGGATCATGATTCATATATCTCAAGTCCATTAGGGATGTTAAAAGGGTGTCTTGGGAAAGTTTTAAAATCATCGAAAATATTTGGGAGCTATTTTTTTATTACGAGGCAGTGAGCCTTTACAATAGCGCCATGTCATAGAGGCTACTCTCTGCAATAAGTGGCGTGGCATGGAGGTTTGCCTCCGCGATAGGCAATGTGCCACGCCGAGGTGTAAAATTTCTTCTAGTTGTGATATTCTCACTTAGGGTTAGGGTCTTTAGGTCTTTTACCCATTGTACAACCTTAATTTTGTTAGCTCATGATTCGTGCTTCCATAATTTATTTTGTGATTCGATGGCTCCTTTTTCTTTTGATTTCTATATGTGTTTTTGTAGGGAGAATTCCTAATGTGAAGTTACATACTTTATTCGATACTTTAAAAGTCTAAAAAGATTCCCATCCATTCATTGGAGGACGAGTGATTCCAAGGGGGAGATAATGTAACACCCTGCATTTCTGGGCTAGAATTTGAATAGTTATTCCTATGTGTATAAACTCGAACCCAATGATTCTTATGAATATATAACTGTGATGATCATTTACCTAGTTTGTAAAGTGTTATTGAGGTGAAAAATGTTCATAGGAAACACTTAGAGAAAAATTGAGTTAAGAACTTTAGATTCGATCCAATTTTAGCATTCTATCCTACACGGGTCAACTTTGAACGTGTAAAAATTTTGTAAAATATTGAATTTTTGGTATTTTGACCCACCAAATTAAATATATTTGATTCCTCTTTCCAACAAATTTGATTTTGCCTTAATCGGATACCTGAACGAAAATTTATGAGCATTTATGTGGGGAATAAGTGTGGGTCTATGATTTCAACGTGTCACGAAGGATAATCTCCGTGATAAGCATAGTATCATGGAGGTTAGCCTCTGCGATAAGGGCCATGCCATGCCACTTTGTAAAATTTGTGTTGTCTTATTTTATTTCCCTTAGGATAAGGGGTAATAAGGTCTTTCCACCAATGTACGACCTTTAAACCTTATATGAACAAATTTCCCTCGAATTTCAAGGAACAAAAGCTATTATTTCACTCTCACATGAAAAAATCCAAGAAAATCTTAAAGGTTTCATCGTACCTTAATCATCCGACAATGGTAGGGGGTGCGGATAACTTGTGAAATAGATCTATTAAATGTATAATGGATCTGTTTTTCTTTCATCCATATTTTGTCTCCAATATTTTAAATATTCGTAGTCTATCATTTTATCCTGTAGTAATTGCAGAGTTACAGATTTCTGTATAATAATTTATCCTAATTGTACTGTAATGTATATCTAATTCTAGATTTTCAATGTTATTTATTATCTTGTGTTGTTCTTCTCGTAGCGAGTTTTTAAAATTATATAAACTATCACATGTACTTTTTCCTAAATTTTCTAAGGTTTCTTCTATCCATATTATTTTTTCTTTTAGATTCTCCATTATTTTTCTAATTCGGTTTCTATAATTAATTTCCTCATTTAGATTATCTTGATTTTCTCTAGTTTTTCTAATATATTCTAACATCTCTTAATCTGAATAATATCCATCTGGGTAATTATCCAGGTATAACTGTGCTATCCAATTTATAGTTTCAATTTCATAGTCTAATACTTTTTCTAATATTATTCTCTTAATATCTATAATTTCTATGTCTCTAAGTATATATAAGATTAAGACTTTAAGATTATCTATCATTTAAAATTGGCTAAATATTTTATTATAATATTTTGTAGTTGTTTGTTTTAATCTTATTAACTCATTTATATTTTTACTAAGAAATTGTATATATTTTATATACATTTTCCAAAATTCTAAATATACATAATTTATCATATTTAATGTGCATGTAGGTATTTATAAGATTACTTAGGTAAGTGTGATATGTTATTTATTCTAGTTATATAATCTTTACCGAATATTTTTTCTAATATGATTCTCCTTATATCTATTATTCTTATGTCCTTAATCACATACAAAATAAGTATTTTAAATTTTTCTACCATTACATCAGATAAATAATTATTCATTTTCATAAAATTGCTATTTTCAAATTATTCCCTTCAATCATATACGCAACAAAATATGGTCATCTTAGATTACTATATACTAGATTATTCTTAAATAACATGTTCTTCGGTCACTATTAGCATGGTAATCTGGATATTTTTCCCTTAAACAGCGCCTCTACTCTGGTTACTCCCCACCACGGCTTCTTGCCTCATTGGTTTCACCTTTACGATGGCATAGTTCTTAGGGATTTTTCTCCTTTTCCACTTTGCTAATAAACTTCTTAACATATTATTCTTTGAATAATTCTACTATAAAGTAACTAACATGAATTTATTTTATCATACCATGATTGTTGGGAATTATGAATTTAGCTATTCATAATCATAAATAAATATACTTGTTCGGGTAGGTTTGATATTTCTAAGTTTTGTTCCTCCATAGCTTTTTCCATTGAAATATACCTGTTTTTTAATAATCAAGAAAAATATTTGTTGTGGACAAGAGAGAGTATTTGTGCTTCAACTCATGAAGGCTTGCTTTACAATGCCTTTGGTTCCTTTTGTTTATAGACTGAAACTTTACAAGAGTTTTCCTTCCTTATTTTACACGTTTCTAAATTTTACAAAATGTCTTCTAAAATTATCTACATCTACCTAACCTCATTTATTATACTTTACAAATGTCTTCTAAAAAGACAAGAATTAAGGCCTAGACTAATAATAGTCAAAAGTCTTTACAATTCTAATAATTTACGTAAAGAAAATTGTGAAAGTTTGTTACATGTTGCTTTAACAATTTAATAGTCTATCTTTTATCTCCATTATTATTTCCGCTGATATCTTCTTCTTTTCGTATCTGCTGCTTTTTTATCTTCTTTTCAGCTGGCATGCTTATCTTCTTGATATTTTATTCTAGCCGAACTTCTTGGATAATATTATCTCCTCCATTACATTTTGAACATTTATGATCTGGATATTTATGTCCAATTGTCTTGCAATATCTGGTTAATAATTCTTCTGAAATAAATTTTTCTCTGATAGCTCTGGCGATAGGTTCCGTCTCTGGTTTGAGCAACGTCAAAATCCATTGCCTAATAGTTTACATATCTGTTTCTCGTAATTCCTTTGAATTTGAATATATTAGTACATGATTTCTTGAATAATAACTCCAGATGGGATTTTGGTTGCGGTATGTGTTTGCTAGCTCTAGCAAAATTGTAGATAATCCGATAATCCTCTTATTTGCATAAAATTTTGGTATCTCAATTCTAGGTATTTCTGGTTTTGGAATAATATCTTGTGGTATAATCATATCTCGTGTCATTCCTATCTTTACAACTTGTATGGGTTTTTTAACTTCATCATATAATATCTCTGCTGGTGTCGTGTAAATTTTTATAAAAAATAGGGTACCTTTGGTTATTCTTTTAAAAATGTTAAATGCTTCATATATTTTCGGTATAGTGGATATCTCATTTCCGTCAGAGGTATATACAGTACTGAGTAGTCCATATTCGTAACAAGTTTTAACTAGACTTGGTTTGGTTTTAGGTAAAGCAATTAGCTTATTGTATCCGGTCAATCTTTGGGTTATATAGTTTGTATCTGGTTCTTGGATGTTTATAGATCTGGGGTTAGTATTTAAAAAGGTTTGTACATTGTAGATATTTTCTATATATGTTCGGGCAGTGTAGTTGTAGGTCCTTTTGTCTTGGTTTAAACTATCTCGGTATGTGGTAATTTGTGGGGGTATAAACATAGGATCTTTTGGTGTATCTGGAATAAATGGTTTATCAAATAGCCTGTTTAGGTTCATATTTGTATTTTTCCTAACTCCTTTGCTTGTACCTGCAGAAGTAGATTGATAAACGTTATGGGTTTTATGGAGTGTCCCAACGTCTCCTTCTAGCTCTGGAACTTTAATGTCTTCCGATCGACATAGCTCTGCACACTGCTGAGTTATCTGATTTGTAGCTATAGACTTAAGTTTATCTTTATTAGTCTTTAGCTTTTCTATTTCATTACCCATACTGTCCACTTTCATTGAAAGCGTAGTTAGGGTTTTGAATATCTTTTCTAAAGCATCATCTTCTATTATATCAGTCTGTGTAGCTTTGTCTTGATATGTAGTCTGCAATAACATTTTTGTTAGTACTAATTACTTCAATTGTAAATGTAAAATTTAATATATTCAAGACTAGTCTCCTAATCTCTTTTGTTGTAACTGAATTTTGTATTTTCTTTGTTAGCCACCAACGTACCTGTGTATTATCCGTTCGTACAATAAACTTGTTATATACAATAAATGGCTCAAATGCTAATAAACATTTATATAATGAACATAATTCTTTCCTATTTATTTTCCATTTTATTTCTGTTTCATTGAATGTACCGGAGTAGTATCTACAATGGTGTTCTAATTTTTCAGCTTCATATCTGTATTTAAGTACTCCTCCATAACTACATTCACTAGCATTTGATTCTACTATATATATAAATTTTCTATTTTCATCTGGAAATTGTAGTTTTGGTAATTCTTTACAAAGTAATTTTATTTTTTGAAATTGTTTTTTATCTTCTTCATTATATTTATATTCTAATCCTTTTTAAATTTTTTCTGTAATGGTTTTAAGTTTTCTGCTAATTTTGGAATATATTCCCTTACTTGGTTTACTAATCCTAAAAATGATTGTAATTTCTTTTTTGTATTTAATTCTTCTTTCGAATTTATTATTTTTTGTACTATATGTTGTTGCATTTTTACTCCACTCTTATCTATTTGTATTCCTAAAAATTCTATCTGATTTTTCATAATTTCATCTTTCTTTTCACTTAGACTTATTCCCGATTTTTCTATTATACCTGTAAATTGTTCTAATAATTTTAAATGTTCTTCTTTAGTTTTTGTATATAATAGTATATCATCTATGTATACTATACAATTAGGTAATTGTTTAAAATAACTATCCATAAAATGTTGATATCTACCTGGTGCATTTTTATATCCAAATGGTAATACGTTCCATTCATAAAATCCTTGTGGTACCGTAAATGTGGTTAATTCCTTAGATTCTTCTTCTAACTTTAAATGGTAAAATCCTGATTTACAATCGAATTTACTAAAATAATTATATCCTTGTATTTTTCTTATTTTTAATATCTTATTTGGTATTGGATAATTATATGTCATAGTCTTTGCATTTAAATTTCTATAATCAATAACCATTCTACTTTTTCCTCTTTTTTGTTCACTATGTTTATTTACTATAAATGTTAGGCTATTATGTTTACTATTACTTTTTTGTATATATTGTTTTTCTAATAATTCATCTATATGCATTTTAAATTCTTTTAAATCGTCAAAATTATATGTTAATGGTTTCTGGGTTATTATGCTATTTTTATCTATTAATTCAATTTTTATAGTAGTTTTATGTTTTTTCCATCCTTTTAATGGATCTTCACTATATAATCGTTCTAATTTTTTGTTAATTTTCTCTATCTTATTTATTGAAAATATAGTTATTTCTATTTTATTTATCGAAAATACGACTAGTTCTATTGTATCTTCAGTGTTTTTTATATTTTCTAACTTTTGTGTAATTTTTTCACTTCCTTTTATCCAATCAGTTTTCTTTCTTATTTTATTACTAACTCTTTTTGCTCTTACTTTGTGTTTACATGGTATTGTAAACCACCAATCTGTTCTAGTTATTATATGTGGGTATAATTTATCTAAAAACGGCATTCCTAAAAGTATATCTTTTGATGTTAGTTCATAATTATAAATTTCTTCTATTGTTAATATTTTATCCCATACTTGTATTTTTACATTCCTAGCTTTATAAGTAATTAAGCTTCCTTCATTATTAAATCTTTTAACTATTATTGGTGTTTTTAATTTATCCCATTTACTTTCTGGTAAGCAATTATATCTACATAAATTAGCTTCTGCTCCTGTATCTATCATAGGCGTATAATATCTATTGTAATATCCTTCTACTACTATCTTCATTAATACATATATTTTCATTTCATGTTAAGGCTCTTCTTAAGAATAATTTCTCTCTGTTATATGTTATGGTTAATTGTGTATGTTCTATATTATATGGTTTTACTTGTTCTAGCCATTTTATTCCTAATATTATGTCTGCTTTTGGCATTTCTTCCTTTACTTCAAATTCTATTTTTATTTTTCTAATTCCAATTATTATTTCTTTTTCTGCTATATTTTTAATATTTATTAAACTTCTTGGTAGATCTGGGCATATATCATTATCAGTTTTTATTTCTTCATTTTTTACTAGATATTTTGCTATATAATTTTCTTCTTGTCCTGTATTTAAGAGTATTAAATATTCTTTTTCATTTACCTTTCCTGTTATGTAATATTGGTTTAAATTATCTGTTGAACTTGTTTCATAACTTGTTCTTTTTTATGAGCTTGATGATTCTGGTTTTTCATAAGCTATTCTTTTCGTTGTACTTATTCTATCATTTATTATTTATAAATTTTCTTCTATATCTATGTCTCTATAGCTATAATCATTATTATCTATTGTTTTTACAATTTATTCGAATGGACTTTCTATTTGTATTTTGTTAATCTTATTTTTTCCTGTTATTTTATGTTTTGTTGTTAATACATATAAATTTTTGCATCTTGCTGTAAATATTTTACTTCCTGGGGTTAATTCTATTCCTGATATTTTCCAATATAAGACTAATGATTTATCTATATTTTTATCTGTCACTGCTACTGAATAATTCGAATTTATTATAAATTTAAATTTTTGGTATATTAAATTTCCTTTTATGGCAGTTATTATGCTTTTTTCTATAGGTTTTATAATTCTATCATCTTTTAAATATAATTCTATTGGTGTATCTATTCCTTCTCTAAAACATGCTTTTATTAATATCTCTGTACCTCCAAGGTGTACATATTTTATTGGGTCTCTACTTTTTATATCGTTTATCTCTTTATTAATTATTCTTTTTGTTACTAGTGGTATACTAACTTTACCTTTTGCATATCTACAGTCTATTACATGTTCCTTTTGGCTTACTACATAATATTCTTCTTTTTTCCTAGTAAATATATTTTTTATTGTTGGTATTTTAAATATTTTTTCTACACTTAAGTCTAATTCTTTTCCTTTTATTTCATCAAATATGTTACTGTCAAATATTATTTTTTGGTCTGTTCCTTCATCATTTAAATATTCTTCCTTTGTTATTATTTTTATATCTCCTTCAGCCATTTGGTTCGTTTGTATACCTTCTTCAGTCATTTGATTCATCTATTTCACTATATATTTCATTATCTGTTTCATTTTCTGAAATTTCATATATACTATCCTCACTTTCTAATTCATAATCTATATAATCTATCTGCATATATTCTGTATTTTCTATTTTTATTTTTGATATTTGTTTATTTTTTGGATTTTTAGGTAATTTACAATCTCTAGCTAAATGTCCTAATTTTCCACAATTATAACAAGTACATTCTTTTATAGATTTCTTTTTTCTATATGGTCTTTTGTATTTATAATTTTTTACATAATATCTTTTTCTTGGTTTCTTGTATTAATATTTTGATTTTTTATATTTCTTATATTTCTTATATTTCTTATGTCTTTTTCTTTTCTTATAATATCTTTCTTCACATCCGAATTGGAGTGCTATTTTATCTTTGCAACATGCTAAATTTCTTATCAATTTTTTTTCCATTTTTAATTCTTCTCTATATTTTTCACATAAGTTTCTATACCATTGTTGTAAAAAATTTATTCTTGCTCCTAGAGTATCTACTATTTTTGCTTCTTCCCAACTCTTTATTATTTTTGAACTAAATGGTTCGGGTAATTTATTAAAATATAATTTTCTTATTTCTTTACTTTCTTCTATATTATATGCTCCTTTATAATAATATTCTTTAAATGCACAAGTATATTCATCTATGTAACACATATTACATATTGCTAATTTTAACATTAAATTCCTATTTGTATCTTTTTCTTTATTTTGTTCTTCTTCTATTGTTGTCATACTACCAAATTCATCTTTTATAGCTGTTTCATATTTTTTTAATAATTCTATAGGTGTTAGTTTAGTTGTTGTTGATGATGTTCCTTCTATAGGTTTATCAGTTCTTCTTAATATTTTTTTGCTATTTTCAGTTAAATTTGAAAACCATAATTTCACTGTTCCTATTAGTGTTCTTTCTATATATTCTGGTGCATCTGTTACTTTTATATTATTATCTAATAATTATTTTGTCATATATCCTATCCATAATTGTATTGTTTTTTCTGTATCTATTACACAGTCTAAGTCTAAAAAGTTGTAATTTTTATTAACTATTTGTTTTGGTGCCCATTTGTCATATTCTTTCTTTAGATTATATCTTTGAAACTTATTCTTATAATATGTAGGTTTCCTTATTTCTGATGTACTAGGTATTATATTTTGATCTTCTTTTTTATCAAGAGTATTTATTGCTGTGTTGATATTTTCTAAGTTTTCTTCATTAATTACTTCTTGTTTTTCATTGATTTCTTAATTTTTTGTATTTGTTAATATTTTTGTATATGTTTCACTATCTTCTGAATCATAATTATCTGTCTCTTCAACATTTATATTATTTATTTCTAATTCCTTGTTTTTTATTTCTTTATTGTTTATTTCTAATTTTTCTTTAAATTGATTTATCTCGTTTAGTAATTTTTGTTCTTTATTTTTTTCTTCCTTTTCTTTTTGTCTTTCTTCATACAAATCTTTTAACATTTGTAGTTCTTTTTCTACTTCGGCAATCCTACTATTTTTAGTTTCTTCTATTTTTCGTATTTCTTCTGTAGTTTGTTGCTTTATTTTTTCTATTTCATTTTTCCTATCTATTTCTTCATTTTCTCTTTCTATTCTTACCATAGCTGTCAATTTATCTTCTAATTTTAATTCTTTTTTTTCTAACATTAAATATAAATGTTCACCTATTTTCTTATATCTTCTTCCTAGATTAGAAAATACTATTTTTATTTTTAATCCTTCGTGATTTTCATATATTTTTTCATCTATTATAAATTCTTCTTTGTTCATTTTATTGTAAATAGTTCATGTTGATATATATATTCTAATCTATCTATTTGTGATTCTAATTTTGATATTTCATCTTTTTGTGCATTTATTGAGTTTTTACTAACTCCGGCAAATATATTATAATGTAGTCTTTCTATTCTTATTTTTAATTCTTTACATTTTTCAGAAATAATTTGTTTTAATTCTTTGTATTTTTGTACTTTATTTATTTAAACCATATTTATAATATTTTGGTGGATATCTAAATCTGATTTTATCATAATTAGGTGGTATGTGTCTCATTCTTCTAGATTTCAAATGGATTATTAATTTTGCTTCAATACTAGATATTAAGGTAATTAGGTAGGCTAATCTTTGTGGGTTTTCTTTTGTTTTATATAGACTTATATATTTTGAATAATTACTAATTAAATATTCTTTAATTTTTCTAAAAGCTTCTCTGTTTTTAAATGGTCTTCTCATAATTAATCAATATAAATTAATCTCAAGTAAATCCAATCTAAATTCAAACATATATGTTACTTCTATATTTTTTAAATAACTGAGCTCTGATACCAATGGTAGGGGGTACAGATAACTTGATGCGGATAACTTGTGAAATAGATCTATTAAATGTATCTCATAATTAATCAATATAAATTAATCTCAAGTAAATCCAATCTAAATTCAAACATATATGCTACTTCTGTATTTTTTAAATAACTGGGCTCTGAGCATTTTGTATATAAATTGTTTGAAAGTTTTTTTCCATGATTGCTATTTACTTATTATGCATTGAGTTGTTTGTTTGTACACTAAATGGGGTGCATGGGAATGGTGAACGAACTTAGGGGTACAAGGATTACCCAAATAATTGGATTTATGTATTGAAATCTATAAAAAAAAAACAACCCACTTGCATAATTGCCTTTAGAATGTGATTTATCGACTGAATTGACTTATTTCATTGAAACAAATGCATTACATAAATGGATAATGGATAAGAATGATTTTGAAAACCTTGTGGGGTACAACGGACTCCCCTAAGTGAATGATTTATGAAAACCTTATGGGGTACAATAGACTCCCCCAAGTGAATGATAAATGAAAATCTTGTGGGGTAAAATGGACTCCCCTAAGTGAATGATTTTCTTGGAAAATGTGTGGGTAAAATGGAATCCCCAAAGTTGATTTTAATAATGGAGTCTAGGGTACAATGGATTCCCCTAATTGTTGGATTAATGATAATTGCTTGCAAGCTATAGTTGGTATGACGATACCACTTGATGATGCCTTTATGATTGACTCCATAATGTAATGGTGAGGTAACGTGTTAAATTTTTCAATTAGGCTTAATGGTGTTTGTGCAGAAAGTCGTGAAAGTGTGAGTCTTATCATACTTACCTATACCATTATTGTAAGTATAGGAAAATCATTTTCACTAAAACTCAACTTACGTTGAGGTCAAATCCTCGAGGAATGAGTTTAGTATTCAAATCCTAATGATGTTCAAAGTTTCTAAGTATATACCCCTAGAGAGAGAGAAAAGCAATACATGACATAAAAATTAACGGGGGGTTATGGTATGTGAATTGTTTAGACAAAACTACTAAACCTACCAATTAAGAGTGACAATTATAAATAATCATTCAATAGGACAAATATCTTGGGATTATGTCTTCCTAGGAAAAATAATGCATGGGTTTATGGTAATTAAATGCACACTCTAGTAAACAACTACTTGGGTAGGCTAGGTTGGAGGTTCTTGAGGTCAGTTTATCAACCAAACCTCAAGATTATCATCCAAGGACCCTTTCGGATACATCATTGGTGTGGCAAGCAAGTCTACCCAATATCCCAATTAAACATCCATATTTCTAGGAAGATGCCTAAGATATAGCGAACTCTAAATCCACTCTTATTTCTAAGACAATTAAAAGGGTACAAGCCATATATACCTATTGTTCACTAATGCCTTGTCACCCATATCCTCTTTCAAGTATGACGTAGGATCCAAAAGTATACTCATATCCCTCTTTAAAGGATGAGTGAGATTTTTTAATTTTGGGGGTTTCATCCACAAAATCCTGCATAATCTAACAAGCATGAGTGAAACTTATTATCATTAACCAATATTCTACACTAAAAAATTACAACCAATGTCTATTTGTACTGTATTTCACATAATCGCAAAATAGATTCATTAGCTACTCATGGAAGTAAGGAAAAGAGAATTACCTAAAGTAGCATTCATTTCCTGAATTGAAGGTCAGGCAAAAGTAATCACAAAATTCCAAACTTCAATTGCCAATAAAAATATCTTGTTTAAAGATTAAATACAATAGTATGCCACACTCTAATTGGAAGTTTTTCTTTCTATCAACTCCAAAGATAGATAGAATGTAGTTGTAATACCCCGAGACTCCAACTAATAGTGAAACCATGAATCAATCTCATGAGAAATAAATTATAGTGTTTTGGTTGTTTTATGATCAAGGGTGATGTGTATTAAGGCCTCAAAGATGTCCTAGCGATTAGTTGAATCAAAATATCCCTTACTGATTAAATTCTTGGGAAGGATATTGCCATATTCAACTTCAAACGAGCATATATCTAGTTATACTACTAGTTATTTCTCCTATGACCTACCAAAAGATATATAATTGAATTAGCTTTCCAACTATACCAATTTTGAGAAAAACCGATATCGGAGCAAAGCGTTATGCCCATTTTACTCCAGCATGTCTGGCTGGGAAACTGAGTGACGACATTCGTGATAAGTTATCACGAGCGTGACGACTGATCACCAATGTAGTCATCCCAGGGCAGATTTCCACCCCCTTTGACGACATTTTGTGATAAGTCATCACGCTCGTGATGACTTATCACCAATGTGTCAACCTTAACCAAAAAATCATAAATTTCACCCTTTTGTGATGACATTTCGTGACGGCTTGTCACAAGTCTGACTGCTTGTCATGAATGTCGTCAACTATTTTTTTTCAGCAATTAAGGGACGTTTTTGCAAGGGTATTTTTTTCTTTTCCTCCCATTTGGCCCTCTATATATATATATATATATATATATATCCAAATAGAGAAGAGAAACCTCATTTCTTTCATTTCTCTTTCAAGAAAAGTCTAGAAACTAGGGTTTCTCTTCCAATTCCAAAATCAAATCTTCTCCAAGAAATTCAAGAATCTTCCAAATATTTCACCAAGTTGTTCAAGAATCAAGTTCTCCAAGTGAAAGGCTTCAATACCCTTAGCTCAAAAGTGCGAGAAAGAGTTTCAAAACAAGTTTCTTCATCTCAAATTCACAATTCAAGGTATGCGGGGTTTGAACAAGAACACTTCTTTCCTTCTTGTGTCCAAAGATTTAATTTCTACTATTGAATTTCATGAATTTGCAAGTGGGTTTACACCCAAATTACTTTATTAACGATTTATGAGATTTGAGTTGTTCAAGTTTAATGTACAAGATTATTTCATCATTTTATTTCTTAAATTGATAACTTATGCCATGAGTTGAATATTGTTATTATGAAATGATGATTTCCAAATGATTTGAGATAAGTGTCATGATTTAAGATTTTCTATGAGAAATTTGATTATTGAATATTTATTGATATTTGAGCTTAAGAGTCAAGAATGAGTTCTTTGATGTTTTCTTGAAGTTTTTGACATTTGATATGAGTTAATGAGAAAGTACACTTGATGATGAGAAATATTGTTTGAGTTTGAGTCGAGTTAGGAATCCACAATTGTTTTGACTTAAAGATGAGAAATATTTATGATTTGGTCTCTATGGTAGACCCTAGAGTTTATTAAGGTGGATTTCCTAACGCGTTCGGAGCTTAAGTCTGGGAGTAGTATTTAGCACCGAGCAGGAAGTGTGGGTTTAGTGCATCCTACTTCTACAGAACTATGTGCCACCATAGGATTAAGATTAAGGTCCAAAGGCCAAGACAGCGATAACTAAAGTTAAGGTTCTACTCTGATGGAAAGGATAGAATAGTTCTCCCCAACTTGGGTAAAACGTTGGACTCCATGTAAGATCACATGGCTTATGTTGGTTATAAGAAACTCCCAAAACCATAATAGTTAAGTTTCTTGAGTCACCAAGTCACTCTAAGTCTTAAGTCAAAGAGTTTCAAGTTGAGTACATTGTTTTATGAGATTTATGAAGCATGTAATATTATTGATGATTTATGGAAACTATGTTTCAGGTAATTCCAGCGAAGAGAGTCATTAGTGTCATCATGAATGATTTTTCTTATACATTTATGATATTATTTATAATACTGCACACACACCCCATACTCAGTACATTCCCAAGTACTGATTTCCATACTCCTCTGTGTTCTACATTTCCTCGTGATGTAGGTACAGGTACTCAGTCTCAGTAGCGACAGTGATCTTCGAGTACCTTTATCTACATTCTTACAGTTGGTGAGTCCTCATGGTTCGAGGACCTATTTCCCTGATGTTGTTTTGTTAGTAGATGATTAATTCTTTTCAGTTTAGTATGAGTCAGTTGGGGGTTTGTCCCAATAGTTCCTCAGTCTTATATAGTAGAGGCTTTGTCAGACTAGAGTACTGGCATGTACAGTGTTTCAGTATTTTGATTGTACAATTCAGTATTTCATCGTATATCAGTATGTTATAATATGATACTCTTCCTTGTTCTAGCTTCATTATTGTTGTATATCAGTATGTTATAATATGATACTCTTCCTTAAGCACCGTGTGATGCCTCGGGATGGGATGTTGGAGCGTTACAATAGTCCCCAAGTGAAAAGATTTTTCCCCTTGAAAAGATTGGACTCAATTGTGGGAAATTACAAATCTGCCCATAGATTGATGTCCACTTAACAGTGATCACCGATACTTGATAAAGATCGTCGGTTTTGGCTAACTTGGGCAGACCGCAATCTCCTGTGCTTTATCATGATCATGCTTACTGTGATCTTGGTGATACTTTCGTGATCCCTAGCCTTGGCTAACTTTGGGTGTGTAACACCCCGCATTTCGGGCTAGAACAAAAACCATTATTTCTTCGTGTAGATGTTCCAAAAGCCATAAATCCTATTAAAATTTGGTATTTTAATCAATTATGTATTGTGGGAACCTATTTGAGCATGAATTAAGATCATAGAGATCCCCTAATTCAAGGTCAAATTGAAAGCTTTCCTATCGTTCGAGTTTTAGTGAGCGTCGAAACTTGAGTCAAATTCAATAAACCATAAATCCTTGTATATGATGAAATGGGTGGCCTACTATATATCAACTGAAAGCTCTTCGAATTATCTTTCTAACGATATTAATTTCGCAAAAATATATTATTGAGCAAAGAGTTATACCCATTTTATGCCAGCGTATAAGCCTGGAAATTTTGTGACAACATTTTGTGACGACTTGTCACAAGCCTGACGGCTTGTCAAAAAATATCGACACCATAAGCAGAAAGTCACAAAATCAAACATTTTGTGACGATATTTTGTGATGACTTGTCACAAGTTTGACGGCTTGTGACAAAATGTCGTCAACCTTAAGCAGAAAATCATAAAATCCACCCTTTTATGACGATATTTTGTGATGACTTGTCACAAATGTCGTCAGCTATTTTTTTCAGCAATTTAATAATGTTTTTCAAAGGTATTTTGGTCTTTTTTTGCACTTTCCACGACTTATAACCCTCAAGGAGCATATTATCTTCCATTATCTTTAGTAAAACATCTCAAAATTCTCTGCCACCTTCAACCACAAGGTCAGGGTTTCAACATAAAAACCCAATTATCTAGAGATTCAACCATGAGAATTCGATAATTCTTGCATATTTGAATTCCCCGTTAAGAGGGCTACGAGGGACACCCAATAAATTGTGAAAAACCTTCCGGAATTTTTGAAGTCATCTAAAAGCTCCAAGTTTAAGGTATGTGGGTTTTGAACAAGAACACCCTTTCATTCTTGTGCCCAAAAGTTTTAGTTATTCTTAAAGAATTTCGTATTTCCAATATGAATTTATATTATTTTGCTATATTTCAAGTTTATAAGATTATGAACTTATTCAAGTCTTGAATTGCATGATTATCTTGTTTAATTATGATATAAATTGAGAGTTCATGATATAAATTGCACATTCGTATATTGATTTCATATTTTCAAGTATTCCCAAGACTTCTTTTATGAATTGAGCCTTATTGTTGAATTATGAGTTTTGAGAATGATTTGTTGATGACTTTTAAATAATTGCAAGAAGTATGTTCATATTTCCATTATTATGAGATCTTTAAAGCTTTAATGATAAGTCTAGCAAGTTTTCAATAAAGAAATGAGTTTAGACCCTAAGTTAAGAAAGAAATCCGCATTCTTGATTTTGAGATAAAGGGGATGCGTTTTGGCTCCCATTGCATATTATTGAAATATTTTAAGGTGAATTTTCTAAAGTTCTGAGCTAAGTGAGGGAGTAGTATTTAGCACCGATTTGGGCTTGATTTCGAGGTCTCATGCCCCAGAACTACATGCCCCTGTAGGTTTTTGATATACCCCAAGTGGGTTAAGATAGTGATCGCTAAAGTTAAGGTTCTATCCGATGGAAAAGATAGAACAGCTCTCCCCAACGTGGGTAAGACGTTGGACTCCATGTAGCTCACATGGTTTATGTCGGTTAGAAGAAACTCCAAAAGTAGTCCCCCACTCTATCTAAGATACAAGTATATGTATTTTGAAATCTATGAGTCCAAGATTTCTAAGGCTCTCAAGTGTCAAAATCTTTAAGTTTCCAAAGAAGTTCCTAGTTTTCATGAGATTAAAGTGTATGCTCTGAAAGATGTTGTTTTAAGACTTTATCTATCTTACAAGTTTGAGAATAAAGAAAGAATACAGATTTAGAATAAAGTGCAATGACTCACGTGATTTACAATATCTATTTTCTTATTCATGATTATGATGGTTTTAATTCAAGGTATGTGAGTCATCTATACTAGCATGCATGTTTTCTATAAGGATTTATGATATTGATTATTTAATTGCATACACTCACATATACTCATTACATTTTCAAAGTGTTGATCTACATATACGTCTATGTGCTAGATTGTCTAATAATGTAGGTACAAGTATTAGTATGCACATTCAGATTCATTCAGCTCGCAGATTTATTCAGAAGGTGATGAATCCTTTTGATTCAAGGGTTTGATCTAGATAGACAGTTTGAGCAGTTTTTTATTTTTCTATTTCAGTCGTATTGAGTAGGGATAATTGGGAGTCATGACCCGGCTATCTAAAATCAATACTAGTAGAGGCTTTATAGACAGTCAGTAGAGTTAATGTATTCAGTTTCAGTTTTATTTTGGTATAAGCAGTGTTGTAATCTTGTAAAGTTCAGATTTGTATTGATCAAGTTCAGAAAGGTTTTATGTTCTCGCTGATTTTATATGGATTTAAGTATTTTATTATGATACTTATGTGTTATGCTAGTAGAAGGGTTAGCTTGTGGTCACTAGTGACCCTAATCACCGTGTGATGCCTCGGGACCCAATTTCGAGGCGTTACAAACTCGGTATCAGAGAACTGAGTTCATGAGTCCTAGGGTGTCTGTGAAGCTGTGTCTAGTAGAGTCTTGTAGAACTATACGGAGACATCTGTACTATTCATCGAGAGGCTACAAGATATTTAGGAAATATCTCCATTCTTTCAAGTCTCAGATCGTGCTATAGAAATATTGTTTAAAAAACTTATACAGATTCTCGTATTACTCTATCCGAGCCATCTCTGCCTTATTTTTAAGGTATCAAAAACATTCAAGCTTAAATCTTTACAGATAGTGCTTACTCAGACAGTCTTCAAAGATAGTTATCTGATTGTAAGCGAGCTAGAAAGTATCTCATCAATGCTTTTGTGTTATGATGATTGAAGTTCTCTATTCATGATTCATAAAAGTCGTGCACTAAGCCCAAGTCAGATGTACTTCCAGATTCCTACTCAGAATCTATAATGTAATTCTATACTTCCCTATCCAGATATTATTCTTGAGATAGCATGATTAGTAAGTTCCAGTTCCTCCCCAGATAACGCTCTCAGATTTTCTAGCAAGAAGTTTCTGAAGTCACACAAAGCAGCTTGAGAGTAGCATTCTAGTGTGTTATGAGTCTCTCAAGATCAGAGTTATGTCCCTACTCTTATAAGTCATGCAAGTAAGACAGAATAAGATGCGTATTCTTTGATCATTGACTATTGTGTGTCAAGTTTCTATATCTTGTGACCTTGTTATCTTTGTTTTGATGAAAAATCAAAGTCTAGTGAAGCCGTGTGGGGCCTATTTTGATTTACTAGAAACTTGTTGTGCATCTTATTATTTTTCTGTTGGTTGAAACTGAGGGTTTAGAGGTGTAGTGATAAGAAAAGTGGTAAGGCAATTCACTAACTATATGTATAGCCGAATCTTGTGCATAGGATTGAGTTAGTAATGAAGTGATATAATAGGCTTGAATAGTGTATGCAAGAGCATAAGTTTACTTGATTCATAATCACGTTTGATGTTGTATTTATGATGCGGAAGTACGCCCAAGGTGCCATGGGGCTGCATTTTTTTTTTTGAGGATTATTACATGTTGTGGGGTCAGTAATACCATTGAAATGTTAGGTGGATAAAGACTAGTTAGATAATGAGTAATGTTCTTGATAGCTAAGTTTAGGAGTTATGATTAAATATGTTGAGCCTTTTTAAGTATGAATGTGATTCTCATGGTTTAGAAACATAAGTTTACAAGTGTGATATTGGTAGACTATGACATAAGTTGTATGATCAATCAAAGGTTTGGAGATACCCATGTTAATTTTTAGAATCTAAGTTTGAAATTTCAAAAATTCAGCTAATAGGAATCAGTGTTGAAGCACTAGATGGTGTGAACCCCAACTATGGGGATGCTCATGCAGATTCAAAGTTAGTAAGTTTTCAAGTGTTATATGCTGACGATTGGGGCTATAGAAAGATAGGGTGTAACTCAGAAATGAGTATTAGATGTTGGTTTTACTCTTTCAAGTGTAGTTATTCGGATTAAGTTCTTTTGTTCATGTGTGTTGCTATATCCCAGACTCTAGAGTAAAGTGATTGTAGTTAGACTAGAGTTTATATAGTGGTTCATGGCCTTAGAGTGATGGCTTACATCTAAAGGGAAGATGATAGAACAAGTAACCAAGTCAAGCCTTCAGATTCTAGTAGATGTACCAATAAGTTGTAGAATAGATGTAAGAAAGATTAATACTTGACCCAATCTTCTTTCAGTATTTTCAGTTGTCCCAATACCTACTCATGCCTTAGGTTCAGTTCCATGATCTTAATTCATGTTCACGCATATGATGGAGAATTATGTACTTTCCTAGTTCCCAAAAATGAGGAGTTCCAGTTCTTTCATCAGTTGGAAACACATTCCATAAGTTATAAAATTCAAATTCAGGTCATGCAGCTCATGAGTCATGTACTCAAGCTTTACAGTATGTTCAGCTTAACTACTCAAGCTATACTTTTAATGATCAGCGATATTCAGTTTTATATCTTGCCTGTCCTCAGATCATATTCTTTGATAAGTCCATGATGCTATATATTCTATTCCTCAAGCCTCATTTGAGTGTCAAGTTATTCATAGTATCCCTTCTTAGTTTGGGACCTTATGTTCTAACCTTCTATTACCTTTCTTCAGTCAAGATAGTGATGATAATCAGTTGTCTGGATGGGAGAGAGAGTAAACATTTCTTGTTACTGAAAAATCATTGTATGATTATTTTAGCTAAGGCAGTAAAGTGTGAATTAAGATTGAAGCCAAGTCTTTAATACCCATCATGGTTAGTCGAAGATTTATATGAGATATTTGGGTAGTTGAAATATTATGTATGTCTTCTTAGGAGTAGTGCATGGAAGTTGTTCTTGATAGAGGTTTCTAAGTTGTGACAAAGTTATTTTAGGGGAGTGTGTTTAGAAGTGCATATGTGGTTGTAGAAGTGAGGCTTGAACATTATGTTTGTATATTTAGATGAATACACTGCACATTAGTAAAATGTCTAGTACGAGGTTGAATGTGGTTGTTGGAGTAGTAATGAGGATTTTCATGAGATGAGAAGTTGTGAAGTGCAAGGTGTCTTGAATTATGGTTTAGAATAGTAGTATAGTGTTATGTGGTGTACCCTGTAATTATGGGTTAGTCTTGAATATGGTGAGGGAATTTAGTTCAGTTTAGACATGAGTAGAAGAAAATATAAACGACCTTTTTAGAATTAGAAGATGAATCAATAAATATGGTTTTTAGGGTAAAGGAATAGTTGATAGAATATTTTAGAAGTGTGTCTAAGTTTAAAGTAAGGTGATGCATTGCCTAAAGCCAAGTAAATTCTTTCCCCCCTCCCCAATCTACGATTCAAAGGTCTATGATTCCAAGCTATGGAATTGTAGCAATATTGTAATCCCTTATTCAGATGTCTTGTTCAGATCTTGACCAAAATTCTTGGCTCCTTCAAATCATTAGAACTCCCTAGACGGGTGTTGAAGAAACCCTACACTTGAGAATGAGTATCTAGTATGATTCAGTTTGGATAGACAGCAGTTTAGTTTAACAATCAGGCACATAGATTTCTATGGATTTCCATTTTTCAAACTAGGCTAGTTTTATCACCTGAAGTTTCATAAGTACGGTCATTCCAAAATAGTTTCGCAAATGCAAATTCAGCTTATTTTATGTACCAGACATCAGTTTCACAATTTGGATATCTAGTCATGATTCAGTTCATAAGTATTCACCGAACGATCTTTATTTTTCAAGTATTCCAGCTCAGATATAGTTATACCCATTGTGCGATCTTACCCTTATTTTCTCATGATTTATGCCCACATAAACTATCACCTCGAAGTCTATAAGTACGATCGCACCATGAGCACATCAAGCAAATTATAAACTCTCAGCATGAGTCAGCTCTACATAAATGAGTAAAAAGGGCAAGTTAGCTCAGATTCAGACGAAGGTAACAGCCTTCCGTCATTCAGCTCCTCTCTAACCAAAGATTCAGTTAGATAGTTATTCTTATCATTAGTATATGCATTCATCGAAGTATACCAAAGTTTAGAAAAATATAGATTCAGTTTAATAAGTTATTTCAACTGTGTATCCTCAGTTTTCTCTGCATTCTTAACCTAAAGAGCAACATTTGGGGACGAATGGTCCCAAGGGGGAGATAATGTAACACCCCGCATTTCGGGCTAGAACGAAAACCGTCATTTCTATGTGTAGATGTTTCAAAATCCATAAATCCTATCCAAATTTGGTATGTTAATCAATTATGTAGTGTGGGAATCTATTTGAGTATGAATTGAGATCATAGAGATCCCCTAACTCAATATCAAGTTGAAAGCTTCACTATCTTTCGAGTTTTAGTGAGTGTCGAAACTTGAGACGACTTCAATCGACTATAACTCCTTTTATATGACTAACTGGGTGGCCTACAATATATCGACTGAAAGCGCTTTGAATTAGCTTTCCAACGATACCAAGTTTGCAAAAAATCCATTACTGGAGAAAAGAGTTATGCCCATTTTACTCCAGCATATCATCCTGGAAATTTCTTGATAATATTTTATGACGACTTGTCACAAGCCTGATGGCTTGTCACAAAATGTCGTCACCATAAGCAGAAAGTCACAAAATCAAACATTTTGTAACGACTTGTCAAAAGTTTGACGGCTTGTCACAAAATATCGTCAACCTTAAGCCGAAAATCATAAAATCCACCTTTTTCTGACGACATATTGTGACGACATGTCACAAGTCTGACGACTTGTCATGAATGTCATCAGCTATTTTTCAGCAATTTAATGTCGTTTTTGCAAGGGTATTTTGGTCTTTTTCCTACACTTCCCACTACTTATAACCCTCAAGGAGTGTATTGTCTTCCATTCTCTTTAGTTAAACATCTCAAAATTCTCTGCACACCTTCAACCACAAGGTTAGTGTTTAAACATAAAAACCTAATTAACTAGAGATTCGACCGTGAGAAATCGATAATCCTTGCATATTTGAATTCCCCGTTAAGAGGGCTACGAGGGACACAAAATAGTTCATGAATAACCTTTCAGAATTTTTGAAGTCATCCAAAAGCTCCAAGTTTAAGGTATGGGGTTTTGAATAAGAACACCCTTTCGTTCTTGTGCCTAAAAGTTTTAGTTTTTCTTAAAGAATTTCGTATTTCCAAGATGAATTCATATTATTTTGCTATATTAAAAGTTTATGGGATTATGAAATTATTCAAGTCTTGAATTACATGATTATCTTGTTTAATTATGATATAAATTGAGAGTTCATGATATAAATTGCACATTCCTATATTGATTTCATATTTTTAAGTATTCCCAAGACGTGTATTTATGAGTTGAGCCTTATTGTTGAATTATGAGTTTTGAGAATGAGTTGTTGATGACTTTTAAAGAATTGCAAGAAGTATGTTCATATTTCAATTATTATGAGATATTTAAAGATTTAATGATAAGGCTATCAAGATTTCAAGAAAGAAGTGAGTTTTGACCCTATGTTAAGAAAGAAATCCACATTCTTGATTTTGAGATAAAGGGGATGCGTTTTGGCTTCCATTGCATATTATTTAAATATTTTAAGGTTCTAAAGTTTGAAGGTAAGTAAGGGAGTAGTATTTAGCACCAATTTGTTCTTGATTTCGAGGTATCATTCCTTAGAACTACGTGCCCCCATAGATTTCTGATATACCCCAAGTGGGTTAAGATAGTGATCACTAAAGTTAAGGTTCTATCCGATGTAAAGGATAGAACATCTCTCCCCAATGTGGGTATGACTTTGGACACCATGTAGCTCACATGGTTTATGTCGGTTAGAAAAAACTCCCAAAGTAGTCCCCCACTCTATCTAAGATACAAGTATATGTATTTTGAAATCTATGAGTGCAAGATTTCTAAGGCTCTCAAGTGTAAAAATCTTTAAGTTTCCAAAGAAGTTCCTTGTTTTTATGAGATTAAAGTGTATGCTCTGAAAGATGTTGTTTTATGACTTCATCTATCTTACAAGTTTGAGAATAAAGAAACAATGCATATTTAGAATGAAGTGCAATGACTCACATGATTTACAATACCTATTTTCTTATTCATGATTATGATGGTTTTAATTCAAGTTATGTGAGTCATCTATACCAGCATGCCTGTTTTCTATAAGGATTTATGATATTGATTATTTAATTGCATACACCCCTATATACTCAATACATTCCCAAAGTGTTGAATCACATATACGTCTTTGTGCAACATTGTCTCATAATGTAGGTACAAGACTTAGTATGCACATTCAGATTTAGTCAGCTTGCAGCTTTCAGTCAGCAGGTGATGAATCCTTTTTGATTCAAGGGGTTGAGCCAGATAGACAGTTTTAGCAGTTCATTATTTTCCCATTTCAATCGTATCGAGTTGGGATAGTTGGGAGTCATGACCTGACTATCTAAAATCAGTACTAGTAGAGGCTTCTTAGACAGTCAGTAGAGTTAATGTATTCAGTTTCATTTTAATTTTGGTAAAAGCAGAGTTGTAATCTTGTAAAGTTCATATTTGTATTGATCAAGTTCAGAAAAGTTTAAGTTCTCACTAATTTTACACAGATTTAAACATTTTATTCAACTTTTTATGAGTTATGCCAGTAGAAGGGTTAACTTGGGGTCACTTGTGACCCTAAGCACCGTGTGACATCTCGGGACCTAATTTTGGGGCGTTATAAACTTGGTATCAGAGCACAGAGTTCAGGAGTCCTAGGGTTTCTGTGAAGCCGTGTCTAGTAGAGTCTTATGGAATGGTACGGAGACGTCTGTATTTTTCTTCGAGAGGCTACAAGGCATTTAGGAAATGTCTTCATTCTTTCAATTCTCTGATCGTGTTATAGAAATGTTCTTTAAGAAACTTATACCGATTCTCATCTTACTTTATCTGAGCCATCTCTGCCTTATTTTTATGGTATAAAAAACAATCAAGCTTAAATTTTATAGATAATGATTTCTCAGACAGTCTCCAAAGATAGTGATCGGATTGTAAGCGAGCTAGAAAGTATCTCATCAGTGCTTTTGAGTTCTGATGATTGAAGTTCTCTATTCATGATTCATAAAAGTCGTGCACTAAGCCCAAGTCAGATGTACTTCCAGATTCCTCCTCAGAATCTATAATGTAAAGATATACTTCCCTATCCATGTATTATTCTTGAGATAGCATGATTAGTAAGTTCCAGTTCCTCCCCATATAACGCTCTCAGATTGTCCCGCAAGAAGCTTCAGAAGTCACACAAAGCGGCTTGAGAGTAGCATTCTAGTGTGTTATGAGTCTCTCAAGATCAGAGCTATGTCCTCACTCTTATGAGTCATACATGTAAGAAAGAATAAGATGTGTATTCTTAGATGATTGAATATTGTGTGTCAAGTTTCTATCTCTTATAAGCTTGTTATCATTTTTTTGATGAAAAATCAAAGTCTAGTAAAGTCGTGTAAGGCCTATTTTGATTCACTAGCAACTTGTTGTACATCTTGTTGTTTTTGTGTTGGTTGAAACTGAGGGTTTAGAGGTGTAGTGATAAGAAAAGTGGTAAGGCAATTCACTAACTATATGTATAGCCGAATCTTGTGCATAGGATTGAGTTAGTAATGAATTGATATAATAGGCTTGAATAGTGAATGCAAGAGCATAAGTTTACTTGATTCGTAATCAAGTTTGACGTTGTATGTATGATGCAGAAGTACGCCGAAGGTGCTATGGGGCTGCATTTTTTTATTTTTTTTTTGAGAATTATTGCATGTTATGGGGTCAGTAGTACCATTGAGATGTTAGGTAAATATAGACAAGTTAGATAATGAGTAATGTTCTTGATAGCTAAGTTAAGGAGTTTTGATTGAAGATGTTGAGCCTTTTTAAGTATAAATGTGATTCTCATGGTTTAGAAACATAAGTTTACAAATTTGATATTGGTAGACTATGACAAAAGTTGTATGGTCCATCAAAGGATTGGAGATACCCATGTTAAGCGTTAGAATCTAATTTTGAAATTTCAAAGATTTAGCTAATAGGAATAAGATTTGAAGCACTAGATGGTATGCACCCCAAATATGGGGATACTCATACAGATTCAAAGTTAGTAAGTGTTCAAGTGTTATATGCTGACTATTGGGGCTATAGAAAGATAGGGTATAGCTCAAAAGTGAGTATTAGAAGTTTCTTTTACGCTTTCAAGTGTAGTTATTTAGGTTAAGTTCTTTTGTTTATGTATGTTGCAATATACTAGACTCTAGAGTAAAGTGATTGTAGTTAGACTAGAGTTTATATAGTGGTTCATGGCCTAAGAGTGATGTCTTACATCTAAGGGGGAGATGATAGAACAAGTAACCAAGCCAAGCCTTCAGATTCTAGTAGATGTACCAGTAAGTTGTTGAATAGCTGTGAGAAAGATTAATGCTTGACCCAATCTTCTTTCAGTATTTTCAGTTGTCCCAATACCTACTCATGCCTTACATTCAATTACATGATCTTAATTCATGTTCATACATAAGATGGAGAATTATGTACTCTCCCAGTTCCCAAAAATGAGGATTTCTAGTTCTTTCAGCAGTTGGAATCACATACCATAAGTTATGAACTTCAAATTCAGGTCATACAGCTCATGACTCATGTACTCAAGCTTTACAGTATGTTCAGTCCAAGTACTCAAGAAATATGTTTAATGATCAGCGAAATTCGCATTTATATCTTGCCTGTCCTCAGTTCATACTTCTTTGATAAGTCCATGTTGCTATATATTCTATTCCTCAAGCCTCAGTTGAGTGTCAAGTTATTCATAGTATCCCCTCATAGTTCGGTCCCTCATGTTCTAACCGTCTTTTACCTTTCCTTCGGTCAAGATAGTGATGATAATCAGTTGTCTAGATGGGAGAGAGAGTAAACATTTCTTGTTACTAAAAGATCATTGTATGATTATTTTAGCTAAGGTACTAAGGTCTGAAATAACATTGAATCCAAGTATTTAATACCCGTCATGGTTAGTCAAAGTTTTATATGAGATGTTTGGGTTGTTGAAATCTTATGTATGTCTTCTTAGGAGTAGTGCATGGAAGTTGTTCTTGATATAGGTTTGTAAGTTGTGACAAAGGTATTTTAGGGGAGTGTGTTTAGAATTGCATATGTGGTTATAGAAGTGAGGCTTGAACATTATGTTTGTATATTTAGATGAATGCACTGCACATTAGTAAAATGTCTAGTACGAGGTTGAATGTGGTTGTTGGAGTAGTAATGAGGATTTTCATGAGATGAGAAGTTGTGAAGTGCAGGGTGTGTTAAATTACGGTTCAGGCTAGTAGTACAGTGTTATATGGTGTACTCTGTAATTGTGGGTTAGGCTTGAAGATGGTGAGGGAATTTAGTTCAGTTTAAACATGAGTAGAAGGAAATATCAATGGCCTTGTTAGAATTAGAAGATGAATCAATAAGTATGGTTTTTAGGGTAAAGGAATAGTTAATAGAATATTTTAGAAGTGTGTCTAAGTTTTAAGTACGGTGATGCATTGCCTAAAGCCAAGTAAATTCTACCCTCCATCCCCAGTCTACGATTCAAAGTTCTATGATTCCAAGCTATGGTATTGTGGCAATATTGTAATCCCTTATTCAGATGTCTTGTTTAGATCTTGACCAAAATTCTTGGCTTCTTGAAATCGTTAGAATTCCCTAGAGGGGTGTTGAAGAAACCCTCTACTTGAGCATGAGTATCTAGTATGATTCAGTTTTGATAGAAAACAGTTCAATTTAACAATCAGGCATATAGATTTCTATGGAATTCCATTTTTCGAACAAGCCTAGTTTTACTACCTGAAGTTTCATAAGTACGGTCATTCCGAAATAGTTTCGCAATTGAAATTCAGCTCAGTATATGTATCAGGCATCAGTTTCAGAATTCGGATATCTAGTCATGATTCAGTTCATAAGTATTCACCGAATGATCTTCATTTTCTAAGTATTCCAGCTCAGATACTGTTATACCCATTGTGTGATCTTAGCCTTGTTTTCTCAAGATTTGTGCCTACATAAACTATCACCTCGCAGTCTATAAGTACGATCGTACCATGAGCACATCAAGCAAATTCTAAACTCTCAGCATGAGTCATCTCTTCATAAATAAGTAAAATGGGCAAGTTAGCTCAGATTCAGATCAAGGTAACAGACTTCCATCATTCAGCTCCTCTATAATCAAAGATTCAGTTAGATAGCTATTCCTATCTTTAGTATATGAATTTATAGAAGTATGCGGAAGTTTAGAAAGATATAGATTCAGTTTAATAAGTTATTTCAACTGTGTATCCTGAGTTTTCTTTGCATTCTTAACCTAAAGAGAAGCATTCGGGGACGAATGGTCCCAAGGGGGAGATAATGTAATGCCCCGCATTTCGGGCTAGAACAAAAACCGTAATTTCTATGTGTAGATGTTCCAAAATCAATAAATCCTATGCAAATTTGTTATGTTAATCAATTATTTTGTATGGGAACCCATTTTAACATGAATTGAGATCATAGAGATCCCCTAACTCAAGGTCAAATTGAAAGTTTTCCTATCGTTAGAGTTTTAGTGAGCGTCGAAACTTGAGTCGACTTAAATCGACCATAAATCCTATTATATGATGAACTGGGTGGCCTACTATATTTCAACTGAAATATCTTTGAATTATCTTTCCAAAAATACCAATTTTTCCAAAATCCGTTATCGGAGCAAAGAGTTATGCCCATTTTACTCCAGCATATCAGCTTGGAAATTTCGTGACGACATTTAGTGATGACTTGTCACAAGTTGGACGACTTGTCACAAAATGTCATCAACCTTAAGCCGAAAATCATAAAATCCACCCTTTTGTGATGACATTTCATGATGACATGTCACAACTCTGACGACTTGTCACGAATGTCGTCAGTTATTTTTTTCAGCAATGTAATGACGTTTTTGGAAGGGTATTTTGGTCTTTTTCCGTCACTTCCCACGACTTATAACCCTCAAGGAGCGTATTATCTTCCATTCCCTTTATTTAAACATCTCAAAATTCTCTGCACACCTTCAACCACAAGGTTAGGGTTTTAACATAAAAACCCAATTATCTAGAGATTCAACCGTAAGAATTCGATAATTCTTTCATATTTGAATTCCCCATTAAGAGGGCTACGAGGGACACCCAATAGTTCGTGAATAACCTTCTGAATTTTTGAATTCATGAAAAATCTCCAAGTTTAAGGTATGTGGGTTTTGAACAAGAACACCCTTTCGTTCTTGTGCCCAAAAGTTTTAGTTTTTCTTAAAGAATTTCGTATTTCCAAGATGAATTCGTATTATGTTGCTATATTTCAAGTTTATGAGATTGTGAAATTGTTCAAGTCTTTAATTTAATGATTATCTTGTTTAATTATGATATAAATTTAGAGTTCATGATATAAATTACACATTCCTATATTGATTTCATATTTTCAAGTATTCCCAAGACATTTTTTTTATGAGTTGAGCCTTATTGTTGAATTATCATTTTTGAGAATGAGTTGTTGATGACTTTTAAAGAATTGCAAGAAGTATGTTCATATTTCCATTATTATGAGATCTTTAAAGCTTTAATGATAATTCTATCAAGATTTCAAGAAAGAAGTGAGTTTTGACCCTAAGTTAAGATAGAAATCCACATTCTTAATTTTGAGATAAAGGAGATGTGTTTTGGATCCCATTGCATATTATTGAAATATTTCAAGGTGGATTTTCTAAAGTTCAGAGCTAAGTAAGGGATTAGTATTTAGCACCGAGTTGGGATTTATTCCGTGGTCTCATGCCCCAGAACTACGTGCCCCCGTAGGTTCCTGATATACCCCAAGTGGGTTAAGATAGTGATCACTAAAGTTAAGGTTCTATCCGATGGCAAGGATAGAACATCTCTCCCCAACATAGGTAAGACATTAGACTCCTTGTATCTCACATGATTTATGTCGGTAAGAAGAAACTCCTAAAGTTGTCCCCCACTCTATCTAGGATACAAGTATATGTATTTTGAAAGCTATGAGTCCAAGATTTCTAAGGCTCTCAAGTGTCAAAATCTTTAAGTTTTCGAAGAAGTTCCTAGTTTTCATGAGATTAAAGTGTATGCTCTGAAAGATGTTGTTTTAAGACTTTATCTATCTTACAAGTTTAAGAATAAAGAAAGAATTCAGATTTAGAATGAAGTGCAATGACTCACATGATTTACAATACCTGTTTTCTTATTCATGATTATGATGGTTTTAATTCAAGCTATGTGGTTCATTTATACTAGCATGCATGTTTTCTATAAGAATTTATGATATTGATTATTTAATTGCATACACCCCCATATACTCCGTACATTCCCAAAGTGTTGATCCACATATACGTTTATGTTCTACATTGTCTCATAATGTAGGTAAAAGACTTAGTATGCACATTCAGATTCAGTCAGCTCGCAGCTTCCAGTCAACAGTTGATGAATCCTTTTGATTCAAGGGTTTGATCCAGATAGACAGTTTGAGCAGTTCTTTATTTTCCTATTTCAGTCGTATTGAGTTGGGATAGTTGGGAGTCGTGACCCGGCTATCTAAAGTTAGTACTAGTAGAGGCTTCATAGACAGTCAGTAGAGTTAATGTATTCAGTTTCAGTTTTATTTTGGTAAAAACAGAGTTGTAATCTTGTAAAATTCAGATTTGTATTGATCAAGTTCAGAAAATTTTTATGTTCTCGCTGATTTTATACAGATTTAATTATTTTATTCGGTTGCTGATGAGTTATGTCAGTAGAAGGGTTAGCTTGGGGTCACTTGTGACCCTAAGCACCATGTGACATCTCGGGACTCAATTTCTGGGCGTTACAGGGTGACTGCGATTGCGACCCTCAGACCGAATCGCGGTAAGTATGGGTAACTCGTGCTCTTGATTTTCAACTTTTGCACCACTTCTTCCCCTTTTTAAATCACTTTTCAGCGCATTTCCCTTCTTTTCTTATCAGCACTTGTATAACCACAAAACATGTGATTAGCGCATTTGAATGAAAAATTTTTCTCAATAACACCATTTAACCATAGTAGTGTGCACAAGGTTGGATGTAAATGAGTGGTAAATTTCACACTCATCAACACCCACAACTTAAACATTTTCTAGTTCTCAATCAACACTACTTCTTACTCAATGAGGCAATACAAATTTAAGCCTATTTATATGACCAAATGATCACAATGACTTCAAACATGATTAGCACCAACAAGTAGCTCTCAAGTACGGGCAAATATTATTGCACGACTCCACTCAACATGAAACACTATTTCAAAAATGCAAAGGTCTTCAAAGAACGACAGTGCAACAATCACTAACTTTCTTTCGAGAGCAACTCCACTACACTCTTTTTGGCTCGTATTCCAGTAGATGACAATTTCACCCACCTCCATTTGTCTTCATGCCTCCTCAAAAGAACAAAATCCCATAAATACCAAATTATCTAATATGAAAAAGGTATTTGAGTGAAAAACATACTCTCTCACAAATACTCTCTCAATGATAACCTGTACCATATAATAGATTTGATCATATTTTAAATCGTCACTATAATAAATACACTTTATTGAAGATCTCGAAGAACTTTTTGAGATTTTAATATAGGTTCAGGGAAAGGTTATGGTATTATATAGGAACAAAGTGTCTACACCCTACTTGACCATCTACATCACACTATTAAATCAAACTTTCAACCATAAGCCACTTTATTCATCTCCAAGATTCACATATGCCTACTTTTGCAATCTTGATTAAACCATCATTTTGAAGCCATCTTCTATTCACTTATTCCTTTTTTCATCTATGCCTTATTAATATTTTTATCTATCTTTTTCACTTTTGTGATTGGTTAGCATCATAGGAATCCACTGACACTTCCATGGCCGAAGGTCATCTCTTCCAAACTTACCACCCCGAAGTTACTCATTCGGCCTCAAGTTTCATTTTTCATTTTCAAGGAGGGTATGGTTAAAAAGAGGGAAAAGATTTGAATGGCTTAAGGTTCGCGAAATGTGGTTTCCAAAGAAAGGTTCAAAGGTTTAATGTTGGTGACTAGGGATGTAATCTATATACTGGTAGGCTATTTAGGTTAAAGTTGGCTCCTATATTCTCTAATGAAGGACTAAGATCATTTCCCCAATCCAAGAATAATCATAACACACCATGAGAGACTAATCGGGCAATTTCTAGATGATACACGAAAGCATGAGAGTTAAAAGATTATGCTCACAGCACACATAACATGAAAACTTCTCAAGGATACTCCATTGTATTTTCTACTATAGAAAATAGGTGGTATTTACCATTTACAAAAAAACTAAGGACATTGGAGTCAAAAAAAGAGTTAAAGTATTGTTACACAATTTCTCACATCCATTCATTTGGTTTTAAAATTTTTTTGGATAGAGGGGGTATTTTCTTTGCATTTACACCATGCAAAATTTGCTATTTATGGCAAAAAACCAAGCCGTCATCATATATTTTGGATCTCAATAGGGACAACCATATGGCTACTCAGACTTCTCCAACGTTTAAGGAACAAAACAAAATCTCAACAATTTTCCCTTAAGAATTTTGTCACTCAATCAATCATCGGGAAAGGTTCTTCTTAAATCAATCAAAAGAAACACAAAAATCTCTATGCTAGGGAGAAGATTTTCAAAATATGATACCCGAACACAAATATAAGCCCACCCCTAAAACTTAAACAGTTAAAGTGCACTCAATACAACATATAAAAATATGTAGAAGGGTTAAAAAAAATTCCTTAAGCAGCAACACAATTCTGTCTAGACTGGCGTGATCGCGATTGGAGGTATCCTGATCATGCAACCATTATCTCAACTTTAGGGTCACGATTGCGATAACTAAGAATGGTTTTTCCACCTTTTTCTCTATTTTTTGCATAACTACAAATTTTTAACCTCTAGTCTTCCCCTACTTTTTGGACATACAACTTGTGTCAAAATACGTACAAAATAACAAAAATGCATTAAGTGTGTAAATGATGGGTTTTTTCCCATCAAACACCTAATTTAACATCTCAACATGACACTCCTCGATCAACATTTAGAATCATTTAAAAATACCAACTCCACCTTGTACACCCCAGGGCCTTTCACATTATAGTATTTCACCCTTTTCCCATTTACTACAACCCCCTCTGTCTCATGATCATCTAATTTGGTAGCACCACTAGGGTAAAGATTCAAAATAAAAAAGGTTCCCGACAACTTAGAATGAAGTTTTCCAACAAAAAGCTTCAAATGAGTATTATAAATAAGTATACTATCGCCTACATGAAATTCCTGCCTTAGTATTTTGGGCGTCATGCCATTTGTTAATTTTCTCCTCATACAAGGAGGAACCCACTTTGTGGGAATACACTAGGTTTGTTGTTGTTTTTGTTGTTGTTGCTGCTGCTCCTTATGCAAGGAGGAACTTTCATAGGCCTTGAGTCAGAATTCCTCCTACTCTTGAAGTTTAGTGACACTAGACTCAGAAGTTTCTTCCCAAATCATGTTTAACTTCTTCAATGCCCACAAAGCCTTATACTTTGGCTCAACATGCAAGTGACATGCCTTATCGAACACCAATTGGGGTTTTGTAGGCCGTCCAATCCACCAAAAGTGCCTCATTAAGCTACCTTGCTGTAACGACCCGAAATCGCCTCCCGGGACGTCACACGGTGCTTAAGGCTACAAGTAGCCCCAAGCTAACCCTTTTGAGCCAGTTTCTACTAACAACACTCATTTCAAGATGAAATGATTAGAACACTAGCATAGTCATATCATATGAAAGGAAATGCAGAGATAACTAGTAGGTCCAAACGACCACAAAACTGAAACCTCGACACAACTAAAATCTGATACTAGTCAGACAAAGACTTTACTAATCCATACTCTAGAGAGAGCCATTGGGATAGGACCCCAACTGAATTGAAATGAACTAATAGTAATAACGTAGTCTCTTAAATACTGGAATGTCTGAAAATTGGTCCTCGGACCATGAGGACTCGCCACTGTAGAAACGTAGGCGAGGTACTCGAAAATCATAGACGAGGCTGGGACTAAGCACCTGAACCTACATTATAAGACAATTTAGCACATAGACGTATATGTGGATCAACACTTGGGAATGTACTGAGTATATGGGGGTGAATGCATTTATATAAAACAGTATCAATCTTCTTCAATCAAATCATGCATGCAATATGGGATGAATCTCATGGCTTGAACAAGTATAAAGTGTAAAGCTTATAAATCATGTAGGATGGAGCATGTAACACAAATCTCGTGAGTCATCATTCTTTAACCTTGAAATCAAAAACCTTCTCTTATTCTCAATACTAAAAGACTTAAGGAACTTTAAACAATACTTTTAACTCATGCATATGTATCATAGAGTGTAAAACTTCTTTAATGCTTAAGAACTCATAACTCTTTTGAACTTAAATACTTGGAATTCATAATCATATCACTTTGAAACATACCAGAAGGCATCTCATTCACTTTAGGGAAATATCTCATTTCAATATTTAGGGAAATCATTCTATCTCAATGGAAAGATACTCAAGTTTAGGGAAATAACTTATCTCAAAGCTTTATGGACAATACTTATCAAGGGAGAATATTGTTGTTTAGAGAAATAACTCATGCCAAGGAAATACTTTAGTTAGGGAATAATTTTGCAACTGTACCATTAGAAAAATAGCATATAGCAATGGAACATACTTTAGTTTGTAAGGAAATGACCGACCTCAAAGCTTAAATGTCAAGGAAGGTTCTCTTAACCGACATAAACCATGCAAGAAATATGGATTCAAATGTTTTGTATTCCTAAGGAAGAGACCACATGTTGGGGAGCAGCGTCATACTCTTTGCCAAGGAGTATAACCTAGGTTAAGTTATCACTAAACAAAACTCGACCTTGGTCCAAATATCGACTCGGCCTTAGGCCCAATAATAATAAACTCGGCCTTAGGCCCAACCTAGAGTGGCACATACTTCTGGGGTAAGAAACTGTAGTAACTTACCCGCTCGGTGATAAATACTACTCCCTTTAGATTATCTGTGCTCATCTCATAAAAATCCACTTTTAGAATAATCTCATGGTTCACCAAGAACCTAATAATCAAATCTGTAATCTCATGTAGTGAAGTGGATTTCAAAGATATATAACCATTAGGTCCAATAATTTCTCAATTGTCTCAAAAGTACTGAAATAATGGGTTCTTATAGCATAAGAGTTCATAAAATTTCAAGTCTTAAGTAGGGCTTACTAACCCATAATTCAATCTCAAGTTTAAAATCATCAAAAGCATAATAGATAGCATATATATTCATAACTTATGTGGAAATCTGGAACTTACATCAATTTATCACAAAATTTCAACATACTCATATACTTGGACATCTCAAACATTGCAAATATTAGCTTCTGAAGGATTAAAATCTTGGGGTATAGACCCAACTGTAATTTCTCAAGAAAACATACAGAAATCATGTCATTTGACTCTCAATTCATGGAAAGCATCAAAGTATTGCAATCAATAATAATGGGTGAAAAACCATAGTTCAAATTCATGTAAAACCTCATAGATTTCAGGAAAATCATGATTTAAATAAGCCTTTAGGCACAAGGGTTAAAGGGTTACCCTTGTTCAAAACCCCAAATACCTTGGATTATGAAATTGGATGAACAAGTTTTCTCTAAAATTCCTCTTCTTACTCTTGGGAGAGGGTTCTTGAAGCCTTTGAACTTGGGAAAATTAAATCTCAACTCAATTGTAGAAACTATGGTGAGCTCTCAGATTTTTTGTTGAAGGGTTTTTGATTTTATTTAGAGAGAAAACCCTAGCTTCTTATGTTAGAGATGAGTAATGAAGCCAGCTATATCATCTAGAATATATATGAGGGTTTAAAAGAGTGGAAAAGACCAAAAATCCCTTTTTAAAATGGGTTAAAAATTCTACGCAGGACATGCGACGGCGGGGTGCGACGGTCTGTCAGTCTTAGCCGTCAGACATTGTCCAGAAGATGGGTTTCAGCCTCGACTATGACGGTGAGGTGCGATGGTCCATCAGAGTCCCGACAGTCCATCGAACCTCATCATCACACCTTTCCAGGGAACTCATCCTCTGCCTCCCTGTGATGGTGGGGTGTGATGATCATCGGAGGATCGATGGTTCATCGACCCTCTCCGTCGCATTGAGCCAGTGAATCAAACTTTTGCCTCTCGGCAATAGTGGGGTGCGACGGACCATTGCCATTCCAACGGTTCATCGAATCCCTCTGTCGCACCAGAGGGACTTACTGCATTCTGGAAAAAGGCCCTATCTTTCTATTCTGACATCAAATTTCAACAAAAAGTGTATCATTGGAAACATAACTCAATCTCCTAGACTATAGGAAGTGAATTTCAGGAAAATTCAACAAGATAAAAACACTAAACACTTGGGAAGTCTCTTCTCAATCTTTTAGGGTCGGAATTACCCTTGACTCAACCTGCTCTAAGGCTCAAACTACGAGGGAACTTTACGGGGTCTTACAATATCTCCCCCTTGGGAACATTCATCCTCGAATGTCGCTAGTTAGACTAGGAATACCGGAACAACAAAGTACACATAGCTAAAGCAATGCTAAATGGGTTCAATGTATTTCTAAATTCATGACTACTCCTGAAATTTCAAAAACTCATGAAAGAATGGGTGCATAGCTGAACTTTAGATTAGAAGGGCTGAATTAAGGAAGAGTAATACCTTCGGCTTTATCTGAACTCGCAAAAAAGAGATGCGAGTACTTGGATCGCATGTCTACTTCTGCCTCCCAAGTTGCACCCTCAACAGACTGGTTCCGCCACAGAACTTTGACCAAGTGAGCTTCTTTGTTCCTCAGTCTACAGATCTGAAAGTATAGAATCTCAATGGGAACCTCATCGAATGAAAGGTTGTCTTGAATATCACCACTCTCTAATGAATTAACCACAACAGAATCACCAATATGCCCCTTGAGCAAGGAGATATGAAAAATAGGATGAACAACTGACAACTCTGAGGGTAACTCAACCTCATAGGCTACTCTACCAACACGGCTCAAAACTCTATGCGGGACAATATAACGAGGACTCAGTTTTCCCCTCTTACCAAACCTCTTCACCCCTTTTATGGGTGAAATCTTCAATTACACTAAATCACCCACCTCAAACTCAAGGTCTCTTCTCCTTACATCGGCATATGACTTTTGATGACTTTGAGCTATCTTCAACCTTTCTCTAATCAACTTAACTTTCTCCATAACTTCAGACACTGCATCAGGCCCAATTACGGTAGCTTTACCCACTTCAAACCAACCTACAGGTGATCTATACCTCCTACCATACAAGGCCTCAAATTTTTCCATCTCAATGCTAGCATGGTAACTATTGCTATAGGAAAACTCTATCAATGGAAAATTCTCATCCCAACTACCTTTGAAATCAAGAGCATACGCTCTCAACATATCTTCTAGGGTCATAATGGTCCTCTTAGACAGGACATCTGTCTATGGGTGAAAAGCAGAACTCAAAAGGACTTGGATACCAACAACCGACTAAAATGCCCTAAAAAACTGAGAAGTAAATTGACTACCCCTATCCAAAATGATAGACAAGGGAACTCCATGCAGCCTGACCAACTCCGGGATATACAATCTAGTGAAATACTCAGCCATATGAGATGTATGCATGGGCAAGAAATGTGCTAACTTATTCAGCCTATCCACAACAACACAAATAGAATTATGATGACAACGCAAAAGAGGCAACCCAGTCACGAAGCCCATATTCACCACCTCCTACTTCCAAGTGGGTATACCAAACTCTTGCATTACACCACCCGATATTTGGTGCTCTTCCTTAACCTATTGGCACATTGAACACTTTGCGACGAACTCAGCTATATCCTTCTTCATACCTTTCCACCAATAGATTTTCTACAAGTCGTGGTACATTTTGGTGGTGCTGGGAAGAATGGAAACCACGCTCCATACGCTTCAGCCATAATCCTTTTCCTCAGATCATCAACACACGGAACACAAAACGTACCATGAAATCTCAATACACCGTCTCCCCCTCGGGAGAAAACCTCGACCTTATGGTCCTTAACTGACTCCTTCAGTCTGACCAAACTAAGATCCCTATCTTGCTTCTCCTTCACTTCCGAAACTAAAGAGGATTTGGAACTACTCTGCACCAATGTACTCCCCTCCGTAGAATCAAGCAACCAAACACCTAACCTAGCCAGACCTTGCACAGCACGAGCTAACTCTTTCTTACCTTCCTCTATATGAGCAACATTACCCGTAGACAATCTTCTAAGGGTATCTGCCTTGCCCGGGTGATACAACACATTCATATCATAGTCTTTTAACAACTCCAACCACCTCCTCTGCCTAAGATTCAACTCCCTCTAAGTAAACACAAACTGCAGGCTCTTATGATCAGTAAACACATCAACATGGACACCATAAAGATAGTGTCTCCAAATTTTCAAAGCAAAGACCACAACAGCTAATTCAAGATCATGGGTCAGGTAGTTCTTTTCATGAGGCTTCAACTGTCTAGAGGCATAGGCTATAACCTTACTTCTTTCCATCACCACACAACCCAAACCAACTCTAAAGGCATCACAATACACCACAAAACCATCCAAACCATCGGGCCAGGTCAACACAGGGGCTGAAGTAAGTCGAGTCTTCAACTCCTGAAAACTCTTCTCACAGGAATCTGGCCACTAAGACTTAACTTTCTTTTGGGACAATCGGGTCATTAGAGACGCAATGGAAGAGAAAACCTTAACAAAACAACGGTTACAGCCAGCTAGACCCAAGAAACTCCTAATGTCAGATGGGGAGATAGGTCTAGGCCCTTCTGTCTTTTGGGGATCAACTTTAATACCTTTGGATGAAACAACATGACCAACAAAGGCTACAGACCTTAGCCAAAATTTACCCTTACTGAATTTGGCAAAAAACAGGTGGTCTCTACGAGTTTGCAAGACAATTCTACGGTGATTCGCATGGTCATTCTCATTTCGGGAGTACACAAGGATGTCACCTATGAAGATAATGAATAACATATCAAGGTATTGCTTGAACACTTGATTCATGATGTCCATGAAGGCTGCGGGGGATTAGTTAGCCCAAAATACATGACTAGAAACTCAAAGTAACCATAGCGGGTTCGGAAGGCTGTATTTAGAATATCACATTCCCTCACTTTAAGTTGATGATAGCCGAATCAAAGGTCTAACTTGGATAAATATCTTGCACCTTGCAACTAATCAAACAGGTCATCAATTCTTGGAAGAGGATACTTATTTTTGACTGTGACCTTGTTCAGTTGACGATAGTCAATCCACATACGCAAAGAATCATCTTTCTTTCACACGAATAAAATAGGTACGCCCCAAGGAAAAATACTGGGCCTAATGAAACCTTTATCTAAAAGATCTTTGAGTTGCTCTTTCAAATACATAATCTTTGCAGGTGCCATATGGTATGGCGGAATAGAAATAGGTCGAGTGTCGGGAAGAAGGTCAATTCCGAACTCTATCTCTCTATCGGGAGGTACCCCTGCGAGATCTTCCAAAAAAACATCTGGAAACTCATTAACAATATCAACTAATTGAAAAGTTAGAGTCTCGGACTAAGTGTCTTTAACTCTAACTAGGTGATAAAGGCCACCTTTGGATATTGGCTTTCTAGCTTTGATATAGGAGATAAAATGACTCTTGGGAGATATCAACCTCCCAGACCACTCAAACACTGGCTCATCAGGGAACTAAAATTTGACCACATGGGTACGATAGTCTATAGATGCATAACAAGAATGAAGCCAATCCATACCCAGAATAAGGTCAAAATTCCATGTCTAACTCTATCAAATCAGCAAGTATGACTCTATGAAGCACAGTAATAGGGAAATCTATATACACTTTTTTAGGAATAACTGACTCCCTGACTGGTATAGAAACTAGGAAAAGGCTCAGGAATTTTTTGGGACTTATTTTGAAATTTACAGCTACAAGTGGGGTCACAGAAGAGAGATTAGACCCGGGGTCCAGCAACACATAAACATCAAGACAAAAGACATGGAGCATACCATTGACGACATTAGAAGAGTCCTCATACTCCCAAGGGAATGGCAAGGCATAGAATCTGTTCTAGCACTGACCGCCAGCTGTGCTAGAAGAAGCATCCTGAGCAGGGACTGGACGGGGTACCGGAGCTAGTGCACTAGCAGCCTGTGCCTAAGGTTGGGCATCTTTGTACCCCTGTCTAGCATGGGGGAAATCTCTAAGCCTGTATCCCTGATTTCCACAACCAAAATAGCCCCTCAGATCTCCAAAATACTCCTCGAGAAGATTTCTACCTCATTTAGCACAAGGAGGATAGTGGGGCCTGTTACCAACACTGTCCTGCGACCTTGACCTAAAAGGTATTCCCCCATGCTCCTGCCTACCTCTAGGCATGGAAGCACTAGTTGATGAAGGCACTGGAGCAGACGGACGTCTCTAAAACTGAGGGCGGTTCCCTCCATGGAACCTAGGCCGGCTAAACTCATGTTGCTCAGAACTATCTCTCTTGTTATCCCTCATTCTATCTCTCTCTCTGATCTTATCTGCCTCAATATGCTGGGAATGTGTCATCAACCTAGCCAGATCCATATCCCTATGCAACATCGCCAACTGATTAAACTTCAAGTAGTACTCTTTAACAGTCATGGAGCCCTGCATCTAGTTCATGAACTCCTCAATGTTTGCCTCCCTCATCTCAAGAGGAAATAACTTTCCAAGAATTCATCTTGGAACACTTTCCAAGTCATAGGAGCGGCATTCACACCTCTACCCCTTCTCCACGATACAACCCAATCATAAGCAATGTCCTTCAGTCTGTAGGACGCCAACTCAAGACTTTCTTTCTCTGAAACATGCATCAGTTCTATAATCTTTCTCTCCACTTCCAAGTACAACTGTGGGTCTGTATCTGCATTCAAGCCATAGAACTCAGGTGGATTCATCCGCATATAGTCATGAATCCTATCTGCGGCTACATCACCTCCCTCATAATTAGCAACTGGGCCTAGTTAATGGCCTAAATATTAGCGGGGACTGCTTAGGCTAATGCCTAAAATTCCATCCAAAACTTAACATGGGACACCATCTCATTCAAAGGATCAATAGGTGGGGGTTTCTCATTATCGTTTTTGTGGACATTCACTCTTCGGAGAGGCAATTTCTGAAATAGAAGAGAATAAATTATTAGATGAGAGGGACAACTATAAGCACGATAGAATCTCAAAGAAGAAACAACTTTTTCCTAAAATATCTCATAGCCTCTTGCTCATAGATGTGATGCGCTACACACTGATGATCAAGACTCTACTCAACGTGGCTTGTCAGACTCCCTAGGACTCCTTATAAACCTTAGGCTCTGATACCAAGTTTGTGACAACCCGAAATTGCCTCCCGGGATGTCACACAGTTTATAAGGCTACAAGTAGCCCCAAGCTAACCCTTTTGAGCCGGTTTTTACTAACAACACTCATTTTAAGATGAAATAATTCAAACACTAGCATAGTCATATCATATGAAAGGAAATACAGAGATAAATACTAGGTCCACACGACCACAATACTGAAACCTCAACACAACCAAAATCTGATACTATTATGAGAAAGCCTCTACTAATCCTTACTCTAGAGAGAGTCATTGGGACAGGCCCCTAACTGGATCAAAATGAACTAAAAGTAATAACGTAGTCTCTCAAATACTGAAATGTCTGAAAATTGGCCCTTGGACCATGAGGACTCACCACTGTAGAAACGTAGGCGAGGTAATCATAAATCACTGATGAGGCTGGGATTGAGCACCTGAACCTACATTATAAGACAATTTAGCACATAGACGTATATGTGGATCAGCACTTGAGAATGTACTAAGTATATAGGGGTAAATGCATTTATATAAAACAGTATCAATGTTCTTCAATCAAATCATACATGCAATATGGGATGACTCACATGGCTTGAACAAGTATAAAGTGTAAATCTCATAAATCATGTAGAATGGAGCATGTAACACAAATCTCATGAGTCATCATTCTTTAACCTTGAAATCAAAAACCTTCTCTTATTATCAATAATTAAAGACTAAAGGAACTTTAAACAATACTGTTAACTCCTGCATATGTCTCATGGAGAGTAAAACATCTTTAATGCTCAAGAACTCATAACTCTTTTGAACTCAAATACTTAGAATTCAGAATCATATCATTTTGAAACATACCTAAAGGTATCTCATTCACTTTAGGGAAATATCTCATTTCAAGCTTTAGGGAAATCATTCTATCTCAATGGAAAGATACTCTAGTTTAGGGAAATAACTTATCTCAAAACTTTATGGACAATACTATATCAACAAAGAATACTGTCATTTAGAGAAATAACTCATATCAAGGAAATACTTTAGTTAGTGAACCATTTTGCAACTTTACCATACGGAAAATAGCATATAGCAAGGGAACATACTTTAGTTTTCAAGGAATTGACCGATATCAAAGCTTAAATGTCAAGGAAGGTTCTCTTAATCGACATAAACCATGCGAGCTACATAGATTCCAACGTTTTGTCGTCCTAAGGAAGAGACACCACATTGGGGAGGAGCATCATACTCTTTGCCAGGGATTATAACCTAGGTTCAGTGATCACTAAACAAAACTCAGCCTCGAGCCCAATGTCGACTCGTCCTTAGGCACAATAATAATAAACTCAGCCTCAGGCCCAACCTATAGTGGTACGTCATTCTGGGGTAAGAAACCATAGTAACTTACCTGCTCGGTGCTAAATACTACTCCCTTTAAATTATCTGTGCTCATCTCATAAAAATCCACTTTTAGAATAATCTTATAGTTCACCAAGAACCCAATAATCAAATCATTAATCTCTTATAGTGAAGTGGATTTCAAATCTCTATCACCATTAGGTTAAATCATTTCTCAATAGTCTCAAAAGTACTCAAATCATGGTTGAATATAGCACAAGAGTTCATAAAATTTCAAGTCTCAAGTAGGGCTTACTAACCTATAATTCAATCTCAAGTTTAAACTCATCAAAATCATAACTGATGGCATATAGATTCATAACCCATGTGGAAATCAGGAAGTTACAGAAATTTATCTGTAAGTCCCAGCAAAGTTCCCACATAGTTTGAGCCGTATGGCATATCGAGTGAGGCGTGATTTCGTCCCTAAAAGAATAAGAAGTTTCTTCCTAAGTTTGTAATGTGTTAACCATATATAATTTCCCTAATTTCTACTTTTTTTCATGTGGGAAATCTAACAAGCTTTCCATCAATATAATATTTGCCCAAATCCAACACTCGGGTAAGAAGTTATGGCTAATTAAAGACTTAGTCGTAAAATTTCATCATTTAACTGTCTGGTGCATCGCGGAAAGGGTTGATTTAGCAATTGTTAATTTCCAGTTGTACTCCACAATTGTGGCATATTGCGAAGGATTCTCAGGTTCCAAATAGTTGGAAATTACAGTGGCTTCGCATCGTGGAGGATGCCATTTTCCCAATTGTCAAATTTCAGTCAGCCAGCGCGATTAGTGGCGCGTCGCGGAGGCCAATAAAATCGAGTTCCAGTACAATTTTTCCAGTTTTGCACAGATGTTTAAAAAGGCGTTTTGTACTTTTTTCCAAGCCTATAAAATCGTGGAAACACTAAATCAAAGCCATTTGCAAGCATCCTATAAGGGTTTTATCATTTTTTCTCTCAAAAAGAACCCTAAATACTCAAAACCTCTTCCAAGAAACTCGAGGATCCACCATGGATTTTCTAAATTTGGACAAGATTCAAGGTTTCCAAGTCAAGGACCTCAAGAACCCTCATTCTAGAGCAAGAATAGAGTTTCAAAAGTGAGAGTTCATCCAAACCTCCTAACTTAAGATATGTGGGGTTTTGAACAAGGGTAACCCTTTCACCTTTGTGCGCAAAAGGCTATTTACATCATGATTTTTTCTGAAAAATTATGAGGTTTTTACATGAATTTGAATTGGAGTTTATCACCCATTATGATTGAATGCATTATTTTGATATTTCCCATGATATATGAGTCAAATGGCATGATTTCTACATGTTTTATTGAGAAATTACAGCTGGGTGTAAACCCATGATTTTACTCCTTGAGAAGCTAATATTTGCAATGTCTGAAATGTTGAAGCATATGACTATATTGATATTTTGAGATGAAATGGCTGAAATTCCCAGATTTCTATGTGATTTATGACTCTATATGCTATATCTATTGCTTTTGATAAGCATTAAATTGAGATTGAACTATGGGTTAGTAAGCCCTATTAGAGACTTGAGAAATTATGAACTCTTATTCTATAAGAACCCACGATTTGAGTATTTTGAGATGATTGAGAAATGAATTGACCTAATGGTCCTTGAAATTTGAAATCCACTTCACTATATTTGATTATCGATTTGATTTTTGGGTTCATGGTGAACAATGTGATTGTTCTAAAAGTGGATATTTATGATATGAGCGTAGATAATAAAAAAGGAGTAGTATTTAGCACCGAGCAGATAAGTTACTATGGTTTCTTACCACAAAACTACGTGCCATCGTAGGTTGGGCCTGAGGTCGAGTTTATGATAATTATGATTGGGCCCGAGGCCGAGTTTCATTTAGTGATCACTATACCTAGGTTATACTCCTTGGAAAAAGTATGACGCTCCTCCCCAATGTGGGGTCTCTTCCTTAGGAGGACAAAATATTAGACTCTATGTAGCTCTCATGGTTTATGTCAGTTACGAGAATCTCCCTTGCCCTTTTAAACAATGAGATCAAATACCTATTTTCCTTCCCTATTATTTATTTTCCTCAATGAAAGCATCTTTCCTTGTTATATTATTTTCATACATCTTAGAGATAAATTGTCTCCGTAAACTAGAATACTTTCTATTTGAAATAGAGTGATTTTCCTAAATCTTGAAATGAGATATTTTCCTTAAGTGAATGAAATGCCTTCAAGTATGTTTTCAAGGTATATGGTTTCGAATTCAAAGTATATGAGTTCTAAATGATTATGAAGTGTTGAGCATTGAAGAAGTTTTACTCTCCATGAGACATATGCATTAGTTAAAATTATTGTTTAAGGGATCTTTGCCTTTAGGTATTTAGAATAAGAGAGGTTTTTTCGGTTTTGATGTTAAACAATGATGACTCATGAGATTTGTGTTACATGCCTCATTATTTATGATTTATGAGCTTTACATCTTATACTTGCTCAAGCCATGTGAGTCATCTCATAATACATTCATGATTTGATTAAATAAGATTGTTACTATTTTATTCATATGCATTCACCCTCTCATACTCAATACATTCCAAGTACTGATCCACATATATGTCTATGTGAAACATTATGTCATAATGTAGGTTCAGGTGCTCAGTCCCAGCCTCTCCCGTGATTCTTCAAGTACCTTGCCTATGTTTTTTACAGTGGTGAGTCCTCCTGGTTCGAGGACCAATCTACAGATATCTCAGTATTTGAGAGACTATGTTTTATCTTCAGTTCATTTCGAGTCAGTTGGGGACTTATCCCAATGGCTCTCTAGATTTTGATTTGTATAGGCTTTGTCAGACTAGTGTCAGACTTGTGATGTGTTGAGGATTCGATATTGTGATTTTGTTGAGATTTATTTATATTGTGGTCTTATGGACCGAGTACCTTTTCCATATTTACTTTCATGTGATATAACTAGGCTAATGTTGAGTCCATTCTTATTTTAAATTGAGTGTCATTGGTAGAAATTGGCTCTAAGGGTTAGATTGGGGATACTTGTAGCCTTTGGCACCATGTGACATCCCGAGAGATGATTTCGAGTCGTTACAAACTTGGTATCAGAGCCTAAGGTTACTAAGGAGTCCTAGGGAGTCTGACAAGCCACGTTAAGTAGAATCTTGATCATAGGTGTGTAGATCATCGGTGTGTAGCGAGCCACACCTATGAGCAAGAGGCTATGAGATGTTTTAGGAAAAAAGTTGTTTCTTCTTTCAGATTCTATCATGCCTATAGTTTTCCCTCTTATTTAATGATTTGTGCTCTTCAATTTTCAAAAAATGCCTTCTCAAAGAGCGAATGTCCGCGGAAAAAATGATGAGCAACCCCCACCTGTTGATCCTTTGAATGAGACAGTGTCCCATGCTGAGTTTAGGGTGGCCTTTCAGGCGTTAACCAAAGCGGTCATCGCAAATGTTTGGGCCAATAACCAGGATCCAGTTGCTAACCAGTAGGGTGGTGATGTAGTCGCGGCTAGGATTCATGACTTTATGCGGATGAACCCGCCTAAGTTCTATGGGTTAAAGATAGATGAGGACCCACAGTTGTACTTTGAGGAGGTGAGGAAGATCACAGACGTGATTCATGTTTCAGAAGAAGAAAGTGTTGAGTTGGGATCCTACAGACTAAAGGACATTGCTTATGATTGGGTTTTGTATGGAGGAAGGGTAGAGGTGAGAATACCGCTCCTATGACTTGGCAAGTTTTCCAAGATGCCTTCTTGGATTGGTTCTTTCCACTTAAGATGAGGGAGGCAAATATTGAGGAGTTTATAAACTTGAGACAGGGCTCCATGACTGTTAAGGGTAATGTTTGAAGTTCAATCAGTTGGCCAAGTATGCTCCTAATTTGATTTCTGACACCCGGGCTAGTATGAGTAAGTTTGTGATCGGTGTTTCTGAGATGGTACTTAAGGAGTGTAAGGATGTGATGTTGCATAAGGATATGGATCTGGCTAGGTTGATGATGCATGCCCAATAGATAAAGGCGAATAATCTTAGATAAAGAGATAGAATGAGGGGTAGCAAGAGGGCGAGATTTGATCATCATGAGTTTAGCTGGCCTAGGTTTCATGGAGGGAACCACCCCAGTTTTAGAGACGTTCATCTATTCCAGTTCCTTTTTCAGCTAAATCTCCCATGCCAAGGGGTAGGCCAGAGCAAGAGAGCAGGTCTTTCATGTTTGGGCCGCAGAATAGTGTTGGTAACAGGCAATGTTAACCTTCTTGTGCTAAATATGGTAGGAATCACCTTGGGGAGTGTTTCGGAGATGTGATGGGTTATTTTGATTGTGGAAAGTAGATCTATAGACTTAGAGATTTCCCCCATGCTAGACAGAGGAATAGAGATACCCGACCTCAAGCACAGGCTGCTAGTGCACCAGCTTTGGTACCTTATCCCGCCCCTGCTCAGGGCATTTCTTCTAGCACTGCTGGCGGTCAGCGCCAGAACAGGTTCTATGCTTTTCCACCCTTTCGCAAGTAGGAGGACTCCCCTGATGATGTTACTGGTATGCTCTGTGTCTTTTGTCTTGATGTGTATATGTTGTTGGACCCTGGGTTAAGTCTCTCTTATGTGACCCCACTTGTAGCTGTGAATTTCAAAATAAGTCCCAAAAATATTTTTGAGCCTTTCCTAGTTTCTACACCAGTCGGAGAGTTTATTGTTGCTAAACAAGTGTATAGGAATTGCCATGTTACTGTTCTTCATAGAGTCATACTTGCGGATTTGATAGAGTTAGACATGAGAGATTTTGACCTTATTCTGGGATGGATTGGCTTCATTCTTGCTATGCATCTATAGATTGTCATAACTGTGTGGTCAAGTTTCAGTTTCCTGATGAACCAGTGTTTGAGTGGTCCGAGAGTTCGGTATCTCCCAAGAGTCATTTTATCTCCTATATCAAAGCCAGAAAGCTTATATCCAAATGTTGTATCTACCACCTAGTTAGGGTCAAGGACACTAAGTCCGAGAATCTAACCATCCAGTCGGTTGATGTTGTTAATGAGTTCCCCGATATCTTTCTGGAAGATCTCCCAGGGGTACCTCCTGATAGAGAGATAGAGTTTGGAATTGACCTTCTTCCCGACACTCAGCCTATTTCTATTCCGCCATATCGTATGGCACCTGCCGAGCTTAAGTAGTTGAAGGAGAAACTCAAAGATCTCTTAGACAAAGGTTTCATTAGAACCAGTATTTCTCCTTGGGGTGCACCTATTTTGTTCATGCAGAAGAAAATAGATCTTTTCGTATGTGCATCGACTACCATCAACTGAACAAGGTCACAGTAAAAAATAAGTATCCTCTTCTGAGAATTGATGACCTATTTGATCAGTTGCAAGGTGCAAGTTATTTTTCCAAGATAGACCTTAGATACGTCTATCACCAACTTAAAGTGAGGGAATGTGATATTCGAAAGACAGCCTTTCGAACCCGTTATGGTCACTTTGAGTTTCTAGTCATGTATTTTGGGCTAACCAATGCCCCAGAATCCTTCATGGACCTCATGAATCGAGTTTTCAATCAATACCTTGATACGTTCGTCATTGTCTTCATAGATGATATCCTTGTGTACTCCAGTGATGAGAATGACCATGCAGCTCATCTTAGAATTGTCTTGCAATCTCTTAGAGATCACCTGTTGTTTTTTGAATTTAGTAAGTGTGAATTTTGGCAAAGGTCTATAGCCTTCCTGGGTCATGTTGTTTTAGCCGAGGGTATTAGAGTTGATCCCCAAAAGACAAAAGTTGTGAGAACTAGCCTAGACCTATCTCCCTATCTGACATTAGGAGTTTCTTGGGTCTAGTGGGATATTACCATCATTTTGTTGAGGGTTTCTCTTCCATTGCATATTCTATGACCCGGTTGACCCAAAAGAAGGTTAAATTCCAGTGGTCCGATTCCTGTGAGAAGAGTTTTCAGGAGTTGAAGACTCGACTCACTTCAGCCCCTGTGTTGACTTTGCTTGATTGTACTGATGGTTTTGTGGAGTATTGTGAAGCCTCTAGAGTTGGTTTGGGTTTTGTGTTGATGCAAAGGGGTAAGGTTATATCATATGCCTCTAGACAGTTGAAGTCTCATGAAAAAAACTATCCGACCCATGATCTTGAGTTAGCTGTTGTGGTTTTTTCTTTGAAAGTTTAGAGACACTATCTTTATGGTGCCCATGTTGATGTGTTTATTGATCATATAAGCCTGCAGTACGTATTTACCCAAAATGAGTAGAATTTTAGGTAGAGGAGGTGGTTAGAGTTGTTGAAAAATTATGATATGAATGTGTTGTTTCGCCTGGGCAAGGCCAATATGGTGGCGGATGCCCTTAGCAGATTATCCATGGATAGTGTTGCGCATATTGAGGAAGGTAAGAGAGAGTTAGCTCATGATATTCATTGTCTGGCTAGGTTGGGTGTTAGATTGCTTGATTCAGCGGAGGGGAGTACGTTGGTGTAGAGTAGTTCCGAATCTTCTTTAGTTTTGGAAGTGAAGGATAATCAGGATAGGGATCCTAGTTTTGTCAAACTGAAGGAATCAGTTAAGGACCAAAAGGTCAAGGTTTTCTCCCAAGGGGGAGATGGTGTGTTGAGGGTGCATGGTAGGTTGTGTGTTCTGTGTGTTGATGATTTGAGGCAGAGGATTATGGGTGAACCACATGGCGCGCGTTATTCTATTCATCCCGGTACTACCAAGATGTATCATGACTTGAGGGAAATCTATTGGTGGAACGGCATGAAGAAAGACATCGCCGAGTTTGTAGCAAAGTGTGCGACATGTTAATAGGTTAAGTTAGAGCACCAAAGACCGGGTGGTGGGATGCAAGAGTTTCGTATACCCACTTGGAAGTGGGAGCTGGTGAATATGGACTTCGTGATTGGGTTGCCTCTTTCACGTCGACATCATGATTCTATTTGGGTTGTTGTGGATAGGTTGACTAAGTATGCATATTTTTTGCCCATGCATACATCTTATACGGCTGAGGATTATGCTAGATTGTATGTTCGGGAGTTGGTCAGACTACGTGGAGTTCCCTTGTCTATCATTAGAGAAAGGTTGAAGACCACTCAGAGACGTCAAAAGTCTTACGCTGATGTGAGGAGGATAGATCTTGAGTTTAAGGTAGGTGATTTGGTGTACTTGAAGATTTCACCCATGAAAGGGTTAATCCGTGTTGGTAAAGTGGCTTATGAGGTTGAGTTCCTCTCAGAGTTGTCCACCGTTTATCCTATCTTTCATGTATCCATGCTTAAGAAGCCTATTGGTGATTTCGTTGTGGTTGATCCTTCAGAGAGTGTTGACATTCAGGATAGCCTTTCCTTTGATGAGATTCCCGTGGAGATCCTAGATTTTCAGATCCGTAGACTAAGGAACAAAGAAGTTCCCTTGGTCAAATTTTTGTGGCGGAACCAGTCCATTGAGGGTGCTACTTGGGAGGTGGAAGATGACATGCTAGCCAAATACCCGCACCTCTTTTCCAAAAGTTTAGATCAATCCGAAGGTACCATTCTTCCTTGATTCAACTTTTCTAATCTAAAGTTCAGCTATGCATCTATCTTTGTATGCGGTCTTACGATATCCGGAGTGGTCATGAGTTCAGGAAAATCTTGAACCATTTAGTAATTGTTTCGGTTATGTGTACTCAGTTTTTCCTGTATTCCGAGCCTAACTAGCGACATTCGAGGATGAATGTTCCCATGGGGGAGATATTGTAAGGCCTTGTAAAGTTCCCTCGTAGTTTGAGCCATAGGGCATGTCGAGTAAGGCGTGATTCCGGCCCTAAAAGATTGAAAAGTTGCTTCCTAAGTGAGTAACGTGTTAACCATATAGAAATCTGATAAGCTTTCCATCGATATAAGAATTTCCCAAATCCAACACTCGGGTAAGAAGTTATGGTAAATTTAAGTCGTAGTCGTAAAACTACATCATTAACTGCCTGGCGCATCGTAGAGAGGGTTGATTTAGCAATTGTCAATTTTCAGTGGGACTCCGCGATTGTGGCGCGTTGCAGAGGAGTCCTAGGTCCCAACCAGTTGGAAATTGCAATGGCTCCATGTCGCAGAGGATGCCATTTCCCAATTTTCAAATTCTAGTGAGCCAGCGCGATTAGTGACGCGTTGCGGAGGCCAGCAAAATCGGGTTCCAGTTCAATTTTTCTATATTCGTACAGATGTTTAAAAGGGTGTTTTGGACTTTTTCCAAGCCTATAAAATCGTGGAAACACTAAATCAAAGCCATTTGCAAGCATCCTATAAGGATTTTATCAAGTTTTCCCTCAACAAGAACCCTAAATACTCAAAACCTCTTCGTAGAATCTCAAGAATCCACTATGGATTTTCTAAATTGAGTCAACATTCAAGGTTTCCAAGTCAAGGACCTCAAGAACCCTCATTCTACAACAAGAATAGAGTTCCAAAAGTGAGAGTTCATCCAAAGCTTCTAACTCAAGGTATGTGGGGTTTTGAACAATTGTAACCCTTTCACCATTGTGCCCAAAAGGCTATTTACATCATGATTTTTGCTGAAATTTTATGAGTTTTTTACACGAATTTGAATTGGGGTTTTTCACCCATTATGATTGAATGCATTATTTTGATATTCCCCATGATTTATGAGTCAAATGGCATGATTTCTACATGTTTTATTGAGAAATTGCAGCTGGGTATAAACCTATGATTTTACTCCTTGAAAAGCTAATATTTGCAATGTTTGAAATGTTGAAGCATATAACTATATTGAGATTTTGAGATGAAATGGCAGAAATTCCCAGATTTCCATATGATTTATGACTCTATATGCCATATCTATTGCTTTTGATAAGCATTAACTTGAGATTGAACTATGGGTTGGTAATCCACATTTGAGACTTGTGAAATTATGAACTCTTGTGCTATAAGCACCCATGATTTGAGTATTTTGAGATGATTGAGAAATGAATTGACCTAATGGTCCTTAAGCTTTGAAATCCACTTCACTATATGAGATTATCGATTTGATTATTGGGTTCGTGGTAAACCATGTGATTGTTCTAAATGTGGATTTTTATGAGATGAGCCCAGATAATCTAAAAGGAGTAGTATTTAGCACTGAGCGGGTAAGTTACTACGGTTTCTTACCCCAAAACGACGTGCCACGGTAGGTTAGGCCTGAAGCCGAGTTTATAATGATTGTGATTGGGCTCGAGGCCAAGTTTTGTTTTGTGATCACTAGACCTAGGTTATACTCCTTTTCAAGAGTATGACGCTCATCCCCAACGTGGGGTCTCTTCCTTAGGAGGGCAAAACGTTGGACTCTATGTAGCTCGCACGGTTTATGTCGGTTATGAGAATCTCCCTTTCCCTTTCAAACGATGAGATCAAATACTTATTTTCCTTCCCTATAGTTTATTTTCCTAAATGAAAGCATCTTTCCTTGTTATAGTATTTTCATAAAGCTTTGAGATAAATTGCCTCCGTAAACTAGAATACTTCAATTTGAAATAGAGTGATTTTCCTAAAGCTTGAAATGAGATATTTTCCTTAAGTGAATGAAATACCTTCAAGTATGTTTTCAAGATATATGGTTCCAAATTCAAAGTATATGAGTTCTAAATGATTATGAAGTGTTGAGAATTGAAGAAGTTTTACTCTCCATGAGACATATGCATGAGTTGAAAGTATTATTTAATACCCCTTAGCCTTTGGGTATTTAGAATAAGAGAAGATTTTTCGGTTTTAATATTAAACAATGATGACTCATGAGATTTTTGTTACATGCCTCATCCTTTATGATTTATGAGCTTTACATCTTATACTTGCTCAAGCCATGTGAGTCGTCTCATAATGCATACATGATTTGATTAAAGAAGATTGTTACTATTTTATTCATATGCATTCACCCCCGCATACTCAGTATATTCCAAGTATTGATCCACATATATGTCTATGTGCTACATTGTGTCATAATGTAGGTTCAGGTGCTCAGTCCCAGCCTCGCCGTGATTCTTCAAGTACCTTGCCTACGTTTTCTACAGTGGTGAGTCCTCCTTGTTCGAGGACTGATCTATAGATGTCTCACTGTTTGAGAGACTATGTTTTATCTTCAGTTAATTTAGAGTCAGTTGGGGACTTGTCCCAATGGCTCTCTAGATTTTGATTTGTAGAGGGTTTGTCAGACTAGTGTCAGACGTGTGATGTGTCGAGGATTCGATATTATGGTTTTGTTGAGATTTCTCTATATTGTGGTCTTACGTACCGAGTACCTTTTCCATATTTCCTTTCATGTGATATGACTAGGCTAATGTTGAGTCCATTTTTATCTTTAATTGAGTGTCATTGGTAGAAACCAGCTCTAATGGTTAGCTTGGGGCTACTCGTAGCCTTAGGAACCTGTGACGTCCTGGTAGATGATTTTGGGTCGTTACATTATCTCAAAATCTCAATATACTCATATACTTTTACATCTCAAACATTGCAAATATTAGCTTCTCAAGGATTAAAATCATGGGGTATAGACCCAGTTGTAATTTCTCAACAAAACATGCAGAAATTATGCCATTTGACTCTCAATTCATGGAAAACACCAAAGTATTGCAATCAATAATAATGGGTGAAAACCCCTAGTTCAAATTCATGTAAAACCTCATAGATTTCAGGAAAATCATGATTTAAATAAGCCTTTGGACACAAGGGTGAAAGGGTTACCCTTGTTCAAAACCCCATATACCTTAGATTATGAAATTGGAAGAACAATCTTGCTCTAAACTTCCTCTTCTTACTCTTGGGAGAGGGTTATTGAAGCCATTGAACTTGAGAAACTCAAATCTCAACTCAACTATAGAATCTATGGTGTGTTTTTAGATTTCTTGAAGATGGGTTTTTGATTTGATTTACAGAGGAAACCCTAGCTTCTTATGTTAGAGATGAGTAATGAAGCAAGCTGTTTCATCTAGAACATATATGAGGGTTTAAAAGAGTGGAAAAGACCGAAAATCCCTTTTAAAATGGGTTAAAAATTCTACGCAGGACTTGCGACGGCGGGGTACGATGGTCCATTACAGGTCCGACGGTCCATCGATCCTGGCCGTCGGACGTCGTCTAGAAGATGGGTTTCTTCCTCGATTGCGATGGTGAGGTGCGACAGTCCTTCGGAGTCCTGACGGTCCATCGGACCTCATTGTCGCACCTTTCCAAGGAACTCATTCTCTGCCTCCCTGCGATTGTAGAGTGCGACGGTCGTCGGAGGCCCGACGGTCCGTCTACTCTCTCCATCGCACTGAGGCAGTGAATTGAACTTTTTCCTCTCTACGACGGTAGGGTGCAACGGCCCATCTACCTTTTGATGGTCTGTCGGATCCCTCCATCACACCATAGCAACTTTACTGCATTCTGGAAAAAGGCCCTATCTTTCTATTCTGACATCAGATTTTGACAAAAAGGGTATCGTTGGAAATATAACCCAATCTCCTCACTATAGGAAGTCAATTTCAGTAAAATTCAACAAGATGAAAACACAAAACACTTGGGAAGTCTCATCTCAATATTTTAGGGTCGAAATTACCCTTCACTCGACACGCTCAAAGGCTCAAAATACGAGAGAACTTTCTGGGATCTTACACTTTCCCAATTAGTTTGGCCCACATTTACGATCTTCTTAACTTTAGCTTTTATTTCACGATTGAAAACTTTGACTTGGCCACTTATTTTTGGGTTGTACAGTGTAACAATTTTGTGACTCAAGCCATATTTGTCAAGAAGGGCTACGAATATCTGATTGCCAAAGTTTGATCCTCCGTCACTAATAATGCCACTTGGCATTCTGAACTTTGTGAAAAATTATATCTTCAAAAAAAATTGGCGCTTTTGCTCATATTGATTGGAAGTGTTATAGATTCAAACCATTTGGAAACACAATCAACCTCCACCAATACATAATTGTTACCACAAGAGCTAACAAAATATCCCATAAAATCAATTCACCACACATAAAAAAGTTTAACTTTAAAATTCAATTTCAGGGGCATCTCATGTCTTCTCGAAATGCGAACTTGCATTTGACATTGGTTACATGATTTTACCAACTCAATGATATCCAAATGAATGGTAGGCCAATAATAACCACATTGGAGAACTTTGTTGGCAGTTCGAATCCACCCATGGGGACCACCGAAAGGTGAGGAGTAACATGCTTCAAGGATATTCTTCATTTTAACTTCCATAACACAGTTCCTAATCACACCATTTGTGCATTCCTGAAATAGAAAGTGTTCATCCAATAAAAATTTTCTCACTTCAAACAAAAACCACTTCTTATGATAACAACTAAGCTCCTAGGGGAGTACACCACTCACCACATAATTTGCATTTTCGGCATACCACAATGAAACTTTCCCCAATATTTACATGACTAACTCATCGGGAAAAGCACCATCAATCTCATTCTCACAATGCTTTTCATGATTACCCTGATGACACAAAAGATGGTCGGCTATTTGATTTTTGCAACCCTTTTGGTCCTTCACCTCAAAATCAAATTCTTGCAAAAGCAATATCCATCTAATTAAGCATTTCTTAGCTTCCTTAGTCACCATGAGATATTTAAGGGCGGCATGATCCGTGTGCACGCTGATTTTTTTTCTAACAAGTAGGTGAAAAACTCGTCAATAACATATACCAAAACCAATAATTCTTGCTCGGTAAAGGTGTAGTTACATTGAGCATCATTTAAGGTCTTGCTCGCATAAAAGATATGATGAAATATCTTTTCTTTGCGTTGAACCAACACCGCTCCTAATGCACTTTCAGTTGTATCACACATTACCTCAAATGTGGAAGAGCAATCTAGAGCCACAATAATGGGAGCCGATATGAGAAACTCCTTGACATGCATCATAAAAATTAAATTTTGCATCCTTTTCAAGTAGTTAACACATTGGATACATTATTTTTTAGAAATCCCTAATAAATAACTAGTAGAATCCAGTATGCCCAAGTAATCTCCAAACACCCTTTAAGGTAGTGAGGGAGAGGTAACTTGGCTATTACCCTCACCTTAGCATGATAAACTTGTATACCTTTACATGAGATGTTATGGCCTGAAACAATACCATCCTTGATCGTAAAATAAAATTTCTCAAAATTTAGGACAAGGTTGGTTTTCATACAACTCTCTAGTAACTTGCTTAAATTCTCAAGACAAGACTCAAATGAACTTCCCACCACCGATAAGTCATCCATCAATAATTCCATTGACTCCTCAACCATATCAGCGAAGATTGCTAACATGCATTATTGGAATGTTGTCGGTTCATTGCATAAGCCAAAGGGCATCTTCTTGGATGAGAATGTTCCATAAGTTCAAGTGAATGTTATATTCTCTTGGTATATTTGGGAAATACAAAATTTTTTACCCCAAATAATCATCTAGAAATCAATAACACCCCTGTCCGACTAATCTATCCAGCATTTGGTCCATAAAGGGCATAGGGAAGTGGTCCTTTTCAACCCCAGAATTCAACTTTTGGTAGTCCATGCCAACCCTCTACCCCATAGTTATTCACACGGGTACAAGGTAATGCATCTCATTCACAACCACCATAATTCTCCCTTACTTTGGAACACATTGCAATAGGCTTACCTATGTAAAATTAGGGATTGGATATATGACTCCCGTGTCAAGCCATTTTATATTTATTTTTCACCACTTATTTCATGGGTTAAGTTATACTTTTTTTTCTAACTTGATACATGATATTTCTCTAGTTTGATCTTGTTTGAACAAATGCCTTAGGCTATGCCAATGATATCTGCAATTGTCCATCCGATGGCTCGAATGAACTTTTTCACAACGAACTTCAAAGATTACACTTAGTAGTTTGTGATGACATGAAGTGATAATACACTAGGTGTACCAACCCCCAAGAACACATATTGAAGGTGGGGCAGCAATGGCTTCAATTCAATTTGTGGTGGCTAAAAAATATAGGGCTTTGAGGGTGGACTCTCATGATTTTTATGATCGTTGTCTAACTTTACCTTCTTATTGGTGTAAGATCCAAGTCTCATTAATAATGCAACCACTTCATTAAATGTTTTAGCTTAATCTTTCTCACAACTCCACAAAACTCTTACCATTGGTTCATTTACCATACTCACATCGATATAATTTATTACCTCACCATCGATGGAATCAAACATCGAAGCTACTTGTAACTCTATTAGTTATTTCATTGAATTGCAAACATTGAAGGACAACACTTCATCATTTTGGAGAAATTGAATCTTATCGCACTCAACATCCACCAATGTCTCCCAATAGCTAAAAATGGCCTTCTGAGAGTAATAGGAATTTAATAATCTAAATCACAGTAAAAAATGACAAAGTCATCCTAGAATATGAACCTGTCAACTTTATCTAGCACATAAAGTATCCCCATATGTTTTTTTATTGTTCCATCGGCCATTAGCAATCAAATTATGGTAGGTTGCAGTTTCCCCAATCCTGGCTTGTGAAATATGGATGCGACATTAGATTTACACTTGCCAAGGTCACAAAAGGCCTTCGTAGACTTGAACATTCCAATGGTGCATGATATTGTGAAAGAACTGGGTCTTTTTTCTTTTCAGCCATGGGTTTCAAAATCATTGTACTACAATGAATAGTTATTTCTATTGTGTCATCCTCCATAAGCTGATTTTTGGAGACCAATTCTTTCATAAACATACTGTACCCTGGTATCTCATGCAATGATTCTATAAAAGGAATGTTGATGAAAAGTTTGCTAAATTTATCAAGGAACATTTTGAACTTTGCATTTTCCCCTTTTTACTTGAATCGTTGAGGAAGAGGGGAGGGATTATGATTGGTGGCATCGAGATGTTTTGACATTCTTTCATCTTTGTATTTTCAAAGATAACCTCATTTAGATTTACCTCGTTCTCAATTGGCCTCTTTCTTTTCACATTTTTTTGCTCATCATTTTCTTTCTTGCAGAGGTTATCATCAAGAAGCAAACCCTTGCCAAGACTTTTCCTCTTCAAGTAACAATAACATTTGTTACCATACAACTCGATATCTCTTTATTTTTTATTTCCATGAGGTTTGTAGATATTTTATCAATATTGATTCTAATTGTTGGATGGAGGTTGAATGAGTCTCACCCATTCGATGTATCTTGGAGAAATCATTCCTCATTTCCTTTACTATATTATTGGTCCCCTCAACTCCAATCAAAATTAGATCCAAAATATCCTCATTAAGGTACCCCTCCTTTTCGCATTGAGATATTTCTCGATTTCATTGTTCCAAACTTGATTTGCACATTTCCCTAGAGAGGAAATATGGAGACCCTACAAATAAGTAGGTAACAAACTCATCTAGATTTCAAGTATCTCCTCATCCAAATCTTCATATGCCCTAGTATCACTCGCATTTGCAATATTGACTCTTTCAATGGAGGCTCCCAACACATGTTTAGTAAGAAGTTCAGGTGGTGACATCACTTTGGTCATCTTTGCATCTCTTCCCTTAAATTAACTTCTCAGATTTTGACACACAAAGGATGAGGAAGGATCCCCCTCAGCCACCTCTGCATCATTCATGTGCCAACACTTAGCAAAACTACCTACTTGATATAACACACTTGATGAGATTCCATATGATGATTTAACAAAGGATCCATCAGTTACATTATCCATTATGGCTTTGTTTATTTGGTCCAACTCCCTATATAAATTTTCAGTAGCATCTTCTCTGGCATATAGTGGTGAGGGCATTTCATAAGTTTATCTTTAAATCTCCCCCTTGCTTCATACAAAGGTCACCCAAGGAATTAATGAAAATTTATTATCTCATCCCACAATTGAAACATCATTAAAGGTGGGAAGTATTCATCCATGAAAAAATCCATAAGTTTGACCCACGAGCTGATGTACCTGATATGTATAGATCTTAGCCACAACACCATATCACCTTTTATCAAAAATGGGAAGAGAAAAAACCGTACGAACTCTTTTTATATGTAAGTAATGCTGAAAGGAGCACATAATTCCACAAAATTTTTAAAGTACAAGTTTGGGTCTTCATGATCTTGACCCCAAAACAAACCCTTCATATGAAGTAATTAGAGAATCACACTTATGATATAAAATACTTTGTTTCCCTTGGTAGGGTCAATATGTATGGCACTAGCATATTCTTTGTCGGCAAGATAATAAATTGTTTCAACATGTTCATATAATGAGTTGTTGATGATTCCCTATTGACTCATGGTTATTTGGATGAAATAATTATCAGCTAATCAAGAAAATATGAAACAACAACTAACATAAATAAACACCACTATGAGTATACCAGAAGCTACAATCAACACCGCAGAAGTGAAAACTATGTCTCACTCCCCAGTAATGGCGCCATTTTTATCACGTTGACTTATACTATTATTTTTATTATAGGATGATTGTCGTCAAAAAAGTTCAACATTTGTTGAGGTCGAATCTTCGAGGAGTGAGTCTTGTATTCAAATCCGAATGGTGTTGAAAGTGTCTAAGCATATGCAAATAGTTGAAGCAAAAAAAATACATAACATAAATATTAGTGGTGGGTAATGGTTAGTGAAATTGTTTATACAAAGCTACTTAACCTACCAATTAAGAGTGACAATTATAAATAATATTTCAATAGAAAAAAATTCTTGGGATTATGTTTTCTTAGGGGAAAATAATGCATGAGTTTATAGTAAATTGATGCACATTTTAGTTAACAACTATCTGGATAGGCTAGGTTGGAGGCTCTAGAGTTTCATTTTTCAGCCAAACCTCAAGATTATTTTAGATGGACCCTTTTAGATACTTCATGTTTGTGGCTAACGAATCCACCCAATACCTCAATTAGGCATCCCTATTTCTATGAAGAGGCCCAAGATCTAGCCAATTTCAATCCACCATTATTTCTATGACAATGAAAAGGTAACCAACCATATATACCTATTGTTCACTAATGCCTTGTCACCCATATCCCTGTTTAAAGGATGATATAGGATCCAAAAGTATACTTATATCCCTCTTTAAAGGATGATGTGAGATTATTTAAATTTTGGTTTTTCACACACAAAATCCTACATAATCTAATAAGCATAAGTGAAACCTATCATCATTACCAAAAATCTACAATAATAAATCACAATCCACAAATATTTTAACCCTATATAAACATAATCCAAAGATAGATTAATTAGCTACACAAGGAAGTAAGAAAAAGGGCAGTACCTAATTTGACATTTAATTTCTCAATTAAAGGTAAGGAAAAAGTAATACCAAAATTCCAAACATCAATTGCAAATAAAAATATCTTTATAAAAGATCAAGTACAATAGTTTTCCACACTCTAATTGGAATTTTTTCTTGTCATCAACTCTAAATAGAGATAGAAGGTAGTGCCCATTTGAAATAGTTTTGGCTCTTTTAAAGATTGGCCTTGGTTGTGGTAAATGAAAAATCTACCCCTACGTTGATGTCCATTTCACCACAATTTCCCGTAATTGATCATGATTGTCATTATCACTATCACGGTGATACTCACACGATCGCTTGTTCAAGTTGACTTTGACTGACCGTGATCTCATGTTCTTGATTGAAATCACGGCTACAGTGATCATGTTGACATCTCACAGTCGTTGTTTTTTCCTAAATTAGGTTGACCATGATTGTGAGCCTCAGACCACGATTGTGGTAACTGAGGGTCTGTTCTACTCCTAATTTTTAGAATTTGAACTTCTTCCTCTTTTATTAATATTTTTCAACATAATTCCCTTTTTTTCTTATCATCACCTATATAACAGTAAAACATAGGATTTAGTGCATTCAAATGACAAAATTATATCAGTAAAATCATTTAACCATAGTAGTGTGTAGAAGGTTGGATGTAAATGAGTGGTAAATTTATCACTCAATAGAGTCCAGACGGACTGATACTCGAAATTCATGTTTGAGGACATAAGGGTTGGTCTTAATGACGGTGTGGAAATTTAAAACTATATATATTTTTATCGTGGATGGCGAAGGGTACGATTGATTCATCGCACTTTATGATATCTTTGGTTTATGCGGCTATCACACACTGGGCCCATCATTTGGTTGAGTCGGATCAATAGGTCCCGTGCGTGCTTTTTTAAGACAGTTAAAGCTACACAATGAAGTCTATGGTTTTTAAATTGAATGCTAAGACTTTTTCCCTACCCTAACACATTATATATTTATATGTATATGCATAGGATTGTCTGGATTTGGATTTTGGAGTAATTTTGGATTAATGATCATGTTATTATTTTATCACTTATCCCTGAGTTACATGCTAGCACTCAACCCGTTAACCATCTCTGAATGTTGTATCACCACACAATCCAGGAATCAAAAATACTTTTACTTTCCATACATAGTGACAACGTGATCGTGGGATAGTTTCTGAATCTAATTGAAATAGTGATCTTCAATACTTTTAAAAACCTTATTTCATGTTTTTGGTTTCTTTATGTTACTGAAACTTTCATTTGGACTTATTTTTGTTATTGTAAGGGGCATGCCCTAACTCTTATTATTATTCTGTTGGTTGGAGTCCTTGTGGATTATTGTGAAGTTGGGAGTGGTTGTTGAATTCTTTGAATTTTTTTGAGTCATACTTATCTATCTTGTTTTAAAATTGTAATTTTGCTACTATACATATATTATATTCCATTTTACTAGGCTTTGGGGATGATCTCCAGTCCTCGTTAGACTTGGTATACATATCATGGCCAGGCACTAGTTTCGGTCATGACAACATATATGCAATGATGAAGTTTATTTTATTAAAGGTTTTTATAATACCACATACATTCCTAGTTCAGCTCAACTCTTAGTATGTGTTTATAGAACTTTGAACCTGAAAATAAAGTTAAGTATTGAGGGGTTCAGTCACTTTTTACTCTTTTTTGACTTTGAGGGTTTTTAAGTTGACCTTTCGGGCACCGAGATGGTAATTTTCTAGTTGATTTATATTTGGGGGTGTAACTAGGATGTCTTGAGTAAGTTTTAGATTTTCATACAAGGTTTGGATCGTATTTGTATTGGCAAGGTATCTGCTCACTGTTATTAGGCAGTGTCACGATGAGTATCACAGTGAGCGGGTCACCGCTTCGCGGTGAAGGGTTAAAAGGCATTCATCAAAATCCAGTGAGTCACTACAATAGCACCGAGTCATCGTAGGTATCGAGATGACTCACTCACCACGTCATGGTGAAATCCAAATCAGAAGTGGTCCATTTCCAATGACCATTCGCGATTCCACTGTATCGCGATGGGTATCACAAATGGCCCACTTGGCATGTTGCAGTAAGGCCTCAATCGGCATTCCAGTTCTGAGTTTTAAAATTCCAGGGTATTTTAGTATTTTCCCAATCCCTCAAATCGTAATGAACAAAAGATTTAACCTATTCTAAGCATATTATATTGATTTTTCACCAAATTCCACTCAAAGAAAACCCTAGAGCTTCAATTTCAAACTTCAATAAACCCAAAATTCTTCGTTCCTTTTCAAATATAATTTAAGATTTGAGTTTCATTGTTCAAGATCTTTAAGAAACAACCATCAAGAACTCTAATAGGAATTCAAAGCCAAGGGTATTCATAAATTTAATCACTTAAGGTATGTGCGGTTATGAACAAGGATAATTCTTATATCCTTGTGCCCAAAATTAGTTTTAAAATTTGAATTTTACATGATTTGAGTATAGGGTTTATATTCAAGTATCATCATTTGATTTTTATGATGTTACAATTCATTTAAATGTTAAATAGCATCTCTATTTTATGTATCCATACGTTTGTCTTGGTTTTACACATATTGAGAATTGAATTTCATTGTCTTGACTAGAATTGTTGAAGAAATTTCAAGAGTTTATTTATCAAGAATAAACCTTATGATGATTTAACATGAGTTAAAGCATGAGTTTTAAGACCTTAAATATTGATATTGCAATGAGAATATGCTTTTAAGCACCCTATGATTAATTTACATTCATATTTTGAACAAATTTGATCTTTTGATCCTCAGCTAAGATATGAAATCCACTTTATAGTTTTCATTACAATTTTATTACAGTTTACAAAAAATAGATTAGTTTTTATTATAGTTTAAAATAGACAAATGCCTTATTGGTTTTCATTATATACCCTTATGCTAGTTTTAAAGTGTATTTCCTACAAAATGAGAATACAGATTAAAAAGAGTAATATTTAGCACCGATCAGGAAGTGTAGGTTTAGCGCATCCTACTTCCCTAGAACTACGAGCCAACATAGGTATAGATTATTTAGATTACTCCCATTTATATGGATGATAGATACAGATTATGATCACTTAGCTCAGGTTATACTCCCTGGCAAGAGTATGACACCTCTCCCCAATGTGAGATTTTCCCCTTAGGAGAACTAGATGTTGGAATCCATGATAGCTCACATGGTTTATGTCGATTGGAATAACCTTCTTATAGAAAAGAGCAATCTTTATAGAAAATCTTTTAAAAGATTTCCCTACAACCTAATAGACAAGAATAACAGAAAAGCTTTAGAATTAAAGTTTGAAGGCTCATAGTTTCATTCAGATATTATTATACATCAGATATTAGTCATGATATTTCAGCTTTCAATTTTTAGATTTGAAAGTGGGTCCTTTCCACACTTAGCTTGCATGATTTAAAGATAGAATACAAGATCAAATTTTAGAACTACGTGTTATGAATCATAAGATCTATACAGTATGCTTTATTACTTATGATTTATGATTTTCACCTTTTAGTTATTCAGGCCAATGTGAGTCATCTATACATAGCATAAATCCTTTTACTAGTTTATATAAACATTGAGATATTATTTTACTAATGCATTCACCTCGATATGCTCAGTACATTCCAAAAGTACTGATCCACATATATGTCTATGTGCTACATTGTTTAATAGTATAGGTTCAGGTGTTCATTTCTTGCAGTGTGATCAACCGTGAGCATCTCTATCTATATCCTGATAGTTGGTGAGTCCTCATAGTTCGGGGACTCATTTATTTAGACTTTAAGTTTATTAAAGTAACCTGTTTAGTTATTTTAGTCAAATTGAAGCAGCTGGGCGTCTATCCCAGTGGCTCTCTAGTTATTAGTAGTAGAGGCTTGTCAAATTGTTAGTTATAACTCAGATTTCCAGTGTTGATTGTCCAGACATTTAAGTCAAGTATTCTTAGATATTATGTTCAGTTAATTCCAGTTAGATCAGACAAAATTCAGCATTCCAGCATTGATTATATGTTTATATTTCTCTATTTTGAGTTTCAGATTTAGTAGAAGGCTTAAAGGTCTAGATTGAGACTACTCAAAGTCTTGAGCACCTTGTGATGCCTTGGGGCCCATTTTTAGGGTGTTACAATCTTGATATCAGAGACTAAGTTTTTAAGGAGTCCTAGGGAGTCAGACAAGCTATGTTACGTAGAGTCTTTATCGTGGGTGTGAAGCGCGCCACATTTATAAGCAATAGGCTATGGGATATTTTTGGAAATCACTTTTTCTTTCATGATCCATTGTTCTAACATTTGTCTCTATCTTCTTTTAACTTGTGTTCTTACATGAAAAAATATGCCACCTCGTAGAGCTAATGCCCATAGAAATGATAACCAGCCACCCCATCATATTATCCTCTGAATGAGAATGCGTCTCATGATGAATTTTTGGATGACTTTCAGGCATTGGACCAATCTGTGACTACCAATGTTCAGGGAAACCATCATGTTACAGTCCCACATCAGCAAGAGGGTGATTTAGTTGCAGCCAGACTTTTTGACTTTATGAGGATGAATTCGCCTAAATTATTTGGGTCAAAAGTAGGTGAGGACTCACAGATGTATCTTGATGAGGTGAAAAAGATCACCAAAGTTATGCATGTTACTAAAGAGAAGAGTGTAGAATTATCTTCTAACTAGATGAAGGATGTTGGTTATGATTGGGTGGTTATGTGGAAGAATGGTACATGTAAAAAATGCAGCTCCCATGAGTTAGCAGGTTTTTCAGGATTTGTTTCTAGATAGGTTCTTTCTGCATGAGTTATGAGAAGTAAAGATTGAGGATTTCATGAACCTAATACAGGGCTCGATGACAGTAAAAGAGTACTTCCTTAAGTTCAATCAGTTATCTAAGTATGCCCCTGATTTGTTAGCTGAACCAAGGTCTAGTATGAGTAAGTTTTTTATCGGAGTGTCTTGTTTGGTTGTCAAAGAGTGTAGGACTACTATGCTTATTGGGTATATGGATATTTCTAGACTTATAACTCATGCTCAGCAGATTGAGGTAGAAAATTTGAAAGGGGGAGATAGAGGAAATAAGAAGGCTAGAATTGGAAAGTTTAAGTATGGAAAACAAAGATTTGAAGAGGGAAACCGTTCATAGTTTCAGGGTCACTTGTCTTTGCCGGGGCCATCTTCAGCCAGTGTTCCCACACCCAGGACCAGGCAGGAAGAGTAGAGTATGACTTCCATGTCCAAATCTCAGAATAGTGTAGGTGCAAGGCCCAGTAATCTGACATGCGCTAGATGGATTCGTTGTTTACTGAGACACTTCTAGAGTTTTGAAGAAGAGAGGTAGAGTCATAGCCTCTGACTCTAGACAGCTTAAGCCTCATTAAAAGAACTTACTCATGACCTTGAATTAGCTGTTGTTGCATTTGCATTTAAAATATAGAGGTATTATCTTTATGTGGTGCATGTTGATGTGTTTATGGACCACAAAAGTCTTAAACATATGTTTACACAGAGAGAGTTAAATATTTATTAGAGAAGGTGGTTAGAACTATTGAAAGATTATGACATGATTGTTTTGTATCATCTGGGAAAGGCCAATATTATGGTAGACACCCTTAGAAGACTGTCAATGGATAGTGTTGCTCATGTAGAGGTTGATAAGAATGAGTTGGTTAAAAAAGTTCATTAGTTGTCTAGACTAGGTGTGATGTTAGTTGATTTGACTGAGGGAAATGTTTGGGTCCAGAGTAGTGCAGAATCTTCTTTAGTTGGTAGACACCCTAGCTTAGTTAAGTTGAAGGAGTCGGTCAGAGATCAAAAGATATATGTTTTCTCCCAGGGGGAGATGGTGTGTTGAGAAGTGTATCTCCCAAAGTCTGGTACCCCGAATGCTACACGGTGCTAACAATCATGAAGGACCACTAGCTAACCCATGACTAGTACCTACTGCAATAACTGTATAATGATACTTAAATATGCAGAATAATGGGCTGAAATACCAAACGATTCAAAACTGAAGCATAACTGATGATCCGGTATAACAATACCAAAACTAAAATAACTGTCTGAACGTGCTATAGTCTGAACATCTAGTCTGAAAACCTCTAACTATCTGAATTAAGAGTTGATGGGACATATCCCCAACTAACTCCATCTACTAAAAACTGAACTGAATAATGAAATAATCATGTTATCCTCAAATGATGAGGACTCACTTCAATCTATTGTTGTTGGCTAAATCTGAACTGCTAAGGATTCTCTGGAGCTCGTACATCTGAACCTATGGTATAAAACACCATAACACAAAAGAAAAGTATGTGTCAATATGTGTGAATGTACTGGTACGCAAAGTGGGGTAAGGCAGAATGCAAGGGTTCATATGCATGAACTATATCTGACTGAATATCATGAGAATAACTGTATGAGAATACATATATGACTATCTAGACTGTAACTGAAGTCATGCAAATTTTGAATGCTGAGTTTTATTGATAACACGGATTACTAATAACTGATATAACTTATACTGGGTGACTATATCTGGCAGTCCTCATTCGGATGGAACTAGCTAAGTTTCGTACTGAACTAAGTGACTGTATCTGACAGTCCTAAAATCTACAGAACTATCTGAGTTCTATTACTGAGACTGAGACTATGACTGTGGGAGGTATTCATCTAACTGACATACCACAAATAAAGTAATATAGCTAAGTTGGGGTCCAATCTGTACCCCCAATTGGAAGGGTGTCAATACCGCGCCACTAGTAAAGACAAGTTGTGAGTGACCCTCATCTAGAAGTGTCCCCTAAGGAGAATGGTGGAAACCTCAATTGGCAGTGTTAATCTACCTCATCAACACTCAATTGTCAGTATTGATGTCTTAACCTATGCTGGCTACATAGTTTTGGAACACAAGGATTGCTTCTAAGGGTCACACCCACTACTGTCAGTGTGTACCCTTATCCTTGGGTTCGCTTGGTGTTGAATCCTACTCTCATATGAATAGACACTAAACTGATTATCCTGAGATGAACTGGACTGAGATCAATGAGTTCCTTGGAATGATGAAATATTACTGAATTTTGTTAACTGACTGTGTTCATGAGATTACTGAGTTTTCCTAAGTCATGTAACTGGATGAATTCTACTGAGTTCTGAAACTGACTGAGAATACTATTGATCATGGCGTGACTGAGATTATCTTGAAACTAACACTAGCTCTAGGCACAGAGCTAAGTTTTCGGGTATTGAATACCCCTTGGACTCGATAACATGAAAATAAACAGGACATGACATTTCTTGAGCTCATAACAATTGTTAACAATTCATAATTCAGCCATTGAGGGATTTCATGATGCACTTGATACTCATAGTCTTGTACATGAATAGGAATATATTCCAACTTATCATAAGTTCACAATCTACGCTCATAAACACTCCATCAATTCAGCACAATAAATAGCATTAGCATGGGAGTCATTTTGAACATGTAGTTATAGCTTAAGTTCGTCATGTAGATCAATAAGGGTTCATAAAACACAATTCTACTCACTTAGGAATTTTATCATACACATGGAATGTGTATACTTAGGCTTAGGCATGAACATTAAACAATTACATCATGGCTACATTAATCAACCCAATTTCATGAAATTCAATCCACATGCTAACACAATATCATGAAAACACTCTAAATATTCCAACTTGGGAATCATACAACACATCAATATGATCATAATCAATCCACAACATGAATATCAAAATTTATAATTTAAATTTGGATTCTTGAACTCCAAGGATGAAAGGCATACTTGGATGAAAACTTTACATACCTTAGAACGTAAATCCTTAAGGGTTCTTGAAGGAATTATTGAGCCTTGTTCTTGAACTTTGAAACTAGGGTTTCTTGATTTTGAGAGAATGATGAATTTTGGGAAACTTGTGTGAATAATGAAATACTTAGGTCATTTAGGGATAAATTTCGTGTTGGGGCTGACCTAGCTCATGGGAAAATAACCATTTTACCCTTAAATATGTGTCCATTTAATGACTGAAAACTGGGCATCGACGCAATTGGCGACGCGGCGCGTCGATGGCATCGACACAATACCCAATGCGTTGCGCCATAATCGCTCTAAGCCTCAGAATTTTTGACTCTGGAAACCTGCAACAATGTTAACCAATGTGATAGGCGATGCGGCACACCAAGATCGCGTTGGTCCACTATTTTGATACACCAAACGTGGCTAAACGAGTTCCAAAAAATCCAAAACTTGTCTGGGAACACCTAATGACCTTTATGATCATGAATCAACAAAAATATAAACTATTAAAGGACATTAAGGTCAAAAAATGACATTGCCAACCTTCAAAGGCTAAAAATAAACAAAGTCTGGAAACTTAGCTAGAATTTTCTAAGTCTGGAACCCCTTGATATGCTTAAAGGAATGGATTAAGCGTAGGAATTTTGCGGGGTCTTACGATAAGCCAAAGTAGATTATGTGTGCCATACGTTTATGGTATGAGGATGCAAATTATGGAAGAAGCGCATGGTGCGCGTTACTCCATTCACCTACTGCTACTAAAATGTACTTAGATTTGCAGGAAGTCTATGTTAAATTCACCACTCATCAACACCTCCAACTTAAACCTTTTCTTGTCCTCAATAAACCCAACCTCTAACTCAATAAGACAATGAAAATTTAAGTCCATTTACACAACCCAATCATCATTGAGACAATGCAAATTTAAGCCCATTTACACAACCCAATTATCATAATTACACAACCCAATGATTACAATGACCTCAAACATGATTGCTACCACAAGTGGCTCTTAAAACATAGGCAATTCTATTATCACGACACCCCTCATTATTAAATACAAACTCAAGGATGCAAAAGACTTTAAATATTAATAATGCAACTATCACTAAAATTAAAAGTGACTCTCTATTATATTCAACTCCACTATACTACTTTTGCCTCATTATTTAGAAGATGACAATGTCACCCACCTCAGATTTCTTCACATTCCTTCTCACAAGAAGTATATCTCGCACATACTGAATAATCTAATATGCAACACAGGGGGTTAAGTATGAAAATCCTTCTCTCATAAAGACTCTTGATGCAAACAAGTACCATGTCATAGGCTTGCCCTTATTTTCAATTGCCATTACAATGTGTATACTTAGTTGGATATCTTGAAGGGCTTTTTGAGCTTATAACGGAGGTTTGGGAAAGGTTTGGATATCAATTTGGAAATAAGTGGCTAGACCCTCGAACATCTATATCACACTATTCCATCCTATTTTGACCATGGTCCACTTCTTTTATTTTCAAACTCTACATATGCCTATTTTAGCTACCTTGATTTACTCAACTTTTTGAAGGCATCTTTCATTCACTTATTTATTTTGCAATCTATGCCTCATTCTTCTTTTCATCATTCCTTTTCTTTTTATATTTTAATTTCTTAGCTCATAGGCATCCACTTACACTCTCATGGGCAAAAGTCAACTCTTTCAAACTTACCACCCCCAACTTTTTCAATAAGCCTTTATTTTTATTTTGCACTAACAAGGAGGGTAGGGTTGATGAGAGGGAAAAACTTTGAATGGATCAAGGCTAGTAACATGGTTGCAAAAGAAAGGCTCGAAAGTATAAGTAGAACTGAAGCTGGGATATTAAAAAACATAGATACTGTATGAATACTGGTTTTGAAACTATGTGATGGAAACTGACATATACTAAGCTTATTTGATTAACTGAATACTGGTCATATAAGACTGAATGTACTTAGTTCGAACAACTGGACTAAAACTGTAACGCCCCAAAATGGGTCCCGAAGCGTCACACGGTGCTTGAGGCTACGAGTAGCCCCAAGCTAACCATTTGAGCCATTTTCATTCAGTTCAACACAAATCAACGGGGTTTTCATAAATAACCCTCAAATATCAACAGAGTAATCATCATCCAAGAATAAAAGAATTTCAGAAAGATAACAAAATACGACTTATTAGTCAACTCCCAACATTTATACTAATCTGACAAGCCTCTAAGAAAATCAATAAAACCAGCGAGCCATTGAGACATGCCCTAACTGACTCATACTCAGTTATCAAATGTAAACAATTCCGTGAAACCAACATCAGACATCACTTTCTCGGAACATGAGGACTCACCAAAACAGAGGATGTAGAACAGCGTGCCCAAAGAATCACTGTCGAACCTGGAACTGAGCACCTGAACCTACATTCCGAGAAAATGCAGCCCACATCCGAAGATGTGGGTCAGTACCATGGAAGGGAACCGAGTATATGGGGGTGTATGTAGTTGTATAAACATCATCATCATAAATATTTATAAGAAATATGTAGGATGTATGAAAGACTCACATAGCCCGAAGAAGATCAACATAATCATGAGAGGATGAAATAACTATAATAACACATGTGAGTCATCATATAATTTGTCAATCACTTTTAGTTCATCAAGAATATCAATTCTCATAATGTAAATATCATTTAAATCTTTCGAAATAATAACTTTCACAATTCCACTTTCAAATCACTTCACCATTCACCATAGACACAAGGAAACACACACACACTGGGAGATCCTATAACCGACATAAATAATGTGAGCTACATGGAGTCCAACGTACAACCCACGTTGGGGAGAGCCGTCCTATCCTTGCCATCAGAGTAGGACTATCGATATGAAATCCACACAAACTAGTGATCACTATATAAATTAGCCTCAGGCTCACTCCTATGGAGGAACGTAGTTCTAGGAAAGTAAGGTCGTTTTATACCTCCCACTCGGTGCTAAAGATTTCACCCGGACTTAGCTCAGATCATTTCAAAGACAATCCACAACAAAACAATTTCAGTAATATATAAATATACATTGGGAGCTATCATGCTTTCCACCTATCAAAATCAACCACGTTGTGGATTTCTTTCACACTCGAGTTCAAAACAACTCCATTGAGACTAAAAGGTCAAATCATTCAAAATATCTCAAATATTCAACATCAACGTGCTTATAACACACACTTTCTCAAAAAACACTCAATTTCCAATGGGGATTCACGACCCAAATATCAAAATCATGATAAATATCGTTCAAGATTTATGCTTTATATCACCACACATGTAAATTCATCTTTCAAAATCATAAACATCAAGATTTCATAATAATCATCATAAAATATGGGTTCATGCTTCAAATTCATAAAAATCAAATAAAAATCATGCCTTTGTAAAGAAAATTACTTTTGGACTTTTGAACGAAAGAGAGTTCTTGTTGAAAAACCCCACATACCTTGAATGATGAACTTTAGATCGATACTCATTTTTGAGATGTTAATCGTGCCTTTGAATGATGGTTCTTGGAGTTCTTGAACTAGGAACTTGGAATCTTGAATAAATTTGTAGAATTAATGGTGAACTTTGGAGGTTCTTGAAGTTGGATGTAGGAGCTTAGGGTTTTCTTTTTGAGGGAATTTGATGAAATATAACATATAATGCTTCTAATAGGCTTTAATATAGGGTTTGGACGGATTTTGGGTGAGGGGGGAATGACCAAAACGCCCCTAAAAATCAAATAATTCTCGAATCTGTCCTTTGGTGGACTGTTTTGATAGTCTGAAGTAGATCAACAATAACGTTTTAATACGATATCCAAATTGGATGAAAGCAATTTCATTAGAAAGAGGACTATCATATCTTTTCGTTGATATATAGTATCTCACCAAGATCATTGTGTACGAGGAGTTATGATCATTTGAAATTGATCCAAAAAAACACTTTTGATAGGCTGAAGTAGATCGACCATAACCTTTTTCTCCGATAGAAAAATTGGATGAAACCAATTTCATCGGAAAGAGGACTCGCAGAAATTTCCGTTGATATATAGTAGATCACCCAGATCATTATGTACAAGGAGTTATGATTGTTTAAATTTGGAGAAAAAATATGCCAAGCCTCAGTACTTTTTCCTGCACGTTTTACTGTTCACTACTATTCACAATTCGATCGCAATGTTCATAACTCGTCCCTCGGGTGTCTGTTTTGGATGATCCACATATCTTTAGAAATCTTATTTGATACTTTACTTAGGGAATCCGCCACAATATTGGCCTTGCCCATGGACACTCTACTTAGTGAATCCGCCACAATATTGGCCTTGCCCGGATGGTACAACACACTCATATCATAGTCCTTTAACAATTCTAACCATTGTCTCTTCCTAAGATTCAATTCTCTCTGGATAAACACATACTGCAGACTCTTATGATTAGTGAAAACATCAACATGGACACCATACAAATAGTGTCTCCAGATTTTCAATGCAAACACAACAGCAGCCAACTCAAAGTCATGGGTGGGGTAATTTTTCTCATGGGGTTTCAACTGTCTAGAAGCATAAGCTATTACCTTACCATTCTGCATCAATACGCAACCCAACCCGACTCTCGAAGCATCACAGTACACCACAAAACCATCAACACCATCAGGCAAAGTCAAAACAGGGGCTGAAGTGAGTCGAGTCTTCAACTCCTGAAAACTCTTCTCACAAGATTCGGACCACAAGAACTTCACTTTCTTTTGGGTCAACCGAGTCATAGGAGATGCTATAGAGGAGAAACCCTCAACAAAACGATGGTAATAGCCAGCTAAACCCAAGAAAATTTGGATATCAGTCGGAGAAATAGGTCTAGGCCAATTTCTAACAGCTTTGGTCTTTTGGGGATCAACTCTAATACCTTCGGAAGAAATGATATGACCCAGAAAAGCAACTGACCTTAGCCAAAACTCACACTTACTGAACTTGGCAAACAACTTGTGATCTCTAAGGGTTTGCAAGACAGCTCGGAGATGATCAGAATGTTCATCCTCACTACGGGAGTACACCAGTATATCATCGATGAGCACTATGAAAAACATATCCAGATATAGTCTGAACACTCGATTCATGAGGTTCATAAAAGCTGTTGGGGCATTAGTTAACCCGAAAGACATAACAAGAAACTCAAAATGGCCATAACGAGTTCGAAAAGTGGTTTTCGGGATGTCACACTCCCTAAATTTTAGTTGATGATAGCCGGAATGAAGGTCTATCTTTGAGAAATAACTTGCACCTTGCAATTGGTCAAACAAATCATCTATTCTCGGAAGGGGGTACTTATTTTTATGGTGACTTTATTCAGTTGGCAGTAATCAATGCACATACGCAAAGAGGAGAGCATGAATCAATAGCAGAGAGAGACACTTTAAGCATGATAGACTTCCGAAAGAAAGAATCACACTTTTTCCTAAAATATCTTGTAGCCTCTTGCTCATAGATGTGGCGCGCTACACACCGATGATCAAGACTCTACTTAACGCGTCTTGTCAGACTCCCTAGGACACCTTAAAAACTTAGGCTCTGATACCAAGTTTGTAACGCCCCAAAAATGGGTCTCGAAGCGTCACATGATGCTTGAGGCTACGAGTAGCCCCAAGCTAACCCTTTGAGCCATTTTCATTCAGTTCAACACAAATCAACGGGGTTTCCATAAATAACCCTCAAATATCAACAGAGTAATCATCATCCAAGAATAAAAGAATTTCAGAAAGATAATAAAATACGACTTATTAGTCAACTCCCAACATCTATACTAGTCTGACAAGCCTCTAAGAAAATCAATAAAACCAACGAACGATTGAGACATGCCCCAACTGACTCATACTCAGTTATCAAATGTAAACAATTTCGTGAAACAAACATCAGATATCACGTCCTCAGAACATGAGGACTCACCACAACAGAGGATGTAGAACAGTGTGCCCGAATAATTAGTGTCGAACCTAGAACTGAGCACCTGAACCTATATTCCGAGAAAATGCAGCCCACATCCGAAGATGTGGGTCAGTACCATGGAAGGGAACCGAGTATAAGGGGGTGTATACAGTTGTATAAACATCATCATAGTAAATATTTATAAGAAATATATAGGATGTATGGAAGACTCACATAGCCCAAAGAAAATCATCATAATCATGAGAGGATGAAATAAGTAGAATAACACATGTGAGTCATCATATAATTTGTCAATCACTTTTAGTTCATCAAGAATATCAATTCTCATAATGTAAATATCATTTCAATATTTCAAAAGAATAACTTTCACAATTCCACTTTCAAATCACTTCACCGTTCACCATAGACACAAGGAAACACACACACACTGGGAGATCCTATAACCGACATAAACCATGTGAGCTACATGGAGTCCAACATACAACCCACGTTGGGGAGAGCCATCCTATCCTTGCCATTGGAGTAGGACTATCAATATCAAATTCACACAAACTAGTGATCACTATATAAATCAACCTCAGGCTCACTCCTACGGGGGCACGTAGTTCTAGGGAAGTAAGGTCCCTTTATACCTCCCACTCGGTGCTAAATATTTCTCCCAGACTTAGCTCAGATCATTTCAAAGACAATCCATAACCAAAAAATTTCAGTAATATATAAATATACATCGGGAGCCATCATGCTTCTCATCTATCAAAATCAACCAAGTTGTGGATTTCTTTCACACTCGAGTTCAAAACAACTCCATTAAGACCAAAAGGTCAAATCATTCAAAATATCTCAAATATTCAACATCAACGTGCTTATAACACACACTTTCTCAAAAAAAAACACAATTTCCAATGGGGATTCACGACCCAAATATCAAAATCATGATAAATATCATTCAAGATTCATGCTTTATATCACCACACATGTAAATTCAGCTTTTAAAATCATAAACATCAAGATTTTATAATCATCATCATAAGATCTGGGTTCATTCTTCAAATTCATAAAAATCAAATAAAAATCATGCCTTTGTAAAGAAAATTACTTTTGGGAACAAGAACGAAAGAGAGTTATTGTTGAAAAACCCCACATACCTTGAATGATGAACTTTAGATCGATATTCATTTTTGAGATGTTAATCGTTCCTTTGAATGATGGTTCTTGGAGTTCTTGAACTAGGAACTTGGAATCTTGAATAAATTTGCAGAATTAATGGTGAACTTTGGAGGTTCTTGAAGTTGGATGTAGGAGCTTAGGGTTTTCTTTTTGAACGAAAGAGAGTTCTTGTTGAAAAACCCCACATACCTTGAATGATGAACTTTAGATCTATAATCGTTTTTGAGATGTTAATTGTTCCTTTGAATGATGGTTCTTGGAGTTCTTGAACTAGGAACTTGGAATCTTGAATAAATCTGCAAAATTAATGGTGAACTTTGGAGGTTCTTGAAGTTGTATGTAGGAGCTTAGGGTTTTCTTTTTGAACGAAAGAGAGTTCTTGTTGAAAAACCCCACATACCTTGAATGATGAACTTTAGATCGATACTCATTTTTGAGATCTTAATCGTGCCTTTGAATGATGGTTCTTGGATTTCTTGAACTAGGAACTTGGAATCTTGAATAAATTTGTAGAATTAATGGTGAACTTTTGAGGTTCTTGAAGTTGGATGTAGGAGCTTAGGGTTTTCTTTTTGAACGAATGAGAGTTCTTGTTGAAAACCCCCGCATACCTTGATTGATGAACTTTAGATCGATACTCGTTTTTGAGATCTTAATCGTGCCTTTGAATGATGGTTCTTGGAGTTCTTGAACTAGGAACTTGGAATCTTGAATAAATTTGCAGAATTAATGGTGAACTTTGGAGGTTCTTGAAGTTGGATGTAGGAGCTTAGGGTTTTCTTTTTTAGAGAATTTGATGAAATATAACATATAATGCTTCTAATAGGCTTTAATATAGGGTTTGGACGGATTTTGGGTGAGGGGGAATGACCAAAACGCTCCTAAAAAACAAATAACTCTCGAATCTGTCCTTTGGTGGACTGTTTTGATTGTCTGAAGTAGATCAACCATAACGTTTTACTCCGATATCCAAATTGGATGAAACTAATTTCACTAGAAAGAGGACTCTCATATATTTCCTTTGATATATAGTATCTTCCCCAGATCATTGTGTACGAGTATTTATGATCGTTTGAAATTGACCCAAAAATTCACTTTTGATAGGATGAAGTAGATCGACCATAACTTTTTTCTCCGATAGATAAATTGGATGAAAATAATTTCATCGGAAAGAGGACTCGCAGAGATTTCCATTGATATATAGTAGATCACCCAGATCATTATGGTAAAGGAGTTATGATCATTTAAATTTTGAGCAAAAATACGCCAAGCCTCAGTACTTTTTCCTGCACGTTTTACTGTTCACTACTATTCACGGTTCGATTGAAATGTTCATAACTCGTCGCTCGGGTGTCCATTTTGGATGATCCACATATCGTTGGAAAGATTATTTGATAATCTATGCAATGGTGTGTCATAATATAAGACATTACACACAAAAAATTTATAGTTTATTCTAGAAAATAGAACCCAACACGTTTACGCACAAAATTTCAACAAAAAAATTCTCGGGGTACTATAGAAACTATGGAGTACTATGCATATGAGGTAAGGACTATCTAAATAACATGAGATAACTGAGCTTGAATGTATGAAACTATAATATCTGAGAATGCATGACCAAGCTTAAGCATATTACTGTAATAATCACTAAACTGAAATACTGAAATCTGGTAACTGATAAACTGTATGCTATGGTCAAGAAAAATTGAACTGAGTTATGAATAAAATACTAAAACTAAAACTGTAGGAGGTATCATCTAACCGACATGTCCCAGTCTGAGCTAATCGGGATCCAACCTGTAACCCTAGTTGGAAGGGTGCTAGTACCGTGTCACGGGTACTAACAATGGTTGTTTCAAACCTAAACTAGCACGAAGACATCTTGTTAACCCTAAACTAATAGGAAAAATCATGAGATGTGTGTCAACCCTAAACGAGCAGGAAGACATCTCAAACCTATGCTGGCTACGTAGTCTGTAACTCAGGGATTGCTACTAAGGATCAAATCCTATACTACAGTAATGCCCCCATACCTGGGTCCGCTCGATGCTGAATCCTACTGCTAACTAGGCTGACACAGATTACAGGACTGAACTAAGCTTAACTGGACAAGTAACTGATCATGATGGCTAACTGGCTGAATATACTCATGGTTTATATGAAACCATTCTAAAAGTATTGAAAACTAGATAAGCAGCTAGATTTCGGATATTCAAAACCCCCAAGACTCGATAACATTAAGAATAATATCCTACTGAAACTTGGAGGACATGATAAATGGTCATTATTCAAAAATCATTCGTTTAGGCATTTCATAAAATACTTGGGGATCATGAACTTGAATATGTGAATATCTTAAACATGTGAGTATAGAATGATTACATAACTAACTTCATGAATTAGGGAATTTATATGAAATTCGCTTAAAATAGGACATATGTGTTTTATCAAGTTATGTAAAGATCACAGCTTAAAAATAAGGATGTCATAAACATGAGGGAACAACACAGTTACCAGTCAAAATTCATAACTTGGGGATTTATCTTGAAATTAATTGAACATGATATGGGAATTTCATCAAACATGTGGAAAGCATGAATTTAAAACGTGGAAATATTGCTAAACATCATGAATTTAGGATCTAACAAGGAATTTACTTAAATAAAGCATGAGAAACTCAAATTCATAGCATGAGGAATTTAAAATCTTGCATGAAATCATACATGGGCTGAATTGAATTAAAAACACCATGAAAACATGAAATTCAATCTTTCTTCAACATACAAAATACCATAATAATGGAAAATTCATTCTTTAATTGAAAGAAAAGGTCTTTTGGTATCCATGGTTGAAAGGGGACCCATGGATGAACACCTACGTACCTTAATTGGTTTGATTTTGAAATTGAAAGCTTGACTTGGAAGCCTTGGGAATGTTCTTGAATGTTTTTCTTGTAAAAAATTTGATGAAGTTCTTGGTGTTCTTGAGAGGGCTAGGATTTTCTTGGAGAGAAAAAGATGAATAATAATGTATCTAATGCTTTGGGGGCTGAAATTATGTGTTATGGACGGTTTTGGGTGAGGGGAAAGGACTGAAATGCCCCTAGAAAAATATGACTGAAAGCTGTAAATCTCAGAGGTAAAATGGAGCGTGCGTCTCATGATTTAGAGCACCGATATAGAGCGTGCACCACATGCTACATCGCATGCTTCCTCGGGGGTGGAATGGAGCGTGCGTCGCATGCTAATCGCATGCAGCTACTGCCTCTCTCACGAAAATGGCTATAACTTTTTGCTCGGGTATCGGATTAAGGCAAAATTGGTATTGTTGTAAAGTTAATTCAATCATCTATAATTTGATGGGTCTTTAGCTGAAAAATTCTACATATATAAAAAGTTACACACGTACAAAGTATACCCTTGTAGAATAAAAAACCAAACTTTAGACGAATTAAAGGCTCTTAGCTCAACTTTGTTCTAAGTGATTCTCATAAATATTTTTCACCTTTAAAGCACATCAAACATGAGTATAAATATCATGAAACTTATATTCACATGGGAATCATTTGAATTATAACTTATACAAGTAGGAATGATGGTTCAAAGACTAGACCGAAAATGCGGGGTCTTACAGTTACCTAAGTTAAAAACTAGTTAGAGTTAACCTGTGGTGAGGGTTCTTGGAAGATTTGTCAATATAGCTTGTATTAGAGTTATTACAAGAAGGAGCAATCTAGAGTTAGGTTTAATGGAGTATGTAATCAAGAGTTTGATTATAGTGTATTTTTGGGTGCTTATGAGGGTAAGATGTGATTTTTCCTCCCTTGAGCAAGGAGGTTTCCACATTAAATCTTGTATTATTTATATTTCCTGAATTGTCTTTTGTTCCTGGTTGATTTATTGGTTTTTGCTTGTAATTGACTTTAAGGGACATAGTCCCTCACTGTGTGGTCCAACCCTAAAGGTTCAAACAATTGGTATCATAGAAGGTTCACTCTAAAAGGTTCACACCTAGAGAGTTTTGGGGACCATGGTTGATCCACCAAATTTGGAATAAGGGAAATCTACCAATGGACCACCTAGATTTAATTAATAGTACTATGGATGGTGGAAAACCAGGATGTTTGACTTCATTATGGATGAAGATAGTAAGGTGATGTACATAATTCTTGATTGTCCTCATGTACCTATAAGATAATTCAAAGAAGGATATGTTACAAGAAAGGTTATCAAAAGCAGGAGGGAGTTCAATGATGAAGATAGAAAAAAGTTGAAAAGAACTACAAGGTAAAGAAACTACTAGTGTGTGGTATAAAACCAGATGAATAGAACAAGATTTCAGCCTGTCAAACAGCTAAGGAAATTTGGGATTGCTTGAAAATAGCTCATGAAGGAACCATTTATGTGAAGGATTCAAAAGTTTATATGCTGACTATACAGTATGAAACCTTCACTATGGAAGAAGGGGAAACTATTCAAAAGATGCACACAAGATTCACTTCTATCACAAATGAGCTTCATTACTCAGGAGAAGTGATTCCTTTGTATATGAAAGTAAGGAAGATTCTTGGTGTTCTTCTTAAGTCCTGGGAAAGCAAAATGTATGTCATAACTGAGGCAAGAAACATGAAGATGGATAAACTAATTGACAACCTAAAAATTCATGAACTCAAGAAGCAGCAAGGGGAAGACAAGAAGGAAGTATAAAAGGAAAAATCTTTGTCATTACAAGCTTCAAGGTCAAATTCAAATAAAGAAGACACTAAAGTTGCTTACTTAGCAAAAAAAATTGTTAGATCTATGAGGAAAAGTGGTCAGTTCCAAAATTATGGAAGTAGTAGTAGAAAAGGAATCATTATAAAGGTATGTTGCAAATGTGGTAGTCCTAAGCATTTCATTAAAGACTGTCAAATGCACAATATTAGGAATATCTCAATGTTAGAAGTGACAAAGAAAAGAACAGAAGCCATGTCTCTGTAAAATCAAAAAGACAGATTGCAATTAATTTTGCAGTTAAACAAGTCTTAGCTGGTTGGGGTGACTCCTTTAGTGGATATGATAAAGCTGAGAAGTCTACAGATGTTTCCATGATTGTAGTGGAGGATGAGAAAGTTGCTTTTTATTCCTTGTTTTCTTTTATAGAAAACGCTGAAGATGTAAAAGAAAATAAGGTAACACTTTCTGACCTTAAAGAAAACTTGGACAACTATTCTGCTAGAAAGATAAAAAAAACTTGCAAATGTGCTTATTGATTCTATGTGTAAAATGACTAAGAAAAAATTTCTCTAAAATAAATATGGAAAGTCATGAGCTCGAGTTAATTGATTTAACTCTCCAAATATCTGAAACTGGGGAGAAGGTTACTAAATTAAAATCTAAAAATCTAAATTTAGTAAGTTAATTTGAGAAAAGAGATGGTGCTTCTGATAAAGAGAAGAATAATTCTCAAAAACAAAAATAGAAGATTAGGAGCTTGAATTGATAGCTTTGACACTCCAGATATTTGAAACAGAGTAATAAGTTGAGAAGATGAAATTTAAAAATATAAAATTGGCAAGCCAACTGGAGAAAGTAGATGTTTGAGTAAAGGAAAAAAAGAAGCATCAAAGTTTCAGGTTGAGCTTGAAGAAAAAATGAAGGATTCTCAAAGGCATCTCATGAATTGCACTCAAGAAAAATAGGGAGTTAGAAAGAGACGTGATCTATTTGAGGGAAGAACTCAAAAAATCTCTACAATGGACTTCATCCTCAAAAATCCTTTCTAACTTACCAAGTCAAAAATATTAAGGGCCTTGGGTATCAGTACAAAACTCAGTCACCTAGGTCATAAGGCAAAGTTGTTCAAAATGTCAGAAACAAAGTCCATAAATCTTTATGCACTCACTGTGGAAGAGATGGACACATGAAGGAACATTGTCAAAGTTGGAATAGAGAAATAATGTTAAATGATAGATATATCCAGCAAGGAAATACCTATCATAAAGGTTTCAGACCTTTGAAAAATAAGAAAAAGCTATCATTCCTTAGATGGGCAAATAAGGATTTAATCACACCTCTATCCTCCATTTGGGAACTCAAACTCAAGTAGGTTCTTAAATCTACCAAATTATTTTACTTGCATGAAGGAGAAATGGTAGGCAGTCAAGACTACCTTGTTGAATATAACTGTTCAAAGCTATGACTGGAAGGTCTGATTTTATTCTCTCTCTCAAGACACTCCTTGGTAAAGGTATCTTATATGAAAAAGATAAAAAGGATCAAGAAAATTTGTATGTGTGGGCTGCTCCTAAAAAAGCAAGATATTGATGAAGATGAAGATCGATGAAAAATTTAAAGTAGTGGGGAGTGATGACAATGATGGTAATCGAAGATCTAAGTCACAAACATCAGATCAAGTAGAAGAACCTCAAGACGTGTTTAGTCAAGATTTCACAGGGACCTAGTCCCAGTAGAATTCATCTCGAAAGATAAAAAATAAAAGTACATATCTTCCCACCTACCTAGACTTTTGGCAGGAGTGCAAACAAGAGCCTAAGTCAGAAATTTCATGGCTTTTTCAGCATTATTATCCCAAAAATAAGCTCACAAAGGTGTAAAAGATTCTAAAAGATGTTGGGAAGTTCAAAGTAAAGCAGAAGGAACTTTGGACATTTGAAGGATGCCAAGTCTGGGACCTGGTCCTCATACTTATTTTCAGAAAAAGTCATGGTATGAAGTGGTATAATGAACCTAACAAGCTGAGGCTGAGTTTGATAAAATTAACCTGACCTACTATTTGTGAATCAGTGTCTCTTCAAAAAAATTGGCTATGATAAGGAGATAGGTATCCTTGATAAGGTCAGTGCATATTAGTCTAACTCAGTACCATACCTTTGCAGGTATACACCCATGGAAATAACTTTGGAGAAAGACAGATGTGGCATGCACAAGATTGTCACTCAAACAAGAGAGGGACCTGGTCCTATCTCTCAGGTTAGTAGCATGTATGTGCAATTTTTGTCTATTCTATAAGGAAAAAGTTGTGTCATCTCTCTCCTCGTGTCAAAAAAAGTTGTCTTATTCCAAAAATATAGATGAGTCACCTAAAATTTATAATTGATTGTATCTCATTCTCACAGAAAACCCTTACTTGTTCTTCTTGTGCTTATTTGTTCCTTTAAATCTTGTTGTACCCACTACTTCTCTTGTCAAAAGGAAAAATCTAGCCCAAAATAGCCTTTCGGAGAAAAAAAACTTCCTGATGGCTGCAACACTTCTATTTTTATGTCCTTTAAAGGATTCAAAGCTTAGAATTATTAAAAATCTAATCTCAAACCTTCCTAAAAAACACCCTTCATATCCTACTCTTCCAAAGAAAAATTTCTTTATTACTCAAATTGTTGTTGAATAATCACTCCTAAACCCTCAAAACAACTCTGATATTGTAGAGATGGATAAGACCTGGGTTGCTGAAAATCTCATCTTGCTGTCAAATAGCCCAAGAAAGAGCATAATTGGTCCTAATAAACACAATGTCAACAAAACACCAAGAATTTCTAGTGAAAAGTTTGGAAGTTTAATTGGAAAGCAGCAGATTCTTGAGGGACCTAGTCCTAGAAAGAGGAAAATAGATGAAAAGAAATCTATGGTTACTTATAATAGAAGAAAGAATGGGGAGAAAAGTAAGGTTGTGTCAAAGGAAGTTAGAAACAGGTTCTTGAAAAATCAAAAGGTGTTAACTAGAAGGACTTTTTATTCAAGTGTGTTCATAGAACCTGTTATGTTAGAATTAGTTGAGCTGGTTAAACATCAAGGTTGGATCCATCTTATGGAAGGACCTACTCCCACTATTTTTATAAGATAGTCAGGAAATTTTATTCCACATTAGACTTCTCATAAAATGGGTTAAATCTAAATGCACAGGTTCAAGGAAAAAATAAAATTAAATGAAGAAACATTGAGAAGAATTCTGGAAGTTCATCTCTGTAGTGTGAGGACCATCCAAAGTAGCATCCCTCAATAGAGTTTTTAACAAATACATCAAAGGTGAAAGGGAAATTTATAGCTGCAGTGAATAGAAAATCACTCAGTTGTGAGTTTCAATTGTTCTTTGACTTTGTTAACAAGGTGATTCTTCCTAGATCAAAATAGAGAAACATTGCTTCTACCATTGATTTATATGTGATGGAGTGCCTTAGTATCTTTGAATTCATTAATCTAGCTGCATTAATGATGGAACCCATTCATAAAGTAGTTCTTGAGAAAAATGAAAAACAAGGCATGCCTTATGGGTACTGGTTAAAAAAAGTATTTGATTAATTTGGTATTGTCTATGATTAATTTTCCTTAGTTCAAAACTGGTTAGAGTTATCCAGTGTTCAGGGTTCTTGGAAGAGTTGTCAAAATAGGCTTGTAGTAGAGTTATTACAAGTAGGAGGAACCAAGATTCAGGTTCAATGTATTCTGTAATCAAGAGTTTGATTATAGTAGAGTTTTTGGGTGCTCGTAGGGAAATCCGTGGTTTTTCCTCCCTTGAGCAAGGAGGTTTCCACATTAAATCTTGTGTTCTTTACATTTTCTGCATTGTCTTTTATTTCTGATTGATTTATTAATTTTTTCCTGTAATTGACTTTGAGGGACCTAGTCCCTCACTGTATGGTGCAACTCCAAGGGTTTCAACATTTATCGATATGTTGATTGAAAGAAATCATAAGATATTTTATTATACATTTAAAATGAAGGATCATGAAGAAATTAGTACTGTGTTGGGTATCAAGATTAAACAAAATAGTGGGGGTATGTGTTGAGTTAATCTCATTGCATGAAAAAATACTAAAATAAATCTACTCACTTAAACACAAAAATGGCCAATGCCCTATTGGATCCTAGATCAAGATAGTCTATGAAGATGAAAGAATTATAGCTTAACTTACGTAAACAAGCACTATCGGAAGGGGCAATAGTCGAGTTCTTGAATTTTTTTAGAAAGCTAAAGAGTTACGAAACTCTAAGTTTTATATTGTTTTATAAGAATATATTGATACAAGTTGATATCAAATATGTGAGACAAATAAGTTTATCACATGATAGATGTACCTTACGAGGAGGTACAATTTCTTGAAATGAAGAAAATCTTGCATTAGTAAAAGCAAGCAAATTAAAGGAGTTGAATGGTTGAGGGATTATTAAGAAAATTCATTGATTTTGCAAGGTATGAGCTCAGTTTGTGATATCAAGCCACTCTAGAACTTAACTTGCCATGATGGAAAAGTGTTAAAATAAGGGATATTTTTTATTATTTTGATAACTGTAGGGTAAATTTCATCCCATAATTTTACTAGGGACAAACTTGACCAATATATCAAAGTAGGGGGATATTTTTAACCTTTATCCCTACTATAATTGTCTTTTATGGTATATATTAGGTAACGTGGATGAGCAGGTCCACGTATTCGAGATGCTTTGATGGGACATGCATCTATCAGATTTTACTGAGTTCACACTCCTACTTATGGGCAGGGCAGGTTATTATGTGAAAATTAGTGAAGCAACTATTAGGGTTTTTGTCCTGATTTTCTTATTAAATTTAAGTTTTACTTTTCTTAGAAGGAAAATAAAAGTAACCATAATTACTTTTACTTTTTTCCTTAAAGAAAAATATAAAACTTTTTCATATTTGGTTAACCTCTTTCTTGGAGGAATGATTTTGGACCTCTATAAATAGAAAATCTCTTTCTCATATCATAACTCAATAGCATCCACAATGTAGTCCTTAAAGAGTTTTGTTTAGGGGGAGTTTTTCTCCCAATATGTTTTATGTTTTTCAATATATATTTTTTATATGTTGCTCGTTTGACCAAACCATATTTATAATATATGGCTTTTAGTATTGTTTTATTTGTCGTTTGAATTATTGCCTTTATCGTTTGCGAATCATTAACTTTCGCATGACGCTCTCTCGATTTCAAACCCAACAAGTGATATCAGAGTCAATGGTTCAAAGATCAAATGGTTCGATTGAGGATAGTTTAAGATCAAAGTTACAACAAATTTGATGATAATGAAGATATATATCCAAAAACTACATGTGAAGACGATAGTCAAACATATTTTCAACAGTACTGCTATTACATATTTGAAAATAAAGCTTAATTTTAACCCTACAAAGGGATCCAATATTTTTAACTCGAAAGGGCTTATATATTTTATAACCCAAAAACTCCATTTTTAAGCATGCAAAACAGCAGCGATACATGAAGGTTATGTGAAGACGAAGATTATGTATATGAAGAAGGCGAGTCAAGTTTTGTCAAGAAAATCAAGCCGAAAAAAAGAGAGATTTGTTAGGTTTTTTGCCTCGATTTTCTTATCAAATTTAAGTTTTACTTTTCTTAGAAGAAAAATAAAAGTAACAATAATTACTTTTACTTTTTTCCTTAAAGGAAAATATAAAAAAATTTCATATTTGGTTAACCTCTTTCTTGAAGGAATGATTTTAGACCTCTATAAATAGAAAACCCCTTTCTCATACCATAACACAATATCATCCACAATGTAGTCCTTAAAGAGTTTTGTTTAGGGGGAGTTTTTCTCCCAATAGGTTTTATGTTTTTCAATATCGATTTTTTATACGTAGGTCGCTTGACCAAACCATATTAATAATATATGCTTTTTAGTATTGTTTTATGTGTCGTCTGAATTTTCGTCTTTATGGTTTGCGAACCATTAGCTTCAGTATGACTCCAAGTTTTTGGTGCCCTCAATTCTTACTAATTGTATGTGTACTTGTTAGTTATTAATTTTAAAAAAAAATAGTATAAAACCTATAAATATTGACTTCTTTCATTCAAAATACTTGGTATGTTTTACTTTTTGGATGTTAATTTATTTAATTTTTGAAGCTAAATTAAATTAAATTAATTCAACATTCTAAAATTAAACATCAGATATTCATAAACTAAATAAAAACCTCTGTAAGTTGTAATTTTTCAGGTGTACGATTTGACACTCTAAAAACAGAACATGACAAGTATTTTGATACAATGCAAGTATAATATAAAAAGAAGACTTTTGAAATTATAAATGATAGTACAATTACACCTTTTTTTAGTTAATATAAATTACTCTTAGATCCTTACGTTCTTCGAATATAACCCTTTCTGGATCATTTACATTTAACAATTGGAATAAATGAAGCAAATTATGCCTTCTCATTTTCTTTTTCATCTAAGTAAGCAACGATTTGCATATATACATAAAGGGCGGGGGGGAGCAGGAGTGATAAATTTTGTTCTTTTTTTTTTTTTAAATTAAGGCCTCGTATTAAAATTTGATTTTAGACCACCAAATTCGTTGAGCGACCCTGCTTCTGGGTACCATCTTCAATCTTTACTGATTCATTAGTTTCTAAGATATGAAATCAATTTTCGGTCATAAAGGTTCTATTGATAGATGTTTTCTTATGGTTATAATAATAAGTCATTGAAAAAGCTAATTAGTGAATTAGTTATCTAGTCAGCATTTCTATTATAAACATCTGTATTTATATTACTCATACTTCACTGAATATTTTTTGGCCTTATACAAAATCAGATAATTAATTACAGATATTAGCATATCAATCGGTATAGTATCTTTGTAAGGTGCTTTTGTTGTGATTTTATAGCCTCTAATTCCTGTAGCATTAGGATCGGGTTTGGCGCCGAATACTAAGATGCTATCTTGTTTGATTTTTGTGGCAAATCGCCTGATTATGGATTCGAACAGAAAATGCTAATCAAAATAAGAGTTCTTTTACAATTTAATTTGGAGGAAAATATGAAAAATATAACCATGCAACCGCAATTGATGATTCTTTTACTAGTTCCGACAAAGGATCCGACATAAATGGTCACATCTGATATGACCAATCTTTAAACTGTATGCATACGGTAACCCTCAACAAGTTATGGATATAATTTTTAATAATGATAATTGAAATAGTACCCAATTACCCTGAATTATACCCAAAAAAGGCTATGACACACCTTAACTTAAAGGGGTCCTATTACCCCCTGAACTAATTAAAAGTGTAATTTTGACACCCTTAATGTCTACGTGGCACAACACACTAAAGTATCTACGTAGGCACACGTGCATGCCACGTATGTTCCATGTAGGCACTAAGGGTGTCAAAATTACACTTATAATTAGTTCAGGGGTAATAGGACCCCCTTTAAGTTGAAGTATGTCGTAGCCTTTTTGGGTATAGTTCAAGGGGGTAATTGGGTATTTTCTCATGATAATTTAATAAACACATCTATTTTGTAGCAAAGCTACATTTTCCTTGCCCTTTAAAGCATTTGAGACTAGAAGTAAACATGAAACCATTTGGTTGAACAAAATTGTAGGAAAGAATTTGTTATTTTTGTTAGCTCTTTATGATGGCACAATATGTTTTAATAATGACAAATTAACTAGTTGATAACATGCAGGACAATCAAGGCAAGGAAGAGTATCACAGAACTAAATCTGGAAGAGCATCTCGTGCAATTCCTAATTACAAGGAAGTCGGAGTCGTATTGGGAACAGCATCAAGAGAAAATCCAATCAGATCCCAAACTACAAGGAAGACAATTGCCAAATCCCGTAGAAACATGGAAAGAAGATATCATAGATAAACTCTGAAAGGAAGGAAGATTACACCCTTTTCATGGACATATCTGATATAGACATGAATGGTTGTGAGTCTGCATCCAAGAAAGGTGGGTCATATCTTATATATGGACATATCTGATATGGACGTATTATAGAATGTGAATCCTCAATCAAGGAATCACTTAAAATCCTTGATTCAGAAGACATCCATTGGGTTTTCCTTATAGAGAAAAGACACCAAAGTAGTTGAAGGATATATAAAGAAAATTGAAGATCAAGCCAACCTACTCAACTTCAAAGGAAATTCTCAGTGTGTCTCAAACTTAGTATCCATAAAGCTTTGTACTTTTAAGTTTACATTAGTTACAAAAGAGAAAGGTTGATTCAACTTAGTCTACCAGTTGAGGCTGTATCACAAGATCTGAATAACAAAATAGGATTCAGAACTTGTTCACTGCATCTGTACTCTAACTTTACTTTAAAAGCTCTAAGAAACCCCTTGTAACCCAAGGGGAATGGAAGTAGGCAGTACATCGGTGTTCTGAACCAGGATAAATCTCTGTGTTATTCTCTTACTTACTTGTTTATTTGTTTATGCATTTAAGTTTAATCTGTTTTGTTCAATATACTAATCTATAGGCGAATTGAATGTCAAGACTGATCAATCGACTTAGGAAAAGTTTCCAATTCACCCCCACCCCCTCTTGAAGTTCAATTGGTATCAGAGCAGGTCTCACCAATGGTACTGGTTCATCTCACATGAGCAAATATCCAATGGAAAACTATTAAATTCTAGGAGCCCTCCTTCAAGACGGTCACTCATCCACAAGATCATCATACTTCAATGGATAGTACTACTCTCATTGGAAGAATAGATTCAAGATTTGGGTTTAGTCAAATGAATTTTAAGCCTGGTTTGTCATTAAGAAATGACCAAACCCTATTTCTAGAATTAAAGACAAACAAAGGAAAAGGAATCAAGCAGTGTTGACTTGGACAACTTCAAAAACTCTGATGTCACCAAGGAACAACAAGAGGTAATTCAAACTAACATAAGAGTTATAAGTCTACTCTATTGTGTAGTTAGCAAAGATGGATATGACAAGATATCAACCTATAAAAGCACAAAAGAGATGTGGGATAAATTAAAAGTAACCTATGAAGGAACCACTAAATTCATAAAGGTAAGAATCAGTGCCCTGGTTAATGAGTACGAGCTCTTCAAAATAGAAGAAAATGAAAGAGTGGAATCAATATTTGCATAATTTATAAAGATTTTATGTGAACTAAAATCCTTAGGAAAGATCTATCCAAATAGTTTGTAAGTTCAAAAGCTTGTAAGAAATCTCCCAAAAGCATGAGAAACTAAAGTTGTCATTCTAAAATATGGGGATCTCCACACTATGACCTACGATGAATTGAGAGGTAATCTAATTTCCTATGAAAAAAATCATATAAATAGGTACAACAAAGAAGAAAGGAAAAAACTAGTGGCTTTCAATGCCATAAAAATTGGAGAAAAAGAATCTCTAGATGAAGACAACAGTAAAAAAATGGCTCTCACAAATTGCGAAGTAAGGAATATCTTGAGACAAAGGCAGCAGAGTACACAAGGCTACAAGAATAATAAATTTATAAGGAATTATGATTGTTATTATTATTATGGTAAATCGGGACACAATAAACAGAATTATCAAGAGTTGAGGAGAAGATCATCCAATAAAAATAAAACCTTTGGGGAATGGAGTGATGAAGATGAAACTGAAGATGATATAGAAACAACCAACATGTGTTTCATGGCAAAGGATGAACCAAGTGAGGTAAGACCCTTTAATAGTCATAATTGTAATATTCTTCAAATAAATCTTGATATGATTACTGACGATCTTTAATAAGTTATTAATGAATACAATAAACTTGCTCAAGAAAACAAAAATTGGCAAGCTCAGTTAAAACAAAAGCTTAAAGAGGAAAGAAAGAACTGGCAAATTGAACTTGAAGCGTGTCAAAATCGAATCTGACATACTTCAAGAAGAACTTAATGATGTAAAAATTCATTTAAATATCATTAGAAAATCACCAAGTCATAGTTTTATAAAGTCAAATTCTTTTAGAGCTAAATCAAGTTCTTCATCAAGTTCATTTGAGTCTGCTAAAACTTTTTTTTCTTTTCATGGACCAATCTGTTGCACTTGTGGTAAAAAGGGGCATAAATCACCCAACTGCAAACAAAGGTCTAAAGGTGTGTGGGTTTGGCGACCCAAAGAGAGCACAACTAACCCTCAAGGACCCAAGACCACTTGGGTACCTAAACAATTAATCTTCTTTTTTTGTAGAAATATATCCGCAAAAGAAATAGGAAAGTAATGTGGGTCATTGATAGTGGATGTTCCATATATATGATATAAAAACATGTATTCTCTAAAGAAAATAAAAGGAGGATCAGTCAGATTTGCGGATAATGCCAAAGGTGACGTCATTGAAGTCAGCTCAGTAAAGCTCAACTCCTCTTGCGAACTTATTGAAGTATATCTCGTGGACGGACTCAAAAACAACCTGTTGAGTATCAGCCAACTATGTGATACAGGATTCGGAGTTCCATCAAAGCTAAGAGTTTCTCCATCTAACATGAAAAAAGAGGCATTTCACTTATCGATGAACGTCTTAGCAATATTTACTTCTTAAATATTCCTAATTTTCCTACTCTGATATGTCTCATTGTGCAAACCAATGACCCATGGTTGTACTACAGAAAAACTTAGACATGCCATCATGCATGCCATCGAAAAACTTTCCAGCCTTGAATTAGTAAAAAGTCTGCCAAAACTAAAGTTTGAGAAGGATCACATTTGTGATGTTTGTCAACTTGGTAAACAGACTTAGACATCATTTAAAGTCAAAGATATCGTCACTACCACCAAGCCCTACAAAAATCCATATGGATTTGTTTGGCCCCACCAAGACCACATGTATTGGTGAAAAAAGATACATATTTGTTATTGTTGATGATTATTCTCGCTTTACTTGAGTAATATTTCTTGTTCATAAACATACGAATCACTAATTTTGAGATCTTTCTAGAAGATTACAAAAAGAAGCAAGAAATTCGTCACCTATGTTCATAGTATTCATTGAGGAGAATACAAAAGCAAAGTTTTTGAGGAGTACTGTGCTCAAAACGTCTACTCTCAGAACTTATCATCCCCTCGATCTCCCCAATAAAATGGTGTGCTGGAACGAAAGAATGGTTCTCTTTAAGAGACTACAAAAACCATAATTTTGGAGTAAAATCTACTAGATAACTTTTGGACAAAGGCAGTAAGTACAGAATGTCACATTCTTAACAAATATCTCATCAGACCAATTCTAAAGAAGATTCCTTATGAGATATAGAGACTGAAACAACCTAATATCAGTTATTTTTATCTTTTTGGATGAAAGTGCTTTATCCACAACATTGGTAAGAATAGCTTAGGGAAGTTAGACCCACAAAGTGACAAAGGTATTTTCTTGGTTACTCTCCCACTAGTTGTGCTTACAGATCATATAATAAACAGACTCTATGTGTCGAAGAATCTATGTAGATTGTATTTGATAAAACTGACCACTCCCTTATAAGCTTGAGTCTTAAAAAAGAACATGTAAATGATCTAAAGGCAGGAGCCAAAGAATACATAACTCTTGAACCAACAAACTCTAAATCAACTATAGCCCATCAAGAGTCAGTTCTTATTGATGAAATAATAAAAACCAATATTTTAAATGAATGGAGACATAATCCAAGTTTTTTGAATGAATTTATCATTGGAAACCCAGATTATAAGATGCATACAAGGGTTTTACAAAAAAATTAGGCATTTGTTCCTCTTGTGTCTCAAATTGAGACCAAAAAGGTTGATGAAACCCTCAAAGATGAGTCTTAGGTTGACACCATAAAGAAAGAATTAGAACATCTTGAATGCAAGGAACTAGATAGGTCTACAAGAATAAACTGAATAAAGAATGTATGGTTATTAGAAATAAAGCCAGACTTGTAGCTCAAGGTTACTCCCATTAGGAAGGTATGGATTATAATGAAACCATTGTTTTGTAGCAAGGTTAGAATCGATTCGAATTCTGTTGGCATTTGCTTCTTTCAAATATTTTAAGTTGTATAAAATAGATGTGAAGAGTTCTTTTCGAAATGGATTTATTCATGATGAATTTTATGTTAAACAACCCTTTGATTTTGAAAATCTATATTATCCAAACCATATTTTTAAACAGTCAAACGCACTCTACGATCTCAGCAAAGATCCAAGGGCTTGGTATGAGAGGTTAAGTACTTTTTTGCTAAATAATAATTTTCAAAGAGGAAAAATAGATACTATCCTCTTTACTCGAAAGATAGACTCCAATTTACTTATCAAGCAACTCTTTGTTGATGATATATTTTTGGTAGTTCTGACATTTCTTTGTGCAAGAATTTTGCAAATCTGACGAAGGAAGAATTTGAAATAAGTCTCATGGGTGAACTCACGCTCTTCTTGGGCTTACAAATCAAGAAAACCTTCAAAGGTACCTTTATTAGACAATCCAAATATATGAAGGAGCTTACCAAGAAATATAGAATGGATAAAGAAAATGCTTTCGGAACTCCAATGAGCTCCTCAACAAATCTTGATTCAAATATATCCGAAAAGAATGTTAATAAAAAAATGTACAGATGAATGATTGAATCTTGGCTTTACTTAACTTCAAGTCGACCAGACGTTATGTTCAGCTAGTACAAATGTAAAAAATTTCAATCCTCTCTAAAAGAGTTCCACCTAACTGTCGTCAAAAGAATTATTCGTTATCTCATTGGGACACAAAATATCAAACTTTGGTACGCTTACTCCTCAAACTTTGATTTAGTTGGCTATTTAGAAAGAGCACTAGTGGAACATGTCAAATTCTTAGGGATGCCCTAATCTCATGGCATATCAAGAAACAAACTTCAGTTGCTCTATCAACTATAATAGCTAAACACATAACCATTGGTAACTGTGGTACTTAAATTCTGTGGATTATGCATTAATTATTGACTTTAATTTATTATTTTAATGTGTGACTATTATGTGTGACAATACTAGTGCAATTAGTTTGTCAAAATACACAGTCCATCATTCTAGGGCTAAGCATATCAATATTAAGCACCATTTTATTCATGATCATGAAGAAAATTGAGATTTTTCCTTATAATTTGTTGATTCTGAAAATCATCTTGCTAACATTTTTACTAAACCCTTGCTAGAAGAAAGATTTTTTTAGGGTGAAAACTTAGTATATCATGCATTAATGACTTTTAATTCCATAGGCCCTTTTTACTTTGGTAAAAGATCTTTTATACAATATTTTGTCCACACTTTTACCCCTTTTCATCATTCCCTTTCTTATCCACCTCTATTCACGCCTCATTTTCTCTCTCCTATTAATTATTTTTACTTTACCCTTTTTTCTTTCCCATTATTTGTTGACCCTTCACTTCATCTTCTTTCAACTTCCCACCACTTCATCTTCCTCGCCTTCTCTTTAACTCAATTTACCATACCTCATTCCTCAATGACTTGAAATATATCCATGGCTCATCATACAAAAACTCCTCCAGACTACCTCGCCGATAATCATTACCTTTGTCCTCATTTTGAGTCCTTAGATAAAATCTCATCTCATTCTCTACAATCGATTGTTCACAAAAAAACCCTCTTCTCCTAGACCTAATTCACCTATCAAGAAAACTCATCCCTCTTTTCTATATTTTCTTCCACTAGAGGATATGCATAAATTCTTGTCTAACTCATAATGCGAGAAGTTTGCCGCCTCCAGAAGTGACTCTATTATTCTCGATAGAATTGTTAATCTCTCTCTGTTAAAGGAATCCCACTACAATGTAATTTCTTTTTTCAAAGCCCAATATTTATATTTGGTATTTTGTCTCTATAATATGGAAGTTTATGAGTATCATGTGCGCATGTTCTATGCAAATCTTCATCTCACTCAAGATAGCGGCAAGTTAGAAACCCTTGCGCTTGGAACAAGGATCATCCTTAAAGATTTCTTATTTTAAAAAGTTTTTGACACTAAATTCTCTAGGTTCATCCCCTTCTTGAATGTTTCATGTCTTTATAATTTTTAGGTTAGCTTCGAGGAAGCTAAAAAGGCAGTTTCTGACCTAAAAATAAATTTATCCAACTTTGGTCCTTTATCTCTCTTTTTAAGTACTGAATTTTGGCTCATATTATCGCCACACCCTAATCCTTTGGAAAGGTTCTCTTAGCAATGTGACCTATCGTGATATGTTTGTGTTGTATTATATGATTAAGAAGTACAAAATTAATTGGGTTGCTTGGATCCGAGAATACGTGCTGGAAAGTATTACATCCGCCTATGCCTCAGCCAGTCTACCCTATGGCCTGTTTATTACCAAAATCCTTCTCCATTTATCTATTGATCTCACTTAGTATTCGGTGATGAAAGTCTCAACCACTTATGACTCAAAGATATTTGCCAACATGGAATATGTTTTGATCGACAATGAATGGTGCAAGAAGGACTCCGCCAAAGCACGGTCAAACATTTCCAAGGTAATCAAGAATATGTCTAACCCTATACTTCTTATGGTGAAGTATATTGAGGAAATTAGAGTCCGTCTCAAAGATATTGGAGAAAGATTGTTGCTTGTCCAAGAGTCGACTGCTAAGCTGCTGCAATTGGGTTAGAAATCTAGTACTGACATGAACAAGGTGTGCTTATCAATTAATGGTTTAAAGTAGGAGGGTTTCAAGATATCTAACAAGTTATTTGCATGTGTGGACTCCATAAAATTCAAGACCAACTCATCCAACAACGAGTTTGTCATATAAATACAGAATTCCTACTCTAGCTTCTCCAAAAACGTTAAAAAATCCTATAAGAAGTTCTGTCATAGCATGCACTACACTCTTACATATTTCCTAGTCAGATGATGATACTTTTCAAATTGATGTTCAAAAGGGGCCTATCCCTTTCTTTCTTTTAGGGTTTGTAACTGATATTTTTGAACTTGTCCTCCCGGCACACTTTTTATTGCTTGCATGACACTTTTTTTTTGGTTATCTATCATGTTTTCCTATTTTTTGTGTGTGTGCCTGGTTTTTTATGGTTCGTTTTGCTCTTTTTGATTATGTCAATAGAAGGAGAATGTTCAACGTCAAAACATGAGGCCTCCAACTAAAGGGGAGATTGTTAGCTCTTTATTTTGACACAATATATTTTAATAATGACAAACTAATTAGTTGATAACATGCAGGATACAATCAAGGAAAGGAAGAGTATCGCGAAACTAAATTAGGAAAAATATCTCGCGCGATCCCTAATTACAAAAAAGTCAAAGCCGTATTTGGAATAACACGAAGAGAAGATCCAATCAGATCCCAAACTATAAGAAAGACAATCACCAAATCCCAAAGGAACATGGAAAAAAGTTACCATATATAAACTATGAAAGTACGGAAGATCACACCCTCTGCACGGACATATCTGTGTAAGAACCCGTGAAATTCCCTCATAGCTTGAGCCTTAGAGAGTGTCAAGTGAAGTGAAATTCCGGCCCTAAGAGATTGAGAAGAGACTTTCCAGGTGATTTATGATTGATTATGGCTGAATTTTCCTGAAATTGACTTCCTATAGTGTGGAAAATTGAGTTACCTTTCCAACGATACCCTTCTTGTAAAAATCTGAAGTCGAAGTAGAAAGATATGGCCTTTTCCAGAAAGCAGTGGAGTTGCGAAGGTGTGACGGAGGGATTTGACGTACCATCGGACGGGCGACGGTCCGTCATACCCCACCGTCGTAAGGAAGCAGAGGATAATTTCACTAGCGAGATGCGACAATGAGGTCCGACGGACCGTCGGGGCTCCGATAGACTGTCGCACCCTACCATCGCAGTCGAGACAGAAACTTACTTTCTGGACGATGTCCAACGGTCAGGACCGACGGACCATCGGGACTCCGACGGACCATCGCACCCTGCCATCGCATGTCCCGTGCAGTATTTTTAACTCATTTTAAAAAGGACTTTTCAATCTTTTCCACTCTTTTAAACCCTCAAATATATTCTAGACAAAGTAGCTGGCTTCATTACTCATCCCAAACATAAGAGAGCTAGGGTTTTCCTCTCTAGATCAAATCAAAAACACTTTTTCAAGAAATCCAAGAGCTCACCATAGATTCTACAAATTGAGTTGAGATTTGAGTTCTCCAAGATCAAGTGTTGCAAGAACCCTCTCTCAAAGATAACAAGAAGAGTCTAGAGCAAGCTTGTTAAACTAATTCCATAATCTAAGGTGTGTGGTGTTTTGAACAAGGGTAACCCTTTCACCCTTGTGCCCAAAGGTTTATTTAAACTATGATTTTCTGCAATCTATGAGATTTTACATAAATTTGAATTAGGATTTTTCACCTATTGTCATTAATTGCAATATTTTGATGTTTCCCATGAATTGAGAGTTTAATGGCATGATTTTCACATGTTTTCTTGAGAAATTGTAGCTGGGTCTATACCCCATGATTTTAATCCTTGAAAAGTTAATAATTGCAATGTTTGAGATATTGAAGTATATGAGTATATTAAGATTTTGAGACAAATTGCTGTAACTTCCAGATTTCTACATAAGTTATGAATCTATATGCTATCTATTATGCATTTTGATGAGTTTTAACTTGAGATTGAATTATGGGTTAGTAAGCCCTACTTGAAACTTGAAATTTTATGAAATCTTGTGCTATAAGCACCCATGATTTGAGTATTATGAGATTATTGAGAAATGTTTTGACCTAATAGTCATAGTTTTGAAATCCACTCTACTACATGAGATTACAGATTTAATTTCCGGGTTCTTATGAACCATGAGATTATTTTTGAAGGTGGATTTCCTTTAGATGAGCGAGATAAACTAAAAGAGAGTAGTATTTAGCACCGAGTTGGGTAAGTTACTACAGTTGCTTACCCCAAAACTACGTGCCACCATAGGTTTGAGATGATTTTGGGCCTAAGGCCGAGTTGATATTGGCCCCAAGGCTGAGATAAGTGATCACTGAATTGAGGTTATACTCCCTGGCAAAAGTATGACGCTCCTCCCCAACGTGGGGTCTCTTCCTTAGGAGGACAAAACGTTGGACTCCATGTAGCTCGCATGATTTATGTCGGTTAAGAGAACCTCCCTTGATATAAGTACTTTCCATAAAGCTTTGAAGATAAGTTATTTTCCTAAAACTAAAGTATTTTCCATTGAGATAGAATGTTTTCCTCTAAAGCTTGAAATGAGATATGTTTCTAAAGTGAGTGAAATGTCTTCAAGTATGTTCCAAAGTTATATGATTCCGAAGTCCAAGTATTTGAGTTCAAAAGAGTTATAAGTTCTTGAGCATTAAAGAAGTTTTACTCTCCATGAGATATATGCATGAGTTGAAAGTATTGCTTAAAGTTTCCTTTAGTCTTGAGTAATGAAAATGAGAGAAGAGTGCAGATTTCAAAGCTAAAATATAATGACTCACGAGATTTCTGTTACATGCTCCATTCTACTTGATTCATGAGATTTACATTTTCATACTTATTCAAGCCATGTTAGTCATTGCTTATTGCATGCATGATTTGATTAAAGAGTATTGATGTTGTTTTATATAAATGCATGCACCCCCATATACTCAATACATTCCAAAGTGTTGATCCACATATACGTCTATGCTATATTGTCTTATAATGTAGGTTTAGGTGCTTAGTCCTAGCCTCGCCAGTGACTTTTGAGTACCTCTGTCAACATTCCTACAGTGGTGAGTCCTCATGGTTTGAGGACCTATCAGATATCTCAATATTTGAGAGACTATGTTATTACTTTTAGTTTATTTCGAGTCAGTTGGGGACCTGTCCCAATGGCTCTCTAGTTCATGGATTAGTAGAGGCTTTGTCAGACTAGTTATCAGATTGTGGTTATGTTGAGGTTTCCAGTATTGTGGTCATTTGGACCGAGTATTATCTACGTATTTCCCTTTCATATGATATGACTATGCTAGTGTTTGAATTATTTCTTCTTGAAATGAGTATTATAAGTAGAAACAGACTTAAAGAATTATATTAGGGCTACTTATAGCCTTAAGCACCGTGTGACATCCCGGGAGGTGATTTTGGGTTGTACAAACTTGGTATCAAATCCTAAGGTCTCTAAGGAGTCAGAGAGAGTTTGACAAGACGCGTTGAGTAGAGTCTTGATCATCGGTGTATAGCGCGCCACATCTATGAGCAAGAGGCTACAAGATGTTTTAGGAAAAAGTTGTTTCTTTCTTTCAGATTCTATCGTGCCTACATCTGTCCCTCTCATATAATAATTCGTACTCTTTTATTTTTAGAGAATGCCTCTCCGAAAAGCGAATGCCCATAAAAACAGTGATGAGCAAACCCCAGTTGTTGATCCTTTGAATGAGACGGTGTCTCGTGCTGAGTTTCAAGCGGCCTTTCAAGCGTTAGCCCAAGCAGTCACCACTAATGTTTGGGCCAATAACCAAGCCGCAGTTGCAAATTAGCAGGGAGGTAGTGTAGCTGCGGCTAGGATTCGTGATTTTAAGCAGATGAACTCGCCAAAGTTTTATGGGTCTAAGGAAGATGAGGACCCACATTTGTACCTTGAGGAGCTGAGAAAGATCACGTAGGTAATGCATATTTCTGAAGAAGAAGGTGTTGATTTGGCATCCTACAGGCTGAAGGATATTGCTTATAACTGGGTTGTATCGTAGAGGAAGGGTAAATGTGAGAATGATGCTCCTATGACTTGGCAGGTATTCCAAGATGCATTCTTAAACAAGTTCTTTCTGCTTGAGATGAGAGAGACAAATATTAAGAAGTTTATGAACATGAGGCAGGGCTTCATGACTGTTAAGGAGTACTGTTTGAAGTCCAACCAGTTGGCCAAGTATGCTCCTGATTTGATTTATGACACCCAAGCTAATATGAGCAAGTTCGTAATAGGTGTTTCTAGTTGGTGCTGAAGGATTGTAGGGCTGTGATGCTGCTTAAGGATATGGATTTAGTTAGGTTGATGATGCATACCCAGTAGATAGAAGCGGATAAAATTATGGAGAGAGATAGAGTGAGAGGTAATAAGAGGGCTTAATTTGAGCAGCATGAGTATAGTCAGCCTAGGTTCCATAGAGGGAATCGCCCTCAGTTTTAGAGACGTCCATCTATGCCAGTGCCTTCATCAGTTAGTGCTCCCGTGCCTAGAGACAGGTAGGAGAAAGAGGGAATATCTTTTATGCCTAGGTCACCGAACAGTGTTGGTAAAAGGCCCCTTTATCTTCCTTGTGCTAAGTGTGGTAAGGATCATCCCGGTGAGTGTTTCGCAAATTTAAGGGGTTGCTTTGGTTGTGGAAAGCAGGGCCATAGACTTAGAGATTTCCCGTATGCTAGGCAGGGGACTAGAGATGCCCGACCTCAGGAACCGGATACTAGTGCACCAGCTCTTGTACCCCGTTCCGCCCCTACTCAGGGCGCTTCATCTAGCACTACTGGCGGTCAGTGCCAGAACAGATTTTATGCCTTACCATCCCTTTAAGAGAAGAAGGACTCTCCCGATGTTGTCACTAGTATGCTTAGTGTCTTTTTCCTAGATGTTTATGTGTAGTTGGACCTCGGGTCAAGTCTTTCTTATGTGACCCCACTTGTAGCCATGAATTTCAAAATAAGTCCAGAAAAGATTCCTGTGCCTTTCCTTGTTTCTACACCAATAGGAGATTCAGTTGTTGCTAAATAAGTGTATAGAGATTGTCTTATTTCTGTCCTTCATAGAGTCATACTTGCAGATTTGATAGAGTTAGACATGGTCGATTTTGACCTTATTTTGGGTATGGATTGGCTTCATTCTTGTTATGCATCCATAGACTGTCGTACCCATGTGGTCAAGTTTCAGTATCCTGATGAACTAGTTTTGAGTGGTCCGAGTGTTTGGTATCTTCCAAGAGCCATTTTATTTCCTATCTCAAAGCCAAAAATCTAATATCCAAGGGTTGCATCTATCACCTAGTTAGAGTCAAAGACATTAAGTCCGAGGCTCCAACTATTCAGTCAGTCAATATTGTTAATGATTTTCCTGATGTTTTTTCGGAAGATCTCCCAAGGGTACCTCCCAATAGAGAGATAGAATTCGGGATTAACCTTCTTCCCAACACTCAGCCGATTTCTATTTTGTCATACCGTATGGCACCTGCAGAGCTTAAGAAGTTTAAAGAGCAACTCAAAGATCTTTTAGACAAAGGTTTCATAAGGCCCAGTATTTTTTCTTGGGGCGCACCTATTTTATTCGTGCAAAAGAAAGATGATTCTTTACGCATGTGCATCAACTATCGTTAGCTTAACAAGGTCACAGTAAAAAACAAGTATCCTCTTCCAAGAATTGATGACCTGTTTGATCAGTTGAAAGGTGCAAGTTATTTCTCTAAGATAGACCTTAGATACGGCTATCACCAGCTTAAAGTATGGGAACGTGATATTCCAAAGACAACCTTCCAAACCCGCTATGGTCACTTTGAGTTTCTAGTCATGTCTTTTGGGCTAACCAATGCCCCAGCAGCCTTCATGGACCTTATGAATCGAGTATTCAAGCAGTATCTTAATATGTTTGTCATAGTGTTCATAGATGACATCTTTGTGTACTCCCGTAATGAGAATGATCATGCGAATCACCTTAGAATTGTCTTGCAAACTCTTAGAGATCACTAGTTGTTCGCTAAATTCAGTAAGTGTAAATTTTGGCTAAGGTCTGTAGCCTTTCTGGGTCAGGTTGTTTCAGCCGAAGGCATTAGAGTTGATCCCCTAAAAACAGAAGCTGTTAGAAATTAGCCTAGATCTATCTCTCTGTCTGACATTAGAAGTTTCTTGGGTCTAGTGGTCTACTACCGTCATTTGGTCGAAGGTTTCTCTTCTATTGCGTCTCCCAGGACCCGGTTAACCTAAAATAAAGTTAAGTTCTAGTGGTCAGATTTCTGTGAGAAGAGTTTTCAGGAGTTGAAGACTCGACTTACTTCAGCCTTGTGTTGACTTTGCCTTATGGTACAGATGGTTTTGTGGTGTATTGCGATGCCTCCAGAGTTGGTTTGGGTTGTACATTGATACAAAGATGTAAGGTTATAGCCTATGTCTCTAGATAGTTGAAGCCGCATGAAAAGAATTACCTGACCCATGATCTTGAGTTAGCTTTTGTGGTCTTTGCTTTGAAAATCTGGAGACACTATCTTTATGGTGTCCATGTTGATATGTTTACTGATCATAAGAGCCTGCAGTATGTGTTTACTCTGAGGGAGTTGAATCTTAGGCAGAAAATGTGGTTTGAGTTGTTGAAAGACTATGATATGAGCGTGTTGTATCACCCGAGTAAGGCCAATGTAGTGGAAGATGCCCTTAGCAGGTTGTCTATGGGCAGTGTTGCTCATATAGAGGAAGGTAAGAAAGAGTTAGCTCGCGATGTACATTGTCTGGCTAGATTGGGTATTAGGTTGCTTGATTCAGTGGAGGGAAGTACGTTGGTGCAGAGTATTTTCGAATTCTCTTTAGTTTTGGAAGTAAAGGAGAAGCAAGATAGGGATCCTAGTTTGGTCAGACTGAAGGAGTCAGTTAAGGACCAAAAGGTAAAGGTTTTCTCCCAAAGGGGAGATGGCATATTGATATTGTAGGGTAAATTGTGTGTTCCGTGTGTTGATGATCTGAGGCAGAGGATTATGGCTGAAGCGCAAGGCGCGCGGTATTCTATTCATCCCGGCACTACTAAGATATACCGCGACTTGCGGGAAATCTATTGGTGGAATGGTATGAAGAAGGATATAGCTGAGTTCGTAACAAAGTGTACAACGTGCCAACAGGTTAAGGTAGAGCACCAAGGACCTGGTGGTGTGATGCAAGAGTTTAGTATACCCACTTGGAAGTGGGAGGTGGTGAATATGGACTTCGTGACTGGGTTGGCTCTTTCGTGTCGTCATCATGATTCGATTTGGGTTGTTATAGACAGGCTGACTAAGTCCGCGCATTTCTTTCCCGTGCATCCATCTTATACAGATGAGGATTATACTAGATTATATATTCGGGAGTTAGTCAGGCTGCACGGAGTTCCCTCGTCTATCATTTCGGATAGGGGCACTCAATTTACTTCTCAGTTTTAGAGGGCGTTTCAGCAGGGTCTTGGTACCCAAGTTCTTTTGAATTCTGTTTTTCATCCGCAGACAGATGGTCAGGATGAGAGGACCATTTAGACCCTAGAAGATATGTTGAGGGCATGTGCTCTTGATTTCAAAGGTAGTTGGGATGAGCATTTGTCATTGATAGAGTTTGCCTATAACAATAGTTACCATGCTAGTATCGGGATGGCACCATTTGAGGCCTTGTATGGTAGGAGATGTAGATCACCCATAGGTTAGTTTGAGGTGGGTGAAGCTACCGTAATTGGGCCTGATGCAGTGCTTGAAGCTATGGAGAAAGTTAAGTTGATTAGGGAAAGGTTGAAGAAATATCAGAGTCGTCAAGAACCATATGCCGATATGAGCAGAAGAGATCTAGAGTTTAAGGTGGGTGATTTGGTATACTTGAAGATTTTACCCATAAAAGGGGTGAAAAGATTTGGTAAGAAGGGAAAGCTGAGTCCCCATTATGTTGGCCCGTATAGAGTCTTGAGCCGTGTTGGTAAGGCAGCCTATGAGGTTGAGTTTCCCGCAAAGTTGTCAACTGTTCATCCTATTTTTCATGTCTTTATGCTTAAAAAGCATATTGGTGATTCTGCTATTGTAGATCCCTCCGAGAGTGCTGATATCTAGAGCAGTCTTTCCTTTGATGAGATTTCTGTTAAGATCCTAGATTTTCAGATCCGTAGACTAAGGAACAAAGAGGTTCCCTTGGTTAAAGTTTTGTGGCGGAACCAGTCAATTGAGGGCGCTACTTGGGAGGCAGAAGCTGACATGCGAGCCAAGTACCCGCACCCCTTTTCCGCGAGTTCAGATCAAGCCGAAGTTATTAGTCTTCCTTAATTCAGCCCTTCTAATCTAAAGTTCAGCTATATATCTATTGTTGTATGAGTTCTTTCAATTTCTAAGGTATTCAAGAGTTTAGAAAGATTTTTAGCCCATTTAGCAACTTGCTTCAGCTATGTATACTCTATTTTTTCGGTGCTCCTAGTCTAACTAGCGATATTCGAGGACGAATGTTTCCAAGGGGGAGATATTGTAAGACCCCGCGAAATTCTCTCGTAGCTTAAGCCTTAAAGCGTGTCAAGTGAAGAAAAATTCCAGCCCTAAGAGATTGAGAAGAGAGTGTCCAGATGATTTGTTATTGATTATGGCTGAATTTTCCTAAAATAGACTTCCTATAATGTGGGAAATTGAGTTACCTTTCCAACGATACCCTTCTTGTAAAAATCTGAAGTTGGAGTAGAAAGATATGGCCTTTTCCAGAAAGCAGTGGAGTCGCCCAGGTGCGACAGAGGGATCCGACGTACCGTTGGAAGGGCGACGGGCCGTCGCACCCCACCGTCGCAGAGAGGCAGAGAATCAATTCACTGGCAAAGTACTACGGAGAGGGACGATGGGCCATCGGGTCTCCGACAGACCGTCGCACTCCACCATCGCAGGGAGGCAGAGGATGAGTTCACTAGAGAGATGCGACAATGAGGTCCGACATACCGTCGCACCCCACCATCGCAGTCGAGACAGAAACTCACTTTCTGGACGATGTCCGACGGACCGTCGGGATTCCGACGGACCGTCGCATCCCGCCGTCGCATGTCCCGTGCAGTATTTTTAACTCATTTGAAAAAGGGTTTTTTGGTCTTTTCCACCCTTTTAAACCCTCAGATATATTCTAGACGAAGCAGTTGGCTTCATTACTCATCCAAAACATAAGAGAGCTAGGGTTTTCCTCTCTAGATCAAATCAAAAATCCTTCTCCAAGAAATCTAAGAGCTCACAATAGATTCTACAAATTGAGTTGAGATTTGAGTTCCCCAAGCTCAAGTATTTCAAGAACCCTCTCTCAAAGATAAGAAGAAGAGCCTAGAGCAAGCTTGTTCATTTAATTCTATAATCTAAGGTATGTGAGGTTTTTAACAAGGGTAACCCTTTCACCCTTGTGCCCAAAGGCTTATTTAAACTATGATTTTCTACAATCTATGAGATTTTACATGAATTTGAATTAGGGTTTTTCACCCGTTGTTATTTATTGTAATATTTTGATGTTTTCCATGAATTGAGAGTTTAATGGCATGATTTTCTCATGTTTTCTTGAAAAATTACAGCTGGGTCTATACCCCATGATTTTAATCCTTGAGAAGTTAATAATTGCAATGTTTAAGATATTTAAGTATATGAGTATATTGAGATTTTGAGACAAATTGTTGTAACTTCCAGATTTCTACATAAGTTATGAATCTATATGCTATCTATTATGCATTTTGATGAGTTTTAACTTGAGATTCAATTATGGGTTAGTAAGCTCTACTTGAGACTTGAAATTTTATGAACTCTTGTGCTATAAGCACCCATAATTTAAGTATTCTGAGATTATTGAAAAATGTTTTGACCTAATGGTCATAGAGTTTTGAAATCCACTCTACTACATGATATTACAGATTTGATTGTTGGGTTCTTATGAACCATGAGATTATTTTTGAAAGTGGATTTCCTTTAGATGAGCGAGATAAACTAAAAGAGAGTAGTATTTAGCACCGAGTTGGGTAAGTTACTACGGTTTCTTACCCCAGAACTACGTGTCACCATAGGTTTGAGATGATTTTGGGACTGAGGTCGAGTTGATATTGGGCCCGAGGCCGAGATAAGTAATCACTGAATTGAGGTTATACTCCCTGGCAAGAGTATGACGCTCCTCCACAATATGGGGTCTCTTCCTTAGGAGGACAAAACGTTGGACTCCATGTATCTCGCATGGTTTATGTCGGTTAAGAGAACCTCCCTTGATATAAGTACTTTCCACAAAGCTTTGAAGATAAGTTATTTCCCTAAAACTAAAGTATTTTCCATTGAGATAGAATGTTTTCCTCTAAAGCTTGAAATGAGATATTTTCCTAAAGTGAATGAAATGCCTTCAAGTATGTTCCAAAGTTATATGATTTCGAATTCCAAGTATCTGAGTTCAAAAGAGTTATAAGTTCTTGAGCATTAATGAAGTTTTACTCTCCATGAGACATATGCATGAGTTGAAAGTATTGCTTAAAGTTTCCTTTAGTCTTGAGTAGCAAAAATAAGAGAAGAGTGCAGATTTCAAAGCTAAAGTATAATGCACGAGATTTTTGTTACATGCTCCATTCTACATGATTCATAAGCTTTACATTTTCGTACTTATTCAAGCCATGTGAGTCATTGCTTATTGCATGCATGATTTGATTAAAGAGTATTGATGTTGTTTTATATAAATACATGCACCCCTATATACTCAGTACATTCCCATGTGCTGATCCACATATACGTCTATGTGCTACATTATCTTATAATGTAGGTTTAGGTGCTCAGTTCCAGCCTTGCCAGTGGCTTTCGAGTACCTCTGTCTACATTCCTACAGTAGTGAGTCCTCATGGTTTGAGGATCTATCAGACATTTCAGTATTTGAGAGACTATGTTATTACTTTCAGTTCATTTCAAGTCAGTTGGGGACCTGTCCCAATGGCTCTCTAGTTCATGGATTAGTAAAGGCTTTGTTAGACTAGTTATCAAATTGTGGTTGTGTTGAGGTTTCCAGTATTGTGGTCGTTTGGACCGAGTATTATCTTCGTATTTCCCTTTCATATGATATGACTATGCTAGTGTTTGAATTATTTTATCTTGAAATGAGTATTATAAGTAAAAACAGGCTCAACGAGTTAGCTTGGGGCTACTTGTAGCCTTAAGCACCGTGTGACATCCCGGGAGGTGATTTTGGGTCGTTACAATCTGATATACACATGAATGATTGAGAGTCTGCATCCAAGAAAGGCAGGTCATATTTTATATACGGACATATCTGCTATGGAAATATTATAGGATGTGAATCCTCAATCAAGGAATCACTTCAAATCCTTGATTGAGAAGAAATCCATTGGTTTTCCTTATAGAGCAAAGACGCCAGATCAGCTGAAGGATATAAAAAGAAGACTGAAGATCAAGACTACCCATGCAACTTCATAGGAAATTCTCAGTGTGTTTCAATCTTAGTCTTCATAAAGCTTTGTACCTTTTAAGTTTACATTAGTTACAAAAGAGAAAGGTCGAGTCAAGTTAGTCATACAGTTTAGGCTGTGTCACAAGATCTGAATAACAAAATAAGATTCAGAACTTGTTCACTACATTTGTACTCCAAATCTACTTTGAAAACTCTAAGGAAACTTTGTAACTCAACGGGACTTGAAGTAGGCATCACATCGATGTTCCAAACCAGGATCAATCTCTGTGTTATTCTCTTGTTTATTTGTTCATTCACTTAATCTGTTAATCTCTTACTTACTAATAATCTGCAGGTGAGTTGACTGTCAAGACTGATCAGTCGGTTCAGAAAAAGTTTTTAATTCACCTCCTTCCCTGTTGAATTTCAATTTTAAAACAAAATTGAAATTTTCACTAAAAGAATAAAATAATACATGTCATCTAAGAAAATTAATGCGTCATCGGTAATTATTAGTAAAACATAAATTGAAACAAAAATGTTGCATTGGAAAACACTTCAGAACCATGAAATAACGAATGCTTAGTCATTTATGTAAATCATCATGCTCTAGAGAGAGTGTTAAATGGTTAAAAAGTATTCGATGGGGGACGGAATTTTAAAGAAATATCCAGAAGATGTAGTCATTCAGATGCTATTGAGGCTTCATGTGCAATTTCTCTTGCGATTCAACTGTGTCTCCAAATATTTTTACACTATTATAAAATCTTCAACTTTCATGAATCTTTATCTCAACCAATCAAAAACTTCGTCAAATTGTAACATTCTCTTGAAGCGCTCCTTCAAAGAAGACATTGAAAAATATAAAGCTGTATTTTCTTTTCTTTCAATTGATCCAAATAATTACCTGAAATCCATTTATCCAGATCTAGTTGTGCCTTACATAACAAGACATTATAGCGTTGACAATGATCAACTCATCGGTCCTAGCCATGGTTTGATTGCTCTGATGGATCCAATTAACACCATCTTATTCAATCCATCTACTAGAAAATATAGACTGCTTCCATCAAGCCCATTTGATGTTCCAAAAGGATACTATCGGTCCATTGAAAGTGGAGGGTTTGCTTTTGACTCTGTTGTTAATGATTTCAAAGTTTTTAGAATTTCTCGAGTTTACACTGAAGATCGTTATGGGTACCCTGAAGAGGGAGAGAAAAAGGTTGAGGTTTTATGAATTGGGTATTGATATTTGGAGAGAATTGGATCATGTTGACAAAAAATTGCCAAGGTTATTTTGGTTGACTTCTTCGATATTTTATAAGGGAACATTCCATTGGATTACAACTTCAGAGGAACTTGAACAAATCATTCTTTGTTTTGATATAAGCACCGAAATCTTTCGCAGTATGAAAACCCCATATACTCGTCAATTTTCAAATGGAAAAGTTCATAGACTCCTACTCTTTACTGTCTCTAAGCTTGACTTGTCACCCCTGGTTAGGGCCCATGACTGATGCAACAAAAGATTTGATTGAAATTTGGATAATGAAAGATTATAATGTGTATGAGTCTTGGATTAAGAAATACAAAATTAGAGGTCTTCCAACTGAATCCCCATTAGCAGTATGGAAAGACTATCTATTGCTTTTCCAAAGTAAAAATGGTTATTTCGTGTCATATGATCTTAATTCTGATGAAATCAAGGAGTTAAATTTCCATGGTTGTCTAGAAAGTATGAGAGTTGTAATTTACAAAGAAAGCTTGACTTCAGTTACAAGAGGAAGCCAAAGTGATTCACAGGTTCAAAACATTTAGGGAAGGTATAACATTTTCAACTTTAGCTTTATATTCTCTTCTATCGTGATGATCTAAACACCTAATTCAAGGAAAATGAACACCTTTCAAAGTATTTTCTGGGATTCTGAAATTTTTTAAGATAGCACTTCCCTATCCACTGCCCATTTTTCCTTTTATTTGTCAAGTTTTCTTTTTATACTCTCCGTCATAAATATAAGCAATTATTTTCTATAAGTTAACTGTATTAAATAAAAAGTAAGAATTTATGTTTAATTTTAATGATTAGAATTCGAATAATATTTTGAAATAATACATAACGATAAGGGATAACTTGAAGTGTTTGGTGGTAGTATTGTGATACCGTTATGAATCTAGATATGGTGTTTTTGAGAGATCAACTAAAGGAGGTTGTGGATATTAGTTGATGTTCAAAAAGAATCATAGAGTTGTACTCATCCCAAAATAGCCATATTTTGTAAGGTCTATGACCATGTTTTTCCTATATCCATGCAGACTATGCCCGGCCCACTCAACTGGAGAAGGCACCTACATTCATGTATAATACTACTCAAACATGAATGTGTTGCATGAACAAGTGAGGTATGGTTTCAAATCAACACTTTCTTTTAATGGTTTAAGATTGTGCTGTAAAGCTACACATAATCATTATGAAGTGAAGCAACTCTGTACAACTGTTTTAAAATTAAGAAAACATTTTGGTGAACCCAACGACCCAAGTGCCCTACAATGTCATGAATTATTCTTTCTAGTCCTGTAAGTTCCATTATGGGGTTGGTCGCCCCATCTGTGTTAAGTTTAGAGGCAATGGGTGACACAATACGAAAATGCAAAAATGGAAACCATAAAACTAAGAACACAAATTAGATAGAAGATTGACAAAAGTAAGGAAATATGTTGCAATGATGGTTATATGAAAACAAAACCTTCGCTTAAAAAAACAAAAGCAAGAACCTTATCTATAAAGACATACAGGAGGAACAATTCCTCAACAGAAAAGTCTATTTCTACAATGACCTTAGCAGGAATAATTTTTCAAGAAACCAAATACATCAGCATTGGCAAGCAACAATGTAGCAGTGTAATGATCCTTTCTCTCGTTATGGTATTGCTTAACACACGACAAATTGTATTGCGCTATTCCCTGCATAAAAATTTTAAAACTTTAGGAAAGGCTAGTTTTGAAAGAATATCAGGAGTTTGTGATTTAGATAAATATTGTGATTTGTGGGGTAGTGGTACATGGATTTGAGATGATATCGGTTTAGCTAAGAAATTAGGGAATTCATAGAAAATTTCGAAATGAATGTGGGTTAGTGGCACTCCGGATATAATATTTGATGCAAAAGAGTTAGTTCATAATGTTGAAATATAAATATTGTGATGTAAAATGAGCAAAACTGGAATCAAGTTGCGAGTTTCTACCTTGCCCTCTACTGTAGCCGGTTCTTGGGCCTCTAAAGCAGTCCCACTATAGTGGAAAATTTATGGCAAAACTTCACATGTAGACACCTTAGCCTCTTCCTAACTAACTTTATGGTATAAGTTTTACTAATTACGTTCTATAGCCATTAGTTAGTGACCAAATGTATTTAGGACTCATTTATACAATATAATTAATATTAATTTAGAAAAAAAGGAAAGTAACTAATGTTCATTTTATATCCAATTTCCCTCAATATAAAAAAAGTGTTGGTGATTCTCCTCCCATAATTGATCCCTTTTTAGTACAAACATATAAAAATCAATATACTTTATACAATTGAATTTTAACTACATATATATATATATATACAACTGTATAGACAAACACATTAGAATTTTATAATTATGTATAATGTATAATGTATAATATAGACATGCATATCAATAATATGTTATATAAATGTATAGTATTATACACATACATATGTATGTGTACCAACACAAGACAAACCTTTATACATATATAGTTATACAAAAATCTACATATATACATCAAAAACTTGCATCTAATACATTCATATCTAAAAAAATATACAAATGAAAAAAAACATACAATGCATACCCACATACAAAAATCTTCGCAACTGAATACAATTAAATCACCTATATACAGTTATAAAATTCACTAAAATTGGATCAAATACCCAATTATGAAAATAATTCATCAAGATTTATTCTATGAAAATGACACTAAGATACAATTTGATTTTCAAATTGTACATTCTATTCTATGAAAATAGATGAAATTTGAAGAAACTTAGTGGCTCATTTAGAGAATACCTAAAAAATCAAAAGAAAACAAATCTATATACCCCAAAAAACTAAGAAATACCGCAAAATCTTTAATGCATATCCCACTAGATGTTTAGGGATGAGAAATTACTCCAAAAAATCTTAGTGCAAATCCACAACGAATGTTTAGGGGAAGACAAAAATTCGACTGATTTGGGAGGACAATTTTCTTTGAGATATGTTCAAGAAGCATGAACAAGTTAATGCCGCAAAACTAACCAATTAGATAAGAGAGAAATTATGAAAAATTAATTACATAAGAGAAACAGGGTGTTATTTGCTATATATATTACATATTATATTTGTATATAGGGTCCCACAAATAATAGTTTTATAACACACAAATAACTATGTAGGGTAATTTTTTAAAACCTTAATCATACCATGTAATTAAGGAATTACTTTATTTATGGTGTGTAATTTTTCCAAAATTTTTTGCTACAATAGAACTCAAACTTGGCCAGCATCGTGATAGCGAGTGTATAGCACGAACACAGTTACTATAGTGGGTTCGACATAATAAGATAATAGTTTTAAAGTTAAAATCTTATTTTTCATCCAAAAATATTTACAACAACAACAACATACCCAGTGTATTTTCACAAAGTGGGGAGAGTAAAGTGTACGAAGTCCATACCACTCAGAGGAATTAGAGAGGATGTTACTGATAGAGCCTGGCCCAAGATAAATAACAATAGTAGAAAGAAACAAAAAATTAACTGAGATAACATGCCAATAGATAATAAAAGAAACAAGACTCCTACAAAGTAATGTTATTCACAATCTATCAAAAATCACAAATATCACCAAAACACATATGTTGAAACCCCTTGGGGGTTGCATCACACAGTGAGGGACCAAGTCCCTCAAGATCGATCACAGGCAAAGTACACAAAAATAATCAGGAAGTAAGAAACAATGCAGGAAGAGTAAAGACACAAGAGTTTTTACGTGGAAACCCAGGAAGGAAAAAAAACACGGCTTGTCCTCAAAAGCACCTCCAAATACACTATAATCAAACTCTTGCTGACATCCTTCACTGAACCTAACTCTTTGTTCCTTTCTCTAGTAGTAACTCTACTACAAGCTCATCTTGATAACTCTTCTAAGGACCCTCTCTACTGATTAGCTCTAATTAGTGTCAAACTTAGGTAACTCTACCTAAGAAACTCTCTCAACGAGAAAATAAGACATTATTCTTATAGCTTGAGTAATTTTTTTACAAATCAACACTCAAGAACACTCACTCACTCTTTAAACATAGTACAAAGATAAGAACATGAACAATGCTTGAACAATCTTTAAATGGAGTTTTTCATGCCTCTCTTCACTCTTTTCTTTTTGCTAAAACTGTTTGATGAAGAGGTGTCTCTTTTCTTTAATAGTTGAGTGATGATTAAGGCTGAAATATCCATGGACCAGTTGTCCAAGTCAGTATAAAATAACACCTGTAAGTTTGTTATATAAGCGGACAAAGTTGTACAAAAACTGCGTGCCAGCTGTATTGTACTTTGCACATCCAGGGACCTGGTACCTTGCAGTTTAACTGCTCATAATCAAAACTACATGTAGAAATTTTCCTCTTTTTGATGATGACAAACCAACCATTCAACATTGAGCATCAGTACACATTCATCATATTTAATCAGTTTGATTACCACCTGAAGATGAATATTCCTCATATCATTATGCTTCCTCTATCACGCAACATAGGGACCTGGTCCGTTGTTGTCAGTTGTAGCAAAAACTTCTGATTTCTTCCATTTCTTCCCCCCGTCATCATGCACCTTCAATTAGTGCATTTACCTTTGATTTATTCCATTTCTTCCCCCAGTCATCATGGCACCTTCAATTAGTGCATTTGCACACTGCACACTTTCCTCTGTTAACATGACTCCCAATTCTGTAGTAACTCAACTTATTTGGTACCTGGTCCCTTTTATATGAACTCAGTATTCTCCTTTTTGGCATCATTGAAAAGGATTAACAATAAACCATGAGTAAATTAAGCACAAACTAGTTAACTCATGGCCACTTGGGCAGCACTAACATGAAGAATAGCTTTGCACTTTAAAGAGAACAAATGTTACACAAAGCAAGGATTCATCAACTCATAAAAGTCAATATCAGTACAGTAAGCTAAAATAATCACCATAAGATAACTTTCTTTAAAAGCTATTATGAGAATCAGGATATAAAACTGACACAAGGTTGACGAGGGAATGAGGATAACATGGCTCGGGTGGAAGAAGGATTAGGTGAAAAAGACTTAAGCAGTACTCCATTCTTGCATTTTCAGCAATGTGAGCATCTGCCAACTGTTTGGTAAAGTCCTTCACTTCAGTATTCAGCTTGGCCATTTTTCCCGGAGCTTTGCATTTTCAGGTACAGGTTCATCCGTGGCACCTGGTCCTTCATAGGAAAACCTTTGATTCAACAATGTTAAATGCACTAGTTCAACATCTTTGGCAGCCAACTTAATCCTTAACTCCTCCATTTCCATTTCCAACTTCTTTTGAACAGCTAGCAAATCAAATACTTGAGATTCATTCTCCACAAGTTTTGTCAGATTGAACATCTTCTTGGATATTCCGTGTGTTTCCTTTGTACCAAGTACCCCAAAGTGATCGAATACTTTGTTGAGGAGGTACACATGAGGCATTCAATATCTCTTTTTTTTCTCACATATTTTGGGATCAAAAGCTCTTTCCTGAGCTCAGCATTTTATTCCCTTTTTAACTACCCACATCCTTTATCTCTTCCTTTGGTCTCATTACTTACCTTTTTCCTTTTAATAACAACTTTTTCTTCTTGGGACCAGATCCTTCAGAGGCTTTCTTTCTTTTCACAGCTATGTGTTTCAGCTTCATTCAATAAGGTTACCAGACTTTGACTTAGAGGACCTAAGGCAATGTTTTCTATGGCTTTGGTTACTGAAAGATTAAGGTATTCGATGCGGGCATATTCAATTTGGTTTTCTGGAGTTTTATCTACTTCACAATTTTTTAGCTGGGTTTAAGAAAGTAGTAATGTTAGTCATTTGGTTTAAAGGAGGCAAAGAGTGATGAGTTGAGACTAAGAATGAGAAATAGTCTGATTTAGCAATTTGAAGAGGTGACTATTGTCATCAAAAGATGTTTCCTTCGAAATGACATGTTTGATCCTAATAAGATCCACTCTTCATTTTGCAAAGGAATTGACAGCTTTTATTTATAGAAGAAAGGACACATGGCCTTTTTAGATATCATTTTATGATTATTAAAGCATACTGCAGTGATACTCACCTTTAGACCAGTTCCCTCTTCATTTTGAGTGAATTTTCAAATTTGTGCTCGTATATATGTCCATCTTCAAATATGTTCCCATGGGTGTATACCTGCAAGGGTATGTACTGAGTTAGACTAATATACATCCACTTTATCAAGGATACCTGTCTCCTTATCATAGACAATTTTTGTGGAGAGACATTGATTCACATGTTAGGTTAAGTCAGTATCATGCTTCAATTTATCCATACCCTTTTTATCTCAAAATTGCTCCAAAAGCAAGTTTGTACCAGATCCCAGACTTGACTTAATTCAGGTTGCTGAAGCTTCTCATTCCGAGATCAATTTCTTAGGGACCAGGTCAAATCAGGACATATCAACATCTTTCATCCTCTAGCTAATCATTTTTAGCATCACCAAGGATCAATAATTTTCTTGATTAAATAGGAACTATATGCACTCCTTTCGTCAACCCACAAAATTACTTTTCAGTTATTCTCCAGAGCATTTTTATTTATCGAATCTAAAGGTCATTCTAGGGCTACAATTTGATCACAAGCTTCACACACCCCCTTGTTGAATATCAACTTTCATAACCTAAGAACTAGGTCGTTGAAATCAACTTTTCACAATAAGACATTTTCACCAGAAGTGTATTGAGAGAGAGAAGCATAGTCAGACCTTCCATCATTGAGCTTTGAACTCTTTCAATCAACAAGCTACTTCTGAATGCAATCACCTTCTCATGCCTAGAATAATGATCACTTGTCAGGTTTGGGAACCCACTTGAGTCTGAGCTCACAGTAGCAGGACAATGGAGTGATCAAATTCTTCTTAGACCACCTAGGCAGTGATAGTTTCCTCTTCACATTTCTCAGAGAGTCGAAGCCCTTATGATATGTACTGTCCAACTGAGCGTATTAAATATTCCTTAATTTTGACTTAAGCAAGTGCTGACATCTTTCTTTCAAATGTCCATCTCTTCCATAGTGAGTGCACAAGAGTTTGTGCCTTTTGCTTCTATCATTATAAGCAACCTTTCTTTTAGACTCGCTGGGTTGGAATTTTCCTTGGTAGTCTAAACCTATACCATTATTAACACCTTGACTAGTCAAGTTAGAAAGTATTAGTGAGGAATTAATCCACTTAAGAGACTTGTTCAACTCTTCTTTAAGGCGGACTAGGTCCCTCTCTAATTCTTCATTCTTGTGAAGTGTTGACATAAGGTGTTTTTGGGAAACTGTCGATCTCTCCTCAAGATCAATCTCAAGCCTTGAGGATTCCTTCTTCTCTTTACCATCTAGACTATTTAATTTCTTCATATTATCCATTAGATTCGGATTTTCAGAGTTCATTTTTGTGAACCACTCTTCAGTTTCAAAAATTTTGTGAGTTAAAGAAATCAATTCATGCTCTGGATTCTTTGCTCTTTCTTCTAAGGCATTCTTTTCAGTAGTTAGTTTACATAAAGAGTCTATCAACACACTCGCAAGCCTTTTTATCTTCCTAGCATTATAATTATCTAAATTCTCCTTAATGTCGAATAGTGTTATGTCCTTTTCTTTTTCATCTTCTGTGTCTACCTTGAGTGCAAACAAGGAATCGTAGATAACTGGACCTTCTTCCACTGCTAGCATAGAGATATCTCCAGTCTTCTAATCATCAACTGGATTACTTGAAGAATCTTCCCATGCTGCTAGAGCTTGCTTTACTGCGTAATCAGCTGTAGGCTTCCTTCTTGAATTGTCGGGGACCTGGTCCCTGATCTTTCCTTTGTCACCAACATCCTTAAGGTAATCCCGATGATCTATTTGTTGCATGGACAGTCCTTGATGAAGTGCTCAGTACTTTCACATTTGTGACACACCTCTATAGTGATACCTTTTCTGCTGCTACTTTTACTTTTTTGGAATTGGCCACCTTTCCTCATGTCTCTAACAATTCTTTTCGCCAAGTAGGAAACATCAATGTATTCTTCATTTGAACCTGGCCTTGAAGATCTTAGTGCCAAAGATTTTTCCTTTTTGACTTCGTTTTTCTATTCTCCTTGTTGTTTCATGAGTTCATAAGTTTTCAAGTTTCCAATAAGTTCACCCATGGTGAGGATCTTCAGGTTTCTTATCTCATTTACGGCATCTACTTTGCTTTCCCATGACTTGGGAAGAACAGACAAAATCTTCCTCAATTTTTATACTATGGAATTACTACTCCTAAGTAGTGTAGCTCATTTGTGATTGAAGTGAATCTTGTATGTAATTCTTGTATTGTCTCTTCTTCTTTCATAGGAAAGGTTTCATACTGTGTTGTTAGCATTTCAATTTTAGAGTCCTTCACATTTGTAGCTACTTCATGTCCAGTCCTCAAGCAATCCTAGATCTCTTTGGCATTATCACAAGCTGAGATCCTGTTATATTCATCAGGACCTATACCACAAACCAACAGTTTCTTAGCCTTATAGTTCTTTTCAATTTTCTTTCTATCTTCTTATTAAACTCTCTCCTACTTTTGATGACTATTCTTGTCATTTCTCCTTCTATAACTTTTTTAATAGGAACATGAGGACCATCAAGGATTATGTCCATCAGTTCACTATCTTCAACTATAATGAAGTCAAACATCCTGGTTTTCCACCACCACCCATAGTATTGCCCATTGAATCTTGGTGTTCTAGTAATAGATTGCCCTTATTCTAGATTAGATAGAGTAGCCATTGCTAACCAAGACACTCTAGGTGTGAACCTTTTAGAGTGACCAGGATCTGATACAAATTATTGAAACCCTTGGGGGTTGCACCACACAGTGAGGGACCAGGTCCCTCAAGATCGATCATAGACAAAGTACACAGAAATATCCAGGAAGTAAGAAATAGTGCAGGAATAGTAAAGAAACATGTGTTATTATGTGGAAACCCAGGAAGGAAAAAACCACGGCTTGTCCTCACAAGCATTTCCAAATACACTATAATCAAACTCTTGCTTATAGCCTTCACTAAACCTAACTCTAGGTTTCTTTCGCTAGTACTAACTCTAGTACAAGCTCATCTCGGTAACTCTACCAAGGACCCTCTCTACTGATTAGCTCTAATCAGTGTCAAACTTAGGTAACTTTACCAAAGCAATTCTCTCAATTAAAAATAAGACATTACTCTTATAGCTTGAGTAATTTTTTTACAAATCAACACTTAAGAACACTCACTCACTCTTTAAGCATAGTACAAAGTTAAGAACATTGCAAGTTAAGAACATGAGCAATGCTTGAGCAATCTTGAAATGGAGTTTTTGTTGCCTCTCTTCACTCTTTTCTTTTTGCAAAAACTATTTGATGAATAGGCGTCTCTTTTATTTTATAGTTGAATGATGATTAGGGCTGAAATATCATTGGACCAGTTGTAAAAGTCAGTATAAAATAGCACCTGAAAATTTGTTACACAAGTGGAAAAAACTGTGCAGACACCGCATTCCAGTTGTACTGTACTTTGCACATCCAGGGACATGGTCCCTAGCAGTTTAGTTGCTCATCATGAAAACTACATATAGCAACATAATACTCTGACTATACACACAAATACAAACAAAGAAATCATTCCTATTAGCAAGGATACACTCCTACCTACTAACCCTCTACCCTAATCTGCGTTTTCCATACTTTCATCCGAAAACATTTAGAGGTCGGAAAAGGGGTATTAGGTATGATTTTAGTTTAATTCCATCAACTACCACTACTAATGTAGTTGATTTCCTCCTTTCTTACATTATTTTAATCCCAAATTTCTTATAATTATAGGGATTTATTATGGTGGGTATGGTTGGTGTACTCCTAGGTAGAAGAAACTGATATGATATGTTGGATAAAGGGTTATAATTATCTAATACTAGTTCAAAAGAGTTGAAGTATTATTCATAGACTAGATTTTGCCCCCTTGATCTCAGTTTATGGGGAGTTTCAATGGGATGAAGTTTGAAAACCCCTAGAATGAGGAAATTATTAAAGAACATAGACTTAAATCTACGGATACGTTTGGTTGTATATGTGATCGTTAAGTAAATATTTGTCCTCTTATATAAATTTGTGTTTGTATTTGGTGACAAATATTTAAATTTAAACTATATGTTTTGTTAAATAGTCAACCTTACTAGAGATTTGTGCTTCTGAATAACACATCATTGTTTTTGTGAACTGAATATTTATAAAGTATGTCCTGTGATTGAATTGTGGATTCCGGTTACATAAGTGTGGCAAAATAGTTTATTTGGGATAGCGGTGTCAATTTACTTGGTTGATTTATGATGTTGGTACATGAAATGAGCTCATACAAAGAAGGTCAGATATTGCGGGTAACCATAAGTCCCATAGCATGTGTTACACGATAATATGGAGGGTTTGATTGTTCTTTGTACGAGTTCGATTGTCTGTTGTGTATAAGTGATTCTGAGTTTCTTGTCTGAACTATTTGTATTTATATTACCTTGATTTCCTTGTGCACATTGTGTTTTGACTAAATATCCATGGTTAGTGTTTGATGTTAGCTATTTTATGATGTTGATAAGTTAATGAGGTTTTTCTTGATATAAATTGAAACTAGATTAGTTGTTTGACATTCTTGTTGGTTAGTACTGAATTGAAATTACATGACTTATTGGAGTATTTATTACTTGATTGTCTTGTATGGTGCCAATATATCTTTTACCATAGTTGTTTTATAATAAATGATTGGTTGATACACTTATCACTAGTTTACAATTATTCAACTAAGTGTGCATATCGGTTAAGTTGTGTCGATATATGGTATCTATCTATACATAGTGATTTTGTACTGACACTATTCGATGCTCTTTTTTGTTTGAGTGCAGAGCATATCCCAGCAGCTTCTACGATACCTCACTTGAGCGGAGTGTGGCATCAAATATAAGGAAGGGTGTCTTCTTACAGGCATTCATGGATCTCTCTATTCTAATCTTGTCCTTATTGATTCAGAAAATGACATGTTATTTAGCTTTGTCAGCTTTTGGTTAGAATAGACTTATTAGTAAGAATTTTGATAGTTGACTTTCAGTTCTTGGGATTATCCTTAAGAGAAGTATTTTTTTAAGTCTGTTTTTATTTAAATTATTAGAGAATATTGTTTTTATTAATAGTAATGGTTTTTTCTTATTTAAAGTGGCATAGGTTTTGGGGTTGATATTTGAGTTAATGGCTCTCTCACTAGAGGATTAGTGTGTGTGCCACTCGCGATGGGTTTGGGTCATGTTAAAGTTTATATCAGAGCTCTTGATTTGCTGATATCATCGTACCACGATGTGTCTAGTAGAGTCTTACTTAATGTCACGGGACAGTTGTACATATCTATGTGAAGCTATAGAACTTTAGGAAAAAATCACTTTCTTCTTTCTTTTGTGCTATGACTTGATTCCTATTTCTATCTGGAGATCCATAATAGATCTAACTTGTTCATTCTATTTTTAAAAATAGTGAACATGCGACCGACTATAGTTAGAGTAGGGGATCCTCGACTAATTGCTCCAACTATTGAGGTCGCAGTTAATGGCCAAGGATGAAGAAGTGGAAGAAGAGGAGGTAGGACAGCACCTACCAGGGTTAGATCCCAGGATGCTTCTAATATAGGCAAGTAATGGTCATCATTGACTTCCTCGCTCAAGAACCATCCTTAAGATATGGTAAATAATGAGGTACCAGTGCATGAGAAAGTAGCACCAGTCTAAGAAGGTGTATCTTTTGTTCAAATGTCAGTTAAATTAATTCAGTAGATTTTGGGGTTTATTGAGAGGGTTGACAGGTACTGAGGTAACGCTTGTAATTCCTGAGTACCAGCAGGGGGCAAAACATTCTCCCTCTGTAATCGTTAGTATTTATGAAGCTCTATAGATGGATGTTTTTCTCCATCCAGTAATAGGTCCAATACTAACCAAAAGTGATCATGAGTTGTGATGTAACTTTAAGAAAATAAAACCACTAGTACGCCTTAGTTCTGAGTCAAGATGCTTTTTAGTATATTATGGATTATCATTAAATATTACATAAAATTGGCAGTGGAGAAGCACGAGATAGATTTTGTAACCTTTCAGCTGTAAGGAGATGCTAAGCAGTAGTGGAGGGCGTATATTGAGTGTAGATCTTTATTGTTGCCTCTATTGACTTGGACCTAGTTCTATACCTTTATTTTAGAGAAGTACGTGCCTCACACCATGAATGACAGGAACAAAGATAGGTTTCTCGCCCTTAAACATGGCAATATGTTCGTTACAACATATTACGATAATTCCATGCATTGTCCAGATTTTCTACTCAGATGTTAGATATAGAGGAATAGTGAATTCACCACTTCGTTAAAGGTTTGAATGGCGATAGTCAGATTGTAGAACTTCAAATGACTTTCTCATGTAAGACCTTTAACGATATGGTAGATTTTGTGAAAAAGAAGAATGGAGTTAGACAGGAATTCTATGCAAAAATGGTTAGGAAGAAGGCCCAAAATATGAGCAACTTTAGTAGATCATACTCCAAATGTCGCAGTTCTCAAGCCTGCCCTACTTGTCCTATTCTATAAGCCTTTCCAGTTTTTGACATGAGGTCCGTCAGGGACCATTCTTCAATCTTCAGGTGCAGGCAGTGAGGTGGCTTCATACTCTTCAACTCATTGACCTTTTATATCTCAAGAATTCTATGCTTATGACAATATCTGACAATTGAAGAGGACTTATCCTAGTGTCAGATAGTTAGGTTTCAAAAGTTTGCAACTACCAGATCCTTAGTTCCATCTGATAGAGAGGGTTAAGGAAATGTTAGAGATTTTCGATAGGATGGGTATGGTAGGTATTTCGAAGGTCGAGGTTTTAATGCTGGGAGACGTTATGCAAAGCCTGCTAAGAGAGGTACTCAGATTGATGACAAGGCATATTGCTATGCCATCTTAGGAAAATTATAGGTTGATACATCAGATGCAGTTATCACATGTCACGTCCCGAACAGTGCTTGGACGTGACGGGTATCTCAAGTCCGTCATGGATCGGAGACCACCCTTTTTACCTAGTCAAACAGAACACAATACACTAACAATGATTGAATTTCGAACATATAACAAGATAGAAAAGATAATCTCAAAGGAAATCTAAGATATATCAATAACCATCCACAATCCACAATATCCATAAAAGCCTTCTAATAACCAAAAACCATCTACGTCGGGACAAGCCCCCAGTCATAAGGCTTCCCAAAGTCACCAAAAGTCCTATGCAGAGTGAGGCAAAGGGACTTGGAGTTTGAGGTAGGAGATAGGGTGTTCTTGAAGTTGTCTTCCATAAAGGGAGTTATGCGGTTGGGAAAGAAGGGGAAACTCAATCCAGATACATTGGTCCTTATGTGATTTTGAAGAGGGTCGGCAATGTTGCATATGAGTTGGAGCTGCCTTCTAGTTTGAGCTCCATTCACCCGATATTCCACGTTTATATGTTGAGGAAGTGTATTGATGATCCATCACGAGTTGTTCACATCAAAGCTATTGGTATCTCAGATTCTCTATCTTATGAGGAGATCCCCATTGAGATCTTGGATCGTCAGGTTCGCCATTGCGAACCAAGGATGTGGCCTCGGTAAAGGTTCTATAGAGGAACCACAAGGTGGAAGAGGATACTTGGGAAGCCGAAGAGGAATAAAGTCCAAATATTTGTTCCTATTTTATTCTCCGGAAATTCATGCAAAAGTATGTGTTCTTTGTAACATCTTTTTTTTCTAACTTAGTTAAAAAAAAGATTGATTTCCTTGCATCTTTGTTTTCTGTCTTAGGGGTGTAAATCGTACTTGTACTGCCTTATCCATCATTCGGGAACGAATGATCCAAGTGAGGTAGAATTAAAGCACCCTGAGTTTGACCCTTAGAAATTGCCTGGGTTTTCAGCTTTCTAGACATCATACAACTCACCATACTAGTTGTATAGTGTGGGTACGATTTAGGTAACCCAATCGTATGTTGTCTAGTGTTTGATGACTGTGTTTCTGGTGTGGTTACGACTTGGTGGGTACGGGTCGTAGGGTTGGTGATAGGTCTGGGTTGGTCCTTCACTTAATTTAAAACTTAGTAACTTGACTTGGCTCTGAGTACAAGTGGTTCACTCAGAGCTGTAAGGATAGGGTACGAGTCGTATCAAGGAGTCATATGTTGTCCAGTGTTGATTCCTTTGGATTTTGTCTTGGATACGATTTAAGAGTACTAGTCATATGGTATAGATACAACTTAGGCAAGGGGAGTCGAATGGTGGACGGGGTGGGATGTCCAACATTCTGTGTAGGGTACGAGTGGTAGGTATCATTCGTATGTTGTGTGTATGAGTCAAGGGGGAGTCGGACCCTATTGCGGTAATTTTTACAACTTAAGCTGGGGGTATTCTGGATATTTTCCCTAATAACTTCTTTGACCCCATGACTTAAAACACTTTTGGGACATCAATTACCGTATGATTCTCAACCAAAAACACTTTAAACACTCTCAAATCTCCCTCAAGTTTTTGGTCCAAGAAAGAGGCTAGGATTTTCTTTAAGCAATCAATTAAGGCTCTAAGGGTTGTTTTGTTTTCATCTTCTTCTTTATCTAAGGCATGTTACTCCTCCCTCATTGTTAGTTTCAACTAAAGGCATGATTTATGAATAGTTTTTGTGACATAATTATGATATTGTTTTGGGTTTTGAACTATGTGTTGGGAGTTTGGGTTATAAATGGTTGGTTACTGTTTTCCCATGGTTTATCTGTGGTTATTCATCTTATATTTATGGTTTGGACTTGTGGTTGCATGGGAAAGGTCAATTGGTACTTGGTTTTGGTTTTGAAAATCTTATGCCCTTAACATGTTTGTTAAAATGCCTATGAGAATGTTTTTATCACGTAGTTTGACAATTATTGAACTCCTTCCATTGCATAAAAGGTAATGGAACCTAAATTGGTTTAAATGGATTTGAAAGGCCTCGATGGACATGGTATATGTTGAATTGGTAACTTTGAAGTCAAATTGGTTTAATGGTTTTGGTATGGCATAAATGGTTACACTTGCAAGATCTAGTGTTGGTATGACGATACCGACGACTAATGCCTAATAAATAAGACTCCTTAGTAATTGGTTGGTTGTGTGTGGATGGTTTTACTATGGTCTTAAAGAGGAAAGTGTTAGCAAAGCCGTGGAAAGTGGCAGTCTCGGGGGGACCAAAACTGAAAACTCACGTTTGTCAGTGTCAGGTAGTCTTGGTGACCATGTGCATTATGACACACTTATATTTTGGGAGATGTACTAGTCTTCTCAGGTTTTATTCTCTGGTTCGTGAGGCTAACACACGTCGGGGCCCCTTCAGCAGGGGGAGCTGAACCCATATAGCGCATGGTGATTTTAGGACAGCCAAGCTATACAATCCCAGGTTAAAGATTTTAAATGCATGCTAAACCTGGTTCTATTTACCGGCATGGTGTATATCTATCTATCTATCTCTCTCTCTCTCTATATATATATATATTTGAATGTGATTGTATTTGGATATTTACTTGGTTTTAAATGTTGGCATTATTTTATCCTTATCCCGAGTGCATGCTGGCGTTCATCCACTAACCCGTCTTCGGGCGCTGTATCCCCATGCGACGCAGGAACCAATCATACTCCCCTTACTTGGTGATTGCATTCGGGGATAACTTATGTTGGACTGAAGTGGTAAGCTTCTATACTCCGGGAGACTTCATTTCATGTTATGGATTTTTCTACATACTTTTGTCATTTCATAGATTTTATTTTATAGACTTTAGTTTTGGATATGGCTGGGGGCATGTCCCGACTAGATATTGTTTTACTTTCAGATAAAGGCTTTTGTGTGACTACTATGGATTGGTATGAGTGGTGTTGGTATTGGTGTCAGCCTTGGCATTGGGGATGACACCGTTGGACTGCACTTGATTTATAATTGTTCCATTTTGTTATGTTATATATATTTGGAATCCATCTGGCTTGGGATATAGGGAGGTTATGGTTGGGTCTTAGGGGTGGTCTTTGATCCTGGGTGGGGCCTGAGGCACCCGACAGGATGAGGCCCTATTTTTGGGTTGTGTCACAACTAGGCCTAATAGATGTAACGAAGTTCACAATGGCTAACACGAGTCTTCACCTAAGTGGATCGGACGATCCCACTTCTACTCTTCAATTTCCACAATTAGGCAAACTATGCCTCAAACTAGGCTAAGGTATCTAGTTCAACTTCTAGATGTCAAGTAAGTCATAATCAAGTCTAAGATAGGAACTTCGTCTAGAAACATGGGCATCCAAGTCAACTCTACCTATATTACAATTTCAAGATCACTAGATTAGCCCAACTAAGGTTAATCATACTAATCATGATTCCAACATACTTAAACCACATCCCAAACCTAGCATTATATCGTATTCATGCTACAATTTAGTCCAATCTAGTGAAAAGGCAATAGGATTTCAAAAGGAACTAAGCATTTCGTCTTACGGGTCCTAAACCCTCATCTATTCCCAAAGAAATTAGCAATCAAGACTAAGTTATTCTACTCATAATCAATCCTAACATTCATATTCACATGCCATATATAACATACATCATCTTCAAAGAAGAGTAGGTAGAAGTCTACCTCAAAGCCAAACCGCAAAACCTTATATCATTCACCAAAAGCTCATCTTCATTCCATAAATCCAAAATGTCATTACATTGTTAAAATCATAATCTACTCATTAATACGACTCAAACTATACCCATATTTCACTATGGTGCTGCGATTTCAAAAATGACACCAAAAACTCCAAGTGGGTCCCACGTATGGAAAACGCATTTTGAGGTTAACTCAATATTCATACATGAACAAGGAATTATAGCCCTCAAGAAATGAGTGCAAACTAAGCAACCTTTGGGCTAAAATCAATCCCTAAGTGAATTTGGAATTTTGGGTCAAAAATAAAAAAAATCATCAAGAAAGTGATGAAATCTTACCTTTAATCCAAAGATATTCACGATAATAGATGATAATCAAGATCCCAAGTCACCCACAATGATTAATTTTGAGTTACTACACTCATTTTGGGGTTTCTAGGTCTCAAAGATGAAGGGAAAATGCCCCAAACGCGTCTTGGGGTCTATATATATCCCCAACAGGTAAGGAGATATCGCTATGGTGATCCTAGAGGTCACTATCGCACTAGGACGATCTTCATAAGCCTCATCTCTATCGCCATGCATTAGCACCAGCAAAGTCAAAACTTATTTTTAACCCTCGGAACTCATTCGGACTTTGATTTTCGCAAATAAACTATGTAACCCCACTAAATTCAATGTTCCAGATGCATTGGTGAAGTTGAATTTTCCATTGGAAGTCGGTTAGACCAAATATGGTCCCCACACCAGTACTTACTGTTTTTTTCACTTTTCAATCAATAGGTCGAAATGAGTTCAGGTGTATTGAGATCCGAACCAAAGGTCTACCTAGCTTAAAATCGATATTCCAAATCCGTTGACATAATCAGAATTGGCATCCGAGATCGTTTTACTGAAGTTTTCACCCGGTGGCCATTTGAAACAGCGAAGACTTCCAACTAGGGAATTGATTCTAAAATTAAACAAATTGTCCGGTAACCAAACTATCAGTCTCAAAAAGTCATAAATGACTTGGGACAGCTATGGAGAAGCCCTAACAATGAAAATAAGAAAAAATATGACAAATGAACTGAAAGGTCATTACAATTGGCCATGTGGTGGTTTTTGTCCGTGTAGAGTGTTTGGTGTCATTCAGTCAACTGAGAGAGGTATTTTTGAGCTAAAAAACTAACAAAGGGCATTTTTTTCTCTATTTCTGATTAGGTCAAGGGTATTTTTGTCTCTTTTTCGTATTTATTTTAATATTTGTTGACCTTATACATAATTGAATAAATTAAAAATAAAATAGGCATATAGGGCGGTCTAGAATTTCTATAAGGTGCTCTAATCTTGTTTCGTAGAAATAGACGCCCATTGCGACGTCTTGTTTGATTTTTTTTGTGGCCATATCAAATTTTTGTTTGGGTTATGTTTGGGGCAAGACACCAGCATAGCTACGTCTTGTTGATTTTTTTTTTCTAAAAATTACACAAATATATAACTTATGTTTCCAATATTACAAAAATTTCCAACTCCCTAAACATATTACAAAAATTCAAACATATACACATAATGCTATGTATATGTCAGCTATATTATGTATATTAATAGGGAGAGAATATAAAGTAATTAAAAAAGTGGGAGAGTGTAATTACTTCCAAAAAGATTGGTATTCATTTTATTTATACTTTTTTTTTGCGGCCATATCAAATTTTTATTGCTTCTAATCACAAATTCTAATGAAAATAAAGAACATTTTACAATGTATTTTGAATGAAAACATGGAAAAGATACCCATGCAATTGCGATTGATGTTTTTTCGTATGTATAAAACAAAGGATCTGTCACGCCCCAAATCCCATTGGAGCGGACTGGCACCCGTAGCCGAGGAGGCCCGGGAGAACCCGTTCATAACCTATACTTTCACATTTACATTACTTATGAAAATTAGAAATTTGGGCAGCACTTCGTTGTAAATAAAAGAAAACAGTACCTGCATCAGCCCAGCAGACACGCATATATATATATATATATATATAAACAGTAATTGGCCGTCAGAGCCATCACGTCTATCAACCAAACACTCCTATGGCTGTACAATATGTCTACAAAAGCATCTACATAGATACACAACTGAGTTAGGGTTGGGACAAACTCCCGCCCACAAAAGACTTTTATACAAATACCAAAAGTACATATAGAAACGACTTGGGATGCCCCGAAACAACTGGAGCTCACCACAATCAACAGAATGTCCTGGCTCTTACTGCGGAGGTGTACGACCTGAAGTACCTGTTCCTGCAGGCATGAATACAGGTCCCCCGTGAGGGACGTCAGTACGGAAATATGTACTGAGTATGTAAGGCAGTGAGTATCAAGATGAGATACAAAAGATCAACAGAACCCAGATACCAGTGAATAAACAGTATGAGTAGACCACACTTAAAAGAGCTGATGGGATACCTGCACATTACTTTCATATCATTACTTCCCGTATTCCTTATCAATACATAACATATGTCATACAATGGCCAACTGATCAGTGGTACTAATACAATACATCAGGGACCACCCCTGGAATAGCATATATACATAATCTTTATAATACAATGGTCAACTGATCAGTGGTACTAATACAATACATCATATCATCAATTTAAAATAAAGACATTCCATTCTTAATTCAATTAATCTTTGAGATTGGTTACTTTGTGGTCACACCTTATGGAACTTGAAACCATGATACCTCAATAGGAAAAATATGTAAATAGGTAATCAATATCATGAAAATGAAGTAGAGAATCATGGATACCTCATTAAACCATTTCGGAGTCAACAATAGTATATGGACATTTTTTTTACTAGCCGGACATCTTAAAAGTGAAAACAAGTTCAATTGGTAGTGTCGAAGATCATATGATGTTATTATGTGTCATGTGTCGTAGGACAATGTTGGAAGCTTACTTGAGAGTGCCATGGGTCATTATTCATGCCAAAGATTAGATAGAGTATGTCTTACATACCTTGACATAACCACTTCAATACAAGTCCAACTTGACTTCCCGTACTCTTCGAACACTTATCTACAATAAGTCATTTGTGGCAAACTAGTATTAGCAACCAAACCTTACCATTTAGGTATTAACTTCACCAAATAATGTCTAGGAAGTAATCCTTTAACTCATCAATAAGAGTGATACATACATCCTCTTATACTCTTATTACATTCACATATCATGCATTTTCATGCAATATCCCTCAACATCACTCTTAGCCTTTATTTCCCCTCTTAATCACCATCCAATACCAACATGATCACTAGGCATACATAACCACTAATATAATGATATATCACCACAATTCATCCTCCATAATCCAATACAACAACTTCCATAATTTACTACTAACAATTAATACAAAACAATTCATAACTATGTTTCTAGTTATCTTCCAACATCAAGACAATACTCATAATCCCTTATCAATACTTATTCATGGATAAGAATCAAGAATAAACAATATTCATACCTTAACAATGAAATCTTGTATTTAGAATCCTCCTTACATAACCATGGGGTGCTTCTCGAAGCTTTCGAGATGGTGAACACAACTACGGAGCCAATTCGAATTTTCTACGGTTGAATCACAAAATATTTGAAGTTGAAATTAGGCTAGGATTTCACCTTCTCTTAATAATTGGATGATATATGATATATATGAGGCTAAGTGTATGTTTATAAAGACCAATTTTTCGTCCAAGAGGTAATAGAAAATGACCATTTTGCCCTAAAAATTTAAATAAATCCGAATCTGTCCCCAGTGGACAGTTTTGACAGGCTGAAGTAAATCGATCATAACTCTTTGCTCCGGTATCGGATTTGGGTGAAACCAATTGCATCGGAAAGATAATTCAAAGGGATTTCATTTTTATATAAAGTATACCACCCAGTTCTTCCTGTAAAAGGAGTTATGGTCGTTTAAAGTTGACCCAATAATCTGTCCCAAAATTCTGGGTTTTTTTTTGATAGGCTGTAGTAAAACGGGTATAGCTCCTTACTCAGACATTGGATTTGGATGAAACCAATTTCATCGGTAAGAAGACTCTTGGAGATTTTCTTCGATATTTAGCAGATCACACAGTTCTTTTTGTACAAGGATTTATGATCGTCTAAAGTTGATCCAAAAAAAATTGCCTAGCTGCAGTAATTTTCCTGCAGATTTACTGTTCACAGGCTTCCCGGCCACCGTTTTATAATTTCGAATTTGCTCGCTTATATGAAATACTCCTCTATTTTGGGCAAACTTTATATCGTTGGAAAGCTTATTCCAATACCTACACATACAACTATTGACGGGATACTTCCGAACACCATAAACTTAATTTAACCCATACGCAAGCCTTTAGGACTCCATATAATCGCGATAAGTGTACAAAAAAATTTACGGGGTGTTATATTCTCCCCCCCTTAAGAACATTCGTCATCGAATGTTAGCATAGTTACTCAATTAAGACATGTCCAAGCTTACAATTAACATATTCATCATCATAACATACTTGCATAAAAATAAGCACTTTTCTGTTATTGTTCTTCTTCCGTCTCATGAACTTCCTCCTCATCGTTGAATAGGTAAGGGTACTTAATATTCATCGCTTCCTCAGCTTCCCATGTGATCTCCTCAACTTGTTGATTCCTCCAAAGTACTTTTACCGATGCTATCTCTTTATTCCGTATCTTTTTAATTTGGCAATCAAGAATAGCAATAGGCATTTCTTCAAAAGTGAGATCTTCTGTAACTTGTACATCTTCCGTAGTAGTGATGTACGATGGATCTCCGATGTACTTGTGAAGCATCGAAACATGAAATATGGGATGAACTGCTGAGAGCTCTTGAGGTAGCTCTAACTCATAAGCAACTTGTCCAAATCTTTGAATGATCTTGTACGGACCTATGTATCGTGGACTTAACTTTCCTTTCTTGCCAAACCTCATCACTAATTTCATTGGTGATACTTTCAAGAATACCCAATCGTCGATAGAATACTCAAGTCCTCTTCTTCTAACATCCGCATAAGATTTGTGTCGACTTTGAGCTGTTTCAAGCCGTTGTTGGATCACTTTAACCTTCTCCATTGCTTGATAAACAAGATCCGGTCCAAACAAGACCTCATCACCTACTTCAAACCATCCTATTGGCGATCTACACTTTCTTCCATACAATGCTTCATATGGTGCCATTTTGATACTTGAATGATAGCTATTATTGTAGGCAAACTCGATAAGAGGTAGGTGATCATCCCAGTTGCCTTTGAAATCTAATACACATGCTCGTAGCATATCTTCAAGTGTCTGGATGGTACGTTCCGCTTGTCCGTCCGTTTGAGGATGAAAAGTCGTACTTTGATTTACTTGTGTCCCCAAACTCCTTTGAAAAGACTTCCAGAAATTCGCGGTAAATTGGGCTCCTCGATCGGATATAATGGAAATTGGAACTCCATGTAACCGAACGATCTCCTTAATATACAACTTCGCATACTCTTCTGCCGTATAAGTTGTCTTAACTGGTAAGAAGTGCGCGGATTTGGTAAGCCTATCAATGATCACCCATATGGAATCAAACTTCCGAAATGTACGAGGCAAACCCGTGATGAAATCCATATTGATCTTGTCCCACTTCCAGACGGGAAGATCTATACATTGCATGTAACCACCGGGTTTCTGGTGTTCTACCTTGACTCTTTGACAATTCGGACATTCAGCTACAAATTCGGCAATATTCTTCTTCATGTCATTCCACCAATATATTGCTTTCAAATCTTGATACATCTTAGTCGACCCTGGATGGATGGAATACCTTGAACAGTGTGATTCTTTCATAATTCTCTTTCTTAGCTCAACTACATCAGGTACACATAAACGATTCTGACACTGAAGCACTCTTTCTCGCGTAAGCTCAAATGCCTTTGTCGTGCCACTCTGCACATCCTCCTTAAGCTGCAATAAAATTGGATCTGCATACTGCTTCTCTTTCACTTCAGCTATCAATGAAGATTCCGCTGCATTACGTACAATAACCTCTTCATCTGGAGTTTCAAGAAGTCGAACTCCCAAATTAGCTAGTTGGTGAAGATCCTTAATCATCCCCTGCTTTTCTATAGATGCCATTTTAGACTTACGACTCAGTGCATCCGCTACCACATTCGCTTTCCCTGGATGATACAAGATATCAACATCGTAATCTTTCAACAATTCAAGCCATCTCCGCTGCCTCAAGTTTAGATCTTTCTGACTGAAGATATATTGCAGGCTCTTATGATCGGTATATATGTCAACATGAACCCCATATAAGTAGTGGCGCTATATCTTCAAAGCAAATACAACTGCATCTAGCTCAAGATCATGCGTGGGATAATTCCTCTCATGTGGTCGCAACTGTCTAGAGCCATAGGCTATTACTCTACCATGTTGCATTAATACGCATCCTAAGCCAATTCTCGAAGCATCACAGTACACTGCATACCCTTCTGTGCCTTCAGGAAGTACCAATACCGGTATAGAAGTCAACTTGCTCTTCAGATCTTGGAAACTCTTTTCACAGGCATCATTCCATTGAAACTTGGAGGCTTTATGCGTCAACTTAGTCAAGGGTGCAGAAATAGAAGAAAAACCTTCAACAAACCTTCTATAATAACCTGCCAACCCGAGGAAACTACGAATCTCCGTAGGCGTCGTGGGTCTTGGCCAATTCTTCACAGCCTCAATCTTCTGAGTGTCAACTTTTATGCCTTCACTGGATACAATATGGCCCAAAAATGCCACTGACTTGAGCCAAAACTCACATTTAGAAAACTTCGCATACAGCTTACGATCACGAAGAATCTGCAACGCCTGCCTTAAGTGATTAACATGATCCTCTTCTGATCTAGAGTAGACCAGAATATCATCTATGAAAACTATCACGAACACATCTAGAAACAGCTTAAACAGCCTATTCATCAGATCTATAAAAACTGCGGGTGCATTTGTCAGCCCGAATGACATAACCAGGAATTCATAATGACCATACCGTGTTCGGAAAGCTGTCTTGGGTATATCTTTATCCTTGACTCTCACTTGATGATAGCCTGATCTCAAGTCAATCTTGGAAAAACACTGGGCACCCTGCAACTGGTCAAATAAATCATCAATTCAGGGAAGAGGGTATTTATTCTTGATAGTCACCTTATTCAATTGCCGATAGTCAATACACATCCTCAGTGAACCATCTTTCTTACGCACAAACAATGCTGGTGCTCCCCAAGGGGACATACTAGGCCTGATGAATCCCTTCTCTAGCAAGTCTTTCAGTTGCTCTTTCAATTCTCGCAACTCTGCTGGTGCCATTCTATAAGGGGGAATTGAGATTGGCTGTGTGTCTGGCAACATATCTATACCAAACTCCACTTCTCGTTCAGGAGGTAAACCTGGTAGTTCTTCAGGAAATACATCAGGAAATACATTCACAACCGGAACGGTCTAAAAAGTTGGCGGCTCTGCCTCTGTATCCCTTACTCTAACCAAATGGTATATGTACCCCTTGGAAATCATTTTTCTTACCCTAAAGTAAGAAATAAATCTGCCTCTCGGCTCGCCAACATTACCCTTCCATTCAAGGACTGCCTCATTTGGGAAATGGAAATATACCTTCTTAGAACGGCAATCTACTGTAGCATAACAAGACACTAACCAATCCATGCCCATAATAACATCAAAATCTACCATTTCTAACTCAACAAGATCGGCCATCGTATCACGACCACAAATATTCACAACACAATTTCGATAAACATTCCTAGCTATAAGAGATTCCCCCACTGGTGTTGATACTTCAAATGGCTTGGCTAATAATTCGGGTGTTCTTCCGAACCTTCCCGCAACCAAAGGAGTAGCATACGATAATGTAGAACCAGGATCAATTAAGGCATACACATCAAATGCAAAGATGGACAACGTACCTGTAACCACGTCTGGAGAAGCCTCTAAATTCTGCCGATCTGCTAGGGAATACACACGGTTCTGAGCTCCGCTAGGACTAGCTGCTCCTCTATCACCTCTACTGTGACCCATAGGTTGTGTACCCCTACTCAAAGGAGGCACCGATGATGACACAACAGCTGATCCGGTAGGTCGTGTTATACCACCTGTGGTCCTGCGTGGGCAATCTCTAGCCATATGCCCCGGCTTACCGTACCAAAAGCAATTGTTCGTTCCAAGCCGACATTCGCCAAAGTGAAATCTTCTACATATGGGGCACGGGTGTCGTGGAGGTCTCAATTGACTCATACTCCCTTGCCCTTGATACCCCACTGTTTGCGAACTCTGATTTTCACTTCTTTGCCCGAACTGATTACCTCTGAACGTTTGAAATTGCGGTGGAGCACTAATTGCAGGATAAGAAGATAACGGGCTAGGCTATCTATGAGAGAACGAAGGCCTAAAACCTCCCTGAGATGCCATAAACTGCCCTATAGCTCTGACCCGCTTAGAATATCCTTTTTCTGATTCCTGGGTTCTTCTTCTTTGCCTCTGATCTTCCATTTTCTGAGCGAAAGCTTGTATCCTCTCTATATCCATGTCCTTGTTCAAAGCAGCAATGGTACAATATCTAACCAAGTATGGTTCCAATCTATCCACATAGTGATGAACTTTGTCATCCATAGTAGCTACCACATTAGAAGCATATCGAGACAAGGAGTTAAATCGAAGACTATACTCCCTTACACTCATATTACCCTGACGAAGATTTAAGAATTGATCTGCACGGGCCTGACGAGTCTCAAATGGAAGATAATGATCAATAAATGCATCTTTGAACTCTCCCCACATAGTTGGAGGTGCATCAATACCTCTAGATCGTTCCCAATCCTCGTACCACAATATAGCCTCTCTTTTCAGTCTATATGTTGCTAGCTCAACCATCTCTTTACCGGATATGTGCATAACATCTAGAGCCCTTTGGGTTTGATCGACAAAGTTCTGCGGGTCTTCGTTAGTATCTGATCCGGTAAAAGTAGGAGGATCCAGTTTCAGAAAATCCTGTGTCCGAAGGCTAGCTGCTCTATCCGTACCACTAGAACCCGTGGTAGGAATAGCTTGCCCTTGAACTTGACCGGCAACTATACGCGTCAGAAGTTGTACTGCATCCCTCAAATCTCGATCAACAGCATTCATAGATGGCCCTTCCGGAGGAGAAGAAGCTCCTGATATATGCTCAGCTTGAGACTTACTTTGTTCAGCTTGTGCCGGTGGTGACTTACTAGTACCTTCTTCGGCCACTACATGTACTCGCTTCCACTTATTCTTTCTCCTTGTAACCGGCATCGTTACTATAATAAATAAAAAAAACAATTGGATTAAGAGATCGATTATGACTTTATCTCTAATATGGGCTCTATTGCACGATCTAAGAAATGGAGAATGGAAACAATCCCTAAATGTCCAACAGCCTCCTGTTTATAGATGTGGTGCACAACACACCGATAAATGAGATTCTACGTAGACACGGCTTTGTAGACTCACTAGGACGAACTTCTCTGATACCACTTCTGTCACGCCCCAAATCCCATTGGAGCGGACTGACACCCGTAGCTGAGGAGGCCCGGGAGAACCCGTTCATAACCTATACTTTCACATTTACATTACTTATGAAAATTAGAAATTTGGGCAGCACTTCGTTGTAAATAGAAGAAAACAGTACCTGCATCAGCCCAGCAGACACGCATATATATATATATAAACAGTAATTGGCCGTCAGAGCCATCACGTCTATCAACCAAACACTCCTATGGCTGTACAATATGTCTAAAAAAGCATCTACATAGATACACAACTGAGTTAGGGTCGGGACAAACTCCCGCCCACAAAAGACTTTTATACAAATACCAAAAGTACATATAGAAACGACTTGGGATACCCCGAAACAACTGGAGCTCACCACAATCAACAGAATGTCCTGGCTCTTACTGCGGAGGTGTACGACCTGAAGTACCTGTTCCTGCAGGCATGAATACAGGTCCCCCGTGAGGGACGTCAGTACGGAAATATGTACTGAGTATGTAAGGCAGTGAGTATCAAGATGAGATACAAAAGATCAACAGAACCCAGATACCAGTGAATAAACAGTATGAGTAGACCACACTTAAAAGAGCTGATGGGATACCTGCACATTACTTTCATATCATTACTTCCCGTATTCCTTATCAATACATAACATATGTCATACAATGGCCAACTGATCAGTGGTACTAATACAATACATCAGGGACCACCCCTGGAATAGCATATATACATAATATTTATAAAACAATGGCTAACTGATCAGTGGTACTAATACAATATATCATATCATCAATTTAAAATAAAGACATTCCATTCTTAATTCAATTAATCTTTGAGATTGGTTACTTTGTGGTCACACCTTATGGAACTTGAAACCATGATACCTCAATAGGAAAAACATGTAAATAGGTAATCAATATCATGAAAATGAAGTAGAGAATCATGGATACCTCATTAAACCATTTCGGAGTCAACAATAGTATATGGACATTTTTTTGACTAGACGGACATCTTAAAAGTGAAAACAAGTTCAATTGGTAGTGTAGAAGATCATATGATGTTATTATGTGTCATGTGTCGTAGGACAATGTTGGAAGCTTACTTGAGAGTGCCATGGGTCATTATTCATGCCAAAGATTAGATAGAGTATGTCTTACATACCTTGACATAACCACTTCAATACAAGTCCAACTTGACTTCCCGTACTCTTCGAACACTTATCTACAATAAGTCATTTGTGGCAAACTAGTATTAGCAACCAAACCTTACCATTTAGGTATTAACTTCACCAAATAATGTCTAGGAAGTAATCCTTTAACTCATCAATAAGAGTGCTACATACATCCTCTTATACTCTTATTACATTCACATATCATGCATTTTCATGCAATATCCCTCAACATCACTCTTAGCCTTTATTTCCCCTCTTAATCACCATCCAATACCAACATGATCACTAGGCATACATAACCACTAATATAATGATATATCACCACAATTCATCCTCCATAATCCAATACAACAACTTCCATAATTTACTACTAACAATTTATACAAAACAATTCATAACTATGTTTCTAGTTATCTTCCAACATCAAGACAATACTCATAATCCCTTATCAATACTTATTCATGGATAAGAATCAAGAATAAACAATATTCATACCTTAACAATGAACTCTTGTATTTAGAATCCTCCTTACATAACCATGGGGTGCTTCTCGAAGCTTTCGAGATGGTGAACACAACTACGGAGCCAATTCGAATTTTCTACGGTTGAATCACAAAATATTTGAAGTTGAAATTAGGCTAGGGTTTCACCTTCTCTTAATAATTGGATGATATATGATATATATGAGGCTAAGTGTATGTTTATAAAGACCAATTTTTCGTCCAAGAGGTAATAGAAAATGACCATTTTGCCCTAAAAATTTAAATAAATCCGAATCTGTCCCCAGTGGACAGTTTTGACAGGCTGAAGTAAATCGATCATAACTCTTTGCTCCGGTATCGGATTTGGGTGAAACCAATTGCATCGGAAAGATAATTCAAAGGGATTTTATTTTCATATAAAGTATACCACCCAGTTCTTCCTGTACAAGGAGTTATGGTCGTTTAAAGTTGACCCAAAAATCTGTCCCAAAATTCTGTTTTTTTTTTTTGATAGGCTGTAGTAAAACGGGTATAGCTCCTTACTCAGACATTGGATTTGGATGAAACCAATTTCATCGGAAAGAAGACTCTCGGATCTTTTCGTCGATATATATCATCTCACACAGTTCTTTTTGTACAAGGAGTTATGATCGTCTAAAGTTGATCCAAAAAAAATTGCCTAGCTGCAGTAATTTTCCTGCAGATTTACTGTTCACAGGCTTCCCGGCCACCGTTTTGAAATTTCGAATGTGCTCGCTTATATGAAATACTCCTCTGTTTTGGGCAAACTTTATATCTTTGAAAAGCTTATTCCAATACCTACACATACAACTATTGAAGGGATACTTCCGAACACCATAAACTTAATTTAACCCATACGCAAGCCTTTAGGACTCCATATAATCGCGATAAGTGTACGAAAAAATTTACGGGGTGTTACAGGATCACATTAATCCTGTCTGATATGACCAATATTTGAACTTAATGTAAAGGTCAAACCCATCGACAGCCCCCTTAACTTGGAATCATCTTTCACTTTCGCACCTCAAGTGAACGTTGTTCACTTTTGACACCTCAAAGAAAGAAAAATGTGTCACTTTGACACTTTTTGCTGAATCACCAAAAATATATAATGCGCGTGTATTACACGCGCTGCTGACGTGTAAAGTGACAAATAGCACGTCGACACTTGTCATTTTTCTCCAAAATAAATTTTAAATAATTAATTTAAATTATTAAATCATGTTCTTCTCCAAATACCCATCTTCTTCTCCAAATACCCATCTTCTTCTCCAAATGCCCTCACCCCCCCGCCCCCCAACCCACCCACTTTCCAATCAGCTTCTCCAATTTCGTTCACCATATATTTGCTCAGAAGATGGTCGATTTTATTGATTGGACTCACCGGAATGTCGCACCACTCCAACCATTTTATCACCGACCAAATCACATGAATCTTTCTCAAAAACTTCAACTTGATTTTGTCTACTCAATTTCATCAATAATTGATGTAAATTCACCTTCTTCAAGTAATCAATTTTCATATTTGTGCCCGTTCTTACCGAATCGACACGCAAGAGTTTCAAAGAATACAAAATCATGAATGTGGTTGTTGTTATCCAGAGCATACCAACCAATACTTGGTACAACAACTGAAACAACTCCATTTGCTTGCAGTAATAAAGCTGAACAGAATATGAAAGGATATATCAGATAAAAAGTTTCCAAATTCCTCACTATAATGACATTATATATAATCTGGTTACTTTCTTAAAATGGTTTCTCTTCATTGATCAAATTAATAGAAAAAAAGGAAAAATCAAGAAAAATTTTCTACCATCTTTTTGAATTTTAAGCTTATGTTTTTCAAAAAAAAATTCCACCATTTTTGTCAATCATTAATGATTAACATTATTCTTTGCTTGAAAAAAAAATAATGTTATTAATGGTGTACAAAAATGGAAGAGTGAGGTGTTTTAGAGAATGATTTGTAGGTGGGGTAAGGTGGGGGTGGGGCGCTGGAGTATTTGGAGAATGAGATGGTTATCATCCAGGAAGAACTCAACCTCCATTAATGGAGTTTAAGCTTGAAGAAGAAAGGAAGAAAAAACAACTTTGGTCTTTTTCTTAAAAAAAAGAAAAAAAAAAAGATAATTGGAGGTATATAATGATGTGGGAAAGTTAATGGGTTGAAAGAGTGAAGAAAGATGAAAAATTTATGAAAATACCCGTGTCACGCGCTCAATAGCGAGTGTAATACAATCTCTTTGCTGAATCAGCAAAAGGTGTCAAAGTGACACACCTTATGGCTAATTGAGGTGCCAAAAGTGAACAACGTTCATTTGAGGTGCCTAAGTGAAAGTTCGTGTCAAGTTTAGGAGGCCGCCGATGGGTTTGACCTAATGTAAAAGGTATCCTTTGATAATAGATGGACATACATAACTTTCAAGAATGATAATTTAACAAACATGTATCTATTTCATTGCATAATAATATTTCACTTACCCCTTAAGGCATTTGAGAAAAGAAATGAACTTGAAAGAAAACGATTGAACAATATTATCGAAAGAATTAGCTATTTTAAAATGAATTCAAGTTTTCACTAAAAGAAAAGAAATAATATATCATAATTTATTTTGTGATGTGGATCTTGAGTAAATTAATTAACCATCCTTAAATATTAGTACAACTTTAATTGAAACGAAATTATTGCACTGGAAAACCCTTCGGAACCACGAACTGCCGGATGCTTAGTCTTTTTTGTAGAATCATCATCCTCTAGTGTTAATAAATGTAAGATGGTATCGTAGAATCATCATCCTCTAGAGTGAATAAATGTAAGATGGTAAAAAATACATGATGCCAGACAAAATTATGAAGAAATATCCGGAAGATGTGGTCATTCAAATGCTTTTGAGGCTCCCCGTCAAATTTCTCTTGCGATTAAAATGTGTCTCCAAAACATTTTACACTCTCATACAAACTTCAACTTTCAACAATTTTTATCTCAAACGCACAACAAATTCTACAGATGATAACATTCTCTTTAAACGCTCCTTCAAAGAAGATATTGAAAAATATAAAGCTGTATTTTCTTTTCTTTCCATTGACAGCAATAATCATCTGAAATCCATTTATCCAGATCTAAATGTGCCTTATATAACAAGCCCTTATAGTATTGATGATGATCAACTCATTGGTCCAAGACATGGTTTGATTGCTCTGATGGATCCAAGTACCACCATCTTGTTCAATCCATCTACTAGGCATTATAGACTTCTCCCGCCTAGTCCATTTGTTGTTCCAAAGGGGTCCTACCGATCCATTGAAAGTGGGGGATTCGGTTTAGATTCTGTAGTTAATGATTTCAAAGTTTTTAGAATTTCTCAAGTTTACATAGAAGATCAATATGGGTACCCCGAAGAGGGAGAGAAAAAGGTCGAGGTTTATGAATTGGGAATTGATATTTGGAGAGAATCTGTACATGTTGATCCAAAGTTGCCTAGTTTATTTTGGATGACTTCATCGATGTTTTATGAGGGATCATACCACTGGATTACAACATCAGAAGAACACAAAGGAATAATTCTTTGTTTTGATATGAGCACTGAAATGTTTCGTAGTATGAAAACCCCTGATACTCATGAATTTTCAAACGGAACATGTCATAGCCTCCTCCTCTTTAATGAGTCTCTAAGCTTAACTTGTTACCCTTGTTTAGGGGACATTATTGATCCAATAAAAGATTTTATGGAAATTTGGATAATGAAAGATTATAATACTTATGAGTCTTGGATTAAGATATACACAATTAGAGACCTCCCCACTGAATCCCCGTTAGCAATATGGAAAGATTATTTATTGCTTTTCCAAAGCAGAAGTGGATATTTCATGTCATATAATCTTGATTCCAATGAAATCAAGGAGTTAAATTTCCATGGTTGTGTAGAAAGTATGAGAGTTACAATTTACAAAGAGAGTTTGACTCAAATTCCAAGAGGAAGCCAAAGTAGTACACAAGTTGAGAATTTTTAGGGAAGGTACAGCTCTCTCAACTTTAACTTGTTTCTTTTATCATGAAAATCTACATACTTTATTGTTGGAAATTGAATAACTTACAAAATGGCCATAATTTTTTGTTCATAATTTGGTCATAATAACAAAAAGATTATAATAGCCTTTTCCTTTAAAAAAATAAATAAATCTTTACTATCTTCTAAATTCAAGAAGTTAAATGTAACTAAAATTTATGTTGAATAAATTATGACTAACATTAAATATGAAAGAGAAATATTTATTTAACTTTAAAATGGAAACCCACCTTAATTTCACCTTCTATCCAATCACAACCTCCTTTTTCGTCCTTCTCCCTCAATTTCTCTTTAGTCTTCTTTTTTTATCGAAATTTAAAACTAATTTTATTATATATTGATAATAATTCTTTAAAATATGTTTGGATAAAGGTCACCAGTGGTTAACTAAATTTTGAATTTATCACATAAATTTATTTATTTATTTATTTATTATATAAAAATCATTTCATTCTAAAGTTTATCACAAAAAGTGCATTTCTTAAAACATTAACTAGGTTCAACAAATATGAAAAATATCATTTTTATAATGTATCAATGTTTATCGTGTCTAAAGTATTTTGAATTTCGATTATCATTATTGAAATATTTTCAAATTAGACTTATAAATTATTTAAATATAGTTTAAATTTATTAAAATATAATAATTAATTAAAACTATTTAATTAGAGGATATATTAATAGTGAATATAAGTAATATTCACAAGATATCAAATTACCGTAATATAGAGGTACAAAACTACAACAATAATGCGTCTTGATATCTTTAGTTGTTGTTAACTTAGGATCCACAAATGTGAATTTTGTGATTTTCACAATTTCTATAATGTGTCAGTATCTACTATGTGTATAATAATTTGAATTTTGACTGTTGTTAATGAAATATATTAAATTATATTTAAAATTTACCTAAATATATAGCTTAAATTTTATTTAAATATAATATTACTTAATTAGAGATCATATTAATAAAAAAATATAAATTATAATTTGTAAATTATAAAATCGACGTAACATAAGGGCGTAAGACGATAGCATCAATGCATGAATCTCATGAGTTGTTGTTAACTAGGATCAAAATATATGAACTATAGATTTTTATAATATACCGATGTCTGCCATGTTTAAAGTATTTTGAATTTTGATTGTCGATATTGAAATATTCTGAAATTATATTTAAAAATTATTGGAATAAAATTTAAATTTATTTAAATATAATATTTAATAAAAATGCTTAATTAAAGGACATATTCATAAAAATTATAAGTAATGATTCACAAATTATCAAATCAGCATAACCTAAGGGTCTAAGGCTACAACATTAATGTGTCTTGATATCTCGAGTTGTTGTTAACTAGGGTCTATTCATGTGAATTGTATAATTTTTAGGATTCTATAATGTGTCGACGTCTATCATGTCTAAAGTTTGTTTGAAATTATGACTGTTGTTATTATTCAAATTATTTAAATATATAGTTTAAATTTATTGCAAGTTGACTCAGACACCACGACTATAAAAAAAAATTATTTAAACATAATTAATAATTAGAGGTCGTATTAATAACATATATAAATGATAACTCGCAAGTTATCAAATTGGCGTAACACGAGAGCATAAGCCCCCCCCCCCCCCCCCCAACATTAGCGGGAGACTTTTTAGGATTGTTGTTAACTAGATTGACACACATGAACTATATGACTTTTATGATTTCTATAATGTGTTAATGTCCAACATGTCTAAAGTAAGACTTGTATTTAATAGCAACTAGCCCTTATAAATGATACTAAATTGATATCCAAGACACATATATTATTTATTAAAATATATTAATAAATAAATATATATATTTATAACTAATATTATAAAAATAATTGATTCATATTTTTCGATAATTTTTTATGACCCACACAATTTAATTCAAAAGAAAAGAAAATATGAATCTATAACCTTGTTCTATAACCTTGTTCAACAATAAAATTCTATTTTAATTAAATAATTAAAATAGTAGTGTAGTTAATCAGTTATGCCAGATGAAGAAATAAATAAATAATAAATAAATAGTAAAAATAAGTGACATAACATAAAATTATAAGAAGTAATGATTGGCAAATAAAAAGAAAGGTAATGGAACATAAATAATTTAAAATAAAAAATAAGATTAAAAAGCAAAAACTAAAATAGTAATAAAAAAATCGAATGACGAAAGAGGCTAAATATCCATGCGACACCTTTTAATTCAGAGAGAAATTGATGAAAGAGGCTAAATTGTTGTTTTTTCTTTTATTTTTAATTTGGTAAAAAATTAAAATAAAAAGTTAGCAAATATATAATTTATTTATTTTATAAAATAAATTTTTTGTGTCGAATGAGTGTGATATGAAATGATACAAATTATTTAATAGGATAAACCAACTATTAGTAATAATTTGTTTTCACTTTAAATACTTAAGTTATTTATAATTTTATTTAAATGTAATATTTTATTTTATTCTTTCACTTTATAATTATTTTATACATAATTTTTGTAAATATTTAAAAAATAGGTATAATATTACGGAAAGTATAGGTGTAAGGTTTCATAATATAGCATATGTATGCTTGATTTTCATAATTAGGGTCGACACTTATGAATTGTATAATTTTCGTGATTTCTATAATATTTCAATGTCTATCATAATTAAAGTACTTTGAATTTTGAGTGTTGCTATTGAAATATTTAAAAGTTATATTTAAAAAAATTAAATACATAGTTTAAATTTTATTCAAACATATTAATTTATAAAATTACTTATTTAGAGCTCATATTAATAGCAAATATAAGTAATGATTCATGAGTTATCAAATCTGCATAAAATAAGGGCATAAAAACTACAATATTAATTTGTTAGTACTCTCCTAGGTTGTTGTTAACTAGGTCGATAAACTTCTTTGAGAAAAGATTAGAAAAATACAATTCTAAATTTATATTGTATCTACATAGCGATTAATTTTTTTTACCATAAAATCAAATACTAAGTTTCATCACAATAATAAATTTGCCGATCTAATTAAATTAGATTTTTAATCATTTGATTTGATTTAATACAATATTACCGAGTCTTACAAGTAAATTTGAAATATAATTTAAATAGATCAGTGATTATAATGTAATTATTTTTAATTAACTAATTATAGACGATTTAAATAAAATTTTACTACGTTTAAACTTAAGTTTTATCTTGATCAGATATTTTGATAATTGTTATGACTCTCAAATATTATTTATTGGAATAATACTTTTATGGTATTTTATTAAATTGAATTAACTAATAATTACTGCAAATGTAATTATTGTTAGTTGAATAAGGATTAATAACTAAAAATAATAATTATAAAAGTGTATCTATACAATAATTTATATCTAAATAAATGGATAGTTAAATTTAATTTCTTTTAATCAACTAATTATATTAATTTTAAACAAATTAATTTCACTAAGTGTTACGTTATGTTTGTTCGATAATAATACCTTTAGTGCAATGGCGTCGATAGAACTTCAGTATTTTAAAAAGAAATCTATGTAAGAAATTATAGTCAATTTTTGGAAGAAAGAAAACCTCTTTATAATAAAGAGAAAAATGAATAAATTAAATTTCATTTTTTGACTTAATTATCAATTAGAAGATTTAGCTTGTATGAATTATTATTGATTTGATACCAATAATGAGATATTTCAGTATCTTAAGCATACATATATATATCCACGATTAAAAATAATTGATAGCCTTGTCTTACATATAGAGTATTTGAAGTGTCATTAGAGTTGTCGACGATTGAATCCAATTTTATAGCTTGTAAATTTTAAATGTAATTTTTAAAAATAAGTAATTGTATTAACTTTTATTAACTAATTATATCAAATCTAAAAAAAATTTAATAAGTTTTACACAAGCTTATCCTAATCATAAAATCGCTATTATAGCTATTATATGTCCTTTAATTTGTTATTTTCTTATAGTACACAAAAATTGTGGTCAAATAATTTTTGTGTTCTAAATTTTAAAGATAGAATATATTTATCTCACAAATATATTAATTTTTAAAGTTAAATGACATTTATGTTTGAAATTTTTTATGTGATAGAATCAATGTTAGGTAATAGCAGATAAATTTTACCTATCTTTCATTTCAATTTTTCAATTCTTTTTAATTTTTACCTACAACATGCCTAGTGTAAGTGCAAAAATTATTTTTCACACAATAAAAGTTAATTTAGCAATAGTAACCTCAGCTTGTAGTCGTAATAAATTATTTCAAATAAAATATTATAATTAATCAATATTTCTACTTCAGGTTATTAAGAAATGTGAAAATAATTAAATGTGGACATAGTTAATTTTTATTTAGAGTACTAAGAAATTATGAAAATGGTTAGCTTAATAGCTATAATGAGTGATTATTTTGGGTTGATGTTTACTAGGGTCAACAATTATGAACTCTATGATTTTTATAGTGTGTTAATATCTATCATGTCTAAAGAATTTTGAATTTAGGCAATCGTTATAGAAATATTTTTTAATTATATTTTTAAACTATTTAAATATATTGTTCAATTTTTTTAAACATAAAAATAAAATTACTTAGTTAAAGTCCATATTAATAACAAATATAATTAATGATTCACCAGTTAATAATTATATTTTAAAATTACTAGTTAAGAAATATAATAATTAAAGTACGTAGGATCGCAAGACTATAACATTAATGTGCGATTTTCTTGAATTGATGTTTAACCAATTATGACTTTTTTGAACTATATTATTTTTATTTTGTGTCGATATCTATCATGTCTAAAGTAATTTGAGCTTTGACTATCACTATTGAAATATTTTTAAACTATATTTTTTTAAAAAAGAACTATTAAAATATGTAGTTTAAATTTATATAAACATAAAAATTAATATAGTTCCTTAATTAGAAGTCATATATATTAATAAAAATATAAATAATGGTTCCTAAGTTATCAAATCGGCGTAACATAGTGACACAAGACTACAATATCAATGTGTGACTCTCTTAGGTTATTGTTAATCAAAAGTCGACACTTATGAACTATATGATTTTTATAACTTGTCAATGTCTACCACGTCTAAAGTGTTTTAAGTTTTTATTATTTTTATTAAAATATTTTCATATTATATTAAAAAAAATTAACGATGCAAACTTTTAGTTTTAAAACTCGTAAATATTCTTTATTCTTTTCTTTATGTATTTTTCTTATCATTTATATATAATTTAAGTGTAAGATTAATATAGGGTAATTTTTTTTTTCAACTAAGAAAATTTTTATGCGAAATTTTCAAATGTTATGTTGATCTTTCCGCTCTACTTCTAAAAATAGATAGAAAAGATTTGAAATGAAAAAAAAAATGATTTGAATTATCATGATAAAAATTATAGCATAATTAAAATTATACAACTGAATTCATAAAAAAATAATTAACTTTTTGTGTTGCAAATTTCGATAATTGCTTATTTTATGTAATACTAAAAATCAAATTTCAACAAAAATAAAAATCTAAAAGTTATTCAAAATATTGATAGGTAAGATATATATCTATACCTCCTATTTATCTATATAAAATAAAGAGATATAAAATTTAAAATTAAAGATTAAAAATAAGAATTATTTATATGATAAAACGCATAATTAAGTAGATATGATATATAAATATATAATGTTAAATTAAAATTTTCAGATAATACTACTTTGGTCACACTGATTTTGGAAATATGTGAATATAATTAGTTAATTTTATATTATTATTTTTATCCTACACTAATTTTTTCAAGCGATAAGTACTATGCAATCATATTTTTGAAAATTATGTTAATTTATCCATTCTCATGTATTGGGATAGTTTTCAATGTATTGGGGAAGAGTAATAAAATAAGTAATGAAAGAATTTTAAATTTAAGATGAAAGGGGCAAAAATATCCAAAAGAAAACTAGTTTATAGTGTGAATAGAATTTATTACTATTATGGCCAAATTATGACCAAATTTTATGGCCAAAAGGATTTTTCCTACAAAATATTTCATTTTGTTGGAAATTCATTTAAGATTTTCTGATTCCCTTGTTTCCTTTTATTTGTTGAGTTTTCTTTTTGTACTCTCATTAATAAATATTACACAAATATTTATTACTAAGTTATTTTCACTAAATATACTCCCTCCATTCCAAAATAATTAAATTATTAGGGTACGACACATCCATTAAGAAAAATCTTTTAGGACATAAGTTGTAGGTTACTTTCCACTATTACCCTTTTAATTATTCTTAAATTACTCTCATAGAAAATGTGAAGTACTTAAGATCTCATTAAATGAAAGGATAAAGTTGAAAGAAATTTCCAACATGTCTCTTGAAGAATGAACGATTCATTTATTTTGGACATTAAAAAATAGCTCAAAAATTCATTTATTTTGAAATGGAGAGAGTACATTATAAATTTAATTCTATTTATCAATACTCAAATAGATTTGGAAATAGACATAATGATGAGGGATAACTTTGAAATGTATGGTAGCATATAGTAGTGTTGTCAGGGCAATAAGTCTAGATGTGGTGTTTGTTGGGATAATTAAACAATATTAATACTAGAATTGGTTAAGAGAATAGTGACAAATATTGTGCCATGGCAAGTCATTGTCTTGAAATTCATTTTGGGTCTTCAATATAAATCATTGTAGTCTATCGCTTCCTAAGGTTCTACAGCTACTTTCAAACACGTGCATTTGTGGCTGAAAGTTTGGAGGTTGTCCAAATTAATTTCTCAAAATAAATCCATAAGAAAAGGAAAGGAGAAAGATATTTTCTTTCTTTGTTATGTTCTATGTTTACCAAACACTCTTCTTATATGAGGATTGAAATTGTTACAAAAGTCGAGTTAATGTGAGACTTCAATTCAAGGAATTAACTCATACGTTAAGGAGAATTGAGACTCTCAACAAATGAATTCATCTGTTGAAGGAGAAGTAAATTTGAGAAACATTAATGGCATTAACAAGCCATTATATCACTTGTTACAAAACTCATACTTTTCTTTGTAACATATTTGTTTTTTCTTACTCTTTACATTATACAAATACTAATGTATGGTTTAGTTGTTACAATCCTCCACTAATGTAAAGATAAAGACTAGAAATAAATTTGGACAAAAGAAAGGAACATGCACTTAAGTGTTAATATCTTTCAATTTCAATAACACATAGTGAAATAATTCAACAACTAATATCCACAAAGTGAAGTACTCTTGAACTAAATGGATATAAGATGAGAACCCCATAACACATACCATATACTTAGTTTTAAGCAACCTCTGTGATACTACAAAGTATTTTTATGATCATGAAAACGAACGTTGGGTCTCATAAGTGCTCTAGAAAGATGACCCAAGTCTTTCATAAAAGATGACCATCCATTTACACTCATGTAGGTGAATCCATCAAGTCTATCTCAGATAGACCATCTGACAGCTATGGATCATTAAGAGTAAAAATAAGCTCAACCTTATATTGAAACATCCGAGATTTTTGTCCATAGGAAAATTCTTGAGGTTTGGGCTCACTGCCCTAGTTATGACTAGATTCTATGAGTCGTAAGGTGTCCTGGCGATTCATTAGAACAAGTTGTAACCAAAATAGTATGTTTGTGGCTTGATTCTACTCTGAGTACGAGTGGCTCACTAAGATCTATAAGGAGATGTTACGAGTCGTAAGGTATAATCGTAGGGTATCCAATGTATACCCTAATTAGGGTTCTGTGTTGATTACGATTGGATCCTACGAGTCGTAGGGTATCATTACGAATTGATTGGTTGAGTCGTAAAGATAACAATGTAGGGTTCCTTGGTGGTGTTGCCTTGGTTACGACTCGTGGTGACGATTCGTATGGAGTGGCTACAAGTCAAGGGTTGACTCGTAACCAAAGACGACTTCTTCATCTTTTAAATTGGGGATAATTTAGACATTTTTCACTTAAAACCCTTTTGATCCCACACCTATAAAACATTTTCAGGGCATTTATTTCACACTTTAACATATTAAACACTCTCTTTACTCTCTCTAAATCCTCTCAAGCAAGTCAAGCTAGGGTTTCACCAATTTTTTCATCTAAGGGCTTAAAGGCCGATTTCTCTCTATGAAACTTTGTCATTCAGCCATGTGACTCTACCCTTAGACTTAATATCTTTACTTCATAAAGATACATGGTTATTTATGTGATTTAAAGTATTGGTTTTTGACATGAATAGTCAATTAAATATTTTCTCATGATTTTTATGATGTATTACTTATGTTTTAATTATAATTTTGAACTTATGGGTGCTCGGGTATGGTGGATGAAACTAGGGAATTGTGAATTTTCCCAAACTTATGACTTTTGAAGTGGTTTTGACCCAACCCCATATTGTGAAACTGGTTTTTAGTTATAAGAAATGTGCAAATTTATGAAGTTGAACTAGTCTTAAACTATTGCATGAGAAAAAAAGGTATTTGAAACCCAATGGTCTAATTTAAAGAACAAAGGGAGATGTTCTCCCTAAGTTAATGGAAATCGTATTGGCATAATGTTATTACCTTTTAAGTGTAGTTGGTATGACAATACCAACAATGTGTGCCTTAATGTGAAACACGATTCAATGGATAGGAATGTGTGATGAATATTTTAATTGAGCTTTAAAAGAAGGTTGTGTAGATGAGTCGTGGAGGTGGAGGTCGAAGTGAACAATACTAGAAACCGCACTAGCCGGTGCGGGGGTCGTTGTGGCTTAAGGGTTCTCATCCCCTTTCTTAGCTAGGTTGTTTGAGTCTACCTTATTGATATTATTATGATTTGAGGGTTCGAGCCCTCATACCATATTTTATGATCGACTGCTTAAGTCGCCTTAGTATATGATTGGAGGGTTCGAGTCCCTTGTGTATATATATGATATTAGTCTCTGGTTCGTACGGCTTCAGGCATTGAGGCCCAACCAGTAGGGTGAGAACTGGGGCCCATATAGCCCATGGGTACTATTAAAATAAAGATTGAGCTACACAATCTAGGCTAAGGTTTTAAATGCATGTTAAGTCTTATTCCCTATCTCGGCATATGATATATATATACGTATATGGATTTGATAGGGTGTATGGAATTTTGAATAATTTAAACTATTATTCATGGCATTATGTTATCCTCTATCCCTGAGTTACATGCTAGTGCTCTAACCACTAACTGCATACTTACGCTCTATCCCCACGCGATACAAGACATGGTCATGCTTCTACTTCTCCTTATAATTGATTGTGGGTTGATCGAGAGTTGACTTGAAGTGGTGAGATTTCATGCTTCGGAAGGCTCCATTTCAGGATTATGTTTTCTTTTGAGTTATAGACTATTAGACACTGTTTTTGGCTATAGTCGGGGGCATGTACCAATATTTTAATAATGTTCTATTTGGTAGAGGCTTTGTTGGACTACTGCGGACTTGAGAAGGTTTAGTTGTTAGTTAGTTGTACTCTCATCATACTATATTTGGTTTCAAGATCTCTTATCTTGTTATATGTTTGGAATTCATCTGACATGGGGTAAGGTAGTTGATGGTTTGGGTATTGGGGGTGGTCTCCAGTCCTTGTTGGGACTGAGATACCTAACAACTAGGCCCTGGTTCTGGTCGTGTTAGACTGGTATCAAAGCCTAGGTTTCACGGTCAATTGGGTATCCACAAAGCCGTATCAAGCAGAGTCTCTTTTATGGATGTGTAGTTCACCACACTTATAAGAAAGAGTCTACGAGATGTTTAGGAATATTTCTCTCCATTGATGTTCTATTTTCAAGTTGTAGAGTCTAAAATCTCGAATATCTCTAATTCCCATTTGTTTTCCTTTCAGATCATGCCTCTAAAAAGATTTGATATCTGTAGAAACCTTCCTATCCCATCTGAGGATAATGGAAATGAAGCTCTTCTCACTCTAAGAGTTCAGACCTGTTCTAGGGTCACTGCTTTCAATTGTCCTAATAGAGATCCATCGGTTCCTCCTATCCCTTTTCAGATACCTCAAGATAAAGTGTCTAATGCTGAGTTTTGCCTGTCGATACATTTGCTTACTCAATTGGTTGCCTCTCAGACTGAGCATGTGGATTTTGTTGCTCCATCATCTGAGGACACTAGGGTTAGGCAATTTATGAGGTTGAGTCCTCCTATTTTCACTGGTACGAAGGTTGAGGAGGATCCTCAGGGTTTCATAGATGAAATGAAAAAGACTTTCCATGTAATGAGGTGGAAGGTTTAGAGTTTGCAGCTTACCGATTTAAAGATGTAGCGCATCCGTGGTATTAAGAGTGGGAACAACTTAGGGGGGTTGATGTCGAGTCTGCCTTGTGGGAGGACTTTTTTAGAGATTTTCTCAATGGCTTCTTTCCTTAGGAGTTGAGAGAGGCGAAGACTGAAGAATTTATGAATATGAGAAAAGGCAGGATGACAGTCAGAGAGTATGCCTTGAAGTTTCATGAGTTTTCATGGTACGATCTGAAATTGGTGTCTAGCATAAGGGCTAGAATGAGAAAGTTTTCTTCTGGTTGTCCTGAGATTTGATTCTGGAGAGTAAGTGTAACACCCCGAATCTGGTACCCGGAATGCTACACGGTGCTCATGACCCCGAAGGACCACAAGCTAACCCATGACAGATATCTGTACGTGAAAACCGCATAATATACTATATAAATGCTGAAATAGTAGGCTGAAACATGCCATAAGGTTCAAAACTGATAAACATCTGATAAAACCATATTTGAATAATGTGGTACGACAATACCAAAAATTAAAACAATGTCTGAAAACACTGTAGTCTGAAAGCCTCTGGACTGTCTGAATAAGGAGTTGATGGGACATATCCCAACTAACTCCAACTACTGAAATAAACTAAGTAATGTTCAGGTCCTCGAAGGATGTGGACTCACTGCTAAATTTGGCTGCTACTGATGCTCTGGAGCTCATGCTTCTGAACCTATGGTATAAAACACCATAGCGCAAATATGTCAGTACGATTGAATGTACTGGTATGCATATGAGGTAGGCTGAATGCAAAGGGTACATATGCATGCACTGAACTAACTGACTGTGTAACATGAACGTGAGAATACATGCATAAATAAGATACTGTAACTGAATTCATGATAATATGATCACTGAGTCTGAGTACTGATAACATGAGATACTGGTAACTGTATAACTGAAAGAACTGATACTGAGCGACTGTATCTGACAGTCTAGGTTCTAATGGAACTAGCTGAGTTTTGTACTATTTTGAGTTAACTGTATCTGACAGTCCTGAATTTTGTAGAACTATCTGAGTTCTATTACTGAGACTGAGACTGAGACTGTAGGAAGTAGTCATCTAATCGACATGCCTCTAATTAGCTATTATAGTTGTGTTGGGGTCTAATCTGTAACCCCAATTGTAAGGGTGTCAATACCGCGCTACTGGTAAGGACAATCTGTGAGTAACCCTTATATAATAGGTAACTCTAGTGAGAACGGTGGGATCCCTCATATAATAGGTTAAGCCACCTAGTCTACCCTCATATAACTGGCCATGATGTCTCAACCTACGCTGGCTATGTAGTTCAGGAACGCAAGGATTGTTTCTAAGAATCACACCCTCATATAACAGGTGAGTTCCCATCCTTGGTTCCACTCGGTGCTAATTCCTACTCCCATATGAATAAACACTGAACATGATTAACTGAACTAGACTAGACTGAGTTCATTAAATTCCATGGACTGACGAAATTCTATTGAGATCTAATAACTATCTGATATTTCTGAGATTACTGGATTACTGAGATTTACTAGAATTTCTGAGATTACTGGACTGATACTGAATTTACTGAGTTTTCCTGAGTCACATGACTAACTGAGTTCTAGGGATTATGGCTTGACTGAGAGTATCGTGAAAACATGACACTGGCTCTAGGCACACAGCTAAATTGTCGGGTACAAGTAACCCCAGGACTCGATAGCATAAGAGTAATTCATGGCATGAATTCTAAAGAACAATAATGGATACACATATATCCATAATTCATTGACTAAGATATTTCATCAAACACTTGACATGCATGAACTTGTATATGAATAGGGATTTCACATTATCATACTAGTATGGCACTCTTCCTTCATATAGGCATTTAATCAAACATATGGGGAGCATGCTTTGGTTAAACAATCATCAACACATCTAATAATCATGGAGACATCAATCAACTTGTAAATTGAAGGGTTTATCATGAATATCGCGTAATTCATCACATATTAGAATTAATTCTTGTAATTAATAGTCTATAACATGGAATGACACCAAGCAACAACATGGACATAAATTTTCAATTCAATCAAATCATGAACATTCATAAATATACAAATCTTGGATTTTGAAAAGAGATTCTTGAGCTTCATGGGTGAAAGAGACCCATGAATCAACACATGACATATCTGAGTTAATGAATTTGGAAGGATTGATGGAGAGTGCTTGTGATTTGGCCCTTGAATTTGAGAGCTAGGGTTTCTTGGATTGAGAGAGAGTAACTCAATTTGGGGGAATATAGAGTGAATAATGATATCCTTAGGTCATGTAGGGTTAAATTTCATGTTTAGGGATGAACTAAAACCATGGGAAAAGACCCATTTAACCCTGGACGCGTCTTTTAAATTTTGTGAAAATTTCCCGAACTGGACCCCTGGTGCGACTCGACACTATCACGTCGTGTCACTGGAATTTGAAAACTGGGAAATTGGATGACGACGCGATACGGGGACATCGTGGAGCTTCACTGGAATTTGATAATTGGGATTTGGGAGCCCTTCGCGATGCGGTGAAATCGCAGAGTCTTACTGTAAATTCAAGAATATCATTTTGTCTTATGGCACGACGCGCCACTGACAGAGATGATGGTGTTTTACGACTGAAACTTGAAATAGTCATAACTTCTTACCCTGTTATCGAATTTAGGCAAATCTTATATCGATGGAAAGCTTAATTAATTTTCCACATGACAAAAAGTGAAAATCTTAAAAATACCACATGTATAAAAGTGGATTCATCTTTAAAATAAGTTTTTGACATCTTTGGGATGAATTTAAACTAGATAGAAGTATGGGGTATTACTATATCTCCCCCTTATTAATCAAAGATATGGATATTTCTCGACTTGTAGTTTATATGTAGCAGGTTAAGGAAGAGAAAAAAAAGCAGGCTAAAATTGAGAAGAGGCAGAGTAAGAAATTTAGATTTTTGAATTAGGGTGGGGTTTAGCAACAGAGTGGTAGAGATAGTGAAAAGTGATCTAAGAAGAAATAGAGGAAATTTGGTTCCTACTCTACGACCAGTGCTCCTTATTCAATATCAGTGGGTGATCATCGTTCTCAGCATGATAGTGGTTTTAAAGCTACAAGAGCCTAGTCTCAGGCTAGTCAGTCCCAATCAGCTCTATCATATCCTCCTTGTAGATTCTACGGGAAGGTTCATGATGAATTTTTTTAAATAGGGGAGGAACAGGTGCTTTAAATATAGTCAGATTAGTCATTTGTAGAGAGATTGTCCTTCTAAGGTTACTTATGAGGCAAATAATATTCCTATTGCCACTTTATTAGCTCCTACACCAAAGGGTGATGTTTTTGCTTCTGGTACCGATACTAGCCGAAATTGCTTGTATGCCCTCGCTACCCGCTAGGACTCTGAGGCCTCTCCCAATGTTATCACTAGTATGTTATGACTTTTTTCTTGTGATGTGTATTACTTTCTTGATCTAGGCTCTACTCTTTCTTATGTGACCTCATTTATGGTTGTGCATTTTGGTTTCGGTCCTGAGTGTATCCCTAATCCCTTTTTTATTTCTACCCTGGTGGGTGACTCTGTGGTTGCTGAAAGAGTCTATAGAGGTTGTGTGGCATCTGTTGGTGGCAGAGAAACTCTGACAGATCTGATAGAGTTAGACATGGGTGATTTTGATGTCATATTGGGGATGGACTGGTTGCACTCGTTCTATGCCTCCTTAGATTGTCGAACCCATAAGGTCGGGTTTAAATTCCCTAATGATTCAGTCATTGAGAGGGAAAAGGGTTCTCTAGTGCCTAAATGAAGATTCATATCATATCTTAGAGCTCAAAAACTGATTTCCAAAGGATGTCTTTATCATTTTGTCTGGGTTAAAGATTATAACTCAGAAAGTCCTTTCTTACCATCTGATCTCATGGTTAATGAGTTCCCTAAAGTATTTCCTGATGATATTCTTGGTGTACCTCCTGATAGGGAGATTGATTTTGGGATTGACCTAGTTTCGAACACTCGTCCTATCTCTATCCCTTTTTCTAAAATGGCTCCCACTGAGTTGAAGGAGCTTAAGGAACAGTTGAAAGACCTCCCCGATAAGGGTTTTATCTATCCTAGTGTGTCTCCATAGGGTGCTCCAATTTTGTTCGTGCATAAGAAGGATGGTTCCCTTCAAATATTATTGACTATCGGTATTTGAAAAAGCTGACCATAAAGAATAAGTATCCACTTTCGAGAATTGATAATCTCTTTGATCAGCTTCAAGATGCTAAAGTTTTTTCTAAGATAGATCTCCGATCTGGGTATCATCAGTTGAAGATTAAGGAGTTGGATATCCCTAAGAATGTTTTTTGAACCCGGTACGTCATATGATTTCTTGTTGATATCTTTTTGGTTGACTAATGCCCAGTAGTGTTCATGGACTTCATGAATAGGGCCTTTCATCAATTTTTGGATTTTACCATCATCGTGTTTATAGATAATGTTCTAGTGTATTCTAAGAGTGTGGTGGATCATGGCGATCACCTCTGTATAATGTTGTAGACCTTGAAAGATCAACATTTGTATGTTAAGTTTTTGAAGTATGAGTTCTGGTTGAAAGTCGTTACTTTTCTGGGTCATGTCATTTCAAGCAAAGGGATCATAGTAGATCTGTAGAAAGTTGCAATGGTTAAGAAGTAGCATAGGCCCATGATTCCAATCGATATTTGGAGCGTCTTGGGTCTATCCAGTTATATAGATGGGTTGTGGAAAACTTCTCTTCTATCATTGCTCTATTGACTAGGTTGACCCAAAAGAAGGTGAAGTTCTTGTGGTCTGATGCTTGTGAGGGTAGTTAGGAGAAGCTGAAAGACAAGTTGACTTCAGCTCCAGTTTGACCTTGCTCGAGGATAATGATGGATTCATGCTCTATTGCGATTAATCTCGTGTGGGGCTTGGCTGTGAGTTGATGTAGCATGGTAAGGTGGTTGCTTATGCTTTTAGACAGTTAAAGGTTTATGAAAAGAATTATTTGACCCATGACTTTGAGTTATTGGTTATGGTTTTCCCATTGAAAATCTGGTGTCACTATTTTTATGGGGTTCATGTTTATATCTTTTTTGATCATAAGAGCCTGCAATATGTATTCACCCAGAAGAAGCTGAATCTCACGTAAAAGAAGATGGCTTGAGCTACTGAAAAATTATGACATGAGTCTCTATTACCACCAGGGTAAAGCTAATATGGGTTCTAATGCTCTTAACAGGTTATCCATGGGGAGTTTAGCTTATGTGGATGATGAGAAGAGAGAACTGGTGAAGGATATTCACCATTTGTCTAGCCTTGGAGTTCATCTCTTGGACTCCAAATATGGTGGTGTATTTGTGCATAAGGTGGCACAGTCTTCTCTTGGTGCGGAAGTGAAAGAGAAGCAAGTGTTGGATATGCAAATCAAGAATGATGCGTGAAGGTAGAAAGTGATGGCCTTCAAGATTGGTAGTGATGGTATCTTGAGGAACTAAGAGAGGTTGTGTGTTCCCAATGTAGATGGGTTGCGATAGAGGATTTTGGACAAAGATCATGAGTCACGTTATGCCATTTTTCCTGGTTTGATAAAGTTGTATCGTGATCATAAGGAAATCTATTGGCAGAAAAATATGAAGCAAGATATGTCCAGTTTTTTGGCCATATGCATGGCATGTCAACAAGTGATGATTAAGCACTTGCAGCTCGAAGGTTTGTATCAAGAAATTGAGTTGCCTATGTGGAAGTAGGAAGTGATTAATATGTATTTCATTACTGTTCTTCCTCGATCTCGGAATTAGTTTAATTCAATTTGGGTCATCGTGGATAGATTGACTATGTCTGCTCACTTTTTTCTAGTGAGAACGAATTTCTCTTCTGAGGATTATGACAAGTTTTTTATTTAGGAAATTGTGAAGTAGCATGGGATGCCTGTTTCTATCATGTGAGATTGGGGTACTCAATTCTCATCACACTTTTGGAATTTGTTTCAGAGAGGTTTAAGGACTAAGGTGAGCCATAGTACTGCTTTTCACCTGTAATCGAATGGGAAAGAGGAAAGGACTATTCAAACATTGGAAAATATGCTTTTGGCTTGCGTAATTGATTATGGTGGTAATTGTGTTGATCATTTTCCTCTTATAGAGTTTACGGTTATAATAGCTACCACTCTAGTATTGGGATAGCCCCTTTTGAGGCTTTGTATGGAAGGAGATGTTGATCTCCTATTGGGTGGTTCGAGGTTGGTGAAAATGAGTTGTTTGACCCAGATTTGGTTCATCAATCCATGGAAAAGGTGAAGGTGATTCTGGATAGGCTTAATACCACCTGAAGTCTCCAAAATTCCTACAAGAATGTGAGGCAAAGGGAAGTGGAATTTGATGTTGAAGATTGGGTTTTACTAAAGGTATCTCCTATAAATGGAGTAATGCAGTTTGGGAAGAAGGGGAAACTCAATCCCCAGTATGTCAACCCGTACTTTGTCTTGAAGAGGATTGGTAGTATTGCATATGAGTTGTGGTTGCCTCCTAGTTTTAGTTCCATTCACCCGGTGTTCCATGTGTCAATGTTGAGGAAGTATGTGGGTGATTCGTCGCTGATTGTACCTAAAAAAGATATTGGTATTTCAGTTTCCTTGTCTTATAATGAAATTCCTATTGAAATCTTAGAAGGACAAGTCCGTCGATTGCAGACTAAGTATGTGTCTTATATAAATGTTCTTTGGCGGAACCAAAAGGTTGAAAAAGCTACTTAGGAAGACGAGGAGGACATGAATTCCAAGAATCCTTTCCTATTCCCTATTCCCGTAAATCATTCTTAAGGTACGTGTTGTTCTTAATATCTTTGTTTTATGTCTTTGTTAAAGAAAGACTATAAATTCCTTGGTATCTTTGTTTTTGGTCTTAAAGGTAAGAGTAGAGGTATATAGAGTCAAATCATTCTTGTAATTTCCTTGTATTGTCATTCAAGGACGAATGATCCAAGTGGGGGAGAATTAAAACACCCTGGATTTCTATCCAAGGAAAAATCCTTGAGCTTTGGGCTCACTGACTTGGTTACGACTTGACTCTATCAGTCGCAGGGTGTCCTGACGAGTTGATAGGACAAGTCATAAAAAAAATAGTAAGTTTGTGGCTTGATTGCTCAGAGTACAAATGGCTCACTAAGAGCCATAAAGAGATGTTACGATCATAAGGTATAATCGTATAGTGTCCAGTGTATACCCTAATTTGGTCTCTGGTGTTGATTACGACTGGAATCTACAAGTCGTAGGGTGTCATTACGGGTTGGTTAGTTGAGTCATAAGGATAACAGTGTAGGGTACCTTGGTTATGACTCGTAGTGATGAGTCGTAAGGACTGGCTACGAGTCAAGGGTTGAGTCGTAACCAAAGGTGACTTTTTTAACTTTTAAGTTAGGGTCACTTTAGACATTTCCCACTTAAAAACATTTTGACTCCACGCCCGTAAAACACTTTTAGGGTATTCATTTCATAGTTTAATGGATTAAACACTCTCTTTACTCTATCTAAATCCTCTCAAGCAAGTCAAGCTAGGGTTTTACCAATTTGGTCATCTAAGGGATCAAGGGTCGATTTCTCTACATGAAACTTTGTAATCCAGGCATATGACTCTACCCATAAACTTAATATCTCTACTTCATGAAGGTACATGGTTCTTTACGTGATTTAAAGCATTTGTTTTTGACATGGTTAAGGGTTTTGACATGAATAGTCGATTAAATGATTTCTCATGATTTTATGACGCATTACTTATGTTTTAATTATGGTTTTGAACTTGGGTTTTTTTGGATAAGGTGGATGAAACTAGGGAATTGTGAATTTCCCAAAACTTGTGACTATTGAAGTGGTTATTACCCTAACCCCATATTGTGAAACTAGTTTTTAGCTATGAGAAATGTGGGAATTTGTGAAGTTGAACTAGTTTTTAACTATTGCATGATATAAAGAGGTAGTTGAAACTCAATAGTTTGATTTAACAAACAAAAGGAGATGTTCTCCCAAGTTAATGGAAATTGTTTTGGCATGATGTTATTACCTTTCAAGTGTAGTTGGTATGACGATACCAACAATGTGTGCGTTAATGTGAAACACGATTCAATGAATAAGAATGTGTGATAAACGTTTTAATTGGGTTTTAAAAGAGGGTTGTGTAGTTTAGTCGTGAAGGTGGAGGTCCAAGTGATCAATACTGGAAACCGCACTAGCCGGTTAGTGACTTAAGGGTTTGAGTCCCCTTGCTTAGACCAGGTGGTTCGAGTCCATCTTATTGATATTATTATGATTGGAGGGTTCGAGTCCCCATACCATATTTTATGATTGGGTGCTTAAGTCACCTTAGTATATGATTGGAGAGTTTGAGTCCCTCGTGCATATATATGAGATTATTCTTCGGTTTGTGTGGCTACACTTATTGGGGACCGACTAGTGGGGTGAGAAATGGGGCTTATATAGCCCGTGGGCACTATTAAAATGATGGTAGAGCTACACAATTGTAATACCCGTGCTTTTTCTTAGCTTGAAAATCATCTCAAGGATGTTAGAACTTGCTTTGAAATAAGAATTCATTCTTATACATTAGTTATTTCAATATTTTTCACATCCTATCACGTGGGAAATTGAATAAGCTTTCCATCGATATATAATTTGCCCAAATCTGATACCCGGGCGAAGAGTTAGAGCCTTTTTAGTGAGACAGTGTTTGACCGGAGCCTTCAGCGCGTCGCGGAGATAACTCAAATGGTAATTGTCAAATTCCAGTGTTGCTCCGTGATACTGGCACATCGCTCCAAACTTCCAGGTCATAGACAAGGTGTTAACGCGATAGCTCCGCGTCGCGCCACCGTGCAATTTCCCAATTGTCAATTTCCAGTGACACTGCGTGATAATGCCGCGTCGCGCCAAAGGCCTAACTTGGGAAATTTTATTGAAAATTTAATGATGTTTCCAGGGTTAAAAGAGTCAACTTCCTAACCTTATATAATCCCTTTAGCACGTGATTCAACCACTTTTCACCCAAAACATATTAGTTTTTCTCAAGTTTATCTCAAGAAAAAACTAGGGTTTCTATTGGGGATTCGAATTCAGGAAGGTTTTATCGTCAATCTTCATGAAATCATGATCTAAGGTATGCATAGTGTTCATTCATGGACTCCTTTCGTCCATGAAGTCCAAGAATCCTTTTTAACTACAAGTTATGGATTTTCTTCATGTTTTAATGCTTTGTATGTTCTCTTTCATGTTGATAAATAAGGAATTGATTTCTATTCCATGATTTGATGATAAATTCCATGTGGGTTGATTAGTATTGATAAAGATTTACAAAATCTCATGACTAAAATCTTGTATGATAGAATTGGAATTGAAGCATGATGTTTAATTATTGAATAATGTGTTTACATGTACTATGCCTGCCATATGTTTGATAAAATGCCTAGATGAAGGAAATTTGCCTAACTAGCATGATATCATGAAAATCCCCATAAATGTACAAGCTTATGCCTATTAGACGTTTGATGAAATGCTTTAATAAACGTATTATGGTGATTATCATGTATTCAAGAATATCAAGTCATGTCAGTTTCCTTCTATCGAGTCCTGGGGGTACTTGTACCCAAAATATTAGCTGTATTCCTAGATCCATGTCATGTTTTCACGATACTCTCAGTCAAGCTATGAACTCTTAGAGTTCATATAGTCTTATGACTCAGTCAGTTGTCAGATATCTGTAGTATTCCGTCAGCCATGGAAATCCAATAACTTAGTCCATGCTCAGTTCAGTTCAGTAAATCATGCTCCGTGTCCATTTAGATAGGAGTAGGAATTAGCACCGAGTGAACCCAATGATGGGGACTCACCTGATATACGAGGGTTTGATTCCTAAAAGCAATCCTTGCGTTCCAGAACTATGTAGCCAGTATAGGTTGAGACATTGTAGCCTTCTATATGAGGGTAGATGAGGTGGCTTAACCTTTTATGTGAGGGTTCCCACCATTCTCGCTAGAGTTACCTGTTATATGAGGGTTACTCATATGTTGTCCTTACCAGTGGCACGGTATTGACACCCTTCCAATTAGGGTATAGATTGGACCCCAGCTCAGCTATCATAGCACCTTTGGGGCATGTCGGTTAGATACTACTTCCCACAATTTCATGTTACAGAATCAGAACTGTCAGATACAGTCAATCAGTCTCAGTAATAGAACTCAGATAGTTCTTCAGATTTTAGGACTGTCAGATACAGTCAACTCAGATATAGTACGAAACTCAGATAGTTTTATCAGATTCAGGACTGTCAGCTACAGTCACCCACGTTATCATTTATACTCAGATACAGTCATCCATGTTATCAACTTTATTTAGATATAGTCCTTTATGTATCAGTTAATAGCATGTCACGTTATCTATATACAAACTCATAAAATACGAAATCACATTGTCAGTTACAGTTACGTATTTATGCCTGTATTCTCATGTTCATGTTAGACAGTCAGTTAGAATTATTCATGCATGCAAACTCTTGAATATAGCCTACCTCACATATATACTAGGTACATATGTACTGACGCATTCACGCTATAGTGCTTTCTTTTATGTTACAACAAAGGTTAAGAGACACAAGTTCCAGATCAGCAGTAGATTCTAGATTCAGCAGTCAGAGTAGAAGTTAGTCCTCATCCTTCGAGTACATAATGATTTTCTAGTATCTCATTGATTAGCTTATTAGTTAGAGTTAGTTAGGGACATGTCCCATCAACTCCTTATTCAGATTCTTCAGGAAGTAGAGGCTTTCAGACTAGATATAGACTAGATATAGACTATCATGCTTTAGACTTCAGTTTTTTTGGGTATTCTATTACCCCACACAGATGTTACGTTATTCAGTTATGTTCATGATCGAACCTTATGGCCTTTCAATGTATGTTTCCGCATTATTATGTTATCTTATGTAGTATACAGGTATAGATATCAGTCATGGGTTAACTTGTGGTCCTTCATGGTCATGAGCACTGTGTAGAGTTCCGGTTCAGCAAATCGGGTTGTTACAACAATCCTGACTAAGGTTTTAAATGCATGTTAAGCCTTGTTCCTTATCCTGTCATGTGATATACATATATATATATATATATATATATATATATTTATATATATATATGGATTTGATAGTGTACATGGAATTTTGAATGATTTGAACTGTTATTTATGGCATTATGTTATCCCATATCCTTGAGTTATATTTTATCACTCCAACCGTTAACCGTATACGTATGTTATATCCTCACGCAATGCAGGACTTGGACATACTTCCATTTCTTCTGCCTAGTGATTGAGAATTGATCGAGAGTTAACTTAAAGTGGTGAGATTTCATGCTTAGGAAGGCTCCATTTCAGGATTATGTTTTCTTTCTAGTTATAGACTATTGGATACTATTTTTTGCTATAGTCCGAGGCATATCCAAATATTTTAATGATGTTTTGTTTGGTAGAGGCATTGTTGTACTACTGTGGACCCAGGATGGTTTAGTTGTTTGTTACTTATACTTTCATTATACTGTATTTGGTTTCAAGCTCTCTTATATTGTTATATGTTCAAAATTCATCCAACATGGGGTAAGGTAGTTGACGGATAGGTATTAGGGGTGTATCCGGTCCTTGTTGGGCCTGAGATACCCAACACGACTAAGCCCTAGTTTGGTTTGTGTCATATATACACTACCTCACTCTATACAAAGGAAATGTAGTGTACATTGAGGGCTTATATAGCTTTATTTGACCACAAATGGGTATCCACCATACTACCTCAATCCATGTGATTTAGTCCCCTTCCCCTTGATGATTTAAGGATCATTTTCCTTATCAAACCCTTAGTCATAGGATCCACTAGATTTCTTTCGAATCTTACATATTCTAAGGAAATAACACCGTACAACTGTTTAACTACACCATGTCTGATGTGAATATGTCTTTTTTTCTTGTTGTACACACTATTTTAGTAATTCCAATTGCCTCATGTGAGCCACAATGTTTAAAACTAGGTGAATCTTGTCTTCCCTATAATGGCATTCTGCCAAAAGGTTTCTCAGCTAATCAGCTTCATACCCTGTCAAATCAAGAGCAATTAATTCAGATTTCATGACAGAACATGCTACACAAGTTTATTTTGAAGGCTTCTATGAAACAGTACTTCTTAGATACCTTAACAAGAGATGTAGAGCAATTTAATGTTAACTAGTAGGATTATGAGTATATCCACTCAATCTGCTAAAGACATAAACCATATCAAGCCGAGTATAGTCCATGAGAAATATTAAGATCCTAATTATTTTAGCATATTCAATTTGAGAAGCACTAAAATCTTTATTCCTTTTCAAGTTAATTCTACGATCATAAGGAGTTCTTAGATAAACAACTTTAAAAAAATCAAACCTTTTCAACAACTTTTCAATATAATGAGATGGATACAAAGAGAAACCATTAACATTCTTTTGATTTTAATTTTGAAAGGCACATCAGCTTCTCCAAGGCCTTTCATTTTATATTTAGAAAAAAAAATTCTTAGTCTAATTTACAACATTCACATTAGGTACAAAGATCAACATATCCTCCACATACAAACATATAATCACATAATTTAATCCTCTCATTTTGAAATAAACACAGGTATCAGATGAATAATCAACAAAGACATTATTCATAAATGTGAAATTAATTTTTTCATACCACTGCTTAGGTTTCTACTTTTGTCCATATGAGGACTTCCTCAGTTTCCATACTTTATCATTATGGTCAGATTGAGTCATATAGATCTTTTCCTTTAAATCATCATTTAAAAATATTAGTTTGACATCCATTTGTATACCACTAAATTATGAATAACGGTTGGAGCAATAAAAGTCCTAATAGTTGCTATTTTAGTAATAGAAGAATAAGTATCAAAGTGATCAACACCTTTCTTTTTGTTAAAATCATCTTTAATTATAAGTTTAGCCTTATATTTATCAATTGTACTTTCAGGCCTCAATTTATTTTTAAATATCCACTTGCTACTTTAGGCAAATCCCCCAAATCCCAAGTGTGATTAGAGATTATAGAGTTTAATTCACTTTTAATAATCTTTTCTAAAATATTGCACCTATTGATTCTATTGCTACATAATAAGTCTTGGAGTCTTTTTCTATTAAGTAGATGCACATTAATTCATCATTTAAAGCATCAATATCAAAATTCTCAGTCAAGAAGATAGTATGAAAATTAGGACCAAAACTAGTTTCAATTTTACATCTTTTAATCTTTCTAAGTTCATTTCCATTCTTATCAGAAATAACATCGAAAGAAGGCATAACATGAGAGTTAAGAAACATAGATGTAGAAGCACTTATTTTGCACATCACTAGACATTATTTTTCAAAGAAAAAACATGCTCAAATAGCCTACATCTTTAGATTCACAGATAGAATGATCATTCAATGACATAAATCTGGATGCAACACTACTATGAGCATAACCAATAAAGAGAATGTCAAAGGTATTATATACTGGATTAACACATTTAAATTTGGGTAAACCAGCCTTAGACAAACAACCCCACACATTTAGAAATATTAGGTTATGGGCAAATAATTTTCAAAAATCATACGAGGTCTTGTCCAACTTCTTATGAGAGACTCTATTAAGAATATAACATGAAAATAAGAAATCTTTCCCCAACATGTTGACAGATAGACTAGAGCTTTGAATCATAGAGTTCACCATTTTCATCATTTCCATAAGAGTCATTCTTTCATTCGGCTACACTATTTTGTTGGAGAGTAATGAGAACACTAAAAAAATGTGTACTACTATTTTGTAATGATCATTCAGGTTAACTTCTACACTTCCGTGATTTTTTGCCATTTAGATCTTCCCTATAGTTTCCCAAGTCATTTATGACTTGTTGGGGCTGATAGTTCAGTTTTCGGGCAATTCGTTTGGTTTTCAGAACCGATTCTCTATTTTGAAGTCTTCACTAGTAAGAATTGGCTATTAGGAAAAAACATTAGGTTGATGACCTTATATGTCAATTTTGATAGTTCTATTATCTTTGGAACATCGATTTTAGGCTAGGGGACCTTTGGTTCGAGTCCCAAGACTCCCAAACTCATTTCAGGCTATTGGTCAAAATTTGATTAAATATCCCTTGTGTGTGGGGCCCACTTTTCATTGAAGCAACCTCAAATGGAAATTTTAACTACGCTATTGAGTCCAAAATGTCAAATTTGATAGGGTATCATAGTTCATTTATATTAATGAAATTTTAGATGAATCTCAGGAGGTATAAGGGAAGGGGGAGGGGGAGTGGATTTTGGAATTTTCAGAGAATCAATTGGTGCATCACTCAGCTAGTGCATCCACTAAGTGTTTTATTATTCTCTTTAGCCATCCAGACTCTTTATCATCCATGGCTTGCCCTGTCAAGCCGCTTTAGCGGTAGTCTGACTGCTAAATCAAATGTCGCTTTAGCGGTAGGCTGTCCACTTTAGAGATAGGTGAGGACCCAGTGGGTATCACTTTAGAGGTACTTGACTACTTTTGCAGTGACCTCTTAATGGTCAAGTGGAACCTAAGAGGGCATTAAATGCCTCTTTTGCCTGATTTTCTCTCTAATTTCCCATAAGTTCAAGAGTTTAGAGCCCTAGAGAGTGTGGAAAATTCAGGCAGAATTTATTATGAGATTTTGGGGGTATTTGTGAGCTTGTATTAATCATTTTTACCTCAAAATCTTGGTAAGTTTACATTTAATTCATGGTTAGTTCCTTACTTTATTTCCAAAATACCTAGATTATTATTGGGTTGATTTTAGTATTGTTTGAGCTCAGAATTTACCCATTCATATGGGTAAATGTTCGTTGAGCATAGTAGGATGTGTTGACAGTTTTGAAAGTATGATTCTGCAAGCGAACCCCACATGGGATTTTGACATAATTTTGGACCCCAAGTACAAAAATCTAATATGGGTATCGTTGTTCTTGTATTGATAAGTAGATTATCATTTTATAGCATGGTACCATGCGAAAGCTTCTCGAAAGTGGAAATCAATGATTTAGCAGACTTTATAGAACTTTCTTCGGTGTCTAGGTAGTCTAGGTTTACCTTTCTCCTATATTAGACTAAATTATAAATGTAGGGTTGGAAATTAGGACTTGGAGTTGTATTTAGTGTGAATTGGATGATTTATCATATTTAGAGTCGTAATTAAGTGCAATTAACTTAACTAGTATTAGGTAGAATTGCTATCTTTGGATTCGATGGGATTTATTTTATATCTTGTGGTGAGATTTGACACCTTAGTCTAGTTTGAGGTAGAAATTGCCTTAGATTGGATTTTTTAGGATAGAAATGGTCCCTTCTGGCCCACCTTAGACCAATATTCTTATTAGATCCTTGTAGGCTCCATAGACATGTTAGTTATCCTATTTATATTCTTGCACCCGAGAAGGCAACACATATGACATTTTATCTTGGATTGGGATTTGGAAGGTTAATAGTTCCATTTCAAGTCCGACGAATTATAATATTAAGACCGATTCAATTCCATTATTTTTGATGATATAGTTTCAGTTTAAGTTTGGCATTCATGATAAGTTCAAGTCTGGCAATTTAAATACTAAGACAAGTTAAATTTTGAAATTCTTAATGATATTAGTTCCTGTTCAAGTCTGTCATTCATGATATTAGTATTGGTTCAAGTCCAACATATGAGATACTAGTTTTGATTCGTGTTTTGTATTGAGTGGTTATTTATGATGGCTATGGAATTAGTTCGAGTCTGATGTTGACGATATGAAAGAATCCATAATTATGATTTTGAGATTTGGTTAATTAGCATAATTACAAGTATTTCTTCTCTTTGGTTGCACCCTCCAAACTTATGAGGGCCCATATTAGGTTATTTACTTTATTTGCAACTTTTAGCTTTTGGGGGCCAGTTATGTAGAGGTAGTTATGCTTTACTTTAATGTTGTCATTATTCCAATTATTTATTTATAATATTTGGAGCATTGTTTCAGGTTTTCCCTCTTCTCTTGACTTAGTTCATTTATCTCGTAGGCTTATTATATTTATATTATGATTTAGCTTAGTTGGCCGATTATACCTGCTGAGTACCTATGACTTTGGTACTTATATGAGACTTCTGTACCTTTTTGATGTAGTTTCAAGTACTAGTTGTCGTTGTTGACAATGTGATCATGTGAGCCAGCGTTCAGAGACAGGGTGAGCTCTTCGAGCTGGATTTAACCTTTTCTCCATTATTTGTATTTTGGATAGTCTTTCTATTTTCAAAAATAATGTATATTTGACTATAATAGTACTCATATTCTTTTGGATAGAGGCTCTTACACCGACTATACTAGGTCATGGAATGTTGTTACTTATCTTTTATTTATTTACATTATGATATTATTATCCTGTTGTCTATAGCTTGTAAATCTTTTACTTGCACAAATTGGACATTTATGCCATTTTCCACCAACTAGCCCATTGCTTATAACTCTGGGCTATAATTTAGGTTACATACTAGTGGGATAAAGTAGGTTACATCATGAATCATGAAATTGAGTCGTGGCAAATTGGTATTAGAGCGCTCGGTTCACCAGTATTTTTGATACAAGAGCAAGTGTCTAGTAGAATCCCGCAGATCGAAATAATGATGTCCGTCTCTTATCTTTAGGAGGCTATATGACATTCTTAGGAGATATTCACTTCTTTCATTTATTTTGTACTAAGATTCTAAATTGGTTTTTAAGATTCTTTTGGGTTTCACTCTTTCACAGATGGCTAGGACGCATGCTATAGCTACACGAGATGAGGACCCTAAGTTCGTGACTAGGAATCCTACCAAAGTACGTGGATGATTGAGAGGTTGATTACATCTGAAGAGATGCAGCCTCATCCAGAGACCAGGATAGGAAGCCTTCACTAGACCATATTCCTACTCTGACATCAGAGATTTCTCCTCCCCGCCAATGGTGGTCCAAGGACCAGCCCAGGCTCCACTAGGGTTTATTTCATCGTCAATACTTAGAGATGTATTGGTTCAGATCTTAGGATTACTTGGTAGTGCACCATCAATTATGCTCAATCTGTCTATCACAGTGGTACAGAGGTAGGGGCGCAACTTGTAGCTGTGGCTCCTAGAGTTGAGATCCCTCCATCACCAGTAGTTGCTCATATTTTTATATCTATAGAAGAGCAGAAGATATTGGGTATATTTTTTAGATTTACTTCACCTAAATTTTCTTGGGCATAGAGTGAGGATTCTTATGAGTTCTTAATTGCTTGTGAGGATAGGCTCCATAATTTAGGCCTAGTTGAGACTCGAGGTGCCAACTACACTATCTTTTAATTGGATTTGGTGGATTGATATTGATGAAGAGTTGTCTTAATTCCAGGCTATCTAGATCTCCCTCTTTGACTTAGACTTAATTCTTCAAGGTTTTCTTGGTGAAGTATGGCTCAGAGCCTTAGAGATCATCTGAGAGACCAATTCTTGAGATTGATTAGGTAGGGCTTTACGACTGTTGTAGAACATGAGGCTTAATTTTATGATTTAGCTAGGCATGCCATATATATATTGCTGATCAATTATGAGAGGTTCAATTTTTTATTTGGGGATTACATCTTCCCTTCTGCATGGCCACTTAGAGTTTGGTTGTTGTTAATATATCTTTTGCTACTATTTTTTATCATATCTAAATTTTGGAGGGGATGCATTATGAGTCCCAAGGGTCCAACGATAAGAGGACCTGATATTACGATAGTTTTAATAATATCTGAAGTGTCTCACGATTCAGAGGAAATGGTTCTCAAAGTAGGTACCCTCTACGCTAGTCTTATCAACATCAAGGTCAGTCTAGTAGGCCCATTAATGTCTTACTTTATATTATCGATGGAGGTCAGTCTAGCTACAGTGATCATCCTATCTAGAGTATTGGTCAGTATTTTAGAGGTTTATCTTTTGGGTAATCTATCCTAGGTGGTTACTCTGGGTTAATCAGATCTTTGATTTTAGTAAGTGCCTGGGTGTGTTATGATTGTTGGGCCTTCGGCTATTTCTCTAGAGAGTGTACCAGGAGCGGATCAGTTGTTCCTGCAGCATGGATCATTCCACCTATTAGGAAAGTGCTGCCTCTACCAGGAAGTGGTATGAATGGTCATTGAGGTGGTCCTTAGGGTGCTCGTAGAGGTCCTCAAGCAGGTAGGACAGGATATTGGTCAAACACTCAGCCAAGTGGCAGGCGAGGTGATCTATATGACATACCTGGTAGACCCGAGATAGAGTCTTCAAATGCGGTTATTACAGGTTCGATCTTAGTGTTCCATAAAATAGTTTTTGCATTATTTGATGCTGGATCTACTTATTCTTATATATTTTCTTAATATGCACCTCGGTTACAGTTATTTTTGGATTCTTTAACTGTGTTGCTATATGTATCTACCCTCATGGGTGATTCTTTATTAGTAGATTGGGTTATAGATTATGTTTGGTGATTGTTTGATAGTTTGATGCTCAGGCTAATCTTATTGTATTCGATATAGAGGATTTCAATGTGATTCTTGGCATGAATTGGTTATCCCCTTATCATATGATCTTAGATTATTTTGCAAAGACCATTGCCTTAGCCATGATCGGCATACCCTCAGTTGTGTGGTAGGGATATTTTAGTTGTGAGTCAACATGGATTATATAATGAATTTTTTTAGTGATTTTTGTGTGATTTGACCATTTTACCCCTTTTTATGGTTGATTTATTTTATTTCTATAGTGTGGGAATGATTGGCATGATCCCCAATGTATTTTGGTGTGAATTGTATGAGTTTATGATTTTGGTGGTTAAAAAGGCTTCTTAATTGACTTTGGCCAACACTTATTAATCTGTGCATTGGATGGAATAATGGACTGCGCCAACAAATCCAAAACATCGATTTTAGGTCGGTAACATAGTTCATGTGATTTTATGGTTTTTATATCCTAGTTCAACCCTCGGTTTAGAAAGTTGGGCGATTTGGTGTTGGGAGTGAAACTTTTGAAAACAATATTTTTTCAAAAATGTGATATCGCCATTGAGTTTGAGCATCAAAATTGATAGGGTGGTATAGTTCATTTACATTTTTGGGATTTTGGATGAATCCTTAGGGGTCTGCAGAAACTTGAAATTCTCCAAGTCTCTAATTGGTGCACCACTCAGCTGGTACATTCTTAAGAAAAATTTTGGTTGCTTAAGTGACCCGGTAGCTAGTCGGGGGTGTCGCTTAAGCAATTCCCCCATTATGTAAGTGACTATCGCTTAAGCGACAACTGGGTCACTAACATGACATATGTTTGCTTAAGAGATGGCCGCTTTAGCGACTCGATGATCATTTAAGTGATGCTTAGGCGATATAAATTCCCCATTTCATGATTTTGTTTTACCATTTTTGAGACTTGGAGCTTGGAGTTCTGAGTATTTGGGTGATTTCTTTCATTTTCAAGCTTGGGTAAGCTCCAAATCCCCATTTCAATTATTTTTATTCAATTTGTATCATTTAAATCTTGTTAAAACTTTAATTCAAAAGTGGAATTTGGGAATTTTTGCCTGGAAGGCCTATATTAGTAATTCTTCGATTTAAACCCCAATTTAAATCCATTTTCACTTGAATTTTCTTCTATGGGTTCCTTTAATCTTGTAATATATTTTTAGACTAAAATTCTAATTTTACCCTTCTTTTTTGAAAACCTATTTCAGGAGTTTATTTTGACATCGACCCAAAAATGGGCAATATGGGTATCATTGGCTTTTTTGATGCTTATCTATATTTGTTTGTTTTAACTAATTTTGGGTCCTTTTGTGAGGGAAAAACTCTGTGTTGAAGGCTTGTTGGACTGGTTTTTGACATTTAGGTAGGTTATGGCTTTACTTTCTTCAAACTGGGCTGGATAGTTAATTTTGTATAAAATCATGTTATGGGTATGTGAACTAATCATGGAAATAGATTTATTATTATGTTGTGCCCATGAAGGGTCTTGTGTTTTTGTTATTTGGTGGTTTTAGAGATATTTTTTACTGTGTGCGATCATGTGGGGTCTTATATGATGTCATTGGCCTGGTAATGATATAATTGGTTGTTTTTTTGTTAAAAAATGTCTAAGTTGGTATTTGTGTGGTATAAAATGGTATATTTTGGCATATCTTAATCTATTGGCATACACATTATATTGTATTCATGGAAGATTGGCATATGAGTGAATTTGGGCTCACGTGGTTTGGTATATTCGCTGGATTTGGAAATTCTCATTCTAGTTGGTTGTGAGCATTAAATCCTCATATTATATACATTTATTGAACATTGGTACCACCATTAAAATACTGGCTTTTTCTAATAGAAAATGTGACTTCTTTAAAAACCTTCTACCGATGGATGTGCCAGAGAGCAGTTACAGTTATTGGATTAGTATTGGATATTGGTTTGTATATGGGTTACCGAACACCCATGCATCCTACCTTAGGATCACATCTCTATAGGTGTATACGGAGGTTGTGCGACAACCTCGTGTATCACATTATCATCATCATTTTTATTGCATGTCATACACTGTGCATATTCTATGTGGTATTTTCATTCTTGATATGATATCTATCTATTTTGTGCTTCTTTCTTATACTTGTTTTTTGGTATATATTGTAAAACTGTTAGTGGAGATGGTGTGGGATACCATTTGGGATATTTTCTAATTACAGGTGACATGTCTATATTGTGTATCTTATATGCTTTATTTTCTACTTTGCTCAGTTGACCTATGATGCTTACTGAGTATAAGTGGACCATACTCATCCCTACTGTACCCTTTCGGTGCGGATCCAGGTATGAGTGTGCCACATGATAGCTGATTTAGGCGGTGCTTGGAGTCTATTTGAGGTAGCGGTTTACGTATTCATCCAGAGTTAATTTACTACCTTTTTTTATCTAGTCTATGTTTTATCTTGAATTTAGAGACAAAGTTTGTTTCTTTTCGGATATCGAGTATTTATTTAGACTTCGAGTTGTATTTTGTTGGTTCTTACACTATAACATCTATTTTGGGGTGATCTATAGTACTGTTGTTATGTATTTTTTTATTGTTATTGTAATTGTGTGGTTTGGATTTGTTATGGAAGCCTTACCTTGGTTTTAGTATTATTTTTCCTATTTTATATCATTTTGAATGAATAGGTAAACTTGTCAAGGATTGCCACGATAAGTGCCAACATGACCCATGGGTTTTAGGTTATGACAAATTGGTATCAGAGCATACAAGTTCATAAGTCTTATCAGTGTAAGAACGGGGTATCTAGTAAGGTCCGTGAATTTGTACGTGGACTTCCGTATCTATCTTTAAGAGTCTATAAGATATCTTTTGGAAATTTCCCTTATTTTATTATATGTCATGCGAATTTTTCCATACCTTATATTCTAAATTTATTTCACTCTTTTTTGTACAGACGGTGAGAACTAGATCTCGTGAGGTTAGGGATGTAAAGTTATCACTTAAGGAGGGAGCTTATTCTAGCAGGTGAGTTACAAAATATGGACTGAGGTAGTGGATGAGCATGAGGATTTGTCCCTTCTAGAGTAGTACTAGGGACTCTCCCCTAAGACTTAAGTTGATCATGCTAGAGATATGGGGCCTGCTCCAATTCCACCAAGTTCTTCTACTCCGATCTCAGAGGGGTTATTGATTCGCTTGTTGACTCATTTGGAGGGTTCTTCTTTGAATGCACCTGGTGTTTCTCCAGCTCTGAGTATTGTACCTTTATTTATTCCAGAGCCAGCCTATGGTGTTCCTTCAGTTCTAGTCCTTTAGTGTTACTGACATCTACTTATAGTACTCCACAAACTTTGAGTATTGTTCCTCCTTCAGTTCTTGCATTTCAGTATGGTATTTCGAGATCAAAAGTTCAGTCTTTATCTGTGTTACCTCCTTAGGAGGATCTCGGCTGGCCAGATTCTCTATGCCTCCAATTATTGTGATTACAATTATGTCTTTTAAGGATCAAAAGAGGATTAATAGATTGACTCATTTGGGCCCCCTAGATTCATTGGTGTTGTGGGGGAGGATGCCTATGAGTTCTTGATTGATTGTAGGGATAAGTTCCATAATCTTGAATTTTGTAAGTCAAATGGGGATGATTACACTACTTACCAGTTGAGAGATACATCTAGGGATTAGTGGAGGTCACTTGTTAGTTGCAGACCTTTTGGTTCACTAGAGATGACTTGGGATCAGTTTGTTGAGGCCTTTTTAGATAGGTTTGTGCCTTACAGTATGAGGGATCAGATAAGAGATGAGTTTACTCACCTAGAGTAGGGCTCTATTACTATTGCAGAGTATGAGGCACATTTTCACGCCTTGTCTAGATAATCTTATACCGGCATTTTCACCAATTCTGAGAAGATTTAGAAGTTCATGAAATGGTTGGATGTTTCATTTTAGCTTTCTAAGGCTTATATAGTAGTTTTAGAGGCCTCATTTCAAAGTATAGTAGATCATTCTAAAATGACTAAGTCTATTCTTTGAGCATCTTAAAGAGATGCCAAGAGGGTGCACCATTAGGGCGAGTTCAGAGATCACACTTCTCAAGGTAGAGATTTTAGCGGCTTTCATGGATATCATGATGGACCCATAGAGGTAGACATGCAGGAATCAGGTAGTGGGTTTTCTGGTTCAACAACTTTGTGTGATCTTTCTAGCTCAGTCGCACATCGTCTATTGAGTCATGTCACAGGGTTTGCTTTATGCGTGATGAGGCTAGCTATTTGGCTAAGGACTATCCTCCTCATGTTTTCAGGCTAACTCTTATATCAACAATGAGTAGTAGTGGTTCTACTAGAGGTGCGTAAGTCAGAGGTTTGTAGTGCCGATGGTGTTGGTTATGGGGATACTCAGTCAGGTGGTAGTTTTGGGCAATGCTATGCTCAACTCTCCAGACCATAGGTATAGGCCTTCGACCCTATTATCACAGTTATCGTGCCTGTTTGTTTTAGATATGCATTTGTGTTATTTGAACTCAGATCGAGTTTCACCTATGTGCCTATATACTTTTCTTTGGGTTTTGATTCTGGTAATGAGCCTCGCATAATGCTTATCCGTGTATATACCCTGTAGGAGACTCTTTAGTAGTGGATTGGGTATACCGATCTTGTGTTGTGATCATTGTTAGGCGTGAGACTTAGGTAGATCTGAATTCCTAGATATGGTGGAGTTTGATGTCATCTTGGGTATAGATTGGTTTGCTCCTTATTATGTTTTCCTAGACTGCTATGCTAAGACCGTGACCTTAGCTTCGACAGGTGTTCCAAGGATAACTTAGAAGGGTATGATTTATTTGGGTACCAAGAGAGTTCTATTATTTGTTCAGGCTTGTTTCTTAATTAAGAAGGGACCTTTGTCTTATTTATCTCATATTCATGATACTAGTGTTGCGTCGCCCTCTTCATTGGATTCTTATCATATCATCTGTAAGTTCATGGATGTATTCCCTATGAATTTTCCTGGTATGCCTCCTGATTATGATATTGACTTTGTTATTAATGTTAAGCCAGGCACCAAGCCCATTTCTATTCCTCCTTATAGGATGGACCCAACAGAGTTGATGCAAGTAAAGAATTAGTTGTAGGAGTTGTTGGATAGAGAATTTATCTGACTTAGTGTACCCTCTTAAGGTATTCCTTCATTATTTATGAAGAAAAAAATAGGTCTATGTGTATGTGTATTGATTACCGACAGTTAAAAAAGGTGATGGTTAGGAATAAGTATCCTCTTCCTTATATTAATGACTTATTTGATCAGCTTTAGGGTGCTTTTGTGTTTTAAAGACTGATTTGATATCCTGGTATCACCAGCTAAAGATTAGAGCTTTAGATATTTTGAAGACGAATTTTCAAACTCGGTACATTCATTATGAGTTCTTGGTTATTTTCTTTAGGTAGACCAATGCCCCAACCACGTTCATAGAGTTGATGAACCGAGTATGTCTACCATATATCAACTTCTTTGTTATTGTATTTATCTATGATATCTTGATTTATTCCAAGAGTGAGGTTGATTATAAGGAGCGTTTCTAGATTTTACTTATAGAGATTGAGGGATGAGAAGTTGTATGCTAAGTTCTTCAAGTGTGAGATTTGGTTGGAATATGTTTCCATCTTGGGTCATGTGGTGACCAAGGATGGTATTACAGTTGATACAACCAAGATTACAGCAGTTCGTGACTGGGCAGGGCCTACTTTTCCTATCATGATTTGGAATTATGTTGGTTTGGTAGGTTACTATCATCACTTTATTGAGGGGTTTTCATCTATTGCAGTTTCTTTGACCAGGTTGACTCAAAATAAGTTTTCTTTTTAGTGGTTTGATGCTTGTGAGGTGAGCTTCCAAAAGCTTAAGGATTTGTTGACTTTAGCTCTTATCTTGAGTTTTTCCAAGGTGGGCATGGGCTTTACTTCCTTTTATGATGCTTTAGAGGTTGGTTTAGGTGTTGTATTGATTTAGGAGGGTAAGGTATTTGTGTATGCTACTCGTTAGTGGAATCTACATGAGAGGAATTACCCTACCAATGATTTAGAGTTATGCACGACCGTATTTTCTGTGAAGTTATAAAAGTACTACTTGTATGGAGTCCATTGTGAGATCTTATCGAATCATCATAGCCTTCAGTATTTCTTGACCTAGCGAGATCTTAATATAAGGCAACATCATTGGCTTAAGTTGATTAAGGATTGTGATCCTACTATTCTTTATCATCTACGAAAAGCTAATTTGGTTGCAGATGCCCTGAGACAAAAGTCAACTAGCATAGGTAATTTGGCGTATCTTTTAACCCAGGAGAAGCCTTTGGCCTTAGAGGTTCAATCATTCGCTAACCAGATGGTAGTCTTGATATTTCGATACCTGGATGTGGTTTGGCATTTGTTAAGGCTAGTTATTCCTTGATATAGTAGATTCAGGCTTATCAGTTTGACGATGTTGGGTTGCGAGTGATTCGGGATAAGGTGTTGAATGAAGAGGCTAAAACCTCGTTTGATACAGATGTTTCTTTGAGGATTGGTGTAATGCCCCGCAATCGGGTCCCGGAACGTCACACGGTGCTTAAGTCTACAATTAGCCCCAAGCTAACCCTTTGAGCCTTCTACTTCATATATTAGCTTACTGAAAGATAAAAGCATGAACTCAACACTGTGACATCATAAAATGAGAAATATGAATGAAATACTTGGTCTGAAAAAACTACAACTCAAAGAAAATCTCAAAGTGCTGATAATCTGATGAATAGTCTGACAAACCTCTATTACTCCAAACTAGAGAGCCATTGGGACAGGTCCCCAACTAACTCATACTTAACTGACAAGAATTAAACAACTACTAAATAAAACTGGAAGTCTGAGAATAACCGATCCCCGAAACATGAGGACTCACCACGACTGATATGTAGATAAGAGTGCTCAAAAGGATCACTGGTGAGGCCGAGACTGAGCACCTAAACCTACATTACGAGAATATATGGCACACAGACAAAATATGTGGGTCAGTACTTTGGGAGTGTACTAAGCATATGGGGGAGTTTGCAATTAAAATACTCAATATCATAAGCTTTTATAGAAAACCTGCATGGTGTAAAACATACTCACATAGCTTGAAATAAATATATGCCACAAGACTCATAAATTATCATACTTTTACTTAAAACCTCAAATTATCATGACACCTGAAATTATTAGGACCTTAGCTTTCAAAAACACTTTTACTTTCAAAACTTTGTAACTTTAAGACTGATACTCTTCGAAACTTGGAAGACTTTAGAACTTAGAGAACTTTAGGAACTTAGGTAGTTTCTCTTAACCGACATAAACCATGTGATCTACATGGAGTCCAACGTCTTACCCACGTTGGGGAGAGCTATTCTATCCTTGCCATCGGATAAAACCTTAACTTTAGTGATCACTAACTTAACCCACTTGGGGTATATCAAGAACCTACGGGGGCACGTAGTTCTGGGGAATGAGACCTCGGAATCAAGCCCAACTCGGTGCTAAATACTACTCCCTTACTTAGCTCAGAACTTTAGAAAATCGACCTTAAAACAATTCAACAATATATATATATATATATATATATATATATATAATGGAAGCCAAAATGCATCCCCTTTACTTCAAACTCAAGAATGTGGATTTCTATCTTAACTTACAATCAAAACTCACTTCTTGATATTCTTTAAAAATCACTAACATCTCATTCTCAAACTCATGCTTTAACCATAAGGTTCAAGTCACAACAATAGGACTTGAAATTCTCAAAACATGAAATAGACGTTGAATTATGCAACTTAAACCATAAATTGACAATTTAATACATTAATATGCATAATAATATTACAACTCAAATCTTGGGTAAGACATAGTTTCATAAAACTCACAATATAATAACATGATAGGAATTCTCCATGAATTTATGAAATACTTTACGAAAATATGTAACTTTTGGGCACAAGAACAAAAGGGTGTTCTTGTTCAAAATCACATACCTTAAACTTGGAGCTTTTGGATGACTTCAAAAATTTTGGAAGGTTATTCACGAACTATTGGGTGTCCCTCGTAGCCCTCTTAATGGGGAATTCAAATATGCAAGAATTATTGAATTCTCACGGTTGAATCTCTAGATAATTGGGTTTTTATGTTGAAATCCTAACCTTGTGGTTGAAGGTGTGTAGAGAATTTTGGGATGCTTAACTAAAGAGAAATAGAATAAAATACGTTCTCTGAGGGTTATAAGTCATGGGAAGTGCAGGAAAAAGACCACAATACCCTTGCAAAAACGTCGTTAAATTGCTGGAAAAAAATAGCTGACGACATTTGTGATAAGTCGTCAGACCTGTGACAAGTCATTACGAAATGTCGTCACAAACGGGTGGATTTTATGATTTTCGGATTAAAGTTGACGACATTCTGTGACAAGCTGTCAAACTTGTGACAAGTCATCACAAATTGTTGTCACAAAATATTGGATATTGTGACCTTCTTATGGTGACGACATTTGTGACAAGCCGTCAGGCTTGTGACAAGTTGTCACAAAATGTAGTCACAAAATGTTGGATTTTGTGACCTTCTGCTTATGGTGAAGACATTTTTGACAAGCCGTCAGGCTTGTGACAAGTCATCACAAAATGTCATCATGAAATTTCCAGGCTGATACGCTGGAGTAAAATGGGCATAACTCTTTTCTACAATTACGGATTTTGGAGAAATTGGTATCATTGGAAAGCTAATTCAATTATCTATATTTTGGAGGGTCATGAGCTCAGAAATTCATAGTATAATGAGAGATATACTCGTTTGAATTTGACTATACCAATATCCATCTCAAGAATTCAATCGGCAAGGAATGTTCAGATTCGTCTAATAGCTAGGACACTTTTGAGGCCCTAATACTCATCAAGCTAGATCATGTAGCTATCAAATCACTAACTTTATTTGTAAAGAGCTTGAAATAGGGTTCTAATATTAGTTGAAATTCTCGGGGTATTACAATATCTCCCCCTTGGAAACATTCGTCCTCGAATGTCACTAGTTAAGATGGTAATGCAAAGAAACTGAGGATGCACAGTTGGAATAGTTATCTGAATTGAATCTATGTCAGTCTAAACTTTCAAGTATTTTTGATAGTTTGTAAATTTGCAAAAAAAAATAGCTATATAGATGAATCTTTGGTTAGATAGGGTCTGAATTAAGAAAAAGTAATACCTTTGGCTTGCTCTGAACTTGTGAAGAAGAGGTGTGGGTACTTAGATCGGATATTTGCTTTGGCTTCCCAAGTAGCACCCTCAACTGATTGGTTCCATCATAAAACCTTGACTAATGGAACTTCTTTGTTCCTTAGTCTACGAACTTAGTAATTGATAACGCTCAATCTACAGCTCTCGTAGGAGTGTAAAGCGGTCGTTTGTCAAATATAGAACCCAACTGGGTTGGGTATCGATCCCACAGGGAATAGCTTGGTCAACAAGTAAGCAAAAATTACTAGAATTTTAGTGCAAGTCTCGTAAAAAGGGGGGATTGTAACGTGTAACCAAAAACAATAGAGTAAAAACTGAAAATAGCAAAGTAAAAAGAAAGAATGTTTAGTAAGATGTAAACGATGAGAATTGAGAAGTTAGGGTTATGTCCACCTTATGAGTTGTACGTCTCTATTGGCTATGATTTATGCGGAATTCAGACATGCATGTGCTTATAGAGAATTGTATTCGATGGTAAATCCAAGCGTCTTTCGACCTAAACAAGGACTATTTCACTTTAACTCTTTCGAGCTTAAAGCGTATCTAACGGTACAAATTCTCCAAGAGGTTAATCCAGTTACGGCACTAACTTTTTAATAGGGGATGGGACCCTATTACCTTGACATTATCTCTTTTCCAGACATATAACCTTTCTTTCGAACAAGTTAATGCTATACTGGCGTATTCTATGCGTTTGCAACCACAAAGAATTTAGATTAAGATGAAGAGAATAATGATATAAGCAATATACGTGTCACGAATTCACAAACTCATAGCAATAGATAGTATCTCATATGGCTTCCATAACCCCAACAGAGAAGTTTAGTTACCCATGAGTGCGAAGGAAATCACAATAAACATTATTATTATACCACAATAAAGATCTCGTGTAGTAAGGTGTGGTAGGCGTTAGGCGTGACTTCTTTGCAAAGTAACGTTTCTCTTGTTGCGGAAATTAAGAATTGAATAGATGAATAGAAGAAGAATAAAAAGTAGAATTAATAGAAAAGGTCTTGCGGAATAAGAATTGAAAAGTAGAATTAGAATTGTAATTCGAAGTATTAAAATCTCTAGCAAAATAGGGTATTTATAATACCCATATCCTATTCCTACTAAGCTAATGAATTACTTAACCCATCCTACTAGGTTAAGGTATCATTATCCTAATCCTAATAAATTACTGCTAGTCCCCAAAGTCTTCAGAATTGCTGTTTTTGCCCGGGACAGATTTTCCATGCGCCACTTTTGGTCCTTGGCGTCCAAGATTTGCTTTCCTCCTTTTGTGAAGCTTTCTTTGGCGTCAAGTTATCCATAAAATGCTGAATTCTGCATCATTTATACCTGAAAACTTGCTAATCATGTTTGTTAGCTCACTTACAGGAAAAAGGACTAAAAGTGCATGAATTATATAATTTGTCCTCAAAACATGGCTAAAATATGGGTAAAATATAGCACTATAGGCGTGTAAATTCGCCTATCATCAACACCCCACACTTGAAACTTTGTTCGTCCTCGAACAAAATATCATGTCCCTCTTAACATTTACTTAAGGTTTCACAGCAACAACACAAAATATTCGTCAAGACAAGCATAACAATTATCAACAAAGAGTAATTTTCTGATCATTAGTAGAAACAATTCATCCTCCAACATAGACTCGTGATGGTGGTCAACTCATATTCAAAAGTTAAGGCACAAAGAATCATACACGACCACCCAAAACTCATCAACCATGTGTGTCTCACAATGTATCACCCATAATAACTCACAAGTATAGCATATTTTTCAAACATGGGTATAAAAATATCTTTGCTCTCACTCTCACAAAGAATTCATATGTTGTAACTGATGACCATAGGTTTGCCCTTAGTGTAATGCTCCACTAAATGTCAGAATGCTAAGCTTAGGATCAAATAGGTCTTTTGATGGTTGTAATGTAGGCTAAGGGACGGGTAGGACTATTTTGGCCAGAAATAGTGACTATGTTCCTAAGCGCTTTGATACATCATATTATACCATTAACACTTTTCTTTCAAACAACCTTTCTACTTTCTTTTATTCTACCACCCTTCTTCTCCTCTTTTGTTTTTCAATTTTTAAACATAACCAACTTTTTAGTTTTCCTTTCCTTTTTCTTTTCATAACATTCCTCTTATGATAGCAGTTCTTTTTCATCATGAATTCAAGCATCAATACATTCTAAAGCATCATATTCACCCAATTTCCTCTTATTCTGTCACATGACTTTTACACTTTAAAGCACTTAGGAATTTGGATCAAATTATGGTCTTGAAAAAAATGGATTCGGCTTACATATGAGGCTGTCAAAGAAAATAGGCTAAAGGCTCAAAAGGGTTTTATCTAGGATGATGTCCATGGGTAGGTATAAAGAAGGTAAACAATCATAGGTTGCCAAAGAAATGCCTAAATCATCTCCTAAACTTGCACTCTTTATTTTCGCTTTACATACATACCAGGCAAGTTCTAGCATCAGCCACAAGCACAGAATATACTATTATCTCACACACACAAGGCACATGGTCGACTTTATTGGGAGTAGTATAGACTCTTGACCCAACAGATGAAGGAATTAAACCAAACAATATCACATAGTGAGTCACAATTAGAGCCTAAACGTCTCAATAGTCATGATTTTAGCACAAACTCTTGTCATAATCTCATGCTGCCTATTAGAATAATTTCATGCGAAGCTAAGTTAAAAAAAAAATTTAACTACTGAAAAAAAACAATTAACTACTAACAAAACAAACAAACATAAATAAATGCAAATGTGGATAGAGAAGTATAGCATGCAAATACCAGCACCCCACACTTAGACGGGACACACTGTCCTCAGTGGAAAATAAATAAGAAGAACCTGGTTAGTCGGACTCATCCTCTATGTCTGGGGTCATACCCCTTTCATCAGAATCATCATCAGAGTCTTCATCCTCAGAAGTTCCTCATAAATATCCCACTTAATTCCAAGAGTGAGTCGAGGTATTTGCAGCGAGGAGGGTTCTCCTTGCTCTTTTCAGCCTCTTTTCTTGACTTTTTGTGAAGTGGTAGCCTTATCTTTGCCTTGTCTTGCTTTGGGTGCCATTGTACCTGAGACTTAAAACAATGTTCATGTTAGCATCATCTCGAAGGATACAATCTATAAATAAGCAGTAGTGGAACCACCCCACACTTAGTTTGTTGGTACAAACTAGTGAAGTGAAAGTGGTCGATTACTCAGACTTCATCGACATACGTTTTAGGTGCTCTATTCCAACAATAAAAGCAGTGCAGTCATACTTCTTGTAATCTTGGAAATACTTGCATGTGTGAGATATCAAGACTACTACATAGAGATTGAATCAAGGTATAGCATCTAGAAATAATCACAACCTCCTATGTCGGTAGGCAACTATAATTCTTATCCTGATGAACAAGTCATTCCAACATGTAAGTATTCAAGTGACAAGATTATGCAATTTTTGTGACCATATCAATTCCGCAAAAGTAAGACAGTGCATCAAATTCAAGTTGGAAATAAGTTACGATCATCCTTACGTATTCATTCACTAACTTGGTTGTATCATAACAATTCAATCACTTTCAAATCATCAATACTACTTCAAGATTTAGCAATTCATAATAGGCGTAGTAATGTAGTACTTACGGAATATAAATGAAGAACAAAGAAGAACTTACTTGATTGATGACTTTGGATGATGTTTTTGTGAAGTAAGAGAGTAAAAGGAAAATTTTTGAGAGGATTTGGGGACTATAGGCGGCGCTTATGCTAGGTTTCCAATGTGTTTTTGGTTCAATACTAAGTCTCATATTTATAGGAGAAGGTTGGGTTGGGTTTTGACCCATTTAAAATTGGATTTGGAGACAAGAAATGACCATAGGCGGCGCCTTTTGCTTTGCCTATGCTTGGCATAGGCGGCGCCTTTTGCATAGCATTGTTGAGCATAGGCGGCGCCTATGCCATGGAATTCTTGGGCATAGGCGGCGCCTATGCCATGGCACATGAGATTCAGAGACAAAAGGCATTGGCATAGGCGGCGCCTATGCTATGGCACACTTGAGCATGGGCGGCGCCTATGCTATGGCACACTAGATTCCGAGATCTTAGGCCATAGTATAGGCCTTGCCTTGTTCGTGGCCTAGTTTTACCTAGGCCTAGCCCTGTTTGTTGCCTATATTTTCATAAGCAATGCCCAATCCATAGCCTTTTGCTTCTTCATTCCTAACTTACCACCTTTAACATGCAATACGTCCAAATCGAAATTTGAAACCAATCTCCTCGTTTTATACCTCTTGCACCTACAGTTACTCAAAAATAATAAAAATGATTAGAACGATGGGTTGCCTCCCATCAAGCGCCTTAGTTTTGGTCATGGCACGACTCTTATTTTTGGATTTTTTTTATTTATCAAAACACGTAATAGAATGAAAGAAAAACGAAAAATGATAAACGATGGGTTGCCTCCCATCTAGCGCTTGATTTATTGTCGCGGCACGACATAGTTACCTCGAGTACTTAGACTTCGTCGAGATAGATGGTGGATCATTTTTTGAATGGATTCAGACGACAATGAGGCTTACTTGTAGGCATGCAATCTTCTTCGAGATGACTCATACGTCTCCCCGGAGGGTCACCAATTATATCATCAATAGTCCAACCCATAGCTCTCCTGTATCTCTTCAGAGCAGAGATGAGAGCCTCTACGTGCTGTTCACTTAACTCATCCGCCACACTTACCGGAAGTATATTTCCACTTTCCAAGAACACATACCTTAGATAATCGGGGAGCTCTTTCGATTCTAGCATTGGTGGCTCTTCAATGGAAGTCTTCGCTGTTGGTGATGGTTGATTCTTAAGATCAAGGTCCGGTTGCTTAGAAATATGGGAATAGGACTCTATTTCTGTTAGAGCACCCATAAGTTCTTTATAATCTTCATCGTCCTCATGCTCAATATTCAGTAGCGCAGCAGGCAATGGCTCAACAGTAAGTTGTTTCTCTACAGATAATGCTTTCTTATCCTCATGATGAACATCAGCTACAGAGAACACATTCATATGGCTGGGCTGCTTCATTGCTTTGCATATATCAAAGCGGACCACTTCGTCATTCAACCGAAATAAAAGCTCATTAGCTCTCATGTCAATAAGCACGCTTCCCGTTGCAAGGAAAGGACGTCCCAAGATTATGGGTACTTCAGAATCCACCTCGCAATCCAAAATCACAAAATCTTCCAGAAAAATGAAGGTAGACACCTTCACCAACACATCATTCAAGATACCCACAGGTCTTTTTACTGACCTATCCGCCATCACGAGCCGCATATTGGTTGGTGTAGGGTCGCCCAACCCCAACTTTCTGTAGATGGATAGTGTCATCAAATTGATGCTATCTCCCAAATCACACAATGCTTTGGCAAAATTCATAGATCCAACCGTGCAAGGAATAGTGAAAGCACCGGGGTCGGCCTTTTTCTGAACTAGTGATCGGGTGGCAATAGCACCGCAATGATGAACAGTATCTTTCAACTCATAGCTTGCTGCCCGCTTCTTTGTCAAAAGATCCTTCATAAATTTTGCATACCCAGGCATTTGTTCTAGTGCCTCCACCAACGGAACATTAATGGTCAGCTGCTTTAACATAGTTATGAATTTGCCGAATTTTGTATCATCCGCATGCTTCTTCAATCTTTGAGGAAAAGGTGGTGGTGGATATGGAATTGTTTTCTCCACAGCTTTCGTCTCCTCTTGCTTCCGAATTTTGGTAGTTTCAGGCTGCAACCTACTAGGGGTGACGTCATGTACGTCTTGGTCAGCTTCCATGGCGTTTTCTTCATTAGCCTTATCATCGTTGTCTGCTACATCGTCGACCACTTGTTTGCCCTTAGATGAAGTTTCCAGCGCCTTACCACTTCGAGTAGTAATAGCCATGCATGATCCCTCATTCCTTGGATTTTGCACAGTGTCGCTAGGTAAAGTGCCAGCCTTTCTTTGATTGAGTGCTGCTGAAAGTTGGCTCAATTGCTGCTCTATTTGCTTGATTGAAGTGGAATGTGAATCAACTAATTGCTTCATAGCAGACAAATCATTTATTACCTCCGTTACTCCCGGTTGCTTCCACTCCTTTCAATAGTTTAGCCATCATGTCTTCCATACATCCAAAACTAGATGTGGTGGCGTCACGTCTTCCAGGGGGAACATAAAAACCACTACTGTCATTCTTGTTCTTCCAACTACCTTGGTCCATGTTTCCAGATTTACCATGATAGTTCCGACCTTGGTTTCCTTGGGAATTGCCTCGGAAACCCCCTTGATTGTTCAAGTAGTTGGCTTCTTCTTCCGAATCAGATTCGTTTCTTCCTTTTGACGCAACAGCTTTGACTTTTTCGGTCTTCCCTGATAATAGATGCTTTGTATGAAGATCCACTTGTGTCTTCATGTGCGCCATATCTTGATCACGTTCTTCTTCTCTTCTCCTTTGGTCTGCAGTCATGCCTATAGATAAAGTGGGGCTTGCTACCTCAGAATCCCTGGTATGCCAAGATCTACTTTGCTTCGTCATCCGGTCTAGCATATTGCTTGCCTGACCAAAGGTGAGATCCATGAATGATCCTCCAGCCGCATTATCCACAACTGGTTTAGTTATTGAATTCAAGGCTCTGTAAAGTATCTCCATTAGGTGAACATTAGTCATGTGATGGTTTGGGCATCTCATTAGCTTTGTCTTGAACCTCTCCCATGTTTCATGAAGGGCTTCAGTTGGAAGCTGACGAAAGTTGCTGATTTCATCTCTCAATTGTGCTCTTTTGGATGGCGGAAAGAATCAACAATGATAGAATCACCAATATGCTTCCTAAGCATGGAAATATGGAAAATAGGATGAAAAACTGACAACTCTGTAGGCAACTCAACTTTATAGTCTATGTTCCTAACACAAATGAGAATTCTGTAAGGGCCAACGTAATGGGGACTAAGTTTCCCTTTCTTTCCAAATCTTTTCACCCCTTTCATGGGTGAAATTTTCAGATACATCAAATCATTAAGTTTGAACTCAAGGTCTTTTCTTCTCACATCTGCATATGACTTTTGACGACTCTGAGCTGTCTTTAACCTTTCTCTAATGAACTTCACCTTCTCCATCGCCTCAAATACTGCATCAGGTCCAACCAAAGTAGCTTCACCCACTTCAAACCAACCTATGGGTGATATACATCTCCCACCATATAATGCCTCAAATGGTGCCATCTTGATACTAGTATGGTAACTATTGTTGTAAGTAATCTCTATCAACGACAAATGCTCATCCCAACTACCTTTGAAATCAAGGGTACATACCCTCAACATGTCCTCCAAAGTTTAGATAGTCCTCTCATCCTAACCATCTGTCTGCGAATGAAAAGTGGAACTCATATGAACTTGGGTACCAAGACCCTTCTGAAATGCTCTCCAAAACTGAGAAGTAAACTGAGTACCCCTATCCGAAATGATAGACAAGGGAACTCCATGCAACCTAACCAACTCCTGAATATACAATCTAGCATAGTCCTCAGCTGTATAAGATGTGTGCACAGGCAAGAAATACGCTGACTTAGTCATCCTGTCGACAACAATCCAGATAGAATCATGATGGCATCGGGAAAAGAGTAAGCCAGCATAAAATCCATATTTATCTCTTCCCACTTCCAAGTTGGGATACTAAACTCTTGCATCACACCACCAAGTCTTTAGTGCTCAACCTTAACCTGTTGACATATTGCACACTTTGCCACAATATCAGCTATATCCTTTTTCATACCACACAACCAATAGATTTCTCGCAAGTCGCGGTACATCTTTGTAGTGCCGGGATGAGTAGAATACCGTGTACCATGCACTTCAGCCATAATTCTCTGCCTCAGATCACCAACATCAGGAACACATAATCTATCCTGCAACCTCAACACCCCATCTCCCTCTTGAGAGAAAACCTCTACCTTTTGGTCCTTGACTGACTCCTTCAGTCTGACCAAGCAAGAATCTAAGTCTTGCTTCTCCTTTACTTCCGAAACCAAAGAGGATTCGAAACTACTCTGCACCAAAATATTTCCCTCAGTGGAATCAAGCAACTTAACACCCAGTCTAGCCAGACGATGCACATCACGAGCCAACTCTTTCTTACCTTCTTCCACATGCAAAATACTACCCATAGACATCCTGCTAAGGGAATCTGCCACAACATTGGCCTTGCTCGGGTGATACAAAATGCTTATATCATAGTCTTTTAACAATTCTAACCACCTCTGCTTACTAAGATTCAACTCCTTCTGAGTCAGCACATACTGCAGGCTTTTGTGATCAGTAAAAACATCAACATGCACACCATATAAATAATGTCTCTATATTTTCAAAGCAAATACTACAGCAACTAACTCTAAGTCATGGGTTGGGTAATTCTTATCAGGAGGTTTCAACTGTCTAGAAGCATAGGTTATAACTTTACCCCTCTGCATCAACACACAACCCAAAACAACTCTCGAAGCATTGTAGTATACAACAAAACCATCTACACCATCAGGCAACATCAACACAAGGGTGGAAGTGAGTCGAGTCTTCAACTCCTGAAAACTCTTCTCACAGGAATCCGACCAGAGGAACTTAACTTTTTTTTGGGTCAATCGAGTCATGGGAGACGCAATGGAAGAGAAACCTTCAACAAAATGGCAGTAATATCCAGCTAGACCTAAGAAACTTCTAATATCAGATGGAGAGACAGGCCTAGGCCAATTTCTTACAACCTCTATCTTTTGGGGATCAACTCTAATACCTTCAGCTGAAATAATATGACCCAGAAACGCTATGGACCTTAGCCAAAACTCACACTTACTGAATTTAGTGAACAACTTATGATCTCAAAGATTTTGCAAGACGATTCTAAGATGGTCTGCGTGATCACCTCACTTCGGGAAAACACAAGGATGTCCTCGATAAACATAATTTTGAACATATCAAGATATGTCTTAAACACTCGATTCATGAGGTTCATCGAAGCTGCTAGGGCATTAGTTAGCCTGAAAGACATAACAAGAAACTCAAAATGACCATAGCGGGTTCGGAAGGCTATCTTTAGGATACCACATCCCCTTACTTTAAGTTGGTGATAGCCTGATCTAAGGTCTATCTTGGAGAAATAACTCGCACCTTGCAACTGATCAAATAAATCATCTATTCTCGGAAGAGGGTACTTGTTCTTAACTGTGACCTTATTAGGCTAACGATAGTCAATGCACATACACAAAGAACCATCTTTCTTTCGCATGAAAAGGACAGGTGCGCCCCAAGAAGATACACTAGGCCTTATAGAACCTTTGTCTAAGAGATCTTTGAGTTGTTCTTTCAACTCCTTAAGCTCTGCAGGTACCATACGGTAGGTAGAAATGGAAATAGGCTGAGTGTTGGGAAGAAGATCGATCCTAAATTCTATCTCTCTATCGGGAGGTACCCTTGGGAGCTCTTCCAGAAAGACATTAGGAACTCATTGACAATCTTGACTGAATGGATACTTGGGGTTTCAGACTTAGTGTCCTTAACTCTAACCAAGTGATAAAAGCAACCCTTAGATATAAGCTTCCTTGCTTTGAGATAAGAAATAAAATGACTCTTGGGAGGTACTGAACTCCCTGACCACTCAAAAGCTGGTTCATCAGGAAATTGAAATTTAACTACATGAGTACGATAATATATAGATGCATAGCAAGAGTGAAGCTAGTCCATACCCAGGATAACATCAAAATCAACCATCTTTAACTCTATCAAATCAACAAGTGTGACTCTATGAAGGACTGTAACAGGATAATTCTTGTATACTTGCTTAGCAACAATAGAGTCCCTTACTAGGGTACCAACTAGAATAGGCTAAAAAATACTTTCAGAACTCTTCTCAAACTTCACAGCAACAAGTGGGGTCACATAAGAAAAACTTGACCCGGGTTCTAATAACACATATACATCAAAATGAAATACACAGAGCATACCAGTAACATTATCGGGAGAGTCTTCCTGATCATGATGGTAAGCTAGCGCATAGAACCTATTTTGGCATTGACCGCCAGCAATACTAGAAGAAGCGCCCTGGGGAGGAGTTGGACGGGCTGCGGAAGCTGATCCACTAGTGGACTGGGTCTGGGGCCGGGTATCTCTGCTTCCCTTACTAGCATTTGGTCACTCTCTAAGACTGTGGCCTATCTTTCCACACCCGAAACAACCATGTTGTTCAGCCAAACACTCACCCTGATGGGTCCTACTACACTTGGCATAAGGAAGAAAGTTGGGCTTGCTGCTCACACTCTGTTGAGGCCTGGATATAGAAGACCTGTTTCCCTTCTCTGGCCTACCTCTAAGCGTTGGGGCACTAGCAGATGAGGGTTCTAGAATAGAAGAACGACTCTGGAACTGAGAGAGGTTCCCGCCCTGGGATCTAGCCTAATCGTACTCGTGCTGTTCAGACCTGTATCTCTTGTTACCTCTCGCTCTATCCATTTCCCTTATATTATTCTCCTCTATTTGCTGCGCATAGATCATCAACCTAGACAAATCCATCTCCTAGTTCAACATAGCAGTGCAATATTTTTTCAGTACTAAGCCTGACACACCTATCACAAACTTTCTCATACTAGTTTGGGCATCGGAGATCAAGTCAGGCGCATATTTTGCTAGTTGATTGAACTTTAAGCAGTACTCCTTAACAGTCATGGAGCCCTACCTCAAGTTCATAAACTCTTCAATGTTTGCCTCTCTTAACTCCAAAGGAAAGAACCTATCCAAGAATGAATCTTGGAACATCTGCTAGGTAATGGGAGCATTATCCTCCCATCTACCCTTTCTCCAAGAAACCACCCAGTCATATGCAATGTCCTTCAACCTGTAAGATGCTAACTCCACACACTCTTCTTAAGACACACGTATTACCTGAGTGATTTTCCCTATATCCTCTAGATATAACTGCGGGTCTTCCCCTGCCTTTAACCCATAAAAATCTAAAGGACTCATCTGCATAAAGTCACAAATTCTGGAAGCAGCTAAGTCACCTCCCTACTAATGAGGAGATGCGGCTTGATTGGCCTGGATAGTGACAGCTTGGGCCAGAACCTAGAAGGCTGCCCTCATTCAGAGGATCAGCGGGCTGAGATTGCTGATCGTTGTTATTTCTTCGAGTTTAGTAGGGAGGTATATTTTGAAATAAGAGAGAATAAATTAATAGCTGAGAGAGACAACTTGAGCACAATGGACTTAAGAGGAAGAAATGACTTGTTCCTAAAACATTTCATAGCCTCTTGCTCATAGATGTGGCGCGCTACACATCGATGATCAAGACTCTACTTAACGTGTCTTGTCAGACTCGCTAGGACTCTCTAAACTTTAGGCTCTAATACCAAGTTTGTAATGCCACACAATCTGGTCCCGGAACATCACACGGTGGTTAAGGCTACAAGTAGCCCCAAGCTAACCCTTTGAGCCTTCTACTTCATATATTAGCTTAGTTAAAGATAAAAGCATGAACTCAACATTGGGACATCCTAATATGAAAAATATGAATGAAATACTTGGTCTGAACAAACTACAACTCAAAGAAAATCTTGAAGTGCTGATAATCTGATGACTAGTCTGATAAACCTCTATTACTCCAAATTAGAGAGCCATTGGGAAAGGTCCCCAACTGACTTATACTCAACTGACAAGAATTAAACAGCTACTAAATAAAATTGGAAGTCTGAGAATAATCGGTCCCTGAAACATAAGGATCACCACGGCTGATATGTAGATAAGAGTGCTCAAAAGGATCACTGGTGAGGTTGAGACTGAGTACCTAAACCTACATTATGAGAATATATGGCACACAGACAAAATATGGAGGTCAGTACTTTGGGAGTGTACTGAGCATATGGGGGAGTGTGCAATTAAAATACTCAATATCATAAGCTTTTATAGAAAACCTGCATGGTGTAAAACATACTCACATAGCTTAAAATAAATATATGCCACAAGACTCATAAATCATCATGCTTTTACTTAAAACCTCAAATCATCCTGACACCTGAAATTATTAGGACCATAGCTTTCAAAAACACTTATACTTTCAAGACTTTTTAACTTTAAGACTAAAACTCTTTGATACTTGGATGACTTTAGAACTTAGAGAACTTTAGGAACTTAGGGAGTTTCTCTTAACCGACATAAACCATGTGAGCTACATGGAGTACAACGTCTTACCCACGTTCGGGAGAGCTATTCTATCCTTCCCATCAGATAAAACCTCAACTTTAGTGATCACTATCTTAACCCACTTGGGGTATATCAAGAACCTACGGGGGCACGTAGTTCTGGGGCATGATACCTCAGAATCAAGCCCAACTTGGTGTTAAATACAACTCCCTTACTTAGCTCAGAACTTTAAAAAATCCACCTTAAAACAATTCAACTATATATATATATATATATATATAATGGAATCCAAAATGCATCCCCTTTACTTCAAACTCAAGAATGTGGATTTCTATCTTAACTTACAATCAAAACTCACTTCTTGATATTCTTTAAAAATCACTAACATCTCATTATCAAACTCATGTTTTAACCATAAGGATCAATTCACAACAATAGGACTTGAAATTCTTAAAACATGATATAGACGTTGAATTATGCAACTTAAACCATAAATTGACAATTTAAAACATTAATATGCATAATAATATTACAAATCAAAGCTTGGGTACGACATAGTTTCATAAAACCCACAATATAATAACCTGATAGGAATTCTCCATGAATTTATGAAATACTTTATGAAAATATGTAACTTTTTGTCACAAGAACAAAAGGGTGTTCTCGTTCAAAATCACATACCTTAAACTTGGAGCTTTTGGATGACTTCAAAAATTTCGAAAGGTTATTCACGAACTATAAGGTGTCCCTCGTAGCCATCTTAACGGGGAATTCAAATATGCATGAATTATTGAATTCTCTCGGTTGAATCTCTAGATAATTGGAGTTTTATGTTGAAACCCTAACCTTATGGTTGAAGGTAAGCAGAGAATTTTGTGATGTTTAAATAAAGAGAAATAGAATAAAATACGTTCTTTGAGGGTTATAAGTCATGGAAAGTGTAGGAAAAACACCGAAATACCCTTGAAAAAACGTCATTAAATTGCTGAAAAAAATAGCTGACGACATTCGTGACAAGTCGTCACGAAATGTCGTCATAAAAGGGTGGATTTTATGATTTTCGGCTTAAGTTTGAAGACATTTTGTGACAAGCCTTCAAACTTGTGACAAGTCATCACAAAATATTGGATTTTGTGACCTTCTGCTTATGGTGACGACATTTGTGACAAGCCGTCAGGCTTGTGAAACGTCATCACAAAATATCGTAAAAAAATTTTGGATTTTGTGACCTTCTGCTTATGGTGATGACATTTGTAACAAGCCGTCAGGCTTACGACAAATCATCACAAAATGTCATCACAAAATTTCCAGGCTGATATGCTGGACTAAAATGGGCATAACTCTTTGTTTCGATAATGGATTTTGGAGAAATTAATATCGTTGGAAAGTTAATTCAATTATATATATATTTTGGTGGGTCATGAGCTCAAAAATTCATAGTATAAAGAGATATATGCTAGTTTGAAGTTGACCATACCAATATCTATCTCAATAATTCATTCGGCAAGGAATGTTCTGATTCGTCTAATAGCTAGTACAGTTTTGAGGATCTAATACTCGTCAAGCTAGATCATGTAGATACCAAATCACTAACTTTATTTCTAACGATCTTGAAATAGGGTTTTACTATTAGTTGAAATTCTTAGGGTATTATAATTGGAGATCGAGTTATTGTGTTGAGAGTGGGTTATTAGATTAGATTGATTTTGGAGAAGACTCATTATTTTAGTTATTCTAACCATTCAAGAGTGATTAAAATGCATTATTATTTGAAACAACATTACTGTTGGGGTGGTATGAGGAAGGATGTAGTGGATTTTGTAGCTCTTTGCCTATGTTGCTAGCAGGTGAAGGACGAGCATTTGAGCCCTAGTGGATTTCTTAAGAGGTTACTCATTTCCAAGTGAAAATGATTACAAATCAATATGGACTTCATAACTGGATTGCCTCGTACTTCTCGTGGTTTTGATAGTGTTTGGTTTATCATGGATCCATTGACCAAGTCTGCTTATTTATTTCCAATTTTTTTTCTTAGTGCTAAGGGGTTGTCCCGTATCTATATTCATGAGATAGTTTTTCTTCATGGTGTACCAGTGTCTATTACCCTATATAGAGGTTCAGCATTCACAACTCACTTTTGGAAGACCTTTCAAGAGGAGTTGGATACTCGGGTGGATCATAGCATAACTTTTCACTCCCAGACCGACTAGCAGTCGAAGTAGAATATTCAAGTTTTGTATGATATCCCCCATGCTTATGTCATGGACTTTAGAGATAAGTGGGAGCAGCATCTAGCTTTGGTAGAGTTTGTGTATAATGGTAGTTACCATTGTGGTATTGAGATGGCTCCTCTTGAGGCTTTGTAGGATATGAATTTCCACTCTCCAGTTGGTTGTTTGGGGTTTATAAGATTAGACCTTGATGTATAGACTTGATTCGTGAATCTTTAGATAGATTTCGAACGGCTCAGAGTAGGTAGAAGTACTATGCGGATCTTTGACTTCGTTCCTTTAGATTTAGTATTGGTGATCGAGTTTTCCTTTGTGTGTCACCCATGATGGGCATGATGAGGTTTGGGAAGAATGTCAAGCTTAGCCCCAGGTATATTAGATCATTTGACATTCTTCAAACTATTGGGGACGTGGCTTATGATTAATCATTGCCCCTAGATTTATCAGCTATTCATTTAAACTTTCATGTTTCCATATTTTGGTGTTACATTCGGGATGAGTCTCATATTACTTGTTAGGATTTGATCTAGTTGGATGAGAGGTTATGTTTTATTCAGGAGCCTATCTCTATTATATCTAGGGATACTAGACGATTCTATTCTAGAGATATTTCCATAGTTAAGGTCCAGTGGAGACATTGATATATAGATGAGGCTATTGGGATGTTGAGTTTGATATGCACAGTAGTTATCCCTCACTTTTTACTGATCTAGGTACTTCATTGGTTTTAGTTCGAGGATGGACTAGATTTATATTGGTGGATGATTTAAAGACTTAATTTTTGGTGATATTTGTAAATTATTTATTTTTGTGTGATTTGACCATTTTACCCCTCCTCGTAGTTACTTTGTGGTATTTTTAGGGTGTGAGGATGATTGGCATGATTCCCAATGCATTTTAGTGTGATTTTGTGAGTTTATGGTTTTAGTGGTTAAAAATGCTTATTAGTTAACTTCAGTCAACATTTATTGATTCATGCATCAGATGGAAAAACAGATGAAGCCAGTAGATCAAGAACGTTGATTTTGGGTTGGTAACATGGTTGGTGTAGTTTTATGGATTTTGAATCTCATTTCAACCCTCGATTCAAGAAGTTGTGAAATTGGATTTTAGGGGTCAACTTTGTGAAAAAAAGATGTTTTTTTTTTAAAATCTAATATCGCCATCTAGTTTGGAGCATCAAAATTAATAGGGTCATTTGCAATCTTGGATTCCAGATGAATCTCAAGGGGTTTGCGGAGATTTGGAATTCACCAAGCCTCCAGCTGGTGCACCACTTAAGCGATATTTTGGTAGGTTAAGTGACCTAACAGCTAGCTGGGGGTGTCGCTTAAATGACTCCCCTATCGCATAAGCGACTGTTGCTTAAGCAACAGTTGGGTCGCTTATGCGGCACATGTGCAGCCGGCGGGTATCGTGTAAGCGTCACCTAGTTTCTTAAATGAAAGCCCCTTAAACGACCTGATGATTGCTTCTTAAACGACCTGATGATTGCTTAAGTAATGCTTGGGCAATAAAAATTCCCATGTTTTGTGATTTTTCACCATTTTTGAGACTTGGATCTTGGAGTTTTGAGTTTTTGGGTGATTTCTTTCATTTTCAAGCTTGGCTAAGCTCCAAATCCCTATTTCAATTATTTTTCTTCAATTCTTATCAGCAAATCTTGTTAAAACTTGAATTAAAAATTGAAATTTGGAAATTTTGGCCCGGAAGGTCTAAATTTGTTATTCTTCAATTTAAACCCTAATTTCAACCCATTTTACTTGGGTTTTCTTCTATGGCTTCCTTTAATATTGAATAATATATTTCTGGACCAAATACTAGTTTAACCCTTATTTTTTTAAAAACTCATTTCAGGGGTCTATTTTGACTCCGACTCAAATATGGGCAATATGGGTATCATTAGCTTTGTTTTGATGCGTAGATTCGATATTTGTATATTTTAGTTGATTCTAGGTCTAATCGTGAGGGTAAAACTCTGTGATAAAGGCTTTTAGACTAGTTTTCACCATTCGAGGTAGATTATGGCTTAACCCTTTTCAGACTAGGTTGGGTAGTTAATTTTGGTATAAAATCATATTATAGGTGTGGGAACTAATCATGGAAATGGATTTATTAGTGTGTTGTACCTGTGTAGGATCCTGTGTTGTTTTTATTTGGTAGTTTTTGAGACATTATTTTCTATGTGTGACTGTGTGGGGTCTTATATGATGTCATTGGCCTAGTAAAGATATAATTGGTTGGTTTCTTAATGAAAGATATCTAAGTTTATATTTGTGTGGTATCAAATGGAATATTTTTAGCATATCTTACTCTATTGGCATATGGATTATGTTGGATTCATAGATGTTGGCATATTGAGTGGATTTTGGTTCACGTGGTTTGGTATATTGGTTGGATTTAGAAATTCTAATTATGATTGGTTATGAGCATTCCATCCTCATATCATATAAATTCATGAAACATTGGTACCATCATGGAAATACTTGTTTTTTCTGACCAAAAAGTAACATCCCTAAAAATCCTCTACTAATGGATGTGCTGGAGAAGAGTTATGGATATTAGATTGTATATGGGTTGATGAACCCTCCATGGATTCTACCTCGGGAGAAAAGCTTCGTAGGTGTATACGAAGGTTGTATGATAACTTTGTGCATCACATCGTCATCATCATCATCATCATCTTCATTGCATTTCATACATTGTGTACAGTATGTGTGGTATTTTTGTTCTTGATTTGATATTCATCTATTTTGTGTTTTTTCTTGTACTTGTATTTTGGTATATGTGTATATTGTAGAACTATTAGTGGAGATGGTATGGGCTACTCTTTAAGACATTTTTTGATTGCAAGTGATGTGCCCATGATGTGTAATTTATATGTTTTATTTCCTACTTTGCTCAATTGGTCTTTGATACCTACTGAGTACAAGTAGACCATACTCATCCCTAATGCACCCTTTTGGTACTAATCTAGGTATGAGTGAGCTACACGGTAGCTGATTCAAGCTGTGCTAGGAGTATATTTGAGGTAGATATTGACCTATATATTCATCTAGAGTTAATCTACTACCTTGTCTTATCTAGTTTATGTCTCATCTTGTATTCAGAGACAGAGTTTGTTCGTTTACAACATCGGATGTATATTTTGACTTTAAGTTGTATTTAGTTGGTTCTTACACTATGAGACCAGATTTTATGGTGACCTATGGTATTGTTGTTATGTATTTTTTGCTATTATTGTAAATGTGTGGTTCGGCTTTATTCTAGAAGCCTTACCTTAGGTTTTGGGATTGTTTTTCTCATTTATATCAGTTTATGTGATAGGCTTACTTGACAAGGCTTGCCACGACAAATGCCATCATGACCCTTGGTTTTTGGGTCGTGATCAGGCTAGGAGACTTATATTGAAGGGTTGCGATTCTTATCTCGCTTATCTTTGTGATGTTAGTGTGGAGTATCCCTCACTTTATTTCGTTCGTATAGTTCCTAATTTTCCTGATACTTTTTCTACCGATCTACCTGGTCTTTCTCCTGAGTGCGATTTTGAGTTTATTATTGGTCTTGAGCCGTGCACCCGACCTATTTCTATGACATCTTACTATATGGCTCTTTCCGAGCTTATGGAGTTAAATTCTCAACTTTAGGATCTTTTGGGTAAGGGTTTCATTAAACCGAGATGTCTCCTTGAGGTGCTCCTATTTTGTTCGTGAAGAAGAAGGTTGGTTTTTTGTTTATATGTATTGAATACATACCCTTAATAAGGGAACAATGAAGAATAAGTATCCTATGCCTCACATTGGCGATTTATTTGACTAGCTTCAAGGATCCGCGGTGTTCCCTAAGAATGACTTGTGATCCAATTACCATTAGTTGAGGATTCAGGATGAGAACATCCTTAAGACAACCTCCAAGACTTACTATGGTCATTATGAGTTCTTGGAGATTTCTTTTGGGATGACCAATGCCCCATCTGCTTTCATGGATTTGATGAACCACGTGTTCAGACCTTATTTGGATTCTTGCATGATTGTGTTCATCAATGACATTCTTATGTATTCGAGGAGTATAGAGGAGTAGATTCAACATTTGAGGATTGTGCTACAGACTTTGAGAGATCATTGGCTTTTTTCCAAATTCTTAAACTGTGAGATCTAGCTTGAGTCGGTGACAATCCTATGACATTTGGTGTCTAAGGATGGGATTATGGTGGACCTAGCAAAGATTGAGGCCATTCATGATTGGACCAAGCCTACATCTCCGTCAGAGGTTCGTAGCTTCATTTATTTTGAAGGTTATTACAGGCGATTCATCACGTATTTTGCTATGATTGCAACATCATGACCAAATTGAACCGAAAAAATGTTCCTTTCAAATAATTTGAGATGTGTGATTCAACCTTTTAGAAGATCAAGGGTTTTCTCATTTTCAGCTCCTATATTGGCTCTTCCTTTTGATAGTAAGGGATTTACCATGTATTGTGATTCTTCTGGTACTGGTCTGGGTTGTGAGTTGATGCATCACGGTTGAGTTAATGCTCATGTGTCAAGGAATATAAAATTTCACGAGCGCAACTGCCCCACTCATGATATGAGTTGTAGGCGATAGTTTTTGCACTTAAGATTTGAAGTATTATTTATATTGTGTGCATTATGAGATCTAAATGGATCATCGTAGTCTTCAACATCTTATGACCCAGAGAGAACTTACTTTTAGGAAGTATATATGAATGGAGCTTCTAAAGGATTATGATATCTCTATTCTATATCATTCGGGCAAGGCAAACGTGATAGCGAACGCCTTGATCCGAAAAATGGTGCGTCTTGATATTTATGACCCCAGGAGGATTCTTGCTAGTGTTAAGGTGAGATCCATCTTATTTGAGCATATTTAGCGTCGTCATTTCGAGGATATGAGACTTAGAATCATCCATGATTAGGTACTGAGTGGTGAGTCAAGGAGGGCTAAACTCTGAGGGTATTCTGAGGTATGTTGGCTGTATTTGTGTTTTGAGGATTGGAGACTTGATTCAGTTAATTTTGTGTGAGGCTTACAACCCCAAATATTCTATTCACCTTGGCACAACTAATATATAGAGAGATTTAAGGTAGAACTATTGGGGGAGTGGCATGAATAGAGATGTGGAGGATTTCATAGATTGTTGCCTATGTTGCCAACAGGTAAAGGCTGAGCATCAGGGGCCTGGTGGCCTGATTCAGAGATTACCCATTCCCGAGTAGAAGTGGGAGAGGATAACTTGGACTTTGTTAGTGGTTTTCTTCGTACCTCTCATGGTTTTGATGGTGTTTGGGTCATTGTAGATCGGTTGATCAAATTGGCGCATTTCATTCCTATTTAGAGTCATTCTGTCATGACCAATTCATGAGTCATGATGGCATCTACTCCATCCCGCCAGTAGGTAAGCCGAACCATAGCCCGAAGCTAGATGCAGTGGTCTAACTTAGTGGAAAATGGCCTAAAAGTTTGAAATTAACAATTTAAAGACTTAAATAGCAATAATACAGCCAGAAAGGTCTAATATATAGATAAGAAATCAACAACCATCCCAAGTCTCAATAATGTCGGTACTGGAGCTACTACAAATGAACTATGAGTACTGAATAGTCAAATACAAATCTTGAAGATGAAATACTAGACATAGATAAATAGAAGGAAAAAGGGATAACTCCGACTGCAAGAGCTTACCTAATATTTGAAATTAACCTTGCACGAACGTCGAATCAGTCGCGTCAACTAGTACTCGGATATGTACCAAAAAGGTACAAAAGTGTCATATAAGTACCAAAACCATGGGTACTCAGTAGACATCATCGACCGACTGAGCTAAATCATGATATAAATACGATAAGATACAAGATTTAATAAGTTAAGTCAAGGAAAAAAGGGCAAACCGGTAAATAAGCTCCGACACCACTGTACAAAAATAAATGAATGCATATGAGATAATAACATTAAAGTCATACCATTATAACGACAAGATTGACCCTCATAAGTCAATAAGTGGGGAAAGTAAATAACCTAACACTGGCCCCTATAAGCCTGGAGGGTACAATCAAGGAAGCTAAGCAACTCAATAGCCATAAATTACCAAATTACCATGCCATAACCAATGATCCGTTCAAATCACATCATCTCATATGCAATTCCCATTGTCATACTTGAACCGAAACTCAGTAGTATCATCATCATTATCATTATTTGTCAGGATTAAACTGGAACTCATATTATCAAGATCATTATCAACTGCAAGATTCAAATTGGATCTCATATTAATAAACCATATCAACAAGTCATACTAATAAACCAACCCAATAGACTATACCACTACTGCATCTATTAAGTCATGCCAATAACCAAGCCTATGGGGCATGTCAATATTCGTAATCATAAGTTATTTCAATAATAGTATCTATAAGATATTAATCATATATATAAGCTATTAATTATATTTATAATCCATATCATATCTATAATCCAGTAATCATATCTATAAACCATTAATCATATCTATGAGTCATTAATCATATCTATAAGCCATATCATATCTATGAAGCATTTATCACATCTATAAACCATTAATCATATCTATGAGCCATTATCCATATCTATAAGTCATATCATATCTATAAGACATATCATAACTACAAACCATTAATCATATCTATGAGGCATTAATCATATTTATAAACCATACCATATCTATAAGCCATATCATATCTATAAACCATTAATTATATATATGAGCCATTAATCATATCTATAAGCCATATCGTATCTATAAGTCATATCATATCTATAAACCATTAACCATATCTATAAACCATTAATCATATCTATAAGACATATCAAATCTATACGTCATATCATATCTATAAACCATTAATCATTAATCACGTCGGTATCTATATCATTAAGCATGTCGATTGGCCACATTATTCATCATATCCGAAAGCCATATCAATAATCATATGTATATAAGCCATATCATTAGTAACACCAACAATTAGCACACAACTTTCAATATCTAACCACAAACTCATTAAATCTATTCAATCTCCTCAAGTCCCAAACCAGGCATTTATAAGGGCATATCATATGTAAATACGTCTACAAAGTTAACACAAGTCTTGGCCTAGGGTGGGCCATAGGGGCCCATTTCTAATCCTCGAAATCCATCCTATGCAACTCCTATCCAGAACTAGGCTAAGGTATCTAAGTTCATTCTATATGTTGAATAAGCCATAAATAGCCCTAAGATAGTAGTTCTTCCCAATCATGAACGACTAAGTTAATCCCACCTAAAATAATAGCACTAATGCAATTTCCCCTAACTTACGTAAATAAGACCAATTCCACCCTAACATGAGTGACTAAGGCAATTTATCCTAGCTTAAGCAACTAAGGCATTTCCATTTCAAACATGAGCCACGAAGCCAAATTCACCTAAGAAATGAGTAACTAAGCTAATTACTATTAATTTATGGTTTCAAGATAGCCTAAATGGTTCAACTAATCCAAAAATTCTCATTCATACCTCCAACACCTAAGTTCCATCCCATACCTAGCATAATATTACAATCATACTATGAGATAGTTCAATCTATGGAGAAGGTAAACCTAGCCTACCTGGACGCCAAAGAAAAGCTTGAAGAATTTGTTAAACCATCGATTTTTCTTTTTGAGAAGCTTCTGCAAGGTTCCATGCTATCAAAATCACAATCTACTCATAAAAATGAGAACAATGATACCCATACTGAGCTATTATTCTTCTGGATCAAATTATATAAAAATCCCATGTGGGGTCCGCTTGTAAAAATTGTATTTTCGAAACTAACACAATGTCCCTCTATGCTCAAGGAACTTTTACCCTCAAAATGGGTGGATTACGAGCTATGGTGCTAAAAGTAAGTCACCAAGCTTTTAGGGATTTCATATAAGAATGGAGAATTTAAGCACAAAATTAATGGAAGCCTACCACAATTTCGATGAAGAATCACGTAAATAACTTTTTCCCAAACTCCAAGATACCCACAAATGTTTCTCCTAACTTTCCACACTATTAGGTTTTAGCATATTGAGAATGGGAGAATAAGGGTGAAAATAAAGCTAAGTGGTGTATTTAAACCCTTTCGAGGCGCACGGGTGCCGCTAAAGCTGGCACTGGCCGCTTTAGCCGTCACCACTAAAGCGCCTAGGTGCTGATAAAGTGGTATCTATTGGATGAGCTAGGGATGCTAAAGCACCCTCCACTAAAGCGCCCAAAGGACCGCATAAGTGGTCTCACTAGATATCCAACACTAACTAGAGACTTGGAATTTTTCGAGTCTCCAAAAATCCCTTGGGATTCATCCAAAATCCTTATGCACAAACAAACTATGCTATCCTATCAAATTTAATAGTCCAGACTCAATGGCACAGTCAAAATTTCCATTCGAGGTTGTTTTGGTCAATAGCTTGAAATGAGTATAGGAGTCTCGAAACTGAACCAAGGGTCTACCTAACCTAAAATCAATGTTTTAAAGCTGCTGGAACTATTAGAATTGGCATACATAGTCATTTAACTGAAGTTTTTCCCTGTATCTAATTTGTAACAATGAAGGCTTCAAAATAGGAAATTGACTGTAAAAAACAATCGAACTGCCCGATAATTGATCTGTCAGTTCCAGCAAGTCATAAATGACTTGAGGCAGCTATCAAAAAGCTCTAAATGGTTAAAATGAGCAGAAATACAGGAAATAACCTAGAGGGTAAGTACAATATCCACTGTTAAAAGTACTTTCATCCGCAAAAGTAAAGGATTAAGATGTACCTAAAGTCTTAAACAGGTGAGGATACCGGGTCTACTCGCTCTTGATTTCCCAAGTAGCCTTCTCTACTGGGTGGTGCTTGTACTAAAATTTAACTACTGAACTTTCTTTAGTATGCAACTGCCTAGAATCACTTGCCAATATGACCATAGGCTTCTCCACGAAGGTCAACCGCTCATCCAACTAAATTAAATCCCATCAAAGCACATGAGATGGATCAGGAATGTATCACCAAAACATAGAAAAATAGGAAATCGGATAGACAACAACAAATTTTAGGGGTAAGGCTAACTCATAAGACATCTCACCAACTGTGTGTAGAATCTCAAAGGGACCAATATATCTGGGGATGATCTTGCCTTTCCTCCTGAACCTCATCACACCCTTCATAGATGATACATAAAGTAATACACCATTACCAACTCTAAATCTCAAGGCACAAAGTATATGATCTCCATAATTCTTCTGCCTATTCTGAGTTGCCCTCAACCTATCCTGAATCACCTTGACTCTTTCCAACGACTCCTGAAGCAATTCAGTACCACAACGTCTAATCTTGAAAGTCTCGAACCATCTAATCAGAGAACCACATCACCTATCATATAAATTCTCAAAAGGCTCCATCTTAATACTCAAATAGTAACTATTATTATAGGAAAACTCTACCAAGGCTAAGTGTTGCTCCCACTGACTGCCTAAATCCATAACACAGGCTCGGAGTATATCCTCGAGAACCTGAATAGTCTGCTTTGACTGTCCATTAATCTAAGGATAGAAGGTTGTATTAAGATCCACCTAAGTACCCAACTCTTCCTAAAACACTCTATAAAATCTAGAAGTTAACCTAAACCCTGGTCTAAAATGATAGATATAGGCACACTATGCAAATGAACTATCTCACTAACATAGATACAAGCCAACCTCTCGTCAGTAAAGAACATCTTAATAGGAATAAAATAGCCAACTTGGTCAATCGATCTAGAATGACCCTAATGCCATCAAAACCACAAAAAGTATGAGGCAACCCACTAACAAACTACATGGTAATACACTCTCATTTCTACTCGGGAATGGGCATTCTCTGAATCAAACCACCAGGTCATTGATGCTCGGCCTTCACCTATTGTCATCATAGGCAACGAGCTACAAAGTCTGCCACATCTCTCTTTATGTCACTCCACTAATAATGTTGTATCAAATTTATATACATCTTAGTTGTACCAGAGTGAATAAAATATTTGAAGTTATGAACCTTATGCAAAATCCACTGAATGAAGTCATCAACCCTTGGAATATAAATGTGTCTCAAATCTCAAGACACCATAAAAAATTAGGGTAGCCCTCTTGGACTCACCCCTGACTGATCACAGATTATGTAAAGTCTCTTATCCTCAAATTGGTGAGCTTAAATTTACTCAAATAGCGAGGACCTCACCTCAACACTAGCAAGAATCCTCCTAGTGTCTAAAATATTAATTCATACCATCAAGTTGGCTAAGCATAAAATATCCTATGCCAATGGCCTCTGAGAAACTAAAATACAATCCAAGCTACCCATACTCACTGCCTTCCAGCTCAAGGCGTCTGCTACCATATTTATCTTTCTTGGATAATACAAGATAGAGATATCATAATCCATAAGAAACTCCATCCACCTAACATTCCTAGCATTAAGATCTCTGGGTCATAAGATACTGAAGACTATGATTATCCGTAAAGATATCACAATGCACACCATAAAGACAATCCCTCCAAATCTTAAGAACAAAAACTACTGCTCCCAACTCTATATCATGAGTGGTATAGTTACGCTTATGCACCTTCAGCTTCCTCAACAAATAACTGATAACATAACCCTATTGTATCAATACACAACCCAAACTAACACCGAAAGCATTACAATATATGTTGAACCCCTTACCCTTATTGGAAGAGCTAAAATAGGAGCTGAAGTGAGAAATTCCTTGAGTTTTCTAAAGCTCGACTCACACTCTTCGAACCATTGAAAAAGAAACTCCTTTTGAGTTAATCTCATCATTAATGTTGCAATAGTAGCAAAATGCTCAATGAACCATCTATAATAATCAACTAAACCAATAAAGCTACAAACCTCGATCGAAGATGTAGGTCTGTCCCAATCACAAATAGCCTCAATCTTCATCGGGTCTACCATAATCCCTTCCTTAGATACCACATACCCAAGAAAAGTCAGTGAATCAAACCAAAACTCATACTTAGAGAACTTGGCAATAAGTATATAATCTCTCAAAGTCTAGAGCATAATCCTCAAATATATCATGTGCTCTTCCATACTCTTTAAATACACAAGGATGTCATCAATGAACACAATAAAAAAGGAATCCAAATAAGGCCTAAACATGCGATTCATCAAATCTATAAATGCGGTTTAGACATTAGTCAATCTAAAAAATATCACCAGGAACTCATAATGATCATAATGGGTTCGCAAGGTCGTCTTTGGGATATCCTTGGTGTGAATCCTTAACTGATAGTAATCGGACCTCAAATCAATCTTAGAGAACACTGTTGCTCCCTGAAGCTGGTCGAATAAATCATCAATTCAAGGAATAGGATAACGATTCATTATTGTTACCTTATTAAGCTGCTTATAATAAATACACATACATATGGATCCATTATTATTCATCACAAACAAAAGTAAGAGATCTCAAAAAAGATACACTCGATCTAATGAAACCCTTACCAAGAAGGTCTTGATGTGAGAATTTAGCTTATTAATCTTGAGAGGATCCATAGAAATAGGTTGGGTGCCCACCTCAAGATCAATAGAAAGCTCAATACTACACTCGAAAGGAAGGCTAGGTAGAATGATAGGAAAATGTTAAAAAAACTCATAAACTATAAGAACAGAGTTAAGCAACGGACTCTCCATACTAACATCACAAATATAAGCAAGATAAGACTTGCAAGCCCTAAAAATAAGCCTCCATGAATAAATATAATGAATAATCCCCATCGGCTTGTGGCTAACAACTCCCTACCACATGATCAGGGGTATACCAAGTATAGCTGAAGTAACAATCTTGGAAAAATAATCTAGGTCCATATGATAGTTGAATAACCTATCCATGAATAAAATTACGTCAAAATCCACCATATCTAACATAATAAGATCAACCTGAGTATCAAACTCTTGAACAGTCATAAGACATAATCTAAAAACCCCATCCACTACTAAAGAATCACCCATAAGAGTAGATACACATAATATCATAGATAATCAATCCCAAGATAACTCTAACCTTGGAGAATAATAAGAAGACATACAATAATAACTGGATCTCGAATCAAGCAAAGCAAAATCCGACTGATGGTAAACAAAAACCATACCTGTAATAATAGCATTCGAAGGCTCAACCTCATCTCTAGTCGGTACTACATACTACAGATCACGTCCTCCACTTGACTAGGCTCCTAACTGGCCTCCTGTACTACCTGCCTAAGGACCTCCGCGAATACCTTAGGGACCACCCTTAAGACTATACATGTCACCTCTAACTAGAGGAGGAATTACTCGAATTGGTTGAACACTTAAACTAAAGGAACTATCAACCCACAACTAGGATACTTTCTCGAGAAATACCTAAAAGATCCATACTGATAAAATGTCTTAGGAATTGAGCCAAAACCAGAAAATTCAGCTGACCTAGAAGAATCACCATAACTAGACTAGCCAGAAATCAAACCCCTCAAAGACCGACCACGACCCTAGCCAAGATGGTTGCTGGAGTGAAACTAGCCTCCATCGATAATCTGAAGTGCAACCTGAATGGGTCTACTAGTCTAAACCTAATTCTATTACGTCTAACATAGACGGTACCTATACTGTGAACTACTATCTCTAAATTGAGAGCTACTACAGCTCCCACAAAACCTACCCTAATATTACAACCTTTTATCACTACTTTCATAGGCCTCATGATACATCTCCTCCATAAGTTGATCATGATTAAAAACCTTAGAAAAATGCCTACCCGCAACAAAACACTCAGTACAGACATGCAAAGATGAATTTTTAGTCCTCGTACAAAGCAATAAACCCACTCATACTCAGTAGTCTAAATAATAGTAGCATGCTTAGACAACTCATAAAATTGAGCCTCATACTCCAGAATAATCATGAAGCCCTACTCCAACCTTGAAAACTAATCTCCCAAAAAATCTCTTAGACTACGGGGCATGTACTTCTCCAAGAAGATCTCAGAGTACTGGGTCCATATCAAAGGTGAAGATTTAGCTGGCCTGGAATTAAGATAACCTCTCCAACATGTCGATATTCTAATTCCAACTTAAAAATAATGTAATCCATGCCACAAGTCTAAACTAGGCTCAAATTACAAAGCCTATCTTCACAAGCAATCAAGAGCTCATACGCATCCTTGCTTGGTGCACCAAAAAACCTAGGTGGAGCTAATATCAAGAATCTACTCAATATCTTCTAATTCTCAAAAGACATAGCAAGCTAGGCAACTACCAATGTAAGAGGGACCTCAACTCTGGAAGCCGCAACTATAGGTAGTGCCTTTACCTCAGTACCACTCTAATTTGTAGACTATACACCACCAGATGGTGCACCACCAACCGATCCCAAAAGTTGAACCAAAGCATCCTTAAGCACTAAATAAGAAATAAATCTCGATGGAGCCTAGGCTGGTCCCTAGACCACCACTGTATAGGGTGGAAGAATCTCTATATCAGGAAAAGAAATAGAGGCCTCTTATACTAGCCCCTAGCTAGGGACACATATCGAGGTTGTCCACGACCTCTAGGTCATTCAGAAATAGTAATAGTGTAATACCTCAGAAACTCCTAACTAATTTTCTAATCATTCATCTTATGTTTAAAGGACCAAAAGCTATTATTTTAAACCTTAGATAAGTATTATGACCATTCACCTTGTTTGTAATATATTTTTGATGCATATCATGGTCATATAAAGCACATATAGTAAAGTCAAGTTGAGAACATTTGTATTGATTGAGTTTTAGCATTCGATCCTACAAAGGTCAACTTTAAACTAGTATAACATCTAGAATACATATAGTTTTTGAGCTCAAGAACTACCAAATAAAAGATATTACAACCTTCTTTCTAACTCATCTAATTTTACCTTAATCTAATATCAGAGTAGAAAGGTATGCTTATTTTACCTAGGGAGTATCTATCTGGGAGAAGGTGACGACTTGAGTTGACAAGTTGTTAACTTAGTCGTCAGCCTTAACCAGAAAAGGCCTTAAGTAATTTAGAGAAGGTGATGACTAAGTTGATAAGCCGTCAACTAGTTAATAAGTTGTCAACTAAGTCATCAACCTTAACCCAAAAGTGTCTAAATTTAGCTAGAGATTGACAACTAAATTGACAAGTTGTCAACTAGCTTACAAGCTATCGACTTAGTTGCCAACTGAGAAATTTCTGCAATCTTGTCCTATTTATTTAGGGATATTTTGTTGTTTTTCTCACCTGAAATTCCTCTCCCACAACTTAAATAATTCAATAAGCATTATTTACCCATTATAGTCAGTTTTCAACGCCCAGTCTCTTCTCCACTCTCAAGAGAAAAAAAAAGATTTCTTCCCAAAGTTCAAATTCCAAGGCTCCAAATTCAAGTGCTCCTTCAAGAAATCAAAAAAAGTCAAGTATATGGGGTTTGAAAAAGGATATTCTTCCATCTTTTTGCCCAAAATTTTAATTTTTAATTGATTTTGAAGAAAATAACTTACAAGGGTTATACCCACTTTTCTTATACATTGAGATTTTTATGCTTCCTTATGAATTGAAAATCATTTTGCATATGGTTTCATGCCTATTTATGTTTTTTATCCATGAAAGTAATCTTAAGTATTGAGTTTGATATTTTGATATGAAGTTTCTATGAAATAATGAATGATTTCAAGTTTATGCATAAGTTACTAAGTTTACAAGAAACTCAAACTTATGAGTTCAAGTTATGAGTATTACATCATGATTAAATTTCAGTTTGGATCTTATAATATCACCACAATTTTTCTCATGAATATGATTTAAGTAAGATAAGCATAGTTGGTATTCAAATTATAAACCCATGTTTTATTTTAAGGTGGATTTCATAAGTATGAGCAGATAAATATATATTTTGGGAGTAGTATTTAGCACTGAGAGGGGAATGTGGTATTAATGCATCCTATTCTCTAGAAACTACGTGCAACCATAAGTTTAGGGGCCTCACCAGAGAGTGTCCCCCCTTTTTACAATATGAGCTAAGTTTAGTGATCACTATAAGTTAAGGTTCTATTCCGATGAAAATGGTCGAACAACTTTCCTCAATGTGGGTAAGGCGTTGTACTCCATGATAGCTCACATAGTTTATGTAAGTTATAAGAATCTCCCATAAAAGTAAAGATTTTAGAAACTAAGTGTAATGACTCACTAAGCTTATCAGATTATGCTTTATTATTCATGTTTTATGATACTTTAAATTTAAGTTTTATTCATGATCAAGATGAGTCTATATATACTTAGCGTGCATGTTTTTAATCTTATGATGTATATTACTTTTTAGTTGTTGCATTCACCCCAACATACTAGCTATATTATTTCATAATATAGGTATCAGTTGTAGCCCACACATCAAGGTTAGATATTTTGAAGTTTCCAGCCAGTAGGTGAAGGGTTCTTTTGATTTAAGGACTCGAGGAAACTATAGTTCCAGTATTATACTTTTATATCGTATTGATAGGGATAACTAAAGGTCATGTCCCAGATACCTATAGTCAGTATTAGTAGAGGTTTCATAGAAAGTCAATCATAGTTTATGTTCAGTTTCAGTTTTTTTCTATATTCCAGTGTATTAAATATCTTAAATAGTATTGTATTGAACAAGTTCAACCACTGACATCTCTTCCGTTTATTAGTTTTAGTTTTACGTATTTATTTATATGCTCACGAATTATACTGGTATCATGGGTTATCTTGGGATCACTTGTGGTTCTAAGCATCGTGTGATGTCCATGGGAGATTATCGAGGCATTACAAACTTGGTATCAGAGCATAGATTTCAAGTGTCTTAGGGAGTTTGTGAAGCTGTGTCTAGAAGAGTCTTGTGTAATGACATATAGACGTCTATACTTTTATTCGAGAGGCTATTGGGCATTTAATAAATATGGGCATTTAAGAAATATCTCTTTTCTTTCATACTCTAAATTGTGTAGTAATGTCGTCCTCTTAGAAATTTATGTTTATTTTTGTGTTACTCTAAATTCCTCCAATTATGACTTATCTTTGAGATAATATAAGCAGTAAGTCTCAATTCCTCCCAATATCATGCTCCTAGATTAATTGTTAGACTCTTCAAAAATTGCACAAAAGGCTTGAGAGGAGCCTGTTACTGTAGTTTAAAGTACTTAAATTCAAAATTTTATTTCCTCATCCATATGAATCATATGATTAAGACACAATATGATATGTATTTAGATTTCTCGTTACCCCTTCATTATAGATAGCATTCATAAGAGGATGGAGTATGTGCCTGGAGTATTGAATACAATTTTCATTAAGGGATATTATAACCTAGAGTGTTATGATTCATAATTAGTAGAACATCCTTAGAGTTGGAAGCATGGATTTAGAAGTGTACTGACTTGAAAAGTTGGGGATAACGATTGTTTAAGAGTATTTTGAGGGATTTATGCATACTATTGAGTTAGTATTGAGGTTGGATGTCTTTGGATATTAACTAAGGAGTAGGGAGTTTGGTGTAGATTTATGGTGAAAGGTACACAAGGAGTTGTATTAGTTAAGGTAACTTGGAGTATGCTTGAAGTAGGAGAGAAGTTTTTTTTGGTATTTCACTATGTTAGAAAAGTATAGGTTATTAATGAAAGTTTTAGTGGTTAAGGATTGTAAATCTAGTCCTTCCCTTGTGGTTTTGAAAAGGGAATTGGTTGGTGCTTATAGATCTAGGAATATAATTTATATATATGGATGGATAAGTAGTAGTGATGTGTGAAAGGAGAATATGCTAATGGATTATAATAAGATAAACCATAAGATTATGAGAATTTATTATTATTATAACGTTCTAAAATACTAGTGTTTCTTGATGTTTTTCCAAGCAAGAATAGTGTTTGAGTTTGTCATTAGCATGTCTTGTTCTAGACACTAAGTTTGAATAGTGGATGATCATCAAGGTAGAAATAGTGATTTTTTGGGATACAGAGGCTAGTTGTAGGAAAGAGAGCTACTAGGCTTGAAATAATGTATGCAAGATTTTAAGTTCATTAATTCATAACTAAGTATGATTTTGTTGGTATGATATAGAGGTGTACCCAAGATAATATGTGCTTGAATTATTTTCTAAGGTTATTAAGTGTTTGGTGTGGTTAGGTAGTATCCTTGAGTTATTAAGTGTGAAGAAGGTTAGTTATATAGTATATGGTGTTCCTGGTAGCTAAGTTAGGAGTTATAGGTTGAAGATATTATCTTTTGGTGTTATAATAATTCTCATAGTATAGGGGAAAATACAAGCTTAGAGGTGTAATACTAGTAAGCTGCGAAGACAAGGACGGTGTATTTAGTGAGGCAAGTGTGTTTGTCAAGAAGGATGTATGTATAGGATAATGATTATTAAAGCTAGAGAGAGTGAAGGGTGGTATATAAGAAAGGATTATCCAAGAATGAAGTTACTATTTCCAAAATATGGTTTATCCGCATAAGTTGAGCATTCATGTGCAGACCATTAGAGTGAAGAAATTATGGTTCAGTCTTAAGGATATGGAAAAGGCCCATAGGCTTAGAATGTTGACTTTGATCATAGAGAGAGATGATATGGTGAAGAACCAAATCAAGTTTCGAGAATTATATGGTGATGCATGTCAATAAGAGATGTGATAAGATAGTGGTTCCAAACCAAGTATTTATAAGGGCATATCATACATAAATAAGTCTATAAAGTTATCACATATCTTGGACTAGGGTGGGCCGGAGGGGACACTTATAATCCCCAAAATCTATATTAGGCAACTTCTACCCTGTACTAGGATAAGGTATCTAAGTTCATTTCTATATATTGAATAAGGCATAAATAGATCTAAGATAGTAATTCTTCCCAATCACGAACAACGAAGTTAATCCCACCAAAAATAATAGCAATAAGGTAATTTCCCTTAACTTATACAAATAAGACAAATTCCACCCTGATAGGAGTGACTAAGGCAATTTCTCCTTGATTAAGAAAATAAGTCTTTTCCACTCCAAACACTAGCCACAAATCCAAATTTATCTAAGACATGAGTAACTAAGCTAATTTTATGATTTCTAGAAGCCTAAACTATACAACTAATCCAAATATTCTCATTCATACCTCAAGAACCTAAGTATTATCCCATATCTAGCATAATATCACAATCATACTATGAGATAGCTCAATCTATGGAGAAGATAAACCTAGCCTACCTAGACACCGAAGAAAAGCTTGAAGAATTTGTTAAATCATCGATTTTTCTTTCTGAGAAGATTCCGAAAGGTACCATGCTATAAAAATCATAATCAACTCATCAAAACAAGAACAATGATACTCATATTGCACTATTAGTCTTCGGGTCCAAAATTACATAAAAATCACATGTGGAGTCCGCTTCTAGAATTGTATTTTTGAAACCAACACAACGTCCCTCTATGCTCAAGGAACCTTTACCCTAAAATTGGATGTATTCTAGGCTATAATGGTGCTAAAATTAAGTCACAATTCTTTGATGGATTTTAGATAAGAATGGAGAATTTACCCACAAAATTAATGGAAGCCTACTACAATTTTGATGAAGAATCAAGTAAATAACTTTTTTCCAATCTCCAAGATCACCCACAAATGTTTATCATAATTTTACACACTATTTAGGGTTTTAGTCTCTTGAGAATGGGAAAATAATGGTGAAAATTGGGCGAAGTGGGGTATTTATACCGTTCCCAGGCACGCATGTGATGCTAAAGTGGACACTAAGCTACTTTAGAAGTCACCACTAAAGCGCCCAGGTTCTGCTAAAAGTGGGACCTGCTGGATGAGCTAGGTCTACTAAAGCTCCCAATGGGACGCTAAATCACCCTCTGCTAAAGTGCCCAAAGGGCCACTTTAGCAGTCACACCAATATCAGGCACCATCTAGAGACTTGGAATTTTTCTGAGTCTCCACCAACCTCTCGGGATTCATCCAAGATCCCACATGTACAAAATAACTTTGCTCTTCTATCAAATTAGATTTTTCAGACTCAATGGAACAGTCTAAATTTCTATCTGAGGTCGTTTCGATAAAAAGTGGGTCCCACACCCAATTGTAATTTTGTTAACTTTCGGCCAATAGCCCAAAATGAGTCTGAGAGTCTTGAAAACCAAACCAAGGATCCACCTAACCTACAATTGATGTTTTAGATTTATTGGAACTGTTAGAATATACATACGAGGTTATTTAACTAAACTTTTCACTCGGTAGCCAATTTGAACAAGCGAAGGCTTCAAAATAGATTATTGAATTTAAAAACCAAACAAACTACCTGATAACCAAACTGTCAGTTCCAACAATTAATAAATGACTTGGGGAAGCTATAGGAAAGCTAAAAATAAAAAATATTCAGAAATACAGGAAAAGGGTTATTACACCTTCAGTGCTGAGAGGTTTGGTCTTATCTATATTCATGAGATCCTGCATGGAGTGCCTACATCCATCATCTCATATCAAGGATAAGTTTTCACTCCTAGATTTTGGAGATATTTTTAGGAAGAGTTCGGTATGCAGGTTAATCTTAGCACCACTTTCTACCCTCAGACCGACAGACAACAAAAATGGACTATTCAAGTTCTTGAGGATATGCTCTAAGCTTGTGTTATGGATTTCGGAGACCAGTGGGAGAATTATTTAGAATTATCAAAGTTTATATATAATAATATCTACCATTCGAGTATTGAGATAGCGCCCTTCGAGGCACTATATGGTAGGCATTATCATTTTTTATAGGTTTGTTTGAGACCTCCTAGGTTAGGCTCGTGGTGCTAACTTGCTTGAGGAGTCGTTAACAGAGTCAGGGTAATTCAAGATACACTGAGGGCAACTCAGAGTAGGCAGAAGTCTTATGCAAAACACGAACTTTATGCCTTGAGGTTTAGATTTAGAGATCGGGTATTTCTCTGAGTATCGACCATGAAGGGTGTGATAAAGTTCAAGAGAACAGGCAATCTCAGCCCCAGATATATTGGACCTTTTTAGATCCTTCATACAGTTGGAGATGTCACTTATAAGTTATCCCTTCCCTTGTATTTTATCGTTGTTCATCTAGTTTTCCATGTTTCTATATTGCAGCATTACATTAATGATGTGTCATATGTGCTTCAATGTGATTCAGTTTAGTTGGATGAGAGATTGACTTTCCTGGAGAAGTCAAAATTCATATTAGCCAAGGAAGTCAGGTGGTTACGCTCTAAATATATTCCACTAGTGAAGGTTTAGTGGAGACACCACCCAATAGAGGAGGATACTTAGAAGATTAAGAGCGAGATACAGACCCGGTATCCTCACTTATTGGATCCTTCAGGTATATCCTAATCCTTTACTTTCACAGATGAAAGTTCTTTTACTAGTGGATATTGTAATGACCCTCCAGGTCATTTTCTTTATTTTTATGTATTTTTGCCCTTTAGAGATTCCCTATTGCTATGCCAAGTTATTTATGACTTGTTGGAGCTAATAGTTTAATTACCGAGTAGTTCATTTGATTTTTAGAACCAATTATCTATTTTGAAGTCCTCTCCTGTAAGAATTGGATATCAGGTAAAAACTTTAGTTTAAAGACCTCATATGCCAATTCTGACAGTTCCATAAACTTTGAAACATCGATTTTTGGCTGGGGGACCTTTGGTTCGGCCTCAATGCTCTCGGGCTCATTTTGGGCTATTGGTCAAAAAATTTAATAAAAATGGCCCTTACATGTGGGGCCTATTTTTTATTTAGATAACCACGGATGGAAATTTTGACTATGCTTTTAAGTCCGAAATGAAAAATTTGATAGGGTATCATAGTTTCTTTGTATTCATGAGATTTTGAATGAATCTCGAGGGGGGTCAGTGGAAACTTATAATAGTTCAAATTTCAGCCGGTGCATCCACTAAAGTGGCTCCTTGGTCTCTTTAGCGGAGGCCGATTTAGCGACCATAAATTGCCCAGCCAAGACTCTTTAGCGGTAGTTTTACTACTAAACTGGATGTTGCTTTAACAGTAGTCTAGGCCTAGCAGGTACTACTTTAGCAGTACTTGGTCGCTTTAGCAATGACCATTTAAAATGGTTAATTGCGACACCTAGGAGACCATTAAACGCCTCTTTCCTTATTTTTCCCCTATGTTTTCATAAGTTCAAGAGCTTGGAGCCCAAAAGGGTGTGGAAAATTGGAAGTGCATTTATTAGGAGATTTTAGGTGTTTGTGAGCTCGGATTACTCATTTTCTCCTTGAAATCTTGGTAATTTTTTGTTTAATTCATGGTTAGTTCCTCAATTAATTTGAAAAATCCCTAGATTATTATTGGATTGATTTTAGTATTATTTGAGCTCGAAATTTACCCATTCTTAAGGGTAAATATTCCTTGAGCAAGGGAGGTGTTGACAGTTTTGAAAGTGCAATTCTGCAAGCTGGCTCCACATGGGATTTTAACATAATTTTGGACCCGAAGCATAAAACTGCAATATTAAAATCATTGTTCTTTTATTGATGAGTTGATTATAACTTTATAGTGGGACACCGTGCGGAAGCTTCTCGGAAGGGGAAATTGACGATTTAGCAAACTTTATCTAGTTTTCTTCGGCATTCAAGTAGGCTAGATTTACTTTTATCTTAGATTGGGCTAAATCATAGTATATATATGATATTGTGCTAGATTTGGTCTTGGAATTCAGACTTGGAGTTGTATTTAGCGTGAAATGGATTATTTAATCGATTTAGAGGTCGGAATTAGGTAAAATTAACTTAACTAGTCGTTCTTTAGGTAGAATTTCTATTTTAGGATTTGATGAGGTTTATTTAATATACTGTAGTTTGATTTGGAACCTTAGTCTCGTACGGGGTAGAAATATCCTTACAATGGAATTTTGGGGATAGAACTGGGCTCCTTCGGCCCACCTTAGGCCAATATTTCTATTAGCTCCTTGTAGGCTCCATAGACATGTTGCATTATCCTGTTTACATTCTTGCACTCGAAAAGATGGTACATATTATGGTTTATCTTAGATTGGGATTTGGAATGTTAATAATTCTAATTCAAGTCTGGTGATTTATAATAATAAGACCTATTTAATTTCGGCATTCTTGATGATATAAGTTCTAGTTTAAGTCCAACATTCATGATATTAGTTTTAGTTAAAATTCAATGATTTATAACATTAATAATGATTCAATTCCAACATTTTTTATGATATTAGTTTTGGTTCAAGTTCGGTATTCATGATAATTGTTTCGATTCAAGTCTAGCATATGAGATACTAGTTCCAGTCCAACATTGAGTGACTATTCATAACGGTTATGAAATTGGTTTGAGTCTGGTGTTTACAGTATGAAAGGATCCATGATTATGATTTTGAGATCTGATTATTTAGCATAATTATAGTTATTACTTCTCTTTGGTTTCACCCTCTAGGCTTATGGAGACCTGTGTTGGGTTATTTACTTTATTCGCACCTTCTGGCATATGTAGGCCAGTTATGTCGAGGTAGTTATGCTTTACTTTAATGTTGTCATTATTCTAGTTATTTATTTACAGTATTTGGAGCATTATTTCAGGTTTTTCCTCTTCATTTAATTTAGTTCATTTATCTCACACATTTTATTATATTTATACTATGATTTAGCTCAGTCGACCAACGATGCCTACTAAGTATCCTTTGCTTTGATACTCATACTATATTTTTTTCCCTTTTTGATGAAGATTCGATTATTAGTTTACACCATTAACGCCGCGATCGTGTGAGCCGGTGCTTGGAGACAGGGTGAGCTCTCGAATCTAGAGTTTACCTTTTCTCCATCATTTGTATTTTGAATAGTATTTCTATTTTTGAGACTGATGTATGTATGACTATGATAGTACTCATATTCTTTTGGCTAGAGGATCTTGTACCGACTATACTAGGTCATGGGATGTTTTCACTTATCTTTCATTTATTTATGCTATGTTATTATTATCCTATTGTCTATAGCTTATAAATCTTTTACTTGAATGATTCCGGCATTTATGCCATTTTCCATCAACTAGCCCTTTGCTTATAGCTTTGGATTATGCTTCGACTTACCTACTGGTGGGGTAAAGTAGGTGTCATCTTGGCTCGTGAAATTAGATCGTGATAATTTTTCTCAGAAAAATCCTTTAGAGATTTAGTACTATATTCACTACCCTTATCAGATCTAACTCTCTTTATTTTTCTGCCTAATTGATTTTCTACTTTTGCTTTGAATTTCAAAAACATGCTTTCAGCCTCATCTTTTGACTTATGAAGATGTATCTTAGTGTATATAGAAAAGTAATCAACAAAGTAATGTAATACTTCTTTCCACCTTAGCTAACAGTATTGTTGAAATATGCTAAATCTAAATATACTAGTTCAAGCAATTCAATCTTTCTACTAGTACCAAATTTAAAAGGTTTCTTAACATGCTTTGCTATTATACACACACATGACATTTAAAAAGATCCTCAATTTTTACTGCAAGAATTAAATCTACTTTTTTAAGTCTTTTAATAGAAGCAATATTAACATGACCTAGTCTACCATAACACAAAATTAATAGACTCGGCAATATATGAAGGATTAAAAATACTTGCATTTTTGGCAATCTTTTAAATAATGTTTAGTACAAATAAGCCCCCCCCCCCCCCAACTAATATATCCCTTCCCAACAAGTCTCCTTCATGAGAAATAATTATTTTATCAACTTCACAAATAAGTTTAAGCCTACATTTTTTAGAGTGATCCAGAAACTAAGTTTTATGAAGGGTGAAAACATACAAAAAACTGTTCAAGACTAATATTTTTCCAGAAGTTAATTTGAGCAAAAAATTTCCTTTATGCATAAATTCAGTTGTAATGGATTTATCCTTTTAGACACATTCGCCATAAATGAACACCTCAAAGTCATGAAATAATCTTTTGTTGGTGCAGAAATGCCTTGAAGCACCTGTGCCAACACCTAGTCAGTCTTTTTCGCCACCAGACTCGCCTCCACAACTACTACAACAATACCTTCATCATACTCAATAAGATGAGCTTGGACATAATCTTGTCCTACCTTCTTTGATTTTTTTTCCTTTACTTAGATAGCACTGGACAACCCTGTGGCCAAGTTTTCTGCACACAAAATAAGGTCCTTTTGATCTTTTAGTTTGACTCTCTGGCTTGTTGAAGTGATTTTTCTTTTTCACTTGTTTTTTTTTCTGGACATTCTTTTGTTTGTCTTTGAACTTGTCTTTTGCAATAGTACTAGAATATTCCACAAGTTTAGCTTTATAAGAATTAAGAGAAGGAGCTTTTATCTTATCTTTGAGATGATTTGTCTCCTCAGTCCTCATGTGACTGATAAGTTCTTAGAAAGTTAAATTCTTTTTTGTTATGTTTTAATTGATTTCTGTAATCACTCTAGGAGGATGGAAATTTTATTCTTATGTTTTAATTGGTTTTTGTAATCACTCTAGGAGGATGAAAATTTTACAAGTATAACATTAGCTTGAAGAATCTCACACATCTTCATGTCTTTGTTGAGAACATCAATAGTGAAGTTTTTATATTCATGAACATGTTCCATGATTGGTTTATCGTCAATCATATGGAATTTAATCCACTATTCGATAATATATTTTTTCTTTCCTGCATCTTCAGCATTATATTTCTTTTTCAAACTATCCCATATTGTCTTAGTAAATATATAATTGATAAATAAATCAAACAAAGGATTATTCATATGATTCAACAAATTTCATCTAACAGTTTTATTTATCTTTTTCAAATTTCTTTTTAGTAGCATCATCAACAACCACAAAAGTGCTAGAGCCAGTAGTAGTGTTAGAATCATCAATACGAGGTTCTTTAATTAAAAATAATCAACTTCTAATTGTTCAAAAAAAATAAAAAAAAATAAAAAAAAATTGTGACCAACATTTAAAATTATTTTCATCCAATATCTCAAGTTTTGACAAATCAGAAAAAAGTTTAATCAAATAAATAGTCATTTATCAACATTGTATGTAAGAAAATTACTTTCAAACTGATTCTTTCCTATTTTTTATCTATGCATTAATGGGGGATTGTGATATTAATCATATCAGTTATTAATTTGTGTATTAATGTAAAAAATAAAGAAGAAGAAAACGTATGTTTCAAAGGGCTGAATACATACATATACATTAAGTAGGAGATGGACATATTTCTTTTTCAAATTGTGAATTCTGTAAATTTAAGATTAATGGTTATTTAATGCCATTAATATTCAGAGTCTCCATTTCTCAAATCACTTCTTTTTAAACTTTTCATCCTATTTAAGCATCATTTTTTTAGAACAAAACAATACACCAACAAAGTGAAAGAAAAACATCTTCCTCCTTGCTTCTTCTTAACTTATTTTTGGGAAATGATTTGGGGAACCTCCAAAGTTTCATCTATGAGTACATGTATTTGAAAATAGCTATGGAATCTTGGGGAGCAACTGGCTACAGCGATTTACATCAGAGTCGTATCGAAATCGCTTTCAAATTATTGAGAAAAATATACAATATTGTTATTGGAACTGGAGTTAATAATTGTCACGCCCCAAATCCCATTGGAGCGGACTGGCACCCGTAGCCGAGGAGGCTCGGGAGAACCCGTTCATAACCTATACTTTCACATTTACATTACTTATGAAAATTAGAAATTTGGGCAGCACTTCGTTGTAAATAGAAGAAAACAGTACCTGTATCAGCCCAGCAAACACGCATATATATAAAAACAGTAATTGGCCGTCAGATCCATCACGTCTATCAACCAAACACTCCTATGGCTGTACAATATGTCTACAAAAGCCTCTACATAGATACAAAACTGAGTTAGGGTCGGGACAAACTTCCGCCCACAAAAGACTTTTATACAAATACCAAAAGTACATATAGAGACGACTTGGGATGCCCCGAAACAACTGGAGCTCACCACTATCAACAGAATGTCCTCGCTCTTACTTTGGAGGTGTACGACCTGAAGTACCTGTTCCTGCAGGCATGAATACAGGTCCCCCGTGAGGGACGTTAGTACGGAAATATGTACTGAGTATGTACTCATAATCCCTTATCAATACTTATTCATGGATAAGAATCAAGAATAAACAATATTCATACCTTAACAATGAACTCTTGTATTTAGAATCCTCCTTACATAACCATGGGGTGCTTCTTGAAGCTTTCGAGATGGTGAACACAACTACGGAACCAATTCGAATTTTCTACGGTTGAATCACAAAATATTTGAAGTTGAAATTAGTCTAGGGTTTCACCTTCTCTTAATAATTGGATGATATATGATATATATGAGGCTAAGTGTATGTTTATAAAGACCAATTTTTCTTCCAAGAGGTAATAGAAAATGACCATTTTGCCCTAAAAATTTAAATAAATCCGAATCTGTCCCCAGTGGACAGTTTTGATAGGCTGAAGTAAATCGATCATAACTCTTTGCTCCGGTATCGTATTTGGGTGAAACCAATTGAATTGGAAATATAATTCAAAGGTATTTCATTTTCATATAAAGTATACCACCCAGTTCTTCCTGTACAAGGAGTTATGGTCGTTTAAAGTTGACCCAAAAATCTGTCCCAAAATTCTGTTTTTTTTTATAGGCTGTAGTAAAACGAGTATAGCTCCTTACTCAGACATTGGATTTGGATGAAACCAATTTCATCGGAAAGAAGACTCTCGGAGATTTTCGTAGATATATAGAATCTCACACAGTTCTTTTTGTACAAGGAGTTATGATCGTCTAAAGTTGATCCAAAAAAAATTGCCTAGCTGCAGTAATTTTCCTGCAGATTTACTGTTCACAGGCTTCCCGGCCACCGTTTTGAAATTTCGAATGTGCTCGCTTATATGAAATACTCCTCTGTTTTGGGCAAACTTTATATCGTTGGAAAGAATATTCCAATACCTAAACATACAACTATTGACGGGATACTTCCGAACACCATAAACTTAATTTAACCCATACGCAAGACTTTAGGACTCCATATAATCGCGATAAGTGTACGAAAAAATTTACGGGGTGTTACATTCTCCCCCCCTTAAGAACATTCATCCTCGAATGTTAGCATAGTTACTCAATTAAGACATGTCCAAGCTTACAATTAACATATTCATCATCTTAACATACTTGCATAAAAATAAACACTTACCTGTTATTGTTCTTCTTCCGTCTCATGAACTTCCTCCTCATCGTTGAATAGGTAAGGGTACTTAATCTTCATCGCTTCCTCGGCTTCCCATGTGATCTCATCAACTTGTTGATTCCTCCAAAGTACTTTTACTGATGCTATCTCTTTATTCCTTATCTTTTTAATTTGGCGATCAAGAATAGCAATAGGCATTTCTTCAAAAGTGAGATCTTCTATAACTTGTACATCTTCCGTAGTAGTGATGTGCGATGGATCTCCGATGTACTTGCGAAGCATCGAAACATGAAATATGGGATGAACTGCTGAGAGCTCTTGAGGTAGCTCTAACTCATAAGCAACTTGTCCAAATCTTTGAATGATCTTGTACGGACCTATGTATCGTGGACTTAACTTTCCTTTCTTGCCAAACCTCATCACTCCTTTCATTGGTGATACTTTCAAGAATACCCAATCGTCGATAGAAAACTCAAGTCCTCTTCTTCTAACATCCGTATAAGATTTGTGTCGACTTTGAGCTGTTTCAAGCCGTTGTTGGATCACTTTAACCTTCTCCATTGCTTGATAAACAAGATCCGGTCCAAACAAGACCGCATCACCTGCTTCAAACCATCCTATTGGTGATCTACACTTTCTTCCATACAATGCTTCATATGGTACCATTTTGATACTTGAATGATAGCTATTATTGTAGGTAAACTCGATAAGAGGTAGGTGATCATCCCAGTTGCCTTTGAAATCTAATACACATGCTCGTAGCATATCTTCAAGTGTCTGGATGGTACGTTCCGCTTGTCCGTCCGTTTGAGGATGAAAAGCCGTACTTAGATTTACTTGTGTCCCCAAACTCCTTTGAAAAGACTTCCAGAAATTCGCGGTAAATTGGGCTCCTCGATCGGATATAATGGAAATTGGAACTCCATGTAACCGAACGATCTCCTTAATATACAACTTCGCATACTCTTCCACCGTATAAGTTGTCTTAACGGGTAAGAAGTGCGCGGATTTGGTAAGCCTATCAATGATCACCCATATGGAATCAAACTTCCAAAATGTACGAGGCAAACCCGTGATGAAATCCATATTGATCTTGTCCTACTTCCAGATGGGAAGATCTATACATTGCATGTAACCACCGGGTTTCTGGTGTTCTACTTTGACTCTTTGACAATTCGGACATTCAGCTACAAATTCGGCAATATTCTTCTTCATGTCATTCCACCAATATATTGCTTTCAAATCTTGATACATCTTAGTCGACCCTAGATGGATGGAATACCTTGAACAGTGTGCTTCTGTCATAATTCTCTTTCTTAGCTCAACTACATCAGGTACACATAAACGATTCTGACACTGAAGCACTCCTTCTCGCGTAAGCTCAAATGCCTTTGTCGTGCCACTCTGCACATCCTCCTTAAGCTGCAATAAAATTAGATCTGCATACTGCTTCTCTTTCACTTCAGCTATCAATGAAGATTCCGCTGCATTACGTACAATAACCTCTTCATCTGGAGTTTTGAGAAGTCGAACTCCCAAATTAGCTAGTTGGTGAAGATCCTTAATCATCCCCTGCTTTTCTATAGATGCCATTTTAGACTTACGACTCAGTGCATCCGCTACCACATTCGTTTTCCCTGGATGATACAAGATATCAACATCGTAATCTTTCAACAATTCAAGCCATCTCCGCTGCCTCAATTTTAGATCTTTCTGACTGAAGATATATTGTAGGCTCTTATGATCGGTATATATGTCAACATGAACCCCATATAAGTAGTGGCGCCATATCTTCAAAGCAAATACAACTGCAGCTAGCTTAAGATCATGCGTGGGATAATTCCTCTCATGTGGTCGCAACTGTCTAAAGCCATAGGCTATTACTCTACCATGTTGCATTAATACGCATCCTAAGCCAATTCTCGAAGCATCACAGTACACTGCATACCTTTCTGTGCCTTCAGGAAGTACCAATACCGATCTAGAAGTCAACTTTCTCTTCAGATCTTGGAAACTCTTTTCACAGGCATCATTCCATTGAAACTAGGAGGCTTTATGCGTTAACTTAGTCAAAGGTGCAGAAATAGAAGAAAAACCTTCAACAAACCTTCTATAATAACCTGCCAACCCGAAGAAACTACGAATCTCCGTAGGCGTCGTGGGTCTTAGCCAATTCTTCACAGCCTCAATCTTCTGAGTGTCAACTTTTATGCCTTCACTGGATACAATATGGCCCAAAAATGCCATTGACTTGAGCCAAAACTCACATTTAGAAAACTTCGCATACAGCTTACGATCACGAAGAATCTGCAACGCCTGCCTTAAGTGATTAACATGATCCTCTTCTGATCTAGAGTAGACCAGAATATCATCTATGAAAACTATCACAAACACATCTAGAAACAGCTTAAACAGCCTATTCATCAGATCCATAAAAACTGCGGGTGCATTTGTCAGCCCGAATGACATAACCAGGAATTCATAATGACCATACCGTGTTCGGAAAGCTGTCTTGGGTATATCTTTATCCTTGAATCTCACTTGATGATAGCCTGATCTCAAGTCAATCTTGGAAAAACACTGGGCACCCTGCAACTGGTCAAATAAATCATCAATTCGGGGAAGAGGGTATTTATTCTTGATAGTCACCTTATTCAATTGCCGATAGTCAATACACATCCTCAGCGAACCATCTTTCTTGCGCACAAACAATACTGGTGCTCCCCAAGGGGACATACTAGGCCTAATGAATCCCTTCTCTAGCAAGTCTTTCAGTTGCTCTTTCAATTCTCGCAACTCTGCTGGTGCCATTCTATAAGGAGGAATTGAGATTGGCTGTGTGTCTGGCAACATATCTATACCAAAATCCACTTCTCGTTCAGGAGGTAAACCTGGTAGTTCTTTAGGAAATACATCAGGAAATTCATTCACAACCAGAACGGTCTGAAAAGTTGGCGACTCTGCCTCTGTATCCCTTACTCTAACCAAATGGTATATGTACCCCTTGGAAATCATTTTTCTTTCCCTAAAGTAAGAAATAAATCTACCTCTCGGTGCGCCAACATTACCCTTCCATTCAAGGACTGCCTCATTTGGGAAATGGAAATATACCTTCTTAGAACGGCAATCTACTGTAGCATAACAAGACGCTAACCAATCCATGCCCATAATAACATCAAAATCTACTATTTCTAACTCAACAAGATCGGCCATCGTATCATGACCATAAATATTCACAACACAATTTCGATAAACATTCCTAGCTATAAGAGATTCCCCCACTGGCGTTGATACTTCAAATGGCTTGGCTAATAATTCGGGTGTTCTTCTGAACCTTCCCGCAACCAAAGGAGTAGCATACGATAATGTAGAACCAGGATCAATTAAGGCATACACATCAAATTCAAAGATGGACAACGTACCTGTAACCACGTCTGGAGAAGCCTCTAAATTCTGTCGATCTGCTAGGGCATACACACGGTTCTGACCTCCGCTAGAACTAGCTGCTCCTCTATCACCTCTACCGTGACCCATAGGTTGTGTACCCCTACTCAAATGAGGCACCGATGATGACGCAACAGCTAATCCGGTAGGTCGTGTTATACCACCTGTGGTCCTGCGTGGGCAATCTCTAGCCATATGCCCCGGCTTACCGCACCAAAAGCAATTGTTCGTTCCAAGACAACATTCGCCAAAGTGAAATCTTCTACATATGGGGCACGGGTGTCGTGGAGGTCTCAATTGACTCATACTCCCTTGCCCTTGATACCCCACTATTCACGAACTCTGATTTTCACTGCTTTGCCCGAACTGATTACCTCTGAACCTTTGAAATTGCGGTGGAGCACTAATTGCAGGATAAGAAGATAACTGGATAGGAAATCTATGAGAGAACGAAGGCCTAAAACCTCCCTGAGATTCCATAAACTGCCCTATAGCTCTGGCCCTCTTAGAATATCCTTTTACTGATTCCTGGGTTCTTCTTCTTTGCCTCTGATCTTCCATTTTCTGAGCGAAAGCTTGTATCCTCGCTATATCCATGTCCTTGTTCAAAGCAGCAATGGTACAATCTCTAACAAAGTATGGTTCCAATCTATCCACATAGTGATGAACTCTGTCATCCATAGTAGCTACCACATTAGAAGCATATCGAGACAAGGAGTTAAATCGAAGACTATACTCCCTTACACTCATATTACCCTGACGAAGATTTAAGAATTGATCTGCACGGGCCTGACGAGTCTCAAATGGAAGATAATGATCAATAAATGCATCTTTGAACTCTCCCCACGTAGTTGGAGGTGCATCAATACCCCTAGATCGTTCCCAATCCTCGTACCATAATATAGCCTCTCCTTTCAGTCTATATGTTGCTAGCTCAACCATCTTTTTACCGGATGTGTGCATAACATCTAGAGCCCTTTGGGTTTATCGATAAAGTCCTGCGGGTCTTCGTTAATATCTGATCCGGTAAAAGTAGGAGGATCCAGCTTCAGAAAATCCTGTGTCCGAAGGCTAGCTGCTCTATCCGTACCACTAGAACCCGTGGTAGGAATAGCTTGCCCTTGAACTTGACCGGCAACTATACGCGTCGGAAGTTGTACTGCATCCCTCAAATCTCGATCAACAACATTAATAGATGGCCCTTCCGGAGGAGAAGAAGCTCCTGATATATGCTCAGCTTGAGACTCACTTTGTTCAGCTTGTGCCGGTGGTGACTTACTAGTACCTTCTCCGGCCACTACATCTACTCGCTTCCACTTATTCTTTCTCCTTGTAACCGGCATCGTTACTATAATAAATAAATAAAAACAATTGGATTAAGCGATCGATTATGACTTTATCTCTAATATGGGCTCTATTGCACGATCTAAGAAATGGAGAATGGAAACAATCCCTAAATGTCCAATAGCCTCCTGTTTATAGATGTGGTGCACAACACACCGATAAATGAGATTCTACGTAGACACGGCTTTGTAGACTCACTAGGACGAACTTCTCTGATACCACTTCTGTCACGCCCCAAATCCCATTGGAGCGGACTGGCACCCGTAGCCGAGGAGGCCCGGGAGAACCCGTTCATAACCTATACTTTCACATTTACATTACTTATGAAAATTAGAAATTTGGGCAGCACTTCGTTGTAAATAGAAGAAAACAGTACCTGTATCAGCCCAGCAGACAGGCATATATATATATATAAACAGTAATTGGCCGTCAGAGCCATCACGTCTATCAACCAAACACTCCTATGGCTGTACAATATGTCTACAAAAGCTTCTACATAGATACACAACTGAGTTAGGGTCGGGACAAACTCCCGCCCACAAAAGACTTTTATACAAATACCAAAAGTACATATAAAAATGACTTGGAATGCCCCGAAACAACTGGAGCTCACCACTATCAACAGAATGTCCTGGCTCTTACTGCGGAGGTGTACGACCTGAAGTACCTGTTCCTGCAGGCATGAATACAGGTCCCCTGTGAGGGACGTCAGTACGAAAATATGTACTGAGTATGTAAGGAAGTGAGTATCAAGATGAGATACAAAATATCAACAGAACCCAGATACCGGTGAATAAACAGTATGAGTAGACCACACTTAAAAGAGCTGATGGGATACCTGCACATTACTTTCATATCATTACTTCCCGCATTCCTTATCAATACATAACATATGTCATACAATGGCCAACTGATCAGTGGTACTAATACAATACATCAGGGACCACCCATGGAATAGCATATATACATAATCTTTATAATACAATGGCCAACTGATCAGTGGTACCAATACAATACATCATATCATCAATTTAAAATAAAGACATTCCATTTCTTAATTCAATTAATCTTTGAGATTGGTTACTTTGTGGTCACACCTTATGGAACTTGAAACCATGATACCTCAATAGGAAAAACATGTAAATAGGTAATCAATATTATGAAAATGAAGTAGAGAATCATGGATACCTCATTAAACCATTTCGGAGTCAACAATAGTATATGGATATTTTTTTGACCAGCCGGACATCTTAAAAGTGAAAACAAGTTCAATTGGTAGTGTCGAAGATCATATGATGTTATTATGTATCATGTGTCGTAGGACAATGTTGGAAGCTTACTTGAGAGTGTCATAGGTAATTATTCATGCCAAAGATTAGATAGAGTATGTCTTACATACCTTGACATAACCACTTCAATACAAGTCCAACTTGACTTCCCGTACTCTTCGAACACTTATCTACAATAAGTCATTTGTGGCAAACTAGTATTAGCAACCAAACCTTACCATTTAGGTATTAACTTCACCAAATAATGTCTAGGAAGTAATCCTTTAACTCATCAATAAGAGTACATACATCCTCTTATACTCTTATTACATTCACATATCATGCATTTTCATCCAATATCCCTCAACATCACTCTTAGCCTTTATTTCCCCTCTTAATCACCATCCAATACCAACATGATCACTAGGCATACATAACCACTAATATAATGATATATCACCACAATTCATCCTCCATAATCCAATACAACAACTTCCATAATTTACTACTAACAATTTATACAAAACAATTCATAACTATGTTTCTAGTTATCTTCCAACATCAAGACAATACTCATAATCCCTTATCAATACTTATTCATGGATAAGAATCAAGAATAAACAATATTCATACCTTAACAATGAACTCTTGTATTTAGAATCCTCCTTACATAACCATGGGGTGCTTCTCGAAGCTTTCGAGATGGTGAACACAACTACGGAACCAATTCGAATTTTCTACGGTTGAATCACAAAATATTTGAAGTTGAAATTAGGCTAGGGTTTCACCTTCTCTTAATAATTGGATGATATATGATATATATGAGGCTAAGTGTATGTTTATAAAGACCAATTTTTCGTCCAAGAGGTAATAGAAAATGACCATTTTGCCCTAAAAATTTAAATAAATCCGAATCTGTCCCCAGTGGACAGTTTTGACAGGCTGAAGTAAATCGATCATAACTCTTTACTCCGGTATCGAATTTGGGTGAAACCAATTGCATTGGAAATATAATTCAAAGGGATTTCATTTTCATATGAAGTATACCACCCATTTCTTCCTGTACAAGGAGTTATGGTCGTTTAAAGTTGACCCAAAAATCTGTCCCAAAATTCTGTTTTTTTTTATAGGCTGTAGTAAAACGGGTATAGCTCCTTACTCAGACATTGTATTTGGATGAAACCAATTTCATCGGAAAGAAGACTCTCGGAGATTTTCGTCGATATATAGCAGCTCACACAGTTCTTTTTGTACAAGGAGTTATGATCGTCTAAAGTTGATCCAAAAAAAATTGCCTAGCTGCAGTAATTTTCCTGCAGATTTACTGTTCACAGGCTTCCCGGCCACCGTTTTGAAATTTCGAATGTGCTCGCTTATATGAAATACTCCTCTGTTTTGCACAAACTTTATATCGTTGGAAAGCTTATTCCAATACCTACACATACATCTATTGACGGGATACTTTCGAACACCATAAACTTAATTTAACCCATACGCAAGCCTTTAGGACTCCATATAATCGCGATAAGTGTACGAAAAAATTTACGGGGTGTTACAATAATAGTATCAGAATAGTCACAAATATTGGGTCGTGACAAGACACTGCCTTAAAAAAGAATTTTGGCCCGACTTCAGTTCAAATTGTTGTAGTTGATCGCTCCCCAAGGTTCCATAGCTACTTTCAAACATGTGCACTTGTGGATGAAAGTCTGAAAGTTTTCAAAATCAATTGCCCAAAATAAGTCAAGAAGAAGAGGAAAGGAGGAAGATGTTTTCTTTCTTTGTTATGTTCTATGTTCACCAAACACTTCTTATATAGGTATTGAACAAGTTATTGCAAGAGTGGAGTTAATGTGAGGCTTCAATTCAAGGAATTAACTCATACACTAAGAAAATTGGACTCTCAACAAATGAATTCATCCATTGAAGGAGAATTGAATATGAGAAGCATTAATGGCACTAACAAGCCATTATATCACTTGTTACAAAACTCATATTTTTCTTTATATCATATTTGTTTTTACTTATTCTTTGCATTATACAAATTCTAACACATGGTTTAGTTGTTTCAGTTGTCAGGTTGATCAACTGAATCAGCTTTCATACAAAGGATATCCATATTTTTCAACTAGGTCTGACTACATTCTTCTCTGTGTACGTGTGTGCTACGCTAAGCTCGCCAGAATTTAAAGAAGGCAACCACAACCATGATTAAAATTAATAAAATATAATAGTGTTGTATGTAGAAGGGTGGTGTGGTTGTAACATCAACATTCACTTCCAGTGATTTAATATTGTGTCGTAAAGCTGCACATAGCCATTAAGAAGAGCACTAGCTCTATACAATGGTGTTGAAATTAGGGAAGCATTGGGTAAACCCGATGATCCAAATGTCCTTCGATGTAACAATTTTTATCTTGTCCACTTTGTCCTGAGGTAGGGCTGGTCACTTTATTTATGTTAAGTTTTAAGGAATCGGGTGATGAAGGATATCAATTTACTAAACAAGGAAATTTTTGGACTGTTTTTTGATGGTCAAGAGGAATTATGTAATACTCTACTACCCGAAGGGTGTTCCACTGTCTTGAAAGTTTAGGGTTGCGAAGGATTCAAATTTGCAATAAGAGAAATGTATAGAGTATAGAGTTTGGTATGTTAAATCATTCGATGTGTCCTTGGAAAGAAGGTGTTCGAATTTTTTTATTATTGAAATGGCATTAACGAGAGACAATATATTCATAATTACAAAACATTCTGAAAACAAATGTTTAACTATTTCTTTAGCATTAAAGAATAATGTTAGTTGTCTAAAATAATGACATAGGTGGTAACAGAATTTAAAGTTAGGTGGTGGTTGTGGCAGGACGGTAAAAGAAAATATCGTTGTTGATCAGGAGGGATGCATTAGTGTACAGTAAAACATTATTAATTGATCTAACTATGAAATTATCTAATGAAGATAGATCCAAATGAAGTTATCAAGGGTGATTATTGACAGTGGGATGTGATTACTTTGAATGAGCAAGGAAATAATCGATGATAATTCGAAAGGGAGTTGAAATGGGTACCCGATACCATTGGTGATGTAGTTTCATATGGTTCAGTGCTCATGTTGTTGAGGAAAAGTCCTACTATGTGACTCCTGATTGAGGTTTAGTGATGCAGCTAGGATAAGAACAAAAGTTAATGTGATGACCACCATCCTGGTCATTTTTAGAATTTTGGTGTATTTTTCCTATTTTGACCCTTCAAGTAGCTTCATCATAGCATTTTTGACATGCGGGGATGGGTGGTGCACTTTCCTAAGTATTCAGCATAGTTTTAAATTAATTTATCATTTTGGAGCTTTTAAAAAATGAGATATTTGAATTTGGTCAATAGTCTTAGTAAACACACTCGAATAAAATTATGTTCCTTTAGCTCCGGAATATGTATTTTGGACTAGGAAGACCTTTAGTTGGGTCCCAAGGCTTTCAGATTCAGTTTTTGTAAGCTTAGGTGAATTTTTAGTAAATTTTAAAAAGTGATGACTTCGGTCAATATTTTATACAAACAGCCTCTGTTGGTTACTTAATCGATTTCAACGACGCTAGAATGTCGTTTCCAATGGGATAGCATATTGATCAGTTTGCAATGGTCATTTTTTAACTTTGGGAATTGCTGGTTTTCAGTTGTTGGTGCAGGTTATTTTTACTCATCACATTCCATGAGGCCTTAGCGGGTGTAAAGATCTGAAAAACTGATCTTTGCATTTGCAAAGAAAGACTCGATCGGTGGGATTGTCCAGTAACTGCTCTTTATAATCATGAAGAGTTCATCATGTTCGTGATGATCTGGACTAGTGTAGTCACGCGATCGCGAAAGCAGTCCTCAGGATCGCAAAGGAGGATCCCTGGGCAACATATATTGCACCAACTTTGTTTTTTCTCTATTTTCATCCAAAATATGAACTTGTGAGCTGTGGATCTTTATTTTTGTGGAATTTTCATCAAAATCTGAATCAAAGTATGTTTATTATGCTTTCCTGATATTATTCCCGTGTCTATTTTGCTTAAACTCTCCTTAATTTCGCTAAAATTTGAATTCAATTCCTTGATCTTTTTAGAACTTTCTAGGATTTTTGAATTCCTCAAATAAACTCTATTCTCGCTCAACTTTTGGGCATAAGTTCTTTACCATATGGGTAAGATAATTGTGAAATTTAATTATGATTTCATCAATGGACCCTGAGAGATTTTTTGATCCAATTTTCATCCTGAAATATAAATTATCAATATCAATATCATTATCATTGGTCTCACCTTAACTAGTAGGTTGTTTATTTGATATTGTGGCAACAGTCTAAGGTTGTATGGAAGGGGAACGTACATTTTTGACAATTCGAGATTTTGTTGTTAGGTCCTGAGGTAAGTTATAGTCTATTTTTCTTTGGATTTAGCTCTGTTAGATGATATATTTTATAAATTACATGTTGGTTAGAATAATTGTTCAGTAACATCAGGTTTATTTTGATATTATTGAATTTATCAGCCTATTTTGGGGACTTTATAGTAGTATTTTCGCATTAGCCTCAGTTTAAGTTACTTCTTTTAAAGAGGAAATTGTACCCCTTTCATTATGGATTTCTGATCTAGAAATACATGTATCACTTTATCACTAATTTCTAGTTCGGAAATACTGTACCACTGATACAAGACAAAAATTCAAAAATGAAAATGACACAAAAACAAAGGAAACACTCTAAATACGAAATCACAAAAGTAAGAAAACAAGGAAATGGAACGATAAAGTAAAAGATAGATAGATTGACGTAAACTGGTAACGAGCGGACAACCAAGGGTATACCAAACCCTAGACCTTCCTATCAATCACCGACAACACCAACTTCTTACGAGGACCTCACGGGAATGGACCCAAGCAACTCACGTTTCTCACATTCAATGTAACTCTCAACAAGTTACCATTAGACACTCTCAAGTGTATTTCAATTCATCATTCATCAACTACCTAAAAATCAAAGAAAACTAGTTATTTATAGCCATGGGCTATTTATTACACAATGGGCCCCAAAGTGACATAAAAGCTATTGGGCCCAAAAGTGACCCAAAGCCCAAAACAATGAAATGGACACTCATACTCTCTCGAAGCCCAAGCTATCATCCAAATGCGGTGTCGCCCATTCCTTTCATGGAGGATATCACCAAATATAGCTTCTTTCCAAGCTATCCTCCATTCACATATTTGACCTCCTAAAACGACCAAGTCTTGGATCCGTAGATGTAATCCTTGAAGCATCAATCCCAAAGGAGTGAAACCCATTAATCTTGTATCATCCTCCTTTTCTTGAAGAAGAATTGTCCTCGAATCCAACTCCTTTACCAACTTGTCGTTGCACTTTTCAAGTTTGAAATCCTTTGATAATAGTTTCGTTAGGCTTTTAATCTTATTTTGATATGGCATTCTCTTTGCATCCTCCTTTGATATTGTTTGTTCATAAACCTGTACAAATGAAGGAGTGATGCTAGGTAAAATGCTAGCATCATGGTTAGCGAGTGACAAAGGTTTCATGTTGAAAGTGGTATTTTTAATTTGGATTTGGGTTGGTTGAACAATGTCTTCGGGAACTTGGTTTGTAGTGGGTTGGGTATAGGGAACACGTTCTTGAGGTGGAATCGGATGTGGTCTTTGGTAATGGGGTGTTTGTTGGCGGAATTGTGGTTGTTGGGGTACATTTGGTGGGGTTTGGGAAGTAAGACATGTCACCTTTTCCATGTTCCCTTTCAAGCGTGACCCATCCTCCTTCCAACTATTTAATTCTTGTCGCCAATCCATGATGGCTTCCCATACGGTTTTCAATGTTGCACCACCCATAGTTCTTTAGCACAACTGAGAAAAGGGATGAAACAACAATCGATAATTCTTTTGAAGGTTAAAGACTCAACTCAACGAACAAAAACACAACAAAAAGCACACAAAGAAATTACGACACAAAAGAAGAACAAACAAGAATTAATTCAACAACTAAGTAGATTACGGTTTAGTTGTTAATTAGTATCAAGAATCAAGGAAATGAAAGGAGGAATTAATATATGAAATTAATGAGTTTGGAACCTTATTTTATGGAGCTTTAAAGTAGATAATGTGTTTAAGAGAGTTGGAGATGCGTTGGATATGTGTTAGGGATGCCTAGACGCACCTTGGACACGTACCAAACGCGGGGTGGACTGTTTTGAGGCGTGGGAGCAGTTTGGGCGCAGGTTAAGGGTAGGTTGGATGCATGAGGGTCTTCCCTTACTGGTTAGACCTGCTTTGGATTTATGGAAGCATCCCAAACGCGGTACCAAGGCATTCCAAACGCAGGTCAGCCACCAGCTCACTTAAAGTACTATTTTTGTTATTTTGTGGTCCCCCTTTGTCCTCTTCTTTGGAATATTCTCTTGGATCTTCAAAAAGGTGCTTGTACAAATACTTATGTACACCTTTTTCTTCACTTTTGAGGATCAAACAAGCACTTTTTGGAAAGAACTCAAGATGAAGATCTGAATCTTCCTCAAGAACACTCAAGAACACCAAGAACACCAAAACTTCAAAATTTTCTATCTCATAAACCGTTGATCGAAATGCGACGAAATCTTGAACCAAGTCTATTTTCAACCTTATAAACACATTTCAAGCACTAATTTCCTCAGATTCTCAACTAAAAATTCTAGATTTTAACTCCACCTTCAACCTTCAAACTTGAGCTTATCAACAATGGTAGACCCTCTGATTCACCTCCGATTGAAGCTCAAATTCAAGGTTTAGACTCTAATGGTGTTAGGGAACAAGAATCTAACACCAAAACACAAGAAAAACAATAACATCAAGAACTAAAAATTTGAACTAAAGGCAAAAATGTGAATAGTAAATTTTTTTTTAGATTTTTGATTTTCCAACACAACGAGATCAAAGACTAGAATCTTGGGAACGATTCAAAGCTCGGCTCTGATACCAAATGATACAAGACAAAAATACAAAAATAAAAATAATACGAAAACAAAGGAAAAATTCTAAATATGAAATCACAAAAGTAAGAAAACAAGGAAATGAAACGATAAAGTAAAAGATAGATAGATTGACATAATCCGATAACGAGAGGACAACCAAGGGTATAACAAACCCTAGACCTTCTTAACAATAAACGACAACACCAAACTATTAAGAGGACCTCAGGGGAATGGACCTGAGCAACCCACGTTTCTCACATTCAATGTAACACCCTACAAGTTACCATTATACACTCTCAAGTGTATTTCAATTTATCATTCATTAACTACCTAAAAATGAAAGAAAACTAATTATTTATAGTCATGGGCTATTTATTACACAATGGGCCCAAAAGTGACCCTAAAAGCTATTGGGCCCAAAAGTGACTGTAACGCCCCGCAATTCGGGCTACAATATAGACCATGATTTTGATGCGTTGTTAATCCCAAAGTAATAAAATTCTACGCCAATACGGCATGTTAATTATCGTGTATCATGTGAAATCCACTCAAGCTTGAATTTAGACCATAGAGGTCCCTCAACTCAAGGACGAGTTGAAACTATTTGAACGACTAAGTTTTAGTGGACGTTGTAAAGTGTGTCAGTTTCCTTCGACCATGACTCTCTGTATATGTCGAATTAGGGAACCTACTATGTGTCAAATGATAGGTATACGATTTAGCTTTCCAACGATACCAATTTGGCAAAAATCCGACACTCGAGCAAGAAGTTATGGCCTTTCAAAGTGATAAGCGACGCCTAACCAATCGCCCATGGCCACTGGAAAGCATAGGAAATAGCCTAGGCGGCGCCTATGTGAACATACGCGATAGCCTAGGCGGCGCCTATGTAAACATAGGCAATAGCCTTGGCGGCGCCTATGTGAAGATAGGAGATGGGATGGGCGGATCCTAAGTAAGGAATTCTAGTGATTTAAACACTCCGTGTTGAGGAAAAAGTGGTCCTTTTCCACCCTTACTTAGCCCTAAAACACGAGATTTAGTTCCAAGGACCCCAAAATACATATTCTTTCATCAAAAGTGCTCAAGTTTCTCCTTAGGGTTTCAAAATAAAAAAAACCCAAGCTACTCAAGATTCAACCGTGGGTTTTAGAAACAAATTGCATATTTGGAATCCTCTCAACGTAGGCTTCAAGAAGCACCTAATATTCATAGTAATCGAGGTACGTAGGGTTATCCAAAAATCTCATGGGTGTAGTTTTATGAACATGTATGCTTTTAAATGGGGGGTTTCAATCAAATGCTAATATCTTGCTTTCAATATGATTTCTAAGTCGTTTTCTTTATGTCATGGGAATTGTTTGCCTATATACTTCAATGGTTGAAACCATGCATATGTGATTTGACATTTTCCATGGAAGTTGATAAATATGAATGATAAATTGTTTTCAAATTCCCATGATAATGTTTTGATACTCCATATTATATTGTGATCAACAAAAGAGAACATGAATTTGAAATAAATATTGTTCACCACTTGTAAATGATGAAGCACCTTGGTTTTTACATGATTATGCATATGTGGATATGATATTGATGACTTGCAAGTCGGGTATGACGATACCCTACAGAATACGATATGCTATTGAATAAGATAAAATTTGAATGTATTGATTTTACATGAGAAAGGTGGATGCCCGAAGAAGGCGTTTGAGACACAAGCGGCTCATCGCTGGAAGAACGTGTTTGCCGACATGGAATATCGGTACCATGCTTTGTGGTCTTACGTACCTGATATTATATTATCCCAAATTGGGATTATGGTTAGGAGTCATGCTTTGTGGTCTTGTGCACTACCATATTTGATTTGGGTCAAGACACCATGCTTTGTGGTCTTGTGTGTCTCTCCCTCACTTATACTCTAATCTCGGTGGAAACTGAGGTTTGACAGTTGGTGTAAATTATGTAGGGTATTCCACCTAGATCAGTTGCATTTCATTATTGTTGAGAAAAACTATTGCATTACACCCATGTGTTTTCAAATGATTTGATACGAAATTGCTTTATAATTGTTGTCAACTATATCTTGTAAAAAAAATATTATGTTTTGCTTTAATATCTCTGCGTGCCAGTACTTTTGTGCTGAACCCCTCCCCTCTCCAACCCATCAGGTTTAGAGGCTCAGTCTAGGGGTCAAGAGAATCAATAGAACCTTCAGACAGAGCTGTAGAGACAAGTGGTGAGCCTCCTATGTTTCGGAAGGTCTTAAGTCCTGCAGTCCTTTTTATATTATATTCAGTTTTTGGGTCTACTGGGGGCCTTGTCCCAGTTTTCAAATAGTTACTTGTTTCATTCATGTAGTAGAGATTTTGCAGACGATTTTCAAAATATTGATTGAGATTGTGGGACATTATTCCCCATTATTGTTTTTATATGATTCTTGACCATGTTTCCGTTATATTGTGTTTCTTCCGCATTACTTTGATCATATGAATTAAGTGCATGATTACCAGACAGATAGGGGTGTTTCGGGCCTCAAAGGTTCGAAATGCTCGTCGCGGCCAGGCCCTGGTTTGGGTCGTGAAAAGCTTGGAATCAAAGCACGGTTCATGGTCCCAGGGTGTCCGCAAAATCGCGTCAGGTAGAGTCTTGTTTATGGGTGTGTAGCGTGCCACACTTATAAGCAGGAGGCTACTAGGCGTTTAGGAAATGTTTCCCTTCTTTGTGATTTAGTTTGTGCTTTATAGTCTGAACTATCCCCTAATCAATGATCACTTGTGTTTCAGAAAAACACAGTTATGCCTCCACGTCGTATCGTCGATCAGAATGCTCAGGCAGATGAGGTCCGTCCCACCCATGGGATGCGGACCCATAACAGGGCTCACACTTTAAAAATTTTGCCTACTCCGGGAGTCCCTCTAGTCCTGACCAGTCCACCTCGGGCTCTGCGGACTAATGCCAATCGTCCCCCAACTACTCAGGGAGATATTTAAAATGCAGAATTCAGACGGTCTATTCATATACTGGCGCAGTTGGTAGCTAACCAAGCTCAATGATCGGAAGATGTTGGGTCTGCATCTGTTACATCTGAGGCAACTAGAGTCGGATATTTCATAAAGATGAACCCACCTAAGTTCACTGGCACCAAGGTGGAGGAAGATCCATAGGAGTTTGTGGATGAGATGGAAAAGATCTTTAAGGTGATGCATGTGGATGAGGTTGAAGGGGTGGAGTTAGCAACCTATCAGCTCAAGGACATTGCGAGTCAGTGGTATGCCGACTGGGAAGATGAAAAAGGTGAAAGTGCTGAGCCCACAGTTTGGGGCGAATTTGTGGAAGCCTTCCTTGATCAATTCTTTCCTCTGGAGTTGAGGGAGGCCAAAGCGGAAGAGTTTATGAATCTGAAGCAGGGCAGTATGAGTGTCCAGGAGTACATTTTGAAGTTTAATAAACTAGCCCGCTATGCACCAGAGTTGACTAGTAATATGAGGGCCCGGATGAGGAAATTTGCATCCGGCCTTACTGATGACCTGGTACTTAAGTCCCAGGGGGCTATGTTGAATAAGGAGTTAGACTTTTCTCGACTGACCGTTCATATGCATCAAGTGTAAGAGAAGAAGAAAAAGATTGTTGAATCTAAAGAGAAAGACAGACAGGCTAAAAGAGCTAGATTTGCGAATCAGCACCAGAGTCAGACGCAGAGTGGTAAATGGGGTAATAAGTGGTCGAAGAAGAAGAAGTTTTGGAATAATGCAAAGTCAGCAGCCAGCGCCCCAACACCCAGACCACCGACAGACAGACAAACTCAGAGTTTTCAGACTCCTCATGGGTCCAAAGATCTAGGTACACAGTCTCAGGGCAGTGTGGCCCAGCAGCGGCGTACTCATCCGCAGTCTGAGGTTTGCGGAAGGAATCATCTAGGGAAGTGCTGGTTTGAGGGGAGAAACTGCTATACTTATGGCAAAGTGGGTCACCTTCAGAGAGATCGTCCTTCTGTTGGAGTAAATACGGGGGGGCTAAGTCCCAAGCCGCCTCCACAGCTCTTTTTCCTAAGGGTGCCCCTTCAGCTGCCAAAAGCGAGCGCAACCGGTTATATTCTTTGACTAACCGCCAGGAGGCGAAAGATTCACCAGATTTTGTCATCGGTATATGAATCTTTTCTCATGATGTTTATGTATTGCTTGATCCCGGGTCCACTTTATCTTATGTGACCCCTGATGTGGCTGTTGGTTTCGGATTTGAGCTAGAAGTTATTGTAGAACCCTTCTCAGTTTCTACTTCTGTAGGTGATTCTGTTGTTGCTAAAATGGTATATAGAAACTGTGTCGCGTCTATTCATGGTAGGGAAACTGTGGCAGACCTTATAGAGACACCAGTTGTTTGGGCAGGGAGTTCTGTGTAACCTAGAGGTCACTTTATCTCTTATCTTAGAGCCCGAAATCTTATCTCCAAAGGTTGTATGTATCATCTAATCCGAGTAAAAGATTCAAAAGTTGGAAACCTTCCTCTGCAGTCAGTCCCTATAGTGAATGAATTCCCAGAAGTCTTTCCCGAAGATCTCCCAGGGATACCCCCTGATAGGGAGATAAATTTTGGCATTGATGTGTTGCCAGACACTCGTCCTATTTCTATTCCTCCATATAGAATGGCTCCCACAGAACTAAAGGAGTTAAAGGAACAGCTTGCAGACCTCCTAGACAAAGGTTTTATTCGTCTTAGTGTTTCCCCATGGGGTGCACCCATGCTCTTCGTGCTAAAGAAGGATGGGTCCCTTCGGATGTGCATAGACTACCGTCAACTGAATAAGGTCACGATTAAAAATAAATATCCTCTTCCTAGGATTGACGACCTTTTTGACCAGCTTCTGGGTGCCAAGTTCTTTTCAAAAATAGACCTTCGTCCGATTTATCATCAGTTGAAAGTTAGGGAGTCAGACATACCCAAGACAGCCTTCCGAACCCGATAGGGCCACCACGAATTTCTAGTCATGTCCTTTGGGTTGACTAACGCCCCTGCAGCCTTTATGGATCTTATGAATAGAGTGTTCCGTCAGTTTTTTGACTTGTTCGTCATTGTATTTATTGATGATATTCTGATTTATTCTAAGAGTAAAGAGGATCATGTCAATCACCTCCGAATTATCCTTCTGACCCTTAAGGATCATCAGCTGTATGCCAAATTTTCTAAGTGTGATTTCAAGTTATACGCTATTGCCTTCCTGGGCATATTGTGTCCACTGACGGGATAAGAGTGGATCCCCAGAAAGTTGAAGCAGTGAGAAAATGGCCCAGACCCATAACTCCAACTGATATTCGGAGCTTCTTGGGTTTGGTGGGGTATTACAGAAGGTTCGTAGAGAGTTTTTCTTCCATAGATGCTCCGCTTACTAAACTAACTCAGAAAAAGATGAAGTTTGTGGGTCTGACTTGTGTGAAAACAGTTTTGAGAAGTTGAAGGACAAGTTGACAACTGCTCCTGTTTTGAAACTTCCCGAGGGTGTAGATGATTTTATGGTTTATTGTGATGCGTCCTGTGTGGGAATTGGTTGTGTATTGATGCAGCGTGGTAAGGTGATAGCTTATGCATCTAGGCAGTTAAAGGTACATGAACGCAATTACCCCACTCATCACTTGGAGTTAGCAGCCGTGGTGTTTGCACTTAGAATCTGGAGGCACTATCTCTATGGAGTGCATGTTGATATTTATACTGACCATAAGAGTTTACAGTATGTTTTCTCACAGAAAGAATCGAACCTCAGGCAGAGGCGTTGGATGGAGCTTTTGAAAGACTATGATATGAGTCTGCATTACCATCCGGGCAAGGCAAATGTTGTAGCCGACGCCCTCAGCAGGTTGTCTATGGGCAGCCTTTCTCATGTAGAAGAAGGAAAGAAAGAGATGGTGAAGGATACTCACCGCCTTGCAAATCTGGAAGTGCGACTCTTAGATTCCGAAGATGGAGGGGTGATTGTTCATGAGTTAGCTAAGTCATCTCTTTGTGCTGAAGTTAAGGAGAAGCAGGTTGAAGATCCCATCTTGATGCAAATCAAGAAAGATGTGGGTCAACAAAAGGTTATGTCATTTGAAATTGGTGGCGATGGTATTCTGAGATTTCAGGGTAGGTTGTGCGTTCCGAATGTCGATGGGCTACGGGAAAGAATCCTTAATGAGGCGCACACTTCGAGGTATATCATTCACCCAGGTTCTACTAAGATGTATCATGATTTGAAAACCTTGTATTGGTGGAATAACATGAAATGTGATGTAGCTGAGTTTGTGTCCAAGTGTTTGAACTGTCAACAAGTGAAGGTAGAACACATGAGGCCAGGTGGTACTTCCCAAGAGATAGCCCTGCCTTTATGGAAGTGGTAGATGATAAACCTGGACTTCATTACCGGACTTCCGAGATCCCGAAACCAGTATGATTCTATATGGGTGATTGTAGATCGGTTGACCAAGTCAGCACACTTTTTGCCTGTGAGGACTAATAATTCAGGAGATGTTTATGCTAAGATTTACATTGAGAAGATAGTTCGATTGCATGGGGAACCAGTGTCCATTATATCCGATAGAGTACGCAGTTTTCATCTCAGTTTTGGAGATCTTTTTAGAAGGGTTTAGGTACACAAGTAAATTTGAGCACAACTTTCCACCCTCAGACGGATGGGCAAGTTGAGCGTACCATTCAGACCCTCGAAGATATGTTGAGGGCATGCGTCATTGATTTTTAAGGAAGTTGGGTAGATCACCTGCCACTGGTTGAATTTGCTTACAATAATAGTTACCATGCCAGCATCAAGATGGCCCCTTTTGAGGCTTTGTATGGGAGGAGATGTAGGTCTCCGATAGGATGGTATGAAGTGGGTGAGACTCAGTTATATGGGCCTAATCTTGTTCATCAGGCGATGGACAAAGTGAAGATCATTAGAGAACGACTCAAGACTGCTTAGAGTCGTCAGAAGTCCTATGCCGATGTTCGGAAAAGAGAACTAGAGTTTGAAATTTCTGATTGGGTGTTTCTCAAGGTTTCTCCTATGAAAGGAGTTATGCGTTTTGTAAAAATGGGTAAATTGAGCCCTTGTTATGTAGTGCCATATCAGATTTTGAAAAAGATTGGTACAGTTGTGTATGAGTTAGAATTACCTGCAAGTTTGGGTTCCGTTCATCCGGTATTCCATGTATCCATGTTGAAGAAATGCATTAGAGATCATTCTATGGTATTGCCAGTAGAGGGTATCAAAGTGAAAGACTCCTTGTCTTACGAAGAAGAGCCCGTTGAAATTTTAGATCACCAAGTTTGAAAGATGAGGAGCAAAGAGATAGCCTCAGTAAAGGTACTGTGGAGGAACCAGAAAGTCAAAGAAGCAACTTGGGAGTCAGAAGATGATATGAGAATTAGATATCCCAATTTGTTTGCTTCGATGGAAGAGGAGACAGAAGGTATTATTCCTATCTTATCTTTCCTGGTCCTTTATTATGCTTAACATCGTGTCTGTCTGTGTACCGCATCATCATTCGGGGATGAATGATCCTAAGGGGGGGCTAATGTAATGCCCCGCAATTCGGGCTACAATATAGACCATGATTTCGATGCGTTGTTAATCTCGAAGCCATAAAATCCTACGCCAATACGGAATGTTAATTATTGTATAGCATGTGAAAGCCACTCAAGCTTGAATTTAGACCATAGAGGTCCCTCAACTCAAGGACGAGTTGAAACTTTTTGATCGACTAAGTTTTAGTGGACGTTGTAAAGTGTGTCATTTTCCTCCGACTATGACTCTCTGTATATGTCAAATTAGGGAACCTACTATGTGTCAAATGATAGGTATTCGAGTTAGCTTTCCAACGATACCAATTTGGACAAAATCCGACACCCGAGTAAGAAGTTATGGTCTTTCAAAGTGATAAGCGACGCCTAACCAATCGCCCATGGCCACTGGAAAGCATAGGCAATAGCCTAGGCGGCGCCTATGTGAACATAGGCGATAGCCTAGGCGGCGCCTATGTGAACATAGGCGATAGCCTAGGCGGCGCCTATGTAAACATAGGCGATATCCTAGGAGGCGACTATGTGAAGATAGGCGATGGGATGGACGGCGCCTATGTAAGGAATTCTAGTGATTTAAACACTCCGTGTTGAGGACAAAGTGGTCCTTTTCCACCCTTACTTAACCCTAAAACACGAGATTTAGTTCCAAGGACCCCAAAATACATATTCTTTCATCAAAAGTGCTCAAGTTTCTCCTTAGGGTTTCAAAATAAAAAAAAACCCTAGCTACTCAAGATTCAACCGTGGGTTTTAGAAACAAATTGCATATTTGGAATCATCTCAACGTAGGCTTCAAGAAGCACCTAATATTCATAGTAATAGAGGTACGTGGGATTATCCAAAAATCTCATGGGTGTAGTTTTATGAACATGCATGCTTTTAAATGGGGGTTTTCAATCAAATGCTAATATCTTGCTTTCAATATGATTTCTAAGTCGTTTTCTTTATGTCATGGGAATTGTTTGCCTATATACTTCAATGGTTGAAACCATGCATATGTGATTTGAGATTTTCCATGGAAGTTTATAAATATGAATGATAAATTGTTTTCAAATTCCCATGATAATGTTTTGATACTCCATATTATATTGTGATCAACAAAAGAGAGCATGAATTTGAAATAAATATTGTTCACCACTTGCAAATGATGAAGCACCTTGGTTTTTACATGATTATGCATATGTGGATATGATATTGATGACTTGCAAGTGGGGTATGACGATACCCTACAGAATACGATAAGCGATTGAATAAGATAAAATTTGAATGCATTGATTTTACATGAGAAAGGTGGATGCCCGAAGAAGGCGTTTGAGACACAAGTGGCTCATCGCTGGAAGAACCTGTATGTCGACACGGAATATCGGTACCATGCTTTGTGGTCTTGCGTACCTGATATTATATTATCCCAAATTGGGATTATGGTTAGGAGCCATTCTTTGTGGTCTTGTGCACTACCATATTTGATTTGGGTCGAGACACCATGCTTTGTGGTCTTGTGTGTCTCTCCCTCACTTATACTCTAATCTCGGTGGCAACCGAGGTTTGACAGTTGGTGTAAATTTCGTAGGGTATTCCACCTAGATCAATTGCATTTCATTATTTTTGATAAAAACTATTGCATTACACCCATGTGTTTTCAAATGATTTGATACGAAATTGCTTTATAATTGCTCTCAACTATATTTTGTAAAAAAAATATTATGTTTTGCTTTGATATCTCTGCGTGCCAGTACTTTTGTGCTGACCCCCTCCCCTCTCCAACCCATCGGGTTTAGAGGCCCAGTCTAGGGGTCAAGAGAATCAGTAGAACCTTCAGACAGAGCTGTAGAGACAAGTGGTGAGCCTCCTATGTTTCGGAAGGTCTTAAGTCCTGCAGTCCTTTTTATCTTATATTCAGTTTTAGGGTCTACTGGGGGCCTTGTCCCAGTTTTCAGATAGTTACTTGTTTCAGTCATGTAGTAGAGGTTTCGCAGACGATTTTCAAAATGTTGATTGAGATTGTGGGACATTATTCCTCATTATTGTTTTTATATAATTCCTGACCATGTTTCCGTTATATTGTGTTTCTTCCGCATTACTTTGATTATATGAATTAGGTGCATGATTACCAGACAGATAGGGGTGTTTCGGGCCTCAAAGGTTAGAAATGCTCATCACGGCCAGGCCCTGGTTCGGGTCGTGACAGTGACTTAAAGCCCAAAATAATGGAATGGACGCCCATACTCTCTCGAAGCCCAAGCTATCATCTAAATGCGGTGTCGCCCATTACTTTTATGGAGGATATCACCAAATATATCTTCTTTACAAGCTATCCTCCATTCACATATTTGACCTCTTAAAATGACCAAGTCTTGGATCCATAGATGTAATCCTTGAAGCATCAATCCCAAAAGAGTGGAGCCCATTGATCTTATACCAACCACCTTTAAATTCTAGTCGGGGGATGTTCATGGTCCATTTTTGTAACGCCCCGCAATTCGGGCTACAATATAGACCATGATTTTGATGCGTTGTTAATCTCAAAGCCATAGAATCCAATGCCAATATGGCATGTTAATTATTATGTAGCATGTGAATCCACTCAAGCTTGAATTTAGACCATAGTGGTCCTTCAACTCAAGGACGAGTTGAAACTATTTTGATCGACTAAGTTTTAGTAGATGTTGTAAAGTGTGTCAGCTTCCCTCAACCATTACTCTCTATATATGTCGAATTAGGGAGCCTACTATGTGTCAAATGATAGGTGTTCGATCTATTTTTCCAACAATAGCAATTTGGCTAAAATCCAACACCCGAGCAAGAAGTTATGGCCTTTCAAAGTGATAAGCGTCGCCTAATCAATCTCCCATGGCCACTGGAAAGCATAGGCAATAGCCTAGGCGGTGCCTATGTGAACATAGGCGATAGCCTAGGCGGCACCTATGTGAATATAGGCGATTACCTAGGCGGTGCCTATGTAAACATAGGCGATAGCCTAGGCGGCGCCTATGTGAACATAAGCAATGGGATGGGCGGCGCCGATGTAAGGAATTCTAGTTATTTAAACACTCCGTGTTGAGGACAAAGTGGTCTTTTTTCTACCCTTACTTAGCCCTAAAACACGAGATTTAGTTCCAAGGACCCCAAAATACGTATTCATTCATCAAAAGTGCTCAAGATTCTCCTTAGGGTTTCAAAAATTTAAACCCAAATAGTTCAAGATTTGACCGTAGGTTTTCAAAGTTAATTTCATATTCGGAATCACCAATCCGCAAGCTTCAAGAAACATCTATTATCCTTGGAAATAGAGGTACGTGGGGTTATCCAAAAATCTCATGGGTGTAGTTTTATGAACATGCATTCTTTTAAATGGGGGTTTTCAATCAGATGCTAATATCTTGCGTTCAATATGATTTCTAAGTCATTTTCTTTATGTCATGGGAATTGTTTGCCTATATACTTCATTGGTTGAAACCATGCATATGTGATTTGAGATTTTCCGTGGAAATTTGATAAATATGAATGATAAATTATTTTCAAATTCCCATGATAATGTTTCGATACTCCATATCATATTGTGATCAACAAAAGAGAGCATAAATTTGAAATAAATATTGTTCACCACTTATAAATGATGAAGCACCTTGGTTTTTACATGATTTTGCATATGTGGATGTGATATTGATGACTTGCAAGTCGGGTATGACGATACCCTTCAGAATACGATATGTGATTGAATAAGATGAAATTTGAATGCATTGATTTTACATGAGAAAGGTGGATGCCCGAAGAAGGCGTTTGAGACACAAGGGCTCATCGCTGGAAAAATGTGTTTGCCGACACGGAACATTGGTACCACGCTAAGTGATCTTGTGTACTTGACTTTATGTCATTCCCAAATTGGAACTATAGGTAGGAGCCCGGGCTAAGTGATCTTGGGCACTACCATTGGGTCGAGACACCATGCTGTGTGATCTTGTGTGTCTCTCCCTCACTTATACTCTAATCTCGACGGAAACAGAGGTTTGACAGTTGGTGTAAATTATGTAGGGTATTCCACCTAGCTCAGTTGCATTTCATTGCTATTGAGAAACTATTGCATTACACCCATGTGTTTTCAAATGATTTGATAGGAAATTTGCTTTATAATGGCTCTCAACTATATATTGTAAAAATATTATGTTTTGTTTTGATATCTCTGCATGCCAGTACTTTTGTGCTGACCCCCTCCCCCCTCCAACCTCTCAGGTTCAGAGGCCCAGTCTAGGGGTCTAGAGAATCAGTAGATCAGTCAGACAGAGCTGCAGAGACAAGTGGTGAGCCTTCTATGTTTCGGAATGTCTTATATCCTGCAGTCCTTTTATCTTATATTCAGTTTTGGGGTCTACTGGGGGCCTTGTCCCAGTTTATATACGGTTACTTGACTCAATCATTTGTTAGAGATTTTTGCAGACAGTTGTTTAGAGGTTGATTGATGTTGGGGAAACCTTATCTCCCCGTTATTATTTCTTTTCATATTTATGACCATGTTTCCGAATTATTATGTTTCGTCTGCATTTCTTTGATAATACAAATTAGGTGCATGATTACCAGAAAGATAGGGGTGTTTTGGGCCTCCTTGGTTTGAAATGCTCCTCACGGCTAGGCCCTGGTTCGGGTCGTGAAAAAATTGGTATGAAAGCACGGTTCATGGTCCCAGGGTGTCAGCGAAATTGCGTTGGGTAGATTCCTATTTATGGGTATGTAGCACGCCACACTTATAAGCAGGGGGCTACTAGGCGTTTAGGAAATGTTTCCCTTCTTTGTGATTTAGTTCGTGCTTCAGAGTCTGAACTGTCCCCTAATCAATGATCACTTGTGTTTCAGAAAACACAGTTATGCCTCTACGTCGTATCATCGATCAGAAGTCTCAGGAAGATGAGGTCCGTCCCACCCATGTGATGCGGACCCGTAACAGGGCTCACACTCCAGAATTTGTCTCTACTCCGGGAGTCCCGACTAATCCACCTCGGGCTCTGCAGACTAATGCCAACCGTCCCCTAACTGCTCAGGGAGATATTTCAAATACGGAATTCAGACGGTCTATTCATATGCTGACACAGTTGGTAGCTAACCAGGCTCAACGATCGAAAAATGTTGGGTCTGCATCTGTTACGTCTGAGGCTACTAGAGTCGGCATTTCATGAAGATGAACCCACCTAAGTTCACTGGCACCAAGGTGGAGGAAGATCCACAGATTTTCATGGATGAGATGGAAAAGATCTTTAAGGTGATGCATGTGGATGAGGTTGAAGGGGTGGAGCTAGCAACCTATCAGCTCAAGGACGTTGCGAATCAGTGGTATGCCGACTGGGAAGATAAAAAAAGGTCAAAGTGCCGAGCCCACAGTTTGGGGTGAATTTTTGGAAGCTTTCCTCGATCGATTCTTTTCTCTGGAGTTGAGGGAGGCCAAAGCAGAAGAGTTTATGAATCTAAAGTAGGGCAGTATAAGTTTCCAGGAGTACACTTTGAAGTTTAATGAACTAGCCCGCTATGCACCAGAGTTGACTAGTAATATGAGAGCCCGGATAAGGAAGTTTGCATCTGGCCTTGTTGATAACCTGCTACTTGAGTGCCAGGGGGCTATGTTGAATAAGGAGTTAGACTTTGCTCGACTGACTGTTCATATGTAGCAGGTGGAAGAGAAGAAGAAAAAGATTGCTGAATCTAGAGAGAAAGACAGACAGACTAAGAGAGCTAGATTTGCGGACCAGCACCAGAGTCAGCCGCAGAGTGGTAACTGGGGTAATAAGTGGTCAAAGAATAAGAATTTTTGGAATAATGCACAACCAGCAGCCAGCGCCCCAGCACCCACACCACCGACAGATAGACAAAATCAGAGTTTTCAGACTCCTCAAGGATCCAAAGCTCTAGGTACACAGTATCAGGGCAGTGTGGCCCAGCAGCATCGTACTTATTCGCGGAAGGAGGTTTGCGGAAGAAATCATCCAGGAAAGTGTTGGTTTGAGGGAAGAAACTGCTATACTTGTGGCAAAGTGGGTCACCTTCAGAGAGATTGTCCTTCGGTTGGAGTAAATATGGAGGGGGCTAAGTCCCAAGCCGCCTCCACAGCTCATTTTCCTAAGGGTTCCCCTTCAGCTGCAGGAAGCGATCGCAATCGGTTATATTCTTTGACTAACCGCCAGGAGACAGAAGCTTCACCATATGTTGTCACCGGTATGTTACGAATCTTTTCTCATGATGTTCATGTATTTCTTGATTCCGGGTCTACTTTATCTTATGTGACCCCTTATGTGGCTGTTGGTTTCGGGTTTGAGCTCGATGTTATTGTAGAACCATTTTTTGTTTCTACTCTTGTAGGTGATTCTGTTGTTGCCAGAAGGGTATATAGAAATTGTTTCATGTCTATTCATGGTAGGGAAACTGTGGCAGACCTTATAGAACTGGATATGATAGATTTTGATGCCATCCTTGGGATGGACTGGCTACATTCGTGTTATGCCACCCTTGATTGCAAAACCCGAAAGGTCACTTTTTCTTTCCCGAATGACACACCAATTGTATGGGCAGAGAGTTCTGTGGAACCTAGAGGTCACTTTATCTCTTATCGTAGAGACCGGAAGCTTATCTTCAAAGGTTGTATGTATCATCTAATTTGAGTAAAAGATTCAAAAGTTGAAAACCTTCCTCTGCAGTCAGTCCCTGTAGTGAATGAATTCCCAGAAGTCTTTCCCGAAGATCTCCCAGGGATACCCCCTGATAGGGAGATAGATTTTGGCATTGATGTGTTGCCAGACACTCGTCCTATTTCTATTCTGCCATATAGAATGGCTCCCGCGGAACTAAAGGAGTTAAATAAACAGCTTGCTGACCTCTTTGACAAAGGTTTTATTCGTCCTAGTGTTTCCTTATGGGGTGCACCCGTGCTCTTTGTACGAAAGAAGGATGGGTCCCTTCGGATGTGCATAGACTACCGCCAGCTGAATAAGGTCACGATTAAAAATAAATATCCTCTTCCTAGGATTGACGACCTTTTTGACCAGCTTTAGGGTGCCAAGTGTTTTTCAAAAATAGACCTTTGCTCGGGTTATCATCAGTTGAAAGTTAGGGAGTCATACATACTCAAGACAGCCTTCCAAACCCGATATGGTCACTACGAATTTCTAGTCATATCCTTCGGGTTGACTAACGCCCCTGCAGCCTTCATGGATCTTATGAATAGAGTGTTCCGTCAGTTTCTTGAATTGTTCGTCATTGTATTTATTGATGATATTCTGATCTATTCTAAGAGTAAATAGGATCACACCAATCACCTCCAAATTATTCTTCAGACCCTTAAGGATCATCAGCTGTATGCCAAATTTTCTAAGAGTGAATTCTGGGTAGATGCTATTGCCTTCCTGGGGCAAATTGTGTCCAGTGACGGGATAAGAGTGTATCCCCAAAAAGTTGAAGCAGTGAGAAAATGGCCCAGACCCACGACTCCAACCGATATTCGGAGCTTCTTGGGTTTGGCGGGGTATTACAGAAGGTTCATAGAGATTTTTTTCTTCCATAGATGCTCCGCTTACTAAACTGACTCAGAAAAGATGATGTTTGTGTGGTCTGACTTGTTTGAAATTAGTTTTGAGAAGTTGAAGGACAAGCTGACCACTGCTCCTATTTTGACCCTTTCCGAGGGTGTGGATGATTTTGTGGTTTTTTGTGATGCATCCCGTGTGGGACTTGGTTGTGTACTGATTCAGCGTGGTAAGGTGATAGCTTATGCATCTAGGCAGTTAAAGGTGCATGAGCGCAATTACCCCACTCATCACTTGGAGTTAGCAGTCGTGGTGTTTGCACTTAGAATCTGGAGGCACTATCTCTATGGAGAGCATGTTGATATTTATACTGACCATAAGAGTTTACAGTATGTTTTCTCACAGAAAGAATTGAACCTCAGGCAGAGGCGTTGGATGGAGCTTTTGAAAGACTATGATATGAGTATGCATTACCATCCGGGCAAGGCAAATGTTGTAGCCGACGCCCTCAGCAGGTTGTCTATGGGCAGCCTTTCTCATGTAGAAGAAAGAAAGAAAGAGATGGTGAAGGATATTCACCGCCTTGCAAATCTGGGAGTGCGACTCTTAGAATTCGAATATGGAGGGCTGATTGTTCATGAGTTGGCTAAGTCATCTCTTTGTGCTGAAGTTAAGGAGAAGCAGGTTGAAGATCCCATCTTGATGCAAATCAAGAAAGATGTGGGTCAACAAAAGGTTATGACATTTGGAATTGGTGGCTATGGTATTCTGAGATTTCAGGGTAGGTTGTGCGTTCCGAATGTCGATGGGCTACAAGAAATAAACCTTAATAAGGCGCACACTTCGAGGTATGTCATTCACCCAGGCTCTACTAAGATGTACCATGATCTGAAAACCTTGTATTGGTGGAATAACATGAAACGTGATGTAGTTAATTTTGTGTCCAAGTGTTTGAACTGTCAACAAGTGAAGGTAGAACACATGAGGCCAGGTGGTACTTCCCAAGAGATAGCCCTGCCTTTATGGAAGTGGGAGATGATAAACATGGACTTCATTACAGGACTTTCGAGATCCCGAAACCAGTATGATTCTATATGGGTGATTGTAGATCGGTTGACCAAGTCAGCCCACTTTTTGCCTGTGAGGACTAATTATTCGGGAGAGGTTTATGCTAAGATTTACATTGAGGAAATAGTTCGATTGCATGGGGAACCAGTGTCCATTATATCCGATAGAGGTACGCAGTTTTCATCTCAGTTCTGGATATCTTTTCAGAAGGGTTTAGGTACACAAGTGAATTTGAGCACAGCTTTCCACCCTCAGATGGATGGGCAAGATGAGTGTACCATTCAGACTGTAACACCCCGTGAATTTTTTCGTACACTTATCGCGATTATATGGAGTCCTAAAGGCTTGTGTATGGGTTAAATTAAGTTTATGGTGTTCGGAAGTATCCCGTAAATAGTTGTATGTGTAGGTATTGGAATAAGATTTCCAACGATATAAAATTTGTCCAAAACAGAGGAGTATTTAATATAAGCGAGCACATTCAAAATTTCAAAACGGTGGCCGGGAAGCCTATGAACAGTAAATCTGCAGAAAATTACTGCAGCTAGGAAATTTTTTTTGGATCAACTTTAGACGATCATAACTCCTTGTACAAAAAGAACTGTGTGAGCTTCAATATATAGACGAAAATCTCCGAGAGTCTTGTTTCCGATGAAATTAGTTTCATCCAAATCCAATGTCTGAGTAAGGAGATATACCCGTTTTACTACAGTCTACCAAGAAAAACAGAATTTTGGGACAGATTTTTGGGTCAACTTTAAACGACCATAACTCCTTGTACAGGAAGAACTGGGTGGTATACTTTATATGAAAATGAAATCCCTTTTAATTATATTTCCAATTCAATTGGTTTCACCCAAATCTGATATCGGAGCAAAGATTTATGATCGATTTACTTCAGCCTGTCAAAACTGTCCACTGGGGACAGATTCGGATTTATTTAAATTTTTAGGGCAAAATGGTCATTTTCTATTACCTCTTGGACGAAAAATTGGCCTTTATAAACATACACTTAGCCTCATATATATCATATATCATCCAATTATTAAGAGAAGGTGAAACCCTAGCCTAATTTCAACTTCAAATATTTTGTGATTCAACCGTAGAAAATTCGAATTGGTTCCGTAGTTGTGTTCACCATCTCGAAAGCTTCGAGAAGAACCCCATGGTTATGTAAGGAGGATTCTAAATACAAGAGTTCATTGTTAAGGTATGAATATTGTTTATTCTTGATTCTTATCCATGAATAAGTATTGATAAGGGATTATGAGTATTGTCTTGATGTTGGAAGATAACTAGAAACATAGTTATGAATTGTTTTGTATAAATTGTTAGTAGTAAATTATGGAAGTTGTTGTATTGGATTATGGAGGATGAATTGTGGTGATATATCATTATATTAGTGGTTATGTATTCCTAGTGATCATGTTGGTATTGGATGGTGATTAAGAGGGGAAATAAAGGCTAAGAGTGATGTTGAGGGATATTGCATGAAAATGCATGATATGTGAATGTAATAAGAGTATAAGAGGATGTATGTAGCACTCTTATTGATGAGTTAAAGGATTACTTCCTAGACATTATTTGGTGAAGTTAATACCTAAATGGTAAGGTTTGGTTGCTAATAATAGTTTGCCACAAATGACTTATTGTAGATAAGTGTTCGAAGAGTACGGAAAGTCAAGTTGGACTTGTATTGAAGTGGTTATATCAAGGTATGTAAGACATACTCAATCTAATCTTTGGCATGAATAATGACCCATGGCAATCTCAGGTAAGCTTCCAACATTGTCCTACGACACATGACACATAATAACATCATATGATCTTCGACACTACCAATTGAACTTGTTTTCACTTTTAAGATGTCCGGCTAGTCAAAAAAATGTCCATATACTATTGTTGACTCCGAAATGGTTTAATGAGGTATCCATGATTCTCTACTTCATTTTCATGATATTGATTACCTATTTACATGTTTTTCCTATTGAGGTATCATGGTTTCAAGTTCCATAAGGTGTGACCACAAAGTAACCAATCTCAAAGATTAATTGAATTAAGAAATGGAATGTCTTTATTTTAAATTGATGATATGATGTATTGTATTAGTACCACTGATCAGTTGGCCATTGTATTATAAAGATTATGTATATATGCTATTCCAGGGGTGGTCCCTGATGTATTGTATTAGTACCACTGATCAGTTGGCCATTGTATGACATATGTTATGTATTGATAAGGAATACGGGAAGTAATGATAAGAAAGTAATGTGCAGGTATCCCATCAGCTCTTTTAAGTGTGGTCTACTCATACTGTTTATTCACCGGTATCTGGGTTCTGTTGATCTTTTGTATCTCATCTTGATACTCACTGCCTTACATACTCAGTACATATTTCCGTACTGACGTCCCTCACGGGGGACCTGTATTCATGCCTGCAGGAACAGGTACTTCAGTTCGTACACCTCCGTAGTAAGAGCCAGGATATTCTGTTGATAGTGGTGAGCTCCAGTTGTTTCGGGGCATCCCAAGTCGTTTCTATATGTATTTTTGGTATTTGTATAAAAGTCTTTTGTGGGCAGGAGTTTGTCCCGACCCTAACTCAGTTGTGTATCTATGTAGAGGCTTTTGTAGACATATTGTACAGCCATAGGAGTGTTTGGTTGATAGACGTGATGGCTCTGACGGCCAATTACTGTTTATATATATATATACGTGTCTGCTGGGATGATACAGGTACTGTTTTCTTCTATTTACAATGAAGTGCTGCCCAAATTTCTAATTTTCATAAGTAATGTAATTGTGAAAGTATAGGTTATGAACGGGTTCTCCCGGGCCTCCTCGGCTACGGGTGCCAGTCCGCTCCAATAGGATTTGGAGCGTGATACAGACCCTCGAAGATATATTGAGGGCATGCGTTATAGATTTCAAGGGTAGTTGGGTATATCACCTGCCACTGGTTGAATTTACTTACAATAATAGTTACCATGCCAGCATCAAGATGGACCCTTTTGAGGCTTTGAATGGGAGGAGATGTAGGTCTCCGATAGGATAGTATGAAGTGGGTGAGACTCAGTTGTGTGGGCCTGATTTTGTTCATCAGGAGATGGATAAAGTGGAGATCATTAGAGAACGACTCAAGACTGCTCAGAGTCGTCAGAAGTCCTATACAATTGTTCGGAGGAGAACTAGAGTTGAAACTGGTGATTGGGTGTTTCTCAAGGTTTCTCCTATGAAAGGAGTTATCGGTTTGGAAAAAGGGGTAAATTGAGCCCTCGTTATGTAGGGCCATATCATATTTTGAAAAATTTTGGTACAGTTGCATATGAGTTGGAATTGCCTACAAGTTTGAGTTCCGTTCATCCAGTATTCCATGTATCCATGTTAAAGAAATGTATTGGAGATCATTCTATGGTATTTCCAGTAGAGGGTATCAAAGTGACAGACTCCTTGTCTTACGAAGAAGATCCCATTAAAATTTTAGATCGCCAAGTTCGAAAGCTGAGGAGCAAAGAGATAGCCTCAGTAAAGGTACTGTGGAGGATTCAGAAAATCGAAGAAGCAACTTGGGATTCAGAAAATGACATGAGAATTAGATATCCCAATTTGTTTGCTTCGATGGAGGAGGAGACAGAAGGTACTATTCCCATTTTATCTTTCCTAGTCCTTTATTATGCTTGAAAACGTGTCTGTCTGTATCCCGCATCATCATTTGGGGACGAATGATCCTAAGGGGAGATCATCTAACGCCCCGAAATTCGGGCTACAATATAGACCATGATTTCGATGCGTTGTTAATCCCGAAGCCATAGAATACTATGCCAATACGGCATGTTAATTATTGTGTAGCATGTGAATCCACTCAAGCTTGAATTTAGACCATAGTGTTCCTTCAACTCAAGGATGAGTTGAAACTATTTTGATCGACTAAGTTTTAGTGGATGTTGTAAAGTGTGTCAGCTTCCCTAGACCATAACTCTCTGTATATATCGAATTAGGGAGCCAACTATGTGTCAAATGATAGGTGTTCGAGCTAGCTTTCTAACGATGCCAATTTGGCTAAAATCCGACACCCGAGCAAGAAGTTATGGCCTTTCAAAGTGATAAGTGTCGCCTAATCAATCGCCCATGGCCAGTGGAAAGCATAGGCAATAGCCTAGGCGGCGACTATGTGAACATAGGCGATAGCCTAGGCGGAGCCTAGGTGAACATAGGCGATAGCCTAGATGGCGTCTATGTGAACATAGGCAATGGGATGGGCGGCGCCTATGTAAGGAATTCTAGTGATTTAAACACTCCGTGTTGAGGACAAAGTGGTCTTTTTTCTACCCTTACTTAGCCCTAAAACACAAGATTTAGTTCCAAGGACCCCAAAATACATATTCATTCATCAAAAGTGCTCAAGATTCTCCTTAGGGTTTCAAAAATGAAGACCCAAATAGTTCAAGATTTGACCGTAGGTTTTCAAAGATAATTTCATATTCGGATTCACCAATCCGCAAGCTTCAAGAAACATCTATTATCCTTGGAAATAGAAGTACGTGGGGTTATCCAAAAATCTCATGGGTGTAGTTTTATGAAAATGTATGCTTTTAAACGGGGATTTTCAATCAAATGCTAACATCTTGCTTTTAATATGATTTCTAAGTCATTTTCTTTATGTCATGGGAATTTTTTGCCTATATACTTCAATGGTTGAAACCATGCATATGTGATTTGAGATTTTCCATGGAAATTTGATAAATTATTTTCAAATTCCCATGATAATGTTTCGATACTCCATATCATATTGTGATCAATAAAAGAGAGCATGAATTTGAAATAAATATTGTTCACCACTTGTAAATGATGAAGCACCTTGGTTTTTACATGATTATGCATATGTGGATGTGATATTGATGACTTGCAAGTCGGGTATGACGATACCCTTCAGAATACGATATGTGATTGAATAAGATAAAATTTGAATGCATTGATTTTACATGAGAAAGGTGGATGCCCAAAGAAGGCATTTGAGACACAAGGGCTCATCGCTGGAAAAACGTGTTTGCCGACACGAAACATTGGTACCAGGCTAAGTGATCTTGTGTACTTGACTTCATGTCATTCCCAAATTGGGACTATAGGTATCTTGGGCACTACCATTGGGTTGAGACACCATGATGTGTGATCTTGTGTGTCTCTCCCTCACTTATACTCTAATCTCGGCGGAAACTGAGGTTTGACAGTTGGTGTAAATTATGTAGGGTATTCCACCTAGCTTAGTTGCATTTCATTGTTGTTAAGAAACTATTGCATTACACCCATGTGTTTTCAAATGATTTGATACAAAATTTGCTTTATAATGGCTCTCAACTATATATTGTAAAAATATTATGTTTTGTTTTAATATCTCTGCGTGCCAGTACTTTTGTACTGACCCTCTTCTCCCTCCAACCTCTCAGGTTCAGAGGTCCAGTCTAGGGGTCAAGAGAATCAGTAGATCATTCAGACAGAGTTGCAGAGACAAGTGGTGAGCCTTCTATGTTTCGGAAGGTCTTATGTCCTGCAGTCCTTTTATCTTATATTCAGTTTTGGGGTCTACTGGGGGCCTTGTCCCAGTTTATATACAGTTACTTGACTCAGTCATTTGTTAGAGATTTTCGCAGACAGTTGTTTAGAGGTTGATTGATGTTGGGGGAACCTTATCTCCCCGTTATTGTTTCTTTTCATATTTATGACCATGTTTCCTAATTATTGTATTTCTTCCGCATTTCTTTGATCATATGAATTAGGTGCATGATTACTAGACAGATAGGGGTGTTTCGGGCCTCCTTGGTTTGAAATGCTCGTCACGGCCAGGCCCTGATTCGGATTGTGATAATTTTTTTGTTTATTTTTCTGTTGATGAGTCTGAGGCACCGATCGACCCAAGGCAAAAAATTTGGATTTCTACTTTTCTTGCATAGGTTGATAAGCTCGAGGGATTTTCAAGCGTCTTGAGGTATATGGTCTGGGTTTTCATTTTCCTTCATTGTATCATTTCATACCACACTACGTCTCTCATTTATGTATGACCCTATCCAGGGTGTATTATTATTATTACTATTTTTATTTTTTTAATTGTTATTTATTGGACTAGTAAGTTAGTTTTTCAACGTCTAGGTTTCTTTCCATATTATCTATATGGTATATTGTCTTTTGAGCTTAGTCGACCTATGATTCCTATAGAGTACATATGTTTTTGATACTCACTCTACAGTTCTTCATCTTTTTCTAATGTATATCACATCTTGAGTCATCTTTATTGATCCTATTCATTTAGTGGCGCTGGCAGGTCAAATTTGCGGTGAGCTCTGACGTCTAGTGACTTGAGAAGATTTAGTTGTTAGTCCACTTTGAAAACTTATTTTGCGAAATAGACACCATTTTATTTTTTATTTAAATTTTTAGGTTTTTGGATAAAGTGGTGGGGTATGGGTAGAAGTGTTAAAAAAAATCTTTTGCCACCCCTTATGTATTTATTAAATACTTTTTGTAACCCCACTTTTCCATTAAATACCAAACTTTTTTTCTCTCTCCTCACTCTCTCTCGCCTCTCCCCCTTCTTCTCACCTTTCCACCATTTTCCATTTTCTAGGTTGCTTAGAGATTGAAGAACTTCGATCTTCAACTTCAGGTAAGTTATATTCATCTCCCAAGTAATTTGTGCTCCATATTGATGGGGTTTTTTCATATTTTTTTTTGGTGTTTTTGTTTCTGCCAATCATGGTTGGGATTAAAAAAATTTAAATTTTTTTTTAAAAAGGGGCTTGATTTTACTGAAATTGATTGTTTTTAGTTGGTATTTATTTGATTGTTAATGGATAATTGGTGTATATAGATTATCATTGGCGATTGCATGTTAAAAAAAAATTTGGTAGTTTCATCGGAATGTGCAAAGAAATGAGATTTTTGTTAAAACGTTTGCTCAATGAAATGATGTTGTAGAAGCATGCTCATGTTGGGATTCTTTGGTTTGAATCATACTCGTATTACCTTTTTGGACGAAAATAATAATTTTTGGGGGGAAAATGAGGCTTAATTTTACTTAAAATTTGTGTTTTTAAGTTCGTATTGGTTTGATTGTGCATTGTTTTTGTTGGATTTTTATTTTCCTCGATGATTGCATTGAGATTTTTTTTCCAATTTTTCTTAATTTTTGTACTAAAAATTTGGGTTACTTCCTATTTTTGTTCAATATAATGGTGATTTAGATGCATGTTCTTGTGGGTGATGGAGTTGTTTTAGAAGAAATTTTGTTGTTCTGCAAATAGGCTTTTGGTGTTGTAGCTGCTGTCATATTAATAGTCTGTTAGGTCAATTAGGTATTGTATTTGCTGTTATAGTTGAGAAATATTTTTTTGTCCGTATATCATAAAAAATGGCTAGAGGTAACAAATGCAAGGCTGTAGAAGTTGAGAGGTCCGAGAAAAAAAAATGAGTAGTCGATGAATCGAAGATTAGAAATTACAGCGAGGAAGCTGTTGAAGCTTTGGTTCGAGCTGAGTCGGAGGAAATAGAAATTAAGCCTAGGATAGATGAGGAAGCATTGATCTTTCCCCACTGTACAAGGTTTATTTCAGCTGAGAGGTACGACCTCGCCACAATCATGGATGATGTCGAATTATTTTTGGCTAAGATATCTGTTAGGTCCCATTTGAAAATATTTTTTGAATTCAAAAAAGTCGTGGTTGATCAACGTCTGAAGTCTAGGTTTAAGAATTCCCATTTGGTGGTTTATGGGACTTGCCAAAACATATGAAGTTCAATGGACAGCTTGTCCACTATTCGCTTCTTTGCCAAGTTAAACAGGACAACAAACTGAATAAAATGTGATTTTGCATCAATGACAGGCCTGCATGTTTTGGCCTGAAGGAGTTTGCAATAATCACGGGTTTAAACTGTGGACGTTATCCTTGTGATTTAAAATATGTCAAGGCGATGGAGGAGGGTGAATCTTTTTTCAAAAAAATTGCAAAAAAGAGGAGTGTAAATGCGAAGAGATTTTTATAGCTTATTAGAGGTGGGAGGCTAGACTAGGAGGACAAGTTCAAATGTTGTTTGGTTTGGTTCGTGCACTGCATATTGCTTGCACGCGACTTGTCAAAAACCATGGACATAGACACCATCAAGATGGTGGATAACTTGAGCTTCTTTGAGAGATACCCTTGGGTTAAGAAGTCATTTGCCTTGACTCTAGACTATCTAAAGAAGTGGTCAGACTTCAGCAAACAGAAGAATACGTTTGTGACATAGAGAGTTTCATCGTACGTGCTCTACGGATTTCCTGGGCATTTGTAGTATTGATTATAAACCATTGAAGTAGTTTATTATATACTGTAATTCATCTGTGGTGTCTATAATATACTGACTCAGTTATATATTTTTATTTTTTATCACATATTTGGATATACGAAGCCTTTCCCGCGCTCGGTAGGGGAAATGGTAAATCAACTGAAGACCCGCTGCCCATTCCCTAATTGCTAGATGGCATATCTCAAAAGGCAATAAACTAATCGAAGGTGATCCATATTTTAACGGACGGAGCACTAAGGTATGAACCTATTTTTCCGAAGAATACTTTTACCAATATTGTGTTGCTAATTAATCACATTTGCCTATTTATCTGTAGAGAGTGCACCTGTACCTTATCCCCACAGTCCATGAAATGAAGAAGCATAACATAAAAGAGTTCAAAGAATTCACGGACAAACCGAAGGACACATTCATCGATGGCTTGAAGTCCCATCTGGAGGGTGAGACTATCATCACCTCATCGGAGGATGGTAAGGGTGGAGATAATGACCGGGATTAGGGTGGAAATGTTATTTCAAGACATGTCACTCGGGGTGTGGGGACAAGTAAGCCAAGAGCATCGGGAAAGACACCGATGATTGAAAATCTGGAAGAGCGTATGCTTAGGATGGAGGAGTCAATCAAGGACAATGTTGATTTTATGAAAGAAGAGAGGCTGAGAAGAGAAGAAAAGGAGAAGCAGACGAAGAGAGATAAAGATAAAGGTAATATCTTCTTTGTATATTATAGAAGTTCCATATTTATATAATCCCTTTTACTTATAATAGAATCTATACCATCCTTCATCAACCAATATCTTAGTTTATTATAAATGGTAAATACTTGAAAATATAGGTGTGCGATGAAAACTCAGCATTCATCAGCGAGGGTTGTCTGCGATGACAGCGGCATTAAAGAAGCACTCCTTGAGGCAGCAACTTTGGAACAGGCCTCGATCAATGCTGATGAGGTGATGATCCCTGATGTTGTAGTTTTTGTAGAGAAGGGAAATCCCGATGAAGGCGATGAAGTGATAAGAACAAAAAAATAAAGAAGCGGTTTGCGAAAAAGAAAAAAAAGCTGATGAATCAGCTGGTGTGGAGACGGAGAATCATGACGAAGGCAAGCAAGATGAAGAAGATAAAAATGAAAACAGTGTTTGTAAAGAAGAAAACAATGAAGGAGATGGAAAGAAAGAAGAAGAGAAGAATATAGTAGGAGAAGTAGAGAAAGAAGAGGAAGAAGAACATAAAGAAGAAGGAAAAAATGATGCACCAGAAAAAGAAGGCATTGTGGAGAAAGAAAATGAAAATGAATTTTCGAACATAGATGAATTTCTTAATGAAGTTACTCAGGACATCGACAAGATGCAAGTGGAAGACGAAAATATTGAATGTTTAGACAATGTTTAATTTTTATTTGTGTTAGACTAGACAATCTTAACTTTTTTATTTTTCAGCTCAGGATGTGTAGAGCTAAACAATTTTGTTTTCGAAACTGCTTTTATAATTTATGAAAAACATTTTAATTTTATATAATCAACGTATCATTGCTTTTACATAAATGTCATCATTGATTTAGACTCTGACTAAAAGGTAAAGCATAAATAGTACAATGTTGTGTAGTCGATGAATGAAACAGGTAAATCATATATAATATAAGTGGAAAGTAGTAGATTAATAAAAAAGACAGAATACATTCAATCCCACTACAACCCCATTACACCTTTTTAAAAATCTAAAACTAATAGTACACCATACACCATAATTTTCATAACCTTTTCTTTTTCTTCAGCCATAGCCAACCTATGCTTAAGTTAATCCCTCTCATTTTCGACTTCTTTCAACAATCCCTTTAAGTGATCAATCTTGTGTTTCGATTCTCTATATAATTTCATAAGAAGATCCTTATTTTCTTCGGAATCTCTAATCCTTTCCAACATTTCAAACTTTTGCAACGCCTTGAAATTTTGCTTTCTCAGAATCGGAGGAAATTCACTTGAAATAAGAGCATCCACCATTATTCTAAAATAACGAGGATAAATTAGTAAATTGGATTATGTGATGAACACAATTAATTTTTTATTTAAACAAAAACAAACCTTTCCAACCACATAGCTTTAGAATTTTTTACCTGAATTTTTATTGATTCGTGATGTTTTCAGCACCGCAGGATTACCACAACGATAAATATAAGAACTTTTGGATGTTTGAGATGACTGCGACATTGTTATTGTTGAAGAAAAACTATAAAGTGATGAATAAATGAACATGGAGGAGTTCAAAAGGGTCCTTTTAATTAATATAGTAGGACTACCAAAATCAGATTGTTGGAAAATTCTACCCATTTGAATTGTACCATTGGAGAGAATTTAAATGGATTATCATTTACTTCAAAGGGTCTCTAACGAATGGTTATGTCTTTAATAATCGACTAGGTTATGTATGCATTATATACTGATATCTGTGTTGATCCAGTGTATTGACATATTATCGATTTAGACTAAGGTCGATTATCGACCTACCCAATAGTCTATGCCCAACTTACTGAATATATGGACAACTTAAAATAATGGCAAGAAAAGAAAAATAAAATAAAATTAAAGTATGTCAATTAACACCATTAAAACATTGTAAAGCAATTTAGATACGTCAATTGTGACTCTCAATCACTTTTGAATGAGATGAAGTGTTATCTAAGGCACACTGTAGTCGTAGATCATGAGATTAGACTAAAAAGGGGAGAAATAAATAAAATAAAATAAAATAAAATAAATATGAACCATTCAAGCACTAAAGAACAACTACATATCATGACAAGAGATTAGACTTGTGTAATGACCATAAGGAAGAGTGGTGGTTGTTACTTGTGAGTGTTCAATGGACAAGTAGTGTCTGAGAATAAGAAGTCCTTCTCAACAGAGAGGCTTGTTTTGAGTAATTGATTGTTACTACCATTTCCCTCCCCTATACTCATTTGATCGACTGTCAAATTATTTTGTAATCTAATATTATGATATTTAGTCACTTTACATTGCGTGACTGATATTTATTTATTTTATTTTATTTTATTTTTCCCTTTTTTAATCTCACCTCCTTTGAAAATAAACTCAATTGGCCGATACATGACTAATAATATAGTTTGGTATAGATAAAGATAATTATCTATAATATATTCAAGATATCATCATAGGTCTATTTTCAAAGGATGTGAGATTAAAAAAGGAGAAATAAAAGAAAATAAAATAAATAAATATTATTCACACAATGTAAAGTGACTAAATACCATAATATGAGAGTACAAAATAATTGGACACTCGATCAAATGAGTATAGGGGAGGGCAATGGTAGTAACAACCAATTACTCAAAACAAGCGTCTCTGTTGAGAAGGACTTCTTGTTCTCAGACACTACTGGTCCATTGAACACTCACAAGTGACAACCACCACTCTTCCTTATGGTCATTACATAAGTCTAATCTTTTGTCATGATATGTAGTCGTTCTTTAGTACTTGAATGGTTCATATTTATTTTATTTTATTTTATTTTATTTCTCCCCCTTTTTAGTCTCATCTCATGATCTACGACTACAGTGTGCCTTAGATAACACTCATCTCATTCAAAAGTGATTGAGAGTCACAATTGACGTATCTAAATTGTTTTACAATGTTTTAATGGTGTTAATTGACATATTTTAATTTTATTTTATTTAATTTATCCTTTTTTGCCATTATTTTAAGTTATTCATATATTCAGTAAGTTGAGCATAGACTATTGGGTAGGCCGATAATTGACCATAGTCTAAATCGATAATATGTTAATACGCTGGATCATAAACACATATATCAGTATTTAATGCATACGTAACCTAGCCGATTATAACCTTAATATTTACTTTCTTACGTTTAATGAATGAGTCTTTAGAAGAGTTTAAATGTACCGCACTCAGTATTTTGTAGTCGATTATATATTTGTATTGAGCGTATATAATTCGTATTTAGAGTAGTCAATTATATATTCAATATATTTTCTTACGTTTAACGAAATAGTGTTTGTAAATCTTTAAACATGCACTATTGAAGAATCATCAACAAAGACTGAAAGACATAAAATAATTACACATAAATAGAATATCATGAAAACACAAACTTGTTTATAGATAGATAAAAGTTCATTGCATCTATATTTATAATTTTTGGGGAAAAAATCCCAAACAAAAAGACAAAAAGGAAGCTTTCATTTACAAAATCCAACCATGAAAGCTTCATTTAGCAATGAACTACACTAAACTAAACTAAACTAGACTAGGGGGATGGAGCGGGGGGTAATGAGTTCACGGGGGTCCAGGTTGAGCCTTTTGTCTATATCCCAAAGAAAATAGTCCATCCATTAGAGCTCTCTGTCCATCCGCCGTTGATCGGCGGTAAGACCCTGGAAAAGGAAATCCAGGTCGCTCCTAAGCCTAAGCAATTCTCTGTTGTTGATGGTTGTCATTTTGTGCATTGACCGTAGTGTGTACTTCCTCCTAGCTATTTTCTTCTCTCCTTAGTATTTTATTAAGAAATTTGGGTTACAATTGACAAGGGCCTCTTTAAATAGTCCAGAGCAAGAGACAATTGATCAATAGAAGCTTTACACGTGTTGATGGAAGGGGAGAAGGCGTGTGGGAATAGTAAATAAAAAGTTACAATGGTTGTGGCAGTCGAGTCATTTCAAATCTTCGCATTTCCTAAAGTGTAATAATTACATTGAAATGTTCAGTGTATGAGAAAAAGAGTTTCTTTAATATACTACCCGTTTGGTCGATTATGTACTATGTAGTTTAACCTATACTCCATAGACTATGCATAGATCTATTATATATTTTGAGTCCAGTCGATGTGTATTGTGTATAGCCGATTCATAACTTAGGATGGATGTTTTAAAAATGGCACCCTACATCATAATTATTTTGAATTCAACAGTGTATGAAGAAAAGGGTTTGTTAAATAGACAACCCTATAGGTTTATTATACACTGCGTATTGAATATTTACTCTGTAGACCAAACACTGATTTATTACATATTATGAGGCTAGTCGATTATTTTAGTGTATAATCTATTTAGTACGTAGTATATAATATATGAACTAAAATCGATAATGCACATCAAAAAAAGTCAATTTTGACTGCAGTTCAATGGCTTTGAAAACAGAATACACATTACATACTGTCCAGTGCATTTGACAAAACCAAAAATATAAAATACAATTTTAATCATATTATCTTACATTAAGGCTTCATGTTGTTCTCTTATGTTCCGACCTTTTGTACTTGGAGCACTTGTTCCTTTTCTTGTGCCTTGAACCAGCACACCCTTAACGCGTTTCACCTTTATCCTCCCGAGTTTGGGATCGAAATCGGGCGGAAGAACTTGCATTTCCAGATAATCCCGCACCGCACTCTACTCCGACTCCACTGGTTCTGCATAAATAAGTTTCAAGTATGCAAGGAGGTATGATTCTTTCAAATATATAGGTGAAGAATAGTTGTAAATTCTAGTGCCGTATTCATCCCCGTACTTCAAACGCAACGTTTCCATTGCATGAGCGCATGAATTTCACCAAGTCGTACTTTCTACAAGAACATGACCGTCTCGATAGATTAACTTTGGCGGAAGGACCATACTAAGCATAGTGAATTCATCGGTGCTTCCGTTTATGTTGTTCACATATAATTTGTCGCCCTCCGTCATGTTTTTCCTCAATATCTTCTCGGCTATGGGAACGAATGGTGTCCTTGAATTATTCACCTCTGTATACCCCTTCCTAAATATTTCTCCAAACCTATGTTCAATTGACTTGAAGATGGCTACCACTGGATACTCTCTTTTGTCGAGCAACACTGAGTTGAGAGACTCGGCGATATTTGTGGTCATGACTTTGAATCGATTACCTAGAAAGTGAGCCCGACTCCACTTTTCAAATCCAATGTCATGCTCGAGGCAAGTTGCTATGCTGGGGCATCTTTCTTTAAGGGCATTAAAGTAGTCATTAAATTCTTCCAACGAGTACGCCTTGGCCTCATGGTAGTACAAATAGAGAGAATCTGCACAATGGTGATTCGTTTAGAGATTTTCACTGAGATACCTCATACAAACACTATAATTCGCGAGCGGATAATGCTTTGTGAGACTGTTGGCTATGATTAAGTGTCTATCAGAGATAACACACAAATATGGTTCGTCGACGACAAAGGCCTTAAGCTTCTCAAAGAAGAAGCTCCTTATCCACCACACAATACGCTAAGGGATAGATATAATTCTGCCTATCTTGAGCAACAACGGACAATAGCAAACCCTTGTACTTGCTGGATAAATGTGTACCATCAATGGAAATTACCTTTATCATGTGTGCATATTCATGGATGAAAGCTCCAAATGCCATAAAATAGTAAATAAACTTGCCCGACTCCTCATCGAACATGACGGAACTTATAGACCCGGGATTGAGGCCGTTGAAAACATATGAAAAGGCGGGCAACACTACATATCCACGCTTGGGTGTACCTCAAACTATGTTCTTCGCAATGACACCTGCCATCCAATACTTTAAATAACCCGGCCTATAATGTAGCTCTCCAAATACGATCCTCTCGATCTCTTTCAAGCTTGGACCTTTGTTGTAGCCAAAAAAGTTCAAAATAAGTGAGGCAATGACCTTCGCAGTGACATTTTTGTGCTTTCCCGTGACATGATCAACACCACAACTATGCTCTTCCACATACTTGTGGATATAAAACCAATCTGATTCTCCGATCGCACATGCGTGCACCATCCAACGGCAAGTCGGATCTATGCACCTCACCCTCAAGTATTTCTTACAACTCTTCACCATTGTGTAATTAAAATACATTTTCACCGACATTTTCTTCAACAAAAGATTCAACATTTTCTTATCCTTGAATGTTTGTCCTACAAAAATATTGGTGGTGTCTAAGAAAGAGTGGCTTCTTTGTAATTCAAACTTCCCGTGCTCACATCCTCCATACTCCTCTTCTTCATAATCTTCACTAGTATCCCATTCATCACCACCCATGCAATTGTATTCCATTGACATATCAGCCACTGCTGGGGGTGGGGCTGATGTGGAAGCTTTTTCTCGGGACCTTCCAACAACTTTAACCCGCAATATAGGTCTGCAATTATTAGAATCAACGCTAAGAATGTATAATTCCACATGTCTATCATTCCTTATGAACGTTGGATAGATTTTCCCCCTCCCGTTCATCAAGTAACTAATTACCATATTGCTTTGATCACAACTTAATTCACCGCTCTCCATTCCCCTTTTAACCATATAGGTGTATGAATCGTTACGACGAAAGTAAATGGACACTTTCTCCTTAGACACGGTTTTTCAAACCCAACATTTAGGAGTCTCCTCCCATTCACCAGAAAATATACCACCAATAACCACGTAATCTATAATAGACATGTTATACCTCGATGATAGTATTTAATAGACTTGAATAGTGGTTTATGATCCTAGAGTTAATAGACTGTAGTCTTCTTCTTCTTAGCTGTTATCCGTACAGTATACGATTGAGCCTTTTTTGATGACCACCAAAATAATCCGACGTAGTACATCTTACAAACAGCCTAAGGAGTGTTGGAATGTTGCTAGTGAGCCAAGAATCGATTTTAAAGTGGGATTTATTTTCAAGTTTTTTGTATGAAAATGGATGAAAATTTTGGGCTACAAATATGAGAAAATGGCTTAAAACAATGGAGATAATGTCACTTTCCGATGGATGCCAGAAAATTCGATGAAAATGGCCAAAAAATTAAGGAAATGGAGGCAAAATCGGGTGGTTGGTAGTGGATTTCTTGAGAAGCTTGATATTTTTAAAAAAAAACTAATTATCCAATATCTATATTTTTGGACATGGACTAAAGTGTAGTTTAAAAAATATAGGGCTGAAATGAAAAAGGAGCTAAAGTGTATATTTTGTAAGTTGAGTGCTAGGGTTGCTTTTTTTTTTGTGGTCCCATTAGAGTGTCTATATTTTCAATTAAAAAACCCTACTATCTAAATGTCAAATAGAGTTTTGGAAGTGGACTTTTTGAAAAGTCCCCCTAGTGACTTACTCTTTTCATTTTGTACTTACTATTTGTATTTTGTGCATTTTGAATAGATTTGTATTAATACTCATGTACTCTAGTTTCTCTTATGTTGGTGATGCTAGGTCTGGGGAATGGGTTTTCTGGAAATTTTGTCCTTCTTTATTTTATCGTAGGGCCTATTTTGTATATTTTTGTAATGATCTTTCAGGTCATTTTTTATTCTTCATACTTTTTTTACATTTTGAGATTTTCTAGAGCCACTCCAAGTCATTTGTGACTTGCTGGGACTAATAGTTTTATTTTTGGCTAGTTCGTTTGGTTTTTATACTAGTTTTCCTATTTTGGAGCTTTTGAGGTTGAAAAATAGGTCGTTAGCCTAAAATTTAACTAAATGGCCTCGTGTGAGAATTTTTACAGCTTTTTTAGCTTTGAAATGTATAGATTAGGCTAGGGTACCTTTGATCCGGGTATCGAGGCTTCAAAGCTTATTTTAGACAATTGGTTGGAAATCGATAAAAATAGAATAGTAGGTGTGGAGCCCACATTTTTTCAAAACGACCTTATTTGGCAATTTTGATGGTTCTGTTGAGTCCAAAATATTGTTTCAAGTAGGGTAGCTTAGTTTGTTTGCATGCATGGGGTTCCAAATAAAATGCGAGCACGCAGTCGGAGTCCTTTTAGACTTAGAATTTTGTTGGTTTTGCACCAGCACGTCCTAATTAACTTTTTTTTTTGCGACCTAGTTATCACGTTTGCAAATCTCAATATAATTGACCATCGCAATTTTATCCAGACCTATTGCATTCACGGTGAAGTATCAATATGACCCCAACCTAGACCTTCGGTGAAATTGCAACCAGGGCCATTATGTTTGTAATAGTAATTCTAGTAGGGTTCCACAATCACAGCCAGGGGTCTCGCGAATGTGATGAAGAATCTCTAACAGTATATATAGCCTCCTCTTTATTTTTAGCTTATTTTCTAAGTAGCAAACCTCTATTTTCTATCTTGTAAGATCTGAAATTGTTGGGACCTGTAATTTGGGGCAAGGATTAGTTAAGGATTTACATAGTGATCATCTTTTGATCATTTTATTGTAAGTTTTCTGACCTTTCTCTGATTAAATTCCCTTGTAGGGATGATTTGAGGCATAAATGGAAGTCTGGTGGTGCTCAATTTTCAAGGATAAGCTCCTTGTCCTACGAGGGACGCAATTGTGGGTCCATTTTTTGAATTCTGCAAGCAGGTCCTATAGGTGATTTTTAACCTAATTTTAGAATGTATGTATGTATATATATATATGTATGTATATATGTATGTATGTATGTATGTATATCATTGTTCTCATCTTGATGAGTATATTATTATTTATATAGCATGGCAGCGGTTAGAGGCTCCTTGAAATTAAAGATCCTGGGTTTAGTGGATTGTGAGCGTGTTGTTTGGCGTTCAGATAGGCTACGAATTACCTATCCTTACACTTTGCTCATTTAATGTATCTGCGTGATAAATTGATAATTATTGTAGGGGGAATTGTGGCTAAAATAATCTGTTTAGTTTATGATTTTTATAGCCAGATAGGGGGCTTTAGAGTAGTTTTCTTCCTTGAAAGCCTTGGGCTCGATAGTTGCTTTTCCTGTAGGACTTGTCTTAGCATATCTAGGACCCTTGGGTTTGGATATGGACACATTATTCAAGATTCGAGTATTTTCTTGCCTTAGGTTGGGTTCATGGAGTATGTAGCTAGCATTGTCCCCTTGTTTCGATAAATTATACCTTAGGATAGTGTTCCTTTCTATTAAAGATGACCATAAATCACCTAGTTTCATATTAATGACCTAACTATCGGTATTGTTTTGTCATGCTCACTCTGTTGTAATTTTTTGATTTGGTATCCTCATCATTTTAGTATTCTTGACCTAAAAGCATTGTTTTCAACTTGATAAATAACATTTTTATGTACTTTTAAAGATTTTGGTTTTCTAAAAAGGAGAATGGACTATTTACTCCATATTGGAGTTCAATCACCTAATTTTATGACTTATTACATATGTAATTTTGGTTCAAGCCCGGCATTCGATTTTATTGCTTATTATACATTTAGTCTCATTTTGAGTCAGACATGCATTGTTATTGATTTCTCATTGGTAATTTGATTCACGTTTGGATATGATTTATGGATATGGCTGGAGGAGGAGTATAGGGATTGCATATCATGGATTACTTTCACACTCCGTATGTAGTACTTAGTTTATGTTAGTATTACATGTTGTTTGCATCCACCGTGCTTATGGGGGCTCGATTGGGTTTGTTTTTGTTGTGTTTATTTTCTAGGCTTATAGGGGCCAAATTAGGTTGTAGTTAGATTCTTATTTATACTTTTTAGGTTATTAACTTATATTTCTCGTGGTTGTTCAATCCTATTATTTTCTTTCTGGCCCCTTTTATCTTTCCTTTAGCATTTATTTGCACTTTATTATGCTTTTACTTTATTCGAGCTCATTCAGCCAATGATGTCTACTGAGCACCACATGTTTTGATACGCATACTACACTTACGTATCTTTTTACCTAATACAGATCCTAGCATTGACATTGACATCACCCTCGAGTAAAGTTGTTGATCGGAGATTAGGGCAAGGTTTCAACATCCGGAGCTGATCCATCTCCTTTTATTTTGGAACTAGTCTCATTTTGTATATTTCAGAGACTATTCTATAAATATTACACTTGTCTAGAACATTTTATGTTTGTCACGACCCAAATCGAGGCCCTGGTCGCGATGGATATCCCAAACCGTGAAGGCCCGAGAGGCCCTTCTATAACTGTCAATCATTTACACAATTCACATACTGTAAGGAAATGCGGAAAAAATATAACAAGATGGAAACATGGTCATTCTTGTACTTCAACTGAACAATACAAAAATGAGTTCATGAAACATTCAAAAACCCCTGACACTAGTCTGCGAAGTCTCTAACAACTCAAAAATACTACTATCTGAATACTGGGACAAGGCCCCTAGTCTGACCATAAATTATAATGAAATATCAATGTCAAATCAACAAGGCCTTCTGAAATAAGGGAGGCTCACCAACTGCAACTTCGGACAACCCAATCTACTGCTTAGCGGGACTCCAGGACTGTGTCTCAGATCCTGAAATAAAGGGGGTCAATACAAATGTACTGGTACACAGAGCAATCCAAAATAATATATTTATATGTAACATAAGTGAGTGCAATTCATAAAATATTTTACATATAATATATGAAAACACATGGGCACACTTCAAAGACTTTGAAACATTTCTTTGAAACTACGACTCACTCTTTGTCTTACTTCTAATCTAGGTGGTACACCCTACAAGTCTGTTATTCCACGGGCTATATGGAATCCGCCATTGACTCAGCGAGTATGCCCCCAACCCAATTTTTCCGCAAGGGTTGGAGTGTCAGAGTCTGATATGCCACAGGGCACAAGGAAAGCATATAATCCCTTTGGGGGACATAATAACACGTATCAACAAAACACGATTTTGGGAAATGAGTTTTCTGAACTCGTGCCTTCTTCGGGTAACCACCTAATATCTGTTAAGACCATTTTTAACCTTTTCTAAACATGCATCTTTCAAAACTCAAATTGTGAAAATTTAATTGAAACCTGACTTTTATTCTGTTCTAAGTCTATTATGGCATTGTCTGATTTTGGTATCGTCAAACCAAGACTTGCAAGTCATAGATCTAAGCCAAATAGTATCATGTTATAGTACTTTCATTCAAATCAAAGTGTTTAGACCACCAAATCATTCAAACAGTACAAGAGGATTCATATTTCAAAACATATTTAAACTATGTAGGGATTCTCTCTTTTCAACATTTCAACAAACATGTGGGGGTCAAGTATTTTGTAACAAACCATGCATTCTCTTTGAAACACCACTTTTTATTTATATCAACAAGAATCACCCTCTCTTCAGTTCATATTCAAAATCAAGGCTCAAACAATAGTAAAGACATTTGAATCATGCTTCTCAATATGCAATTGAATAATTCATAACATATGAAAACAAGAGGCTTTACAACAAGAGAGGGATCTTAATTGTTCATGCTCTCAATTCAACTTTAGAAATCAAAAATGCATACATACTTATATGTGAGTACAAATCTAATTTAGGGGAAGGCCTCAAGACCAAAACATTATCATAAAAAGGATTTCACAATGCACAATTGTCAATGTAAATTCAAAACCCATTGCAAAGACATGATTTCTCAACATCTAAACATTATCAAAACGATTTCACAATGCCCATGTAGTTTAGGAAAATTCCATGAACCTTAGATTACTTAGTTTAAAGATTAGAACTCGAATCTTGATTTTTTTCTTGGAAATCCTGAACTTAAGGATTGATTCTTGATCTTTGATGAAAACCCTAATTTCTCTTATTCTTGAGAGTGGAGAGGATTTGAGATTTTTTATAACTGATAAAGGATGGATTATAATGTGTTTCGGATGATTTAAATAGTGTGGGAAAAATTTAGGGTGGGGAAAAATACCAAAATACCCTTTCAAATTCAAATAGAAATTTTTGAATTTCAAGGGTAACAACCTCGATTGATAGGTCATCAACCAAGTGATGACCTATCACACCAAGTCGTCACTCAGAAGCTGATTTTATAAGTTGCTGGTCTTGGGTGACGACTTGGGCTAATAGGTCATCACTTAGGTGATGGCTTATCAACTCGGGTCGTCACTTAGAAGCTGAAAATAATCGCTCACTGGTTTGGGGTGATGACTTGGATGATAGGTCGTCACTTAGGTGATGGCCTATCAACTCAGGTCGTCACTTAGGTGATGGCCTATCAACTCAGGTCGTCACTTTGTTGACAGACAAACATGCTGAAGTAAAATAAGCATAACTTTTCGCTCCGATATCGAATTAAGGTGAAACCAAATGCATTGGAAAGAAGATTTAAAGTCCTTTCATTTGATAAATATTAGACCCTCTAACTCATTATATACAAGAAGTTATGTTTAATGGAATTTGACCCAATTTGAGTCGTTCACCAAAAACTTAATCGATAGAAGAGATTTCAACTAGTCTTTGAGTTAAGGAATTTTTGATACCTCAATTCGTGTTAAAATATATAACCACACTATAGGATTGATCACCACACATATATTAACAAGGAATCAGTTGGTTTGGGTCTATACACGTAAGAACTACAGATTAAATTCTAGTTCGAACGTTCGGGGTGTTACATTATCCCCCCTTGGGATCATTCGTCCCCGAATGATGGGTAGGGAATTGCTGAAGCTTTATACGTGTGGAATAAGGAATGTAACCTCGCATTGAACATCTTTCCTCATCAAAATAAGCAAAGACGTCAAAAGAGCTTTATGATAACCCCTAGTGAAAAGCATAAGCACAAATCATAAGGTAATGTAACTTTACATAGGGATGATCTTGCACATGAGTTCTATGAATTATTATCATCACAACATGAGGAATGAGTTAATTTGGTGATAATAAGCCTGATTTTCATCTGTACAAATCATGAAATAAGATTTCATGAATGATAAGAAAGGAAAGCATCCTCTACTTTACAAGGTACAACAGATAGACTTAAACTTAGTAACACTACTCCTCTATGCCCTAAACAGTAAACAACATACTTCATTATTTCCAACTTACGATTCCTCCTCACACATCTAACCACAAGATTTTGAATCTCACTACATAGTACTCCTATGTTGAATCCTAACTCGAAGTTAAAAGGTGCCAATTTAAGCTACGGAACCCTGTACTTTATATCCCACTAAGAAAATTATTTCACCTTGTCACTACCAACAAACCCACCCAGGTTTTAAATCAATGAGTACCAACCACATAACCCATTGATTTTTTTTTCATCAATCACAACATTCAAGCCTATCATTACTACACAAAATTTCACCTTGTCACTACCAACAAACCCACCCAGGTTTTAAATCAATGAGTACCAACCACATAACACATTGATTTTTTTTTCATCAATCACAACATTCAAGCCTATCATTACTATACCCACTTCATGGATCTCCCCACTGACCACAACTTCAATCATTCTCGCAAAGATTTTTTTTCACCATATCTCTTCTTCCAAACTATTTCACGTAACAAAAGTTCATCTTCTTCTTCCACCTTCTCCTATAATGTTAGCTCAAGAAATCACATCAAAATTTTCACCTTCAAGAGCATCTACTCCCCTACTTAACACACTACTACGCTTTCACAACCACCATCATACTAACATACAAAGGGTCATTAAGGGACCCAAGCAGAAGCATTATGAATGAGAGAAACACTACTTAATTATAACCCATATTTATTGATCTACTGAAGGTGGGACATGAGGTAAAGATACGATACAATCACGAAGTACTTCATATATCAAGTGTCTAGATCATAAGTAGAGAGACGCTCTAGTATAAACGCAACATAAAATGAGTCCTTAGGAAAAACCATAGTGAGAAACATGAGCGCATATATCATGAGTTGTATAACATAAGTTTGGAATTCATGAAGTCGATGATTGAGACAAGGACTTCTATTCGAAGCTATCGCTTCTTATTTTCAGAGCTGAAATAGTCATGAGTTCGCACAACTTTATCATTTTGGATAATCCCATCCTAAAATGAATCAGTAACATACGAAAACATAGTTCCTTAGAACCTAGCATGATTTGGGACACAAATTTATGGTTCATGAGCAACATAATATAAAGCTTGGATACTTGGAATATTGTATTACTGAGGGACATTATTGTTTCTAGTTTGGAGGTCAGGACATGACATGAGTTACATAGAGAGCTCAAACGTTAGGCAGGACTTAAATACATAAGACATGGGTAGGTGTCTATTCAAATTGGAGTAGGAGGAGCTTGCTTGAATATGAATTGATTTATCATAATTCTTACTTGAAACTTGACACCACAAGAAAATTTGGGAACTACTTTAATCCATCATCTCCCCTTTAGACCAAAGTCACACCCCTAGACTTGCAGATATAACCTCACATCAAAATCTGTAGTCACAACTCTCAACGCAAAAGAGACATCACCATAAACTTTAACTCTAAACTCTCCTTGATGAACTTACTCTGAAGGTCTTGCTTTCCGTAAATACTAATCTTAACTTTCGCTAGCCTCTATAGCCATCACTACATAACTCACAATCACTTGGGTATACATATCCACACCCCTTATCACATCCCACTTATTTTCCACCACTTAAGATACTCACATTAAACCTCTCATCGCAAAACTTAACTTATCAAAATTTGCATAGCTATACCAAAGGTGCATATTGCCTACCTATATTTCCTTAAGATCAACTTTAATGAACACTATACAACAACTCCCTAAACTTCTCCGTACTACAAAATTTAAAAATACAAACTAGGTACACATGGCACTTATACATATAAACCTTATCTAATGACATGCTACCTGGGGGGTTCAACTTATTCTTATATACCCACGCTCTTATCCACTAAATGACTCAACCACAATTCATTATTCTTATATACCCACGCTCTTATCCACTAGTCCTCATGTATATATATATCACCATTTATCCACTCCCTTTTTCACAAGTTTCCAACCTAGACTATTACACACCTTACATCGAGCCTATAAGTTCGATCCCACAAATACACATCATTAGTCTTAAGCTACTATTCTTATCACCACACTTCACTTCTAACATTCAAGCCTATAGTCTACCGTCAATCATGTACCACCAACAAATCATGCCACATACTATACTAGCCCATCAAATTGGGAATTCAATCCAAAATACTTCATTTCATTTAACTACTGCCTTCAATTGCGTCCCCTTCATGACATTACTACTACACCTCAAAATCTACTACTTACCTTCTCACAAGAAGTACTAGCTTACAACTACTAAAATAAAGACAATCAAGGGAGGGATAAATTCATAATAGGGATAGTCTATATTAATCTTATAACATAACCCATTATGATCTCATCAACATTTCCACTTCCCCACATCATATTTACTTACTTATACATACATCCCTACTACCTTCAAGTTCCATATACACCAATGAGTCTCTATCTGTAACCTATTGACTAATCTACCCCTTTCTATTCACAACCTATAAATGATTTCTACAACTATCATAACTATCAATTCTAGGCTCCTTCCCTAATATGAATAAATAATAATCATAGACAAACATCTCCTTCACAGACTACCTTACACTCTATAAATCTTGATATAACATTAGCCAACCACCATAAAAGGAAAAACCACCCCTCAACCAAAGGGTTATACAACTAAAAATCCTTATTTACTCACAAGTCACCCTCAATCTGACTTCTAACCTTGTGAATTTATATCACCAACTTCTTGGCCTATCTCACTACCAATAGGTCATGACACTTTAACATATACTACTACTCAGGTGGAAATATAGTTTCAACATTCTGCCACACATTATTACCCTTATGCATGACATCTAAAATAAGAATTTTAAAAGGGGACTGAATACACTTCGTACCTAAGGCTGAAAAGCACAATTCCATCAGGTAAAGGTATACACTCGAATAAATACACATTGAAGCACTAATTGACTCCTCCAAGTCTTTGTGCTATCTCATAAATTTATGGATAACTCAATCAGAGAGAACCACATCGCTGGGGGAGCTAGAATTTTAGACTTGTATCGCCTTGACAATGAGGCATGACATATGAAATTAGAACAAGGAAGAGATTTGGATGACTATCTTATGGACGAAACTATAGAACGAACTAGAGTATAAAAGAACAAGAAACAACTCCTAAATGCCCAGTAGCCTCCTGATTATAAGTGTGGTGCACAACACACCCATAAGCGAGACTCTACTGGACATGATTTTGCAGACACCCTGGGACCATGAACCGTGCTCTAATACCAAGTTTTTCACGACCCGAACCGAGGCCCTGGCCACAATGGATATCCTAAACCCTGAAGGCCCGAGATCCCCTTCTATAACTGGCAATTATTTACACAAATCACATACTGTAAGGAAAATGCGAAAAAAACATGACAAGAAGAAAATATGGTCATTCGTTTACTTCAACTGAACAATACAAAAAATGAGTTCATGAAACATTCAAAAACCTCTGACACTAGTCTGCAAAATCTTTAACAACACAAAAATGCTACTATCTGAATACTGGGACAAAGCCCCCAATCGTACCATAAATATAATGAAATATCAATGTCAAATGAACAAGGCCTTCCGAAATAAGGGAGGCTCACCAATTGCAACTTTGGACAACCCAAATTACTACTTAGTGGGACCCCAGGATTGTATCTCAATACCTGAAATATAGGGGGTCAATATAGATGTACTGGTACGCAGAGCAATCCAAAATAATGTATTTATATATAACGTAAGTGAGAGTAATTCATAAAATATTTTACATATAATATATGAAAACACATGGGCACACTTCAAAGACTTTGAAATATTTATTTGAAACCATGACTCACTCCTTGTCTTACTTCTGAGCTAGGTGGTACACCCTACAAGTCTGATATTTCATGGGCTATATGGAATCCGCCATTGATTCGGAAGGTAAGCCCCCAACCCAAGTTTTCTGAAAGGATTGGAGTGTCTGAGTCTGATACGCCACAGGGAACTAGGCTAGCGTATAATCCCTCTGGGGGACATAATAACCCGTATCGACAAAATAGTTTTGGGCAATGAGTTTCCTAGATCGTGCCTTCTTCGGTTAACCACCTAACATCTATTAAGCCTATTTTTAACCTTTTTTGAACATGCATCGTCAAAACTCAAATTGTGAAAATTTAATTAAAATCTGACTTCTATTCTGTTCTAAGTCTATTATGGCATTGTCTGATTTTGGTATCGTCAAACCAAGACTTTCAACTCATATGTATAATCCATATAGTATCATGTTATAGTACTTTCATTCAAATCAACGTGTTTGGACAACCAAATCATTCAAATGGTACAAGAGGATTCATATTTCAAAACATATTTAAACTATGTAGGGATTCTCTCTTTTCAATATTTCAACAAACATGTGGGGGTCAAGTATTTTGTAACAAACCGTGCATTCTCTTTGAAACACCACTTGTTATTTATATCAACAAGATCACCCTCTCTTCAGTTCATATCCAAAATCAAGGCTCAAACAATAGTAAAGACAGTTGAATCAAGCTTCTTAATATGCAATTGAATAATTCATAACATATGAAAACAAGAGGCTTTACAACAAGAGAAGAATCTTAATTGTTCATGCTTTCAACTCAACATTAGAAATAAAAAATTCATACATGCTTATATACGAGTAGAAATCTAATTAGGGGAAGGCCTCAAGACCAAAACATCATCATAAAAAGAATTTCACAATGCACAATTGTAAATGTAAATTCAAAACCTATTGCAAATTCTTGATTTCTCAAATTTTAAACATTATCAAAACGATTTCACCATGCCCATGTAGTTTAGGACAATTCCATGTACCTTAGATTAGTTAGTTTAAAGAGTAGAACTCGAATCTTGATTTGTTTCTTGGAAATCCTAAACTTAAGGATTGATTCATTATCTTTGATGGAAACCCTAATTTCTCTTGTTCTTGAGATTGGAGAGGATATGAGATATTTTAAAACTAATAAAGGATGGATTATAACATGTTTTGGATGATTTAAATCATGTGGGAGAAATTTAGGATGGGGAAAAATACCAAAATACCCTTTCGGATTTAAATAGAAATTTCTAAATTTCAAGGGTGACAACCTCGGTTGATAGGCCATCAACCAAGTGATGACCTATTATACCAAGTCGTCACTCAGAAGCTGATTTTATAAGTTACTGGCCTTGGGTGACGACTTGGGCTGATAGGTCATCATTTAGGTGATGGCCTATCAACTAGGGTAATCACTAAGAAGCTGAAAATAGTGGTTCACTGGCTTGGGGTGATGTAATGCCATGAAATACCATCCCGAGATGTCACACAGTGCTTATGACCCCGAAGGACCACAAGATAACCCTTTACTTATATCTGTACCTGTATACTGCATAATATCTGAAATAAATGCAAAAACTAGCCATAAGGTTCAACACATCTATGAATACTCATAATACACATCAACAACATCCATCTGAAAAGCCTCTAAACTGTCTAAAATGTGGAGTTGGTGGTACAAGTCCCCAACTAACTCTATCAACTAAAAATAAATAAAGTCTGAAGAAATAATAGTAAACTGAGATTCTTTCTCGAAAGAAGAGGACTCACTACTACTGTTGCTAACTGGGACTGAACTGCTGAGGATACTCTGAATTCTGTGCCTCTGAACTTATGGTGTCAAATAAAACACCATAGCGCAAATGCGTTAGTACAAAAATGTACTGAGTATGTAGACGGGGTAGGCTAATGCAAGGACTCATGCATGCACAATATCTAAACTGAATAATCATGAAGATGCTGCATGAGAACACATACATGAATGTACAGACCATGAACACAATTATCGCAACTCTAGATACTGAAACTCAGATACCACTTTACTGCAGACTGAACACACTACCAACACTGAGATACTGAATCACTGACTTATCTGATACTGATAACTGAGGATCTGGATGTACTTACATCAAGGACTAAATTTTGAGCTTACTGTTTTTGACTGACAGAATTAGAGATCAACTTTTCTAACAGATTATTCTGGAAGTAATCATCAATGATAAGAAGTATGATCATGTCTGAATCTGACAATAAGAATACTCAATAGAATAAAGAATCTAAGACAGAGATCAAGCCTATCTGACGGGAGATCTCTAGATATGATAATAAGAATACTCAACATGGTCTAAGACTGAGATCAAGCCTCTCTGTCGGGAGATCTCTATATATGATCACGAGAATACTCAACTGAATCTGAGACTGAGATCAAGCCTCTCTTACGGAAGATCTCTAGTAATGATAATAAGCATCTATATATGAGACCAGGCCTATCTGACGGGATGGTCCATGAACTAATGGAACTATCTGAGTTCCATACTGGGATAGACGTCTGTAACACACAGTCCAGATTTTTAAAGAGTGATACTTAAACTGCAACTGTGGGAAGTAGTCACTTAACCGACATACCCCAACCTACCATAGGTGGGGTACAACCTGTGACCCCAGCTGGAAGAGTGTCAATACCGTGCCATGGGTAAAGACCTCTCTGGCGGGATGACCCTCGCAAGAAGCCGGCCTGAGGCAATATGATAGTCAAACCTATCTGACGGTGATAGCCTCTACTGATGGGAGACTCCTCCATCCTACGCTGGCTACGCAGTTCTAGAGTTCACGGATTGCTCCTAACGACTCGTCCTCTCTGACGGGAGAGTTGTCATTCCTTCTCTCTCTCGGTGCTAGCTTCTACTCCCAACTGAAAGACTCTGAACTGAATTCTCAACTGAACACAACTGAACTGAGTCTGTTACTGATCATGTTTCTCAAAAGATCTGACTGAGTTACGCTGAGATTACTTAGTTTTGTATCTGACGAAAAAGGTATCGAATCATGGTATCTGACTGACGATACAGAGCTTGAATATATTAATCGAATCACTTCTAAGAGTAGACTTGAATATTATTAGATCTGAGCTAATTACAGGACTAAGGCTATATTACTAGCGATACATATATTACAGAGATAACTAAGATTAAGCTTTTTTACGTTCTAACTTGTCATAGGATACAGAGTTCTATAGTTCACTGAGTTCGGAGAATCATGGATCGACTAGAGTTATCAAGAAACTGACACGAGCTCTAGACAATAGCTCTATTGTCGGGTATAAATATCCCCATGACTCGATAGCGTAAAAGTAAAGCATAATCATTCATTCATCATCACAAGCATTCATGTATCATCATAATCATTCATGCATCATCTTAATCATTAAAGAATCTTTCCAATCATTAAAACAACTCTTCAAGCAATTAGGAATCACAAACGTCTATCCATCATCATAGTCGCCAAGAGGTCACTTTAAGCATCTCGGAATCATAATCATATAATAATGTAGGGGAAACATGCTACTAGATCGTACTCCATTCAACAAGGTTTTACCTCAGCTATTTCATACCTATATTAGTCTTGACATGTGTTTGGATATCACATAGCTTAGGAAAACTTCTTACTATCATGTCACAACTTAATTGGGGATTTCATGCTATCTTGGCACATTTCACTCACTAAGGCATTTTATCAAACACTAGGCATGCTCGGGTTCACACTTATTTGGGAATATCCTGCTACCATGGAATAATTCATTTATTTGGGCATTTTTATCAAACCTATGGGGTACATGCTTCGCTTATTCAACCATTTCTACACCCAAAAGTCATGAACACATCACATAGAAAACAACTTCAAGAGGTTTTATCACATTAGTTCCACATACTAGGGTCAAAGCTCATAAATTTTGTAGACAAACATAAATCAAAACTCCACAACACCTTGAACATCCATTTCAAATCATACAAATCATTAACAACTCACAAACATAAAAATATTTTAGTTTTTAAAAATGGGTCTTGAGCTTCTTGGATGAAAGGGACCCAAGAATCAATATCTACATATCTTAACCTTTGAAGTCAGATGAATTCTAATGCTTGAGACTCTATCCGCACTTGTAATAAATGACTCTAGAAACCCAAACTATGAGAAACTTAGTTCTTGAAGAAATCTTGAAGATTTATGGATGACTTTTGAAAGATTAGGGTTCTTGAATTGAAACCCTAGATATTCTCTCTTTAGGGAATTGGAAGAGAAATAGAGAAATTAGGGTTTGAATGAGGGTTCCTCATATTTATAGAGGCTCCAAAAAAGAGAGAAATGACCCAAATACCCTTGCGAAAATGCCCTTAAATTGCTGGAAAAATATTCTTGACGACATCCGTGACAGGCCGTCAAGTTGGTGATAGGCCGTCACGAATGTCGTCAAAAAAGGTGAAATATTGAGTTTCTGGTTAAGGCTGACGACATTGGTGATAGGTCATCACGGGCGTGATGGCTTATCACAAAATGTCGTTACTGGGGTCAGAAATCTACCCAGGGATGACGACATTGGTGATAGGCTGTCACGGGCGTGATAGCTTATCACGAATGTCGTCACCAGTTTCCCAGCCAGACATGCTGGAGTAAAATGGGCATAACTCTTTGCTCCGATATTGGTTTTTCACAAAATTGGTATTGTTAGAAATATAATTCAAAGATCTTTCATTTGATATATAGTAGGTCCTCTAGTTCAATATATGTAGAGAGTTATGGTCGATTAAAGTTGACCCAAATCTTGACGGTCACTAAAACTTGAACGATAGGAAAGCTTTCAACTCGTCCATAAGTTAGAGGACCTCTATGATCTCAATTCATTCTAAAATAGATTCCAACACGATTCAAAGTATTTCATACTTGGGAGGATATTTCTGAAATATTTTGACTCGGATTTTCACTTTACCAAATACGCTCTAAGGCTCAGACTAGTAAAGGATTTTGCGGGGCATTACATTATCTTCCCCTTGAGAACATTCATCCTCAAATGTCGCTTGATAGACTGAGAATATGGATCAATAGAACTTACTCAATAAATGGAAACATCTCAGATCAGGACTACGCAACTGGAACGACTAACATATAGAGTTCTCACACTGGGCATGCATATCTGATGCATGGAATACTCGACTGATGATACTTATAGCTGAATTCTCATAATACACATACATATCTGATGCATGGGCTCATAACTGGGATGATCTCATGAATACATGACTGAACACATGCTGACAAGATAAACTCTTTCTACTAAATTCGCATACCAAATGCATGAATGTCCAGCTAAGCTGACTTTTGAAAGTACGATCGACAATGCAATGACAACTGATGCTAACTCCATAAAGAAAATCTGAACATGCATCGGGATGAATCTAATGGCATGCAACATCACAATACTATGGGGTACCTCCCCCTTGGGACTCTATTTCCCTCTAAACACACTTCGCTGAAATACTGGAGCAGTGCGCGGGGCACTTACAGACTGGGTAATAATTGATCGATCTGAAACTTATGCACGACTAATGCTAACATATAATCTCAAAATTGGATCAAAGGATATAACAATGCATGCCATAAAGACGAAGGGATCATAACATACCTGGGTCAATTTCGGGGAATCCTTCCCGATCAAGGTGAGCCTGAAACGCATGAAGTCTACCCCTTTGAGTCAGCACTCTACATTCTCACATTCTATGGCCTGGCTTACCACAACCAAAACACACATCACTACTGGCTCTACACACATTTTGGTGGCGCCTGCCACACTCTCCACAACGCAGATGGGTACGAACACCACTAGCACTACTCTGGGCTTTGGAGCTTGGCGCTCCCTCAGATCTGATAATGAGATTACTCAACTGAATCTGAGACTGAGATCAAGCCTATCTAGCGGGTGATCTCTGGGTCTAACAATAAGATTACTCAATAACTTTATGTGGGACCATGCCTATCTAGTGGGTGGTCCATGAGTCAATGGAACTATCTGAGTTCCTCACTAAGATAGATGACTGTATCTGATAGTCCAAATTTCTGAGTTCTACTCTGAAGATTGATACTGAAACTATAACTGTGGGAGTGCTCTACTAACCGACATTCCCCAAATCTAAACTGGTGGGGTACAACCTGTAACCCAGCTGGAAGGGTATCAATACTGTGCCACGGGTAAAGACCTCTCTGTTCAAGACTCTCTAACGGGTGAACCTCGTAGCAAGTCAAGCCTAAGGCATATAATAGTCAAGTCTATCTAGCGAGTGACGAGACTTTTCTAACGGGTGACTCTTGTATCCTGCGCTGGCTATGCAGTTCTGGAGTTCAAGGATTTCCCCTAATAACTCTGCCTCTCTAACGGGGAGCCGCCATCCCTGCACTCACTCGGTGCTAGCTCCAACTCCCAACTGAAAGACTCTAAACTGATTCTTAATTGAACATAAATTGAGTTGAATCTGATACTGATCATGTTTCATGAATGATCTAACTGAGTTAATCTAAATTCACTAGGTTCCATATCTGACAGAATACTACTGAATCTCGTTATCTGACTAAACAATACTGAGCTTGGGATAGATTACTCAAATACTACTAAGGACTGAACTGAACACTTGAATACTACTAGATCTGAGCTGAGTACAGAACTGAGGTTAGATTACTAGCGATACTGAGATTATGGAGATTACTGAGATTGCTTAAGTTTTGTATTTGTATGAGAGAACAGAGTTCGATAACTCACTGAGTTCTAAGAAGCATGGCTTGACTGAGATTATCGGGAAAACTGACATTGGCTCTAGACTGCAGCTAAATTATCGGATATAAATACCCCCAGAATTCGTTAACATAAATGTAAAGCATAACCATTCTTGAATAATCAAGACCATGGACATTCATTCACCATCACAATCACTAAAGCATCTCTTCAAGTATTTAGAAATCATAAACATGTGATTGTATAGGGAGACATGCTATTGGATTATACTCCGTTCAACAAGGTTTTACATCAAACACTCAGCATGTATTAAAGTCTTAGCATGTATCGAAGAGCACATAATTGGGGAATTTCATGCTATCATGTCATAATTCATTCACTAAGGCTTTTCAACAAACACTGGGCATGCATGGGCTTGCACACAATTGGGGATTTCTAGTCAACATGCTATAATGGCTCTAATTTTTCACATAGTTATCAAACATATGGGGAGCATGGTTTGCTTATTCAACAATTTCTACACTTAATTGACATGAACACATCACTTTACAAGCAACTTGGAGAGGGTTTATCATGAATATCACATACTAGGGTCAAAGCTTGAAAACCTTGTAAAAAAACATAAATCAAAACTTAATAATAGCATGAACATCAATTTCAACTCACATGAATCATGAAAATCCATAAACGTAAAATCTTTGAAGTTTAGAAAAGGGTTCTTGAGCTTTTTGGATGAAAGGGACCCAATAATCAACATCTGCATACCTTAGTTTCTTAATTTTTGAAAAGTTAGCGGAGGAATCTTAATGATTGGGGTCTTGATTTAGGAACCCTATCTCTTGTTCTAGAACAAATTTGAGAGAAAACTAGTATTTTTAGGTTAAAATGAGGCCAAATCTCATGTTAAGGAATATATATAGGGGTAGCAAAATGACCATTTTTGCCCTTGGAATTAAACTACAAAATCCTGATTTTACATACTGGCGTGATGCTCCATAATCGCGCCAGCTTACTGGAAATTGGAAAATCAGAAAACTGCTTGATGGCGCGATGCGGTGGAAATCGCGTTGCCACCTTGGTTGCAAACTGGAAAGGCACCGCGATGCGGCGGAATCGCATTGGTGCACTGGAAATTGACAATTCTGAAATTAAGCCTTGGCGCGATGCACCATAATCACGGAGGCTCACTGGATTTTGATGATTGCTATTTTGGTTGGCTCCGCGATGCGCTAAAGTACCAGGTGGCACACTGTCTCACTAAAATGGCTCTAACTCTTCGCTCGAGTGTCAGATTTGGGCGAATTTGGTATCGACAGAAAGATTATTCAATGATCTACATGATAAAAAGTCAATATTAGGAAAATTCTATGTGGTTCAAAATACTTCTCACTTGGGAAGACACTTTTTACCCTTTTAGGGTCGGATTAACACATTACTGAACACGCTCTAAGGCTCAAACTACGATAGCATTTTGCGGGATCTTACAATATCTCCCCCTTAGAAATATTCATCTTTGAATGTCGCTTGATAGGAGAAGAACACTGATCAGCTGAACTTACTCAAGGAACGAGAGCATCTGAAACATGATCATGCAACTAGAACTATTGATGTTCTAAGTTCTCATACCGGACATGCATATCTGATGCATAGAATACTCGACTAAAGCTACTCATAAGCTGAATTCTCATAATAGACATGCATATCTGATGCATGGGTGCGTAACTGAGTTGTTCTCATGAATGCATGACTGAATACACTGAAAAACTAAACTCTTTCTACTAAACATGCATATCTAATGCATTAATGTCTGACTGAACTGACTCTTGTAATCATGATTGGCTATGCAATGACAACTGATGTTAACTTCGTAAGGAGAGTCTGAACATACAACTGAATGAGTCTAAGGATATAAAAGCATTGCAATATCATGGGGTATCACCCCCTTGGGACCCTATTTCCCTCTAAACACATTTCACTGAAATACTGGGGCGGTGCACGGGGAACCTACGAACTGGGTCATGATTGACCGACTGAGCTCTGAAACTAATGCATGACTCATGCTGACATATAAGCTCAAAATGGGAGCAAAGTATTTAACCATGCATATCATAAATATGAAGGACTCATAACATACCCAAATCTATATCAGGGAACCTTTCCTAATCATGGTGGGTCTGAAGCGCACAAAGTTTGTTTTGACGCTAACCACTACTGGCACTAAAAGGGTCACCCAGCTGAAGAAACTCTCTACCCCTCTGAGCTAGCATTCTACATTCTCGCATTCTGTGTCCTGGCTCACCACACCCAAAGCACACATCACTACCGACTCTACACACACCTAGGTGGCTCTTACCACACTCTTCACAAAGCGGATAGGTACAAACACCACTAGAGTTACCCTGGGCTTTAGAGTATGGCACTCCATCATAACTAACATCCCCGAACATTGGTCTGGGTACACTAGCTGAGGATGGAGATGGGACTAAAAACTTTTGGCCGTGCTGAAGGCGACTACCACCCTGGGACCCTGCCTGAGAGAAACTATGACTACCTGTTCTGGCTTTCTTACTAACTCTCTCTCTCTCTTTTTCTTTCATCTTATCTTCCTCAATCTGCTGTGCATGTATCATCAGCCTAGCAAGGTCTATTTATCTATTGAGCATAGCGGTTCTACACTCCTTCAACACCAACCCAGACACATCAGTCACAAACTTACTTATACTTTCTCTAGGGTCAGCTATCAAGTCAGGAGCATACTTAGCTAACTGGTTGAACTTACGACAATACTCTTTCACTGTCATGGAGCCTTGCCTTAGGTTCATGAACTCCTCTACCTTTGCCTCTCTCATCTCTAGCAGGAAAAATTTATCTAGAAAGGCATCCTGAAACTCTTGCCAAGCCACGAAAGCTGCATACTCCCCTCTACCCTCCTTCCACATCACTACCTAATCATGAGCAATATCCTTCAGCCTATAGGATGCTAAATCTATACTATTCTCATCAGAAATATGCATAATCTGGTGATCTTCCTCACCTCCTCTAGATAAAGTCGTGGGTCCTCACTTGCTACTGACCCAAAGAATTCTGGCGGGCTCATCCTCATGAAATCTCTAATTCTGGCTGCGGCTGAACCCCCATCTTACTGAGGTGGGGCCACAGCCTGACGGTAACCCTGAATATTAGTCACAGCTTAGGCTAGTGCCTGAAAAGCTTCCCAAAACTCTGCATGTGACACATTCTCATTCTCAAAATTTGTTGGCTGAGAGGGCTATTCATCAACCCTGTGGGAACTATCTCTGCGAGGAGGCATACTCTATAACTAGAAGAAAGAAGTGTATTAGACTGAGGATCAACTTGAGCTCATGCTCACTCGCACGACATGAATACAGAAAGAAGGTAAACTGCTCCTAAAAACATTTTATAGCCTCTTGTACATAAATGTGGAGCGCAACACACCCATGCACAAGACTCAACTAGATGCGGCTTTTCAGACTCCCTAGGACACTATTGAACCTAGCTCTGATATCAAGTTTGTAATGACCCAATTTTTCTGGAAACGGAACGTCACACTGTGCTCATGATTCCGAAGGACCATAAGCTAACCCTCTACCGATATTTGTACCTGAGCACTGTATAATATAGATAATAAATGCAGAAACTAGCAATAAGGTTCAAAAACATAAAATAACCAATATTGAAAACTGAATACTAATACATATGTTCGAAAAGCCTCTAAATTGTCTGAGCTGTGGAGTTGATGGGATAGGTCCCTAACTAACTCTGTCTACTGAAAATAAACTAAGTCTGATGCGATAATAAAAAATAAGGATCATCCTCGACTGAAGAGGACTCAATGTTACGTCTACTATTGTTGACTGGGACTGAGCTGCTAAGGGTACTCTGAATCTCGTGCCTCTGAACCTATGGTGTCAAATAAAAACACCATAGAGCAAATATGTCTGTACGAGAATATACTTAGTATGAAGATGAGGTAAGGCTAAATGCAAGGGCTTATGCATGAACAATTACTTAACTGAATAGTTATGAGAATACTGAATGAGGATATATGCGTGAATGCATAAATCATAATTGAAAACATCGCAACATGAAATACTAAAATTCGGATACTGCTTTACTGTCGTCTGAACTTACTACTAATTCCTGAGATACTGAACCATCTGATACTGATAACTGGGTACTGGAGTTGAGATCAATCTTATTTAGCGAGTGATCTCAAAAATTGATGATACTAAAACTGATTAACTAAATCTACTTATATCAATGACTGATCAAACCTCTCTAACGGATGATTCCAGAATCTGCTATTAATGATAAGAAAAGATAATATCTGATCAAACCTATCTAACGGAATATCTCTGAATCTGATAATGAGAATAATCATTGAATATGAGAATGAGATCAAGCCTATCTAACGGGTGATCTCTAGATTTGATAATAAGAATATTCAACTGAATCTAAGACTGAAATCAAGCCTATCTAACGGGTGATCTCTGGATCTGATAATTAGAAAACTCAATTGAATCTGAGATTGAGATCAATCCTATCTAGCGGGTGATCTCTGGATCTAATAATGAGATTACTCAACTGAATCTGAGACTGAGATCAAGCCTATCTAGCGGGTGATCTCTGGATCTGATAATGAGATTACTCAACTGAATCTAAGACTGAGATCAAGCCTATCTAGCGGGTGATCTCTAGATCTGATAATAAGATTACTCAATAACTTTATGTGGGACCATGCCTATCTAGCGGGTGGTCCATGAGTCAATGGAACTATCTGAGTTCCTCACTGAGATAGATGATTGTATCTAACAGTCCTGATTTCTGAGTTTTACTCTGAAGATTAATACTAAAACTGTAACTGTAGGAGTGCTCACCTAACCGACATGACCTGAATCTGAACCGATGGGGTCCAACCTGTAACTCCAGCTGGAAGGGTGTCAATACCGTGCCACGGATAAAGACCTCTCTGGTCAAGCCTCTCTAACGGGTGACCCTCGCAGGAAGTCAAGCCTAAGGAATATAATAGTCAAGCCTATCTAGTATGTGATGAGCCTTTTTCTAACGGGTGACTCCTGCATTCTGCGCTGGCTACGCAGTTCTGGAGTTCAGGGATTGCTCCTAACGACTCTGCCTCTCTAACGGGGAGCCGCCAACCCTGCACTACTCGGTGCTAGCTCCTACTCCCAACTGAAAGACTCTAAACTGATTCTTAACTGAATATAAACTGAGCTAAATCTGATACTGATCATGTTTCTTGAATGATCTGACTTAGTTAATCTGAATTCACCTGGTTCTGTATCTGACGGAATACTTCTAAATCTCATTATATGACTGAACGATACTAAGCTCAGGATAGATTACTCGAATACTACTAATGACTGAACTGAACACTTGAATACTACTAGATCTGAGTTGATTATAGAACTAAGGATAGATTACTAGCGATACTGAGATTACGGAGATTACTGAGATTCCTTAAGTTTTGTATCTGTCTAAGAGTACAGAGTTCTATAACTTACTGAGTTCTGAGAATCATGGCTTGACTGAGATTATCGGGAAAACTGAAACTGGCTCTAGACTTCAGCTAAATTGTCAGGTATAAATACCCCCAGGACTCGATAACATAAAAGTAAAGCATAACCATTCTTGAATAATCAAGACCATGGACATTCATTCACCATCACAATCACTAAAGCATCTCTTCAAGTATTTAGAAATCATAAACATGTGATAGTATAGGGAGATATGTTATTGGCTCATACTCCGTTCAACAAGGTCTTACATCAAACACTCAGCATTTATTAAAGTCTTAGCATGTATCGAAGAGCACATAATTGGGGAATTTCATGCTATCATGTCACAATTCATTCACTAAGGCTTTTCAACAAACACTTGGCATGCATGGGCTTGCATACAATTGGGGATTTCTAGTCAACATGCTATAATGGCTCTAATTTTTTCACATAAGCATTTTATCAAACATATGTGGAGCATGGTTTGCTTATTCAACAATTTCTACACCTAATTGACATGAACACATCACTTAACAAGCAACTTGGAGAGGGTTTATCATGAACATCACATGAATATCACATACTAGGGTCAAAGCTTGAAAACCTTGCAAACAAACATAAATCAAAACTCAATAATAGAATGAACATCAATTTCAACTCACATGAATCATGAAAACCCATAAACATAAAGGCTTTGAAGTTTAGAAAATGGTTCTTGAGCTTCTTGGATGAAAGGGACCCAAGAATCAACATCTGCATACCTTAGTTTCTTGATTCTTGAAAAGTTAGCGGAGGAATCTTTATGATTGGGGTCTTGATTTAGGAACCCTAGCTCTTGTTCGTGAACAACTTTGAGAGAAAACTAGTATTTTTAGGTTAAAATGAGGCCAAATCCCATGTTAAAGAGTATATATAGGGGTAGCAAAATGACCATTTTTGTCCTTGGAATTAAACTGAAAAATCTCAATTTTACATGTTGGCGCAACGCGCCATAATCTCTCCAGCTTACTGGAAATTGGACAATCGGGAAACTGCTTGATGGTGCAAAGCGGTGAAAATTGTGTTGCCACCTTAGTTGCGAACTGGAAAGGCACCGTGACGCGGTGGAATCGCGTTGGTGCACTGGAAATTGATAATTCTAAAATTAAGCCTTGGCGCGATGTGCCATAATTGCGAAGGCTCACTGGATTTTGACGATTGCCATTTTGGTTGCCTCCGCGACGCGCTAAAGTATCAGGTGGCACACTGTCTCACTAAAATGGCTCTAACTCTTCGCCCGAGTGTCAGATTTGGATGAATTTGGTATCGATGAAAAGCTTATTCAATGATCTATATGACAAAAAGTTGATATTAAGGAAATTCTATATGGTTCAAAATACTTCTAACCTGGGAAGACATTTCTCACCCTTTTAGGGCCGAATTAACACTTTACTAAACACGCTCTAAGGCTCAGACTACGAGAGGATTTTGCAGAGTCTTACAAGACAGTGGCCTGGGCGAGCACTAATGTACATTGCTACTCATAAAAATCAATATGGAGTATATATTAATGAAGCGGCAAAAGAAATATGTGTGAGTTTTACTTATGTGCCATAGACTCTTATTGAGCAATCAACCACGGTATGCCAAATAAATTTCTATTATTAATTTATTTTGACAATAAATTTTCTAGATGTAGGAAAAAATTGAGTCAAATTTGATCCAAAGCACCATAGATAAGTCTAAAGTTTTGCCAAATAACGTTGTTGGTAAGGTGCTAGGGCAAGAGCACTCTGGAAGGGTGAGATGTTTGGGATTAGGAGTTGTTCCTAGTAGAGTTTTTCAACAAGTTAGACCTTATTTTGGTGGTACAAGTGCATCAAGTAGTAGAGGTTCTTATTCGTTCCAATATCGAGAAAACTACAATCAAATGATGAATTCTCACAATCAAATACTGAGAGCTTTGAAGGCATATATGATAGTGAAAGAAGGAACGATACCAGAACAATTTGTGGTGCTCTTTGATTCTCCTTCAATGGTTTCTCCCACATCAGTAAGTAAAGTTCTCTTTACTTTTTTTATCTCATTGTTTGATCACCTTTCCTGTTTAACTTTGGATGACTATTCCCAGTACATGAACCTAAGGGTAGTTTGAAGAGAACCTGGTTGTTCTCTTGTAGTGGTTGATGCATTTAACTTTTGCAACCGGGAAATTGCAATTGAATTTAAGAAAAAAAGTCTTAATTTTTTGTGATAGGCTGATAGCAGTGGGTTTATGATAAATGTGATTTCATCACATGTTTAGAACCTAGCTCATCTCAAACTCAAAAGAGTTTTGGAGAGTAGATTGACAGGAATGAAAGGATAAGAGACTTTAGCAATATTTTATTAACATGTAGTGCTTATTTTTTATTGCTTTATATCAGAATGGTTAACATATACCTAGGATATAACTGATATGACGTATTTGATGTTCGAAGTGTCCATTTATTGAGGTGATTAATTATAGTTAAGGATATCTACTGTTGATCTACTTCGATGCAAGCTCAGCAGATATCATGGCACTTCTGCAGCAAAATAGAGAGAAATGATATAAAAATTAAAAAGGAAAGAGATGGTGCTGCTACATCTTGTCATGTTAATAGAAGGTCATTTTGGTGTATTTGAAGTAAAAAATAATATGATCATGATTATCTATCTGTAGAATGATCATTTGGAGCTAACATTACTCTTCTTTTCCTGGTAAGTCTTAAGTTTATATCAGAGTTTTTCCTTATAGAGTGGCATCCATTTCCAGAAATCCTTGATCTACAGATGGAAAGTTAAACTGTGGGATCTGTATTACAGTATAAGGCCTAACAGATTTGTCATCTCTTCTTTTCTCTTTTTTCTTTCCTCTATCACTTATTTCCTTTTTGATTAATTCGGCAAAGAGGGGAGGCCTAGAAGATGGATAATTTAAAATAATTTAGCAGAAGAAAGACAGAACAGGGGAAATATGAGTAACAGTTAGGGAAAAGAAGTGTTCTTTTTTTAATGGCAAGAGAGATCTCAATGACAATTGTGCCTACTGTCACGATTTTTTTACTATTCATGTGGTAAGACCATTACAATTTTGATAGCTCGTACACGTAACATAGGTAGAACAAGATATGCTATGACTATTGTTTCTAAAAAGGATTGGTATCTGTTTCTATGTACTATTTTGTTTGAACTACTCAGAGTTGATAGTAAAAAACAAAGTTCAAGATTAGAAAATAAGAGTGTACGCATTTATAGTGTGGAAAAGGTTTGTAGTTTATCTATAGTTGGGGATAGAGACAATATATGAGCTATTTTGTCATTTTTCTTGTGATGATGAATGTCATGCCTGCTTTTCTCTCTTAGCATGATCATGCTCTCTTTCGACAGTCTCTTATTTAAGAGAACAAACAATTTATGTGTATTCTAGTTTTCAAGACAAACATGATATTGATGATAAACATCATTTTGTTATATGTTGCTTTACAACAAAATAAACATGATATAGATGATCTTACTTCAGATTCTTCTTGGTGTAGTTTTGAAATTCCTTATGAATAATTATATTGTTTGCATAATATATTTATTCAGATAGCTAAGTCTGACTCGCTTAATGTCCTCTTTACTTATATTAAAAGCGATTTATCGATTAATTTTTATACGTTGCACTTTTATGTAGCCAAGTAATGCGGCTAGTGGACCCATTTCGCCCATAGATGCAAGGAGATCACGTGATGATAATGATCCTAATGTCATTCTTTGATTTCGTTGCATTTGTCTTGGATATTCAATTATGATGATGTAATTGTATGGTTGGAGTGGATCTTAGAATATTGAAGTTTTTGTGTTTAAATTTGATTTTGGAGTTTGAAGATACTAGTTAATGTTGAAAATTTGGAGTTTGAAGATGTTAATTTTGAAGTTTAATGTTCAATGTATTTTTGATATGCTTGTCAATTACAATGTTTAATTACTCATATTGTATTAATGATACATAAATTGAACAAATATTGGATTGTAGGTTATGTCTAAAGGAACAATTAAATTTGAGCTAAAATTAAAATCTATAATTGGCTATTGAAAATTTAAAAAAAAAATTACGAAGGTTTTAAACCCCCACAATTTTTAAATAAAATTTATTATAAAAATAATTAAATTTAGAGTAACGGGGATCAACCACCGCAAATTCCTTATGGGGGTCGAAAAAAATCGCCGCAAATTGTTTGTGATGGCTCGAATTGTGGGGGTTTTGGAAATCGCCGTAATTACATTTTGCGGGGGCTTAAAACCCCCGCAAATCAGAAAATTAACCCTCACAATTTGATCCGTTTTTTGTAGTGTTAGTTATGTAGGAGTTAGTTATGTAGGTATTAGTTATTTTAATTTATTTATTTTTAGTTTTTCATTCGGTGTTCAGTACCCACATTGGAGTCCGATTAATCCGGATTCGCGCCGGATAGGGTCCATTCTGGGGTAGCGCTCCCTACCAAGGATTTTTCCATACACAGGGCTCGAACCCGAGGCTTCTGATTAAGGGAGAAGCAATCTCATCCACTGTATCACATTCTTTGGTGGTATGTAGGTATTAGTTACGCTAGTTATGTAGATATTATTTATGTAGGAATTAGTATTTATTATACCTATAATTCTTAATATTGAAAATTAAAAATTCAACAATTTAATTATACTAATTAAGCAAAATATGCAAAATAAAAAGAAACACAGTTTAAATTATACAAGTAATTAATATTCTTATTAAAGTTAATGGTTACTATCAAGGACGTGTCAAATTCATCTTAACCAAGTAGAGGATAAAATTACAAGATTAGAGGATAAATATAGACAAAAATAAAAGAATGAGAGTTAAAAGCGTACAGCATAAATTAATTGTCGCTAGTGAATTGCTTAACCAGTAAAAAATATCATCTGGGACGGTGGAAACAAATACAAATACAACAATTAATTAAATAAATAATTATTTTAAAAGTAAATTGATGGGGGGAATGTGTAAGTTTATTATCTAATACATGTATAACCAATACCTCATAACTTATTCCACCTTCTATTATTATACCCAGATTCCCACATAAATTGTGTAAGCATTAATTATGTTGGATTACAAAAATACAACCAAACAAGATATAAAATTAATACATGAATAACTTTTATTCTCATACCTACCGAACAATGTATAAAACTAATACATGAATAACCAAGTTATTCATGTATTAGCTTTGGCCTTATCCCATAACCAAACGGCTCCTAATTGAACGAAAAAATGGTCATAGACTAGATGGAATTCTGCACAAGATATACCTTACAGTCATCCTCCTATGTAAGACATTTATTGCATAATTCCATCTAAATTGCCTAGGCTAGCTCATCATGAAAGACACTAGGGAACCTTCTTTCACCCTTATCTGATACTGTGATTTTAGTACCACTTAAACATAACATTACTTAAAAGAAGCAAGTCAGAGAAAGAAAAGACTTGTTCACCAAGTCGACTGAAAAAATTCTACACATCAAAAGTCACTAATGGACCAAAACATCACTACTCTGGAACATGCAAACTAATGTTCCTCATCACCAAATCCATTGGATTAAAATTGGATTAAAAGTGGGAAATCTGAGGATAATATAAATAAACTGAAATGCTAGCTTATGTTGGCATCTCTGTTTGACCTAATACTCCATGATATGATCTCTGACAGAGCATAGAGGGCAGCCCGGTGCACTAAAGCTACCGCTATGCACGGTGTCCGGGGAAGGGCCCCACCACAAGAGTGTATCGTACGCAGCCTTACCTTGCATTTCTGTCAGAGGCTATTTCCGAGGCTTGAACCCGTGACCTCCTGGTCACATGGCAGCAACCCCACCACAAGGGTGTATCGTACGCAGCCTTACCTTGCATTTCTGTCAGAAGCTGTTTCCGAGGCTTGAACCCGTGACCTCCGGGTCACATGGCAGCAACTTTACTAGTTACTCCAAGACTCTGACAGAGCATGCAAGCCTTTAATAAGCACAAAAAGAAGATGGAAACAGACTCTGCTAAAAAAAATACAAAGAGGATGGAAAATCATTAAAGGACAGAAGGACCAATCTTGAATTCACAATCCCAGTACCTTTTTGCTTTATTTCCTTCCTTATTTATCACTTTCATAGTCGTTATTTGGATGTGGATACGATCATTTGGTGTCCTACATGTTACTTGGACACCAAAAGGTTAAAATATGTAAGTATCGATTTCTTGATGAGGCTAGAAAAAGAAGGGCTGGATAAGTACCAAGTTCATTTGAACCCAGTATTTTCAATGCAGAGCACAGATTTATATGTAAAAGCCCACTACAATTTCAACAAAAGTTAGATCTCAACTCACAACGTTCGATGTATAATAGTTAAGTGCTAAGAACCTTAAAGGACGAACTTATCATGATCAAATTCTGAATCCACATCGTCTGCAAAAATGTGTTGCTTTCATGCTATCCACAATCAAATGCAGAGAGATGATGAAAAATTCTAGAGAAAGCTAACTACATGCTCCACAGTATTCTGAATCACCAAACAACTTATAGATATCTTTTTTTATTTATAAATGTGGTGGTCCAGGCCAGCTCTCCCACATCTCGACTAATTCCACGGGATACTAGACACCTCCTACCAGCAACAATCAGGTAACCCTGTCCACCATTTGGATATCTTTTTTGTTTTACCAATTAGAAATTACAAGTATTAATTTCTTTTTCTTAATGATCTAGACATGCATATTTAGACAATTTCAGCATTTTATTTATGTACCATTGGGATGAAAAATCAACAAGGAGAAGAAACAGCCTGGTGAGGTTCAAGACCTCAAAATCGAAACGCGGAAAACCGAAGAGAAGAGGAAAAGGCAAAGATAAATCGGTCCTGAACTTTGAATTCCACAGAAGCTCAACAACATTTACCTCCCTCAATCAATATTAATTTGAATATACAAAAGAAAGAAGGAAAATCAATCCTCCTTTCTTCTTAACACTCATCTATCGCTCGATCACTAGATAGGAGCAAAGAAAGCAATATCTTAAAAGGGGGAGGGAGTGCAACAAGCACGACTGGGCTAGTATGATAGGCTTAGCAGTCTAGGGCACTGTATAATATTCTAAGAGGAGTGCTAACGAGAAAACTGGCATGACAAGAAATTTGAGGACTTAAATCTATCTTCCAAAATCATTTAGTGGGCAACAATGGTCATCACAATGATCAAACTGAAAGCAGGGCAAACAAGATTCAAATGAAAACCATTTGATGGGAACACAGTGCCACTCTATATGGAGTATAGGCTGGAGAAAGGTAGAATAGTGACAAAAGCATTGAGTTCGACATCTTACATTCAGATATTAAATAATCAAATTTCCTCCTTATTCTACCATATGCTTTGATGCTGTAGAGAACTTGATGTTTAAACAGAAAAAAGATTATTGGGAATGCATTTGGACAAAAGCTAGCCAACTTCACTAATTATAGTGTAGGTAACAATAAAATAACATGATATTATTGCTAGAGTATAATCACCAGTGATTATAATTATTCCATAACAGCCAATAGAGAATGTCCAAACTACTCAGTATCTTCTACTTCATTCATATATTTTTATAAAACTGAACAAACTACAGAAACTTGTCATTTCTTAATTCTACGAATTTTCCTAAGCCCCCAAACCTCCAATCTACCTGCAGGACATCCACGTGGAGCTCTGAAAATAAGCACAGTCCGCCCATTACGCGGCGCCATCCTCTTCAACTCTGCCTCCAACTCTTTACGTTCTTCTCCCAACTCCAGCGGATTCACTCCATAATTATTACATGCATTTGAATTCGAACCGGGATCCAATGGCAAACACTTTATACACTCCTCAGATTCTAACTGGATATCAAATTCAACTGCTTTCCTTAAACCCTGACAATTTGGTTTCCCGCATTTCCTTGATTTCAAATCAATAATTTCCCAAATTACAATTAGAATAACTATTCCGATTAACACCACCATCAATCCAACGAAATATGCTACAGGGAAAGTGTTGATCACCTCGATTAGAAATTCACATATAATTGGGGAAATTTGGGTGAAATGTAATTTGAAATACGGGATTATGACAAACCCTAGTGATCCGAGTACTAGGAGTAGTATAAGTGCATCTAGTGCAGAAAAAGGGGAACGATCACAGCAAAAGGAATTTTTCTGATTATTATTACCCTGTTTTTTGATATGTGAATTGAATTTATTCATGTGTTTGTGCTGCTCATATACCCTGCAAAACTCGATCAAAGTTCGGCAATCAACCATTGGAATCACCTAACTTGATCTAAGAATGAGATTTAGTTATTTAGAGGAAAGAAGAAGAATCAAAGGCAATTGGAATTAAGGAAAGAGTGAATATGGGTTGACCAGAGGTTGAATTGGGTATTTGGAGTGGAATTGGAATTGAGTTAAGAGAAAAAGAAAACAAGTGAGAAGTGAGGAAGAGGGAGCGTTGAAGAGAGAATCCACCTGATGAAAAGATAAACATATGTGGGCGTGGATATCGGAGGGAGATCGCAGAATGCACACACGGAAAGTAAATGCGTACAATATTTTGAAGTCAGTAATTAGTGGGCGTTTGAAAAACAAAAATTTTTTGAGTTAAAGAGTTAGAGGTTGTGTCTCCGTTCCACAATAAGTAAATTATTGGAGTATTTTTTTAATGTTCAAAATAAGTGAATGATTCATAATTTAAAGTAGGTATTGAAAGAAAATTTTCAAATTTATCCTCTATTAAATATGCATTGGTAGTGGTATCATTATTAAGGTTTTGAAATTTGAAAAGGATAAAAATGAAAAATATGATAAATTTATGTCTTTACTTTTTTTCTTAACATGTGTATCGAAATCCAACAATTAACTTATTATGGAACGGAGGGAGTAATAAAGTTGTTTTTTAATTGTTGTGAAAGAAGAACGATTAAAAAAAAAGTAAAAATAATTTTTTTCCGTTTATTACTTTTTAAAATATAATTCTAAATTGTATTTGAAATTTTCATGATCAAACATCAACTTAAAGTTGTATTTGACCTAAATTTAAAAAAAAAAGTGAAAAATGGATTTATGATAAGATAACTTGGGGTGTTGAGCTGTAGGTGACAAAAGAGTTTGAAAATGAAGTGTAGGTGACTCAAGTCTTAATAATTGAGAAAAATTAATTTATTATGGATTAAGAAAGTTGGGGAAGTTTGAAAATAACCCACAAGTTTTTGAATTTACACTTTGATCAATATGTTAGTTAATATAACAGGAAATCGAGAAAAAAAAACGTGTTTCTCTCTCTTCTCATCTGTTGTTGTTTTCTTTCACTTCATGATTATTGTTGTTCATTGTTGTTGCTGCTTTATTCATCATCTTCTGCTTCATTATCATCATCTTCTACTTCATTATCACCTTCATCTTCTTCTTGTCGACCATTGTTGTTGTTGTTGTTACCGCTACTTCTACTATCTGACCAATTTCTTAGGTCAAATTTTATTTCCTACATCACTTTTCACTTTGGCATTACTTCATAGGTGACTTTGGTAAGTAAAATTATGATTTTTAGTCGAATTTGTCATCTGAGTACACAGCTACTGCTGTTTTTTCCAACAATGAATAGAATCAGATCATGAATTCAACATAAGTGCCCACAATTTAAACAGATCACTCATCTATTGCATCAGATGAATAATTTGTTGCAATGAAAGACTCATATGTTGAATTCATGTGTATGGTTCTATAGTGCCCGTAACATGAATCAAATAGATGGGTAATCTGTTGCAACAGAAGAGTTATCTGTTGCAACTGACTTATTATCTGTTGCATCAGACTGATTATCTGCTGCATCAAACTGATTATCTGTTGCAACAGATGAGTAATCTGTTTGGAACAACACAAATCAGCCCCTGCCACAAATCCAACAAATAACCAATATGTTTCAACTCTTGATATTGCTACTAAATTCAAAATTATTCCTTACGTCCAATCGTCGACATGTTTGTTGAGAAGATAATAGACAGAATGAAAATTAAATATGAATTAAAACGTCAAAGCCGATCAAACATAATTTTTTGTATTAAACAAAAACAAATAAAAATACATAGACTCATCTAAAGGAAAAAAATAATCTAATTATTATTATTATTATTATTATCATCATTATTATTACTATTGTCAGTCGACCAATCTTTAACCGGCATCAGCAGGGCCCTTCTCAGCCTGCGGATCTCACGGAGCATCCTTGCTCCCACTTCTCCCAACTCCCATTGCAGGTCACGAATCTGTATTCGAAGTCCATTCACGACGTCTTGCAAAAAAGTAACGTCCCACGCTGGATCAGCCATATCTAAAACACACATGAATTGACAAAAAGGTAAAAACAAAAATAAAGAAAAGAATCTGAATGTAATACAACGTATACTATAAATTGGGTATATTTACACACAAAGCAAGAAAAAAACTTACCTGAGTCAGGAAAGAGAAAGTGGTGAAAGGTGTAATATGAAAGACAAGATGCAATAAATAAATAGGGTGTAGTTGAATGAACGATTGAGTAAGGAGTGATCTATTTATAGAGGATTGAATTTGAATGAGTTGGGCAAAAAGGCGCGACTGTTCACCACCATTTATTAATTATATTTTTTATTACTGTGAAAAGTTATGACTTAATTAAATTAAGAAATATTGTGATAAGTCGTGACTTTTCAGCTTACTATTATTAGGCCAAACCCATCGACAACCCCCTCAACTTGGCACCATCTTTCACTTTGGCATCTCAAGTGGACGTTGTTCACTTTTGGCACCATAAGTAGCATATGAATGTGTCATTTTGGGACTTTGTGCTTACATGGCATAGTGAGTGAATTACACTCTCTAATAAGCGCGTGAATAACGATTTAGTCAATTATTTTTACATTTTTCTCTTCTTCTTCTTCCTAAGTTTTCCAGCCATTATTTCTAACTTTTTCAACCATTTTTTCATCTTTACATCAAGCTTAAATTGAAATATACTCTTCAGTTCTCTCAATAACTTTAATCTCTTTCTCCCAATACTATTATTTTTTATTTTCTTGATTAAAAAATCATCTTTTCATCATAAAAGAAAAAAATTATGCCAAGTTAATGCTGAAAAATAGAGAGAATTTTTTCCTACTATACATACTGAATTTTGTCATATTCTCTCAATAGTGAAATTGTTTGAATTTTTGTACATTTTGTGTTGAAAGCTGATGATTCAATCAAACAAATCAAAAGTTTAGGGCTTGTGTTTTTTTTCAAGTCTATCAAGAAAATTTGATTGGCAAGAAAAATGATTCCAAAAATTTCAGAATTTCAGAATTTCAGAAAATCATTCAGATTTACAAGGAATTAAATAACTCAAAATCAAATCTTGAAAATATTAATGTCAACGATCGATATGATATACAAAGCCTCGAATTTTTTCATACTCATATTTTATTTTTAGTTTTTCAAGCTTTTTATGTATTTTGAGTTTGAAAATAAATTCAAGAATGATAGTGATTATAATGATGTGTTGAAGAAATAATTTTGTTGCAAATGTGTGTTGTGGGAGTCTGCAAAAATAGAGAAATAAAAATGAATAAAAAATGGAAATGATATGATGGTTGACATTGAAGAAGAGAATTGAGAGGTGGGAAGCGGGGGGTAAGGGTGGATAGGCTGGAGAAGATAATTGAGGGGTGAGGGAGCGGGCAGGTGGTAAGGGGGATGGGTTGGAGAAGACAAATGGGGATTGGTAGAGGGGGGTGAAGGGTCGGTGGGTAGGCTGGAGAAGATAATTGAGGGGTGGGTGGGATGGAGAAGACAGATGGGATTGAGGGTGGGGAGGGGATTAAATTTTATAAATTTTTTTATAAATAATTGAGTTAAAAAATTGTCAAGTGTCAATATTTGATTGGTATTTTTATTTTAATTAAAAATAGTTATTTAACAATTAATTTGGAGAAAAATGACAAATGTCATAATATTATTGGTCACTTTACACGTTATCGGCGCGTGTAATACATGCACACTGTATATTTTTGTTGATTCAACAAAAAGTGCCAAAATAACACCCGTGTATGCTACTTGAGGTGCCAAAATTGAACAACGTCCACTTGAGGTGTCAAAGTGAAAGATGGTGTCAAGTTGAGGGGGCTATCGATGGGTTTGGACTTATTATTAATTAGTTCTTTCTAAGAACCGTTTTTATTAAGTTGTCACAATAAATTTTATATCTGTAGCATCAGATAACTCATCTGTGAGAACAGATATATCATCTGTTGCAACAAATAGACAACCTGTTGTATCAGATAATCTATCTGTTGTAACATATAATCTATCTTTTTTTAAAATTATCATCATATCATTAATCCAAATTTGCTGAATTTTTTATTATATAAATTAAAAAAACAGATTTAAAAATAAAAATATTTTCTGTGAAAAGAAATAGGACCTATTTATATTAACGTAAATTATTCAAATTAAATAACCATTTTTTATTAACGTAATTTTTTTTTGTGTTTATCATTTATTTCTTATTGTTTTCTATGAAAAGAAAGGACTTAATTAAATCAAGCTAATGAGTTTTTTATTATTGTGACAAGTCATGACTTTTTAGCTTATTATTATTAATTAGTTCTTAAATTTAAATAACCTTTTTCTCAATTTAAAAATCGAAGACACCTTTTTTCAATAATCGTTTCTCTAATAAAATAATAACCATTTTTATTGAGTTGTGGCAACAGATTATACAGCTGTTGCGTAAGATAACTCATCTGTTGCATAGATATACCATTTATTGCAACAAATCGTCCATCTGCTTTAGGAGCTTTATTGATTTCTTCTAACAGTTGATTCACCAGTCGCAACAGATGGGGAATTTGATGCATCGGCAACATTGTTGAATGTGTTTAGACAAAACGTCATGATTGTTCACCTTTTTCTTAACAATCATCATATAATTTAATTAATCCAATGTTGTAACTTTTTTATTATATAATAAATAAATAATTTTAAAAAACAGATTTAAAAACAAAAATGGTGAAAAGTCACGATCAATTGTTAAAATTAAATAACCGTTCTTTTATGGTTATAAATTGTGTTTATTATTTATTTACGAACCATTTTTCATATTAAATAATCGAAAAGTCATGACTTTTCACTCTCTCAATAACAACAATAACCTTTTATTATTAATAACTGTCTGTTGCAACATATGATCCATCTGTCGCTTCAGATTAACCTATGTTGCCACAAATGCTCAATCACTACCCTCCAACCGTTGATATGTTGAGAATAAGGAATAAACAGAATGATAATTAAATACTAAATAAGAATTAAAAATTAAAAATCGACCAAACATAGATTTTTGAATCCATTATATACAAATATATACAATAAAAAATATACCCTTCGGTAGATTCGATATTAAAAAAAACCACATGCGCAAAAAGAAAAAACATAACCTGATTATTATTACTAATATTATTATTATTATTACTAATATTATTATTATTATTATTATTATTATTATCATTATTAGTATTAGTAGTATTGTCATCCGGCAGCAGAGCCCTCCTCAGCCTTGCTCTGAAGTCGTCCAAGTCCCCCTGGAGTTCATGAATCTGACTTTCAAGTCCCCACACGGACTCGAGATGAATCACCTTGTACAAATCTAGATCAGACATATCTAGAAGTGGAGTAGAATGAACAAGTAAGGAGGGACCAATTTATAAAGGATTGAATTCGAATGGGTTAGTTAAAAAGTCACGATTGTTCACCTCTTTTTAAATAAAACTGCTGACTTTTAAACTTATGTAAATTAAAAAAGCGGATCTAAATACAACATATTATCTTTATTGTATTTCGAAAAGAAAAGAAAATTATTTTAAAATAAATTTAACAGGTGGGTAATCTGTTGCAAAATATATTACGTTTGTTAGATAAGTTACGACATATTGACAATCTATTGCAACAGATGGATATATCTGTTTGATTTTTCCAACAGATATGTCATATATTACTACAGATTGATCATCTGTCATAACAGATGTCTATAATTGTTTGACAATTTAAACAGATGTGGCATCTGTTGCAACTTGTTAGTCATCTGTTATTCAATTTAAGTCATAGATGGGCTTGGAATAATAAGGTGCGTGCATATGGACAGATCCACTTTCAGGTGTGGGATTTAAGTATTACTGATAAGGTCATCGGGACAACACACACAAAGTATAATTTTTTGTGAATGCAGTTTTTAACCGATTAGGCACTGATCAATCAAACAAGATCCTGTATTGTACAGTTAAGTTTGCAAGATTCAAATTTATAAGGCCGAGGGCCCCATGATGATGGTACTGATACCCTGTTATGAATTACTGACAGTTGTTGCTCATGTCTATGCGTGTCAAATTTTGAGAAGGGACCAATATTTGGTGTCATTGCAGAGATCCAATAGCGATTAGACTTAACTTTAAGTGTGCATTGGACTCTAAGAAGGCCTTCGAAGTCTCGCACTGCATCAAACAAAAATGAAAAATCAATAGAAAATCCCCTGACCCAAATTTATAGAGAAGGGTTGCTCGAGAAGATAATTATACTCCAGAAGGAGCTGAAGGAGAATGCCTGCAAGGGAAAGGGGAGTTGATAAAAGATTATATCATCTGAGAGCTAATTGAAGAGGAAAATAGGGTAGAAAGGAACTTCTAGCGCATCTGTCCGATAAAATTGACTAGTAATATTTCGTCATGTCTTCTCAAGACTTTCGCTATGGCAAGAATTTCTGGCGACGGTGTAGACTTTTGCATGGTGGATATTTTGTCCTCTATATGGGAGAAGAGTCATCAGCAGAAAGGATTAGAGATTGAGCTCATTTGATTTGTGCACTAACTCGGGCAAAAAAATTTATAGGGTAATGAGCTTGGAGTTGTGTAACATTTGATAGGCTTGGTAGAATCAGTTTAAATCAAACATTACATAATTCTAAACTAATTAACCTATCAAATCCTTTGAAGGTTTGTTGAGCAAGCTGCATTGAACAACGCTCGATAAAAGGGAGATGTTCAACTGTTGGGACCACTGCTTAGTGTGCATGAACACATTTTGACCTAAAACAACCATAGCAAACCCTACATGTATCATTTAAGCCTACTGAAAAAAATGTTCTGGAATCCTTCTGAAGGTCTTTTACAATGCCACAAGTTCAAAAAAAGTGTTCCTCATTGACGAGCTCACAAAAGACCAAGAACTCTACACTTACCTCAACGACTGGAATAACAAGATTAAATACAGAATTAATAAGTTGGAGGCAAGCTTAAAAATTATCGGGATTCACATACTACAACAATCCTCTGATCTTCTCCAAGATATGTTGAAAGTATGCTAAGGCTAGAAAACACAATCAATTATATACATATTGCTAAGGGATTAATGATACTCAAACTGTCTTTCAATCTTGTTTGTGGTTTCGATTAGGTCAAATCAATAGCAGTGGACCTAATCGAAACCACAAACAAGAAGGCATGGGATGCAATTTAAAATTTAGAAATTGACACCTTCGCTTAGATTTTTATTTTAACTACAACTGTTATTGGCACAAGTTTTCTCGACTTACTGTGCATCATTTCAACCCTCGATGCTCGCGAAGATACTTTCTTGGTATTCTACTATTTTCTATGTAGGTGATTATCCCGACCACACTTCCTAGTCGCAGTTCCCTAGCAAAGTGTCCATCTGCACTATTTTTTTTAGTAAAACAACAGACTGATTTTTCATTACTGGATACACTTTCATATTTGCACTTGATTCAGATTTCTCATGTTTTAAGTCAGTTTCATCGGCCAGATTTGCTAGAAGTTCCTTTCTACCCTATGTTTCCTCTTCAATTAGCTCTCAGATGATATAATCTTTCAAAAAAAACTATTTACCCTCGCAGGCCTTCTCCTACCACACCATCTGGCGTATAATCATCACCCCGAGCAACCTAACCATATAAAGTTAGGCTAGGGCAATAACTATATTAATTTTCGTTCTTGGTTGAAATAGTGGGAGGCTTCGAAGGACCTCTCAGAGTCTAATTCACCCTAAAAGTTAGTCTAGTCTCTATTAAATCTCTTCAAAATGACACCAAAATTAGATCCTTTCACAATGCTTGACACATAAACATGAGCAACAACCGATATTAAATCTTAATAGGGTATCGGAATCATATTCATGGTCCCTTAATCTTATCAGTTTGGACCTATCAAACTTAACTATAAAATTGCAGATATCTTATTTGAATGATCAATGACTAAACGATAAAAATAACATTCACAAAATTAGTGTACTCTGTGTGTTTTCATGATAACATTATTAGTAATACATACCTCTCACATATGATGTGGTTCTATTTACAAGCAGCTTATTCCTCCAAATCCATCTTTACTGTAGCCTCTTGTGTTGGTCGGGGAAAATTTTATCAACTTTCAGTTCCTTATATCTACAAATAAAAGGAAAAAAATTAATGTCAAACAAGAAAAGAAAAGAAAAGAAAAAACATTAACCATTATTGCAACAGTTGTATAGTCTGTTGCAACAAATGTGTAGTATGTTGCAACAGATGTGGAGTCTGTTGCAACAGATATAGAGCCTGTTGCAATAGATATGAAGTCTGTTGCAATAGATTTGAAGTCTGTTGAAATACATCAAACCAGCCTTACTAGTGGATTGATTTGTTCCAACAGTTGCTCCATCTGTTGCAATATCAACAACAGCATAAACTACAAAGAAACAACAAATAAAAAATATCAACACCAAAGAAACAATATCATTAGTTCCAACACCATCAATAACATCATCAACAACAAAGAAGCAACATCCTTTTTTCCAACACCATCAACAAAACCACACCACAAGTTCCAACAACACCAACCCTACCAACAACATCAATAACAGCATCAACAACAAAAAAAAATACATACAAAAAAAATGATACTGCCAATAAGGCTTTTAAACTTCTCATAACAGATGACTTTTTTTTAATATTGTAATAAAATTCTCAGTTTATTTATTCAACACTTAAACATTTCTTCAAATTTCTTAAATAAATATGATATGGGTAAATGATAATTAAATAAAAAAAATAGATGTAAATAACTTGCAAAGAAGAAGAAGAGAATGAAAGAGCAATAGTGAACAATACCTTACCTGTAATGTCAAAAGAGGATCAAAACAGCAATTTCAGTCGAGGAAAGATATAGATCGGCTTAGATCCGAAAGGATCTTTATGAGAAAAAAAAGAGAAAAAAGGTTGTGATAACCCTAAAGAAGAGAGAAAGAAAAAGATGAAAGATGAATAAAATAAATTTACGGTTGAAGAAGAGATGAGATAATTCTAGATGTTGACACGGGTTTAAATATTCATTAATAACTTCGGGGGCACGAGAAAGATGGGTGACATTGAAAAGACAAGATAAGACTACTCAATGAGATTTTTGAGTTATCCAAGAAATATTTTTTACCATCTTTAGTAGTACTATTTTATCTATCTTTCTTCTTTCGGACAGAAGCTTGCTTTAAAATTAAAATAAAAAAAAATTAAATAGACATGTCATCTGTTGCAATAGATATCAATATCTATTTAAAAAATTCTAACAACTCAGTCATCTATAACAACAAATGCAAATGCCTATTTGATAATTAAATCAAATATGTCATCTGTTACAATAGATATCAATATTTGTTTGATAATTTCCAACAGCTCAGTCATCTGTAACAACAGATGCAAATGTCTATTTGATAATTAAATCAGATATGTCATCTGTTCCAACAGATATCAATATCTGTTTGAAAATTTCTAATAGCTCAGTCATCTATCATAACAGATGCAAATATCTATTGAATAATTAAATTAGATATGTCATCTGTTGCAACAGATATGAATATTTATTTGAAATTTTCCAATGGCTCAGTCGTTTATTGCAACAGATTTTATTGCAATTGATTTAGATAGATCTAGGGATGAGTACATAGGGTGAACTACAACTTCAATTGAGTCTTTGTGATTGAGTGATGTTGGTATTGCGTTTCTCCTGACCAGAGTCGTTGATCCATCAATCTGAGATGAAACAATTCTCATTAACTTATTATTATAAGCTAATACCTAAATTAATTTAAATGATCTAGGTGTGAGTACATAGGGTGAACTACAACTTCATTTGAGTCTTTGCGATTGCATGATGTTGGTATTGTATTTCTCCCGACCCGAGTCGTCGATCCATCACTCTGAGTCGAAATATTTTGTATTAACTTAATATTGAGCTAATACCTAAATTGATTTAGATATATCTAGGGATGAGTACATAGAATGAACTACAACTTTAATTAAGTCTTTGCGATTGCATGGTGTTGGTGTTGGTGTTGGTGTTGGTGTTGCGTTCCTCCCGACCTGATTCGGTGACGATCACTCAGAGATGAGATTATTCTCATTAACTTATTATTATAAGCTAATACCTAAATTGATTTAGCTAGATCTAGGTATGAGTACATAGGGTCAACCACAATTTCAATTGAGTCTTTTACAATTGCATAGTATTGGTGTTGGTGTTGCATTCCTTCTGACCTGAGACGTCGATCGATCACTCTAAGATGAAATAATTCTCATTAACTTATTATTATAAGCTAATACCTAAATTGATTTAGATAGATCTAAGGGTGAGTACATAGGGTGAACTACAACTTCAATTGAGTCTTTGTGATTGCATGGTGTTGGTGTTGGTTTTGCGTTCATCTCGACCCGAGTCATCGATCTATCACTCAAAGATGAAATGATTCTCATTAAATTATTATTATAAGCTAATAACTAAATTGATTTAGCTAGATCTAGGGATGAGTACATAAGGTAAACTGCAAATTCAATTGAGTCTATTGCAATTGCATGGTGTTGGTGTTGGTGTTTGTGTTGGTGTTGTGTTCCTTCCGACCCGAGTCATCGATCGACCACTCTGAGATAAAACAATTCTCATTAAATTATTATTATAAGCTAATACCTCAATTTATTTAGCTAAAGATAATTAAGATCAATTCAAACCAAATTAACAGTTTCAAAACTTGTCATTCTTTTTCAAAATACAAATCAACCCATACAAAGTATCTATTTACGGGAAAAGTTTCATCACTTAAAATCTTGATTTCTTGCTTTTTTATTTCTCCCTAAATAATACAGACAATAACTACTCAACATATTGCTCAATCGTTCACAACAGATCAATTTTCTTCTCATTTTCGACCACATAGGTGTTATTTTTTACTTTATTCTTGCTTGTATTCATCGTTTTTTTTGTATTCATAGGTAACATAGTTTGAGAAGAGTTCTATATTTGTTCTTTTTTAAAAAAATTAGAGTTTTTAGTTAATGATAAAAAAGAAGACTTTTAATTGTATTATCTTTGAAAATGGGTTAATAATTTTGAGTTTTGATGATAAAATAGTAGGAAGAACTCGATAAAACCCTAGTTTTTATCGTAGTGTTTCGTTGACTATGGTGTTATTATTGTTGGATGGTGTTTGTTGTGTTGTTTGATGGTGTTTGTGGTGGTGTTGGTAGTTGTTGGTGGTAGTGTTGGTATTGGTGGTTTGGTTTTGGTGTTGCTGGCATTACTGGTGGCATTAGTGGTGTTGGTGGCTGTTTGTGATGGTGTTGGTGGCTGTTTGTGATGGTGTTGGTGGTATTGGTGACATTAGTTGGTGGTGGTGGTGGTGGCTGTTGGTGGTATCGGTATTGGTGGTGTTTTGCGTAAATTTTGACTTTTAAAGATAGTCGCCACTTAATTTTGAAAAGAAATTAAGAAACCTTTAGAGAGTTACTTCAAACGATTCAAAACAGAAAAATTGTTTTAAGTTAGAGATTCTAGATAAGAGGTTCCTATTAACGTTTTAGGAAGGTGTTAGGTACCTAAAACGTCCGCTAACTTGCGGTTATCCCGACTGTTTGAAAATTGTCTTTTGATTAACTTCGAAAAGATTAATTTGTTGAAATAGTGATTTGATTTTTTCAAAAAAAAAAAGACTTGTGTAAAATAGATTTAGGCGACTTAGTAGGGATTTTAACTAAGTCTAAATAAAACTAATAAACACATAAAAGGAAAAGGGAGGAGAAAGTAAAGGATTTAGGCCATTAGGCCCAAATCAACGAGACCTGTCCTAGTCTAGTTGGGCTTCCAACCCATTTCACCTGTCGTAAACTATTTTTCGAGCCTTTCGGTCGAGTCTTGCTCCACCTATATTAAATACAACTTTGGCTTCGAGGCAGAAATGAATGAATAAATAAATGACTAAATGAATAAATAAAAAGAAGACAATAATAAAAATTGAGACTTTTCAAGTCTCTTAGTGACCTCATCAATGGGTTTTGACCCATTTTCCTTCTTCGTTTATCTTCTAGCACCCGTACGCCATGTAATGGACCTCAGGTTTAAACTTCAAACTTGACTCGAAGGGGTAGACCTCATTGACCCATTACGAAATGCAAGAGGAGAGGAGTCCATTTGGACTCAACACATTTTTTGCATGCAAAGAAAAGATAAAGAAATTAATATACGTGCAAGACATAAAAGTGACATATTTCAAAGTAAAAGAAACTATCAAGAACCAATTTTTGAATGACAAGAATAAGCACACTTGCACAAGAATGAGAGTCAACAAATAAAAAAAATGCAAAGCAAAAGTTTCACAATCATACTATGCATGAGTCAAAAATATCCAAATAATTTTATTTAGCCGCAAAAGTTCAAACTTTCTTATCATTTTGAAAAGAGAACATGCGAACAAAGAAGAATAAACATCTTGGATAAAAAATAAAGCTAGCACTGCATATCTTATATGAGGGTTTTGAAATCCATTAAAACAATTAGTAAGCAAATGACAAATTCTTGACTTAACTAATTACTATTTTTATTAAGGCGCAACAAATAATAATAACTATTCTTCCAACATAAAATAAACAACTTTACATGCTAAAAAAAATATATCTACCAACAATAAGTTTAAACAAGACATGGGTATTATTTTTCAAGTAAAGATCTAAACTTTGTCCAAAATAATCAAAGAATAAAGTAAAAAAAGAGAAACAATCAATATTATCTATTCTTTTAGACATAAAGAAAATAACTTTACATACTAAAAACAAATGTATCCAACAACAATGAGTTTACAAAAAAACATAAATACATCTTTTAAGCAAAGATTGAAACTTTATCTAAAATAATCAAAGAATAAAGTCAAAAAGGCACATACAACTATTGTTAGCTCATTTTTATATCATGAACATGAAAATAATTAGAATATCGATACCACAACGTCCTAGGTCCTTCAAGGCCATCTATAACATACAATCCCAACGAATAAAATTATATCTACGAACTACGAAGAAGAAAAAAGATGAAGAGAAAAACGATAATAAAAACTAAAATAATAAAAATAAAAAAAAGGTGTGCTTACCTTTTGGGGGACATCAAAACGAGACTACGAACTTCTTCGGAATCAACCACCACAAAAAAAACGTCACCGGCAACTTGAAATTCTTGATTAGCCGACCAACTCTATGAAACAAAAAAATTTTACTAAATAAAAATAACTATTTTGCTCAAAAAGGATTTTTCACCTTTCTAGCCTTTTTTTTTTCTTCCTTTCCCCTCCTCTCTCTACCAAAGTAGTGGTAGTATTTATAAGAGAGAATGGGTATTTTTTTTTCCTTTTCCACCAATGTGGGAGAAAAGTATTTATAGGAAAGGATAGAGATTTATTTCTTGTCATCTACCAATGTGGGAAAAAAAGCATTTAGGGGGGTTTTTGGAATGTAAAAATTAAAGATAAGGTGAGGTGGAAGATAATGTGGGGGGAAATAGTACAATGTAGTACAATCTTTGACTTTCAAAATTGAAAAAGGATAAAGTTGGGGGGATTAGTACAATTTGAATTTATTTTTTGGTGGGAATTGGGTAAAAGTTATGAGAGTTCTTGAGAATTTTGGGGTTATTTAAAATATAACCCCAATTGGAATTTAAAATTTAGCCATATTTATTTATTTTGACCAAATTAAAAATTAATTGACGAATTGCATTGCAATTATGACCAATTTTCAATTATGGTCAAATCTAATAGATTGGATAAATTAAATTAAAATTCGATAAGAATTAATACCTTTTTTTTTTAATCCCGAGCTTCTTGATTTAATAAAATGAATGCATATTTATCCAAATAAATTATTTTTGAGGATAAATTATATTTAAATTAAGATTTTAATCATTTGAATTTATTTTCAAGATAAGCCTTAATTAAATCCGATATTTTGTAAAATAAATATTTAAGTAACAAATTATATAATCTCGTATAACTGAACAAGATAGTATATAATCGCTACTTAAAATGACAAAATCACGTACGAAAAATATTTTAAATTTTTTTTTCTTTTTATTTGGATGAAATAATTATTTTGGTTTATTAAAAACTGAAGAAACTCAGGATTAAATTTATTCGTGGAGGGCAAAAATTAGGTGCCAACAGCTGCCCCCTCCCTTTGGGTAGGGTGGATGTAAGTAACCCTAGGCAAAGGAAGGTTGACGTTCCTAATTTTTTTCCGACCATAGATTTGAATCTGAAAGAGGTTGGTTTTCGGACGAGTTTCATAGAGTCATGGCCGGACCTCGGTATAAGGTTTCCTACATATCTCAGGTTACATGAGAATTCAGGCCACTTGTAGTTCATAGAGCTTGATTTAAAGCACGATTTTCAAAAAATTCACAAGTTATCTCAGTTTTAGAGTGTTTGATAAAACTGAGAAACTGGGGAATAAAGGGATTAGGGGGGAGGTTGGAATGCAGTCGAGTTTTCTACATAGATCCCAGCCTACATATCCCCAAGATTTCAGGGAATCAGACTGCTTGTAGTTCGACTCAATCGGTAGAAAAGATAGTCTTTTATTTCAGATCATCTTTGGCTCGGAATGAGTGACAAGTTGATCGAGTTATAGAAAAGAGGCTTGTAACCTCTTAACCATGAATGTGGGATCCTTCACATCCATAGTCAAGAACTTACCTGGACATAATTTCCAATACTCTAAGTGTGTTTCCACCTGAATTTGAAAAAAAAAAAGGTTACCCTCGACATGAGTTTAAAAATATCCCGAAGGTGAAGCTGAAACCAGAATATCCTGAAATACCCACATGCCTTCTAACAAGGGTGTGGTTGGATGGTGGTGGTGATCATCCTTTATCTCGCGTCCAAAGAGTTTGACGTCCCTCTTTAGACTATGTCCGGTTTTGCTGCTAAGAAAGAGTTCCACGTTGTGTTGCATCCTACCTAAAGTCGTCCACACCTGTGATTTTTATTTGAGATTTTCATCCTCTTGGATGCTCTCAACAATGCTTCAAGCAAAAAGTGTTAGTACTAAACATAATTCACGAAAGAGGTATATAGTCTTTTACCATATCTCCACGTGAGTTGTGGCCTGAAAAGCGAAGTCATCCTTTATTGTACCTATATCACTTGTTGTATGTGGCATGATAACCTCTCCGGTTGTAGCCGATGATCGATTTATAAATTTTCCCTAAATTGTCAATATTTAGATGATCTTGCGCATTATTTGATGTTGGATACGAGGCGACTTACAGATATCCTTTGAATTTCTAGCTTTTAGGTAATCCTGCACATCATCCGACTTTGGATAATAGATGACTTACAGATATCCCTCCAATCGCTAGCTTTCAGGTGTTCCTGCACATCATCCGACCTTGAATATAATATGACTTATAGATAATCCCTCAAATTGATCGTCTTTGAGTAATCCTGCACATAATCGATCTTGGATATGACGCAGCTTATAGAGAACCCTTGGACATATCAATTTGATAATCTTGCATATCCTCCGGTAAGGATTTAGTTGCGACTTACGGATAACCTTTGAACTATCAGCTTTTGGGCGATCTTGCACACTATCCAGTTAGGATGTTATTGTGGCTTACGGATGACCTACAGGCTATCAACTCATAAGTGATCTTTCACACTATCTTATTTCAAATAATATGACTTATAGATGACCTTTAAATTATCAATTGCTAAGAAATCTTATATATCATTCATCCTTAGATAGCGACCTAAAAGCGTCCCTCCAAATCGTGTGATCTTAATGTATTCGGATGCTGATTCATGAAAAGATGATGATATCCTCGATGCCAGCGTTGTGTCTTGCGTGTCAACAGATATATTGAATGTTGATGATATCCTCAACGCCAGTGTTGTGTCTAGCATGTCGACAGATATATTGAATATTGATGATATCCTCGACGCCAGCGTTGTGTCTAGCGTGTCAACAGATATTAAATGCTGATGATATCCTCAACGCCAGAGTTGTTTCTAGCGTGTCGACAGATATATTGGATGTTGATGATACCCTCTATGCCAGCGTTGTGTCTAGCGTGTCGACAGATATTGAATGCTGATGATATCCTCTACGCCAGCGTTGTGTCTAGTGCATCAACAAATATTGAATTCTGATAATATCCTCGATGCCAGTGTTATGTCTAGCGTGTCGACATATATATTGGATGCTGATGATACCCTCTACGCCAGCGTTGTGTCTAGCGTGTCGACAGATATTGAATACTAATGATATCCTCTACGCAGCGTTGTGTCTAGCGTGTCGTCAGATATTGAATGATAATGATATCCTTGACGCCAGCGTTGTGTCTTGCGCGTCAACAGATATTGAATGCTGATGATAGCCTCAACGCCAGCGTTGTGTCTAGCGCGTCAATAGCTATTGAATGTTGATGATATCCTCGACGCCAGCGTTGTGTCTAGCGCATCAACAGATATGTAATGGCCTCTGCGGCAATGATATGTAATGGCCTTTACGGAAATGATATGCAATGGCCATTGTGGCAGTGATAAAATAATTTTACCTGGCTTCATTTGTCAGTGTCCTTCTTTCTACATGTACCTGTACTCAAGGTAGACGATTAGTAGACACAAAGTCGCTTTTACTAGCGACTATTTTTAGGAAACTTCTAAATATGATACGTGTAAAGAAGACAAAGTGCTTTTGTTTGTCGCCTACGATCTCAAGAAATGAGATGGACAAATCAAAAGGTCCTTAATAAATGGGCACTAAACCTATTTTTGGGGCTTCCCTAAAATACCGTTCTTGGACATTAATGATCTATTGTGGCTCCCAATTTGCTCGGGGATTTTTGAAAGAGACTCTCATTTTGCGTATTGATCCCTGCATCCACAGAAAAATGATTAGTTGAATGAAATTACTCCATGTTGACCTTCTTCGATCCTTGATTTTCTCCTTGCCATCTCTTGGGCATTCCACCATATTAACACTTCCACCCTAACACTCTATCCCAAATGATGTCTAGGCAAGTACTAAGTAAGTGAGTCGTAAGATTTTTTAAAATAGTCTTAAAATTTTTAAAATAATTTTGAAAACTTCTGTAAAATTTTAGAAAATTTATGCCAGTCATGTCATGTACTAGCTCAATGAACGTCTTCCTCGCGGTTCTGACTATATCCGATGGATAGTTTCCAAAACTCATGATTATTATTGGAGGGTTTCTTCAAGTAGTTCTATCATAGCCAAAAATTGAGTCTACCCAGACTTTGTTACAGTTGGTGGTTTCCAAAGCTTTAACCTCTGGTGCTGGGGAATTTGGAATATGTCCTGGCATTTGGTGGAAGTTTTGAGGTCTTCCTCAAAATTTCTTCCCCAGTTTAAACTTGTTTGAGATAATACCAATCTGAGCAGATCTGAAGTCTTTGATGATCTTCATTCACTTTGTTGGATATCGATCTTCTCTTGTGAGGAATCTCGAAAATTCTGCCCCAGTTTTCCTTTCCTGGGGTTATATGACCGAGCCGTTGGGGCGCCTACATATCCCATTGAAGCAGGAATCAGGTAAAATGTAGTTCAGGCCTACGCTAGGGATATATATAAAAAAATCTAATAGGTTGACCGAAGCCGACATAGGCCGCCTACATATCCCTTTTGTTGGGAATTCAGGTCATCACGTAGTTCATACATAAGAGGAAAGGATAAATCATCCTAAGGGGTTGACCGAAGCCGACATAGGCCGCTTACGTATCTCTTTCTTGGGAATTCAGGTCAAACGTAGTTCGTACATAGGGGGTAAAGGATAAATTTTCCTAAGGGGTTGACCGAAGCCGACATAGGCCGCCTACGTATCCCTTTCTTGGGAATTCAGGTCAAATGTAGTTCGTTTATAATGAGAAAGGATTCTAGGTAGTTACACACTAGCAAACAACAATATTACAAAAGTGATTACAAACAAACTAAGAAAACACAAAAACTAGAACTTCATTCAAACATAATATCTCTTTACCGCATCAGAATTGATTGGTTTGGTCGACTCTGTGCCATCCATCTCAGACAAAATCAGAGCTCCTCCAGATAGCACCTTGCGAACTATGTATGGCCCTTGCCAGTTTGGAGCGAACTTGCCCTTGTACTCCTCTTGGTGAGGGAATATTCATTTGAGAACCAGTTGCCCCACTTCAAATGCTCGAGTTCTTACCTTCTTGTTAAAGGCACGAACCATCCTGTGTTAATACAACTGACCATGGCATACAGCGGCTATTCTCTTTTCATCAATTAACATGAATTGTTCATAGCGAGCACGGACCCATTCTTCGTTACTCAGTCCAGTTTCCTGAATAATCCTTAGGGAAGGTATTTCGACCTCAGCGGGTATCACAGCTTCATTCCCGTAAACTAGTAAATAGGGAGTTGCTCTTGTGGAGGTTCAAACTGTTGTTCAATACCCTAGCAAGGCGTAAGGTAACATCTCATGCCATGATCTATCATTTTCAACCATCTTTCTTAAGATTTTCTTGATGTTCTTGTTAGCAGCATCTACGGCTCCATTCATTTGGGGACGGTACGCTGTCGAGTTGCGATACACAATCTTGAACTGATCACAAATTTCTTTAATTAAGTGACTGTTCAAGTTTGACCCATTATCAGTAATAATCAATTTTAGCACTCTGAATCGGCAAATCAAGTTATTCCTGGCAAAATCTGCAACCACTTACTTAGTGACGGCTCTGTATGAAGCAACTTCAACCCACTTAGTGAAATAATCGATGGCGACTAAAATAAATCTATGTCCATTCGATGCCGATGGCTCTATTAATCCGATAACATCCATGCCCCAAGCTACGAAAGGCCAAGGAGAATTCATTGCATGAAGCTCGTGTGGAGGCATTCGAATCAGATCTCCGTGTATTTGACATTTTGGACATCTCTGCACAAACTTACTACAATCATTTTCCATAGTCATCCAGAAGTAATCGGTTCTCAGGATCTTTCTGGCAAGGACAAACCCATTTATGTGGGGCCCACAAACTCTAGCGTGTACCTCGTTTATCAACTTATTGGCTTCCGCCGCATCGACGCATCTTAGGAATCCCAAATCAGGAGTCCTCCTAAAAAGAATTTCTCCACTTGGAAAGTAATTATTTGCCAAACGCCGGATTGTCTTCTTTTGGTTGTTACTAGCCTCTTCAGGATATATTCCAGATTCCAAATACCTCTTAATGTCATAGTACCAAGGCCTTCCATCAAGCTCCTCTTCCACGTGTATGCAATGCGCGGGTTGCTCCTTCAGGCTTATTTCCAAAGGATCAATGTAAATCTGATCCGGGTGCTGAATCATGGAAGATATCGTGGACAAAGCATCAGCAAACTCATTTTGTGTCCGTGGGATATGTATGAAATCAACATCCTTGAATCTTCCGCATAATTCTTGCACCAGCTCCACATAAGGAGTAATCTTGGAGTTTTTTACCGCCCATTCTCCCCGTACCTGGTGAATCAACAAATCTGAATCTCCGATGGCTAGCAATTCACGAACACCCATATCAAGTTCCAATTTGAGCCCCAGGATGCAAGCTTCATATTCAGCCATGTTGTTGGTGCATGGAAAACGTAACTTAGTAGTTACCGGATAATGGTGGCCCATTTCTGACACCAAAACTGCTCCAATTCCTGAACCTTTAAAGTTGACCGCCCCATCAAAAAATAGCCTCCATCCGAGTTAGATTTCCGTGATATCTTCTCCTACGAACAAAACCTCCTTGTCTGGAAAGTAAGTCTGAAGTGGCTCGTATTCCTCATCAACTGGGTTTTCAGCCAAATGATCTGCTAAGGCTTGCCCCTTGATTGCTTTTTGGGTTACATACACAATGTCAAACTCACTCAGCAACATTTTCCACTTGGCTAGCTTTCCTGTAGGCATGGCCTTCTGGAATATATACTTCAATGGATCCATTCTCGAGATGAGGTAAGTTGAGTAGGACGACAGATAATGCCTCAACTTTTGTGTCGTCCAAGTCAAAGCACAACATGTCATTTCTATAAAAGTGTAACGGGCTTCATATGGTGTGAACTTTTTACTCAAGTAGTAAATGGCTTTCTCTTTCCTTTCGGTCTCATCATGTTGCCCGAGGACGCATCCGAAAGTATTTTCTGAGACTGACAGGCAAAGCAATAATGGAATTTCTTCTCTCGGTGGGACCAAAATCGGTGGTGTAGACAAGTATTCCTTGATGCAATCAAAAGCTCTCTGACATTCTTCTGTCCACTCATTCAATGCATTTTTCTTCAACATCTTGATAATTGGCTCGCATATGACTGTTGATTGAGCGATGAATCTGCTAATATAATTCAGATGACCCAGGAAACTCATAACTTCTTTCTTGGTCCTCGACGGTGGCAAGTCTTGAATTATCTTGATTTTGGATGGGTCTAGATCGATCCCCATTCTGCTGACTATGAACCCCAGCAACTTCCCTGATGGCACACCAAAAGCACACTTAGCAGGATTTAACTTCAAACTGTACCTTCTTAATCTGTTGAAGAATTTCTCCAGATGAGTTAGATGATCCGAACTCTCGCGGGATTTGATAATTACATCATCCACTTATACCTCAATCTCCTTATGAATCATATCATGGAAAATCGTCGTCATGGCCCTCATATATGTCGCACCTGCGTTCTTGAGACCAAACGGCATTACCCTGTAATGATAAACACCTCAGGGCGTAATAAAAGCCATTTTTTTTGCATCTTCCTCATCCATCAGTAACTGATGATAGCCGGCGAAACAATCAACGAATAACTACATTTCATGTTTCACACAGTTATCGATGAGAATATGGATGTTGGGCAACGGAAAATTATCTTTAGGACTGGCTCTGTTCAAGTCTCTATAGTCAACACAAATTCAAATCTTGTCGTCCTTCTTTGGCATAGGGACGTTGTTGGCCAACCATGTCGGATATTTTGTGACCTCGACAACCTTAGACTGGATTTGTTTTGTCACTTCTTCCTTGATCTTTAGACGTAAATCTGGCTTGAATTTTCTCATTTTTTGCTTGACTGGATCAAACTCAGAATTTATCGTCAATTTATGTGACACAATGCTGGTGCTCAACCCTGACATATCATCATAGGACCAAGCAAACACGTCGATATACTCCTGCAATAGGTGGATGAGCTCTTCCCGTTGTGGCGCTGTGAGGTGGACACTGATACTGGTCTCTTTGATTTCATCATGATCTCCCAAGTTGACTGTTTCAGTTTCTTCCAGATTGGGTTTTTCGCGATTCTCAAATTCCTCCATATCTTCAACTAACCGTTCCTCGTCGTCGTCCTTCCAACCATCATCGTCCCCTTCATTTTATTCGTTCAGGCTTTGACATGACACAACATTGGCAGGTTTTAAGCTACTGTTACTGTAATGGACAAACAAACTAAGTTAGATGATAAGAAAATAACAAAACATATGACTAGGACCGTTTTAGAACTAATATAGTTTTCCAAATAAATGAAGGCCTTTTCATTGAAATTTGAGAAATAATTACAACACCATGGCTTGTGACTTGCACAAATACAAGCCCCCACCTTTTTTGAAAGTAGTAAGATATGAAAATAACGTTTTGAGATATAAAAGGTGGATCGCGGGGCCTCCTCCGGATAATTACTGATTTCAAAACTATTAGTAATTGCCCTTTCATCTACCACGACGGGCGACGGGTTATGAGTGGAGTGGAGGTCCAATTTTGCAAATCCTCCCCTGGCGCAATCTGCTTCACCCCGCTGGACTCTGGGAGATCTTCTGGTATAGCATTGCATCCTTCAAGCAAATCTCATATCCCATCCCCAAGACCATCATCATCTGACATCTCTCATACGGCAAATGACTGGAACAGGAGTGGCAAGGACCTAAACAGACTCTTTTCTGGCTCATCCTCAACCCTATCTCTTCTGGTAGGCTGATACCCTAACCCGTGCTTAGAGCTTCTCTCTGGGATCACAATAGGCTCAATAATTCCTTGTAAATTCTTGCCCAAGCCTCGACCAGGTTCGAACCCATTTCTTAACATCACAGTTGCAATTATTTTGTATATAGAAGGCATTGATATTTTGGGTGTCGAATCTCTTTCCGCAGCATTTACAATTTCCATTGTATAGAAACTGCTACCTTTTGGAACATCTTCAATCACCGGCACATAACCATTGGGACGGTCCGCTCGACTTCCTTCTCCTTGGATGACTACTTCATGATCTTTACAAATGAACTTCAATAATTGATGAAGGGGTGATGAAATTGCCTTTGCCCCGTGTATCCATGGTCTTCCCAAAAGCAGGTTGTAGCTAGGATGGATATCCATAACATGAAACTTAGTCTTAACTCAGCAGGCCCCATTTGGATGTGCAAATCAATCTCTCCTATGGTATCTCTCTACCCTCCATCGAATGCTCTCACATTTACGTGGCTTTGATGAATTTTCCCCAGATCATAGCCCATTTGGACCAGCGTGGATAGGGGATAAATATTCACACCAGATCCGTCATCTATTAATACCTGATTAATTGCATAATCTCGACAAATGACGGTGACATGCATGGCTTTGTTGTGCATTGCTCCTTCAAACGGCAACTCTTCGTCACTGAATGATATGCGATGGTTCCTCACAACGTTCCCTATCATCGCAGCCAAATTCTCAACGCTCGTTCCTGCAGGAACATACGCTTCCTCCAAGACCTTCGATAGAGCTTGTCGGTGGTGTTGCGAGCTCAATAATATTGCCAAGACAGAGATTTGGGCCGGCGTTTTCTCCAAGTGTTTGACAATTCAGTAATCCTTTGGTTTCATACGCCTCCAAAATTCCTCAGTCTCTCCTTCAGTGATTGGCCTTTTCTGTGAATCTTTCTTGTTGGTCAATTCCTCAGGAATGTAACATCGTCCTGATCGCGTCATCCCCTGGGCAGCGGGGGTTTGCACAATAAATTCCTTTTTTGGAGGGGGAGCGTACACTTAAGTCGGTGCAATCATCACTATAAATGGGGCTTTCTCACTGATACTTAAGGCAGCTACAGCTTTCTCTATCTTTCCTACCTCTTCCACCCTTTTGTACTTTTCGGAGTTCACCTGAGTGATGGTCTTGCTAGATGCCCATTCGCCTTCTATTTCAATCATGTTAACTGTAGATCCCTCATGGTTGGGCAGTGGATTATTGCTAACATTTGGAGTAGGTTCCTGGAGCGTGATGACCTTTTGATCAATAAGATCTTGGATTCTGTGTTTCAAGATAAGACAGTGCTCGGTACTATGCCCTGCTGCCCCTGAATGATAGGCACAATTTTGATCAGGGTGATAAAACCAGGAGCTAGGATTGACAGGCTTTGGCTGTACTGGTTGCAAATGACCAACATTCTTCAATCTTTCAAACAATTGGGTGCGACTTTCAGCTAGTGGGGTGAAGTTTCAGGGAGGTTTCATTTCGCGGTTTGGACGCTGGGGGTTATTCGGGCTTAGGTTTGTAGGAGGGGGTACTTGGTGGTAATTTGGAGGTGTTTGGAAATTTGTTCGGCTATTTGGGGGAGTAGTTTGGAAATGAGACTGATAATTTGGAGGTGGAACTGGGTATTGGGGAAAGATATTTGGCTGTGGATCTTGGTATGATGGTGGGATGTTTGGGAGTGGAGTTTGGTATTGGTGGTGGACGTAGAATGCGTGCGGAAGGTTAGGTGATGGCGGGGAAGATAAAACATTTCTAGAATTGAACCGTTGTTTTAATTTTGTAATAGAATTGGCAGAAACCCCACCTACCTCTTCCTTTTTCTTCTTAGAAAACACGGCAGTTCCAGATGATGTCGGGGTTTTGGCAATTTTTCCTGTCCGAATACCTTCCTCTAATGATTTTCCTATTTTTACCAAATCTGCAAAGGTCTCTCTGACAGCGGACACCATCCTGGTATAATATTCTCCTTCTTGAGCGCGAGAGAACACGGATACCATTTCCTCCTCGGACATGGGGGGCTGCACTTTGGCAGCTTCTTTCCTCCAACGAAAAGCATAATCTCGAAAACTCTCAACGCTCTTTTGTTTAATCCGATCTAGTGAATACCGATCAGGGACTATTTCAATGTTGAATGCGAACCGGTCAAGGAAACTCTTGGCCAATGTCCTCCAACCAGTCCACCTTTTTGGCTCCTGAGACATGAACCACTCCAAGGCTTCACCATTCAAACTTCGACTGAATAGGCGCATTAATAACGCCTCATTTTTTCCTATCCCTACTAGTTGCTCGCAGTACCTTCTTAGATGGGCCATTGGATTTCCGATACCGTCAAATATCTCGAACTTAGGGACCGTGTATCCTTCTGGTAGGTCTACTCCTGGGTGAACACACAAATCGTCATACCCCAAACCGTCGTGGTCCTTGGCCCCGTGAGACTCTTTGATCCTCATGATCTCTTCTTGCATGGCTAGTAAATTCCTTTCATGCTGGGCCCTCCATTCCTTCTCCTTCTTCTCGTAATGGTCCATCTCGGGGTTAGGAAGGGGTTCATAAATATCAGGGGATATGATGGCTTGAGGGGGATTTGGAAGGAAGGCCTGATTTTGCAGATGGAGGGAATTTGGTTGGTAAGTGGGGAGAACGTTTTGGAAATTGGGAAGGTTATGTGGGCCTTGTAAGTATTTTGGAAAAATATGAGAGGGATTTTGCGGATTTGGAAATGAATTTGGTGGATTCGAAGGTAGGTTTGCCATATTTTGTGGATTTGGGAGTAAATCTTGCGGATTTAGGAATGCGTTTTGTTGATTTGAGAATGTGTTTTGAGGATTTGGGAATGGATTCGAAGACGGGTTCTGTGGGGTTGCGGATGGATTTTGTGGATGGTAGGCGTCTGGATTATTTTCACGATTAGTGTTTTGGACAAATGGAGGAGCGGAGCCGGATGATACGTTAGTTGGTTGGTCCCCAAAAATAGGGGTACTGAGGGGAAGGATTTGGACTGGAGTCTCGTGTCCCCCCGGAGCAGGGGCATTGACGATTATGGCCAAGTTAGCCAATTCTCGAGTGCGATTTATTTCCTCCTGAAGCAATTCTAATTTTCTTGCAAGTTCCGCAATCATCTCATTCTGTTCCGCTATCACATTATCCCAGATAGCCAGTGAGATTTCTTCGTCATTTTCTGTCATTTTTGAATTATGGTCCGAGGATGGGATTTTCTGTTTTCGATCGAGTGAAGTAGGGATGTTCTGCCAGTTTATCAACACAGAGTAATTTTTGTTATCTTTAAAGTAAAACAACTCAAAGGCAAATGTGTTAGTTTTCGTATATGATAAATAATGCAAAATATTTGACATGAAATAACCACATAGAGTTGTTTGAGTCATAGCCAAGTTCATCCATAGACATAGTGGATAAACTTGCCTTTGATTCAAACATACGCACATAAGCACATAAAACAGTTATATCACATAAAAATATTATAATAATGCGTATCCTAGCTGGGGTGACCCTTTTGAGCCAAGGGTTCAGGCCTAACAATTTTTGAAGAAAATATATGATTCCTCGAAGTCAATCCATTAACCTCCAACTTATATAGACACGAAAAGGGCATAAATGCTTACAAACGATAACAAAATAGGGATACAATCTTTAGGGAAAGGGAAATTACATGAAAGAAGACACGTTCCCACACAGGGGATAGAAAATACTAATTCCCGAGTGCTTCTTCTATCAACCTTCGCCTTCTTAGCTTCGTCCACTTCTTTATTGGTGACATCCGTTGACGTTCAAATTGTGCCTTAGATGCAACCTCCCAAATTGATCAATTGTTTTCTTATCTTGCTTTAATTCTTCTTACAAAAGTAAGCAAATCAAGCTTTTTCCTGACCCCCAAAGGATAATGGATTGAATTAGACAGGCATACATTTTCTTCAACACATAAATATGGTTCGTCTATAATTGACTCAAGGTCAATAGACGCAGGGCAGGTTTTCTAATGAGCCCAATACCCCGCTCGAATATTGGGTCGTCCTAGGCATATGCCTAAAATAGGGTTTTGGTTTCATTCTATCCTCGGCGTCTAGAGTGGGCTTGGACACTGGTTCTCAAGCAGATAACTTGAGTTTGAAAATACGAACAGCGTCAGACGACTCACGTGCTGATAAGTTGTTCGTATTTCCAACACATTTTGGAATTGAACAACAGGGGCCAGGACATCCACGAAACCCCAAAACAGTTTAAATAATGTAGGAATATGCCATGAGATGCGATAATTAAACTTTACATAATCAGAACACATACAGAGTTAATCAAAACACGAAATCAATCATTTGGTTAGAACCTAGTTAAAGATCCCCAGCAGAGTCGTCATTTCTGTTTTGCAGAAATTTTGACTTTTGAAGAGAGTCGCCAATTAATTTTGAAAAGAAATTAAGAAACATTTAGAGAGTTACTTCAAACGATTCAAAACAGAAAAATTGTTTTAAGTTAGAGATTCTAGATAAGCGATTCCTATTAACGTTTTAGGAAGGTGTTAGGTACCTAAAATGTCTGCTAACTTGCGGTTATCCGGACTTTTTGAAAATCGTCTTTTGATTAACTTCGAAAAGATTAATTTGTTGAAATAGTGATTTGATTTTTTTAAAAAAAAAAAAAGACTTGTGTAAAATAGATTTAGGCGACTTAGTAGGGATTCTAACTAAGTCGAAACAAAACTAATAAACACATAAAAGGGGAAGGGAGGAGAAAGTAAAGGATTTTGGCCATTAGGCCCAAATCAACGAGACCTGTCCTAGTCTAGTTGGGCTTTCAACCCATTTCACCTTTCGTAAACTATTTTTTGAGACTTTGGCTCGAGTCTTGCTCCACCTATATTAAATACAATTTTGGCTTCGAGGCCGAAATGAATGAATAAATAAATGACTAAATGAATAAATAAAAAGAAGTCAATAATAAAAATTGAGACTTTTCAAGTCTCTTAGTGACCTCATCAATGGGTTTTGACCCATTTTCCTTCTTCGTTTATCTTCTAGCACCCGTACGCCATGTAATGGACCTCAGGGTTAAACTTCAAACTTGACTCGAAGGGGTAGACCTCATTGACCCATTACAAAATGCAAGAGGAGAGGAGTCCATTTGGACCCAACACATTTTTTGCATGCAAAGAAAAGATAAAGAAATTAATATACGTGCAAGACATAAAAGTGACATATTTCAAAGTAAAAGAAACTATCAAGAACCAATTTTTGAATGACAAGAATAAGCACACTTGCACAAGAATGAGAGTCAACAAATAAAAAAAATGCAAAGCAAAAGTTTCACAATCATACTATGCATAAGTCAAAAATATCCAAATAATTTTATTTAGCCGCAAAAGTTCAAACTTTCTTATCATTTTGAAAAGACAACATGCGAACAAAGAAGAATAAACATCTTGGATAAAAAATAAAGCTAGCACTGCATATCTTATATGAGGGTTTTGAAATCCATTAAAATAATTAGTAAGCAAATGACAAATTCTTGACTTAACTAATTACTATTTTTATTAAGGCGCAACAAATAATAATAATTATTCTTCCAACATAAAATAAACAACTTTACATGCTAAAAAAAATATATCTACCAACAATAAGTTTAAACAAGACATGGGTATTGTTTTTTAAGTAAAGATCTAAACTTTGTCCAAAATAATCAAAGAATAAAGTAAAAAAAGAGAAACAATCAATATTATCTATTCTTTTCGACATAAAGGAAATAACTTTACATACTAAAAACAAATGTATCCAACAACAATGAGTTTAAAAAAAAAAAGCATAAATATATCTTTTAAGCAAAGATTGAAACTTTATCTAAAATAATCAAAGAATAAAGTCAAAAAGGCACATACAACTATTGCTAGCTCATTTTTATATCATGAACATGAAAATAATTAGAATATCGATACCACAACGTCCTAGGGCCTTCAAGGCCATCTATAACATACAATCCCAACGAATAAAATTATATCTACGAACTACGAAGAAGAAAAAAGATGAAGTGAAAACCGATAATAAAAACTAAAATAATAAAATAAAAAAAAATAAAAAAAGTGTGTTTACCTTTTGGGGGGCAGCAAAACGAGACTACGAACTTCGTCGGAATCAACCACCACAAAAAAAATGTCGCCGGCAACTTGAAATTCTTGATTAGCTGACCAACTCTATGAAACAAAAATTTTTTACTAAATAAAAATAACTATTTTTCTCAAAAAGGATTTTTCACCTTTCTAGCCTTTTTTTTTCTTCCTTTCCCCTCCTCTCTCTACCAAAGTAGTGGTAGTATTTATAGGAGAGAATGGGGTATTTTTTGTTTCCTTTTCCACCAATGTGGGAGAAAAGTATTTATAGGAAAGGATAGAGATTTATTTCTTGTCATCTACCATTGTGGGGAAAAAAACATTTAGGGGGATTTTTGAAATATAAAAATTGAAGATAAGGTAAGGTGGAAGATAATGTGGGGGGAATAGTACAATGTAGTACAATCTTTGAATTTCAAAATTGGAAAAGGACAAAGTTGGGGGGATTAGTACAATTTGAATTTATTTTTTGGTGGGAATTGGGTAAAAGTTATGAGAGTTCTTGAGAATTTTGGGGTTATTTAAAATATAACCCCAATTGGAATTTAAAATTTAGCCATATTTATTTATTTTGACCAAATTAAAAATTAATTGATGAATTACAATGCAATTATGACCAATTTTCAATTATGGTCAAATCTAAAAGATTGGCTAAATTAAATTAAAATTTGATAAGAATTAATACCTTTTTTTTTTAATCCCGAGCTTCTTGATTTAATAAAATGAATGCATATTTATCCAAATAAATTATTTTTGAGAATAAATTATATTTAAATTAAAATTTTAATCATTTGAATTTATTTTCAAGATAAGCCTTAATTAAATCCAATATTTTGTAAAATAAATATTTAAGTAACAAATTATATAATCTCGTATAACTGAACACGATAGTATATAATCGCTACTTAAAATGAAAAAATCACGTACGAAAAATATTTTAAGTTTTTTTTTTTATTTGGATGAAATAATTATTTTGGTTTATTAAAAACTGAAGAAACTCAGGATTAAATTTAGTCGTGGAGGGCAAAAATTAGGTGTCAACAGGTGGTGTTTGTGGTGGGTGTTGGTGGTGGAAGTTTTGGTGGTGTTTGTTGTAGCTGTTAGTGGTGTCGGTATTCGTGGTGTTTGTGGCATTGGTTGGTGGTGTTTGTGGTGGTGGTGGTTGTTGTATTGGTATTGGGGGTGTTTGTAATGTATTTTTAAAAATTTATGCATACATCAATTGTAATGTAATTTTTATTTTTCTATTATTTGTAGGTAAAATATGTCTCCCAAAAGAAAAGAAAGTGAAAGTGGATCAACTTCTGACCACCCAACAAAAAAGGCTACAGTACAGAGGGATTCGGAGGATCTTTCTGAACAATCTCAGTCAGGAAAAAGTAAAGTTGAGGAGAGATATAAAAACAACGTTGAGGGAGGTGGATAAGGGTCTGAGATGGTGATGAAGAAAATGAAAGTGAGAAGGAGGAGGAATTGAAGAGTGAGAAAGAGAATGATCATCAACATGATGATAATGGATCACCAATGGGGCGTGAATAATATCGATATCCCAGCATGATCCTGTCAAAACTATTAGTATTGACAGGTTTTTAGCTGTGATGCTGATAGATAACCCTGCAGAACTAACTGGTGAACTTGTACTTAAATGTCAGTTGGGGAAAATTTTCAATTATTTTAGAAATATTATGAAGAACGAAAACGTAGATGGACTTTTTAAGGGGAGCTGCTTTGGACGTTTTCTTGAGCTGCCTGAGGACCACCTTGCTTGTTTCCAAATGAAGATAGTATATGATCTTCTCAATCACAGGATCAAGTATGTGGGGGATGATAAATATTCGGAGGAGGGAGGGAAAAGATGGATGAAATCTGGATCAACTACTGTGGCATGCCGATTTGTTTTGGCTTGCAAGAGTTTGCCATAGTGATAGGCTTGAGATGCGATCGTCCAGAAGAACCTATGTCCAAGGAAACACCCTGCAAAATGTCCAATACAAGCAGTACAGCCAAACCACCACAAGCAAACAGAGGGAAGGCGTTGTCCCAACTACCACCCAGCAAAACTAACAAACGCAAGGAAAAAATAGATGGGTTATTAGACATTACTGGTTGTGGTGATGACAAATCTCAAAGATGAAACCATACCAAAGCAGTACAGGGAATGATTGTACTTAATTTGGTTTGCCCATTTCTTTATATTGCCTAGAGACATCAACAAGGTCATAGAAGATGATCTATTGGCGCGTGGTAAGTATTTTGAGAAATTCAATAATTATCCATGGGGATATGACAAATTCTACTTGGCTGTCGAATATTTACTGACAAAGCTATCCCCAAAGACGATCATATTATACGGCTTTCCTTGGAATTTCATGGTAAAATTAATTACTATTTTTACTTATTCATTAATTTATATTGAATATAGTTATTATGACTTTTTTTTTTTGCTTGCTTTTTGTTTACATTTTTTAGGCTTGGACATTTTAAGTCACTCCTTTCTTCCAAAAGAAGGTAATGAATTACCTGGATGAGGTTTCTCATCCAAGGATGTTTAGGTGGTTGGATGCAAAGAACAACAAAAGAATTAAGGAGGCTTATCTCTTTAACCCTCCGAATGATGCAGTACGTCTTCTTTTAAGTAAAATAATTTTACTCAATGAAAGATACTGAACAAATGTTATATATGGTGCAACAAATGTTATATCTGATGCACCAGATGGGATATCTGTTGCGACATATTACCCATCATGTGCCAATTGGTGCAACAGATGGGTAATCTATTGCGATAGATGATTGATATTTTGCATCAGATTACCCATTTGTTTCTTTGGTTCTCTGAACCCGACTCTTAACAAATTAACCATCTACTGCAAATTATGCAACAGATGGATAATCTGATGTAATATATTGTTAATCTGTTGTGACATATAGATTATCTATTGCATAACATGTAACCGAAAAGATTACTCATTTTATGCCAATTGGTGCAAAAAATTGGTAATCTGTTGTGATAGATGATTGATATTTTGCATCAGATTACCCATCTGTTGCTTTGGTTCTCTGAATCCGACTTAAACGGATTAACCATCTACTGTAAATTATGCAACAGATAGGTAATCTGATGCAACATATTGTTAATCTATTGCATAAGTTATCTGTGTTAACATGTAACCCAACTGTGAAAATTATTATATCATATGATTTATATGTACCTGTCTTTTTTTATAGGTTGTGCATCCATAGATCGTGCCTACTGAGCATGAGTTGGGGATGACTTCTTTTATTACTCTAGGTCATGTTGATACTATAGCAGACCCAATAGTGGAGTTAATAAAGAAGGAATTGGTTGGAGCAACAGCCATAAGAAGAGCAGTTAGGCAAGGTCAGCTTAATGTTGAGGCTCTTCATGACCAACCTACTACAACAGATTCGGGTTTTTCTTCTGGTAGAGTTGTTGGTATTGGTGGCAGGCATGCTGATGCTACAACCACTCATGATGATGAGAATGTTGATGCTCAAGAAAGAATAAATATGTTTGAAAAAACCCCTTTCACAGGTCCCTCTCACCCTTAAATAGGTCTCTCTCACCCTTACATCGGTCCCTCTCACCCTTACATCGGTCCCAATCACCCGTCTTCACCCTCGTGTTCTTGTTGTAAATGCGAAGAGTGAAAGGACAGCCAGGATAAACTCTTTGAAAAGGTAGAGGCTATCACTAAAGCTGTCGAGAAATTCAAATCCAAGAGAGGTATCATACCATCCAAGAAGGTAAGGAAGACATACACTCCTACAGAGGCGGTTAGGAGGAAGAAAAGAGTAATTAGAGATGTACTCTCCAATCAGAAATCAAAAAATATTAAAGTTCAGGGGCCATTAAAGAAGGTCGACATATACGTGGAACTTGGCACCAAAGAGAAGAGGTATCTGCGACGGGCCAAGAATGTCAAGCGAGGCATACAGATTACCCCAGGCCTCTTTTCCCCCCCAAGACTTCAAGATTATGACAGATATACGTATGCGGTATGAGGACAAAGTAAGTTTACTCTTCCTAACCTAGACTTCTAATCTACTCCATGAAGAAGAAGTTACGCAACAGATGTGAAATTTGTTGCAACAGCTGAGTATTCTGGTACAACTGGTAGTGGTTCTGTTGCAACTTACTATCCATCTGTTGCATAAGTTGCGTTGGATTGATTCATAGAACCCTATGTAACAGATGGACCATCTGTTGCATCTTTACAATTACTAACCTATTTAAAAATTGACTTCTTATATCACAGTATGTTGACAAAATTCTATGCCTCATGAGGAAAAGGTAATTAGCGTACACAGAAGCTTATAACGCTGCTGATAGGATAATAGACCTCGACTTCTGCATGAAGCTTAAGGATAAGTACAATCAACTCAATGATTTAGCATCATCGTGTGGCACAGGATTTGATTCATTAGTTTTTACATTCGACTGGGATAAAGAAATGATAAAATATGATAGAGAGGAGAGGCCAAATTCACATGGCAAGAGCTGGACTGAGGCAAAAAGGATTCTTGCAGTCATGAACATGGACATAATACATTATCGGGTTGTTGAGATACTACTCGAGGAGGGACAGATCAAGGTTTATAACTACAATGAACCTGCCATCGACGAGGTTATTTTTTTATCCACATGCAGCCACTGATGGACCTGTTCCCCATCTTGTTGAGGCAGAGTAAATTGATGTATCATTTTCCAGAGGAAGTGTTGATGAAGAAATCATGGTATTTTGAAGATCGAAACAAGGGCATGAACCTTCCAAAAAATGATACCAGTTTCGCGTGCGGCTCGCATGCACTTGCACACATCGAATATTTGTTGACCGACATAAAATGGCCGAACCAACGACTTTTCTGTGCGACAACGTTGTGGCAAACCTGCAAAAGGTCTGGCTTTATAGGGTACTAACTGGACGCTTGGAGCCTGTGTATAGAGAAGAGCCCGTGAAATAATAATTTTTTATTTCAAGTTACACTTCACTTTACATTACATGTACATGTAGTGGAAATATTTTTTCTGATGAAAGTTGAGTTTTTTATAATGCAATAGATTGTCAATCTGTTGTAAAATATATTCTATCTGTTCTGGCAGATAGTTTATATGTTGCAATAGGTTGGCCATCTGTTGCATTATGCTGATGTTATTTCTATCTAATCTAAGTCTAATCTGTTGCAACTGTGGAAAGACCTGGTTGATAATTTCCAACATATGACCTAAATTTTGTAATATATACCTAAATCTATTTGATATTTTTCAATAATTACGATTGAATATCAATGTGCTCGACAACACCAAACCAGAACAAATACACCACCATAAAAATTTCAGCAATTAGGCGTGAATATCCATGTGCCCAACAACACCAAACAGGTAGTAATAACGGCAACAATGTAGTATCTTCTTACTCGATTTTGTTTCTCTTCAAAAGCCTTGACTTTCTTCAACAAATCCTAGATTACACAATTTGCTTGTGAAAGGTGTCGTTCTTCATACCAATCAAAGTAATCGCATCCACTCAAATTCTATAAAAACAAGAACACAATTACAAAATAATTATAAGTCAATAATTAATTAACTAATTATATTAAAAAAATATTATCTTTGAAATATTACAAGTAAAAAAACCTACGACCTGAATTTTGTTGAGTCCAAGAAGTCTTCAATAGATCTTCATGACCGCACTTACAATATCAAAAATATTTATCACAAAAAACAGTGGAAGATAAGCTCGACATTGTCAAGCTCAGTTGGAAAAAATGAAAAAAAAATGAAAAAAGACCAAGGGCAAATAATTTGAAGAATTTGGATACATAAAAAAGATGAAGAAGAAGATTTGAGAATTTAAGGTTAAATATTAGGAAGAAGATGAATATATAAGACAATAGGGGGAAAATAACCGTTAGAGGCCAAATCAGACGCCAAGTCATGAAAAATAGGGGTTCAACGAGCCTTGGGTGTGTGAATTACATGCAAGCAGCCAACAGAAAAAATGTCAAACTGACACATTTGATGCCTATGCCTATCGTAGTTTCGGTTTTGGTGCCTCAAGGAGAGAGGACTTATGTTCTTTGGTCTTTCAAGACTCACAAATATCATCAAAAACTAATCAAAGAAACCCTACATGGTTCTATTTATATCCTATTACAAATAAAAGGCAAAAGGGACCAAAAGGCCCCTTAAAGACTTAGGTGCCCATCAAGGGTAATATGTTGGCTGATTTTTAGTGCATTTAGGTCCCCTTTTGCACTTCAATTGCACACACCAAGTCTCGGACCCAACATGCACTCCCATAAGTCCATATCCGTGATTATTCTCATATCACCCACCCCTGGTAGGGGATGATACGTCAACAAAATACTGGTGATGAATGGGATAATAGTGAAGATTATGAAGAAGAGGAGTGTGGAGGAGGTGAGGACGAGCAATTCAAACCACAAGGAAGACACTCTTTCTCGAATGACACCAATCTTTTTGTAGGACAAACATTAAAGGATAAGAATGTTTATGTAATTTTAAGTAAGAAAAGATAGAAGAAATACTAGACTGTACGAATTATTTATTATATACTAATGTTACTGTTGATTTCTACACGTGATAGATAGATTATCAATTTTTTGAGAAGTCGATTATTCACCAACTCGTAGGTTTATGATCAACTATTTGAATATATTGACAAGTTTGAATAATGACCAAAAAATATAAATAAAATAAAATAAAATTAAAGAATAAAAATTAACGCATTTCAAACATTGTAAAAAAATTTAGATACATTAATTGTGATACCAAATCACTTTTGAACATGATCAAGTGATATTTAAGGCATGTTATAGTCGTAAATCAGTCAGATGGAACTAAAAAGGAAAGAAGTAAAATAAAATAAAATATATAAGTATCATCCAAACAATGCAAAACAACTATATCATCAAATGAGATTAGACGCGTCTAATGAGCATAAGGAAGAGTGATGGTTGTGACTTGTGGGTGTTCATAGGACAAGTAGTGTTTGAGAACAAGTAGTCCTTCTCAATGTAGACATTTGTTCTGAGTAATTTGTTGTTACTACCATCACTCTTCCTTATACTCTTTTGATAGAGTATCCAATTATTTTGTACTCTCATGTGATGATATTTAGTCATTTTTCATTGCTTGAATGATGTTTATTTATTTTAATTTATTTTATTTTTTCTTCCCTGTTTAGTCTCGTCTTACTTGTCAATAGAATTAGTTGATTGATGCTAGACCTATAAATATATCGTGCGTATATTATATATAAATGTATGTATCTATACTAGACTAAATTAACAGTCATGTATCGATCAATTGAGTCTAGTGAAAAGTAAGACGAGACTAAAAAAGAGAGAAATAAAATAAAATAAAATAAATTAACATCATTCAAGCAATGGAAAGTGACTAAATATCATCATATGAGAGTACAAAATAATTGAACACTAGATCAAATGAGTATAAGAAAGAGCAATGATAGTAACAATCAATTACTCATAATAAACGTCTGCATTGAGAAGGACTATTTGTTCTCAAACACTACTTGTCTCATGAACACCCATAAGTCACAACCACCACTCTTCTTTATACTCATTAGACACGTCTAATCTCATTTGATAATAGCTAGTTGTTTTGCATTGCTTGAATGGTGCTTATTTATTTTATTTCTTCCCTTTTTAGTCTCATCTCACCGATTTACGACTATAGCATGCCTTAAATATCACTTGATCATGTTCAAAAGTGATTTGGTGTCACAACTGATGTTTCTAAATTGTTTTACAATATTTTGAAAGGTGTTAATTATCATACTTTAATTTAATTTAATTTAATTTCTCTTTTTTTGTCATTATTTTAACTTGTCCATATATTCAGATAGCTGATCCTAGACCTATGAGTAGGTGAATAATCGACTTCTCGATAAACTGATAATCTATCTATCATGTGTAGAAATCAACAACAGTGTCAGTATATAATAAATAATTTGTATAGTCTAGTATTTCTTCAATCTCTTTTTACTTCGTCAATTTTGAGAAGCTCCAACTATGCCTTGTTTATAGTTACAACTCTTTCAGGCATACAATGATAGGGTCTATAGTAAACCTTATTAATCGATTATAGAATACATAAATATTCTTTAGACCTTTTCCAATGGTTACTTTTTTGGTAGCCCTGCTATATAAATGACATGGACCTTTTTGAGTTCCTCCATTTTTATTTATTCATCCCTTTCTCATTTTGATTCAACAATATCAATGTCTCTCTTTCTCATTTGGAACACTCCTTAGCTTGTTTCAAAGCTTGAATCTGTGGCATAATTTCGGTGGTCGTTGGAAAAGCGATATCAAGTACTGTACGAAAATCAGGTAAGAAGAAGACTACTACAGTCTACTAAGACTAGGATCATAAATGAACTTGTTCTCATTGTCCAGATTTCTGACACACTTACCGATGAAATTTGAATTTTTTTTACTATACAATCGGCAAGGATAGTCATAATCCATCAACAATCAAACAAATATCAACTTAAAAGCACAAATTTTCAGTAAAATTAAGTTCTATTTTTTAAAAAGATTTTAATTTTTCCATCCAAACCAAACAAATACCTAATCAACCGAACGGTTTATTAACAGAACAACATCCAAATTTTTTGGCACATCAACTGATTAAATTTGCAAAAAAAATTCACCGTGCAATCGACAAGGACAATCATAATCCATCAACAATCAAACAAATATCAACTTAAAAATACAGATTTTCAAAAAAAATAAGTTCCATTTTTTAAAAGAATTCAGTTTTTTCCATCCAAACCAAACAAATACCTAATCAACCAAATGGTCTACTAACAGAACAACATCCAAATTTCTTGGCACGTTAGCTGATTAAATTCGCAAAAAAAATTCACCATGCAATCGACAAGGACAACCATAATCCATCAACAATCAAACAAATATCAACTTAAAAACACAGATTTTCAGTAAATTCAAGTTCCATTTTTAAAAAAAAAATGAGTTTTTTTCATCCAAATCAAACAAATACCTAATCAACCGAACAGTCTATTAACATAACAACATCCGAATTTTTTGGCACATTGGCCAATTAAATTTGCGAAAAAATTTCACCATTCAATCAACAAGAACTGTCATAATTCATCAACAATCAAACAAATACCAACTTAAAAATAAAAATATCAATAAAATCAATCCCCTTTTTAAAAAAAAATCCTCCAAAATCAACTCAGTTACTACAAACCAAAATCGAAAAAAACAACAAAAAAATCCAATCAATATGGAGTACAAATTACTCGGGAGATGAAGAGAAATTATTTAAAGTGGAAGATAAAAGATCTTAGATCTTTAGAGAAGATAAAAATGAATAATGAAAGTTGGGGGAAGAGAAATGAGAAATGGTCATGGTTTTGTGAGTGGAAGTGAGGAGAGAGAAAAAAAAAATTGGTATTTAATGGAAAAGTAGGGTTAAAAAAGTTTTTAATAAATACATAAGGGGGGCAAAAGAATTTTTTTTAAAACAATTTAACCCATACCCCACCACTTTATCCAAAACCCTAAAAATTTAAATAAAAAATAAAATGGTGTCTATTTCTCAAAATAAGTTTTCAAAGTGGCCTTTCAACTAAATCTTTTCAACTCTTATCATTCAATTAAAGTTTGTGGAAGAAAACTAACATATAGGATAACTATATAAAATTGTCTGAAAGCTCGTAAAACTTTTATAAATCTCCAAACAATAAGGAAATATTGAACTCCTATCTAACAATAACATCCATCTACGAAGCCTCAAAATAATAATGAAAAATGTCTAAGCTGGGACAAGGATCGGCGATATCATAGAATAAAATAGTGAAATGTCTAAAATAAAGTATGCCTTTTGAAGAATGTAGGATTCACCAAAGCTGAAGTTGTCCTAAATGAACCTAGTGATGCATAGGACAACGAAAATGTGTTTCTATACCTACATCATGAAATGATGTAGCGCGCAAAGACAGTCAATACGTGAAATGTATTGGTATGTAGAACAAGTACGTGATAAGATATGCTTCATATAAGAATGGTCGAATAACCATGAAAGTAAAATCAAAAGATAAAAGGAATATCTATTATTAGTGACTCCAAAGTTAAAACATATATTTTCTGTTTTTTAATTCTGAACTAGATGACATCACCGACTGCTATCTAAACACCACGGGGTTTATGGGTCTGATCAATGCTCAACCGGCTAAGCTTCAATCCATGTTTGCTGCATAAATCGAGATTAAACCATTATGTCCAGCACAATCATCTTCATAAAAGAAATCATAAGGTTGTTCATTTGAGGATCGAACCATCCCTATCATCGACAAAACATAGGTTCGAGTGTTGAGCCATTTAGACTCACATCTTTTCAATTAACAATCTAATTTCTCTTTAATTCCAGATTTTAGCATTTTAATATCATCAAGTGTCACTAGAAAATAATTCAATTTCCATTAAGGATATAGACCATTGTTGGTATCGCCATACAAAGACTTATAAGTCATCTACTCCATTATTCAATTAATCATAAAGTCTATCATACATTTTTCATGCCCTATACGACAAAAATCAAGTATAAGATAATTCTTGACGATCAATCAAAACATTTAAAAAATTTATCTAACCTTTAGGATTCACGATTGCTCAAGCCAATATAACCAACCATATGATTTGGGTCAAATCATCCTCGTATTGTTAAAGTACTAATATACCATAAACACTCCTCAAATAATAATTGCATTTGACCCAACCAACGTTTCAAACAATTTAATATAGAGAAAAGTAAAATAAGTTCAATTGACCTCTTCAAAGGTTTAATCATCAGTTAAAAGCAATTTTAAGAAAAGATCATTCATCACTATATCGTGCTTCTTTCATAATTTATATATGGCAAAATGTTCAGATGGATCCTTGTACTTCTCTAAGTTTGTAATATGAACATTTTTACTTACCTTTTTGTCATCTGAACCCTTAAACCCATCAAAACATAATATTTTAAACTCTTTTCTCATTCTATTAATAAGGGTATAATGCAATCGACTACAAGTGGCATGCAACATCATTCTAAATTGACACGTAAGAAATTAAATATTAAGAATGAATATAAACTATAAATAACAGTTTTAAAAAACAAAACAAGACCCGTTCCTCCCCTTCCCCTTCACTTTTTTTCACCCCAACACACACACACACAATAGCAACAATGGAGAAATTTCTCTATTTTTTTATGTTACCTACCACCCACTTCATCCTTTCTTCTGTCTCTGCCGCCCTCAACCACCACCATCTTCCTTCATCTCTCTCTGTCTCCTCTCCTTTTCCACCCATGAAAAAGCTATCATAGAACGTTGTAAGCACAAACACTGATGTATTGAACCTCATTTATCCTTTCTCTATCAACAAAACCAACAACCTCATCCCACTAGCTCTGTTAATAACCCTAAATCCCCAAAACTATTTCTGTACTTTTTGATAATTAGTTAAATTTGAATAATTGGATTTTGAAATTGATTCGTAAGAATGGTCTGGATGAAGATGCTTTGTACACACTTCATTCTGTTGATGCAAAGAGGTTGGTGATTTTGGATCGTTTGGTCACTGATTTATGAAGCTGGCATATTCGATGAGATTTTTGCAGAAAAATCAAAATGGAGAAAGTCCCTAGTGAAGAAGGAGGGGGATGGGGGAATCATTGGTTGGATGTGTGGTGGTGGTGCTGGGTGGGGTGGGGGATATGATAGAGGGAGGAATAGTTGGTTGGACATGTGATGGTGGTGTTGGGTGGGGGACGGGGGACGGGGAACGGGGGAGGGGGCAATGGAGAAGAGGATAGAGGATTTTGGGATTTTTTTTATATTTTGTCCCTTTTCTAAAATTTACTATTTTAAAATTTTTGTAAATATTTTTAAATGAAAAATATTGCTTTCACTCGCTTAAAATGCATGTTTGCACGTGTTTTTCATCTCAATAATTTAATGCCACATATGTGTCATAAGGTTTAAAATATTGTGTTTTAATGGGTTAAAGGGCTCAGATGACAATGTCCATATTACAAACTCGGACAAGTACAAGGGTCCATCTGATATATATATATATATATGTGTGTGTGTGTGTGTATGTGTGTGTGTACGTATGTATGTATATATATCTATATATGTATATATATATATATGTTTATGTGTATATATATATATATATATATATATGTATGTATATATGAAATACATATACGTATGTAAGGGATTATAAAATCATGGATTCAAAATTAACTTGCAGAAGGGATTGCTCTACATACCTTGGATAGGAATTTGGAAATATCTCATGGAATTGGGTACTCTGGCTTGAAATTTGTAGAACCCATTAAAGACTTACTTGACTTGAATTCATTTCACATACCCTTGATGACGAATTTGATGAGAAAACATTGAGAAGAAACTTTAATTTATAATCCTTTTTGAAACTTTAGGGTTGGGAGTTTGAGAATAAGAAGAAAAAAAATAGAGAATTTTGAGTGTTGAAGATTCGGAGAGAATGAGAAGGGTTTTGATTCTGAAAACTCAATATCTAACTCTCTAGGATTTTTGTATGACTAAGGGACGTCTTTAACATGGATAGAATGACTAAAACTCCCTTAACATAAAGAGATGATAAAATTTCATTTAGAAAATATGGTATGAGCCACACAGCCTATCGTGGAGCTTGGACTGTGCGCCACAAGGTCCTACGCACTACCTAAGCTCTGTGGTGTGGAGCCTATCGCACACCTCATATAGTGTCCCTTTAAAATGTCCATAACATCTTGCTATGAACTGGGATTGATAAATAATCAATGAAGTTGAAAATAAGATTCAAAAATCTTTAATTTGGTAGGTAATGGGCCACGTAACTCATCATATTCTAGGAGGAGTGATCGTTTGAAGTTGAACCTAGTAAGACTCTCAACTCAATTTTGTTCTAGAGGTTTCTTATAATCATAATTCATAGTCAAAGAACTTACGCACTAAAGAATAGATATTAACACCTATATTCAATTAAAAATCATCAGGTTTAGATCTATATACGTACGTTGAATGCTTTAAATCCTAGCATAAAAGTTTGAGGTGTTACAATATCTCTCTCTCTTGGGATTATTCATCCTTAAATTATGGCTAGTAACTTACTAAAGTTCTATAAGCACAACGTAAGGGATGCAACTTCACTTCAAGAATTCACTTTTACTCAAAGAGGTTTCATGACAACATCAAACAATTCGGTTAAGCGCAAATCTGAGACACTTGAAACTTGGCGTGGACATGATCTAAGACGTGAGTCCTATTGGACTAAGGGTGTCAAACGGGCCGGGCCAACCCGTCCCGATTAGCTAACCCAGCCCGGTTTGACCCGGCCCGGTAAGCCCTAGGGCTTTAGGGTTCCGGGTCCCAGGCCGGTTTTTTTGTTAAAATAGGCCCGGTTAACTCGGCCCGGATCAAGCCCGGTCCAGGCCCGCCGGTTAACCGGCCCGGTCCAGGCCCGCCGGTTAACCGGCCCGGCCCAGCCCAGAAAATAAAAAAAAATAAAAAAAATTGGATTTTGGGCCAAACTAGCCGTTGGGCCAACGGCTATATAGCCATTTTTGGGTCCAAACGGCTAGTTTGGGCCCATTTAATAAAAAAAAAAAAAAACTTTAAAAAATATTTTTTAATCCCCAAAAAAAATCTATAAATACCCTACAACTTCAAATCATTTTTCACACAATTTTTCACTCTCTCAAATCTCAATTCTCAATTCTCTAATATTCAATATATTTAATTTCTTAAAGTGTTCACTTTAATTTTTTGATTTTCGTTTACAAAGTACGAGCGGAAGTTTCTAAAGTCGCAATCTTCGGATACTTCCAAAATTTGGTATTGTCGTTCCATCTCTTACGTTTAATTTTTATTTATTGTATTAATTATTTAATATTTAATTTTATTATATTTGTGTATTTTGAATATTTTTAGTTTAATTTAATTTATATTATGGATAAATTAAGAAACCTCGCTACTAAAGGTGTTAAAAAAATTTGTCCCGGAAGCGGTAGTGGTAGTAAAAAGCGAATTACTAGCGGTAGAGGTAGTTCAAGTAGTAGATATACCTGTGTGCCTTCGCCTCCGGTACCGCTTGGTACACCTTTTGAGGAAGAAATAGGTGTAGGTAATCACGATATGGATTATGTAGAAGCTCAGGAAAATTACGGTATAGAAGAAGAAAATGAAGTAGATGCGGTTAATTTAGACGAAGATAATGAAAATATTGCTGAGACACCCGCAGTAGGAGATGCTAACGTTAGATCTGAATCAGTTAATCTCCCTTCCCGTCCTCCCAGTGCCCCAAAACCTCGTAAAAAAACTAGTATTGCATGGCAATTTTTTGAAAGTATATCAGAAATTGAGGTGCAATGCAATATTTGTCAACAAATATATAAGCATAGAAGTGGAGGCAAGCAAGGGGGTACGGGTACGTTAATGAGACATGTAGCTGAAGATCATAAAAGAGAGTTAAATATTGCAAAAGGTGGTGGGGATGTTGGTGGGCCAACGCAAACTAGAATGGACCCAGCAACCGGTCACGTAGCAAAGAAGTATAATAAATTGAGGGACCGGGAAGAAATAACTAAAATGGTAGCTGTGGGTTGTTTTCCTTTTAATTTTCCTTCTTCTGATGCCTTTATTCATTATATATAAGCAATTTATAATCCTATGTTTAACGGTATTCCTAGAACTACTTGTCGGTCTGATATTTTTAGACTTCATTCACAATATTGTTTTTATTTATCAACATTGTTAAAAAATATTCAATGTAGATTGTCCCTAACTTCTGATCTTGGTCGTGCTGTAAATAAAAATGATTATTTAACCGTTACTTGTCATTGGATGGATAGTAATTTCGTGATGCAAAAACGTATTCTTGCTTTTTTATATGATGAAGATCGTAAACATACTGGACAATTTATTGCTGATTCTATTGTTAAAATTACCGGATATTATGGTATCGAAAATAAAATTTTATGTATTGCTTTTGATAATGCTTCTAACAACAACACTGCTATAAAAAAATTAAAACCTACGCTATCTCCGCCCTTGACTGAAATTTTTCATATTAAGTGTGCATGTCATATATATAATTTAATTGTAAAAGATGGTCTTGAGTTTTTTGAGTTTTATATTGAAAAAAATCGCCTTGCCGTTGGTTTTATTCAAGGAAATAATCGTAGATCGAGAATTAGAGAATTTAAAGTTAAATGTCAAGAAAATGGACTTATACCGATTTTGATGCCTGAGGAAATTGATACTAGATGGAATTCTACATATGAATTTTTAAAAACTTGTTATAAATATAGAATTCCTATTACACTAGCTTTTAACCAACATTGCGGTTCATTTGCTGATTCTGCTGATTGCATGCTACATAATTCTGATTGGGTTGTAATTAATGATCTTGTTAAGTTTTTCGAAAAATTTTATGTAGCTACGGTTGAATTTTCCGGTGCTTATTATCCTACTGTTTGTAATGTTTTGGCATATATAGCCGATATTTCTGGTTTACTCAAAGAATATAAAAATAAAGAAGGTTATAAAGAAGCTGTTGGCGCCATGTTTACGAAATTTAAAAAATATTTTTTCCCGATTCCCCCTATTTACTTGGTTGGTGCTATGCTAAATCCGTGCATGAAATATAATAATATGTGTCATTTTAGTACTCTTATTTATACTAACTTAGAAATAAATACTAACCATGATTCTGAACAAGTACAATCTGATTTGCGGACGGCTATGACTGATGCAAAGGATTATATAGAAAAATTATATAATCACTATGCTGATTTATTTGATTTAGCCGTACCTACAAATATCACTCCAACTGTCGCTCCTCATCCTCTCGAGGAGCCATCATCTTCTAAAAGGCCGGCACATAGTGTTTTTTCTGATTCGTTTTATGATTTAAATTGTTGGAACAGTGTTGATGAGAGAACTTACACATCAACTTATCGGGAAGAGCTGAAATATTATCTTCGGACGGCACCAGAGGATCGCAGACGACGGATCAACACGCTGGATTGGTGGAGGACTAATGAATCACAATATCCTGTGCTTTCAAGATTAGCTAGAGATATCTTGAATGTTCCAATGTCAACTGTTGCATCAGAGAGCGCCTTCAGTCAGGGACGACAGCAGCTTGGAGACAACCGACACTCATTGGGAAGCAATGCAATGAATGTTCTAGTTTGCCTCAGAGATTGGATTAGAGCGGAAAGAAGAAACCAAGGAATGGAACCGGAGCCGAGCGACGAGCTGAAACTTGAAGAAATTATGACTTCACGGGAGAACTCAGCAGAATCAAGTCCAATGCATGGTTTTGCCCCCGTTGACTTCGATTATCCTATGCAAGTTCCTATTAATATTAACATGAATGAGTTGGAAAAAATGATGCATAATTTATAGATTTTTCATTCTTGTAAATTATAAATTTTGGATCATTTTGCAATCAATAAAATTCCCCAAATTCATTCACTCCTTAGTCCTTGTTTTTTATTTTTTTTTATTTAACGATTTAAAATTTTAAATTGAATTTCTAGTTTTCTACTTTAAATTAAAAACTTACTTCTAATATATTATTAATTTACTACCAAATATTATTAATTTATTATATTAAGTAGCATATGTTTTGTATATTTGTGCATATATCTTCTATAGAAGTGTATATTTAACGTATACATGTGTATATGTTTTATAAATTAGTATATAAGTATATCTATACATATTGTAATGTATATATAATGTAGTATATTTTATAAGTAGTAGTATATATACATTTAATGGTGCGTATACACGTGTATATATCTTCTATAGAAGTGTATATTTAATGTATACATGTGTATATGTTTTATAAATTAGTATATAACTATACAAATATATATTGTAATGTATATACATTATAGTATATTTCATTTAAAGTATTACATATACATAGAATAGAGTGTATATATGTGAATGGATCTTCTATAGACGTGTATATTTAACGTATACATGTGTATATATTTTATAAATTAGTATATAACTATACAAATATATATTGTAATGTATATATATTGCATATATCTCATTTAAAGTATTACATATACATAGAATAGAGTGTATATATGTGAATAGATCTTCTATAGACGTGTATATTTAACGTATACATTACTTTATGTTTTATAAATTAGTATATATATTGTAGTATATACTTTTTTTAAAGTAGTACATATATATTGAATGGTGCGTATATATGTGTATATATCTTCTATAGACGTATATCTTTAAAGTATATAAGTGTATATGTTTTATAAATTAGTATGTAACTATATATATATACATATTGTTGTATTTATATATGTATATCACTATATTGTAGTATATATTTTATTTAAAGTAGTACATATATATTGAATGGTGCATATATATGTGTATATATCTTCTAAAGTAGTATATATTTAACGTATACATGTGTATATGTTTTATAAATTAGTATATATATATATTGTAGTGTATATATATATATTATACTATTATAGCATATGTTTTATTTAAAGTAGTACGTATAGTCATATATAATTATATATTGAATGGTACGTATATATGTGTAATTGTTTATACTTTATATATTTTTTTAAAAATATATATTGTATATTGGAGTGTATATAGTGTATATTGGAGTGTATATAGTGTATATTGGATTTTTTATTTATTTTTTAAACGGATTTGACCGGTTTTTAACCGGGTTTGACCGGGTCTTGGTGGGTTTGACCGGATTGGATTAAGTGGGCCGGGTTCGGGTGGGTTTTAATTTTTTTACTGTTTGGCCCGGCCGGCCCGGCCCGGTTAACGCCAAACCCAGCCCGTAACCGGCCCGGAACCCGGGTAAAATGGGAGGGCCGGTTCTGGGTTGGCCCGGCCCAGCCCGGCCCGGCCCGTTGACACCCTTATAATTGGACATGGTCATAATAATGTAAAGAATGAACTTAGACTTATCCACGACATGCAATAAGGTCAATAGGTACATAGGAAAAGAAGTATTTCCACATAGACGATACGCGTGATAATCTTTAAACTTTAACATTGGAACACAGGAAAGAAGTATTTCCTCATAGACAATCTTTAAACCTTAACATCTTCCTTCAAATATTATTCTATTTATTTTGCAACCTATGATCTTCAAGGGTACACACAACTAGAATGGTATAAATCTAATTGTATGTTGTTCCCCTATTCAAGCATAACCTGGAGACACAAGGTTCTACCTATAACACAATCACGCGGGTCTATGTCAGCAACTATATACCCTATATCACTATAGCAACTATGGCCCCCAAGAATACTACTCCTTCTTAACCCAATAATAAACCAACCTCAAGCTTAAATCAAGAAGTATCAGCCACATAAGGTAATAGTCCTCATATTGATCAACTATATCAACCAAGCCTATAACTATATGCATTTTAGGGTCTTCCAGACTTAGAATTATCAATTCAATCGCTTCTATGTACAGTCAAACACTATATTCCCTCTCTAACTATTTCCCACAACTACAAATTATGCAACATGCCGTCCACACTTATAAATAATAATAATAATAATAATAATAATAATAATAATAATAATAATAATAATAATAATAAAATTACACCACTATTTTTACAATAAAGAACATTTATTTTCTCTCATTAAAATCATTACACAACTTATTTAAACACCACTATTATATCATAAGTCACTAAATGACTAGAGTAAAAGGATCTAGAATATGAGGGATGTTGTTTAACCTTGGCTTATACTTATTAGAGCTCTGACAGTAAAAATAAGGCCTGTGAATTAAGGTACAATAGGCACAAATACTTCATACGTAAAACTCCTAGTGAATGGATAAATTATCATTCTGGCATAGACTTTACGTGAAATGAGTTCGACACATTGTAGTATATGAGTTCTTACAAAAATTAGGCATACAAAGAAACATAAGTTCATAGATAATGAGTTGAATGAAAAAAACTTGAATTCATAGTATCATAGGGTATTTGAGGTTACTATTTTTTTGGCTCGTGGGATTGTTAGGACCTTAGACATATGCATGGCATGACTACATAAGATTGGGGAAGAGTGTCGTCTTGGTTGAAGTACTAAAATGAGTATGGATCACTATGAAATGCATGACAAACCTTTTCTAAAGCTTATCACTATCTGAAACTTAAGATCTGCCCCAATTCAACACCTCAACTTCTCCCCCTTAGCTTAAAAGTCACTATCCTAGGACTATAAACCTACTCTCTGAACAAAGCTAAAAGCACAGAACTCCGCACAACGAGGTATTACAATAAACAAGAACTGTAAACTTTACTACATCTAGAAGAAATAAAACTTCTTCCTAGAACATCTCCTTCAGAGATACTTTTTCTCTCAGCTTTCTTTAGCCTCTATAGTCATCATCATATAACTTACATTTCAACGATCACAAATATCCACTTTGTCTAATACTTAACAATCTAACCTCATCTTCTTAGTCAACTAGCCTCATACCTCTAAGTTTTTTTCCACCCAATTCAATGGAACTTAAAGCTATACCAAGAGCGTAATATCATTTATCTAGATATATAATATCCTCAATTAAATTTGAAAGAATGCCAAATATAACTACTTAGTCTTCTCCATATGAAGCAAATCAAGAATGCTAACTAAATACACATAACACATATAAACTTAAAACCTCATCTAACAACATACTACCTTGGGTACAAGTAATCATTATAAACTTAAGGTTGTTACTCATCTAATGACTTAGCCACAATTTACTACTTCAATGCTAGTACTCATATGTATATATATATATGTGTGTATGTGTGTATTACACTTACACATTCAAACATTTCACAGGGTATCAACTTAAACTGTTCACACACCAAATCCAGCTTGCTACATCTATTTTCTCAAAACCTACATTCCTATTCCCAAGATATCATTCTGTTCATCATACTCAACATATAAAATTCAAATTTCGTGGAAAGTACAAAACATGAATCGCCAATGAAATATCTCACATACTATACTAGCTCATAGCTATCAGTTAAACTCAGAAAACACTAGTCCACCAAAATTTTGACAAAATAATCGATCTTAATTTCCTCTTCTACTTAATTGTGGCTTATAAGCATATTCTCCTGGAAAATATTACTACAACACCTAAATATTCGTTTCACATTTTCTCACATATTATACTGCCTTACAGCTACCAAAAAAAAAAGATTAAGGATCCCCAATCCTCAAGGTAAAAATAGTCGAACTTTAATCATACATTCTATCTAACTACAATTATTAGCACATTTTCTTTTTACATATCACAACTACGTATTCATGCATCCATTTAAACCACCTTCATAATTCTATAAGCATCGAGGAGCCCCCCCCCCCCCCCGGCTCTAAGAACCACAAATTAAAGCATAAATTTATAAATTCTTAACCACTCTATGCTTCCATTCACAACCTATGATTGGTCCTTATTGTCACAATAATAAGTTATCATAAGCTCCTTCCCTAGTTCACATATATATTCTAAATCATTTTAACTAGTGACTCTTTCTCTACTAACCACTATAAAATCTGCAAATTTTTCTACACCTTACCAATATCATAAGTGCATACAACCCAAACACTCACTTAATGGGTACTTGACTTTAGCTATATTCTTTGATTAATCACTACCCCCAAATCTTTGGTTTAATTTCTAAGCTTATGACTAACTATTTCTGGCTCTAGGATTATTATACTACTTGTAGCTTATAACACTCTAATTTCCACTATCACTCGGGTGGCAACATTGCCCATTATTCAGCTACATACCTCACTCTTTAAGTGTGTCATCTGAATAAGGTTTTTGAAAGATTCTGAATACATGTCTTATCTTAACTCAAAAGCATGATTCATGAAGATAGGGGTATACACTAAGAATCAATAGACTTGAATGCACTAATATATGAACTCCTCCCAAGTCTTTGTGCAATTTTGTAAATTTTTTATGACTCTATATATATCATATCATTAGAAATCATAGATTTTGTACTTTTATCACCTCAAATATAAGGCATAATCTGTGGAATTGAAGCAACACATGAATCTTGATAATTTTTTTATGGATAGTTCTATTACATGATCTGGAGTATAAAAGAGTAGAAAATATTTTCTAAATGCTTTATAGACTCCTGACTGTAAGTGAGGTGTACAATACATCCATAAGCAAGACTCTACTAGACACGATTTCACAGACATCCTTGAACGCTTAAACTTTGTGCTCTGATACCAAGCTTTTTACAATCCAAGACTAGACCCCGGATGTAACATGCACTTGGAACTAATTAAGACCCGAGAGAACCTCTTAGCATTCAATATGAGTGTTTAATTAAAGCTTGTGGAAGAAAAAAACATACAGAAGAACTATATCAAACTGTCTGAAAGTTGTTAAAACTTTTATAAATCTCCAAACAATAAGAAAATATTGAACTTCTATTCACTAATAACATCCATTTACAAAACTCCTAAATAATAATGAAATTGTCTAAGTTGGGACAAGGCCTTCGCGATACCATAGAATAAAATATTGAAATATCTGAAATAAGATATGTCTTCCAAAGAATGAAGGATTTACCAAAGATGAAGGTATCTTAGATGAACCTACTACTGCACAAAGCAACGATAATGTTTCTCTAAAACAACATCATAAAATGATGTAGCGCCTGAGATGGTCAATACATAACATGTATTGGTATGTAGAATAAGTAAAGGGATAAGATATGCTTCATATAAGAATAGACGTGAAAGTAAAATCAAACATAAAAGGAATATATATAATTAGTGACTCCAAAGTTAAAACATAGATTTTTGTTCTTTAGTTCCGAATTGGATGGTATCACCGACTTCTATTTAAACACCATGGGGTATATGGTTTCGATCAATTCTCAACCGGATAGCTCCAATCCATGTTTGTTGCATGATCAAGATTAAATCATTATGGCAAGCATAATCATCCTCATAGAGGAAACCATAAGGTTGACTTGGAAAAACACAGGTTTTGAGTGTTGATCTATTTAGACTCACACCTTCTCAATTAACAATCTAATTCTCTTTATGCTCAGATTTTAGCATTTTCATATCATCAAGTATTATTAGAAAATAATTTCATTGTCGTTAAGGTCATAGATTATTGTTGGTATTATTATATCAAAACTTGCAAGTCATCTATTCCATTATTCAATTAACCATAAGGTCTGTCATAAGCTTCTCATGTCCAATACGTCAAAAATAAAGTATAAGATAATTCTTTACAATTAATCAAATTGTTTAAGAAATCGATTTAACCATTCGGTGTCACCATTCTTCAAGCCAATATTACCAACCATTTAATTTGGATCAAATCATCCTTGTTTCGTTAAAACATTAATATACCTGATGATAGGCGAATTTACACGCCTATAGCACTATATTTTGCCCATATTTTAGCCTAGTTTTGAGAACAAAGTATATATTTCATGCACTTTTAGTCCTTTTTCCTGTAAGTGAGCTAACGAACATGATTAGCAAAGTTTCAGGTATAAATGATGTAGAATTCAGCATTTTATGGATAACTTGACGCCAAAGAAAGCTTCACGAAAGGAGAAAAGCCAATCTTGGACGCTAAGGACTAAAGATGGCGCATGGAAATTCTGTCCCGGGCTAAAACAACATTTCTGAAGACTTTGGGGACTAGCAGTAACTTATTAGGATTAGGATAATGATACATTAACCTAGTACAATTGGGTTAAGTATTACATTAGCTTGTTAGGATTAGGATAATGATACATTAACCTAGTACAATTGGGTTAAGTATTTCATTAGCTTAGTAGGATTTGGTTAAGCATTTCATTAGCTTAGTAGGAATAGGATATGGGTATTATAAATACCCTATCTTGCTAGAGATTTTAGAACTACTCATCTTACATTCAATTCTATTACTCTACAACTCTTCTAATTCTTCCATTAATTCTATTTTTCTTCTTCTATTCATCTATTCTTAAATTCCGCAACAAGAGAAACGTTACCTTGCTAAGGAATTCACGCCTAAAACGCCTACCACACCATTATCAACGTGCCATCGTAATTGTGGGGAAACAACAATGTCAATTGTGATTTCCTTCGCATTCATGGGTAACTAAACTTCTCTGTTGGGTTTATGGAAGTCGTATGAGATACTATCTATTGCTGTGAGTTTGTGAGTTCGTGACACGTATGCTGCTTATATCATTATTCTCTTCATCTTAATCTAAATTCTTTGTGGTTGCAAACGCAAGAATACGCCAGTATAACATTTAACTTGTTCGAAAGAAAGGTTATCTATCTGGAAAAGAGATAATGTCAAGGTAGTAGGGTCCCATCCCCTATTAAAAAGTTAGTGTCGTAACTGGATTAACCCCTTGGAGAATTCGTACCGTTAGACACGCTTTAAGATCGAAAGAGTTAAAGTGAAATAATCCTCGAATAGGTCGAAAGACGCCTGGATTTACCATCGAATACAATTCTCTATAAGCACATGCATGTCTGAATTCAACACACTCATAGTCAATAGAGACGTATAACTCAGAAGGTGGACATAACCCCAACTCCTCAATTCTCATTGTTTACATCTCACTAAAACATTCTTTCTCTTTTTACTTTGCTAGTGCCGATTTTCTTTAATAATTTGGTTACCCATTACAATCCCCCATTTTTACGAGACTTGCACTAAAAGTCTAGTAATCTTTACTTACTTGTTGACCAAGCTATTCCCTGTGGGATCGATACCCAACCCAGTTGGGTTCTATATTTGCTAACGACCGCTTTACACTCCTACGAGAGCTGTAGATTGAGCGTTATCAAAAATTGGCGCCGTTGCCGGGGAATACAAGTGTCAATTAAGTTTGTAATAATTACTAGACCCTTTGGTCAAAGATTCTCGTACTTTTACTTTTAGTTTTTGTTTTTGTTTACTGCAGGTTTTTATTCAGTGCATGCCCCATACTCGAAGTTCTGGTCAACCGTTATTACCGATCAATCCTGAACCACAACGTATTCGCAGAATGGAGGCACAACACGCAATTGAAAGGATGGCTGCTCAACAGGAGAAGGCGAGATTAGCTGTTCTTGCCGCCGCCCAAGTACACCAACAAAACATTGATAACCCTGGGCGAGCAACAAACCCTGACGATGAGGATTTAGGTGATGACGAGCTACTAAACCCAAGGCATGCCACTGAGATCGCAACACCTGCCAACAGAAGAGATCGTCAAGCTAGGTTTAGGCCCGAACGCCAAACTATGCAGCCAGCTTTCGACGATGATAATGATGATCTTGATGGAGTCGGAGCCACAGGAGCTATTATTCCCCCACCATTAGCGCCCGGAGCCAAGTTCAACATCATAAGCACCATGATTCAGTTATTGCAACTCAAGGGATTATTTGGTGGACTAGCAGGCGATGATCCGAATATGTATCTCATCAACTTTATTTCTACATGCAAGTCGTTTGACAATCCTAGAGTTGGTCAGAATGCAATTCGGTTACGCTTATTTCCATTGTCTCTGTCTGGGGAGGCAACTCTATGGTTGAATGGGCTGACTCCTGATTCTATTACAAATTGGAGGCAATTGAGAGACGCTTTCCTAGAAAGATTCTTTCCGTCATCCAAAAGAGCACAATTGAGAGATGAAATCAGCAACTTTCGTCAGCTTCCCACTGAAGCTCTTCATGAAACATGGGAGAGGTTCAAGACAAAGCTAGTGAGGTGCCCAAACCATCACATGACTAATGTTCACCTAATGGAGATACTTTACAGAGCCTTGAATTCAATAACTAAACCAGTGGTGGATAATGCGGCTGGAGGATCATTCATGGACCTCACCTTTGGTCAAGCAAGCAATATGCTAGATCGTATGACGAAAAAAAGTAGAGCTTGGCATACCAGGGATTCTGAGGTAGCAAGCCCCACTTTATCTATTGGCATGACTGCGGACAAAAGAAGAAGACAAGAAGAACGTGATCAAGATATGGCGCACATGAAAACACAAGTGGATCTTCTTACAAAGCATTTATTATCAGGGAAGACCGAAAAAGTGAAAGCTATTGCGTCAAAAGGAAGAGACGAATCTGATTCAGAAGAAGAAGCCAACTACTTGAACAATCAGGGGGGTTTCCGAGGCAATGCCCAAGGAAACCAAGGTCGGAACTATTATGATAATTCTGGAAACAAGGACCAAGGTAGTTGGAGAAAAAACAATGAAAAGAGTGGTGTGTATGTTCCCCCTGGAAGACGTGACACCACCACATCTAGTTCTGGAAGTATGGAAGACATGATGGCTAAACTACTGAAAGGAGTGAAAGCAACGAGCGCAGGAGTAACGGAGGTAATAAATGATTTGTCCTCTATGAAGCAATTAGTTGATTCTCATTCCACTTCAATCAAGAAAATAGAGCAGCAATTGAGCCATCTTTCAGTAGCACTCAATCAAAGAAAGGCTGGCACTTTACCTAGCGATACCGTGCAAAACCCAAGGAATGATGGGTCATGCATGGCCATTACTACCAGAAATGGTAAGGTGCTGGAAAATTCAGTAAAAGGCAAGCAAGTGGCTGACGAAGAGGCGGAAATTGATGATAAGGCGAAAGAAGAAGATGTCGCAGCAGCCGATCCTAACGTCCTTAACGTCACTCCTCACGACGTGCAGCCTGGAAGAGCTGAAAAACGGAAGCAAGAGGAGAAGAAAGCCGTGGAGAGAATAATGCCATACCCACCACCACCTTTTCCCCAAAGATTGAAGAAGGTGGCGGAAGATACGAAGTTCAGCAAATTCATGACTATGTTAAAGCAGCTGACCATTAATGTTCCATTGGTGGAAGCACTTGAACAAATGCCTGGGTATGCGAAATTTATGAAGGATATTTTGACAAAGAAGCGGGCAATAAGTTATGAGTTGAAAGATGATGCCCATCACTGCAGCGCAATCGCTACCCGATCAATAGCTCAGAAGAAGGCTGACCCCGGAGCTTTCACTATTCCTTGCACCATTGGATCTTTGAATTTTGCCAAAGCATTATGTGATTTAGGAGCCAGCATCAATTTGATGCCATTATCTATCTATAAAAAGTTGGGGTTGGGTGATCCTACTCCAACCAATATGAGGCTCGTCATGGCGGATAGGTCGGTAAAATGACCTGTTGGTATCCTATGTGATGTCTTGGTAAAGGTTTCTTCATTCATCTTTCCAGAAGACTTTGTTATTTTGGATTGTGAAGCGGACTCAGAGGTTCCCATAATCTTGGGACGCCCTTTCCTTGCTACAGGAAGTGTGCTCATTGATTTGAGAGCTAATGAGCTTTCATTCCGAATAAATGACGAAGTGGTTCGCTTTGATGTTTGCAAATCAATGAAGCAACCCAAAGATCCGAGTGTATTTTCGGTGGTTGATGTTTTCTTTGATGATCCGAAAGAATTACTTAAAGAAGAGCAAATCAGTGTTGACCCTTTGGCGGTTGTGCTCATGAATGGAGAGAGTAAGGATGCTGAAAATTGCAAAGAAGCTATTTGTGCTCTATCAGGATTAGGGACATATCGTTATGCTCCCAAGAAGCTGGACCTTGATCTCAAAAATCGACCCACACCACCAGCTAAGCCATCTATTGAAGAGCCACCCACGTTAGAATTGAAAGAGCTGCCAAGTCATTTAAAGTATGCATTCTTAGGAAGCGGAAGCACACTTCCAGTCATTGTGGCAGCAGATTTGGGTGAGCAACAAGTTGCAACTCTTATTACTATTCTACGGAAGTATATTAGAGCCATTGGATGGACCATTGCGGATATTATTGGTATTCCACCTGGGATTTGTACTCACAAGATTCAGCTTGAAGAAAATTGCAAACCAACCATTGAGCATCAAAGACGTCTAAACCCATCTATGCAAGAAGTGGTGAAGAAAGAAATTATCAAGTGGTTAGACGCAGGGGTTGTGTATCCAATCTCTGACAGTACATGGGTAAGCCCGGTACAATGTGTTCCCAAGAAAGGAGGCATGACGGTGGTCGCGAATGAGAAAAATGAACTTATTCCACTCAGACCCGTCACTGGATGGAGAGTATGCATGGACTACCAAAAGCTGAATTCTTGGACGCTCAAAGATCACTTTCCAATGCCATTTATGGACCAAATGCTAGATCGATTAGCGGGGAAAGGATGGTTTTGTTTCTTAGACGGTTATTCAGGATATAATCAGATTTGTATTGCTCCCGAAGACCAAGAGAAGACAACGTTTACATGCCCATATGGTACGTTTGCCTTCAAGCGTATGCCATTCGGGCTATGTAACGCACCAGCCACCTTTCAACGCTGTATGATGTCCATTTTTTCTGATATGGTTGAAGACACTTTGGAGGTATTCATGGACGATTTTTCAGTTGTTGGTGAGACTTTTGAAGTGTGCTTAACAAACCTAAGTATGGCGTTGCAAAGATGTGTAGAATTCAACCTAGTGCTGAATTGGGAAAAGTGTCACTTCATGGTAAAAGAAGGTATTGTTCTTGGGCACAAAATCTCCGAAAGAGGAATTGAGGTTGATCGAGCGAAAATTGAAGTCATTGAGAAGCTACCGCCTCCAATTTCGGTGAAGGGTGTTCGTAGTTTTCTCGGCCATGCAGGTTTCTATCGTCGGTTCATCAAAGACTTCTCCAAAATTGCTAGTCCATTGTGCAAACTCTTGGAGAAAGATGTGAAGTTTGACTTCAATGACGATTGCTTGAAGGCATTCGAATGCCTCAAAGGAAAACTCATTGAAGCCCCTATCATGGTAGCACCAGATTGGTCTCTCCCGTTCGAAGTCATGTGTGATGCTAGTGGTGTAGCCGTTGGTGCTGTACTTGGTCAGAGAAAGGAGAAGCTATTTCATCCTATCTACTATGTGAGTAAGGTCCTAAATGAAGCCCAAAGAAACTACACTGTGACTGAACAAGAGCTCCTAGCGATTGTGTATGCGTTTTAAAAGTTTCGTGCCTACCTATTGGGTACTAAGGTGATCGTTCATACAGACCATGCAGCTCTTAGGTATCTAATGACAAAGAAGGATGCAAAACCAAGACTAATTCGATGGGTATTGCTGCTGCAAGAGTTTGATTTCGAAGTTAAAGATAGAAGAGGTTGCGAGAACCAAGTGGCCGACCATCTCTCTAGACTCGAGAACGAGCATGTGGCGCAACCTGAAATCGAGATTGATGATGCATTCCCTGATGAGGAGATCTTAGCCACGATAATAGAAGAGTTACCATGGTATGCCGACTTTGCAAACTTTGTGGTGAGTAATATGATACCTGCAAATTTATCTTACCATCAAAAGAGGAAGTTTATGCATGATGTACAGCACTACTTTTGGGATGAGCCATATTTGTTTCGTCGATGCGCGGATGGTGTTATCCGACGATGTATATCCCATGAAGAGGTGCCAAATATATTAGAAGCATGCCACACTTCCCAAGTTGGGGGACATCACGCAGGTAATCGGACAGCAAGAAAGGTATTGCAAAGCGGATACTATTGGCCTTCAATATTTAGAGATGCTCATTACTTTGTTAGAAGATGCGACCAATGTCAGCGACAAGGTGCTATTTCAAAACACCATGAGATGCCCATGACGAAAATCCTTGAAGTAGAGCTCTTTGACGTATGGGGTATTGATTTCATGGGTCCATTCGTAAATTCATTCGGAATGAAGTACATCTTAGTTGTTGTGGATTATGTCTCGAAATGGGTTGAAGCTGTAGCGTTGGCCGACAATGAGGGAAAGCGTGTTGTAGCGTTCTTGAAGAAGAATATCTTCTCTCGCTCTGGAGTACCACGTACTATCATAAGTGATGGAGGATCTCACTTTTGCAACAAGCTATTCAAGTCCGTGTTGGCAAAATATGGTGTCAAGCAACATAAGGTAGCCACGCCTTATCACCCACAAACTAGCGGACAGGTAGAGGTTTCCAATCGAGAGATCAAGCAAATCCTTGCGAAGACGGTAAATGCTAATAGGAAGGATTGGTCTCGGAAGCTGGACGATGCACTATGGGCGTACAGGACTACATTCAAAACGCCAATTGGCATGTCCCCTTATCAACTAGTTTATGGGAAGGCTTGTCACTTACCCATTGAGCTCGAGCACAAGGCATTATGGGCGCTGAAGCGATTAAATATAAATTGGGATGATACAATGAAGCTGAGGATGGAGCAACTGAACGAGATGGATGAATTCCGTCTACATGCTTATGAAAGAGCAGACCTATACAAGGAGCGGATGAAAAAGTATCATGATCAGCGGATTGTTCGTCGAAACTTTCAAAAGGATGATATGGTACTTCTCTTCAACTCCAGATTGAAGCTCTTCCTAGGTAAGTTAAAATCCAAGTGGTGTGGTCCATACAAAGTTATCCAAGTCTACTCGTCTGGAGTAGTTGAATTGGAAGATAATAATGGTGTTATCTTCAAAGTGAATGGCCAACGTGTGAAACCGTATATCGGTCCTCTTGATTCGATAAGCTTCATGGCCATCACTTATCTCGACGAAGTCTAAGTACTCGAGGTAACTATGTCGTGCCGCGACAATAAATCAAGCGCTAGATGGGAGGCAACCCATCGTTTATCGTTTATCGTTTATCGTTTTTCATTTTTCATTTCGTTCTTGTATGTGTTTTGCTTTTGATAAATAAAAATCCAAAAATAAGAGTCGTGCCACGACCAAAACTAAGGCGCTTGATGGGAGGCAACCCATCGTTCTAATCATTTTTAGTGTTTTTGAGCAAATGTAGGTGCAAGAGGTATAAAACGAGGAGATTGGTTTCAAAGTTCGATTTGGACGTATTGCATGGTAAAGGTGGTAAGTTAGGAATTAAGATGCATAAGGCTATGGATTGAGCATTACTCATGAAAAAATAGGCATCGATCAAGGCTAGGCCTAGGTAAAACTAGGCCACGAACAAGGCATGGCCTATACTATAGCCCAAGGTCTCGGAATCTAGTGTGCTATAGCATAGGCGCCGCCCATGCTCAAGTATGCCATAGCATAGGCGCCGCCTATGCTATAGCATTTGGTCTCTGAATCTCATATGCCATGCTAAAGGCGCCGCCTATGGTCACTAAAGGCATTGCACTAGGCGCCGCCTATGCTCACTAAAGGCATTGCACTAGGCGCCGCCTATGCTCACTAAAGGCATTGCACTAGGCGCCGCCTATGGTCACCATAGGCAAAGCTAAAGGCGCCGCCTATGGTCACTTTTTGTCTCCAAAACCGATTTTAAATGGGTCAAAACCCGACCCATTCTTTTCCTATATAAAGGAGACTTAGTATTAAAACATAAACACATTGAAAACTTGACCTAGGCACCGCACATACTCCCCAAATCATCCCAAAACTTTTCTTTTTGCTCTCCCACTTCACAAGAACATCTCCAAAGGCTTCAATCACGTAAGTACTCTTTTGTTCTTCATCTATTTTTCATAAGTGCTACGTTGCTATGTCTATTATGAATTGCTACATCTTGAAGAAATATTGGTGATGTTAATGTGTTTGAATTGTTGATACAAAACCACGTGAGTGAACATGAACATTAGCATACTCTTAACTTGTTTCCGACTTGAATTTCATTTTGATGCATTGTTATGCTACTTGCGGAATTGCTACAGTCATGAACATTGCATACTCTTGTCACTTGAATACTTACATGTTAGAATGTCCCATTCATCGGAATAAGACTTATAGTTGCCCACCGACATAGGCGATTGTGATTATTGATAGAAACTATACCATGATGTAATCCCTATGTAAAAGTCTTGATATACCTAACATGAACGTATTTCAAAGGTTGCAAGAAGTGATACATCTCTGATTTTCTTGTTGGAATATAGCTCCTACAATGTATGTCGATGAAGACTAAGTAATCGACCACTTTCACTTCACTAATTCGTACCAACAAACTAAGTGTGGGGTGGTACCCCTACTGCTTATGTATAGATTGTATCCATTGAGATTGTGCTAACGTGAACTCTATTTCAAGTCTCAGGTACAATGGCACCCAAAGCGAGACAAGGCAAGGAGAAGGCTATCACTTCCCAAAAGGGCAAGAAAAGAGGCCGCAAGGAGCAAGGAGAATCATCCTCAATGCAATTACCACGCCGAATGTTTGGAATAAAATGGGTTCTTGAGGAGGAAGCCAAGGAATGGTATAGGAACAACAAGGAAAGAAAATATGTTCATGTCGACGTGATAAACAAGGAAAGCCTAGCGAAGAAGGAGCCGCGCATGTTGGCGAAGATCATGGCATTAAATCTGGATTTCATCTTCCGCGACATGGGAGAATGTAATCTTGATTTGACAAGAGAATTTTATGCCAACTGGTCGCCGAAAACTACAGGCAGCGAAGTCAAGATTCGGGGCCAAGTGTTATAACTCAATGCGGAATTCTTCAACTCCTTTCTTGGCTTGCCTTCAGTCGATCCAGCACCATTCAAAGAGCTGTACAGCAGACCTCCTTATAGAGCAATTCAACACACACTCTGTGGAACAAGATCCATGGCACGCTGGAGTAGACACAAGGACACTGGTCGACACAACACTTTCCCATATGCTTCTTTGAATAGGGAAGCAAGGATATGGTTGCGCATGATCAACTGTTGCCTCATTCCAGGGACGCAATACACAAAAATAACAAAAGATAGAGTGTGCTTGGTATACGCAATGATGACGAATATCCCTATCAACATTGGGGTAATCATCCGATCTACAATGCGGAAGGCTAGGCTACACAAGCGATCCCATTTCAGCTTTGGAAATCTGTTGACTGCAATCTTGAGGAACGAAGACATCGAAGAGGAACCAGCTGACCATAAACTCCCACACAATCCGAAGAAGGTTGACCTCACAAAGGTCAAAGATGTTGAATCAACACATGGCACCAACCTTACTACGGCAGAGAGACATGCTCGGGATGAGAGTTTCTCCCGCCATATGTACGGCATGATGAGGTTTATAATGATGAGTGGAGGTCGTGTTCCCACTGCTGCAGAGCTCCAACAGCTGGACCATGACTATCCAATGAATATTCATGCACGGGAAATGTGTGGAGTAGGTACATACTTTGAGGAACCTCTCGATGACGACGTGCCGACCGATGATGATCGACGAATGCCAGACTCTGACATGGAGGAGAATTCTGATGACGACGACTCCGACGAAGGGGGTATGACCCCCGACATTGAGGACGAGTCCGACTGACCAGGTTCTTCGTATTTATTTTCCACTGAGGACAGTGTCCCGAATAAGGGTGGGGTGGTGGTATTGCATGCTATACTTCTCTACTCGCATCTATGTTTGTTTGCTTTGTTTTTGTTTCGTTTTTTTTAGTAAATTTTTAGTAGTAAATTTTTTTTCGCATCTAAGTTTTTTTTAGTAGTAAATTCACATGAAATTATTTTGATAGGCAGCATGAAATTATGACAAGAGTTTGTGCTAAAATCATGACTATTGAGACATTTAGGCTCTAAATGTGACTCACTATGTGATATTGCGTGGTTCAATTCCTTCACCTGTTGGGTCAAGAGTCTATACTACTCCCAATAAAGTCGACCATGTGCCTTGTGTGTGTGAGCTAATAGTATATTCTGTGCTTGCGGCTGATGCTAGAACTTGCCTGGTATGTATGTAAAGCGAAAATAAGGAGTGTAAGTTTAGGAGATGATTTAGGCATTTCTTTGGCAACCTATGATTATTTACCTTCTTTTTACCTACCCATGGACATCATCCTAGTTAAACCCTTTTGAGCCTTTCGCCTATTTTCTTTGACAAACCTCGTATGTAAGCCTAATCCATTTTTTTCAAGACCATAATTTGATCCAAATTCCTAAGTGCTTTAAAGTGAAAAAGTCATGTGACAAAATAAGAGGAAATTGGGTGAGTATGATGCTTTAGAATGCATTGGTGCTTGAATGAGTTATGAAAAAGAAAGTGCTATCATAAGAAGTATGTTATCAAAAGAAAAAGGAAAGGAAAACTGAAAAGTTAGTTATGTTTAAAATTGAAAAACAAAAGAGGAGAAAAAGAGTGGTAGAATAAAAGAAAGTAGAAAGGTTGTTTGAAAGAAAAGTGTTAATGATACAATGTGATGTATTAAAGCGCTTAGATTTCTGGCCAAAATAGTCCTACCCGTCCCTTAGCCTACATTACAACCATCAAAAGACCTATTTGATTCTAAGCTTGGCATTCTAACATTTAGTGGAGCATTACACTAAGGGCAAGCCTATGGTCATCAGTTGCTGCATATGAATTCTTTGTGAGAGTGAGAGCAAGGATATTTTGATACCCATGTTTGAAAAATATGTTATACTTGCGAGTGATTATGGGTAATACATTGTGAGACACACATGGTTGATGAGTTTTGGGTGGTTGTGTATGATTCTTTGCGCCTTAACTTTTGAATATGAGTTGACCACCATCACGAGTCTACGTTGGAGGCTAAATGGTCTCTACTAATGATCGGAAAACTACTCTTTGTTGATAATTGTTGTGCTTGTCTTGACGAATATTTTATGTTGTTGCTGTGAAACCCTAAGTTGATGTTTAGAGGGACATGATATTTTGTTCGAGGACGAACAAAGCCTTAAGTGTGGGGTGTTGATGATAGGCGAATTTACACGCCTATAGCACTATATTTTGCCCATATTTTAGCCTAGTTTTGAGAACAAAGTATATATTTCATGCACTTTTAGTCCTTTTTCCTGTAAGTGAGCTAACGAACATGATTAGCAAAGTTTCAGGTATAAATGATGCAGAATTCAGCATTTTATGGATAACTTGACGCCAAAGAAAGCTTCACGAAAGGAGAAAAGCCAATCTTGGACGCCAAGGACTAAAGATGGCGCATGGAAATTCTGTCCCGGGCTAAAACAACATTTCTGAAGACTTTGGGGACTAGCAGTAACTTATTAGGATTAGGATAATGATACATTAACCTAGTACAATTGGGTTAAGTATTACATTAGCTTGTTAGGATTAGGATAATGATACATTAACCTAGTACAATTGGGTTAAGTATTTCATTAGCTTAGTGGGATTTGGTTAAGCATTTCATTAGCTTAGTAGGAATAGGATATGGGTATTATAAATACTCTATCTTGCTAGAGATTTTAGAACTACTCATCTTACATTCAATTCTATTACTCTACAACTCTTCTAATTCTTCCATTAATTCTATTTTTCTTCTTCTATTCATCTATTCTTAAATTCCGCAACAAGAGAAACGTTACCTTGCTAAGGAATTCACGCCTAAAACGCCTACCACACCATTATCAACGTGCCATCGTAATTGTGGGGAAACAACAATGTCAATTGTGATTTCCTTCGCATTCATGGGTAACTAAACTTCTCTGTTGGGGTTATGGAAGCCGTATGAGATACTATCTATTGCTGTGAGTTTGTGAGTTCGTGACACGTATGCTGCTTATATCATTATTCTCTTCATCTTAATCTAAATTCTTTGTGGTTGCAAACGCAAGAATACGCCAGTATAATATTTAACTTGTTCGAAAGAAAGGTTATCTGTCTGGAAAAGAGATAATGTCAAGGTAGTAGGGTCCCATCCCCTATTAAAAAGTTAGTGCCGTAACTGGATTAACCTCTTGGAGAATTCGTACCGTTAGACACGCTTTAAGCTCCAAAGAGTTAAAGTGAAATAATCCTCGAATAGGTCGAAAGACGCCTGGATTTACCATCGAATACAATTCTCTATAAGCACATGCATGTCTGAATTCCGCACACTCATAGCCAATAGAGACGTATAACTCAAAAGGTGGACATAACCCCAACTCCTCAATTCTCATTGTTTACATCTCACTAAAACATTCTTTCTCTTTTTACTTTGCTAGTGCCGATTTTCTCTAATAATTTGGTTACCCATTACAATCCCCCCTTTTTACGAGACTTGCAGTAAAAGTCTAGTAATCTTTACTTACTTGTTGACCAAGCTATTCCCTGTGGGATCGATACCCAACCCAGTTGGGTTCTATATTTGCTAACGACCGCTTTACACTCCTACGAGAGCTGTAGATTGAGCGTTATCAATACCATAAACACTCCTCAAATTGTAATTGCATTTGATCCAACCAATAATATAGAGAAAAGTAAATTAAGTTTGATTGACCTCTTCAAATTTTTAATCATCAAGTAGTTATGAGTAATTTCAAGAGAATACCATTCATCACATTTTCATGCTTCTTCGAAGTTATGTAAAGATTTGGATTTGAAGTTAACTAACAGAAGGGATTTCTCTACATACCTTAGATAGGAATTTGAAAATAACTCTTGAAATTGGAATCCTCAGCCTAAAATCTATAGAATCCATTGAAGAATTATTTGACTTGGATTCTTTGCGCATACCCGTGATGACGAATTTGATGAGAAAATATTAAGAAGAAACTTTAATCTTCAATTATTTTTGAAACTTTAGGGTCGGGAGTTTGAGAAGAAGAAGAAAGGATTTTGAGTGTTTGTTAGGAAAAGAAAAATGAAGTTTTGATTATGAACACAGTGAATGAAACAGGTTCCACAACATGTTCCATGCAACATGTTCCACACAAGTGAATCTACTACCGTCGACTGATTAGCATGAACATCCTACCAAGCGGACAGGATGAAACAAGTTCAAATCTAAAAGAGTGAAGGCAATCCAAGTCAAGATAGGAAGGACATCAAGACAGTCCAATTCAAACTAGGAAACAAGAAAAGGCGGCAGAAATTAAAAGACGGAAAAGGCAATCCAATTCAAGTAAGGAAAGGAGATCAACTGAAGGTTTCAATCAGGGTTGCTATAAATACAAGGAAAAATATCAAAGCACTGTGTGCACAAAAGAGACAGTCAACAATCAAGCAAACAAGTTCGTCCAATTGAAGGAGAACCTAATCTATACTTCTTAAGTCGTAGATCAGTTGTAATAGGTAGGTTCTTTTAATTGTAACGTGTCATAGTTCTTGTACTCAGTGATCTATAAACTGAGATAGAAGTATTTGTCTTCAAGTTGGGGAACTCGAAGATTTGGGAACACTTATCTTGGGTGAGATTTATGTTTTTGTAGTGATAGGAATTAGAAGTTGTAATTCCTAAGTTACAAGAAGCCTTGTAATTGTTTGATTGTTGAGGCTCAAGAGTTTTAGTGAAGTTGGGGTTAAATCCTGTAGAGGTACAGGTCATGGTTTTTTACACCTTTCTTGAGCCGGGTATTTTTCACGTAAAAACACTGTGTTCAGCTTTCTCTTCTGCGAACTGCGTTTACTTACCTGTTCCACAGATAGGCAAACAGTAGAATCGAGAAATCAGTAGGGCCCATACTCTAACGGTGTTGAAGTTTGGGAGAGAATGGGAAGGATTTTGATTCTGAAAACTCAATATTTCTCTAGAAGTTTTTAAGACTACGAGATGGTTTTAACAATGGATAAATGACTAAAATGTCCTTAAAATAAAAAAGGACGGCAAAAATTTTATCTGGAAAGGGTGGTGTGCGTCGCACAGCCTATCGTGGAGCTTGGGTTGTGCGTCATGAGGTCCAACATGCTACTTAAGCTCTACGATGTGGAGCCTTTCGTGCACCTCAGACAGTCTCTAAAATATCCATAACTTCTTGTTTTGGAGTAGAATTGAAAAATAGTTGATGACGTTGGAAAGAAGACTCAAAATTTTTAATTTGATGGGGAATAGGCCACCGAACTCATCATATTCTAGAATGAGTGATCGCTTAAAGTTGGCTCTAGTAAAAAGTTATACAAAAGCTTCATCGATAGAGAGACTCTCAACTCATCTTTGTGCTAGAGGTTTCTAATGACCATAATTCATATTCAAAGCACTAACACACTAGAAAATAGATATTAACACTTCTATTAAAAAATTAGAAATCATCGGTTTTGTGCTACTGCCTATAAGTGAACGGAGAATGGTTTAAAACCTTGCTTGATAGTTTGGGGTGTTACATAAGGACTGTTCGGTTAATATCTTGTTTCTTATTTTCATAAATTGGTATTCTCAGGTGCTTTAATCTATTTTTTCTCCAAATTTTTGCTTACTAGGTATCATGTGTTCTCTCTTGTTTTGATGAAATTTGTTAGTTCTTCTAATTTGGTAATTACTTTTTTTATTTCTAGTCATTCCTTGTTGGGTACTGTTAGTTTCCTCTTCTTTTGATGAAATCATTTAGTTTTCCTATGTTTTGTAGTTGCTTATTAAATTTTTTACATGCATGTCAACAATTGGGTCTTATTTCGAAAGGTAGACCAGCAGATACTTAAGTTGAACAAATACATAGTATGCAATCCTATCAGGAAATATAGGGAAACAGATAATATAAATACACATAAAATTCTGCGGAAAGCCATCTCCGACGAAATTTGTATATACTTCCTCCGTCCCATTTTACTCGTCCCAAATTGAAATGACACAGCTATTAAGAAAACAATGATTGGTAATATAACTTTACCATTTTGTCCCTCTTAATTGTGTCTTGTTGTTAGTTCCAATATTGATGGATGGCTAATACCGAAGCACCATTTATATTCTTAATGGTACTCCTCTTTGCAATATTTTTCAAGAATGCTAATAATAAGGAGTAATCAATTACACTAAGGGTATAATGGGAAAAAAAATTATCTTGTCTTGATAAGTAAAAAGGGACAAATAAAATGGGACAACAAATTAAAAAATTTGGGACGAATAAAATGAAACAGAGGGAGTATATGATTTGGAGATATCTCATACTTTTCTTGATCCATCTTAAAATATCAGTCAAAAAAAATTCAAAAATGATGATTTTAGCCCTTTTAAAAAAAAGAGTTGAAAAAAATTCAAAAATGATGATTTTAGCCCTTTTAAAAAAAAGAGTTGATTGTTGAACCTCTTTTATTACTTTCTCCGTCTTATTTTATTCGTACCAAATTGAGATGGCACATTGATTAAGAAAAATAAATAATAACATGCCTAGTTTACCATAGTACCTCTATTAAATGATGTTTACATTTTAATTTGAAGAAAAAGTAATTAATGTAAAGAATAAAACATGAAAAAAAAATTATCTCTTATTAATTAATGAAAAAAGACAAGTAAAATGAGAAATCAAATTAGAAAATTTGGGACGAAGAGAGTTTTTCACTGTGATAACCAACTTCATTGGTTGTCCACTTAATATTATTACTGTCTTAGTAAATGTTAGCAGCAACTTTATACCACTCATGGCAAACAATAAATATTTTCAACTATTTTTAAGCTCGTACCACCTCTTTCCATCACAACTATTTTCCCATGTCAAGGAAAAAAAGTAGAAAGCTAACTCTTTGTCAAACATAGCCATTATTTTTACTCTTTTTTTAAATTATTCTTCCTCTGTTTTATTTTATTCGTCCCAAATTTTCTAATTTGTTGTCCCATTTTACTTGTCCTTTTTTACTTATTAAGATAAGACAAAAAAAAAATTTCCACATTTTACCCTTTGCATTAATTTTTTTTTCTTTAAATTAAAATGTAAACATCATTTAATAGGGGTATTATGGTAAACTAGTCATGTTATTTATTATTTTTCTTAATAGTTGTGTCATCCCAATTTGGGACGAGTAAAATGAAACGGAGGAAGTATGTATGAAAAGTAGTTGTCTTTCTATCCGCACACACTTTACCCCATTATGACTAATAGATATATACTCCTTCTATTTCATATTAGTTGACCCCTATGAACTTGGTACATCTATTAAGAAAATATTAATTAGGAGGTTTATTTTATCAAATTAGCCTTATTAATTATGTTTTGAAAATATAAATTTGAGTAAATAGACTTTGGTTAGTCACTTAATGTTAAGGATAGTATTGGAAAAACATAATAAAATTATCTTGATTTCGTCAAAGAAACAACTAAATTGAAACAAATATTTTTAGAAAGATTGTCAACTAAAACGAAACTGAAGGAGTACATGATTAGCCAGAATTCTCAATAATGTTGTTAACTGTGTTGAATTTCACAATTACTCTGTTCAGTGCTATTCATTAAATTGTAGTCCCATTTTCTCCATGTAAACTTAACTGCTTCAGGTTTTCCTTAGCTGATATAATTGTTGGATCAATTTTAACAAGGATAATGCTAAATGATCATAATTTTTTGGATCAAATTTGGCCATAATTGTGAAAAAACTTACATAACCTTGTGAGTCTTTTCTCAAATAAATTCCCTCCAAATTTTCTTAATCAATGTAGTAACTTCTTTCTATTCCCTAAATTCATTGAACAACTAAAATTGATTTATACAAGAATAATTAATGAATTTAAGGTACATACTTCCTCCGTCTCATGTTATCCGTCCCAAATTTCCTAATTTAATGTCTCATTTTACTTGTCCTTTTTTACTTATCAAGACAAGACAAAAAAAAAAAATCTCATTATACCCTTAGTGTAATTGATTACTCCTTGTTATTAGTCATTCATCAATATTGGAACTAATAACAAGACACAATTAAGAGGGGTAAAATGGTAAAGTTACATTACCAATCACTATTTTCTTAATAGCTGTGTCATTCCAATTTAGGATAAGTAAAATGGAACGGAGGGAGTATATTATGTATTAATAACTTTTCATGTAACTTCCCAATTAGCCGTGTAATGACAAGAAATAATAATAATAATGCAGTTATAACCCAATTAGCCGTTTAATGACAAGAAATAATATTTAAATTCCCCATTAAATATAATTTAAAAGACAAGAAAACATGAGTCTATAACCTTATTTAACAATATAATTCTACTTTAATTCAAAAATTAAAATAATAATAATGCAGTTAATCAGTTTTGCTAAATGAAAAAAAAAATTAAAAAAATACAAGCAATTATATAATATTACAAGAAGTAAATATTGAGAAATAAAAAGAAAGGAAATGAATGAAATCAAGTTAATTAAAAATTAAATTTTATCTAAATTTTACTAAATCATATCAAAAATATAACAGAGGTCCAAAACAAATTAATTACACTAGTGTAACCGCAGTGTAACATTTGCTTATTTAAAATTAACTAGTTTTATCTATTGCGGGATTTTTAATAAAGTATAAAAAGTTCAAATCATTTTTCAAAGTTCCTTCAAATAAACTAAACCACTAAACTTCAAGATCGGCTACTACATTAATGCATAAGTATTTTCTTAGGTTGTTGTTAACTAGGATCATCACTTAATTATTTAAATATTTAATTTATTTTTAAAAGATGACAATTAATGAATACGTAAAACTTCAACATCAATACGGGACTCTCATGAGTTGTTAATAAGATTGATACTTATAAATCATATAGTTTTTATGATCCATATAAAATGTCGGTGTCTACCATGTTTAAAGTACTTTGAGTTTTTACTATCGTTATTATAATATTTTTAAATTATGTTTAAATATTTGTAAGATTTTGCAATAACGACAACTCAACGTACTTTAGACCTGATAAACGTCCTTATATTATAGAAATCGGGCATATAGTTCACATCTGTCGAACCAACTAGAGTGAGATATGAGTGTTGATCATACAATTCTTTCGCCTTTATGTACACCAATTTGATAAATTGCAGGTATTTACTTATATATATTACTAAATTAACCTTCAATTAATTATTATATTTAAATAAAATTAAACTTTATTTTAAATATTTTTTAAACATAATTTGTGAAATATTTCAATAACGACAACTCAACATACTGTAGAACTGATAAATATCGACAGATTATAAAAATCATGCATATAGTTCATATGTGTCGAACCAAAAAGGATAATACATAAGTGTTGATCGTACAAGTATTTCGCTTCTATGTTACGTGAATTTGATAAATTATGAATTATTACTTATATTGTTAGTAAGACAACCTCTAATTAATTATTTTTTAATAATTATGTTAAAATAAAATTAAACTATATATTTGAATAATTTATAAACGTAATTTGTGAAATATTTCAATAACGACAACTCATGACACTTTAGAACTGGTAATTATCGATACATTATAAAAATCATGCATATAGTTCATATGTGTCGAATCAAAAGGAGTGAGACATAAGTGTTGATGGTACAAGTCTTTCGTCCCTATGTTACGCCGGTCTGATAAATTGTGAATCATTACATATATTTGTTACTAAAATAACTTCTTTCTTATTTTATAAGTATTATGTTTAAATAAAACTAAAAAATATATTTAAATAATTCTCAGGCATAATTTGTAAGATATTGCAATAATGACAGCTCAACATACCTTAAACCTGATAATTAAACGCTGACACTTATAGAAACCATGCATATAGTTCATATCTATTGAATAAAAGAGAATGGGATATAAGTGTTAATCATACAAGTCTTTCGCTCCTATATTACGCCGATTTTATAAATTATGAATTATTACTTATATTTGTTACTAAAATGACCTCGAATGAATTATTTTTTTAATTATTACGCTTAAATAAAATCAATATTATATATATATATATATATATATATATATAAAAAATTCAAACATAAGTTTAAAAATATTGCGATTACAACAATTCAACACATTTTACACGTGGTAACCTGATAAATCGAACCACTAGTCCAGTAACCAAATTATCATTACAGATTATTGATTTCGGATTGAGTTTGAACAGTCGTAGATAGAGTCGAGATGTTACGTTCAAACTTAGAAAATCCGAACTAAAGTACTCATTGTCTTTCATAGTCACAAATAAAATTTTGAGATCTCTACCTAGTTATGTTTTCGTAACTTGAAAAAGTGTAAAATTATACTATCTAAAATTAGGAATTTCTACCTAATATGTTTTTCAAAAATATATATTAAATATGGATAATACTTAACAAATGTATTTGCCTATGAAAAAAATTATTGAAAACGTATTTGCTAGGAAAAATTGGCTATGAAAACAAAATTATGAAGAAAACACTTTCCCATGAATATGGGAATTAACTAAGATTAAGGTAATCAATGTATTGGAAATAGGAGAGAAGAATATAGTTAATTTTTAAGGTAAAAGGGTAAAAATATCTAAAAGTTAACTACTTCATAGTGTGACATAACTTTTTTCTATTGTGGCCAAAAAGATTTTTTCATAATAATAATGCAGTTATAACCCAATTAGCCGTTTAATGACAAGAAATAATATTTAAATTCCCAATTAAATATAATTTAAAAGACAAGAAAACATGAGTCTATAATCTCATTCAACAATGTAATTTTACTTTAATTAAAAAATTAAAGTAATAATAATGCAGTTAATAAGTTTTGCTAAATGGAAAAAAAGAAATAAAATTAAAAATACAAGCAATTATATAAAATTACAAGAAGTAAATATTGAGAAATTAAAAGAAAGGAAATGAATGATATCAAGTAAATTAAAAATTAAATTTCATCTGAATTGTACTAAATCATATCGAAAATATAACAGAGGTCCAAAACAAATTAATTACACTAGTGTAACCGCATGTGTCTTGCACGTGTAACATTTGTTTATTTAAAATTAATAATTTTATCTATTGCGAGATTTTTAATAAAGTATAAGAAGTTCAAATCAGTTTTCAAAGTTCCTTCAAATAAACTAAACCATCAAACTTCAAGATCGGCTACTACACTAAAGCGTAAGTATTTTCATAGGTTGTTGTTAACTAGGATCATCACTTAATTATTTAAATATTTAATTTATTTTTAAAAGATGACAATTAATGAATACGTAAAACTTCAACATCAATACGGGACTCTCATGAGTTGTTAATAAGATTGATACTTATAAATCATATAGTTTTTATGATCCATATAAAATGTCGGTGTCTACCATGTTTAAAGTACTTTGAGTTTTTACTATCGTTATTATAATATTTTTAAATTATGTTTAAATATTTGTAAGATTTTGCAATAACGACAACTCAACGTACTTTAGACCTGATAAACGTCCTTATATTATAGAAATCGGGCATATAGTTCACATCTGTCGAACCAACTAGAGTGAGATATGAGTGTTGATCATACAATTCTTTCGCCTTTATGTACACCAATTTGATAAATTGCAGGTATTTACTTATATATATTACTAAATTAACCTTCAATTAATTATTATATTTAAATAAAATTAAACTTTATTTTAAATATTTTTTAAACATAATTTGTGAAATATTTCAATAACGACAACTCAACATACTGTAGAACTGATAAATATCGACAGATTATAAAAATCATGCATATAGTTCATATGTGTCGAACCAAAAAGGATAATACATAAGTGTTGATCGTACAAGTATTTCGCTTCTATGTTACGTGAATTTGATAAATTATGAATTATTACTTATATTGTTAGTAAGACAGCCTCTAATTAATTATTTTTTAATAATTATGTTAAAATAAAATTAAACTATATATTTGAATAATTTATAAACGTAATTTGTGAAATATTTCAATAACGACAACTCATGACACTTTAAAACTGGTAAATATCGATACATTTATAAAAATCATGCATATAGTTCATATGTGTCGAATCAAAGGGAGTGAGACATAAGTGTTGATGGTACAAGTCTTTCGTCCCTATGTTACGTCGGTCTGATAAATTGTGAATCATTACATATATTTGTTACTAAAATAACCCCTTTCTTATTTTTTAAGTATTATGTTTAAATAAAACTAAAAAATATATTTAAATAATTCTCAGGCATAATTTGTAATATATTGCAATAATGACAGCTCAACATACTTTAAACCTGATAATTAAACATTGACACTTATAGAAATCATGCATATAGTTCATATCTGTCGAATAAAAGAGAATGGGATATAAGTGTTAATCATACAAGTCTTTCGCTCCTATATTACGCCGATTTGATAAATTATGAATTATTCCTTATATTTGTTACTAAAATGACCTCGAATGAATTATTTTCTTAATTGTTACGCTTAAATAGAATCAATATTATATATATATATATATATATATAATTTCAAACATAAGTTTTAAAATATTGCGATAACAACAATTCAACACATTTTACACGTGGTAACCTGATAAATCTAACCACTAGTCCAGTAATCAAATTATCATTACAAATTATTGATTTCAGTTTGATTTTGAACAGTCGTAGCTAGAGTCGAGATGTTATGTTCAAATTTAGAAAATTCGAACTAAAGTACTGATTGTTTTTCACTGTCACAAATAAAATTTTGAGATCTCTACCTAATTATGTTTTCTTAACTTGAAAAAGTGTAAAATTATACTATCTAATATTAGGAACTTCTACCTAATACGTTTTTCAAAAATACATATTAAATATGGATAATACTTAAACAAATGTATTTGCCTATGAAAAAAATTATTGAAAACGTATTTGCTAGAAAAAATTGGCTATGAAAACAAAATTATGAAGAAAACACTTTCCCATGAATATGGGAATTAACTAAGATTAAGGTAATCTAGGAGAGAAGAATATAGTTAATTTTTAAGGTAAAATAGTAAAAATGTCTAAAATTTAACTACTTTATAATGTGAACATAACTTTTTTTATTATGGACAAATTGTGGCCAAAAATTATTTCCAAAAGGATTTTTCCTTTTAACAAATGTGAAAATGTTGTGCATTAATGACATGAAAGGAAGTTAAGAATGACATATTTGCTTTTGGGGTGATGCTAAATGGCCATAATATTTTGGCCATAAAATGGTCATAAATGTACAAAGATCATTCTAACCTTTTTCTTAAATAAAAAAGAAGTAAATTTTTAATGTTAAATGCAACTAAAATTTATGTGGGACAAGTTATCACTATCATTAAATGTGAAGGAAAATTGTTAAACTAACTTTATTATGTGGGACCCACCTAACTTTGCATTTTCATCCTTCTCTTCATCCTTCTCCCTCAATCTTCAATTTAGTCTTTTTTTTTTTTAAATCAAAATTTCAAACTAGTTTTATTACTACATTGATCATAATTATTTAAAATATTTTTTAAAAAGCTCATCAACAATTATTAATATATTGATCATAATACTTTAAAATATTTTTAGAAAAAGTTCATCTATGATTAACTAATTTTGAACTTATCACAATAATAAATTTATTATTATATAAAAGTCATTCAATTCTAAAGTTTATCACATTTTTTTAAAACATTAGCTACAGTTGATAAATATGAACGACGTAATTTTTATAATGTGTCAGTGTTTATTATATTTAAAGTATTTTGAATTTTGATTGCTAATATTGAAATATTTTCAAATTAGACTTAAAAAATTAAAAATTTATTTAAATATAATTTAAATATATTTAAATATAATAATTAATAAAATTATTTAATTAGAGTACGTATTTTTTGCCATAATCTTTTGGCCCAAAAATGGCCATAAATGTATAAAGACTATACTAACATTTTCCTTTAAAAATAAATAAATTTTTACTATCTTCTAAATTCAAGAAGTTAAATGTAACTAAAATTTATGTTGAATAAATTATGACTATCATTAAATATGAAAGAGGAATATTTATTTAACTTTAAAATGGGAGACCCACCTTAATTTCACCTTCTATCCAATCACACCTTCCCTTTTCGTTCTTCTCCCTCAATTTCTCTAGTCTTTTTTTTTATTGAAATTTAAAACTAATTTTATTATATATTGATCATAATTCTTTAAAATATTTTTGGATAAAGGTCATCGGTGGTTAACTAAATTTTGAATTTATCACAAAATTTATTTATTTATTATATAAAAGTCATTTCATTCTAAAGTTTATCGTAAAAGTGTTTTTCTTAAAACATTAACTAGGTTCAATAAATATAAAAATATGATTTTATAATGTAATGTTTATCATTTCTAAAATATTTTAAATTTTGATTATCATTATTGAAATATTTTTAATTAGACTTATAAATTATTTAAATATAGTTTAAATTTATTAAAATATAATAATTAATTAAAACTATTTAATTAGAGGATATATTAATAGTGAATATAAGTAATATTCACAAGTTATCAAATTACCGTAATAGAGAGGTACAAAATACAACAATAATGCGTCCTGATATCTTTAGTTGTTGTTAACTAGGGTCCACAAATGTAAAATTTGTGATTTTCACAATTTCTATAATGTGTCAATAGCTATTATGTGTATAATAATTTGAATTTTGACTGTCGTTAATGAAATATATTAAATTACATTTAAAATTTATCTAAATATATAACTTAAATTTTATTTAAATATAATATTACTTAATTAAAGATCATATTAATAACAAATATAAATTATAATTTGCAAATTATAAAATCGACGTAACATAAGGGCGTAAGACGACAACATCAATGCATGACTCTCATGAGTTATAGTTAACTAGGATCAAAATATATGAACTATACGATTTTTATAATATGCCGATGTCTACCATGTTTAAAGTGTTTTGAATTTTGACTGTCGATATTGATATATTTTGAAATTATATTTAAAAATTATCGTAATAAATTTAAATTTATTTAAATATAATATTTAATTAAATTTCTTGATTAAAGGACATATTCATAAAAATTATCAGTAATGATTCACAAATTATCAAATCAGCATAACCTAAGGATCTAAGGCTACAACATTAATGCGTCTTGATATATCGAGTTGTTGTTACTAGGGTCAACACATGTGAACTGTATAATTTTTAGGATTCTATAATGTGTCGACGTCTATTATGTCTAAAGTGTGTTTGAAATTTTGACTGTGGTTATTATTCAAATTATTTAAATATACAGTTTAAATTTATTGCAGGTTGGCTCGGACACCACTACTATAAAAAATAATTTAAAACATAATTAATAATTAGAGGTCGTATTAATAACATACATAAATGATAATTCGCAAGTTATCAAATCGGCGTAACACGAGAGCTTAAGCCCCCCACAATATTAGGGGAAGACTTTTTAGGATTGTTGTTAACTAGATTGACACACATGAACTATATGAGTTTTATGATTTCTATAATGTATTGATGTCCACCATGTCTAAAGTAAGACTCGTATTTGATAGCAACTAAACCATATAAATGATACAAAATTGATATTCAAGACACATATATTATTTATTAAAAACATATTAATGAATATATATATATATTTATAACTAATATTATAAAAATAATTGATTCATGTTTTTCGATAATTTTTTATGACCCACGTAATTTAATTCAAAAGAAAAGAAAATATGAATCTATAACCTTGTTCAACAATAAAATTCTATTTTAATTCAATAATTAAAATAGTAGTGTAGTTAATTAGTTATGCTAGTTGAATAAATAAATAATAATAAAAATATGTGGCATAACATAAAATTACATGAAGTAATGATTGACAAATAAAAAGAAAGGAAATGGAACATAAATAATGTAAAATAAAAAAATAAGATTAAAAAGCAAAAACTAAAATAGTAATAAAAAAATTGAATGATGAAAGAGGCTAAATATCAATGCGACACCTTTTAATTCAGAGAGAAATTGATGAAAGAGGCTAAATTGTTTTTTTTTTCTTTTTTTTTTAATTTGGGAATAATTTAAAATAGAAAGTTAGTAAATGTATAATTTATTTATTTTATAAAATAATTTTTTTTTTGTGTTTAATGAGTGTGATGTGAAATGATACAAATTATTTAATAGGATAAACCAACTATTAGTAATAATTTATTTTCACTTTTAATACTTAAGTTATTTGTAATTTTATTTAAATATAATACTTTATTTTATTCTTTCACTTTAAAATTGTTTTATACATTATTTTTTAAATGTTTACAAAATGGGTATAATTTTACGGAAAGTATAGGTGTAAGATTTTCATAATATAGCATACGTATGCTTGTTTTTCATAATTAGGGTCGAAACTTATGAATTGTATAATTTTCATGATTTCTATAATATATCAATCATAACTAAAGTGCTTTGAATTTTGAGTGTTGCTATTGAAATATTTAAAAGTTATAATTTAAAAAAATATATATATATAGTTAAATTTTATTCAAACATAATAATTTATAAAATTACTTATTTAGAGCTCATATTAATAGAAAATATAAGTAACGATTCATAAGTTGTCAAATTGGTATAAAATAAGGGCACAAAAACTACAATATTAATTTTTTTTAGTACTCTACTAGGTTGTTGTTAACTAGGTCGAATAAACTTCTTTGAAAAAAGATTATAAAAATACAATACTAAAGTTATATTGTGTCTACATAGAGATAATTTTTTTTTTATCATAAAATTAAACACTAAGTTTCATCACAATAATATATTTTTTGATTTAATTAAATTAGATTTTTAATCATTTTATTTGATTTGATACAATCTTACCGAGTCTTACAAGTAAATTTGAAATATAATTTAAATGGATCAGTGATGTATTTATTTTTAATTAATTAACTATAGTTGATTTAAATAAATCTTTACTGTGTTTAAACTTAAATTTTATCTTGATCAGATATTTTGATAATTGTTATGACTCTCAAACATTATTTATTGGAATAATACTTTTATGGTCTATTATTAAATTGAATTAACTAATAATTACTGCAAATGTAATTATTGTTAGTTGAACAAGGATTAATAACTGAACATAATAATTATAAAAGTGTATCCATACAATAATTTATATCTAAATAAATGGATAATTAAATTTAATTGATTTTAATCAACTAATTATATTAATTTTAAACAAATTAATTTCACTAAGTGGTACGTTATGTTTGTTCCATAATAATACCTTTATTGCAATGACGTCGATAGAAGTTCAGTATTTTAAAATGAAATCTATGTAAGAAATTATATTCAATTTTTGGATGCAAGAAAACCTCTTTATAAAGAGAAAAATGAATAAATTAAATTTTATTTTTTTGACTTAATTATCGATCAGAAGATTTAGCTTGTATGAATTATTATTGATTTGATACCAATAATGAGCTATTTCAGTATCTTAAGCATACATATATATATCCACAATTAAAATTAATTGATAGTCTTGTCTCACATATAGAGTATTGAAGTGTCATTAGAGTTGTCGACGATTGGATCCAATTTTATAGCTTGTAAATTTAAATGTAATTTTTAAAAATAAGTAATTATATTAACTTTGATTAGCTAATTATATCAAATCTAAACAAAATTTTAATAAGTCTCACACAAGCTTATCCTAATCAAGTGCTATGAGAATTAGTATTTATTATGTGTCTCAAATCAATTTCATAAAATTGCTACTATAGCTATTATATGTCCTTTAATTTGTTCTTTTCTAATAGTACACAAAAATTGTGGTCAAATAATTTTTGTATTCTAAATTTTAAAGATAGAATATTTTTATGTCACAAATATATCAATTTTTAAAGTTAAATGACGTTTATGTTAGAATTTTTTTTATGTGATAGAATCAATGTTATGTAAAAGCAGATAAATTTTACCTATCTTTGATTAAATATGTTGTTCGATTTTTTTAAACATAAAAATAAAATCTAAAGTTCATATTAGTAACAAATATAATTAATGATTCACCAGTTAATAATTATATTTTTAATTCACCAGTTAACAAATATAATAATTAAAGTACGTAGGATTGCAAGACCATAACATTAATGTGTGACTTTCTTGAATTGATGTTTAACCAATATCGCTTTTTTTGAACTATATAATTTTTATTTTGTGAGGATATCTATCATGTCTAAAGTAATTTGAACTTTGACTATCACTATCGAAATATTTTAAACTATATATATTTTTTTTAAAAAAACTATTCAAATATGTAGTTTAGATTTATATAAACATTAAAATTAATATAGTTCCTTAATTAGAAGTCATATATATTAATAAAATATAAATAATGGTTCCTAAGTTATCAAATCGGCGTAACATAGTGACACAAGACTACAACATCAATGTATGACTCTCTTAGGTTATTGTTAATTAAAGTCGATACTTATGAACTATATGATTTTATAACTTGTCAATGTCTATCACGTCTAAAGTGTTTTAAGTTTTTATCGTTTTTATTAAAATATTTTCATATTATATTAAAAATTGTTTAACTATGCGAACTTTTAGTTTTAAAACTCGTAAATAATTTTTATTCTTTTCTTTATGTATTTTTATTATCATTTATATATAATTTAAGTGTAAGATTAACATAGGGTAAAAAAATTTTCCAACTAAGAAAATTTTTATGCGAAATTTTCAAATGTTATGCTGACTTTTTTCCGCTCTACTTCTAAAAATAGATAGAAAAGATTTGAAATAAAAAAAAAATTGTTTGAATTATCATGAGAAAAATTATAGCATAGTTAAAATTGTACAACCGAATTCATAAAAAAATAACTAACTTTTTGTGTTGGAAATTTCGATAATTACTTAGTTAATGTAATACTAAACTACGAATCAGATTTCAATAAAAATAAAAGACTAAAAGTTATTCAAAATATTGATAGGTTATAAGATATATATCTATACCTCCTATTTATCTATATAAAAAAAGAGATATAAAATTTAAAATTAAAGAGTAAAAAAATAAGAATTATTTATGTGATAAAACACATAATTAAGTAGATATGATACATAAATATATAATATTAAATTAAAAATTTCTGATAATACTACTTTGGTCAGACTGAATTTGGATATATGAGAATATAATTAATTAATTTTATATTATTATTTTTATCCTAGACTATTCTTTTCAAGCAATAAGTACCATGCAATCATATTTATGAAAATTATGTTAATTTGTCCATTTTCATGTATTAGGATAATTTCCAATGTATTGGAAAAGAGCAATAATTTTTTTTTAAATATAAGATGAAAGGGGTAAATATGTACAAAAAGAAAATAGTTTATAGTGTGAATAAGATTTATTATTATTATGACGAAATTATAGCCAAATTTTATGGCCAAAAGAATTTTTCCTTTGCTTTTAACTTATTAATCTTTAAATTGATGTTAATGATATGACACTGAAAATGTGTACATTGTGCACAATATAGATGTCGGTGAATTAAAAACACATGGTACTAAGTTGTCATTTTCAAAAGAGTAAATAAATAATTACCCCTGATGTTTGAATTTTTCAAAAAAATACCTAAATTTTATTTTCAATCTATTACCTTACGATTTTTACTAAAATCGTTGCAAATACATCATTTTTTGCTGAATTTTAGTCACAACAAAGTGAGTGAATACACGCACCAATCAGGTGCTGCCACGTGTTAAATATATTTAATTTCATATTTTATTTTTTATTTTTTATTTTTAATAATTTTTTCCTTTTTATTTAATTTATCATCCCACCCCACCCCCTCTTCCCCCACCCCACCCCATCCAACAACTCCCCCCTCCCCCACCCCCCGCATACAACAGCTCCCCTCCACCCCCACCCCCACTCCCGTCCAGTTGTTGATTTCTCCATTCTTCTTGCTCTTGTAATTTCATTTCAATGGTTTCAATTTCTTGTTTATGTTAATTTTGTAATGCTTCCTAATTTTGTATTGATTTACGTAATTGTTGATTGTTTAATGATGACATCAAAACTCCATTAAAATGAAGCTTTATAGCTTCTTAAGAGGATATATAACAACTATAAAAATTAAAAATTAGAATTTAAAATAGATACAACAATCAAATGTCAAGAAATAGATATTTTAAGAATGATTTTGTTGAGAAAAGTTTGAGAAGAGAGATAACTTTTTTCTTCAAAATAAGCTATCAATGGAGGAAAAAGAGAAGAGGAAGAAGTGAATTGGGCTTGTTAAAGTGGAGAAGAAGAGATTTTTAAAATATTTGACAAATAATTACACGTGACGACTTTTAATTGGGTATTTAAATCAATTTTGAACCATTCACGCACTTACTGTTCGTGTTTACACGCATAGTCAAAATTTTGGTCAAAATGATGTATTTACAACGATTTTAGTAAGAATCGTAGAGTAATAGATCGAAAGTAAAGTTTAAGCATTTTTTTTAAAAACTCGAACAACATCAGAGGGTAATTATGTATTTACTCATTTCAAAAAAGAAAACGCTACTACTCGATAGAGACAGCTTCTAGAATCAAGTATAGACAATATGAGCGGTGTATAACATTGTCGCCTTACAAAAGAGAATTGTTTCTATTGAAGTGATGTGCTAAAAAATTTGGATCAGTAAGCCCATGTCTCTTGGTTGAGCACACCGAGGAAGCATTATGTCATCAAGAAGGTGTTGCATTACGTAGGCAAACAACTCTAATGATAAAAGAGTCATCTTATGTTACCAAAAAAAGTTTCCCAAAATGTAACTTAAATATTACATTGTCCATGACTTCCCTTACATATGAGTGTAAGTGGGCCGGGTCAATCCGGAACTGGCCCGTGAAATTTAGCCGGGTTGTGGGCTGGTCCGGGCTGAGTTGTGGTTAGGTGGATCGGGCCGGGGCCGGATTAAACAGTAAATTTTTTAAAAACAACCCTGATCTGACCCACTTAGCCCAACCCGGGCTAACTCATCTAAATTCGATCAAAACCGATCAAAAACAAAACAAAAAATATTTTTCCAATATACGCTATATATACACACCTATATATATTTTAAATACGTTAAACAATATATATACAATATATATATATATATAATATATACTACATTAAAATTTAAAAAATATATACACATATACACAATTACACATTTAATCGTGTATACGACTATACGTTAGTTAAATACATATATTACTCTAAGCAAAACATATACTACAAGATATATACTACAATATAATGATATATATACTAAGTTATAAAACATATACACATATATACGTTAAATATATACGTCTATAGAAGATATATACACATATATACGTACCATTCAATAGATACGTACTACTTTAAATAAAATATACTACAAAATATATTTACTACAATATATATATACTACAATATATATACATACTATATATATAGTTATACACTAATTTGTAAAACATATACACATGTATACGTTAAATATATACATCTATAGAAGATATATACACATATATACGTACCATTCAATATATAGGTAATACTTTAAATAAAGTATACTACAATATATACAGACACTATATATATAGTTATACACTAATTTATAAAATATATACACATGTATACGTTAAATATATACGTCAATAGAAGATATATACACATATATACGTACCATTCAATATATACATACTACTTTAAATAAAATATACTACAATATAGATATACTATAATATATACACACACTATATATATAGTTATACACTAATTTATAAAATATATACACATATATACGTTAAATATATACTATTTTAAAAAATATATACACATATATACACTATTTTAAATAAAACATATGCTACTTAATATAATAAATTAATAATAGTATAATACTTAATAGTAAATTAATAATATATTAAAACTAAGTTTTTAATTTAAACTAGAAATTCAATTTAAATCATTAAATGAAAAAAATTACAAAGTAAGGACTAAGGAATGAATGAATGTTGAATTTTATTTATTGCAAAATGATCCAAATTTTATAATTTACATGAATGAAAAATCTACAAATTTTGCATCATTTTCTCCAACTCATTCATGTTAATATTAACGGGAACTTGCATAGGATAGTCAAAGTCAATGGGGGCAAAACCATGCATTGGACTTGATTCTGCAGTTCTCCCGTGAAGTCATAATTTCTTCAAGTCTCTGCTCGTCGTTCGGCTTCGCTTCTATTCCTTGATTTCTTCGTTCGTCTTAATCCAATCTCTGAGGCAAACGAGAACATTCATTGCATTGCTTTCCAATGAATGTTGGTTGTCTCCAAGTTGCTGTCGTCCTTGACTAAAAGCGCTCTCCGATGCAACGGTTGGCATTGGAACATTCAAAATATCTCTAGCTAGTTTTGAAAGCACAGGATATTGTGTTTCATTACTCCTCCACCAATCCAATGCGGTGATTTATCGTCTGCGATCCTCTATAGGTGACTGAAGATAATACTTAAGCTCTTCCCGATAAGTTGATGTGTAACCTCCCTCATTGACGCTGTTTCAAGAATTTAAATCATAAAAGTGATCAGGAAAACCACTATGTGCAGGCCTTTTAGAAGATGATGGCTTCTCAGGAGGATGAGGAGCGACAGTTGGAGTGATATTGTAGGTACGACTAAATCAACTAAATCAGCATAGTGATCATATAATTTTTCTATGTATTCATTCGCATCACCCATAGCCGTCCCCAAATCAAGTTGTACTTGTTGAGAAGCATTGTTAGTATTTATTTCTAAATTAGTGTAAATAATAGTACTAAAGTGGCACATAGTATTATATTTCATGCACGGATTAAGCATAGCACCAACCAAGTAAATAGGGGGAATCGAAAAAAAATATTTTTAAATTTAGAAACATGACACCACCAACATCTTTGTAACCTTCTTTATTTTTATATTCTTTGAGTAAAACAGAAATATCGGCTATATATGCCAAAATATTACAAATAGTAGGATAATAAGCATCGAAAAATTCAACCGAAGCTATATAAATTTTTTGTAAAAACTTAATAAGATCATTAATTACAACCCAATCAGAATCATGTAACATGCAATCAGCAAATCAGCAAACGAACCACAATATTGGTTAAAAATAGTGTAATAGTAACTCTATATTTATAACAAGTTTTTAAAAAATCATACGTAGCATTCCATCTAGTTTCACATTCTTCAGACATCAATATCGGTGCAAGTCCATTTTGTTCACATTTAAGTTTAAAGTCTCTAATTCTACTTCTACGATTATTTCTTTGAATAAAACCAACGGCAAGCCGATTTTTTTCAATATAAAACTCAAAAAACTCAAGACCATCTCTTATAATTAAATTATATATATGACATGCACACTTAGTATGAAAAATTTCAGGTAACGCTGGAGATAACTTAGATTTTAATTTTGTTATAGCAGTCTTGTTGTTAGAAGCATTATCAAAAGCAATACATAAGATTTTATTTTTGATACCATAAAATTCTGCAACTTTAGCAATCTAATCAACAATAAAATCTCCAGTATGTTTACGATCTTCATCATATAAAAAAGCAAGAATACGTTTTTGCATAATAAAACTACTATCTATCCAATGACAAGTAATAGTTAAATAATTATTTTTATTTACAACACGCCCAAGATCAGAAGTTAGAGACATTCTATATTGAATATTTTTTAACAATGTTGATAAATAAAATAATATTGTGAATGAAGTCTAAAAATATCGACCCGATAAATACTTCTAGGAATACCATTAACCATAGGATTATAAATTGCTTGAATATAATGAATAAATGCATCAGAAGAAGGAAAACTAAAAGGCAAACAACCCACAGCTACCATTTTAGCTATTTCTTCCTGTTTCTTCAATTTATTATACTTCTTCATTACCTGATCGGTTGCTGGGTCCATTCTAGTTTGTGTTGGCCCACCAACATCCGCACCACCTCGTGCAATATTTAACTCTCTTTCGTGAGCATCACCTATATGTCTCATTAACGTACCCGTACCCCCTTACTTGCCTCCGCTTTTATGCTTATATATTTGTTGGCAAATATTGCATTGCACCTCAGTATCTGATATACGTTCAAAAAATTGTCATGCAATACTAGTTGTTTTACGAGCTCTTGGGGCACGGGGAGGACGGGGAGGGAGATTAACCGATACAGATCTAACGTTAGCATTTTCTACTGCGGGTGTCTCACCAATATTTTCATCATCTTCGTCTAAATTAACCGCATCTACTTCATTTTCTTCTTCTATATCGTAATTTTTATGAGCTTCTACATAATCCATATCGTGGGTACCTACACCTCAAGGTACGCCTACTTCTTCCTCAAAAGGTTGACTAAGCGGTGCCGGAGGCACACGGGTATATCTCCTAATTGAAGTACCTCTACCACTAGTAATTCACTTTTTACTACCACTACCGCTTTCGGGACAAAATTTTTTAACACCTTTAGTAGCGAGGTTTCTTAATTTATCTATAATATAAATTAAACTAAAAAAATTCAAAATACACAAATATAATAAAATTAAATATTCAATAATTAATACACTAAATAAAAATAAAACGTAAGATATGGAACGACAATATCAAATTTTGAAAGTATCCGAAGATTGCGACTTTAGAAACTTCCACTCGTACTTTGTAATCGCAAAATTAAAAAATTAAAGTGAGCACTTTAGGAAATTAAATATATAGAATGTTTGAGAATTGAGAATTGAGATTTGAGAGAAAATGAGAATTGAGAGAATGAAAAATTGTGTGAAAAATGATTTGAAAGTGTAGGGTATTTATAGAATTTTATTGGGGTTAAAAAATAATTTTAAAAGTATTTTTTTTTTTAATAATAAATGCTAAACCAGCCGTTTGGACCCAAAAACAGCTCTATAGCCATTGGCCCAACGGCTAGTTTGGGCCCAAACGATCCAAAGCCCACTTTTTTTTTTAAAAAAAAGATTCCGGGCCAATTTTGGGCCGGTTAACCGGCGGATCCAGACCGATCTTGGTCCGAGCCGGGTTAACCGGGCCCAACCAAAAAATAAACCGACCTGGTACCTAGTACCCTACAACCCATGGGCTGACCGAGCCGGGTCAAATCGGGCAGGATCAACCCAGCCCGTTTGACATGCTGACCCTTACATATACAGCACAATTTGTTTTTGATCTTGATAAAGCTACTCAGAATGTTAATCTTAAAATATAATTTCTTTTCTACAGCAGCAGATACATCCTTCTAAGAGAAAAAAATACATCCCGTTCTAACAATGAAACAGTGGCTTGTGACAACGAAAAGTATAATTAGCCACTTCTCTGTATTTGAGATTAATTAATAATCATTAAAATTTTGTTTCAAATTTTATCTGCCAAAATTATATCTCATACTAATTAAAGTCATTACTCATTAGGTTTAACATCAAATGTCCTTATTGAATAACATGGTGTTAGATTACCTATACAGACAGCTCTAACGAAACGAGAGTTGTCTTCTATTATCAAAAAAGGTTAGATATGATCAAAAAGTTAAATATTACATTTGTCAGAGTAGGACAATTCAAGGCGGCAGCTCCTCCAACACTAGCAATTCTAGAACCTGTTACTCCTGCAGTCAAATTTCAAATGACAAAGAAAGGCTCCAGCATATATAATGAAAGGTCCTGTGGAGGCTCAGATAAAACGTGTCATCCACTTGCTGTTGGATGTATATTTGTTGAGATATGGGTCTTTTATCTCTTTTTATGCGGATAAATAAAGCTTAATATAGATCAATTCACTTTTGCTCATAGACCTACTACTATGTGGCATATATATAGATTTTTTTCACTATCCACAAAAGAAGTTTTACAGCAGCCATAGAGAGAAAACAATAGCAGATTTTTGCCCAAAAATTACAGTCATAGCCGTCAACTTCAAATTACGATTCTCGCTTCGTTTCTTGTCCGATTGAGTTGATTTTTGAACTGCTTGTTCCTCTCATCCGAATCTTTGATTAGGAACTGACAGAGCTTGATTTGGTGGCTTGTAGCTCCTGTTTTTCATTCCTGAACAGAAACTATGTTTTGGTGTGTTTGATCCTTTTTATTCTCTAGATTTGGTGCTATTTTGTTGTGTTATTGCTCGTTGTTTGACACTTGTTTGGTGACCATTTTGGAGAACAATATTGTAACTTTTGGTGATTACAGTGGAGACTTTGATCCTGTGATTTTTTACTCTTCACACCGAAAGATTTTTCACGTAAATTTGATGTATTGTTATTCTTGTTTTATCGTATTTGTGTGATTGATTTATTTTCTGTCATATTGCTTTATTTTGTTTGAATTTGCTTGTCTCTTCTTGGTTCAAAGTGAAAGGGAAAAGTTTAGACTTGGTATTATTCTGCTACTCTGTTGGACATTTTGATTGTGCCCTTGCCTTTCCCAACAATATTTTCTCCACTTTTATTAATTATTTTTCAATCTTTCTTTGATTTTATAATCTTCTTGTTTATATTACATAATAAATATAGATCACAATTGAAGGTGGGTTAAAATGAGTGGCTTTCAAGTTGTTCGAGTTAGGCCTTGGATTGGTGAGGACTCATAATGATAAGAGGATACGGGGATGATAAATAAGGCTTCCCAATGCAGGAGCTTTCTTCTTTTGTTCGTCTGTAAAATTAATAGAAATAATGTTGAATAATAACACTTGTGCACTTTGAATAATTATTTTGTTGTTCATCATTATTGGAGCTAATGCAATTTTATATTATTTTTTTAATCAAACAAATGCAATAGCAGGTTACATAAGCATATAGCTATTGCTAATGCTTACGACTCTGCAGCTACCTTGGAAATAAAAAAGAGCATAAAATATTGCCCTGCATCATTTAATTTTTCTTAGAGTTGGAGGAAAAAATTAAAAGAAGGGCGAAAGTATTGCATTTATTGGTGCTTTATGTACAATGTTCATGAATATTTGTATCTTATTAACATAGTTAATTATGTTTAATCCAATTCAACTCTATGAAACCCTTCTTTATTTGATTTTCACACTTTTGAAAAGGTCTTTCTTCATTATCGTTCTGAAGACTAAACGTTGGAATCATCCATTACTAGCTTTTCATTCCTCACCTAGAAAGAAAATCCCTTGATTTGATAACTTCATTACTAATTGAAACTTTACACATAATTTGAATGCTCAAAAAATTAGAATTCAACATTATTATTCAATTGAAATGCACAATAACACAAAATATTGGGCTCGCGCTTGCATGGTCCGATCACGTCTAGTTTCTACAAAGAAACTTTCAGTCTAATAATCCATTGAAGTGGAGAAATTCATACATGCTGTAAAATCAACCTAAAAGAGTTAGCACAATATAATAAAAAAGATGAACACAATAAACTAGAGAGACAAGTGCATACAATACAAACTCTTAATTATCTATTGTTAGTATTACATATAGGCATATTAAAGGTTGTTACAAACATAACACTAACCATAAAGGTTATGGGAAGGTTTAAGGGTGCAATTACATCATAATGGTGAGCGTAGTGGATGATTAACTATATATTATGGAGTAAATAGTGGGCATCCATATTAACTAGTATAATATTTTATAACATTCCCCTTAGATGTCCATCGATACTCGTTAAAACCTTATTAAGAAAAACTCTGTGAGAGAAAATCCTAGTGAAGAAAAAGAATACACATATCCTTTAGTACACGTTGCTTGCTGCCTCATTAAGAACTTTTTCAAGAAAATCTAGTGGAAAAAAAAAACCTTAGCTAAGAGAAAAAAAGAAAATCTAGTGAGAAAAAACCTCGGCTAAGAGAAAAAAGTTTAGTGTGTATTTACTCTCCTGATAAAGACATCACTTCATCTTGTAGATGATACATTTCAATCCAACTTCTCAAAGTATCGAAATCGACAATGCCTCCATCAAATATTTCATCAAATTTGAGTAAAATAGTTCTATTATTCAAAGCTGTAGTGTAACGGCCTGGTTTGTCGTTATAAAAAGACATCTCGCTATGAGTACGTGTTACAATTTTTTTAAAAAATATATGATCTCAAATTAGTGTGGGGAGATGCAGCTTAAAATTTGGAATTTAAAATTTTGGTTGGGCTATATCATCTCACTATAGCATCATCGCTATAGCAGCCGGACGATGGGACCAAAAACTCCAGGTGTGAATTTTTATATTCTCTTTTTTCCTATTCAGTTAAAAAGGGATGAGGTTCATTCAAAAAATCCTCCTAATGTTACCTCATGGACTGAGAACAATGGAGATGAGGGATTTCTACATTAATGGAGTAAAACCAATGATTTTCCACTAAGTTCCATATCAGAAATCATCTTCAAACTCGCATTCATGCCTCAGTAGCAGTTGGTTGGCATCCAGGTAGTCTAGGTTTGACTGAGTAGTTTCGACCTGAATTAGAAAATATAAGCATGACATAAATTGTTGAGATATTGCATGCTTAGGCCTTTGCACACAGTGTTTGAGTGGTAAAATGGATAAGAACCCAATTAGCTGGGTAAAGATTGTTGTTATGGTGCATTATTAAATTTATTCATCGAATTATGTTTTACTTTGTTATTGTTATCCTTGTTTGGTCTCTAATGATGTAGAATCGGGATTTTGGTTAACTTAATTAATGTTTATTCATTAAAGGTGATTAATGTTGGTGGATTTAGAAGAATCTATGATGGTAACCAGAGAAATGGAAAATTTTAAGGTATCACACTATTAAGATGAACAGATAAGGGTGGGTCATAACCCAAAGGTTGTACGTACGAATGGTAGGTGATGGTTTTAATGTGATGGTTTTAATGTAGTTGAAACTCAATTTGTGTTATATGCACATGATAACTAATTCTTAGAATTGATTGTACAATGCATGTTCAAGGAAATTGAATAACTGTTTGATATCCTAAGTGTTAATTGCACACAATAAACATATATGAAAACTTATGGGATTTTATAAGTGTTGCTATTTTATTACTGTAGTTATGATTGTTGTGATATCTAACATTTTTATAGAATATACCGGTATTGGGATATCTCCACGAGATTGGTGGTATAAGGTTGGTAGACACTTGATGTCTGGAATTGGGTACATAGATAAGGACCTGTCCCGTACAGGTCATGACTAGTGGTTGCATACATAAGACCTTTAGCATGTGTCCACAAGGTACAAATGAGTGTGATGGTTCCTTGAGTGAACTAGGAAATATGTATTACTTGATTGTATTAGTTCCTTCAGTGAATTAGACTTACTTGTATCATTACATGTGGGTTCCTTGAGTGAACCAGGATTAATTATTATCATTATATGTGGGTTTTCTGTATGAACTGGGTTATGTGCTTAATTTCTAAAGATGGTTTCTTATATAAATGGGGATGCATGACATTTTCCATTGCTATTGCTCGTCATTAAGGATCCTTGAGTGGTCCGAATTAATTGCATGTTATGACTTAATATTGTGTTGTTTATTACATATGCAATAGAGCCATGATTTATATGATTAGTTTTGTCATGGTTATTGACTTGGAGTCTTAATGTTGGTCTTAATTGACTTGATTGGTTACCCTTGTTGACTCATTTGACTAAACTTCATGTTATACTTGTTTATGAGGTTATGAACTTGAAACATAGTTACGTGGGCAAGTATGCCAAAACAACTCTTTATCAAAACTATTTTTCCAAATACCCCAAAGTTTTAAAACCTTGGCCAAATACCCACATAATTCCACCTCACCATAAACTTTTCCAACTTAACAATTTCAGCCCCAACTTTTATAATAATTCACTTTAAACCAATACTTCTAACTTAATAAATTCACCCATAAGTTTCTAATAATACACTTCAACCCACTCCATCATCCACCATTATACATACAAAAATATCTAGGTTTTTCAAAAATATTAATTTTTTTTTGCAAAAGCTAAAAATAGAAAGTGGTTATTTTTTCCTCCAAAAAGCTCCGATTTCGGCCACTTTTTCGACGTTGTTTTCTGGTGATCAGCTGCAAATCAGTTCACAAACATCATAAGCTTGTCCATTACATCCATTGTTACCCCATTTGTTTTCTATCTTCTCAAACACACTTTCCACCATTGTTAAAAAGCTTTAAATCACTCACATTACTCAAAACCACTTTAGAAAGTGCATTACAGCATCTCAGGCGACTCCAAATTTATTTCTCTATTCCATAAACCCAACAATCATTGATTAGAAGTAATATTTGCAATTTTAAGTTTCTGTACGGATATCTGCGCAACCATCAACCCGTCATCGTCAGTCATGGACCGTGCATATAACCCGACATAGACCGTAAGCATAATCTACCATCGATCAAAGCTTAATTCTAGGATGTCTATTGCAGAATTTGTTCTGATTTTTGGTGATTTCATGGAAGAACGGGTGGAGACTCCCAAATGTTGAAAATGGAAATCATTTACCAAGGTGACAATTCCCATTCCTGTTCGCCACAATAGTTCGTACGACGAATTCATTGCAAATATAATACAGAGCGGGGATCTAGATTGCGCGCTAAGCAACGTGGTTATTAGTTATTTAATGTATTTGAGGGAAAAGCTGAATCCTACAATCATAAATAACGATGTACGTGTGCTGACGTACATAATGGATGCTGATGCAGATGACTTTAGGCCTATTTTAAGGATAAATGTGGTTGAGAGGTCCTTTGAAGGACCGCTGAACTCATCATCACCCCCACCGCAGCGCCCGACAGTCGATGATGATTTGATCAACGATGATTTGAATGATTACGAGAACGGTGGCGATCATCCAATTAATATGAAAGATGATTCTATACATATGGAAGACTTTTCATCGGACACGCAAGATGATGAAGAAGACCGTGGAACGACATCACAACTAGGACACTCCTTCTCCGACAGAACTAATTTCTGTTGTGGTCAAACATTCACCGATAAGAAAGAGCTGAAAATGCTACTAGACGCAGCAGCAGCGAGGCAGTCTTTTGACAATTATATGGAGAAGAGCAACACGAAATTGATTAAGGCGAAATGCTTATCTAGTGGTTGTGGCTGGTTGTTGCAGGTAAAAAAGTATGAAACCTCGGACAGATTTTGCATATACAATTATGTTGGGTTGCACACATGCGGTGTTGAACACGCCACCCGCAGGTACAAGAAAGTCTCATTCGAATTTATTTCTTTAGTATGCGTAAATTATTTTTGGGATGGTAAGGGTCCAAGTATAAAAGAAATTCAAAGGATTGTGTTTAAGGAGTTGCATTGCAACGTAAGCTATTGGATATGTTGGAAAGGAAGTGTAACTGAGAAAAACATCATTTGCTGGACACCGGAGCATAAATATGCTTGCTTGCCGTCTTTTTCCCATATGGTGGAGTTATTGAATCCCGAGTCTTCTTACTCTATCATGGTGAACCGAATGGATGAATTATTTGTTTACTAATTCTTAGCATTCGGAGATTGTATACGAAAATATTCCCACATGAGAAAGGTAATTGCCGTCGATGACACACATTTATATGGCAATTACGGGGGCGTTCTGTTGAGTGCCATTGCACAGGACACTGAAAATCATATCTTTCTGATTGCCTTTTGTGTCGTCGATAAAGAGGATGATGCTTCTTGGACCTTTTTCTTCTAGAAGCCGAAGTCTATCGTAGAAGATGAACCAGATCTATGTGTCATCTCCGACAGGCATATTAGCATTGTCAATGCCTTCTCCTGTGTATACAGTCGTGCACATCACGGACTTTGCATGAGGCACCTCGCTGAGAATCTTCGCATAAATCAACACTGCAGAGAACATCTTTATCTATTCTATGCCGCGGTAAAGACTTATTCCTTTGATGAGCTTAGCGACAATTTTATAGAATTGAAAAGTAAGTTCCCCGAGGCAGCACATGTCCTTAAAAATGCACTTGGTTTTGAAAAAAGGAGTAGAGCACACTTTTCGAGAAATAGGTATGACGTGATGACCACAAATATCGCCGAGTCACTCAACTCGATTTTGATGGATGAATGGGAGTACCCTGTGTCGTACATATTTAATTCAATTACTAAAAAATTTGGTGAAAAGTTTAGGGAGTGGCATGCCTTTGTCGATGGTAAAGAGAACATATTTGTGCCTTATGCGGAAAGGATCCTAAGGGATAATAAGAGCGTGAGCGATTCCTTGTATGTGAGTAATCAAAATGGGGTTCTCGACCAGTATACGATGTTCGGCAAAGGCGTCACTGCCAAGGTCAATCTCTTGAAGAGGAATTGTTCTTGTCAGAAATTTGACTTGGTAAAAATGTCATGCGAACATGCGATGGCAGCTTTGCGAGCAAAGTATGGCGATGGCGAAGGTTATGGTAACTCCATCTACGACTACTCTTCGCTAATTTACAAAGCTGAAAGTTACCTCATCGCATACACGGAAGCAATTAAGTTGTCCCTCCGGAGGCCGAATGGACTGTGCCACAGGAATTGCTAGACACTAAAATTTCTCCACCCCCCTACGATCCCAAACTCGGAAGAAAGAAATTCAAACGCACTAAGAGCGTCGGTGAGAGACTCAAGTCCAAAAGGAGGAATAGGCGTTCAATATGCAAGAAATCCGGGCACAAAACAACCACGTGTAGAATGGACACCAAATCATAAATAGGCTTTTTTTTAGCTTCAGTTGTAAAGATACTATTTTGGTGGCTAAATATGTATTTTTATAGATTTTAACCTTCAGTTGTAATAGACCTAAATCGTTGTCTATGGTAGACTACGTAACGTCTATGGTGTGTATTTTCCAAGTTCTACAAAATATTATGTATTGATTACATTATTCCTCATCTACCACGCTATCTTGGTTATTTTCCCGCCTTATCTCTCCAATCGATGCAATGAATCATTATTTCCCTTGTTTCCTGTTGCCATTTAATGAAAAGCTACAAAAAATATCTGTTCAAGAGAAAAACCGTTGGTATACGTAAACCAAGCATTTTATCTTCTCAAACACGTCGACTGACCATTGGGTGGACATATGAAAGGACTCCATCTATAGGTCTATAAGTACAGGGCCTATTTCTACGTAACCCTTCACTTGTCCCTAAACCCAAAATAGCAGAAACCCTCTTCTTCTTCTTCTTTACCAAAAACTGAAATCATGCCTGGTCGTAGAATTGCCCTTCGCCCAATCAGACGATCCCCTCTCATAACTATGATCTGTTTCTTCTTCGAAATAACTTTGACCGTCTTTTCCATGGCCAGGGAGAAGATCGACAGTACTTGGAGCGTGAGCTACGCCAAATTGCTTGTTTCCTCTAAGCAATTCTGGAGAGTCTTGGAATGGACGACAACGACTACATCACCCCCTCACCATCCCCATAATTTAGTTTACTTTGTTATTTTAGTTTATGTTTTTAAGTTTTTTTTGGTTTGTTCATTGCTGAAGAAGCTTTCTTGTAGGATCTTGTTAGAAGAAAGCAACTTCAATTTTCCTTTTTTTGCTGTAAATATTATTATGTAATGCAATAAACAAGTTTAATATAAGTATGTTTCAGTTTGTTTTAATATTGTGTTTACCATCTTTGTTGTGATCCCTTGTTTTTTTTATGTGGCGGTTATTCTTCTGTACAGACAAAAAATCAAATCAAATATGTATGCCTTGTTCAAATTACAGTACCGTAACTTAGCTTGACTAATTTCCTGAAGAGAAAAAAGTAATATATAGTCTATCGTCGATTGTATACTCAGTATTTCCTCGACTGTACATATTAGTCGATCGTAGACTATGTGAATCGATGGGTCATCGGTTAAATTAAAGTAGATAAAAACATATTTTGGGGCTGATGGAAGAAAATAATTAAATTAAAAATAATTTAAATAGATAGTCACATATTTTGGGGACTGGTGGAAGAAAATAATTAAATTAAAAATGATTTAAATAGATAATCACATTTTTTTCAATAGATAATCACATGCTTTTTAAATAGATAATCACGTGTTTTATGGCTGGTAGAAGAAAATAATTAAATTAAAAATGATTTAAATAAATAATGACATATTTTGGGGCTGGTGGAAGAAAGTAATTTAATTAAAAAAGATTTAAATAGATAATCTTGGAGTGGTGGTGACACTTAATAGACCGTCGTAGATCATGGCCTATGTCAGCCATCGATTAGTCTGGTCTACCGTAGACTTACACCTTTAGTAGTGCATCGATTGATATCATGATTATGCGTAGACCACGGTGATCTATGTACACTGTTATAGACCATCACTTGGATGTAGTTAAAAAATGAATAAATAAATTAAAAATAAATATAGTGTGGATTTCTACACATGTGAAGGAGTGTAAGCAAGTCACATAATCATATTAGAGGTTAAACAAATTAGGGAGGGGTGAATTAAGGAGTGTGTGGATGAGTAGTGGTTAAATGTACAATATTCTAAGAGTAATGTTTGTCAAAGCACAAGTATGTTTTGAGGATATATATTGTATTTGATGACTACACATTCCGCATACTCCTACCATCACCACCCCTAAATCAAAAGAGTGTGTGAAATGATAGTGGTAGAAAAATCATATCCTCAATATACACTTGTGCTTTGACAAACATTACTCTTAGAATATTGAACATTCAACCATTACCCATCCACACACTCCTTAATTCACCCCTCCCTAATTTGTTTAACCTCTAATATGATTATGTGACTTGCTTACACTCCTTCACATGTGTAGAAATCCAGACTACATTTATTTTTAATTTATTTATTTTTTAACTACATCCAAGTGATGGTCTATAACAGTGTACATAAATCACTGTGGTCTACGCATAATCATGATATCAATCGATGCACTACTAAAGGTGTAAGTCTACGGTAGACCAGACTAATCGATGGCTGACATAAGTCATAATCTACGACGGTCTATTAAGTGTCACCACCACTCCAAGATTATCTATTTAAATCTTTTTTAATTAAATTACTTTCTTCCACCAGCCCCAAAACATGTCATTATCTATTTAAATTATTTTTAATTTAATTATTTTCTTCCACCAGCCACAAAATATGTGATTATCTATTTAAATCATTTTTAATTTATTTAATTATTTTTTAACTACATCCAAGTGATGGTCTATATAAGTGTACATAGATCACTGTAGTCTACGCATAATCAGGATATCAATTGATGCACTACTAAAGGTGTAAGTCTATGGTAGACCAGACAAATCGAAGGCTAATATAGGTCATCATCTACGACGATCTATTAAGTGTCACCACCAGTTCAAAATAGAAAAATTACTTTTCCAACGGCAATAAATGGCTACTTTTGTAAGCTATCAGTGTTAAATTTTGTTTTTACTTCATATATAAGGTGTTCATCCCTCATTATTTTATTTCATTCACTTTGTTTTGTTTTTAAAAATTCTACAATTTCGCAAGCATCTCAAACATCCAATTCTAAAAATACTCTAATTTGTCAATGTGGGAATGTGGCTATCTTGAGGACGTCGCGCACGGATTCAAATCCAGGTCACAAATTTTATAATTGTGCAATTGCGAAGGTGAGGTGTGTGTGTTTTTTTAAAAAGTTAAGTTAATCGTTATGTAATTATTTTTTTTTCTAGGATAATGGCGCATGATCATTTTTTAAATGGCTTGATGAGCTATCACCTCCAACTAGTCCATCAACGTTGAGTTCGGGACTCGAGACATCAAATTTTCAAGGCTTGACAAAATTTAATCTGCTACAAAGGCTCCAACAATGCGAAGAAAATAAAGATTTTCTCATGACTTTGTTCAAAGAAGCCGAAGAACAGAGGGATCACTTTAAAATATTGCTACATGACACCCAAATAGAGAGGGATCAACTAAAATAAAAATTGATTTTGGCCGAAGAAAGGGAGAATGTCCTAAAAATGATGTTATGTGCTATAATGCTAGTATTCGTTCTTTGGAAAAGTGTAACATGGATGTAGTGATATTGAATAAATAATAATAGTTCTATATTTCTATAATGTTAATACTATTTTTGATAGAATCATAGTCGATTAAACAACACCTCAACTTCAATTCGACCAGCAAGGTCATGATAGACTATTCATATAGTATATGAAATATTAAGTATGCCTTATATGATATCAAGCATGCACTGTACCAACTATGACCACACCCTGGATGTTCAAATTTCATGCCACAAATCAGTTTGATAGCAACAATTTCAGTGCAGAATCAAAACAAGTTTCATAAAATAAAAGAATAATTGTCATATCCTACCACCAGATATTTGTGAACTTAAAAAAAAATTATCATATCCTAACAACTCATCATTCAACAACACATTAAACAGCTTAGGATTCAAATGTCTTTTTCCCTAAGTTCCTCATCAACACAAGTGTTACTGTTGATTTCATCAACAATGTCCATGACCACATCATTTTGGTCATCTTCAGCTCCTTTTTTTCTCAACAGTTGCAGCTGCTACTTCATTCTCACCTTCTTTTCCTTCTTTATCAGCATCTGCAGCAGCTGGTGCTTCTTCAGTTTCCTTTTCTTCCACACCTTCTTCTCTTACTTCTTCTACAACAAATATTTTTTCCTCAGCTTCTTCATTTCGTTCACCTGATGCTTCTTTCTCAACTCTTTCTTTGTCAGCTTTGTCAGCTTCTTCTTCATCAACTTTTTCTTTTTCCTCGCCTTTTTGTTCATCTGCCATCGCTTTTTCTTCTGCTTCTGCAGCTGCTATTTTTCCACCTTTTTCTTGGCTCTTATCTTCTTCCATTTCTTTTTTTTCATCCTTCTTTTCTTTCTTTTTTTCTTCTTCTGCCAAAACAGAGGCCAACTCATACATTTTGCTCTTTTTTTCTCCTTCTTCATTCTTCTCCGATTTCCGAAGGTCCACATGCACTGTATCATCATATTACAAAGTGTTACTAATATTTAAAGCTAAAAATTCATTAACAATATCAATTATTGAATGAAGTTACCTCGTTCATGTTGTCGCTCATCCTTTTCCTTTTCTTCATTCTTTTCTTTCTGATATAGACAGCAATATCCAACACCGCTTCCTCGAGCGCAACAACACGCTTATGAAGATCCCCGGGGGATGAGGTTCCCACTGCATCTTTGGAGGTGCTCGGAGAATCATCAACACCAACATGTACTCCAACGGGGTTACCACCCAAATCTCCGTCATCATCACTGTCCTCATTTGAAGTAAGAACAGTCACCCCTTCTAACTCTTTCTTCAAGCCATCGAGGATGTTATTCTTCACCTCGTACGTATATGGATCAAACATAATTATGTAATCCATCTTTGTTTCACGAACAGTAGGGATGATGTACGGGTGAACGTTCTACAAAATATCAATTAACAATTATATAATATTCGATACAACGGTAGTATTATTTCTTATTAGAAAATAAGTTCATACCTCGGTAACTTTTTCTTTATACTTGAATGGGTCATCTTCGATTATCTTGTCACTTTTTGTAGTGTGCCATCTGAAGATGTGAGGAATGGGAAAGGGCTCATCCATTGATTTTCCAGCAAATTCTACAAGATGGAGAAAGGCGTCATAGATCCAAATCTATAAGCAGTACAATAATGAAAAAAATAACTCAGAGTCTATGACAAAGTATAAATAAAATGAGAATCTACGATAAATCCACTGAAGGGTTTATGGTAGATACTATGAATGCCCAGGGAAATCCGAATAGAGCATAGGATGCCTTCTGCTTCTCATCAAATACTTCCTTCTGCTTCTTCAGGTCACTTTTCTTCTTTAGATACTCCATGGTCAGTTGAAATGTCTCTTTCCCCCACGGATACTTCTCAAAGAAACTCAACGAATCGACCATTCGAATCAGTTTTGTGTCGACAACCTTCGTCGAATCTTTTGCAAGTAACATGGTGTGCAAGAACCACAGTAGACAACACTTGAACTTCTGGTCCTCGTTAAGCTTATTCCCTCTGATCAAGTGTAACAAGTTGGCCGCCGTGATGTTTTTGTTTTTCGTCACCTTAAAACAAAAATTGTCCCCCTTTGTCAACACCTTCTTCATTTTTGATTCACTGGGGTATGATGAGCAGTTCATCCCCGTGATCAAACAAAACTCTTTCAAGCCAAAACAGACAGACTTGTTGTTAACGCAGAACCACATCTCATGATGTATTTTATCGATCCTGATGCATAACAATAACAAATAATGGACCAACTGCCCATTGAACTATAAATGTTCCGACAGGTTTCTCAGGTGTCCAAAACAGGACCGCTTGAATATTTTCTTCAATTCTTGGTCAACAAGAACTTTCTTAAATTCTCGATAAGCATCCATTCTTGATCTGACCGATATCTTTGCCGGGAAAGATCCGACCTCGTCAATTATCGTTCGAAGGTCATACCGCTCCACGAAAATGCACTTCAAAAGATATGGCACGGACAAGAAATCATTATCCCCATCATCACTATTACTCTCTTCACTGTCACCACTGACACTCCGCTTGGCAACATCTTCACTAGAATCGACGTAGTCACTTATCTCCTTTAACTCTGAATCTAATTCGGACACCGACTCTTCAATTTTCTTCCTTTTTGAGACATTTCCAATTGCTTCAGCTCTTCTTTTTCTACTGCTACCAGCGGTACCGGCTTTTCGTTTAGGAATGATGTTTTTTTACCCATTTTCAACACAATCTACACCTGAAGAACAAATCTCCCATTTTCAGTTCATAGACCACAAGTCTATCAACAGAAATAACTCAATGCTCAAATGAAAACCCCATAAAAAAATTAACAAATGCCCCAACATTAAACAGTTCACTACTCAAACATACAATAACTGAACTAAAATCCAACATGCAATATCAAAACACAACAATTACTAAAAATCAAACTAGTGCACCTAATCAAACTAATTAGCTATTAATATTTCAATTTTCACTATTTCAGCAATCATGTTTTAAAAGAATTTCATACGTCTTAAAATTGATTTCAATCTAGGGCATTCTCATTTCATAGACCACGGGTCTACGGATAGACTGCGGGTCTACGGACAGAAACTGGTTGCTGTTTAAATCAAAATGCCAAAATAACTCTTCAAACAGCTATTATCCCACCATTCAACACTTCGTTGCTAAAAAACCCAAAACTAAACCAAAACACCAAATTCGAAGAAAAAATTTCTACATCACTACGAATTGATTAGCAAAAAAAAACGTTTAAATGGATCTAGAAATGATCGAAACTTGATTTTAACTAACCTTGCAAAGCAGCAACAACTCCTTAGCAGCTGGAGAAGAAGACGAAATGAAAATGGCGTTTTTGGGAGAAGTAGTTTCAAAAGTAGGAGTTGAGAATTGAAGAGGAGAGAGAGGGTGGGTTTTTTTAAATATTGGAATAATTGGAGGGTGTTAGGTGTATTATAATAAATTTGTAAAGTTGTAAAAATGATGAATTGGTCCCTTGGTCCACGCGTGGCCCCACTTTTTCCACTTTTTCCCACTTTTTACACCCTAAACCTAAAGAATAAATAATAAAAAAATTAAGTGGGTATTTGACAAATTAGTTTTGGAGGATTCCTTCTTTGCCAATTATTCCCTAGTTACGTGATGGGTTCGTGATTATTGAACTATTATGTATCTACAGTGACTATACTTGTCAGAGTGTCTGGGGTGGGTAGTGGTGTGTTGACTTAATCTGCTGCTAAGCTAACCCTCACCGAACTAAACTTAGTAGTAGGATAGACTAGGGTTGAGCGTTACAAGTAAAGGTAAGATTAACCAATGGGTGTTTGTGTCAATTATGCAACATGCTCGGCGGTATAACGACTATGGTAGGCTGGAAAAGCGGGTGTCACTATTTTGTTAGTTGTGCCTTGTAGACTCAAATGAACCTAAGGCTACTTGAATGTAAATATATGGCCGTAATAGTGGAGTGGATCTAAGTATTACAAAAGGTATTACTTGTGGAATGGTTAAGGGCAAGGAACCATGAAGGATAGGACTATAGAACCTATAGAGAATACGAAATGAGGGTTTGACCTGACAAAGAATGGGTACTTTGGAATTAAAATTGGTAGTATCCAAGGTATTAAGGGAATAATTAAAGTTGTGATTTAATGTTTCTCAAGTTGTATGTTTTCTTCTGGATATTTATATGGTATTTATGTCATTTTATTTGTGTCCACCGATGTTGCTTATTGGTACGTGTGGTTTTGTACTAATAGTACTCTTGCTATACACTTTTTGGGGTATAGTCTGATTGCTGAATCAGTAGGAGTTTCATGATTGATGCAGTAAAGATCTCCAATAGCTTTTGTAATTGTTTCAATGGTAGAAGTTGTGTCCTTGTTTATACTTTCTCATAGTAGCTCTTGTACCTGTTAGTCTAGTTCTTTAGGAAAGTTATCAATGTAACTAAAGTTTGTAAATTGATTGTAATAATTGAAATTTATTGTTTTTTCTTGACTTCTTCAAATGGTGAGGATTTTTCTATCTAGGTGGTTTAGAGTAGGTACACCATGATCCGATAAGTTAGGTCGTGTCATGCAGACATCTGACCTAATTGGTGCTCAAGTTGTTTGATGGAAGTAAAATGTGAGTCTACTAACTCATTAATGTTGGATATGTCTCCTTTCATTTTCTTGATACCAGAGTTTGTGGATTTGACTCTTTTTAATACTTCCTCTAGCATGTCTTTCACCTTTGAACTGCCTTCATCATTACTTTGCCCATTTGCATCCTTTAGGAGGTACATATAAATCACTCATATCATTTTTGTAGCCATCTATATTCCTCTAGTTACCCTAATCTCTGTCTATCCCTTTTCTTTCTAATCAAACTTCTCATAATTATTATCTTTTTGGTTATTTATATCTTGATTTTCTTAGCCTTAATGCAAAAGGTCTTGATTAGAACCTTAGTTGTTAGTTCAACCCCCTCTCGTCTGAATACTAACAAAATTCATCTCCTCATCAAAATCAGAGTAGTCCTTCTTATGCAAAGGTGTCTGCATTCACCTTTTCAGTGCTTAACCCTATCAATTGCTTAGTAATCAGGTCTATTTGTGTTTTTAATCTAGCCATATCCTGATTACATTCTTCCTTATACTTAAGCTTCTCCGTTGACATCCCTTTAGAATAGTTGCCCGTTGAAACCTTAAACTCTCTAGGATGCCAAGCTCTATTAATTTTAGTCATCTTGTCTGGCGTATCAAATATTAAAATTTTTGCTAACAAAAAATTTAAAAGATGGCAAGAACGTATTTTCTCACTGCTTGATGTCAATGGTGTGGCATATGCTTTGCTACATCCACAACCTGGTGCAGACGTCGATAATAAAATTCTGAAATTATGGCAATACGCCGATAAAGTATGTCGCCATACTATATTACAAACTATTTCTAACGAACTGTTTGATGCATACTGTAGTTGCAAGGAAACAAAAGTTATTTGGAAAATCTTAATTAAAAAGTTCACTGCTGAAGATGCTACGAAACAAAAGTTTGTAGTAGAAAGATATTATCATTGGCAGATGAGTGACGTGAAGGAGATGAAAATTCAAATCAACGAATATCAAAAAATTACTTGAAGACTTGAAAGCCGAAGGAATTTCTTTACTAGAAAAAATTATTGTCGGGATATTGATTGAAAAATTACCTGACTCATGGAATGACTACAAAAATAGTCTAAAGCATAAGCAAACAAATTTCACTATTGAGGAGATAGTGACTCACATTTTAATTGAAGATGCCAATAAAAAAAAAGTCATTTAAAGCAAAAAATCGGACACTCAAGGCAAACTTAGTGCAAAGCCCAAACAACAACAACAAAAGATATGATAATAAGTCTCAAGGTTACAAGCCGAATAATCCCAACTTTAAGAAAAGAAAAGAAACTTGTTTTATTTGTGAAAAATCAAGTCATTATGCTGCTCAATGTAGGCACAGAATAAGAAATAACAAAGAAATGAGAAATCCTCCCAAAGCTAATTTAGCTAAAGGAGATGAAATAATTGCAGTTGTTATTTCTCAAGTAAATATGGTGGCACATATGAAAGAATGGATGATAGACTCTGGGGCTACTCAACACATTTGTGCAAATCGAGAAGAATTTGCCTCCTATACATCAATAGGAGATGACAGTGAAGTGGTCTATCTTGGAGACTCAAGAACTGCTAAAGTCTTGGACAAGAGTAAAGTTCTCCTAAAACTCACTTCGCAAAATTTTTTAGCCCTGATGGATGTGCTACATGTTCCTACAATGCGAGCAGACCTAATTTCTGTGGCTTTACTAGATAAAGCTAGAATGAAAGTGTCTGTTAAATCTAATAAGATTATTTTGAAAAAAAATAATAATGTATTTGTGGAAAAAGACTACTGTAACCATGGACTTTGTGTACTTGATATTATCAATGATAATGCAACATCTTCTGCTTATATGATCTATTTCTTTATGGCATGCTAGATTAGGACATATTAATATTAAATATATAAAGAATATGCAATCACTTAGTTTAATATCTGATTTAGATTCAAGTAATTTCGATAAATGTGAAATTGTGCTGAAGCTAAAATTACTAAAAAGTCATGTTTTTTCAGTTAATGGAGAAACTGAAAAGTTATCTTTAATTCACACTGATTTGGGTGATTTAAAATAAACTATGACTAGAGGTGGTAAAAGATATTGTGTGACTTTTATTGATGATTTCTCTAGATTTACTAAATTGTATTTACTTAGAAATAAAGATGATACTTTTGATGCTTTTGTGTCTTATAATCTGAAGTTGAAAATCAACTTAGTAGAAAAATTAAGAGAATAAGATCTGATAGAGGTGATAAATACTTGTCTTTAAATGTTTTTTATGAAAAGAAGGAATTATTCATGAAGTAACTCCACCTTATTCACCTCAATCTAATGGAGTACCTAAAAGAAAAAATAGAGCATTGAAAGAAATGATGAACTCTATTTTAATTAGCTCTAATGCACCTGATAATTTGTGGGGTGAAGTTATTTTATCTGCATGTCACTTGTAAAATAGATTTCCTCATAAAAGAACAGGTAGAACTCCTTATGAATTGTGGAAAAGGTTATAAACCTAATTTGAAATATTTAAAAGTATGGGGGTGCCTTACTAAAGTTCTTTTACCTGAACCTAAAAAGAGAAAAATAAGTTCTAAAACTACTAAATGCATGCTTATTGGATATGCTGAACATAGTGTTGCATGTAGATTTCTTATTTTGAAAAGTGATGTGCTTGATTGAAATACTATTATTGGGACAAAAAATGTTGAATTATTTGAAAATATTTTTTCACTTTGTGACAAAACATCTCATGCACCCGCGGAAAAAGAAAATAAATCTACCTCTAATATTGAGGATCAGAGAAGGAGTAAAAGGCTCAAAAAATAATATTTTTCTTATGGAAATGATTTTCAAACTTTTCTTGTTGATAATGAACCATTAAATTATTTTGAAGTTGTATCTTCTTCTGATTCTAAATTTTAGAAAAAGACAATAATAATTGAGCTTGATTCAATTATGAAAAATAATATATGGGTTTTAACTGATCTACCTCCTAATGCAAAACCTATTGGTTGTAAATGCATTTTCAAAAAGAAACTTAATCCGAATGTATCTATATATAAATATAAAGCTCGGTTAGTAGCTAAAGGATTTTCTCAAAAGCAAAATATTGATTATTTAATACATTTACACCAGCAACAAGAATTTCTTCTATTCGAATATTAATTGCTTTGGCATCAATGCATAAACCTTTTATCCATTAAATGGATGTAAAAACAGCTTTCTTAAATGACGATTTAAAAGAAGAAATTTATATGGTTCAACCTGAAGGATGTGTAATTTTTGGACAAAAAAATAATATTTGTAAATTAATTAAATTTCTTTATGTCCTTAAACAAGCTCCTAAACAGTGGCATGAAAAATTTGATCAAGTCTTAATAAAAGATGACTTTTCATCTCTTGAAGTGGATAAATGTGTTTATACTAAAGTGTTAGACAATGATTATGTGATAATTTGCTTATATGTTGATGACATGCTTATATTTGGTACAAATTTAAATATTGTGCAAAATACCAAATTATTTTTGTTTACTAACTTTGATATGAAAGATTTGAGTGAAGTAACTATGATATTGGGAGTTAAAGTTATAAGATGTGACGATGGAATAATGTTAACACAAGTACATATTGTAACACCTCGGGAATACATCCTAAGGTCACACGGTGCTCAAGACTACAAGTAGACCCAAGCTAACCCCTTAAGCCTTCTAACAACTCTGAAACCTATAATAAAGATAAAACTGACATATGAAATCTTGAAATACTGAATCAATGCAATACTGAAAGTCTCAAACTCGAAATATTAAAACCAACACTTTGAATCCAAAATGGAACACAGTCAAACAAGCCTCTACTTTTAACAAGAGAGCCATTGGGACAAGCTCCAGCTAACTCACACTAAATTGAAACCAAATGACTAAAATAATGCATCAATTTCAAAGGCAAATAAGGACGGGTCCTCGAACTATGAGGACTCACCAAAGTCGAGATATAGGTGGAGATGATCGAAATCAATCACGCTGCTAGAACTGAGCACCAGGACCTACATTATAAGACAATGTAGCACATAAATTTATATGTGGATCAGTACTTCTGGAATGTACTGAGTATGTGGGGTGCATGCATAAGTAAAACAGTAACTCAATAATCATACAAACTTTTAAATGATGCATGCCAAGTGTAAATGACTCACCTTGATCTTGAATAATTGAAAACTGAAAATCATAAGTCATGAATAATAAAGTATTTTATATAAATCTTTTGAGCCATAACACTTAATTCTAAAGGTTGTACTTTTACTCTTTCTATTGGGAGGTTCTTCTAACCGACATAAATCATGCGAGATATCATGGAGTCCAACGTTTCGCACGATGGTAGAGTTGTCCTACCCTTGCCATTAGAATAGAACCTAAGCTAAAATGATCACTATGTTGAACCCATAAGGGTTTATAATGAAAACCATTTATACTTCTCTTTGCTTTAAACCATAAACTATATGAATAATGTGGATTCCTTATCTTAGCTTAGGATCAAATGATCAATTCTTGATTAAAATCTTGATATAACTCATCAAAGAAACTTAAGAATATAATCTTCTTGAAAATCTCAATACTAAAACTTAAGGCTTAAAATTCATGTTTAAGTTTATGTCAATTCAAAATAATACGTCATGCTCAATAACAATCTTGAAACACTTCACAAATAACATGTCAAGATTGTGCAATCTCCTTCATAACATAAATCATATAATTAAAACATAAACATAAGCACTTCTTGATATACTCAAGATTAAAATCTCATGAAAATCACATGCTTCAAGAATATACATGCTTAGTTATGAACCCTAATTCAAAACAAGTGAATAAAATCTTAAAATCATGCAATTTGGGCACAAGGGTGAAAGGAAGCCTTTGTTCATAACCCCACATACCTTATTAGGCTAAATTTGATGTACAAACTTGACTTTGAACCATTAAAGATGTTCTTGAAGGTTTTTTATTGAAGTTCTTGCATTCGAAAACTTAGATTCTTGATTGTCTTGAAGGGGATGTAATGGAGTTTTGGTGTTCTTGAGAGGAGGTTGGGGTTTTCTTGAAGAAAGGATTGAATTTTGTTCTTGGGAGATGATCTTGAGAGAAACCCTAATTTTGATGTTGAGAGTGAATGAGGAGTTTATGTTGTTTAAGTTGATGGAAATAGGGGTTAAAGGGGTGGGAAAAGGCCAAAAAATCTCATTAAACGTCTTTACATCGCTGAAACGGCCCTGGCTGACGGTCTGGCTGATGGACCGTCACTCTGGTGACTGACCGTCACTCCAAACCGTTAATATATGGCCAGAAAATGACCTCTCTACCTGCGGTTGACGGCCTGGCTTGACGGGTCGTCACTTTGGCCATCGCACCTCGGCAGACAGACACCTCTCTGGTAAAACAGACATAACTTTTTATCTCGATATCGGATTAAAGCAAAAATTAGTATCATTGGAAAGCTAATTCAATTATATATCTATTGGCGGGTCATGAGCTCACAAACTCTTAGTAATACAAAAGATATTCTTATTTGAAGTTAACTATAGCAATATTCTTTCCAAGAACTCAATCGGTAAAGGGTATTTTGATTTGTCTAAAAACTAGGAGTTATTTGAGACCTTAATATACATAAACTCACTCTTAAAGCTACCAAAGTACTATAATTTATTTTGCATGAGCTTGAAGCATGGTTCTATTATTGGTCTGAATTTTTTGGAGTATTACAATTATGTTGAAAGAATTCTTAAGAAGTTTGAATGTTAGGAGGTAATTCCTGTAGCCACTCCTTATGATGCTAACTCTAAAATTGAAAAAGAATAATGATAACTCAGTTGTTTTATCACTTTTAGCTTTTTTTACGAGAAAATAATTTTGACCTCTTTAAACTATTTCAAAAGTTTTGAGAAAATTTTGAAATAATTTTAAGAAATTCACAAAGTCGTCACTTGATTTTTATAGAAAAAATCAAGAAAAAAAAAACTTAAAAGAGTTTCAAAGGTTCAAAAACAGAAATAAACCTTTAAAACTAGAGAAACTGACTAAGGATTCAATTAATGCCCTAAAAAGGTTTTTAAGGCACTTAGGAGCGTCCGTTTAAAAACGGTTCACCAAAAGATCATTTTTTGGACTAACTAAAATAAGGGTGACTAACTTTACGAAAATGTTGATTTTTAAAATATTAAAATTATTTATTTACACGTTTTAAATTGACATTTGTTTATTCAAACGAGAAATAGTCTACCTGAGTTAGAAAATAGTTACATCATGTTTCACTTAATCCAATATTAAAGAATTATGAAATATTCCGCCTAATTTATGGTTAACTTTTGAGAAATACTACAAAAAATATTCTACTTGAGAAATATTTTACTTAATTCATAATTAATCGCAACAAATTAGATTTTGAGAGAAAAAAGTAAATAAAAAATGAAGAAATATTCTAATTGAGAAAATTTTACTTTAACTCATAATTATTTTAAGAAAAATTACGAAAATATTTTAATTAAAGAGAAACTCATTTAAACTAAGTTGCACATTTGGACTCAAGAAGGAAATAAGTTTGCATTTTTATGATTACAAAAAAAAGAACTTACATAATTAATATTGTTATTATTATTATTATAATTGTTAAAAAAAGATCGGTTTTTCTATAAATAACACATTTGAAGAATGTTAAGGAGATATCGTGTTAAAAGTATTTTATCGATTAGGGAAAGTAAAGAAAAATCACAAGAAAATTGATTTCTTTGACTTGGAGAAAATTGCTTTAACCCAAGCGGACCATTAGTCACATGAATAAGACAAATGCCATATAAAAAAAATAAAATGCTTAAGTTTTTTCTTTTCTTTTAAGGTTAGTTTTATGAAGAAGAACTGAAAGAACCACTTTAATTCATTTAGACGAGATAAGTTAGGTGAAAAAATTACGAATTGACCAAAAGCCGTGATAAAATAAAATGGTGACGCTTTAAGGAGTTTATCTAGATTAATTAGTTAGTGTTCAAATAAATACAAATAAGTAACAATAGAAAATAAAGAAAGAGTAAAAAATTGGGCCCTTTTGGACCATTACTGGGCTGCCCAGCTCTTGGGCCTAAACTGAATGGATTTTCAATCCATTTTCTCATGTATATCAGCTGTATACAGAAGCTATTCTTTCCTGAGTTTTTGTATATCTGATGTAAATCAGACTGTATATCAGCCATATATGCATATATTTAAGTCTTCCACCTGTACATCAACTTCACCTCCCGTTTTTGACTGTATATCCCATGTATACTTATGTATATATGTGTATACAGCTTTATACACAACCCAATTTCTTCATGCATTAATCCATTTTGGACTTGGTATGAGTCTTGACTCGATACAAATTGGGTTTAACCCAACGGAATGCGAGAGAGGGGAGTCTGAGGGACTCAATGGAGTTCATGACAAAAAAAAAGAACTAATAGCATGTCAAGAGGACCGATGTTAATTCTAACGATTAAATCAACATCCAAAACTTAGCCTAATCGGGATAGCAAATACATTTTAGAATCTTATTAAAGATAGTTTTCCTATTAATGTGCGCATAGACGAAAAGGAAGATGAAACCAACAGAGTTAATCCATGTAGAGAGGCACAATATTCAGACAAAGAAAAGCATAATGAAACCAACCTCTCAAGCTATATGGCAGAATCATGTGCTTATATACATTATATTTAAAATATGAGGATGGGAGCCTACGGTTAACATTTTGAACTTTGGATAATTATACGTATTTTGTATAAAGAATCATCAATGCCTCGGCGTCCGACAATAACATGAACCAAATCACAACAAAACATTTATGGAAGTCTAATTAAATTCTTAGAGGCAGGCAAAGCAAGGAAGAAACATATTATTTATCAAAATAGACCAACTAATCAAACTTAAACGACTTAGGTAGAGGAGACATAATGAGATAAGCCTCAACAAGTTAAATTCTGCCACCTCGAACCTTTTTCAGTTTCATTTTTCGAATTACTCCCTGGTTTTAATTGACTTACGTGATATAATTCAAACTTTGGGAGTTTGAAACTTTATTAGTTCAAGCAAAATGACCTTCTGGACCCCTGTACTATATTGGTTTTATAAGTTGGACATTTCTACTTACATGTTTATTATTTGGACTCCTGAATTCACTAAAAAATAACATTTTAAACATTTTTTCGGTGAGTGTAACACACTCTCGCCACGTCAGCTGCCATGTCAGCTTCCACGTCATTTTTAAATATAAAAATTATTAAATATTAAAATAAATAAATTAATTAAAAAAAAAATCCCCCCCCCCCTCTTCCTCTTTTCCCTCTCTCTTCCCCTTTTCTTTTGCTTTCTCTGATTCTTATTCTCCCTCTCTCTCTCTTTCTTCTGCTTCTTCTTCTTCTTCTTCTTCTCTCTCTCTCTTATCCTTCTTCTTTTCTTTATAAACCCCAATTAATATATTCTACTGCCAATGAATCAAAAAAAGCAGTCAAAATTGTTAAATTTTATGATTTTTTTTTTTCATATGAATTCAAGATCCATTGATTGTGTTTAGTTATTTGGTGTGAAATTTTTAAAATTTCTTTTGTTAGCAGGTGATTCCATGGTAAAATTGAAATACAATTGATTTTTTTTTTTTTGAATTAATTTCATGATGTCTTGACCAAATCTTACCCAAAAACTGAAATTTAACACAAAAATTGACCAAAACTGCTAATGAACTTAGAGGAGAAAATTTTTTGTAATGAAATTTTATAATGGGGTTTTATAATGCTGGGGTTCTTGATGGGATTTTGTAATGTTGTGGGCTGGGGTGGGGTGGGGGAGTGATGGAATGCAGGTGCAGTGGTGGTTGTGTTACTTGGGGGAGGGTGAAAGACGGGGTGGGAGAATGAGGAGAGGGTGGAACATGAGAAGAGGGTGGGGGACGAGGAGGGTGCTGGATGGGGACGGGAATGGTGGTGGATTGGTGGATGGGGTGGGGGACGGTGGTGACTGGTGGATGGGGTGGGGGACGGTGGAGGAGGGGGTGGGGTGATGGAAGGGGGTGGGGGAGGGCCTTTTTAAAAAAAAAAATATATATATATATTTTTTTTAGTTTTTAAAAATATTTTTAAATTTAAAAAATTAAAAAAATATTGAATTTTTAAAAAATATTAGTTTTAAAATTTTTAAAAATATTTTTAAATTTTAAAAGCTGAAAAAAGCTGGGTGGGGTGGATGGGCTGGGCTGGGACGGGGCTGGGGTGGGGTGGGGGAGTAGCTAGACTGGGAAGGGGGTGGGGGGATTTATTTTTTATTTTACAATTTATTATATTTTAATTTTTTAAATTAAAAAACTGGAAAAAAAATTTAATCTTTTTTTTTATTTTATTAATTATTTTAATATAAAATTGACAAAAAATTAACCCCCACTCGCACCCCAGGCGATTGTAATCACTCTCCTCGTCCTAGTCAGCATTTTAATGCCACATAGGCAAAATCAACGGTGAAAGAGTTTAAAATATTACTTTTTAGTGGGTTTAGGCGTCCAAATGACAAACATATAAGTAGAAGTGTTCAACTTACAAAACCGACATAATATAGGGGTCCAGAAGGTCATTTTACCTTATTTCAACTACATTTTGATTCTGTACGCAAGTATTGCACAACCCAAGAGAGCCCTAGGTTTAATTTTTACCTATGTCTAACAATTGTCCAACAAAACTCATTTCCCTCCAAAGAGTAAACCACATTAACATGAAAATTGTTCAAGAGGTCTGCCGGACCCTCTATACATGTCCTACAGACGTGTCCGTTCCATGCGGATAAACAAGATACGTAGTACTGAACTCGAATACTTTGTGAAAAGGAAAAAAAAATAAAAATTATACTATCAATAGTTCTTTTACTGGCTAATGGCAAGGAACGTGAAATTATATTTCTTTAATAATGTGGAGGATGTTTTCCCAAAAACAATGGTCATCTAAAGGAGCATTTATGAAAAGAAAAATAATGAGGCTGAAGCTGTAAAGTATTTCCAGTTTTCCGCATGAACATACAAAGTTATATTGTGTAATCATTTGCAAATTGTAATCATGGTTTCGGTCCTTTTTCACTTTGTAACATATAAGTAAAAATACTCTTCTGGACCCCTATAATATGTCAGTTTTGTATGTTAGACACTTCTACTTACATGTTTGTCATCTGAACTCTTGAACCCATTAAAAAATACTTCCTCCGTTTCATAATAAATGAATTGTTGGATTTTGATACACAGATTAAGGAAAAAGCATTAAAGACATAAATTTAACACAACTTTTCATTTTTACCCCAAAAAAAGAAAAAATGACCTTGTAATACCTTTTCAAAAGTTAATTGGTTGTCAAATCATAAGGGTAAATTTGGAAAAAAATTCAATGATTCACTTATTTTGAAATACCAATAAATACCTCAACAATTCACTTATTCCGAAACGGAGGGAGTAATATTTTGCACCCTTTGACCGTTGACCTTGCCTATGTGACATTGAAATGATGATTAAGACAAAGGGAGTGTAGTCACTCGCCTGGGGTGCGAGTGGGGGTCAATTTTTGGCCAATTTTATATTAAAATAATTAAAAAAATAAAAATAATATTAAAATTTTAAAAAATAATTTAAAAGGGGTCCTTTTTTTCCTTCATTTTTTTAATTTAAAAATATTTTTAGAAATTTAAAAAAATATATTTTTTTCTCCCCACCCCAGCCCATCCCCACCCCCCACACCCACCCATCCCCATCCCACCCCACCCCCAGCCTCCTCCAGCTCCTCCACCCCAGCCCCGTCCCCACCCCTACACCCCACCAGCCCCATCCAACCCCTCCCTACCCCACTTCCAGCCTCGTCCCCACCGCAGCCCCGTCCCCATCCCAGCCCTTTCTAGCTCCCCCACCCCACCCCAACACTCTTCCAGCCCCTCCCCCTACTACCTTTACTTTTTATTTTTTATTTTAATTTTTTCTCAATTCAATTCTTATTATTATTTTTTTTGAATTAAAATTTGAAATCTTTTTATTTTTTGGGGATTAAAATTTAAATTTTAATTGAAAGTGAGTGATAGTGAATATTGAAAAAAACTTGTGAATTTCACTTGAAAAAAATTAAACTTTTTGTGAATTTGTTAAAGATATTCAAATTTAAAAATCGAAAATTTATTATGTTTGTATATATGAATTTATAGTTAAAAATTTAACTGAGTTGGAGAAGAATTTTAATTATTTGAAATGGATTTAATGTTTAATTTGTGAGCAAAAACAAAAATATGATTATTCAAATTTATCTACAATTATAAATTTTTCTTATTTAATTAAATTATTTTTAATATTTAATTTGTTATTTAGCATTTTAAAAATGACTTGAAATTTAATGTAATACTTTTTTTTAAATGATGTGGCTGACGTGACAGCTGACGTGACAGTTGAAACCCTGATTTTTTGGCAAAATTAAAGTAACAGTTGTATAGTGGTTACCAACTTGTAAGTTATCAAGATTAACTGTTTTTAATTATTTACTTCGTTAATATTTGAATTTTTTTTGTTCAACTTTACCAAATTAGGGGTTTTCCATGTTTTGTTTGTTTGCATGTTCAAATTTCTGTATTGTTCAATCATATTCAAGTTTAGTAGTTCGTTTTTTTCGTTATTTTTCATATAGTACAAGTTTGATCTTTGATTTTCTTGTTTGGTAGTTCGATTTAACACTACTATTAAGTTAAAATAGTGTTAATTGGTAATGGATTATCCTCTAGTTTAGAAATTACTCAGTTATATTCAAATGAAAAAGATATGCCACTTGGATTTGTTCCTGATATTTTTGATGAACAGGATTCAAAATTCGCAGCGAATCGCTCAAAGTACAGAAACGATCCCGTTACAATGAAGAAATTGAAGGATAAGGCCGCTTCTAAATTGAAGAAGTCTAGTTCAAAAGCAAGAAAAAAAGAAGTTTGATGATTCCGGCCGACCACGTCTTCCGAAGGTATTTATTATGAGTTTAGGTATAATTTGACATATGTATAATAAGACATTATACGTTAGTTCTTTCATCACAGTAATGTATAATGTAGGTGTTCTGAAATATTTTTCTATAGGTTATACATTATAATAAAGCTGATATTAATTTTGACATGTATAAGTTACCCTCATACATGTATAATTGTTGTTTATGTTTTGGTCTGATACAAATTGTTACATGTATGGTCTGATATGTTTGGTTTGATAGAAATTGTTACATATTAATTTTGACATGTATAAGTTACCCTCATACATATATAATTGTTGTTTATGTTGTTTAATTATGATTTTGTTTGGAATTTTTAGGTGTATAAGTTACCCTCATACATGTTTATATGTAGTTTTTTTAGATTATAATAAGAAATGTTAGATGTATTAGTTACCCTCATACATGTGTAACTCTAGAGTGTTTAGGGCTTGTTTTTATTATACATTAATGCAAGTTATTTTTTAATGAATAAGTATCCATCATACATGTCTAGCAACTTATATTAATTTTGTGATGTATCAGTTAACCTCATACATGTGTTACTGTAGTGTTTTTATTGGTATGACTTTATTATACATTAAAGTAGTTTTTTTGTAAATGTATAAGTTACTCTCATTTTTTATTTTTTGAAATCAGGGACTGTGGCATCTTTGTGTGTGTATATGCAGAAGTATTAAGTGAAGGGCAGCAAGTTCACTCATGTGGGTTTGATGCTGCAAGTCAACGTGCACGCTATATTTCATTACTGTGGCATTACAGAGTGGAAAAGACAAATGAAGGGTATACGAGTGATAATGGTGATCCGCCGCGGTCAAGGAATAATGTTCTCGAAGAAATTGATGCAAGTGCAATTGTTACTTTAGAGTAGCAATGTTTTATAATAATCGAAATTGAAAGAACTAATTCTTATTTTTGTGGTTGATGTAAAACAATTACAAGATTACTTTCTGGATGTTAATGCAGATTTTATGGATGTCTTCTTATTTTTGAATAAAAAAATGATTTCCAGTTACTAACACACTACTGTATTGTTACAAACTAATTCTTTGTAGATATTGAGTTTTCCTTTTATTTTTTTGTTAAACGTGTAGAAACAAATATAATATTAAACTGATATTGAATTTGAAAATTTTATAGTTTTACTGTAACGTACATTATCTTATAAGTTAAAATACATTGAAGTAATATCTAATATATTTAAATATATGTAATACATAACATAATACATGTTGTCATATGTTTTTTCCTGGAAAAAAAATATGAAACATAGTTCACAACATTCACTTTTGTGAAGTATGATACTATTTTATACAATGACACAAATGTATAATCTGATATTATACATTCGTACATGAACAACTTATATTTTGCAAAAAACTTATAATGTGTCATCAAACACATAAAAGATGATTCTCATATTTAATCTGATATATATTTTTTTTAAAAAAGTCAGTTAAATGACATTTTTTCTGTCTAACATAATACAATAAAATAAAGTATAACGCTATATCATATATTCCATACACATTAACTATTAATGTGTAACAGTTTGCGCGTCAGGCTTTCATGTAGTTAATATCGACTTCGTAAACAGCTTCATCTCTTCAATAGTGTCCGCGGGGGTGTGTATTCTCTTGTGATTGATTAATTTTGGAGCTGTAAATTCACTCACAAAATTTGTTATCGCAATCACATTATTCAGCACTCCGTCGCTAAGACTACAAGTATGCTCCGAATCAAATGTTTTAATCACAAACAATTTCGATTCATTCATACAAGACACCTTCAAGTTCCACTTGCAATCTTTGTCAGTACATAGCTGCATCAATATATAAAAACCTAAGTCAATGGATTAAACAAAACTATTACAATTGAAAATAGAAAGACAGAAATGGAAATAATGGTACTACCCAGCTATATTATACATTTCTCTGTATGTATAATAAAATATTATACATTCATATTTTAACTTAAAAAACATACAAGAAACAAAAGCAACTACAGAATGTCTTAAACCATATTATCATACATTTATTTGATTGGCACAGTTTATTTATACATTATCAAGCATGTATAATCATACATTAGACATTCGTAATTTAACAATCATAAGCAACAGATCACGCAACTACACAATAAATACTTCTACAAAACCTCTAACAACAAATTTCCATACATTATAAGCTCAGCAAATATATTTGACACTTTTATATCATATCTTTTTTTGTCGGATCATTTTGCTTTAGTGTTGAAGCCATTAGCTATTGCATGTCTTGCCATTACTGAAACAAGAGTGTCCTTATCCTTGTAAATCTGATTCACCATTATTTCAGTGTTTTTGCAATCAGTAATGAAGTTTTTCACTTCAATTTCAGGAACATATAGAGCATACTGATTATCCGTTTCAACAACTGTTAACGCAACCAAATCATATTCACTACCCTCAATACATATTACAACACCTGTTTCTTTATTAAACTCTATTTCACTATTGAATTTGTCAAAAGTTGAAATACAAAGCTGAAAATTAACCAACCCAGAAAATTATTTCTTCAACTCAACGTAAACCCTCACTCCATTGTTGTTTCTTAGGACAATTGGAGAAGAATTTCCTTCAACCACATATTTAACTTCAATTTTTTTACGAACTTTGTCGATATCCAATTCCATGGCGATCGTAGAAACCAATTTCAAGAAAGTAATACTTTCCGAAACAATTATTGCATCACTTTTGTATGACTCATAACTAATTTCTGACTGCCAGATTCCAAAATATCGCAGCAATATGGGGATATTCATATTGATTTTATAAGTATTGAAGAACGTATGTAGAAGAAATTGGTTGTTTTTTTGCTTTCCAGATCTTGAACCAAAGATTACAAAAAAAACGTTTAAGATTTTTTTGAAATTCAAATATCACTTAGTAGTTTTAGCCATAAACGACTTAATGTTAGATAATTATTGCCGTTAATTAAGAAACAGTAAAATAATTACTGATTTCAATTACCTTAAATTTAGGATTAGCTGTTTCATCATACATTCGATCAATGTATAATACTTGGCCGAATGTATGAGTATCTTTGCCATAATTCGGGAGAGAGAAAAAAAGAGGGAATTTTGTCTAATTACTTTCATTTCCTAGGGGATTTATGTGGTTTACACTTATTTTTAGAAAAAATTAACTAAAATCACACCTTAACTTTTTGTGTAAACAATATAAATCCCCTAGTTAATGAAAGTACTTATACAAAATTTCCTCTTGTTTTCTCTCTCCCGAATTTTGGCAAATATACTCATACATTCGCCCAACTATTATACATTGGCGAATGTATGATGAAACATCCATTCCTAAATTTAAGGTAATTGAAATCATTAATTGCTTTACTTTTCCTTAATTAACGACAATAATTAGCCAGCTAATTTTTTTTATCTCTGAAATCTGAAATCTTCCAAAGAATAGAATCATCCAATTTATTTTTATCTTTCCCTCTCACTATTTTCTTCCACAATTTCAAATACTTTTCTTGCTTTCCTTTTTTTTCTTTTTTTTCTCATTTTATTTTTTGCACTCTCTTTTATCTATCTCCCACTGATGGGAGCTTAGTTGTAAATCCTTTTGATATATCATGGGCAATTTATTATAAATATTACAGCTAAAATGGGTATCATCAGAATCAATTGATTCAGAGTCCTTTTTTTGGGCTTAATAATTGTAATTTTTTTATTTTGTTTTTGAGAATAATATGAATGTGAATTGTAAAATTGTTGATTACTTGATCACTGTGATGTTCTTTAGATGATAACTTTTTTTTGTTTTTGGTTTAGCTGTGTCTTTAACACTGTTCTTTGAGAATTTTCTTTGCTTTTTATTAAAGATTGCAAAAATTAGAAAAATAGTGAAATATTTTTGAGTTGGTTATGGGAATTTTCAATATTACATTTGCTCCCATTTTGTATAATATGTTAGCATACATTAAAGCCGATGTATAATGAAACTGTGTCATTCCAGTAAACTTACGAATGTATAATATTTTGTTATATATTCAAATCATTGTATAATGAAATTGTGCCATTCCAGTAAACATTCGAATGTATTTTGATTATACATTCGTTTATGTGTATAATGAAAACTGTCGCAATGATAGAAATTGCATTTTGTTCTGATTTTATTATTTTTAACATGTTTGTTTAATCCATTGACTCAGTGTAAAAAAGTTTATGCAGCTATGTACTGATTTGTCGTAACAAAGACTGCAAGTGGGTGTTGAAGGCGTCTTCTATGATTGAATAGAAAATTGATGCTTATATGAGATGTGGGTGTTGAAGGCATCTTATCCTTATTCATACTCCTTATACATATGTTGTGGGTGTGTATATACTATGTAATTTGGCAACTATTATAGTAAATAGTTGTTGAAACGTAATGTGTATTACACAATTATACATTAAACTTTCATATATATATATATATATATATATATATATATATATATATATAATATGATATACTATTATACTTTATTAACATGCTTGATGTTTTACTAACAACAATGACTTTTAACTGACTACATATATTATTTTTTGTTTAAACAACATAAGAAATGACAGACTTATGTAACATAATTCATGATAATTTAAGTGGCCTTTTCCATTTTGTTTTATGTATATGGTTATAGATTATACTTTCGTGTAAATGTATGATACGTTCACAAAGTATTTAATGTAAAAAATACATTAAAAATATGTTAATAATGTATGATATAGTGTTATAGTTTATAAATATGTATGACATTAAATATTTTCTTTATTTTCTATTAAGTCATGAACGTTTAACAACATGTATGATGTTATGTAATACATATGTTTTAACGTATGAGACACTTGTTCAATGTATTATTAACTTATAACATAATTTACTTACTTCTAAAAATTCAATGTGTTGATATAAAATAACACAGTATTTTATAATTTAATTTTATACGTAATATATAATAAAATGTAAGGCAAACTTAATAACTACCAAACTATATTAGTAGCATTACAATATAGTGTAAGTAATTGCAAAAGATTTCTTCAGAAGTTATATATGTATAATAAGAATAAGGACATCCATAAAATGTGAATTAACATCCAAAAAGTAACATTGTAACCGTTTAACATCAACTACAAAATCAAGAATTAGTTGTTTCAATGCCGACTATTATAAAAAAATGCGACTCTAAAGTAACAAGTATACTTTCATCAATTGTTTGGAGATAACTATTCCTCAGCCGATGAGGATCCTCATTATCACTCGTGTACCCTTCTTTTGCCTTTGTCACTCCGTAATGAAATAGTAATGAAGCATAGTGTGCATCAAACCCACATGAATGGACTTGCTGTCCATCACTTAATATTTCTACATAGGCAGACACAAAGACACCACAGTCCCTGATTTAAAACAAATGATGAAGTCACAGCCCGTTCAATAATTATAACATCGTTATACATGTAAAAAAAATAAATTTACATAAACGGTCCAGTCGGTATTTCATGTCCTGGAAAAATAAAACCAGACCCTAATTACACAATAGTTACACATATATGATGATAACTTATACATTTAGAAAAATAAATTAGACCCTAATTAAACAACAGCTAGACATGTATGAAGGTAGCTTATGCATTTAAAAAATAAACTGCAGTACTGTATAATGTCATAATACACAGTTTCATCTTAAATATGTATGACCTATATGCTTGTTGGAATGTGTAATGTCAACTTTCAAAATAAGTAATGTATAATGACTGATATATTATAACTTATACATTATAATGTAATATTCCATAATGTATAATATCACACTATTAAGTGCAAAACTTTGGCTAAAGTAAGAATGTATAATGTCACCTTATACAATATTAAAAAGTGCAAAACTTTGACCAAAGTTAGAATGTATAATGTCACCTTATACAACATTCAAACATTCACAACGTATAATTCCACTTATTACAATAACTGCATCATTTATGTACATCTTTTTATTGTATAATATAATAGAATATAAAGCAAAAGACTAATATTATACATTATTTTGAAAAATAAAGTAATGTATAATCAAATAATATAAATATATAATATCAAATATGCAAGGAACAAAACCAACGAAAATATTTTGTTCTTGAGCATCTAACTGACTAAGTCCTAAACTAAAGTTAGGGAGAGAATCCATTACCAAATTTATACTATATTGATTAAGAAATCGCAACTATAAACAAGAAATTCAAAGATCTGACTTGTATTATATGAAAAATGAAAAAAATCGACTAACAAACTAGAATGGGATTGCAAAATAAGGTAATTTCATAAAAATCAACATGCAACCAAAAAAGAATCCGAATAAGAACTAACAACTTTAAAATAAAAAATGCAAAGATCTGACTTTTAATAAATACAAAAAATGATATTATCGAATTATCACACTGAAATAAATTTGCAAAAGCAATTAATTTCATAAAAAATAAACATGCAACCAAAAATCGAACCAGATTGTGATTTGGTAAAGTTGAAAAAAAACTAAAAATTATTGAAAAAAAATCAGTATATAAGTCCAATAAATGTTTGATAACTTACAAATTGGTAACCTCTAAGTATACGATTGCTTGAATTTGAGCGTGAAAAAAGGCATTCAATAATGGAGGAACAATCGGTTGTTTAATGGAAGAAAAAAATAGAGCACATATGGAAAAAAGAGAGAAAGTAAATGGAAAAGAGAGAGAAAGTAAAAAGTTGTTTAATGGGAGAAAAAAAGGGAGTAATTATGGGAAAGAGAGATAAAGTAATGATAAAGATTCTTTTTATGTATAAGAGGAATGAGAGAGAAAGTAAAAAAATAGGAGATTTTAGTAATAAGTTTGGGATTTATGTAATTAGTTTGTTAATATGAGATGTGTTGTAATAAGGTAAAGTTAGTTTGTGTATATATGTAATTTTTAGTAACTTTTTATTATTACTTAAAATCTCATACAAAAATTCCTTCTAACTCATAAAACCCTAATTTTTGCTGATACATTACAACTCACCCTATTTTTGCGCCTCCTACTCCTCAAAACTCGCCTCAAAATCACGGAGAAGTATCCAATATTTTTCACCAACTCAGCAATTTTGAATTTCAACCGTGTTATTAGCCACTACTTTCAAGTTTCAACTTTCAATTACAACCTCCATTAACTTTCTTCTTCAAATTTATAGGAGGTAAGTTTGTTTTCATAATTTTTTTGATTACAAAGATAGTGACTTTTTGTGAAAATAGATCGAAGTATCGTAACTATCCAACTATGATGAAGAAACTACGGGAGATTGCTGGTAGTAGTAATAAGAAGCATATTGTTGGTTGATGTTCATCGTTTTGGCATCAAAGATAACGTAATGTATCGTTATGGCATCAAAGATATGAAACTACGGGACATGCTAGGAGCCCATCGTTTTGGCATCAAACATTACGTAGCAATAAGAAACTACGGGACATGCTATGAGCCTATCGTTTTGGCATTAAAGATAACGTAATGTATTATTTTGTTAAAATAAAGTGTTTTTATCAAAGGTATGAATTATACGTATTCTTGTTAATGTAATGTATCATATGAATAAACAAGTCTTCGAATCGGGGATTTTGATAATAATAGAGATGCATTGCAGATGACCATATTATATTCGTACATATCTATTTGTTCTGATACATCATAAAATTTAGGCGTGATTTTGATTCTTTCTACACCTGATACATTCAATATAATATGTCTGATACATGATCCAAGGTTAATAAGACATTGCATGCTTTCTGACATATAATTCAACCTATATGTGATTTTGGTTCATTTTTATACCTAATACATTTAATATAATGATTATGATACATAGATCAATTTTCTGACCAAACTATTGAATGCTTTCTGATACATAAAAAGATTTATATGTGATATGAATTTCGCATTCCTGATACATTAAATTTTTTACACCTCCTATATTTAATATATGTATATATATATATATGTGTGTGTGTGTGTGTGTGTGTGTGAGAGAGAGAGAGAGAGAGAGAGAGAGATATGGGTTTCGAATTCCTGATACATTAAATATTTTACATAGAAAGATGTATACGGAATATGGGATTTGTACTTCTGAGATATCAAATTCTTATATTGTGTTTAATTTTTTTTCTGAATGTAGGGGATGAGAGTTTTATGATGAACATGGAATGAATGATTGGAGAAGAAATTAGTTTTGGAAGATTATGATTGATGAAGCTTGATTTGACTATTCAAATTTCAAATAAAGAAGTTGTTACAGATTTTATGTAATTAAACAGACACAATCTTAAATTGAGTGTGTTAATTACTAAATTGTAGGCACTTTTACTAGTTTTTTCCTTTTTTATCTCCAATGAATTAGTTAGTAATGTATCATAAACTTATGTATAGGAGATTAAATAATGTATCATATCCGGATATCACATAATTAATATAAAAGTTGGGAGAGAGAATGATTAGGTAACAAAATATTGGAATTTATGTAAAATACCCTTATTTTTAGGATTTAGGGGATTAAAATAATTTCAATTAAGACTTAGCCTATTTTATTTAAATTTTGATCAAATTAAAAATTAATTGGCTAATTTTTTTGCAATTGTGGCTAATTTAATTTTGATTATGGCCAAATTTAATAGATAAACCAAATTAAACTGAAATTCAATACGAATTAATACCTCGTTTAATCCCGAGCTTCTTGATTTGATAAAATCAAATAAATATTTTTTAAAATAAATTATTTTGAGATGAAATTATATTTAAACCAAAATTTTAACCATTCAAATCAATTTTCAAGATAACTCTTGATTAAAATTCAATTTTCATAAAAATAATTATTCAAGTAACGGAGTTACACAATCTCGTATGTATGGATACGACAATATATAATCGCTACTTAAAATAATCAAATTACATAGAGAAATACTTGAAAGAATTTTTTATCAGGATAAAATAAATGTTATAATTTTATTTAAAAGCGAAGAAACTCGGGGTTAAACTTAGTCATTGAGGGCAAAAATTAGGTGTCAACATCGGTTGCCCAGTCTAAATATGCACAGATTAGTGGGAGTCTAATGCATTTGATGAATTTTATCAGATCCGATATAGCATATGTTGTGTGTAGACTGAGTAGATATATTCATAACCCCCCGTAAAGAGCATAGGTTTACACTAATGAGACTAATGAAATATGTGAGAGGAACCATGAATTATGGTATCCTACGTAGTGGATTTCCTTCTACTTTAGAAGGATATTGTGATGCAAACTGGATCTCTGATTCAGATAAGACGAAATCCACTAGTGGTTATGTGTTCACCTTAGGTGGTGGTACAGTATCGTGGAAATCAGCTAAGCAAACGATCATTTCCAGATCGACAATGGAGTCAAAGTCTGTAGCTCTAGAGCTGGCTGGAATAGAGGTTGAGTGACTGAGAAATTTCTTAGCAAATATCCCATTTACTAAGGATGATCTGATGCCTCCTGTATCTATACATTGTGATTGTCAAGTCGCAATTGCTATTGCGAAGAATAAATCTTACAATTGTAAGAGTAGACATATGAAATTGAGACATAATTTTGTTAAGCAATTGCTGAAAGATGGAATAATTTTCATTGATTATATGAAGTCAGAATTGAATTCGACTGATTCACTAACTAAACCTGTGGAAAGAAAATTAATTCTTCAAACCTCAAAAGAGATGGGTTAAGGCCAATATGATTATCAATAGAGATGGTAGCCCAACCTATGTGATTGAAGATCCCATGAAGTAGGTTCATATGGGTAATAACAAGTCGATATTGTCACTGCGCACTTATTGAGAGTGCTTGAAGTACTACTAAAATTGAGGGATGAGTTATTAACTCTTAATGAATTCATAGTCCTTACAGATGGTGTATTTAAAGCAGTGTACACTTGATGAATTCACCTATATGAGAAGTGGAATGAGGTCGTTCCTATGAGACTTCGGCCTAGTCTCTAGAGCTCTCATGAATACCAGGTACGCGCATGACCTATTGGCGCAAAACCGTATTGAACAACAAAACTATGATCAAAATGTGATTGATAAAGTCTTTGACTTACAATAAAAGTTATTTGGTTCTAGAAATATTATATTTCACCAATAATTTTGTAAGTTAAATTTTATCGGTCTAAGTTTGGTTCATAGTCCAAAAGACACCAAACCTATTGCATTTATCCAGATAAATCAAACAAGCTAAATTCTTCTTACTTATAAATTATTTTAACATATATGCGGGATTGTTATATATTTTAAATTAATTTAAATAATATTTTAATCTTACTTTGGGAGAAAGTAAAAATTAAATAACAATAATTATTATTGGTGCTCAATTTTAACATGTGCAAACTTAAGTGCTTGGAGACCAAGTATTTTTCTTTGAGTGAAGACCAAGTATTATTTCTTTGTCCCAAAGAAAATATTGTGCATATATTGATAATCTTGCATTATACCTCCTCACCACTTCTATAAATTGGTATACCATTTTCAAGCAAAAATCAACCAATACATTCTCTTTTCATTACTTTTATCATTCTCTAAAGTATCTTCTCCTCCCTTACCGTAATTCTATTTTATCCAATCATCTCCTCATCGTCGTCGTCATCGTCTTCGTCGTCGTCGTCGTCATTAATGAGACTAATGAAATATTTAAAAGGAACCATAAATTATGGTATTCTATATAGTGGATTTCCTTCTACTTTAGAAGGATATTGTGATGGAAACTGAATCTCTGATTCAGATGAGACAAAATTCATAGTAGTTATGTGTTCACGTTAGGTGATGGTGCAACATCGTGGAGATCAGCTAAGCAGACGATCATTGCTAGATCAACTATGAAATTAGAGTTTGTAGCTTAGGAGTTAGCTGGTATTGAGGCTGAATGGCTAATAAATCTCTTAGCGAATATCTCTTTAAAAAGGGATGATCTATTGTCTCATAGCCCTTTTAAAAAGGATGATCTATTGCATAATATCCCTTTGAAAAAGGATGACCTGCTGTCTAGTATCCTTTTATAAAAAGATGATCTGGTGCCTCCCGTTTATATACACTTTGATTGTCAAGCCGCAATTGCTATTGCGAAGAATAAATCTTACAGTTGTAAGAGTAGACATATGAAATTGAGGCACAATATTGTTAAGCAGTTACTGAGAGATGGAATAAATTGCATTGTTTATATGAAGTCAGAATTGAATTCGTCCGATTCACTGACTAAACTTGTGGGAAGAAAATTAATTTTTCAAACCTCAAAAGAGATGGGGTTAAGGCCTATATGATTATCAATAGAGATGGTAACACAACCTATGTGATTGGAGATCCCATGAAGTAGGTTCATATGAGTAATAACAAGTCGATATTGACACTGCGCACTTATTGAAAGTGTTTGAACTGCTACTAAAATTGAGGGATGAGTTATTAACTCTTAATGAATTCATAGTCCTTACGGATGGTGTATTTAAAGCAGTGTACACTTGATGAATTCACCTATATGAGAAGTGGAATGAGGCAGTTCCTATAAGACTTTAGTCTAGTAGCTAGAGCTCTCATGAATACCAGGCACACACATGACCTATTGACGCAAAATCGCATTGAACAACAAAATTACGATCAAAATGTGATTGATAAAGTCTTTGGATTGCAAGAAAAGTTATTTGGTTCATAAGAATATTATATTTCACTAATAATTCTGTAAGTTAAATTTTATCGATCTAAGTTTGATTCATAGTCCAAAAGACACCAAACCTATTGCATTTTGTCCATATAAATCTAACAAGTTAAATTCTTTTTACTTATAAATTATTTTAAAATATATGGGGAATTGTTAGATATTTTAAAATAATTTAAATGATATTTTAATCTTACTTTGAGAGAAGAAAGATTTAATTAAAAATTTAATTATTGGTGCTCAATTTTGACATGTGCAAAGTTAAGTACTTGAAGACCAAGTATTTTATTTTGAGTGGAGATCAAGTATTATTTTTTTGTCCCAAAGAAAATATTGTGCACTTGATGATAATCTTGTATCACACCTCCTCACCACTCCTATAAACTGGCATGCCATTTTCAAGCAAAGATGAACACACATTCTCTTTTAATTACTCTTATCATTCCCTAAAATTTCTTCTCCTCTCTTATCTTAATTTTATTTTATTCAATTAAATTTTGATTTGACATTTAACTTGTTGGCTTATATTTAGTTTGTTGATTCTTGTATCCTTTGATTAATTAGAAAAGACTTATTTAATATCAAATATTCTCTAATTAACCAGGAAAGTATTTGTCAATCCTGAAAAAATATTTCACATTGCGAAAATAGTTTCTTAAGATAGTGCCTAACAAGACTTAAGTATTTTATATATTACTAAAAATATCGTAATATCTATATTTATCTATATTTATCTATATTTCAATGTTGTTGTTGTTGTTGCACCTGCTGGCATGTGTGCGTTTGTTGGCTGACAACCACAACGGATTTTACCTCTGGCTATTAAAGAAGCATTTGTCTCGCATAGAGGCACAAATATCATCAAATCCTCCATAACTTCTGAAGGTAATAAAACCTAAAATTTCCCAACACAAGGTTAGACATCAATCCTACAAAAAGTTCTTGACGGCAATAAAACAAGAATAAGGATCTCATCGAGAACAAATATACCGCAATCAACTATGCACAGATTCGAGAAAAGGAATAGATTACTATAGGAGTGGTGAGGAGGTGTGATACAAGATTATCAAGTGCTTTTGCTGAACCTGATGAGTGCTGAACCTCTACTCACCCTGTGTTGCATTTGTTCACTTGTTTCTTTTCTGTATGAAACTAGAACTTAAAAAATACTTTTATAAACCTTTGTTACTAATCGACAGGTCAAGGAAACTCTGGTGCTAGACCTGCAAATGACAGTGTCATCACTATCAAGTGCTTTTGCTGAACCTGATGAGTGCTGAAGTACTCCATGATTTTGAACATTTGTTATGTTCACAGCCTGGAAAAAAGTGGGTACAATTAGAGGGCGCTAGGTACTCATTTTAAGGAAAGTGATACCGAGGATAACTCCATGCTATTCACGTTACCTTATTACATCCCTGCACCTCAGAATCTTTTATACCATGCAAGTAGTCTAGAACAAAAAGAAACAGCACAAATGGCAGCTTAGTAACAAATATGTGTAACAACTAATTGAGGACATCTTTCCAAATTAGATCTTTTGATCAACAGGGGTGAATCAGAGATTTTGAAAAACTGTGTGAGGTTTGGGGGCGGGGGGGATTGAAAATAAAAATGTCAGAGTTTATTGGCAAGTTATGGGGCATTTGGACAACTAGTATTGGAAGTTTGGCAAATCAAACAATCAGAAGATTGGAGGGAATGGGGGAGGGGAACCCTTTATTTCACTAGAAATGGAAGTTAAAATTTCAAAGGACTCAGAGATTAGTTATTGAAACTTTGACCAGTGTGTTAAACTCTGTAACCTCAGTGGTTCTGTTGAAGCCACCCCTAAGAGAAAGTTCTACCTGAGTACGCCATATCTTTGAATATCAACAAACTGCGAGGCATTAATATGATAGAAAAGGGATGGAAGTTATCTAGCTGTTCACAGGAATTCCTCACAGCAGCCTCCGAGTCAGAAATTTCGTCATCAACACTGTTTTCACGTGTACCAACACGGCCGCTCAAATTAGGATGTGGAGTGAAATCAATAACTACAGGAGATCCAAGAGAAAGAATTGCCACTACAGGATAATAAGCTGGTCCGTCTTGATGTGGCTGCAGTAGAGGCGCTCTTGTCAGCAAAATTAATTTATTGTCAACCAAAATCAAGGAAATCAATACTGATTCACTATTGACTATTGAGAACCTATTATCCTGTTTATAGGGCTAACTTGAATTATCCAAAATCTAGCAGTTGCAATATGGACCTCCTAGTTATGGAACCAGAGCTAACATGATAAACACATTGACTAAATATAGACAGACAGCTGCATGTCAAAGTATTCAAGACTTTGTGAGGAATTATGATTTACAAAACTAAAGAGAAAAATATGGGAAAATGTATTTGAGATGAAAGAAGAAAAATGGGGGAAGGGAGGAACAAATGAAAGAAAAAGAAGAACAAGCCAGCAAATGAAATGAGCAACACAGCTTGCACAAGTTCAGAACAAACCATTATTCCTTGGTTAGGAAGGTATTCATTGATAAGCACGTGGTTAATTGATGATGGAAACAACCCTGATTTCTCATTTATTCTCCGTGTAATTCTAGTTAACCAAGGGGGCACTGCAAATAAGCAGGAAAAGTGAAATAAAGTTTCACTATTAAGACAGAAGATTTCAGAATATAAATATCTTGTTAACATATGACTAGGAACAAGAATAGTAAATAAAATCCTACTTGGAAATAATTGTAAAATAGTGTCCTACTTGGAAAAGGATTCAAATGTATTGTCTATAAATAGGGTCTCATTGTAACAGTGTTGTTACAACAGTTCAATAATATTCTTCTCTTATATTTCTCACATGGTATTAGAGCCTCTACAATCTTGATAGAAAATCAAAGAGCTTCCACAGCCGCCGAGCAACTATTACCCATATATACTGCCCGTCTGGCCAATGATCATGTTAGCAAAAATTGGGCCACCGCGCTTTCCAGTGGCTACTTTCTCACATCTGATTTGTGTAGCACCGTGCATCTTTTTGGTGACTACTTTCTCATATCTGATTTGCATAGCACTGTGCATCTCTCCGGACTATTTCTCATATTTAATTTGCATAACCGTGCATCTTTCTGATGACTCCTCAGATTTGATTTGCGTAGGGTCGTGCCATCATTCCGACCCTACCTATATAATTTCTTTTTTTCAATTGAATCGTGCCATTATTCCAATTCTACCCATATAATTTCTCTTTTCCAATAGGGTTGTGTCATCATCCAACCTACCCATATAATTTCTCTTTTCCAGTAGAGTCGTGCCATCATTCTGACCCACCCATATTTTGACCACTTTCCAGCCAACAAATCTAATAATTCAACACGTGAGCATGTTTCGGTCAGGTTTTCGATCACTTTCTTGTTCAAGATCTACTCATCTCTTGATCTAGAGAGGACGCATATATTTTATACCAGTTTCCGACAATTTTCTAGCGACAAATCGACTTTCCGGCAACGTTAATGCTTTTCCAACCACTTTCAGTTTGTTCCTTTTCAATTGAGGTCTTCCAGACGTCCAGAGCAGTCCTTATCAGTTTTCTTGCAGATATCTTCATCAAGTCTCTCACTAATCCTCGTATTAATTACATCCATAACAAGCTTGGTACATGTAACCTATATGCACCAGCTTGAGAAGGAGTGTTAGAATAAGAATAGTATAAGAATCCTACTTGGAAAAAGATTTTAGTGTAGTGTCCTACTTGGAAAAGGATTACAATGTATTATCTATAAATAGGTCTCCTTGTAATAATGTTGTCACAACAGTTCGATAATCTTCTTCTCGTATATTTTTCACAGACTATAAATAGGGTCTCAATGTAATTATGTAGATACAACAATTCAATAACACTCTTCACCAATATTTCTCATATGGTATCAACGCATTAGTGAGAAATATTCAAAAATTTAGTTAGTCGGTCCAATGCATCACTTCCGACGACTGTACAAGTTGTTATAGTGTCATCTTCTATTTGTGGGTGTCGTATAAAATCTAACACTACCATGAGGATCGGAAGGCTCAGGTGACCAAAACTCGACCAGAACCAACGGAAAACTCCACGCCACGCGCTCCCACACGCCAGTCGAAGTTACGTTTTTCCAGCGAGATCTGTCATGCACCGCGAGAACGAGAGATCCTCCAATCGATTTTTTTTAGTTGTTCCTTTCCTATTGGGTCACCCGATCTTCCAACCTCATTCGTGCAACTTTTTCCAGATTTTGATCGCCGGAGTTAGGGTTCCGGCGATTGTCAGATTCTTTGGCGACTTTATTTTGTTGATCCAAACCTTTTCTTTAGTACTCATTACTGTTTCTTGTTGCATTCAAGTCAAATTTCACAAAATGTCTTTTGGGTATGATTTTTTTGGCTCCAAAAATACGGGAATTGAAAGTTCAAGCCCTATGATCACTTTCGAACCATTATTGGGAAGTTAAAATCATTTAGCTTGGGCTTCCGCAGTTGAGCTATGGTGTAAAGGTCAAGGTGTCCAAGATCACTTAAAGACTTAAAGATCAAGGCTAGTGTGGTAGATGAAAGGCAAAGTCTAGTGAGGAAAAAGTGAAAGCCAAAGAATAATGGGAGAAGGTTGATGCTCAATTATGTAGTCTCTTATGGAGATCTATTGATTCCAAGTTGATGCCCCTGTTTCGCCCATTACACCGATTCCAGACATGTTATTTAGTTTGGGAAAAGGCTAGTGCTTTATACACTAATGACATATCTCGTTTTTATGATGTGATATCTCGAACGACCAACTTAAAGAAATAAGAATCTAATATGTCTACTTATTTGGAACAGTACTAGCAGTCATGGAGGAATTTGAAATGTTGATGCCCATTATTGTAAATGTGGAAAAACAACAAGAGCACAGACGGAGATTGTTTCTAGTTCTTACACTTGCTGGGCTTCCTCTCGACCATGATTTAATAAGTGACCAAATTTTAGCTAGTCCAATGGTTCATACAATTGATGAGTTATTCTCTCATCTACTTCGTCCTACCGCACCTCTCAGTCACAAAGTAATTTCATCACCACTGTGGACTCCTCTATTCTCGCATATCAAACCATAGAAAAAACCAACATATCAGCCTATGGAAAATCAGCAAGGAAGAGGTCGTTTTGAAAAATCTCGATCTAAGTGTAGTTATTGTCATAAGCTTGGACACACTTAGGACATGTCATATTTTGCATGGTCCACCACCCATTTATGATCATATTGCTATAAAGGAATACAATAAACTCCTCCAGAATCGAGCAAGCAGACATCAACCTAATCGACCATCCAATAATGCTTATATTGCTCAGTCAGAATATGATAGGTTCCTTTAGTATCGAGCAACTGAGTAGATATCACCACAAGTAGCCTCGGTTGCTCAACCTGATGCTACCGTAGCTGGTATTCTTTTGCTTGTATTTCACTGTCTAATACTCTTGGATCATGGGTCATAGACTCAAGCGTTTCTAATCATATTTCCCGTAATAAATCACTTCTTTCTCATATTGTCTATTTAGAATCTCTTCTGCTATTACTTTTGCCAATAGGATCCAAACAAAACCAAAACGAGTTGGACAAGCCAAACCCCAATCTTTTTTCACTCTAGACTCTGTTCTTTATGTCCCTAGTTCTTTTAATCTTAAATCTTGCATCTATTGGTTGTTTGATCCGTGTCCTTCATTGTGTATAACATTTTTAATGATTTTTTCCACATGCAAAACCATAGTACGGGACACACGATTAGCACAGGACATGAATCACAAGGCCTTTACAATCTTAGCTCTTCAAAGGACATCCGAGTCTATCCAAGCTACAGCATGGTGCCTAGTTTGTCTAGTTTATCCACATTACATTGTGAGTCGTGCCAACTTGGGAAACACACCCGTGCTACATGTTCATGTAGTATTAAGAGTCGTTCAACGTCTATTTTCTCATTAGTTCATTTTGATACTTGGAGTCTTAGTAGAGTCGGTTCACCCTTAGGATTTTGTAATTTTGCTAGTTTCAATAATGATTTTTCAAGATGTACTTGGGTTGTCTTAATGAACGATCGTTATTCAAAAGTTTTTATGCTGAAATACAAAATCAATTTGTTGTTTCTATTCGTACTTTTCATAGTGATAATGCCTTAGACTACTTATCCTCCTAGTTTTAGAAGTTTATGACTTACCAAGGAATTAGTCATAAGACATCTTGTCCATACACCCTCAACAAAATGGTATAGCCTAAGTTGCTCGAACTCCATGGTTTTGCCGCCGAATCCATCTCGACACTAGACTGACACGGGTGCGGGTGCTTTCGCCGTCTCAAATTCGATCAAAATATTTTGGATTTGTTGACCAAAATCAAAGGAAACATTGGACAATAGACCGATGATTTAACTGGAAAAATTCTGACCGACAACTTCACCGGCAGTTGTAAAGTTGAAAATTCCGACCGGTGAATTCACAACCGAACCAGAGGAGTAATTACAACTTGTCGATGTGCTTCGGGGAAGAAACAGAGATCTCACATATCTCGTCTTGGGAGACTATGTCGGTGTCTATATTTATTCCTCAGAATATAAAAAGATCGATGTCAGTTGTTTTATGTCTTTAAATTTTTTAATTCTTTAGAATGTAAAAAGAATCCATATATAATGATATAGTAAAATAATATATGTTTTTATAAACTCCTAATTGAAAAAGTACTCCTAATTGTACAGATAAAAAAACCCTAATACTACTACTAATTGAAAAAGTAAAATCAATAATGAATTTTTAAACTATATAACTCTATATTTATAATATTTGATTTTTTAGCCAAATCACCACACCCGTACCTATAGTAGAATTCGCACCCCCGAATTTTAAAATTTAAATTTTGACGGATCCGACTCTCGAATCTGCACCATCTCGGATACCTGCACCCGAGTCCGAGCAACTTAGGGTATAGCTGAAAGGAAAAATAGGCATCTCACTGAGACTGCTCGCACTTTTCTCATTAAATATCATGTTCCGTTTCATTTTTGGGTTGATGCAGTCCTCGCATTTTGCTATCAAATTAATAGAATGTCATCATCTTCTATTCAAAATCAGGTTCCCTATTCCATATTGTTTCCTCAGTCACATCTCTACTTTATCCCCCCTTATGTCTTTGGGTGCATATGTTTTGTCCATAACTTAGCCCTCGGAAAAGATAAATTAGTCCCTCGTGCTCTCAAAACTTTCTTGGTTACTCTCGAGTTCAAAAGGGTATCGTTGTTATTCACCTGATCCTCATCGCTACCTTATGTCCGTTGATGTCATATTCTTTGAATCTTAACCTCACTATACATCTTCTGATCATCTGATATCTCTGAGGTCTTACCCATACCTCCCGTCTTACTCGCACCAACCTTTGAGGAATCTACAGTTGCTTCTACATCTCCAGCTGCAGTGCTACCACTTTTGACGTATCATCGCCATTCGCGTCCAACGTTAGTCCAAGATGATTCATGTCATGTGTCGGAAGTTGCTCCTACAATGGGCTTGTCTCCTCCTAGCTAATCGATTGCACTTCAAAAAGGTATACGATCCACTCGTAATGCTAACCCATAATCTCTTGAGTTATTATCACCCCATTATGCTTTTGTATTATCTTTGTCCTTTATTTTCATTCCTAAGACTACAGGTGAAACACTTTCTCATTCAAGATGCAAGATATGATTGATGAGATGTCTGCTTACATACGAGTGGTACTTGGAAGCTTGTTTCCCTTCCTGCAGGTAAATCTATTGTTGGTTGCCATTAGGTTTATCAATTTATGTAGTCAAAGTTGGTCCAGATGGTCAGGTTGATCGGCTTAAGGGTCGCCTTGTTGTCAAAGGGTATACTCAGATATTTGGGCTAGTTTATTGTGACACTTTCTCTCTCGTGGCCAAAATAGCATATGTTCGTCTTTTTCTATTTATGGCTGCCTATTGGCCTCTTTATCAATTAGACATTAAGAATGCTTCTTTTCTACACCGTGATCTTGAGGAAAAAGTCTATATAGAGCAGCCAACTGATTTTCTTGTTCAGGCGGAGTCTAGTAGTCTCGTATGTCGATATGCACATCACTTTATGGTCTGAAACAGTCCCCTCAAGCATTGTTTAGGAAGTTCAATCTAAGTTGCTCGGACTCTGCAATTTTGGTGCCGCACCTGTGTCGACACGACACTGACACGTGTAAGGGTGCGGGATCTGTGTCGGATCCTGTCAAACGAGATTGGGTGTGTTGTCCAACAATTCGGAGAAAAATTGAATTTTGATATTCAAAGTAAAGTTTTGAATAGCTCGGAAACAAAATACCTTTAATTCTACCGCTACATAGTAATTTATACTAGCCCTTTTGTCTCTTTTGAAGCTTTTTTCTTGGTAAATCTTCTCGTTCGTGTTGGCTGTTGCAGGTTTTTGAAATTTAAAAGCTCTAGAATTTCTATTTAGGAACAAAGAAGCCGAGAATTGGTGGTCCGTGGTAGGCTACTAGATCGTGCGCATCGTGATGTTGTATTGTATTGGGAAAAAACAAAGATATGCAAAACATTTTGTTGGGGAAGAAAACAGGGGAGAGAAGACGAAGCAAAGGAACAAAGATGAAGAAGCCGACTCAGACACAACACTAATTTATTTTTTAATTGACCTTTGGTCCTTTAATAGCTGCCACGTTGATTATTTATTATTAAGAATAAATATTTTTTTTGGTCAAATGAGATAAACATTACATATCTATAATTAGAGTTTAGTTAATAGCTGCCTCATTGATTATTTAGTATTAAGAATAAATAATTTATTCATTTTTTTGTTTAAATAAGATAAGCATTATATATTAATTATAGTTTATAAAATGAGGATAAACACTATAGTTAATTAATTATAAATTATAGATTAATGTATATGCCTTGAAAGCACTGATTTTTAATCAAACTAATTTTAGCGTAGGTATATATTGAACATATTAATATTTTCATTCTTTTTTAGTTGTCAAATATACTAAAAATAGTTGTTTTTAAATACTTGTCAATTTAAAAAATAAAGAAAGCATTAATTATTCTTTTCCACCTTTAACCTTTGTATTAGTCTTTTTAGAATTAAGAAGCATGTTAATAAATAAAGGTTAAAGAATTAATAAAGGATATACTAATCAAATCACACTCCTAAATAATTGTTTCATCAACTAAAAAGAAACAGAGAATGTACATTAAAAATTCTATATTTAAATAACAAATAATATTATTACATTGATCCAAATATTATTTTTGATGCATCTAATCTATATTCCTTTATAGCTATAATTAAATTAAATTGTGTTTAAATAATGTTACTTTTAATGAGATAATTTATCTTTTAAAAGTCGTACAAAATATATAAACATATTCGATCCTCCAGGAACTAATTTTTTTAAAAAAAGTCAGTTTCATATTTTTCAAGAAAGAGTTGAAAGTCAAAAACACATCTAAGTTAAGAGTAGTCGAGTATCATGTAGTTCAAACAAGGAAAGATTTAACTATCAAAATTTTAGTTGATTTCAAAGTTATAAATATTAGAATAATAATTAAATGATAATTATTTGAGACTAATAGTACATGCCAATTTTGTCTATTGTAAAATTTTTTAATGAAAGACAAAAAGTTTAATTAACATTTCTAATGACAAAAAGACAAATAATTAACAACATGCTATGTTGTGACATGTAATTATATATTGTTTGATTCTTCTTATCAGCACAAGTTCTAAACTATCATAATACTTGAAATGTAATATTATATTAGAAGTGAGGATTGACTTTATTTTACTAACTTAATTGATAACAAGATATCATATTAGAAATCACATCTTGTTAGATCTTTCGATTCTTTTTGTCAGTGTAAATTCTGAACTATCAACAACAACAACAACAACAACAAACCCAGTGTATTCCCACCTAGTGGGGTCTGGGGGGAGTAGGATGTACGCAGTCCATACCTCTACCTCTAAAGAAGTAGAAAGGTTGTTTCCGATAGACCCCCGGCTCAAGACACGAGATACCACACAAATACATAGTAAAGCACAGAACAAGATTTCATAACATAAATACGGCACCCACAAGTAATAAAAAACAGAGAAAAGCACACAGATTCGTAATACAACATGGAACAAGGTATCATAACAAGAATAATGCCCCCACCAAGTAATTCCCTACACTAGCGACCCAAACTGGCCCTAGCCTTCTGCCCTAATTCGCGTCCTCCAGATCTTCCTATCTAGGGTCATGTCCTCGGTGAGCTGTAACTGCTCCATGTCCCGCCTAATCACCTCACCCCAGTACTTCTTCGGCCTACCCCTACCCCGCCTAAAACCATCCAACGCTAGCCTCTCACACCTACGAACCGGGGCATCCATGCCCCTCCTCATCACGTGTCCGAACCATCTCAATCGGACTTCCCGCATCTTATACTCCACTGGAGTCACACCAACCTTCTCCCTGATAGTCTCATTCCGAACTCTATCCCCTCTAGTCAGCCCACACATCCAACGCAACATCCGCATTTCTGCCACCTTCATTTTTTGGATGTGGGAGTTCTTAACTGGCCAACACTCCGCTCCATACAACATGGCCGGACGGACTACCACCCTGTAGAATTTGCCTTTAAGCTTGGGCGGCACCTTCTTATCACACAACACCCCCGACGCGAGCTTCCACTTCGTCCATCCCGCCCCAATACGGTGCGAGACATCCTCGTCAATCTCACCGTTACCCTGGATCACGGACCCGAGATACTTGAAACTATCCCTCTTACATACCTCCTGTGATTCCAACTTCACTACCACCTCATTCTCCAGCCTCACGTCATTAAACTTGCATTCCAAATACTCTGTCTTGCTTCTGCTCAACCTGAACCCTTTAGACTCCAGAGTTTGTCTCCACACCTCTAATTTGTCATTCACACCCCCTCGCGTCTCATCAATCAAAACTACATCATCTGCAAAAAGCATACACCAAGGCACCTCCCCTTGAATACACCGCGTCAACACATCCATCACCAAAGCAAACAAAAAGGGACTAAGAGTAGATCCCTGATGCAATCCTGTCAAGACAATGAAATGCTCTGAGTCTCCTCCCGCCGTCCTCACCTGAGTTTTCGCTCCATCATACATGTCCTTAATTGCTCTGATATATGCCAGCGGGACTCCACTCACCTCCAAGCATCTCCAAAGCACCTCCCTGAGGACTTTGTCGTATGCCTTCTCCAGGTCGATAAACACCATGTGCAGGTCCTTCTTCCTTTCCCTGTACTGTTCCACCAGCCTCCGTACCACATGAATTGCCTCCGTCGTCGAGCGGCCAGGCATAAATCCAAACCGATTTTCCAAAATAGACATTATCCGTCTCAGCCTCACCTTGACCACTCTCTCCCAAATCTTCATAGAGTGACTCAATAACTTAATCCCCCTATAGTTATTGCAACTCTGGATGTCACCCTTATTCTTATAGAGAGGGATCATGGTACTCCACCTCCAAGCCTCGGGCATTTTTGCCGTCTTGAAGATTTCGTTAAACAATCCAGTCAACCACCTTACAGCAGCCTCTCCAGCGAACTTCCAAAACTCCACCGGTATCTCATCCGGCCCCGTCGCCCTACCCCTTCGCATCCTGCGAACAACCTCTCTAACCTCTTCTACCTTAAAACGTCTACAATAACTAAAATCCCGACACTCCTCTGAGTGCTCCAGCTCCCCTAACACAATAGCTCTATCCCCTTCGTCATTCAAGAGCCTATGAAAGTACGACTGCCATCTATTCTTAATGTGGCCGTCCTCCACCAACACTGTACCGTCCTCCCCCTTAATGCACCTCACCTGGTCGAGGTCACGACCCTTCCTCTCCCTAGCCTTAGCGAGTCTAAACAACTTTTTCTCCCCTCCCTTCCCCTGTAATCCTGCATACAAGCTCTCAAAAGCGGCCGTCTTAGCCGCCGCAACTGCTAACTTAGCCTCCTTCCTAGCTAGCTTGTAATTATGAACTATCAAAATAATTAAAATGTAATTATATATTAGAAGTAGCGATCGACATTGTTTGACTATCTTAACTCATAACAAGATATCATATTAGGGATCACATCTTTTGTTAGATCGTTTGATTCTTCTTGTCAGTGTAAGTTTTGAGCTATTGTAACACTTAAAATGTAATTATATATTACAAGTAACAATTGACAATATTTGACTAACTTAATTGATATCAAGATATCATATTAGGGATCACATCTTGTTAGATTGTTTGGTTCTTCTTGTCAAAATAAGTTCTGAACTATGGAAATACTTAAAATGTAATTATATATTAGAATTAACAAATGACAATATTTGACTAACTTAATTAATAACAAGATATCATATTATTATGGGGCACCACAGAGGTTAAGAAAAAAATGCACCTTATCAAGTGGGACACCATCACTCTTCCCAAGTATGAGGGGGGGCTGGGCATGCATAGGGCTGCTATTAAAAATACAGCTCTTCCCTGTAGTCTAGGTTGGAGAATGTATTCTAACCCAAAATCCCTTTGGGCTAGCACCCTTCTAGCCAAGCATGGTTCCAGAAAGAAAGCTATAGCAAAGGTTCCAGAACTTGGTGCAACATAATCAGGAGCTGGAAACAGTGTAAAAATGCTCTTTACTGGGCATAAAAGATGGCACCAAAGTGGACGCCTGGAATCTGGGTTCCTGGTATGCCCCCTTTGGCCTCCATCATTCATTGACCCACAACCAACCCCCTAAACCCTTACACCCTGTCATGGTGAAAGATGTCTGGAGGGATGGAAGATGGGACTTTTCTACCCTTCCTTTTGACATCCCACCAAACATTACCAATACTATCAAAAACTCCTTCATTCAAAGTTCCCACCTTACCCAGGACACTCCTCAATGGGTTTTGAGGGGCAATGGAATTTTCTCTTGTAAAAGTGCTTACCACTACATTGCCAACAAAGGATATACCATCCAAAGTTCAAACAGCTCTTTCACCTGGATTTGAAAACTGAACCTTCCAAACAAGATCAAAACTTTCATGTGGCTCATCCATCACAACAGCCTTCCTACCAATTCCAATCTTCACAAAAGAGGTATCAACCTCAATACCTCTTGTCATATGTGCAACAACACTCAAGAAGATCAGCACCACATCTTCTTTGGGTGTAATCTAGCTAAATCCCTTTGGAATCAGCTTATTCAGAAGTACAGGGGTAGCATCCCCTTACACCTTACCATGTTTGACTCCACCAACTGGCCCACACTTGGCAGAGAGTCAACAAGCTTTATTTTGACAACACCATTCCTTGGAACACCTTGTTACCCTTCTGCCTGTGGCACATATGGAAAGTTAGAAATGCAAAATCTTTCCAAAATGTCAAGACTCATCCTTGCTTCAGCATACCCCATGCTGAATCTGTAGAATATCACCTCCTGGGTGATGCCAAAGTGATCCCTCCTAAGTCCATCATCAATCTCCGTTGGCATCCCCCTAACCACAACACTTTCAAGCTTAACACTGATGGGTCTAGTACTGGTAATCCTGGAAAGGGTGGGATAGGGGGAGTCATTAGGAATAGCAAGGGTGATTGGGTTCTGGGTTTCAGCAAAAGCTACACCCATGCTACCAATAACCTCATGGAGCTAATGGCCCTCATGAAGGGTCTAAATCTAGCTCTACAACACAACATCAAACCCCTAGAAGTCTGTGTTGATTCAATGGAAGTTATAAATATGTTACATCAAGGTAACCTTCTCTATGATTCAATTATTAATGCATGCAGGTCCTTACTAGAGAGCTTGGAGAATCCTCCAGTCTACCACACCTTCAGGGAGTAGAATAGAATAGCGGACATGCTGGCTAAGCAAGGCTCGGAAAAAGACCTTTCTGACAGAATTTATGTTTTTGTAACTTCACCGACTAGTGTAGGAGTAGTTTTTTGGGAGGATTTGAAGGGAAAAACTTTCTCCCGTATTGTACCTACTAATGATGTAGCTAGCCAAGTAACTTTGTTTTTGCGCCTGATTAGGCCTTGTTTGTACAACAACCTTCTTTAATTATCAATGCATCTATCCTTTACCAAAAAAAAAAAAGATATCATACTAGAGATCACATCTTGTTAGATCATTTGATACTTGTTGTCAGTGTAAGTTATGAACTACCGAAATACTTAAAATGTAATTAAATATTAGAAGTAACAATTGACAATATTTGACTAACTTAATTGATAATAAGATATCATATTAGGAATCACATCTTATTTAATTAGTTGATTCTTTTTGTCAGTGTAAGTTTCAAACCGTCAAAATACTTGACATGTAATTTTATTAAAAGTAACGATTGACTTTATTTGACTAACTTAATAGATAACAAGATATCATATTTGAGATCACATCTTGTTAAATCATTTGATTCTTCTTGTCAGTGTAATAACTGAACTATCAAAATAATTGAAGTGTAATTTTATGTTAGATTAGAAGTAACCATTGACTTTATTTGACAAACTTAATTGATAAAAAGATATTCTATTACGTATCACATCTTGTTAGATCGTTTGATCCTTCTTGTCAGTGTAATAACTAAACTATCAAAATACTTGAAGTGTAAAAAAATAACATAAATCCCAACCTTATTAGAACTATTTACACTCTCTCTCACTTCCTTAATTACTTTACTCTCTCTCCCGATTCATATACAAAACAAGGCCGACATATACATAGAAACCTTTGTATATGACAAGGTCGTCATATACATAACAAGACCGATTCATACACATAACAAGTATGACAAGACCGACATATACATAACAAAGCCGATTCGTATACATAACGGGGCCGACATATACATAGAAGCTATGTATATGTATTTTTAAAGAAAAATGGGATTTTTGTAATATGTTTGGAGAGATGGGATTTTTTGTAATAAGTGAATCTTAAGTTGTGGGTTTGTGTAATTTTTAGATTTTATGTTATATTAGAAGTAACAATTTGACTTTATTTGATTGTTTAATTTTATTAAAAGTAACGATTGACTTTATTATGGATCACATCTTGTTTGATTGTTTAATTTTTCTTGTCAGTGTAATAATTGAACGATAGAAATATTTGAAATTTATATGTTAGATTAGAAGTAATGACTGACTTTATTAGACCAATTTAATTGATAACAAGATATATCTAGGGTCAAAATTAACAACTAGTTTAATGATTGACTTTAGAATTAATATGATTTCAAAATTTGAATTTACGACTAAAATTAAACTAATTGACTCTCGAAATTAGAATTGTGCCACATAAATTGGGACAAAAAATATATTCTTACTAAAACATAATAATATTCGCAAATTAAAATATACCAAAGTAAGGAGATATGAGATTTGTACTATTCCAAACAAAATAGCCTCCAAAATGAACTTTTTTTAAGGAAAAAATCAAAATATCATCACAAATATCTTATTCTTGCAGATGTAGCGGGGAGTTTGTACTACTATTTCTTATTTTTCTGGGAACTTCTCCATCTTTTCGCCAGCTTTTTCCACTGAAAGACTAGATGACCCACCTTGACCTAAAAAGATGAAGAATACAACAAAGCTAAAAAAATTACATCTCCCTCCTTATCCTTAAGAAAATTTTCCTCTATAGCTACAAAATTTCAAAAGTTCTTTGTTCTTCCATGGCATCATCAACAGCAAAAGGAAAGTATTTTGAGACCAACAAAAAGTGTTGGATTAGATTTTGATGATAAACCTTTGTGGAATTATGCCAAGGTTCTTATAGTTGCTCCTAATGATGGTGTAAATAGAGTGTGGTCATGTAACGTTTGTAATAATAGCATTACGAGCTCATATTATAAGGTAAAAGCACACCTTTTAAAACTTTCTGGTCATAGAGTTGCAATATGCAAAGAGATTAGTAATGAAGTATGTGCAACATTAAAGATGGAGAATGAAGAAGCTGAAAAGAAAAAATCCACGGTGCAATTAGATGCAAGAAAAAAGGCAGATTATGTATCCCTTCCTGAAGGCTCAAATTTATCGCAACCAAAAAAGAGAAAAGGATCAACAAGTGGAGCACTAGAGAAGCCATTTAGCATTGCCAACGGAAACATTGTCGACAAGTTGGCGGCTCAGATGTTCTATGCATCAGGTTTATCATTCAACCTTGCAACTTTTCCTTACTTTAAAAAGTATTCGGGGTTTTTGGCGGCAAATCCTATGCTCGGTTATGTTCCACCAACTCATTATAGGTTACGAACAACACTTTTGGCTCAAGAAAAGCTAATATAAAGAGAAAATTACAACTTATTAGAGATGCATGGAAAAGAAAAGGATTGCCAATTTGTTCGGATGGATGGTTGGATATTAAAAGACGACCATTGATAAATATAACAAGAGCATCTAGTGGTGGACCAATATTCTTGAAATTCATTAATTCTATTAGAGTTATCAACGATGGTGATTACATCGCTACGCTGTTTATTATATTCATTGAAGATGTTGACCCAAAAAATGTCGTTCAAGTTATTACCGATAATGCCAGAAATATGAAGCTTGCCGATACTATTGTTGAACAAACTTTTCCGCACATATTTTGGACACCGTGTTGTACATTGTCTAAATTTGGCTTTGAAAAGTATGTGCCAACCTTCTGAAAAATTGGCCCACTTTTCAAGGTGTGCATGAATATGCATGAATACTAAAAGTAATTGGTGAAGTGAGTAGTTTAAAATTTTTTGTTGAGAATCGTGGCATGGCGCGTGCCATTTTCAAAAGCATTCGGAGCTATCTTTGTTAAAAGTTGCCGAAACAAGATTCGCTTCCTACACTGCCATGACTTCTCGTGTTTATAAGGTAAAATCGTCATTGGAAAAATGATAATGGATGACAAATGGAAGAATTACAAGAAAAAGTACTTGAAGCGAGGGCGCGTGAAATAAAGCCGTTTGTGATGGATTATGCATGGTGGGATAAAGTTGAATACTTTCTAAAGTGTACAGAGCCGATAGTAACCATGCTTAGAAGAGCCAACCTTGATACTCCACAATTGCACCTTATTTATGACATGTGGGATACCATGATTGAAAAGGTGAAGGTGATTGCAATTGAACATAAGGGGAGAAATCTTATTAACGGCCAATCGGATTTTTTTCAGTTCAAGAAATTCTTGTGGTCAGGTGGAATAACAGTAATACCCCATTGCATTGTTTAGCACATTGCTTGGTTCCCAAACACTATCATGAATCGTGGCTTCAAGGGGAAAGTAATCAGATAAGAAGACTTGCTCCAAATAAAGATAGAGAGATCTCCTTAAATAGAATCAAATGCTTTCAAAAATCCAAATGATTTGAACCAAGTCTCTTTGGAGTACGGGGCATTTGTAGTTCAAGTGGTCACTTTAGTGAGCCTCATGTGATCGATGCAATGGGGTATGAAGATCCTCTATCTTGGTGGGCTAACTATGGTGTAAATGCTCTATTTTTACAAAGTTTGGCTTACAAATTGCTTTCCCAACCGGCTTCTCCATCTTGTTGTGGAGGGAATTAGAGCACTTTTTCATTGATTCATAGCATCAAGAGAAACAAGTTAGCTACTTTTAGAGCTGAAGATTTAGTGTTTGTGCATTATAATCTTCGTTTGCTCTCTCGAAAGAAAGAAGAATACACAAGTGGTCCAAGCAAGTATTGGGATTTAGATGTGTTTTTTGATACTTCTTGAGTATTTCTTTTTATTATGATAAGCTTCTTTCACAATATTCTAAATTCATTTTGTATTGTTTTAGTTGGAGACCATTTCAATATTCTAAATTCATTGATGAAAGTATCAATGAGTTAGTTGAGTTGTCAATCGACGAACCTCAACTAGAAGGTGTCTTGTTTGAAAATGAAGTTAAGAATTTGGAAGAATATGACAACATGGAAGAAATTAAGGAAGATGACCTTTGATTTGGATGTACTAATGTAGTCATGTTCATGTTAGATGTCTCATGTAGAACTTAGCTTAAATGTACAACAACAACATACCCAGTGTATTCCCACACAGTGGGGTCTGGGGAGGGTAGAGTATACGCAGACCATACCACTACCTCAGGTGAAGTAGAGGTTGTTTCCGATAGACCCCCCCCGCTTAGGACTAATAACAGTATACCAAACACAAAACATAAATGCATATAAACTAGCACAGTAAGCAAAATAAACTAATACCGCTAGCCACAAAATAATACTACAGCCACAAGATAATACTAAAAACTATCTAACCGAAAACATAGACGACACAAAACACCATAAACAAAAAACTTCAGACCCAAAAGAACGCTCCCCAACTGATACCGATGCACTCCCACCCCCTAACCCTCTACCGTAATCCGCGTCCTCCACACCTTTCTATCAAGGGTCATGTCCTCTGTAAGCTGTAACTGCTTCATATCATGCCTAATCACCTCCCTCCAATATTTCTTCGGCCTACCTCTACCTCGCCTAAAACCATCCATAGCCAAGGTCTCACACCTCCGCACTGGCGTATCAGAACCCCTCATCATATGCCCGAACCAACGTAACCTCACTTCTCGCATCTTGTCCATCGAAGCAACTCCCACCTTCTCCCGAATAATCTCATTCCTCACCATCTTTCCTGGTATGACCACACATCCATCGCAACATCCTCATCTCCGCCACCTTAAACTTTTGGATGTCAGAGTTCTTAACTAGCCAACACTACGCTCCATACAACATAGCCTGACAGACTGTCACTCTGTAGAACTTACCTTTAAGCTTCGGGGGCACATTCTTATCACATAAAACTCCCTAAGCGAGCCTCTATTTCAACCACCTTGCCCCAATACAATGCATGACATCCTCATCAATCTTACCATTGCCCTGAATCATAGATCCCAGATACTTGAAACACTCCTTCTGAATAGCTTGAGAGCCTAGCTTCACCACCCCGCCAGCCTCCTCAGACCCATCACTAAACTTACACTCCAAGTACTCCGTCGTGGTCCTGCTCAACCGAAATCCTTTAGCCTCAAGCGTCTGTCTCCAGAGCTCCAACTTATCATTAACTCCTCCTCGAGTCTCGTCAATCAGTACTACATCATCCACAAATAACATACACCAAGGCACCTCCCCTTGAATATGTCGCGTCAAAACATCCATCACTAAGGCAAATAAAAACGGGCTAAGAGTCGATCCTTGGTACAACCCTATCAAGACTGAAAAGTGTCCGAATCTCCACCTACCGTCCTCACACGCGTCTTTGCACCATCATACATGTCCTGAATTGCCCTAGTGTATGCCACGGGCACCCCTCTTGCGTCCAAGCACCCCTAATGTACATTTTATGTAATTATTTTTGGTCTATGAACTTGTGAACGTGTAGTTTATGTATGATTTTTGGTGATCATATGACTCTTAATTTGAATAGTTAATTGACTCGTGTCTCTCTTGACTTTCTCTTGGTCTATTTGATTCTAACTTGGTAACTCGACTTACTTCCAAAAGACTAAAAGGTATGTTTCATCTCTCTTAATCTTAGCTTTTTTTAGTTTTTTATTTGCTATATTTCAATAGTGTTATCCTATCTTATTTTAATCTTAGCTTTTTTAAGTTTTTCAAACTTGTTGGTATGTTATGTTGGGACCTAAGGGGATAGGGGTGCTTCCGCACCACTTAAAGACAACTGGAATTGCAATTTTCTAGTGTTGGTGCTTTCTTTGCAACCGCAGCACCAGTTGATCGCGGAACATAGGCGGAACATAGGGAAAATGCTTGTCGCAATCCCGAATCTCGAGGGCACGACCGCAAATGGAAAAGTCTGGTCAACCTCGATCAAGCCTTCTACACGACCGTGGCTGCAATCGTGCAAGCTGGACAACAACTGAATCGCAAACGCGGGCCCAAGGGTCACAAATGCAAAAGATGACTTGTAGTATATAAAAAGCTAATTTTGCATTTCAATATCCATTTTTACACTAGTTTGGGATTTTGAGGCTCGTGCATGGGAATGGAATTGATGGAGTTTTGAGCCAAGACTCAAGGTATGAACTACTTACGTTAAACCCATAATACTTTATTTTTACGTGATTTGAACCGCAATATCATGAAATGTAAGACGCTAAAATTAGGTATTCTAGACCTAGACTTAGGATTGCGATTTGGCCTATCAATTGATATCAAAATAGTATTTGATATCAATTAAACCATATGTTTCAAAAGTCTTCCTTTCATGATTAAAATATGTCCAGTCAAACACCATCACATTGATTGAGACAAGAGGGAGTAGCTTGTTTTGTTTGGCTGGTAGCTTAAGGATCCTGCCTGAGTCAAGAAAACTAAAAGAGAAGGGAAATTCAACTACATTCAAAATGCTATCTTTGTGAGAAGGAGTCAGAAAGCAACAACCATTTGTTTATTCACTGTGTAATCATTTACCAGCCTTGTCAAACTTTTTTAAACATGAAAGGATTTAGATAGACAATGCCAACGCCGACTAGAGAATTATTGGCATGTTTGAGCAGCTTGGGCAAAGGTACCAAATAGAAGAGATGGAAAATAATACTTGCATGCATGTGGTGGACTAGTTGGAAGGAAAGAAATGTAAATGTTTTAAAAATAGATACAGTTCCACCAGATGATAAAGTTGAACTGCGTCTTAGTTTTCCATTTTTGGTGAAAAGAAATATTCACAAATAGGGGTGGGCATGGTATGGTATGGTACGGTATTTGATACTTCGGTACGATAATTTCGGTATTCGGTTTTAAAAATACTATACCATTACCATACCATATTAATTCGGTATGGTTTGGTATTTTGACGTTTGGTTTTGGTATTTTGCAGTATGATAATCAGTAACCATAGTTTGTTTAACTTTGACAATATATACTCGTATACTAGAGTATTATTACTTTGACTTTTCAAAAGCATCTCTTAATTGTATCATAAAAATGTATTACACATGTAGAATTATTGAAAAAGAAGTACAAACAATTCCTTTTATTAGTCAATTACACCAAAAAGACATTTCAATCAAGATAGAGCAACAAAAGTTTCAAAGTCTAAATATTTTTATACTAGTACTAAGTATTTTTTTTTTTGTGTGTAAATATATATATATAAAAGTTGCTTATACAACTATATATATTTCGGTATGGTATTCGGTATTTCGGTATGTTATTTGTAAATATCGTATACCATACCATATACCAAAAAAATTTAAAATGTATACCATATACCATACCAAATACCATAATAACAAAACCCATGGTATCAAAAATTTCGGTTCGGTATGGTAATTCGGTATATACCATACCATGCCCACCCCTATTCACAAATGATGCATCTATTTAGAAGTTTAAGAGTCTTTGCAAAATTCCTTGTAAGTAATATCAAGGATACACTGATTTTGCAGCCATTTTTGTTTTGTAAATATGACAACAACAACAAACCCAGTGTATTCCCACATAGTGGGGTCTGGGGAGGGTAAGATGTACGCAGTCCACAACACTACCTCCGGAGAAGTAGCAAGGCTGTTTCCGATAGACCCCCGGCTCAAGACAAAGAATATTAATCAAATCCGCAAAAAAGCACGTAACAAGATGACAAGACATAAATACACCACCCACAAGGAATAGCAACCAAAGAATAGTACACCATCGCAATACAACATGCAACAAGGTAGCATACCAAGAATAATACACCCACCAAACTACGCCCTACCCTACTGACCCAAACTGACACTAGCCTTCTATCCTAATACGCGACCTCCATAACTTCCTGTCTAGGGTCATGTCCTCAGTGAGCTGTAACTGCTCCATGTCCCGCCTAATCACCTCTCTCCAATATTTCTTTGGCCTACCCCTGCCCCGTCTGAAGCCATCCAAAGCTAGCCGCTCACACCTACGAACCGGTGCATCTGTGCCCCTTCTCATCACGTGTCCGAACCATCTCAATCGGACATCCCGCATTTTATCCTCCACTGAAGCCACTCCAACCTTCTCCCGGATAGTCTCATTCCGAACTCTATCACCCCTAGTAAGCCCACACATCCAACGCAACATCCGCATTTCTGCCACCTTCAAATTTTGAATGTGAGAATTCTTGACTGGCCAACACTCTACTTCATACAACATGGTCGGGCGGACTGCCACCTTGTAGAATTTGCCTTTAAGCTGGGGTGACACCTTCTTATCACACAACACCCCCGAGGCGAGCTTCCACTTCATCCATTCCGCCCCAATACGGTGAGAGACATCCTCGTCAATCTCACCATCCCCCTGAATCATGGACCCGAGATACTTGAAACTATCTCTCTTACACAGTACCTGGGAATCCAACCTAACTACCACCTCATCCTCCTGCCTCGAGCCATTAAACTTGCATTCCAAATACTCGGTCTTACTCCTACTCAACCTGAACCCTTTAGACTCAAGGGTCTGTCTCCACACCTCTATTTTGTCATTCACACCTCCCCGTGTCTCATTAATCAAAACATCATCTGCAAAAAGCATACACCAAGACACCTCTTCTTGAATACGCCGCCGTTAACACATCCAACACCAAGACAAACAAAAACAGGCTAAGAGTAGATTCCTGATGCAACCCTGTCAAGACAGGAAAATGCTCTGAATCATCTCCCGTCGTCCTCACCTAGGTCTTAGCTCCATCATACATATCCTTGATTGCTCTGATATACGCCACCGGGGCCCCACTAACCTCCAAGCATCTCCAAAGAACCTCCCTAGGGACTTTGTTGTATGCCTTCTCCAAGTCGATAAACACTATGTGCAGGTCCTTCATCCTTTCCCTATACTGTTCCACTAGTCTCTGCACCAGGTGAATCGCCTCCGTCGTCGAGTGCCCGGGCATAAATCCAAATTGGTTCTCCGAAATAGACACTATCCTTCTCAACCTCAACTCGACCCCTCGATCCCAAATCTTCATAGTGTGACTCAATAACTGAATACCCCTATAATTGTTGCAACTCTGAATGTCCCCTTTATTCTTATATAGTGGGATCATAGTACTCCATCTCCAAGCCTCGAGCATTTTCACTGACTTGAAAATGCCGTTAAACAAATCAGTCAGCCACCTTAAACCCGCCTCGCCAGAAAGCTTCCAAAAATCCATGGGAATCTCATCAGGCCCCGTCGCCCTACCCCTTCGCATCCTGCGAACAGCCTTTCTGACCTCCTCCACCTTAAAACATCTACAGTAACTAAAATCACGACACTCCTCAGAGTGCTCCAGCTCCCCTAACACAATAGCTCTATCCCCTTCATCATTCAAGAGCCTATGAAAATAAGACTGCCATCTTTTCTTAATGTGACCGTCCTCCACCAACACTCTACCATTCTCCCCTTTAATGCACTTCACCTGGTCCAGGTCACGACCCTTCCTCTCTCTAGCCTTAGCAAGTCTAAACAACCTCTTTTCCCCTCCTTTCTCCTCTAACCCCGCATACAAGCTCTCAAACTCTGCCGTCTTAGCAGCCGTAACTGCTAACTTAGCCTCTTTCCTAGCTAACTTGTACTCCTCCCTATTTACCCGCTTCTCTTCTTCCTCTTTACTATCAACCAACTTAGCATACGCCCCCTTCTTAGTCTCCACTTTCTTCTTAACTGCTTCATTCCACCACCAATCCCCCCGACAGTAACCAGCCCGGCCCCTGGAAACACCCAATACCTCACTAGCAGTCTCCTTGACGAACTTAGCCACCCTATCCCACATACCATCCACGTCTCCCCTATACTTCCACACCCCCATTCCCGCCATCTTCTCCCCTATCTCCCGCACATTCACCGACATCAAGCCGCCCCACTTAATTCTCTGTCGACCCTCCCCACCCCTTTTGTTCTTATCCTTCTTTATACCCAAGTCCATCACCAAGAGCCTATGCTGGGTCGACAGGTTCTCACTCGAAATGACCTTACAATCCTTACACAACACCCTATCCCCTTTCCTAAGCAGCAGAGAGTCAATTTGGGTCTTGGCTATCGCACTTCGAAAGGTGATCAAGTGATCATTCTTCTTAGGAAAGCTCGAATTCACCACCACCAGCCCATAGGACCTCGCAAAGTCCAACAGAGCAGCTCCCTCATCATTTCTCACCCCAAAGCCAAAACCACCATGCACATCACCAAAGCCTCCCGGGAATGCCCCAATGTGCCCGTTGAAATCCCCTGCCAAAACGATCTTCTCAAAGCTAGGCACGCCTCTCACCACCTCATCCAAATCCTCCCAAAACCGCCTCTTCTCCTCGCCGTCCAAGCCCACCTGCGGCGCATACACACTACACACGTTCAGGGTAAACCCCTCAAAGATCAACTTAATAGTCATCAGTCTATCACTGATCCTCTTAACCTCAACTACCTGCCCTCTAAGCTTTTTATCTACAAGGACACCAACTCCATTCCTACACCTCTCGTTTCCAGAGTACCAAAGCTTGTAACCATCCACATCCCTAGCCTTAGACCCTACCCACTTAGTCTCCTGGACACAAGCAATATTGATCCTCCTCTTCCTAAGAATCTTCACTAGCTCTATAGATTTTCCTTAGAGCGTCTCTATATTCCAAAACCCCACCCTCAGCCTACCAACTCTCGCAACACGTTTACCTCTTTCGCCCTTAACGCCAGACCTTGCCCCCACTCCACCACCTGCCCTACCCACCTCTCCCACCCCCACAACAGCCCCCCACCCCAACCCCCTCGGACATAACCCTATCCTACCATCCACAACCACAACCACTACACCAAGAAAAAATGTAAATATGACAACCCAAAACACAAACAAAGAACAGCCGAAGATTTAAATACAGTGTTTCTACATTTCATTACACTGCAATGGTTTTATAACTATTAGATAATCTTTGACCGACGAAGAGTTTAGCTGAAAGAGAAGGTTCAACATGCCGAAAAGTTGAGTTCGAAAGTGGATTTGGAGCAGAGAGAGAAGGTTTAGTTGAAAAGTCAGCCTGGAGTAACAAGAGAAGGCTAAACAGGCTAAAAGTTGTGCCTAGAGCAACGTTAATAACTCGATAGAGAAGTCCACTATGGCTCGGAGGGGTGAGTTGTATAGTTGGCCCTTAACTTTTTTTTGTTAATAGGTTCAGTCCTTATTCTTTATAATATTATATATTTAACAAGAATTTTTTACATGACTAGGATATTCATTTGAGAGCCATTTTAAACATAAAGACATCTCCATCTAATAGGTAAATAGTTAGCTTTTAAGAATACCATAAATGATTCAAACAAATACTACCGACTTACAACCTGATCATAATATAGAGCAGATCTACTACAAGGGGTAAAAATGCCACTTACGAAAACTCCAAGCAAATGAGTTATCTTTTGACCAAAATATCAAGTGGCAGACTCATGAGCCAAAAAAATTTATATCTATTGATGTTCTTCTATTTAAAGATTTGTTAGTCCAAGAGTAAGTTGTGCCCATATCTTTTTGAGAAAAGACCTCTTTTCCCCCCTGAACTTGTCCTCCCAACTCACTTTAACACTTAAACTTAACTTCTGTTTATTTACCCCCTTAACATCTTTAAAGTGTTTTAGTTTCACCCCTAATGCTGACGTGGCATTTTCAATTAAAAAAAGGCGCGTTTATTGGTAAAAAAATTAATTTCAATAATATTATATTTAAAATATAATAGAAATTAAAAATAAAAAATAAAAAAATGAACACCTTTCTTCTTTCTTCTGCAAAACATTTTCCTCCATTGGAATGTCACTGAAAATAGTCACTGGAAATTCATAAATATATGGTGTCCAAGATTTGGTGGTGGTGGAGGAGTATAAAAACCATCATGAGAAGATGAAGAAGAAGAGAAGGGGTTAATGTTTGAAGAGGGGTCCATGTCGTTGTTGTGGTTGTTCTGAAGAAAATGGAGTCGGATCATATGGTCGGAGGAGTCTGTAGTAGTAGAAGTGGTGGAGAACATATTACGGCGAGAAGCAGCTCTTTCACGCTTAAGAGCATTCTGGTGTCCTCCAAGTGCTTGAGAAGTGCAAAACTTGCGAGGACAATAGAGACAAGAGAACATTCTAGAAGATGATGGTACTTTTGGTTTTGGTTTAGGGATAGGGATCATGGAGGGATCCACCATATCTGTAATGGAGGAATTAGACTGCACCTGGTTACAGAAACCGTAAACAAGTTGTTGCTGGCTGAGATCCGCTATTAATGAGGTCTTGATTGATTCTCTGAGGAAAGAAGAAAGGGAATGGATTTTCTGAGGGAAGAAGAAAGGGGTTGCGCTGGCAGGGTAGGGGGTGAGGGCTGGAAGAGGAGAGGGTGGGGTGGGCAGGGTGGGGGGTGTGAAGAAGAAAGAAAATGGGGGTGTGGGTAGCGGGTGAGGATGGTGGGGTGGGGGGTGTGAAGAAGAAAGAAAATAGGGGTGGGGATGCCTTTTTTATTTAAATATATATAATTATATATATAAATAAATATATATATTTATATAAATAAAATAATATATATTTTTTATATAAATAAAATAATATATATATATTTTTTATTTTATTTAAAAAATATATAAAAATAATAAGTGGGGGATTAATTTTTTTTTTTAGGAAAATAGTAATTTCTTACGTGGCAATGACATGGCTTCGACGTGGCGTTGACGTGGCGATGATGTGTAGGCGAGTGTAACACACTCTCCGTTGTGAGAGTGGTATTCAGTTTTGAGGGGTGAAACTAATATACTTTAAAGATGTTAAGGGGGGTAAATAAACAGAAGTTTAGTTTAAGTGTTAAAGTGAGTTGAGGCGACAAGTTCAGGGGGAAAATCATGTCTTTTCTCTATCTTTTTTTCTCAATAAAACGAGAAAACCCGGAAGGAAGTGGCTCACGATTCAAAATTTGGTGGATAATGAAACTACCCCTTTGTCCTTCTCTACTTAATAATACCAGACCTTTGACTGCAGCAGGTCTCGAACCCATGACGTGTGCATAACCCACACATCACACATTGTGCTCTTACGACTAGATCAGAGTGTTGGGGGCACACATATCTCATATATCCTATAAAATTTGTGTAGGTAATGCAATAATTTGTAGTGGAGTCATAAAAGGTATTGAAGTCAAATGAAAACAAGTAATGATGATTGAAAAAAGTGATTTTTGGGAATTCCAGTTCGAAGTAACAAGTCTTCTAAGTCTAGTTTCTGGCATTTCAAAGGCAAGACATTTGGACACTTGAACGCATATTTATCACCACTCTACCAAAGTCATGCATAGGTGTTGGACCGACTCGCCGCACTAGGCTTAGAAACAACGCATTGGGCCTAGACACAATGTGTCATGGCAAATCCAGGGAAATCTTCACCTAGGGTCTTTTTGGTCATTTTAATGGGTTTTATTTAATGTAAAACGATAAACATAGGGGCTTGTTTTGGGCATGACTATCAAATGTTTGACGGTTCCTTTGGATTCCGTTGTTGTAAAGAATTGGACACTTCCACAAGGTTTCATCTTCTCTAATCTCCTTGAATTCTATGCTTTCCTTTGATAAACTTGTGGTTGTTTTTATGTCCATATAGAAACAAGTTCGATAAAAAATATACTCTATCTATCCTATTACATGTGTCTCGTGCACATGTCTGCTCAATAGCAGAAGGCTTGAAAATATAAAAGAGTTTCTTGTCGGATACAAATGACCTAATAAACAGTAAGGTCACAAGGTTTGGTCCAAAAAAACATACAGCTTTAGACCTAACCACTATATAAGAAATCCAACATCCAATCCAAGGTCAATTTCAAAAAAGCATGCCCATACCTCTTTGGCGTACTGCAATGCTCTCTTTGCTTTATCTACTCTCACGCTATGTTTTGTCACCTTCCCTCTTGCAGTACAATGTCTCCTCCCTAATTTAATGCTCTCTTTGGTCAAGTTTTCAGAAATTTTAATCCTCAAGTTTTGATGCCTTTAGAAATTACAAAATTTCAACTTTTTGTAGGATACGAAATGTACAGAAGTGTTGTGTTGTACTACTGTGTGCTATAGGCATAGAAATTTGAAGTTTGATGTAGCCTTAATGCTTCAAGTAATTTGCATGTCATTAACATTTGCTTGAGAATTGTTTAATAACAGCAAATAGAAGTTCATGAACAATATGCAAGACTTTAAGTCGGAAATACTTCACATTGTAATCAACTGTTAATAGAGAGCTACGAGAAAAGGATTCAATGTGTACGTACAGTCTTGAGCTATAAGGCCTTTTTCATGCACAACGCCTCCTGCCATGGGATACCAACACAAAGCAACTAAAGAATTAAGTCCGAATTGTATTTTTTTAAAAATAAAGAGGAAAACTCGCGAATAATTTAAAAAAAAAAAAACATACCCCAATTTTGCAATCTCCTGTTTTTCAAAGATTTCCATTTAGAAATTGGCGCATCGTATATCTGCAACACACACACACACAAAAAGGAAGAAATAAGATGAAACAACAGAGATTTGTGAAGAAAAATAAAAGGCGAAAGGTAATGAGAGGAATTTTACAGTATTCAATAATTGGTCGTGTTCTGAGTCAGTAATGAAGTCTGGAATGTAGAATACAGTAGGTACAGACCCAACTCTAAACTCGTTCACAGTTTTTGCCATTTCAATTTTTTCTGGTATGGAAGATGACCCTAAAGGCCTAACTCTAAGGATCCGAGAAAAATCCCAAGGCAAAAAAAATCCCTGCCAAGTTCACAAGCACTCCTACTTCGATCCAATTTAAAGGTTAAATTGATCAGAGACCGATGCAAATTAAACCAAAAAAAAAAAAAAAAAATTGTGTCAATTGGGGGTAAATTTTTGTGACTTTTTCTTTTAATATTTTAACCAAGTCACATAAGTAATTACCATCTTCTATACTAGTTTAGTGGAGAAAATTGAAGAAAGGTGTTTTTTCAAGTATTGAATTGAGTATTTGGTGATATTGATCAAATTTAATGGTTAAAGACACTTAAAAAATTCGATTAAATTAATTATAGACTCAATTAATATATTAAAAATATTTTAATCATTTTAAAAATACAAATCAACCTACAACAAAAACTCCCCTCTCCTCCTCTCTCTCAACGTCTCTCGATTCTCTCTTTCTCTCTGTCAAACTTCTCGCAATAGTTTTGCAAACTACCATCGACGACCTTCAATCTTCGGTGACTTTCAACCTCCGGCGACAATAGTTTGAGTTTTTTTTACTTTCAATCGTCAATCGACGTGACAACATTCTCCGGCGACTTTCGGCGACAACAGCTCTGGGTTCTTCATCGTTCCTCTTCGACTTTCAGAGGTAAAAAATTAGGGTTTTTTAATTATGAAGAAAAAGAGGAACTTGAATTAACTTCTCTTCTAGTATGAGTTAACAATTTTAATATTTGTTGCTATTATGAATTGGGGACTCAAGAAAACCCTAATTTTAATTTGTGGCATTTCTTCTCTTAATATGATTAATGTAAATATGATATCTTTTCGGAGTGAAATTTGATTTTTTTTATTGTTACTGTAACTCTTGTTCTCGAACATTGTTGTAAAATAGTGAAACTTAAATTTTAAATTTTTGTGAGAGACATCTATTATAATCAAATCTAACAATTGTTGATTTGTTGGTGTTGGTGATAAATGTTGATGTTCTTGGTGTGTAACAGTGTCTGTTGGTGTTGGTGCTGTCGATTTGTATGTGCTGTTGTTGGTGTTGGTCTTGGTAAATGTTGTTGTTATTAGTGTTATTGTATTGATATTATTGTTGTTGCTATTGATAAATCTTGCTTTTGGGTTGATTTTTTTTCAACAGATGAACAATATGTTAAAATAAATAATTATTCCAATAGATGACTCATCTATTGCAACAGATATGTCATCTGTTGGATAAAATCCTACAATTATTCCAACAGATGACTATCGATACTTTTGATTTCTTCCTACAGATGGATAATCTGTTGCAATAGATGAATAATCTATTGGAAGAAATTTAAACATTATTGAAACTGTTTTATTTCTTCCAACGGATCACTTATCTGTTGTAACAGATGAGTAATCTATTGCAACATATTACCTATCTATTGCAACAGGTTGATACACTGTTGAAAGAAATCAAAACAACATTGAAACTGTTTTCATTATTTCCAACAGATCACTTATCTGTTGCAACAAATCACTAATCTATTGAAACATATTAGTGATCTGTTGAAACTATTATTTTACTGTGTTGTACGTGTTAGATTTACCGTTATTCCTTTTTAGTGATGCATAAATCAATTATAATCTTTTTTATTTTCCTTTTATTTTTAGATAATACGTCTCCCGAAAGAAAAGAAAATGAATCAAGTCCATATAAAGGAATAAGTGAAGTAGCTAGGCTACATTCATCACTATATGAGCTTGTTGTACAAGCGACATCTCAATCAGAAGCAGAAGAAAAAGAAAATGAACATGATAAAAAGGTAAGCTTCAAAAGAGATGTTGAATTTAGTTCAAAAAGTCAACATGATCCAAATGCTAGTATTGATCCTAATAGCCCTTGCACTGAAGAGTTAGTCAAAACCTTCAATATTGATAGTTTTTCTGTGAGAATGCAGTGTGATGATGCCATACATTTAACTGATGATTGTGTGGTAAAGTCAGCCATGAATTTTTTTTGATACGTTCAAAAAAATACTTCGAGAATAAAAATTGTATGCTTATTTTAGGGACAATTGCTTCGGATAATATCTTAATTTATCGGAGGACAATAATGCCGTTTCCAAATGACCATGGTGTATGGTCTTCTCAAACGTAGGTTTATGTATGAAAATAAAGATAAGATGGATGAAATGTGGATAATTATTGTGACATGCCAATTTATTTTGATTGGAAGGAATTTGCTATAGTTACTAGACTAAAATGTTATCCTCCTTCTCATATACCTATTGTAACAAAAAAGCACCCTGCACACCAAAAGGCAAGTCAAGTGACGGTGATGACTTGTTTTTGTTTGTTGGTCCAAGCTTCAAAAACATAAATTTGATAAAATAGTTGAAAGGTAAAAGACTTTCAAAGAAGCACAAGCAATCATTGTGCTTGGTTTGGTTTGTACATTATATTCTTTGGGCGAGATATGTTAACAACAACATACCATTTGGTTTAATAAAGCTCTTCGAGGATCTTGAGGCATTTAACAACTATCTTTGGGGTCATGAAAGCTTTAAAATGACTATCAAATATTTGTTGACTCTTACCGCGAAAGACAGTCAACTTATATGGCTTTCTATGGGCTTTCACGGTAAATATTTTTTTTATATTTCATTTATTTTTTATTAATAATGCTTTTGATTTATTCGCATAATTTTATAGGCTTAAGCATTTGAAGTCATTTCTTATCTCAAACAACAAATGAGCTATCAAGAAGAAGTTTCATGTTCAAGAATCCTGAGTTGGTTGTCGGCCAAAAATGATAAAAAAGTAAATTTTTTTGATCTTTTCAGTTTTCAATCCCCCAATGAAGTAGTAAGTCTAATTTCAATTACTTTTTTATTTTAATTAATAATATATTTAAATAATTTAATCATCATTCTAATATATGTACTGGTTTATCTTAGATTGTGCAATCGTGGCTTGATCCGACTAATCGAGAGTTGAAGATATCATTTCTTATTACTTTACCATCGGTGCCAACTTTATCGGATCCTAAGATAATTGATAGAATAAAAAAATTGGTTGAAGCAACAACCATTAAAAGAAAAACACTTTGAGAGGGTGAGCTTATTTTTTATGATGTTGTTGTTGATGGTGCTACTGTTGGTGATAGAGTTGTTGGTGATGGTGGTGGTAATGGATTTGTTGGTGGTAGGGTAGTGGTGATGGTTCTGCTATTGGGGTTGGTGGTGTTGATAAGTTAGGTGATGATCCTTTTACTATTTTTGAAACAAGAAATGATTATGATTATCATCATACTGGTTTTACTGATTTTGGTGATCGATATACCCCTTCTTTAAATTACATACTACAGATTTATCACACGGAAAGGGTAGTCAATCTTTTGGAGATCTTGCCCCTCCTAGCTTATGTTGTGCATGCTAATATCAAGAGTGCAAGAAAAAATATGATGGAGTGACTAATTCTAGTAATGCATTAATTGTGCTGTAGAGGAATTGACATCTAAGAGGGATGTCATTCCATCAAAGAGAATTTCAGAACTATTCACTCCATCAAAGGTTAAAAGGAGAATAAAAAAAAATTCAAAGTATTATCAAATATCCAAAAAAGAAAAATTGCAACTCCTCTTTCTTACACTGTTGAGCAATGTACAAGGGCCACATGAGAGTAAATAAGCTGAAAAAGGTAAGTATTTATCATTTGTTCCAACAGATAGGAAATCTGTTGCATCATATTACCCATCCGTTGCATAACTTTATGTGTTTTTTTATGTTTCATTTTGTTTGTATATTTGTGATAAGCATTGACAATTCTAGCTTTTCAGGTGGATGTCACAGTACATGATACTATTAAACAACATACTATTACAATTGATAATCCATCAACTGCTTTTAAATACGCAGAAAAAGTGAAGTTTATCAGTCCGGGTGAAAGTTCGGAAGAGCGTCAAAATTATTTGTTTGAACGATTCAACATCTCAAACGAGGCTCCAACACAAACACTTATTCAGAATGAATTGCTGATGGACTGTTAAAATTTCATGCTAAGAAGTATGTAACAACATAAATCATTTTTAAAAATTCTAATTCATAAACTTCTTCAGATGCAAACATGATATTAACACATATAAATCATGCAAAAAAACAAAAGGACGACCACTATAAATTGAAACAATCGGGTCTTAGATTTGATTTCAACTTTATTGTTGCACATCCCCAACAAAAAATTGATTCTATTTGATGTAACAATCCAAAACTTGCTGGAATGATGAGGTTTAAATGTCATTACCTTATTATTAATATTATATTTGATGTCCATTTTTGTTTAATTATATCTAATAAATAATTTTATTTTTACTTAATTGCAATGTTTGATAATATATGCAGCACATTGATGTCGTATTTTACTACCTTTAAAAGAAGGCCAAGTTGCAAACACAATAACAATACAGATACCGACAACCAATTATTTGTTCAAAGTATATATCAGTAAGACCTACGAAAGGTATCATCAAAAACATCTGGAAGTTACTTAAAACAAGGAATATTTTAAGCAACATCATAAAAGGTTTTGGCATTGCAGATGGACTACCTTGACATTTGATCGACGAAGTGTACATCCCAGGCAATTGTGATGGTGAGTTCCATTGGGTGCTAGTTGTGGTTGTTCTAAAAGAAAGGCGCATCCGAGTTTATGACTCTATGTCGGCAAAGAGACGTTTTGGACCGTCGTCTGAGATAAAAAAGCTAGCCATAATTTTACCTACTTACCTTCATTTAAGTGTTTTGTGGATCAAAAGATTCATACTGATTGACCGATGATTGAAGCATAACAAGATAAAATGGATAAAATGGGTGATAGTTATTTTTATAGGGTAATTCATTTGATGTCGAATATGTTGAAAGAATTGCTCAATAATCCAGTGGTACCTTATAAGTACTTATCATGATTTATTTTCATAAATTTCACAACTCTTACATTAATTAGATATGTATCATCTGATTTTTACAAATATAGGAATTGTGGTATTTTGGTTGTCGTTTACGCCGAGTATTTGAGGATGGATTACAAGTACCAAATGATGTAGCTGATGCCGAATTACTCTGTAAAAGGTATGCTACACTTTTGTGGAATTATGGAAGTGTGAAGGCTCAAAAAGGATATGTAAACGACAGTGAAGATCCACCACAACCAAAGTCGAATTTCATACCACCGGATGAAGCACAACTATTCATTATTTAGTAGATCTCTATCGCTTGATTCTATAAATATTAGCTTTAAAACTTAAATTGTAAATATTTATCATATGTACCCATACAATTTTATATTTCATTTATTTTTTGAATTATTTAATGTAAATTCTAAAGGCTTGGATTTATTTTTTTATGAATTTTATTTTAATTGATGACCAATTATTTTATCATGAATTCTATTTTATCCTTAGATTTAAACTTATTAATTGAAATGGATTACTAAATTCAAATATTTGCAACAAATGTATTATCTGTTGCAATAGATGACACATCTATTGAAAATTATCAAATAGATATAGACATCTATTATAATAGATAACATAGTTGTTGCAATAAATGTCTCATCTGTTGGAAATTATCAAACAGATATAGGCATCTGTTGCAACATATGGTCATCTATTGGAAGAGCTGTTTTGATTTATTCCAACAAATGAGCCATCTATTGCAATAATGGAGCATCTGTTGTGTAATACCCCAAATTTATAAGCTCTAAACCCCTCAAAGACTGGCCACTAGGTTGGATTTCCAATGCTGCAAGTCTCATCTTGATCCGATATCATGGAAAGCAGTCGTACAATTTTTCGTTTAAGTGTTAGTCAGCTGCCAGTGTGTACGACTTACATGATGACCCATAATCAGACATTATAAGTTATTACGAGTAGTCGTAGTCACAACAGAAAGGACCTTCAGCTTTAGCCCGTGACTATGACTCCACTTCACTAATCGTATCAGAAACTATAAGTCATTAGGAGGGACTCATAGTCACAATAATGTTCAACCAAGAATTCATTCCAGTGGTTACGAGTCCAACACACTATTTGTAGTCAGACATTACGAGTCTTTGTATATACCCATAATCTGACCAGTAAAGGATCCAAGAATCAAGCCTCAGACTACGACTCCACTTAACGACTGTCGGTCGTAAGGAGTCAATAGGAAGAACATCGTATCCAAACCATAATGGACCCCAGACCTTAGTGTTCCATTATGAATCACACCACGATGACCAATCGTAACGAGTCTTGAAGTGAGTTGTAAAGACTAGGAGCAAGTTTTTCCTGCATATTCTCTTAGGAACTTCTAAGTCTTTACTCACTCCTTTAAAAGCCAAACCACATCACTTAAGCTTCCAAAAGGGTGGTATAAAAGACCCAAACTTCCCTAATTCATAAATTAATCGTATTTCCACCCAGAGCAGTTATAAAAGGCGATTTTCTCTTCTCCCAAGAAACAACTAGGGTTCTCTAAGTTCAAATCCAATTTTAAGAAATTCATCCAAGCTTCTACATTCAGGTTTATGGGATATTCATCAATGATCCCCTTTCACCCATTGAGTCCCAAGGAATTCCCAAATTTACAAATACAAACCGTTTTTCCCCTTTTATAGAGTTTCAAGATAAATATGAATTTTATCATATCTTTCTCTTAGTTGTTTAGTTTATGTACCATGAAAACATGTGTCCTCATGAGAATTGTGCTTCCATGTGCTTGATAATCTCTATTGTCCATATCAAAATCAGTGATTAACATGTTAAGTACTATTCATGATTTTCTATACTATGTTCAGTTGTACCACTTTCATGATCAATTGCATTAGTCTATGTTGGTGGGTTATGGATACCCCATACTTAGGGATTAAACATGCATCAATTTACAAGTTCATGATTTTCCCAATTTATGTGTACAGTATTAATTTTCAAAATACCATGACTTGAGCATATCGGTTATCAGTTTATGTTTTAATTATATTTTAGAGTCTTTCAGTAGGGAGTAACACTTAACATCGATTGAACGCAGGGATAGAGGCTCCCCGCCAGTTAGGCATGAGTCATTAGTAGCAGTCCCTAAGTTCCAAAACTATGTTGCCACTGTAGGTTATAAGGGGTTCTCCGCCAGTAGAGACATGACACCTAGTCTTTTGGGACATCAGATTAGTCGATCCACGACAACCAGTATTGGTACCCTTGGCAAGGTATCGATACCCTTCCAATTGGGGTTATAGGTTGGACCTCGATTACCTTAGATTGGGTATGTCGGTTGTAGTTAGCTCCCATAGTTTCAGTTCAGTAGTCATAATTATGTTATGTTCAGGTTTGCATGGCCAAGTTTTCAATATAACAGTTATTCAGATTATTTTAATACATGCTTATACTTGGTCTTGCATTCAATTTTTATGTTCATGTATTCATGCTTGGTACATTTATTTATTTCAGTTAGCTTCCATCTCACATACCAGTACATTCAAAGTACTGATTGCATACTCTCTTTTGCGCTACGTTGTCTTATAACATAGGTTCAGATGCTTAGTTCCCATATCACATTTAGTCCGTTCTTGTACCACCCTACAATAGTCATGGTGAGTCCTCATTCATTGAGGACTGGTTATCAGTAGCTACTTTCAGTACCTAATTTTATTTCAGTTAGTTGGAGTTAGTTGGGGGATTGTCCCATTAACTCCCCATGTTTTAGAGGCTTTCAGACAGTCAGTTAGTTAAACATGTTTTATAGTTGATATATTTCAGATATTGTTCATATTATTTTGATTATCAGATGCTTCTAAATGACTACCACACAATATTATGTTATTTTCTTTCAGTACTCACAACATGAGCCAAATCATGGGTTAGCTTGGGGTCATTTATGACTTCGAGCACCGTATTACAACTAGGGGGTAGCCTTGCGTCGTGACATATTAGAAGAACTATTTTGATTTATTCTAACAGATTAACCATCTGTTGCAACGGATAAGGTATCTGATGGAATAATTCAAGACAGTTAACCAACAGATTACCCATCTATTGCAATAGGTGGTCATCTGTTGGAAGACTTATTTTGATTTCTTCCAATAGATGACCCATCTTTTGCAACAGATGGATTATCCATTGGAATAAATCAAAACAACTCTTCATCAAACTAAATTAACTTTAGTTAGTTTTAACCAAAGGGAAGGGTCAAAATCAAAATCCCTTTTAAAAAATTTATTAAGAGAAGATAATTGGGACCACATTAATATTTTCAAATATTGTTATTCTTTTTCAAAAAATACAAATCAACCCACTAATTAACGCATAAGGGGTCAATCATTTCAATTATTCCAACTTGTAGAAAATCTCAAAAAATATTTCATCTTGTTTTTTTCTCAACTACGCAACCTTTCTTCTAACAGATTGCTCAAACCCTTCACAACAGATCAGTTTTGTTCCCATTTTTGACCACATCAATTGTCATTTTTGACTTCCTTCTTCCTTGTATCTATCATTGTAAGACCCCCAAAAAACTTGATCAATTTATTTTTGACCCTCCCATAGGTGTAACATTAATTTTTGACTTAAAAATTATGACAAGGGTTGTTAAAGGGTGTTTTGGGAAAGTTTTGAAAATTTTCAAAGGATTTTGGGGTTATTTAGAGACCCCGAGGTAGTGAAGGTCTGCGATAGTGGCGTGTAACTCCACTTAGTTAGTGCAATAAGGCCGTGGTACATTGACTACCCTCAGCGATGGCAGCGTGCCACACTGCTTTGTCAATTTTATCCAGTTTTATTTTTTTCACTTGGGATGAGGGGCCTTTTGGTTCTTTACCCCCTTAAATGACTTAAATAACCCAATGACCCTATTTTCTTCAGTTATCAAGATCAAATACTACACTTCTCATCTTTAAATCCTAACCTAAGAAAATTCAAGGGTTTTTCAAGGATTTCATCATTGGGGCTCCAAACTTTGATTTCTCTTCAAATTCTTCTATATTTCAGTCATGTTTCTCATTTATTAACTTGTATTTTACATTGTGGCATAATTTATTCAATATCCATGTGTTTTAAATGGAGGGTTAGAAATTGGGTTGAGAGTTTTTGGTTGTTAATGCGTGAATTACTTTTCCCATTGTGTTAATGTGTTATTCATGCTTTAAATTATGGATTTTGAAACTAAATGGGTGCATTATTATAATGGTTAGAATGAGTGACATGGATTTTCCCAAATTGATGAAATTTTAATATAGTGATGGAATTAACCTCAATCCGCTTTGCAAATCTTGGTTTTGAACATAAAATTTTACATAATTTAACTTACATTTGAGAACATTGGATTGCATTAAAGGATGGATGGATAAATATATAAATATGGTTTTGGAGTGCCCTTGGTGGCCATGGCTTTGTATTTTAAATGGAACTTGAAATTCTAAGGGTTATATGAATTTGTTTGGCATAAACAGAATAGTGTGCAAGCATATTGGTATGACGATACTAAGTTGGGAAATGCCTTAATAAATGACTTTTTGTTTAATGGTTGGTTTATATGCAAATTGTTTTAATTTGGGCTTAAAGGGAGTTGTGTTGCTTACCGAGAAGGTGTAGTTTCGGGGGGACCAATACTGAAAGCCATGTTTGCCGACGTTGGTGGTCTACATGACCATGTGTCTGATGCACACATTAAATTTTGGATGGCTATCGCCTTGGTGTCTTTTGCCATTCCTCAATACATGCGGTTAATATGGACTGAGGCTCTTCCGACAGGAGGAGCTGGACCCATTAGCCCATGGATGCTTGGAAGGTCGGTAGGAGCTACATAGTTCGGGACTAAATCCTTAAACGATCATGTTTATGTCCCTTTCCCTATCTTGGAATCCTATATATATTTATATATTATTGTGCATGTGGTTTATGATTGAATTTTGGTAAATGCATTATCCCTTTCCTTGAGTTACATGCCAGTGCTCGCCCCACTGACAATCTCCAAATGCAATATCATTTCATGATGTAGGTTTCAAGAGTTTTTTTGTTGATCCTGTGCAATGTTAGGTGGTTTGGTACTCCAGTTGATCAGTTGTGAAGTGGTGAGCCTCTATCCTTCGTAAGGCCCGATCATTTCATTTGTTTTCTTTATTTTCTTACTACGTTTGGATTCTTTATCATAGTCAGGGGCATGTCCGACTTAATTGGCATTTCTATTTTAGAGGATTTTGTGGACAGTATTGGGGAGTTTTGGTTGTTTTGTTTGACTCTTAGATTTTCATTCAATTTATCTATATTTCTTATTACTCTGGTTGGATTTTATTGTTTATTTTTATTGTGCTCTTGAGGTAAGGTTAAGAGGGTTGTCTATGGCCCATGGTAGTCTTGAGATGCTCGTCACGGCTAGGCCTGAGTTTGGGTCTTTGCAGTTATTTTCTCTCTCTTTGTAGGTAAGAGTTTGATATTTGTTATTTCTTTTTAAAAATTAGGGATTTTTAGTTAATGATGAAAAAAAATAACTTTAGTTGTATTATCTTCAAGAATAGGTTAACAATTTTGAGTTTTGATGCTAAAAAAGTAGAAGAACCCGAGAAAACCCTAGTTTTTGTCTTAGTTGTTCTCTTAGTATGGTGGTTGATATAAAATGATTTCTTTTCTGAATAAAACATGTTAACGTTGTTGATTATTGGTTGATGTTGTTGGTAGGGTGGTGTCAGTACTGTTCATGTTGTTTTGTCGATGTTGATGATGTTATAAGTGTTATTCGTATTGTTGGTGTTACTGTTGGTGGTATATTGCCTAATAAATGTGTAATCTGTCAAAAAACTTATTTTAATTTCTTCAAACGTATGACTATTCTATTGCAATAGATGGGTTATCTATTGGAAGAAATTAAAATAGGTCCTCCAACAGATTACCACCTATTGTAATAGATGGGTCATCTGTTGGTTAACAGGCATGATTTATTCCAACAAATAACTCATCTGTTGCAACAGGTGGGTCATCTATTATAAGAAATTAAAATAGGTTTTCCAATAGATGACCCACCTGTTGAAACAGATAGGTCATCTGTTGAAAGAAATCAAACCAGTAGCAGGACCTATTTTGATTCTTCCGGCAGATGACCCATCTGTTGGAAATATTTTAAATGATGCACACATCAATTATAATCTATTTTGTTTTTCTCTTGTTTGAAGATAAAAGATGTCTCCCAAAAGAAAAGAAAGAGAAAGAGGATCATCTTCTGACCAACCAACCAAAAAGGCTAAAACACAAATGGGTTTGGAGAAGCTTGCTGAACAAGCTCTTTCAGAAATGAATAAAGGGAAACCTTCTATAGATAATAAAGCTGTGGAAAGAGATTATGTAGAAAAAAAAGTTGAAGAAGAGTCTGCAGAGGGTGGTGATGAAAATAAAAGTGAGGAACATGATAAAGACAATGAGGCTGTAGATGATGAAGAAGGTGAAAATAAAAGTGAGGAACATGATGAAGATAGTGAGGATAGAGATGATTTAAAAAGGTAAAGAAAAAAAAGAGATAAAAAGTGAGGAGGAAAGGAAAAAAGAAAATGAGGTAGGAGATGATGAGGAAGAATATGGATCGAAAAAAGAAAATAAGAAAGATGATGATGAATCATCGATTTCACGTGAAAATAAATTGAAATCCCAACACGATTTTGTCAAAACTTTTAGTATTGACAAGTTTCAATTAGAGATACCGATAGATAACCCTTTAGATTTAACTGGTGATTTTGTAGTTAAATCTCCAATGGGTAAAATTTTTGATGTGTTTAGGAGAATTTTGAAGGAGGAAATACTGGAGGTTTATTTTAGGTCCAACTACTTTGGACACTCTATTGATCTGCCCGAGGATAATAATACACGCTTTCAAATAACCATGGTATTTGATTTTCTAAAGTGTAGGATCAAGTATAAGGGTGATGATAAAGATTTGAAGGAGGAGGACAAAAAGATGGATGAAATATGGATAAACTATTGTGGCATGCCACTTTGTTTTGGCATGAAAGAGTTTGCCATAGTGTGTGACTTGAAATGCCATTATCCACTAGAACCTTTTTCCAAAGTAGCACCCATCAAAAAGTCAAAGACAAGTAGGACACCCAAACAACCATTAAAGAAAGGCAAGACATTGACCAAGCAACCACCCACTAAAACCAACAAAGGCAATAAAAAATAGGTGAGTTTTTGGCCGTTGTTGGACCTAGTTACCAAGCCAAGGGATTGTTAACTAATCTCCAGAGTGAAAGGATTTAGAAGAAGTGCAAGAAGCCATTGTTCTTAGTCTGGTTTGTCCATTCCATTATAAGGGCTAGAGACATCAACAATGTCACAGAACCTAAATTGTTGGTGCTTTCTCTGAATTTGGATAAATTCAATAGTTATCCATGGGGGATGGAAAAACTATTTCTTGACTGTCACATATTTGTTAACAAAGTTATCCCTAGAGACGATCGGCGTATACGACTTTTCTTGGGCTTTTATGGTAAATTTTATCACTATTTTCTCATTCTTTCATTTATTTATATTGAATAATTATTCTGACAGTTTTTTTGTTTACATCATGTTTACATTTTTAGGATTGGGCATTTGAACCCATTACTCACCTCCGACAACAGGTGAAGGACTAATTGGATGAGGTTTCTCATCCAAGGATCCTTAGGTGGTTGCCTGCAAGAACAACCCAAAAATAAATCCCCCCGATCTCTTTAACCCTTCTGATGATGTAGTTAGTTTTATTTTAAGTATAATAATTTTACTCAACTTAAGAAATTACAACAGACGGGTCATCATTTGCAACAGATGCTTCATCTATTTTAACTTATCTATGTAGATTACTCATCTACTACAACTGGTGCAACAGATGGGTAGTCTATTACAATAAATGGGCAATCTGTTGCAATAAATCAGTTTTTGTTACAACAAATTACCCATATATTGCTTAGGTTCTCTGAACCGGTGTCAATAGATTACCCATCTACTGTAACTTATAAACAGATGGGTAATCTATTACAACAAATTACCCATCTGTTGCATAGGTTCTTTGTGTTAATATATTACCTAATTTACAACAAATTGTTATTTGATTTCAACATATCTACTTTTATTTATAGGTTGTGCATCCATGGTTTGTACCTACTGAGCAAGAGTTAGAGATACCTTATTTTATAACTCTAGGGTTGTTCAAACAAAACCAGACCCAACATCGGATTTAATAAAGAAAGAATTGGTTAGAGTAAGAGCTATCCAAAGAGCATCTAGGTAAGGTTAGTTTGTTCTTGCCAAGCCTCATGTTGAGGATCTTGATGACCAACCTGCTGCAACAGATTTGGGTGCTAGTGGTGATATTGGTGATGGTGTTGGTGATGGAGTTAATAATGGTGTTGCTGGCAGAGTTGGTGATGTTGATGCCAAGCATACTGATGTTGAGCATGTTATTGATGCTCATGTACAAAATTATTTAAAACCAGAGTTGAGCATGATGATGGTGTTGGACTCACCCATTTCAGTGGTTCCTCTTCAAGCTCATGTTCTATTTGTAGATGCCAAGAGTGCAAGAATAGAGATGAAGAACTCATTAATATAATAGATGCTCTGACTGCAGCTGTCAATAAATTGACATCCAAGTGGGGTGTTGTACCTTCAAGGAAGTTACAGAGCAATTCACTCCATTGAAGGTTAGAAGAAAGAATAAAGCAGTTATCAAGGCACTCTCAAATATTAAATCAAGAAAAATTGCAACTCTTCCTCCTTCCAATGTTGAAAAGGGTACTGGAGAGTAGGGACTATTGAAGAAGGTGAACATATACAAGTTGGTTGACCCCAAAAGGAAGTCTAATATGATGAATTACATAAGATCCAAAAAAGCCTCACAACATTTTAGCATGAATACATTGGGCCAACTAGACTTCAAGAACCTGATAGGTATGAATGTGTTGTATGAGGACTCGGTAAGTTTAAATTTTCTAACCTTCTATCTATTTAATTTCTTATATTGTAAGTCATCTATTTTTACATATTACCCATTTGATGCTTAAGTTATTGTAGGTTGGGTAATCTGGTCACACAGGTTCAAAGAAGCTATGCAACAAATGACTCATCTGTTGCAACAAATGGACCATTTATTGCAATAGATGGGTCATATGTTGCAATAAATTACCCATCTATTGCATAAGTTATATGGGTAATCTGTTAATAGGTTCAGAGAACCTATGCAACAGATGGACCATTTTTTGTAACAGATGGTCTATCTGTTGTATCTTTCTAATTTTTTTTATAAGTTACTAACTTATTTAAAAATTGTCTTATTACATCACAGTATGTTGATGAAATTCTTTGCCTCATGAGTGCAAGAAACCTCAAATGCATAGAGTGTTATGATCTTGGGGATAGAATTATGGACCTCAGCTTCTACAATAACTTCGTAGGTAGGTACAACAAACTCAGTAAAGAAGCGACAAATCTCGGTGCAAAAAAATTAAGGAGTTAGTTTCTGAGTTTGTATGGGATGAAGATGTAATTGACTATTGTAGAGAGAAGAGGCTATTTTCATATTCCATAGATTGGATTGGGGCTAAGAAAATTCTTATATCATGAACTTGAAGAATAAATGTTTTATGGCTCTTGAGATCGTCCTCAATAAGGGAGTCATGAATGTTTACGACTGCAACTTATCAGTCTTTGAGGAGTGATATTTTTTTCTTTGTATGGAGCAACTATTGGAGTTGTTCCCAAAATCGATAAATCAAAGTGACATAATGAATCACTTTCCAGAAGTTGCTCAACAATAGATGGTCTTTTGAAGGTCGAGAAAAGGGTCTTCCCAAAAATGAGACCAGTGCCGCATTCAGAACATATGTGCTTGCATTTATTGAAATGTTTGCTGCCGGCACAAAAATGACAACTCCAAGGACCTTATTGAATGAAAATTCAGCGGAAAGTATGAAATAGGTCTGGGCTACTGGGATACCCTATAAATTATGGAGCATGTGTATAAAAATGATCGATGACAATTTTTTATTTTTAGTATTATAGTTAATTGTATTGTTTAAACTAAAGTCCATTTATTTTATATTGAATTCTATTTTATCCTTAAATTTTAAAACTTAAGAATTAATACAAATATAATTTGTAAGTTCAAATATTGCAACAAATGCATTATAGATATAGACATCTTCATAATGCAACAGATGACTCACCTATTGGGAGAGACCAAATCGATATAAACTTCTCTATACTGCATAATGCAACAGATGAATAACCTGTTGCACCAAATATCTCATCTATTGGAAATTATCAAACACATATATTTTTATGTCGCAACAAATGCATTATCTGTTGCAACAGATGAGTCATCTGTTGGAAATAATCAAATAGATATACACATCTGTTGCAATAGATAAGTCATTTGCTAGAAATTGTCAAATAGATATACACATCTATTGCAATAGATGACTTATAGATAAGTCATCTTTTGGCAATGACCAAGCATATAGAAATTATCAAGCAGATGAGTCGTCTTTTGGAATGACCAAACAGATAAAGACATTTGTTGAAACAAATGGGTCATCTTTTGTAATCGATGTCTCATCTATTGATAATTATCTTACAGATATACATATCTTTGCATTAGATTACTCATATGTTGCAACAGATGAGTCATTTATTAGAAATGACCAAACATATAAAGTCATCTATTGCAACATATGTCTCATTTATTGGAAATTATTAAACAGGTATAGACATCTATTGCAATAGGTTAAATCTATTGCAATAAATTATACACTTAGATAATCACGTAATTACAATATAATTCATTGAAGTTGCAATTGAACTCATTAATTGAGAGCTAATTTTAGTTAAATGAATTTTGTTATTACTAATAATGATTTAATATAAATCATTTCACATCAAATTAGTCAATTGACAATTCTATTCAGGACGAATACACTTAGTTGATCATTTAATTGCTATGAGATTAATGAAATTGTAAATGGATTTATTAATTCATCTTTAATTTTAGTTAAATCAATTTAATTATTACTTATAGTGACTTAATATAAATCATTTCATATCAAATTAGTCAATTTACAACTCTATTCAGGATGAATACACTTATTTGATTATGTAATTACTATCAAATTAATGAATTTGTAACTGAACTTATTAATTCATATTTAGTTTTAGTTAAATCAATTAAGTCATTACTAATAATGGCTTAATATAAATTATTTCACATCAAATTAGTCAATTGACAACTCTATTCAAGATAAATACACTTGGTTGATCATGTAATTTCTACGAAACTAATGAAATTACAATTGAACTTATTAACTCATCTTTAATTTTAGACAAATTTACTTATTACTAATAATGTCTTAATATAAATCATTTCACATCAAATTAGTCAATTGACAACTTTATTCATGACGAATACACTTAGTTGATCATGTAATTGATATGAAAAATAAAAATGTAATCGAACTTATTAATTAATATTTAATTTAGTTAAATCAATTTACTTATTACTAATAATGGCTTAAATTGAATCAATAAATGACTAATCAGTTGCAACAGATGACACATCTGTTGAAAATTATCAAACAAATATAGATATCTGTTGCAACAGATGCCTAACCTGTTGCAATAGATGACTCATCTATTGGAAATTATCAAACATATATAGATATCTGTTGCAATAGATGACAAACCTATTGCAACAAATGACTCATCTGTTGGAAATAATCAGATAGATATAGACATCTGTTGCAACAGATGACTAATCTGTTGGAAGAAATCAAAATAGGTCTTGCTAGTTGTTTGATTTCTAACAATAGATAGGTCACACTTAGTTGATCATGTAATTGATATGAAAAATAAAAATGTAATCGAACTTATTAATTAATATTTAATTTAGTTAAATCAATTTACTTATTACTAATAATGGCTTAAATTGAATCAATAAATGACTAATCAGTTGCAACAGATGACACATCTGTTGAAAATTATCAAACAAATATAGATATCTGTTGCAACAGATGCCTAACCTGTTGCAATAGATGACTCATCTATTGGAAATTATCAAACATATATAGATATCTGTTGCAATAGATGACAAACCTATTGCAACAAATGACTCATCTGTTGGAAATAATCAGATAGATATAGACATCTGTTGCAACAGATGACTAATCTGTTGGAAGAAATCAAAATAGGTCTTGCTAGTTGTTTGATTTCTAACAATAGATAGGTCATCTGTTGCAATAGATTACCCAACTATTTGAAGAAATCAAAATAGGTCTTCAAAAGGTTTGATTTCTTCTAATAAATGACTAATATGTTGTAACAAATGGTCCATCTGTTGGAAGATTTTTTTTAAAGCAATTTAAAATACTAGGGAACTCAAACATTTTTAGGAGACTTCAAATGTTTGTCCTTTTGTCTAAGGTCTTGTCTTAAAGACTTGTCTCCTCTTTATTCTCAAATATCACTCACCACTAATGTTTAAAAGCAATAAATTTGTAAAATTTTCCTTTAATTTTGTCCTCTCTCTTTTTCTCTATTTCCTTCAATTTTTCCTGAGCTTGAGTTGAGTCAAATATGTTCCCACTGTGGCTGAGCCTTGACACTAACACGACCCAAACTTCGGGCTATGTTGTATGAGAACCTCAAGCACACATATACAGGAGGTCTCCCTGTAACACGACCTAAACACCTCATCATATCATAGGAGTCGAAAGGACTCTAATTCACAAGTTAAGATCACGGAATAATATCATAAGCCAACATTGGATACATAATAATAACTACGCCCAAGTTCATAGTTGTTCACAACACCTCTATACAAATTCAAAGTCAATAATCGTATAAGTTGAGACAAGCCCCCGACAATAGACAAACCAAGTCTTAAAGAGACTAAGTCTAAAGATAAGGACCAAAAGATGATTGTCTTCTGAAGTAAGGAAGCTCACCACTCTAAGTCAATGCACGGACCACTTCGATCTACTAATCACTGTGCAGGTAAAGAATAAGATGCTCCGGTGCCTACGTCGCGTGGGGACGTAGCATCCGGAGATGATTAGCAGTTTGAACACTAGCATTTAACTCAAGGATAAGTGATAAGATAACATCATCAATCAACAACAAATCAGTATATCATATTTTATCACATTCATGCACTTATCTATACATATAAATATACCATATACCAACCAAGATATCAAGGTTCATCAACATTCTCAAGCATTCATTCCTTAGACGTAAAGTAGAGAACTACCACCTCCCACACTTATCGTTTCACCATGCTTAATATACCAAGGACTTTAGCTACATTCACATTATCATTAGACTGGGGACTTCACCCATGTACACACATTCCTTATGCTAAGGACTTTAGCCACACACACCATCATTCAAATAAGGGACTTTAACCATACACATTTATCTAGGCGAGATACTCAAACCTCATGCCCATGTGTTAGACAAGGGACTCAAGCCACTTGGCATATTTGGACTTTACCATAAGCCTCTTCATGAGGCGAGGTACTTTGACCTCAAGCCATCACTACCCATCATTAGTTGACAATTGGGACTTTACCCTCTTGTCTATGCATCAACACATATTAGTACAACATTTAGGGACTTCAGCTATTTAGCCAATTCAACACTATACAAGACCCCGTGGTCATTATGGGAGCCTTAATTGCTCAACCATCTCAATAGGTGAATGCCTACATTAAATTCATCACACCATTCCTTTTTATGGTCATCAAGACCCTCACAAAACATTCATATTTTAATAGCATCCTGATACCACACTTTAGTTCAATACACTATTCAAGTTCATCTTCATATTAAGGGACTTCAACTCCCCATTAGTCATTTAGCACAATAAGGTTATCATCACACCTTACATGATTCACCATACTCATATTATAATATTTATCAAACATTTATACTCATTGGGCCATTGCCCTAGTTCAACACATCATCAATAATTGACTAGACGATTCACTTAGATATTTTCATAAACATCTTTTGTGCATACTTATATCAAGGTCCTTTTCATGGTAGATATCATCAAGACTAGGGTTAATTAAGGCCCTCATGTTATACCATACACAACAAGCATCCAAATATATAATCTACCATCAATAACATGTATCAACTCAAGTATAAACAAGAATCATCATTATTCATTAATAGGTAGTGGAACTCTTTTCATTTGATTCAAAACCACCATGTACACTTACTAATTCAAGTGTGAAATACATGGGTTTAGAGTTATTTAAAGAGGGGAAAAGATACATGCCTTAAACAACCTGAGTCACCAACAAACTTGACTCTTCCTTCTTACCACAAGATGAACACCTTCAAACCCTAGCCTCTAATCTTGCTTCCAAGAGCCTTTAGAGTATTTAGAATGTTTTAGTCTTGTAAAATGAAGACTTGAGAGGCTACTATAACTTATATAGTGAGAGGGTTTAGGGTTTTAGGCATGGGAAATGACTAAAAGGTCCTAGGTTAAAATCTGGATAGTCCATACGTGCAGGCGTACGACTCCCCCATATGGGTCACTTGGCAATCGTGACCTAGGGTACATGTGGTACCCTAACTCGTACCCTAGGCTCCTCCTAGATCAACCACACTATTGTGGGTACAAAAGGGCACCTTTGAGTCATAACCAAAGGGTATGACTCAACCCCTAACTCGTAAGCTCCATCCGTGACCAAAACAGTCTACTCTAGGTTAGGTTTTCACTCCATACGTTTGAGTATTATACGACTCGTAAGCGTAGTTACGACCAAGGGATGGAATTATCGTATTGAGGACAGTATATTACCCTAAAATACTATCTAAGATACAAAAGGGAAGAGGGAGAAGTCTATGAGTCGTGACGAAGGGTATGACTTAAGCCTTTCAATTGTGACCACTTAAGAGACATCCAAGGTTGTTGTTTTCTCAATGGTCCAAGGTCTAGGTGTTTCAATTCTCTTCCACTTTGAAAGGTAAGTATAGATACAAGTTAATACCTCAACATACACTAAGGAAACCTTTTACACAATTTAGAAACAACACGCTACAAGGATGCAACACAACACACATATCATGATCACTATCAATCTACCAAAAATATTGCAAGGCCATATTCTCAGATGTTTCATTCTCCCATACTTAGGATCATTCGTCCGCGAATGAAGGGTAAAGCAAGCATAAACACAATTTATCACATAAACTTGCATCTAACCAACCATTACACAAGTTAGAACAAACACCCAACAAGGATACAACTCAACACATATTGTGACCATCATCAATCAACCATTTCGTTTCATTGGTCTTGGGACTTCAACCATTACTTATCAAACACTTGCTCATTCCACAACTTAGGGACTCTGACCTATCAATTCATCAAATATATAGAGCATCTGAAATCATTGGGGACTTTACCCCATCATCTATCAAGGACATGAATCAATTCAAAGTATTAGAGACTTAAACCTATCACAATAAAGCACATAACATTTCATAGCATTAGGGACTTGAACTCCTTATCTATCAAGACACAGTTCAACTCACACATTAGGAAATCTAACCCATTCTCTAGCAAGACATACATCAAAGTAAGGAAATTAACACATACCTCCATCACAAGCTTCTGAAATGGGAAATAAATATGGGTACTTGGACTTCATGTCCTTTTCTGCCTCCCAAGTAGCTTCCTCGGACTTTTAGTTCCTCCATAGAACCTTCACTGAAGCCACTTCTTTTGTTTGCAATCGGTAAACTTGTTGATCCAAGATCCTCATCGGGACCTCCTCATAGGACAAAGAGTCTGAGATACCAACATCTTCTGAGGGAACAACCAAGGAAATATCACCCATACATTTCTGCAACATAGACATATAGAAAACCAGGTGAATGGAGTTCACACTAAAAGGAAACTCTATCTCGTAGGAAACGTTGACAATTCTATTCATAATAAAGTAGGGACCAACATAGCGGGGACTAAGCTTCCCCTTTTTTATCGAACCGCATCACTCCCTTCATGGGAGATACTTTCAAGAATACCCAATTGCTACACTAAACTCTAAGTCTCTATGCCTCACATACGTATAGGACTTTTTGCGACTTTGAGCGGTTTTCAACCTATCACGAATCACCTTCACCTTCTCTAAGGCTTGGTGAACTAAATCAGGCCCAAGCAACTTAGCCTCACCAACTTTGTACCACCCAATAGGAGATCGACACCTCCTACCATATAATGCCTCAAAAGGCGCCATGCCAATACTAGAGTGGTAACTATTATTATAGGCAAAATCAATCAACGACAAATGGTCATAATATCTTCCACCATATTCAATTACACAAGCCTGCAATATATCCTTTAAAGCTTGGATAATTCTCTCCGTTGACCATCCATTTGCAGGTGGAAAGCAGTACTAAGGCACACCTTAGTTCCTAAACCTTTTTGAAATGACTTCCAAAAGTAGGATGAAAATGGAGGACCACGATCCGAGATAATAGACATCAGAGCATCGTGAAACTTCATGATCTTTGTAAGAAACAACTTAGCATAATCTTCCGCTGAGTAATTTGTCCTCACGGGCAAAAAATAAGCGGACTTGGTCATTATATCAATAAAAACCCAAATAGAATCACATTGACTTTGAGATATAGGAAGGTCGGTAATGAAATCCATATTAATCGACTCCTACTTCTATTCGAGAAACACAATCTCTTGGTATAGTCCATCGGGCCTCAGGTGCTCAACCTTTACTTATTGGCACACCATATACTTAGCCACATGGCTAGAAAAATCATGCTTCATATAATTCCGCCAATAGAACTCTCTAAGGTCATGATAAATTTTGGTGAAACTAGGGTTAATAGCATAACGGGCTCCATAATCCTTGGTTATGACTCTCTCCCTCAATCCATTGATGCCGAGAATGCATAGCCTACCTTGATACCTCAAGATACCATCACTGCCAATCACAAAGTTTGCGACCTTGTGTTGTCCCATATTACTCTTGATTTTTATTAATTTGGGGTCCAAGAATTGCTTTTCTTTTATCTCAACAATAAGAGATGATTGAGATACCGTTTGCATAAACACACCACTATCCTCAGAGTCCGCAAGTCAAACTCCAAGATTCACCAAATGGTGAATATCCCTTACCAATTCCCACTTATCCTCATTAACATGGTCCAAACTTCCCATAGACAATCTACTAAGAGCATTGGCAACTATATTCGCTTTACCGAGATGGTAATAAAGACTCATATCATAGTCTTTCAATAGCTCAAGCCACTATCTTTGCTGGAGATTCAACTCCTTTTGGGTAGACACATATTGAAGGCTCTTATGATCAGAAAATATATCAACATGAACACCATAAAAATAATGCCACTAAATTTTCAAAGCAAAGACCACGACTAATAACTCTAAGTCATAGGTGGGGTAGTTATTTTCATGAACTTTACATTGCCTAGAAGCATAGGCCACCATCCTACCATGTTGCATCAATACGCAACTAAGACCAATACGAGAAGCATCACAATAAACCATAAAACCATCACTACCCTCGGGCAAGGTCAACACTGGAGATGAAATCAGTTTATCTTTCAACTTCTCAAAACTGCCCTCACACGCATCAAACTACACGAACTTGACCTTTTTTGGGTCAATTTGGTCAATGGAGCAGCTATCATGGAAAGACTCTCCACAAACCTTCTATAATAACCGACTAGACCCAAGAAGCTCCGAATATCGATTGGAGTCATAGGTCTAGGCCACTTTTTAATTGCCATAATTTTTTTGGGATCCACTATTGAAAAGCTACGACTTTCAACCAAAACTCACACTTAGAGAACTTGGCATACAAATAATGATCCTTTAAAGTTTGAAACATGACATGGAGGTGATCTACATGATCCACCTCACTCTCAGAATACACTAAGATATCATCAATAAAGACAATGATAAACATGTCCAAGAATGGATGGAATACCCTATTCATTAAATCCATGAATGTCGTCAGGGCATTCGTTAACCCAAAAGGCATGACAAGAAACTCACAGTGACCAAACCGGGTTCTAAAAGCAATCTTAGGGATACTCGCATCCCTAATTTTAAGTTGATAATAACCCGATCTAAGATCAATCTTAGGGAAACACTTCGCACCCTTAAGTTGATCAAACAATTCATCGATCCTAGGAAGAGGATATTTGTTCTTTATGGTCACTTTGTTCAACTGATGATAATCAATGCACATACGAAGGGAACCATCCTTCTTGCGCACGAACAACACGGGAGCACTCCAAGGAGACACACTAGGATGGATAAAACCTTTATCTAAAAGGTCCCTCAATTTCTCCTTAAGTTCTTTCAACTCCGCCGGAGCCACTCTATAAAGAGGAATAGATATTGGACGAGTGTCCAGAATAACATCTATCCCGAAATCAATTTCCCTATTAGGAGGAACACCAGGGAGATCATCGGGAAATACTTTCAGGAAACTCATTTAACATGGGAACATACTCTAGAGAAGGCTCTTCTGAATTAGAATCCTTAACTCAGACTTAATGATGCAAACACCCCTTCAAAATCAACTTTCGGGCTTTGGGATAGGAAATGAACCTTTCCTTAGGCACTAAGGAACCACCTTACCATACAATGACCATATCATTAGGGAATTTGAATATGAACCTATGGGTCCAACAATCTAAGAAAGCATAGCAAAAGTGCAACTAGTCCCCCCCAAGATAACACCAAAATCAACCATGTCTAACTCTATCAGGTCAACAAGAGTAGCTCTACCACCAAAAGATATCACACATTCCATGTAGACCCTTCTAATAATCATGAGGTCTCTGACTGGGGTAGAAACAAAAAAAGAAACTGACAAACTCTTGGGACCACAATCAAGATGCACAGCCACATAACGGGTCATATAAGAAAGAGTAAACCCTGGATCAAGTAAAAAATACACGTCATGAGAGAAAAGTCTCAACATACTCGTGAAAACATTGGGAGACACCTCATAATCTTGGTGAGTAGCAAGTGCATACAAGCGGTTCCGACCAACACCAGTGCCAGAAGCAGAAGTAGAAGCAAACATAGCACCCTTTGGTACGGGAGTGGATGAAGTAGCAACAGAGGCCTTGTTGGACCAAGAATATGATAGAATGAGTCACTCACATTACATGTTCCCAAGCTGACCGTAATGAAAAAAATCTGCCTCTCCCTTTCTCATACTCACCACGATAACTCTGACCATAGAATTTACAAAGAGGGCGGGATGGAGCCAACTGATCAACATTGGTTTGAAATTGGTCACCTTATGCCTAGAACCCTCCACTGAATTAAGAACAAAGACCACCCGAGAACATCGGGTAAGGATATAGAACACTAACCGAGGAGAACGAACCCGAACTCCCCCACTTCTTTTATAACCACTTACCACTACTTCCACCACTACTCTTGGAAGGCCTAAACTTTCTTCCTTATTTCTCACTAAGCTTAACTTTATTCTTTTTCTTATCTTCCACACTTTGCATGTACACAATCAATCTAGAGATATCCATGTTCTCAATCAACAAGGCTGCCTTACTTTTGAGAACTAACTCACGGGACAATCCCAAGAAAAACTTGCATATTCTAGCCCTCATGTTGAAAACATCTCTAGAGCGTACCTTGACAATTGATGGAATTTTAAGGCATACTCTTGAATAGACATCCTCTCTTGCTTCAAGTTCATGAAATCTTCCACCTTTGCCTCTCTCAACTCTTGAGAAAAGAAGCGGTCAAGGAAATCCTAAGAGAAATCCACCTAAGAAGCCAGACAAGCATCAATACCCCTAGACAACTCCCACCCTTCGTATCACTGGTACGCTACATATTTTAATTGGTAGGAAGCAAGCTCAACACCCTTAATTTATGAAGCATGCATAATTCAAAAGATCTTCTCCATATCATTAACGAAGCTCTGAAGATCTTCCCCAACCTTTGTATTGGAGAACATATGAGGGCTCAACCTCATAAATTGGCCAATTCTTGAGGCCTCAGAAAAATAGTAGCCGAAGAACCACACTCCGCTTGAGATACTACCATTGAGTCAAGAGGTTGATGGAGTGACTAAACTCCGCATTAACAATATTTTCTTGAGGAGATTAAAAAGAATGTCACTCTTATGAACAGGGTTACCCCACGAGGATGGATAGATGTCGCAGCCCTAGCCTAGGTCTGAACTTCAAAAGTTGGACATTCTTCGTCCATTGGATCCTCAGTAGTGTCTGCCTGAGTCTCTGATCTCCTTGGAGGCATGATATGAAAGATAACAAATATAATTAGAGAAAATCCAATACCTTAGACTTAATAGCTTGAGATTGAATCACAAGAAAGGAAAATATTCCTAATATGTCTCATAGCCTTTCTTTTATAAGTGTGGTGAGCTTCACACACATAAAAGTAACTCTACTGGATACGGTATTGTGAACACCAACTAACCATGAACCTAAGCTCTGATACCAACTTGACATAACCCAAACTTTGGGCCATGTCGTATGGCCACCTCAAGCACACATGTACCTGAGGTCTCCCCATAACCTGACATAAATACCTCATCATATCATAGGAGTCGAAGGGACTCCAATTCACAAGTTAAGATCACGAAATAATATCATAAGCCAATATTGGATACATAATAACTATGACTAAGTTCACAATTGTTCACAACACCTTTATATAAAACCGAAGTCAATAATTGTATAAAAGTTAGGACAAGCCCCCGACAATAGCCAAACCAAGGGTTAAAGAGACTAAGTCTAAAGATAAGGTTCAAGAGATGATCATCTTCTGAAGTAAGAAAGCTCACCACACCAAGTCAATACATGGATTGCTTCGATCTACTAATCATTGTGCAAGTAAAGAAGAAGATGCTTTGGTGCCTACATCGCGTGGGGACGTAGCATCCGGAGATGGTTAGCAGTTGGAACGCCAACATTTAACTCAAGGATAAGAGATAAGATAACATCATCAATCAATAACAAATTAGTTTGTCACATTTTATCATATTCATGCACTTATCCATACATATACATATACCATATACCAACCAAGATATCAAGGTTCATCAATATTCTCAAGCATTCATTCCTTAGACATAAAGTGGAGGACTACCATCTCCAAGTCTTATTGATTCACCATGCTTAATACACCAAGGACTTTAGCCACATTCACATTATCATTAGATCAGGGAATTCACCCATGTACACACGTTCATTTTGCTAAGGACTTTAGCCACACACACCATTATTCAAATAAGGGACTTTAACTATACACATTTATCTAGGAAAGAGACTCCAACCTCATGCTCGTATGTTAGACATGGGACTCTAGTTACTTGCTATATTTGGACTTTACCACAAGCCTCTTCATGAGGTGAGGTACTTTGACCTCAAGAGATCTTCTTAAGCAACAAACTTTACCCTGCATTCTCTTTGGGTGAGGGACTTTAACTCCAAGCCATATAATGGGGCAAGAGACTTTAACCTTAAGCCATCATATAAGGCAAAGGACTTTGACCCCAAGCCATCATAACCATTATTAGTTGAAAATTAGGACATTACCCTCTTGTCTATGCATCAACATAATTCAGTACAACATTTAGGGACTTTAGCCATTTAGCCAATTCAACACTATAAAAGACCACACAGTCATTATGGGAGCTTTCATTTCTCAACCATCTTAATAGGACAATGCCTACATTCAATTCATCACACCATTTCTTCTTATGGTCCTCAAGACCCTTATAAAATATTCATATTTTAATAGCATCCTCATACCACACTTTAGTTCAATAAATTATTCAAGTTTATCTTCACATTAAGGGACTTCAACTCCCTATTAGTCATTTAGCACAACAAAATTATCATCACACCTTACATAATTCACCATACTCTTATCATAACATTTATCAAACATTCATACTTATTGGTCCATTGCCCTAGTTCAACACATCATCAATAATTGACTAGATGATTCACTTAGACTTTTTCACAAACACCTTTTGTGCATACTTATATCAAGGTCCTTTTCATGGTAGATATCATCAAGACTAGGGTTCCTCAAGACCCTCATTTTAGAAAACATACAAAAAGCATCCACATATACAATCTACCATCAATAACATGTATCAACTCAAGTATAAACAAGAATCATCATTATTCATTAATAGGTAGTGAAACTCTTTTTATTTGATTCAAAACTACCATGTACACTTACTAATTCAAGTGTGAAATACATGGGTTTAGAGTTATTTAAAGAGGGGAAGATATACATGCCTTAAAAAACTTGAATTACCAACAAACTTGACTCTTTCTTCTTACCAGAAGATCAACACCTTCAAACCCTAGCCTCCAATCTTTCTTCCAAGAGCCTTTAGAGTGTTTAGAATGTTTTAGTCTTGTAAAAAGAAGACTTGGGAGGCTACTATGACTTATATAGTGATAAGGTTTAGGGTTTTAGGTATGGTAAATGACCAAAAGGTCCTTGGTTAAAATATGGACAGTCCACACATGCAGGGGTACGACTCCCCCATATGGGTCACTTGGCAATCATGACCTAGGGTATGAGTGGGACCCTAACTTGTACCCTAGGATCCTCCTAGGTCAACCATACTATTGTGGGTATGAAAGGGAACCTTTGAATCATAGCCAAACGGTATGACTCAACCCCTAACTTGTAAGCTCCATCTGTGACAAAAATAATCTACTCTAGGTTAGGTTTTCACTCTATACGATTGAGTAGTATACTACTCATAAGCAAGGTTTTGACTAAGAGACGAAATTGTTATATGGAGGAATGTATATTACGCTAACACACTATCTATGATATGAAACATAAGAGGAATAAGGCTATGAGTCATGACCAAGGGTACGATTCAAGCCTTTCAATCATGACCACTCTAGAGACATCCAAGGTTGTTATTTTCTCAATGGTACAAGGTCTAGGTGTTTTAATTCTCTTCCAATTTTATAGGTAAGTATAGATATAAGTTAACACCTCAACATACTCCAAGAAAACCTTTTACTCATGTTTGAGACAATACACTACAATGATGTAACACAACACACATATCATGATCACTACCAATCAACCAAATATTTTGCAAGGCCATATTCTCGGGTGTTTTAAACCCTCTCTGATACCTCATTTGGGTCATCTAACTATGAAGTTTTACAACCCTCTCATCTTTTTTGGTAGCAGAGCACATAGGCCTAGATTTTATTTTCACAGATATAATAGCTCTATGCCTTTTCTTTATTTTTATTCTTATGTATATGAATGAATTATGAATAAATGAATGTCTAGTTCAACTACTTCTTGTTGTTATTTACATCTACTTTTCCACTCTACTTTCCCTTTCTTGTGATTTTATTTAATCATGGATGGTTTTTAAGAGGTTAATTGAATCTAAATATGAGTTATATAACAATCAAGTTTATATCTAAACCAACAACAAGACTATTTACTAATAATGGTTTAAAATGAGTCACTTTATATCAAATTAGTCAAATAGATATTGATATTAATTGCAATAGATGACTAATTTGTTGGAAGAATCAAAACAGTGTTTGCGGTCATGGATTGCTAAGACCATGCGGTTATGGATTGTTTGGCCAAGGCCGTTACCTTAGCCATGCACGGCATGCCCCCGATCATGTGGCAGGGAGTTATTATCCATAAGCCGATGGGGATTATTTCTTATAGGTATGCTAGGAGGTTATTTTGACGGTTTCGAGTCTTATCTTGCCTATATTCGTGATGTTAGTATGGAAAGTCCATTACTTGACTCTATTTATGTAGTTCGTTAGTTCATGATGTTTTCCCTATCGATCTAACTAGTATACCTGTAACACCCCGTAAATTTTTTCGTACACTTATCGCGATTATATGGAGTCCTAAAGGCTTGCGTATGGGTTAAATTAAGTTTATGGTGTTCGGAAGTATCCCGTCAATAGTTGTATGTGTAGGTATTGGAATAAGCTTTCCAACGATATAAAATTTTCCCAAAACAGAGGAGTATTTCATATAAGCGAGCACATTCGAAATTTCAAAACGGTGGCCGGGAATCCTGTGAACAGTAAATCTGCAGGAAAATTACTGCAGCTAGGCAATTTTTTTTTTGGATCAACTTTAGACGATTATAACTCCTTGTACAAAAAGAACTGTGTGAGCTGCTATATATCGACAAAAATCTCCGAGAGTCTTATTTCCGATGAAATTAGTTTCATCCAAATCCAATGTCTGAGTAAGGAGCTATACCCGTTTTACTACAGCCTATCAAAAAAAAAAAACAGAATTTTGGGACAGATTTTTGGGTTAAATTTAAACGACCATAACTCCTTGTACAGGAAGAACTGGGTGGTATACTTTATATGAAAATGAAATCCCTTTGAATTATATTTCCAATGCAATTGGTTTCACCCAAATCCGATACCGGAGCAAAGAGTTATGATCGATTTACTTCAGCCTGCCAAAACTGTCCACTGGGGACAGATTCAGATTTATTTAAATTTTTAGGGCAAAATAGTCATTTTCTATTACCTCTTGGACGAAAATTGGCCTTTATAAACATACACTTAGCCTCATATATATCATATATCATCCAATTATTAAGATAAGGTGAAACCCTAGCCTAATTTCAACTTCAAATATTTTGTGATTCAACCGTAGAAAATTCGAATTGGTTCTGTAGTTGTGTTCACCACCTCGAAAGCTTCGAGAAGCACCCCATGGTTATGTAAGGAGGATTCTAAATACAAGAGTTCATTGTTAAGGTATGAATATTGTTTATTCTTGATTCTTATCCATGAATAAGTATTGATAAAGGATTATGAGTATTGTCTTGATGTTGGAAGATAACTAGAAACATAGTTATGAATTGTTTTGTATAAATTGTTAGTAGTAAATTATGGAAGTTGTTGTATTGGATTATGGAGGATGAATTGTGGTGATATATCATTATATTAGTGGTTATGTATGCCTAGTGATCATGTTGGTATTGGATGGTGATTAAGAGGGGAAATAAAGGCTAAGAGTGATGTTGAGGGATATTGCATGAAAATGCATGATATGTGAATGTAATAAGAGTATAAGAGGATGTATGTAGCACTCTTATTGATGAGTTAAAGGATTACTTCCTAGACATTATTTGGTGAAGTTAATACCTAAATGGTAAGGTTTGGTTGCTAATACTAGTTTTCCACAAATGACTTATTGTAGATAAGTGTTCGAAGAGTACGGGAAGTCAAGTTGGACTTGTATTGAAGTGGTTATATCAAGGTATGTAAGACATACTCTATCTAATCTTTGGCATGAATAATGACCCATGGCACTCTCAAGTAAGCTTCCAACATTGTCCTACGACACATGACACATAATAACATCATATGATCTTCGACACTACCAATTAAACTTGTTTTCACTTTTAAGATGTCCGGCTAGTCAAAAAAATGTCCATATACTATTGTTGACTCCGAAATGGTTTAATGAGGTATCCATGATTCTCTACTTCATTTTCATGATATTGATTACCTATTTACATGTTTTTCTTATTGAGGTATCATGGTTTCAAGTTCCATAAGGTGTGACCACAAAGTAACCAATCTCAAAGATTAATTGAATTAAGAAATGGAATCTCTTTATTTTAAATTGATGATATGCTGTATTGTATTAGTACCACTGATCAGTTGGCCATTGTATTATAAAGATTATGTATATATGCTATTCCAGGGGTGGTCCCTGATGTATTGTATTAGTACCACTGATCAGTTGGCCATTGTATGACATATGTTATGTATTGATAAGGAATACGGAAAGTAGTGATATGAAAGTAATGTGCAGGTATCCCATCAACTCTTTTAGGTGTGGTCTACTCATACTGTTTATTCACTGGTATCTGGGTTTTGTTGATCTTTTATATCTCATCTTGATACTCACTGCCTTACATACTCAGTACATATTTCTGTATTGACGTCCCTCACGGGGGACCTGTATTCATGCCTGCAGTAACAGGTACTTCAGGTCGTACACCTCCGCAGTAAGAGCCAGGACATTCTGTTGATAGTGGTGAGCTCCAGTTGTTTCGGGGCATCCCAAGTCGTTTCTATATGTATTTTTGGTATTTGTATAAAAGTCTTTTGTGGGCGGGAGTTTGTCCCGACCCTAACTCAGTTGTGTATCTATGTAGAGGCTTTTGTAGACATATTGTACATCCATAAGAGTGTTTGGTTGATAGACGTGATGGCTCTGACGGCCAATTACTGTTTATATATATATATGTGCGTGTCTGCTGGGCTGATACAGGTACTGTTTTCTTCTATTTACAACGAAGTGCTGCCCAAATTTCTAATTTTCATAAGTAATGTAAATGTGAAAGTATAGGTTATAAACGGGTTCTCCCGGGCCTCCTCGGCTACGGGTGCCAGTCCGCTCCAATGGGATTTGGGGCGTGACAATACCTCCTGTCTGTGAGATTAAGTTTGTTATTGATCTTGAGCATGACATTTGACCTATTTTTATAGCACCTTGCTGTATGGCTCATATCGATCTTAAGGATCTAAATTCTCAGCTTCGGGATCTTTTTGGTAAGAATTTTATTAGACCAAGTATGTCTCCTTGGAGAGATCCTGTGTTGTTTTTAAAGAAGAAGGATGGGTCCCTGCAGACGCATATTAATTATAGACAACTTAATAGGGTGACGGTGAAGAACTGTTATCCTATGCCTCACATCAATGATTTGTTTGACTAGCTTCATGTGCATCAGTGTATTTCAAGATTAATTTGAGGTTCGATTACCATTACTTGAGGATTTAGGCTGAGGATATCCTAAAAATAACCTTTAGGCGCAGTTATGGTCATTATGAGCTCTTGGTGATGCCCTTTGGTCTGACTAATGCCCCAGCTGCATTTATGAATTTGATGAATCAAGTATTTAGACCATATTTATATTCCTTCATGATTGTGTTCATCAATGATATCCTTGTGTATTCGATGAGAGAGAGGAGCATGAACAATTTTAAAGGATTGTGCTCCAGAACTTTAGGGATCATGTGCTTTTCACTAAGTTTTCTACGTGTGAGTTTTGGATTGAGTCATTGACATTTCTTGGATATGTGGTTTCTAAGGATGGGATTATGCTAGACCCAACAAGGATTGAGGCTATTCGTGATTGGGCTAGACCCACATGTTCGATTGAGGTTCATAGTTTTATTAGCTTATCTTGTTACTATAGACGATTCATTGAGGGTTTTGCTACTATTTTAGCACCTATGATGAGATTAACTAGAAAGGAGGGTCCTTTTCGATAGTCTAAGGAGTGTGAGTCGAGCTTTGATAAGCTCAAGGAGTTTCTTACTCCGACTCTTATTTTGGCTCTTTTTTGGTAAAGGTGAGAGATTCACCTTTTATTGTGATGCTTCTAGTGTTGGTTTAGGTTTTGTATTGATGTAGCAGGGCCGTGTTATTGCTTATGCTTCAAGACAGCTTAAAGTGCATGAGCCCAACTACCCCACTCATGATTTAGAGTTGACGACGATAGTTTTCATGCTTAAGATTTAGAGGCAGTATCTATATAGTGTGCATTATGAGATTTTCACTGATCATCGTAGTCTTCAGCATCTTATGACCCCTAGAGAGCTTAATTCTAGGTAGCGTAGATGGGTGGTGGTTCTTAAGGACTATGATATCTCCATTTTGTTTTATTCGGGCAAGGCCAATGTTGTAGCTGACACCTTAAGTTTGAAGGCAGTAAGTATGGTTAGCTTGGATTACATTTCAGTTTGTCAGAGGCTATTGGCACGGGACATTTAATCATTAGTGTGACTTGATATTTTAGATCGTAGAAGGATTCTTGCTAGTTTTGAGACTAGGTCCTCACTATATGAGCAGATTCAGGATCGTTAGTTTGAGGATAATAGACTTTGCATTCTCCGTGATCCGATGTTGAGTGGTGAATCCAATAGGTCTACCCTAGATTCTGAGGGTGTCTTGAGATTTGATAGCCGTATTTATGTTTTGAGGATTGATGACTTGATTTAATTGATTTTCCATGCGGCTCATAGCTCTAGATATTCTGTTTATCCAGGTATAACAAAGATGTATAAAGATGTAAGACAACATTATTGGTAGAGTGTAATAAAGAGACATGTGGCAGACTTTGTAGCTCGTTGCCTATGTTGTCAACTGGTGAAGGCCGAGCATCAATGATCGAGTGGCTTGATTTAGAGATTGGCCATTCTCGAGTGAAAGTGGGAGTGGATTACTATGGACTTTGTTTGTGGTTTTCCTCGCACTTCCTATGGTTTCGATGGTATTGGGGTCATTGTGGATCGGTTGATCAAGTCAACATATTTTATTACTATTCAGATATCCTTTAGTTTCGAGAGGTTAGCCCATATATATGTGAGTGAGATGGTCTATTTGTATGGTGTGCCTATATCTATCATTTCAGACTTAGGTTCTTTGTTTACTTCTAGATTTTAAAGAGATTTTTTGCTGGAGTTGGATACTCAAGTGGACCTTAGTACAACTTTTCATCCACAGATAGATGGTTAGTAGGAGTGGACTATCCAGGTTCTTGAGAATATATGCTGAGCCTGTGTTATGTATTTTGGAGGGCAGCGGGAGCAACACTTAGCCTTGGCAGAGTTTACTTATTATAATAGTTATGATTCAAGTATTGAGATAACGCCTTTTGAGGCTTTGTATGGTAGGAAGTGTTGTTCCCTGATTGGATGGTTCGAGACTTTTGAGATTAGACCTGTGGTACTAACTTTCTTTAAGAGTCATTAGATAGAGTCTGGGTGATTCAGGATAGGTTGAGAGCGACTTAGAGTTGGCAGAAGGCTTATGTAGATCGTAGGCTTCGTGCCTTGATATTTGTAGTTGTTGATCCTGGTATTCCTTTATGTATCACCCATAAAGGGTATGATGAGCTTTGAGAGGAAAGGCAAACTCAGACCCAGATATATTGGCCCCTTTGAGATTATTCGCATAGTTAGTGAGGTGGCTTATGAGTTAGCCTTACCTCTAGATTTTGTTGTTGTCCATTTGATTTTCCATGTTTTCATGTTGCATCGATACATTCCCTATCCATCTTATGTGCTTAGATAGGACTCACTCTAGTTAGATAAGCGATTGACCTTCGTGGAGGAGTCTGTGCTCATTTTGGCTAGTGATGTCAGGCGGTTGCGCACTAGGGAGATTCCTGTAGTTAAGGTTCAGTGTAGGCAACTTATAGTATAGGAGGATACTTGGGAGATCATAAGTGAGATATGGACCCAGTATCCTCACATGTTTGAGACTTCAGGTACATCCTAATCCTTGACTTTTACGGACGAAAGTCCTTTTAGTAGTGGATATTGTAATGACCCTTCTGGGTGTTTTTTTTATTTCCACTTATTTTTGCTGTTAGAGCTTTCCTATAGCTGCCCCAGGTTCTTTATGACTTGTTGGACTGATAGTTCAGTTACCGGGCAGTTTATTTAGTTTTTAGAGCTTATTTCCTGTTTTAAAGTCTTTGCTAGTTCAAATTAGCTACCATGCAAAAACTTCAGTCAAACGACCTCGTATGCTAATTTTGACTGTCCCAAAAGCTCTGGAATATTGATTTTAGGCTAGAAGGACTCTTGATTCAGGTCTCGAGGCACCCGACCTCATTTCGACCTATTGGTCAGAAAGTTAAGAAAATAGAATAGGGTGTTGGACCCACTTTTTGTTGAAATAACCTCAAATGGAAATTTTGACTGTGCCATTGAGTCCAGAACATTAAATTTAATAGGGTAGCATAGTCTGTATGTGTGTACGGGATTCTGGATGAATCCTGAGGGTTTGGTAGAGACTTGGAATGCCCAAGTCTCATCTATATCTGGTGCAATCGCCAATAACAATGCCAGGGGTCGCAATCGCAATACCCTTGGTAGGAACTAAATGCCAAGATTGTAGTGCCATATCACTATAGAAGCTCGCATTGGTAGCCACCATATGTGGCGATCGCGAGGGTTGGGTCGCGATTGCGATACCTGAACTCCTGGGAAGGGTATAAATATCACCCTTTTAGCCCGGTTTAGCCCATTCTTCATCCATTTCCAAGAGAGTTAAACCCTAAGTTTTGAGAAATCTTAGTATTAGAGCATATGGGTGATTTGGGGAGCTTGGATAATGATTGTTTCATGATTTTCCTTTTATTTGGAAGTAAGATTCCTTCTCATTTCTTTTAAAATCACTAAAACTTGGTGGCTTGATTTTAGCACTAATGTAGCTCGGATTTCACCCATTTTTGAGGATAATTACTCTTTGAGCATAGGGGAATGTTGTGTTAGCTTTGGAAATGCAATTTCCACAAATGAGACCCACATAGGATTTTAGGTAATTTTGGACCCAAAGCACAATGGTGTAATATGGGTATCATCGTTATCGTATTGATGAATAGAATTTGATTTTGATAGCATGACGTCTTGCCAAATCTTCTCTAAAGGGAAAATCAGTGTTTTAGCAGATTCTTTGAGCTTTCTTCGGCGTCCAGGTAGGTTAGGTTTCACCCTCCTTATGGATTGAGCTAGTTCATAGTATGTTTACGATATCATGTTAGATTTGGGATGGGTTTTAGGTACTTGTAATGAAATTTGCAATACTTGGGATAGTTGGAACTTTTAGGTTAACCTATAACCTCAACTTAGGAGTAATTGGTTTATTTGCTTAGCTCCTTAGTAAAACTTCTATCTTAACGTTAATTGAGGCTTATTTAACATCTAAAAAAGGATTTATATACCTTAGTCTTGTCCAGGGTAGAATGGACTTAAAAATGGAATTCGAGGATTAGAAGTGGGCCCTTTTGGCTTACCTTAGGCCAAGACTGGGATAGTTTGATCGACCTTTATATGCTCGTGATATACCTAGAAATTCTTAGTATAAGGTTCGATGAGGCTAAATACAGTAAAACGGTGGTGGTGATTTGATTTCTATATTAATGATATTTATATATATATATCTATTCGAGTGTGGATAATGATTATGATATTTATTATATTTAAATATCGGTTCAGGACCAGATAATGATTATGATATTGATCATATAAATACCGGTTCGAGTTTGAATATTGATTATGCCATTGATTATATATATATACCGGTTCAAGTCTGGATATTAATTATGACATTGATTATATATATACCAGTTCAAGTCTGGATATTGATTACGATATTAATTATATAAATATCAGTTCGAGTTCGGCTATACTTATGATATTGATTATATGATACCGGTTCAAGGCCTGCAAAGGAGTATGATATATGGACAATGTGGATAATGGTTCAAGTATGGAAATAGGAAATTGTTATAGTATGGCATGGCATGGATAAATTATAATTTTAACGTAGGAGTTGCTAAATGACGGTGGTTCGTTCTATACTTTACTTGGTTATACCCTCCATGCTTATGGGGGCCTGCGTCGGGTTATTTACTTTTCCACACTTATTGGATTATGGGGGCCAATTTTGTAGTTATAATCGCATGTGTTTGATTCTTTATGCTATGTTATTATTCTGGTTACTTACTTATTTCTACACAGTGATATTGGAGTTGTTTAGGTTTGCCTCTTTACCTTGACTTAGTTATGTTATCTTGCATCTTATCATATTTATATCATGATTTAGCTAAGTTGCTCGATGATGCCTACTGAGTACCTGTGGTTTTTGTACTCATACTATACTTCTGTAGATTTCTGGTGCAAATCCGAGTACTAGTGTAATACCCCATAAAATCCTAAGTCAGAAATTCATCTTGTTTAGCTCTTAAAGCTCTTTAAAAGATTCAACACTTAGAAAATTTTGGCAGGTATTCCAACACTTAGCCTATTTCAAGCCTCCAAACTTCAGAGATTTATTTAACGACCTTCCCGACCTCCGTTTTTGGATTTTCAAGTTGCGTTACGATCGGGGAAGTCAAGAGTACATCCCAGGTAAGTTTCATAATTTTTGGAGTAGCGTAAGGGCACGTTTGGGTGCCCAAAACAGTGGCACCATGCGATTAGCATGCGTCGCATGCTCTATAGCATGCTCCAGAAATTTTCAGCATTTCAGGGTCAACTTAAAATGATCATAACTTCCTGTATATATTTAACTGTGAGAGATTCTATATATCAATGGAAAGATCTTTGAGTCTTCTTTCCAATGCAATTGATTTCATCCAATTTGAACATCGGAGTTAAAAGTTATGATCAATTTACTTTTGCCTATCATACAGTCAATAGAGGGACAGCTGCGTCTTTCTCTCTTTCTTTAGGGGCATTTTGGTCATCTTCCACTCCTATATATACCCCTTAACACCGAATTAAGCCTCATTTTCAGAAAAATATACTCCTTTTCTGTAATTTCTCTTAAGAACAATAAGAGGGGTTTTCAATTGAGGATCCAAATTCAAGAATTTTCTCCGTCAATCTTCGTAAAATCAAGAATTAAGGTATGCGTGGTGTTCATCCATGGATTCCTTTCATCCATGGAGCTCAAGAATTAAGTTTTTAATTATGTATTGTGAATATTTTGTTGTGGTATGATTATGTTCATATTGATGGTTGTTGTATGGTTTCAAGTTGGGATTTTTATGTATTTTCATGAAGCTATGTTAGTATGTAAGTTGAAATCTATGAAATTAGTTGTTTATGATATCTATATTGTTGGATGTTGATAATCAAGTTGTTGATGTTGAATGATTCCCAAGTTGGAATCTTTATGTGTTATTATGAATCTATGACACCATGTGAGTTGAAAACATGTAACACTTGGTTGTTCATGATGTAAAATCTTATGGTTTCACCTATGCCTAAATTGTGCATGCAAGGTGTTCGATGTAATGCCTAGAATAATAATAATCCTATTTTCATGACTTAAGCGTACCAAGTAACAAGTCCATGCTCTATGCTTTATGATTCTACATGAATTTCATGTTATTGGTGTATTGTGGTGGTGATATGATTCAGACAGTTAGAGGCTTTCAGACGATTACAGTATCTTCAGATTTAGACTTCAGTATTTTCAGTTGTTTTGGTATTGTGATACCCTTTTCAGATATTATGTTTCATTCAGTATTGAACCTTATGGCCTTACAGTATTACGTATTCCGCATTTATGCTCAATATTATGTAGTGTACAGGTACAAATATCAGTCACGGGTTAGCTTGTGGTCCTTCGGGGTCATTGGCACCATGTAGCATTTCGATTACCAGAATCGGGGCGTTACAACTAGTTGCTACCGTTGATTCATTAATATGTTGTGTTGGATTTCGGAGATTGGGTGAGCTCTTGAAGTCGGAGTTTCCCATTCCCTCCATCTTATTTATGTCTAGTCTTTTGTTATGAGGCAGATTGTATTGACTGTTTTTGAACTTGAGTTGTATTTGTAGTAGCTTTTGTACTGGCTCTACCAAGTTGTGGGATGGTTATTTGTATTATTGGCTACCTCTTGTCTATTTCTACTGCTTTGCTTATTTATAAGTTGCAATTGTCTATTTTTTCCCTTTTGGGGCATTTTCCACCAAGATAACCCAATGCATTCAGTTTCAAGTTACGGTTCAGCTTACTTATCAGCGGGATAAAATAGGTGCCATCATGACTCGTAAATCAGGTTGTGACAAGAAGGGCCATCTTTTACAATAGATGAGCCATCTGTTGGAAGAACTCAATCCAGTAACATGGACTAATTTGAGTTCTTCAAGCAAATAGACCATCTATTGCAATAGATGGATAGGCCATCTATTGCAACAGATAAGCCATCTATTGGGTGAACACAATAAAGTAGCAATAAATCATCTGTTGCAACAGATGAGTAATATGTGAAAAATAACCAAACAAATAAAAACATATGTTACAACAGATGGGTCATCTATTGCAACAGATGTCTCATCTATGGGAAATTATCAAAACAAATATTGACATCTATTACAACAGGTTAAATCTGTTGCAATAGGTTATGCACTTAGATGATCATTTAATTACTATGAGATTAATTGAAATTGTAATTGAACTTATTAATTCATCTTTAGTTTTAGTTAAATCAATTTACTTATTACTAATAATTGCTTAATTTGAATCATTTCTGATAAAATTAGTCAATTAATCACTCTACTTAGGACGAATACATATAGTTGATCATGTAATTACTACGAGATTAATTGAAATTGTATTTGAACTTATTAATTCATTTTTAATTTCAGTTAAATTAATTTACTTATTACTAATAATGTCTATATTTGAATCATTTCAAATCAAACTAGTCAATTGACAACTCTATTCAGGATGAATACACTTAGTTGATCATGTAATTGCTATAAGATTAATTTAAATTGTAACTAAACTTATTAATTCATCTTTAATGTTATTTAAGTCAATTTAGTTATTACTAATAATGGCTTAATTTGAATTATTTTAAATCAAATTAGTCAATTGACAACTATATTCAGGACGAATACACTTAGTTGATCATGTAATTACTATGAGATTAATTGAAATTGTAATTGAAATTATTAATTCATCTTTAATATTAGCTAAATCAATTTAGTTATTACTAGTAATAGCTTAATTTGAATCAATAAATGACTAACCTATTGCAATAGATGACACATCTATTGAAAATTATCAAACAATTATAGACATCTGTTGCAACAGATGACCAACCCGTTGCAACCGATGACTCATCTATTGGAAATTATAAAATAGATAGGTAATCTATTGCAAACTAATCTGTTGGAAGAAATCAAAATAGGTCTTGCTAGTTGTTTGAGTTCTTCCAATAGATGACTAATTCTTGCAACAGATGGGTCATCAGTTGGAAGATCTTTTTCTTTAAAGCAATTTTCTGTCCAACATTAAAAATATAAAATCCTAGGGAACTCAAACATTTTTAGGAGAACTCAAAAGTCTCTTTCCATTGTCTTTTTAATGTCTCCTCTTTCTTCTCAAAGGTCACCACCACCAATATTTAAAAGTAATAGAGGACCCATCTGTTTTCTCAACTTTCCTTCAATCTTCTCCTTTTTCTCTTTCCTCTTTCCTTCAATTTTTGCCTAAGCTTGAGTTGAGAATATATTCCCACAGTGGCTGAACTGTGAGACTATTCGATACTCTTTTGGGTCATCTGTCTATAATCTTTACTAAATGGACTCGACATAGCTCTTCGGTGACTTACAACTCCCTACACCTCTTTTTTGGTAGCTACAACACATAGGCCTATTTTTATTGATACTAATCCAATGACTCTGTACCTTATTTTATTTTTATTTTAATGTATGTGAACGAACTATGAATAAATGAATGACTGCTTCTTGTTGTTATTTACATTTGGTTCCCTTTCCTGTGATTTCATTGAATAATTGTTGGTTTTAAGAGGTTATTTCTTCAAACAATGAGTTATACAATAATCAAGTTCATAGCTAAACAAAAAACAAGACTATTTACTAATAATAGTTTAAAATAAGTCATTTCACATCAAATTAGACCAAATAGATTTATATACACCAGTTACAACAGATGACAAATCTCTTGCAATAGATGACTAATCTGTTAGAAATTATTAAATAAATACAAATATCTGTTGCAATAGATGGGTAATTTTTTGGAAAAATCATAATGGTTGTTGATACTGAATTGAGTTCTTCCAATAGTTAGGTCATCTGTTGCTACATATGCCCAATCTATTACAAAAAATTACCCATTTGTTGCAAAATAAATTACCCATTTGTAGAAAGAAATAAAATAGAACATCAAGAGTTTCGATATCTTCCAATAGATGACCCATATGTTAAAACAGATGGGCCATCTATTGGGAGAACTCAATCCAGTAGCAAGGACTATTTTGAGTTCTTTCAATAGATGGAACATCTGTTGCAACATATGGGCCATCTGTTGGGAGGACACAATCTAGTAGCAAGGACTTTTTGGAGTTCTTCCAACAGATGACCCATCTATTGCAACATGAGGTCCATCTATTTATAGAATACAATCCAGTAGAAATAACTTGATTCAGTTCTCCCAATAGATGACCCATTTATCAAAATAGATGGGTCATCTGCTGGAAGAACTCAATCTAGTAGCAAGGACTATTTTGAGTTCTTCCAATATATGAAACATCTATTGCAACAGATGGACCATCTATTAGGAAAACACAGTCCAGTAGTAATAACTGGATTGAGTTCTCCCAATAGATGACCCATTTATTGTAATAGATGGGCTATCTATTAGAAGAACTCAATCCAGTAGCAAGGACTATTATGATTTCTTCCAATATATGGAACATTTGTTGTTATAGATGGGCCACTTGTTAGAAGAACTCAATCAAGTAGGAAGGTCTATTTTGATTTCTTCCAACAAATTACCCATATGTTGCAAAAAATGGGCCATCTGTTGGAAAAACTTAATCTAGTAGCAAGAACTGTTTTCATTTCTTCCAACATATGGGTAATCTGTTGAAAATATTTTTTTACTCTGTTGTATTTATTAAATTTCCTACTACCTTTTTTAAGTGATGCACAAAGTAATTGTTGGACCATAAATAAAAAAATATTTTATATAATAAATAAAATACATTACCAACAATGAGTTAAAATTATCAAGTTCATAACTAAACGAACAACAAGACAAGACTATTTACTATTACAACTAAACTATTTACTATTACGACGATCATGGTGCATTTCGATCTGGACATGTAGTTTGTTGTGGCCAACATTCTTACATATGGAGTACTTATTTTTTCTTGTTGGAAATAATTATCCAACTCCATGCCTCCTCTTATATTGCCTTCTTCCTGGTTTGCTTGGGTCAACATATGGAGGAGGTATTTCTCTTTCCAAAATCTCTGCAGGAACAACCCAAGAATGTTCCGGAGGCACCAAATTAATATCCTCACGATATGCGATTACATATTTTTTCACCAAATAATATGGATATGAGTACTCATAAATTTGATTTACAAATTGTGCACCATATTGGGCTCAAAGCGCAGCCATAGCATGTGGATAAGGTATTTTGTCCAAGTCAAAAACTCTATATGTAAAAGTTCTTCTTTGAAGATCGATTATGGTAACAACACCATGACCGGTGATACTGACCTTGTAATTGGTTATTTGATGGGCCAATAACTTATTCCCCGAAGTGAGGTACTTTTATATTTTTTTCCATTGAAGGCACAAGTCTGTTTGATGAGTTCACCAATTCCATATGCCTCTCCTGAAATAATTTGGCAAACCTTGCATTTATTTCATCAAACTGTTCCACAATGGAAAATTCTCTTTCAATTTAAACATTGAATTCACCAATTAATCTAAGTTTGACGTCATAAAAATATATGATACAAGCATGAAGAGCACAAAAGAGTATAAGGCATCATCAAAGGTTCAAGCTTCGGAATTGGAAAGTGGTTGGTGCCTCTTAAAAGCCTTGTAAAGTTAAGGAAGGAGAAGGGAACCACTACACTCAAGAGGCGCCTCAAGTGAAGGATATTGAAGACATTTTACATTCCAAAGTGACACCCAAGAGGCGCCTACTTTCCCTTATTCATTAAAGGCATTTTTGACATTTGTTTGTAATAAGTATAAATAGACCATTTAGCTTCTATTTTTCATTAGACTTTGATGAATTGATTGAGTATTACTCAAATTGTATTTTCTTTCCTTAGTGTAGGGCTTGGAAAATCCATCTTAGTGTAGGTCTTGGAAAATACATCAAAACTAAGTATTAATACATTTGATAGATTTCACATGTGTTGATCAATTGGCAAGAAAGGTGTCATTGAGGAGTGTGAATTCCTTTGGTCCACCTAAGAGTGAGGTTTAATCTAATGTTTTTTAAGGTGTGTTTGAATGTTTTATACACATTATTATGATAATCATTGGTGTTGGTGAGGGTCTCATTACCTATCCTTTTTATTTTTATGCATTTTCTACTTCATCTCCTTTCTTCTTTGTGTTGATTCCATCGTTTAGTCTTGTGTTGTGTGTCCATTTTCGGTTTTAGATAGCTTTTAGGTTATCATTTGGTATCAAATCCTTGTTTAGGGTTGTTCCTACAACCCTAAATCTTGGTTTTAGTTTCTTTATCACGAAAATCCCCACAAAAAGAGTCAAAATCCAAAGAAAAATCACAAAAAAAGATAGATCTTGCTTTGCTTGTTGTAGATCCGAAATTTCCAAGTTAGATCTACAAGTTTTTATTGTGTTTTTAAGGTTTCTAGTGCTATATCCTTTCTCTCTAGCACATAAGGAGTCTAGATCTACTTTTGGAACACGATTTCGTTGAATTTGAGCTAAGACCACCATAGTTATGGCGTGTTGAAGCTTCAAGAAGCTAGATCCATGTATGTTTTGTGTTGTGGATGTTGGTTGGTTGTGATTTGTTGATAATTGAGATCACCTTGGCCTAATGAACCTAGATCCACAAGAAAATCCAAATTTGGGGTTCATTTGATTAGGGTCAAACTTTGGTCAACTCTTAAATATTCATCTTGTTCTTCTATCTTCATCAAGTCTTGTTAAAGAAGAATATTCAAAGAGTGTGTTTGATCCAAAAAGGGGTGGAAAAGAAGTGTATTTGATCCAAAAAGGGGTGGAAAAGGAGTGTACTTGGTGTTTGTGAAAGAATATTTCTTAGCATAGTCATTGTCATCCAAAGAAAGAAGAGACAAAAGAATAATCAAAGTACAAAATCAAGTACAAAGGGGGGGACCATTGTTTTTGAATTTCAATTGGAGCTTGAAAGGGCTCCAAAACTTGTTATTTCCCCCTCAAATCATCATCCTTCTTCCCCAAGGGTGTGTTAGGCCGAGAGTTAGAATTCTTTTGGGATTGAAAATTTTGAAAATCAACATCCAATCCAATAGTGCCATGTCATCAAGTGTAAACGGACAAATCAAGTTCTAAGTAGATTTTCATAGTTTCTAATTTTTGATTCTAGTTTCTTGTAAGTTAATTCTATCACTAATTATCAAGCTATCAAGTTCCTACTAGATTTGTAATTAGTTTAGAGTCCGTTTGTTTCGTGTCTTTAATTTTTGTGTGCTTTTATTGTTTTAAGTCGTAGTAGTTTGTTGGTTCAAGTCCGCACATTATTTTTATTTGAGTCATATAAAACAAAAATCGATTCCGAGCCAAAGAATATTCACCACTCATTCACTTACCAAGTATTGCCAAGTCTTCAACACTGTGAGGCAAGTGTAAGGTGAGATCCGAGTGTAAGTGTGGTGAGGTTTATTGAATTAACGTGTTTGTCGTTTTGTAGGTTTTTCCCTTTTCTGTTTTTGCTTTTTGTTAGGTACAATTGTAATGGAATCTGAAGGTACCACATCCCAACCTTTGGGAAATGATGCTATGGGAGTCTTGTTGGCTCGGTTTGATGCCTTATCCCATAACTTGGCAAGGATGGGTTTGGATTTGTGAGAAATGAAGGGACATTTAAGAGATATGAAAGGTTATGTGGGAACAATGAAGGGTAATGTGATTAGAATAAAAGCGGGGGTTGATAGAATATGTCCACCAAACCCTCCACAAGTTCAAACCCCTCAAAAACAAAGATCCTACACTCCACCAAATCCAAGTCTACCAATTTAAATCCTTCCTCAACCAAATTCGGTTCCCCCTCTCCAAACTTCCCTAAACCGAACTCAATCCATCCAAGTAAGAGAAGCGGGAGAGTTAGAACCCAAGGAGAATGAGGCTAAGCCTCAATATGGAGATAAAATGAATGGTGAGGTACAAGAAAGATGTGAAGAAAGAAGGGGAAAGGAAAGGGAAGCCACAGGTAATGAAATTGGAAGGGAAAAAGAACACTTGATTGTGGATCTTGTCCACAAAGGATCCTTGTTATTCACTAACACAAATGCTAGAACTTTGACTAGCTTTGATTCTTATTATGTGCAGGTTCAAGATCATAAATTATCAAAGAATAATCCAAAAGGATCTCCACACACACACATGGTTGATGAGTTAATGGAATCCTTGGCCGAAAGTTTCAATCTTGGGACAAGTGATGAAGAAATAAATCCAAAGGGAAATCTTGACATATTCCATTGTTATGTGGAGTATGAGGGCTTCCATGATGCAAAACCAAGTTTAGAATACACTTCCCATGATGTACAAGGTAACAAAGCTATCCTCTACACCCTTATAAACTTGAATTATTGTGATGTGGCTGTAGTGGCCCAATTGGTGTAGTTTAAGATTTGCTTAGTGAAAAAGTGTATGAATATTCCTTTTGTGATACTTTTGGTGTTCTTAGGTTGCATAAGGACCAAACTCTTGTTATAAGTACGCAAGCACTAGTTGATCCTTTAGATAACAAAATCAATTCTTTTCGTAAGAATGATTTGTGTCCATCTAGTGCTAGAACTTATAACGTGAATAAGGTTCCATTGCCAAGTGACAAGAGTATTCACACACTAGTTGATATTTGTTAAAACCAAGGTGAGTCGACGTTGGTATGTGAGTTTCAACAACTAGTGAGAGTGTGCAAAATGATCAATCAGGTGGAGTTGACCTTGAGCTGCTAGAATGTTTAAGAGACCTGAATTGTTATTGTACGTGTGCAAATGGTTTTGATTGTTATCCCTTTGTTTCCCATTATGGTTTGAATATATGTGTGGGCTACTCTCTTGAAAGAAAAGGTGGTATTTGTTTAGGTATTCCATCTACTTCTTCTTTGTGTATTTCCTATGATGAGTATACCAATGGTGATGAGCTTGAAACTAGCGAGTACATGCATAAGGACACCAAAGTTGAAGTTGACTTGTGTAACACCTCTCTCAACCCTCTTTGCTCTCATGATATTTCCAATAGTGATAGAGAGGGTATGCTTAACTTTGTGGATGGAACCTTAGGGGAAAATGAGAGTGGCTGAGACTTAAGCCCTTGGTTACTTCTTCCATTTGACCCCAATAATTTGTTGGGTTGTTGAAATTGAAACACAACCAACTTGGTGATTGGTCAAGTCAACAAGCATAGGTTTATTGTGGATGTTAGAATCCTTCCCTATGATGAAAAGTCTTTCTTGGGGGTTTACAACCCACTTGATAATCCCAAGTTGTGCATGGGAGAAATTTTCAACAATGTTAAGTGCTCACTAAATAAGGGGAGTAATAAAAAGAGTCAAGAGAGTTCATCCTTGAGATATTCCATTCTTGACCGAGGTATCACTACTTGTAGGTCAACAAGAGTGTCCCCTCTTGAAAATACTTTAGATGAACTCCATTCTTGTGATGCCCTTCTTTGTGACTTGGTTGTGATGAGAGACCCCTTTCTCAAAGGTGGTTTCATGGTCTAGGACCCTAAGTAAAATGTTTCATTGACTCTTTGGGGTATTTCTTATACATGTGCATACTTTTTTGTCACACTTATGCTTAAGTTGCATGAATCTCAACTTGTGGATGCCAAGTTTATGTTTCACTTGAAAGGAAGGAGCCGTGTGAGTTTAAATGACTTGATTCCATCCTTATATGCTAAGTATTTTGAATCCATTGACATTATTATATATGATAGCACCTTGGATGATTTCTTTACACTTGATTCCTTCTTATACTACCTCTTTGCTTATGATGATATCCATGCTAGTCTTGGATTTGTTTTATGTAGGGGTCGGACATTTGTTTATTAGTCCTCTTGGATTTACAATGCTATATGGATTTTGTGTACCTTTGTAGTAGCCTTATCTCTTGATGTTTTACTTAGCCGTGTCCTTTGTGATGCTTGTGGTAGGTGTTTCATGATCATAACAAATGATAATTGCTTGTATTCCAAAAGTGTACCCCCTTGGAATGATTACATAACTTGTGGTGCTAATGTTAACCCTTATACCATGAATATTGTATGCTTGTTTTATTCTCTCTTTGGTGTTTCTAGATGTGAACTTGAGGACAAATTCCTTTCAAGATGGAGAGGATGATACAAGCATGAAGAGCACAAAAGAGTACAAGGCATCATCAAAGGTTCAAGCTTTGGAATTGGCAAGTGTTTGGAGCCTCTTAAAAGCCTTGTCAAGTTAAAGGAGAAGGGAACCACTACACTTAAGAGGTGCCTCAAGTTATGGGTATTGAAGAAATTTTACATTCCAAAGTGAAACCTAAGAGGCGCCTACTTTCCCTTATTCATTAAGGGAATTTTTGACATTTCTTTGTAATAAGTATAAATAGACCATTTAGCTTCTATTTTTCATTAGAATTTGATGAATTTATTGAGTATTACTCAAATTGTATTTTATTTCCTTAGTGTAGGGCTTGGAAAATCCATCTTAGTGTAGGTCTTGGAAAAAACATCGAAACTAGGGATTAATACATTTGATGGATTTCACTTGTGTTGATCAATTGGCAAGAAAGGTGTGATTGAGGAGTGTGAATTCCTTTGGTCCACCTAAGAGTAAGGTTTAATATAATGTTGGTGAGATGTTTTTGAATGTTTGATACATATTTTTATGCTAATCATTGGTGTTGATGAGGGTCTCATTACCTATCCTTTTCATTTTCAGGCATTTTCTACTTCATCTCCTTTCTTCCTTGTGTTGATTCCATCGTTTAGTCTTGTGTTGTGTGTCCATTTCGATTTTAGATATATTTTAGGTTATCATTATACCTATACAAAAAAATCACTTAGTACGACATAGTATTACAATAAACTCAAACAAGACATTTTATGGAATATCACATTGTTACTGGCCTTTCAAAAAATGCATTTTATTGTTAGAAAATAAGGGAGACTGTGACGACCAAGAAGATATTTCCCAATAGAGGTCCTCCTTTTGTATCGGAGAGAGGCTCGGTGAAATAGACATGTCTGTGAAGATGTGGACTACCTGCACCTGGACAAAAAGACCCTATGAAGCTTCACTGTTCCCTGGGATTGGCTTTGGGCCTTTCCTGCATAGCATAGGTGGAAGGAGAAGAAGGCCTCCTTCCGGGGGGGCTCGAGCCTTCAGTGAGATACCACTATGGAAGGTCTAGAATTCTAACCTTGTGTCAGGACCTATGGGCCAAGGAAAAGTCTCAGGTAGATAGTTTTTATGGGGCGTAAGCCTCCCGAAAGGTAACGGATGCATGCAAAGGTTTCCTCGGGCCAAACGGAGATTGGCCCTCGAGTGCAAAAGTAGAAGGGATCTTGACTGCAAGACCCACCCATCGAGCAAGGACGAAAGTCGGCCTTAGTGATCCGATGGTACAGAGTGGAAGGACCGTCTCTCAATGGAGAAAAGTTACTCTAGGGATAACAGGATGATCTTCCCCAAGATCTCACATCGACGGGAAGGTTTGGCACCTCCATGTTGGCTCTTCGCCACCGGGGATGTAATATGTTCCAAGGGTTGGGCTGTTCGCCCATTAAAGGGCTGGGAGATCTAACAAAAAAAGGGTTTGATCACCATGATTAGCACACTTTGATATGACCACCCGCCGTCCTCTCTATCCGCTAACATCGGTACCCGAGGGTATTTCCCTCGCATGCTGAAGAAAGAAAGCCCCTCTCTTATATGATATGACATTTCACAAGAAATTTACCCAACCTGGAAAAACTACAGCCAAAACAACTTCCTTTATTTTGAGTTCTCCTCGCCGACGTTGAAGAAGACTCGCCCCCAAGTTATTAGTGCTTTCTTCGACCATAATAAGGAGAAAGATCAGAAAGATTTTGACCTTTCTGAAACCTCATACTCAGCTGGTAGTTCAATCGTCGTAGGTATTTTCACCAATGCATTTGATAACTTTGAATGGTCCATCAGCTCTAGGCTTGAGCTTAACAAATTGTCCTTGCATTTTTGTTTACAATATTCAAAGTTGGATGATATAGGTGATAACCGCTTATAACCCAAAGCTTCCTGCAGCTCTCGCGTTATTGGTTGGTAAAGCCTGAGCAGAATCCCTTAGCGTATAGGTAAAACAAATAAAGAAAGGTAGGCTGTACAAGATGGAAAAGGACTTTTAGCGCATCCATCACCTAGGAAGCCGACTTTATCATTTAAGATTTCTCTAAGCAAGCAAGATAAAATATCTTCTTCATTAGGAAAAACAACCAACTCCCCAACTCCAGAGCTGTCGTGAAAGAACAAGCAGCGGGAATAAAAGGAGACGGACTCCATTCCCCATTACCATTACTTTGTTAAGACAATTTGCTTTTATCATTCTTTTGTTTAGATGATTGATATGGAATAATAAATATTATCTAATAAGAGTCGCTTTTTACCGAAGTAGCAAGACGAGTGAATGAAGGTGCTGTAAGAAGTAGTGAATACTTTTTCCATGGCTCCGGCAAAAACGTTCCCTTTGTCTCTATAGACTGAACTCGCTGTGAACCTTTTTAATTATTAGTAGCGGCTCGTGAAGTAGCCCTCTTTCATTACAAAAAAAGGATATATGCCCCTTTCCAACCAGTCAAGTGGCTTTCCACTTCTCTCTCTTTGTTTTGATGAAAGCCTCAACGCTCGCGTTCTACGGGGAAATTTTTTGACTATATACCCATCCTACTTACCAAATGATTATTTAGCCATAATCCCCGCCCTTCTTGATAATATCTGTGATTCGGTCCACCATTTTATTTTTTGAGATTTTATAAACATCTTTGTTTACATACGGGGACCTTTCGCTTTCTTCATTACGGTTAAAGAAATGGAGAATAGATAGCCATATCTTCTTCAAAAAATTCATGATACTCGGTTTGATTTCTTTTCAGTCGCTCTGCTCCGCTTGGGTCGAGGCTTCCACTTTATCCTAAGACGGATCAAAGAAGAGTGGGGAACCTCTCACAGGTTTTTGGAATTAGACATCAGGAAGTGTTTTCACACCATCGACTGACATCGACTCATCCCAATCTTAAAGGAAGAGATCGACGATCCCAAGTTTTTTTACCCCATTCAGAAAGTATTTTCCGCTGGACGACTCGTAGGAGGTGAGAAGGGTCCTTACTACATCCCACATAGTGTATTACTATCGGACCTACCAGGCAACATCTACCTACACCAGCTTGATCAGGAATAGGGAGGATCCCCAACCTATACAAGGAGAGCGGAAGATAGCGAAAGGGAGACAGGGTCCTAAGTAAATATAACACCACACACCATTCCATCTATCATATCAGTCGAGTCGATCTGATTCATTCTTATCTATAGATAAGGAAAGAGAGAACTTATGACCTCGCAGATGGAGAGGGATTCGAACCCCCGGTATTTTGAAAAATACTTCATAGAAAGAGGTCAAAGCACGAGCATGGAAAAGGGATTCTATGGCGTGCTGGTCTAGATGAAAGAAACAACTATGCCTACAATGAGAATAGCAGGACTCCCACTAGCTAATAGAGAACTCCCAGCCAAAATGCAACTGGACCTCCAGCAATAGCAGCAATGTCACTAGAACCTTTAATACTGGAGAATAACTAGAAGTTTCTGGGGAATACAACCCTTAAAAAACCTATTTTGGCTGGAGAGTGCAGCAAGATGTAGGAGAAAAGAGCTTGTAGGTTTAGTAATCCTTCTCTCTTTGCTTATATTATAAATGACTAATGGAATAGTTGAGGATTCCATTTTCCTATTACCTTTTAAAATAATGAAGTTGGTTAGTAAATTGAAAGTTTGTCTATTATGCAACATTGAGACTATAGTGCAGAAAACAACATTCCCTTATGTTTAAGAACCTCTTACCTGGTATGTACTGTCATGTACCTAATCGGGGAAAGGATTTATAATCGTGATAAGGATTTATTCCGAATAGCTGGTAAATTCATTCTCTTAGCCCGGGACTTTTTGTTTAAGGGTAGATCACCTTAAGGAAGTGGGTTAGCTTAAGTTCTAAAGGAAAGAGGCAATGCTTCGAAATGTGACTAGGCAACTTATGCCAATCAATATCGTTCGTTCTCCCCGCCCAGGAAGAACTTCACTTCGAGGCGACAAGCCTATCATGTTTTAATAGTTCTCACTCTCAGTCTCTTTTCAATAGTTCTCACTATCAATCATTTTTTCCTACGTCTGGTAAACTTACTTTCTACAACCGTCGATTGAACTAATAGAATAGTGAAAGGTTATTAGAATAGGCTGAGAAAAGGCCTAAGAGGGAACCATAGGATATTACCTGATGTAAAGGGGACTAAGGCGCCAAGCCTACCAGTTCTTCTTTCAAGCTCAAAATAATAAAGAATAAACAAAAGCAGACATATGTGGTAGAATCGTAACCATAGAATACGACCCTAATCGAAATGCATACATTTGTCTCATACACTATGGGGATGGTGAGAGGAGATATATTTTACATCCCAGAGGGGCTATAATTGGAGATACCATTCTTTTTGGTACAGAAGTTCCTATAAAAATGGGAAATTCCCTACCTTTGAGTGCGGTTTGAACTATTGATTTACGTAATTTCAAATAACAAATTAGGTTCACGAACGAAACCTAGAAATCGATCACTGATCCAACTTGAGTACCCATGCAGGATAGACCTCAACAAAAACCTGAAGAGTAAGGGCAACAAGTGATTGAGTTCAGTAGTTCCTCATATAAAATTATTGACTAACGAGATATAGTAATATGGAGAAAAAAATGCTTTCACGCACCGACAGAACCAGAAGCGCCCCTTCTTTCAAAGAAAGTAGGACGGGTTATTCACATTTCATTTGATGGTCAGAGGCTAATTGAAAGCTAAGCAGTGGGAATTCAAAAGATTTCTCGGTGAAAAATAGAGATGTCTCCTACCTTACCCATAATATGTGGAAGTATCGACCTAATTTCATATAGTCATTCGGTCTGAATGCTACATGAAGAACATAAGCCAGATGATGGAATGGGAAGGCCCAGGATGTAGAAGATCATGACACGAGTGATTCGGTAGATTTGGATTCATATATATATATATATATATCCAACAATATTTTCTCTATAAAAAGAATCCGAAAAGCCTGATGGCTTTGAGATCCACTACTCAGAAGACACTACCATCTGTCTTTGATTATGCTCGTTCGACTTTGAGTGAGAGTAATTTAAGGAGACGGGAGCAATTCTACCTTCTTTCCATTATCCAGCGCTCATGTGTCCCCTTTATCCCACTCTTTTAAAGCTTTCAATAAAGCCTTCTTAGCTGTGGAAGCAGCAACCAATCTGTTGGAAAGTTCCTGCATAAGTTGTCGGATCCTCAAAAAAATGCTTTCCTGGGGACGCATTTTTCAAGTCGAGTTTCCTTATTGTCCCTTCCAAGACATCCCTTCTAACTTCCCTATTTCCAAAGGAAAAAAGAAAGGTCGAAATCTCTCTTTTGAGAGCCTCTTTTGTTGGGCTCAGTGGCCCCAATCGCAAGGCTAGATCCAGATTCCTCATAGCCTGTTCATCATGAGGAATGGCTGGCAGAGCATCAGGATTTCCTTGATTCATTCTCAAGATCTCAGCCGAACCCAACAGTTGATGAAAGATTTGAAAGCTCACAAGAAGAATTCATTCCCACCTCGGGCTGCTGCCACAATTCACTTTAACGTGAAGAAGGGGCCGTAAGAGGAAGGCATTTTGATGTCCAGTTTTTAAAATAGAGAGAGGGGTTGGCCGGTATGGCTCTATGTCACATTTTCTACGCGTAAGTATATTAAATCAGAAAAGAAATCCAATACAAATACTGAATCAAGAAGCAGCCTACCAAGCAGCTAATGAACTCCTTCGTATTAAAGGAAAATAGGCCTTCCCCATAGGGACTCAGTCTTGCTTCCATCGCCTTAGCCTTTGCTATGCCTCGTCTTTCCTTCTTCGGGCTAGGCACCTATGAGCAGACTCAAAAGGAAAGAGCATGGTCATAGGTTTAGTCTAAAAATCCATTCACATCGATTGGGGGCAGGGAACCAATAAGAAGCATTTCTGGGCCTATCAAACAAACTATAGGTTTCCCTTTCCGTGCGATAGGGGATAAAATACGTTTTCATCGATATCTTGATTTTTGATTCATTTCTTTCATAGATAGAAAGGTAAGTAAAAACAATCCCAACATTAATAAACTACGAGCAAGTCAGATTGGGATCCCCAATGACAAATGAACGGGCATTTTTGAGTCCAGAACAAATAAAAGAAGGGAAAGACGGGTGGTTGAGACAGTGTAGTCCATTTTCATAAGAGTACGAAGCTTCAAATTAAAGAACTCTATTTCCTATGGGAGGGTGAAAGCTAAGGAAGGCTATTTCCAAGGGCAGCAAGCAGGATAAATAAGGTGTGTAAGGCAGGGCCAAAGAAGGTAGCATGGCTACTAGCGGCGAGACTACATGCTTCAATTACATAAGTGGGTGAAGAAATAATACCTGAGCTTCAAGAAAAGAGGGAGGGGACCTCGGGCCTTCTCAAAGTCAATGGTCTCACCGGGAACTAGACAAGCACCTAGATGTAAATTCTCAGGCCCTAGCCCGAAATTCTTACTTCATTTATCATAGTTCCAGGCCCGTAGTAATGGTTTTCTCCTTCTTCAATTGTAGGGAGAGATTTTCCGCTTCGGTCATCCAAAATTGCATTTCGTAAAAAAAAAAAGTTAAAAACAAGTGAGGAACCCTAGAAATAAAATGTTTGTTCCGATAATGGGAAAGTTTATCCCTTTGATCTTAGTTCCCCCCCAATCAAACTAGAGTGTAAGGGAAATTTTTAGTTTGCATGAGTCCCGGCTTCTTTCCAACGGGCATATGACATCTCTTGCCTGGTGAATCAGTATATTCTAATATGTGTTGTTTGGTGTGAGTATGTATTTCATATTCGTTACTGGCCAATCGAGGCTAAAAAAGGTCCAACAACGTGTGATATGTGGATTTAATTCACCCTTAGTAATGAGAGGATTGGTCCTCTCATACCAATGAATTGGGTTGCATACATTGAGCAAGAGAGTACTGGTTCGCCGTTGTGGATGTAGGTGTTCCCATGAAATGAACCAGTGCCACATTCTGCTAGAATACTGGCTGGAGTTAGTCTCATCGTAGTGACAAGAGTTCCAGCTCGATGAATCACCCATTCCCTCTATATATCCAAGTTCCATTCACTTGTGAATACAACAACCTGCCCACCGTAATCAAGTAAGAGTAACAATATTCACTAAGTTTCCTTTCAATTATCCCTATAATAAGGAAGACATAGTGCTTGTTGATGGCCACGATTCCAATATGGCCCTCTGACCTTTTTTCCCGTGAATAGCTCGGTTTATGTTCATCTTAATCATGGCCACTAATCGACCGGTCACACTGGTCAGCGACATTCATGCAGTTGTCCTGTTTAGATGGATGAGACAGTTCCTAATTGAAGCATGCTTCAAGTCCAGCTTTGAGACATTTACTGCAATCGGAACCTTCATTCCTTATTGTTGCAATTCCATACTAGCAAGTTAGTTTCATGTCGACTTACGGAACAATCACATCAATATACACGAAAATTGAAATTGGAACTAGAACTTGATTAAACACCTGGACTAACCCAGATAGAGTCGTGGACAACATAAATTCGTGACATACCGAGATTGATTCATTTCATCGATGGAAATGAGTCAATTTACCTAACGTGAAACACTATATACATCAACAGAGATCACTACGAATTTGAACTTTAGCATCCCCTCTTGCTTGTTTTTGTTAGGGATAGATGAACAGAGCAGAACGACTTCTCGCTATGTTATGCCTAGTAGTACCCAAAGTATTGAAATTGAAAGAAGTCCCTCAAGATTTTAAAAAATTACAAAGACAAGGGTTATACCTATTGGAGAATCCTTACTAGTCTCATCGATTACTTAAAATTCAACTCATACATAGGGAAGGAAAGAGATTGATACTTATACTAATATCAAGATAGAAGAGCACTAGATAGAGACTATAGGGTCTCATCCCTACTCCAACCAAGAGATATGGAGACAACATTGTAGCATGAAATGAGCCAATGCCAAGTGCTCTCTTTGTTTGCTGCTCCTCTTTTTCCAAAGCATTGAATAAATGAAGAGAGTGACCCTAGAAGCGGAGGCAATCTCTGATATTTTACTTATACTTTACTCTCAACTTTGAGAATTTCAACTTATATCAGAGCAGGGAAATCTGAGATGTTGGTAATTATATATATAGTAATGAATGTCCGACCTTTCTAGTGGAGCAATCCTATGGTTAGGAACATGACACATCAATCCTTTGTACCAAAGTAAGGTTGACTGCGGACGATAGTTAAACGTCCGCCAACAGTCCAAATTGAGAAATTGTACAGATTCAATTTGATGATTCATGTCTTCACTGGAAACTAATCACCTTTGGGTAGAAGCATGGTAACAAAATAAAAGTCAGCCTTGAGGGTCTTCTAACTGAAGATAAAGGACCAATAATTGAATCAATAACCGTAGTTACTAGACTAGCACTTAAATTAGCTGTGTCAGTATCTGTTGATGCATCTTATATGTTTGATCTTAATGCCATTGAACAGAGTATCTTAATGCTTTCTTGGAGAGCGCAAATCCTTATGCGGTAAATTAATAGCATTGGATTTAGTTCTTTCCTTCTTTCTTACTTTTATGGGTTGGTTTGGAATTTTTTGGAGCTATAGCAAAGAGCGATCTAAGCGCGTCATGTACGACCTTGGCATTCATCTTGTTGTTGTTAAGCATATTTTGGAATATGTTGTTGACACAATTCATCATAGTTTCTTTACTACTCCACTCCTTCATTTTATTTCATCCTTACTCCATATTCGGATGCAGATTAAGGGGGAAAAACTTTGATTAGGAAATGGGCCTCCTCTGCCTACGGCCTGTTCGTTACTCACCTGGCTGACTACGACACTGGTTTTTTTCTTGTATGAGGACTCTTTACGCACTGAGAATTTCCTTGAAAAAAAGTGAAGACCTTGCTTCTACTTTTATCGTAGATAGCTAATATGAGTAGGAAATATTTTCAAGAAATGAATTGAATTTTCCAAAAGTAATAAGCTAATTGATTTAGAAAGTTTAGCTTGGAACTATTAAACTTTACCCGATGACCTAAGAAAAAACCAGTCTTACCTTAGAATTTATTCTCTGATATCTATCTTTTGCCTTAACCACATCAAAGAGGAATTGAACCTCTTCTAGTTTTTTGAAAACTCTAATCCATTTGATGTCTGCCACCCTTCTCCTCCTCATTCCTCCGTTAATTTAGCTGTAATAGCTGCAGACGTAGGAAGAAGTTCCTCTATAGAAAATTGGAAACATCAAAGTAGGCTGTGGATTATAAATAGGAAGATAAGGCATTAGCAGACCCACTTGATAGGATCCTCCTTTGCTCTATCTAACTTGGAGTGCGCTCCTTCCGACCCTGCGTGAACATATTCAGACACGCACACTACTCATATCAGTACTAGAAGCCCCCAGAGCAGGCCCAAATTGGACCTAAATAGGAATAACATGAAAATTCTTTTTCAAAACCTAGCATTAAGGGCGTTACGACGATATACGAGAGGAATAGAGAAAAACTCGTGATTGGTGTGGAAGGGAAGATCTATTTATGATATAGTTCTAGAAAGAGTCGTCTCATTTCCTTACTTCTTTGTAATTCATTCACTTCAAGACTGGTTTTGAAAGCCGCGTAACATCATCTTCAACCAACCTCCACCGTACTTTCGGTGCAACCACTAAAGAATTGCTTATACGCTAAAGAGCTGCTTATATACGTTTACTAAAAGACTGACTTTCATTCATTATCATTAGTCCAGCGTGAAACTAATATTAGAAAAACTATTCTTATATTCAGTCTGAAGACTCCCTTCTATCGTTCGACATAACTATACTCTCTGGAATTCTTCTATATCAGGAAGTGTCCTTTAGGCTCTGCCCTTTCGCTTTTCAACTCCCGTTGAGCAATTCCCTCCGCTCCTAATGAATGAGTCACTATAGATTGAAGATGTAGATAGAAGGTCCTTGCTTCTCCACAGTTCTGGATAATCCATGAGATCAGGGCTACCCGTCGTAGCAGTGAATCCTGACCATGAAGAAAGGTAGTTCCATAAGCCCTTTCTTTTTACGTAATTTTGGGGTTGGTAGTTAGCTGCGTAACAACCAATCCACCTAACGAGAATCAATCCTAAATAGAGTCCCAAGAATGAGGAGAAATAAGAGTTTTTCCCCCTTTCTTTATTTGATTTGAGGGCTCCCAGAGTACTTAGGTGCCAGAGAGAAGAAATCATAAAGTTTCAGAAGTAGGTAAAAAAGCCTTCATTCCTTATTGTTACAATTCCATGCTAGCAAGTTAGTTTCATGTTGACTTGCGGAACAATCACATCAATATACACAAAAATTGAAATTGGAACTGAAACTTGATAACGAACCTGGACTAACCCAGATAGAGTCGTGGACAACATAAATTTGTGACATACCAAGATTGATTTATTTCATCGATGGAAATGAGTCAAGTTACCTAACGTGACACACTATATACATCAACAGATATCACTAGGGATTTGAACTTTAGCACCCCCTCTTGCTTGTTATTGTTAGGGATAGATGAACAGAGCAGAATGACTTCTCTCTATGTTGTGCGTAGTAGTACCTTTTTTAAAGCATTACTATTCCTGAGTGTAGGTTCGGTGATTCATGCTATGTCGGATGAACAAGATATATGGAAGATGGAGGGGGGGTTTGCCTCCTTGTTCCCTTTTACCTATGCGATGATGCTCATGGGAAGCTTATCTCTAATTGGATTTCCTTTTCTAAATAGATTTTATTCCAAAGATGTGATCTTAGAGCTCGCTTACACTAAGTATACCATCAGTGGGTGGAAAAAAAGGCCCGGGATGGATTTAGGAGTCTTTGTGTGATCCGTATGCGGTGAGAGTCGCATGCACGGTAATGAAGGGGGTTCACATCTATACGTGTAGTGTGGTGCTTACGCCTACCCACCCTATTTGTTCCATGATCTTGGGTATACTGGAGGATCAAGTTATGAAATCACTTAGCCATTAATTAATTGAAAAATAAAAGTAGTAGTGAGGCATCGGTACGGAGTTGCGTCAGCTGTGGATATAGACTAGGCTAAGGGACGAACTTCATATCTTATATTTTCTTTACTTACATCTTACACTTCAGCTGAGTGTAACGAGGCTCAGGTGCGGAGCCTTTCATTGTGGACCGAGACTACGCAAATGTAGAACACCATGGAAACTTTGCTGACTTTATCATCAACCTTGATTTCGCTACGCTCAACAAGAACCCAGAATAGAGGAAATAGGTTTGTGTTCCGCTTACAAAGTCAGTCGTCTGCAGTTTATACTTGGGCAAAAACAACTCTCCAGTGGTTCCATTCTTTTTTACTGTACTTCTGAGTCAACCCAACCCAAATGGGAAGAAGAGGGTCAGCCAAACTGCAGTCCCAGGCAATACAAAGTAAACCTCTTCCATAGAAGCAGGTAGTAGCCTAACCTTTAAGAATTTGTTCAAGGGAGGACCCTCTGATCTATCAATGGAAAGATCTCCATGTGTGGCATGATAAGGAATCCTAGAAAAGATCGATTGAGACTCCTTCCACGGTCCCATAAAGATCTCTATGTACTTGTCCAGGACAAGTGAGATCTTCAGTCTGCGTGCCTGGGAGAATCTCAAACAAAGAAGAGTCTGGTTTGGTTTGAATTCAGGCACGACCCGCTGTCTGCTGCTAGTTGCAGAAATGGCACCAGGCGAGGGCCCTACTATGCCCCTTAATGAATCGAATGGTCCTTTGACCTTCGTTTGATTCTGATGGTCGGCATAGATCTCATGAGACCGGCCCACTATTACTACGAAAAAATCCCTGCCTTCTCCTTACAGTGGCTTTCAGCTCCTTTCCTTTGCTACTAGGAAAGTAAGCAACTTCTATTAGCGTCGGACCTTGATTCGAGTTGATTTTGTCATGTGTAACGTCCATCAATGACTTTTTGTCCTATCAAAATGATAAAGTGTGGAGAGGACGTGGCAAGTGCCGACATAGCATTGGATAGTTCCACACTACTTGAGTTCTTCTCAAAAGACTTCTCTTGTAGGGCGTTCATAGTATCACACATATCACGATATTTATCATTAAGCAGAATATTAAATTTTTCCTTATCGTGGGAGAAAGAAAGCGCTCTTCTCAAAGAAAGGCTTGAACAACGGATAACAAAACTTTATGAAACACTTGCACCTCACTCTTATAGTATAACATTCTTCTTATGGTCAGGGGTAGCGAGACCTTAAAGAAGATTTAAAGAATCGAAGGAAAAAAAAACAAGAAGTGCAGCTATCTCCGTCTCACAACATCAGTTTACCGCACAATATTTGCGGTTCACTTTCGTACCTACTCTGCAAGGTCTCGCTCCTTTCACTTATTCTTCAATAAGATATAATCCTTATAGTGGCTATAGTGGCATACTTAGGTAATGAAATTCTTGACCAAAGGCAGCAAGGATGTCTCAATGTCAGCAGACCATATCTGAGGAATTTCCAGTCTTGTAGAAGACCTGGTTAATGATGTAAGGTGGATCCAGAAAAGGGGTGGTTCGGGAAGAGGAGTGTACCATGATATAATCAACGAGGTCAAACTCTTTCAAATATACAACATGGATTCTGGCAATGTAGTTGGACTCTCATGTCTATCTGAAATCCAACTCTGAAGAATTCAAAATAATAATAATAATAATATAGAATAATAATTTGTTGAATTCTTCATTCCATTCCTGGGAAGAATCTTACTTATTTTATTAGTAATGACCACCCTTATATGCCGTTGTGAGTTTTTTTGCGGTAGTATTTATGTTAGAAGTGTAGCCCTTCCTTCTTTCTCCTTTCTGTCAAATCTTTTTCTGCAGGTCCTTTTTTCAAAAGATATAATGAATTAGCAAGTCGATCTTAGGTACTTTGATTGGTTCGATGAAGATGGATTCAAGTCCCAGCGGAATTGCAGCTATGCCCTTTTCTGAAATACCTGACTTTGTTGAGCAGCTACTTTGCTTCCCCTTTTAGATAGGCTTTCCACTTTCAGCCATTCTTTCTTTCTCTATGGACTGCGTGGGACTGATTCAGACTGATAACCCAAACCCTTCGTAGACTGAAATCTCTTCTCTTTAGGCTCGCGTAGGTTAGGAAACTCGATGGTAACATGCTTGGTTCCTCTTATGGGGATAAATCAATACGTTCTAAGAAGAAATATTGGAATATCAATCTCATCGAGATCATCGAACTCTAGTACAGAAGAAATGGAATAGCTGTGATGCGGTCTGTCGCCAAGCCCGCCTCTCTCTCATTCTTGTGCACCATTACTCTATAGAACCAGCATAGCTCACAGACGAGCATGCTAATGAGGCCCTGAGCTAGATAGATGAAGATAAGAAGGTCAGACTTATACTGTCTTAAAGTCTCCGATAGAAAGAATGATTAATTGCTTGAATGCCGGGCCATCTACTCGCGAAATCACCCTAGTACGAACCCTCTCAGCTCCTTCCTAAAGAAATGAATTGTTGATCGATCAATGGAGTGAAAGTCATAAAGAAAATCCAACTCCCAGTCTCATTTACTGCAATAAATAGAAAAGAAGGGCAAACAGAAAGCGAACTAAAAAAATTGGAACTCACAAGAGTGGAAACCATAGCCATGCCATATGAATGATGAAATTCCTTAAGAAAGAGAGAGAGATCACTTGCTGAATAAAAAGCCCGGGTGGAAGCACAAACAAAAGGAGAGAGAAAAAGTCGAAAAGAAAGTGGGGAAGAAGTCTAGTGCTAGTTCTTTTCAACTATAAACAATCACATGAATTGTTCAACCCATCTGAATGAAATGTAGGAATATACCCTAGACAATGGAAGAAGTCTTGCACTGTGTGTTGTGTATGTCTCAGGCGACGGCGGGTACCATTCCTTATCCTAATGAAGCAGCTGAAAAAAAGGAATGTAGAGAAGAATATTCGTATAATAAAGCTTTCCCAATCGGCCAACGATCCTTCCCATGCGCTGATCGTGGATAAGACACTCAAAAGAAGAAAAGATGACACGAAGATGGTTAGCTGCGCGCGTAGTGAACTACCAGATAGATCAGTACAACTAGGGATGCCGTTGAAACCCGAGCAAAGGCTTTGAATTCTGCGAATTGTGCTAGTTTAAATTTTTATTTCCCAGCTACTTGTTTTATGACTTTTATTTGAGCTGCGGACCCCAAAGATCTTTTTTTTTGGCCATGCCGTGAAGTGAAATTGTATCGTATGTTAGTTATATAGGTTGACGAACTACTACGATCTATAGATTTCCCATCTATATCCAATCCCAACATGAATAGAAGCGAGTCGCTTTCGGCCTGTCTTGTAGTCGTAGTCTTTTAGCTTATGTAGTCATCGGCTTTCCTACATGCATGCGTCCACTAGAATGCTTCCTTGGTTTCTGAAAAAGCCAAGATGATACATACGATAGGTGAAGAAAATACCCACATTTCATAGCGCCTGGGGAACGCAAGTTTGATCAAAGATTGGAGAGGAGAGATGGAAGAAAGGGCTCAGGGCAACCTTCTCTAATGCGCCCGGTCCCCCATATTAGGGAAAGAAAGAAGTGCAAAAGTCACATCTCAATAGGGCCCTTGCTGACATTCCCATCTTAAGAGTCTATACCTCTCAACAAAGTGAATCTTATGGAACCTCCAAGAGGGACTTCTCTGAGTAAAGAGATTAGTAAGGGTAAGAGTCATTCCAATTGAGTAGGTAAAGAGTCTCTTTCGAGCGAGATCCTTTACCATGCCTAACTAAATGAAAAAAAGTAAGAGAGAGAGTGGCCACCTATTTCAACAATGAAAATAAAGGACTTCCTTATCCTAAGGCTGCCTGAAGTCGTGTAAACCAGAAATGAATTAACAAATATGAAGCAAGACCTACTCCCTCCAATCCCAGGAATAATTTGAAGAGAGTTGTCTCAAGTCACCAACATTGGCATAAAAAAAGTAGGAATGGATAAATAACACAATCTATGTTAATAAAAATTCTCGTCATCAAATAGTTTATTTCCATAATTTTGCCCGATTTGATGGAATTTTCATTCTTAGGAATTATGTTGATCGTGGTAGTAAGTTGTATCCGGTGAGATTTTACTAGTAATGTACTCGAATCCCAATTTATTATTGAATATGGTAAGCTTTTCTAATTCGTTGTTGGAGTATTCTAGTTCTTTTCGTAGAAAGTCTTTGGAACTATTGGAACTATTAGAACTATCGAAACTATTGGAACTATAGGATCAACTGTAACTATTATAACTATTGGATTGACTAGAACTATTATAACTATTGTAACTATCAGATCGACTAGAACTATTATAACTATTGGAACTATCGTAACGGCTGGAATAAGACCGATAACTATTTAGCGAACGAGGCAAAAAAGACATCGAATATCTCTCTTTATACAGAGTATGTATAAGAGATAGTTGTAGTTGGACTACCATAATCATTGTTTTTGGCTCCTTAAGGGTGGGTTAGTCTAGTCAATCCATCTTGAGATGCGTTCATTGACAAAACCGCAGTAGGAATTCCTACTTTTCAATAGAGAAGAGGCAAACTGATCGAACCTTGGAGAATACTATGTAGTTTATCCCTTCTTGTGATCGATTTTAGCACTAGCATGGTTTGCTTCGGCCGTGTCATTAGCGTCAATGATGATCTTCCCGTCTCTCACCAACGTGCGAGGGAATAATTAAGTCATAATTCATTTGTTGATTGTATCATTAACCATTTCTTTTTTTTTGTACGAGGAACTTATCATGAATCCACTAAAAGAATAAAGATCGGGGAACCTGCTAGCGCAGAGAATCAATGCGTCAAATCTATCGGCACTGACCACGTCCATTTTATCTTCTACGGGGTAGGTAGAGTGGATTTTGCTACAACCGAGGGTCTTCTCCTTCGGTGACTTCTCCTGGAGGATGGTCAAGTAAAAGTAGCAGCTCAACACTCATGAGGGTGATAGCCTATGATTCTTGCTCAAAAAATAGATCGAACGCCTTCGAGTTAATGGTTCGTCCAACCCAGTAGCATTCATGAGTCGCTAGTTCAACTTCTCCTCGGGGACAGGGTCGAGAAGTACCATGCATGGTTTCCCCCTGTCCTTTCTTTCTATTAGTCTCACTCAGCAAGCCACCCCTTTTTTTAGAGTTTTCTAGTTCGACTAAGTGACTTTGTAACCTCAACCTACTTTTTTGCTTACTGTAGCATAGTACTTTGCCACTTCAAATGGGCGCTTCGCCCTTTTTTTTTGAATTTGAAAGAGAGGGGTCTTACTTATTCAGGGGGGATGAAAGACAAATAAAAGGATCATAGGGCTTTATGATCGGAGAAAGAGAAGGGGCGTGGTTGGTGTATCACTGGGTTGGTGAGGGAACCCATTGGAAGAGGGACGACCCACCGAATTCACATCAGAAATCGCCAGCTTGAACACAAACGAAATCGTTGAATTGCGTATAGAAAGAAAATGAACCACTTCTATTCTCAGAGCTGAGGTATATGAAGAATGGCTTTTTTGTCCCTTTCGTCCAGTGGTTAGGACATCATATTTTCATGTCGAAGACATGGGTTCGATGGGGGAGAGAAAGTTTCTAGGTTGGATTTTTGTAGATCAAATAGTACTAGTTGGGTAGATAGAGGTGGTGAAATCTAACCTTTGCATCTATCTTCTTTAGCAGGGCAGGTCACTTGAGTGTCAAAACAAAACCAAGCGGTGGTTGTTTTTCGTTGGCTTATCAAACCAACGTATGCCCATTCCTCCTTTGATGACTCCCAGTAGAGAAAGACTAAATTTTCTGATGTAGATTAAAAGAAAGTTGGGGATAGACATAGATCTTTCCGCCTATCCGATGTGTTGGAAATATAGCAACATTTTTTGTATTTTGGATTTCCCGATCATTGGAAGCAATCTTCACTGGCACAAGGATCTCATCACAGTAAGCTCCACTATGATAGAAACCAACAATGAGTTTATGAAGGCTTCGAGTAGTGCGGGATAGGCTAATTACCAGACTACTCTGGAATAGGTTAATCGCTGGAGACAAGAACGAGTGAATCTAGTTTTGAGAGCATTCCTTACTCTAATAGGGGGAGTAGAGTTTCTAAGTGAAGGCAAGCGCAACTATATATGTAATATCCAAGCTGTCATCAAGGTAGGTCCGCTATAAAGCCTACCGGCCGGCCAGAAAGTCCTTAAGAATGAGAAAGGCTCCTCGGCTCACTTCGGTTGCAAAGACTTTCTCCTTAGGCACATGTCTTAGAAACACAAAATGAGGGTTTCTCTCATTATAGGACTTGACCAAACATCTCACGACATGAGCTGACGATAGCTATGCAGCACTTGTATGAAAGTCAGTACCATTCCATTAAGGACAAGTTCTCTTTCAAGAGATTCTATCTCAGAATCGTGCCTTAAGGAGGGATACTGCCAATCCTACTGAGGAATTTATGGATTTTTTTTCGGGAAGCGAGAGGTACTGGACAAAAACCCTGAATGGGGACCGATAGAGAAAGACATAAAGGAAATTGAGTTTGTTGAGAAAGTCAAACTCGATCTTGCAGCACGCGGGCATGAGTATCCCTATATAAAAGAAATTCTTGGGTTAGGGTGAAATCCGGAGATCTACGAAGGAACGCCAAAAGAAAAGGCATCTCTCTGGGTCCCTACCCCCACTGTTGGGCTTTCGACCCTTGTAGAACAACTGGACAATGTGGCTAAAATTCAAGTTCAATTGTTGTCTGAAAGACGTATAGGTAATATTGACCTCGCTGCTCCGCCTGGTGGCGATGATGGCGACGATAGTAACGATGATGATAAAAAATCTAAGAATATTGATCCCCTTCAACATCTCTCATAATGTGTTCTACGCTGTTGAAAGCTAGATCCACATGAGGTGTGTAATGCATCCATAGGTAGCACCGATCCATCAATAGCAGCATCCCTTCCTCTCGCACCCGGTCTAGTATCTCTTTGGTCGATATCCAGTAGCTCCAGTAGCAGCAGAGGGAGAAGATCGGTAGTAGAAAGTAACGAATGATTCTCCTTTCTACCCTTCTTTTTACTACCTGTCTGTTATCTCATTTGATTGGCTTTGATCCCTACCTTATTATGGAGAGGGTAAAAGTTTTTTTTTCCTCCAAGCCTTACGTGATCTTTTTAGGCTCTTTGTTTTTGAAGTGCCTATCTGCCTTCTTCTTTCACTCCTTGCTTTGGTTGGCGGTTGCAGCAGCTTGCACATGGATGATAATTCTACTGGATGAAGCGGCTTCAATTTGACTGATTTATTTTCCAATTTATTTGGAAGTAGTTCCCCTGCAAATTCCGAAGCCGGTCTCAACCAACCGGCCCTAGACTGGTGAGAGGCAAGAAAAAATGGATTGTATAAAGGTTGGTACTATCTCACATATCGCACATCTGTCTGAATGATAAACCGATAGTATTTGATGACCGACCACATGGAACTCTTACCTGGGCCAACAATAGCTATCCACCTAATATCTCTTTCTACCCAAGTGGAGCATCCACTATAAAAAACATGCTTAGGCCTAGAAGATAGAGATTTAGGAGTTTACTATTGGACTGATAAGGTTCTCACATATCTAACCCGATCAGGAGAAGAGATACAGAAAAAGGAAAGGAAAGACAACTATAGAGTAAGTAGGAAATGATTATATCAACCATTCGGAAAAAAGTACAGCATAGCTCTGTGTCTCTGCATCCTGACCGCTTCTTGCTGTGAACCATTTTTAGAAAGGCCAGTAATAATGCGATATTCCATAGATAAGCAAGAAATTGAAGCCTCTCTTTTTATTTATGATGTACCGGCTTGAATTCACTTTCACTTTAGGAAAAAATTTCTTTCTCCTCAAAGTAGTTGTTCTCTCCATAGCACGAACAGGTCGAGATGCGACGTCGTCTTACTTGAGGCACTTTGTGAGTGCAAATCAACAAGATTGGGCTAGGCTTCTTGATGTGTCACAATTATCCTATAACTTGCAAAGGAGCAAAGCTACGGGGCGTACACCATTCGAGTTAGCAACGGGGCAAGAACCACATACTCCCCATACTTTGGTGAGTTCTTACAAAGGCAGAAGTCCCAGAGCATATTGCTTGGCAAAGACTTGGTAAGAATATACCGACACCGCCCGCTCATACTTAGAGAAGGCTGCATAGAAGATTAAGAGGTTCGTGGATAAGAAATCAAGGACTTGTCGGTAGATCAGCTAGCTCAATGACGATAGATGCATTCTCTATAGTTTTAGCATTACGGCAAACCCGTGTCAATATATAGCTGATTTGGGTGCTCTAGCCAAAGCGAATCCTATTTTGTCTATTACCTTCTCTATTACTATGTTCTCATACGCATGAATACCCTCGTTCGCTGGCTTTTGTAGCAAATTCTATTTGTTCTTTGCCTCTTTGGGTTATGGGGCTTACTTCCTAGCCCCAGTGGGAGTAGTGACTAGCGTTATAGGTCGTTGGGCGGTTTGAAGGTTGCCATAAGTAAGTAAGAAAGGGGGACCGAAGGCAGTTCTCTGTGCACTGGACACGTATCTTACCAAATCCGTTGTGACACAATGCATTCTACGAAAGATAGGGTCGAGTCTGATACATCAAATGTCTACTCAATATCCTTGTACGAGTCCACAATGACTACATGAGATGAACCTTGGTTTGGTGAATTGAAGTTGGCCTTAGCTGTAATAGGAATCCCAATTACTGCACGCGATCGTATACTGAGGTGCTCCCCGCCGGTTGTTGGAACAATGCGAACCGGGCCGGGTCTCGATTTAGAAAGATGAAGGGCCTAAAAGTCTAAATAGGGATTAAAAATTCCCCATCTTATTAGGGGAAAAAATAAATCGATATCTCGATATGATACAACCCTTTCGATTTTAGTTGGGAAAGAACGACGAAGTCCATCAAAACCATCCAATGAATAATAAGAGGAGAGCAATGCGCCAATGGTGTGCGAAGCGCATGTGGAACGGGCACGGAGAAAAAGAAGTGTGGAGGAGAAGCAATTGAGCTCATTCTCTTCACTTCCTGGGCCCAAAGAAGTGCAGTCTTTCCTGGACAAATCAAGGATTTGGAGCTTCTTGCTGCTCTACAACACTATATAAATCCATTTATATTAGTAATATATATGAATAGAAAGATAGATTCATCCATCTATCCTATCTGATTTTGCTATCTAAAAAAGAATCGATTTCATTCAACCTTTGATTCAAAGAATTGCGCTTAGCCCTCCCGCCCATGAAAAGGCTCTGCTGCAATGGATGGCAGAGGATCCATAGTACCCAAAGCACTGGAGTGATCCAGTAGTCGAGAAGGGGCCTAGAAGTTCCTACTACTACCTACTCGTATTACCTAGGTCTTTCGACTAGGGTGTTACCTGCGTAAAAAACTTGTTTACTTTTAACGACAAATGCGGTTCTTGCCATCAGAAAACTTTAGTTGGCTAAGGATAAAATGTGTTAGCATACCATTTATGGACGTGGTGGAAGGGTCCATAGAATGCTATGTCTTAATAGCAAAGCCAACTAGCAGACCCAATGCGAGGATCGGTGGGATGCCATAGCTTTCAGAGATGGGGTCAGAGTCTCAACTACCACACAACTACTATACCAAATGCACCCCACGAGTGGATTAGTTTTTTAACTAGACAGAGGCTTCTAAACTATAGGCGTAAAGCAGGTCATGAACCCACAGTTTTGTCACAACTTTGGAATCCACATGCTAGATGCGAGTCTTCTTATCGAGGCACAACTTTTATTCCACGGTTGTACCATCGCCTTATCGTGTCCAATAGCCGTACTTGCTACTGTCTTAGTGTTCCAAGGCTATCCCTTACTATACATATTTATCCTAGTCCCCAAAGGAAGAGCATAACATCACTATAGGATTGCTCACTTCTGAATTGCCTGGGGTCATCTTGCTTCCTTGCCTTCGAACTCGAGTATTGGGGATTAATGTGGGATTACCTGCTTTCGAAAGAAAGGAGGCTTGCTACGCGTACTATTATAAAATAAGGCTAGGGTTTTGGGTACGACAATATTACCTGGTTATCCGAAAAGAAGAAAATGCTCATGCAACCCAGAAAGAAAAGAAGGTAGGCCTGCCTACACAGGCCAAAACCTAGTCTAAAGTGTTCACTACTTATGTGAATTGTGAATATAAATAATAAAGACTTTTTCGTAAAAATGTGCATGTGAAAGTTGAAAGAAAGTGTACTCTAGATGTGCTTATTAATCCCTTCAGTAGGCTAATTGTCGACTCTTTTTGATTGAGAAAGCGGCAGGCCCAGTATGCTCTCTCTATAGTACACTGAAAGGGTGCCGAAGAGAGGGGAAACCTTAGATCGGCTAAAACCAAATTGAACTGTCTTTGATTAAGCGAACAAGCTTGCGTTGATTCAAACTTTGGACATAGGTGCGATTCGAAAGAAATAGAATAAGAGTGAAGTGGGGATCAAAAACTGAATCATTCTATCTGCTACGCAACATAATTGAAAGAAAGGTTAGGAGTGATGTGATTCCCAGGTGGGGATCACGAACGATATATAGCACGAAGAACGTCGACTCGACTTAATTTCTTAAGTCAGTCTCTTATCCACTGACCTCGTATGTTCTCAGTCTTCAATTTCCCCTTTCTTGAGAAAAATCCAAAAAGAATAGAAGTATAAGGAAGTGTGCCTAAAGAGACTTTCTTCTATTCTAGGTGAGAACTCTAGGTCTAGCAGTCAAAAAGAGGTGGAACTTTTATTCTATATATACGCTATTTTGCGCTGAGAGAGGATGCTTTCCCTCTTTACGTTGGAGTAAGATCTTTCCACTCTTCTCTGATTTCATCACCTTCTCTTTTGTCAAGCAAGGAATAACTAACCTGAGGGAAGTATTATATAAACAAAATAGTAGGCAAATAGGGAAAAGTGAAATAAGGGGAATGGAGGAAGTCAATTGGTAGAAGGCAAGAAACTCTCGTAAGAGGTATTCGATGCTGGGGGAACCAATAGTAGATGTTGGAGAGAAGGCACCAGTCAGACCTGCAAGCACCGGGTAGTATGAAGCTGTAGTTTTCAATCATACAATGTGTACTCTTAGTCTGACTTTTAGCGGTAGTCAGCTATCCTCGTTCTCCTCTTTTATTTGCCCTATTGAGTAAGGGTCGGTGCTTGCAAAAATATCGAGTCGATGGGGTCAGGTACCAGTAGTGACAGACGGGATCAACTACAAAGCAAATGAAACTGAGAGTAGCTAGAGACAACCATTCTTCTTTGAACTTTACCCAAGCGCTTTTCTTTCAAGCCTATCTTTCTCATTTAGACTTGTTATTCAACATCTGAATCCAAAGGCATATAGAGCACAACCCTTATTGCAAATCCGAAGAGCATTGTAGGAAGGCGAGGTTCTGAAATTAGTCAATGAAGCTCTTCACTCCATTTCTTTCTCTTTTCCCAGTTCTAATGCGAACGAGCCGTGAGCGGGTGTTTTTGAGCAGCGAGGCTTATACTTATTAGTATTAGTTTATCCAAAGTTTCTTACCCTTATGAATGAATTATTGAATAATCCATCTTCCTATCAAGGTTAAGGAGTCAACTGAGTATCTCAACGGCGGGATTGATTACTCGGATCGAATCAGAGTTCACGCCACCCGTCCTGAACAAATAGGAGGCATGGGCCACAGGTCGCACATAAGCTTCTTCAAAAAATTCATGATACTTGGTTTGATTTCTTTTCAATCTCTCTGCTCGCAGAGCGGTATATCGGAAAAAAGAAATAGGACTACGGACTATGAAGGGGTCAGTCAAGCGGTTTGGGTTTTTGGTCGGTTTCCATTTTCCTACCCCCTCTCATAGTCCATTAGTGGGTAGGGGGGTCAACTTAGAGGGTGCCCACCTCCTCTTCAGATGTGTCCTCGACAACCTTAAGGTTCTTCGGTCTCCGCTTTTGGGGGCGTGAGTGCTTGGTCGCTGGGGGTTCCTTTTCCTCAACTAATTTAGTTGTGTCAGCCTTGGTCTAACATTTTGTTATGAGCTGGATGGACAAATATGGATTAAAGGTTAGATATATTTGAGTTCAAGTGGCACAACACCTTCGATCGACCATATGGCCTATTCTACCCTTACCGAATTTATTCTATTGAAGCATAACGTAAAAAGTTCCTTCTCATCTTGCATTTCTTTGGTTTGGAAGTTCCAGAATCTTGTCTGTGGATTTCTATAACAAAGGAAAGACTCCTACCCTAATACTATGCCATTTAATTAAAACAAGTTCCGCGCTGCTCACCACACTTCGAGGCTAAGGACGGGGTCAAACCGACGAGTGAATGAAGGCGCTGTAAGAAGTAGTGAACACTTTTTCCACGACTCCGACGGAAACATTCCCTTTGTCACTATAGGCTGAACTCGCTGTGAACCTTTTTGATTATTAGTAGCGGCTCATGAAGTAGCCCTCTTTTTTTACAAAAAATGATACATACCCTTTTCCAACCAATCAAGTGGCTTTCTGCTCCTCTCTCTTTGTTTCGATGAAAACCTCAACGCTCGCATTCTACCGGGAACTTTTTGACTATTTACCTTTGACGGAAGCAAAGGGAGAAAGCTCATAAACTAGTAAATAAAGGATGCTTGTGTTGTGGTTTTGAGTTCCTTGGCTTGTGTTCTAATAGTAACTACAAGAACAAAGCGGGGAGCATAGGCCCACAAGCATAAATCTTCGGTGTGGAATATAATCCTAAAGTACTCCAAAGACTCAAATATAGTCAATAAAGAAGGTGGTAATACCCTTTCATAGTTCCCCTACAGTATAGAGCTTGGGAAGCTCAGATCCGGTCAAGAACCGAACAACAATGAACACTCAACTACTAGTAAAAGGAGAGAAAGTTGACTTTGAGATGAGAAAAAAGGTGCTTCTTGCCGCTTTATTAGTAAGTAAACTTGTTTTATAGCTCCTCAATAAAGGCAAAAGATCACTCCTAAAAGCAAGCTTTCTCTTATATACGATACTATACCACAGAATTTCATTTGCCTTCATGCATAAGGCACTAGTTTGGATGGAAACCCTGATCAAGCAGGTGGCCTAGCTAACATAGATATCCGTCAGAAGTAGATGCATTCTGTTGCAGTCCGAAAGAAGTCACTATCAAACTGCTTTCCCTATTGAAGTACCAAAGGTGCGCTCAGCCCTGTGACTAGGAAATGGGTTTGCCCTTGAATTGAAGTGATGAGGTCAGAAAAAGAGAAGTAGGGCTCCTATTGACTAAAGGTTTGTTCTTCGCTTTCCTTTAGAATGAAAGTTTCTTTGAAGACCCTCTCCTTACAGTGGATGAATTCCCCTACTACTTACTTTGTTTGATTCAAAAGGCGAACAGCCCCCCCAACTAGTTGTATAGGGTGGGGTTCTTGTGAAAAGATACTTTGGATATAGTTTTAGAATAACCCTTTCCTTTCTCTTTCACTACTGCTTTATTATCGTCTGCTGAAAGTGTCTCAATTTTGATCAACTTTTTTTTAATCATGAACTCGAGCAATCCTTTACCAATTTGATATTTATGACCTTTGATATCAACTCGACTACTTGTTGCTGTACTACTAACCATATTTTTTTTATTAATTATATTGGCCTGTATTCGAACTGTGCTATCTAACTTGTCCAATAATGTACATACCCTCACAACTGAGATATCTTGAGTACAGTTGTACAACAACCCTAAGACATATATCATGATAGCCTCCGTAGACGTAGTCTATTGCTATATTCCCTTATTTCTTAGCCTTTATCCTATTCTCCGAGAGAGTGGTAACAAAGTCTTTAAATGGGCTTCCCTCACTCTTCTCAAAGAGGTATCCACTCATTGGGACTATATTGTAGCCTATTTTATTTTTGCATACGTGAGTTCCTCGCTAAAGTAAACTCCTACAAACTTCCCTGTCGGGAAGACCAGAGTATTATCCCCCGCTTGATAGGGGAGAAAGGGCCTTTTCATTTTCTTTGTCCTTGGGTAGACCACATATGCCCGGATAAAGCCAAAGAGGCTATCTATATCCCAACCCTAAATCTATATTACTCTTCCTTGGTCTCTTCCACGGATCGGTGGATATGAAATAGAATGAATTCAAGGACAAATTCGCTGGTATACTGTGATCCAGACCCAGGAAGGGCCAAACATGAATCGAAAAGAGTAACTTTCCTCATAGGAGAAAGGGTTCACGCTAAAGCTAGAGCATCTCTTTTTTGTGATATAGGTGTAATTTCATTAATTCAGTACTTAATCTCTCGTCAAACGAATAAAAAAAAGAAGGTTGGGTTTGAGTTCTCTTATAGAAGTGGAAATCTGACCTATATTTATTTCCAACTAGAGGTAAAGGTGCTTTTCGCTTCACCAGAATCCGACGTCAATTGGTTACCGGTTGGTAGTTCCTCATCGTGCATTGACTGACTCCTCATGAGGTTGAAAATAGCACTCTAAAATTGGTGGGAAAGAAACCTTAAGTGGGGTTTATTCGTCTTGAATAAAAGGAACCGATAGTAGGAAAGATACCCTACATTTGAGAGAGAAGAAATCTCACTCATAGATTTGGAAGAGTTGAATAGGACTGTGTGAGCTGCATCGAAGAAGTACTTCCCAGAGTGAGTAAGTCATAGGGCCATGCCTTACGAAGCGAAGGTGCCCTCTATTGCTTTAAACTTCTTCCCTTAAGCGTAAAACTTCAGATTGCAAGGTGTTTACCCTACATAAGAAAAATTGGGATTAGATCTTGGAAATAATCGACTCAAATTGATGCTCATCATAACCTTTCCTCTGATCAAGCTCATCATAACCTTTTTTTTGATCTTCTTCTTCGTGTTCTATTGATCAGAATCATCCAGCAGTGCCTCGCTGGTTTAGAATTTGAACACAAAATGGCCAAAAAATCAATTAGTAATATGCCTTCTATTGCCAAAAGACCTTATCTTCTCCTCTTGGTAAAGAGAGCCTCCATTTCAAGTTCGACAAGATGAAAGAATCGATTCGATCATTCAAGTTGGATAGAATTTATCTACCCTAGGATCCAACCTACATGAACTTCTTTCTTCTCTTATGATATTTCTATCAAGCAAAAAAAAGAAGCGACTACCTTACTTAAGCAATTATCAGATCGATCTTTGAAGGACAGGATGTTTTTTTATGGTTGACACCTCTTGGAAACCAAACCGGGTCAGAGGCATTGGACGGACCAGTTTCTTCTAATTTTAATGATAGATGGTTGGTCAGGTCGGTAACATATGGATGAAGGACTTCTACAGGGTCGTCTCGTGCGCTCAACTAGGAAGGTGGTTTTGTAGGCAAATGAAATAAGTTTTTAAAGGCGAGCGGAATGAGGCAGTGAAATTATTTAGGTGAAAGAAAGGAGAGAATGAGTGGAGTTTCGAGAATGAGAATCATATATTTTCTCATTTTTTTTCGTAGTAAGAAGACACTAAGACGCACCCACTACACACCGCACACTCAGATGAATAGCATGGTCCTTCCCCCATCGAAGAGCCATGTATCCAGGGTTGACCACATCGTCACTGTTTTATCAAGGTGTGGCCACGGTCTCCATTGGGCAACGAGATGACTCTCTCTAATCTCTTTATATAGATTGGGTATATTTATATCAGCAAGATAACCTGGTAGGAGATAGATGTTATCAATAAACTCTTGATCTCTATCTTCAATATATTTCAAGACATCGCTGTTGATTTCAAATGCCTGGTTTTGAAGCGTGTTCATTACTCTGCACAGACTATCGCTATCTTTTATTTGAATTGGAAAATGATGCATGTCACCCTAAGAAGGTTGTAGCTGGTACTACTAGAATGCCCGCTTAAGTAACCCCCTTCCAGAGTGGACAAGTTTATTACTGGACCATGGTCGATGACCCTCCATTCAAGAGGTTTGCACACCATAGGAAAGTTCATCTTGATTGGGAGCTTGGTTGGATTGAATTTGCATTGCACATATGTTTTTCTATGTACATAATAGAAATCGACGGGAAGGTTTGGCACCTCGATGTAGGCTCTTTGCCACCTGGGGCTGTAGTATGTTCCAAGGGTTGGGTTGTTTTCCTATTAAAGCGGTACGTGAGCTGGGTTCATCGTAAGATGTCTCACCCGAATGAATTAGTTGGTACTAGAAATGTTAGAAAAAGTGAATGAAAGGGGGAACCGACTCGTTCCTTCCTTGTGGAGGACGAATCAAGGCCTGGAGTTGGTTCATCGAGTAAGAGGAGAGAAGGATCAACAAGGATTTCATACCCTATGCTAGTTCTTTTTCTCTCTCCCCCAGATATGCCTTTAATAAGTCCTCCACCTATTCTCGTGTGACGATATCTATGATTGTGAAATATTGGAATGAACAGTTGCAACAGTCATGTTCAATTTCTTTTGACAGTTTTAGATTGTGGTGCTTTGTAATTAAGGGTGAGAAGGAAGTTCATGGAAAGGTAGCTCACATACCTTTCCAGGCCTAATTCTTTAATAATCGCTTCAACTCTTTCATACTTCTTACGTCGACTCATCTTGCTTGGAAGTCTTAAGAATGCAGCAAAAATGAAGGCTTCTTCTATAGTCAATTGTGGAAAAAGCACACCATCTTGTGTCACAAAACCCTGTGTCGTAGGACTTATAGCTCGGCAGTCCACCGGGTGGGTTTGTTTATCCTTCCAGTTTCGAGTGTCTTCTTGGATAGTTATAGCAGCCCATAGGCGCGATATGTACCTTATGGGGGGGAGGGGGGGGGGGGGGGCGGCGGTCCCCTGGACATAGTCCTTTCAGGCAGTGGCCGTTTAGTCCATGGTCCATTGGATGGTCGGTGCAAGGCCAGAAATTGGAACACATTGATTCCGTTCGTTCCCGTCCTTCGCTTCAGGGCCTGTCCCTCGGTGCGGTCAGTACTCCATACTGTCGGGCGGTGAATCTTACACTTGCTCACTAATTATGACGGTTCACCAGGGCCTCTTTTCTCCTCCATTTTCTGCTCACTCGTAGGGGTCGGGTCCCCCACAAAGGGGGAAGGAGTCGACTGAACATCTCAGCCATTGGCGGGAATTTTGCCCGCATTCGATACCTAATTCTTTTTCACCCCGGATGATCGTGTTGGGTGAATTGTGACCTCATACGATCGTGTTGGGTGAGCAACAACCGCTTCCTCACAGTACTTACTTATGGGCTAACAGGTCACACTTTGGCCAAGTATCCTACAAAGAAACTCCCGAGAGCCAGAAGTATTAAAGGAATGGCCATCGGAATGGGATCATCATAACATGTAAGATGTCTCACCCGAATGAATTAGTTGGTACTAGAAATGTTATAAAAAGTGAATGAAAGGAGTAATAAAAAGTGAAAAGGACAGAGACACTTCCCAACCAGAAATAAAAGTTCCCACTGATGGTATTCTTAGTGTAAGCGAGCTCTAAGATCACATCTTTGGAATAAAATCCAGTTTGAAAAGGAAATCCAATTAGAGATAAGCTACCCATGAAAATCATGGCCATCATAGAAGAGGGGTCGTAGATCAAGTATACACCCGGTACCCTGATTTCTGTAAATGATACGACATTGGAAGATTGTTAGACATAATAGTCCTCATTATAGGAACAAGGGATATGGAACTAACTAAGGATCTTAACATGTGACAGGAGATAGGAAAAAATTCCGTAGTCACTCTGCGTACGAAGAACCGCTTATCAAACTCCAAAGCACCAACTGATGATAGTAATGATTTCTTTAACGAAAATGGAACATTCAGTGGCGGAATTAGCTCGCGATAACGCTCAACTACCTGCTCATCTCCAATGACGATATCATCACCGAGGATAGAGTAGCATGTAAAAGGAACTCCTGGATATACTTAGGCTGCTACGAACCAAATCACCAAATGGTGAGTTAATGCGAAAGTAGGCCAACCTCTGTAAAAGCCCAACGGGGCTCTTATTATATCCACCCCTCACAGCCAAAGGATATGCAACAGGTTAGAGAGCTTTTAGATCCCGTCCTACCCTAAAATGCCCATTCCCCTAGAGTTTCGAAGTGATTCTCATTCTCACTGTAGCCTTCTTAAGATGAAAGAAAGCCAGGTAAGAATCTCATGGAAGTACGAAGGGGGAGTAGAATCGTATCTGAGAGTGGTTCTTCGGATCGATCACAGATTCTCGGCCCCTTCTTTTGGCTTCCACTCCAGTTGACCTCTCTTGTTTCCATCCCACCGTGAGAAGGTAGAGAGAAAAACCAACCCAACAAATAACTATTACTATTACTATGCCCTTAATTAGTAAAGTATGTACTTCTTGCAAGGCTTGCTGAGCTTGGGAACAACAGTAAGGCCCCTATTGAGATAAGATTTATGCACTTCTTGCTTTCCCTGAGATGGGGGACCGGGCGCATCAGAGTAGGTTGCCGCTTGGCTGTCAATGAATGCTGCTTCTTCTGCCAAATCTAGAAACTAAGACTTGGATTCGCTAATCCCACCTCTATCTCTTACCGTAGGAGTTAAGGATCCACTTCTTTTATTAATGGAAATAGCTTAAACGGATTGCGCTACTCCTTTCTCTTTCTCCCTTGTCCGCTGCTCTCAAAGAAAGCCACAGGTGGAAGCAACTGATGCTTTGATCATTCAACTATCTTCTTGCTTCCAGTTCGTGCTTGCTGTCATGCTGGCAAAAATAGGGGTTTTGGTCGGTTTTACCTACTACTGGATTTGAACCAATGACTCGCAGTATGAAACCGATACTCTAACCGCTGAGTCAAGTAGGTCAAGCTGATTCAAGTCACCGTATAAGAGAAATCCACGCAACCAAAGTAGCCCTTACTATACAAGGAGGCGGAGCGCTAAGAAAGAGAAAGCGTTATTACTATACGAAATGAAGCAGCAATTAGCACGCTAAGCTAATATCAACCAATGTTCGAACACGGAGCCTTTCTTTCTCGGTCGTCTATCTTAATAAGTGGATTCCAATTCATTCAGTCCTTCTTTGCTGCATTGGTCTTTTCATTCCCCACTCTCCACCATAAAAAAATCTTTCCACTATATCTCAGGAGTAGTCAAAGAAAGTACGGCGGGTTAGAGTAGGAATAAATTGACTAAGAAGTAGGGCATACAACAATGGATTAATTCATTCAACAAGATCTGTTTGGATCAGACCAGGATGAATGGGATTGGTCTGACCTCTCGCTCGGATGTAAGACTCCCACCACTGACAGATGTCCTATGCCACCTTTTGTGAATAGCTATGCCCGAGAATGAATTATGATATAGCGCAGCCACAACTCTATTCCCGACTCAAAATCCATAAAGGACTTTATGGGAGATAAAATAGGGGGCCCTGTACCATACATCCTGCTGCCTTGGGACGACTGCACGTTACATCATAAAAGCACGACCAAATGGAGGTGGAAAGCCCTTGTATAGGTTGGGCACTAGCTAGCGCCTTCCTTATACTAATAGAAAATGTTGGGCCTTCCCCTTATTTATTAGTATTAGTAAAGTTGCTCGAGGATTTCTACTGGGAATCAAAGGTCCCTATCATAGGATCCCTAGTAAAGTCAATTTAATGATGGCCGCTTATCTGAGTAAGAAGACGATGACTCCTATTATTGGTGAGCGATATCCTCTACATGTTATCTTTGGGAATTTTACTCTCTTTCAAACCGATGACTATTCAGATGCACATGCTTTGTAAAAATTCCATCTCCTGCACAAAACCCCCAAACCATATTTTCTAAACAGACCAGAGCCAAACCGCATTGATCTTGTAAAAGATCTGCTACAGAACAAATACATTTATTTTTCAAATGATTCATATCTTGTTCATGTTCATAATGTAATTATTTCTAGGGAGAATGCCGCTGACGAAACCAAGTCCTAACTACATACGTATCCAGAAATGTAAACAAAGTAGCTACTGTCAGTGCCAGTACTAATGAGATCCAAATAGATTTTGTTTAGCCCGAGAAATTTTTCTTTGAGATCTTCGTCTATAATAAAGGAATTCTCAACCACATCTTTGAAATGAAATCCTTCCGGTAATTGTAGAGTTCCATTCGTATCTCTATACTCTTTCCAAAGCATATCCAGTCTCGATTCGGTCTTTTGTTTTAGCTTTTTGAGAGCCAAGTCATGTATACTCTCTACAATAGTACTTCATTTGAAAAGCGTGCCTTTTTTAAAAGCCCCAAAAATAGCTCCCGAAAGAAGGAGTCCGACTGCCAGTGTAGTCACTTCAGAAAGAAAATGATCCATATGAAATTCAAGTAATTTCGCTTCTTGCTAAAAAAATTCGGGCTTATGTGAAAAAAGGGACTGGGTTAGTTGGTTGTTGACCAACGAAAAGACATAGGAGTCAAAAGGTGATAGAGTTAAGGTGAAGACTGAAAACAATGAAATCACGACACACTTTCTATATCTCTCTTTTCCGTATCAATCAAAGACAGTTCCATTCGATCTTAGGCAATCTCAGGTTACCGACTCTCTGGCCTCATTTCGAGGCACTATAGAAGAACTCATTGGGCTTGCCACTTTCTCAATCAAAAATGGAAACTTTGAATATCACTAAACAATTCTCTCACTTATGTCATTTCTTTTCGTCAGTCAATCTTCATCAAGACAGCTGACCGAGTTGAAACCTACTGCTCAAGTCTTTTGAACCCATCCACAAATAGCTAGAAAACATTTTCTTATTTATGACTTTGTTGCGGCTGTACGACATGAGAAAGAGTATACCAAATAAAGGTAAAAACCACACTGGAAAAATGTTGAACGATTTCTAGCGCTTTTCAAAAACCATTTTTTTGCAATGCCTTAAGTGGACAAGGTAAGACAGTATGCTCACTAGATCCATCATACTATTACTAAAGTACACTGAGCACTCATTGAATCTCGACATCAATTAGATCAACAAAACCAAACCATTGCCTGACGTGAACAGACGATTTCTCATTCGACTATTTGATCCGGCTCCGTATTTACTCAAGCAAAGACAAATCAAAACCTTTCTTTTCTTACGATGAAAGGAAAGGATCACTCCTAAAAGAAAGATTTCTTTTATATACGATACTATCAGATGCGCATTCCTTGGGATCAGAAAATTCACTATCTTCATATTACCAAATTGGAGAATCTCCAAGGCCTTTCAGCGATTCGACGCGTCCCCCTACCTAAGCTAGACGCTTCACCTACCTGACCTCAGAGAGAATAGAATGAGTCACCCTAGCCCTAGTCTAACTAAGAAAGAGTTCCACCCTTATGTTTGATGGCCACAGGGGAGTAATCCCTTGCAAAATAAAAAGAAACCACTCCTCTAGAAGCTCGAGGTTGGTCTAGCCCCGATGCCTCCACAAGGAATTCTATCCAGAAAATACCAACACACATGTTCTATTTGAGGAAAAGACCCTTTCAAGTCAACCAATCATCAACATGAACCAACTTTGGATCAGTTATTTCAGTCTTCCAAGAATGGTTCACAACTGGAGACTCAAAGAAATCTCAAACATTTCCAAGATGAGCTTCGCCTGGAAGTTTTTGAAGATCTGTCTCCCTTCGTAACCATTCTACCAAGGAACTTTTCAGGTACGAGTTAAGTGGTCTACCACATCCAAGCCACAATTCTAAGGGCATAGACCATTTAGTGAACCTCGCTAAGAGCCTTCGAATGCAAGGCAATTATCGATGTAGCAGTGAATAAATAGTTCGAAAACCGACTGAAAGGATAGGTCATCTGGATCGACATCAACATGGGAGTTTTCCAAGGGATGAAGATCAATGTCTGGTCGAACCAAGCTTCCTTCTCTCTCTCTTGCCCAGGAGCAGGTTAAGTCTATGTGACCAAGGCAAGCAAGGAATGCTAACTGAATAGGGGTACTCGATTTCTATTGTGACAGAGGGAGGTCTCATAATAGAGTCAATTCTAGTCTTGGGATCAAGGTTTCTTTCCTTTGCTGAATCAGGAATAGACGACTCCAGGTAATACCAACTCAAAGGTGATGACTAGTAGATCTCTTTTTCCTGGCTATATGATATCATATCAGACAGAATAGACCGGGCCAAAGAGCACTAACCGGGAGCAAAGGGTCCAAAAGTGAGTGGAAGGAAAGAGAGTGAGTACGCCGCAAGACCAGAGAAGGTAAATTATGAAGTGACCTTCACTCGGGAACGGATTCGATAGGGCCACGAGAAGCCTTATTTTTGTCTTTCTCTTGCGTCCGGCTATTCCTGCTGAGTCCTCACTCCGGTTAGATAGGAGAATCACTGTAGATAGCGATAGAAGATGCAGTACACAAAGTGGTCTTATCATGAAGGGAGGATGTGGGAATATACACTCATTCGATATACAACTTCAAAATCTTACACGTACAAAATCTCTTAGGAAAGAAGAATCAAAAGCATCGAAGCGCTAGCAAACCCAAAATCTAGCACAAAAAATAGGGAGCATTGAGCCTTAGCCGACTTCCAAGGCTTGTTAGGCTTGGTGAATGCAGACGAAGAGCTTTCTCAGACTCCCAAAACATAGGAGTACGGTCATAGAACGAGTCCTGGACCCAAACCGGTCAAAGGTCAAAGACGGACTTGCCATACTCTAATTCAGAATCTAAGTTCCCAGGATATTAATGAAGAGGAGAAGGAAAATCAATCATAACAGCACTTTCTATAGTGGAATTGGAATCGACGGATTCTTTGACTCAGGGTTCAGGGGGAGGAAGCTTAGTATAAATCTTAGTTGAAAGAAATTGGGCCTAAGACCATAGAAGGAGGATTGCTTATATAATATAAGCCATACGTAGAAGAAAGTACTTTCTTCTAAAAAATAAAGCGAAGCAAAGCGCATGGCAAAGAAGCAGCCAGCAGACTGCCTCCTTCTACTCGGCCTTTCTTCACTTCTAGTAGTATATCCAACGTATCAAAGGATTATGATGGTCATTAGGTCCAGTGGAAGGAATTTGGGTATAAGATCTTAGAATTTTGTGCATCTATCGGTAGAGGGTTCAAATAAAGTAAGTAGCTTAGAAAGAGGGAGTTCCTTCGCTGGTACCAATAGATAGAGCTACTAGTAAGATAAGCAAAGGCGGTTGAGAGTGGAAGGAGTTAACCTCTCCACCACAAGGTGAAAAAGTGAGGAATATCAATAGGAATCTTATCGAATCTTAGCTAGGCTTTCGCTTTTGCTTTTTCGGTGGGTAGTGTTATAGAGTAGGTCTTGATTGACTCTGATCCTATGACGGATCTAAAGATGGAGTCTCTTTATTAGATGGAGTCTCTTTATTAGGATCTGAAGATGGAATCTCTTTATTAGATGTAGTCTCTTTATTAGAAGGAATCTCTTTAGGATCTGAACGTAGGTTAGGGAACTCGCTTCCTTTACTGCTTCAATTCCAACTCGAACTAAAAACCTCTTCCTCATCTTGACTCATGGCATCTTCATCAGTGAGTAAATCCTCATCATCATCCTCCGTTAGATAAAAGAACCTAACTCCTGAGCCTGTGTAGACTCTTGGTGAGGCTGTTCCAAGTATGTAGGCCCCACATCTTGCTCATCTCCCAAACATGCATCCCCAAAGAAAATGCAGTCCCATCCATCACCTAGGAAACATCCCAGCTATCAAGCAAGTACCACACTCCAACGAGTGTCACTTAGATAGCTGAGAGGATCCTAATGTAAAACTAACTACCGAAACACTTATCACTGATACAATCCAATCATGCCATAGTGTTGATGAACAACATGAGACTTCCAGTTTCCATACCCACCAGAAGCATCGCCACCCTATTAGAGCAATGACAGGTAACATACTAAATGCTGTGGGTTGGTAACACTGTTAGCTGGATTCCAAATCAAAAAACACAGACATGGGAACTGAATAGATAGCTTGGGGCATGGGAGCTTCCCTTAAGAAAAGAGTTACTTCATATGGAAGGAGAATCTACGATGTTCACATCTTTAATCTATCTGCTAGAGGTGTCTAGGACCCTTTCCTACGTCTTTCTCTTGCATCTGAAGCCCTCGCTAATAAGAGATTCCATTATTCTACACTTACTTTACTATGCTTCTTATTAGTTATAGTAACTATAACCTCTGTGTTGAATTGCCACAACAGGGGCCTTCCTCAAGGGAGGAGTTCATACCCAGAGAAAGAAAGCAGACTACTAAATCGACTATTTCAACATATTATTTGCACTAGTCTCATAGCCATCTCTTTCAACATAACCTTTCCCAACACTATATTATTCCACTATATTTTCTTTCAAATGAAAATATGCAAAAGGTGTTGATACATCCTATCCACATATAAATCTTACCCTCTTCCACACATTACTGGTGGATGCAACAACTGCTATCACTTTGGCTGCAGGCTGGCATTACAACCTTTACCACAATAATGCCGTTCATAGATCAAATTATTTTGTGGATTGGATTTTACTTGACTGTCTACGGTTCCATTGCGTGTGCTTGGGGTAGAAGTTTTTTATAAATGTATTGCCATGCTATTAAGTATTTTGATTGTTGTTTTTATCTTTCATTGAGGTGGCCAACCTGAGAGCGAGGCAAGTTGGGAAGGGGCTGAGACTTAGGATTCGAAGACCAAGTCAGAGACTACTAGACGTCTCGCGGAGCGACTCTCAACGAGGACGTTGAGACTGTTCGAAAAAAAAGATTTTTTGTCTTAATCCGCCTTTACTAAAGAAAAAAGAGTACACTTATACTCCGGCTAATAAGGGAAAGTTTTTTTTTTCAAATCCGGCATTTGACTCTGATTAGATCCTTAGCGCAAGTGCTAAGTAAGTAAGCAAGCTACCGCTCCGTGGGGTAAAAACTGAGGAAAATAAAGAACGTCAAGTAGAAAGGAACAAGGTCTTACGACACGATCACTATATCTTTGATTTTTCTTTATCTCTTCTCGGCTTGAGCCGAGTGGATAATATGTGGCGTGGTATACCTGATCATTTAGTCAACAAGACATACGTAAGTCAACATATCTACATGTATATGTTCTTTGGAGCTATAACCAATCAATAGAATGAAATTAAATAATTGTAAGCCTAGGGCGACGAACATGACTCAAGAATGTCTATACAAATCCCCTCTATTCTTTACTCAAAGAAGTAATGCACCCTTTGTTTGAATGGTACTTGATTCATAAAGAATGATTATTTTGAAGTTATACGTACTTTCTTAAAAAAATGCCACACGAAGAGTGTCATGAGATATATCGCTCTCGGACTTCTTACGGTAAGGCCAATGCACCAGCTAGCCAACGTGGTGGCGAACATGCTATGATCTAAGCTAAGATGTTTACCTTGTAGATGGAGGAGATATAGAAATTTTGCCGTGCTTGATTCATAAGATTATATAATTAATAGCACCAGTATATTATTTTACTTAGCCTGCCTCTCCCATGACTTTCTGGACCGGAGCCTTTCGATTTATCATTGAGTTTGAGCTGCGACTTCACCGGATGTTACTTATTCTTCTACCATCGACCGTGGATTCATTTTCAAGGATGTATTCTATTCACCTAGACCATCCATCATCTTATAGGTCGTATCTCGGTAACTCCCTAACTCTTGATCTCGGACCTGTGCTTTCTAGGAGGTCGGCTAATTTTGCCTTTCTCCTTTTGATTTCCTCTTCCATGAGATCATATACCTGGTGTTCAACCAAGGGTATGTTGAGATCAAAGGAAGGTTTTTTTGATAAGTTAGGACCACTTCCATCGCCTCCGACAGAAAGAAGAATTCTATCCATCAAAGAGATCCAAAAATAAAAAAAATCGCTAAGAAATGGAGCAAAGAAAGAGGCTTCCAAAGAAAAGTCCCAATTAAAGTGTAAAAGTATAGGAGTAAGAAAAAGGACAGTGAGACTGAGAAAAATGCATTTCAAAAGAGAGAAAAATAAAGCTGAAGTTCGTTCTCTTCCTCTGTGCATCTCTCTTCTCAAGCTCATCATAAGCTTTTTATTGACTCAACTCAAGCTCATCATAAGATTTTTATTGACTCGACTCAAGCTCATCATAACCTTTTTTTTATCTTCTTCTTTGTGTTCTATTGATCAGAAGCATCCAGCAGCGCCTGCCTGATTTAGAATTTGAATACAAAATGGCCAAAGAATCAATTAGTAATATGCCTTCTATTTCCAAAAGAACTGAAATCCTACCTTTCGGCATTGCGATAAAGTTTTTGATGAAAGGGCAGAGCCTAAAGGCCAATTCCTGATATAGGAGAATTCCAGATAGTGTAGTTATGTTAAACGACAGAAGGGAGTCTTCAGACTGAATATAAGAATAGTCTTTCTAAGATGAATGTCACTTGAATGAGTTTAAGAGGTAAAAGTCGGGTCATAATTCACCTATTGATTTTGCACCTTCTAACATCTCGACTTGAGAATTCTCCTCACGCTTTTTCCATTATGATTTTCTCTTCAAAAACACTCGCCTCGTCGATTCTTCCCCTCATTCCTTTTATCTTGGACATTGAGAAGTTCATGCAAAGCATAGGCATCATAAGCGGTACACTGAACACCAACCCAATCTCGAAAAATAAAGAGAAGTACAAGCAAGGACATTTTCTCGATCAAGAAGGTATTGAACTTCTCGACGGACCTTTATCAATTCCTTCTTTGCCTCATCTTCTTCTCTTATGAAATTTCTTTTGAAATCAATTTTTTCAATTTTCAATATTTATATTGACAATAGTTTATCGAACAAATAGAATTAATTATGATAAATAAAGTGGATCTATTTTGTTTTCTTTCTATTGATTAAGACCTAGCCTCTCTCCTTTGGTTCATAGCCTGTCTCCCCCATAGGTTCCCGATGCCCTACCTGAATCCCCATCGCAAGGTCTTAGCTACAATCTCTTCCCTTATAAAAGAAAAAAGGGTCTCTTGACCAATCCTCAATCGACAGAAACTCCGTCCTAGCGAAGTAAAGTCTCTGCCCCTATCGCTTAATTGATCTGATCAGACACTCGCTCTTCCTTACTTTTGACAAAATAGGGCTAGTGTTCAGTCTTGGTTGGTTCCACCTCTTTTCAGGGCAATGACATCATTAGTTGTGGAGAACAAATGACCATTTTTGTCACTATTGAATTCCAACGGCACTTACGCATACGTGCTCCTTTACTGCCTACGCACCCTTTCTTCTCTACCTATTTCGTCAAAAAACTTAAGCTACTTAGACTGATGCTAGCGACCTCGAAGGGAGGCTTTCTAGCTTGAAACTTAAGGGCTAAGGGAAATTCATCCTTGGAACAATGAAATAGTTAAATTAACGTTGATGCAAGAAGCAGCCTCTTATTGAAATGACCAACATTATGTTCCTGCACTGCCCCTGAATTAATCAACCAAGTGAACATTTCTTGTCTAATATCTATAGCTCGTTGATCTCTTTCGTCTGTTTTGTCTAACCCCATTCCATTCTATTAGGCAGGGTCTGTTCGATTAACCATAAAGAGAAGAAAAGGGAGATTTCATGTTGATAACAGAAAATAACAATCTGTTGATTAAATACACCTTCGACCAGGCATTCTACCTTAGCTGAATCAGAACCAAAACTACTGCATTGCGCTCGAACATTTGAGCCTTCTACTATGAATAAAATTTTATATTATTAATCCATTGTATAATGACTGGACCATGGTTCTACAAAATGGGGCTAGTGTTCAGTCTTGGTTGGTTTCACCTCTTTGCAGGGTGATGACACAGTAGCTGTGTAGCACAGATGACCCAACCGACTGATGTTGAAAAATCAGCGGGTGAGTTGTGGTTAGGGGTGAAATGCCACTCGCACCTAGAGCTAGCTGGTTCTCCCCGAAATGCGTTGTGGCACAACAGTTGACTGGACATCTAAGGGTAAAACATGATTTTGGTGTGGGCCACGAGAGCGGTACCAAATCGAGGCAAACTTTGAATACTACATATGACCTCAAAATAATAGGGGTCAAGGTCGTCTAGTGAGATGATGGGGGATAAGCTTCATCTTTGAGAGGGAAAGAGCCTGGATCACCATCTAAGGCCCCTAAATGACCGCTCAGTGATAAAGGAGGTAGGGGTACAGAGACATCCAGGAGGTTTGCCTAGAAGCATCCACCCTTGAAAGAGTGCGTAATAGCTCACTGATCGAGCGCTCTTGCACTGAAGATGAATGGGGCTAAGCGATATGGCTCTTCTTTATCCTTTGACCTTTTCGAGAATGATGTATTCTCTTTGGTATAGCCTTTTCTAGAATATCATATTCCCCAAGAAAAAACACCATCATTATGGGAATGTACACACGGTAGAAAAATTACATCAATCCATTGAAATATGGTATGCTACAAGTGAATATTTGCGACAAGAAATGAATCCAAATTTAGGATGACTGGCCTTTTAATCTAGTTCATATAATGTCTTTCTCGGGAGCTAGATGCAATTTCCTCATTAAAAGTGAAATCACAATACGATGGAATAACCTTAAAGTGTTGGTCTAGGTTTAAAGAAGGAAAGGCATACGGTGGTTACCTAGGCACCCAGAGAAGAGGAAGGGCGTAGTAATCGATGAAATGCTTTGGGGAGTTAAAAATCAGCATAGATCCGGAGACTCCCGAAAAGGGAAACCTTTCAAACTACTGTTGAATCCATAGGCAGGAAAGAGAGAACCAGGAAATTTGAAAGATCTTAGTAGACAGAAAAAGAAAGCAAAAGCAATTCTCATAGTAGCGGCGGGCGAAATAAGAGCTGCCTGCTCTGCTCCCAAGAGAGACTTTTTCTTGCTCACGAAAATTGCCGGTTGGGTTGATCCAACCAAGAAATATATGGGATGGTAGTCCTTGGGCATTGCTTGGGCCGAGTTTATTAAAGAATGGCTACCTTCAACAACACCGAGATATTGGCCCATGACCATGTTTACTTCATCTTCAAGAGCAAGCATCCTGACTCTCAGGGCCTCAGGCAACCTTGGATCCTTTCCTACTTCCTTAGTGATTCCAAGAAGATGCTTCAACCCCGTTAAGTTTTAACTAGCTATCACAGTCCAATAAATATTTACAATTCTATTTTGGAATATTTTCATCCGGGATTGGAATGACCTATGTTGTAAGAGAGGAGATAAGGTGAACCAACTTTCTTTGGTCGCCTCTCCCATCTGGTCGAGTAGGTTTTTCTCCTTCCTACTTACTTTATTATAATATAAGCTTAAGCTACGTGGCCTATTGGGAGCTTTTTAGTCATAGTGGGAGCTTTCAGAAATCACTTAGCAGATCAAGATCATAGGAAGAGGGGAGAACAAGGGAGAATACCTTTTTTAAAATAAGACGATTCCAAAAGAAAGTCAAAACGGGGAATAGGATGCCTTAAAGGTAAATAAGAAAGATCCTAAATAAAAAAGAAAATACCTATTAAACCATAATTAAAAAGAATTCGGGATTGCTTTTTCAATTCACATCCATGAGTGAGGATTCCTATATCTCTTACTTGCTTTGATCGGACTTTGACAGCTTAGGGAAGAATGCTGGGTCGCTAACAAGGCCCCTAAATGACCGCTCAGAAGGCCTACCTATTTTTTTCCAATCTGTCACTTGCTCGTCCCTCTCTCATGAAAATAGTCTCTCCTCTCCAACCAGTCAAGTGGCCTTTGGGCCACCTTTATTTCTACTAGTTCTTACATAAGCAATTTGAAGGAAGTAAACGAAGTCTTTCCTTCATAAATCCACTCCTGAAGTCACGTCTTTCAGTACTGGTACTGAAGTAAAGTACTTTCGAGTTGCTCTTTGCCCAAAGCCCTTTTTCCGACTTAGTTAGAAAGACCAACTCTAAATAGCTTTAGAATTTCTTGAGTTAAAAAGGTATTTATAGATTCTAGAACTCAGGGGAAGGTTTGGAACCCTAGTAGAAGAATGGAATCAGTTTACCGGGCTGACTTCTATGCCAACACGAGTAGTTTAACTCATCACTACCTCGTAAGGGCGTTGAAAATTGTTTTTTCATTTTGCTATAATAATTCCATAAACACCTAGCGAAGATATGGAAAACAAATAAAGTATCCCTATGTTCGGATCTGACAATACCATACCATAATCAAAAGGTCTTCGTCCACACCTAGGATAGGGAAGAGGCAATGAAATTGATGAATGAATGAGGGATTCTTTTCTAGACTAGTTCTCCACATGAATACCATATGATAAAAAGAAAAACCGATTTACTTGTGTTAAGGATAGTGCAAGGTAAGGCTATGATTCTTGCTTAAAAAATAGACCGAACACCATCGAGTTATTGACTCGTCCAACCCGGTAGCATTCATGAGTCACTATTTCAACTGTCCCTCAGAGACAGGGTGAAGAAGTACCATGCATGGTTTCCCCAATGCGCGGAGGATCCGTTGAGAGTTTATCTCAGTAGGGAACTGTACGATCTTTTCCCCTATTGTATTGACCAATTCTTGACTGGAGGGGACACCAAAGGCCTCTACCCTTCCATCCCTTGGATAGATAGAGAGGCAGGGTAGAGCTTTTGCTAGGTTTTGAAAAAGTGTTTTTATGTCATTCCCATTTAGGTCCAATTTGGATCCCTCCATTGTTTCCTTTTCCTTCCGCACTTTTCCTCAAAATGAGAAAGAAGATGGTACACTTGAATTGTATTATTTAAGTGCTTATTGCTTGCCAAAAATCCTACTTCTACAATTGGTAGGTCACCGAGTTATTCAAATAAGTCATGTTTCTACCCATGAGGTTAGCTCCTACTCCTCCTCCTTCTCCTGACGAATAGGATCCTCCTTGTTACTTTTTACATAACACTCTCGGCCGGCCAAGAGGACTGGCTATCTTTCTCTTTATACGCAATATCTTTCAAGGAAAAGAAAAAGATCTACCTTGAAAACGAACATGAACAAGATATGAAAGATGTTAGACAACGGACAGAGAGGACATAAGAGATTTGGAGAGGAGGATGCAAGCACTGCAGATGGAGAAGAAAGAACTCGTTGTGCGGGTTGCCACCTTCGGTATCTTGGAAAACCACTAGAAAAAAATTCTCAAAATAGTTACTTTCTACTTGTTAAGGCCTATCTGTATGTTTCGAAAAAAAGTTTAGTAATGTAGTAGGTTTGGATTGATCCACCTAAGTAGAACGAAAAGAAGGAATTAGAAAAGAAAAGGGGGAGCTATTGTGAATCCTAGAAAGGCGGAAGCGGAAAAACGTGTTTTCCTGGAAGAAGAGCTGGGCAAAGACTAAAGGAATATATTTTTATCGCTATAAGGCAGATGAAGTTCGACATCAATAAAGAGAAAGAATTTCTTCTAAAATGCATCATCCTATCTTTCATGCTTCTAGTTTCGTGGAAGGTGAAAGGGCCAGGGACAAGTTTAGCTTTTACGCTTTACAAAAAGGAGATAAGCAAGGAGAGAGCTTGTTCTCGGTTAATTGAATGGAGTTCCCGGCTTTAATGAATCAAGTTCAAGTACCGAGGAGATTAACAACTTAGAAAAAGACTCGACCCTTCCCAATCCCAAAGAGAGAGTGGTCTCTGGAAGGTGAAATACGACGTTTAAAACCCTCCGTGTTAACAAAACCCCTTCCAGGGGGTAAACGTGCCATAAAGGGGCTTTTAGTGGCCTCTGAAAAAGAATCTTTCTATAATTGCACTAGCGCACTAGACCGGAAACAGAACATAAAGGATTCTCTCTTGACTACGGCACCCGGGGTGAGCCTCTCACCCGAAAGAAGGTCACCTTCACAAAGGCTCGTAATCCATCTAAGAGAAAGAGGTCTATATCTTCCAACATTTTATTACTTCTATCCCTTTGAATAGGAAATTTACCTGCATCTCGTAAGGCCAAGAGTTCTGTCATTCCTCTCTGTCAAATCGAAGTCTAAGGCAAGGAACTTTCAATTCCATTTTCTTTTCTTTTCATAGGATCTTTTATTGAGACCAAATCGTTTCTTCTTTCAAAAGAGTTCCTGCCTCCTGCTATTACTACTACAAAAAGACTAGCCGCAACAAGATATTCAATAGGACCGGAGTCGTTCAAAGAAAAAGAAGTTACGATCACAGCTTCTCAAACAAAATGAATTAGGGAAAAACAGCATTCGTAGCATTCCACAGTCTAACTAAAGGCGTTGCTTTAAGGTCTTTCCGCTTTCTTGATCGACTCACTTCATGCTAAAGACAGTTACTTAAAATTCTTTAGGAGTACACTGAACAACAACCAAATCTCGTTAAAGAAAGATAAGATTTCTTATTTAAGAATTGAATAAGTAGAATTGAATGAGATTGGAAAGATCTAATCGAAAATCTTACTTAAACAAATTCCAAATTTAAATAAGCTATTATTTGATATTAATAGGGCCGTATAGGTTTGAGTTCTATTGGTAAAAGCGCCGCAGGCTCTACTTCATAGGGCTAGATAGGTTTCTTGGTTCTTTGGAGCCCGTCGTCCTTGCTTGGCTTTTCTTTGGGGATTTTCTCATTGATTCTGGGTTGACATTTCTAATAGGACAAATAACTCAATTTGCCATGCGTGATAAAATTATTTGAAGGAATGGAATCCGAAGGTAGGAATGCAAGCTCTGAGGGATTCATCACTCTGTGGGCTTCTTGTCTAAGAGTTAAGGAGAATATGGTATTAGGTGCGAAAGGCGGTGTTCGAGAATAGGCTCTTACTACTAACAAAGAATTTCCCTTAATTCAAGATATTAGCTGTGGGACTTCGGTGCCTTAAGCAGAAGAGGGGATTTATTTCTGGCTGCTACGCTCCTTTCTTATTATCTTATTCTTTTTTTCTGTCTCTAAAATGAGTGAAGTCAAGCTAGCATCAGCAAATCGAACCTAGGCAATACACGTAAATCCCCCTCCTTTAGAAAGATGATAGCTATTCTTTTCCAGTGCTTTAATTAAGAGAAAAAAAAGTAACCTAGAAGAAAAAATTGTTGGAATACCCGGAGCATAGATCTATCAAAACTTACCTCAGCGACTTCCTATCCTCTTCGAGCCTTAGTCTTTCCGATCTTGTTGGAAAAAATAGTGGGTGAAAGAGAAGTGCTTTAGTCTTAGTTCCGAGAGGGAATGATGGCACATTTAAGGACCGCAAGACCAAACAAGTTGCTCCCTCGCCTCACAACGGTGGTATCTGTCTTTTAAGTTAAGTCATTTCCCCACTCCCCTCTACTCCATAGGGCCTTCTCTAATAGGGAAAAACCTTCCATTTTCGTCAAATGACCGAAATTTGTTGATTGCTCCATACAAATTTATAATGGAAAAAAATCCTATTCGTTGTAAGATTACTGAAGGAAAGGTTGGTCATAAATTTGGAGAGTTTGCCGATTGACAGAACGTTCCGCTACTGACACTTGAAAAAGTAGCTTTCAAGGTTTCGTCGCTTCGGTGAATCACTTAAGCCCTGATACATTTTTTCTCAAGAATTTCATCTTCGCATACCTCGGTTAGTTCTTTCCAATCAAAGAACTTCTCTACGCTACTTAGATTTCTCTTTTGAAATAATCTTAGTTCAAGTACTGGTCGACAGACTGATCTCCAACTAGATTTTCGAAATGCACTCCTAGACAGGGAAGTACAGGTTCGAGCCTGGGGCATAGGCTCCCAAAGAGAGAAGCCCAACGAATGTCAGGCCATAAAATGCATTCTTTAATCAAGCAATGAGAAAGATTGACCAATCTCATCATATGCCGATCTTACGATGAGCTTTAGCCATTCGTTGTTGCTTTAAGCAGTAACATGTTCTGAAATGCAAGCTCTTAAGGCCGAACCCTTCGGTGTCTCTTGGCCTTGGAGGACCGTAAGAAGAAAAATTCCAACTTTAATTATTTGAGATTAATAATATATATTAGATAATTAGAATGATAATAAGGATCACTTTTAGTGAAAGACTGATGGAGCAATGCTGCATGGAGGTAGAAGGCCCATGGGTCGTGAACTTCTTTCCCCAGTGCAGCAAGACCAAACTGGTTTATTTATCTGCACCCGAGTAGCATGGGGCACGTGGAATCCCATGTGTATCAGCAAAGGCCACCTTGAAAGGTAGATAAAATCAGGTATTATTGCTAAGAACGGTGATACAGAAGGCATATTAAATGAAAGGCCTTGCAGATTGACTAAATTCCCACACATGCCTTCACGTCGACATGATTTTTGGCATCCTGAGCTCTATGATTTCAAAAACTAGAAAGCATACTCCATGGACTCCTTCCAAGACTGATAGAGCGTAATTGACCGCTTTACTTTACCTATATCATTTCCTACTCACATCAGAACTAGATTGGGTGGAACTCCCCCAACTACCACTCTCTGAGTGCTGAACCATGTAACTAGATATATTGCAACCTGCCTGACGATTAAAGATATTTCTATTGTGCTTTGGAGATGAATTCTTGGATTGCTGCATATTCTTTGTGTTCAAAAAACACCTTACAGAACCCCTGGCTCTCTTCAATTATTTGGTTATGCCATTTTGGGCTTTGCTCTAACCGAAGCTATTGCATCGTTTGCCCTAATGATGGCCTTTTTTATCTCATTCGTATTCCAAGTCCTTAAGTAATCATTTATGGTGAGTGGATAAGAAGGAAGGGATCCCCAGCTAAAAATCAGTAACTGCCCAAGAAGGTCAGTGAGGTTCCTGCTATGGTGCAAGATCTTTCACTATAGTGGGAAGAAGACAGGTGGGAGAGAGAGGAGCGAGAGCAAAGAAAGTTCCAGTGGTGGGCTGTCTTCGCGGTCCTACAACATAGTAAGAAGAGTAGCAATGCTGGGTAAAGCCATAAGCATTGAGCTTACGCGGACCAAGCTACGAAAAAGACTTTTTGGGTAGCCGTCCTTCTATGCCAAGCCAACATGATGGGGTTCCCCTTCTAATGTGTGAGAAGATGCTAACACATTTGAGGCTTTTAACTCTAAATAATTGCAAAGTCTTAAGCAACTTTTGGTTGTTTTTGATTATTTTCTTGTGATATTGCAGTTGTAGCAAGGATGGGAGAAAAATATAGGAAAAATGGACAAAATAAGTAAAATCTGGTACAAGTGAGCTGATATAAGTCTGACGGCATTTCTTGCAAGCCGTCAGAGATGTGGTAAGCTACCAGGAAAAGGTGTCAGGAAGAACAGTGGAGAAGAGTTGCTGGATGAGAGTGACGACATTCTTAGTGTGGTAAGCCGTCAGAATATGCCATCAGAGTGAGGCAGAACATGGTGAAATAAGCTGAACGTCTGACGACATTTTCTACACGCCGTCACAAGTGTGGTAATCCATCATAGGACATCATCAGAGTGAGTCAAAACAGGTCAAGATGGCATGAATTCTGACGACATATCTGAGACGCCGTCAGAAGCCTGACGACCAACACCAATATGGCATCACCTAAATCCGAGCCCAGCTGTGATTTTGTTATTTTATTTCCTTACTTAGGCTTTAGTATAAATAGAAGTTTTAGGGTTTTTAAGAGAGGGATTTTTCATTATTCAGAACAAGAATTTTGGAGGGAGAAACACGTACATTGTTCTCTTTTGCCAATTATTTTTAGTTTCTTTCTTATCAACTATTCTTGGGTTTCTAACTTGGGATTTAATTGAAGAAATTTCATTGTTTTCCATCTATACATAAGTTTATCATTATCATCATGAATTTAACTTGTGATTTCCTTCGTCAAATCATGAGCGGCTAATTTTATTATCCGGGGTTATGGGATCCAAGGATAAGGGTTTGATATGATGCTAGGTGTTTAACGGATTCAAAGAGTAGTAGAACATCTTGAAATTCTATGGTTTTAACTAAAATCTAGTGGTTGTAAACATTATATTATGCCTTAGGTTTTATTTGCTTCTAACAGAGAAATAGACTAGATGATGGGAATTATCAACATGGACTCGGAAGCTACCAACCTTCTGTTAATGCTTAATGCAGTAACTGGATTAATCTACCTGAGATAACATCTAATTGGATATAGATAAATTATCTGAGTTTGAGAGAATTAGATAATAAATTGTCTGGTGAGTTTGAGAGATAAGTCAGATAGTATCATAGTCAGGGATATTCTGTTGCTCTATTCATTTCGAGGATCTCTAGCATTACCTGGTATCTGTCAATACCCGAAACCTTTGGTGGTCATAACCCTGGTTTCCCATTTATATTGATAACAAATCTAAAAATCCAGAAAGTGAAGATTGATACATTGTGAACTTTAAACCCCCAACTTTTGGAAATGATAAACTACCAGTAAAGTATTTCGTAAACAAATTGACATTCACACCTTATTCCCTGTGGGATTCGACCCCAACCTAGTTGGGTTTTATATTGACAACGATCGCGTTCACTCATTCAAGTGTGTAATTTGAGCGTTATAAAAAATAGCACTGTTGTCGGGGAATACGGTTGTAGACTGAAAATTGTGTGCGCGAAAATTTGCTGATAGTTAAGTTTCCTTGATTTACGTTTATTTTTTGTTTTTGTTTATTGTAGGTACTGTGTTGTTTATTCCAAAAACGAGAAGTTCCGGTGTACCACTATTACCAATCAACTCGTAACCTCAACTAATTAGAAGAATGGATGAACAACAGGAAGCAGAAAGATTAGCTGCTTTATCCAGGGCTCAGGTGAATGTGCAAAATTTGGGTCAACAAGCACATCACCAAAACCCTGATGATGAGGACTTGGGTGATGAGGAATTGCTGAATCCTCAAAACCCAAGGAGAGCGGAGCAAGTTGCTGCACCAGTGCAGCAAAACGTCAATAGTAATCGTCCAGCTCGAGGTAGATATGGTCAACAGCCTATGCACTATGAGGTTGATGATGATGATGAAGGAATGGATGGAGCTGGTGCAACGGGTACTATCATCTTGCCACCGTTGGCACCAGGTGCAAAGTTCAGCATAACAAGTACCATGATCCAACTCCTGAATCTGAAGGAGTTATTTGGAGGCTTACCTGGTGATGATCCTAACATGCATTTGGTGAACTTCATCACCATCTGCAAATCCTTTGACAATCTGAGAGTGAGTCAGAATGCAATCAGATTGAGGTTATTTCCATTGTCTCTGTCTGTAGAGGCAACAATGTGATTGAATGAGTTAGAGCCTGATTCTATAACCAATTGGAGACAGTTGAAAAATGCGTTCCTAGAACGGTTCTTTCCACCCTCCAGAAGGGTACAGTTGAGGGACGAGATTAGCAACTTCAGACAGCTTCCGACTGAAGCACTGCACGAGACTTGGGAAAGGTTTAAGAAGAAAATTGCACAATGTTTGAACTAAAATATGACGGACTTGCATTTGATGGAAACCTTGTACAAATCTTTTAACTCTGTGACAAAGCCAATAGTCAACAACACTACAGGTGGTTCGTTCATTGACCTCTCTTTTCTGGATGCTTCTGACATGCTAAATAGAATGACCAAGCAAAGTCGATCTTGGCACACTAAGGATTCTGTAGTGGCTATCCCTATAATTGCTGGTGGTATTACTATAGAACAGCGTAGAAGGGATGAGGAGCGAGATCAAGATATGGCTCACTTGAAGACACAGATGGACTTGCTGGCTAAGCATTTGCTATCCGGCAAGACTGAAATGATTAAGGCTATGGATGCTCAAGGTACCGTATCTGCAGGTGCTGATGTTGGGGCCAACTATGTGAGTAATCAGGGGGTTTTTGAGGCAATAGCCAAGGGAACCAAGGTCGGACTTTCTATGACAAGCCTGATTATAAAGATAGGGATCAGGGACATTGGAGAAACAATAATGACAGGAGTGGTTTGTATGTTTCTCCAGGAAGTCGGGATGTTGTATCTACTGGTTCTGGCAAAATGTCCATGAAGGACATGATGGAAAAGCTGCTGAAGGGAGTTGAAGCTACTAACTCAGGGGTAACTAATATGAAAAGTGAGTTTTATACCCTCAGTCAGTTAGTTAGCTCACACTATGCTTCTATTAAGCATTTGGAGTAACAGATGAGCCAACTTTAGGCTACTCTAAACTAGAGAAAAATGGGCACTTTACCTAGTGATACAGTTCAAAACCCGCGGACTCATGGCTCTTTTTGGGAGATTACCACTCGGAGTGGTAAGATGTTATCTGGCCCTTCTATGGGAAAAGTCGTGGAGAAGGAGGTAAGTGTTGATGAATCAGAAGGAAGAAATCCAGTGGAGTTTGAGAAGGTGGATGGCTTTGTTGACACATCAGAGAAAAAAGATGACAAGAAAGAGGAAGTGGTATGGAAACAAATGCCAAGACCACCACCTCTATTTCTGCAGAGGTTGAAGAAGAAAGAAGATAATGAAAAATTTAGCAAGTTCATGGCAATAATGAAACAACTGACAATGACGGCGCCATTGATGAAGGCACTTGAGAAAATTCTGATCTATGCTAAATTTATGAAGGATATGCTGACGAAGAAAAATAAAGTAAGATGTGAGACGGTGTAAAATCTCCACCATTGTAGTGCTGTTTCGTCATAGTCCTTAGTACAAAAAAGCTTGATCCTGGTGCTTTCACTATTCCGTGCACAATAGGACCCGTGAAATTTGAGAAAGCTTTGTGTGACCTTGGCACAAGTATTAATTTGATGCCGCTGGCCGTCTATAAGAGGCTTGATGTAGGGGCACCTACTCCTAAAAATATGCGACTCGTGATGGCAGATAGGTCAATCAAAAGACCTGTGGGTATTCGACATGACGTGCTGGTGAAAGTGGCCGACTTTATTCTCCCTGCGGATTTTGTGGTTCTAGACTGTGATGTTAATTTTGAGGTGCCTATTATTCTGGGAATACCATTATTGTCCACAGGGAGAGTGCTAGTTGATTTGGAGCTCAATAAGCTCAAGTTTCGAGTTGGCAAAAATGAAGCAAAGTTTAAAATGCGCTCATCCACAGTGAATCAAGAAGAGATGAGTGTATTCGCAGTCATAGATGTATTCTATATGGATGACAAAAGGTATCGGTATGATGTCTTGGCGAAGTCTGAGTAGCCAAGATAACTGAGTTGTGCCGCGACATTAAATCAGGCGCTAGTGGGAGGCAACCCAAAATTTTATTTTTGTTCATTTTTGGGTTAGTTTTTATTTTTATAGTTAGGTTTTTAATACCTTGAAGGTGAAATCAAGATTATCTGTTAAAAAGGACCCTGGCGACCTTTATGGTAAGATGTCACACATGTGACGGCTTACCGAAAAATGATGTCAGAGAGGTATAGTATGAAGAAGTGTCTGGCTAACCCTGACGAGATTGCCTCACGAGTTACCACAACTCTGACGGTATTTTTCTATGTCGTCAGGTATTACGAGCCCATATGTTAAGTTGGATCCGACCCGGCCCAGGCTTAAACTCTTCACCTTTCCGGTAGTTTATTTGGTTTCCATGTTTAGTTATTTCCTTCCTTAGCTAGAATACATAATATCTTCCTTCCTTCTATAACTTGATCCCAACTAAGCAAGAAAACCTTTCCCTTGAGAGATTGGATTGAAAGCAAAGTGACCAACTTTCTTCTCTCACCCAAATTCTCTCAACTCAAGCTCACACTTCATATGAACTAAGCTCCATTGTTAAGGAAGTGTGCAAGTCGACAATTAGGTATGCTCGATGCTTAAAACCCTTCTTTCTTTTGGGTATGCATAACAGGAGAAGTTCAACCTTGGTTCAAAGGAGCTTAAGCAGATTAAAGAACTACAAGATACTTTGAATCTAGGGTTTCTCTGGGTTCTAACTGAAGAAGATCTAAAGAGCAGCTCAAGAACTCAACTTAAGTTAAAATAAAGTCGAAATTGAAGTCAACAAATAAATGCAAAAGAGAGTTAAAGGATTATGTTCTGAGCTGACGACATTTATGGTAGGACATCACATCTATAACGGCTTACCACAAATGTCATCATAAGTTAAAGAAAAAAAAGATGAGGTTCTGTTAAGGTCTGATGACATATCTGATACGTCATCACAGGTGTGACGTCTTACCAGACAATATCGTCAAAAGTTGAGAAATTTTAGTAGTCACTGCTTGAGGCTAACGACGTCTATGGTAAGCCGTTAGAAATATGATGACTTACCAGAGATGCCGTCAAGCCTCTGAACTAAAACTGAATTCAACCCTTTTCAGGGATTCTAAGCAACCAATGATGCATCTTGTTTATTTATATGATTTAGAATACTGAAAATTGACTCTAACTTGCTGCAGGAATAAAAATAACACCCAAGAGAAAGAGTCCTAACACTCCAAAGAAAGTGGTGAAGCCAAAAGTGGTTCGGAAGCTTATTAATGAGGACTCCGACTATGAAGATGAAGAACCACTTCTCAGGTGGAAGAGAAAGAAACCAAGCCCAAAGGCATTTCCTCCACCTAAACCCATTCAGGTGGAGTATAGTAATGATACTGAAACTACTACCCCACCTGAGAGTGAGTCCTCTGAGCAAGAGAGTTCCAAGCAAATCGAGTCCGAACAGCCTGAGTCTGAGATGGCTGAATCTAAAGAGCAGGGGTCTGAGGAGACAAAATCGATACCACCATCCTCAGAAAATCAAAGTGATGATAATTCTCCAATTCAGAGAGCTATAGTGAGATGCAAAAACCCGAAGGTTAAAGATAATGTTAGATGGCTCATTCCAGGAGCTAAGAGGTATATCTTGATGGTCTACATAGAACTTAGTGGAGACCTATTTAGAGACCTATCTTTGAAGAAAAGAAAATCATTACCAAAAGGTTGATCAACTATCCGGAGGTGATGAAGAAGTTCCAAGATTATGGCCTAGAGTGGACTACCAGAATAGGAGATTTCTATAGTCCAGCAGTAGTACGGGAGTTTTATGCAAACTACCAAGAGGACCTGGAAAACAGATGCAAGGAAGGTGAGAGAATATCAAACAAGCCATTACTGGAGAAAATTTCAGTGAGGGGAGTGATGGTGAGTATCTCGAACACAATAATCAACCGGTTTCTTCATAGGCCGAACTTCAATATTCAGGATACTTCACCCACATTCTATGCCCGTTTGAAAGATAAGGTGAATCAGCGCAGATGGTTGGCTACTCACATAGCGGAGGGAGAGCCTATTTGGTTGACCAACCCGAATGAAAGGATCTACAAATCTTCTCTGACACCCGATGCAAAGTTCTGGTGGGGCGTAGTGCGCACGCACTTGATCCCTACAGAAAATGATAATCTACTGGGAGATGATATGGACGTACTAGTTGCTAGTCTAGTAACTGGGATGTCCTTGGATTTTGGTGAAATTATTGCTAAGGAGATAAAGATTTGGGTGTCTAGGCCTGACACTGCATATCCATTCCCGTGTCTGATCACTAAGCTATATGGAGAAGCAAATGTGCCTGAGATCGCAGGTTTGGATGAGGATGTCACTGCTAGAAAGACTCACAACCCGATCAGAAGTGAGGAAAATCTACCTGCATTAAGGCTTGAGAGGGGAGTAGAGGTACCAGTTGAGTCTCCTATTCCAGATTCTAGTTCAATGCCTACTTTGGAGGCACAAGTTCCTGAGGCAGCAGCAGTACCACCACCACCTTCAGCACAGGCAGGTTCAGTGCCTGCAACTGAGTCAGCTCCATCAGCTCCTGCAGGACTTGCTTTTAAGTCTCCAAACTTCAGAAAAATCACTAGAAAAACTCAATGGTGCGATTCTCAGCTGAAGCAGTTTGCCAAGCATTTTGCAACTATAGTAAATAAGAGAATTAGGGCGGCACTTGAGCCTTATGAGTCCTTGCCTCTTAGGTTTTCTGACTTAGAGAATCAGTTTGATGTGAGAGAAAGAGAAATGTCGAGTACAGAGCTTAAATAGTTTAGATCTGAGTTTAAGCATATGAAGACGGAGTTTGGAGTGATTAGACAACTCCAGTGCATTACAGTAACAGAAGATGTGGCTGAGGAGCCCAAAGGTGAATTAGAGTTGCTTGATCTTACTGAGGAGCCTGTGCAGAAGAAGAAAAACAAAGAAAAGAAAAATGGAAAGAGAAAAGGAAAGAGAAAGAGACAAGGAGATGATGATAATGAAGGCAAAGCCGAGAAAAAGGCAAAGAACAAGAAGAAGGCTCAGAAAACAGGAGCAGAAGAGACGACTCAAGAAAGTGATGAGGTAGAAGCCACTGACAAAACGAACCTAAAATGGTCAATACAAGAATCCCTAGAGGACCACTTGAGAATGGAAGAGGCGCTCCGAGCTAGAGACGTAGGAGCCTCATCTAGTGCACCTTCTTCAAATGCAGTGGTAGCTGAGCCAGTGTAGCATAAGGCTCCAGATATAAGTGTCCCAACTAGAGATACTGATGTGGGGGTAAAACCCCATGATCCTCGTACTTGATCTCTACCAGGTATGCCCTAAACCCTTAGTTTCATTTTGTTTTGATTTTAAGTTGAAGGTGTAGAGTAGCATGTTGTTGTAGCATATTCTACAAATAAATAGGAGTAGTGCAAGTTCTGTAGGTAGTCAACTAATTTTTTTTTGAACACCTCTCTGAAGGTTTGTTTTGCATGACTGTGTGAATTACCTCAAATTATGACTATTGAGCATCTGGTTAGGGCATTAGTTTTGTTCTTAACCATCATAGCTGAATAACTGCATGAACCAGACAAGTAGTAGTTAGTGAAATGCTTGTGTGCAAAGTATGTGTGAGATCTTACTATGTTCCCTGTGGTATTGCTGAATCTAGAACTTGCCCAATTTATTTTGCCTTGGTTGAGAGATAGGTGTTAGGAAAGGACCATAGGCCGTTTTTAAATTTAAGTCACTTTTAGCCTAAATGACCTTCCATGTACTTCATTATATCCCTTGATCCCCGTTTGAGCCTAAATTGACCATTTTCTTTCTATGAAACCCATCACCTTCCTTTTTAAGATCATAATGAACCTGTTTTGGCCCTGGTTCTCCTTGGACACTGTGCACCTCAACGTAGGCAAACAGCCTAAGTTGAGGGTGGCTATCATAGAGATATGTGATATAAGTTGGGTATGAAGAAGGGTAGAATAGAAGAGAAAGAATAAAAAAGAATAAAAGGTTGGATGTTGGTGAAAAAGAGCAAGAAAAGAAAATCTATTGGAATAAAAAGAAGTGCACCCATCCTGAAAGTGTGATCAAGAAAATAAAAAAAGAGAAAAAGAGGTTAATAAGTGGACCCCACAAGATAAGGTAGGTCCAAGGAGGTTAGTCACTCTAAATGTCGTTTAATACCATACCAACCCTAGCCTATGTTACAAGCCTGAGAAAGTCCTATAGTGATCCTAGCTTACCTATCTAGACACTTTGGTAATGACTATAAGGGGAAGCATATGGTATTTGGCATATACTGGTTGAACTTCATTCTGAGTGCAAGAGTCTTTGTGATTATCCCCATGATTATACCTTGATTGCTGATAATGAGAGAAAAGGGGAATTTCTTTGTTGTGAGGGCACACTAGTATCTTGCTAAGTTACTTGCTTGTTTAAGTAGTGTACAGTACATGCATTATTGTTGGCACTTAGTGATGCCATCGGTAGAAGCCTTTTTGTTACATTGTTTCTTTTCAATAAATGCACAGTAGTTTGAGTTGGTTGACCTTGGAGGTGGCAAACTGAATTTGAGCTAAGAATTGGTTGTTGACTGCTGAATGTTCGTTGTGTTCTCTTAGTTGTGTTTTGGTTGCTTGAGGACAAGCAATTGTTTTAATTTGAGGGTGTTGATGTGTGAGCAGATGCTAACATATTTGAGGCTTTTAACTCTAAATAATTGTGAAGTCTTAAGCAACTTTTAGTTGTTTTTGATCGTTTTCTTATGATATTGCAGTTGTAGCAAGGATGGGAGGAAAATATAGGAAAGATGAACAAAATAAGTAAAATCTGGTACAAGTGAGCCGATATGAGTCTGGCGGCATTTTTTGCAAGTCGTCAGAGATGTGGTAAGCTACCAGAAAAAAGCGTTAGGAAGAACAGTGGAGAAGAGTTGCTGGATAAGAGTGACGACATTCTCAATAAGTCATCACAAGTGTGGTAAGCCGTCAGAATATGCCGTCAGAGTGAAGCAGAACATGGTGAAATAAGATGAAGGTCTGACGATATTTGCTACATGCCATCACAAGTGTGGTAAGTCGTCATAGGACATTGTCAGAGTGAGGCAGAACAGGTCAAGATGGCATGACTTCTGATGACATATCTGAGATGCCATCAGAAGCCTGACGGCCAACACCAATATGGCGTCACCTAAATTCGAGCCTAGCTGTGATTTTGTTATTTTATTTCCTTAATTAGGCTTTAGTATAAATAGCAGTTTTTAGGGTTTTTAAGAGAGGGAGTTTTCATTATTCAGAACAAGAATTTTGGAGGGAGAAACACGTACATTGTTCTCTTTTGCCAATTATTTTTAGTTTCTTTCTTATCAACTATTCTTGGGTTTCTAACTTGGGATTTAATTGAAGAAATTATTCATTGTTTTCCATCTATACGTAAGTTTATCATTATCATCATGAATTCAACTTGTGATTTCCTTCGTCAAATTATGAGCGACTAATTTCATTAGCTGGGGTTATGGGATCCAAGGATAAGGGTTTGATATGATGCTAGGTGTTTAACGGATTCAAAGAGTAGTAGAACATCTTGAAATTCTATGGTTTTAACTAAAATCTAGTGGTTGCAAACATTAGATTATGCCTTAGGTTTTATTTGCTTCTAACGGAGAAATAAACTAGAGGACGCCAATTATCAACAGGGACTCGGAAGCTACCAACCTTCTGTTTAATGATTAATGTCGTAACTGGATTAATCTACCTAAGACAAAATCCGATTAGATATAGATAAATTATCTAAGTTCAAGAGAATTAGATAATAAATTATCTGGTGAGGTCAAGAGATAAGTCAGATAGTATCATAGTCAGGGATATTCTGTTGTTCTACTCATTCTGAGGATCTCTAGCATTACCTGGTATCTGTCAATACCCAAAACCTTTGGTGATCATAACCCTAGTTTCCCATTTATATTGATAACAACTCTAAAAATTCAGAAAGTGAAGATTGATACATTGTGAACTTTAAATCCCCAAATTTCAAAAATGATAAACTACCAGTAAAGTATTTCGTAAACAAATTGATGTTCACACCCTATTCCCTGTGGGATTCAACCCCAACCTAGTTGGGTTTTATATTGACAACGATCGCGTATACTTATTCAAGAGTGTAATTTGAGCGTTATCACCTTCCTCGGACCAAGAGACTTGGACTATGAGCCCGTTTAGCAAACGACTTATAGGGCTAGGGATCATAAACCCTTTCTTTGATTTATCAATAGGGACCTAACCTGGTCGGTCACTTTTCTGGGATGGGATCGATAAGTGAAAGTCATAAAAAAGAAATCTTTCTCTTCGCACCTCAGATCAAGATGAAGGGTTGCTTGTCAAGCTGGCCTATATATAATGAGGGCACTACCGGATGTTGTAGATAAACCTACTAAAGAATAAGTTGAGTATATCATATCTAATCGCACCATGGGCTATCTAGGAAGAAAGATTTTGTGCTTTTCACCTTTTCGCCAAACCAGAATAAGAGCCAATCGGTTTGATCAGAATGTCCTTATTTCACATCCCCCAAAAATGGTTTTCCAAAAATGGGTGATCAAAGGATCGAATTACTATGCCTATATTGGTGGTCGTTACTTTTTGTGGTCTTTCTTTTTGGTTGACTCATCTAATAATCGGATCTGTTCATCGATGGTCGGCAAGTATGATGGTCCTAATGATAATCCTGCATGTATTTCGTGTGTATCTCACCGACGAATTTGAAAAACCTCGCGAATTGACTTGGGTTATAGGTGTGGTTCTGGCTGTATCAACCGCATCTTTTGGCGCAACTGGTTATTCCTTACCCGTTGGCTTTCACCCCGGGAAGACCTCTTCTTGCTGCATCTGGCAAAGCTTCTTATTCATATATTTTCATACATTTCTTGGCTGCTCAAAAGGTTGCATTCTTATGGTTCTCCTTTAAAAGGGGTCATGGGGGAAAAGCCCCATCCCTCCTACATGCATTAAGCGACGATGACTCAAATGAAGCAAACCATTTCTCATAAGAGAATAGAAAATCACAAGAAAGATTAGATCAAAAGTGACTAGAAAAGAGGCAGTCGAGAAGGAATGAGTGGAAATTACGTTGATTGAGTGCAATTTCAAAATGAGGAAAGATTATACAGAATCCTACAAATCTAAATCAAAGTTTCCAATAGTGAAAGGCTGCCCTAAGGAATTTTCTTTTAATTTACACCGGTGTGAGACCCTCCTTTTCTTTTCCTTCCTTGTGCGAACGACTAGACTCAATTTTCTAAAACTAGTAAAGATATTTGCAATTCCACAAGCTGGAGACGTATCGGCCTATATTCCCACCAATGTGATCCCCTTTACTATATGAAAAAAGAAATAAGGGAAGAAGTTTAGACCGCTCACTGCGCTACTTGACCTATCCTAGTCTACGAAAGCCCAAGGTCGATCGTGTCGCTATAAGAGCTCCTTCCGGAGGGTTCATTTCCAGCATAGTGGTAAAATCATTTGAGTTTGAGACTGTGGACACCCTTTTAGGCCTTGGAGGGAACTACATGTCTTGTAATTCGAAGAGCAGGAGTCAAGCTAGGGTTACGTACCCAAGACACTCCTCAACTACTTTGGAGTGACAGACAAACAGGCTATGAGAGCATAAGCTCGCACCTCTTTTATACCTGCGCGCCTAGATTCGAGAGCTATCATGTCAGCAGAGGGTTTAGGTTTTGGTGAAAAGGTCTTAGGCATTTTTCGATGAGAAGGAAATAGTCTATGTCAGGAATCGGTTTCTCAGCCTATCTAAAGAAAGTGAGGTAGCACTATTCGCTTGAAGTAAAGTGTTACTTGCTTGCACAAGCCTTTTTTGCTTGAAGCTCTCTTCCCATTTTGATGAGGGACTATTCCTACTATGTTCTAACTAGAAAGATCATAAGAGAAGATGTCATCTAATCGGCTTTTATTTAAACAGAATCAGAGCTCTTGGGTAAGAAGGCAGGAAGAAGTTCACACCAGGATTGAAGAAGCTGGTTTGATAGAACCAGGGTCAGTGAAAAATGATGAAAAAGGCTTCTTGTAAGCGTAATCCTCTATTCTCTCTCTTTCTATCATCAAAGAATCAATCTCGTAGCCTAGCTACGTAGAAGGCTCAAAGCTTTTTGATGAAGGAAGAACCACAACTATGGAATCTGCTGCTCTGGCCGTTGTTCTATTACATCGATCCTTTCAACCCTCCTTGGCATAGAAGGTCGCAAGAGAAAAGAAAACTATTCTTCGTCAGCAGATTTTTCAACCTACTCGAGGTAAGGAAGTAAAGCAACCAATAGCCTTTTTACCTTCTATGCCTTTCACCGGGTGCGCAAAAAGTAGTTACCTTTAGCCCGATTTTCCTTATTAATTATTGATAAGGAAAAGGGTAAGCATCATCCTTATAAGACTGTTGCTAAACAAAAGAAATTCATTTTCACATTCAAAATTTTTAAAGTCTGTCTTTTTGGTTTAAAAAGCAAGAACAAATGGCGCATTATTAGATAAATAATGCAGGCATGTGTTGCACTTTTTTCAAAATCAAAAAGGGGCTCAGCGGAATTTATTTAGAAAGCAAGACAGAATAGGCTTTTGCTGCTAACGAAAGAACTTTCCTTAAATAATGATATTAGCTGTGGGACTTTGGTGCCTTAAGCGGAAGAGGGGATTTATTTCTGGCTGCTACGCTCCTTTCTTATTCTCTTATTCTTTTTTTCTGTCTCTGAAGTGAGTGAAGTCAAGCTAGCATCAACCATTGATGGAAGTTCTCCTGTAAGCCAAAAGGTCCTACTAAGTGGTCTAAGTCGATCCCCTTCCTTGAATGGTTAATGAAAGCTTTCATATATTGCCTTTGTTCGTACCGGACTCTTTGACTTGGTTGGGATAACCTTGAATTAGTGGGGAGACTGCTGCTACTACTATTTCCTCACTGAGAGAGAGCTGGGCGAATAGAGGATTTTTGATCTATTTCTAAGCCAAGAAGATGCCTCTTCTTTCATTGACCTTCCCACGAGCTTCATCTAGTTTGTGGGGAGTATAGTATATAGAAGTAGGATTTGGTATTTGGATATTTTTTGTATCAATGATCTGGCGAATTATCAATGATTCATTCCCGTAGGTTCCCAATTTTAAAGAAATTCCTTCCAAGATGACAGATCCTGCCGTAGGTACCTCTACATGAGCTTTGGGTAACCAAATATGAACTAGTACCATAGGAACTTTGACGGCGAAAGAGGCAAAAGAAGCAATCCATAGAAAGATTTGGCACCGCTCACTAAATTTTGTGGTTAATGAGATTTGTAAATTGGTTGTTCCTATTTGGAGAAGAATCAACAGAATAGATAATAGCATAAAAACCTTCATTCCTCTCCTTTTAGGTGTGCTACTTTATTCCAGCCTTTCTCTTTCTATTTTGAAACACTTTCGGCTTGAACTCTATTCGTTTAAGCTCGCAACCCTTCTCAACCTGTCTTTTCAGACTCATTCCCTTTCTCTTTTGAAACAATCTTAGCTTAAGCACAGGTCGACAGACTGATATCCAACTAGATTTTTAGAATGCATTCCTAGACAGGGAAGTGTAGGTTCGAGCCCAGCTCATGAAAAAGCATTTCTAGTCGAACCCGCCCATCCCAACTAAGAAGAACCGAACCTGACAGACATATCTTTTTCTTTTTAGGAGGGTACTCCAAGTAGTGGGTACCTCATAGGACCTTGACCCGCCTACTCAGGTATTGTATGGATATGCAGAAAGGGGTTCTCCTAGGTGTGTGTAAGGGTTGTGTTTGTTCGCGAGAAAGGATTCCTCGTCAGGTAAGTTTGGGGGGGGGGTGTACACACTTGCGCGAATTTGGGTAATGGCTACAAGGGAAAAAAAGAAAGGAAATTGTACCCGACTAGGTATGGATGTAAACTCGTAAGCTACCGAAGGCAGCGATAATAGTCCAGGTCTTATTGTGAAAGAAAAAAGATGCCCCACCACAGCAGACGGGTTGCTTCCTCTGTCGTCGCCGGGGAGCTCTTGGCGAGGAGAACTTAGGATAAGTTGCTAAAACAAAAGGGATGGGAGGAACACACTATACCTAACAAACTAGGGTAGCTGTGGGACTCTCTCTAGTATTAACCTCCTAGACTAGTACCGATAGTGGCTCCTCGGATAAGTCTTTGTTTATTTAGGAGTAGGTTATTGCAACGTTAATGTACTAACAAAAAACCGCTTCTAGTTTACAGCTGATGAAAGTCTATTCTTTCATTATAGGCACCGGGGTGATCAACTTTGGGACAACCTCGACCTTTCATTATCAAAGTACCATATTCCATCTTATACTAAATAAAATTGGTACCATTTATATAATTAAGAGAAGCTCGTGGAGCAAGGATTCCATTAAGATCAATCCCTTTGGTCAGAACAAAGAGCGTTCTAGATACTATTAAAAGATAACTAGTGAAGTAGACCAATGACCCGTTCCAATACGCCAGGGATGGCCCCATTCTAAATTTCAGCCCAATCAAATGATCGGCGGCTGCCAATATATCTCGTGGTCAAAAAAATGTATTGTTCTGGGGTATATCAAGGTTCAGTCTTTGGTTCATATTTCGTCGACCAATCCTTCCTAATTCACATCTTTGTTGAAAGAATTTCTTTTGTAATTCATGGTTTAATTAGACAACATCTTGCTTCAAACATAGGAGTTGCTCAAAATTGGAGATTCAAAACCAAGAATCGTTCATGCATTCTAAGTCAATAGTTAATGGTTCCTATTTTCATAAAGTTGAATTTTCAATTTTGCGACTAAAAATCCACATTTGATTTTTCAATAGATTTCAATAGAAAGGTAAGAGAAAGTTTTGAACATTATGAATTTTGAGATAGACTCAATCGAATTTGAAAGGATGAATCAAACCCAATCAAAATGGAAGAAGGATTAGGATTTCTTTACTTCAGTGATTTAACATCAGGTAGTTTACAACTTACCATTTAAGACTCCATAACTTTATTAATATGAATAAGAATATCTGATGATATCTCATTAGGAAAGTCTATTAATTGAGGGGAATCCTTTATATCATAATACACACGAATAAAGAGACCTTTAATAACAACATCCTGATATTGTTCACCATATAACAACACTAGTTGCGCAAACTCGATGGTTCCGTTCTCGAATATTATCGATTTTGCCATCAAGATTGTTACCCCAAGTTTGTCCAACAGACTACAATACTGCTCGGACACTCTCTATTCTTAATTAAGGGTTCCTATATCTATTCCAGAATACATGGGCAATAGTTATGAGAGGTGCGCCAGCGGCAAGTAGAAGCAAGGTTATTAGATACCTCAGGAAAGCCCGGCCAGAACCACACGTGCAAGTTTCCCTGCATGTGCCTCATCCGTGATAACTTCTTTAGATTTGTGTGAACTATAGGACCGATCACTAAGTAGGGATGCTCCCTCCAGCATGAGCGAACCCTTTCGGAACTAGTTAAGAATGGTCGCCACTATCCCAGACCGGATCTAGCCAGGTTCTATTGATCTTGTACCCTTCCCAACAGTTGTTCCTTGTCTTAGGGTGTCTTTGGCTTTATGATAAAAATCTCACCGAACAAAGACAAGTTCCATAGGTAATCTCTATTTTGCCCGGAGCATTGATTTCCCATAACGAATAGGCTAGCTCTGTCTCTCAATTACCTATCCTGTGCTCGAGAAGGTCCCTCTGTAAGAATGGACTTAATTCACCTGAGAGAGTTGTGCTTTTCTTTTTGAAACTAGGGTAATGGTGAGAAGTCCGAGAAAGTGGTTAAAACCATCATCGCAATGATTGGAACCTTTCAATTATACCTAGGTGGTTGTTTGGTCCTCTAAATCTCAGTTTTATATTGGTTGATCAATAGGTATTTGGTAGTCTTCACGACAATGATATCCTTATCAGTCCTAAGGATATACCATCCTTACAAAAAATGGATATAGATTATTCCATTCATTTTGCAATAAGAAAGTTTTCCACATAGAGGTTGAAGATACTTAAAGCGAGAGTGCATCCGAAAATTTGAGAAGAGTGCTCGGCCTTGATTGAAACAATTATAGGTTTCAATGGACCGATTTCACTAGCAGAGCACTTTCTCCAATCTGCACAAACAGAGATTCCACTTTCAATGATGGACACCGGCCCTTGTATTAAAGTAGCATCGATTTTCGCTTGGAAACCGGCAAGTTTTGAGTTTCCAAATAAGTGGTACCCTTTCTTTACTTTAGAGTCTGGTAGGTCAATTAAGTTGACTAAATATCTTCCTTATGTGCTGCTCTGTAGCTGCCTTCCTCGCTTTGTCTTCTACTTTCAGAGTTGTGAACTACCCTCTTCGATTTTGCTAATCCTAACAGTGATTGATTAAGCGTAACTGTTGAAGCTGGTTATGCAAAGGTTGTTCGCACAGGGCGATTGTGGGGGAATTTTCTTTGCAAGGTAGTTAGTTTTTTTATCAAAGAGTCATGGTAGTACTCAACTGCGGAAAACTCATCAAATTCGTGCCGCATAACGAAATTACTCTACATCTATTCTATAAATAGAAACTCGATAAGCCTTCGAGCTCTAAAATCAAATCCAAAATTATTATTATTATTATATTATTAGCGCAGTATGGAAGTTCTTGCAGTTTCAAAAAGGCTTTTTCAAATTTCAAAAGAAATCCAGGAAATTGAGAATGAGTTAGGTCAATGCCGATTTGCCTTAAGAGCCTTTTTGAGGCACCTGCGTCCGGCGATCCCTGTCGTCGTAGGAGACTACATGTGCGTGGCAAATGAAAACATAATGCGCCTCAATATGAGACTACAAATGCGGCTTGGGATGACCCATCCTTAGGCAGGGCCTTTCGAAGATCAATAGTCGTTAAGTGAGCCGCCTGGTGCCAAGGAATGAATTCGGTTAGACTACGGGAATCGACAATCTTAGATCCTGGCGTCCGTATTTACTTTATATGTAGAATATGTAGATGTCTTCCTTCTGGTTCCAAGATTCACTCTCATTTCAGGGGTGGCACGATCTTGGGTTGTCGGCGGCGTGAAGGTTACGGTATAATGTTAGACTTTCTTATATATAGTATAGTCATATTCCACAACAAGGAGAAAGCATTGAAGGGCTTCTTGACGGAGTGATCTTTCCCTGTCTTATGGAAATAAAATATCATAAGAGAAGAAAGAGAGCTTTAGAAGGAGCCAATCTTTTCTTTATTCCCAAAGACTCCCATGCCTTTCTTGGTTAGACCAAGGTGATTTCCGACAAGTCTTTCTTCATTTTTAGAAAAAGAAGCAGAGCACTACCAAAATGAAAATATCTATGCCCAAAATAATAAGTTCAATACAAGATTTTCTCTCAAAAAATGGGGCCGGGAGAGGAATGAAAATCCACTTGACTGGTTAAGAGGACAACCTCTTGTTCCTTCTCCTCTTTCTTTGCTTCGGGGATGGAGATCCTACTATATAATAAAATGAAAGATGAACAACCGCGCTGGTCGTACCTAGTTTAAACTAGTTAAATAATGGAAAACCTTCTTTGTTATGCCGGGTCTACTGCTCTGGTCTGTTGTCTTGCCCCTCGATGTCGACTCATCATATCCTGGGGTTGAAGAAGGTCCTAAGGGTTTGGTTGTTCGCTGATTCAAGTTGTACGTGAGTTGGGTTTAGAACGTCATGAGACAGTTCGATTTCTATCTATCATTGGTGTTTAAGGGAGAACTGCAAGAAGCCAACCCTAGTACGAGAGGACTGGTTGGGATAACCTATGGTGTACCAGTTGTTATGCTAATAGCAGCGCAGGGCAACTAAGTTGGTATGGAAGAACTGCTACACCATGGGAAATTCTTCTCTATACAAGTTCTCGGATGAGGTTTTTGAACAGAACTTTGATAGGTGAGAGGTGTAAGCACCGCGAGGTGTGAAACGATCTCGTACTAAACAAAATGACATTCACTTTCCATAACAAAAATGAAAGAAAGTCAACCTATTCCTAAAATTGCGGTCAGTTTCGCTACCTCTTTAGTTGCCGCCCCTACTTGCTCATCACAATTACTACTACAAGAAAGTCCCCCCTATCTCTAAAGGGTCTTATGCACTCCACGACTTTCTTATGTTATGGGGTCTCGAAGAATAAATTTAGCTGCCAACCCTAGTCAGCTGGCTTAAGAACTTTCTCCTTTCTCCCATGCTTTTCGTTGGTCAAAAACCAACCAAACTGCTCTATACTTCTTTACTACTCGTACAGGGAAGGTGGAAGAAATTCAGTCTCTCTTTTGGGGAGTAGAGTAGTCAAAGAATGAACCAAACCCATGCAAAATGATTTTCTTCTACACACCGCAAATGATCTGTGCTTTATGCAGATTTCCACTTCTTCGTTCCCTTCTTCTATTAGTAGCGCCTCTTCTACTAGTTCAACTAGGTTGTATGCGTAAAGCGCTCTACCTGAGTTAACTCAGTTATTTGATGACATATGTAAAAATAGTGCGGAGTTGCTTCCCCATCGGGTTAAGAATCTGTCTTTTTTTTTTCCTCAATTGAGACTTGTAAGATGTGAAAAATGCCTTCTTGCATGGGGACTCGCACGAGGAGGTGTATATAGAGATAGTAGGAGTTTTAGACTTCATTATTCAAAGAAATATCCTTAGGTTTTAAGTCTATAGCTCCATAGCTTGTGTCGCTTACATAGGGTAGAAAAGAATGCTTTGCATCAGAGATGCTATAGAATCAGCATCTTCCTCTTTAACGGCAAGCTCAGCAACAAGAAGTTTTCCTCTGCTAGAAAAAGCCAAAAAAGGATCTTTTGTGTATAATCCTACATAATCTCGAATGTTATCAGTTTCGGTACGTAGACCAAATAATATAATGCAAGCAAAAGTTTTGTAACCATTGATTCCCCCACAATTCCTTACCTTAAGCGGCAGGGCCCGAATCGAAGAAAGAGTAAGTGAAAGGCTACATATTCATGAATTCTCTATTCCGTCTACTCCGAGAACCCATAATATGATGATTCTTTCACATATGATCTTTTTCGTGAATTCGACATCAGTGATCTACGACCATCCTTTCTTCTTTCCATTCCAAAAAGGAATAGTTGGCTGATAGGTGCCCAGCCTATGCCGGGACATCATTCCTTCCATACAAAACTAAAGATAGAGAAAGCCCTTTATTCAGACAGAGTGCAAGACACATTACCTTTCAAGTAGACCTTTTTTCAACTTAGTCTTGTCCCACCAAGAACTATAAATAAAGGACCAAGATCCCCTATGAAATATAAAAGATCATTTGTACATAGCATAGCGCTTACCGTAGAGATCAACTGCTGATCTCATACTAGAATTCAGATCTGTATCCAAACTATGTGATTGAATTAATGTGGTACGTAGGAACATTCATTTTTGTTTCCTACCGGTGAATTTGTTGAAGTCTACTATAATTGAAATTCCTGGGGAGTTATACATTTATGTATTGATAAGACCGTTTACTATTTCTTGAAGCTCCCGCGATTCTTGACGTGTTTCTAGCCAAGAAAGTCATTGACCTTCTAGAGTCAAAGCGACCTGATGGCACAATTCTCCTATAACTTGTAAAGGAGCGGAGCTACGAGGCATACACCATTCGAGTTAGCAAGCTCCAATACATAGTTCCTTGGTTAGACTGTCAGTGATAATAAGAAGAACCTTCTTCAGATAACCTCCTCGAGGAAATTTTGGTATCACTACCTCATGGAAAGCTTACTGAGTATCTGCCACATCTCTTTCCAAAGATTCATTCTTTTTTAGAATGATTTGATCCATCAATGGCATCTATATGAGATAGCCTCGATTCGTACCTGTTACGATCAGGCTCATTTGGCTTAGATCTTGCCTGGAAATTAGTTAGGGTCGTTCGTTTGGCGCTTCGAGGCTTTTTTGAAGGTAACCATCCAGTCTTGAAAGTGAGGGTCTTGCAATCATTCCAATCCCTCTACTCTAGTATTTATGAATAATGTACCTATTTCCCAGATAAAATGCCTGGCTCTATCTCTCAAATCTAATGCATTCGAGATGTTCTACTGCCTTGGTACCATATCCTTTATTTGATCAAAATGGTCTAAGAATTCAGCTCTATCTTAAGCTTTTTCTGCATTATAAAAATGAGAGACGATCTTTGAGTTGTAATAGTTATTTCAAATATTTTCCCCAAGGTGCCTCATTTAACGACCATAGTGAGTTTAAGGGTAGACAACTGACACCATCTTTTGGATACTTGGATACCTATCCAAAATTACATACTACTTATTGGTATCATCTATGCAACTTCTCATTTGTTAAAAAAATATCGATATGAGGCATCATATTCCTTTTGGACTGCATAAATAGCCACCAAAAAGATGCAATTCTCCGCATCCTGTGCCATTGTTGATAAAAAATATCCTTCATACTTGCTTCTCAAGAATGTTCCATCAACGAATATTACTTTTCTCAATTGTTGAAAGCAAAGAATACAAGAACCATAGGCTACAAAAAAGTACTTCAATCTTCTATTTTCATCAACCTGCAATGTTGTATTACTTTCAAGATTTGTGGACTCAAGCATGTAACGGTAGGCATCATGCACTGCATACTTGTGCTTATTTTTTCCCCTAACAAATAGTCTTTGCAATCTCCATGATCTTATAAATATTCTAATAACTCACCTGACAACTTAATTCTATACGGATTTCATTGGACATATCTCTTGTAGAAGGGCCTTTGCCATTGGAGAATTTTTTTTTTCAAAGTATTTACTGATGACCTTTGTCGTGGTGTGCAGATTATGTCTCATAATATGCTCTAAACCACATGTGTGATACTTTTCATACGTTCTAATGAAGAATCTATTAGAACTTATGAATTTCACAGTCCTCACCACAACTTACACTCTGAATGAGCGTATCTAAAATAATACACATTTCATGAATTAATCACCTTTTGTAGTCAATTTTTTTTTCAAGCAAGCAATATCAATGAATTGACTAGTTCTTCCTTGTTCTTGAATGTCATTTCCTTGTAAAAACCAGTCTCATGATCTTGAGAATTTCTCGATTCTGTAGATTGAGAACTGCCTACTATATTATTCACTGCAACGGGCGTAGGTGTTTGATGATCCTCCTTCACTTCATTATTACACTCATAATAATCTGGAATATTCATGTATAGATCATCCAATTTATCATTAAACATATCTTGTTGTTCTTTTTCTACATTCTGTTTCTCATTCTTTATTGATTTTTCATCCACGTACACCCTTAAAATTAGCCTAGCTGCATCACTCAGATAATTATGCAAATGAACCTGATTGCCTATCTTAAAATATAGGACCTGTGATTTTCCAAAGAGTTGTGCATGTAACTAATGACAAGATCATTTGGTTGACAATTTTGTCCACAATAGTTGATGATTAAGTTTACAAAATCATCATAGAAAACATCTCTTTGGACTGTCATTGCTATTATCTCTTATATCTCACCATCCTTCCAATTCCAAATACATCGATTGTTCTTCTCGATCCATTTACCATGGAAATCAACCCCTATTATTATTGATCCCTCCATTAATGGTACCTAAAGGCATTTGTTAAAAAATTTAATAATGATATTATAGTAAAATTAATAATGATAGTATAGTATATACAATAAAAAAAATTATATACACTACACTATCATTATCAATGTGTAATAGATAAGTCATCTATTGCAACAGATGAATCTATTGTAATAGATTATCCATTTGTTGATTGATATTATAGTACTATAAAATGTGAAGCTGATACCAACAAATGAGTCATCTATTATAATAGGTGAGTCATATATTGCAACATATGACTCACATGTTGGGATTCATATTACAGTACTACAGAACCTAAAGCTAATTCTAACAGATGAGTTAACTGTTGCAATAGTTGAGTCATTTTTTGTAACAAATTAGCCATCTATTACAACAGATGACTCATCCATTGGATTCAACTTTAGTGATATAACACAAATCCAATATATAACTCATCTATTACAATAGTTGGATAATTTATTATAAAAAAATAACTCATCTATTAGAATTAGCTTCAGGTTTTGTTGCAATAGGTGATCATCTGTTGCAACAGATAACTCAACTGTTGTAGTAGATAACCCATTTGTTTGATTCATGTTACAACACTCTAGAACTTGTAACATAAATCCAACAGATGAGTCATATGTTGCAACATGTGGCTCATCTACAACAGATGACTCACTTGTTACAATAGATGACTTATCTGTGGGGTTCAGCTTTAGGTTCTATCTATTATTGGAAAAACAACAGTAGCAGATATAACCATATGGGAAATTCAACTACATATCATAATTTTACTTACCAAAATCACCTATGAAGTAATGCCTAGTGATATACAAAAAAATATTTAACATAAAAATTTGGTCCAGTAGCAGCAGTAGTGATAATAACAATGATAATGGTCAAGAAGAAGAATATGATGGTAAATGAATAAGAAGATATGATAATGGAGTAGAAAATAATGATAATTAATAAGAAAATGATAAAAAAGCAGCAACAACAATGAACAACAATAAAAAGCAAAGAAAGAGAAAACAATAATAAAAAGGAAGAGAAAAAAATGTGTGCCCCCCCTCCATTTTTAATTATATTAGGGTTTAGATTGGGTCATAGTGTAAAATAAAAAAATTATGTGTAAATGTCAAACTTTCTTAACCCATCATTAAAATAATTATCACCTACACTCACTTATTAACACTTGAGTCACCTACACTTTATTTCAAAACTCTTTTATCACCTATAATTCAATCTCCCTAGTTTAGTGTAGTACAATATATCATAGAATATATTATTAAAATTCTAATTATTTTTGAAAGCGCAACATAAAGTTCCTAAGTCGTACCCAAAAAATAAAAATATAAAAGAGATATACAAGATTAGGATTTACCAATAATAAAAAAATAAAATTGATGATTAAATTTTGTGTATCTCCTAAACCTAAACGCAAAAAAAACTTGTAACAATCTCAATGTAAGCTCTTGTTCATAATTTCTTGAGTTCCAAGATCTGTCCTAACTTCCCCATCAACCAGAACTTGTTGTTTGATCAAAATTGAGATCACCTCTCGAAATTGAGAGCATACTTGGAACTTGTTTTACAAGATAGTGATTAATGGCAAGTACTCCCTTGATTTATGACCATAGGATGATTTGGGAACCTATATATATATAGCATAAAATTGAATTTTTTTAGATAAAGCAACTCCAAATCACCTCAAGCTACTCTACAAAATATCATGACCAAAGTGATACAATTCAAAAGGTCTCAAGACCGTTTACTAAAAGATAAGTGTGGAAGTTGCAAGTCCTTAAAGGTTTGTTCATGAAGATTGAAGTACTTGAGTGTATTTTGAGCCCATCCAAAAGATCTTATATCATGATAGGTATGGGACTAAAAGAGGAAAAAAATGACATTCTACCAAGAGTTGACAACATAGTTAACAAGATGTCAACCTATTAATGACATAGTTGAAGAGCTGTCAACCCATTGATGACATAGTTAAAGAGTTTTCAACTTATGGACGATATAGTTGATGAATTTCCAACCTTTTGATGGCTCAATTGATGAGCTACTAACTAGAAAATTGGAGACTTCACATTCTATCTAGGGTTGACAACCTAATTGACGAGTAGTCAATGTGTTGACTACCTAGTTAATGAGTTGTCAACTTGAAACAACCTCATTTGGGATATTTTCATAATTTCTTACAAGGGACACTTTTAGGCCAATAATATAATAGATAGACAAGACTATAAGTAGTTAAACCTAGGTTTTCTTTCACTAGTTTTCTTTGAATATTGATGGACATCACTTTTGAGAGAGTTTTGGTGAGCTTTTGATGAATGATTGCTTAAAAATGTGTGGTTTTGAGGGCGTTACAATTACCTCTTACTCACCATAAGATATAGGTGTTTTATGTGAATATAATTAGGGTTTATTGGATTTGAAACATCCATTAGTTCCTATTTTTTCTACCTTCCGATGTCTATCTTCATTATCTATTAATTTTCTTCTTATTTTCGTAGTTAGATTCTTATTTTTGTAGTTTGATCATTATCATTTGATATTAGATCCAACCTTTGAATCGTTCCCACGATTTTAGTCTTGGGTTTGTTGCTAACAAATAATAGGTTAAAAGTGTTTTGGTTATTTTTCAAATTTGATTTTTGATTTTGAGTCTCATTTGTGTTTTCGATACTAAAACTATGTTCTTTAGTATCCAATGAGTCAAAATCTGAAATTTGAGCTTAGTTAACTGGAGTATTCTACTATTATTGAGCTTGATTTTAAAGAAAAATAGAAGTGGGTTCTCAAATCTGAAGAAATTGGTTTGAAATTGAGGCTTTAAAATAAATAGGCTTTGTTCGAGAGGTTGAAAGGAGTTTGTGAAACACTCCGACTTTTAACCCTTAGAAAATTTCCTGGATTTCTAGGTTCTGGACATCATATGACTAGGGGTACTAGTCGTATGATGGGGGTACGATTGGTATGGTCTTGGTCGTATGCTAACCAATATTGGTTGGTAGGATTGGATTGGTTTCTATAATGGGTACGACTTGGCGGGTACGAGTTATATGGTTGGTGGCGGGTCGTATGGTTTGGGTTTTTTCTTTAATTAATCTGAGACTTAGTAACTTAATGGATCTGAGTACGAGCGTCTCACCCTGATCCGTAAGTTAGGATACAAGTCGTACCATTGATTCGTATGATAGACAGTGTTCAAACTTTCTTGATTTTATTATGCCAGGGATATAATTTACGGGTACTGATCGTATGGTTTGGGTACGACTTGGTTTGGGTAAGTCATATGATGGACAATGTTGGTTCCAAGGGAAAGGCATAGGGTACGAGTGATGGGTACCACTTGTATTGAAGGGTATGAGTGGTATGGGGTAGTCGTACCATCTAACGGGAATTTTAAGAAGTTAAGTTAGGGGTAATCTAGAAATTTCCCACCCTAAAACCCTTAAGTACCCACATATTAAAACATTTTTTGGCCTCTCATAAGACACTGTTGAAAGATTAAACACTCCAAAAATACTCTCTAACTTACTCTTGAAATTGGAGGCTAGGGTTTCTACAAGTGTTCATCTAAAGGCTAAAGGAGTCAAGTTTTTTTCGTGAATCATCTTGTATAAGGCATGTGACTCTTTCCTCATTGTTAGTTCATAAATTTCATGCATTTTAAGGTTTTATTATGATTCTTAAATGGTGGTTTTGAAAACCAATGTTGAGGGTTTTGATGCATGTTGTTGAGTATTGTTTACTCTTGGCTTAAATTATGTTTATGCATGATTTTTGTAATGGTTTGCACTTGTGGGTGCTTGGAAATTATGGTTTAATGATTGGGTCATGGGTTACCCTAAATTGAAAGGTTTTTATTTTGGTTTTGGTCTTGGTAAATGCATGCCCTCAAAGTGTTTGTGAAAATGCCTAAGGGAATAAAATAGTCACATGATAATGTTGTTCTGAACTAAGTCTTGGCCTAATGATTATGAATGGTTGGTAAATAGTTGTAAAGTCCTTATTGGCCATGTAATGAGCTAAATGGTAACCTTGGTGGTTTAAATTTCTAAATGGGTTTGAGCCCCTAAATATACACTTGAATTATGTCTTTGTTAAACATTGGTTTGAATCCCTAAACTTTGAACTGAACAAGTGTCTTTGTTAGACGATGAGTTCGAGTCACAAAGTCAAATGAATGATTAATTGATTGATAATGATAATGACATGTGGTATACTTGCAAGTAGTGTTGGTATAATGATACCAATGTAATGCCTATGGTAAGTAATTGACTTTTTAGTTGTGAATGTGGAATGATGATTTTAAATTGGGCTTAATGGTAGGATGTGTAGCCGGATCATGAAGGTGGAGTCCAAAGGACTAACACTGGAAACCACTCTAGCCGGTGCAGGTGTCTTATGACAGGGTGGTTCGAGTCCCCCGAATGAATCTATAAATAGGAGGTTCGAGTCCTCTTTACTACATGTATTGATGCTTATGTCACCTTGATTATGCTAGGAGGTTTGAGTCCCCCATATAGGCATTACGGTAATGGATATTCTATGGTTCGCACGACCTCACGTACTGGGCTTTTTTAGCTAGGGGAGAGCTGGGCCTATATAGCCCGTGGCTGCCTTATTCTAGGACGGACGTGCTACACAGCCCAGGTTAATGATTTCAAAATTTCATGCTAATCTTGTTCCTTATCCCAGTATAGTACATCTATATATATGTGTGTGTGTGTGTGTGTGCGCATTAATTGATTGGTTTTGGGACTGTTGGCACTATCTTATCCTTGAGTTACATGCTAATGCTCCAACTGCTAACCGTCTTTGATGTTGTATCCCCATGCTATGCAAGTGTTGGTCATACTACACCTCCGGCTCAGTAGACTTGGACTTCGGATACAACTTATGCTAACTTAAAGTGGTGAGCTTTATACTTTGGAAGGATCTATTTCTTGTTTTGGATTCTTTTGCTTTTCATTGGTTTAATTTTGGACATCGGTTTTGGCCATGGTCGGGGGCATGTATCAATCAGATATTGTTTTACTTTCGGATAAAGGCTTTCTGGAACTGCTAAAGGTTGGTATGTGTGGTGTTGGTAGTGTGGTCAGCCTTAGTATTGGCATTGATATTGGGCCTGATACTATATCACTGAATTTATGATTGTTTCGTCCTATCTTATTATGTAAAGGAATGGTTTGGTTATGGGCTTGGTTGTTATTACTGTTTTTATGGTTGTTTGGTCGAGTAATGGTATGGTTGGACTCGCTCGGGTTGGTCATGGTCGTGAACCTATCCTATAGTTTTAGTGTTATTAGACACGCTATCTTTTTATATGCTCAAAATTTATCCGACTTAGGGTACATGCTTGATTTGTAGGTATGGGAAAATGGGGTAATCTTCGGTCCTTGTTTGGCTTGATATGCCCATTACGACAAGGCCCTGGTTTGGGTTGTGTCAGTTCGGGGTTAAAGTTTCAGTAAATTCAAAGCTTGTTTGAGTGAGGGTCAAATTTTGAATGTTCATATTCTCTTCATAATCTTCATGCATTTCTTGTTGAAGAAGAACATTCACAAAGGAAGGTTTGATCCAAAAGAGAAAAGGAAAAGAAAGGTGTACTTGTTTATGCTAAGGAATATTCCAAATAAGGAAAGTATTAGGGACCACAAGGAATCAACTTTTGTCATTATCAGGTGAGCACACTAAAGAATTTGGCGAGTTATCAACCTGTTGACAAGCCATCAACATTGGTCATCAACTAAGAACACATCAAATCCTATTTTGTCTAAGGTTGACAAGGAATATTGATGAGTTGTCAATTTATGACATCAAGTGAGGTTGCCTCAACACATATTCTTCCTAAAGTTGACGAGGAGGTTGAAGAGTTGTCTAACCCTTGACAAGACTTCAAGATTGGTCATCAAGTGACCTAAAAACAGTAAGCTTATTTTGGATTCCTAGCTTTTTTCCCTTGATTCTTACACTGATTAACAACTAGTAATCACCCTACTTAGTTGTGATTAGTTCTTGTGTCCATTTTATTTTTTCATCCTATTTCTTTTGTGCTTTTCTCATTTGATATTGTTTCTACTTCTTAAATCAAGTCTGTAATTTCTTTTGAGTCGTCGTTGTCTAATAAACTAGAATCTATTCTGGCCAAGAGAAGGAATGAACACTTCATCTACCATCAAAGTAAAAAGAAAGCCTTCAACATTTATGGATTCAAGTGTGAGGCAAGACAAAGGAGTGTAGAGATTATTAAGTTGATTTATTAATGCCAACTTATTTGTTGTTCTTGTTTAGTGTTTCTCTTAATAGGTACCATGGTTGAAGAAGGTGAAACACCCACCTCCGCAACATAAACTACTGTAACTTCTATCATAGAGAAGTTTAATGCTATAGATATCCAATTGGGATCAATAGAATGGGAAATGACCAATTTGAAATAACATCAAAACGCCACCCAATCCACTCCTCAAAACTACTTTGCCTCCTCCAGTGGACATGCTAAAATACCACCACTAGTATCTCTATGGACACACTTCACCAAATGTATAATCCACCGAGCCAAGGACATGATCACATCACCCAAACCACTACTTATCCAAATAACAAAAATCTCATTCCTCCACTACAACCTCAATTCAATCAAGCCAGCCAAGAAGCTCCAAGAAACTAGGGCCCACCTCCCCAAATACCCCAAAACCAAGGCCTACCCCAAGCTTCACTAAACCAAAATGCCCTACTCCAAATACCACGTAACTAAAATCAACCCGTCCAAGTCAAGGAAGTAGGAACAGAGGATCCTCAAGTTGAGTTTGGGGAGTATGATGAAGAGGCTTTGTTTGCAGAATTCAGGAGAAATACACCAATGGGTCAAGGAGGGCATAGAGGTCAAGAAGAAAGATTTGTTTTGGTGCCACATGGGAGAGAAAACTTAGGATATCATCCTCAAGGTAAAAGTCCATGAAAATATTATGAGAACCAAGGTGGCAATGAAGGCTGGTATGTGGGAATCAATTTTATCAAGACTAATCTTCCAACCTACAAATAAGAAAGTGTTCCCTACGCTTATCTAGAATGAGAGTCCACTTGTGAGCGAATCTTTCAAGTCAATAATCTCATAGAGGTCAAGAAGAGTTGATATTCCATAGCTCAATTCAAACGGTTTGTTATTATATGGTGGGAATATGCCAAAATATATCAACAATTCCTTAATGAGGGACAACCACCACCATGAGATGTATTGAAGGGCCTTATGAGACAAAAGTATGTGTCAGAGATATATTGACATAAGATGCTTGCTAAGTTGTACAACTTTAGGAAAGGGAACTATACTATTTTGGCTTACTATGATGAATTTGAACATTTGATCTTGAAGCTTGAGTATTATGAGAATGAGGAACACGTCATCATCTATTTCAAGGCTGGGTTGAATAAGGAGATCTCCTCTTTGACAACTTATCATAAGTTTGCTACTATTGAAGAAATTTTCTAGCAACTTTGGATGTGAGAGAGATATCAAGAAGAAGACATATTTCAAGACCAAAGGATACTCATCAACCAATTCTTAGGGAAAAATAAAGAGGTGACTCAATCATCATCGAGTTAGAACAAGAATAAGGACGTCAACAAGTCTTATAATAAGAAGCTCATAGAAAATACTATTCTAAAGTATCTGCCAAAGAATAAAGGTACAAAATATCTTACTCCTAAACCTAAGGGTTTCCAATATTTTAAATGTCAAGGTTGTGGTCACAAGGTGAATGAATGTCCTAATTGAAGGAACCTAATCCTTAGAGAAGAAAGTTATATTACCTTTGAGAAAAGTTGGGACCAAAAAATAGTAGTGATGGGGTGGCCCAAGAAAAATATAAGTTTGAGAATTATAGAATGTTAGGGAAGGTCAAGAAGATACTTGTCCTCAAGAAGGAGATTTCATGGCTATAAGATTTGTGGTAAGATGAGTGATGATTAGTAAATCATTAGATAACCTGAGTCAAAGGGAGAATATATTCGATTCAGAGTGTCTTATCAAGGTGAATGTGTGCTCTTTATTCATTGATAGTAGGATTTGTGCTAACGTTACTAGTGCCACCATGGTTAATTTCTTAAAGTTAACCACAACAAAGTATGCCAGACCATATAAGCTCGAACGATTAAATGAGTATAGAGAGTTGAGAGTAGAAGACAAGTTGTGATTCAGTTAAAGATTGGGAAATATTAAGATGAGGTACTATGTGATGTGATTCCCATAAAATCTTGTCACGTCTAGCTTGGAAGACCATGTAAATATGATTGTTCAACCAAACATGATGGAAGAACCAATCGGTATTCTTTTGTATTGAATGGTAGGAGTTCTTAGTTTATTATCTTTCATCCTTTTACAAGTAAATAAAGTACATCAAAAGATAAGATATTTGAAGGAAAAAGGTAGGAAGTAAGGGGAGGAAGAACCCCAAGAAGGGGAGATTAATGAGGGAGAAGCTTGGAGGAAATTAAAAGAAAAGGGTCAAATGGTGATGTTGACTAGAAAAAAGGAATTTTTCAAAGAAGTTGAGGATCAATAGCCTATGCTAACCACTCTAATTCTCCTATCCCTTATTCTATTTCACTTGTTTTGCAAGATAATGATGATGTGTTTCCAAAGGAGCTTCCAAAAGGATTTCCCCTACTTTGGGGACTTGAACACCAAATAAAATTCGTGTTGTGTTCACAATTACCAAATAAACCAAAGTATTAAAGTAATCTAGATGACACAAAGGAACTCTAAAGATAAGTTGGAAAATTTCTCATCAAGGGATACTTCTATGAAAGCATTAGTTTGTGTGCGGTCCCAATCTTATATGTGCCAACTGAAGATGGTGCATAGTGTATGTATATTGATTATCATGAAATCAACAAACTAATGGTAAAATATCACTATCCTATTCCCATTTGGATGATATGCGAGTGAACTAAAGAGTTCTTGTGTGTTTTGTAAGATAGACCTTAGGAGCGGGTACCACTAAATTTGGATGCAACCAGGTGATGAGTGAAAAACCACCTTTAAGACCAATTTTGGTCTGTATGAAGGGATGGTTATGCTATTTGGTCGTACTAGTGCTCCTAGTACCTTTATGAGGTTGATGAACCATGTCATGAAACCTTTCATTGGAAAATATATGTCAGTATACTTTGATGATATCCTAGTTATAACAAATACATAGAAGAGCATATTTTCCATTTTCAAAGTATCTTTGATGTGTTTAGAAAAAAAGTTATATTCTAATGTAACACCCAAGATTTTGGGTCTCTGAAAAGCCCTTGATCTTTGAGCTTACTGCCTAACCTATGACTCATGCTATGAGTTGTATGGTGTCTATACGGGTTGTAAGACCCTAATCATAGGGTGACCAATAAATATTCCCTTTATTTCTGTCTTGGATATGAGTTATGCCTAACGAGTCATATGGACTCTCTATGAGTCATAGTGTGCCTTCCGTAACAAAATCAGTGTGATGGCCCAAGTTTCTGCTCAGGATATGATTAGGTCCCTACGAGTCATATGGTCTGTACATGAGTCATAGTGTATAACTCATAAGGTAACCAGTGAAGGGTCCCTGAGCTACTATCTTGATTAAGACTCATGGTGAAGAGTCGTAATGTGTCCTCATGAGTCACTGGCGACCATTTTTTAGCTTTTAATAAAGGATACTTAAGACATTTCCCCTCTTCCCCTATCAGGACCCATGACTTGAAAATCCTCTAGGGTATCATTATCACTCCAAAACAAATCAAAATAACTTCTCAAACTCTCTTAAATCCCCAAGGTCAAGAACACTTATGGTTCCAGAAAGGTGTTCAATTAGGGCTCTCAAGGGTGATTTCTCTCCATATTGTGATACTTTAAAGTATGTTACTATTCCCCAAATCTTATTTTATGAAATTCATGAGCTTAAAATAGTTTATTTGTATAGATTTAAATTTGGGTTTTTGAGAGGGGATGAGGGTTTTGGAATAGTTGATCCTTGAATTATTTTTCCATGGTTTTTATGAGTTGTTTATGATTTGAATTGAATATTTTTTAACTAATAGGGTGCATAGGTGTAGGAATTGGAATGGAGGTTGAGTTATTCCCCCAAATTGATGTTTTGAAATTGGAATTGGTTTTGAATAATTTTGTTTTCCTCAACCCACTTGTGTAAATGGCTTTGAGTTGTGGAATCTGTCACTTGGTTGACTTACTCACCTGCACTATTGTATTGCATAAATGGTTAAACAACGAACATAGATTTTAAGGCCTTGTTGTCTATGTTTTGATTTAATAAATAATGAGGGTCGAGGTATTCCCCCAATTTGATTTGATAAACTAAAGGAGGTCGAGGCATTCATCCAACTTGATTTAATGAACAAAGGGGGTTGAGGCATTCCCCCAATTTAAATGGAATTGTAATGGCATAATTATAAGCTTGCAATCATAAGGGTGTGACGATACCTATGACGTGCCTTAACGGATAATTCCTTGGTTAAATGGATAGGTTACGTGAAACTTGTTTTAATTAGGATTAAAGTGGGTTGTGTAGCTCATTGTAAAGGTGTAAGTCCCAAGAAGGACGAACAATGTAAATAACATTTATCGGCGTGGGGCTCTTAAAGACCGTGTGCATAGTTCACACTATATTATACTCATGTATCCTACATTGATGTGGGGTTGGGGCATTCCTTGGTCTTCCTTTGTTCTCTTCAGTTCGTGCGGCTAACACGCACCGAGGCCTAACCAGTAGGGGGCGCTGGACCTATATAGCTCATGGTAATTAGATAATGGGAAAGCTACATAGTCCAGGCTAATATTTCACTTTCATGCTAAACCTTGATCCCTACCCCATCATCTATTATATATATGTATGTACAATGTATGCATGCAGATTTTACTATGTTTTGACTTGGAATTATTTTATTCCTTCCCTGAGTTACATGTGCTCAACTCGCTAACCATCTTCGAACACTGTATCCCCATGCGATGCAGGAGCCAAAGACACTTCTACTTTTCCTACATAATGATAGGATTTCTAGGTTGTCAACAGTCAGCTTTGAAGTGGTGAGCTTCCATTCTCTGGAAGGGTTATCATTTTAAAGTCCTACTTAGTTTATGTCTTAGACTACTTTGATAAGACTCTTTTAGATATCGTCAGGGGCATATCCCAAATTAGAGTGATTTTGGTCTGTTTAGAGGCTTTGTGGATTACTGTGGATTGGGGCGCTGTAAAAATTCTGAAATTTCTTTTTTTGAGTTGCCTATCTTATTTTATGTTTGGAACTTAGCTTATATTGCTATATGTTTAGAATTCATCCTCCGCTAGCTAGTTGTATTATATTCTGTTTGGCTAGGTAAGGGGGTGGTATTCGATCCTCAACGAACTTGAGATATCCATCACGACTTGGTCCTGGTTTGGGTATTGAAAAAGATGCTATCAAAGCCCAGTCTTGGTTTCATTGGGTGTCCACAAAGTTGTGTCAAGTAGAGTCTCTTTTATGGGTATGTAGCGCGTTACACTTATAAGGGAGGGGCTACAAGGCATTTAGGAATGTTTCCCTTTTCTTGTGTTCTATTTTTGTGTTGTAGAGTCTAAGATGTTGAAATCTTCTCTAATTCCATTTGTTTGTATTTTATATCATGCCTCCCCGAAAATCTGATACTTGTGGAAACTCCTTTGTCCCATTTGAGGACAGTGTGGATGGAGCTCATCCTTTTTATAAGGTACAAACCTTGTCTGGGGTCTTTAATTCTGATTACCCCCCGTGGAATTCCACTAATCCCTACTAGTCCTCCTCGGCCTGATGATACTCCTGCTTAGATGCCTCTGGGTGATGTGTCAAATTCGGAGTTCAACTATTTTACTTATTTATTGACCTAGTTAATGACCTCTCTGTCAGGCCAGTTTGGTTCAATTGATGGGAGAAAGAAATAAGCAAAAATAGAAGAGAGACAGAATAAGAGGATCATGTATTCAGGACAGGGTTCAAATCAGCGAGATAGTTGCAGAGATGAGGAACAGTCGGCTAAGGAGAGAAATTATGGAGTGTCTATTCATCTATTAGTACTCCTTATCCTAAGTTGTTCGGTGATAGTCGCTTCTAGAGAAATAGTGAGTTTAAGGCATAAGGTGCCCAATCTCAGGCCAGTGGGGCCTAATCAGCCCTATCCTATCCTCCTTGCAGATTCTGCGATCAGCTTCACTTTGGTTATTGCGCTAAAAGAAGGAACTTGTGCTTCAACTGCGGGCAACCTGGTTATATGAATCAATATTATCATTCTGCTAGTGTTTCCACTAGAGCTAATAAGGTTTTGGTTGCTAATTCTTTAGCTCTATCACCAAAGGGTGCTAATTCTGGTACCGATACTGGCTGAAATTATCTGTATACTCTTGCCACCTGTTAGGATTCTAAGGCATCTCCTGATATTATTACTAGTATTTTAAAACTTTTCTCTCGTGATGTATATCATCTTCTTGATCTCAGGTCTACCCTCCTTATATGATCCCTTATATGGCTATTCATTTTGGTTTTGGTACTGAGTGTATTACTGATCCCTTTTCTGTGTCTACCCCAGTGGGTGACTCTATTATGTCTATGAGAGTCTATAGGGGTTGTGTGGTATCTATCTATTGTAGAGAGACATTGGTGGATTTGATAGAGTTGGAGATGTTAGATTTTGATGTTATCTTTGGGATGGATTGGCTATATTCGTTCTATGCATCTATAAATTGTAGGACCCAAAGGGTCAGTTTCCAATTCCCAAATAAACTAGTGATTGAGTGGAAAGGGAGTTCCCTAATGCCTAAGAGAAGGTTAATTTTTTTATCTAAGAGCCTAGAAATTGATTTCCAAGGGGTATCTGTGTCACCTGGTTTGGGTTAAAGATTCTAATTCTGAGGGTCCTTCTTTGTTATCTGTCCCTAGAGTTAATAAGTTTTTGAAGTATTTCCTGATGATCTTCCTATCATCCTTCTTGATAGGGAAATTAATTTTGGGATCGATCTTCTCCCGGACACTCATCCTATCTCTATTCCCCTGATAGAATGGCTTCGTCTAATTTGAAAGAACTTTGTAATACCCCGTATTAAGATTAGCTTAGTTCAACTCCTAGTTCTTGCATAAGAGGCTTGAATCTTGGAAATTTAACTAAGTGTTGAAGACTTAGTATTATTTTTTATCTCTTAACTTCGAGGATTTTTAAATTGACCTTCCAAACTCTGAGATGATGGTTTTTGAGATAATTCATGTTCAGGGGTGTAAGGAGCATGTCTCAGGGAAGTTTTGGATTTTTTGGATGATGATTAGGTCGTGTTTGGATTTAAATTCTAGTAGATCATCACGATTGCATCGCGTCATGCCTTATATAGAGATGAGCATGTCAATGCATCACGCAAGTCCTCCAGATAGCATTCCAGTTACGAGTTTAATCTTCTGAGGGGCAGTTAGATCATTTCCCACTGACTCAATTCATAAAAACATAAGATTAAATGTCAGTTACAACATTATATGCCCATTACTGCCACTTCCCACTGACTCAATTCATAAAAACATAAGATTAAACGTCGTCTACAACATTATATGCCCATTCTCCTTCCATTTTCTCTCAACAAAACCCTAACCTAATCCCAAGAACTTCAAATTCAAGTTACTTTCTCTTCATGATAAGCAAGAATCTAAGTTTCCGAATCCAAGAATTTCAAGAAAAGCTTTTAAAATCATCTCCAAGGCTTTCAAAGTCTAGGTTTATCCATCAAATCAAGCCTATTAAGGTATGTGGGGTTATGACCAAGTGTATATTTTCACCCTTGTACCTAAATTTCATGATTTTAAGATTCAAGTTACTTATTTTGAATTAGAGTTCATACCCAAGTTTCTATATTCTTGAAGCATGTGACTATCATGAGATTTAAAGCTTTAAGTTTATCAAGAAGTGCTTATGTTTATGTTTTAACTTATAAGATTTCTATTATGAATGAGATGACACTATCTTGATTTGATATTGTTGAAGTATTTCAAGATTGTTATTGAGCATGAAGTGTTATTAAGAATCATCATGATTTTTAAGCATGAATTTCATGCCCTAAGTTTAAGTTTTGAGATTTCAAGAAGACCATGATCTTAGGTTCTCTTTGATAAGTTTATATCAAGATTTAAATAAAGAAGTGAACTTTTGATCCTAAGCTAAGTTATGGAATCCTTATTTGTTTATCTTGATTATAATTTAAAGCAAATAGATGCATAATTGGTTCTCATTATAAACCCTTATGCTATTTTAAGGTGGATTTCCTAAAGTATGAGCATATAAGTAATAAGGAAGTAGTATTTAGCACCGAGTTACGTATGAGTCCAAGGTCGCATGGCCCAGAACTACGAGCCAATGTAGGTTAATCTTATTCCCAATATGGATGAAGTTAAAGATAGTGATCACTTAAGTTAAGGTCCTATTTCGATGGCAAGGGTAGGACCGCTCTCCCTAACGGGGTAAGACGTTGGACTCCATGATAGCTCACATGATTTATGTCGGTTAGAAGGACCTCCACAAGAAAGAATAAGAGTAAAGCTTTTAGAACTAAGTGTTATGGCTCACAAAGTTGATCATTTTTCTTCATTACTCATGTTTATAATTTTACAACTTTTGTTTAATTCAAGCCCAAGGTGATTCATTTACACTTAGCATGCATTATTTGAAAATCTAAGTGCACATTGAGTCATTGATTTACTTATGCATTCACTCCCATATGATAAGTATATTCTAGAAGTACTGATCCACATATATATCTATGTGTTGCATTGTCTCATAATGTAGGTTCTGGTGCTCAGTTCCAGCAGCGTGATTGATTGCGGGCATCTCCTCCTACATCCTGATGCTTAGTGAGTCCTTATAGTTTGAGGAACCATTTTATCAGACATTATTATTGATAAAGTACTTTAGTTATTTTATTTTAGTTAAGTTTGTGTCAGCTGGGGCTTATCCCAGTGGCTCTCTAGTTAGAAGTAGAGGCTTGCCTAATCATTTTCTATTTAGACTTAAAAGTTTTTGCTTTTAAAATTTCCAAGTTTAAACTCTCAGTAAGATAATAATTTAGTTTCAGTTAAGACATTAATTTAGTATCTCAAGATTTGCAAGTCAAGCTTATCCTTATTATAAGTTTTAAAGTTGTTTGAAGGCTAAAAGGGTTAGCTTGGGACTACTTGTAGTCTTGAGCACCGTGTGACGTACAAGGTGTATTTATGGGGCGTTACAAACTTAGTATTAGATCCTAAGATTCTAAATAGTCCTAGGGAGTCAGACAAGCCATGTTACGTAAAGTCTTAATCATGGGTGTGAAGCGCACCACATTTATGAGCAAGAGTCTATGAAACAAAGTAGGAATCATCATTTCTTTCATGATCTATCGAGCTTATAGTTGTATCTATCTGCTTTAAATCATTCTTTAACATGATAGAATATGCCTCCTCACCGATCCAATACACACAAAAATGGTGACCAACCACCCTTGGCCACCGACCCTCTGATGAGAATGTGTCTCATGCCGAATTTTGGGCTATCTTTCAGGCATTGGCCCAAGATGTGAAGGCCAATGTTCAGGGCAACCAACAAGCAGCAGTCCCATTTCAGCAAAATGGTAATCTAGCTGCAGCCAGTATTCGTGATTTCATGAGAATGAATCCACCTGAGTTCTTTGGGTCAAAGGTTGGTGAGGATCCATAACTCTTCATTGATGAGGTGAGAAAGATCATGAAAATTATGCATGTCACTGAGGAGGAGAGTTTAGAATTGGCATCCTATAGGCTGAAGGATGTTGCTTATGATTGGGTTATTATATGGAAGGAAGGTAGAGGTGAGAATATAGCTCTTATGAGTTGGAAGGTGTTTCAGGATGCATTTTTGGACAAGTTCTTTTCGTGTGAGATAAATAAATCTAAGTTTAAGGAGTTCATAAACCTGAGGTAGGGATCTATGATAGTGAAAGAGTACTTCCTTAAGTTCACTCAGTTGTCTAAGTATGCTCCCGAGTTGGTGGCTGACCCTAGGTCAAGTATGAGTAAGTTTGTTACTGGAGTGTCTGATTTGGTAGTCAAGAAGTGTAGAACTGCCATGCTTTTTGGGGATTTGGATATTTCTAGGTTGATGAAAATGCCCAGTAGATTAAGGAAGAAAAGATGAAGGAAAGAAATAAGAAGAATAAGAGGGCTAGAACTGGACAAATTAAGTAAGGTCAACCAAGGTCTGAAGGGGAAAACCGTTCGTAGTTTTAGGGCCATTCAGCAGCACCAGCGCCGTCTTTAGATAGTGCCCCTACACCTGGAACCAAGCAGGAGCCGTGGGATAGGATTTCTATATCTAGGTCTCAGAATAGTGTAGGTGGAAGGCCCAGTTATCAGACATGTGCGAACTGTGGCAGAAATTATCTTGGTGAGTGTTTAACGGGAAAAAGAGGTTGTTATGGATGTGGCAAGAGAGTTCACCAGATGTTGTTACTAGTATGCTTCGTGTCTTTCATCTTGATGTGTATGTGTTGTTAGACCCAGGGTCAAATCTTTCTTATGTGACTCCATTGGTTGCGGTAAATTTTGGGATAGGTCCTGAAAAGCTCTCCAAGCCCATCTTAGTGTCCACCCCAGCAGGTGAGTCAGTTGTTGCCAAGCGAATCTATAAGAAGTGTCCTATGATTGTCCTCTATAAGATCATACTAGCAGACCTAATAAAGTTAGAAATGGTAGATTTTGATGTAATTCTATGCATGGATTGGCTCCATTCATGCTATGTATCAATAGATTGTCTCGCACGTGTCAAGTTTCAGTTTCTTGATGAGGCAATCTTTATTTGGGAAGGTGGCTCTGAATCTCCCAAGAGACATTTCATATCTTATCTTAAGGCCAAAATGTTGATATAAAAAGGTTCATATATCATTTAGTTCAAGTCAAAGATACTAAGTCTGAAGCTCCGACAGTTCAGTCAGTGCGTGTAGTCAATGAGTTTCTCGAGGTTTTTCCTAAAGATCTACCAGGGGTACCTCCCGATAGAGAAATAAAATTCGGTAGTGATCTTCTCCCTGATACTCAGTCCATCTCTCTCCCTCTATATCATATGACTTTAACCAAGCTTAAAAAGTTAAAATGAGCATCTTAAAGACCTCCTAGATAAAGGTTTCATAAGGCCCAGTGTCTCTCCATGGGGTGATCCCGTCCTGTTCGTGCGTAAGAAAGATGGCTCACTCCAAATATGCATTGACTACCGCCAGTTAAACAAAGTCACAATCAAGAAAAAATATCTTCTTCCTAGGATTGATGACTTATTCGACCAGCTTCAAGTTGCAAGTTATTTCTCTAAGATAGACCTCAAATCCAGCTATCATCAGCTTAGAGTAAGGGAATGTGACATTCCAAAGATAGCCTTCAAAACCTGTTATGGTCACTTGAATTTCTAGTCATATCCTTCGGGCTAACGAATGCCCCAGCATCCTTTATGGACTTGATAAACAGAGTGCTTAAGCAATACTTAGACATGTTCATTATAGTTTTCATCGATGATATTCTTGTCTATTCCCATAGCAAAAATGATCATGCAGATCATCTCAGAATCATATTACAGTCTCTTAGAGACCATCAGTGGTTAGATAAATTTAGTAAGTGTGAGTTTTGTCAAAGATCAGTATCTTTTCTTGGCCATATTATTTTTGGTGATGGCATTAGAGTTGATCCTCAAAATACCAAGGCTGTGAGAAACAGGCCCAGACTATTTCTCCGTCTGATATCAGAAGTTTCTTGGGTTTGGTTGGCTATTACCGACGGTTTGTTGAGGGATTTTCTTTTATTGCATCCCCCATGTCTAGATTGAATCAAAAGAAAGTCAAGTTTCAGTGGTCATATTTTTGTGAGAAGAGTTTTTAGGAGTTGAAGACTCGAATCACTTCAGCCCCAATTTTGATGCTACCAGATAGTTCAGATGGATTCTTTTTTTACTGTGATTCTTCTAGGGTTGGTCTGGGTTGTGATTTTATGCAAAGTGGTAAGGTCATAGCCTATGTCTCTAGACATCTTAAACCTCATGAGAAAAATTATCCTACCCATGATCTTGAGTTAGTTCCTGTTATTTTGCCTTGAAAATTTAGAGGCATTATCTTTTATGGGGTGCATATTGATGTGTTCACGGGTCAAAATTTTTTATAGTATGTGTTCTCACATAAAGATTTAAATCATTGTTAGAGAAGATGGTTAGAGTTGTTAAAGATTATGACATGAGTGTTTTGTATCATCCGAGCAAGGCCAATGTAGTGGAAGACAACCTTAGTAGACTAATTATGGGTAGTGTTTCTCATGTTGAGAATGATAAGAAGAAGTTAGTTCAGGAAGTTCATCAGCTTGCTAGAATGTTCGGTTGTTTGATTTAGCTGAAGGTAGTGTTTGGGTTCAGAGTAGTTCGAAATCTTCTTTGGTTTCCAAAGTGAAGAAGAAATAGGATAGGGATTCTAGTTTGGTTAAGTTGAAGGAGTCAGTTAGAGATTAGAAAGTAGAGGTTTCCTCCCAAGGGGGAGATGGTGTGTTGTGGTACCAGGGTAGACTGTGTGTATCGTGTGTTGATGGTTTGAGGCAGGAAATTTTGGCGGAAATACATGGTGTGCGTTACTCTATCCACCCAGGAGCCATCAAGATTTACCATGATTTGCGAGAAATCTATTGGTGGAGTGGCATAAAAAGAGATATTGCAGAGTTTATAGCTAAGTGTGCCAATTATCAACAGGTTAAGGTTGAATACCAAAGGCCTAATGGCAGTATGTAGGAGTTCATCATTCCCACTTGGAAGTGGGAAGAGGTGAACATGGACTTTGTAAAAGGGTTACCCCATTCGCGTCGTCAGCATGATTCGATTTGGGTGATTGTAGACAGAATGGCCAAATTAGCTTATTTCTTGCCAGTCCATACTTCCTATTCAGTCAAGGATTATACCAAACTCTATATTAGGGAATTGTTTAGATTGTATGGAGTCCCATTGTCTATTATTTTGGACAGAGGTACTCAATTTACCTCTTACTTTTGGAAAGGATGTCGAGGCATTCCTCTAACTTGATTCAATGAACAAAAGGGGCCGAGGCATTCCCCCAAGTTAATGGAATTATACTGGCATAATTTTAAGATTGCAAACGTAAGGGTATGACAATACCTATGGTGTGCCTTAATGAATAATTCCTTGTTTAAATGGATGGGTTACATGAAACTTATTTTAGTTAGGCTTAAAGGGGGTTGTGTAGCTCACCGTGAAGGTATAAGTCCCAGGGAGGAAAAACATTGGAAACTATATTTTCTGGTGTGGGGGTCTTGATGACCGTGTGCACAGTTCACACTATATTATACTCATATGTCCTGGATTGATGTGGGGTCGAGGCATTCCCTGGTCTTTCTTTGATATCTCCAATTCGTGCGGCTAACACGGACTGGGGCCCAACCAGGAAGGAGCGCTGGAACCATATAGCCCATGGGTTCTTAGATGATGGGAAAGCTACACAGTCCAGGCTAATGTTTTACTTTCATGCTAAACCTTGTTACCTACCCCAGCATCTATTATATATATGTATGCACAAAGTATGCATATGGATTTTACTGTAGTTTTGACTTTGCATTATTTTATCCTTTCCTTGAGTTATATGCTAGCTCTCAACCTACTAATCATCTTTGGATGTTGTATCCCTACGCGATGCAGGAATCATAGATACTTCTACTTTCCCTACATAGGGATAGGATTTCTGGGTTGTCAGCAGTCAGCTTTGAAGTGGTGAGCTTCCATTCTCCGGAAGGGCTATTATTTTAAAGCCCTATTTCATTTATGTCTTAGACTAGTTCTATTAGACTTTTTGGATATCGTCGGTGGCATGTCCTGAATTATAATGGTTTTGGTCTGTTTAGAGGCTTTGTGGATTACTGTGGATTGGGATGTTGTTAAAATTCTGAAACTTCTTTTTTTCTATCTTGTTTTATGTTTGAAACTCATCTTATCTTGTTATATATTTGGAATTCATCCGCTTCTAGCTGTATTTTCTTTTATTTGGAAAGGTAAAGAGGGTGGTCTCTGATCCTCGATGGACTTGAGATACCTGTCACGGCCAGGCCTGGTTTGGGACATGGCATCTAATCTTAAGAATATGGTTGCCGATACATTGCCTATAAAATATGTGTTGATCAATACATTGTCTTCAAAATTGGTGTTTTTTCTAATACTTGAAAAACAATGTATCCAGAGGACCCTAAATTTGGTCAAATCTTCAAGGATTATGATAATTGGGAAAGGGAATGATGGATTAAGGATAAGTCATCTATACCCTATTCTAAATTTGATGGGTTTTTGTTCATGGGAAAAATATTATGTGTGCCCTCAAGTTCTCAGAGGAATCATTTCTAAGAGAGGAAAATAATGAGGGTATGATGGATCACTTTGGTATTGACAAGACCCTTGGGATCCTTAAGGGACAATTTTATTGGTCAAAAATGCATCAAGACATCGCACGAGTTTGTGGTAAATGTATAGATTGTCAAAGGGTTAAATTGTGACTTCTTCCTCATGGATATTATACTCCACTTCTTACTATCCTTCACCCTTGGCTTAATATATCTATGGACTTTGTTTTGGTATTGCCTGGGACAAAAAGAGGAAGGGATAGTATTTTTGTTTTTGTGGATAGGTTCCCAAAAATGGCTCATTTTATCCCATTTCACTAGTATGATGATGCCTCCAATGTGGCATCCTTGTTCATTAAAGATGTTGTTAAGCTACATGGGATTCTCCAAACCATCGTGAGTGATAGGGACTCCAAGTTCCTTAGTCACTTTAGAGAGAATTATGGGGTAGGCTTGACACTAAGTTGTTTTTCTCTACTTCTTGCCATCCACAAATTGATGGTCAAACCACGACTATGAATAGGACCCTGGTTCGATGTTGCACACTGCGATTCATGGGAAAATAACTTCTTGGAAGGATCAACTTTCTTTAGTTAAATTTGCTTACATTAGAGTTATTCACATGACTCTTGGTATGACCCATATAAATGCATTTATCATTTTAACCTCCTTAGATATCACCTCTTTGTCTAGTGATATTGTGTTAAGTTTAGATGAAAACAAGAAAGAGGAAGCCATGAAGAAGATACATGATAGGGTGAGGCTTTATCTTGAGAAGAAGAATCAAGCGATGGCCATAAAGGATGAACAAAGGGTGAAACCCCTTGTACTTGAACCGAGTGTTGGGTGTGGGTACACCTCTAGAAGGATCGACTCCTAACTCATAGAAAGAACAAGTTGATTCCTCGAGGGGATGGTTCTTTTAAAGTGCTTGAAAGGATAACTATAATACGTACAAGGTTGATCTCCCACAAGAATATCAAGTACACAACACCTTCAATGAATACGACCTCTCTCTATTTAAAATGCTTGAGGATGATGATCCCATGAATTTATGGTCAAATTCTATTAAAGAAGGAGTGGATGATACAATCCAAAATATATTAAGATCATTTACTAAAAGCCAAGCATGGGAGTTGCAAGTCCTTCAAGGGTTGTTATGAAAATAGAAGTACTTGAGCGTATTTTGAGCCCATCCAAAGGATCTTATAACTTGATTAATAGGCAGGGGATTGAAGTAGGAACAAATGACATTCTACCAAAAGTTGACGACATGGTTGATAAGGGGTCAACCTGTTGACAACATAGTTTTAGAGTTGTTAACTTGTTGACAACTGACGAGCTACAAATTAAAAGATGGGAGACGTTACATTCTCCCTAGTGTTGAGAAACCTAGTTTACAAGTTGCCAACAACCTAGTTGATGAGTTGTCAACTTGAAACCACCCCATTTTGGGCTATTTTCATAATTTCTTTCAAGGGTCACTTTTGGGCCAATAATGTAATATTTAACCAAGACTATAAATAATTAAACCTAGGTTTTCATTCACTAGTTATCTTTGGATATTGATGAGCATCAATCTTTAGAGAGTTTTGGTGAGATTTGATGAATGTTTTCTTTGAAATGTGTGATTTTGAGGGCGTTACGGTTCTCTCTTGGTTACCATAATAGATAGGTGTTTTTAGGGGAATGCAATCAGGGGTTTTTGGAGTTGAACCATCCTTTAGTGCCAATTTCTTCTACCTTCTTGTGCCTATATTCATTATCAATTTTTTTCTTATTTTCATACTTATTCTTGTTTTTGTGGTTTGGTCATTATCACAAAGATATTTCACTTACAAATGTTCCACCAAGCTTATTATTCAATGCTTTAGGACACTGAACCTCTTCAGATGCTTCTTTAAATGTTTAGTCTGTTAATAATTGGTGTCCCAATTTTCCATATAAGTTTTCCTCAATATATATTCCATGTGTGATTTGTTTCCAACAATGAAGTAGCATCAAGTATGCAATATGACATATAATACAAAACCAAGTAACCACTTTAGTTTAAGGTTCAACAGACACGAGGCATAGAAAATTACGCGACAAAGAATATACTCTTCCATAAAAAAGCGTTCTCATAATTCATGACATACTATAAGGGGCAATTATTATATCAGATCAATTAAATGGCCTATCCAAAGACTATTTATAGCCTCCATCTAAATTTTACATGAATAATTTATCTCCTAATAAGTTATCCAACATGGCATGGACCCAATAAAAAATATATAAAATTTAGCTCAAATCACAAAAAATTTCAAAATCATTTGATGGCCTCTTTATTCCTGATTTGAGGCCAAGATTATATTATTTTCCTCACATTTAGTTATTTTGTTTGTCTTTTTTGAGCATTGATTTCATGAATTGAGCTTAATATTACATTTTGATGTGTAGAATTTAAATATTGTGAATATGAAGAGATTTAGAGTTAAAACGAATTAAAGATGGAAGATTATACAAGAAAATCTAGTAGATAGCTTAACGGAATAAAGTTAATATAATAATCAAAGTGACCTTAGTTCAATTGATGTATTATGTCATTTCAGTTATCGTCCTCCATGTTGGCATGACACACTATGCCCTGCGTTCTTGGCATGTTACGGAGGAGCTGTGCTCCAAATTTTATTTCTGCTAGTCTATTTTAAACACAGTTATTTAATTTGAGGTTTTTTTTCTACAGTTATAAATATTTCATAAAATTAGTCTTTATAAAATTTTTGACCTAGAGAGAGCTAAAAGTCGTCGCGAGGTCAGATAATTTTGATTTCATATTTTCTTCTCCTTTATTATTTAATTTTATGTTATTTTTTTGAATGATGTGTTGTAATTTCTCCATGTTTATGTGGAGTTAAACTTCTTGTTCTAGGATTATGGTAGCTGACAACATGAATGTTTAGTAACTACTTGATTTGGTTTATTTGATTATCATCATGGTTGTTCTCATATTTTTGTGCTTACTATTTTAATTCTTAGCTACCATTAAAATAAATTTATATTATTATTGTGAACCCAGAAGGAGAAACAATGAGATAGATATGAGGAGTAAGATCTTAACTATAGTAAAACAAAGAATTGATTTGTGGCTAAGATAATTGCATTTGAATTGAATTATCACATCCCCGCTCAACAATGTAGTTGTGAGGTCAATTTAGATAGACGATTAGAGGCTCGGAAGATCATGTTCATATAACCTACCCCATAAATCAACAACTAAAAAATCAAATAAGTGGATGAAATTGATAACCAACATGATTGTTAGCAAATCCATAATCCTAGATAGATTCATTCATTGATTGCATAAATATGCTCTTCATCTTAGTTAATTGTTCATTAGTTAGTTCTTTTTATTTTTAGTTTAGTTAATTTAAGAACATATATTGAAATCTACCGATTTAATAACTAATGAGTATTAGTATAATTTAGTAAATAGTTAATTGACAAGTCCATATGGGTCTGATATCTGGACTCTTAACCCTATATTACCTGTACGATCATGTACACCTGCATGTGCATTTGAATGCAATAAGTTTTCGCGTCGTTGTCGTAGACTTCAGTGTTAATTATTTATCTCGATTAGACTTTTTCCTTTTATTTGTTTGAGTTGTATATAGTTTGTTTTTGTTAAAAGTTTTCTTTTTATTTTTTATCACTCTTCTTGATATGTCATTTTGGGGTGGATATTGGTTGGTTGCTGGATTTACTTATTTGTATTGTGAAGTACCCCACTTGGATAAAAAAGATATTTTGTATTTAAAGGAGAGGGTTGTATACACCTACTCAATCTTCTGAATCGAATGTGTGCAATATATATGTTTGTCAGTATGTCCAGTGGAAGGGTTGTCCCAACTTTTACTCTCTTCTCCAGAACCCCTATTATGATCAATCTATTATTTGTGATGTTGGCAGGGAAGCAGATAAATATTAGCTAACAGAATGAGAGCAGCAAGTCAAATATTACGAGTTCCTTAGGGATGGTCTCACAACCATGGCAACCCAACAAAGGGAGGGAAAAAATGATCCATACAAGAGATAGAGAATTTGGCCTAGATATCTATTACATGAATGACCAATTGACTATAAAGATTGTGATGTCCAATAACCTATAGTCACGTATAATAGCTAGTCTATAGAGAGAGAGAAAAAATTCCAACCATTCAGCTATCATCTATTGCTTGAGTCAGACGGAAAAGGTGTGTAAAAGTGAGCATGTGGCATATAGTGTAATTTTGGAAGTGGAATATCACAGCCCAAATTACCGGATCGTAAGGACACCTATTCTAATCTACCTAGATAGGAGAAACTCTTACCACCCTTTATTAAGTAAGCAGAAGTTTGAAATAAGTAAAAAAAGACCAGTTTATTATTACATCAGATTTTACAACTATACATAAGTGTGGAAAAATATAAACCACCCAAGGACCTAGTCTAAACAAGTACAAAAGAACCTAATTGAGAAGTAAATAATACACAACTTTCACTGTGAATAAGAGGAGTAGAAGTTGTTGAAGATCACTATCTCCTACTGTCATGAAACCAACATTGATTTCTGTAAAAGACTATGTTCCAAAAAGGATATAGCAAAAGTAGTATCAGTACAAATCCAAAAAAGATATAGCAAAACTAGTATCAGTATAAACCATGTTTACTAGTAATCCTCATTGGTCGATCTGAACAGGATTACCTAAACATAACATAAATTTTAAAAGAAGCCATGCATCTTAACTTTCACATCATTGAGCTTCGCCATCAGGTTTCCCATTATTGACACCTAGTCATTCCTCAACCTTACCTACTCTAACCCCCAGCCATTTTAGTTACTTTCTCATGCGTACAAACCCCGATATACCACTCCTACCCTTATGATTTCACTACTATGAATCACTGAGCCTAATATTATGACAAGGCCTATCATTGATCATACTGAGACAACACTACTAAAGTGAGCTGAACCGTATAAAGACCTTAATAAAATCAACCTAGCATCCATAAGGATAACTCACCCCGTCAATGAAGCTGTAAATAAAACCTTAAGTCACTAACCCCTATTTGACCAATAAATTACAACCTTAATATAACTAGTAACATTTAAAGTGCTTTTAGTAACCTTAGCAACATGTTAAAGAGGTCAATAGATATGTCAGTCAAATAAAGTGAAGTCAAGTCAAGTAAATTCAAGTCATCATTAAGTAAAACAACAATATATGTACATATACTTATCCGACTCACTCATGAAATAGTCATACTCACCTATACCTTGAACAAACACGCTAAAGGTTTTATAGCCACCCACTAGTTATGACCTACAGGGAACAAGTTTCATCCATATACTAAATCCCAGACAAAAGTGCCTACCAACGTTATTCCACCAATATCAGTAAGAATGTCCAGCTATCAAAATACTCCATAATCAACAATAAAACATAAGAAAATTACATAAGACAAAAATAACAACCAATAATTATAGCATTCACAAGCTTTACATATAGTTCAGTGAACTGTGCTAAAACCCAATAGCATGCATTAAAAAGTAATACTAAGAGATAGTTAACATGCGCATATAACAAAAATTAGATTAAACTATGTAACCATCACTTACACTACCGTCTAGAGCCCAGAACATCACCCAAATCACCCTTATTTGCTAAAACAACACTACTTATTATATTACCACCCTCGATTCTCAAAATTCACCAACACCCACACATTAAAATTACATTATTTAAGGATTTAGACTAACAACCAGTGATTCACCTTTTTAACTACATCAATAAGATCCTACCACGATATTCCACCCAAATTATAGGATAACCACGCACCATAAATGTGAAATAATTATTAATTCAATCACATTTTTCCAACCTTATCCCGAATTTACAAATTTTATCCATCTAAATTCCATACCTAAAGTCCTAATCATGAAATCTCCCATCATTTATGTTGTGTTTGTGATTTCTAAGTCAGTTGGGTCTACACTACTCAATTAATCTTAGCTTACTTGGATACCAAGTATCTGTATAAAGGAGGAACAAGTGTGAATTCCAACCTTCCCAAGATCACTAATGCATTATTCTTTGAAAATCTATGTGTTAGCACTCATCTGCATCCCTTTCTCCCCTTCTCTTTGGTTCCAAGACATAGGAAGCAACCCTAAGGTTTTTTAGAGCCTTCCCACATCATTTATTTCCACTTAAGGGGAGAAAAGAAATGAAACCCATTTAAGAGTGTCACAGTTCATGTTATGTCACTATAGTGGCATGTGTGTTGCTTTAGCGGCATCGCTATAGAAGAATAACGCCACTATAGTGGGATGAATTTCACTCGATCATAATATTTTTAATTTTCAAAAGAATTACTTGCATTTTCCCATGCAAGTTTGGAAATGTAATTTTGATAATCTCTGTACCCATACTAATATCAAGACATTTTCTAGTAACAATGGATTAGGTCATTACGTGGAACTTATTGGAATTTATTTGAACCACATTTTTATTATGTTTGGATGATGATATGGTTGTGTTCATCCAGACTAGTAGAGGAGTAGGAGGATGAGGAACAAAACTCCTATATTATGATGTTTGTACCAGACAAAAGAAGATACAACATGCCTCAATTCAGGCCAATCAATTCTACATGCACCACCTATTACTTGGATCCACCATATTCTTATCACCACTATATAAAAGAAATAGAAAAATGGATATGATATGGGGTGATATTCATATCCTCAAGGTAGATAAAAAGTTGATGAATCGTGCCACGATGTTAAATCCGAAGCTTTTGGGAGGCGATCCAATGTTTAGAAGTAGTTTTTTTATTTATTTTTGTTTTTTATTAGTGTCATCTTTGTTTTTATTTGTTTTTTATCTATAGGTTAAGAGAAAGTCTGACATACCCTAAATTTGAGCTAAAAAGCATGAAAAAGAAAAAAGTGTGAGATCCTTTTGATGGATATTTTTCTTTTAGCTAGACTCTAGAGGGCCTCAGAGTTGTCTTCAACCCTTGTTTTACTTTGTTTATTTCTTTGGAGACATATCATGTTTTAAGTGTGCTATAGGATGTGTCTATTTTTTTTAGTTTCTCACTTATAATTGCAAAAAATGAAAGAAACTAAAAAAAATAAAAAAGTTTAAAAACACAAAAAGATTTTTAGTTTATTCTTTAGATTAGATTTATTTCTGCTGGTTATTTTCTTTTTAGTCTTTATTAGGCCATATTTCGCCTACCCCTTAATTTTTTTTGGTTCTTTTTTTTTTGTGTGTGGGGGGGGGGTCCCTTTGAACAGAGTATCTTTTACTTTATAGGAGTAAATTTTATTATTTATTTTTCTTAGAGAGAAAGAGAAGATCATATTTTTGACTTGTTTGATACTGGTGATTTTAGCTTGATATTGAGTAGTACGTTCTTGTGAGTGCTTTGAGTGAAAATAAAATAGCAGAATTTTTACACCTATGCTCATGATTATGAATCTATATAAATCATATCTTATTTTATAGTTTGCTATGACCCTGTCTGTCTTAGAAGTAGAATTAATCTATCTTGATTAATACTTGTGCCATGTGTGGTGAAGTTTTTTTTTTTTTTTGTATATTTCATGTCTTGCATCTTAATATAGAACTTGTTTGGCATGTTATTGAAGCAGAATAAAAGTATTGGTCTATTTAGAAGATGGTAATAGGCATTCTTTGATTTTTCTTGTGAAATTTTAGCTTTTTCAAATATTATATCATTAGTTAACCTCTTTGAGCCTATAGCTTTTTGATAGTAGAAATATACTTTTCTTGACCATTTTATTGAATTTCTAGCTTTTGCACCATGCTTCCTTGATCATTGTAGCATAGACTATGATAAAATTGTTAAATCTGAAGAAAAGAAGTGGTTGATTATAAAAAGGTGACCATCGATAGTTACAAAATGATGAAAAGGCCCTGTTAGAAAGAATGTGATAAGAAAACAAAAAAGAAAAAATATAATTGAAGTGTTCTTGGTAAGATGATAATCTCTTCTGAAAAGAATTATTGAAGAGAGACTGAAATAAAGGGAAGAAAATAATAGATGATGAAAAGACAAGTGCAAAGTGCTTAGGGAAGTGTAAGTCACTATTATATAGTTTTTCTAACTTTCCCCTGTCCAACACTGCAACCCATTAAAGTCCTATTTGATTTTATTTGGGTATGCTTAATTAGTAGAGATGTACATAATGTGCAAGCATATGATTTTTCGTTCATACATGTGAATTCTTTGTGAGTGCGAGAGTTATTCTTGGATGGTAAGTCCTAAAATTATATTCTATATTTTGAATTGAGTGTGTGGACTATTTCTTATTGTGAGGAATCTTGTTCATGATAGATAGGAGATATTATTAATTTTCTTCGATAGAGTAGGTAAACGAACTTAAATTTGATGAGTTAGAGTCCTTTCTCGAGGTTAGGAGATTAGAGGTTTGTTGTTTGTCTTTATATCTTGCATAATGATTGGGAAGTGTACTTTATGTTTTAAAATTTTTGTATGGCCTAATTGTTTATGTCAACCAAGCGGTGGCGCTCCTAGCTTGATTTATTGATATGAGCTTTAGTGCTTGCTCGAGGACGAGCACGATGCTAAGTGTGGGTTGGTGATTTTAGGAAAAAATAATATATTGTTAGTCATTATTTGCATCACGGTTCGTATTTTTTTTAGCACTGATTTTATGAATTGAGCCTAGATATGTTGAATTTAAATGGTGTGAAGATAAAAAAATATGGAGTTAAAATAAATTAAAGACGGAAGATTATAGAAGGAAATCAAGCACGTAGCTTAATGAAATAAAATTATTATAATAATAAAGCGTGACCTTAGTTCAATTGGTGTCGCATGCCATTTCAGTGATTGCCCGCCATAGTGGCATGACACGAAGCCTGTGCTCCGCATTCTTGGTGTGTTATGAAGTAGTTGTACGCTGAATTTAATTTTTTTTTGTCCATTTTGGACTCAATTATTTTATTTAAGAATTTTTTTCTACACCTATAAATATTTCATAAAATTACTTCTTATACAAGTTTTCACCAAGAGAGCGCTAAAACCCATTGTGGAGGATGAAAAATTTTGATTTCATCTTTTCTTCTTCTTTATTATTTATTTTTATGCTATTTCTTTGGATGATTTATTATAATTCTTCCATATCTATATGGAATTAAACTTCTCATTATAGGATTATGGTAGTTTATAGCGTGATTGTCAATTTATTTGATTACTATTACAACTGTTCTCATATTCTTGTGCTTACTATTTTAATTCTTAGGTACCGCTAAAATAAATTTATATTCTTATTGTGAATTTGGAAGGAGAGTCGATGAGATAGAATGAAGAATATGGTAAATAAGATCTTTACTTTAGTAAAACAAAGAATTGATTTGTGGCTAGGATAAGAATATACCTAGATCGCCTTACTTGGTTACAAAACGAAAAGATATATAAATGCATTTGGAATGAATTATCACATCCCTGCTCAATGATGTAGTTGTGAGGTCAATTCAGATAGACGATTAGAGGCTCAAACTACCATGATCATATAATCGACCCCATAAATCAACAATTGAAAAATTAAATGAGTTGATGAAATTGATACTCAACATGATTGTTAACGACTTTATAATCTTACATTGATTCATTCATTGATTGCATAAAATTTGTTCTTCATCTTGGTAAATGTTCATTAGTTATTTTTTATTTTTTATTTTATTAATTTGAAAGCATATCTTGAAATCTACCATTGAATAAATAATTAGTATTGGTCTAATTTAGTAAAATACTTAATTGACAAGTCCCTGTGGGTACGATATTCGGACTTTGAATCCTATATTACTTGTACGACCGCGTACACTTGCATGCGTGTTTGGACGCAATATTCACAAAAACAAACATTAATAAACAATGACAAAATAAACTAAATATATAGCAAATTAACTTTAATATCATAAGACGAAATTATAAAAATCATCTGATGGTCTCTTTATAACCTAACAAAACACCAACAAATTGATGAATTTTTTATATGAAGCAAAAGATAAGTTTATATTAGGATTTGATGTTAAAAAATCTAAAAAGATCTGCACTTGTTATTATTGTCGTGCTTAATCCAAAAAGATAAAGTAAACTAAAATACTCTTGGACATCAAAATTCTTTCTGACAAAAAATAATGGCTACCTTTGATTTGACATTTATACATTATCCTATTTTTAGTGAATTTTCAGCTCTATCTTAATCGGATGTCTCAGATTCTTAAACTTTAATGCATCAGAAAAGATTCTTCTTTTGTATGTAACACCTATTAAACAAAAAAGTACCTCTAAAATTAATTTACCTTCAAAATTTTATTCATCAACTGTTTCTATATTATTATCATTCATCCATCTTCAAGATACCTACAAAATTAGTGTAAAGCAAATCAAATATTATCATTATAATTTTCTAAATAAATAAACGACTACTAGATTAAAACCTATTAATAAATATACATGGAATAAGAATTCTACAATATTTTTTTCTACTTCATTCGGAAAACGCATTATATAAATAAATTATAAGGCAAATTTTAAATTGGACTTCAAAACATAATATGATTTCTATCCAAAGTGCAGTAGGTCACTAGCCGTTTTACACGAATTCTGTAAGAATTCTAGTTATGATATATTTAGAACTCATATATTTATTTTATGTTCTTCCCATATATTTTATAAGTTCCTAATTTAATAAATAGTGGTTGAAGAAAACTAGTAAAGAGACAATTTTGTCTAAAGCAGAAACTTTAGTGAAGGGTAAACGGTTTCTACCACTTTTCTAAGGATATTCACACTTTTAATATATTGTAGATGTATATATTGCTCCCTCCAATTACTTGAACTTTCTACTATTGTATCAAAAATAAATTTTCACAATAAAAGTTTTATCTTATTTTTAATATTAACTATTCATTTTTAAATTATTTTTTTGAATTTTTTTTAGAATATACACATCAATTAATATAGGTATTGTGATAATTAAAATGTATAATTTATTATCTATTTATATCTATATAATTATAAAAGCACGAATATTAGAATGTTAAATGTTGATAGATAAAAATATTCTTAAGATATAGATGGACCTTTATACCTTTTATTAATTCGACATCTCTATAACATTAATGTTCAAAATCGTAAAAATATTTCATTAGTTGTATAAATTGAATCAAAATGTGGAATTTAAGTTCAAGATAGAATAGTACTCTTTATATATTAATATTGTTGGAGCAATATGTCATCATCCAAAATAGTGTAGTGATGGCATCTGTTGCTTACGGGTAAGTCTATCGCAACCTAAACTCAATAACTAAAGTAAATTAGAAGCGGAAGAACAATAATAGAAAAACCTTGAAATACTTAAAAATAAAATTATAATCTCATAGATACATTCCAGATCTGATTGTCACTGGTATGAGCTCTTATACAAAATGATATCAATAACCTAAAGTATCTTAAATACGGATAAAACATAAGATAAATAAAGAGATATTCGAGTAAGCCCTATGAAACGTTGGCCACTACCTCGATATCCAAAATATCAATGCTGAAGGAAAATAATCCACTACATTCTACTCAAACCAATACATGAATGGAGTGCAAAAGAAAAGAAAAATCAAGTGCATATGAAACACATGTACTTAACAAGTGATGTGTCATGAAATTACGATACTTGAGATACTTAAAATGGTGAATATTTCCAAGTACAAGAGTTTTATAAGTAGATATAATGGGCTTTGGGTATTTACATGTCAAAAAGGTCTAAAAGAGTGAACTGCTGGATTTTAGACAAATAAGGCACCAGATGAGCACATGTCACAACGGTGGAACCAACAAATAAGGTATCAGATGAGCACATATCACAACCGTGGAACCTAACCACGGTTGTACTTAGGTATCATTAGAAGAAGTAGATGATAATTCTCACGATATGGTCAGACAAAAGTTTCTCACAATCGTATATTAATCATATGATCATACAATCTAATTGTGAAAAGAGTGCTGGAAATAGTGGTTGTAGGTATTTAGTCAAAGGGGATTAGATGATAATTTCCCATGAATGTACAGTGAAGTAATGATCATACCAAGGTGGCATGGGAAGAAATTCCAAATTTGTAGCTTTTAGAAGTTTGAAGTGTAGGAAGATAAGATGAGAGCAAAGAATGATTGTACCTTGAAGCTATGGAGGCATACTGATGATCGTACTAGGGAAGACCTGAAGATTACCAAGTCCATGAGCAGACCACGAGCACCAAATAATGATCGTGGTATCTAACCATGATCTTACCTTTCACCCATTCAATTTGACCAAATCTAATTTCTTGTTTTGTTTAGGATAGTTTTTGTTTTGTCTATAAATAGTCCTATTTATTTTATTGTATCAGTTTTTACGTTCTATTACATTATTGTGAGGTTGTATGACATACTTCTGGCTTTGAAATTTCACAATCACTAATTTTAGTGTTTTAATTTAAATTGAGATCTTGGAGTTTTTCATATTCTTATTGTAAGTTCATAATTATGATTTCATCTCGGATTTCTTCTTGTATTCTTGAAATTATGAGTAGAAAAACACTACACCTAGGGTTTTGGAAACCATAATAGATTAACAAAGTAGGATTCATAGTCTGGAGTAATCTTCAATTGATGTTCATTTGTATTGATGATTTTCTTGGGTCTAAATCTTTTTTACGGTGCACAATGTTAGAACTCACCTAATCTGTATTTTAGACAAAAGGATAAGTATGGATGGAAAGAAAGTAACAAACAACAATGACAGAAATCTATCAACCTCCGCTTAATAACTTGCCCTAATAATACGGGATAGCTATCTGGGATTCAAAATAGGGGTTGATGTGCTATAGAAATATAGCACTTTCAATGCTTAAAATGAGGAAAATATGAAAGTTTATGAGGTTGTTTTGTTAGATATGATGCATTTAGGGTATGTTTTTCCGGAAACTAGGTTTTGGATGTTAAGTTTGTGAAAAAAATGAGAATGGTGTTTTTGGCTACTTATTGGATCAATTTTGGATATTCATGACACTTTCCAAATGTTCATGACCAAAGCATGTGATGAAAGTTGAAGATTTGAAGTTTGATTGCAAGTATTGGAAGGTCTGGCACTTACCTATGTCTAAATGTGGACCACATATAGAATATGTGGTCTGTATAAGACTAAGATAAGTATCGAAAGTGAAGATCCCTAGAGTAAAAGATCTGAAAAATAAATTTTGGCACTTACCTATGTCAATGTGTGGACCATATGTAGCACATGTGTACCACATGCAAATAGAGTTTTGGTTTCTACCCTTGTGATTGGCTTCGTGTCCATTGTGGTAGGAGAGCTAGGTCAAAATAAAATACGATCCAATTTTTTGAATTTTTATGTCTTTGGGTCATCAATGTCAATCCTGTTGTCAGTGGCATGTCATATGATGAGCAATCTTCTCCAAAGGTTGCAGCTGTTTTACTCGGATTTGTGGTATAATTATTTCCAATTGGTATAATGGTTTCTCTTATTAAAAATATGGAACCTCCTAAGAGGGATTATTGATATTAGTGTGAACTCTGGTGCAACTCCAAATGTCTTTGATTGACTAAACTAAAGTGGATTATTATATACTTCGGATTCAATGGAGATGTTGTTGTAATTTGCCTTTATCAATGTAATTTTTGCAAGCTTTTTGGATTTAACATTATCTCATGATGACTTGATACGTCAAGTTATGAAGAACACAGATAGTTAAGTTAGAAAGTTCCCTCAACGTTATTTCTGCAAGTGTTTATTCACTTTACGCAAGCTGATGTAAACATAACAATGCTTGGATTTAGAAGGATTTATAGTTGATTGAACTCACTTCCAATCTTTTACATTATTATTTCATTAGGTGCAATCGTTGCGGTTCGTGTGTAGAAAAATGCACTTTCATTAGACTATACAAGGGGAACTGATGTTCCAATATTCTCTTGGGATTCGAATGCACATTTTGGCTATCAATAGTTAATAAAGAATTTGTGAATCTGGATTTATTTGGGTGAAAAAAATGTGGACCACATGTGGGTAATGTAAGTGCCAGGATTCCAAAATTCTGAGAGCAAAAGCTACAGGAAGTTTTTCCTACACATGTAGGTGTCTACATGCGCCTAGCCTCAGGCCGCATGTGGCACATGTGCCTAAGGCCAGGCCGCATGTGGACACCACATATGGCCAACGGCCTTTTTTTTGTCCTTTTTCATCCAAGATTTGATTTTAATGTTTCCTCATGTACTATAAATACCCCTTATGTGTTTTTAGCAGGATTTATACACTCTTAATACTTACAAAACATATTTTGATTCTGAGATTCGATTTTGGTCTTGGAATTCTCTTGTATTGATTTTGGTTGATTAATTCAGTCAAATTTTTAGGTTTTTACTTGTGATTATTGTGATTTGATCTTATTCTTTCATTCATGAATGTTGTTGATTACTTCACAAGCATAAGTAGCTAAAAACCCTTAGCTAGGGTTGTGGAAACATGATGAAGTAGGGAAAGTGTTATTGTTGTGTTGAACTGATAGCCATGAATGAATTATATTATCTTCACTTTAATAGTTGTCTTAGAGGTTGCAAACGTTAGGTTCCCATATAGATTATTGCTACTTACTCCAAAAGAGGATTAATGACTAGGAAAATATAATGGCAATAGTAATTTGAAGTTTAACTATCGATCCGCGCTACTAGTTAATATCTAAGTAATATGGTTAGCTTTCATCTAATAAATAGAGACTCAAAAGGTAAAAGTTAACTGGAATCAAGATAGGGGTTATTAAGGAGACATCCTGAGACTCAAAAGGTAAAGGGTGAAATCTATCAGCTCATTCGAAAGACTGTTGATGGTACATAACTTATCGATTCTACATGCAAGGTATCAGGTTGGTTCAATAAAGTATGATAAGCCTAAAGAGTTAAGAATCCATGGGGAACACAATCCTAGTGTTCACTTACGAGTGATTACAACCAAAGTTGATAGTCTCCACTTGTTCGATATTGCTACTCAAAACCCACCATTTACTTTTCTAGTTCTGCCCGTTGGTTACAATAGTTTAGAGTCACAATTCTATGTATTACCTTAGGATTCAACCCCAACCTTTGTTAGGTCACTATATTTGATAGCGACCGCATAATCTTCAGAGTGAAGATGTAGCTTGGGCATTATTAAATTTTGGCACTGTTGTCGAGGCATATGGTGTTGATTTATAAATTAAAGTTGTTGTAGTTTTTGGGTTTTTGTTTTTGTTATTAATTGAGTATGCGTCGGTGTATGCCTAGAACATGGAGTAGAGTCAATCCCTTACTCCCATTGAACACGAATCTATAGAGGATCCTACAAACACCTAGTAGGATGATGGAACCAAAAAAAGATGATATTCCTAAAGGGGTTTGTGATGATGTGCTTCCCCCTCTCCCGAAGGAGTACAAGATATTGTTAATCAGTAGATAGGGGTGATTTTAACATAAGATACTAATTAAAGGAGGGAAATAGATAACAATATGCAGATATCTTGAGAGGTAGAGTTAGTTGAGCAGAGACAGGCAGCAGACCGTCGAGCAACACTCGATGAAAATCAGAACAGAGTCAGAGGCGGTCGTCCTCAAGTGATCTCATCATATCAGTATGTGTAGCCATATAAAGATGATGAAGAAGATCTGGGTTACGTTGAGCTGACAGAGACTGGAGCCATTATTCCTTCTGCTTTACCCCTAGGCATTGAGTTTGTCATAATGAGCGCAATAAACCAACTCTTAAATCTGAAGGGTGTATTTATGGGTTTGCCTACATATGATACAAATATGCACCTTGTAAATTTTATCGAGATCTACAGTTCATATACAAATCTAGGGGTAAATCATCAAGTGCTTAGACTGAGGTTGTTCCCCTTCTCACTTACATGAGAAGCATCTTTATGTCTAGGGAACTGTCAAAAAGATCTATCACTATATGGAACAAGTTTCGCAGGCAATTCTTGAACCGATTCTTTCCTCCATCAAGGATATTGCACCTTACGAAGAAGATTATAATTTCAGGAATCTGCAGTCAGAATTTATTTACGAGGCATGGTTCAGGTTCAAGAAGAAGCTGTGTATGGTGCCTAACCATCGAATCTCTGGGACAAGCTTATTGGAGATATTTTACAAAGCCTTGACCATCTGTTGTAGAGCCATGGTAGACATGCTCTCTAGAGGATATTTTATGAGACTATGATGGGAGGATGCTTCAGAGATGTTAGATCAAATCTTGCTCACTAACCAAGGGTGGTAAACTCGGGAGGCTGAGATGGGATCTAGAACATATGCTATTATTATCTCCCGCAACCAGAAAGTAGTTGATGATTCATTAGCACAAAAGATTGTGTTGCTAAGAACTGATCTTGGGTCACTGGCAAAGTAGTTTGTAGCAGCAAGTTCCAAGAAAGTGAACACAGTAGGAGCATAGGGTTTAGCTTCTAAAGCATACAAGTCATAATTAGAGAAGGAATCAAATTATTTATATCGTCATTTGGAGGATTTCTGAGACCAATGACAAGGTAACCAAGGTCTGAACTATTATGACAGATATAGAGAACATAGTAGGGAGTGAGATGGTGACTGGATAAATAATGATGACTACAAAGAGAAGGGAGATCAATACATTCCACCTGGCAGAATAAATACAGAATCAAGAATGGAAGAGATGCGGACTAAGCTGGTAAAAAGTCAAGAAAATCAGGAGATCAACCTTAAAGAGATTAAGGCTGACATTTTAGGATTGAACTAGAAGGTTGAATCTCATGATACTTCTATCAAGCAGTTGGAGAAACAATTTGAAAAAATGTCAGCAACTTTGAACCAGAGGCAACCAGGTTCCCTTTCGAGCCACACAATGTAAATCTAAAAAATGATGCTTATGTTCTTACCATTACCACAAGGAGTGGTATGAATACTATGGATCCCACATTACCTGTTGCAAAACCAACAATACATAATGAGGCTTCTATTGATGAGACACCTATTGTAGAGTCATAAAAGGAAATAGGTGGTGATGATACAGTTGGTAAGAAAAGAGGTAAGGGTTCGATTGTTGAGCAGGAAATAAGATAGATTCCAAGACCAGCCCCACCTTTTCCTCAGCGACTGAAGCAAAAAAAAAGAGAAAGGAAAATTCAAGAGATTCTTTAATATATTGAAAGAGTTGAGCTTGAATATTCCTCTTCTCAAGGTGTTGGATCATATGCCTAGATATGCCACATTTATGAAGTAATTGGTCACAAAGAATAAAGGATCTACGATTGAGGATGTTGATGGTTTTCACCACTGTAGTGTAGTCACTACTAGGTCTGTGGCTCAAAAATGGGTGATCCCTGAGCATTCACTATACCATGTACTATTGGGTCATCTCGGTTCGCTAGAGCCTTATGTGACTTAGGAGCCAACATAAATTTGATGTCGTTGGTTGTGTTCAAGCAATTGGGATTGAACCTTTATGAACCAACTGCAATGCAACTATTGATTGATGACTGCATTGTGAAGAAAACTATAGGCATTTCATTTAATATGATTATGAGAGTTGATAACTTCATAATTCTAGATTACTTTGTCATTTTGGACTGTGAGGGTGACACTGAGATGTCCACTATATTGGGGAGACCATTTATGGCCATAGGTACAGCTATGGTTGACATAGAGAAGAGAGTGGAATTTTAGAGTCAACAGTGAGAATTCCACATTCAACATCCAAAAATTAATGAAGCAGCTAACTGACATGAGGGTAGTGTCGGTAATAGATTATATTGATGACCCTAGAGGATACTCTTATGGGTATCTTGATGAATTCTGAGTAATCAAGGTACCTGCGTTAGGCCACGATGTTAAATTAATCAATGCACGATAGGCAACCCATGGGCTTATTGGTGAAGTCTGAGTAACCAACACAACTATGTCATGTCACGATGTTAAATCAAGCGTTGAGTGGGAGGCAACCCACTATTTATTGTTCACTTTCATTTGTTTTGCTTTTGTAGGTTTATATCTTATGGACTTACCTAGAATATAGTAAGATTGCTACATGCATAATTTTCCAGGTAAGGGGATTATGTGTCCAACCCATCAGGGTCACGAGTCCCACGCAGGCCAGGTAAAGTAAAAAACTAAATTTTAAAGATGAAATTTTGAGGATGAGAATGGAAACTTGTGGACTTTGGCACATAATCATACTTTTAGGACCATAAACTTAAGTTACAGGACTATAAGTAGCTGGAAAAACATAAGAATGCCAAGTCCAAAATGCAGGAAAATAGGCTAAAAATTTTGGCCCCCATGTGCCCTATAATACGCCACATGGCAGGCCGCATATGGCAGGCGCATGTAGGTGCTACAAGTACTTTACTTGTGGGCCTAAATTTTAATTAAAATTTTGGGCCCGCCAATGCATAATTAAGACTTAAATCCCCCCCCCCCCCGTATTTAATCATCTTTTGCCTCATTTTAACTCATTCAAATCCTCAAAATTCTATTTTTCTCTTTAAATCCAAACTTTTCTCTTAAATCATAAACTAATCCTGCACTTAAAGAAAAGCTAAATTGAAACTTGTTTAAGGTACCAACTTGTCCCAACACACTAAATACAAGTTCAAACTTGGGTTTTGCTCGATTGCTTCATTGTTCACTTTTGAATTATCATAAATTAGGTAACTTTCTCAGCTACTAATGGTTATGTATTGACTTATTTATCAAATAAACAAGTTGATATGTGCATTACCATGCAAAATATATAGAATATACCATGTTTGTATGTAGGAGCCTTGAAGTAACCTAAAATCTCAATGTGGGGCCTTGTTTTTAATTAAATTCTAAGGTTAGGCCCTAAACGGAAGTTGAACTTGAACAAGTAGAGTAATACCAAAGGTTGGGCATATTAATTTGCATTGAAACTCATGATTCTTTATATATGTGTGGATATTTAACTTGTTGGGATTTCAAATAAGTTATAGGGGTGTGAAAATTGAGGAAAAAATTGAACTTTTTGAATTTTGAGTTTTTCTTCAAATTTTCCAATCCGTCATTTTTGTTGGAAACTAACGACTAGTTTTTTAGGTACACATGGCACCAAATGTTTCTAAGAATAAGAAGGAAAATACATCAAGGAGACGGGATGAGTCCTTCTAGTTCAGTGGTTCAGTGGAGGAGTACGCAATTGCATAACTTAGAGATGTTGCAGATAGGGTGACATGTAAAGTTATAAGAGGATAGATGTGCTAGGTAGCCGAGACTATTTTATTAGGCGCTATGGGATAGCCGCTACCTGAGCAGTCACAGTGGGGCAGACAACCAGCCTTTACTCAACCTAGGTCTTAGACTGAGGCTGCTCAGATTGTCAGATTACACAAGCACGTGTATCCCGGCTGAGGATGAAGTCAACATGGAGATTATATCCACATTCTCCTTCACCGAGTGATCATGATGATAAGGATGAGGAAGATTCTAAGCACAAATATTACCTCTACATTCTTCTCCGACTTGTGATCATGATGATGAGGACGAGGCTGACTCTGATGCAGATCCACATAGAGTAGCTTAGGACCCCTAACTTGAGGAGCGGTCCCAGGATTTATACAAGGTTGTAGACCAGAAGGAGTCATAAGCAGTAACTCAGTTTGAGAAGGGTAATGTCGTTCATACACAACAGCCAGATGTACCCCAGTCTAAGGAGAGTATATAGAAGGCTTCCCATGAGATGCCCATTCCAGATGAGCACACACCAGTACAACAAAGGCAGAGTCCCACACCTACACATACCTTAGATGCACCTCTTGAGGAGGAAAATCTGAGGTGGTGTATGGGATGCGAAAGATATTTGATATAGACAGTCATATTTTGGGGGCTGGCAGGCCCAAGAGACTTATTTTTTAGAAGTACAAGATTGATCTATATGGTATGAGTCGAGTACTATAGTTGCGGGCTTTCTTTGATCATTATCAGCTAGAGTGGATGACTAGCCACTCGATTCTTACAGACCCACTGTGGTGTGAGAGTTTTATGCATTATATTATGCCATAGTAGTCTCTCAATGCACAGATCTCTAGGCTTGATGAGACATATAGAGAAGCCACAACTTGATCAGACCCTTGTGAGAGAGGTCAGGGTTGATCTTTCAGTAGAGACTATCCGTTGGGTCATTTTTGTTCAAGATTATATCACTCCTGTATCCACAGCTGAGTGTAACCATAGACTGAGAGTTGTACGTGATAGACATATTATATGGGAGGTTTATTATAGATAAAAGAGAGTTGATATGGCTAGGTGGATATCTAGCTATATTTTACTTTTAGGTGATGAGACCGTGTGGATTGAGGGACATTGTGTGATAAAGAAGGGTTCACTAACTTTTGAGGCCAAATTTTGGTGGTTGCTCATTCGATATCGACTATTCCCTACTATTTTAGATAATGTGTTAACTTAGAAAGGAGAAACCCTGATTGCTAGTTTGATGGCTGGATATGCTATTGACTTTGTAGCCATCCTCTGGGATGAGATTCATGATAGAGCTTTTGGGGATGCAATGAATTTGCCATTTCCTTACCTGATTCAGAGACTATGTGACGAGGCCAACGTACTAAGGATATTGAGAGTAGATGAGAGGATACTTGTGACATCCACGATGCAGACAAAGAGTGTGAAGGATCTAGCATATCTAGACCTTCCCAAGACATCTATTAAGCCTGTCGCAGTACTTGAGCCCACACTAAGGGTCCATCAGTTTCCACAGAGCCTGGTGATATACATGAAGGTAATATGGGAGATAGTGTTAATATTGAGATAGGGGAGAAGAGAGAGGCCCTAGATTTGAGTACTCAGGGAGAGGGGACACCAGCCACTTCTTTATCAGCACCGACTTCGACCTCAGAGTCGGTTGGTGGACCTTCAGAGCCTACTCTCCCATCCACTACAGCTCCTACTACTTGTATAATTATGATATCTCTAGAGTTCCTCCAGAGCTTAGTGGAATGTCAGAGGGCTACTATTTCTCAATTAAGGATTGTTGAGATTGAGATGACCTCTCTATACGGACAGATACGTTCAAGGGTTCTGACTTGATTTGAGATGGGAGAGACTACATGGGAGGCTGCATAGAGAGCTGCCATGTCTGATCTACGTGCTAATTTACATGGACATCTTGATGATATTGAGTGATAGGTTACAACCCAATTTATAAAGATAGAGACGCCAGATCTATCTCAGGTGAGAAAAAAGTGGATATATTGCGAGCAGAGGTACGCTCTTTCACAGAGAACTATATGGTAGACACTCCTTCATTCATACCCCTAGTGGTCCAGATATCACCTCTACGCATACCCTGATATTTTTATTTCTTCACAGAGGATGACGAGAAAGTCTTGGTAGTTGGAGTAAAGAAAGGACACAGGGGAGATCTGCAGGATCCCAATATGTAATATGATCAGGCATTTAAAAATGACATACATGATTCAATGGATTCTATAATTGTTAAGAGGTAGAGGCATGCAACGATAGCAGTGGGTGCATCTTCTTGTAGTACACCACCACCACCACCACCCTGTCAATTGATATGCCCTCATTTGGGGATGCTCCTTACACGGGCACTTAGTGCATTCCAAGTGTGTGCTCATTCCCTTTGTTTTGTATTATTTAAGTGCATCGGGGATAGTGCGCAGTTTTTAATTAGGGGTAGTGGATACCATAGCCATCACGAGTTTTTATTGTCGTGCTTCTTTTTCTGTCGGCTGTGGTATAGTTGTAGAATTGACATGTCTAGGTTAATTTTTTTTTCTTATTATGTATTGTTTTGTATTGTATTATGCTTTTATGTAATTTGGAGATTTTTAAGTATTTAGGGAAGCTATCATGTTTTTATAATTTTTGAGAAAAATGTTACCCCTCCAAAATTTTAGAATTGTGTGAATGTATATATGTGTGAAAATTGTGGATCGTGTTATGGCATTAAGATTAGGGATATGATAATCACTTGCTAACAATTACATGAACCGGATAGGTAGTGACTTGTAATATTGACTCTATGCCATGTGTGTGTGAGATGCTACTTAGTTCTCTTTGTGGGTTGAATTCAGAACTTGCCTGGTTAGTCTTTCCTCGATTGTAGGATAGTCGGTTAGAAAGGGATCATAGGTCATTTTTTATTTTAGTCCACTTTTAGCATAAATGACATTTCCTATGTGAAATAGTATCCCTTGACCCTGTTTTGAGCCTTATAGCCTATTTTTCTTATTTCACCATTCACCTTCTCATTGTGTTGTAATAACCTATTTTGGATTGTTCCTCCTTGGACATTGTGCTCCTCAACTCAGGTAAATCGCCTAAGTTAAGGGTGATTATCATAGGGGTGTGTAATATAAAGTGGGTATGTAGAAGGGTAAAATAAGAGAAAAAGTTAGTAGGGCTGGGTGTGGTAGAAAAAAGAAAAAAAGAAGAACAAGAAAAAGAAAAATTATGAAAAAGTGAATAAGAAAGAAGAAAAGACCATATTCAACCTGAATGTACAATAAAGAATAAAAAGGCAGAAATAAGGGTGGAATAAAAAAAATTGGCTAATAAGTGAGATCCTAAGGTTAGTATAGTGCAAAAGAGGTGTAGTCACTCGATATGTCCATATGTACCATACCAACAAGCCGAGAAAAGTCCTATAATGATCCTAACTTGACTGCCTGAAAACTAAGGTAAATAAAATAAGGGAAAGCCTATGGTATTTGATATACATTGATTAGAACTTCTCTTTTGAGTGTGAGTGTCTCTTAACTGTCCCTGCATAGACATGCATTATTTCATATGAGTGAGTGGGACATCTTTGTTGTGAGGGCACATGATTCATATTGCTAAGCTATATACATGTTTGTGTAGTGTAACTTGTACATATGCATGGTTGTCTATTGCTAATGTAATGTCATACCTTGATATCATTGTGTCACATTTTTGTGCTTCATATTTATATATAGTTGGGTTTGAAAAGTGACATAGGAGGGGGTATTGTGATTTGAGCGTAAAGCGTTGATTGACTGCCTTGAATAGCTTAGATTCTCTTTATTAAGCATCGAGTTTTGCTTTGTTTTGTTTTATTATGTTGTGTTGCTTAAGGACATGCAAACATTCTTAGTTGAGGGTGTTTATTTACTACTGAAATATAGCACTTTCGATGCTTAAAATGAGGAAAATATGCAAGTTTCTGAGGTTGTTTTGTTAAATATGATGGGTTTTGGGTATGTTTTGCAGGAAACTAGGTTTCGGATGCTAAGTTTGTGAAAAAAATGAGAAATGGTGTTTTTGGCTTTACTTATTGGATCATTTTTGGGTATCCATGACACTTTTCAGATGTTCATGACCAAAGCATGTGATCAAAGTTGAAGATTTGCAGCTTGATTGCAAGTATTGGAAGGCCCAACACTTACGTATGTCTATATGTTGACCACATGTAGCACATGTGGTCTGTATAAGACTAAGGTAAGTATCAAAAGTGAAGATCCCAAGAGAAAAAAAGCTGAAAAATAAGTTTCGGCACTTACCTATGTCAAAATGTGGACCAAATGTGGGTAAGGTAAGTTCCAGGAGTCCAAAATCTCGAGAGCAAAAGCTGCAGGAAATTTTTCCTGCACATGTAGGCGTCTACATGCTCCCAGCCTCTGGCCACATATGGACACCACATGTGGCCACCGACCATTTCTTTGTTCTTTTCCATCTGGACTTTAATTTTAGGGTTTTCTCATGTACTATAAATACCCCTTATGTATTTTTAGAAGGACTCAAGCACTTTTGCTACTTACAAAACATATTTTGATTCCGAGATTCAATTTTGGTCTTGGAATTCTCTTATATTGTTTTCGGTTGATTAAATCAGTTAAAGTTTTGTGTTTTTACTTATGATCATTGTGATTTCATCTTATGCTTTCAATCATGAAAGTTGTTGATAACTTCGCAAGCATGTGCAGCTAAAAACCCTTAGCTAGGGTTGTGGAAACATGACGAAGTAGGGGAAGTGTTATTGTTGTTCTGAACTAATACCCATGCATGCATTGTATTATCTTCACTTTAATAGTTGTCTTAGTGGTTGCAAACATTAGTATCCCACCTAGATTATTTCTACTTACTCCAAATGAGGAGTAGTGACTAGGAAAAGATAATAACAACAGTAATTTGAAGTTTAAATGTCGATCCACACTACTAGGTAATATCTAAGTAAGATAGTTAGATTTCATCTAATAACTAGAGACTCAAAAGGTAATAGTTAACTTGGATCAGGATAAGGGTTAGTAAGGTGACATCCTGAGACTCAAAAGATATAGGGTAAAATCTGTCAGCTCATACAAAAGACTGTTGATGGTACATAGCTTATCGATTCTGCATGCAAGGTATAGGGTTGGCTCAATAAAGCACGATAAGCCTACAGAGTTGAGAAGACCAGGGGAACACAATCCTAGTGTTCACTTACGATTGATTACAAACGAAGTTGATGTTCGCCACTTATTCGATATTGCTACTCAACCCCCCCCCCCCAACATTTACTTTTCCAGTTATTCCAGTTGGTTACTACAGCTGAGAGACACAATTCTACGTATTCCATTGGGATTCGACCCCAACCTTTGTTGGGTTACTATATTTGACAACGACCATTTAATCTTTAGAGTGAAGGTATATCTTGGGAGTTTTCAGGGGTTAGGAACACATGCTTAGGAGAAGAGAAAACTTACATAGGGATACTACTTACGCAAGAGCGTAAAGCTATTCTAAATATACATAACCTATCGATTTTGCATATCGAACACCTGGAGGAATTATAAAGTACGAACAACTTATGAAGTTATGAATTTTAGAAACATAGTCCTAGTGCTTTTCGGAAGGGGGGCCTTGGAGTAACTGGTAAAGTTGCTGCCATGTGACCAGGAGGTCACGGGTTCAAGCCTTGGAAACATCCTCTGGTAGAAATGCAAGGTGAGGTTGCGTATGATACACCCTTGTGGTGGGGCCCTTCCCCGGACACCGCGCATAGCGGTAGCTTTAGTGCACCGGGCTGCCTTTCTTTTAGTCCTAGTGCTTTTCACATATTTATCACATATCCAATAAATCAACAATTGTTACTACTATATTATTTATTTACAACCCCCCCCCCTTTTTACTGAAAATTGTTATTGATTGCCTCAACGTATATCTTAATTAATATTTTGACCTATTCCCCGTGGGATCAACTCTAACCTATTCGGATTCTATAGTTGATCAATGCCTGGATTATACTTTGCTTAAAGGCATAATTTGGGTAACATCAAATTTTAGCACCGTTGTTAGGGAATATAGCTATGGAGTTGATTTGAGTGTGTTTGTTGGGGTTATTAATTGTTGTGTTCTGATTTTACTTTTATGTTATTGTTAGAGCACACATCGGTGTATGCCCAATACCCAGAGTCAATAAAATCCCCTAATTCAACTTGATACGAAGCTTGAGAAAATGTCACGACTCAAACCAGGGCCTGGCCATAACGGGTATCTCAAGTCCTCCGAGGACCAGAGACTACCCCCTTTGCCCTAGCTAACTAAAACAAAATACAAGTAGCATCGAATGAATTTTGAACATACAACAAGATAGTTAAACAACTAGCTCAGAAAGAAATCTAAGAACTTTAACATCTATCCTAATCCACAGTAATCCTCAAAACCTCTAATATCCAAAGAACAACCTAAGTCGGTACATGCCTCCAATAATATCCAAAAAGGAAACAAAGAAATAGTCTATTACATAAAATAAACAAAAAAGTAACAGGCCTTTTGGAAAAAGGAGGCTCACCACTTCAAGCTGACTCACGAATAATCCAAGAACAACCTAGCACTGCGCAGAAAAAGTAGAAGTGTCTCTGTTCCCTGCATCGTGTGGGGATACAACATCCGAAGATGGTTAGCAGGGTGAGCACTTGCATGTAACTTAAGATAAGGATAAAATAATGCCAATTCAAAATCTAGTCCAACTCAATGTACATGTTCATATACATGTATACATACATACATACATACATACATACATACATACATATATATAAAATATTGGGGTAGGGAAAAAGGTTTAGCATGAGATTTAAAACAATTAACCTGGATTGCGTAGCATCAGCCATCATATAAAGGCACCCATGGACTATATGGGTCCAACTCCCCCAGTCGGAAAGGCCCCAATGCATGTTAGCCGCACGAACCGGAGGTATCAAGGAAGACCAGGGAATTCCTTGACCCACGTCCATCCAAGATACATATATATACATTTACATAAAGTGTGATATATGCACACGGTCATCAAGATCAACCCCCACGTCAGCAAATGCGGGTTTTCATCAAGACCAACCCCAACGTCGGCAAATATGGGTTTTCAGTATCGGTCCCCCCCGGGACCTCAACCTTCATGTCCAACTACACAACCCCCATTTAAGACTAATTAAAACACCTACATATTCCCATTCATTAAACCAAGGACCATACATTAAGTTACATGCCATTGGTATTATCATACCAATTTTGCTTGCAAGCTTATAATTATGCCAACCCAATTTTATCATCTTGGGAGAATACGTCGACCCCCTTTTGTTCGTTAAATCATTTGGGGGAATACCTCGACCCTTTTTGTTTATTAAATCAATTTAGGGGAATGCCTCGACTCCCTTTGTTCATTAAATCGATTTGGGGGAATGCCTGGAAGCTCTTTGTTCATTAAATCATTTTTAAAATATAAAACATAGTGAACAAGGCCTTTAAAACCCTTTTCATCTCTTTAACCATTCATGAAATTCAATAGTTAGGGAAGTAAGCCAAATCATGTGATTAACCATATTTCAAATCCACTTATGCAAGTGGGTTGAGGGAACACAATTTCCAAAACCAAATTCTATACAAAAATCATCAAATTGGGGGAATAACTCAACCCCATCCTATTCACCATACCCATGCACCCCAACGGGTTTCAAAATACATAAATAAAACATGAACACTTAATTAAAAAATATGGGAATGCAAATCAAGAAACAATCCTTCCAAAACCCTCAACCCAAATCTAAATCCATATTCAAATCCACATGAATAACCATTTAAACATATGTTTTAAGTAAAATAAGTTTAAGTGGAGAGGTACATGCCTAAAAGTATCACAATTATGGAGAGAAATCACCATTTTGAAGCTCTAAATGATTAGCCTTGAGAAACCCTAGCTTGTTTTTTACTTAGGGATTTGAGAGTGTGTTTGATTATGTGTTTGGATGATAATGAGGTACCAAAAGGGTTTTAAGGTCGTGGGTCACAATTATAGAAAAGGGGAAATGACCAAAGCACCCTTAATGAAACATTAAAAAAATTTCGTTCAGTCGTTACGGGTCACCTAATGACTCGTAATGACTGACTATGAGTCATCCCTTAGACTTGTAGTCTGGGTAGTATCCCAAGGAATCTACATTGTTGACCCTACGAGTTATGCCATACAACTCGTAGTCCAACATTATGACTCATAGGGTCCAGTCGTAGTCACCACAAAACAAGGGACCTCTATACTGGTGAGATTACAAATCCCATATTATGACTCGTAATATCTCACCACGACTCACGTGATCTTAATTTTACCCAGGATAAAAACTTTGGTACCTACACTGGTCACCCTATGACTGGGGCACTATGACTCATATAGAGTCTTCACGACTCGTTAGGTGAGTCGTATCTGAGGCAGTAGGATCAAATCTTAAAATTTTAAAAGGCCAAAATTTTGGGGTATTACATTCTCCCCCCTAGGATTATTCATCCTGAATAATGAGTCAAAGTATTCCTTGGCATGATTCTAAGATCAAAACACAACTACAGTTTTCTTTAACAATGTCAAAAAAAAGATGATAAGGAAAGAACATACCTTAAGCACGATTGTCTAATCCGGGGACAAGAATGGATACTTGGACTTCATGTCCTCTTCAGCTTGCCAAGTAGATTTTTCTACCTTATGGTTCCTCTATAGAACTTTTACCGAATCCACATCCTTAGTCCTCAAATGACAGACTTGCCTATCCAAAATCTTAATCAGGACTTCCTCATCAGACAATGAATCTGAAATACCAATATCCTCAAAAAGAACCACCAAAGAAACATCACCCACACACTTATTCAACATCAAAACTTGAAAAACTAGATGAATGCGACTCAAACTCAAAGCCAAATCCAACTCATAAGCAACATTACCCACTCTCCTCAAAATCAAGTATGGACCCACATATTGGGGACTGAGCTTCCCCTTCTTCCCAAACCTCATAATTCCCTTCATAGGATATACCTTCAATAACAACCAATCACCAACCTCAAACTCCAATTCTCTTTGCCTCACATCCGCATAGGAATTTTGGCGACTCTGAGTTGTCTTAAGCCTATCTCAAATCACCTTCACATTCTACATGGCTTGGTGAACCAAGTCCGAAAAAAACAATCTAGTCTTACCAACCTCAAACCATCCAATATGAGATCTACACCTCCTACCATAAAGAGCCTCAAAAGGATCAATCCCAATACTAGAGTGATAACTATTATTATACGCAAATTTAATAAGAGGCAAATAATCCACTCAACTACCTACAAAATCAATTACACAAGACCTTAGCATATCTTCCAAAGTCTGAATACTCCTCTCGTGTTTTTCATCCATCTGAGGTTGGAATACAGTGCTAAGGTTCACCCATGTACCCAAGCCTTGCTGAAACAAATGCCAAAAGAAAAAAGTGAATCGTATACCTCGATCCAAACTGATGGAAACTCGAGCACCATGTAATTTAAATATCTTCTGAATAAACCACTTAGCATAATCCTCTCCAGTGTAAGTAGTCCTCACAGGTAAGAAGTGAACAGATTTAGTCACCCTATCCATGATGACCCAAATCGAATCAAACTGGTGGAGAGACCGTGGAAGCCCAATAATAAAATCCATGTTGATCAGTTTCCATTTCCATATAGGTAACTCAATCTCTTGATAGAACCCACCGAGCCTCAAGTGCTCAACCTTCACTTGTTGATAGACATGCATTTAGCCATAAATTAGCCACATCTCTCTTCATGTTGTTCCACCAATAGATCTTCTTAAAGTCATGATACATCTTCATCAAACCAGGACAAACTATATACCTCGACTCGTGAGCCTCAGTCAAAATCCTTTCCCACAGCCCATCAATATCAGGAACACATAATCTGCCTCGATACCGCAATATACCATCATTACCAATATCAAAGCCAAAACCTTCTGCTAATCTACATCATCCTTAATCTACATCAAGATGAACCTGTTTCTCATTCACCTCTGCACCAAGATATGACTTCCCAACCTCTTGTACAATCAGACCTCTATCCTCAGAATCCAAAAGACGAACTCTAAGATTAGACAACCGGTGAATGTCCTTCACCAATCCTCACTTTCCTCATCCACATGAGATAAGCTACATATAGACAACTTGATAAAAGCATCAGAAACTACGTTATCTTTACCTGGATCGTAGTGAAGACTCATATCATAGTCCTTAAGAAACTGAAGCCATCTTCTTTGCCTGAGATTAAACTCCTTCTAGGTGAATAGATACTGAAAGTTTTTATGATCTTAGAAGATTTCCACATGAACCCCATACAAATAATGGCGCCAAATCTTCAAATCAAAAAATACAACCAACAATTCCAAATTATGAGTCGGATAATTCCTTTTATGAACTTTCAACTGCCTAGAAACATAAGCCACAACTTTACCATGCTGCATCAACACACAATCCAGTCCCACACGGGACATATCATAGTACACAATAAAACCGTTAGTACCCTTGAGTAGAGTCAAAACCGGAGCAGAAGTCATCTTATCCTTTAGCTTCTCAAAACTACCCTCACATGCATCAGACCACAGAAATTTCACTTTTTTCTAAGTCAACTTAGTTAACGGAGCAGCAATAGATGAAAAAATTTCCATAAATACTGTAATACCTAACTAAATCCAAGAAGCTCAAAATATCAGTTGGAGTCGTGGGTCTAGGCCACTTCTTAACTGCCTCAACTTTCTATGGATCTGCCATGATCCCCCCAAAAGACAAAACATGACCTAGAAAGGTCACAACAACCAAAACTTACACTTAAAAAACTTAGCATACAATCGATGATCCTAATGAGATTACAACACTACTCGAAGGTGATTGGCATGGTCCTTCTCACTCCTTCAATACACTAAAATGTCATCAATGAACACGATAACAAACAAATATAAAAATTAACTGAATACCTAATTCATCAAGACCATTAATACAGTCGGAGAATTAGTCAACTCGAATGACATTACAAAAAAATCATAATGACCATATCAGGTTCGAAAGGCAGTCTTAGGGATATCCACCTCCCTAATTTTCAACTGGTGATAACCCGACTAAAGATCAATCTTAGAAAAGTACTTAACACCCTGAAGTTGGTCAAAGAGATCATCTATCCTGGGAAGAGGATACTTATTCTTCACTGTCACCTTATTCAAGTGGCGATAATCTATACACATCCCAAGGGAACCATTCTTCTTATGCACGAAAAACACAAAATCACCCCACGGGGACATACTAGGAAGGATGACCCTTATTAAGAAGATCTTTTAAGTACTCCTTAAGTTTTTTCAAATCAATTGGAGCCATTCTGTATGGAGGGATAGAGATAGGATGGGTATCCAATATAAGATCAATCCCAAAGTTTATTTCCCTATCAGGAGAAATACCAAAAAGATCATCAAGAAATACTTTAGGAAATTCATTAACCACAGGGACAAATTGTAAAAAGGGAACCTTAAAACTAGAATCTTTAACCCAAACTATATGGTATAGACACCCTTTGGAAGTCAACTTTCAGGCTCTAAGATAAGAAATAAACCTTCTCTTTGGAACGAGGGAACTTTCTTCCCACTCAATTACCAGTTCATTAAGGAATTGTAAACTGACCCTTTGGGTCCGACAATTTAGGAAAGCATAGCATGAGTGAAGCCAATCCATCCCTAATATCATATCAAATTCTAACATATCTAACTTTATCAGATCCACCAATGCCTCTCAACCATAGATAGATACCACACAACCCCTATAGACCCATATAGCCATAACAAAATCATCCACCAAGGTAGACACAAAAAAGGGATCTAAAATACACTCGAGGCCAAAACTAAAATGAACAGCCACATAAGGGGTCATATAAGAAAGGGTAACCCCGGATCAAGTAATAGTACATTACGAGAGAAAAGATGTAACGTACTAGTGACAATATCAGAAGACGCCTCAGATTCTTGATGGGTGGAAATAGCATAAAGATGGTTTTGACCAGTGTCGATACCAGAAGTAGCACCCTTTGGAACCGGACCTGAAGAAGTAGAAATCAGAACATCATTAGCTCCAGTAGCAACATTGCCTAAAGGATAGCTCCTCTGAATATGAACAGGCTGCCACATCTAAAACATTTATTCCTCCTCTCATCATGAAAACCACAGTGCATCTGTCCACAAAATCTACAAGAAGGATATGATGGAGCTGACTAAGCTCTATTGGATTGAGATTGGGCACTTTGTGCTTTAAACTACTGTCAGTTTGAAAGAGCACTAGCCATAGAATATGAACTTGAGTATCCCCAAGTCCTCTTTTTTCTCCACTTTCTACCATCTCTACCACTGTTCTACTGGCCTCCACTCTGCTCTGAATATCTGAACTTCTTATTCTGTCTTTTCTCTATTTTGGCGTGCTTTTTCTTTTCATCCTCAACTTGTTTCATATACACCACCAACCTAAAGATATCCATATAATTATGAAACATCGCCATTTTACACTCTAGTACTAAGTCCTAAGACAAACTCGAAGCAAAATTTCTTATCCTAGCCCTCATGCTAAACACCAACTCCAGAGCTTAATAAGAGAGATGGTGGAATTTCCAATTGTACTCCTTCACACTCATCCTTCCCTACCTCATATTCACAAATTCCTCTACCTTAGATTCCCTTAACTCTAGAGGAAAAAAATAATCTAGGAAGGCACCAAAAAACTTATCCCATATAGCCTGCTCAACATCATCACCCTTTAATTTCTCCCACTCCTTATACCACGAGTAGGCCACATCCTTCAACTGGTATATGGGAAACTCTATATCAGTAGAATGTATTACCCTAAATATCTTTTCCATATCATCAGAAAACCCTTGAGAATCTTTCTGAACCTTAGAGACTGTAAAGATCGGAGGATTCAGCCTCCTAAATTGGCTAGTTCTAGTGACCTCAGAAGCTGAAGTAATAGAATAAGACTGAGAAGTCACCAACTGAGTTAGCATATGAATAGATCGACAAAACTAAGCATTAGAAATATCTCCTTGGGGCGATGGGGCTTAATCATAAGCATCTCGAGAAGCCCAAGAAAAATTGGTATGGATTGATTAAACTCCACTAAGGGTAGTACAATCAAGAGTCGAGACCCTAGACCGGGTTTGTACTCCATAAGTAGGACGAGTTTCATCCACATTATCCTTATGTGGGTGTAAGACCTCATAAAATCCTAAAGCATAATTCAATCCTTTAAGTTTGTCAAGGGGTCCCAAACTTAGAAAATTCTAGTTAGGTTCCCAGACTTAGCCTATTATTGGCCTTCGAAAGTTGGTAATCTTTTTTTCCACCTTAACGTCCATTAATGGTCCGTATTTTTATTATTTCATGATCAGGAAGGTCAATAGGTGTTCCCGGATAAGTTTTGGATTTTTCTAAGCACGTTTAGATCATGTTCAGAGTCCTAAAAGAGTGGACAAATGCGATCATGGCATGTTGCATCACCAATTGCGTTGGTCAACATTTGTACAGCCTGCCAGAGCCAAAACTTCTGAGGATCGACGCAATCATGGCATGACACATCGAGTATCACGTCACATCCATCAACGCGACGCATCACTTGTAGATCGGTACCCAGTATTTAGTCATTAAATGTCCACATTTTTAAGGGAAAAAGGGGTCAATTTCCCACCCCTATATAAGTCTAAAACATGGGATTTAGCCCCAATTCAACCAAAATATAGTGTCTCTCTCAAGTTTCTCTCAAAAACAAGTTAGGGTTTTCAATTAAGGATTCAAATTCAATACTCTAATTCAAGAATCTCTCTATAAATCTTCGTAAAATCAAGAACTAAGGTATGTCAAGTGTTGATTTATGGATTTCTTTCATCCATGAAGTCCAAGAACCCTCTTTCAAATTATAAAACATGATATTTATGATGTGAGTTGTTTGTAACCATATTTATCTTATTGTATAATTCCCAAGTTGGAAGCTTTATGTGTTTTCATGAAACTACGTTAGCATGCAAGTTGAAATCCATGAATTGAATTATTTATGATGTGCAATTTGATGATTTCACCTATGCCCTAAGTTGTACATGTAAGGTGTTTGACAAAATGACTAAGAGGATAGAAATTGTGTATTATAGCTCAATTGTGACTCAAATAATAAATGCATGCTTTACCCTTATGACCAAGACTGACTTTCATGATATTGTGTGCATTATTAGTATTTGATGGAATGTTCATAAGATTAGGTTGATGAAAGTATGACATGTCTATATGCAATTCCATCCATGTACAATATTATGATAACCATGTGCTTCATTAAATCCCCAACTTATTGTATTATGAATTGTTGATATTGGTCATGTGTTCACGAAGTGTCAAAGTCTTGTCAGTTTCATGCTATCGAGTCTTGGGGGTACTTGTACCCAACAATTTAGCTGTGTACCTAGAGCCAGTGTCAGTTTTCATGATACTCTTATTCAAGCCATGTTCATTAGAATTCAGTCAGTTAATAACTCAGTAAAACTCAATAATCTCAGTACTCTCGGTAATCTCAGTAACCTCAGTAATCTTAATAATCTTAGTCAGTTATTGGATCTCAGTAGTATTCTGCCAGTCAACAAAATTTAGTAAACTCTGTTCAAATCAGCTAAACGATACTATCATAAACAGTTCAGTTTTGTTTAAATCAGTTCAGTGTCTCTGCAGTTGGGAGTAGGATTCAGCACTGAGTGAACCCAAGGATGGGGACATACATGTTAGCAGTAGAGGGTGTGATCCTTAAAAGAAATCCTTGTTTTCCAGAACTACGTAGCCAGCGTAGGTTGAGATGTACCCTATGAGTTTAGGGATTATACACCTCATTTGAGTTTTCCTACTAGGAGGGGTTAACGCAAGAGCTTTCTGTCATAGAGGGTTTACTCACATCTTGTCTTTACCCGTGACACTGTACTGATACCCTTCCAGCTGGGGTTATAGGTTGGACCCCACCAGTTCAGTTTCAAGGCATGTCGGTTAGATGATTACCTCCCGCAGTCTCAGTTACAGATCCAGTCTCAGTAATAGAACTCAGTTCTATTCTACAGATTTCAGGACTGTCAGATACAGTTGCTTAGCTCAGTACGGAACTCAGCTAGTTCTATTAGAATAAGGACTGTCAGACACAGTCACCCAGTTAATAGTATATTAATTATACAAAACTCATGTTATCAGTATTCAGTTTTAGGACTATCAGATACAGTCAATTAAACCAGTTCTTCATAATCAAAACTGTTAAAAACAGTTATTTCTTTATCTATAATATGACATCAGTTCCTCAGTACTCAATATACTCAGTCATTTAGTATCCCAGTATTAGTACTCAGATGTCAGTAAATCCACGTTATCAGAATTCATGAGTCAGTGTTATCACGATCTTAGTCACAGTTATGTATTCACCTATGTATTCTCACGTTCATATTATTAAGTCAGTTAGTATTTTTCATTCATATGAACCATTGCATTCAGCCTACCTCACTTGCATACCAGTATATTCAATTGTACTAATGCATTTTCTCTATGGTATTTTATACCATAGGTTCAAAAGCACACACTCTAGAGCATCAGTAACATTCCAGTTCCAGCAGTCAAAGTCAGCAGTGAGTCCTCATCATTCGAGGATGTTATTATTTGATTATTTCATTCTTTCAGTACTTAGTTTATTTCAGTAGGTAGAGTTCGTTGGGGACATATCCCATCAATAGTTGGGGACATCTCCCATCAACTTCTTATTCATACAGTTTAGAGGCTTTCAGACTATAGTAGGTTTCAGACAGTTTATTTCAGTTTTTTGTATTGTTATACCCTATTACAGACATTGTTTTATATTCAGTATTAGTTTAGTTTTGAACCTTACCTCCTTACAGCTTACATTCCACATATTTACAGCATATTATTTAGCGCTTAATTACATATATCAGTCATGGGTTAGATTATGGTCCTTCAGGGTCATGAGCACTGTGTAGCATTTCGAGTACTAGATTCGGGGTGTTACAAACTTGGTATCAGAGCCTAAGGTTTAATAGTGTCCTAGGAAGTCTGAAAAGCCGCATCTAGTAGAGTATTGTACATGGGTGTGTTGTGCACCACACTTATGTGCAGGAGGCTATGAGATGTTTTAGGAATAGTTTCCCTTCTTTTAGTATTCATGTCATGGCAGTGAGCATAAGCTCCAGTTAATTTCTCAGTCTAATATGCTTTTTCCTCTCATTTACAGAACATGCCTCCCAAAAGGTCTAACGAATAGAGAAATAAAAATTAGTCAGCACCTTTGCTCGTCCAGCCAGATCCTCTGGATGAGCACGTCTCTCATGCAGAATTCAGGACTACATTCACTACTCTAGATCATTCATTCACAGCTCAAAATGAATAGCTAAATGTTGTTCCAGCCAACCCCGTGGCCAATTCTATCACAGTTAGGATTTAGGACTTCACTCGAATGAATCCTCCTATATTCTCCGGTTCTAAGTCAGAAGAGAATCCATAGGAGTTCCTCGATCAAGTTCAGAAAGTCACTGATATCATAAGAGTGACTTCAAGTAAGAGTACAGAGTTATCCGCCTATCAACTACAAGATGTAGACCATACATGGTTTAAGAAGTGAAAGGTAGACAGAGGTACAGATGCAGAGCCAGTAGAATGGGAAGAATTTTATACAGCCTTCTTAGGTAGATTCTTTACCCTAGAGTAGGAAGAAGCCAAATTATTAGAGTTCATCAATCTTAGATAAGGTAGCATAAGCGTAAAAGAATACTCCCTCAAGTTCACTCAGTTAGTTAGGTACGTTTCTCATGTAGTAGTAGATAGTAGATCCAGACTGAGTAAGTTTGTGTCTGGGATATCAAGTAAAGTGGTTAAGGAGTGCAGGACTGCGATGTTGACTAAAGAGATGGACATATCTAGGCTCATGGTCCATGCTCAATAGATTGAGGAGTAGAAACTTAAGAAGAAGGAGAGGGAAAATAAGAGATCCAGAACTGGTAGTTAAAGTTTTTCTCAGCCAGGGTCACAGCGTGGTAACCATTCTCAGCATAGACAGAAGTTTTCAGCCCTATTTCCATCTTCAGCTAGTACACCAGCACCAAAGTTCAGAAATAACCATAGGGATGGGGCACCAGGCTCCAAGGCCCAGGGTAATAAGAACAGGGCTTTTACTCATCCACTTTGTGAAGAGTGTGGTAAGCATCATAAGGGTATATGTAGAGACGGCAGTGATGTGTGTTTCAGATGTGGTGAGATAGGTCACAAGGTCCGAGATTGTCCTAGGCTTGGCCCTAGAAGTAAGCACGGTTGTCCTTCAGCTAGTCTGATCGCCCGAATCAGCAGGGTTCCAATTCCAACACTATCAGTGGGCAACGCCCAAACAGACTCTATGCACTTTAGTCCCTACAGGATTAGGAAAGTCCTCTTGATGCAGCCACCGGCATGTTATAGATCCCTCATTTACATGTTCATATTTCTTCATATTCAGGAGATTTGTTTTTCTTTTGTAACTCTTTGCATAGCAGTCAACTTTAAGGTCAGACCAAATGTCAACAGGAACTTTCTCGGTCTCCACCCTTTGGGTCAACCCATCATAGCCCAACAGGTATACATGGGCTGTCCGATTATGATATCTCAGAAAGTCAGGCCTTCAGGTTCCAGTAGTTATACCAGTATGTGTAGTAAATCCATAAGGGAAGATAATTCTCGACCCATTCCTACCTCAGTGTAAAGTTTCGTACTTCAGTTATCCTGATACTTACGCATGCTTTACGTGTCATTCCACCAAATATAGCTTATATCCATGAACTTTTCATAGAATAGTGTGTGTTTCAAGTTCCTAGTATGAGGAGTTCCAGTTCACCTAGTGTTACGAATCATGTCCCATGAACACAAAAAAAATTCCAGGCTCAGGTCATGAGGCTCATGACACATGCTCCACTCCTAGTGATTAGCCAAACTCAGATTATGCCACGTATACCCTCATCTTAGAGTCCTCGGTGAATCCATAATGTTAATGTTCCATCCCTCAGGCCTCAGTTACAGCGCCAGTTCAGTAATCAATATTCAGTAAAGGACTCAAATAGTCCTACAGAACCATGGGCTTCAGTTATTAGTTATTTAGACATCAAGATTTAATACTTCAGTACCAGTCTAACCCTCAGTTATCAGGGACCAGCATTCAGTCCCAATTACAGTCTTAGTTACAGTTACAGTCTTAATTACCGTCCTAACTATAATCTCAGTCCCAATTACAGTCTTAGCTATAGTTACAGTCTTAATTACCTTCCTAACTACAATCTCAGTCCCAGTCCTAGCCCAGTAATTAGTTCAGTAACTTAGTTTTGTTTGAGGATTTCCCAACCATAGAATATAGCCATCAGTTACTTAGTTATTAGTATTTCAGTACCCCAGTTTACAGAATGTTTTTGAAATATGTTAGATGCCTGATCTTGCATTCTTAAGGTAATACAGTTTTCACTCACTCATGCTCAGTTACCTTATGTTACCCAGTTAGTCATTACCTTCTATGTATTATACTCTACAGTTTTAGTCTAGTTGTTCTGACTAAGTTTAGTTAAGTCTTGCAGACCCAGTATTTAGTTATCAGTCCTTCAGTTAATTAGATAAATTAGTATATCTATGTATTCGTGCTCAGCGCCTATGTGAATCTCTTCAGTAGTCTCAGTTGCAGTGCATAAGGTTTAGCCACCTTATCTTAGATGATGTTTCATAGGCCTTGCCTCATAATATAAAAAAATCCCAGCCATGTAGTGATTTCCTATTCGGATATCCTACTCAGGCCAGACCAAGATTCGTTTTCTCCCTACCGTCACTAGAACTCTATTGAAAAAATGTTATAGAAATTCTCCAATCGAGTATAAGTTTTCACCGTGAGTTAGTTCGCAAAGCCAGTAATTCAATTTAGCAATCAGACAACAAATTCGTATGGTGTAGTTTCCCATCTTTCCACCTAGTCGTACCATCAAAAATCTCCAGGATATACCTATTCCAAGATATAAAGTCCCAGTAGTTGCAAGATCATCTCAGTTCATATATCATGTCTTAGCTTCAGATCCCGTATATTCAGCCGCGATTCAGTTTGTAGGTGCCCTATGCATTGTCCCAGTTTTCCTCTGTATCTCAATCAAGTCAGTATTCTTCTAGGGCTATAATGTCCCAAGGGGGAGATACACGATAATTCCCCAAACTCCCATGACATAAAGCATGCCATTATTTTTTCTTGTAATGAATCTAGTTTGGAGAAAGGAGGTACTTATAAGTTGACCCTCAAACTTCGACCTCATCCATAAGTCGCGTATTCAAGGTACTCAGTTCATATCATGATATTCAGTTCACGTATCACGTTCCAGACTCAGTTATGTTCTCATATTTCAACTTATGCATAATTAGTAATTAATCCCAGACTCATCAGCATTTTCAGTTTAACGTAAAAGTCTTCCTTGAACTCATTCAGTTTCATGTTCAGGTTTCAGTTACAAACTCGGCATTCAGTTCCATGTTAAGATTCTCATTATAAACTTGATATCAAATACCATGGCATCTTTATTCATGTATTCATGTGTTAGTTCAGTAATATAATCATGCATCAAATATGCATTCTCATTGTGAGAAACTCAGCTTATCAGAAATCTCAGTCATGCATTCATAAACCAGTTAACCATGCATCAGATATGCATGTTTAGTATGATACATTCAGTTTATCGGTCATGTCAGTCATAGACTCATGTTTCATTTGTTCATGTTTAGTATGTACTTCAGCAGATCATTTTCCCCATCTCAGTCAGTCTCATTCGAGGATGAATGTTCTCAAGGGGGAGATATTGAAAGACCCTGTAAAATCCTAAAGCTTAATTCAATCCTTTAAGCTTGTCAAGGGGTCCCAGACTTAGAAAATTCCAGCTAGGTTCCCAGACTTAGCCTATTATTGGCCTTCAAAAGTTGGCAATCTCATTTTTCCACCTTAATATTCTTTAATGGTCTGTATTTTTATTAGTTCAAGATCAGGAAGGTAAATAGGTGTTCCCGAAAAAGTTTTAGATTTTCAAAACACGTTTAGATCATGTTCGGAATCCTAAAATAGTGGACCAACGCGATCATGACGCACCACAATGCCAAACGCATTGGTCAACATTTGTGCAGGCTGCCAGAGCCAACTCTTCTGAGCCTCAACGCAATCATGATGTGACGCATCGAGTATTGTGTCGCAACCATCAATGCGCTGCATCACTTGTAGCATCGGCACCCAGTTTTTAGTCATTAAATGTCCGCATTTTTAAGGGCAAAAGGGGTCAATTTCCCACCCCTATATAAGTCTAAAACACAGGATTTAGCCCTAATTCAACCAAAATATAGTGTCTCTCTCAAGTTTCTCTCAAGAACAAGTCAGGGTTTTCAATTAAGGATTCAAATTCAATACTCAAATTCAAGAATCTCTCCATCAATCTTCATAAAATCAAGAACTAAGATATGTCAAGTGTTGATTTATGGATTCATTTCATCCATGAAGTCCAAGAACCCTCTTTCAAATTATAAAACATGATATTTATGTTGTGGATTATTTGTAACCATGTTTATCTTGTTGTATGATTCCCAAGTTGGAATATTTATGTGTTTTCATGAAACTCTATTAGCATGCAAGTTGAAATCCATGACTTGAGTTGTTTATGATGTGTAATTTGATGATTTCACCTATGCCCTAAGTTATGCATCTAAGGTGTTTGAAAAAATGGCTAAGAGGATAGAAATTGTGTATTATAGCTCAATTGTGACTCAAATAATAAATGCATGCTTTACCCTTATGATCAAGACTGACTTCCATGATATTGTGTGCATTATGAGTATTTGATGGAATATTCATGAGATTGGGTTGATGAAAGTATGACATGTCTATATGCAATTGCATCTATGTACAATATTATGATAACCATATGCTTCATTAAATCCCCAACTTATTGTATATGAATTGTTAATATTGGCCATGTATTCACAAAGTGTCAAGTCTTGTCAGTTTCATGCTATCTAGTCCTGGGGGTACTTGTACTCGATAATTTAATGGTGTGCCTAGAGCCAGTGTCAGTTTTCATGATACTCTCATTCAAGCCATGATCATTAGAATTCAGTCAGTTACATGACTCAGGAAAACTCAGTAATCTCAGTACTCTCGCTAATCTCAGTAACCTCAGTAATCTCAGTAATCTCAATATTCTCAATCAGTTAGCGGATCTCAGTAGTATTTCACCAGTCAACAGAATTTAGTGAACTTTGTTCAAAATAGATAAATGATACTATCAGTAACAGTTCAGTTCTGTTTAAATCAGTTCAGTGTCTCTTCAGTTAGGAGTAGGATTCAACACCGAGTAAACCCAAGGATGGGGACTCACCTGTTATCCAGTAGAGTGTGTGATCCTTAGAAGCAATCCTTGTGTTCCAGAACTACGTAGCCAGCATATGTTGAGATGTACCCTACGAGTTTAGGGATTATACACCTTATTTGAGTTTTCCTACTAGGAGGGGTTGACGGAAGAGCTCCCTATCAGAGAGGGTTTACTCACAGCTTGTCTTTACCCGTGGCACGGTACTGACACCCTTCTAACTATGGTCACAAGTTGGACCCCAACATTCAGTTTCGTGGAATGTCGGTTAGATGATTACCTTCCGCAGTCTCAGTTTCAGATCCAGTCTCAGTAATAGAACTCAGTTTAGTTCTACAGATTTTAAGACTGTCAGATACAGTCGCTCAGTTCAGTACGAAACTCAGCTAGTTCCATCAGAATCAGGACTGTCAGACACAATCACCCAGTTAATAGTATATTAATTATACGAAACTCTTGTTATCAGTATTCAGTTTCAGGACTGTCAGATACAGTCAATTAAACCAGTTCTTCATAATTAGAACTATCAAAAATAGTCATTCCTTTATCTATATTATGACATCAGTTCCTCAGTACTCAATAGACTGAGTCATTCAGTATCCCAATATTAGTACTCAGATATTAGTAAATCCACGTTATTAGAATTCATGAGTCAGTGTTATCACGATCTTAGTCACGGTTATGTATTCACGTATGTATTCTCACGTTCATGTTATTCAGTTAGTTAGTATTGTTCATGCATATGAACCATTGCATTTAGCCTAACTCACTTGCATACCAATATATTCAATCGTGCTGACGCATTTGCGCTATGGTGTTTTATACCATAGGTTCAGAAGCACACGCTTTAGAGCATCAGTAGCATTCCAGTTCTAGTAGTCAAAGTCAGTCGTGAGTCCTCATTATTCGAGGAAGTTATTATTTGATTATTTCATTTTTTCAGTACTTAGTTTCTTTCAGTAGGTGGAGTTAGTTGGGGATATGTCCCATCAACTCCTTATTCAGACAGTTTTCAGACAGTTTAGAGGCTTTCAGACTATAGCAGGTTTCAGACAGTTTATTTCAGTTTTGGTTTATTATACCCCATTACAGACATTGTTTTATAGTCAGTATTAGTTCAGTTTTGAACCTTCTGGACTTACAACTTACATTCTGCATATTTACAGTATATTATTCAGCACTCAATTATAGATATCAGTCATGGGTTAGCTTGTGGTACTTTGGGGTCATGAGCACTGTGTAGCATTTTGGGTACCAGATTTGGGGCATTACAGTGGGATAGAGGAGTTTTCACAAGAATTAAATCTTTATGGAGGCATGGTCTTAAATGCAAACAAATAGAATCAAAAGAGATTTCAAGATCTTAGACTCTGCAGCCCGAGATATATCACAAGAAAAGGGAAACATTGCTAAATTTCTCGTAGCCTCTCCCTTATAAGTGTCATGCACTACACACCTATAAAAGAGACTCTACTTGACACAGATGACACCCAATTACCATGAACCTAGGCTCTAATATCGAGGTTGCATGACTCTAACCAGGGCCTGACCATGACGGGTATCTCAAGTCCACCGAGGACCGGAGACCACCCCCTCTGCCCTAGCCAACCAGAACACAATACAACTAGCAGCGGATGAATTTCGAACATATAACAAGATAGTTAAACAACTAGCTCAGAAAAAAATATAAGAACTTTAACATCTATCCCAATCCATAGTAATCCACAAAGCCTCTAATATCCAAAGAACAATATAAGTCGGGACATGCCCCCGACAATAGCCAAAAAGGAAACCAAGGAAACAGTCTATGACATAAACTAAACCAAGAAATAACAGGCCTTCTAGAAGGAGGCTCGCCACTCCAAGATAACTCACAAACAATTCAAGAACCATTTATCACTATGCAGAAAAAGTAAAGGACTCTTTTTTCCCTTCATCGCATGGGGATATAACATTCAGATGTGGTTAGAGAGGCGAGTACTAACATGTAACTTAGAATAAGAATAAAATAATGCCAATTCAAATTCTAGTTCAACCTCAATGTACATGTTCACATACATGCATAAATACATATATATATATATATATATATACAAAATGTTGGTACAGGGAACAAGGTTTAGAATAAGATTTAAAAGCATTAACTTGGACTGTGTAGCATTAGCCATCATCAAAAGACACGGACGAGCTTTACTACAGGAAGGTCCCCGTGCATGGTAGCCACAATAATCAGAGTATCAAGGAAGACCAAAGAATGCCCCGACCATGTGTATATATATATACGTATATATATATATATATATATATATTTATAAAGTGTGATCTGTGTACATGGATATCGAAACCAAACCCCATACTGCAAATAGGGTTTCCAATATCGATCCCCTTAGGACCTCTACCTTCATACCAGCTACACAACCCCCTTTAAGGCCAATTAATACATTTACACATTCTCGTTCATTAAACCAAGGACCATCTATTAAGGCACATACCATTGGTCTCGTCATACCAATTTTGCTTGCAAGCTTATAATTTTGCCAAACTATTTTTATCATCCTGGGGGAATGCTTTGACCCTTTTTGTTCATTAAATAATTTGGGGGAATGCCTCGATCCCTTTTGTTGATTAAATTAATTTGGAAGAATGCCTCGACCCCTTTTGTTCATTAAATCAATTTTAAAATAAAAACATGGCCAACATAGCCTTTAGAATCCTTTTCATCCATTAAATCATCCATGAAATGCAATAGTTTAGGGAAGTAAGCCAAATCATGTGATAACCATATTACAAATCTAATTATGAAAGTGGGTTGAGGGAACATAATTTTTAAAACCAAATTCAAAACCAAAATCATCAAATTTGGCGAATACCTTGACCCCCATCCCATTCACCATACCCATACACCCCAATGGGTTTAAACATACATAAATAAAACATGAACACTTACATTAAAACCATGGTAATGCAAATCAAGTAACAATCCTTCCAAAACCCTCATCCCCAAAATCAAAATCCATATTCAAACCCATATGAATAACCATTTAAACACATTATTTAAGTAAAACAAGTTTAAGGGGAGAGCTACATGCCTGAAATATCACAATTATGGGAAAAAATCACCACTTGGGAGCTCTAAATGACCACCCTTGAGAAACCCTAGCTTGTTCTTGATGTAGGGATTTGAGAGAGTTTGAGAGAGTTTGAGAGTGTGTTTGATTATGTTTTTGGATGATAATGAGGTCCCAAAAGGGTTTTAAGGTCGTGGGTCACAATTGGAAAAAGGGGAAATGACCAAAGTACCCTTAATATAATATTGAAAATTTGTCGCCCAATCATTATGGGTTACCTTATGACTCATAACTACTGACTACAAGTCATCCCCTAGACTCATAATCTTGGCAGTGTCCCAAGGAATCTCCATTGTTTACCCTAAAAGTTGTACCATATGACTCGTAGTCCTACATTACTACACATTGGGTCCAGACGTAGTCACCAAAGAAAAAAAGGACCTCTATACTGGTGAGACTAGGAATACCACATTATGAATCGTAATGTCTCACCACGAATCTCATGATCTTAACCGTACCCATGATAGAAACTTTGGTACCTACATTGGTCACCCTACGATTAGGGCACTATAACTCGTGTAGAGTCTTCATGACTCGTTAGGTGAGTCATAGCTTAGGCAGTAGGCTCAAATATCAAAATTTTCAATGGCCAAAGTTCTGGGGTGTTACAGGGAACTATATGAAATAATTGAAGGATGGTTAAAGAAGGAGTCATGATCCAGATGCCTTGTTGGAAGGTGCTCATGCTGGTGATGAAATTCATGATCACCCTGTACTTCATCCTTTTGGCCAAAAAAGGCAAAAAAGCTAGGCAAGATGAAACAAATCATCTGACCACACTTGGTGATCGAGAGAGACAGATAAGACACAGGGAAAACAACCTCTACAATAATATCTCCCTCAGTTTGAAGATCTCGAGAAAAATTTGGGTTTTTTAGAGCCGATTAAAATGGATGCAATCATTCCACTACAAATATCATAAGGGACTAAGTTTTACATTACGAGTGTTATGATCCACTTGCTGAATTTAAAAGAGGTATTTATTGTCCTTCTTACTGATGATGTGAATATGCATATTATGAACTTTTTGTGGATCTGCACTTCATATAATCTACCTAGAGTGAGTTAAAAGATGATTAAATTAAGATTATTTTTATTCTCTCATATGAGAGAAGCTATTCTATGGTTGGTTCAATTACCATGTAGATCTATTATTACTTGGTACGAGTTAAGGACTAGATTCTTAGACCAATTTTTCCCACCCTCTGGAATGTTGTAATTGAAATATGAAATATATAATTTTAGACAGAAGCATTTAGACTATATGAGAATTCACTGAAGTTCAAGAAGAAGATATAGAATATTCCAAACCAAAGGATGACAGGACGAAACTTGCTAAAGATCTTCTATAGAGCCTTGAGTAATAACAAAGGCTGTAACATACATCACCACAGGCGTGGCAATCATGAGTCTTCATTTGGATCATGTTTTTGAGATCCTAGAGTGAAAAAACAATCGAGGTTGGCATACTCAATAGGAAAATAGACCCACAGATACTTATGCAAGTGGAGCATCTTCTGAACATCGAGCACTAGATAACACAGTCACTAAAGAGGTAGCATAACTAAGGACTGTGATTGGATTATTTACTAGATAATTTTCTTTAAATGGAGCAAAAAATGTAAATATAGTGGGTTCATAAGGTAAGGCACCTGGTATGAAAGTTCAGATTATGAGGAAAAGACAAAGTATCTTGATAGAGAGGTGGAAAATTTTCAAGCTAATGGCAAAGGGTCTAACCAAGACAATTGGAACTCGTGATGGTATAAAGATAGGATTAGTGATCGTGATGGTAATTGGAGAAGAAAAGATGACTATAAAGATAGGATTGGCCTTTTCGCTCCACTTAGGAATTATAATGCAAGTTTGAGCAGTTCAAGAAAGAAGGACATACTTAAAAAGGTATCAAAAGGGGTAGAGAAAATGGAAGACTATCTTAAAAAGATTAAGGCATATATTTTGGGTATGAATTAGAAAGTTGAATCATATGTTACCACCATAAGTAGATTGAGAAATAGTTCTGCGAGATTTTTCCAGCATTGAACCAGCATCAAGAAGGTACACTCCTAGGCAACACCATATAAAACCCAAGGAATAATGGTCATTAAATGGATATTACTACTCAAAGTGGTAAGATGACCATTGATCCTCCTATGCCTATGATTATAGATAATATAGTAGATCAGTAAATATAGTTGATTAGAAAGTTGTCGATTTTGAAGAGGTGGTAACTAATGAGAATACATTTGAAAAGCCCCGAGTTGATAATCATGAGTCCAAGGCAAGAAATGGGAAGTGTAAGGAGGTTTCACCAGTATTGACTCTCATTCCATGACCTCTGCCTCTTTTTTTACAAAGATTGAAAAATAAAGTTAAAGATGAAAAGTATTATAAGTTTATTTTTAAACCAAAGGATATGACAATGAATATCCGTCTACATAATTCACATAAACAAGTGACAGGTTACACAAATTTTATGGAGGATTTGGCAACCAAAAAATGGATGGTGAGTTTTAAGACTGTATACAAGGTGCACTATTGTAGTGAATTAGTCTCTAGATCTTTGGTTGAGAAAAAAGAGAACCTAGGAGAATTCACAATTCCATGTACTATTGGGTGTTTCAATTTTGCAAAGGCTTAGTGTGATTTAGGTGCTAGAATTAACTTGATGCCACGAGTAGTCTACAAATAGTTAGGGTTGGGGTTGCCCAAACCAACATCGATGAGTCTTCTTATGGAGGACCATACTGTGAAGAAGCCGGTGGGAATCTTATGTTATGTTTTGGTGAGGGTTGCATCTTTTATCTTTCCAGCTGATTTTGTCATCCTTGACTGTAAGGTTGACTTTAAGGTTCTCATTATCTTGAAAAGGCTTTTTAGGGACTAGACATATGTTAGTTGATATGGAAACTGGATAGATAAACTTTTTATTTAATAGTGAACAACTTACCTTTTATTTATGTCAGTCCATGAAGCAGCCAAAGGACATGTAATCTTTGTGATAGATGTGATCAATGAGGATGATTTTATATATTCTATTGAAGAAAGACTAGGTATTAAGGCCAGTGCAACAGTCCTTATGAATAGAGTGACACCATAAGCTCGACTTTTTATTTAGAAGCCTCTAATTTTGGAGATCAAAACTCTTTCATCCCATCTTTGTTATAAATTTTTGGGAGACAACAATATGTTTTCGGTTATTATTGCAATTGATTTGGTAGATTGGCAAGTTGAGGCTCTTGTTTTTGTGTTGAAGAGTTTCAAGAGGTCCATTGGGTGGTCTATTGCTGACATCATTGGGATTCTGCCAGTAATTCTCAAGCACAAAATCCAACTTAGGCCTAATTATGTGCCTAGTATCGACCATAATGGAGGATGAATACACCTATGCAAGAGGTGATGGAGAAAGAAATCATCAAGTGGTTGTATATGGATGTGGTTTATTCAATTTCTGATCGCAAGTGGGTAAGCTCGGGCCAATGTGTGCCAAAGAAAGGTGGAATCACTCGGATTCCTAATGAGAAGAATGATATTATTCTAATGAGGCCAGTCACGGGTTGGCATGTGTTCATAGACTATAGAAATCTGAACTCATGGATTGAGAAGGATCACTTTCCTATGCCTTTCATGGATCATATGTTATACCAACTTGTAAGTAGAAGTTGGTATTAATTTATTTATGGATACTAGGGTTAAAATTAGATTTCTATCACTCCCGAAGACCAAGAGAAGACCATATTCACTTATCTATATGGGTCATTCACGTTCAAGAGGATGCCTTTTGGTATGTGTAATACACCTACAACCATTCATCATTACATGATGATATATTTTTTGACATGGTTGAGGACACCGTTAAGATATTCATGGGTGATTTTTTGGTTGTTAGTGATTAATTCAATGATTGTTTGGCACATCTCACCAATGTTCTGAGGAGATGCAAGGAATGTAACTTGGTTTTAAATTGGAAGAAGTGTCACTTCATGGTTAAAAAGGAATATTGCTTTATCACAAGATCTCAAAGAAAGGGATTGAATTCAAAAAGGCAAAGATTGAGGTGATTGAAAAGTTACTTCCACCAATTTCTGTGAAGGGTACTTGTAGCTTCTTGGGACATACGGGTTTTTATAGAAGATCATCAAAGACTTTTCTAAGATTGCCAATCCCGTATGTAAGTTATTGGAGAAGGAGGTGATATCCGAGTTTGATGATACATGTCTAAAGGCGTTTGAGTGCTTAAAAGAGAAGTTGGCTTCAATCCCTAGTATTAGTTCTCCTAATCGGTCCATTCCATTTTAGGTTATGTGTAATGCAGTAGTATGGCGCTAAGTGCAATCCTTGGCTAAAGACCAGAGAAGAGCTTACATCCCATATACTATGCTAGCAAGCGCTAAACCCTACCTAGTAAAATTGTCACGACCCAAACCAGGGCTTGGCCAAGACTGGTATCTCAAGTTCCACGTGGACCGGAGATCACTCCTGCACCTAACCAACCCAAACATAACACACCCCAAAGTTTGATGAATTCCAAACATATAACAAGATAGTGTGCAATAGCTTAAGAAAATTTTAATGCATGTCCATGACCAACCACCGACGATCGGCCAAACGACCGACCAACACCGCCCAATAACCACAGTAGTCTGAAAAAAGCCTCCTAACAAGAACATAAATTGAATATCAATAAATTGTCGGGACATGCCCTCAGCTATAGACAAAACTAGTATGAACAGTCTGAGAAGTAAAAGAACAAAACATAAAATGTATACTTCCAATGTATGGAAGCTCACCACTTCAATGTCAACTCACGAGCTGATCCCGAATCCTAATCACTAAGCAGGAGGAGTATAAGTATAACCAATTCCTACATCGCGTGGGGATACAGCATACGAAGATGCTTAGCAGGGTGAACGCTAGCATGAAACTCAGGGATAAGGATAACATAATGTCATGGTCAACAATTTAAAATCATTCAATCTAATGCATATAATCAAATACATATACGAATATACTTCACATTCTGGGATAGGGAACAAGATTTAACATGCACTTAAAACTTTAGCATGGATTGTGTAGCTCAACCATCATAGCATGTACCAATAGGCTATATGAGCCCCAGCTCTCACCCCTTGGATATGCCCCAGCGCGTGTAGCCACACGAACCAGAGAATGATCTCATATATATGTACATGGGGCACTCGAACCTCCCAACATATACTAAGTGACTTAATCACCCGGTCATGCATTGATTTGAGGAAGACTCAAACCTTCCTAATCATGAAATAATAATGAGGGGGACTCAAACCACCCTGGTCACTTTGACACCTGCGTCGGCAAATGCGGTTTCCAGTATCGGTCACTCAGACCTTCACTTTCATAACTAAGCTACACAACCCTCATTAGAGCCCAATTAAAACAAGTATCACACATTCTCATTCTTTGAACCATATTCCAGATTAAGGAATACATTGTTGGAATCGTCATACCAACTACTCTTGCAAGGTAATAACAACATGCCAAAACAATTTTCATTAACTTGGGGAGAACAACTCCCTTTGTTCATTAATACAAGATGGGGGAACACCGACTCCCTTTGTTCATTAAATTAGACCATTGTGTTTCAAATACCTCCTTATATCATGTAATAGTTCAAGACTAGTTCAATTTCACAAATTTCCACAATTTTCAGAATTAACAACCAATTTCACATCATGGGGTTAGGGTCATAACCACTTCAAAAGTTGCAAGTTTGGAAAATTCATAATTCCCTAGCTCATTCACGATACCCAAGCACCGATAAGCTTAAAACAATAATTAAAGCATGAATAATCATATGAAACCATGGGAAAACATTGTTCAACAATAAGCATTCAAAACTCCCAACCCTTATTTCAAAACCATCATAAATATCTCATGAACAATACTATAAATCACACGCTCTTATAAACTTAACAATGAGGGAAGAGTAACATGCCTTAAACACCATGAAATTTGGATAGAATTCAACTCTTGAGCCCTTAGATGACCAACTTAATGAAACTCTAGCTTGGCTTGCTTGAGGGAACTTAGAGAGCCTTTGGAGTGTTTGAGAAGTTACTTGGATTAGTTTCTGAGTGCTAATGATAGCCTAAAGGTGTTATAAGTCATGGGTTTCAATTTGGACAAAAGGAAAAATATCCAGAATGCCCTTAACTTAAAATCTGAAAAAGTGCAGCCTGTGACTATGGGTCAACCACTGACTCATAACCACTCCTTACGACTCTTCACCACGAGTCGTAACCAAGGAAGTACCACTAAGGTACCCTACACTGCTGACCTTATGACTCGGCCACAACAATCATAATGGGACCCTACGACTCGTAGGGTTTAGTCGTAATCAACATAGAACCCATATTGGGACTTACAACGGACACCTACGATTACTCATAATGACTTGTAACATATCCTTACGGCTTATAGTAATCCACTCATACTCAGAGAATAATCATGCCACAAACTTATATTATTTGGTTACGACTCGTCCCAATGACTCATCATGAGTCTTTACGACTAGTACCCTTATGTCGTACCCAGGATGGTAACTTTAACAGCACTTTCTAAACACCTTATGACTAGGGTCACATGACCCGTCAAGACACCTAACGACTTATAGTGAGAGTCGTAGTCAAGGTAGGGGGCTCAAAACTCAAAAAAATTTCAAGGACCAAACACCCATGGAATTACATACTCCCCTCCCGCCCCCGCCCCCCCTTAGGATTATTCGTCCTCAAATGATAGGACAAGAAATTTTCTAGCATGATTAGACCCCAAACATAACTACTCTTATATTTAAGACAAAAAACAAAGATATCAAGGAATTTAAAATCTTTCTTTAACAAAGACAGAAAAACAAAATGGTAAGGAATTACAGATACCTTAAGCACGATTGTCCAAATCCGAAAACAAAAATGGGTACTTGGACTTCATGTCCTCCTCTAAAATTAGTTGATCTGGACCTGAATATCTAACGTATCATTAGAGAGGAGATTAGAGATAAGGTGATACTATTCAGCACCACTTTACCATTCCCTTATCTCATTACCTAATTATTACGAAATTCCCATGTCCCGTCTATAGATGCAGTTGATAGGTTCATCTAACCTACAAAGATTGCAAACATGGATTTAATCAAGAATTTGAGGAATATGAAAACTATAGCTAGGTGTTTTGAGATACATGATGTAGCAAGAGGTGCCCGACTAGTGAGATATTGGCATCTGAAATCAGTGATATTTCATTCTCTTCCAGGTACAACACCCTTGGGTGCCTATCCATATACTCCTGTTGGATATGTATTGATCCCCACACTCAGCTAGAGTAGATCTTGCGGAATAGGTCTTGTATAATGCCATGATATAAAATTTAGAGGTAGGGGTAAAACCCTACGAAGATGATGAGATTAACTAAGTCGTACGGGTGGTTCAGACCTATTTTGATAGATTTAAGAGTCGAATATTGGATGAGGTTGTAGAGTTCCAAGATCCTAACATGAGATCCATTACTATAGACTTAGATGTACCAAAATAATCAATCAAGGAGTTTACTAAGTATACATCCCAGTTTCACCTTCTCCACCGCCTACTATACTATCCTTGACGGAGCTAGCTACTGATGTGGACTCTATGGTCCAAGATTTTTATAGTAGGGCTTCGATTGTTAAGGCTGATGATTTTGAGATTAAGGAGATAGGGAATGATATGTAGTCTCATAAGAAAAGGGTGAAAAAAGAAGAGGAAAAAGGAGAAGAGAAGTAAGAGAGAAAAGAAAAAAGATAGAGTATCCGACTATACCTCCCAAAATATATTGTCAGAGGAGGTGAGAGATGCCCCACATACTATTGAGGTGGTGACCTACTCTAGAGGAGGTCTAAAGTCTACTCCATTCTATCATTGAGTGCAACACCCACCATCTTTTCCCACAAATCAGAGAGTGCCCATGCCGCAGTGGAGGCCCTGAGAGTAGATGCAACTGGGAGGTCCAATCTCTGAAGCCATCCAAATAAGAGTACAACAGGTATCTAGTGCACCCCGGGAAAATCCCTTGTCCCCGTTTTTACTTTCATGTCTTGCAATGAGAACATTGCTTGCCTAATAAGTTGGGGTGAAAAAGTTCCACATTCAAGGGTTTTATTGTTGTGTTTCTTTTTCCTCGGTTATGCTATCTTAATTAGAATTGACATGTTTAAGAGCTCTTATTATTGTTTTTTATTTTATGTGCAACTTAGAAAAATGAGAAACTATCATGCAGTAAAAAAAAAGAGCATGCAAACTGCTTAAACTGTTTAAATGATACCCCTCCAAAAAATTTGCTCTTAGGTGTATGTTGTGTGCTTACGTGAACTGTAACCAGTGTCTGGATCTTGTGATGGCATTAGGATTGTAAGAATGATAACCTGGACTAACTTTTCATGAATTGAATAAGTAGTGACCGAATAATAGCCCAGAGCCAAGAGCATGTAAAGATGTGCCTAGTCAGTGGGGGGGGTCTAGAACTTGCCTGGTTAGTATCACTGAAGTCGTAAAATAGAAGTTTTGGAAAGAATCATAGATTGTGTTTGAATTTTCCCATTAAATGCCTAAAAATCCTATAAAATTAATAAATATCCCTTGAACCCAATTTTGAGACTAAATAGATGTTTTTCTTTAAACTACCCTATTCACCTTCCTAATTCTTACAATGAACCTGCTTTGGCCCTAGTCTCACCTTGGATGCTATGCACCTCAACTTAGGTAAATCGTGTAAGTTAAGGATGGCTAGAATAGGGGCGTGCAAGGGTATAAAGAATTTATTGTGAAAGGAAAAAGGGACTCGGCTGCGGTATGATAAAAAGGGAAAAACGGAAAAAGAAAAAGAAAAGAGAAATTGACAAAATAAAACCGCACCCAGGGTCTAAAAAAAGATTGAAAGAGTGGAAAAAAGGAAAAGAAATAAAAGAAGATAGACAAAGTGGAAGTCAAATATAGTATAGTGTCAAGGAGGGTTAGTCACCGTACCCATATGTACCATACACATCCCAAAGCCTACATTATAAGCCAATAGAAGTTCTATAGTGATCCCAATCCAACTGTCTAAAAGTTAAGGCATAGAAAATAAGGGCAAGCCTATGGTACCAAATGCACACAACCTGACTTCTTTGTAAGAGTGAGAGAATTGATTCAACCCCATTTTTAATAGACATTGCATATAGTGAGTGTTGGGATTTCTTTTTCATGAGAGCATAGGGGCTATATTCTAGTTACTACTTGTTTGGGTAGTGTCATTTGTTTAAGAGTTGGGCCATCCAATGATAATGTAATGCCATGTCTTGATCCCTTTAGGTTATGGTGGTTGTTTTGTAGATACACTACACTTGTTGATCATTAAATGGTATTGGATCGTGTTGAACTATGTTTTGGTTAATGCATGTTAAAAATTGGTTTTTGTGAAAATTTGATTGTCATGGTATTCTTGGTTTTCTCTAGGTTAGGCGCCTTGATGGTATAGTTTATTTTATATACCTGAAGACATATAACATTCTAAGTTGAGGGTGTTGATGTACCGTGAAATTATGAAACTTGAGTTGTTTAAAATGGTGAATATTGGAAAGTACAATGGTTTTTTCTATGTGGATATAATGGATTTTAGGGTATTTGCAGGTCAAACAGGTCCGAAAGAGTGGAGTGATGGAATTTGGACAAATTATTAGACGGGCACATGTAACAATCGTGGAACCTAACTATGGACAAACTCAGTATCTTAGGAAGAAGCAGAGGATGATTCTAATGTCACAACCCAAAAACCAAGGGCATGATGGCACTTGTCGCACAAGCCTTGACAAGTGAGCCTATCACCCAAACTGATATGAAGTGAAAGATAATACCAAAACCCAAGGTAAGACTCTTAGATCAGAGTCGAACCACACACATATATATAGCAAAAAGGGGAAGTAACACAGGCGAAGATACCATACAATATCCCCAAACCTGGTGTCACAGTGTGAGAACTACTAAATACATCTCGAATGATAAACATATAATAATAATAGCCCAAAAAGGATCAAAATCTATCTCGTTATACTAAAAAGACATGAAATAGATAGGGAGAGGTAGTAGGCCAACTCCTGAAGCATAATATGTCCACTACCTCGATACTTTAAATGTCGCCTGAGTCAGCTATCCGAGCAGCGCACTCGTACCTGGATCTGCATTGAAAGGGTGCATTAGGGATGAGTATGGTCCACTTGTACAAAGATGTCATAGGCCTACTGAGTAAAGTAGAATATAAAGCATATAAGTACAAACTATGGGCACGTCACCTACAATCAGAAAATGTCCCAAAGGATAGCTCACACCGTCTCCACTAACAGTTCTACTATACACACATACAACAACTACATGTAGTGGAAAGAATAACAAATATACACATAAACCAAGCACAAGGATAATAATATAGGACAAACATGCAGATATCAAGTCAAGAACGTAGATATAATCACAGAATAAGCACAATATAAGAAATGTAATAAGGATAATCATGATGGTGATGATGATGCACAGGGTCATCACACAACCTCCGCATACACCTACCGAGCTGTGCTCCTGAGTAGGTCTCATTGGGGATTCGTCGACCCATATAAAATTAATATCCAGTACCAATATCCATATCTCCTCTCTGACACATACATCAGAAGAGGGTTTTTAAAGATGCCATATTTTATGTCAAAAAAAGGCAGTATTTCCAGTATTTCCATGGGGTACTAATGTTTCATGAATGAATATGACATGAGGATGTAATGCTCATAACCAACTAAGATGAGAATACCAAATATCCAACCAATATACCAACCATATGAGCCAAAATCCACTCAAATCAACCAACTATCCATGATCCAATATAATCCAGAAAACCATCAAGTGAAACATGCATGAAAAGTCATTGATAGGCCCCACTCAAATCATACATATATCATATACCAAATACCAGGCTACAACATCATATAAGACCTCCACACGCTCACACATAGCAAAAAATGTCTCAAAACCACTAAATACTATTCACATAGGCCCTCATACGGGCACGTAAATCACCTAAACATATTTTCCATGATAAAACCCCATACGCTTAGCATGATTTTATATTGTTATTAACTACCCAAACTAGTCTGAAAGAAGTTAAGCCATAACCTACCTCGAATACCGAAAATAAGTCCCAAAGGCCTTCAATTTGGATCTTTCCGCCCACAAACTGACCCGGAATCAACTAAAACACGCAACTATAAACCTACGCATCAAAACAAAGCCAACGATACTCATATTGCCCACTTTTGAATCGGGGTCAAAACGGACCCCCAAAAGGGGTTTTCAAAAAAGAAGGGTAAAACCAAAATTTTTATTTGTAAACATATTTTCTAAGATTAATGGAAATCGTAAGAGAAAATCCAAGTGAGAATAGAGTGAAATTGAGGTTTGAATCGAAGAAATGATGATTTAGACCTTTCGGGCCAAAATTCCTAAATTCCACCTTTAATCCCTCATTTAAAAAAGATTTAAATGATTAAAATCAAAGAAAGTAGTTGAAATAGGATTTTTGAAGCTTACCCAAGCTTAGAAATGGAAGAAATTGACCAAAAACCAGATCCTCAAGCTCCAAGTCTCAAAAATGGTGTAAAAATCTCAAAAATAAGAAAATAAAACACCTAGGCATCGCCTAAGCGACAACCGCGTCACTTAGGAGGTTATCGCTTAAGAGACCAGGCATCACTCAAGTGAAGCCTACCTCATCACGTACGTGGCTTGGCTATCGCTTAAGCGACAACTGTCTAACTTGCCAGTGTCACTTAAGCGACCAGTCCATCGGTTAAGTGATCCCGATGTCACTTAGGCAACATTTTGGTTGTCGGGCCAAGTCGCTAAAGCGACCAAAGCATCCCTTAAGAGAGTGCAACAGCTAAATGGTGCACCAGCTGGAGACTTGGTGAATTCACTCTGCGGACCCCTCGAAATTCATCCAAAATCTCGAGTACAAAAATGACCTAGGCTACTCCATTAAATTCAATGCTCCAGACTCAATAGCGATATCGGATATTCAAAAAGACATTGTCTTCACAAAATTGACCCCCAAAACCCAATTTCACAATTTTCCGAATAGAGGATCAAAATGAGATATAAAAGCTATAAAATTGCACTAATTATGTTACCACCCTGAAATCAACATTTCGGATATGCTGGCATTTTCAATTTTACCATCCAATGCACAGATCAAAAAATGTCGATTGAAGTCACTAAGAAGCTTATAAGATCATCAAAAATCACAATCTCTCATAAACCACACTGAAATACATGAGAAACTATGCCAATCATCCCCACACTTCATAATTACCACAATGCAACCATGGGAGGGGTATAATGGTCCTTTCATATAGAAATAATTATTTCGCACAAATTACCAAAAAAATTAGGTCATTACATCATCCACCACTAAGAATCTAGTTCGTCTTTGAACTAAAGGCAATAGGAAAACCTGAATCAGCGAAAAGTTGGGGACAGATACTACGCATATCAGACATGACCTCCCAAGTAGACTCATCTATAGGACAATTCCTCCACTAGACCTTAACCACAAGAAATAACTCTAGAATGCAACCGTCTAACATCCCTGGCTAGATTTGAGCCAAGCTCCTCAGCAAAAAACAATCGCTCATCTAACTGGACTGAATCCCAACGAACGATGTGATACTCATCTGGAATGCAACACCGAAGCATAGAAACATCAAAACTGGATGAATAGCTAATAAATCTAGAGGCAATGCTTGGCAAAGAACACAAACAAGATACAAAAGATGTTAGGCAGCGAACCAATTAAACTACAATGTTAGAGATTGTTAGTTATTGCTTATGCTCATAGGACACATCCCCAATAGTTTGAAGGATCTCAAAACGTCCAATACACCTAGGTTTATTCTTGCCCTACTTCCCAAACCTTATCATATCCTTCCGGGGCTAAAAACAAAGAAAGACACGATCACCAACACTGAATCTCAAGGCAAGAAGTCTACTATCCGCAAAACACGTCTACCTACTCTAAGCCGTTCGAAGTCTATCCTGAATGCCTCAAACTATACCAAAGACTCATGAAAAAGGTATGTACCTCGAGGTCTAGTCTCAGAAACATCAAACCAACCAACTGGAGAGAGACAACGCCTACCATACAAAGCCTCGAACGAAGCCATATCAATATTGGAGTGGTAGCTATTATTATATGTGAACTCTACCAAAGATAGATGTTGCTCCCTCTGAACTCTAAAGTCCATAATGCAAGCGCAGAGCATGTCCTCTAAGACTGTAATAGTCCGCTCCGACTAACCGTCGGTCTAGGGGTAAAAAGTCATACTAAGATCAACCTAAGTACCCAACTCCTCCTGAAAGGACTTCTAGAAGTGGGATGTGAACATTGAACCTCGATCTGAGATAATAAACACTGGCACACCATGAAGATAGACTATCTCATGAATATAGATACGGGCTAACCTCTCTGCACTGAAAAAAACCTGAATTAGAATGATTTAAGTAAATTAGGTCAATCGATCTATGATAACCCAAATGCTATCAAAACCACGAGAAGTACCATGCAACCTATTCATAAAGTCAATAGTGATCTGTTACCATTTCCACTCAAGAATAGGTAACCTATGAAGCAAACCACCAGGTCTTAAATGCTCGATCATCACTTGTTGGCAACATAGGCAATGAGCTACAAAATTTGCTACATCTTTCCTCATACCACCCCAATAGTAATTCTATCTCAAATCACAATACATCTTAGTCACTCCCGAATGAATGGAATACCTGGAACAGTGAGCCTCCTCCAAAATCAATCTAATACAATCACCCACTCTCAGCATATAAAATCGACCACCTATCCTCAAGATACCATCTGGATCAAGAGAGATTTCCTTTGTCTCACCACTCAACACCTTATTTCAAATCACTCTTAACCTAACATCATCAAACAGATAAGCCTGAATCTTCTCCAACAAGGAAGACCTAGCCTCTACAAATGCAAAAACACACCTAGGTGTTGAAACATCAAGTCTAACTATCTAATTAGACAAAGATTATACCTCTAAGGCCAAAGGCCTCTCATGGGTCAAAAGATTCACCAAGCTACCTATGCTAGTCGACTTTCCAGCTCAAGGAATCTACAACCACATTAGCCTTGTCTGGATGATAAAGAATAGTTGTCATAATCCTTAAGCAACTCAAGGAAACAGTGCTACCTCATGTTAAGATCTCGTTAGGTGAAGAAGTACTGAAGGCTACAATGATCTGAGAAAATCTCACAAAGGAATCCATACAAGTAGTATCTCCACGACTTCAAAGCAAAAACAATCATACACAACTCCAAATCATAGGTAGGGTAATTCCTCTCATGGGGCTTCAACTGACGAGAAGCATATGCAATTACCTTACACTCTTGCATCAATACAGCACCTAACCCAACACCAGAAGCATCACAAAAGATGGTAAAACTCACCCCCTCTTTGGGAAAAGTCAAGACAGGAGCAAATATCAATAAATCCTTAAGCTTTTGAAAGCTCGCCTCACAAGCATCAGACCATTAAAAGGATATCTTCTTCTGAGTTAACTTGGTTAATGGAGTTGCAATAGATGAAAAAACCTCAACAAAGCACCAATAGTATCCTGCTAAACCAATAAAATTCTTAATCTCGATAGGAAAAGTAGGCCTAGCCTAATCACGAACCGCTGCAATCTTGGTCAGATCGACCATAATACTATCCTTGTTCACCGTGTGACCCAAAAAAGAGATAGACTCTAATCAAAACTCATACTTAGAGAACTTAGCATACAACTTCACATCCCACAATCTCTGAAGTAGAATTTGCAAATATTACTCATGATCAATCTCACTCTCAGAATAAATCAAGATATCACCTATAAATAAAATTACAAAGGAGTGGAGATACAACTAAAATACCCAGTTCAGCAACTCCATGAACGCGGTTGGGCCATTGGTTAACCCAAAGGACATGACCAAGAACTCATAATAATTGGATTAAGGCTGAAAAGTTGTCATCAAAATATCCAAAGTTCTAATCCTCAACTAGTGATTCCCAGACCTTAAATCAATCTTTAAAAATATTGAAGCACCCTGGAGCTGGTCAAACAAATCATTAATACGAGAAATAGGGTACTTATTCTTAACTGTTACCTTGTTCAACTACCGATAATCAACACACAAATGCATTGACTCATCATTATACTTCACAAACAAGATAGGCGCACCCCAAGGTGATACACTAGGTCAGATAAACCCCTTATTTAGTACTCCTGCAATTGATCCTTTAATTTCTTCAACTCTGTTAATGCATCCTATAAGGAGGAATAAAAATATACTTGGTGGCCGACTCAACATCAATAGCAAAGGCAATGCCACGATCTAGAGACATACTTAGCAAATTTATAGGAAAAACTTACATGAACTTACAGACAACATGAAAATAAGGAGGTGAAGCAATACTGGTATCATGAATACGATCCAAATAAGACAAATACCCATCTCAACCAAGAGATAATCCTGAAGAAAAAATATAACTCTATTGGGACCTGAATAAAGCGTACCCTTCTAAGTTATCCTCGGCAAACCCGATGAAGGTAAGGCCACGGTCTTAGTATAACAATCTAGGATAGCATGTTAAAGAGTCAACCAATTTATACCTAAGATGACATTGAAGTCAACCATATCTAAGACAAGCAAATCTACCCAATTCTCATGCCCAACAAAAGTCACAACATAGGATCGGTACACTCAATCCACCACTAAAGAGTCTCCTACTAGGGAAGATACATGGATAGACATGTCAAGCAGCTTACTAGAAATATAAAAACCTAAAGTAAAATATGCAAACACATAGGAGAAAGTCGTTCCAGGATCAAATAACACAGATACAAATCTGAAACAAATAGGAACAATACCTATGATGACGGCATCGAAAGCCTATGCCTTCGGCTTGGCAAGTATAGCATAGCACCGACCATGTCCACCACCTATTCCCTTGACCACCACCACTGGCACTACTACCTCTGCCTCTTGCACCCCTAGTAAACCCTCTACCTCTCACAATCAATATAGGAGAAGCTTTAAAGACACGACGGGGATAGTAACTAGGCAAAAGGCTAATTTTATCACACACATAGCAAACCTTATGTCCCATCTCAATAAAAAAACATACGATTGAACTAGGATGACTACATAAAGATGCTAAACCAAAATCCCCACTCCTGAACTTTACAAGGCTGCTTGCACTAATCTACCATGGTACCGCTGGAAACCTCTAAAATCTCTACCTCGAGAGATGTAACCTATGAACTAACCCTAATGGTGCACCTTCTTGATACACCCCTGAGATGCTTTAAGAATAGGCTCAGTCATCTTAGAATGATCCAAATACTCTGAAATAATGCTCCATACACTACCATCTGAGTCATAGCAAGCTGAAGAAAAATATCCAACCCTTCACGAACTTCTGAATCTTCTCATACTTGAGGGAAATACTGGCATAAGTATATCTAGACAAGGCATAAAATCATTCCTCATACTCCGTAACTCATGGAGACCTGCTCCAAGTAATCAAACTCATCTCCCATCTGATCTCTCAAATTAAAAGGCACAAATTTGTCTAAAAAAGCCTCTGTAAATTGATCCCAAGTCATCTCTGGCAAACCAAGAGGTCGGCAACCATTAAGTGACCTCCACCAATTTCAAGCTAAATCTTTCAACAGGTAAGAAGTATAAGCACCCCTATGGGACTAAAGCAAACCAAGGTTATGCAACTTCTCATGAAAATCCATCAAGAACTCATAGGCATCCTCTCCTACAGCACCATTTAACCTAGGAAAACTAAATGAGAAAATCTCTCAGACCTTTTCTAATCCTCAGAAGACATAGTTGCACTCATAAAAATTAAAGGCATAGCAAATCTGGCCGACTGTGAACCCCTCTGAGGAGACATTATAGAAGAAAGATAAACTCCTAACCTCAGAATACCTTACTCAAATACCAACACTAACGGAGGAACCACACTTGGGGTCAATGGAGTACCATAAATAGTTTTGGTACAACAAGAGGATCCATACTTAGAACCGGAGGAACACCATAAGCAGACTCTAGCACAGACAAAAGTACAATACTCAAAGCTAGAGGAGCACTAGGTGCACTTAAAGGAGCACCCTCCAAATGAGTCAAAAAGCAAACTAGTAACTCCTCCAAGATTGGATAGAACAACTCAGTGGAATTAGAGTAGGACCCATATCTCCAGCATGCTCATCTTAAGGCTCAGGGGAGAGCCCTCTAGTGCTATCTCTAAATAAGGAAGATCCTCATTCCCGTCCTCCACGTCAAACCCGACCACAACTCATAAATCACCCTCTAGACTAGGCTCTCTCCTTAGATAATGGATTTGATATCTATCTTTTCTAGATCTATTCCTCACTATATGCATAGAAAAGAGTGAAATATGACTTAGAACATAAGGTATGAAAGATTTGAATGATATAGAATAAAATAAGGGAAGTACTCTAAAGATATCTTATATCCTCTCAAAGATAGATATGAACATCTATGTATCAATCCATGAGACTCTATTAGACACCCCATTCTTACACTCATAAGACCAATGAACCTGGCTACTTTGATGCAAATTTGTCATGACCCAAAAACCAAGGGTCATAATGGCACTTGTCGTAGCAAGCCTTGACAAGTAAGCCTATCACCCAAACTGATATGAAAAGAAAGAAAATACCACAACCCAAGGCAAGACTCTTAGAATAGAGTTAAAGCACACATATATATAGCAAAGACGGAAAGTACACAGTTGAAGATACCATACAGTATCCCAAAACCTGGTGTCACTATGTAAGAACTACTAAATACATCTCCAATGTCAAAGATACAAAAATAGTCCAAAAAGGATCAAAATTTATCTCAGAATAGTAAAAGACATGAAATATATAGAAAGAGGTAGTAGGCCAACTCATGAAGCATAGGATCTCGAATACTTCAAATGTCACCTGGGTTAGTTATCCATGCGGTCCCCTCGTATGGGGGATCTACACTGAAAGGGAACAGTAGGGATGAGTATAGTCCACTTATACTTAGTAGGTATCATAGGCTGATTGAGTAAAGTAGAAAATAAAGCATATAAATACAAACAATGGGCACATCACCTGCAATCAAAAAATTTCCCAAATAGTAGCCTACACCGTCTCCACTAATAGTTCTACTATATATATATATATATATATAGAAAATATAGGTAGGGGAAAGAATAACAAATATGCACATATACCAAGCACAAGTATAAGAAAATAGAACAAACATGTAGATATCAAGTCATGAATGGATATACAATCACAAAATGAGCACAATATATGAAATACAATAAGCATAATAATGATGATGATGATGATGTATGAGGTCATCACACAACCTCTATATATACCTACCGAGTTTTGTACCCAAGGTAGGAACCATAGGGGGTTCATCAACCCAGATACAACCAATATCCAATACTAATATCCATATATCCTCTATGTCACGAACAACAATAAATGGTTTTTAAAGATGTCACATTTCTCTCAAGAAAACCTAGTGTTTCCAGTATTTCCACGGTGGAACCAATGCTTCATGAATGAATATGACATGAGGATGTAATGCTCATAACCAAAAAAGATGAGCATATCCAATATCAAAGTAATATACCAACCATGTGATCCAAAATTCACTCAAAAACTAACCATCCATGATCGAATATAATCTAGAAAACCATCAAGTGAAACATGCAAGAAAATTTATCGATACCACATAAGTCCCACAATATAGGCTTTTTCCCCTCCTAAAAGAGTGCAACCAAACATACATATATCAAATACCAGGCTACAACATCATATAATATCCCACACGGTCACACATAGCAAAAAATATCTTTAAACCAATAATACTATTCACATGGGCCCCCATATGGGCACATAATCACCTAAACATATTTTCCATGATAAAACCCCATACGCTTTGCATGTTTTTACATTGTTGTTAACTACCCAACCCAGTATGAAAAAAGTTAAGACATAACCTACCTCGAATGCCAAAAATCGGTCCTAGAGGCCTTTAATATGGAGCTTTCCCCTCATGAACAAACCCAAAATTAACTAAAATAAGCAAATATAAAATATATGCATCAAAAGAAAGTCAACGATACCCATATTACCCACTTCTAAATCGGATTCAAAATGGATCCCCAAAATGAGTTTTTGAAAAAGAAGGATAAAACCAAAATTTTGCCTTAAATATATGTTTTCTAAGATTACAGGAACTCATAGAAGAAAAAACAAGTGAAAACAAAGTGAAATTTAGGTTTGAATTAAATAAATGATGATTTGGGCCTTTCGAGCCAAATCCCTAAATTCCACCTTTAATCTCTCGTTTAAACAAGATTTAATTGATTAAAATTGAAGAAAGTAGTTGAAATAGGAGTTTTGGAGCTTACCCAAGCTTAGAAATGAAAGAAAAAGCCCAAAAACTCGATCCCTAATCTCCAAGTTTTGAAAATGGTGTACCAATCTCAAAAATGAGAAATAAAAGGCCCACGTATCGCCTAAGAAACTACCGGGTCGCTTAGGCGGCTATCGCTTAAGATACCAATCCTTTAAGCAAAGCCCACCTCATTGCGTCAATGGCTTGGCTATCATTTAAGCGATAGCCATCTGACTTGCCAGTGTCGCTTAACCGACCAGGCCATTGCTTAAGCGAGCCTGGTGTGGATTAGGCGATATTTTAGCTATTAGGCAAAGTTTCTTAAGATACCAAAGTATCGCTTAAATGAGTGAATTAGCTGAGTGGTGCACCAACTAGAGACTTGGAGAATTCCAAGTCTCCGCAAACCCCTCGAGATTCGTCAAAAATCCTGAGTACACAAATGAACTATGCTATCCCACTTAATTCGATACTTCAGACTCAATGGAGATATCAGAGTTTTGAAAAGATATCATTTTCAGAAAATTGACCCCCGAAATCCAATATTGCAATTTTTCTAATGGAGGATCAAAATAAGATATAAACTCCATAAAACTACACTAACCATGTTACCACCTTAAAATCAATGTTCTGGATCTGTTGTCATAGTTAATTTTTCCATCTGACACACAGATCAAAAGATATCGACAAAATTCCTTAATAAGCCTTTAAGACCATCAAAAAACACAATCTCACATAAACCACTTCAAAATGCATTAGGAACTGTGCCAATCATCCCCACTCTCCAGAATTACCACAATGCAACCACGAAAAGAGGTAAAATGGTCCATTCACATAGAAATAATTATTTCACACAAATTACCCAAAAAAATTAAGTCATTACATCTCAGGACATAGTTAGACAAAAGTTTTCCACGATCACACATTAATCATATGATTATACAATATGATCATGGGAAGAATGCTAGAAATGATGGTTTAAGAATTAAGTCAAAGAGGATCAGATAATAACTTCTCAAGACCATATAGTAAAGTCACAATCTCAGTAAGGTAGCATGGGAAGGAATTCCAGATTTGTAGATTTTATATGTTTAAAGTGTAGGAAGATCAGAAGAGAGCAAAGCACGATCTTACCTTAAAGCTTTGAAGGCGTACTGAGGATCGTACCATAGAAAACCAGAGATGACTAAGTTCATTAGTAAACCACAAGCACCAAAGGATGATCATTGTATCTTACCATAATCATACCTTCCACTCGTTTGATGTGGCCGACTCATATTTTATGTTTTGTTTAGGATAGGTTTTGTATTGTCTATAAATATTCTTATTCATTTTATTGTGATAGTTTTTACCTTCTATTACATTATTGTAAGGTTCTAAGGGATACTTTTGGCTTTGGAATTTCACAAACACTGACTTGAGTGTTTAATTTCAAATTGAGATCTTGGAATTTTTCATATTCTTATTATAAGTTCATAATTATGCTCTCATCTCAAATTTCTTCTTGTATTCTTGCAATTATGAGTAGCTAAACACCAAAACAAGGATTGTGGAAAAAATGACAGATTAACAAAGTAGGATTCATAGTATGGAGTAATCTTTAGTTGGTGATCATGTTGATTGATTATTTCCTTAGGTCTGAATGCTTTATGGTGGTGCACAAAATATAACTTGCCTAATCTAATTTTAGACGTAAGTATGAGTATAGATGGGAAAAGAGAGAATAAACAATAGAGACTTGGAGCTTTGAACCTCTACTTAATAGCTTGTGTCAATAATATGGGATAACTATCTAGGATCCAAGATATGGGTTAGGAATACAGGCTCAGGAGGAGAGAAAACTACTTGAGGATACTACTTACACAAGAGCGTAAATTTGTTCTAAGTATACAAAATCTATCAATTCTACATATCAAACACCAAAAGGAATTACAAAGTATGAAGAACCTATGAAGTTATAAAGTTATAGGGGAACACAGTCCTAGTGTTTTTCTCATATTGATTACACATCCAACAAAATAACAATTGATACGAATAAAATATTTACTTACAAATCACCCTTTTTTACTGGAAATTGTTATTGATTACCTTAATGTATATCTTGATTGATATTTTGACCTATTTTCTGTGGTATCGACCCTAGCCTTGTTGGATTCTATATTTAATGAACGACTACTTTATACTTTATTTAGAGATGTAATTTGGGCAACATTAGCAAGATTCATCAATAACTTATCCTAATCCAAAGTGATAGAGAGGAGCACCATCCGAACTACCCAAAGATCCCCACAAATCTAAAACCGATAAAATACACCACTTTATCCTAACGGAGTATCCCAAAAAAATAGTCATAGTAATATCTATATACAGGGTAGGCAATATAATACTAGTGAGTCAACACTAGTCAATTTATAATTAAAAATTAAAGGAATGCATTTATGAGAGGACTGATAATGCTCACCTACACCATCTAAAGTGGTAGAGGACGATCGTTGTCAATATCTCAACTTTCATTGAGGTCGAATCCACAAGGAGTGAGATTTAGATTTTGAGTCCTATGGGTGTCAAAATTACTAAAAAGATGCCTGAAGTGTACACAACATAAAACACATAATGTAAAGTGGGCGGAGGAAGGGGTTTGGTTTGGAATAGGATGTTATCAACATCAAGTCACGCAACGTACTAGAACAATACTTTTTCTTTTAGAATTCTATTTTCGGAGGGATCTTGGGATTATGTCTACCTAAGGGCAAGTTGTGCATAGGATTATGATGGTTTGGTATAAATTTTAATTGTGGATAACATGGTAGGCTAGGTTAAGAGTCCTTGAGGTCAATTGGTCAACAAGGCCTTAAAGGTGTCACTCCTTGACTCTTTCGAGTACCTAATGAGTGTGTCAATAAAAGCCACCCAAAACATCAATTAGACATCCCTATTTCTAGGAAGATGCCCATAACATAACCTACTCTCCATATACCCTTATTTCAAAGATGGCAAAAGAAAGTAAGATATATTGACAATTCTCCACTATTTCTTTGGCCCTATATAGCCTTTTTTAAGAAAGTTATGGGTTCCCAAAAGTTCACCCACATCCTTTTTTTAAGGATGATGAGAGCTTTCAAGAGTTTAGGGGTTTCACCCAGCAAACCCACCTTGGGTATTTGGGGGTTTCACCCATAAATCCCAACTTATTTAAACCAAGAAATAGTGGAATCCATAATCAACAACTAAGAATTACACAAATACATCATCACCCCAACACAATTGAACCTTAGTTTTACATAATCCCAAGAATAGAAAATTCAGCTACTCATGAAATGAAAGAGAAGAAATATACCAAAAAATTCATGCATGGCATCCATAACAATGGAGGATAAAGAAAATCTTCACTTTACACTTCAATTTCACAAATTTCCACTTAAAATTTTAACTACACAAAATATTTCCCAAATTCTAGGGTTTACCTCCTTTCTAATTTTTCAATCCTCCTCTCTTGCATAATGTCCTAAAGGAACAAGAATTATTCCTTATATAGGAATTGGAATCAGGTACGTCTTTTGACTAAATTGCTCTTTATCATTAAACCCGATAGGTCACAATCACTGACACTTGTCCCCGATCGCGACTACTATGATCGCGGTTAGCACTCGCGATCGTGGTATATTGACCTATCTTGGCTGGCCGCGATCGCAGCCCTCAGACTGTGATTGTGGTAACTGAGGCTTGTTTATTCTCCAGGTCTTCCAGCAGCACTTCTTTTCTCCTTTTGATTCTCTTTAGCTCCAATCCACATCTTTTCGTCTCATGACCTATATGCCTGTAAAATATGGAAATTAGTTCCCTTAATCACAATTCTATCTCATTTATATATTCCAATCATGGTAATGTGCATGAATGATGAGTGAAAATGAGTGGTAAATACACCACGCATCTACACCCCCAACTTAAAGTTTTGCTTCTCCTCAAGAAACACTACCTCTTACCATGAGACAATGCATATTTATGCCCAAACTAGATGACATAATAATGACAATGACTTCAACTTGAGTACTACCATAATTAGCTTTTCAAACATGGGCAAAACTATTTTCACCACACCCCTCAACATAAAATGCGATTTTCAAGGATGCAAAAGACTACATAGTGCAACCATGCATCAATCACTAATACTCTAGAAGTGACTCACCTTTTGACCTCAACTACAATATACTCCTTTTGCCTCATTTTTGGTAGATGACAAAATCACCCACCTCAACTTGTTCACATGCCTGCTCATAAGAAATAAAATTCCACACACCATGTTATCAAATATGCACCAAGGAATTTAAGTGTGAAACATACTCTCTCTCAAGAACTCTCGATGCTAACAAGTACCATGACATAGGCTTGCCCCTATTTTCAATCGCTACTACAATGAAAATACTTGGTTGGAAATCACAAAGGGATTTTTGATCTTGTAACATAAGTTCGGGGTAGGGTAGGATATCTTTTAGGAACAATATAGTTATACCCTCCTTGAACATCTACATCATACTATTCCATCTAAATTTTGATCATAGGCCACTTTTTTTGTTTTTATTCTTTACACATGTTCCTACTTTAATTTCCTTGGTTCACCCATTTTATTTTCATTTCTTTTCTTGCACCCTTTGTGCTTCTTTTTTCTTTGTTGGGTTTTTCACTTTTTCTCTTTTTTTAATCAATGCTTAAGCCATAGGCACTCACTTATAACTTTGTGGCCCAAATTTACCTCTACCAATCATCAACACCCCCAACTTAGGCTTTTAGCCTCAAGTTGTAATTTTAAGTTCAGAGGAGGGTAGAGTTCAAAAGAGGGATAAAAATTTAAAGGCTCGCGACTAGAAATATGTTTGCCAAAGAAAAGAATCCAAAGTCTCAAAGTGAGTGACTAGGGATAACATTAATGCAAAGGTAGGCTTTTTAGGCTAAAGTGGACTTCTAATGTCACAAAGATGGCCTAAGATCATATCACCAACCAAGTACAATCAAAATTAGCTTCGAGAGACTAATGAAGCAAGTTCTAGCTGGTACAAGTACACATGAGATTTGGACAAATGATCTCACCACATATGTCATGTAAATTCACCATGGGGGCTCAATTGCCCCTCCCGTTAGAGACGAAAATGGAGCATATACCAATTTTTATAAGCCAAAATTTTTGGAGTCACAAAAAGAAAAAAAGGATTTTTACAAGGTCTCTCACGTCTATGCCCTTGATTTTTAAAAAATTTTGGACAGAGGGGGGTGTTTGCTTTGAATTTTCACCATGCACAATTTACTAAATATGGCATCAACCCAAGCCTCCATCTCATATTTTGGCCTTCATACGGGCAAACCATATGGCTACTCAGACTTCACCATAGGTATAAGTGCGATCACAAATTCCAAATGCCATAGGTACTCAGATTTCCCTTTCATTTATGGCTCAACCCCAATCACGATGCTTTTTCCTTAAGAATATTTCACCCAGTCCATTATAGGGAAAATTTCATCCAAAGTTACGCACAAAGAAAACAAAGTTAGTCTCACATACACCCCTAACTTAGGGATCTGAAGTGCCCTTACTGTAGCATAATTAAGAACGACAAGGGTTGGAAGGGACTCCCTTAAACAGCAAGAAGAATTCCCCTTGGATGCCACGATCATAGTAGAGAGCTCCATGATCTTGGTAACTAAGTCTGAAATCCCCTTTTTTTGCTGTATTTTAGCTTCCTGCACAAGTGTCATTTCCCAGCTCTATTTTTCCCCTATATTTTTAGACATTAAACTTAATTTAAAACACCTACAAAACATCAAAACAAACAAGAAATGAGTCAAGGATGGGTTGCCTCTCATCAAGCACCTAATTTAACGTCGCAGCATGACTCTCCTTCTTTACCATGTAGCATCTTTGAAACGAACAAACTCCACCTTGGACACCAAGGGGCCTTTCACATTTTAGTGCTTCACCCTTTGGACATTTACTAAAAACTTCTTTCTTTCTTGATCTTCCAATTTAATGGCAGCACTAGGGTCAACGTTAGAAATCACAAATGGCCCAAACTATTTAGAACAAAGCTTTCCCATAAAGAGTTTCAATCGAGAATTGTAAAGGAGTACATTCTCACCTACATGGAATTCTCATCTTAATATTCGATCATCATTCTATTTCTTCATTTTCTCCTTATACAATGTGGAACTCTCATAAGCCTTGAGTCAAAAATCTTCCAACACATGGAGTTTTGTGACCCTCACCTCGGAGGCTTTTCCCTAATTCATGTTCAACCTCTTTAAAGCCCACAAGGCTTTACGTTTGAGCTCGACGGGCAAATGAAATGCCTTTCCAAACACCAATTGGTAGGGGGACATTCTAATTTGGGTTTTATAGGCCATTCTATAAGCCCAAAATACCTAATCGAGCTGCCTTGCCCAATTGGTTTGGCCTATGTTCACCATTTTCTCGAGTATTGCTTTTATTTCTCTGTTCGAAACTTATACTTAGACACTTATTTAGGGGCGATATGGCTTAGACACTTTGTGTTTAACTCCACACTTGTCAAGAAGGGACCTGAATACCCGATTACAAAAATGTGAGCCTCCGTTACTTATGATGGCACGTGGCGTTCCAAACCTTGTAAAAATGTATTTCTTCAAGAAGAAGGTACACTTTTTATCTCATTATTCAAAAGTGCTATGGATTGCACCAATTTAGAAAAATAATCAACCACCACCAATATGTATTTGTTTCTAAATGAGCTCATAAAAGGTCCCATAAAGTCAATTCCCCACACAAATAAGAGTTAAACCTCAAGATTTGTTTTGAGAGGCATTTCATATCTTCTTGAAAAACTACCTTGCAATTGACATTGGTGAAATAAATCTACCCAGTCAATGGCATCTCTATGCATGAAGGGACAATAATACCCATATTGAAGGATTTTGGCGGTGGTTTGGATCCCTCTATGGTGACTATCGTAAGGTGAGGAGTGGCAAGCTTTAAGGATATAATTCATCTCAACCTCCATAATTCAATTCATAATCACACCATCCACACACTCTCAAATAGGAATGGTTCATCCCAAAAATATCTCTTCACATCAAACAAGAATCGCTTCTTTTGATGGTTGTGAATTCCCCCGTAAAGTACACCACTTGCTACATAGTTGGTATAGTCGACATACCACGGTATGATTTTTCCCACAAGAGACTTGAACACCTCATCGAGCAAAGCATCATCAATTTTAATTTCTCCATACCTTTTATGGTTACCTTCAAGACACGAGAGATGGTCAGCCACTTGGTTTTCGCACCGCTTCTGATCCTTTACCTCAAAGTTGAATTCTTGCAAGAGTAAAATCCATCTAATTAGGCATAACTTTGCTTCCTTGTTTGACATTAGGTACTTGAGGGCAACATAATCCATGTGCACCACTACTTTTGTGCCTAACAAGTAGGAGTGAAATTTCTCAAAAGCATACACAACCGCCAACAACTCTTGTTCGATAATGGTGTAGTTGTGTTGAGCATCATTCAATATCTTTCTTGCATAATAGATAGGATGAAAGAGTTTCTCATTCCATTGACCTAACACCATACCCAATTCAATCCCACATGCATCACACATTACTTCAATAAGGGATGATGAATTCAGGGCCACAAATGATAGGGTTTTTGAAATAAACAATGTCTTACAATGCTCAAAGGATTTTAAGCATGCTTCACCAAAGGTAAATTATGTCTCCTTCTCAAGGAGTTTGCACATGGGATGAGCTATTTTGGAAAAATCTTTAATAAAACTATGATAAAACCTGACATATCCAAGAAAACTCTAAACACCCTTCACGAAAATGGGGGATGGTAACTTGGAAATTACATCTATTAATTGACTTGCTTGGATTTCCCCGATGTTCTGTGGACCAAGACAATACCCTCCTTGACCATAAAATGGCATTTTTTCCAATTTAGGACAAGGTTGGCTTCTACTCATCTCTCAAGCACCTTGCCTAGATGCTCAAGACAAGAGTCAAATAAGTTCTCCACCACCAAAAAGTCATCCATTAAAACCTCCATTGAGTATTTGACCATACCTTCAAAGACTAACAACATGCAACGTTGAAAGGTTGTCAGGGCATTGCATAACCCAAAGGGCATTCGCTTGAATGCGAATGTCCCATATGGGCAAGTAAAAGTCATCTTCTCTTGGTTTTCTGGGGTGATGCAAATTTGATTATACCCCAAAAAACCGTATAATAAGCAATACCATCCTTTCTCGGACAACCTATCCAATATTTAGTCCATAAAAGGCATCAAAAATAGTCTTTTTTGGTCCACGAGTTCAACTACCAGTAATCCATGCACACCCGCCATCCGATGACCGGTATGATGGGGATAAGATCGTTCTTTTCATTCTCAACTACCATAATTTCACCTTTCTTTGGGATATATTTTACCGGACTCACTTAAGTGCTATTTGATATAGGATAGATTACCCTGGAATCAAGCCATTTTATGATCTCTTTCTTTACCACCTCTTGCATGGGATGATTTAGCCCCCTTTGATGTTCCACATTTGGTACATAATCTTGATCTAGCTTGATTTTATGGGGAAAAATATTGGGGGCTATCCTAATGATGTTCGCAATTGTCCTTCCAATGGCTCGGATGAACCTTTTTACCACTAACTTCAAAGCTTCCACTAAAGAGGGCTCAAGGTCACTTGAAATGATAATGGGTAGCGTGTCTCCGTCCCTTAGGAACACATATTTAAGATGGGGTGGCAAAGGCTTTTAATTTTTGGTGGCTTGAGAATGGATGGTTTTGCGGGTGGGATCTCACACTTTTTAAGATCAAGATCCAACTTTACTGGGTTCTTGGTATAGAATTAAAGTCCCATTAAAAATGCAACCACCTCATCAAATTCTTCCACTTCTTTCCTTACGCAATTCCATAGCACTTATCAAAGGGTCATATAATAAGCTCATATCAACATGATTTGTCACCTCCCCATCAATGACATCAATTATCGAGATGACTTGCAAGTCCATCAGTTTGCAAGTCCATCAGTTGCTTCATGGATTTACATATGTTGAAAGATACCTCATCGTTATTCAATCAAAACTTTATCTCATCGAATTCTACATCCACAAAATCCTTCCCAGAGGCTAAGAATGGACTCTTGAGAATTATAGGAACTTCAATATCCATTGCACAATCCAATATCACAAAATCAGCCGAGAAGATGAACCGATCAACTTTGACTAGAACATCATAAAGAACTCCGATCGGCTTCTTGATGGAACGGTCGACCATGAGCAATTTCATCGCGGTAGGTTTCGACTTAGCAAATTCAAGCTTATGGAATATGGCATATGGAATTAGGTTTACACTTTCTCCAAGGTCACACAATGCTTTCGCGAACTTAAACAATCTAATGGTGCATGGAATTATAAAAGCACCAGGGTCATTATTTTTTTTCACCAATGTGCTTGACATGATGGCACTACAATGATGTGTTATTTCTATTATTTTATCCTTCACAAGCCACTTCTTAGATGTCAAATCCTTCACAAATATAGCATACCCCGACATATCTTTAAAACCCTCAACTAGGGGAATATTTACAGATAGGGTACTAAATTTATCAAAGAGTTAGTTGAACTTTACATTTTCTCCCTTTGTTGATAACTCTTTAGGGAAAGGGGGAGGAATATTGCTTGATGTCATGGAGACAATTTAGCACTCATTTACCTTTGACTTTTCAAACACAATCTCACTTGGTTTTGGCTTATCATTATTTGACCTCTTTCTCTTTGTCTTTGTTTGATCATCCTCTTCCTTTCCACCGAATTCTCAAGCTCCATACTATTTCTAAAACCTTTTTCATCTAAAGTGACCATAGCTTTTGATACCTTTCCACTTGGCATTTCTTTATTTTGCTTCTCCATGAGATACAATGATATTTGATTCATCATTTTCTCTAATTATTGGATAGAGGTTGAGTGGTACTCAACCGTTTGGTGGAGCATGGAGAAATCACTTCGTATTTATTGCACTATTTTGTCAGTCCCCTCAACACATTTCAAGATTCGAGCCAAAATTTCTTCATTGATGTACCCTTTCTTTTTGCATTGTGTCATGTTTTGGCTTTCATGGTTCCGACATTGATTCCCGCTTTTCCCTTGAGAGGCAAGGTGGAAATCCTCTGTATATTTAGGCAAAACACTTCATTTTTCATCAACTATGTCTTTCCCCGCACTTCCACATGGCTTATCCTCTATTATATTTATCACATTTACGCTTTCTTTGGGCTCCCAACATATGATTCGTGAGGAGCTCAAGGTGTGGCATTACCTTGATCATGTTTGCACCTTTTTATTCCTCTTGACCTTTTCCATTTTGGTACACAAAGGATGAGGAGGGAGCCCCTACGACCACCTTGACATCCTTCATGTTCCATCCCCTAGACAAACTTCCTGATTGATCCAACACCTTTGATGCAACCCCATATGACAATTTAATGAGCGATCTACCAAATGCATGTCTACTATCTCCTTGTTAAGTTGGTCCAGTTCCCTATAAAATATTTGGAGAAGCAACTTCTCTGGCATCTCATGGTAAGGACATTTCAAGAGTTTCTCCTTGAATCTTCCGCAAGCTTCATACCACGATTCTTCATGGATTTAGAAAAAATTAATGATTTCATCCCGCAATTGTAACATCTTTAAAGGTAGGAAGTATTGACTTTAGAAAGCCTTCTTAAGACTTATCAATGAGGTGATGGAACCAGTGGGCAAAGATCTTAGCCATACACCATCTTGCCCATTAAAGAGAATGGGAAAAGACGTAATTGGATGGACTATTGGGATATGTGTGCAACATTAAGGGTTTACAAACCTCCATAAAATTATTCAAGTACAAATTTGGGTCCTCATGTGCTTGACCCCCAAGAATTCCCTCCAAGTGAAGCAATTGAAGCATCATGCTTGTGACACAAAATACTTTTTTTCCCTCGGTAGAGGGGATGCGGATTGCACTTTCATGCTCATTTGTGCTGAGATAATCCAAGCCATCTTGATTCATGGTTATTTGGGAAAATAGTGATTACCTAATCAAAAATAAAAAACAACAAGGAATTTAAATCTAAATCACCATGGGCTTACCCAAAGTAACATTCAACACCATACTAGTGAAATCTAGATTTCACTCCCCAGCAACGGTGCCATTTTTATAATGCACATGTAATGCCCCACAAAGTTCTCTTCCAGTCTGAGACTTAGAGCGTATTCAGTAAAGCAGAAATCTGAGTCTAAAAGTTTCAGAAATATCTTCTTAAGTATGAAATACTTTGAAACATGGGGAATTTTCCTAATTTCTACTTTTTTCCACGTAGATCATTGAATAAGCTTTCCATCGATACCAAATGCACCTAAATCAGACACTCGGGTGAAGAGTTAGAGCCATTTTAGTGAGATAGTGTGTCACCTGGCCTCCTAGCACATCGCGGAGCTAGCCAAAATGGCAATCATCAAATTCTAGTGGACCTCCATGATTCCACTGCGTCGCGGTGAAGATTTAGTTTGCAACCAAGGTGGCAAAGTGATTGCCACCGCGTTATGCCGTCATGCCATTTCCCAGTTGTCCAAATTCTAGTGGGCTGGCGCGATTATGGCGCGTCGCGCCATCATGAAAAATTGGGATTTTTTAGTTAAATTTCCAAGGGATTTTTGGTCTTTTCTCTTTTCCCCCAACCTCTATAAATACCCATTTAAGGGATGTAAGCCTCATTTTCTCTCCTTCCACCAAGAAAAAAAAACTAGGGTTTCCAAATCAAATCTCCCTTTCCTTCTTCAAGCAAATCAAGAAAAATCAATATAAAAATCAAGGATACTTCCAAAATCCTTCAAGAAAAGAGTTTCCCCAAGGTATGCGGAAATTGATTCTTGGATCCCTTTCATCCAAGAAGCTCAAGTAACCCTTTTCTAAATCTCAAAGGTTTATGTTTATGAATTTTAATGATTCTTGTGAGTTGAAATTGATGTTCTTGCTATGATTGAGTTGCGATTCATTTTTGTCTACAAGATTATCAAGCCTTGTCCTTAGTATGTGGTATTTGTGTGGTAAATGGATTATGTACTTGTTGTTGATATTGGACGATATCCAAGATGGAATATTTATGTGGTTTGTATGAATCTATGATATTATATGAGTCTGAAACATGTAAATTCGGTTGTTCATGATGAGTAATTGGGTTATTATACCTATGCCTAAGTTGTGCATGTAGTGTGTTTGATAAAATATCTAAGAGGCTAGAAATCATATATTGTAGTCAAATTGTGACCTAAATGACAAATGCATGCTATACCCTTATGAAAATAATGACTTCGATGATATTGTTATGTGTTATAGTTATTGATGAAATGTTCATGAAGCTGGATCGATGGATGTATGGCATGTTGTTATATGCACTTCTCTCCATGTATAAGACTTGAGAACTATGTGTACCATGAAATTTCCAATTAGGTGTAAACCCATGCATACATAGTGTTTGATGAAATGCCCTAGTGAATGAGTTGTACCATGATAGTATGGAATCCCCAAGTAAGTGTGAACCCGTGTATGTCTAGTGTTTGTTGAAGGACCATAGTGAACAAGTGGAGATGTGATAGTAGTAATTTCCCCAATTATGTGCCATTTGATACATGTTATGTCTCTAGTACATAGCAAGTGCTTGATGAATAAGTTGTGATCTAATAGTAGGAAGTTTTCTCCAAATCATGTGATGTCCAAATGCATGTTAAGACTGATATAGGTGTGGAGTACCTGATGTAAGACCTTGTTGAATAAAGTACAATCTAGTAGTATGTTTTCCCCTGTGCTATTATATGCTTATGATTTCGAAATGCTTAAAGTGACCCTTTAGTGATTGTGATGATGAATAGATGTTGGTGATCCCTAAATGCTTGAAGAGATGCCTTAATGATTGTGATGATGAATGAATGATTCTGATGATGAATGAATGATTGTGATGATGAATAGATGTTGGTGATCCCTAAATGCTTGAAGAGATACCTTAATGATTGTGACGATGAATGAATAATTCTGATGATGAATGAATGATTGTGATGATGAATGAATGATTGTGATGATGAATGAATGATTGTGGTAATGACTAGTGAAAGAATGATTATGTTTTACTTTTATGTTATCGAGTCCTGGGGGTATTTATACCCAACAATTTAGTTGTTGTCTAGAGCCCGTGTTAGTTTCACGATAATTCCAGCCGAGCCATGACTCTTATAAATCAGTGAACTACAGAACTCTGTATCCTCAGACAGTTACAGGACTTGAGAAATCTCAGTTATCTCGGTAATCTCTGTATCGCTAGTAATCTAGCCTTAGTGTTGTACTCAACTCAGATCTTGTAGTATTCCAGTGTTCAGTTCTAGCCTCGATAGTGACCGAGTAATCTATTCAACTCTGTATCGTCAGTCAAATACCGTGATTCAGTAGTATTCTATCAGATACGGAACCATGTGAATTCAGCTTAACTCAGTCGGATTATTTGAGAAATGTGCTCAGTGTAAGATTTATCTCAGTTTGTGTTCAGTTGAGAATCAGTTCAGAGTCTTTGAGTTGGGAGTAGAAACTAGCACCAAGCGAGTTCAGGGATGGCGGCTCCCCGTCAGAGAGGCCGAGTCGTTGGGAACAATCCCTGAACACCAGAACTGTATAGCTAGCGCAGGATGCAGGAGTCCCTGTCAGTAGAGGTTGTCACCTATGGGAGGTTTGACTATTATATTGCCTTAGGCTGACTTCCTGCGAGGGTCATCCCGTTAGAGAGGCTTGACTAGAGAGGTCTTTACCCGTGGCACGGTATTTACACCCTTCCAGCTGGGGTCACAGGTTGGACCCCACCTGTGGTAGGTCGGGGCATGTCGGCTAAGTAACTACTTTCCACAGTTGCAGTTTTAGTATCAATCTTCAGAATTCAGGACAGTGAGGTACAGTCGTATATCTCAGTGAGGAACTTAGATAGTTCCCTTGATTCACGGGCCATCCCGTCAGATAGGCTTGGTCTCATATACAGATAATTATTATCATATCCAGAGATCTCCCGTCAGATAGGCTTGATCTCAAACTCATATGTTGTTGAGTATTCTTGTTATCATATACAGAGATCTCCCATCAGATAGGCTTGATCTCAGTCCCACATTATGATGAGTATTCTTATTATACATTTAGAGATCATCCGTCAGATAGGATTGATTGCAGTCACAGATTCTGTTGAGTATTCTTGTGTCAAATTTGGACATGATCCTTTTCTTATCATTGATAATATATTTTGGAATCATCCATCAGAGAGGTTGATTTCTGACCCAGTCAGTTGAGAGCAGTGAGCTCAGAATTCAGTCATTGATGTGAGTATATCCCGTTAATCAGTTATTAGTATCAGATGATTCAGTGATTCAGTAGCTCAGTGTTAGTAGTGAGTTTAGATGACAGTAACATGGTATCCAAGTTTCCGTGTCTAGAATTGTGATGCTTGTGACTATGTCTTGTGCATTCATATATGTGTACTCGTTCGTTACTTTCATGATTATTTCAGTTTAGTAGTTGTTCATGCATGAGCCCTTCCATTTAGCCTTACCTTATCTGCATACTCAGTACATTCCTGTACTGACACATTTGAGCTATGGTGTTTTATTTGGCTCCATAGATTCAGAGGCACAGGATCCAGAGTATCCTTAGCAGTACAGTCCTAGTTAGCAGCAGTAGCAGTGAGTCCTCTTCTTTCGAGGATGAATATCAGTTTACTATTACTGCATCAGATTTTGTTTATTTTAAGTTGATAGAGTTAGTTGGGGACATGTCCCATCAACTCCACAGTTCAGACAGTTTAGAGGCTTTTCAGAAAGATGTTGAAGTATTAGTGTTTATATTTTCAGTTTGAGTATGTATAGATGTGTTGAACCTTATGGCCAGTTTTCACATTTATTTCAGATATTACAGTGTACAGGTACAGATATCAGTAAAAGGTTAGCTTGTGGTCCCTTGGGGTCACAAACATCGTGTAATGACTATGGGGTAGTCTCGGGTCGTTACAGCACACCTATACCATCTAAAGTGGTATAGGACAGTCGTTGTCAATAACTCAACTTTCGTTGAGGTCGAATCCACGAGGAGCAAGATTTAGATTCTGAGTCCTCTAGGTGTCAAAATTACTAAAAAGATACCCCAAGTGTACACAACATAAAACACATAATGTAAAGTGGGGGTGGTTTTTGAATATGTTGTTATCAATACCAAGTCCCGCAATACACTACAACAATACTTTTTATTTTAGAATTCAATTTTTGGAGGGATCTTGAGATTATGTCTACCTAAGGGCAAGTTGTGCATGGGATTTTGATGGTTTAGTATAAATTCTAATAGTTGATAACATGGTAGACTGGGTTAAGAGTCCTTGAGGTCAGTTTGTCAACAAGGCCTCAAGGGTGTCACTCCTTGACTCTTTCGAGTACCTAATGAATGTGTCATTAAAAGCAACCCAAAACCTCAATTGGACATCCCTATTTCTAGGAAGATACCCATGACATAACCTACTCTCCATATACCCTTATTTCAAAGATGGCAAAAGAAAGTAAGCTATATTTACAATTCTCCACTATTTCTTTGGCCCCATATAGCCTTTATTTTAAGAATGCTATGGGTTCCTAAAAGCTCACCCACATCCCTCTTTCAAGGATGATGAGAGCTTTCAAGAGTTTAGGGTTTTCACCCAACAAATCCATCTTGGGTATTTGGGGTTTTCACCCACAAATCCCAACTTATTTAAACCAAGCAATAGTAGAATCCATTATCAACAACTAAGAATTACACAAACACATCATCACCCAAACACAATTGCACCTTAGTTCAACATAACCCCAAAAATAGAGAATTTAGTTACTCATGAAATAAAAGAGAAGAAATATGCCAAACAATTCATTCATGGCATTCCATAACAATAGAGGATAAAGAAAATCCTCATTTTACACTTCAATTTCACCAATTTCCACTTGAAATTTTAACTACACAAAATATTTCCCAAATTCTAGGGTTCATCTTCTTTCTAATTTTTCAATCCTCCTCTCTTGCATAATGTCCTAAGGGAACAAGAATTGTGCCTTATATGGGAATTAGAATCAGCTACGTCTTTTGACTGAACTGTCCTTTATCATAAACCCGCGAGGCCATGATTGCTGACACTTGTTCGCGATCGCAGCTATTGCGACCGCAGTCAGCACTCGCGATCGCGGTATATTAACCTATCTTAACTGGTCGTGATCACGGACGTTGGGTCACGATCAAGGTAACTGAGGCTTGTTTCTTCTCCAAGTCTTCTGCTGCACTTCTTTTCTCCTTTTGATTCTTTTTAGCTCCAATCCACATCTTTCCGTCTCATGATCTGTATGCCTGCAAAATATGGAAATTAGTGCCCTTAATCACAATTATGTCTCATTTATATATTCCAATCATAGTAATGAGCACGAATGTTGAGTGCAAAAGAGTGGTAAATACACCACTCACCAGGGGCTTATTAACACACTATATCAAACTCAATTATCATATTCAACCATTTAATCTAGGATAAAATGGTAAAAGTACATAAATATGTGAATCGCATGCTACCAATAGGAGCGTTACTACAGTCTCACTGATCAAGACATAGACATACCCTGCGTCTCATAATATCTCAACTTCTAAATCAACCAAAGAATGATAGCATATGAATTAAACGAATGCAGGACACACAATATCAATAAGGTTCGATCGTGATAAATCACTTCAAAATAAACTCTCAAACACATTATCAAATCATACCAAGAAATGTAATGTAATAATGATGTTATAAACCATGACGTAGCTCTCGTATATGCCTTCTGAGCCTCTGCACTTCAAGTATAAGACCATATACCTTCACAATCTCAAACTAAAGTATCGTATCTTTTGATCCTCCTTATTTTAAGGATAGAACAAATATTTTCACAATCTCAAATATCAAGTATTGATTACTTGCCGACACATTCCTCGATCAAGGGTTTTGTAAAGTTATAAATCCCCAAAATTAAGTTTTCGAGATGTCACACAGTGCTCAAGACTACGAGTATCCTTAAGCTAATCTTGTAAGCCTTCTACTAAATCTGAAGCTCATAATAAAGAAAATATGGATATATAATCGAAGATAAAATTAGCAGAATTCGGTATGAGCTACGCTGAAACTGTATTAATATAATATCTGAAAATGCTAAACTCAAGAGTATGATCAATCAATACTGGAAATATGAATTATATCTAGCAGTCTGATAAGCCTCTACTACTAATAACTGACAAGCCTCTACTAGTAATAACTAGAGAGTCACTAGGACAAACCCCCAGCTGAATCGATCTGTCTGAAAATACTGAATCATCTATACTAATAAGTTGAAAAACTGAAGGACTGGGTATCCAACCTATGAGGACTCACCAACTATAGGGATGCAGATAGAGGTGCTCGAAATCACTCACGCTACAGAAACTGAGCACCTGAACCTACATTATGAGACAATGTAGCACATAGACGTATATGTGGATCAGTACTTTTGGATCGTACTGAGTATATGAGGGTGAATGCATAAGTAAAATAATATCTCAACATTACTATAAATTTGTAAAGGAATACATGCTAAAAGTAGATGACTCACATAAGCTGGAATATCTGAAAACTGAAAATATAAACATAAATAGCAAAACATGTTTCATAAATCTAGTGAGTCATAATATTTATTTTCTAAAAGTTGTACTTGGGTTCTATATTTAGATCATGTTGTCTAAGTGTAGAAAGGACTCACTTTTATATCTGAAATCTGAAAGCTAAAGTTTGTAGCTAAGATCGTATATAAAGCCATATCTGAATAAAACTGTGAGCCTTTACACGTAGTTTTTAAAAGCTTTTATGTTAGGATTATTCTATTCTGAAATCTGTAGTCTATAGGGAGGTTCTTCTAACCGACATACACTATGTAAGCTATCATAGTGTCCAACGTCTAGTTCCCTTATAGGAAAACCTCATGTTGGGGAGAGCTGTCATACTCTCAACAAGGAGTATAACCTAATCTAAGTGATCACATCTGTAACTGTCATCCATATAGAAATGGGAATAATTTGATAATTTGTACCTATGTTAGCTCGTAGTTTTGGGGCATGTAAACATACCCAACTCTGTCCTAAATACTACTCTCTTTAATCTGTATGCTTATTCTGTAGGAAATCCACTTTAAAATTAGTATAATGGTTTATAATGAAAACCAACTGTATATCTATTAATTTAAACTGTAACTGAAATTGTAAAGTGGATTCTACGTCTAAGCTGAGATCAAAATATCAAACCTTTATTAAAATCTGAAAATAACTAGTCATGGAATACTTAAAGCATAGTCATTCTTGAAATAATCAACATTCAACCTAGGGCTTAATAACTCATGCATCAAATTCATGTCAAATCATAATAAAGTTCATGCTTAATAATGAAAGCATCGAAATTCAATTCTAAATTTGAAAATTTATATCATACGCATAAAAATACAAAAAATAGCCATGCAATTCATCATCTAAGTCACTTAAAATCTCATAATCTTCAAATAGCAATATTTGGCTATGAACCCTAAATTGAAATTCATGGGTAATCATACAAAATCATGTAACTTTGTAATTAAAAACTAGTTTTGGGCACAAGGATGAAAGAATTATCCTTGTTGAAAACCCCACATACCTTAATTGATGACTAGAGGAAGAAGCTTGAACTTTAGGTTCCTATTTGTGCTTTTGAAGATTGATTCTTGAATATTCTTGAATTGGAAATCTTGAATTTTGGGTTATCTTGGAAAAAGAATGGTGGAATTTGGATTTCTTGGGGATTAATATTTGAAGCTCTAGGGTTTCTTAGAGAGAAATTTGATGAAAAGTGAGCATATTAGGCTTAGAATAGGTTTAATTCTCTATAATTCACGATTTGGGGGCTTGGGAAAAGACTAAATTACCCTTTAAAAATTTATCTCAGAACTAGAAATCTCGATTTTGGGCCCCACCACGATGCGATGCTATCGCGGTGGCTTACTGGAAAAAGAACGATTACCATTTTGGGCACTGGCATGACATAGTGTAATCGCGCTGCGTCACTGGAAAAGGAAGAGTGCAATTTTGCACTCCAATGCGACACAGTGACTATCCAATTGGAAATTTTAATGTGATACAGGCAAATTGCATTGAGCTACTAGGAAGGAATGAACGGGAACTGGAACTTCTCCGTGACGCAGTCTAATCATGGTGCTCCACTAGAATCAGACAATTCTGAATTTGTCCTTTACCATGATACGGTGCTTATCGTGATGCCCTACTGCTTCCACTAAAATCACCATAACTTCTCAACTGAGTATCAGATTAAGACAAAACAGGTATCGTTGGAAAGCTCGTTCAATTATCTACACATTGGTGGGTCTAGAGCTAGAAAATTCTATACGCATCAAGAGTTATATGGTTTTTAAGTTAACTCTTGACACACTAGGAGCTAAACTGAGCTAAGAAAAGTACGGGGTATTACAAAAGTATTCCATTTTCTGTTAAAATCATTGTTTCTCAGTGATACCAATCTCATGAATATGTATTGATGAAATAAGTATATAATTATCATAACCAACCAGTATAAAGATAATGATAAATTCGATACAGGTTTAAATAAGTTCAAAATCAACCAAATTTCTCATGAACTTGAATTTTACGCTTCCTTGTGAAATTATTTACACTATCTTATTAAACTCATGAACTTTATGGTTTAAATATGACTTATTCACTTACTTGAACTCATGTTTTATAATAGTTTGTTTTGACACAAAATCTTATGATTTAACTCATTACATGATTTTAGCATGATTTGAACTACATGACATGATTAAATCCCATGATCTCAAACTTGAACAAATGTCATGAATTAATTTACAGATTTGAATAGAAATAGAAATATAATTAGTTTTTAGACTTACAAACTAGTTTATGCTTAAATCATGGTGATTTTATATAGTATGAGCATTAGTATGGTTTTGGGAGTGGTATTTAGCATTGAGTAGACATGGATTCAGCATGCCTAAGTTTTAGTATTATGTGCTATCGTAGGTATTTTATTTGTCTAAATGGGTTCAGTTTAGTAATCACATCATTCATGGTTTTATACCTATGACAAGGTATACTTCATCTTTCTAACGAGGCATATGTTGGATTCTCTATTGATCGCATGGCTTATGTCAGTTAAGAGAATCTCTCACGATAAATCATCTTTAGAAACGTAAATGTATATGGCTCACTAGATTTGTCAAATCATGTTTGGTGCTCTCTAGATATATGATACTTCAATATCAACTTATTTTTGAAAATAGTAAGTTTTTATATACTTATTATGCATGTCATTATTTCATTATTCCAATCATTTTTACAAGTTGAGTGCATCCCTCATATACTCAATACATTCCAAAGTATTGACCATATACTTTTTATGCTTTACATCCTATCGTGATGTAGGTTCTGGTACTTCCCTTTATCACCATAATTAGTCGTGATTACCAATGCCTATTCCCATTTAGTTGGTGTTACATCCAACTGTACATGCAAGTGTATGGGTCGTGCAAGTAATAAAGTGGCTATTGCAGGCTAAAAATCAATGCCACAGGGATCTGGCATTTAGCAGACAATCTAATTCGAGTATGACTATTGAAGTTAAATTAGTGTGATCTATAATAAAAGAGATTTTAAGTTTTATTATGCTAAAACTAACAATGAACCATAATAGAAATTAAAAGTGTTGTGAATAATAATTCGGAGAGTTCCAGGGTCAAGACATCTTGAACAATCATGCAAAGCTATAAAATCTCATTGGTTAAGTTATTTATCTTAATGTTGATTCATGAGATTAATATCATGATTATGGTCTTCTTAGCCTTTAATCGTCAAAATAAGCCTCATAACTACATCATTGATTTGGGATGTGGAACTAATTCAAATGCATGTATATTTCATCCTGTATTTGAGCCAAATAGGGCAAATTAGGTATATTCATATACTAACTGCGAATATTATCTATATTTTATATAAAAGACAAGAAATAATTTCTTATGTTCCACATTTTAATCTAATGTTAATCCTTTCAGCCTTACAAAAGAAATATACACATATTCTATAGGTCAAAAATTAATAGAATATTAAGTACAAGAACATAAGAACAACCAATTGTGATAATTAACATTAGCTAACTTAAATGTACGCTAATAAATCATGTTTGTAGCCTCAATCCTAGAAATAGGGTGTTTATCCACTCATAATCATACAAAAAATCATCATAAATGAATTCATAAGTAAAACTACAAGCAAACTAGACGTTAAAGGAAGAAAAACCCTAACATAGAGTCCTTGATGCCTTCTCCTCTCTCCAAACGTGTATTATTCCAAAGATGTCTTGTAAATATGGTTAAGTACTCCTTATATAGTGATTTTCATCATCCATAAGCTTCTGCAAATAAATTATATGCATTTACCACTTTACCCTCAACTTAAACCAAGTAAAAATTAAGTTTTAGACGTTTTTTAGGGAGGGGGGTTGAGTAACATGGCCAAGGGGGGTATAAGCATAACCAAACTATTATCCCCCTGCTATAGGGGATATGGCACATGGCCATCACCCATGCAATGGGGGGTGCGACGCATGGCCACCTTCTCAAGGTGTGGTCTCATCCAATCTTTGTTCTCTTCTTCTTGTCCACTAGTTTCTTGTTTCCCGACTCAATGTGTTTTGTGTGTAGGATTTATTTAGCTTATATAGCTGCTAAAATGGCCTCCTACAATAACTCATAACAACTTTAGTCTGTATAACATAATAAATCTCATCAAAGTACACTAAAACAAGCATCGCTTAGGCTAACCTAACTAGTTTTCTCGTCTAAACTCTTTTTAATCCTTTTAACTCTTGACATGTTTTAAATTCACCTTAAATACTCTATACATGAAACTTAGAACATAAATACAAAAAAAATCACATTATACTTCATTAAGTAAATCAAGTTATGCTCAAATCTTAGCTAAACGAATGTAGATAATGACACTAAGGTGTATTAATATGCCTAAGATCACAACCCCACACTTAAAGCCTTGTTCGTCCTCGAATAAATCTTTACATTAATCTCAATCAAGTAAGACTCTAAGATCACTATTTAAACTAAGACACTCAAGCTAGAACTACAATGACTACATGAATGATAAGTTCTATATTAGGAATGTCATCTTACAATTGAACACATGAATACTACTTCAAGACTTCCTATACTCAAGAATTGACTCTACCAAGTTGGCAAACTCATGAATATTACTTATTAAAAAGATCATATAAGTCACTTATACATCATTAAACATGCGTCCTCACCATAAGATAGTCACCCATATTCACTGAAAAATATGCAATTTATTACAAGAATGGGTGTAAGAATCAAATTTTGTCACTCTCAAAAAGAATTCACATGTAATATAAGATGAACCACAAGCTTTCCTTTAGTGCATTACTCCACTAATATCAAAAGATTAAAGCTTAAGATCACATAGGGCTTCACGGATTGTAATGTAGGCTAAGAGATGTTTAGGAACTATTCTGGCCAGTAAAGTGACTATCTTCCCTAAGCGTTTTTATAAGCTACACTTTACATTAAACTCATCTCCAACCAACCTATGTTTCACCACTTTTATCTTCACACCTCTCTTTTGTTTTGCTCCATCTATTTAAGTTAGCTTGCACATCTTTAGTATAAAGTATTTGATATCAACACATGATTCACTTCTTTTGATCAATTTTCTTGTTCAATACACTACCCCCCACGAACAACACAAAAAAAAATTTAAACACACTCATAGTTATTACTTTGGGGCTTCAACTTCACTTTTTACCTCTTTTTTACTTCTCACTACTTACCAACTTTAATTCTTTAACTAAAGCGCTTAGGAGTTTTGGATCAAACTATAGTCAATTGAAAGAAAGGGAATAAGCTACATATAAGGCTACCAAATAATAGGCTAAAGGCTCAATGGGGCTAACTAAGGTCATACAGAAAGGGTATATAAAGAGGGCATCAAACATGTCTATCAAAGATATGCCTATATCATCTCCTAAACTCAACATTCTTTATTTTGCTTTATAAACACACTGGGCAAGTTCTAGACATCAATATGCAAACATGGAATATAAAAAGTACCTGAACACACATGGAACATGCTTAACTCAAGAAGGATATCTAAAGACTCTCAACCAAGCAGTCACAAGACTTCAAATTTAAGCCAAAATCAGACAAGAACCAGGTAAAAAAGCCTAGGTGTCTCACAGAAGTCATTCAATTTTTACATCATGCCTTGGAATTCAACACCTCTTGCAACAAGTAATCATGTGTAATGATAGAGCATCTCTATTTATTCCAAATAACAAAAATTTAAAATTACTTCTAAAAATAAAAAAGGATACTGAGTTCAAAAGGCTCCCCTAAAAACGAATCAAAAAAACTAAGGGGTGGGTGAAGTGTGCTTCTACTAAATAGACAAACCAACAAAAGCTAAAAATAAATATAGTTAAAACCTTTTTGTACTTTTTTCAATTTAATCAAAAATTTAAAAATAAAAATAAAAATAGACATCTTATAGAACACTTTTCCCTACACAATTGGAAGATTTCTCACTCCACACTTAAAATCATACTTCGTCCCCAAACAATAAATCAAATTAAAAACAAGATTAGAAATACTTCTTATGGCTTCTAGGCCTAAATAGTAGCATGTCTCTTTTTCAAATTTCCATAGGGGCCTGGGGATCCCATACTTATGCTTTCATCATGCTCCTTAACATAGATCTCGGGTACTCAGACTTCCCTAATCTGCAAAATAAACAAATAAAAAAATAAAGGTAACACTATATAGATATAACTAACTCTATTACAACATAGGTAGCCTCCCAAGCAGCGCCTCATTTAATGTTCCAACATGACTTACATTATAGCTTTCATTCACAATCTCTTAATATTTTCTTCTCTTGCGACCAAAATTTTTTTCTCTTCTTTAGTATACCAATAATACAATCAGAATTTATCCTTTTGTTATGTTTCTCACTTTGTGTAGAATCATATGCAAGCTTTTTAAGATAAGGCTTAGTCATCAATTTGGGTAGCTCCATGAGAGAGTCCAAAAAGGTATTTAAAAGTCTACACTCCTCCACTCCATACTTATCCACTTATACCATGTGATCATGCATAAATCTCTGTAGTGTGAAGGTGTAATGAGTGTTTTGTACACTCTAAAAACCACCTCTTTGGCATTCAATCTCATCTTGAGTATTCCCTTTCTAACATCTATCAAAGCTCTACCGGTAGCCAAAAATGGACGTCTCAAGATAATTAGTACCCTGGCATCTGCCTCATAGTCAAGAATAATAAAGTCAGTAGGAATAATGAACTTACCAACCTTAATAAGAATATCTTCAATGATTTATTTAGGTAACGCTCTAGTTTTATCTATCATCTATAGAAAAACTGAGTTGGGCCTTGGCTTTTTCAAACCCAAAGTCTTAAACACAAAAAAAGGCATCAATTTAATGTTTGCCTCCAAATCACTCAAATCTTGAACAATATCACTTCAACTAATTTGTATGAAAAGGGTGAAACTCTCAGGGTCCTTGAGCTTTTTGGGCATCTTGCTCATAACTACAAAACTACGCTCTTCCATAAGTGTTACCATCTCAATACACCAAGTCTATTTTTGTTCATCACTACATCCTTTAATTACTTAGTGTACTTGGTCATTCCCTATAAAATGTATAATAAAGAAAGGTTAATGTGAAGTTCTTTGAATATGTCAAAGAACTTTTTTAAACAAACATCCACTTTGGCTTTCTTAAGATTTTAAAGGAATGGTGGTGGTGGTCTATTTTGAGATTTCTCAACCTGCTGTTTGGGGCTAATCCAACCTTCCTTTTTTGACAGCTTCTTTAGATTTAACTTGTTTTTTCATTTGCTTAGGTGTGATCAATTCTACTTGCACCTCATAACTTTTTTTTGGAGGTGCGCCAATCAAATCTCTGGCACTCCTCAAGGTGATTTTCATAATTTGCTTTTGATTTTACTCTATCTCACTAGGCATACCCTTTTGAGATCTTGTGTTTTATGCCTGATATAACTGACCTATCTGTGTCTTTAAATTCTTTTAAGCCAATTGTTGATTTTTGACCTCTGCAGCCATGTGGTTGGCCAAAATCTTTTTTAAAGTCTCCACTATATTGTCGTCCTGAGTATTGTTCTAAAAATATCTGATGTTTCTGAAACTGCTGAGGTTGGACCCAATTATAGCCCCAAGAGTAGTTGGTCTAGATCTACTAGTTTAATTATAGGCATTACCAAATTTTTGATTTCCCTTTTATGCATAACCCACAAAATTCACCAATTTTAGATATGTTCCACATAAATCTACAGAGTGACCACTACTACAACAAAGTTCACACCATGTTTATACCTGCTGAACAACATTAACCTGGTCTTGAGGTTAAGCCACACTCAACTTGTTTAACTAAGTCATCATCTGATTCTGAAAAAAGCCAAATGTGTAGCCAATGTTGTGATACTATCTACCTCAATCATACCTGCAGACTTCATACTTTCAATAAAAGTATGAGCTCATACCTTATTTGTCTATTAGTGATGTAGGAAATCTTTGAGAATAGAGTTAAATCTCTCCCATGCATGATAGAGATTTTTGTCTGGATTCTTCTTGAAACTTAAAATCCCACTCCTTAACCTTGCAGTTTTCCCCGATGGAAAGAATCGAATGAGAAACTTCTTTTCTAAGTTGTCCCAAGTTGTAATTGAATTTGAAGGTTCTACCTTTAACCTTTACTTTGCTTCTCCTAAGAGTGAGAATTAGAAAAGAGTGAGACTCACGTAATCTATAAAGACTTCCATGAGAATGAATGTGTCACTGAACTCCAGAAAATTTTGAAGATGAACCTGTGGATTATTATGGGGAATGCCTGTGAACTGTCCGTTTTTGTGCAATAGTTGCACCATGTTATGTTTAAGCTCAAATTCGCCATTGCATCTGGTTTTTGGATACTGGAAGTCACATTAATTGTGAGTGTGATTGGCACTGTGTGCACTGTCCTGCGGGTTGGTTGTTTATCACTAATTATTGTAGGAATGGTATCACCTTCTTGAACTTATGGGATTGGATAGAAAAGTGTTGTTTCTCTCCTTAATTGGTGAAAATATTTCTTAGGTTTGGGATATGATTCAACCAATTCCTTCTCCCTTGTCAACTTTCTCGAAATTCAAATCTATGTCTACAAATTCAGTAGCTAAGACTAAGTTGTTAGCACTTATCAGACAAAATAGTAAGACTAGAACATAGAAGGTTGCTAATTTTTCAAGTTCCCAGCAATTTCGCCAAAACATGTTGTGTCCAACCACAACACAAGGGTACATGGTCTTGCAAGTAATAAAGTGGCTCTTGCGAGACGAATATCAATCCCACAAGGACTTGGCATTTAGCAGACAATCTAATTTGAGAAGTTAAATAAGTGTAATTTGTAATCAAAGAGAGTAAATTCTTACTATGCTAAAAGAAACAAAGAACAATAATAGAAATTAAAAGTGTTGTGAACATAATTCAGAGAGTTCCAGGGTCAAAGCATCTTGAACAATCATGTGAAGCTATACAATCTCATTAGTTAAGTTATTTATATTTATTATTTATTCACAGGGTTAATATAATGAATATAGTCTTCTAAGCCCCTAATCAACTATTTAAATTAGCCTCACAACTACATCGGTGGGGGGGGGGGGATGTGGGAAGAAATTCAAATACATTTATATTTTATCTCGTATTTGAGCCAAATGGAACAAATTAGGTATATTGCTATGCTAATCGTGAATTTTATACTTAATTCATCTAAAATATAGGAACCCATTTCTTATGTTCCATGTTCTGATCTAATATTACTCCTTTCAGTCTCACAAAAAATATAGATGTATTCTACAGGTCGTAAGTCAATAGAATAGTTAGTACAAGAATATAAGAACAACCAATTGTTATAATTAACATTTACCAACTTTAATTGTATGCTAAGAAATCATTTTTATCGCCTCAACCCTAGAATAGGGTGTTCATCCACTCATAGTCATAAAAAAATCACCATTAATGAATTCATAAGTAAAACTACAAGCAAACTAAAACTTAAAGGAAGAAAAACCTTAACATAGAGCCCTTGATGACTTCTCTTCTTTCCAAATTTGTGTTGTTCCAAAGATGTCTTGTAAATATGGTTAAGTAATCTTTATATAGTCCTTTTTTTCATCCATAATCTTCCCCAAATAAATTATATGCATTTACCACTTTACGCTCAACTTAAACCAAGTAAAAAAAATAAGTTTAAGACATTTTTAGGAAGGATGAGGGGTTGCTTCACATGGCAAGGGAGTTAAATGCACGGATCATAGCATGAACAAACAATTATTCCCCTTCTATAGGGGATGAGAGTCATGGACCCCACCCATGCTATGGGGGTGCGGTGCATGGCCACCTCCTCAAGGTGCGATCTCATCCAATCTTTGTTCTTTTCTTCTCGTCCATTTGTTCTTTATTTTTCTACTCCTCGTGGCTTGTGTGTATGATTACTTTACCTTCCATAGATTCTCCAGCAGCCTCCTACAACAACTCATTACCAACATTAGTCTACACAACAACATAAAGCTCATCAAAACACACTAGAACAAGCATAGCTTAGGCTAGCCTAACCAGTATTCTCGTCTAAACTCTATTTGATACGTTTGACTCTTGACTTATTTAAATTTCACCTTAAATACTCTAAACATGAAAATTATCACACAAACACACAAAGAATCATATTATACTTCATTAAGTACATAAATTTATCCTCAAAACAAAGCTAAACAAGCATAGATAATGACACTTGGGTGTATAAATACGCCTAAGATCAGTTGCTGAGTTATCATGTTATGAGGACTATGATAAATTTTCTTACTTTAAGTATCTTAGATTTCCATTTGGTTCAGACTTTTGTGATATTGGACCAACTAGGGATTTGCCCTAACAGCTCTTATATGTTAGAGCTTGTCTAGACTTAGCAGATATTTTAGTCCATTAGTATGTTCAGATTGCTTTAACTTCATATTGGCAATCTTTGGATTTGTTTTATCTATTTTCCCGACTTATGTACTTATAGTTTCTGCTCATGATTTTATAGTGCTTAGAATATGATTTCAACATTATGCCAAATGTCAGGGGATAACTTCAGGCTACTTGTAGTTCTAAGCACTGTGTCATGTCCAGGGTGTACTCTTGGGGCATGACAATAAACCTCATGATATTACTATAAATGAACTAATGAAATACTTTATGTAGATTTTAGATATTTTTCTTTCCTTCAGCCTAGCTATTATGAGAATGTTTTATATGATTTTCTGCATAACTCATGAATCAACTTCGAACCATTGTTTTAAGTTACTCTATATGCGTTATTATGTCCTCTCTTCATCTTATGTTATGTACATATGTATATATTTTCATCATGTATATTTAGATACTTGAGCCTAAGATTTGTTATTAGACTTTTGGTAGCGTTTGTCACCCAGTGGATTTGGTCAGGTCTCATATCATCCAGCAGACATAGAATCAAGTTTAGTTTTAGCTTGTTCAGTTTCTTAGATTTGTTTACAATAAAGGTATTTACCGGACGTTGTCCCAATTTACTCTTAGTTTGGTACTAGAGGTTTCCCTAGACAACAATTGTGTAGTTGTTAGCAGTCTTCCATTTATTTCTAGCTTTGTCTCAGTAAAGATTGTCTCTTTAAGATTTAGCTCATTATCATTGTTTATGTTTCCGCTTCAGTTTTGATATTCATACCATCCTATAGATATGTTATATCAGGGTCCTCCTAAAACACTAGTGAGCAGTTAGTTATGTCTCACGGCTTAGGTATAGACTCGGGTTGTAATATCAAACCCTCTATCATTATCGCAATGACTAAGCCACCATATTTTCATGATCTTGAGAGAGCCTTTGTGTCACGACCCGAGGCCTACCCCCTAGTCGCTACAACGATGCTTACGATCACAAGTGTTCACAAGCTAACCCGTGAGCTGGTACCTGGTGTGAGCACTGAATAAAATAATAATCATACACATGTGCGGAAGATAAACTACTGAAATAATACAAATCTGAATACTGAAAATGTGATTCAATCACAAATCTGAACCACATGGTGAAATACTGAAAGCTAACTATCAATTTAAAACAACTGATAATACTAAAAGGACTAATAAACTGAATAATTGTCTAACTGACTGTCTGATTGTTTGAAAGCCTCTAACTGACTGAGGAGTTGATGGGACAGGCCTCCAACTAACTCCGACTGACTAAACATAATAAAATATTAAAGTACTGAATGAGAGATAATATGTCTTCGGTGGATAAGGACTCACCACTACGGCTGCTGAGTAATGTTGGCTGTCTAACTGTGGTCGGGAAACTGAGCCTTCGAACCTATGATATAAGATATCATAGTGAAAAGAAGAGTATGAGGTCAGTACTTTGAATATATTGGTATATGATATAAGGACTGGCTAAAATACATGGGTGACGGTGCATGAATGCATAAACAGGTAATGTCTGTGATTGCAAGACCAAGTATAAACATCTTTTTGAAATAATCTGGAAACTGAAAGACTGTAATCTGTATAGCTAAATAACTGAGAATCTATACACTTGGTCAATGCAAACCTGAACTAAAAATATACTGAATACTGCACTGAGACTGCGGGAGGTATCATCTAACCTACATGCCCTAATTTGAGCAAATCGGGGTCTAACCTGTAACCACCAGTAGGAAGGGTGTCAGCACCATGCCGCGGGTACTAACACTAGTTGTGTGGATCCACAAAACTGGTGTTCCGAAGGACTAATGAGTCACCCTTAACTGGTAGGTTCTCTAATGAGATATGTGTCACCCCCCAACTGGTAGGTAAATACCTTGTCAACCCTCAACTGACAGGCAGACATCTTTAACCTATACTGGCTACGTAGTTCTGTAACTCGGGGATTGTTACTAAGGGTCATACCCTTTACTATCAGGTGAGCCCTCATCCCTGAGTTAGCTCAGTGCTAAATCCTACTCCCAACTGAACTGACACTAGGACTGAACTGAACTAAGCTTGACTGAACATAATTTTGTAACTTCTAGTGCTCATCATGATTATATCAACTGAATAAGTAATAGAATTTGTGGTTTAACTAAATCATTACTGAAATAATCTAAATTCATGTAAAAACTCTTAGGTATCGGGTATTCATAATCCACCAGCACTGAATGATCACTAAATGCAATAACAAGCTTAAAAATTATAGTAAAGGATCATGGTTTGAAACGCATAAGCATAGATATTCCATCAAATATGTGGGGATCATGAATTTAAACATGGGAATGCTTTAAATAGGGGAAGCAACATGACTGTATGACTAAAAATCATAATTTGAGGGTCTAACATGAAATTCACTTAAAATAAGACAGAAAACTGAAATTCAAAGCACGAGGAAATCAAATCTTGCATGGGATCATACATGGATAGAACTGAATTTAAAATCACCATGAAAACATGAATTAAACGCATCTTAAGCAATATAAAATATCATAATAATAGAAAAATCCATTCTTTAATTGAAAAGAGGGTTTTTGGGCTCCATGGGTGAAAGGAACCTATGAATGAACACCCCACATACCTTAAGCTTCTTAATTCGAAAGGAAGACACTAATCTTGATGCTTTCTTGAAGGTTCTTGAACTTGGAGAACTTGAATTCTTGATTTCTTGGGGAGAAAGGAATTGAATTCTTGTTCTTAGGGGAATAAGAGGGTTTTCTTGAGAGGAAATTTGGAGAAGAAGGGCAAATAATGCCCTAATTGATGCCCCAAGTCGTAATATGAACGATTGGTTTGAGGGGGAAAAGACCCAATTGCCCCTTAGTTATTTAAATTCAAAACTAGACGCAACAGGCTTACCGCGATGCGGTCCTATCGTGGTCGTTCATTTCCTTACCGCGACATGGTCTGCATAAGAACGAGAATAGAGCCACGACGTGGGCTTATCACAATGACCCACTATTTTTGTGATCCAAACATGTCCCAAACCTCGTCTGAAAAATCCAAAACTTCTCCGAGACATACTTCTTACACCCTTGAACATAAATTAACTCAAAAACCAACATCTCGGGGGTGGGAAGACCAATAAAAATCCTCAAAGTTAGAGGTCTTAAAAATGACAAAGTCCCCCAACACTTAGTGCAAATTTCAGGCCTTAAGCCCCTTATGCATGCAACTGAAAGCTGAACCCAGCTAAGCTAAGATTAGTACGGGATATTACACTTCGTGATCATGATATAATCTTTACGAACATGAAGAAGAAACTTTCTCTGCACCATAACTGGTTTTTGGTTCACTAGCAACTAGAAATGGCCAAAGATTCACCAAATGAATCCTAAGAATATACTTGAAATCCCGTGAACATATGTTGACTATGCTACCAGGCTAAAAATGACATTTCGGACTCAATGAAATTGTCAGATTGCCAAACAGAGATCATTTTCAATGAATGTTGACCAAACTAAATCATATGCCTTAAACTTTAGACTTTTCAACCAACTATCAATATCCATCTGAACGCTTCTGGAAGCAAATCAAAGATCCTAATAACCCCAAAACCATATTTCAGAGATAACAAAATTGGCTCAATCCCCATATGACCTCAAAATTATCAAATGTTGACCCAAGTCAATCATACCAATTCCCAAACCTTACAAATGAACAACTTACATTATACTCAACCTACCACTTGGGGAACCGTCCCACCCACACCCGTAAATCACAAATATCATAAAGAAATCAAGGGTATGGAAAATGGTTAAAATGTACCAAAACAAAAAATTACTGTAAGAATTGTTACACTGAGATATCAAGTAAAATTTTCATCAAGGAGAGTAAATACGCAGTGTAATCCTTTTCTCTTAACCAAGGTTTTGTTCCAGTTGGGTTTTCCTGTTATGGTTCTTGATGGGGCAACACTCAAGACACATTATAAGATGTGTATTCTTTTTCCTTCACTGAATTTTTCTCCACTGAATTTTTCTAGTAAAATTTTAGTAGTCGTTTGGCCATGAAAAGTTTTTACCTTTTTACGAAAAATTATTTCACTTTAGGAAAAAAGTGAAAATTGTATGTGTTTGGCCATGAGAATTTCAAATACAATTCGAAATCGTATTTGGAAAAGTGAAAATAAGTTTTACTTGTTTTCATCTTTTTCACTCATACTTCTCTCACAAATTTTCAAAAATAACTTTAATTTATATTCATGGCCTAATACAATTCCAACTCTAACTTCAACTTCAACTCCAACTCCAACTCCAAAAAATTATGATTTTCATGGTCAAACAGGGCCTTAATGAGTCACATTATCTATGAACATCCAATGGAGAGTGTTATAAATTTATTTAATTATGAATTTTTTATTCAATAAACATTTTAGCATACATATATTTAATTAATGCACCTCTTAAGGTTTGTAACTAAGAGATTGATTTGTAAATATTCTAAAAAAGGTATTCTTCATCTTTATGAAATATATATATACTATAACACAGAAAAAGAACAAATAAGAAAGAATTCCCCCTTTTATTTTATACTCTCTTCATTTTAATTTGTTTGATCTATTTTGACTTGACATGAAATTTAAGAAATTGAAGAAGACTTCAAAGTATTAAGGTCTTAATTTAAATATATAACAAATGTATCAAATGCCCTTTAATCTTGTGGTCTTAAACATGTCATGTGAAAAGTTGAAATCTCTTAATTGTTAAATAAGGAAACGATCAATTTTTTCAAAACAGACAAAAAAAATATGTCAAATAAATTAAAACATAGAAAATATTATTGTACATTGCTCATATTTTTTTGGGGACATTTCAGAAATAGCGGCACTTCACTATAAAACCCTCTTTCTATAGCCACATTTACATAATTACCATTTATAGTCGTTGTATTTGATTTTCAGTTGTTGTATTCACTTTTACTCAGTGATCTGTATTCATAAAAAATATAGATATACTACATATTTAGTCTCGCCAAAAATGCTACCATTATTTTTTTTCATTTTCTTATATTTTTTTCTTTTTCGTATTTTACCCCCCTTTTCTTCTTTTTTTTTTCTATTTTTTAATTTTTTAAATTTTTTTCGTTTCTTTCTTTTTGTTTTTTTTTTATATTTTTTTTCTCTCTTTAATCTCTAACTCCTATTTCTTTTTCTTCTTTTCTTTTCTTGTTTTTTTTTTTTTTGTACTTATTTTCTTTATCATTTTTTTGTTCTATTTTATATTTTTTGTATTTTTAAAAAATATGACTAGCCGAGCACAAGTCATGGATGATAACATAAATACCACAATTATTTATCTTATTTGTAGTCACGCCATCATTTATATTTTTGCATTCATTGATACAACTGTATTTGTATTTGTATTTTAAAGTTCGCGCTTGTATTTATATTTTATAGTTTGCATTTGTATTTTATAGTTCGCACTTGTATTTATATTTGTTAGTTTTCACTATTATTTATTTTTTATATAATTCGCACTTATATTTTAAAGAACTGCTTTGTATTTTATAATTGACTGCATATTATATTGAATTATATTTATAGTATGGTTTTATTGTGTTTTTATATTTAGATTATATTTGAATTATACTTGTATTTGTATTCTATTTTCGTCGATACCTTTTTATTTTTAAAGAATTATTTTGTATTTGTAAGTTGATTGCATATTGTATTGAGTTATGACTATTTACAATTTATCATTTGTATTTGTATACAAACAAGTAAATGTATTAATTGTATTTTCTTGATTCTAAAATATATAAATATGTAATGAATCATTTGATACAAATGTACCATTTTGTATTTCTATGTCAAAATTAGCATTCATATTTGTAAATAAACAAATATCACTTGATACAAATACAATTACAACAAATGATTTTACAAATACAAATGCAATATGTATTTTTATAAAAAGTTGAATTGTATTTATTTGTATCAATTAATACAAACAAGTATTCGTAGAAAGAAAATCAATCATTCCTTTTCAATAATTAAAAAATATAAATGATAGTTCGCACTTGCATTTGTATGTTATAGTTCGTATTTGTATTTTATAGTTCGTACTTGTTTTGTATGTTATAGTTCGCATTTGTATTTGTATTTTATAGTTCACACTTGTATTTGTGTTTGCTAGTTCGCACAAATGAAAAGAAGGAGAAAATATAAAAAGTGGAAAAAAGAAAGGAGTAAAAAAATGAGAGAAAAAGGAGAAAAAATACAACAAAAAGGGGAGTAATAGAAAATAGAGAAAAAATACAAAAAAAAAAAAAAAAACAAAGGAGAAAAAATGAAAAGGAAAAAAAGAAAAAATAAAAAAAGATAAAAAGAAAGAGAAAACAACAAAAAAAGGAAAAGAAAAAATAAAGGAAAAAAAATGAAAAAGAGAATAATAGAAAAAAAATACATGAGAGAGACTATGAATTCTAATTAGGAATAATTAATAGGTAAGAGGATGCTATGAATTGTAATTAATAAAAAATTAGGCTAAATAAGATAATTAGGAGTCTATATTTGCTAAGATATGTAGTTATCCTTATTTTATTACATTTTAATATTTTCTTAGAGCAGAGATGTGCTAAATAAGGAAAAGATCAATCTTTTCAAAACAGGCTTAAAAAAAGATAATACACTAGACAAATTAAAACTAAGAAAGTATTATTGTATATTGCTCATATTTATACTCCCTCTATTTTAATTTATACGACTCACTTTTTTTTAATCGATCTAAAAATGAAACCACATTTCTATGGGGTATTTGGCCATGAGAATTTTTTATTTTTTATTTTAAAAAAAAATTATTTCACTTTAATGAAAATTGTAGTGCTTGGTCATAAGAATTTCAAATACAACAATAAACTTGTTTCCAATTTTACTTCTCTCACAAAAAGTCGAAAACAATTTCAATTTATATTCATGGTCAAATACAACTTCAAACTCCAACTCCAACTTCCACTTCAACTCCAATTCCAACTTCAAATTTTTTTTATTTATTTATATGGCCACACACCTACTATATTTAGTAATAATTTAACTATAAAATATTTATTTTATTCATAATAAAATAACTCCAGACTTATTTTAGACTAAGCATTTTAACTTTTTTTTTTTTTGGTCATAAATTTTGCATCAAGTTAAACTAATAGCCTGTTTGGGATTGTTTTTTCTCAAAAAATAAAAAAAAATTTGAGAAAAAAAACATCTTTTTTAAAAAAGAAAGGTGTTTGATAACCTTGCAAAAAGTGTTTTTAAAAAGAAGAAGTAATTTTTCTACTTCTGAAAAGAAAAAGAAAGTTTCTGCTTTTCAAAAAGAAGCAGAAGCAAAAAAAAAAAAAAATCATGACAAAAATATCATATCAATTATATACACACATGCACATTTATGTATGTATAACATATTTTATAAGTTTGATAATGTTTTGTATTATTTTATAAATTACATTATTTTTACATTAGTAATTAATTTTCTTTATTTTGGTGTAGATAAATATTATTTAGTGGACTCGAGTTTTTCAACAATGATTAATTATTTAGAATCATATAAAGGGGAACGTAATCATCTTCATGATTTGAGACGTAACTCTAACTTCAGAGATTCAAATGAGACTATTAGTTTCTTCCACTTCAGTTTGAGATATAAAATTGAACGAATATTTGGAGTTTGAAAAAATAGATTTGCTCTCTTACGCTCGATGTCATCTTTTAAATTCGACACTCAAATTCATCTTGTTGCAACTACTATGACTATACATAATTTCATAAAAAACGCTCTATCACTGATAAAAACTTTAACTATTATGCTAACGAAGACATCATCACAGAGATCGAAGAATGAGACGGGACTTATAGTATACCCTCAAAAATACAAGACAGATTTTCTACTAGTATGGTGATATTGCGTGATAAAATTAGGGATGATATTCCTAAGAATTTTTCTGATGTACGAAGGACTACTTATTTTTGTAGTGAATTTTTCCATATGTAGTAATTCAATTTATGGAATAATTTTTAAATTCATTTTTGTTTGATATTTTTAAGTAATAATTAATTATTTAATTAATATATCATTATTTGATATTTTTTTAATGTATTTATGTATATAAATATTGGTTAAAATTTTTATAATACGTACTTTTGATTAATGAAAATAAATATTTAATTAAAAATACTATAATAGATATTTAAAATAATTTTTCTTTATAAAAAAATTTAATAGTAAAAGTCTATTCACACACGTCATTTTTGGTTATTTGTCTCTCAAAAATACTTTTTTAAAAAATTATTTAAAGACAATATAAGACTAGTAAGTCAGAGCGAGCTCTTACTTAGAGAAAGTTAGTAAGATCACATCATAGAGATTTTATAAAAATAAATATTTCTCAATTTTCTGAGAGCAATCTCAAACCGGCAGTAACTCACCTAAATTGGAACTAAGGGGTCGTCTGGTAGAGTGTATTGTAAAATATAATACATGCATTAATTAATGTGTATTACTAGTACCTTGTTTGGTACGTCTTTTTCTCTATGTATAACTAATGCAAGCATTAGTTGTACACTCTTTTGTGTATTAGAGTGTGTATTAGTAATACACTTCATTTCCTACGTATTAGTAATATAAAGACTTTAAACACATGCATTAACTTATTAAATGACCTCAATAACCCTCAATTTTGCTCTCAAAATATTTCACCATTCTTTTTTCCGCCATTTTAATTTACAATAGTGAATCTTTTCAAAACATTTCACAATTTTTTTCCCATCATTTTAATTTACAACAATGAATAGTTGATTTAAATAACTATAACATATTTTTGCTTTGCTTAGAGGGTCTTTAAAAAGATTAAAAAAAATTGAGACTATTTTTTAATTTTATATTTTATATTTTATTTTTATTTCGACTGTGTTAATCTGTCGGCATAATATTTCTGCGCAAAGACGTTGATGTTGCAATTAATCTTAAAACCTCTATATACTAGTTCAACAATACTAATTATGTTTGAGAAGATAAAAAAACTTTATTGCAAAAAAATATATAAAATTTAAAAAGATAATTTTATAAATAAATATTTCTGTTACAGAAATTATATAAGATAGAGTATATTATTTCTTATATATTAAACCAAATAATATATAAAAAATAATAAATGCATAACTAATACATATTCTGCATTATTGTTAGAATATAGAGGGAGTATGTATATACATGGCTGCACCGTTATCCATAATTGAACATCCTCAACAGCAGAGTATTTCAATTTAACCGATAAACCTCCAATCAAATCCCCGGAAATGGAGGCAGCTTCTGTACTCAGCTCCCCTTCTACTTCCTCTTTTTCACTTTCGCATATGCTCTTATCTTCCTATGCGTCAAAACCCCATGTGAGGTTTATCTTCAATTCTTTATCAAAATGCACTTCTGCTTCTCGTTTGCTCTTTTCTTCTCACCACAGAGTTGGCAGATTCTCTCTGCTTCGCCGTTCAGCTCTTACATTCGAGGAAACTGTTGAACAATCCACTGATACTTTTTCAGTGCAGCCCAAAATTGACAAGAGTGGAAGATTCTGTAGTCCTAGAGCCGCCCGAGAGCTCGCCCTGTATGTCCTTTTCCCCTTTTTCTAAATACTCCTGCTTAATTGTGTGAATCACTTCATCTGTCAATTTTATCCTTGTAAGAATGTAATGCTTCAGGGTGATTCCTTAGTTTTTATGAATTTCATGAAAAATCAGAAGGATACAACAAGTGGGGGTTAGCCATAACGTAAAAAAAAATTTAATAGCGAAATGTACCAAATGTCTGTTATTATTGTGTTGCATATTCTTGTCTTAGGATGACAATATATGCGGCATGTTTGGAAGGGTCAGACCCTGTTCGCCTTTTTGAGAAGCGGTTGAACATTAGAAGAGGTACCGGCTGGTTCGATTGGCTCGTTTTTCAAATTTTAAAGAAATTGCAGCTAAGCTTATGGTTCTTTTTATTCTTTAGCTAACAATTATTTGGTTTTTGGAACGTAGAACCGGGATATGAATTTGATAAAGAGTGTTTATTGAAGTACAATCACATGAGCTTTGGAGGCCCCCCTGTGAAAACTGAGACGGTTGAAGAAGCGGATGAACTTCTGAAGACTGATGAAAATGATTCTGAAATAGGTATTTACATGTGTGGTTGGCTTGTTTATTCATATATTTGCTGCTTTATCTTGTATCTTTGGCTCTCAATTATTCATGACCATACGGCTTGGATAGACTTTCTAACACACACAAAGGCAAGCATAAACTTAGGTTTGTGTTGCTTACCATAGTTTTCACTGGAGATGGTTAACTTGAGCCTAACATCTTTACTCTATTGCAATCTTTTGATCTCTTTTTCAATAGCATTTTTTGATCTCTTTTGGAGCCACATTTTGTTTTGGCATTATTAGCAAACTCCATTCTTATGCTCTTTGGTAGTGATTGATATTCCTGCCCTGGAAAAGGGACTAAATCAGTTATATGGCCATCATGTGTGTGTTCATCTCAGTCATCACTTCGCGTGTGTTCATTTCAGTCATCACTTCAGGCTATCCTTTGAGTTGGTGCACAAGTATTTGATTTGGTTCTGCTATTTGTTTTTCAGACTTTGTCCCTTCTTACTTCTTGGAGTTGTCTTTATTTATTTATGTTTGATTCCTAAAGTTCCAGAAAAATGTTATGCACCTATTTCCAATTGATAGAGCATTAGTTACTACTTGGTGAAGCTTTTGAAAGTCATTTTCATCTGTTAAAAACTTTTTGATCCCCACCAATAATTCCCCACTTCATTGATTGCTTAATGACGGTTTCTCAAAATACTTTCCAGGATCTATTTTGTAAGAAGCCACACGGCGAGGTACTTTGTATTAAAATATTTTGATATGGACATTTTTCACATAAATAATCACATATACGAGTACAATGAACATGATGAATAGGAACAAGCTCCCACCTTCGTTTTGCTCCACCTATAGCAAAAATCCAGCACATGCACATGAAGGGTAAAATAAAACTTTATTCAACAAGAGGTCATCTGCAGAAAATGCCATTAGGCTCTAGTTCAACCTGGAGATGGAATAATTTTCTGAATTGTTTTTCTTCCGCAGTCTCCTGGGAGTTTGGGTGCGCATTCAAACTCTAGAGTCTATCCCTCATAAATTCATTGTTGCCTTTTAGTGGTATTATCACTATGCAGCGTTTGTGGAAAATGGTTTTAGTAGAAACATTTGAATGCAAATTTCTGTCGCATTTAAAAGATGTGGAAAGTTTTTATCTCTATCATTTTCCTTTTAGCTGATTTGCCCGTTCAATCCAATAATCCGTCGACTTATTTTCTCTCTCAGACGCTGAAGTTCTTTCTGCTCCACCAAAGTTGGTGTACAGCAAACTTATTTTGCGGTAGGCTCATTAATCATATATTACTCTCCTTATGCAGCATACAGTTTCTACTTTCTTCAGAATATAAGCAGGCAGGTATAGACTGATAAATTCTTGCATATTTGCAGTTTCACACGGAAGCTTTTGGTGGCAGTTGAAGAAAAGTGGGATAGTCACGTGCTTGTAATAAATAAAGTTGCACCTGATAATTGGAAGGTTGGATGTGTTACTTATGCCTTTATAATCTTTCTCTTAGTTTCAATGCACAGAAGTGATAGCACCTTAAAATTTGGGATTCCTTCTCCCTTAAACCCACACAGTCACATTCTGCTATGAGTTCCGACTCTTTAGAATGATGTTCGGATTGAAGGTGACCGGAACAAATATTCTCCCATTTCTCTAATTTCACATGAAATATGACAAAGCATGCAGTTCAGTCAGAATCTTTCTGTGTGTGTTCCCGTTGGAGCGTCAGCATCTACTTTGACAAAACTCTTTCATACTGTAAATGAAACAATTCTATATATTCCCTTCAATTGAATGACGAAATTACAAATATACTTTACCTGCTTAATAAAGTTGCTTGTGGTCTGTCATCCGGAGTGTATAGATGTAGACAAGCTTGTGTTTAAGTACATGTTCAAAGTTTGGGAATTTTTATATTTGTAAGACAAACTATGGACAAAAGATGGCTAGGAAAATAAATTGGCTTTTGAAGCGCGTGGTATGTGTTTTAGGTGCATCCATGGGTTCTAGCCCTGCCGCAAATAAAAGCACGCTACTTAAGTGGAAAAAGTTAAGAGGGGTGGGCTCATTATCTACCGCGTTTCAAACCATGTGCCACTGTCCCTTGGGATTTTCTTAGTTATCAAAAGAAAAGGTTGGCTCTTGCACTTTATAAAACCAAAAAAAAAATCTCTCAGTTTAGTCAATCTAATTTCCAGAGTTACTCTGCAACCAACCTGTCTCGTCCCTCTGCAAGTAGCTTATCAAATTAAGTGGTGTTGGGAATTTAAGAGGTATGAATGGAAAATAAATTTGTTTTTTCGAAAAGACACCAAGAGAAAGGATGCAATTTGAATAGGCACCTTTTCGGTTTGGATGGTTATGACCTTTCCAATGGATTGTGACTTTTTCGAAGAGTTGCACCTTTCTGAACTATTGCTTCTCTTCATGAAGCAACAACTTGATGACTATAAATACCTGAATTTTTTCTCAAGTATAGCCATGGTATACATGAAATTTTGAAGAAAAAATACTCCTCTTTCTTGAAAAACTCTAGTGTGATTTGCTGTCGTTGAGTGCCTTCATAGTTAAACAAAATTTGAGGTATCGCTATTCTGTCAAAGTGATTCATTTTTTCCTGGGAGGATATATTACATAAATTCGGGTACTTGAGGGGAATAATTTCCTTAAGGACACACCGTGAATTCGGTGGACTTGAATCTTTCTGTTTATCTCTTTTTATTAAAGTTGGTTTTACTGTTTTCCATAAAACAGTTTGAACTTCATATTGATAGTTCTTCAACTGTTTGAACTTATGTTTGAAATTCTTGATACTTCATTTTGATAGTTCATAAGTTTGTTGAACTTGTGTTGAAGTTCTTAACATTTGAAATCTTCTATTTTCAAGAAAATAGTTTGAACTTCATTTCTGGTTGTTCATAAGTTGGGTTGAACCTATTGTTAAAAGTTCAAAGTTGTAAATGTAGAGTTTAAACTTCATTTGATTGTTCATTTGTTAATTTGAACATGTGTGTAAAGTTATTGTTGAAAAAATACAGATTTATTGTGTTCGAAAGCAACAATCTTAAGGAAATTATAAAAACATTTATTTTTTGTGCTTGTTTGGTGAAAGAAAGAAAATAAATTTATGACCATTTATAAATCAAGTACTTGGTTAATTTGTATTGGGTCTGATTTTGTGGAGACTAAATTTTTTTGATTTCTACTCTCTTGGTTAGAAAAATATAAAAACTTCACCGAGAAATCAGTGTGGAAATTCGGTTCGAAGAATATACAAACTTCACCATTCGCTAAAATCTCTATATTGGTTTCTGGAGTTTTTAACCTATGGATTTTCACTCTGTTTGAATTTGATTCTGATTTGAAGTCATAAAAGAATTCATCAGGTTTTAAAATTCATTCGGTTGATGATTTGAAGATATAAAAATTTCATTATTGACTAGAAATAAGTTGGATAAATATTAAATTCTTTATTGTTAGTATTCTGAAATACTAAAGTGTATGGCAAAGATTGATAGAAAAATGACAAATGAAACTTGTCACGTCCCAAAATAACCTCTAGGCATGACTCTCGATAACACCACTTGCCGGGAGAACCAATTTTCCATACATTCACGACGTCTACAAACACTGGGATAAAAACTTATGCAACTCCAAACCATGAAATAATTCTTAAACGCAAAGTAGTTAACCACCTAGTTATAGTAACACGATTTATGAAAACAACAATACTTATATATTAACTCTCTAGCCTCAAATTCCACACCAAGACCATGGAGCATCTAAACAAATTTAAATGAGTTCGACTTTCGGGCATGCAAACCCAACAAAAAGAAATATAATCTAAAAATAACTAAAGCTAGATGACAGCCTCCACGAATAATGCGAAGGCTCACACCTTAGTGACAGAATCCACGTAAGAATCGTTAGCCATAAGTCTCCCCCTCCGCAACTGTATCTGCAGATATGCAAGTAAGGAGTGAGCTATATATATGGATATAACCCAGTAAGATCCTCGACCCACTACTTTAATACCCCTAAAATAAGTGTTAGAAAATACAAGGCATATCAAAATACACAAATAATATGTACATAATGTCTCTCATAAAGTAATGTCAATAAGATCCAAAGGAAGTTAAAAAAACACCACTCTATATTTCAACTAAGCCAACTCTCACGACTTGTCATAAACGGCGGTGAAGGTGATCGACCTAACACCCCGACAAGTCCAACGGCAGCATATATAATGCCCCAAAAGTCTACTACGGCAGCATGTACAAGCCCCTAACATATTACGGCAGCATAAGTAATGCCCCTAACATATTACGGCAGCATAAGTAATGCCCCTAACATATTACGGCAGCTATGTATGCCCCTAGAGACTATGATGACAGCGACGAAAAATACGTTCGACACCCCAACATCACCTCACATATTATCACTAAGCCGCTCTCACTAAACTTTACCATCGATTCTACCAAGCCGCACGCTTGTTCCAACACATGGACTAGGCAGAAAAATATATATCTACTTTTATAAAGAAGTTTGAAAAGCAAGCATCAAAGTTTAAAGTCTCACTTACCTCGCTAATGACAAGTTCCCCAAGCTCACAATGCGTAAAACACCAACTAAATAGCCTCCAATAGCTTCAATCTATGCAAAAATATTAAATAATGATATCAATTATGTTATTCGGGGTCAAATCCCAGTATCCTTATTTTTCAAGATTAAAGCTAAACCTTTATATCTCACACTACTATCTATGAATGAAAGGAGAAAAATTATCACTGGTCCAACTTAACTGGTGAAACTCTAACTCAAGACATTAATATATGCTTTTCAGAATAATAACACCCAACTGCATCTAGGCAACATAAGGTGAAAAGCTAAGAATTTCAATATAGGCTATGTGAGCCAGTAGCGCCCAAATAGAGGCTAAGGTTAAGGTTGTACGATTGATAAGATGCTTCTTAATCGTTGCCAAATAATTATGTTACCTAGTCATCATTACATACTTGACTATCAATCATTATTCCAATTATATGTTTTTCTCCTTTTTGGACTATTTCACTTCTGCAAGTTCAATACCAAAGTAAGATGTACTACTGCGAATCTATTATACATATATGCATAGCACCGTAATGTTAATTGATGCCAATACTTGTAGTTTTGATAGTCGCCAACAGTGGTTTAAAGTCTTTTTCGCCTATCAACTCTCCTAAATTTCACCATAAGTTTTCTTTTTCTATGCTGCTGGCTTTCTCTTCCTAGAATAATGGGATTATAAATGGCCCTAATGTTCTATTTAAGCCAATCTTAACGTGAAACTGAAGAAGCTTTTGGCTTGTCCACTTTTAATTTTCTTAATTACTATTAATAATTGGTTATAATTACCAATTAACCCTTCATTAAAAGGAAATAATAAGTTGGGCTATTGCAATCTCCCCCATTTAAAATAATGTTCGTCCTCGAACGGGTCTAGAATCATACCTTAAATTTCAAATAAGTGAGGATATCTAACTCGCTTCTCCTCCTTGGACTCCCAAGTAGCTTCTTCCTCGGTTGGATGATTACGCCATAATACCTTGACTGAAATTATCTTTTCGACCTCAACTGTCGCACTTGCCTATCAAGAATAGCTATCGGACTTTCCTCATAAGTCAGATTCTCATTAAGCTCTACATCCTCTGGCTGGATCTTATGGCTATCATCACGGACATACCGTCTAAGCATAGACACGTGAAACACAGGATGAACTGTGGACAATCTCGGAGGTAAAGCAAGCCTATCGTAATACCCCGATTTTCTGAATCGGAATGCTACACGGTGCTTATGACCCTGAAGGACCACAAGCTAACCCATGACTGATATCTGTACCTGTACACTGCATAATATACATGTAAAATGCGGAAAACATGAACAATAGGCCATAAGGTTCAACTGAATAAAATATCTGACAAATCATAACATCCATATGGGGTAACAAATACCCAGAACAACTGAAGTCTAAAACAAATCTGAACTAAATCTGAAAGCCTCTAAATACTGTCTGAGTAAGGAGTTGAAGGAACATGTCTCCAACTAACTTCGTAAACTGAAAGATAATCGAAGAAAATAAATGAAGTCAAATCATATCGTCCTCAAATGAAGAGGACTCACTGCCACTCTGTATACTGAAATGCAACTGCTACTGTTGATCTGGAACTCGTGGCTCTGAACCTATGGTGTAATATAAAAGAAAGCACCATAGTGCAAATGCGTCAGTACAACTGAAAGTACTGAGTATACGAGTGAGGTAGGCTATTTGCAAAAGGGCTTACATGCATGAGCAATGCTAATTGAATGACTAATATGAACGTGAGAGTTCAAACATGCATACATAGTAACTGAGATCGTGAATACGTGATATCTAGATCTGTACACTAATACATGGTTTATTGATATCTAACATGACTAATACTGGGGTTTTTGATAACATGGATGATTGTGTCTGACAGTCCTGAATCTGATGAAACTACCTGAGTTTCGTACTATAATTGAATTGACTATATCTGACAGTCCTGGTATACTGAAATCGGAAGAACTATCTGAGTTCTTTTACTGAGACTGAGGTTGAAACTGTGGGAGGTAGTTGTTTAACCCGACATGCCCCAAATGCGCTATAATAGCTGAGCTGGGATCCAATTCGTGCCCTGATTAGAAGGGTGTCAATACCGCGCCACTGGTAAAGACAAGCTGTGAGTGACCCTTATCTGGCAGGTTACTCTAATAAGAACTGTGGGACCCTGGTCTGACAGGTCAAATCACCTCATCAACCCTAATCTGACAGGTTAAGATGTCTCAACCTATGCTGGCTACGTAGTTCCGGAACACAAGGATGACTGCTAAGAATCACACCCTTATCTGGCAGGTGAGTTCCCATCCTTGGTTTCATTCGGTGCTAACTTCTACTCCCATCTGAAGAGATTGAACATGATTGACTGACTGTACATGGACTGAGTAACTGACTTCTGTTGACTGACGGAATAGTACTATTATCTGAGAATTAACTGAGATCATGAGATTTCTGAGATTTCCTGAGTCATATGACTTTCTAAGTTCTATAGATCATGGCTTGACTGAGAGTATCGTGATAACATGACATGGCTCTAGGCACACAACTATATTTTTCGGGTACAAGTACCCCCAGGACTCGATTGAAGGAAACTGACACACATGACTGACTTGATCCTAAGAATAGAGTCCACAATTCACAATATCATAAGTAGGGGATTTCATACTACACTTGGTTCTCAACATCTTATACATGGAAGGGGATGTGCACAACATGTATATACTCGTGTTGCTTGAATATCATGCTCATTCCATATCACAACAATAACACACAACAATAACGTGGAGTTCATGTGGAGTCATAAAGAATAGAACATGGGCTTGTCATTTAAGCACTATTAAGTCATAAAAACATGGATTCTATCATTCTTGGCATTTTATCAAACACCTTACATGCACAACTTTGGGCATAGGTGTACTTATCAATTTGACAATCTTAATCCATCCAAAATTCATGGGTTTCCACTAACCTACTCACATGCTTCATGAAAAACACATCAAGATACAACCTTGAATCCAAACAACCATCATCAACATGAATATAGTCATAACACAACAAGGAAATCACAATTTATAATTTAAAACATGATTTTTGAGCTCCATGGATGAACACTACGCATACCTTAGTGATTGAATCTTAAAAGAGATCTAATGTTTCTGAAGGTTCTTGAAGAAATCCTTAGGCTTGCTCTTGATTTTTCTTGACTAGGGTTTTAACCCCTTTGGGAGAGAATGTTCTTGTTCTTGAGGAGATGATCTTGAGAGGAAACCCTAATCTTGTGGTTGAGTGTATGAGAGAGCTTTTTGAGATGTTTAACTAAAGAGAATGAAAGATAATACGCTCCTTGAGGGTTATAAGTCGTGGGAAGTGAAGGAAAAGACCAAAATACCCTTGCAAAAACATCCCTCAATTGCTGGAAAAAAAATAGCTGACGACATTCGTGACAAGTCGTCAAGCTGGTGATAAGTCGTCATGAAATGTCGTCACAAAAAGGTGAAATCTTGATTTTCTGGTTAAGGTTGACGCATTAATGATAGGCCGTCACGGGCGTGACGACTTATCACAAAATGTCGTCACTGGGGGTGGAAATCTGCCCAGGGCTGACGGCAATGGTGATAAGTTGTCACGCTTGTGACAGCTTATCACGAATGTCGTCACTCAGTTTCCCAGCCTGACATGCTGGAGTAAAATGGGCATAACTCCTTGCTCCGATATCGGATTTAGGCGAAATTGGTATCGTTGGAAAGCTAATTCAATTATCTATCTGTTGGTGGGTCATGAGCTCAGAAATTCATAGCATAACGAGAGATATGCTCGTTTGTAGTTGACTATACCAATATCCTTCTCAAGAATTTAATCGGTAAGGAAATGTTTTGATTCGTCTATTAACTAGGACACTTTTGAGGCCTTAATATGAATCAGCCTTGATCATAACACTACAAAAGCACTAAAAATTTATTACTCATGAGTTCGAAGCATGATCCTAAAATGTCTGAACTTTTGGGGTATTACACCTATACGCCACCAATCCAATTCGGTTCAAAATCTCATAAGGACCAATGTATCTAGGACTTAGCTTACCTTTCCGGCCAAATCTCATAACTCCTTTCATGGGAGAAACTTTCAAAAAAACTTTTTCCATCTTTTCAAACTCCAAATCACAGATCCTCTTATCTGCATAGGATTTCTGTCTGCTTTGAGACGTCTTAAGTCGGTACCGTATCACTGCAACTTTCTCCAATGCTTATTGAACTAAATCTGGACCCAATAACTGCGCTTCGCCGGGCTCAAACCAGCCAACCGGTGAACGACACTTGCGACCATATAGAGCCTCATACGGTGCCATTTGAATGCTCGACTGATTGCTATTATTATAAACAAACTCTGCTAAAGGCAACTGGTCATCCCAATGGCCACTAAAGTCAATAGCACAATCTCTAAGCATGTCCTCCAAGATCTGAATAACTCGTTCAGACTGCCCGTCGGTCTGCGAATGAAAAATTGTACTCAACTCAACTTGCGAACCCAATGATTTCTGAAAAGATCTTCATCAGCAGTGAACTGTGCACCTCGATCAGAAATGATTGAGATAGGCACACCATGAAGTCGAACTATCTCCCGTAGGTAAATTTCTGCTAACTGTTTTGCGGTGTAAGTCACCGGAACTAGTATGAAATGGGCAGATTTTGTAAGTCTATCCACTATCACCCAAACCCAACAACGAAATCCATAGTAATCCTTTCTCACTTCCACTCTGGAATAATCAATTTTTGCATCGTTCCACCAGGTTTTTGATGTTCATATTTGACCTGCTGACAATTTAAACAACTAGTGACAAGTTTCCAAATATCAACTTTCATACCTTTCCACCAGTACAACCCGAGCAAGTCTTGATACATTTTCGTAGCACCAGGGTGGATAGAATATCGCGAGCTATGAGCCTCATCAAGAATTAACTGCCTCACATCACCCATAATGGGAACACACAATCTTCCATGACGACGTAACACACTTTCACCATCAATAGTGAAAGACTTAACACCACCATTCTCCACTCGATCTCGAATCCCAACAAGGTAGGGATCATCATATTGGCAAGTTTTAACTTGCCCAACTAAGGACGACTGAACCACCATGACTGCAAGTAACTTGCCAGGCACAGTGTGATCAATTCGAACTTCATGATTGGCTAAAGATTGAATATCCATAACCATAGGTCGCCTTTCGGCAACAAATCTGGCCAAGATGCCCATAGACTTCCTATTCAAAGCGTCTACTACTACATTCGCCTTCCCAGGATGATACAAAATAGTGAGATCATAATCTTTAAGTAACTCTAGCCACCGTCGTTGTCTCAGATTCAGATCTCTGTGTGAATAAGTATTGCAGACTCTTGTGATCAGTATAAATTTCACACGGCTCACCATAAAGATAATGACGCCAAATCTTGAGTGCAAATACAACTACAGCCAATTCTAAGTCATGAGTCGGATAATTCTTCTCATGGACCTTTAGGTGTCGAGAAGCCTATGCCACCACTTTACCATTCTGCATTAAAACACAACCTAATCCAATTCCAGATGCATCACAATAAATAGTGAAACCACCCTCTGTTGTAGGTAAAGTCAAAATCGAAGCCGAAATCAATGCCGTCTTTAATTTCTGAAAACTTTCTTCATATTCATCCGACTATTGAAAAACCATACCCTTTTGAGTTAAGCGCGTCAATGGAGCAACTACCTTTCAGAAACCCTTTACAAACCTCCTATAATAATTAGCTAAACCCAAGAAGCTGCGTAGCTCTGTAACAGTACTAGGTCGAGGCCAATCTCGAACTGCTTCAATCTTCTTTGGATCAACATGAATCCCATCTCTTGACACCACATGCCCCAAAAAGGAAATCGTGCCCAACCAAAACTCACACTTTGAGAACTTGACATAAAGCTTGTGTTCTCTAAGTGTCTCTAGCACAACTCTCAAGTGTTGTTCATGTTCTACCTCACTTCGAGAGTAAACCAAAATGTCATCAATGAACACGATAACAAATTGTTCTAAATACGACTTGAATACCCTGTTCATGAGGTCCATAAATGCTGCAGGTGCATTAGTCACTAAAAATTCAAAATGTCCATACCTGGTTCGAAAAGCCGTCTTAGTGATATCTTCGGCCTTGACTCTCAGCTGATGATAACTCGATCTCAAGTCAATTTTAGAAAAGTGAGTAGCACCGTGTAACTGATCGAATAGATCATCAATTCCTTATCAAGTAACTCCTGGAGTTGAACCTTCAATTCCCTTAACTCAGCATGAGCCATACGGTAAGGTGGAATAGAGATAGGTTGAGTCCCTGGCACTAAATCAATGCTGAACTCAATTTCTCTCAACGGAGGTAACCCGGGCAAATCATTTGGAAACACATCAATAAACTCCCGAACAATGGGAACATTGTTTATAGAAACTTCCTCTGCTCGAGTGTCATGAACGGTCCAAACAATCATGGTTAATCATTCAGCGGGCTTTTACATAGGATATTATCTTTCCTTGAGTCACTGGAGTTATACCTTTCCACACTAAAGGTGGTTCTCCAGGAATATCAAAACATATAAGCTTAGCATAACAATCAACCAAAGGGTAACATGACGCCAACCAATCTATGCCCATAATCACATCAAAATCAGTCATTGGCAACACAAGTAGATCAACTATGGTTTCCTTACCCTGAACAAATATCACACAATCTCTATAAACTCTATCCACTGATATGGTCTCCCCCACTGGGGTCGTAATAATATATGGCTCAACAAGAGTCTCAATCTTTCTCTCTAAGAATAAAGCAAAAGAGAGGGACACATATAAATACGTAGAACCAGGATCAATAAGAGAATAAGCCTCATGAGAGTTTACAGTGATAATGCCTATGACCACTGCATTAAATGAGCTCGATGTCCTGTCTAGCCATAGCAAAGAATCTCGGTGGTCCGCCTGCCGTCCGAGAACCCTGAGCACCCTGTCGACCCTATCCATGAGCACCCTGTGGAGCGACCTTAGCTGGCTGGGTGTGAGCATGAGTACCTACAACATCTCTCTGCATTTGTGCAGTAGTTTGACTAGAACCAAAATTTCCCTTAGGACAAAACTTAGCAATATGCCCCGCTTTCACCACATGTATAACAAGGACCACCAACTCCAAAACAACGTCCACTCTGATTCCTGCCACAATTAGAACATTTTGAACGCTGCTCGGACTGAAAGAAACTGCTACCATTCCTCTGTATCTGCTGCTGCTGTCCCTGTCTAACTGGATAACTATTCCTTGCAGATTGGCCCACTGACTCTGACTGCGTAGGCCTAGACTGTCCACGATCAAAACCACTCTTGCTCCCAGACAAAGCACCACTAAACCCACCTGAGTTACGTGCCTTCTTGTTTTCTCGATTAATCCTTTCTATCTCATAATAGGACTCAGAACGGAGAGCAGTGTCAACCACCTTAGAATAGGATCCATTACGCACATCCTGTATCACTGGACCACGATATTGGGCCTCTAGTCCATCCACAAATCGTCTTACTTTCTCCCTCTGATCTACAACCAAAGATGGAACATACCTAGGCAACTCAGTGAACTTAGCTTCGTACTCTGTGACCATTGTAGATCCTTGTTGCAGATTATTAAACTGGCGTTTCATGTCATATTTTTGCTCAATGGAATAAATCTGTTCATAAACATCGCTGAAAACTCTGACCAAGTGATCGGTGGTAGGTCTGCTTGTCTGCCCCTCAAAATGGAAGTCCACCAAGCCTCAGGAGACCCCGAGAACAGAAAAATGGTAAATTCTACACCACGAGTCTCCTTCAATCTCATGGTAGTCAGTATTTTCTCGCAGCGATCTAAAAACTTTTGAGGCTCAATAGAAGATGGTGTGGCATCAAACTCCGGGGGCTTAAGATACATGAAATTCTTAAGATCCTTGGGTTGCCCCCACAGCTATAATCGACTGATCAACTGGTTGAGGTGCCTGAGAAGTTGGAACATTCAACTGAACTTGTGATTGCGTCTGCAAAGTAGCCTGAGGAGCTGGATTTTGACCCTGATTAGGCACCAATGCCTCAAGTACATTCAACATTCTTACCACTACATCTGCAGGCAATGTAACAGTTGGTGTAGCAACTGGCACTGCAACTGGAGTATCTCGATCAACCTGGTCCTGCGCTTGCTCAGAAGCCACAACTTGGGGCTGGCCCCCATTCCCAACTCTAGGCTGAGCACTGGTCTGTATCCTAGTTTGAGGCCTAGTTTGATGAGACCCAACTTGACCACCACCACGGGTAGGATCCTGTCCAACACCACGTCCAACAGGTGCATTAGATCGACTTGCGAAGGAAAGACCACGTCTCTTAACCATTTGAGAAACAATATTTAAAGGTTAGACTAAATTCAACTCAATGCACGAGCACTAAATTAAAAAAAGGGGAACTTTCTAAATGTTCTGTAGAACTAGCGCCTACATACCCCTGAACAAGAATCTACTAAAGCCTAGGCTTTGATACCCAACTTTGATATGTCCCAAAATAACCTCTAGGCGTGACTGGCTCCCGATAACACCACTTTCTGGGAGAACCAATTTTCCATACATTCACAACGTCTACAAACACTGGGATAAAAACTTATGCAACGCCAAATCATGAAGTAATTATTAAACGCAAAGTAGTTAACCCCCTAGTTATAGTAACACGGTTTATGAAAACAACAATACTTAGATAATAACTCTCTAGCCTCAAATCCCACACCAAGACCATGGAGCATCTAAACAAATTTACATGAGTTCAACTTTCGGGCATGCAAACCCAACGAAAAGAAATATAATCTAAAAATAACTAAAGCTAGATGACAGCCTCCACGAATAATGCGAAGGCTCACACCTTAGTGACAGAATCCACGTAAGAATCGTTAGCCATAAGTCTCCCCCTCCGCAACTGTATCTGCAGATATGCAAGTAAGGAGTGAGCTATATATATGGATATAACCCAGTAAGATCCTCGACCCACTACTTTAATACCCCTAAAATAAGTGTTAGAAAATACAAGGCATATCAAAATACACAAATAATATGTACATAATGTCTCTCATAAAGTAATGTCAATAAGATCCAAAGGAAGTTAAAAAACACCACTCTATATTTCAACTAAGCCAACTCTCACGACTTGTCATAAACGGCGGTGAAGGTGATCGACCTAACACCCCGACAAGTCCAACGGCAGCATATATAATGCCCCAAAAGTCTACTACGGCAGCATGTACAAGCCCCTAACATATTACGGCAGCATAAGTAATGCCCCTAACATATTACGGCAGCATAAGTAATGCCCCTAACATATTACGGCAGCTATGTATGCCCCTAGAGACTATGATGACAGCGACGAAAAATACGTTCGACACCCCAACATCACCTCACATATTATCACTAAGCCGCTCTCACTAAACTTTACCATCGATTCTACCAAGCCGCACGCTTGTTCCAACACATGGACTAGGCAGAAAAATATATATCTACTTTTATAAAGAAGTTTGAAAAGCAAGCATCAAAGTTTAAAGTCTCACTTACCTCGCTAATGACAAGTTCCCCAAGCTCACAATGCGTAAAACACCAACTAAATAGCCTCCAATAGCTTCAGTCTATGCAAAAATATTAAATAATGATATCAATTATGTTATTCGGGGTCAAATCCCAATATCCTTATTTTTCAAGATTAAAGCTAAACCTTTATATCTCACACCACTATCCATGAATGAAAGGAGAAAAATTATCACTGGTCCAACTTAATTGGTGAAACTCTAACTCAAGACATTAATATATGCTTTTCAGAATAATAACACCCAACTGCATCTAGGCAACATAAGGTGAAAAACCAAGAATTTCAATATAGGCTATGTGAGCCAGTAGCGCCCAAACAGAGGCTAAGGTTAAGGTTGTACGATTGATAAGATGCTTCTTAATCGTTGCCAAATAATTATGTTACTTAGTCATCATTACATACTAGACTATCAATCATTATTCCAATTATATGTTTTTCTCCTTTTTGGACTATTTCACTTCTGCAAGTTCAATACCAAAGTAAATATGTACTACTGCGAATCAATTATACATATATGCATAGCTCCGTAATGTTAATTGATGCCAATACCTGTAGTTTTGACAGCAACCAACAGTGGTTTAAAGTCTTTTTCGCCTATCAACTCTCCTAAATTTCACCATAAGTTCCTTTTTTTTTTCTATGCTGCTGGCTTTCTCTTCCCAGAATAATGGGATTATAACTGTCCCTAATGTTCTATTGAAGCTAATCTTAACGTGAAACTGAAAAAGCTTTTGGCTTGTCCACTTTTAATTTTCTTAATTACTATTAATAATTGGTTATAATTGCCAATTAACCCTTCATTAAAAGGAAATAATAAGTTGGGCTATTACAAAACTGGACAATAAATTGATTTGGTTGTGAATGGTAATGTCCCATTGGCAACCAATGTTATGTCATTAAATCGTTCAGATGTTGCTCTAGCAATGGAAACAATAGAGAAATCGAAAAAAATATTTTGGTGTGAACTTTAAAGATGGCAGCAAATGGTATCATTTTGGTTGACCAAACTTGAAATGCAAATGTTCACAGGTATAGATCCTCATATTCCAGGAAAAAAATAATGATTGAAAATTAATAGTCTGGTTTGAAAAATCTTGTGAGTCGTCCCAAGATAGAAGAGAATAATGAGTTGAATGAAAAATCATCAATGATGGTTACAAATCCTATTAAGGATGATGCTCCAAATAATAAGAAGATAAAGAATCTTGTGGACAAGCGATAGAGCAGAACAATAAACATTCAAAAGCAAGTGCTACAATTGTAGTAATGTTTGCCACAAAGCTCTAAATAGTCAAGTTCTGAATAAGAACAAGAAAAGAGATCAAATAAGCATGTTGGAAACAATGGTAAAAATGAAAATCTGTGTGCTACGATCACTTAAAGCAACTAGTTGGAAATCCAAATGAATGGTGGTTTGATTCAGGATCCACTAGACATGTTTATGTTGACAAAGAAGCTTTTGCTATTTATGATATCGCTGGTCCTAAAGAAGTGATCTTCATGGGAAATAATGCAACAACCAAGGTTGAAGGAAATGGGAAATATTCCTAAAAATGACTTCTGCAAGGTGTTGACTCTCAACAATGTTCACCATGTTCCTACTATTAGGAAGAACTTAGTATCGACAATACTTCTTAGTGTGTCTTTGTTTTGGAGAAAGTTGTAATAAGAAAGAATGAGATGTATGTAGGAAAGGGCTACCTCAATGAGGACCTTTTCAAACTTGATGTAATGGTCGTTGAAATGAAGAAAGTTGAGGCTTCTTCTTACTTGCTAGAGTCAAATGATTTGTGGTATAGTCGTTTAGGACATGTCAATTACAAAACCTTGTGAAAACTGATTAGTTTGGAAGTGTTGCCTAACTTTGAGTGCAATAAATCAAAGTGTCAAATATATGTAGAATCTAAGTATGCTATGCATTCATATAAGTCTGTTGAAAGGAATTTCAACCCTTAGACTTAATCCACACAGACATTTGTGATATGAAGTCAACACCATCTCGCGGTGGAAAAAGTATTTTATAACTTTTATTGACGATTGCACTAGATATTGTTATGTTTATTTGCTAAATGGTAAGGATGAAGCAATAGATTGTTTAGGTAATATAAAACAAAAGTTGAAAATCAGTTGGATAAAAAGACCAAAACGATAAGAAGTGATATGGGTGGAGAATATGAATCTCTTTTTGCGAAGATACGTGTAGAAAATGGAATTATTTATCAAACTACTGCTTCGTATTCACCTCAATCAAATGGGATTGCCGAAAAGAAAAATCGAACATTGAAGGAAATGATAAATGTCTTATTCATAAGTTTGGTTTACCGCAAAACTTATGAGGGGGGAAGCTATCCTTACAGCAATCTGAATACTCAGTAGAGTGCCCCATATTAAGACACATTCAATTCCATATGAAAAATGAAAAAGAAAGAATCCCAACTTGAAATATTTCAAAGGATCCCAACTTGAAATATTTCAAAGTGTGAGGTGTCTAGCGTAAGTCTAAGTTCCAATGCCTAAAAGGGTAAAAATAGGACCTAAGACTGTGGACTGCGTGTTCATTGGATATACTAAAAGCAGTAAAGCATGTCGGTTTTTGGTTCATAAATCCGAACATTCGAATATCAATTAAAATACGATAATTGAATCAGATAACGCTGAGTTCTTTGAACACATTTATCCGTATAAAACTGGACATAAGCAGTTTAGTGGAGGGTCTAAACGACCTCGAAATGAACCAAATGAGAATGTTCTTAATGATGAGAATCCAACATCTAGTATACGTCAAAGAATGTCAACTTTCTTTGAATCAGATTTTTTAACATTTATTCTTGAAAATGAGCCTCAAACGTATACAAAAGTGATATCATCTTCGGACGCTTCCTTTTGAAAAGAGGCAATCAATAGTGAGACTGATTCAATCTTGAGAAACCATACTTGGGAGTGGGTTGGTCTTCCTCCAGGAAATAAACCTGTAGATTCTAAATGAATCTTCAAAAGGAAAATAAAAGTTGATGGTACTATTGACAAAGACAAGGCAAGACGTGTAGTGAAAGGCTTTAGACAAAAAAGAAAAGGTCTTGATTATTTTGATACATACTCGCATTTAACAAGGATAACGTCCATTCGGATGTTAGTTGCCTTAGCGGCGGTATATGGTCTTGAAATCCACCAAATGGATGTGAAAACAACATTCTTAAGTGGAGAATTGGAGGAAGAAATTTATATGGAACAACCTGAAGATTTTGTGGTTCCTGGTAAAGAAAATAAAGTGTGCAAACTTGTTAAGTTACTTTATGGACTAAAACAAACACCCAAACAGTGGCATACAAAGTTTGACCAAATCATATTGGCAAATGGTTTTAAGATAAATGAATGTAATGAATGTGTGTATATAAAAGACACTCCAAATCACAAAGTCATTATTTGTTTGTATGTGGATGATATGTCGATCATCAATAGAGACATTTCTGACGTAAACGTTATGAAATGAATGCTTGAGAGCAAGTTTAATTTGAAGGACCCTGGAGTTGCGGATGTGATCTTAAGGATGAAACAAGGGTTGCCGTTGTCACAGTCTCATTACATTGGAAAGGTACTTAACAAATTCAAGTATTTGGACCGGTATTACCAAGACTCCATTAGACGTGAGCTTTGCACTTCAAAAGAATGAAGGTGAAAGTGACTCACAGTTGGACTACGCAAGAGTGTTGGGATGTATATCATGAATTGTACGCGACCAAACATAGCATATGCTCAGTGGCGGATCTACATAGGGTCCAGGGGGTTCGGATCGAAAAATTATACTATTTTTACATGGTAATAAATTTTTTATGTATAAATAGTAGAGGTTGAATCCCCTTCGACTAGTCCGTATATGTACTACTGAACCCCCTCACTGAAAATCCTGGATCCGCCCCTGCATATGCTATTAGTAAATTAAGTCGGTACACTAGTAAGCCCAATTAAACTCATTGGATGGCAATGAAAAGAATTTTGGGGTATCTAAAACATACTCAAGACTATGCTTTGCATTATAACAAATATCTAGCGGTAGTTGAAGGATATAGTGATGCAAATTGGATCACCAGATCGAATAAACTAAAATCCAAGAGTGAATATGTATTTACTTTAGATGGAGGAGGCTCTTGGAAATCATCCAAAAAGACATGTATTGCCTTCTCTACAATGGAATCTGAATTTATCACGTTAAATAAAGCCGGTGAAGAAGCTAAATGGCTCCAAAATTTCTTGGAAGATATTCCTTATTGGCTCAAACCTCTGGCACCAGTATCCATACACCGTGATAGTCAAGCGGCAATAGGTTGGGCAAGGAGCATGGTGTATAATGGTAAATCTCATCATATAAGAGGGAGACATAATACCGTTAGAGAACTACTCTCTAGTGGAATTATCACGGTTGACTATGTGAAATCAAAGGATAATGTGTCGGATCCACTTACAAAAGGCCTATCTGAAGAGGGAGTTGAGAGATCATTGAAGGGAATGGGTTTACGACTTAGAAAAAGTCATCATGGTGGTAACTCTACTTAGCAGACTGGAGATCCCAAGAGCTAGGTTCGAGGAGATCAAACAAAGTTGTGATTGACAGTTCAACATTGTCAATATACTCAACTCATTCTCATGGTGAAGACAATGTTCAGGAAACAAGGATAAGGCCTATGATCTAAGCTTTAATGGTTTTTAAGTTTGGCGAGTTTGACCAAATAGTTTGATCTATAGGATTAAACGTTTAGAAATAACCTATGTGAGGGTGAATTGGAAGCCGCTTCAAGGAGAATCTTAGTAAAGACCTATTCTCTAAGCTCTCATGAAACCAGGACGTGTTCATGGTTGAAACGAACTATAAACTATAAAAGACTGGTTGTATAACTTGTGTTGTCTAGGTGTACATTAAAGCTCGACGGTTCAAAGATATCATATCTACCGATTGACTGAGTGCATCCGAGGCAAGTTCACGACGGAAAGTTCAAAAGGAAACCCACTTATCCAGATGCAACTATTCTTTGCTTGTAAATCACACATTTGTCCGTAAGTCTTTTATAAAATAGTCATTCCCCATTCATGTGAGGGATTGTTGGGTTTTTAAGAGGTGTGGATAGAAAATGAATGTGTTTTTTCGAAAAGACACCAAGAAAAAGGATGCAACTTGAATAGGCATCTTTTCGGTTTGGATGGTTATGACCTTTCCAGTGGGTTATGACATTTCCGACGAGTTGCACTCTTATGAAGGGGTATACCTTTCTGAACCATTGCTTCTCTTCATGAAGAAACACTCTGATGGCTATAAATACCTGAATTTTTCCTCAGGTATAGATATGAAATTTTGAAAGAAAAATACTCCTCTTTCTTGAAAAAAACCCCAGTGCGATTTGCTGTCGTTGAGTGCTTTCGTAGTTCGACAGAATTTGAGGTACCGCTATTCTGTCGAAGTGATTCATTTTATCTTGGGAGGATATATTTCATGACCTCGTATACTTGAGGGGAATAATTTCCTTAAGGACACCGTGAATTCAGTGGGCTTGAATCTTTCTGTTTCATCTCTTTTTCTTAAAGTTGGTTTTACAGCTTTTTCAGAAAACAGTTTGAACTTCATATTGATAGTTTTTCCACTGTTTGAACTTGTGGTTGAAGTTCTTGAAATTTCATTTTGATAGTTCATAAGTTGGTTGAACTTGTGTTGAAGTTCTTAACATTTGATTTCTTCTATTTTCAAGGAAATAGTTTGAACTTCATTTTTGGTTGTTCATAAGTTGGGTTGAACTTATTGTTAAAAGTTCAAAGTTGTAACTGCGGAGTTTAAACTTCATTTGATTGTTCATTTGTTAATTTGAACATGTGTTTGAAGTTATTGTTGAAAAAATACAGATTTTACTAAACCCGAAAAACAACAATTGGATCTGTGCACTTCCACTTGCATTGTCCTGCTCCCCTTTCTCTACCATCTTGCCAAGCACTTTCAGACTATCTACATATTGAGTTGGGTTTACAGAGTGTGAGGGAGTAATTTCAGGTGATAGCGGAGGCGGCAATGAAAGAAAAATTGAGTGGCAATGAAAACCAAATAGACTGTTAAACTTCTCTCAATTAGGTCAACTTATTGGATAAAACCGACTTTGATTGTATTGCATGAAATCAAGGTTAAATGAGCTGTAGATTAAGTATAGTTCAATAACCAAAACTTCCGTTTGCCTCTGCAGATTCTTTTAAATGATGATAGAAATTTAATCCACCTCTTCGTCGTTTAGTAATTTTTGTATAAGTTATAGCTCTTATTATATCAGTAGTGTTCTAAGTCTCAATACGTGATAGGATTTCTGATGTTGTGTGGTTGTTGAGTGTAGGGACAGGAGGAAATATATGAATTCTAGCAACGGATACGGTTTTGTTTAAATTCAAGTGAAAAGGAACAATTTATGATTAATAATTTTATATATGCTTTTAATGAGTAGAGGTCAAGAGATCCTCACTTCATCGATGTGTAAAAGCTAGGAATGTTTAATCAAGAGATCTTCACTCAATCGATGTGTAAAAGCTAGGAATCTTTAATCTTTCAGTCGACGTGTGATCTGTATCCAATAAGTACACAGCCCTACAAATGACAAATTTGCAAAAAGAAAGTAGAATTTAGCAATATCCTTTTTGTTCCCTCCAATTCTCAAATAGTTCTTTGTTTTTTGTTCTGTGAATAGTCTACCAGTACAGATAGAACCATCCTCGTTTAAGGTTGCATTTTTTGTTGGTATCTTCAGAAGACAGAATTTGTCAATATGCCCGTCGCTAATGTCATGAATATTTCTTCCAGAATGAGCCAGTAGGCAGGATCCTGGAGCTTTCAATTCTTCATTTAGCAATGTCTGAAATATCAGTAATAGGAACACGGCACCAGATAGTCATCAATGAGGTATTTTTCTCTAACATTTTGGACTAGTCTTGAATAACTGGACTATTGACGTCCCTATTTTCTATGCATGGAAAGATGAGAGGCAAAGTGTTTCTTCTTTCTTCCTTTCTTTACCTTCTGTTAATCAACTTTAGAAGAGCTTTTCAATTGAGGTTGTTTAGTGTGAAACTTGAAAAAGTATAGAAATGGAGCTAAGTCAAAGATGCGAATGGTTTCGTAGTGATTCCTCATATTGATTTCGACTTAAAAATTCTTTCTGTTGAGTTACCTATATATTTCATGAAACCTGCTTGCAACTTTTGTCTTTCATAAATGATATGAATGGTTCCATAATGATTCCACTTATGAATTTGAAACGACTGAAAATTCTCTTTTTGTTGAGTTGTCTATATACTGCATGACACTTGCACGCGATGATAGTCTATCATCAAGCTCTCAGGGTTTTGGTCTAGTGGTAAGAGAGCAGTTTGTGATGTGTGGGCTAGGTGTACGCCATTGCTTCGAACCCTGCCTCATATAAAAGCTTTCAAAATTTTGTGACATTGGGCCTCGGGTATTTCTTGGTTATTTAAAACATGTCTTATCATCAGTGAGGCAAATGCTATATGGAGATATTATGATTACAGGCGAACCTATATTTCTTGGTTTTAGTAGTACTGCTTACAAGCGTTATTTCTATCTGCTATTGTCTAAAAATAGTTATTGATGACTTGATGAAACCAAGAAATAACCCATATATATATTTCAAACTGAAAGTACTCAGTTCAAGTGAACCTGCATAGCCCACCCTCAATCCACCGTCCCTTGTAATATTTTTCCTCGTCTTTTGATCCCGTTCATCACTTGCAATTTGTTTATTAAGCGCTCAGTGAGCAGTTGAAAAATAATTTCGTTCACCCATTCTTGAAGGCTGTTGACCTTGCGAAACGATTCTGTGATGGGGCAGCACCCCGCATTATCAATGGCTGCCTCAGGAAATTTGTAAAGGATCTTGAAATAGCAAAGGATGCCCAAGTTAACCAGTCAGTGTTTACTTGAAGCGTCCAAGATCAAGAATCTGATGAATACTCAGAGATATCTTCAACCTACATGAGACACTCTTTCTGGGCATTCCTCGCAAAGTCGTGAAGAGGGATTAGCAGCACCTTGAGATCCAGCTTCCAGGACAAATTTGTGCTCTCATCCAATATTAAGGAAGAACTGTATATCAAGATGATAACATTGCCAATTGTTAAATGTTTGGTTAATTTTATCATGTCAATGCTGTACGCAATGTATATTGTATCGCTTTATTCATTCTGCATTCTCTGTATTTCAGTATACCGAATTCTTTAAGGATCTGTTTAGAAAACCACCTGATAATTAGAATTGGTGTAATTACTAAGCCTAGTAATTACGATGACTTGTTTGTTTGCCACAATGTAATTACAAGTGTACTGTTTTGGTTGTGATTACAACAACAATAACAAACCCAGTGTATTCCCACATAGTGAGGTCTGGGGAGGGTAAGATGTACGCAGTCCATACCACTACTCCCGGGAAAGTAGCAAGGTTGTGATTATATTAAATTTTTAATTAATTATCAAAAATTTAAAATTACTAATATTTGACAAATAAGGCTCTATAAAGGATATTAAATTAGGTATTTAAAATATATAGTCTTTTGAAAATATATTAATTAAAAAACATATGTTCTTAACTAATATATTTAAAATAATTAATATATATTGTTTAAATTAGTATATTTTAATTAAATTAAGAGAAAATACATCATTTCCGCATAATTTACTTTGACCCTAAACTACACACAATTATTTACCCCTTAACAATTTTATAGTGAATTAATTTCAACCCTTAAGACTGACATGACATTAAAAAAAATAATTAAAAACGCGTGATTCTTGACTTTTTTTTTAAAAAAAGAACCCACTATTTTCAGGAAATTGCATGCTATAGATCCAAATATGGGTGACTTTAGATATTTGACCTCAAATAAGAATGTCTTTGAAGAATAGCTTTCCTTACTTTTTAATGTACTAAAAGTATCATTTTGCCCCTCTACGCCTCAAATATATTTTTAAACTTTTCATACTCATTTATCTCTCAAATTTTATTTTTTCTTATTTTCACTTTTTAATTTTTCCTTTACTTTTATTATTCTACTTTTTTCACTCTTTTTTTCCTTTAAATTTATTATTGTGATTTTTATTATTTTCAATTTTTATTTTTTCCTTTAACTTTATTTTCATATTTTAATTTATTTGTCTCAATCTTTTTTTTTCTTTTTCTTTTTTCTCAACCATTATCTATTTCTTCATTTTTTTCCTTTTTTAAATTTAGTTGTCTTTAACCTCTATTTAGAGTTTTTATTATTTCTCTTTTTTTTTTCCAGATTTTTCCTCAGATATTCATTCTCGTTCATCTTTTTCTTCAGCTATTCATTCTCGTTCATCTTTTTCCCTCAATTCTCAAATACCCTTTCTCTTGCTCCTCTTTCTGTTAATCCGATTTCTCTCAAATTTTCAAATTTGATTAACAGAAAAAATGGATGTTGCTTCTGATGAAGAAATAGAGCATCTCTCAATGGATGTTGCTTCCAATTTTTCGGGACTTTTTCCTTCAAACTTAATTGACATCATTGTTGATGTAAGTTTCTACTAAATTCAATTTATCATTTACATATAATTTATCTTATTTTTTTGTGTATGTTATTTTTGAATTGGGTGTTTGAATCTCTTTTTGTTGTTTACGTTTAAGGTTTTAGCTCATAATACAAAGTAGTTGTATCTTTGGGAGTTATGTTTAGGGATTTGTCAGATTGGTGGTTGTATAGTTAAGAATTTTTAATTTTATTAGTTGTGTGTTACTAAATGAATTTTGAATAACCCCACATTCTTGATTTTATGGAAATAATAAATCTTGATTCAAATTAAAAGTTTTATGTTACTAGAAAATCTTAGTAGCTCGGTTGATTGACTATTTGAACTTTGTGCTATTGGGAAATCTCAGTAGCTTAGTTGGTTTACCTGAAATTTGTGCTAGCAGGAAACCTTAGCAGCTCAGTTAGTTGGTTGACAAAACTTCCACCTTGTTGGTGAGGGTTCGGTTTTCCATCTTGTAATATCCAATCGCCAATTAAACCAAAAAAGTTTTGTGCTACTAGATTTGAGATCTTTGATAATTTCTACTAGTACTATGTAATTTCTATTGTGTCAAGTTGGAGGTCTTGTAATAGGCCTTTGCAATGTGAATAGCTTTATTTTGCCTCTCAGATGATGGTTCGATTTCTTTTGATGAAATGCACATTTTTGTTTCGATTTTCGCACTTGTGGGATTACACTGAATTTTTTGTTGTTGAAATGCAGATTGTTGTTTTGATTTGTTATCCCATCGCAGTTGCTTTCGGTAGTTCAGTTTTTAATTAAAGACTTTATGAATTTCTATTAAAGTCAATCATTTGATAGAAAAGACTTAATCGTTTCTACTTATTTTATCCTATGTATAAGTAGTACATGTAATTATACGACATATTTAGTGCTCCGACTAGTTTTATACATAGTAATCACGACATTAACAACAGGAGTACTATCTTATTCAAATAAGCCCTATTAAGTCTTATTCTAACACAACCTATTCGTTAAATATAAAAAATCAAACCGTCAGTAAAAGATAATGTCAACATTACTAGTGCACCATACTAAACGACCCATGAGTGTATAATTTTTAAGGGAAAACTTGAATGAGGGATCTTAGACAAAGAAAAAGAATAATCTTGTAGCTCATGAAGCCAGACTCAAGGAATAACCTTTCCCATTCTTTCTCAGTTCTCTGCACCCCTCTCCCCTCCCGGCAAGAAGCACTGTCATCAGTACATTAAAAAGGAGCTTCACTTCAGTCATGTCTGCTTCATCTTCATCTATATTCAATACCATGTCAATGATAGGGACTTTCCATTTTCTTCTTTTATCGTTATACGTGCTAGCTTCTCTGCATCTCTATAGTATCTTCACACAATCTTCGTTGCTCCAATTATGCATAACTAGCTGCAAAAAGTCGTATTTTATCAAACATCATAATCAGTGACCTGTAGCCTCTAATATACAAACTAGAAATACTCAGCGCTGCAAGAGTTCATTAGAAAATTACACTATATATACAAGATCAAAATCGTATTTTATTTCTATATAGTAGATGTTGAATAGCATTAGCTTTTTCATGTGTTTACTTTAATATTTTGAATAACTTTAGCATAAAGAAAAATAGAACTTTGAAGGACATGTTAAGAATAAAACTTTTATGCATACCTTAAGCAAAATAGCATCAACATGGGGAATAGACTGAAACATATCCCCTCTTACAAAGCTTAAATTTTCAGTCTATGGCATGTTTGCAACAACATGTGAAAGATCAAGAACGGTGCATTTCATGTGGAATAGAGGTTGTTGTTGTGTTTATTTTCAAAGTCTTGTTGTTTGCATGACGACCTTCCCTTGTACATTAGTATTTGATCAAGAACACCATCGTTGTTTGGTTTCTGAATAATTGTACTTCTGAAGAGTGCTGCTGATGAGTTCTGAGGACTCTCAAGAGACTTATGGTAATTCTTTTTCTTGAACACACGACACATCACCCACCCTTCTTCCTGGTTACTTTATTTTGATGCCTAGATATTAATGAAACAATATAAGTCATATATATATAGTCAGTAAACTATAATATAAGGTCGTCTTACTTATGTATGTACTGTAGCAAGCAGGTTACTACTTAGTTTCAAAGATGAAAAAGGCATACCATGCAAAATTTGTTTGCACAATCAGGACATTCTTTCTATACACATACATTATCGTAACATGGTATGGGTTCTTACATTAATGTTGAGGGAGGGTGCTTACATTCTTTCTATATCATGTGCTTACATTAATGTTGAGGTCTCAAACCAAACAATCAGACACCGACTTCACTTACCATACAATACCTAAAATGGGGCCATCTGAATAGTCAAATGAAAGTTGTTATTATGCTTAAAATACACCAAGGATAAAAATTTGTCCCCCTAACCTCCAAAATCCAAGACATAATCACAAACCATATCCTTCAAAACTTTAAAAGTTTGCTCTGACTGCCTATCAATCTGAGGATAAAAGTCGATGCTAAAGTCAACTTAGGTACCCAACCCCTCCTGAAATGTCATCTAGAAGCTAGAAGTAAACTGAGAACCTTCATCTAAAATAACAGGCGTGGGCACTCTGTGCAGGTGAACCACCTCTCGAATATAGATATGTGCCAATCTCTCTACAGTGTAAGAAATCTAAATATGGAAAAATAGGTAGATTTGGTGAATTGATCCATGATGATTCAATAGATATCAAAACCATGAGAATTTATTATTTTACTGTTAAATCATAATTCAATGTTGAGTTTGTAACTTACTTTAGTAATCCTTTTTTTTTTTTGCAATTTTCATACAGAGAGTGACATCTTCTATTAAGAATCATCTTGATACTTCTTCAGATGGGATTATGAACCGTATTACGGTAATTTTCACATTAGATTTTTTACTCAATAGAAACAACATCATTATATCAATAATTGTGTTGATTGTGTTGTTGACATTATTAATTTTTTTAGATATAGTCTCTAGAATCCAAGTGTGATTCTATTATGAAGCTTATTCAGGGATTACATAAACCATGTGACGGTTGAAGAGTGGGCATTGCGAATTTCAAGGGGGTGAATGAAATGCAGGAACAAGATGTGCCTATTCTTGGAGATGAAGTCAAGTTTGAAACTGGTTCCCAAATTTGTGCCAAACTTCAAAACGGAGAAATTGATCTTCCAACACCTCCTGATGACTTGCTTTCTTGGAAAAGAAAACTGTGTGAAGTATCAGATGAAGATTATGGTCCTAGTTTTACTCTAATAACTCCAATGCCATCCGATGTGTCTAATCATATTTCTATAAAAGAAGAATTTTGTACGGCTGAAGACGTGGAAAATTCTTAAGAAGATTTAAGTTTGTGTTTTATTTTTTTTTATGTTTAAAGATAGTCACTCAAGTTGTAATTGACGGTGTTTACTTTCAACTAATTTGCCACAGTTTCTGCTTATCCTTTTGTAAATTGTTGCATTATTTTTTCTTATTTTATTTGTCTTATTAGTTTACTACTTGCTCTTTCGACTTTTTAATATCAAATTTTGGATATTGATCTTTTTTACTTGTGAGTTTATTTTTGTCAAGTTATATAAAGGTCATGATATATTCTTTTTTTTGAGTTATCAACTTATGTTAGAGTATCTCATAAGTTTGAAATGGTGTAAATTGTTTCACATACATTAACTTTTTGAAAAATTTCTAAGATACATTTTGCCTCTAATGAAAGAACTACATAAAATTCAACTAGTTAGACTTAGTGAAATAGTATAATTGTTGCCCTTGAAATATTCATTAATTTTTTTAAAGACCTTGACCTATGTTTTGTCTATAAGGTAACCATTACTACATGTTATGTCTATGGGTCTCAACTTGTTCCTTTAAAACTCCTTGGCGAACTCTTCTCGACATGATTCATAGAGTATCTCATAAGTTAGAAATTGTAAAATCATGTAAATTATTGTCCATGAGGCATACATTAATTTTTAAAAAGTCAACTCTTGCCTATGGGGTACAACTTGTTCTTTTGTGATTTAAAAGTCTTGCCTCTAGGGCAAGAGTTATAGATCATCTACCAAATTATTACAGACTTAAGGCAAAGCCAACTCTTGCCCATGGGGCACAATTTGTTCTTTTGTGAATTAAAAGTTTTGCCTCTAGGGTAAGAGTTATAGATCATTTTTCAGATCATTACAGACTTAAGGCAAAGTCATAGATCATTTGTCAAATCATTATAGACTTAAGGCAAAGTCAACTCTTGCCCATGGGGCACAACTTATTCTTTTGTGATTTAAAAGTCTTGCCTCTAGGGCAACAGTTATAGATCATCTGCCAAATCAATATAGACTTAAGGCAAAGTCAACTCTTGCCCATAGGGCACAACTTGTTCTTTTATGATTTAAAAGTTTTGCCTCTAGGGTAAGAGTTATAGATTATTTGTAAAATCATTACAGACTTAAGGTAAAGTCAACTCTTGTCCATGGGGCACAACTTATTCTTTTGTGATTTAAAAGTCTTGCCTCTAGGGCAAGAGTTATAGATCATTTATCAAATCATTACAGACTTAGGACAAAGTCAACTCTTTCCCATGGGGCACAACTTGTTCTTTTATGATTTAAAAGTCTTTTCTCTAGGGCAACAAGAGTCATAGATAATCTACCAAATCATTACAGACTTAAGGCAAAGTCAACTCTTGCCCATGGGGCACAACTTGTTCTTTTGTGATTTGAAAGTTTTTCCTCTAGAGCAAGAGTTATAGATCATCTGCCAAATCATTACAGACTTAAGGCAAAATCAACTCTTGCCCATGGGGCACAACTTATTCTTTTGTGATTTGAAAGTCTTGCCTCTAGGGCAAGAGTTATAGATCACCTGCTAAATCATTACAAACTTAAGGCAAAGTTAACTCTTGCCCATGAGGCACTTGTTCTTTTGTGATTTAAAAGTCTTGCCTCTAGGGCAAGAGTTATAGATTATCTGCCAAATTATTACAGACTTAATGCAAAGTTAACTCTTACCCATGTGGCACAACTTGTTCTTTTGTGATTTAAAAGTCTTGTCTCTAGGGCAAGAGTTATAAATTATTTGTCAATTCATTACAGACTTAAGGCAAAGTCAACTCTTGCCCATGAGGCACAACTTGTTCTTTTGTGATTTAAAAGTCTTGCCTCTAGGGTAAGAGTTATAGATCATTTGTCAAATCATTACAGACTTAGGACAAAGTCAACTCTTGCCCATAGGGCACAACTTGTTCTTTTGTGATTTAAAAGTCTTGCCTCTAGGGCAAGAGTCATAGATCATCTACCAAATCATTACAGACTTAAGGCAAAGTTAACTCTTGCCCAAGGGGCACAACTTGTTCTTTTGTGATTTGAAAGTCTTGCCTCTGGAGCAAGAGTTATAGATCATCTACCAAATCATTACAGACTTAATTAAGAAAAGTCAACTCTTACCTATAGGGCACAACTTTTATTTGGGTGGACTCTGTGTTAGACATTATAAAACTAGACATCATAACTTAGACATTATTAAATTATGTCGATATAAACTAATAATGTCTACTCTTACCCGTGTGGCATAACTTATTTTGTTGGGTCTAATTTTTCCTCTTACAGAACATTAGCTAATCTAATACAGATTAATAGTGTTAATGTTTGCCCATGAGGCACAATTTACGATACATTATTTTATTGAAAATTAATTAATTTTTAAATGACATAATTTATTTGCACCAAGTTTAAGTTAAAAATACATTTTTGTACCAAAAAACTTAAAAATATATTTACTCTCTGCACAAAGCTAAAGGCAAGACAAATTTCTTCTCAAAGCTCGAAAGCGTCAGATTAATATAGTACATTTTGTACCAAAAAAATAAAGTTAGAAATATATTTACCCTTTGCAAAGCTTGAGCTTTGAATTTACGAAAAATTTCATAAAGCTAAAAAAAAAATTCATTTCAAAGCTTGAGCTTCGGATTTACGATAAATTTCTTAAAGCTACAAAAAAATTTCATCTCAAAGCTTGAGCTTCGGATTTACGACACATTTCACAAAACTACAAAAGAAATTTATCTCAAAACTTGAGCTTTGAATTTACGACACATTTCATAAAGCAATAAAATATTTTTATTTGGGGTTAAAATTTGAAAGCCACCCTGATTTAGGTCTATTTTTGAGATTCTCCCTTCACTGTCTTTGTTCATTAGAAAGTTAATAAAATTCGGTGGTTCAGTTCTTACTTCAAAACAACTACTTGGAGTCAAATTCTGCCCATGCTTCACAAGCTTATCAGCTACACTGTTGTGTCTCCTAGATTCATGCAACATCATTGGGCTCCCCAGACTGAGAAGACGATCCCTACTAGAGAGGGTTAAGTTATTGTTAGTTTGTGTGAGTGAATCCAAAGAGTTGATTACCTCTAGGGAATCTGTGGAAATTTACAGATAAAAGACCTACACATTAGTAGCAATAATAAGGTCAAAAAATAGACTGGTACGTTCGGCTTCTAGAGGTGAATGTACATTAATTCTAGCGCTCTAACCATTCACCCAAGATCCAAGTGAGTCACGAAAGACCCCCAGCACCCCCCAACCTTAGTTAAGTGATTATATGAACCATCAAAATTTAGTTTTAGGCCTTTATCAGGGGGTTTTCAAGTTGTGTGAGGTTTTGGGCCTACATGAGGAGGGTTCGTAGCCAGGAAGATGAATTCCGTAGCTCGTGCAAACGGGGTGGAAAGAGGGATATTAATTTTTGATTTATTGTAAAGGTTGTGGTTTCTAATGAGCCATATATTCAAAATATAAAAGGAAAAGACGTCTTTCCAGGCTATTAAATTATTTACTGGAGGTGCATAAATTTTGCTACACATTCGTAACCAGTCTGTGCGGTCAGAGGTCGCGATTGACTGGATATGTAGGAGAAGGTGCATTTGGTTCCAGAACTTTTAAACTTTGGTACATTAAAGAAAGATATGTTTCATGGTTTCAGGCGTGTTGCATAGAGTTCAGTTAGACCAGACGTATTCCAGACTGGTCAATACTTAACACAAAAAATATTGTGAAAAATTCCAATGAGCAAGTATCTCTGGCACATTCAACATTAATCAAACTGCCCATTATTTCATTGTAGCACTAATTCAAACAGTCTTACAGAATTATTGAGTCTAATTTACAAACTGACAAATCTCCTGGAGAAAGAAATACATAATTTAGATCAACACTGATTACATGTCATTACACGTTGATTGAATGATGATCAATCTTTAAAGGAACTTTATTTTTCTATGTTTAGAAATTCTATAGTATTAAAGATGGTGAAAATATTAGAATCATTTTCACACGTTGAAGTGAATTGGGGTTAGTCAAATGAAGATGTCTCTTCCTTAATCTCTAATGTTGAGCCATTGTCTGTTAAGCAACTGATCCTGTCAAGAAGAGACACATAGAACAATAAGAACTGTGCAAAAATCAAATGACTAATCAGAAATCTGATGTTACTGATACATGGCAAACTTGAGCGTTTATGACAACTAAAAGTGGCAAAGATCAAAACTTTTTCAACAGATTAGACTACTGGAGTTCTGGAACAAGAAAAAAACTAGGATATACTTACGAATTACCCCAATTGGAGTATCAAAAACATCGTTATTATTGATTTGAATGTGGCTCACTTCCAGGCAAAAGCCGCTGAAGGAGCAAAGCTCAAGTCCAACTGGATGACTATTGGTTTCTTAAAAAAATATATCCCTAATATAAACAACATACCGCATAATGAAATCTCACCATTGGATCTTGCTTCCTTGCAGCTAATGGCTACTTTTTGAAAAAATTCCTTGGTAGCATCTGTAATGTAGCAATAAAAAGCAATGAGTAGTTAACTTCTAAGAAAAGGGAATGGAAAAGCCAATAAGTTTAATATTGGTAGCTCATGAAATCAAATAGTTATACGACAAAATTTATATTTTTTTGCAAATCGCTGTAAACTACAAAGGAATGTGAAATTTTCAGTATAACAGTCCGTATGAGCCACCAGGATATTAGACTGGTGAGAATTTACTGGTCTAATATGTCAACTCTTACTTATTCAAAGAAATTAGAAACAATTCTAGGAAAAAATTCTTCTGATAATGACTTTTACTTCAACATTACTAAACATCATCATAATTTGATGCTGTAAAGCCATTACCTTTTGTTTTCTTTTCACTTTCAATCGTATTCCACCTTTATGTTTATGTTTAAAATATTCATCAAGGATCCCATTTGTTTTAATTCACGACATCTTCTAGCTTCCTCACGTTTTGACATTTTTTTTGCGTCTTTATAATAAAAAGGATAACATCAATCTGTTCAATAACTACTCTGGAGCATTCCTACCTCCCTCATATTTCCAAACCTATATTAAACCGCTCACTTAAAATCAAAACGGGTTCTAACCAAATATTTCACTGCCTTTCTAGGGAAAGGGTTAAATGTTTAATCTCTTTTCTCCCCTTATTGTTCTCCTTATTCATGTGGACAAGCATATGTAATTTAAACAAAGCAACTCCAATCAGATATTCCAAGAAAACCTTTTTCAGAGTCAGAATCCTCCCTTTTAAAATCCTTCAAGATCCAAAACAGCCTAATAAAGATCCATCCTATTGTTTCTCCTCATTCCTTGAGTAAATACATAAAGCTAACTATTGCAAGAGAGTTCAACATTTCTTTTTTCCCCTTCTTCACAAACAAACCAGTTTCTACTTCGATATACATGCATATGTAGCATTATATCATAACAAAACTAAATGCAATAGAGTCAGTTTCGAGATAAAAGACTATACTGCTACTAAAGAAAAACATACCATGCTTCATATTTAAAGATAGATCTTGATCATCTACATAACCAACCACCTTTGCTGGTATTCCTGTCAACATACTGGAAAACCAAAAGAAAGGCTCATCACAACCAGTATTCCATGCAGTATCAAAACTCCTTTACAATAAACCAGAAGTTTAAAATATATAGTACTCAACCTGTGATGAGGAACATCTTTCATTACTAGAGAATCTTCACCAACCATTGCACCTTCCCCTACTTTTATATTTCCAAGTATAGTTACACTAGCTCCAACAAGTGTACCTTGACCTATTTTGAGATGTCTATCACCAGTTTCTTTCTCGGTTCCTACTAAGGTTACACCTTGCACAAAATATATTTAGGTGGATAAGAAATTCAGATTATCTTCAAAGATTGAGGGAGTACATATGAACTTCCATATGAGAGTCAAGTTGCCCAGCTTATATAGCACAAACTGAAAATAGTCTAGGTGATGGAATAAATTATTTAGGTAATAGATGCATAATGCTTCCTTCTCCTTTCACGTAGAAGGATCCCACTAGTTACCACCTATGTAATCACTACACAAAAACTATACTATTACCCTTCGGTGCAGAACTTTGTGACAGGCTTCCCACCGTGCCCATGACAATATTTCCTTTTGGGTGGGTGTATAAACTAATTCTTATATATGCAGTTTGGCATGAGAGAAATGCAAGACTGTCCAACAAACTGAGACAACTAGAGAAGTTTTCAAGAAAGGTAGCTTTGTAGTTTGTGTTCAAGCTATAGAAACAATCAAACTTATTTTTGTACCACCTCGACCTTATACATTTGGCCTTCCCTAAAAATGTTGCGATCAATGTTAACTCCCATATTAACAGCCTTTCTGTCCAAAACCAAACCCCCACAACTACTCAAATATAATTATAATCGCAATAACAAACTCCCCACAACCTGTTCGACACAATTCCTCATTATCTTCAAACAATTCCAAATCATCTTCTAATGCTAATTATACCACTAGTTTGAAATACTTGGAACTAATTTTTTGTACCACCTTGACCTTATACGTTTGGCCTTACCAAAAAATATTGCGATCAATGTTAAATCTCATATTAACAACCTTTTCCTCCAAGACCAACCCCCCGCAACTACTCAAACATAATTATAACCGCAATAACAAACTCCCCAAAACCTGTTCGACATAATTCCTCAATGAAAAATATGTTACTACAACAACAACATATCCCAACTTCATCTTGCGTTCACCTCCCCAAAAATTCAATCAATATGTTAATTATATAACGAGCTAAAATTTACCGCAATGCACCAATAAGCTAAAATTACCATAATGAATTTTGATGATGAAATTTATACCTGAAGAAACCTTACGGCTAAAGTCAATTCTGTGAATTTGTTTGAAATTCCATTCTGCGAATTTGGAAGAAAGAGCGGAAGAAAAAGATTTAACAATGAATATAATGGAGTAGGGGTAATTTCATTCAAAATAATAAGTTAACAAGTTAAGTCTATTTTAACAAAGCCTTTTTATTTGGGGCTAAAGTTTGAAAGCCACCCTAATTTGAATCTATTTTTGAGAATAACCCGGTTATTTCATGCATTATTATCATGGACTTTTGACAACAATAATGATTCAAACAACTCTATCCATGAATGATAAATAAGTTACTACATCTTAAGAAGAATGAAAATACCAAATTAAATAAAGGCAATAAACATTACGTCTCAAAATAATAAATAAAGTAAATTAGTAGATCGATAATAACAAAGAAACTCCTTCATTGTTAGACTCTGCAGAGAGGAAAAGATAAAATAATAATGTTAAGCCAAGAATACATATGTTCAATTTCTAATTCTTAAACTATATATAAGGATTATGGTATCATGGCCATTTGCTAAATTTGAGAATTCATTCTCATAGTGTTACTTCTTGATCAAACAATAAACGTGTCCTTTTTCTCTCCTCTACCTTATTTTCTCGATCTTTATTTTCCTTTTAGCCTATCTCTATATTGTGTATTGATGTTGGGTGTATTTATGCATTCTAGTATCACTATTCTAACCTTTTTAGCCTTGTTTTGAGGAGAATTCGTATTGTATATGGGTTGATAATGAGGTGAATGTTCATATATGTGTTAAAGCATATGTTTACGGTGTTCAAAGTGAATTCCAAACAAGTTTGTACTTCAATGAGTCATTTAGAGTTCAATCGTTGAAACTAGAGTTACTAGCTTGAGCTAGGTACTTGTCTCGTTGATCCTGTTAGATTCTATTGTGTTTAATGTGTTCCAAATGGTTTTAATGTGTAATTATGAGTGGAATAACTTGTTGGTAAATTTCAAGGTTTAATTTGATTAAGTTAAGAGTCGGAACATAAGGTTGAAGATCAATGCGAATTAGCCTAGCCTTAGCTTTTGTTTTGATTCATCGTCATAGATATTATGTTGTGATTGTCTCAAATTCGAGGTGTGTGATTATTTAGGAACCTCCGTGATCTAAATATGATGATATTTTTATGTTGAATAAGCTAGAAATTAAAGGGAAACAACACGACAAGACAAGGGATGGATGGAGGCACTCAATACTTAGCTAAAATTTCAGAAGCAGTTTCCAGTGAGACAAGGCTATAAGCCCATGGAACCCTAGACATTGCAGGTCTCTAAGGAAGGAAACACCTAGATGGAGCAGGGCTCTAAAGCCCGTGCAGCCTCACCTGGAGCGGTGCTCAACCCAGGGAGGCGCCCCCCCTCTACTCTTTTGCTTACAAATTGATGGAATTCTACTACTACATGGTTTTAGCTTACTCTACCTTATTTTATCGATCTTTATTTTCCTTTTAGCCTATCTCTATATTGTGTATTGATGTTGGGTGTATTTATGCATTCTAGTATCACTATTCTAACCTTTTTAGCCTTGTTTTGAGGAGAATTCATATTGTATATGGGTTGATAATGAGATGAATGTTCATCTATGTGTTAAAGCATATGTTTACGGTGTTCAAAGTGAATTCCAAACAAGTTTGTACTTCAATGAGTCATTTAGAGTTCAATCGTTGAAACTAGAGTTACTAGCTTGAGCTAGGTACTTGTCTCGTTGATCCTGTTAGATTCTATTGTGTTTAATATGTTCCAAATGGTTTTAATGTGTAATTATGAGTGGAATAAATTGTTGGTAAATTTCAAGGTTTAATTTGATTAAGTTAAGAGTCGGAACATAAGGTTGAAGATCAATGCGAATTAGCCTAGCCTTAGCTTTTGTTTTGATTCATCGTCATAGATATTATGTTGTGATTGTCTCAAATTCGTGGTGTGTGATTATTTAGGAACCTCCGTGAGCTAAATATGATGATATTTTTATGTTGAATAAGCTAGAAATTAAAGGGAAACAACACGACAAGACAAGGGATGGATGGAGGCACTCAATACTTAGCTAAAATTTCAGAAGCAATTTCCAGTGAGACAAGGCTATAAGCCCATGGCACCCTAGCCATTGCAGGTATCTAAGGAAGGAAAAACCTAGATGGAGCAGGGATCTAAAGCCCATGCAGCCTCACCTGGAGCGGTGCTCAACCCAGGGAGGCGCCCCCTCTACTCTCTTGCTTACAAATTGATGGAATTCTACTACTACATGGTTTTGGCTTACTCTTATATTATAAATACATGTTGTATCTCATTTTTATACATATTTGGACGTCTTTGAGGATTAAGGGGCTTCTACAACTTTAACTTTTAGTTTTTTATTATTTTTATTTAGTTCATTCATGTTCGTAGTTGTTAATTACAACCTTGTGATTACGATTATGACTATGCGTGGCTAAACGCCCTCTTTCCAAGTTAAAGCAAAGAACATGAGTACTATTATTTTGAATTAAGTTCATTTAAATTTTCTTATCATCATTGGTTGTGTGTTCATTTTTTATTTAACTATTTGATGGATTGATTACCCAGAAAATACATCTATTATCTACCTTTTGAACTCGAGAGAGGGAATAGGGGATAGAACATTGAGATGAACAAAGTATAGTTTGAATTCTTTTATGAAATAAGGAATTCAAATTAGCATCTAGGACAGAGATGTACTTAGATTCCTTACTTTATTCACACGTAGGATGATAGCTTAAAGAACTTAAGTTGACTATTACATCCCCGCTCAACGATGCAGTTGTAAGGTTCAACTTAGGTAAAAAATTAGAGGCGGGAAGACCATGATTATGTGACTACCCCTACAAATCAACAACCAAGATAAGGAAGTTAATGAATGAAGTTCAACAACATAGTATGATTGTTCAAGAGTGCTTTAACCCTCGATTTTCTCCCATTGATTATTTCAAGATCTTTATTTTACGTATTGTTTACTTTACTTGCAGTTTACAATCTCCAAACTCTTTTTGGTTATGCTTGCATCAATGGAATCTAAATTGTGTACTAAAATAGAATTATTGTTCAATCAAGTTTCTGTGGGATCGATACTTGGCTTTCATTAGGCCACTTTACTACTTGGTAGACCACGTACACTTGCGTGTGTGCTTTGACACTGTCAAGTTTTTGGCGCCGTTGCCGGGGACTTTGAAATTTGGCAACTATTTATTTTAGTTTTACCTTTAGATTTCTTTTGTGTATTTTACACTTGATCTTGGTTTTGTATTATAGGAAACAGGTTTTTAGGTTGATAAGCTGGCAAGGGATCGGGAGTTGGTTCAACCCAGCCCTAAACCTGAGCAACACTTTCACCAATGAAGGAGAGAAATAATCTTTCTCTCCCATATTTCTCAAATCATAGAATATTAAGAAAATCTTGTTCTAATGGCTAAAGAACAAGCAACCGGTAGGACAGTTAGAGAAGTGGAAATCCCACTTCTAACCAATTTTACCTCCCTGTTTCAGAAGCCAACAGCTGGAGGTAATTTCGAGCTTAAATAGAATATGGTACAACTTCTGATCAGCAGTGACAGTTTCCAGGGCTTTCATATAAATATCCACAGGTCCACTTGCAGAATTTTCTGGGAATTAGTGATACATTCATTCCCATGGGTGTGAATACAGATTATATGAGGATGACCTTGTTTCCCTTTTCACTGATTGGGGAAACAAAAAGTGGTTAATTGTAGAATCGCCTAATTCAATCACATAATGAGATGACATGGCCAGAAATTTTTTTATTCGATTCTTCTCGTCTGGTACGACTTTGAGACTTCGTAGTGAGATAGTGTGCTTCAAACAGAAGCCAGACGAGAATCTTTATCATGCTTGGGAGTAGTTCAAGGCTCTTCTTTGGTACTATCCACACCATCAACAGTTCAATGAGGTACTTGCTCATACTTTTGTAGAGGCTCTTGATCACAATACAAAAATATTGCTAGATTCAGCTACAGGTGGTCAAGCTCTTGAGATGACATATGATGAGTTGTAAACTTTATTGAACCTCATAGCTCAAGGAAATCCAGAGTGGCGTGGTTATTCTATGAATAGCACCAATAAAGTTGCAGGTTTATTGGAGGTGGACCAATACATTGCATTATCAGCTCAGGTTGCGGTATTTTAAAATATAATATACACTCAGTTTAACAGCCTGAAATTGGGAGCTCCACCACCTGCGGCTACAGGTTGGTGTGAAGTCGGTGAAAATAGTGGCTATAAAATTATTATGTGTGCATCAAATCCAGAATCTATGATATATGTAGGAAATATTCAGAGGCCTAATTATAGGAACGCCTATAATATAATGTGGAAATCTCAACCACTTAATCAGTTGTGGAATTCCCAATAGCCAAAAAGGAGATATGAAGTAGGTTCTAGATAATTAGACACAGTTGGCAACTGATGTAAAGAACCAACAAGCAACACAGAAAAGCCTAGAGTTGTAGTTGGGACAGTTACAACAGGCACTGAATACCAGTCCCCAAGGTGGTTTGCCAACAGATACAAAAAATCCAAAACAAGTTATGGCAATCACTTTGAGGAGTGATAGAGAGCTTCAAGAAGAACCTCCAAAGGCAACAAAAGAGGTAGATGCAGATTTAAATCCCTAACAGGTAAATGATAAAGTTGTTGAAAAACAAGGAAGTCTGATTACTCGAAAGAAAAAGCTGCTGAAGAAGTGAAGAAGATTCCACCACTACCCTTCCCACATAAGTATTTGAAGGCAAAGGAGGATGCAATGTTCAAAAAAGTTCTTTGACACATTCAAGCTTCACATTAACTTACCTTTGTTAGATATTTTGTAGGTTATGACCAAGTATGCTAAGTACTTGAGGGATATGGTTGCTAATAAGGTAAAGCTGCAAGAGGTTAAAACATTAGCACTCACTAAAGAATGTAGCGCGGTAATGACATAGAAAATCCCCCAAAAATGGAAAGATCCAGGGAGGTTTACTTTCCCTATCCAAATTGGGAGTAGAAATGTCCACGCGATGAGTGACTTAGGGGAAAGCATCAATATGATACCCTTGTCTCTGTTTAACACATTGAGTTTAGGAAAGCCTAGACTGACCACCGTGGTTCTGCTGCTGGCAGACGGGTCCATTGCCTATCCTGAAGGCATTATTGAGGATGTCCTCATAAATATTGGTAAATTTTTTATTCCTGCTGACTTTATTATTCTTGATTTTCAGGCGGACAAACAGGTACTAATTAATTTAAGGCGTCCCTTCTTAGCAACCAGAGGAGCATTGATTGATGTTAGAGAAGGCACACTTAAGATGAGGTTGGAGGATGAAGATGTGATATTTAAATTTTACAAAGCACAAGGATTTGTGTATGATCAATGCTATTTAAGGGTAAAAGTGTGGGGTGATTAGTCCGCCAAAGACCTCTTCGGACTACCTCATTGAGCTGCCTATACCACAACCACCCAAGTCAGATTTGATGCTAATTAATGAGCTTGAAAAGGCTAAAGTTGAAAAATCTTCTACTCTTGATAATGGACACCCAAGAGGGTTAAAGAGAATAAGAAGATGGAGACCAAGTGTGAGAAGAAGAAGGAAGGAGAATGACTAAGTCGTTAAGTTGGGTCGTGTCGCGACACTAAATCAGGCACTTCTTGGGAGGCAACCCAAGTTAAGTAAGTATATTTTATTTTTCAATTTTTGTTTTTTATTTCACGTAGTTTTTGTTTTATTGAGTCACAGGTTTAAGGGAAGTCTGAGTACCGGAAACCTGAGCTAAGGAGCATGGCAAAGACTGAGTGTGGGGTCTCACAGGACCCCTTTTATAAAATAAAAAAAATCTACTACTAGGCCTAGAGGCCTCAAAGAGTATTTTTATTTCTTACTTTTAAGTTCACTTTCAGGAGAAAGTAGATTTTAAAGTGTGGGGTGGGGAAATTCCCAATTTTCGCCTCAATTTTAAAAAATTGTGTAAGACGTTCTTGTTAGTTCTATAGTTGATTGCATGGTGTAAGTTCTTTAGTTTTAAAAGCATGTCGATTGTGTGAATTGCTACTTTTGAGACTCCTAGGCTCGTGTTTATGACTCTTGTAATTGTTGGCTTAAAATTGAATTCATGCTATTATTTGGTTGAGAGTTTATGGTGATCCTATGTGAGTTGAGCATGTGCCATGTGCGTGTGAGGTTTTTATATATTTCTTGTTGCATGTGATGTCTAAAACTTGCCCGGTGTGTGTGTAAAGCGAAATAAAGAGTTTGGGTTAAGGAGATGATATAGGCATTTCTTTGATAACATTGTTATATACCTTCTTTTGACCTACCCTTTGTGCATAATCTTAGTCAGCCCCATTGAGCCTTTAGCTTTTACTTTGTTAGCCTCATATATAGCCTAATCCCTTCTTTTATGGATCATAATTTAATTCAAAAGCTCCTAAGTGCTTTAATGTAAAATTGAGTAAGTAAGGAGTTTGAGAAATAAGAGGAGAAAAAGGTAAAATTAATTCCCAAAGTCTAGTTATTGGCATGTGCAATTGTTGTGGTTGGGAGTAGCAAAAATTATTTGAAAAAGTTCCAAATTTTAGCCCGGATATGTTACAATGAACCTATTTTATCCATGGCCTTCTTGGAAATTGTGCACCTCAACTAAGGCAAATCGCTTAAGTTAAGGGTGGCTATCATAGGGGTGCGTAGTGTAATATGGTTGCGAAAAAAGAAAAAATTAAAAGAGTGGTATACTTTCACCATGTGTTTGTGAAAATGCTTAAGAGAGATGGGGCGAAAAAAAGGTGATGGGTGGATGGAAAAAGCGTAATTTGATTGTTGGATATTAGTTTTAAATGTATAATATAGCATATTAAAGTACTCAGAGAGGTTAGTTCACTATTCTAAAATAGTTCCTACCTGTCCCTTAGCCTACATTACAACCCGAAAAAGACCTATTTGATCCTAAGTTCATCATTCTGATATTAGTGGAGTACTACACTTAGGAAAAAGCCTATGGTTCATTGTGGGTAACTTGTGAATCCTTTGTGAGAGTGAGTGTAACTTGATTCTTGTACCCATTATATTATAAATTACATTATTATGAGTTATTATGGGTAACTCTCTTGTTTTGAGGGCACATGTTTGATGAATGTAGTTGATTTGTATGATGTACTTAATTGAATTATAATCATGAGTTTTCCAACTAGGTGAGTCAATTCTTGAGGCTAGGATATTTTGGAGTAGTGTTCACGAACTTTCAATTGTGTTTATAACATGCTGTGTGTGGAAACTTGTAATCTATGTAGTCATTGTAGTACTAGATTGAGTGTCTTGTATATAGTGGAAGTGTAGAGTCTCCTCGGCTTATAATTCTTAGATTTAAGAGTTGTTCGAGGACGGACAAGGCTTTAATTGTGGGGTGGTGATGTTGGGTGTATTTATGCATTCTAGTGTCACTGTTCTACCCCTTTTAGCCTTTTTTTGAGGAGGATTCGTATGCTATATGGGTTGATAATGAGATGAATGTGCATCTAAGTGTTAAATCATGTGTTTACAATGTTCAAAGTGAATTCCAAATAAGTTTGTACTTCAATGAGTCATTTAGAGTTCAATCGTGGAAGTTGGTGTTACTAACTTGAGCTAGGTACTTGTCTAGTTGATCCCGTTGGATTTTATTGTGTTTAATGTATTCCAAATAGTTTCAATGTATAATTATGAGCGGAATAACTTGTTGGTAAATTGAAAGATTCAATTTGATTAAGTTAAGAGTCGGAACATAAGGTTGAAGATCAATGCGAATTAGCCTAGCCTTAGCTCTTGTTTTGATTCATCGTCATGGATATCGTATTGTGATTGTCTCTAATTCATGGTGTGTGATTATGTCAGAAGATATGTAAGCTGAATATAATGATATTTTGATGTTGAATAAGCTGAAAATTAAAGGAAAACAACACCACAAGACAAGGGATGGAAGGAGGCACTCAACATTTAGCCAAAATTTCGAAAGCAATTTCCAGTGAGCCAAGGCTATAAGCCCATGGCGCCCTAGCCATAGCAGGGATCTAAGGCAGGTGACACCGTAGCTGGATCAGGATCTAAAGTCTGTGCAGCCTTACCTAGAGCGGTGCTCAACCCCCTCTACTCACTTGCTCACAAATTGATGGAATTCTACTCCTACACGGCTTTGGCTTACTCTTATATAATAAATACATATTTTATCACGTTTTTACACATCTTTGGACGTCTTGTAGGATTAAGGGGCTACTACAACTTCAACTTTTAGGTTTTTATTATTTTAATTTAGTTCATTCATGTTCGTAGTTGTTAATTACAACCTTGTTATTACGATTATGACTATGCGTGGCTAAACGCCCTCTTTTCGGGGTTAAAGCCAAGAACATGGGGACTGTTGTTTTGAATTAAGTTTCTTTAACTTTGCTTATTATTATTGGTTGTGTGTTCATCTTTGATTTAACTATTTGGTAGATTGATCACCCAAAAAATATATCTATTGTCTACCTTTTGAACTCGGGAGAGGGAATAGGCTATAGAACATCGAGATGAACAAAGTATGGTTTGTATTCTTTTATGAAATAAGGAATTCAAATTAGCGTCTAGGACAGGAATGTAATTGATGCCTTACTTGATTCACAAGTAGGATGATAGCTTAAAGAACTTAAGTGGACTATTACATCCCCGCACAATGATGTAGTTGTAAGGTTCAACTTAGGAAAAGGATTAGAGGTCGGGAGACAATGATTATGCGATTACCCCTACGAATCAACAACCATGATAAGCAAGTTAATGAATGAAGTTCAACAACATGGTATGATTGTTCAAGAGTGCTTTAACCCTGAGTTTTCTCATATTGATTGTTTCAAGATCTTTATTTTACGTATTGTTTACTTTACTTGCAGTTTACAAATCTTCAAACTCTTTTTGGTTACGCTTGCATAAATTGAATCTAAATTATGAACTAAAATAGAATTGTTGTTGAATCAAGTCCCTGTGGGATTGATACTTGACTTTCATTAGGCCACTTTACTACTTGGTAGACCACGTACACTTGCGTGTGCGCTTGGGCGCTGTCATGTATAAATTGAATATGAAAAAAATATCTATCTTATGTAATTTATCTTTCAATCTAATACTTTTCACCAGAACCTAGAGAGAAAGATAAAAGATAAAGAATTATAATTTAAGAATAAATTTTAAAATATGTTAAGAAGAAACTAAAAATTAAAAGTTCAGAATTGAGAAACCTAAAAGAACTAAAACAACAAAATTTTGCAACAAAACTTTTGCAAAAATAATTTGAATGTCAACTTTTGTTGTCTTGTTTGGTCTCTATATATAAATATCAAGCATTTAAATTCCTAATGAATACCATAATTAATATATATTTATTGAAATCGTAGAAAGTGTAGTGAAGAAAATGCAAGAAATTAAGAGGATTAAGAAAGTGGTCATCTATTGGAATTAATAGTAACGTACAATATAATGTGTTGTGTAACTACGCACTATAATGAACTACTTTATCAAAGATTAAAAAAGAAACTGGAAAACAGAGAAGGTAAGAAGATGATTTACTAGAAAAGAAAGTGACTTTTGAATTTTTTTTAATTTTATCTATTTAAAGCACTTAAATAAGAGGGTAAATGTGTAACATTGACTAACTGCAATAGATTAGCTAGCGTCTGTTGCTTTTATTTTTAAGAATATCACCACCTGAAAACACAATAAGTTAATCTTACCAACAAAAAAGGAAAAAAAAATGAAACCCCCTAAGAAAATAGAAACTTCAAAAAATAGTTATTTATGATTTAAAGTGGAAGAACTTTGTTATCAACCTAACATAATTAAATTATCTCAAAACTAGAAAGAGAATCATAAAAAATAATCAAATTCTCTAAAAACTACGAAAAAAGAACAAAGAGAAAATCAAATCATTTTTTAAGAAACTATATAATAAAAAATATGTGTTAAAGTGGAAAGAAAAACCTTGTTGTCAACATAACATATTCAAAATCTCTCAAAACTGTAAAAAAAATAACACACAATAATCAAAGTCTATAAACTACAAAGAGAAGCAAAGAGAAGCAAAGAGAAAAAATTAAATCATTTTTTTAAGAAACCATATCATCAAGAATTTAAATACTATTAAATGTATAATGCAATGAAGAAAGAGTTATAATTATATTAAGCATATCAATTTATTTACCTCGTAAGATTGAACTATGCAAGAACGTCTAATTATTTTCTTTATAATATCTTCATGTAATCTACAAAGCAGATGAAATAAATCAAAAAATAAATCATCCAATTGGACAAAAGATGAAAAACGTAAAGAAATGAAAATAGAGTAACCATTATATATAGCTTAAATTTATGTCTCATAAACTTGTATATTGAATAATTGAAGGTTATGAATATGAAATGATTGAGAGTTATGAATTAATAGTGTCAATAAAGGAGATAATTTTATAAAATTAAATAATTGAAAGAAAGAGAGATGAAAAAATATCAAAAAATAAAAAATAAAAAAATAAAAGTCATTGAGAGGTGTCACATCACCTCTTCTTCATCCTCCTTTATTATTATATATTGATTTGATGAGTATAATGATGAAAATACCCCTTTTCAATTGAAAGACAATGAACACACATATCAAAATTATCTCTTCTATTATATAGGAAAAAAAGGAAAAGAAGTATAAACGATAGTAAAGTAATGTCATCGTGTTAGTAAGACCAAGAAAAAGAAGCCAATAGTTGAGATGGTTCTAACTTCTAAGTTAGGTATGGTATCCTTCCATAATTTAAAGATAGTTATAAGAAAAATGATTTCTTATTTGAAATTATTTTGTGAAAATGACTTCCATCTTCCATATACAGTTCATTCTCAAACCATAAACCAGCCACATATATTGACTCTGCAAAAGAGTTATTACAATTGAAATTCCAATTTTGGCTTAAAACCTTTATGGCCTATTTGAAAAGTCACCCTGATAAATGAATTTGATGTAATTGGATGTAATTACACTGTTTGGCTTGTTTAGCTGGTCAGGTAATTATTTGGGTAGCAAATAATTAGGTATAATTGGCAGGGATTAATTAGACTCTTCAATTCTTAGGGGAGTTATGAATTGTTGATAGTTACATGTAATTACAAGCTGATTATTTTTAATTTTATTTTTATTTATTTTTTATTTCTATTTTTTGTTATTCTAATATTTTTTTTAAAATATATTTTTCTTATTTTACATTATTTATATTTCATTCCTTACTTCTTATTTTTCAACCTTTACTTCTTGTGGTTCCATGCAATTATTCGTATTATTTATTATTTATTTTAGGGACTTGAAAATTAGAAATGGCATAAAAAAGAGTGTGGGGATGACCGGCCTAGAATTAGGTGGGGAAGCTTGACTATCGCTAGTGCTTTAGAGATAAGAGAAAAGTTGACGTCAAGAGGGGCTTGTCAGTTGCATCAGGGAGATAATCTAAGAGGTGTTAGATGTCTCGAGTGTCTGATCTAGACAGCACTGGGGTGATATAATCCAAATGTACTTAAAATCCTTTCACTAGAAGCTATCAGGGAGCTTCAAGTACTTCAAGGAAATATCATGAAATAAGAGGTACTTGACAACATACTACTACCATCAAAAGGATGTTACATGTTTGTGATTGGGTCTTCAAAGTATCAATGAGCTTTGGAGGAATTAAGGAAAAGTGAAGATAGTCTAAGCAACATAATGAGAGCACATGCAAGCTCACCTGATCCCGCAGGGGAGGGACATCTGCCCATAGATGACTAAGCAGGCCAAATCAGTGGATTTCTGCTCCCCGATCTGCATGGGAAGATTGCCCTTAGTGGTTAAACTTGTTTTTTTGATGGAAAAGGATCACTTTTAGGACCATGTTTGTAATAATTGGTCCATGGGTATAAATACTAGACCATGCCTTATTTTTCTTAGTTTGCTTTTGATTATTGATGAAAAAATCTCTTTTGAGAGTCTTTGGTTCTGTTGACGGATTACTTAGAAACGTATGGTTTCAAGGGCATTCAAATTCCCTCTTGATCACCCAAGGAATTAGGTGTTGATTAATGAATGTAATCAGGTGTTTTAGGGTTTAATATATCCCATTGTTCTTAATTATTTCATCTTCTTGTGTCTAATTTTCATCTATCTATCGATTATATCTTGCTTTCTTATTTGTTTCAAGTCTTCATAGTTTTTTGATTATTATTTGGTATCAGAGCCAAGCTTGAGTTCATTTTCACAAATTTAGTTTTGGATTTGTTATCTCAAGAAAAAAATTAGAAATTTCATTTTTGGAAAAAAAATTCAAAAATATTTTTTGTGTTTTTGGGTCCTTTTGTAGTTTCTATACAAGATTTTTTCCTCTGGTATATTTGAGTCGAATTCTTGAGCTTTAATCTTGATTTGAGTGGATTTGAAGGGAACCCCATTGTTGAGCTTGATTTCTTGAGAAAAAAGAAGTGGGTTTTGAGATCTTGTTGATTTGGTGTAGATTTGAGGCTTGAAAAATATTGAAAAGTGTTTCCCACATTGAAGGGACCCTAGATCTAAAGTTTCATGAAATTTCAGGTCAAAATGAAATAGTTGAAAATTTTGAAGTTTTTTGTGTTCTTAAGGATCTTCAAATCATCAAGAATAAAAATCCTTAAAAAGTGTTGTTTGATCCAAGGAATAAAGGAAAAGGAAAGAAAAGTTGTTAGTACAAAGGAATATTTAAAAAGAAATAGGAATATTATGGGAAAGAGGATCGAAGAGGACCCACAAAGGCTTGAAAATGGAGTTTCCAGGTGTTTTGTCCAGCTGACTTGCGCACACAGGTGAGCCATCTGCTGCCACAGGTGGGAAACACATGTCCCCTTCCAACTTACTATTTTGACCTGCACCCATCTGCGAGGGCAGGTCCCAACCTACGTTCGCATCTCATCCAAACGGGCCTCAATAGTACATAATTCAATTTTGGTCGGGTTTCATTATTTTAGTTTCAATCTGTGATTCCTAACTTTATTTCTCAATTCCTAGATTAATTAACAACTAGTAATTGATCTGCTTAGTTGATTAGTTCCTGAGTTTGTTTTCATTATTCATCCTATTTCATTTGTTCTTTTCTAGTTTTCATTTTGTTGTTAATTCTTGGTTCAGCTCCATAAGTAAATCTTTTGAGTCTTTCAAACAATTATCAAATCCAAACAAGAGTAGCAATCAACACTTCGTCTACCATCGAAGTATAAGTCATCCTTCAATATTTGCGGATCCAAGTGCGAGTCATACAAAAGTGTGTGAGTTTGTGAGGTTATTTCGTTAATGCTAACTTTTTTTATTTGTGTTTAGTGTCTTTTCTAATAGGTACAATGGCCCTAGAAGGTGAAAATTTACCAACCATGAACATCAAAATGCTATCTTTGCGACAATTGAATATTTTAGCCATAAAATGGAATCCATTGAAGGTCACATGACCACACTCCAAGGAAGTGTGTCAACTATGGGCGGAAAGATATATATAGTGAACATGGAAGGTCATCTAAACTCCACCCTATCAACTCCCCAAAATTGTCATACCTAATTTAGCGGACATGCTCAAAACACATCCGCTACTATCTCTCCGAAAACACTCCACCAAATGTTTAATCCACTGAGACAAACACAAGACGCCACTACCCAGAAACTACCTATCTACATAAATGAAATTTTGTTCATACACTCTAACCCTAATTCAACTAAGACATCCAAGAAGAACAACAAAACCAAATATCCCAAGACTAAGGTATACCCCAACCTTCTCTAAACCAAAATCCCCCACTCTAAGTACCCCTTAACCAACACAAACCCATACAAGTGGAGGATATAGGAAGAAAAGATCCTTAAGTAGAGTTTGAACCATATGAGAATGTGTCCATATGGGCAGAGTTCATGAGGAATAGATCAATGGGTCAAAGAGTCATAGAGGTTGACAAGAAAGGTTTGGTTCGCTTTCTTATGAGGAAGGAATCATGAGAAATCTTCCCCAAGGTGATAACCAATGGAACTACAATGAGAACCAAGTTAGTAATTAAAGTCGAGATGTTAGATCAATTCAATAAATACTAGTCTTCTAACTTTCAAGGAGAGAGTAATCTTGAGGCTTATCTAACATGGGAGTCCATTTATGAAAGGATCTTCCAAGTCAATGATCTCACCGAGGTCAATAAAAGTCGCTATGCCATAGATCAATTCAAAGGGTTTGATACTAAATGGTGGGAATATGACCAGAGATTTGAAAATGTCCTAAACTAGGGACAAGCACCACCACAGGATGCATAAAGGCTCTCATGAGAAGGAGTGTCAAAAAGGGATAAACATGAGTTACTTGCCAAGTTGTACAACCTAAACAAGAATGTATTAACCTACTATGATGAATTTTAACTATTTATCTTGAAGATTAAGTATTATGGGAGCATGGAACATGCCATCTCCGCGCCATGGTTGGTTTTAAAAAGGATATTTTCTCATCTATGACTTGCATAGGTTGGATACCATAGAAGAAATCTTTTAAGTGGCCTTAGGAGTTGAGAGAGATATCAGGATAAGACATTTTTCTAACCCAAAGGATACTCATCCACTAATTCTTGGAGTAAGAAAAAAGAAGTAGCTCAATCTTCACTATGGTGGAACAAAGACAAAGGCATCAACAAGTCCTATGAAAAAAAACCCATAGAAAAGAGTATTCCAAAGTACCCACCTAGGAATAAAGGTAAAAAAATACCCAAATCCTAATCCTAAAGGATTTTAATGTTTTAAATATCGAGGTTGGGGACACAAGGAAATTGAGTGTCACAACTGAATGAATGTTATCCTTAGAGATGAGAGATTGTATTACCTTAGAAGGGAGGTAGGACTAGAAAAAGGTAATAAAACAGAAACCCAAGAAAAAGAAGGGTTTAAAGAAGGTGAGGATGTAGAACAAGTAAATGAGGATAATTGGCATCAAGATGGAGAGTTTGAAGTTTTAAATTTTGTGGTAAGGCCGGTAATGGTTAGCAAGGCATTGGAATATCCGATCTAAATAGAAAACCTATTCCACATGAAATGTCTCCTCAAGAAAAATATTTGTTAGTTAGTTATAAATTGTGGTAGTTGTGCCAACGTAGCTAGTGAACTCATGGTCAACTTTTTGAAGCTTCCCACCACCAAACACTCCTCACACTACAAACTTAAATGGCTTAATGAATGTAGAAAGTTGAAGGTGACCCGATAAGCCATTATTCACTTCAAGGTTGGTAACTATAATGAAAAAGTAATTGTGATGTAATACCTATACAAGCATGTCATATATTACTTGTGAGGCCATGGAAATATGAACGTTCTACCAAGCATGATTGGGGAACCAACTAGTATACCTTAGAGTTGAATGGTCTCAAGTTTATACTCTATCCTCTTTCACCTTCCAAAGTGAATGAATTTCATCAAAGGATGAGAGAGTTCGTGTAATAAGGTAAGAGTTTAGGAGAGGGATAACCCCAAGGATGAGAGATTGATAATGGAGAAGAAATGAGAAAGTTAAGAGGGAAGGCCCAAATGGTGATGTTGGCTAGAAATAATGATATTCTTAAGAAGGCTAATGATGAGGATCCCATACTCCTTTTAACCCATGATTTTCATGATAACAACTCTATTTGTCCTATTCCCAATTCTATTTCTCTTATTTTGTAGGAATTTAAAGATATTCCCAAAGGAGCTACCAAAAGGGTTACCCTCACTTCGTGTAACGCCTCGAATCTGGTACCCAAAATGCTACATGGTGCTCATGACCCCGAAGGACCACAAGCTAACCCATGACTGATATCTGTACCTGAACATTGCATAATATACTGTATAAATGCAAAAATAAGATATAAGGACATAATGTTCAAAACTATAATATAACTGATAAAAAAATGTCTGAACGAGGTATAAAATACCTGAAATAAACCATCTAAACATACTGTAGTCTGAAAACCTCTAAAACTGAACTATCTGAATTAGGAGTTGATGGGACATGTCCCCAACTAACTCCAACTACTGAAATAGTCTAAGTAATGCAATAATAAAGTAATAATCATGTCCTCGAAGGATGAGGACTCATTGCTGAATCTGACTGCTAAAAATGTAATGCTACTGATGCTCTGGAGCTCATGCTTTTGAACCTATGGTATAAAAACACCATAGAAAAAATACGTCAATACGATTGAATGTACTGGTATACATGTGAGGTAGGCTGAATGCAAAGGGTTCACATGCATGCACTATACTAACTGGCTGGATAACATAAGCGTGAGAATACATGCATGAATACATAATAATTATAACTGGGGTCGTGATAACATGATTACTGAGTCTGAGTACTGATAACATGAGATACTGATAACTGTATAACTGAAATAACTGATACTGAGCGACTGTGTCTGACAGTCTAGTTTCTGATGAAACTAGTTGAGTTCCGTTCTGTTATGAGTTGACAGTATCTAACAGTCCTGAATTTTGTAGAACTATCTAAATTTTATTATAGAGACTGAATGATTATATCTGACAGTCCTAATTCTGTAACTGAGACTATGGGAAGTATTCATCTAACCAATATGCCCCTAATATTCCATTATGACTGAGTTGGGGTCCAATCTGTACCTCAATTAGAAGGGTGTCAATACCGCTCCACTGGTAAAGACAAGATGAGGTGACCCTCATCTGATAGTGTCCCCAAAAGAGAATGGTGGGACCCTCATCTGACAGTGTTTATCCATCTCATCAATCCTCATCTGTTAGTATTGATGTCTCAACCTATGCTGGTTATATAGTTCTAGAATATAAGAATTGCTTCTAAGAATCACACCCTCATCTGACAGTGTGCGTTCCCATCCTTGGGTTCACTCGGTGCTAATTACTACTCCCATCTGAATAGACACTGAACATGGATTACTGAAATGAACTGGACTGAATTAACTGAGTTCCGTTGACAAATGGAATAGTACTTAGATTACTGTATTACTGAGCTTTCCTGAATCACATGACTGACTAATTTCTATGGATCATGGCTTGACTAAGGATATCGTGAAAACATGACACTCACTCCAGGCACACATCTATATTTTTTGGGTACAAGTACCCCCAGGTCTCGATGGGAAGAAATTGACAAAGCATGACTTTCTTGAATACATGACCACATCAACAATCCATAATATAATAAGTTGGAGAATTCATGAAGTACAAGTTCTAAAGCACCACAACGGCCACACATACATCCATAATTCATTGACTAAGACATTTCATCATACACTTGACATGCATGAACTTGTACATGAATGGGGATTTCATATTATCATCCTAGTATGGCATTTTTCCTTTACATAGGCATACTTTGGTTATACCATCATCAATGCATCTAATTATTATGGTTGCATAAACAAATTTACAAATTTAAGGGGTTTATCATGATTATTATACAAATCTTCACATACTAGGGTCAACCATTGGAATATGTAATTTAAAGTATGAATCAAAACCACACAACATCATGAACATGAATTTAAATTCAATTTAAATCATGAACATTCTTAAATACATAATCTTGGATTTTGAAAAGAGATTCTTAAGCTTCATGGGTGAAAAAGACCCATGAATCAACACATGACATACCTTGATTGTGAGTTTCTTGAAGTTCTTGGACTTGAATAACTTGAATTTCTTAGTTTCTTGAAGAAGGATTTGGATCTTGTTCTTGGGGATTATCCTTGAGAGAAAACCCTAATTTGATGTTGTAGATGGATAATGAACTTATGAGCCTTGATCTGATATAATTAGAGGTTAAAACGGGTGGAAAAAGACCAAAATACCCTTTTAAAAATTACTTTAAAATATTTGAACGAACTATGCGACGGTGGGTACGACGGTTCGTCGGTCCTGTACATCACACCTGGTCAGAATATGGGTTCACTGCCTCTCTTACAACGGCTTGGGCGATGGTCCGTCGCTAGCTTGATGGTCTGTCGGCCTAAGACATCACTTTTAGATAGAAGGTGGTCTCACTGCCTCCGCTGCGATGTTTTGGGCGATGATCCATCTTTAGATCGATGGTCCATTGGCCTTCGCCATCGCACTTGGGCAGTTTTGACTGCTTTTTGTATTTCGGCCATAACTTTCTCTTTCGATGTCAAATTTTGACGAAATGGGTATCGATGGAAAGCTTATTCAATTTCCATATGATAAAAAGTGAAAATCTTAAAAATTCCTCGTGTATTAAAGTGGATTATCTATCAAAGTAAGTTTATAACATTCTTAGGATGATTTTAAGCTAGGTAGGAGTACGGGGTATTATAATATCTATCCTTGAGAACATTCTTCCTCGAATGAGACTGAGTGAGTGAGGAGAAAGATAAACTGATGTACATACTGAACATGAATGACTGGAACATGATTTCATGATTAACATGACTAATAACTGAATATATATCATACTGAACACGTATATCTGATACATGTGTAACTGATTCATGAATGCATGACTGAGTGTTCTAATGAACTAAGGTTCTCACAATGAGAATGCAAGTATGATGCATGATTATATAACTGATCTGACATATGAATGAATGAATGAATATGCAATGGTATTTAATACCAAGTTTATAATGGAATTCTAAACATGAACTGGATACCAAGCTTGTAACTAAAATTTGAACATGAAAATGAATAGCTTAAGGAGGACTGTTACCTTGAGCTAGATCTGAGTTAGCGGAGAAATAGGTGAGGATACTTGGTATGTATGTATGCTTCTGCTTCCCAAGTATCTCCCTCAACGGATTGATTCCACCAAAGAACTTTGACTAGAGGGACTTCTTTGTTCCTCGGTCTACGAGTATGATAGTCTAGGATTTTGACTGGAATCTCTTCATAAGAGAGGCTATTCTGAACATCTATGCTCTGAATAGGTACTACAACTACTGGGTCACCTAATCATTTCTTGAGCAAATATACATGGAGGACTGGATGAACTGAGGTTAGATCTGGAGGCAATTCGTTGCCGAATCGACTGAGAATCTTGAAGGGACCGACATATCAGGGACTGAGCTTTCCCTTCTTGTTGAACCACTTCACTTCTTTCATGGGAGAGATCTTTATAAAGACATAGTCAGCAACCTCGAACTCAAGGTCCTTTCTGCACACATCTGCATATGACTTTTATCAGCTCTGAGCATCCCGGAGTCTTTCTCTCATCAACCAAACTTTTTCTAAGTCATTGAATACTAAGTCAGGCCCTATGACTGAGGCCTCACTAACTTCGAACCAACCAACTGGAGACCTCCTACCATAAAGATCTTCAAATGGAGCCATCATAATACTGGAATGATAGCTATTATTGTATGCAAACTCAATCAAAGGAAAGTGGTCATCCCAACTGCCCTTGAAATCAATTGCACACGCTCGCAGCATATCTTATAAAATTTGAATAGTCCTTTCTGCTTGACCATCTATCTGAGGATGAAAGGCTGTACTGAGATGAACTTGGGTACCAAGACCCTTTTGGAACGCTTTCCAAAAATGAGAGGTAAACTGAGTACCTCTGTCTAAGATAATAGATAATGGAACAACGTGCAATCTGATCAACTCTTTGATATAGAGTTTGGCATAATCCTCAGCTGAATAAGAGGTCTGGACTCGAAAAAATAAGCTGATTTGGTCATCCTGTCTACAATGACCCAAACTGAATCATGCTGTCGACGAGTACGAGGCAACCCTATCACAATGTCCATGTTCACTTCTTTTCACTTCTATGTAGGAATATTGAACTATTGCATGGACCCACTAGGCTTTTGATGCTCTATCTTAACTTGGTGACATGTAGAGCACTTAGCCACAAACTCTGCAACATCTCTCTTCATCCCATTTCACCTATAGATCTCCCGTAAGTCGCGATACATCTTTGTGGACCTTGGATGAATAGAGTAGTGCGCACCATGTGCTTTTTCAAGAATTCGCTTTCTTAAGTCATCTACACCTGGAACACACAGACGACATTGACAACGCAAAACACCATCTCCCCCTTGGGAGAAAACTTCTCCTTTCTGATCCTTGACTGACTCTTTCAACTTGACTAGACTGGGATCTCTATCTTGCTTTTTTTTTTCTCTGAAACTAGAGATGATTCTAAACTACTCTGAACCCATATATCACCCTTTTCTGTATCGGCTAAGTGAACGCCTAGTTTGTCGACCTGATGGACTTCTTGAGCTAGATTTGTCTTACTGTCCTCGACATGAGAAATACTACCCATAGACAGTCTTCTAATAGCATCGGCCACTACATTATCCTTGCCCGAATGATAAAGGACATGCATGTCATAATCTTTCAAGAACTCTAACCACCTTCTCTGACAAATATTAAGATATTTTTGAGAAAAGACATACTAAAAGATCTTATGATCCATGAACACATCTACATGAATACTATATAGATAATTCCTCCAAATCTTTAAGTCAAATACTATAGCTGCTAACTCAAAATCATGAATAGGATAATTCTTCTCATGGGGTTTAAGCTGTCTGGAGGCGTAGGCTATGACCTTACCATGCTGCATGTGGACATAACCCAAACCTACTCTGGATGAATCATAAGACACTACGAACCCATCTGGACCATCTGGAAGAGCTAAAACTAAAGCTGAGGTGATTTAAGTCTTTAACTCCTAAAAACTCTTCTCGCAAAGATCTAACCACTGAAACTTGACTTTCTTCTGAGTCAATCTGGTCATAGGGGATTTAATAGAAGAAAATTCTTCAATAAACCATCTGCAATAGCCAGCAACCCAAGAAACTACTGATATCTGATGGAGAAACAGGTCTGGGCTAGTTTCTTACTGCTTTGGTCTTTCGAGGATCAACCCTAATGCCATCATTGGAAATGATATGACCAAGGAATGCTACTAACCTTAGACAAAACTCACACTTGCTAAATTTGACGAACAACTAATGATATCTGAGAGTCTTAAGTATGATTTTGAGATGGTCTGCATGATCACACTCACTGCGGGAATAGACCAGAATATCATCTATGAAGACTATGACAAACGTGTCCAAGTACTGCTTGAACACCCGGTTCATTAAGTCCATGAAAGTGGCTGGGGAATTGGTAAGACCAAAGGACATAATCAGAAACTCAAAGTGACCATATAGAGTACGAAAAACTATTTTTGGAATATCACATTCTCTGACTCTTAGCTGATGATAGCTGGATCTGAGGTCTATCTTAGAGAAATAACTGGCACCCTGAAGTTGGTCAAACAAATCATCAATCCTGGGAAGGGGATACTTGTTCTTGACCGTAACTTTATTGAGCTGGCGGTAATCAATACACATTTTGAGAGAACCGTCTTTCTTGCACACGAATAAAACTGGTGCACCACACGGGGACACACTGGGCCTGATGAATCCCTTATCTAAGAGATCCTTCAATTTTTCCTTCAATTTCCTGAGTTTTGCTGGTGCCATTCGGTATGGAAGAATATATATAGGCTGAGTATCTAGAAGAAGATCAATGGCAAAGTCTATTTCTTTTTCAGGAGGAATTCCTTGAAGATCTTTGGGAAAGACATCTGAATATTCATTCACTACTGGAACTGATTCAAGAATGGTAGTTTTGGATCTAGAGTACTTAACATGAACAAGATGATAGACACATCCCTTAGATATTATTTTTCGTGCCCGAAGGTAGGAAATAAGCTGACCTCTGAATGTTGACGTGCTACCCCTCTACTCTAGGACCGGTTCATTCAGAAACTGGAACTGGACTATTCTATTAATGGATTCGACTGTGGCATAGAAAGAATGAAGCCAATCCATCTTGAGAATGACATCAAAATCAGTCATCTTTAATTCGACTAAGTCTACTGAAGTGACTTTCTGAAATATCGTAATAGGGCAGTTCCTGTATACCCACCGGGATATGATGGTCTTACCCACTGGGGAAGAGACTGAAAAGGTCTCTACTAGAATTTCAGGACTGACTGCAAAATCGCCTGCTATATAGGGAGTAACAAAAGACAAAAAAGCACCTGGATCTAGTAAAGCATAAACATGCATATGAAAGATCTGTAATGTACCAGTAACTACATCAGGAGAATTTTTCTGATCTTTTTGGGACTAAAGAGCATAGAGTCTATTTGGGCGTTGCCTACTAGTAGCACTAGAAGTGGCACCCTGCTGATTTGGGTGACCAGATTGAGCTGAGGAATGGTTCTGTTGACCCTGGTAACCTGACTGGGGACAATCTTTGACTCTGTGGCATGGATTACCACATCCGAAACAGACATCACTTCCAGCTCTGCAAGCACCCTTGTGGTTCTTACCACAAGTCTGACAAAGAGGATTAGTTCGGGCATTGCTAACACTGCCCTGAGACTTAGAGCCTGACGCCCTATCTTTGTTACCCTCCCTGAACTTAGGAGCTGGAGCATTGGCTGAAGAAGGAGCTGGAACTGATGACTTAGGACGAAACAAATAACGGTTTCCTCCCTCTGACTTAGGCTGAGTAAAGTTGAAACTACCTGTCCTTGCTCTCTTATTCTACTTCTCCCTTATCTTAATATTTTGATCTTCTATATGTTGAGAATGAGTTATAAGCCTGACTAAAGTTATGTCACTATTCAACATCGCAAACCTACACTCATTGACCACACTATCATTCACCCCAGAAATAAACTTACTCATCTTAGCCCTGCTATCTGCAACCATATGAGGAGCATATCTGGCTAATTAAGTAAACTTATGAGAATACTCTTTCACCGTCATGTTGCCCTACCTGAGTTTGATAAATTCTACCACCTTAGATTCTCTCAACTCTAGGGGAAAGAACCTTTCTAAAAATGCGGTGACAAACTCTTCCCACTCTAGAGGTCCTACATCAACTGACCATTCTGACTTCCACTACTTGTATCAAGTGTGAGAAAAATGATGTAAATGATATGCAGCTAGGTTAGCACTCTCCCTAGGAGTAACCCCCAGGATGTCTATAACCTTCTGAACTTGATCGATGAATTCCTGAGGGTCCTTATCTTACTTAGACTCGAGAAAGGATGGAGGATTTATTCGGGCAAAATCCCAAATCCTGGCTGCAGCTGAATTGGCCACTAGGTTGGCTGGAATGATAGATGGTCATTCATTCTGAGCAATAACTAACTGAGAAAGAGTAGTGAACGCAGCTCTGAAATTTGTATGAGAAACATGTTCGCCCAAAGGTTCTTCGGGCAGAGAGGCTGACTGATTCTCTATTCTTCTTTTAGGAGGCATGTTCTGTAGAAGAAAGGGAGAAATGGATTAGACTGAGATATTATCTTGAGATTATGTGTACTGGCACGACATGAATACTGAAAGAAGGGAAACTGTTCCTAAAACACCTCATAGCCTCCTGTACATAAATATGTACAAGACTCTACTAGATGCGGTTTTCAGACTTCCTAGGACTCTATTTAACCTTAGTCTCTGATACCAAGTTTGTATCGCCACGAATGTGGAACCCAGAATGCTACACGATTCTCATGACCCCGAAGGACCACAAGCTAACCCATGACTGATATTTATACCTGAATACTGCATAATATACTATATAAATGCGGAAATAAGCTGTAAGTCCATAAGGTTCAAAACTATAATATAAATGATAAAATAATATCTGAACGAGGTATAAAATACCCAATACTAAAATAAACCATTTGAACATATTGTAGTCTGAAAGCCTTTAAAATTGAACTGTCTGAATAAGGAGTTGATGGGACATGTCCCCAACTAACTCTAACTACTGTAATAGTCTAAGTAATGAAATAATAAAGTAATGATCTTGTCCTTGAAGGATAAGGATTCACTGCTGAATCTTACTGCTGAAACTATAATGCTACTGATGCTCTAGAGCTCGTGCTTATGAACCTATGGTATTAAAACACCATAGTGCAAATGCGTCAGTACGATTGAATATACCGGTATGCATGTGAGGTAGGCTGAATGCAAAGGGTTCACATGCATGCATTATACTAACTGACTAGATAACATGAACCTGAGAATACATGCATGAATATATAATAACTATAACTGGGGTCGTGATAACATGATTACTGAGTCTGAGTACTGATAACATGAGTTACTAATAACTGTATAACTGAAATAACTGATACTGAGTGACTGTGTCTGACAGTCTAGTTTCTGATGGAACTAGCTGAGTTTCATTCTGTTCTAAGTTGACTATATCTGACAGTCCTGAATTCTGTAGAACTATCTGAGTTCTATCACTGAGACTGAATGACTATATCTAATAGTCCTAATTCTGTAACTGAGACTGTGGGAAGTAGTCAGCTAATCAACATGCCCCTAATATCTATTATGGCTGAGTTGGGGTCTAATCTGTAACCTCAATTAGAAGGGTATCAATACCGTACCACTGGTAAAAATAAGCTGTGGGTGACCCTCATCTGATAGTTTCCCCAAAAGAGAACGGTGGGACCCTCATCTGTCAGTGTTGATGTCTCAACCTATGCTGGTTACATAGTTCTGGAATGCAAGGATTGATTCTAAGAATCACACCCTCATCTGACAGTGTGTGTTCCCATCCTTGGGTTCACTCGATGCTAATTCCTACTCCCATCTAAATAGACACTGAACATGAATTACTGAACTAAACTGGACTGAATTAACTGAGTTCCGTTGACTGACGGAATAGTACTCAGATTACTGTATTATTGAGCTTTTCTGAGTCACATGACTGACTGAGTTCTATGGATCATGGTTTGACTGAGGATATCGTGAAAACATGACACTCACTCTAGGCACACATCTATATTTTTCGGGTACAAGTACCCCCAGGACTCGATGGGAAGAAACTGACAAAGCATGAATTTCGTGAATACATGACCACATCAACAATCCATAATATAATAAGTTGGAGAATTCATGAAGTACAAGTACTAAAGCACCACAACGGCCACACATATATCCATAATTCATTGACTAAGATATTTCATCAAACACTTGACATGCATGAACTTGTACATGAATGGGAATTTCATATTATCATCCTAGTATGACATTTTTCCTTTGCATAGGCATTTAATCAAGCACATGGGGAGAATACTTTGGTTATACCATCATCAATGCATCTAATTGTTATGGATGCATAAACAAATTTGCAAATTTAAGGGGTTTATCATGATTATTATACAAATCTTTACGTACTAGGGTCAATCATTGGAATATGTAATTTAAAGTGTGAATCAAAACAACACAACATCATGAACATGAATTTAAATTTAATTTAAATCATGAACATTCCTAAATACACAAATCTTGGATTTTGAAAAGAGATTCTTGAGCTTCATGGTTGAAAGAGACCCATGAATCAACACATGACATACCTTGATTGTGAGTTTCTTGAAGTTCTTGGACTTGAAGAACTTGAATTTCTTAGTTTCTTGAAGAATATTTTGGATCTTATTCTTGGGGATTATCCTTGAGAGAAAATCCTATTTTGATGTTGTAGATGGATAATGAACTTATGAGACTTGATCTGATATAATTAGAGTTAAAACGGGTGGAAAAATACCTAAATACTATTTTAAAAATAAATTTAAAATAATTGAATGAACTATGCGACAGTGGGTACGATGGTTCATCGCTGGGTTGACGGCCTGTCGGTCCTGACCGTCGCACCTGGATAGAATACGGGTTTACTGCCTCTCCAACGATGGCTTGGGCGATGGTCCATCATCCTGAGCCATTGATTTTAGGCAGAAGATGGTCTCACTGCCTCCACTATGATGGTTTGGGCGACGGTTCATCGCTAGCTCGACGGTCCGTCGGCCTTCACCGTTGCACCTGGGCAGTTTTGACTGCTTTTTGTATTTCGGCTATAACTTTCTCTTTCAATGTCGTATTTTGACGAAATGGGTATTGATGGAATTCTTATTCAATTTTCCACATGACAAAAAGTGAAAATCTTTAAAATTATACGTGTATAAAAGTGGATTCATCTATCAAAGTAAGTTTCTAACATTCTTAGGATAATTTAAAGCTAGGTAGGAGTACGGGGTATTACACTTCGAGGAATTGAGCATCAAATAGAATTTTTGTCATGCTTTTAATTGCCAAACAAATTGGCTTATCAAAGTAACCTAACAGACACCAAAGAGATCCAAAGGTAAGTTGAAGAACTTCTCAACAAAGGTTATATCAAGGAAAACATGAGTCCATGTGTGGTCCTGGTATTATTGGTTACAAAAAAAGATTTCATGTGGTGCACGTATGTTGATTGCCAGGAAATCAACAAGATAATGGTAAATTATCACCACCCTATCCTTAAATTAATAATATGTTGGATGAATTGAATAGTTTTTGTGTATTTTCAAAGATTGATCTTAGAAGTAGATATCATAAAATCTGGATGAATCCTTTTTTAAGAATGGAAAACTGCCTCCAAGATCAAATTTGGTCTTTATGAATAAATGGTTATGTCATTTGAACTCATCAATACTCCTAGTACCTTTATGTGGTTAATGAACCATGTGATGAAACCATTTATAGGGAAATTTGTTGTTGTGTAGTTTGATGATATCTTAGTTCATATTACGTCTGTAATGACCATTCTAAGCATTTGAGATGTGTTTTTGATGCTCTTAGAAAGAATCAATTATTTTCTACTCTTGAGAAATATGATTTTTGTGTTTATAAAGTGGTCTTTAGGGCTTTGTTATAAGTTCCCAAGGTGTTGAAGTGGGTGAATTCAAGATAGATGCTATAAGAAATTAGCCATATCCATAATCCATTGCTGATGTAAGAAGTTTTCATAGATTGACTAGTTTATATAGAAGTTTTATCAAAGGATTTAGCACCATATCCATGATGTGCCATGGTTTATGGCACTTTCGATGCTTAAAACTATGAAAATATGAAAGTACTTGGGTTATTTTGTTAGATATGATGTGCATTTGTGTCTATGTTATAGAAAAATAGGGTTGAAAGTGATTAGAATAAGATGAGAAGAAAAATATTTGAAAAATGAAGTCACTACCCAGACTACGAGTCATTAAGTGACTATATGACTCGTAGCCCAAGTCGTCAGGAGAATAGTGAGAAATTTTAAGAAGAGTAATAATGTTAAAGCTAGCTACGAATCGTAGGCATTGACTACAAGTCATAGAAACGAACCGTTCTAAGCAAGAATGATGAAAGATCCTGTGATATTACAAATTAGAGCCCAGTGGATACAAGACTAACTATGAGTCGTAATGTCATGCTATGACTCATAGTGCTAATGTAGCACCCTGTATTTTTGTGCTAGAATTCAAACTATTATTCCTACGTGTATGAACTCAAATCAATTGTTCTCTATATAAATATAAATGTCATGATCATTTACCTAGTGTGTAAATTGCTTTCGAGGTAAAGAATGTTCATATAAAACACTTAGAGGGGAGTTGACTTTAAGAACTTTAGTATCGACCAAATTTTTGTATTCGATCTTACCAGGGTCAACTTTGAACGTGTCTAACTTCTAGAATATATGAAATTTTTTATCTTAAGACCCACCAAATTATATATAATTGAGTCCTCTTTACAACACATCCAATTTTACCTTAATTCAATACCTGAGTGAAAAGTTATGAGCATTTTTGTGAGAAACCAGTGAGGGCCTACGATTTTGACGTGGCCCGAACCTTGTGCTCTACGATTTCACCGTGGCATGGATCTATGTTCAGAAATTCTAAAACCCACATTTCTCTTTAGTTTTTAGATGATAAACGGGTCATTTACGTCTAAACCTATCCTATAACTGATAATAATGTGAATTCATCATCCCATAACCCAAAAACACACCAAATACATAATTCCTTTTCTCCTAAATCCTCAAGAACACCAATTAAGGGTTCTTCTCTAAAAAATTCAACCTCCAAGGCTTCTAATTCAGGTTTCTTCTTTATGATTCCTCACCAATTTCATCATCAAGGGTATAGGAAATAAATTCAAGTTTCCATATTAATTCCAAGCTAGGGTTCAAGCTTCAAAGTTGTGGATTCACACTTTTATCTGAATTACTTTCGTCAAAAGGCATGTTAATATTCCCCAACTATTATTTTGTAAAAGCATGTGTTTTTAAATATTTATTCATTTGGTTATGATGTTGGTTTTGGAATATGGGTTGAGGCTTTTGAATGTTTATTTTTGAACAATGTTTTCCATGGTTTACATATGATTGTTCATGCTTTATTTATAATTTTTTTGAAATTGTGGGGTGAATGGGTATGGTGGTCATGGTTTTTCCCAAGTAAATGATTTTAGTTTAACATATGGTTTTGGAAATTGTGTTGCCTCAACCCCAAAATGGTGAAATTGATATTAAATATGGTTTTGTCATATGATTGGACTTGTTCACTTATACTATTGCATGGCATAAAAGGCTAAAGAACCATGGATTGGCTTTATTGAACTTTGGGAATTGTATTTTCCCTATACGAATAAATAATTGAACCTAAGGGCCATAAATTCCCTTATGAGATGGTTAATGGTTATGACATGGTAATGAACTTGCAAGTGTTGTTAGTATGACAGTACCAATGGGATGACTTAATGAATGAATTGGTTCAATTAATGGGAATATGTGCTAAATATTTTAATTGGTCTTAAAAGAGGGTTATGTATCTGGGCCATGAAAGTGGCGGTCCTGAGGGACCAATACTGGAAATCATGTTTGTCGGAGTGGGGTATAAATGTCTTGGGGTTTGAGTTCCTTTGCTTATGAATCCCCCATATTACATTACATGATCGGGTGCTTAAGTCACCTTAGTATATGATTTAGAGGTTTGGTCCCTCCGTGCATAAATTTTTTATTATTCTCTAGTTCGTATGGCTACATACACTAGGGCCGGAACAGAGGGTGAGAATTGGGGACCATATAGCCCATGGGTACTATTATTATGACAATTAAGCAACACAATCCAGGCTAAAGTTTTAAACATTCATGTTAAACCTTGTTCCCTATCCCGACATGATATATATATATATATATATATATATGCATTGGTTTTGAATGATTTTGGACTGATTTGATCATGGCATTATTTTATCCCTATTCCCTGAGATACATGCTAGTTCTCATCCCACTAACTTTCTTTGAACATTGTATTCCCACGCGATGTAGGGTCTGAAAACACATGTTTTTTCTGCAAAGGGATAGATTTCTTGGTTGTCAATTGTCATCTTTGAAGTGGTGAGCTTCCATTCTCCGGAAGGGTTATCATTTTAAAGTCATGTTACTCTATGTCATAGGCTATCATTTAGCTTCTTTTTGGCTATCGTTGCTGTAATACCCCGAAGTCTCCTAACTAATTTTGTCTCAAGTATGTCAAGTATTAGATTTTAAATTGAATGACGTTTATTTCATGGGGAATTTTCAAGATTTTCACTTTTTTTCATGTGGAAAATTCAATAAGCATTCCATCAATATAAAATTTTCCCAAATCCGATAACCGGGTAAGAAGTTATGACTATTTCAAGTCTCCATCATAAAACAATTTCATGTTGGTCAATTGAGCACCGCGCCACAAGCGAAAATGGCAATTTTCCTTTTTCTGGTGTCTCAGCGCAATTTCTCCGCGATGCGCCAGACTTTCAGGTCGCAAACGAAGTAGCAACGCGAAGGCTCTGCATCGAGCCATCCCTCAATTTCCTAATAGTCAAATTCCAATGACACGACATGATAGCGCCGCATCGCGCCAGGTGCCCATTTCAAAAAATTTTGACGAAAATTAAAGGACATGTCTGGGGTTAAATGGGTATTTTCCCATGATTTTATTCCGTCCAAATGTGGGATTTAAGCCCTAAAATCATTTTAAGTCATCCATTATCCATTTTTCCCAAATATCAAAAGTATTTCTCTCTCAAATTAACAAAACCGTAGCTCTCAAGAATTAAGATCAATCTCAAGAAATCCATCCAAGAACTCCAAGAACCTTCAACGTTTCTTTTCTAAGGTATGCATATTGTTCATTCACGGATTCCTTTTGACCATGAAGCCCAAGAATCAAGTTTTAAACTATGAATTATGATATTCATGCTATGTGTTGATTATGTTCATGTGGTTGTTTTTGTTGTATGATTCCCAAGTTGGAATCTTAATGTTTTTTATGAAATTACATTAGTATATGAGTTTAAATCCATGAATTAAGTGATTTGTGATGCGTTAATTGATTATTATACCTATGCACTAAGTTGTGCATGTAAGGTGTTTGATAAAATGCCTAAGAGACTAGAACTTATGTAATATATCTAAATTGTGACTTAAGTGATGGATTCATGTTTTGCCGTTATGTTCAAATGTCTTCCATGCTACTAACATGACTTGTAAATATTGTTGGGTTGCTCATGAATTAGCCTTATGAAATTATGCCATGTTTACATACAGGCCTATTCATGTACAAGCTTATGATAACCATGTACTTCATGAAATCCCCAACTTATTATATTACGTATTATTGATGTTGGTCATGTACCTAAGAAAGTCATGTCTTGTCAGTTTCCTTCTATCGAGTACTGGGGGTACTTGTACCCAAAAATATAGTTGTGTGCCTAGAGTCTGTGACATGTTTCACGATATCCTCAGTCAAGCCATGATCCATAGAACTCAGTCAGTCATGTAACTCAGGAAAGCTCAGAAATTCTATAATCTCAATAGTACTCCACCAGTTAACGGAACTCTATGAAATCAGTGTAGTCCAGTTCAGTTAATCATGTTCAGTGTCTATTCAGATGGGAGTAGGAATTAGCACCGAGTGAACCCAAGGATGGAATCACACTCTGTCAGATGAGGGTGTGATTCTTAGAAGCAATCCTTGCATTCCAGAACTATGTAGCCAGCATAGGTTGAGATATCAACACTGTTAGATAAGGGTTGATACTGTCAGATGAGGGTTACCCATAGCTAGTCCTTACCAGTGGCGCGGTATTGACACCCTTCCAATTGGGGTTACAGATTGGACCCCAACTCAGCTATAATGCATTAGTTGGGGCATGTTGGTTAGATTACTATTTCCCATAATTTCAGTTACAGAATTAGGACTACCAAATTCAGTCATTCAGTCTCAGTAGTAGAACTCACATAGTTCTATAAAATTTAGTACTATTGGATACAGTCAACTCAGAACACTATGAAACTCAGCTAGTTCTATCAGAACCTAGACTGTCAGATATAGTCGCTCAGTATCAGTTATTTTAGTTGTACAGTTATCAGTATCTCATGTTATTATCACTCAGGCTCAGTAATCATGTTATCACGAACTCAATTACAGTTATTACGTATTTATGCATGTATTCTTACGTTCATGTTATCCAGTCAGTTAGTATAATTTATGCATGTGAACCCTTTGCATTCAGCCTATATCACATACATTCCAGTACATTTAATCGTACTGACATATTTACTCTATAGTATTTTATACCATAGGTTCAGAAGCACGAGCTCCAGAGCATCAGTAACAGCCAAATTTAGCAGTGATTCCTCATCATTCGAGGACGATAGCATGAGTTATTTCATTAATTCAGTTTAGCTTACAGTAGATGGAGTTAGTTGGGGACATGTCCCATCAACTCCTTATTCATGCAGTTTAGTCAGTTAGAGGCTTTTCAGACTATCATATTTCAGATAGTTTATTTTAGTTGTTTTGGGTATTTCATACCCCATTTAGATGTTATGTTTTATCAGTTATGTTACAGTTTTGAACCTTATGGTCATTCAGCCTTTATTTTTGCATTTATATAGTATATTATGCAGTGTTCAGGTACAGATATTAGTCATGGGTTAGCTTGTGGTCCTTTGGGTTCATGAACACCGTGTAGTATTCTGGGTACCAGATTTGGGGTTTTACAGTTGGGGACATGTCCCGACCTATATTGATGTTGGTTTCATAGAGGATTTGTGTATTAATGTGGACTTAGGATTGGTTGTTGAATTCTTAGACTTCTTTTGAGTCATACTTATTTATCTTATGATATGTTGAAAATTATGTTTCTATACGTATATTGTGTCTAGTTTGACTAGGAAAAAGGGGTGGTCTCCGATCCTTGTTAGACTTGAGATACCCATTACAACCATGTTTGGGTCGTGACAAAGTTAGTATCAGAGCCTAGGTTCATGGTTAATTGGGTGTCCATAAAGCCATGTCAAGTAGAGTTTTTTTTTATAAGTGTGTAACGTGACACACTTATAAGTGAGAGGCTATGAGGAATTAGGAAATTTTTCTTATTCTTTCATACTCTAGATTGTGCAATTGTATTGCCATATAAAAGTTATCCAACCTCCTTCCTTACTCTAATCCGTGGGCTATGTCTCATTATTGAGGTGATACAAGGGCGAAGGTTTATCTTCCTATTATTACTGTACTTTCTGAATGAGTTATCCAAAGTTGTAAAATAGTATAAGGACTTGAAAAGAGTCCATTAGTGCGTCAAGGTATATTGATTCAAGCGTGTACCTCTAACTTCATGAATTATGCTTTTCAGCCTGTGGTAAAATGTGAAATTTATCCCTTTCAAGAACTTTATTACAAACATCTCGCTTAAGTGAAAAGACTTTTATCCAAATTTTTTATAGGATTTTTTCCCTAGAGGTTGTATAAATTGGGGTGTTATGACCTTTGAGTAGTAAGGTGATCCCGAGGTTAGTGATATGAAGTCTTATATTTAGAAGTTGAAGTGAGGGTAACTTTTTAGTAAAAAAGAGATAGTTGAATTTGCATGACCTTTAAGTGAGTGTTTGGAGTGGTATGCTCTTATGTTGTTGGTTAAGTAATATGCACTTAAGGTAATCGGTAAAAGAGAGTGGTTAGTTACAATGTTTGTATTTTTAGTATAAATAATAAAGGATCTCATAAGGACTAGATATTCTGGTAGTGAAATAGATCATAGGTCATGAATGGAAGGATTGGTTGGCTAATAATTTCTGAATTTAGTGTTCCCTTGGGGAGATCATAGATAAAGGAAACTCGGTGGTGTTTATAGAATCTTGAAGATAGTTGGGATGTATGCATGGGTAAGCGGATATAATGTGAAGAGGTGAATGCTCTATAGACCATAATGAGTTAGGTTATAAGATTAAGATCGATTATCCTTATTATGTAGCTATACCCATTGACATTTTTTTCTAGTAGTTGTAAACTAGAATAGTATGCGAGAAAATGTGTAGTGATTTTTATGGTATAATAGTAATGTTGTGAAGAAGAATGTGCTTGTGGGCCGTAGTTAAGTTAAATAAGGAATTTAGGTTGGTTTCTCCATTTGATGGACTAGTATATTATTCAGGATATTCCTTAGTGGTACATGATTATTGCTAGACACTAAGTTTATACTTTAGATACTGATGATGATGATAAACATGTTAGCTCGAGGATAGTAATGCAAGATTTGTGGGAGTGAATTAGTAGGTTTGATGTAATGTGTGAAAGAGCTTAGGTTGATGACATATGAAATATTGGAGTGTGTAATTGTGATATATGCATGAGGTCTAGTGTTGAAGTAAAAATAGTGGCTAAATTATTAGATGGATGAGAGCATTAGGTTATAAGAATAAAGTGTACTCGGTATTGAGTTATGAGTGCCATGTATACCTAGCTTATGTCATTAAATTTCTTAGTATGGAGAAGTCTAGGAAGTTGTAATATGGTGTTATGTAGAGCTGAATTGAGGGAGAAATATATAGACTTTGTGAACTCTTGGTATAGTTTCAAAATTTTGTTAAGTTATGAAGTTATGGTTAGTATCCTTGAAGGGGGTGTCCTATAAAGAATCTAGTGTCTTCATATTAGAGTTGTCGAGGAGAGTTTGTGTTCTTGTGCATAATGATATCCCCTCCCCCTTGTGTGAAGTATTGTGTGTATAAATTTATTGAATGGATATGCTTTCAAGATTGTGATAGTGGCCTTTGAGCTAATGGGGAGATAATGTAAATCTTGAATTTTCTCATGGTGGTGAGTTTCAGGGATGAGTCATGATAAATGTATTCTTACTCTAACAAATTTCTCCTATTTCGATTTAAGAGGACATTCTACCAACATCCTACATATTCCAATGGTGTTTATACCTAAGTTTCTAGTTCTCTATATAATCTATGACCACATTTGACCCTTTGAGTGTTTTGATGTGTGAAGCCCTTCATTCTTATTGGATCATATCTTATGTCCCAGACCCCACCTTAAGTATAAAAAAAAATATATGTTATAATTGAATACTATCACTCCTATTTCTGAAGCTCATACTCCAGTCCCTTAGTTACTCTCCATGTGTCAGCATGATAGTGGTTATGGAAGCATAGTAATGTTTTAGATAAGAGAGTGGGTGATCTTTATTGTAAAAACTTTTGGTTTGGCCACTCAAAAAAAGGTTATAGATAAAGTAGGAAGTGTGAGATAAAACTTTTGTTATGTGAGATAGTTAGGAGGGGAATATGTGGTGAAAATTCTTGTGAAAGTGATAGAAGTTGTTGGGTTTTTGGTGTGGAGATTCGTAAAGTGGATGTAGTAAAGATGGGCTTGAATGTTGTGATTGATAGATGCATAGACCATTGTGTTATGTGGCTAGTACTCATGATAAGACATGATGTCGTTGACTATAGTGATAGGATGGAGTAGTATTCTTGTATGGATGTAAGGTATAGAGCCTTATAGCTTAAGTTAGCACCTTTTAACTCAGGTTTAGGCTTTAATATGAAAGAAATTCATAGTTAGATTCAAGTTCTTGTAGTGATGTGTTTTGTGGGGAAATTGTCAGATTGAAATAGTGAAGTATGGTATTCATAAATGAATTCATAGTTGAGGAGTATTACTACGTTGAGGGCTAATAGTAGTATCATTTGAAGTGTAAAATTATTTTATTCTTATGTCCCGCTAAATCTTATTTTGTGTCTTGTATCAATCTTAATCAAGCTGAGGATTCCAGGAAAAATTTAATACCTTATGTTGTTATGATCATGATTCATATAGCTTATGTCCATTAGAGATGTTAAAAGGGTGTCTTGGAAGAGTTTTAGAATTTTTGAAAGTGTTTCAGAGCTAATTTTGGATTCCAAGGAAGTGAGCCTCCGTGATAACACCATGTCACGGAGGCTACTCTCTGGGATAAGCAGCGTGACACAAAGGTTAGCCTCCGCGATAGGAAGCTTGCCACGCCGAGGTGTAAAATTTCATCCAGGTTTGATTTTCTCACTTGGTGTGAGGGGCTTTGGGTCTTTTACTCCTTGTACGACCTTAGTCCCATTGTCTCATGATTCGTGCTTACATAATTTACATGGTGATTCCATGAAGCCCTTTTCTTTTGATTTTTATACGTGTTTTGTTGAGGGAGAATTCTTATGTGAAGTTACATATTTTGTTCCATACTTCTAAAACTTTAAAAGATTCCTATCCATCATTCGAGGATGAATGATTTTAAGAGGCAGATAATGTAACACCTTGCATTTTTGGGCTAGAATTTGAACCGTTATTCCTACATGTATGAACTTGAATCCAATAATCTCTATATAAATGTAAGTGTATGATCATTTACCTAGTGTGTAAAGTGATTTCGTGGTGAAGAATGTTCATAGAAAATACTTAGTGTGAAGTTAAGTACTTTTCTATCGACCAAATTTGGGTATTCTATCCTACCAGGGTCAACTTTGAATGTTTATAACTTCTGAAATATATGAATTTTGGATTTTAATACCCATCAAATTATAGATAATTGAGTCCTCTTTCCAACACATCCATTTTGACATTAATCTGATACCCGAGCAAAACATTATGAGCATTTTCATGAGAAACCAGTGAAGGTTCGTGATTTTGACATAAAATAAACCTTGTGCTCTGCAATTTCACCGTGGCACGGTCCTATGTTCAGAAATGCTAAAACCCACATTTCTCTTCAATTCTTAGGGTAAATGGGTCATTTACGTCCTAAACTATCCTATAACTAATAGTAACATGAATTCATTCTCCCATAACCCCAAAACACACCAAATACATAATACCTCTTCTCCCAAATCCTCAAGAACACCAATTAAGGGTGTTTCTCCAAAAAATTCAACATTCAAGGCTTCTAATTTGAGTTTTTTCTTCATGATTCCTTACCAGTTTAATCATCAAGGGTATGGAAAATAAATTCAAGTGTCCATAAAAATTCCAAGATAGGGTTCAAGCTTCAAAGTTTTGGATTCGCACTTTTATCCGAATTACTTTCGTCAAAAGGAATGTTACTCTTCCCCAAATATTATTTTGTTAGAGCATGTATTTTAAATAGTTATTCATCTGTTTTTGATGTTGGTTTTGGAACATGAGTTGAGGGTTTTGAATGTTTGTTTTTGAATAATTTTTTCCACGGTTTACATATGATTGTCCATTCTTTATTATGATATTTTTTGAACTTGTGGGTTGCATGGGTATGGTGGTCATTGTTTTCCCCAAGTTAATGATTTTGGTTTAACATATGGTTTTAGAAATTGTGTTCCCTCAATACCAAAATAGTGAAATTGATATTAAATATGGTTTTTTCACATGATTGGACTTGTTCAATTATACTATTGCATGACATAAAAGGCTAATGAACAACAGATTGGTTTTATTGAACTTTGGGGATAGTATTTTCCTGGTATGACTAAATAATTGAACCTAAGGGGCTTCAAACTCCCTCGTTAGATGGTTAATGGTTATAGTATGGTAATAAACTTGCAAGTGTTGTTGGTATGACGACAACAAGGGGATGCGTTAATGAATGAATTGGTTCAATTAATGGGAATGTTGTAATACCCCGTACTTCTACCTAGCATAAAAATCATCCTAAAAATGTCAAAGAATTGTTTTAAAGATTAATCCACTTTTATACATTTCAAGATTTTTATTTTTTGTCATGTGGAAAATTCAATAAGATTTCCATCGATACCAAATTTGCCTAAATCCGATAACCGGGTAAGAAGTTATGGCGATTTAAAGTTTCAGTCGTAAAACACCATCATCTCAGTCGGTGGCGCGTTGCTCCATAAGCCAAAATGACATTTGTCAATTTCTAGTAAGACTCCACAATTTCACCGCATAGTGGAGGGCTCCTAAATGACAATTGTCAATTCCAGTAAAGCCCCGCGATAGCCTCGTGCCGCGCCGTCGTCCAATTTCATAGTTGTTAAATTCCAGACACGGCGTGATAGCTCTGCGTCGCGCCATAGGTCCAGGTCGGGAAATTTTTAAAAAAATTAAAAGACGCGTCTAGGGTTAAATGGGTCTTTTTCCATGATTTTAGTTAAGCCTTAAACAAGAAATTTAACCCTACATGACCTAAGGATATCATTATTCACTCTATTTTGCCCCAAATTGAGTTGCTTTCTCTCAAGCCAAGAAACCCTAGCTCTCAAATTCAAGGACCAAATCACAAGAAATCTCCACCAATCCTTCCAAATTCATTAACTCAGGTATGTCATGTGTTGATTCATGGGTCTCTTTCACCCATGAAGCTCAAGAATCTCTTTTCAAAATCCAAGATTTGTATATTTATGAATGTTTATGATTTGATTGAATTGAAAATTGATGTTCATGTTGTTTTTTGTTTTTTGTTCTATGTTATAGACTATTAATTACAATAATTGATTCTAATATGTGATGAATTACGCAATATTCATGATAAACCCTTCTGATTTACAAGTTGATTGATGTATTCCTGATTATTAGATATGTTGATGATTGTATAACCAAAGCATGCTCCCCATATGTTTGATTAAATGCCTGTATGAAGGAAGAGTGCCATACTAGTATGATAATGTGAAATCTCCATTCATATACAAGTTCATGCATGTCAAGTGTTTGATGAAATGTCTTAGTCAATGGATTATGGATATATGTGTAGCTATTGTTGTGCTTTAGAACTCATGCCATGAATTACTTTTATGCTATCGAGTCTTGGGGGTACTTATACCCGATAATTTAGCTGTGTGCCTAGAGCCAGTGTCATGTTTTCACGATACTCTCAGTCAATCCATGATTCCTAGAACTCAGTTAGTCATGTGACTCAAGAAAACTTAAGTAATTCAGTATCAGTCCAGTAATCTCAGAAATTCCAGTAAATCTCAGTAATCCAGTAATCTCAGAAATCTCAGACAGTTATCAAATCTCAATAGTATTTCGTCAGTCCACAAAATTTAATGAACTCAGTCTAGTATAATTCAGTTAATCATGTTCAGTGTCTATTCAGATGGGAGTAGGAATTAGCACTGAGTGAACCCAAGGATGGGAACTCACCTGCTATATGAGGGTGTGATTCTTAGAAGCAATCCTTGCATTCCTGAACTACGTAGCCAGTGTAGGTTGAGACATTATAGCATGTTATATGAGGGTAGATGAGGTGGATTAACCTGTTTTATGAGGGTTCCCACCGTTCTCACTAGAGTTACTTGTTATATGAGAGTTACTCACAGATTGTCCTTACTAGTGGTGTGGTATTGACACCCTTCCAATTAGGGTTACAGATTGGACCCCAACACAGCTATAATAACTTATTAGGGGCATATCAGTTAGAGAACTACTTCCCACAGCTTCAGTTACAAAATTAGGACTTTCAAATACAGTCATTCAGCCTCCGTAATAGAACTCAGATAGTTTTACAGAATTTAGGACTGTCAGATATAGTCATCTTAGAATAGTACAGAACTCAACTAGTTCCATCAGAACCTAGACTGACAGATATAGTCGCTCATTATCAGTTATTTCAGTTATACAGTTATCAGTAGCTCATGTTATCAGTTCTCAGACTCAGTAATCATGTTATCACGAACTCAGTTACAATTATTATGTATTCATGCATGTATTCTCACGTTCATGTTATCCAGTCAGTTAGAGTAGTTCATGTATGTGAACTTTTTTGCATTCAGCCTACCTCACATGCATACCGGTACATTTAATCGTACTAACGCATTTGCGTTATGGTGTTTTATACCATAGGTTCAAAGGCACAAGCTCCAGAGCATCAGTAGTATTCAATTACTCAGCAGTCAGGGTCAACAGTGAGTCCTCATCCTTCGAGGACATGATTATTATTTTATCATTTCAGTACTTAGTTTATTTCAGTAGTTGGAGTTAGTTGGGGACATGTCCCATCAACTCCTTATTCAGACAGTTCAGTCAGTTAGAGGCTTTTTCAGACTATCATGTCCAGACAATGTATTTCAGTTGTTTTAGGTATTTCATACCCCATTCAAATGTTATGTTTTATCAGTTATGTTACAATTTTGAACCTTATGGCCTTTCAGCCTTTATTTGTGCATTATACAGTATATAGTATGCAATGTTCAGGTATAGATATCAGTCATAGGTTAGTTTATGGTCCTTTGGGGTCATAAGCACCGTGTAGCATTCTGGGTACCAGATTCGGGGCGTTACAAATGTGTGCTAAATATTTTAATTAGGCTTAAAAGAGGGTCATGTAGCTAGTCCATGAAGGTGGCGGTCCCGAGGGACCAATACTGGAAACTGCATTTGCCAGCACGGGGATCTAAATGGCTTGGGGTTCGAGTCCCCTTGCTTATGATCGGGTGGTTCGAGTCCACCTTATTATATGATTAGGAGGTTTGAGTACCCTATATTACATTACATGATCGGGTGCTTAAGTCACCTTAGTATATGATTGGGAGGTTTGAGTCCCCCATGAATATATATATATATGATTATTCTCTGATTCGTGCGGCCACACATATTGGGGCCCGACCAGGGTGAGAACTGGGGCCTGTATATCCCATAGGTACTATTATTATGATGGTTACACTACACAATCCAGGATAAAATTTTAAACGTTCATGTTAAGCATTGTTCCCTATGCCGGCATGATATATATATATACATACTCATATGTATGTGTGTATCTATGTGAGTATGATTATTTTCATTGGTTTCGAATGATATTGGACTAATTTGATCATGGCATTATTTTATCCCTATTCCCTGAGTTACATGATAGTTCTCGTCCCACTAACTGTCTCCTTATGTTGTATCCCACACGATCCAGAGATAGATTTTTGGGTTGTCAGCTGTCAGCTTTGAAGTGGTGAGCTTCCATTCGCTGGAAGGGTTATCATGTTAAATTCATGTTTCTTTGTGTCATAGACTACCGTTTTGATTGTTTTTTACTATCACCAGGGGCATGTACCGACCTAGATTGATGTTGGTTTTATAGAGGCTTTGTGGATTACTTTGGACTTGGGATTGGTTGTTAATTTTTAGACTTCTTTTAAGTCATACTTATTTTTCTTATGATGTGTTCGAAATTCATCTGCTATACATATATTGTATCCCATTTGAATAGGCAAAGGTGGTGGTCTCCGATCCTTGTTGGATTTAAGAAATCTATCGCGGTCAGGCCCTGGTTCAGGTCGTGACAGCTAACCATTCTAAGAATGATGAGAAAAGATCTGAAAGAAGAAAAATTCACTAGAGAAACAAAGAGTATGACTCATAGGGTATCATGATGAGTTTTCATCACTGAGTGCAGAAGGAATACAACGGAGCTGACAATGAAGTGTTGTCAATCTAGAGGACTCGTTGCCTGAGGGATAGCCACTGTCGACTTTATTTTCTTAGTTTGTTTTGGTTAGGATTTCTAGGTTATTTTAAGAAACTATAAATACTCCTTGGATATTTTTGTGTTAGTTTATTCACTTTTTACATTCACAACACTATATTGATTCTAATATTCAACTCTTGATCTTGAAATTGATTGTTCTTGGTTTTACTATTTATTATTACTTTGAGATTTTGAATTTTGTTGTTAAATTAATCAGGGACTCTTCATATGCTTTATTTATTGAATTCAATGGATTTTTTACAAACATGAGAAGCTAAACCACATAACTAGGGTTGTGATAACTGATAACACTCAAATTACAATCTTGAATGGGTGTAAGCAATTGTTGTCAATACAATAACCCAACTTAGGTTGGGGTCGAATCCACAAGGAGTGAAAGCACGAAATTCAAAACTCAAGAGTGTTGATAGTCTACTAATAGGTGACCCATAATGTAAATGAAACAAACATAAATATAAAATGGGAGAATTTGTTTGAACGTGTTTATAATGACAATTACTTCACTTTTAGAGTGAAATCTTGACGTTGAAAAATGCTATGAGTGAATTCAATAGGGAATACACCTTGGGGCTATGAAATTCTAGGTGTGGGTTCATGTATGGGTACTTGAAAATTTATCCAGATTCATCTAAGAGTCATGGGAAGGCTAGACTTAAAGGTATTGATGCCAATCTTTCAATTACGACACCAAATTTCACAAATGGGTTCTTTTGAACACCTTAAAGTGTGATAATTTTACACATCTGTTGCCTCAATTCATATCCTTATGTCTAAGAGATGTCATTAAATGAAATGATTCCAGTTATTAGTTGCATTTATTCCTCACTCGTCCCTCTTTTAAGGATGACATGGGTTCAAGGGTGTTTGGGGTTTGCAACCCCAACTATTAATTAAAGTATGAAATAAATGGAACGCCCATCACAAATAACTAATTAGGAGAATAAATAGCTAACACCCATGCACTAATCACAGCCTAATCAAGCATAACCTCAAGATTTAGAATTAGCTACTCATAGATAAAAAGGGTGGAGATATACCAAAATTATCATCGATTTCATCCATGAGATATAAAGAGAATATAGTTCCAATCTTGGAGTTTCAATAAATCTTCAATGAAAAATCATAATTATTCTTTGGAATCACTCACATATATTTTTCACTCAAAACTAGTACAATATTGTTCTAATATGAAAAGAAAGATAGTAGGATGAAACATAGAAGCTAAGTCTTGAAAATGAGCTAAATACTCTTCTTTAAGCCCCACTTCCACATTTGAAAAGATTACAAAATTGCCACCTTACTCTTAATTTTCTTGAGTGGATCCAAAGCGGATGGAGATCAGATGGAAAGAAGATCCAAAGCAGATGCAAAGAGGATGACTCTTTTCCTTCACATTTGTCCTCTTGTTTACTTGAATGACTTGCTCATCTTTCTATTTTAACTTTTACCTACACAAATGAATATTAAGTAAGAGATTAACATCAAATCAATTAAAAAGCACGATAATTTAGGCTTAAAAGGTGCTAGCAAAGCATCAAATTGACGACTTATCAACCCCCCAAACTTAGACTATTGCTTGTCCTCAAGCAACCAAGAATAATTCAATGAGATAGGGTATTTAACTCAAATCCACCCAAAAGAAAGATATACTAAAGGAATAAGTTAAAAAAACTCTACAAACAATTTTCAAACATGTCATGGCAACAAGTAAACCAAATTTTTTCAATAAGAAGATATTTATGAAGCAAGAATGCAAGTTTGTATCAAATAAACTTTCCAAAAAAACAAAGCATCTTAAGAGGAGACACAAAATCTTCAGAGATTATCTCAATTTTCATAATGCAACATACTTCATCCAATTATCCAAATTGAGAGTAAAACTTCACCCTCCACCCCAAAGTATCGATGCCGCTCATATGCAAAACTTATCTCCACACACAAAAGTCATTTTCATTCTTAAAGGTGCTCACATAATGAAAGGATTCACATTCACTCTCACAAAGAAATTCAATTACAACGAGTAGACCCATAGGATTTCCCTTTGTGTTTTTTGCCACTAATGTAGACTTACCTAGTTTGGAATCACCAAGGTTTTGTAGGTCTAGATGAAGGTTTAAGGTGCGGTAAGGAATATATATGGATCAAGTGACTAAAAGACCTCCTTCAACTCAATCACTTATCCCCCTTTTCCCCAAAATTTTTGAACTATCCACCTTATTCTCCTTCAAATAATTTCCCATATTTCCTTAACTTTTTAATTAACATTTACCAAATAATTCAAAGCAACCATTTTTTTTTTTGACTTTTTCAGCAGATTTTCTAACTTTAAGCCCTTCTTAGCTTCTCATTTGTCTAATTTATCTTAAAGTTCTATGGGCTAGTCTATTCAACTTTATCCATGAAACATTTCTCTTGTCTCTTAAGCACATACCTTGGCAACCTTACATGCACCCTTCTTGGTTCATCTTAGCATATTAAAATCGTCCTCTCAGACTTTAAGTTTGAACCACCTTTATGTTATTATCCCAACTACACAAACCCCCCAAACTGAATATTTCCAATCAAGTGATATGCCAAAAAGAAGATTTTCAAAAGGGATTAGGTGTTTTTTCAAGGTTATCATTACAAAAAGAAAGAAAAATAGGCAAAAGGCTCAAAGGGGGTAACTAGGGAACAATGTTAAGGTGGGAATTTGGCTATGTGATGGGTCAAAAATAGCCTCGAGTTATCCTCCAAACCAAGATTGCCTAGGATTTCACTTTGAATACACTTAGGGAAAGTTCTTTAATGCACATATGTATAAGAATTATTCAAAAAATCTCACCACACATGGCATCGTACTCCTAGGGAAAAAAGTTAGTCTCCCAACCAATTTGAGCAATTTGAGCTTAATAAGTTACTCCGAGTCAAATACTCATCCTTGTAAAGAGAGAGTCAAAGAATTTAATTTCAATGGTCTCCCTCAAAAGAATGCTCAAAAACATCCTTGTTCTTTTTCAAGGAAAACAAACTATATTTTTGTTTTTTCTCAAAATTATTTCATTCCTTTCCAATGACATTTTGAAAGTATTTTTGAACTTTTGCTTTTTCCTGATTGACCAAAATGACTAGATACTTCACCTAAGAATGTCGTCTTGTGATCCATCCTGGGTGAATTATCCCTCGGTTTGACAAAGAAAATAAGCTAAAATAAAAACAAAAGATCAAAAGAAAGAGAAAACAAAATTTTTCTACTTAGAAAGAATCGAGTTTCGAAGAAAACCCTTGGAGTTTATTTGACGCGTATCTATAAAAGGCGACAAGAGCAATGCGCACAATAGGATATCACATTTATATTATTCTCATGACACAAACCCAAAAAGGATAATATTTGACATCATTATCCAAATGCCCGATGATCACGCTCACCTATACCATTAGTTTTTGTAAAGGATGATCGTTGTCAATAAAGCTCAACTTATGTTGAGGTCGAATCCACGAGGAGTGAGTTTAGTTATCAAACCTATGGGTGTTGATGGATTATAAAGGTATGCCCGTAGTGTAAGAAAATAAAATACATGAATTAAATACGGGTTGATTGGAACAAGGATTGATCAAAGTTTTTCAAGTTAACAAACTAAAGGCAACAATTGTGATTGGAAATTAAATATGAGAAGGATCTTGGGATTATGTCTACCTAAGGGAAAGTTATGATTGGGTGTATGATGATTAAGTGCAAATTCTAATCATTAATGATATGGTAGGCTAGGTCAAAGATTCTTGAGGCTAGTTTGTCAACAAAACCTCAAAATTATCACCCATGGACCCTTTTGGGGTACCTTATGAGTGTGGAAATTAAAACCACTTAATACCTTAATTGGGCATCACTATTTCCAGGAATATGGACAAGACATGGATAACTTTCTACTCACCCTTATATCTAAGATAGTGATAAGAGAACAACTACATCCACTATTATCTACTATTGCCTTGTCACCCATATCCCTCTTTCAATAATGATATGGGATCCAAAAGCTCACCTATATCCCTTTTCAAGGATGATGTGAGCTTTTAAGAATTTGGGGTTTTCATCCACAAAATCCCTTTTGGGCATTTGGGGTTTTCACCCACAAACACTAACTAATTCCAACAAGAAATAGTGAAACCCATCATCAACAAACTAAGATCTACACAAATACATCACAACCCATACATAATTGCACCTTAGTTCAAAATAATCCTAAGACAAATTATTTAGCTACTCATGAAGTTTAGGTATGAGGAATATAAAAAATTTATTATTCAATGCTTCCATTTAAAAGTTGCAATCAAGAATAATCCACTATCCAACTTTAATTGTAACCAAAACTAATTGAAAAATTAACCACACTAAATTTCCCCAATTTTGTAGGGTTTACAAATTCTCCAGTTTCAATTTCAAAATTCAATAATTCAAAGGGGAAAAGGATTTTCGTCTTATAAGGGAATTGGGGTCAGCTAGGTCAAATTAAAGAATTGCCCCTAGGCATAAACCTGCTAAGTCGCGATCACTGTAGATTTCTCATGATCGTGGATACCACAACCGCCCTAGTATCATCACAATCGTGTGCCTTTGACTAAACTTGAATGGCCGCGATCATGATAACTGAGCCTAATTATGTGTAGGGTCTTTCAGCTTGTGCACTTTTCTTCTCTTCTGGATTCCTTTTAAGCTCAATTCCCCATCTTTCTTTCTCATCATCTTTATACCTGCAAAATGTAAAAATTAGTATATTCAACTAACAAACTTGTATCATTCATACCTTCAAATCATAATAGTGTGCACGAATTTTGGATGTAAATTAGTGGTAAATTCACCACTCGTAAACACCCTCAACTTAAATTTTTGCCTGTCTCAAGCAACACTACCTCTTATTTAATGAAATAATACATATTTAAGCATATTTATACAACCCAATGATTGCAATGACCTCAAACTTGATTACTACCATAAATATCTCTTTAAACATGGGTGAAGCTATTCTTAAAACACCCTCAACATCAAAAGAAATTTTAAAGAAGCAAAGACTTTAAAGAGAAATAATGCAACAATCACTAACACTCTAGAAGTGACTCTATATTGATATCAACTCCATTATACTCCTTTTTCCTCATTTTTTGAAGATGACAATATCACCCACCTTTATTTGTGTACATACCTCCTCACAAGAAGGAAATCCCACACATACCATATTATCTAATATGCAACAAGGGATTCAAGTGTGAAACTATCTCTCACACAAAGGCTCTAGATGATAACAAGTACCATGCCATAGGATTGACTTTATTGTCAATCGCCACTATAATGAATACACTTAGTTGGAGATCTTGAAGGGCTCTTTGAGTTTGTAACATAGGTTCGGGGAAGGGTAGGATATCATTTAGGAAAAAAGTGGATACACCCTCTTTGAACAACTACATCATGCTATTTCATCCAACTATTGACCATGGACCACTGCTTTTGTTTTTACACTTTGCACATTCCTATTTTATCTAGCTTGATTCACCCAACTTTTTGAAGGTATCTTTCATTCGATTATTTCTTTTGCAATCTATGCCTCATTTTTCTTTTCATCAGTTTTTTTCCATTTTTTCATTGCTTAGATCATAGGCATCCACTTACATTACCTTGGCCCAAGGTCATCTCTTTAAAACTTACCACCCCAAATTTAGGAATTTAGCCTTAATTTTAATTTTTCATGTTCAAGGAGGGTAGGATTTAAGAGAGGGAAAAACTTTGAATGGTTCAAGTATTGTAACTGGGTAACTAAGGGTACTATTTTATGCATGGGTAGACTATTTAGGCTAAAAGTGGGTTCCTATGTTCACAAAGATGGCCTGGGATTTTTCACCAACCAAGCATAATCAAAATTAGCCTTGAGAGACTAGTGGGGCAAGTTCTAGATGGTACAAGTATGCATGAGATTTAGAAAAAAATGCTCACCACACATGGCATGCAAACTCTTCAAGGAGGCTCAATTGCCCTTCCCAGTAGAGAAAAAATAGAGTATCTACCAATTTATACAATCTAAAATGTTGTATTCACAAGAAGAGGTAAAGTATTTTTACAAGGTCGCTAACGTCCGTGCCCTTGTTTTTTTTTTTGAAATTTTTTTGGACGGAGGAGGGTATTTTGCTTCGTATTTACACCATGCATAATTTTCTATTTGTGGCACCAAACCAAGCCGTTGTCACATATTTCGACTTTTATACGGGAAAACCATATGGCTACTCAGACTTCACCATAGGTATAAGTGCAATCCTAAATCCAAAATGCTACAGTTAGTCAAATTTCTTTTGGATTTATAGCTCCACTGCTATGGGTACTCAGACTTCCCCTGCATCCATGTCTCAAAACCCAATCACAATAATTTTTCCATAAGAATGTCGTCACTCAATCTATCATATGGAAAGTCTCGTCCGATGTCAATCACAAGAAACATAACAATCTCTATGATTGGGGTGAGGTATTTAAATTATGAGGTTTGAACACAAAAGTATCCCCACACCCCCAACTTAAAAACTTGATGTGTCCGCACTGTAACATATAAAATAAGTACAGGATTAAGAGGAACTCCCGTAAGAAGCAACATGACTTTCCCTAGGATGTCGCAATCCTGGCTCTCTAACCGCGATCGTGGTATCTAAGGCCAATTTTCTCCCTTTTTGCTCTATTTTGCTACACAACTGTCATTTTCCAGCTCTGTTTTCCCCCTATTTTTCCGTACAGATAACTTATATCAAAACACCTACAAAATATCAAAAATTTTAAAAAATGAGTCAAAGATGGGTTGCCTCTCATCAAGCACCTAGTTTAACGTCGCGACATGACGCTCTTTTTTCACTATGTAGCGTATTTGAAATGTATAAACTCCACCGTGGCCACCTCGAGACCATTCACATTATAATACATCAACCCTTCGGCCATTTACTACAAACCTATTTCTTTCATTATCTTCCAATTCATTGTCACCACTAGGGTAAACATTAGAAATCACAAAAGGTCCCGACCATTTAGAACAAAGCTTTCTCGGAAAGAGTTTCAAATGAGAATTGTAAAGGAGTACACTCTCGCCGACATGGAATTCCCATCTTATTATTTTAGCATCATGTCATTTCTTCATTTTCTCCTTATACAATGCAGAACTCTCATAGGCCTTGAGTTAGAAATCTTTCAACACCTAAAGTTGTGTGACCCTCGCCTCGAAAGTTTCTTCTCAATTCATGTTTAATCTCTTCAAAACCCACAAGACTTTATGTTCAAGCTCGGCAGGCAAGTGACATGCCTTTCCAAGGACCGATTTGTAGGGGGACATACCAATTGGGGTTTGGTAGGTTGTTCTATAAGCCCAAAATGCATCATCAAGCTGCCTTGCCTAATTTTTTTAGCCTATATTTATAGTCTTCTCGAGTATGGCTTTGATTCCTCGATTTAAAACTTTGACTTGGCCATTTTTTTGGGGTGATATCGGGTATCAAACTTGTTCTTTACCACATATTTATCAAGAAGGGCCCAAATACCCTATTACAAAAATGTGAGCCTGCGTCACTAATGATGGCACACGACGTTCCAAATCGTGTAAAGATGTATTTCTTAAAAAAGAAAGTGATGCATTTGTCCTCATTATTTAGAAGTTCCATGGATTCCACCCATTTATAAACATAATCAACCACCACCAAGATATATTTTCTTCCAAATGAGCTCATAAAAGAGCCCATAAAATCAATTCCCCACACGTCAAAGAGTTCAAGTTCAAGATTTGGTAAGAGGCATTTCATGTCTTCTTGAGATGCCATCTTGAATTTGACATTGGTGATATGCTTTTAACCATTCAATGGAATACCTATGCATAGTGGGCCAATAATAACCACATTGAAGAATTTTAACGGCGGTTCAGATCTCCCCATGATGACCGCCGTAAGGTGAGGAGTGGAAAGCTTCAAGGATATCCTTCATTTCAAATTCCATAGCATAATTACTAATCACACCATCAGCGTACTCCCAAAATAAGAAGGTTTCATCCCAAAAAATTTCTTTACATCAAACAAGAACCGCTTCTTTTGATGATAGCTAAGCCCCTCGGAAAGTACACCACTCGCCACATAATTGGCATAGTCGGCATACTATGGTGTACTCTTTCCCGATATTGACATGACTAACTCATCAGGAAAACCATCGTCAATCTCAATCTCATCATGCTTTACATGAATACCCTCAAGCCGCGAAAGATGGTTGGCCACTTGGTTTTCGCAACCGTTTTGATCCTTCACCTCAAATTCAAATTCTTACAAAAGCAAGATCCATCTAATTAAGTATTTCTTAGCTTCCTTTTTATCCATGAGGTATTTGAGAGTGGTATAATCCGTGTGTACCACCGCTTACGTGCCTAATAAGTAGGCGTAAAACTTCTCAAAATCATACACTGCCACCAATAATTATTTATGTTGAGCATCATTTAAGGTATTTCTCGCATAGCATGTGGGATAAAATAGCTTTTCTTTGCATTGACCCAACACTGCTCCTAATGAAATTTTGCTTATATTACACATAACTTCGAATGGGGATGACCAATCTGGGGCCATAATGATAGGAGTTGATATGAGTAAATCTATGACGCAATTGAAGGACTTTAAGCATGCCTCATCAAAGTTGAATTTTTCCTCCTTTTCAAGAAGTTTACACATGGGGTAAGCTATTTTGGAGAGATCCTTAATAAATCACTAGTAAAATTCGGCATGCCCAAGGAAACTCCGAACACCCTTGATGGAAGTGTGAGGGGGTGACTTGGACATTACTTTCACTTTAGCTTGGTCAAATTGTATGCCCTTCCCTAAGGTATTGTGGCCCCAAAAAATACCTTTCTTGACCATAAAATGACATTTCTCCCAATTTAGGAATAGATTGTTTTCCACACATCTCTAGAGTACCTTGCTTAGATGGTCAAGACATGACTCAGATGATTTTCCCACCATCGAGAAATCATCCATTAAGACTACCATTTACTTCTTAACCATATACACAAAAATTGACAACATACACCATTATAATATTATCGGTGTGTTGCACAAGCCAAATGGCATCCGCTTGAATGCGAAGGTGCCATAGGGGCAAGTGAATGTTGTCTTCTCTTGGTCTTCTAGGGCAATACAAATTTGATTGTATCCTAAATAGCCATCTATAAAGCAATACCACCCTCTCCCGTCCAACCTATCAAACATTTAGTCCAAAAAGAGCATAGGGAAATGGTCCTTTTTCAGTCCAAGAATTCAACTTGCGTAGTCCATGCATACCCTTCACCCCGTAACCAGTTGGATGGGGACAAGATAATTCTTCTCATTCACAACCAACATAATGCCCCTTTTCTTTGTAACACATTGTACCGGTCTTACCCATGTACTATTAGAGATTGGATAGATGACTCCCGCGTCAAGCCATTTTAAAATCTCTTTTCTCACCACTTCTTACATGGGTTGATTTATCCTCCTTTGATGTTCCACACTCAGTATATGATTTTGATCTAGATTGATCTTGTGGGAACAAATGTTGGGGGCTATGCTGATGATATCCACTATTGTCCATCTGATGGATTGAATGAACTTTTTCACAACCAACTTCAAAGCTTGCACTTGGTAGGGCTCGAGATCACTTGAAATGATGATGGGAAAAATGTATCCAACCACAAGAACACATATTTAAGGTAAGGTGGCAATGACTTCAATTCAATTTAAGGTGGCTCAAGAATGGAAGGCTTTGCGGGTGGACTCTCGCAGTTTTTAAGATCAAGGTCTAACTTTATCGGGCTATTAGGGTAAGATCCAAGAATCGTTAAAGATGCAACCACTTCATCGAATTCTTAAACTTCATCTTTTTCACAATTCCATAATACTCCAATTAATGGGTCATCCACCAAACTCACATCAACGTAGTTTGTCACCTCACCATTGATGGAATTGATCACTGAAACTTCTTGAAATTTCATTGGTTGTTCCATGGACTTGCAAATATTGAAAGAAACCTCATTATCATTAAGACAAAACTTCATCTCGCCGCACTCGACATCCACCAAATCTCTCTTGGTAGCTAAGAATAGCCTTTCGCGGATGATGGGAATCTCATGATCCAAGTCACAATCAAGAATCACAAAGTCATCCAGGAAGATTAAACTATCGACTTTAACTAGTACGTCATAAAGTATCCCCATATGTTTCTTGATGGTTTGGTTGGACATTAGCAATCTCATTGCGGTAGGTTGCGGCTTCCCTAATCCTAGATTGTGAAATATGGCATAGGGCATTAAATTTATGCTCTCCCTAAGGTCACACAAGGCCCTAGTAAATTTAAACATTCAAATAGTGCACGGGATTATGAAAGCACCGAGGTCTTTTTTCTTTTTAGCCATGGGGATCAACATGATTTCACTACAATGATGAGTTGTTTCTATTTAGTCATCCTCCACAAGACATTTTTGGAGACCAATTCATTCATAAACTTAGCGTACCCCGGCATCTCTTGCAATGCTTCTATCAAAGGAATATTGATGGAAATGTTGATAAATTTATCAAGGAAATATTTAAGCTTTGCATTTTTCCTTTTTTCTTGAAACGTTGAGGAAATGGGGGAGGGATTGTGATTGGTGGAAAGGAGATGTTTTGACACTCTTCCGTCTTTGTATTTTCAAAGGTAACTACATATGGCCTCTTTCTTTTCACATTTGTTTGCTCATTAATTTCTTTATTGTTGGGATCATCATTAAGATCCAAACCAATGCTAAGATTTTTACCACCTCGCGTGACAATAGTATTTGTTACCATACCACTTGGCATCTCTTCATTTGGTCTCTCCATGAGGTGCATAGATATTTGATTCAATTTTTTCTCTAATTAGTGGATGGCGGTTGAATGAGACTCAACCGTTTGATGTAGCTTAGAGAAATAATTTCTCATTTCTTTTACCATATTATTGGTACCCTCACTCCTATAAAGATTTGAGTCAAAATATCCTTATTAATGCACCCCTCCCTTTCAGATTGAGACACTCCTCAGCTTTCATTATTCTGACCTTGATTCCCACATTGCCTTTGAGAGGCAACGTGGAAATCCTTCGAATAATTTTGCACCCGTTGCCTCCCATTTCAGGTAAATTTTCTTTTAACTCTTCAAACACCTTGGTATACTTTGCATCTATAACATTTACTCTTTCAATGGAGGTTCCCAACACATATTTAGTAAGAAGTTCAAGGTGTAACGTTACCTAGATAATGATTGTCTCTCTTTCCTTCTCTTGACATCTTAGATCTTGACACACAAAGTAAGAGGAGGGAGCCCCCACATCCACCTCAGTGTCCTTCATGTGCCAACCCCTAACCAAACTAGCCACTTGATCTAATATCTTTGATACAACCCCATACGATGATTTAACAATTGATCCACTGGATGCATTGTCTACTATGGCTTTGTTGATTGGGTTTAATTTAATACCCTATAAAAGATTTGGAGAAACATTTTCTCTTGAATCTCATGATTTAGGAATTTCAAGAGCTTCTCCTTAAATCTCCCCTATGCTTCATACCAAAGATCTCCATGAAATTGACGAAAGTTAATGATTTCATCATGCAATTATAGCATCTTGTATGGTGGGAAGTACGGGTCTAAAAAGGAAATAGTGAGTTCATCCCATGAAGCAATCGACCCAGGCTGAAGAGATCGAAGCCACAATACTGCCTCACCCATTAGGGAGAACGAGAAGGAACGCAACTGGATGGACTCTCGAGATAATTGTGCAATATCAAAGGGTACAAAAACTTCTACAAAATTCTTCAAATGCAAGTTAGGGTCTTTATGAGATTCCCCCCCTAAAGAAACCTTTCATTTGAAGCAATTGGAGCATGACGTTTGTGACATAAAATACACCATTTCCCCTAGTAGGGGGAATATGAATGGCGCTAGAATGCTCTTCATCACTAAGATAACCTATAGCTTCAACATATTAATGCGATGGATTGTCACTAATTCCTTCTTGACTCATGGTCATTTGGGATCAATAATGATCACCTACAAAGAACCAAAAACAACAAAATACGTAAATCAAAATCACCACGGGTGTACCCATATCTATAATTAACACCATATAAGTGAAAACTAAGTCTCACTCCCCGATAACAGCTCCATTTTTATCATGCTCACCTATACCATTAGTTTTGGTAAAGGACGATCATTATCAATAAAGCTAAACTAATGTTGAGGTCGAATCCATGAGAAGTGAGTTTAGTTTTCAAAACCTATGGTTGTCGATGGCATCTAAAGGTACGCCCTTAGTGTAAGCAAAATAAAATACATGAATTAAAATGGGGGGTTGATTTGGAACAAGTATTGATCAAAGTCTATTCAAGTTAACAAATTAAAGGCAACAATTATGATTGGAAATTCAATATGAGAAGGATCTTGAGATTATGTATACCTAAGGGCAAGTTATGAATGGGTGTATGACGATTAAGTGCAAATTCTAGTCATTAACGATATGGTAGGCTAGGTCAAAGATTCTTGAGGTTAGTTTGTCAATAAAACCTCAAGATTATCACCCCTGGACCCTTTCGAGTACCTCACGGGTGTGGCAATTAAAACCACCTAATACCTCAATTGGGCATAGCTATTTCTAAAAAGATGGCCAAGACATTGCTAACACTCTACTCACCCTTATGTCTAAGATAGTGAAAAGAAAAAAAACTACAGCCACTATTGTCCACTATTTCCTTGTCACCCATATCCCTCTTTTAAAGATGATATGGGATCCAAAAGCTCACCCACATCCCTCTTTTAAAGATGATTTGAGCTTTTAAGAATTTGGGGTTTTCACCCACAAATCCATTTTGGGCATTTGGGATTTTCATCCACAAACCCCAACGAATTAAAACAAGCTATAGTGGAACCCATTATCGACAAACTAGAATCTACATAAATACATCACAACCCATACATAATTACACCTTAGTTCAACATAATCCTAAGACAAGTTATTTAGCTACTAATAAAGTTAGAGAATAGAAATATACCAAAGTGATTGTTCAATGTTTCCATTTAAAACTTGCAATAAAAAATTAATCCACTAGCAAACTTCAATTGCAACCAAAACTAATTAAGAAATTAACCACACTAAATTTCCTCAATTTGGTAGGGTTTATGAAGTTTCCAATTTTAATTTCGAAATTTAATAATTCAAGGGGAAAAGGATTTGTGCCTTATAAGGGAATTGGGGTCAGCTAAGTCAAATTATAGGATTGCCCCTGGGCATAAACCCACTAAGTCGTGATCGTGTGCCTTTTAGTAAAAATAATTGGTCGTTATCGCACCCCTCAGATTGCGATTGTGATAACTAAGTCTTATTACGTGCAAGGTCTTCCAGCTTATGCATTTTTCTTGTCTTCTTGATTCCTTTTAAGCTCAATTCCATATCTTTCTTTCTAATCACCTGTATACTGGCAAAATATGGAAATTAATGCATTCAACTAACAAACTTGTCTCACTCATAACTTTAAATTATAGTAGTGTGCATGAATTTTGGATGTAAATGAGTGGTAAATTCACCAATCATCACCCGACAAGGGCCAATACAAACTTGTCTCACTCATAACTTTAAATTATAGTAGTGTATATGAATTTTAGATGTAAATGAGTGGTAAATTCACCAATCATCACCCGACAAAGGCCAATCCAAAGAAATGTCAATAATAAAAAGCATTCCTCATGAGGGCTAAAGTAAAACATGTCCCACAAGGGCTAAAGTAAATAAACATAACAAAATGTAATGAGTACACAAACATCAATGTGATAAAATAGAGTATGTCTACACAGTCTATCTAACCAAATACCATAAAATGAAACAGTAGGTACCGACCATCAAATAAATCATAAAAATGCCCCCTCCACTAAAAATACTACATTGTTCCCATTGCAAAAATAAAAGAGAGTAGAAGGGGATAAAGACTCCTTGTAGTACACTAGGCGCTCGAGTCCATGTCCGTGAATGATCATACTATCTCAATAGGAACATCATCAGACTAGGTTCCTTTTATCGATTCTGCTATTAAAGGAAACTCATCATCATGCCAAGTGCTAGAACTAGCCCTAACCATCCTTGTATGCTCATTATCCCTAAAGAAGTGCATGGCGAGCTCAACCTTTCGAATCTCAAGTAGCCCCTCTATAAACCTCAGCCTCCTCATCAATATGCCCATGACTCTCTCCAAACAATTACTTAAATGGGAGTACTAGAATAGAATTCCTGGGGGGAAAACAATCTTTATCTCATCAATATGGAAAGAAGGTTGTTCAGAATGAAACTCTACCCGCAAACTATCAAGGTTTGCCCTTAAAGAAGCTACCCCCTTATAATCTCCTCTTGCCTCAAACATGGCCACTCTCTGCTCTAACTTTGATATATAAAAATGTAGAGGTGATATAGTAGCCTGAATAAACTAGGGGATGGCAGCCACCAACTGGGTAAGAGAACCACTATTTGCCAAAGTCATGGAAGCAACCTTGGCAAACATTACCGTAGAAGACCATACCGATTGTTTAGGCCAAGGTTGTGGTATGTTGCTTGATGATGTAGGAGTATTGGTAGAATCATGATAAGTCTCAGCATCAAGTGTAGAATCCATAGGAATCTCGATCCCCTCTGTGCTCGGCAACCCTTCTGCACCCGAGTCTACCAAAACCAAAACTTTTCTCTTTATTCCTTTAGTGTTATCATCATCCTTGCAATATGTGATGTGAATGACTCTGGTGCATATAACCCTTTAATCATTCTTAAAGGTTGACAAGACTTTGAACTTAAGGCATAATATAAATATGAGTGTCGCAAAGGGCAATAAATTTCCTGATTGCTTTGACCTTAACTTCATCATCTCCTCTATCAACTCTCCCAAATTGATAGAACTTTATCCATGATGCATCTGACAATGACAGACCTATCAATTAATACATCTTGGTCATTTTTTGAGGGAAGTACATACGGGTACCAACAAATCCAAGACAATGTTTGGCTTGAACAAAAAGTTCTCTCCTCTTAATTTGACCTACACCATTAGCCCATAGAGGAAGGCCCTTAGAAATCACCCTAGCAAGCCACAAGAAACTTTGACGTCTGCCAAATATCATCTTCTTAAAATTCACCATAGAATCTAAGTCACAAGAAAAAATAAAGCTCATTGATCTTTGAGATTGTGCAAAGGACTTCCACTCCTATAACTAATACACTCTCAAGACGAGGTTGTTCGGCAATTGACATTTTGTGTTATTGTTTATTGTGCCGACTAACATAGGAAGCATAAAATTCCCAAAAAAACAATTAGAAATAGCATAGTGGGAGATAAGAAAGCAGAATATCTATGAAGAGTTACCATACACGTTCTTTAAACTTGGCAATGATTCGGGGAAAGGGGTGTCAACTCCCTTCATGCTAAACTGAATTTGATCTGCTTCCTTTCCAACCTCCCGTGAACGATTAATGGCAGCTTGGGCATTCGGGACTTTCAGAGTACCTCTAAAAACCAGTTATTTGCCCTTTGAGGAAGTAGTTTTTGCCTTGCCTTTATCTGGGGCATTACCCTTCCTAGCTTGTTGTGGAAAGTTCTTTCTTAGAGACATATATATGAGAAAGAAACAAAAAAAACCAAAACAAAAGATAAATGGTAAAATATGTTTTTGGAATTTTGTATGTTAAGAAAGAAAATAAAGATAAGAAAAGAAAATTTTTGATGGATGCAAGGTAACTTCATCACTAGAGCCTATTGGGTTCATTTATCACTTAATAATTTGGGCTCTAACTTGTCACACATTCTTTATATTTCACCATACCAGTTCATAGAACATCCATAACCCCCAATGGAAACAAAAATGATCCAATACCATTAAGAATGATGTCACCCAATCTATCATAGGGAAAAGAAAGCATTCAAGTATCCCTATTAGGCATAGTAACCAACAAAAACCATGGATTCCATATTTCTTAACAAACTCCCTCAACCAATGACTACTGGTTATTTCATTTTTAGGATCAATTGGACACAAAATGATGCATACAAAATGACCATGGTATGCCCTAAGAAAGATCACATTGACCATTACAAGCATACAAGGCATTCCTCTCTTATTGTCATTTCAACAAACACACGGTGTGCATGCTAACTATGAGCTTGGAGAAAGAAAATAGAAGCACAAGTGAGCAAGATTATTTTACCAAATCATCTCCAAACACAGTTAAGGTGCTCATACTATCCTACTTGAGCTATCCATAACACAAATAAAGCAGATCAAGGTGCTCATACTATCCCACTTGAGCAACCCACCACACAAATAAAGTAAGAAAGGTTTAATGGATATTTTGTCAAACACATGGTGTACTAGCTTTATTTAAGAGAGTATTATTTATCATACAAGAGAAACAAGGAACCTATGACAACATAGTGACTCCAACAAGTAAAAATCATCCCAATAAACTCACACAAACCAAATTCAAATGACCAATTATCATGAAGTATGAAGCACTGTGTCCATTCTAAGAGAATTTTAAAATGAAACCATTAAAGAGAATACCTTTCTTGATTTAAGAGAGAATAAAAATGAAGCACAAGTCCAAAAAAGTTATCTCAATTCTTGTAAAGGAAGAGAGAATGTTGAGTTTGGTTGGGTTTTGGAGAATGGAATGGTTGGGAATAAAATGTGATGAAAAAATTTAAAATGTTGTGCATTTTATTGATTTTTTTAAGTGTTTAGAAGTGTCTTTGGAATGACCGGGTCGAGTAAGCCCACAAAATTTAACCAGTTTTAAAAACATTACAATTTTTAACACTTTTGTGTGACATCTTCTTTGCACTTGCGGCTGGCCTACTCAAGCAGGCCCAGCTCAGGCCGCGGAATATTGTATTAGTAAAGGCAGCACATCTTGCATCCACAGTGTGCTGGACCTTTGCCTGGACTGCTTAAGCATTTCAAGTGCCGGTCAAGATAGATTACACAGGAAAAATATCATTCCCTAAGTTCAATCCATGTTTGGTCTGCGACTAGACTGCTGCACAAGTCCAGCATAGCACCAGGCAGTAGGCTTCAGTTATTTTGGTCCAAAATAAGCCATCAGCATGCTAAATGATTTGTACCTATGGCTTCCCTACTCAAGAAGGTACAGTGCAGGTCGCTACAGCTGGGTAACAAAATTTTGTGCATAAAATTCTTGGTCTGGGGATTAGTTTCAAGCCTCCGAACCTACCTTATCTCACCCTAATTTTTTTATATTACCTGCAACAACCAAAACTAAGATAAAATTAGTAATAAAACATAAAAAATCAAGAAATAAACCTTGGGTTGCCTCCCAAAAAGTGCCTTAGTTATAGTCATGGCACGAACTTGGTCATCATTTTTGATCTTTAAAGTGAAGAGACTCAACCTTAGCCGCTTTGGGTCCACCCATATGGTAGTGCTTCAATCTTTTCCTATTTACATCAAATTTCTTCTTCTTGTGATCTTCCAACTCAATAGCTCCACTAGGATAAACATTTGAGATCACAAACGGACCCAACCACTTTGATCTAAGTTTCCCCATAAAGAGTTTCAATCTTGAATTAAAGAGGAGTACATCATCACCCCATGAAACTCTCACTTTAAGATCTTAGCATCATGCCATCTCTTCATTTTCTCTTTGTACAACACAGAGCTTTTATATGCTTTGAGTCAAAACTCTTCCAGCTCATGAAGTTGATTCACCCTTGCTTTGGAGGTGTCCTCCCAATCCATATTCAACTTTTTCAAAGCCCATAAAGCCTTATGTTCCAACTCAAGGGGTAAGTGACAAGATTTTCCAAACAGTAATTGGTAGGGGGATATACCAATAGGAGTTTTGTAGTCCATTCTATATGCCCAAAGATCATCATCAAGTTGCCTTGCCTAATTCGTACGGACAACATTCAATATTTTCTCAAGAATGGACTTGATTTGAGCAAATCACAAAGACCTTATTATTAAAATAAGATCCGCCATCACTAATAATTGACCTTGGAGTCCCAAACCTTGTAAAGATGTAGTTCTTCAAGAAGAAAGTGACACTCTTGCTTTTGTTGTTCGGTAAAGCAAAGGGATCCACCCACTTTGAGATATAATAAATGGTTACCAAGATATATATATATATATTACCATATGATCTCACAAAAGGACCTATGAAGTCGATCCCCCACACATCAAATAGTTCAACCTCGAGATTGGGCTTAAGAGGAATCTCATGCCTCCTTGAAAAGCCATGTTGCGGGCATTGAGGGCATATTTTACCAACTCATAAGAATCTATATAAAGAGTAGGCCAATAGTATCCACTTTGAAAAGCCTTTACATCTGTCTGGATCCCACCATGATGACCACCAAATGGGGAAGAGTGACAAGCCTCAAGAATATTTCTCATTTTTGCCTCCATGACACATCGATGGGTCATACCATTTGCACACTCCCTAACTAATGGTTCATCCCAAAAGTATTTTTTTTCACGTCAAATAGGAACTGCTTCTTTTGATAATGATTAAGCTCATCGAGAAGCACACCGCTCATAATATAGTTAGTATAATCTACATGCCAAGGTTCCATGATCCCTTAGAGTGACATGACTAGCTCATCCGGGAAAGTGTGATCAATATCAATCAAACCCAACTTCTCATGATTGGATTCAAGGCAGGAAAGATGGTCGGCTACTTGATTTTCACACCCCTTTTGATCATTCACTTCAAAATCAAACTCTAGCAAGAGCAATATCCACTTAATCAAATGAGGTTTTGCCTCTTTATTTTCCATGAGATATATAAGAGCGGCGTGGTTCATGTGCACAACTACTTTCATGCCCAACAAATAGGCCAAATTTTTTTTGTAAGCATATACCACCTCTAACAATTCTTGTTCTTTAACTGTATGATTACGTTGAGCATCATTTAACGTCTTTCTTGTATAGTAAATAAGATGGAATAACTTTTCTTTTCTTTGGCCAATACTGCACCTAGAGCAACACTACTTATATCAAATATTAATTCAAATGGCAGTTACCGATCTGGAGCTACTATGATCAGAACCGACACAAGGAGTTCCTTGAGACAATTTAAAGCCTTTACACAATTTCCATCAATTCAAATTTTACCTCATTTTCAAGAAACTTGCAGAAAGGATGAGTAATATTTGAGAATCCTTGATGAAATACCGATAGAATCCGGCATGACCAAGAAAACTTCTAACATCTTTCATGGAGATAGGTGGAGGTAATTTAGCAATAACCTCAACGTTTGCTTGATCCACTTAGATGCCCTTTCCCAAAATTTTGTGGCCTAGAACAATACCTTCCTTGACCATGAAGTGACATTTTTTCCAATTCAAAACAAGATTAGTCTCCACACATCATTTAAGGACTTTCTTTAAGTGAGCAAGACAAGAATCAAATGAATCCCCAACCATCAAGAAGTCAACCATGAAAAACTCCATTGTATCCTCTACTATATCCGTAAGAATAGATAACATGCATTATTAGAACGTCATTGGTGCGTTGCATAACCCAAAAGGCATGCGTTTGAAAGAAAATGTACCATAGGGAAAAGTGAAGGTGGTCTTTTCTTGGTATTCTAGGGCATTGAAAATTTCATTGTACCCCTAGTAACCATCAAAGAAACAATACCAACCTCAACTGGCTAGTCTATCCAATATTTGATCCATGGGGAATTGGTCTTTCTCGATCTACAAGTTCAATATATGATAGTACATACACACATTCCAACCTATTACCAGACACATAGGTATAAGTTCATTATTCTCATTCAAGAGAACCGTCATGCCGCCTTTCATGGGAACACATTTCATTGGACTCACCTACGTACTATTGGAAATTGGGTAGACAACTCCCGCATCAAGACACCTAATGATTTCCTTCTTGACCACCTCTTGAATCAATGGATTGAGTCTCTATTGGTGTTCCATACTAGGAACATGATCAATATCTAACTTGATTTTATGAGAGCAAATTCTGGGAGCAATGCCTATAATGTCTTCTATAGTCCACCCTAGCACAAATGAACTTTTTACAATTAATTTCAAGGCATCCACTTGGCAAGGTTAACAATCACCCACAACAATGATTGGAAATATATTATCCTCACTGAATAAAACATATTAAAGGTGGGATGGTAACGACTTAAGTTCTAGTTGAGGCGGTTCAATAATAGATGGCTTGGCAGGTGGACTTTCATGGTTTTTCAAATCAAGATCCAACTTGATCAGGTTCTTGGTGTAATATCCAAGACCCATCAATGAAGCTACCACTTCATCATATTATTCAACAATCTTACTCCTAATATATCATAATACACCCACCAAGGGGTCATCGATAAGTTTCACTTTTGTGGTGTTAGTCACTTCATCATGTATTATATTAATTACCGACACCACTTGAAAGTCCATCAGTTGCTTTATGGACTTACACATATTGAAGGATACTTCTTCATTGTTCACCCCAAATTTCATCTTCCCAAATTCCACATCCACTAAGGCCCTTTCGGTATCCAAGAATGGTCTACCAAGAATGATTGGGACCTCACGATTAATCTCACAATCAAGAATAACGAAGTTGGATGAAAAGATAAACGTGTCAACTTTCACCAAAATATCATACAACACACTAATGTTCTTTTTGATTGAACGATCGTCCATTAGAAGCCTAATAGTGGTAGGCGTAGGAGCACCCAAGCCTAACTTTTGGAACACGGCAAATGGTATCATATTAATACTTGCCTCAAAATCACATAATGTTTTTCCGAATTTGTACACCTCGATAGTGCAAGTAATAGTAAATGCACCCATCTTCTTTATTCACCACCATGGTGCTAGACATTATAACACTATAATTGAGGGCAAAATCCATGACTCGCTGCTTCGTTACCGAGTCCTTCATAAATTTAGCATACCTGAGAATTTCTTGTAAGGCTTCTAGAAAGGAAATATTTACCTATAAATTGATAAATTTTGTAAGAAACTTCTTAAACTTTGCATCATCATCTTTTTTCTTGAGACTTTGTGGAAATAAGGGAGGAATTTTGATTTGCGGCAATGGAACAATTAGAGCTTCATCCACTTTTTGAGTATCATCATCAACCATCTTAGAAGTTTTATCACTTTCAACATTTTCTTCAACTACCTTTGGTCATTCAACAATTATCACATTAGGCTTTGGAACATCATCATTTGTCTTTTCTAGCTTCTTTCTTTTTGCACTGGCTTGTTCATTATTTGCCTTTTCATTGAGGTCTTCACCATGATCAACAACATATTTACCAAGAGTCTGACCACTCATAGTGATAATAGCCATGATGTGAGCATCATTTTTAGGATTGACAGTCGTATCACTAGGCAATCCACCCTTAGGTCTTGCATTAAGTTGTGTCGAGATTTGGCCCAATTGAGTTTCAAGTTGCTTGATAGAGTCCAAATGAGATGTAACCATTTTATTGAGTTGTGAGAAGACACCTTTCATCTCTCTCACCATCTTATCGGTCCCCTCAATACCCATTAAGATCCGAGCAAGGACATCTTCATTTTTAGCGTAACTGGGTCAATGGACCTTGACTCTTTACCCTTTGACCTATAATATGGAGGTACGTATCAGTCATAGTCTCTCTATTTATCTCTCCAATCATGGTCTCTATCATGATCTCTATTATGCCAATCTCTATCCTAGTCTTTTTCCTTCCGACCTTGATTCCCACCTTGCCTTTGATAGGTAGGGAGGGAACCCCCTGCTTGGTTCCACAAGAACTAAATTTCTTTATTAAGGGCCTCTGTTTCTTCATAATCATAAACTCTATAATTCTTATAAGTAATGGTGTTAACTGGCTTAAGAGGAGCTCCATCACATACTTGGTGAGAAGATCAAGTTGCATCATCACTTTAGCTATATTTGCATCTCTTTGTTCATTCTTTTTATTTTGCTCTTAGCTCATAAAAGAAGCAGAGGGATCCTTCATGGAGACCTTGGTATCTCTTATGTACCACCCTCTATGTCGATGCAACATATACGATAGTTTGACAAGAGAACCCCCAACCGCATTATTGAATACCGTGTTGTTCAATTGATCCAATGCTCTATAGAAAATTTGAAGACGCATTTTATCCAGAACCTCATGATTTGGTAATTTCACTAACTTATTATTGAATCATTTCCAAGCCTCATATAAAGGTTTTCCATTAAGTTGGCAAAAGTTAGCAATTTTATCCCTTAGTTACAACATCTGAGAATGAGGAAATTATCTTTCCAAGAATGCCTCCATCAGCTCAACCTATGAAGTGATATATCTATGGGAAAATACCTCAACCATAATACCGCTTCTCCCATCAAAGAGAATGGGAAAATATGCAATCGGATTGACTCTTGAGATATGTGGGCTATGTCAAATGGATAACACACATCAATAAAATTCTTCAAGTGTAGATTTGCGTCATCATGTGCTTGGACTCCAAATAACCCTTTCATTTGAAGTAAATGAAGCATCACACTAGTAATGTGAAACACTATATTTCCTTTTGCTAGTGGAATATGAATGGCACTAGGTTAACCCACATCACCGAGGTGATCCTTGTCGTTAAAATACCCATCAATTGTCCTAGCATTACTACTATGTTGGTTTATAGTATCGTGTATACTATTATACACACCTGATAAAGAACAAAAATACCAAACAACATAATATAAAACATTATGGCTAACCTAAAGTAACTAAAACACTACAAGAGTGAAAACTATGTTTCTCTCCCCGATAATGGCGCCATTTTTGATAATGCTCAAATTATACTCTTGAATGAGTGTAATCGATCGTTGTCAATATAATAACCCAACTTAGGTTGGGGTCGAATCCACAAGGAGTGAAAGCATGAAATTCAAAACTTAAGAGTGTTGATAGTCTACTAAACGGTGACCCATAATGTGAATGAAATAAACATAAATGGGAAATTGTGGAATTAGTTTGAACATGTTTATAATGAAAATTACTTCACTTTTAGAGTGTTATCTTGACATTGAAAATTTCTAAAAGTGAATTCAATTGGGAATAGTCCTTGGGGTTATGCAATTCTAGGTGTGGGTTCATGCATGCGTACTTGAAAATTTATCCAAATTTAGCTAAGAATCATGGGTAGGCTAGACTTAAAGGTATTGATGCCAATATTTCAATTACGACATCAAATTTTAACAAATAGGTTCTTTTGTACCTCACAAGTGTGATAATTTTACACATCTATTGCCTCAATTAACATCCTTATGTCTAAGAGATGTCCTTAAATAAGATAATTCAAGTTATTGGTTGCATTTATTCCTCACCCATATCCCCTATTTCAAGGATGACATGAGTTCAAGGGTGGTTAGGATCTACAACCCCCAACTCTTAATTAAAGTGTGGAATAAATACAACACCCATCACAAATAACTAATTAGTAGAATAGATAGCTAACGTTCAGTCACTAACCACAACCTAATCAAGCATATCCCTAATATTTTGAATTAGCTACTCAGATAAAAAGGATTGAGATTTACCAAAACTATCATTGATTTCATCCATTAGAAATAAAGAGAATGTAGTTCCAAACTTGGAGTTCCAATAAATATTCAATGAAAAATCACTAATCCTTCTTTGAGAATCACTCACATATATTTTTCACTCAAGACTAGTACAATTTTGTTCTAAGATGAAAAGAAAGATGGTAATACAAAAGATAGAAGCTAAGTCTTGAAAATAAGCTAAAAACTCTTCTTTAAGCCCATTTACACATTTGATAAAATTACAAAATTGCCACCTTGCTCTTGATCTGCTTGAGCGGGATCCAAAGCAAATGGAAGGCAGATGCAAAGCCGATGACTCTTTTCCTTCACATTTGGCCTCTTGTTGACTTGAATGACTTGCTCAGTTTCTCTTTTTAACTTTTACCTACAGAAATGAGCATTAAGTAACCAATTCCCAAAAAATATAAATTTGTATCAAATTTGAACTAGTAACTAATCCCAATATGAAAGTACTAACAAAACTCATATAAGCAAAAAATCTCAAATAGCCTTGATCATGAGCCATATAATTATCACTATAAATAAGAACTATAATCCCAATAGTAGTGATTAATTTAATCAAATTAATAAAAAATCATGATAATTTAGGCTTAAAAGGTGCTAGCAAGTCATCAAATTTATGACTTATCAATAACCTAATGGAATAACAAATTAGAGAAAGTGAAAAGTTGTTCTTGATTAATATTATTTCATGTATTATGATTTTATTCAGTTTGATTGTCCTCTTAATGTATACAAAAGTTAAGAACCTGCATGTATTTGATACATACTTTAAAAGAGGGGTAGATATTAGGAACTAAAGTTCATAATAGAAATTTGGCTACCAACCCTCACCTAATTACCTTGATATTCAAAATGTACTAGTTAATTTGGGATCCAGGATAAGGGTTAGTCCGGAGACACTCTAACACTCAAAAGGTAAATACTGAAATTCACTAGAAGAGTTCACAAGATGATTAGTGATATATTTCTTATTACATTTTGCATGCAAGGTGTTGGGATAGTTCAGTGGAGCACAATAACTCTACGAAATTAGAAAATTAGGGGGAACACAGTCCTAGTATTTATCTCATATTAATTTCAACCAAAGTGACCAAGATTTATTACTAATTGATACTATTCTCACATAATCCCCCCATTTACTTTTCTATATTTTTTAGCTACTTCAGCAAGTTCGTGAGAGATATTTGGCCTATTCCTTATGGGTTTGACCCTAACCTCTATTGGGTCACTATATTTGATATCGAACACATTATAATTTTTAGAGGGTGTAGTTTTAGGTGATATCAAGTCACTTTATTGATTGAGGCAATTCAAAAAGATAAACCCTTCAAGTGGGGTGATGAGCAACCAAGGACATTTGAAACTTTGTAAGCAATACTTAGCTTCGCCCCCTTATTACAATCACCTGAATTTGGAAATTTTTTTGAAGTTGAATGTGATTCTAGCAAAGTAGGCATTAGAGCCATCTTAATGCGATACCAAAATCCTACTGCATACTTAGGTGAAAAGCTCAAAGGAACAACCTTAAACTACTCTAAATATGATCTTTAGTTATATGTCTTGATTAGAGCTTTGGACAATTGGCAACACTATTTGTGGCCTAAGAAATTTGTGATTCAAACCGAACATGAGTCTTTGAAACACCATAGGGTCCAAGACAAATTGAACAAATGACAATCCAAGTGGATTGAGTTCTCAGAAACTTTTCCTTATATAATCCAATACAAAAAGGGAAAAATTAATGTTGTGGCCTATGCCTTGTCCCAAAAATATGTGTTTATTACCACTTTGTCTTCTAAATTAATTTATTTTGAATGTTCAAAGACATTGTACCCCAAGGACCCCAAGTTTGCTAAAATATTCAAAGATTGTGAGGATTGTAAAAAGAAAGATGGCTTAGGGATAGAATTTTTATACCCTATTTTATGTTTGATGGTTTTTTTAAATAAAAGAGGTTGTGTGCGCCCTCTAGATCATAAGAGAGAGTTGTTTGTGAGAGAGGAAGATGCTGGTGGTATGATGGGTTATTTTGGAATTGACAAGACCCCTAGAATCTTAGAGGAACAATTCTACTAGCCCAAGATGTTTCATGGTTTTGCTCGAATTTTTGGTAAATATATAGATTGTAGAAGTGTGAAATTTCACTTTCTACCTCAAGGATTATATACCCAATTTCCCACTCTCCTACTCCCATGTCTTTATATTATATAGATTTTATTTTGGGTTTGCCTAGGACAAAGAGGGTAAGAGATAGCATCTTTGTTATGGTTGATCAGTTTTCAAAAATAGCTTACTTTATTCCGTGTTATAAGAGTGATGATACCTCTAATACAGTATCTTTGTTTATAGTACATATTATAAAAATACACGAGATTCCCCAAACCAGTGTTAGTGATAGGGACTCTAAGTTCTTTATTCACTTTTGGATGTCATTGTGGGGGAGGTTTGACACCAAATTGCTTTTCTTAATATCTTGCCACCCACAAATTGATGGAAAAATTGAGGTTTTCAATAGGACCTAGGGTTCTATGCTACACTCCTTGGTTAAGGGAAATATGCTCTCTTGGGAGGTCACCTACCCTTAGTTAAATTTGCTTATAATCATGTTATCTACTTAACTATTGGTGCGACTCCCATTGAGTGTGTGTATGGATTTACCCCCTTATCCTCCTTAAGTTCACTCTTTTGTCTAGTGATGTTGTGATAAGATTAGATGGAAATAAAAAGCAAAACCAATGATGAAGATGCATAAGAAGGTGAGACTATGCCTTGAGAAGAAGAATCAAGGGATAGCCAACAGAGTGAACAAAGGTAAAAAAGTCTTGAACTTGAATTAGGAGATTAGGTATCGGTACATCTCCAAAAGATCGATTCCTAACCCAAAGAAAAACTAAGTTGATATTGAGAGGTGGTGGTTTATTTCAAGTGCTTAAGAGGATAAATGATAATGCCTACAAGATTGACCTTCCCTGAAATATCAAGTGCATAATTCATTCAATGTAAGTGATCTCTCACTCTTTGATATGATAGAGGATGATAATTTTGTAAAGTTAAGGTCAAAATCTTCTCAATATGGAGAGGATGATAAAATCCAAATATACTCAAATTTTTTCACTAAAATCCAAGCTCGAGATCTTTAAGTACTACAAAGAATGTTCATGAAATGATAGGTACTTTAAGACATCCTACTACCATCAAAGGATGTAACGTATTTGTGAATGCATCTAAAAAGGATCAAGGAGATTTGGAGGTATTAAGGGAAAGTAAAGAGAAGCTAAACAGCTTATTGAGAGCACCTGCGAGCTCACCTGCACAACAGGTGAAAGACATGCACCCATATATGACTAAGAAGGACAAATTAGTGGCATCTGTTCCCTGGCCTGCATGGGCATATGCCCATCTGCATAGGCAGATAGCCCTGGGCAGCTGAACTTGTTCTTTTGATGAAAATAGGTCACTTTTGGGCCCATGTTTGTAATAATTGGCCCATGGGTATATATATCCAAAACATGCCTTATTTTTCTTAGTTTTCTTTTTATTGTTGATGACCAAATATATTTTAAGAGTTATTGGTAAGCGTTTTTTGACGGATTTCCTAGAAATGTATGGTTTTGAGGGCAATTACCTTTTAGTCACCGTAGGAATTAGGTGTTGGTTGATGAATGTAATTAGGGTTTCTAGGGTTTAATATATCCTATTATTCTTAGTTATTTCATCTTTTTGTGTTTAATTTTCATCTATCTATTGATTATCTCTTGCTTTCTAACTTAATGTCTAGTCTTCGTAGTTTTTCAATTATCATTTGGTATCAAATCTCAGATTAGACTCATTCTTACGATTCTAAATCGTGGGTGGTGATATATAAGAAAATAAAAAAATATTGGAAATTTTATTTTTGAGAAAATCCCCAAAGAAATATTTTGTGATTTTGAGTTTTCTTGTAGTTTCAACACTAAATTTGCTTCCTCTAGAGTTATTAGAGTCAAAATCTGAAAATTTAAGTTAGATTTGAGATGTTTTGAAGAAAATCCCTATTGTTGAGCTTGTGTTTGAAGAAATTTTAGAGTGGGTTCTTAGATCTATCAATTTTGGCTTGGAATTGAAAGATAAAAACTACTGGAAAGTGTTTCCCATATCAAAAAGACCCTAGATTTATGATTTGGCATTATTTGGAAAGGTTCGAGGAAATCCACCTTTTTGGGTTTAGATCTTAAGGAAAATGTTTTGGAAATCCAAAATTTTGGGTGTGAATTTGAGTGTTATGAGTTGTTGGAGGTTGTTCCCCATGATCAAGAGAGCCTAAATATCAAATTTTGTTGAATTTCGGTTAAAATAAAGAAGTTGTGATATTTGGATCTTCATATCTGTTCTGGGCATTCTTGAAGAATTTTCATATCTTCAAGTAGAAGATCAATATAAAAAGGTGTTTTGATCCCCCCAAAAGGGTAAAAAGAAGGCGTTTGGAGTGTTGGTACAAAGAAATATCCAAAAAGAAGGGAATATTCTTAGAAGAAGAGAGCACGAGTGCCCACAGAAAGCCAAAATAAAAGCGTCAGGTACACTGCCAAGGGGCATTTGTGACCACACCTACCCATACAGGTCACTTCGCAGGTCACCATTCCAACTTTTGTTTTTTACCTTTGTCATTCATCTGCAAGGGCATGTCCCCACCTGCGTTTGTATGTCACTTGATCGTACCTTAATAATTCTCACTTCTTAGTTTCAATTCCTGATTCCTAATTTTATTTCTTGATTCCTAAACTAATTAACAACTAGTAGTTGATTAATTAGTCTTAGAGTCTATTTTTTCTTCGTCCTATTTATTTTGTGTTTTTCTCATTTTGTTTCATTATTATTTCTTAGTTTAGTTCCATCTTTGTTTTTTTGAATCATCTATTCTTCTTAAAACACAAAAACAAGTAGAAATTGACACCACATCTTCTATTGGAGTAGACATAATCTTTCAATGCTAGTGACTCCTATTGTAAGGCAAACAATGATGTGTATAGATTGTGAGGTTGATTTCTTAACACTAAGTTATTTTTTGTTTATGTTTAGTGTCTTTATTTAATAGGTACCATGGTTATGGATGGTGAAACACCACACGCTATAGATGACAACACTTTGAATAAGATCTTAATGTCAATCGAATACTTGGGTTGGTGAATAGAATCCATGAAAGGTAAAACAACCACACTATAAGGAAGTTTGACAAACATGAGTAGGAGGATGGTTAATATGGTGGGTTGTCCAAGCTCCATTCACACCACTCCTTTCACTTCACAAAGCTTCCAAGCTCTCTCAAGTGGACATACTTAAAACACCTTTCCTGGACTACCCCAAGCTCTACCAAACCTAAATCCACCACCCAAAGTACTACTAAACCAAACTAAACCCACCCAAATCAAAGATATAAGGGAATATGATCCACAAGAAAAGGGTTTGGAGGATGAAATAACACTCTTGTGCCTTTTATATCCTATCAAGTTATATTGAGATATCTTTGAGAGGCACTTAAAAGAGCAAAAACTGAGAAAGTAGAGAAGAACTTGGCTCAAGAAGAGGAGTTGTGTGAGAATTTTAAGCCAAGGAATGATTAGAGAAGAAATAGAAGGAACATCTAGTTATGGAACTTGTCAACCTCAAACCTTTATTATATGTTAACCATGGTACTAGCATCTTTCCTTGTGCCAATTCTTCGATTTTGTAGGTCCATGAGCAAATACTCCCAAAGGAGGATTTAAAGACAATCACTCATGAGCATAAGTTTGAAGGCCAAGATGAGTTCTTATATAAGGACTCCAAATTTGATGAAAGAAGGTTTCTAAAATAACTCCTGGGGATTGATGGTTGCTTGATTACAAGGGGTGAAACTTCTAACCCCATGGACCAAAAGAAGGAGTTACCTACCAATAAAACTCCTATAAATAATCAAAGGATGAATCATGACCCAAGTTGGTGAATAGAACAAATTCAAGGCTTTATTTTCAAGGTATGTACCAACCCCCTCCAATTTCTAGCAATCCTTGGGGCCTTGATGATATTTTTCTCATAGTAGACCTTTGAAATTAATTGATATCACATCATTCCATGAGAGTATTAGTGTCTCCAAGATTCCTTCATGGTGTATGTTTTCTTACTCGAATTGCATGGGCATCGCAATCTAAAGGCCCAACCTATTTTTTCTTTGAGAAGAGTCTTTGGTGCATACTTGATGCCCAACTTTTGTTTCCTATTTGTTACACTTATGTAGTTGGACAAGTTGAAGTGTTAGGGTAGACTCTTAGAAATATACTAAAATTTGTGAATAGAGAGAACCCGACTTCTTAGGCAGACTATTTGTTGAATAAAGATGATTTATTGATCATATCATGTGATGATGATCCTATAATTAGTTTTTCTCATAAATATCAATTTTGATGAAAAAATGTGAAAATGACATGTATCCTTTTGAGAGTGTTCGCATACTTTAATTCTCAATATTTCTCAAAGAAAAGTTTTATATGTGTTAATGGAGAGATTACTCCAAGTTGGATATCTAGTGGTGTGCATTTGGATCTGCTTGAAAAGAAAGTTAGTAAGCTTAGGATTGACATTCTATGTTACTTATTGAAATCCATTAAGAATATAGAATTAAGTAAAGAATATGCTAACTATCCAATTGTTGATAGTGATTTCTTAATTTTGAAAAATATTGATCCTTTGGGCAAAGATAGATTTCATTTGATTGACTATTTGAGAGACACAAATAGTGATTGTTCATATGTTGATGATCATGATTGTGATCCTTTGTATGACATCCACCCTTATCTGATGAGTATAAGGTTGAATTAGTTGAGTCTTGTGGTGACTTGTGACATGATCTCCATAATATTAGTGGTGGTTTATGTCAAATTGGGGATCTTTTCCTTGGAAAATATGGTTTCATTGGTTTATAAATTTCTACTTCTTATTTGTATTCTTACCTGATTAAGGATACTCATGGTGATAATCTTGAATCTAATAGTGAGTATGTATATGAGGACACCTTAGTTGAAGTTCATTTGTGTGATTTAGAAAGTTGCTTGAAGAAAAGAGTTGTGATGTGCTTAAATTATTTTTTTTATTTTCTTGTGTACTTATAGTTGGGAGCACTTTAGATGAGAATTGTTTCCTTAACTCTTTTATTTTCTATTGATATGCATATGATGATAGTCATGCTTGTGTTGAGAATGCATTTTGTGTTAGCATAGGTTATCTTGAAAGGAAGGGTAATTTGCACCCTGATGACTTGACTCCATCCTTGGTTTTCCCAACTTGTGGTAACTTGCTTGTACCAATATTGAGCCAATTAGTACTCTTGCATATGGAAACCATTTTTTATAATTTTGATTTCTTTCTCTACTACTTTTTGGCTAATGATGATACCCATGTTACAGGATTTGTTTTCTATAGAGGTAGAAGTATAGGGGTCTTTTAACTTGTTGACCCAAATGAACCCTTTGGGTTATTTGCACCACTTTTGGTGTGATCTTCTTGCGAGATGGTGAAAGAATCGTGTCTTATGGCTCCAAAGTTAAACTACATATCATTTTTCTGAGTTCTTGATGCTATTAACACCTTTGTTGTTTCTTTTCGCATGTTGTCTATAGATCCAACACCTTTGTGTAATGTATGACAAGTTCTTTTCATTGAAATCAAAGGATAGTTAGTTATATACAAAATATGTGCCCCCTTGGCATGGAAATATTGTTGCTAATCCTTGTGCTAACCCTCATGCTTTGAGGATATATTTGTTTCTTATCCGCCTTATATGTTTTCAAATTTTGGATTCGAGATCAATCCTTTTCAAGAAGGGGGATAATACAAGCCAAATAGGCATTAACCTTTTACGACTCACCATTCAAGGTTGACATAAAGGTATCTGAGCCATAATCATTTCAAGGATGCAAGAAAATATTTGGAGGACCCTCTTTAAGACCCTAAGATTGAAATACCACATGTAGAGGGTAGCTTGGAGTTAAAGAATCAATTTGAGAGGTTTATAGGGAGGCAAGAGGAGTTATATGACATGTTGAAGTGACATGTTCCCCAATGTTCCCTAATAGATGAAGATATGACCTAGATGAGAGAGCATATCATTTACGCCCAGACATATGCCAGCATGAGGCCCATCTGCATGGGTGGATACTTCAATTTTCTAAAATGGGTCACTTTAGGCCCATCTATACATCATGGGGGAGGATGGTGAAATTTTGTTATAGAATGCCTTTATTAGGAGGAGGTGATAGTCTTATTTCCATAGACTTTTAATGACGAGGGAGACAAAGATTACATGTTGGGGACTTGAAGCACTTAGAAAGGTGTCGTGATTATGGTTATTGTAGATATATTTAGGTTGAGGAGGTCAACGGGGATATTCATAGGATGTGTAGGGGAAGGGTGACTGGGCTAGACAAAATTCAAGTGGATTTTTGGAAGAACACTGGTAGGGTAGGTTTGGAGTGGCTTATAAGGCTGTTTAACATCATTTTTAGGATGATGGCGATGTCCTAAGCTTGCAGATAAGGTATGATGATTCCATCATATAAGAACAAGGGGGACATACAGAGCTACAACAACTATAAAGGTATCAAGTTATTGAGTCATACTATAAAGATTTAGGAAGGGTGGTAGAGTTAAGGGTGAGAAGGATTATGACAATTTCTGATAATTAGTTTGGTTTCACGCTAGAGTCGATGAGAAGGACCGTGACAATTTCTGAGAATTAATTGGTTTCACACTATATTGCTCGACTACTGAGGTCATTCACCTTGTTAGGAGACTAGTGGATTAGTATAGGGAGAGGAATAATGACTTTCACGTCATATATTTTTATCTTGAGAAGTTGTATGATAAAGTACCTAGAGAGGTTCTGTATAGGTGCTTAGAGGTTAGAGGTGTGCTCATGACGTATACTAGGTCAATTCAGGACATGTATAAAGAAAAAATGTGTGTGAGGATAGTAGGAGTGGATTTAGAGCACTTTTCTATTTTGACATGGTTACACCAGGTCTTGACTCTTAGTTCATTTTTATTTTCCTTGGTGATGGATGTATTAAAGTGACACATTTAAGGGGAGATGTGTTGCATATGTTTATTTTTTATGATGTAATGCTAATTGATGAGACTCGAGGAGGATTGATGATAATTTAGAGGTTTGGAGACAGACCTTTGAGTCTAAAGGGTTTAGGTTGAGCAGGATCAAGAAGGATTACTTGGAATGAGAGTTCAATAATTTGACGCATGAGGTATACGTGGTAGTGAATCTGGATTCTCAGGCCCTTAGGAAGAGAGATAGGTTCGAGTATCTTGGGTCTATTATTCAAGGGAATGGGAAGATTGATGAGGATGGCATGCACCGCATTGGTATAAAGTGACTGAAATAGAGGCTCTCTTCAAGAGTCTTATGTGATAAGAAGGTGTTGGCTACGCTTAAAGGTAAGCTCTACATAGTGGAAATTTAATTGGCTACATTGTATAAAGCAAAGTGTTGGCTGGTTAAGAACTCCCACATCCAAAAGTTGAAGGTGACAGAGATGAGTATGTTGCAATGGATGTGTGGACATACTAGGAGAGATAGAGTTAGAAATGAGATTATTCAGGAGAAAATGAGAGTGGCTTCGCTGAAAGACAAGTTGAGAGAAGTGAGATTGAGATGGTTGGGGCATGTGATGTTGAGGTGCTAGATGCCCCAGTACGAAGGTGTAAGAGGCTGGCTATGGATGGTTTAGTTCGAGGTAGAGGTAGACCGACAAAATAAATAAGGAAGGTGATTAGGCATGACATGAAGCAGTTGAAACTGACAAAGGAAATGACCATTAATAGGAAGGTGTAGAGGACGCAAATTAGAAAACATAGTTAGTGGGTAAGAGTGCGTCTTTACTAGTAGGGAGGAGTGCTTTGTGTGTAGTTGTGCCTGTAGTCATAGTGTTATGCATGTGTCTTGTAGTTTCTTATTCGTGGTGTTTTGGTGTTGTTGGCAATTCCAGATAGATAGTTTATAGTTTTAATCTATGGGTGTCTTGTTTCTTGCATCATTTTGTTGTGTGTTTTTATATTTTTTTGTTTGTTATACTGGTGTTTATCCTAAGTTGGGGGTCTATCGAAAATAACCCCTGTACTTCATCTGAGGTAGTAGTATGGATTATGCACACTTTACCCTCCCAGAACCACTTTATGGGAATACACTAGGTATGAACTACAACAAATGTGATATATAGTTACAAAATTTCCATCTACGATATGCAATTCATCACTAATTATTCATTTTTGTGACAAAATTTATATTTCGTGCTTAATTACACAAGGCATGTACTTTTAGTAACGATACAGAAAAATTTGTATAAAAATTTTGTCCTCTAAAGTTTCCCACCAAAAAAATAAGTTGGCGCCATTTATTGAGTACTATTAGCCACAAATTCAAGATTATCAACGACACATTATTTTGCCAATAATGATGTTCTCACTTAATGACAAATCATTTTTTGTCCTAAGATTAGTTCACTTTTGAATACAAAAACTTTTGTCGTAAAAAATTATCGATACATTCGTGACAAATCATTATTGTCCTAAAATTAATTAAATTTTAGATACGGAAATTTTTTGTCACAAAATATAGTGATACATTAGCCACAAACTGAAATTTGTGGTTAATCATTATAAATTTTTATTTTTTACTACAAAATTTTATATTTAATTGTGACCTTAGTTTTTGTCACTAATGGTTCGAACAATCGGTAACAAATATATTATTGTCTATAATTTACCAATAATTCAGGGACAATGAAATTTGTCACCCAAAAAAAAAATATATTCAAATGGCTACAACTTAAATTTCATAGTTGAATAGTATTAGCTACGAAAAGAATTTATAGTTAGAAATTATAAGATAATTAATGTGACACACATTTTTATCTGAAAAAAAATAAAAATTAGAGATTTATCTTTCAATAAACGTCCACCAGACAGGCATACATGTCTTTTCTTCAAAATATTAGACTACACTGCAACTACATCACATAATAAGAACAAAATAGATATTTAGGCTCATTACTCTATGTTATAAACCAATAAGAGAAGGACCATCACCGAATTATGGTGTTGTACCAACGACATGGTATAATGGTACCATTGAAGTACCATCACTTGATTATGGAGTTGTACCAGCAGCATTGTATAATGGTACCAGCAGTTGGATTATTTTGTATTATATGAAAGGGTGTTTGAGTAAATATGAAGGGTTTTGGCTAAATATCATCTAACAATCATCAACAATACATACAAAATATATGTGGTAAATATTCTTTCCTCGTGTTCCATTGCTTTGCCTTTAATGACTTACCAAAAATTTACTTCCTCTTTCTTTAACACAAAAGAAAAGACCTCCGAAAAAAATTAGAAGAAATATGATCCCTTTTAAAATTGGATTAACTTTCTAGATTTCACTTAGATAGAGCTCAACAAGTTGTCTTGAGGTAAGTTTGTTTTTCTTGAAATCTATGTGAATGTCATATATAGTTGTTTCCTTAAATGAGAATGTTTTTGCCTCAGATTTTTTACTGAAGTTGGATAGTATTATGCACAGAGAAATGAAGAGAATGAAAAGAAAAGACATTTCTTTTTTCTAAGTGATTAGAGATATTTGCTTAGTATGTATAGCGTCTTCCGTTGCTTTGCCTTAAATGACTTATAAAAATTTACGTCCTCTTTCTTTAACCTCCAGAAAAAATTGGAAGAAATATGATCCCTTTTAGAATTGGATTAGCTTCTGGATTTCACTTAGATAGATCTCAATAAGTTGTCTTGAGGTAAGTTTGTTTTGCTTGAAAGCTATGTGAATATCATCTATAGTTGTTTCCTTAAATGCCAATATTTTTGCCTCAGAATTGTTACTGAAGTTGGATAGTATTATGCACAGAGAAATGAAGAGAATGGAAAGAAAAGGCATTTTTTTGGTCTAAGTGATTAGAGATATTTTCTTAGTGTGTATAGCTGATTTTATATTAGGTACATGAAAGTGAATAGGGAATCAGTGTCTTAGATAAATGATAGAGTTGTCTCCTATATAGTTCACGTGTTTGAGTCGTGGAATCAGTCAGTAATGATTTTGTGAGGGTAGACTCCCTATTTGCACCTTGAGGTGGATCCCTTCCTAGGATCTTGCATGTCGTGAGATACTTCGCGCACCGAGTTGCACATGTTTGGATTAGATTTTTGGATTTCACTTAGATAGATCTAAATAAGTTGTCTTGAGGTAAGTTTGTTTTGCTTGAAAGCTATGTGAATATCATCTGCAGTTGTTTCCTTAAATCATATATTTTATGAAATAGACAATGAGGGAAGATAACATGCCTGAAATAGCAAGATATATGGAGAGAAATCACCCTTAAAAGCCCTAAGTAATCAACCTCTTAAAAACCCTAAGTTTCTTGACCTTGAGGATTTGAGATAATTTGAGGAGTTACCTTATTTCTTTTTGAGTGATAATGATACCCTAAAGAGTTTATAAGATGTGGGTTTTATTTGGGTAAGAGGGGAAATATCCAGAATGCCCTTAACTTAAACGTTGAAAAAGCGTATTCTTTGACTATGAGTTAACCGTTGACTCATAAACACTCCTTACAACTCTTCACCATGAGTCGCAACCAAGATAGTGAATAGGCACCCCAAATACAGTCCACCTTACAACTTCACCATCCCATTCGTAATTAGACCCCACGACTCGTAGGGTCTAATCACAGTCAATACAGAACCCAAATGGGTTAAACACTGGACATCCTAGGATTTCATCCCATGACTCATACTATATCCTTACGACTCGTAGTAATCCACTCGTACTCAGAGAAGAATTTGGCCACTTAATTTTTTATAGTTATGATTCCATCCTAACGACTCGTAATACGTCGTTATGACTCGAGCCCTCAAGTAGTACCCAGGAAAGTAATGAAACACCCTAGATTTGGCCCTTGGAAATTTCTTGAGATTTGAGCTCACTGCCTTATTGACGACTCAGCATACGAGTCACATGATATAGTTATGGGTCAGGGACCCTAGTCATAACCAAACCAGTATGTAATTGGCTAAGTTATGCTCTGAGTACGAGTGTCTCACTGTGAGTCGTAAGACCTTGGTACGAGTGGTAGGGTTGAGTCATATGTTTTCCAGTGTCTAACCTATTTAGGAACTATGTTGGTTATGACTAGACCATACGAGTCGTAGGGTCAGTTTACGAGTGGGGTCATGGAGTCGTATGATGAACAGCGTATGGGTATCCAACTTACTATCTAGTATACGAATCAAGGCTACAAGCCGTATGATATAGTGATGAGTCAATGGGTTGACTCGTAACCAAAGTTGACTTTTTTGCAGCTTTTAAGCTAAGGATATTGTGGACATTTTCCACTTTAAGTCCTTTTGATATCATGACTTAAAACCTTCCTTGGGACTTCATTAACACATCATTCCCAATAAAATACTCTCAAATTCTCTCTCAAACTCTCTATTCAAACAAAAGCTAGGGTTTCATCAAGTTAATCAATTAGGGCTTGCAAGGGTGATTTCTCTCTGTACTTCTTAGTTTCTAAGGCATATTACTCCTCCCTCGTTGTTATTTTATTAAAATAACATGTTTTAATATGTGCCTTTCATGTTTTTTTTATGGTTTGAAATAAAGGTTGAGGGTTTTGAATATTTATTGTTGAATAATGTTTTTCCATGGTTTAATTATGATTTTCCTTATTTTAAATATGGTTTTGAACATGTGGGTGCATGGGTATGATGGTTGAACTCGATAAAGGTAACTTTCTCTAAACTTTTGACTTTTGAAGTGGTTATGACCCCAACCTTGTATTGTAAAACTAGTTAGTAGTTATGAGAAAGGTGGAAATTTTAATTAGGGGTACAATGGAATCCCCAAAGTATTTGATTTGACTTATTTCTTGAAACTAATGCATGGTACAAATGTTTAAATGGTTAAGTCTGGTCAAAAACCTTATGGGGTACATGGAAATTCCCCGAGTGACTTTAATAATGTAGTCTGCGGGGTACACGGAAATCCCCCTAAGTGTTGTCTAATGACATTGCTTGCAAGTTATAATTGGTATGACGATAACACTTTATAATGCCTTAATAATGACTCCTGGAATTGGTGGTTTGGTTATGTGCTAAATATTTTAATTGGGCAATAAGAGGGATGTGATAGCTAGTTCTGAAGGTGTGATATGAAGGACGGACACTGGAAACTCATGTTTGTCGATATGAGGTTTGATCTTGGTGACCATATTCTTGTGGGGTACAATGTAATCCACTAAGTCTATAATTTTATATATGTATCATGGATGCCAAAGGGTACACGAGAATCCCTGGTAATCTATGATATCTCTGATTCATGTAGCTACATGCACTGGGGCTTGTTTAGGGGGGTAACACTGGACCCATGTAGCCCGTGGGTGGATTTGTGATGATAAAGCTACACAATCCAGGTTAAGGTTCTAAATGCATGCTAAACCTTGTTCCCTATCCCTCCACGATATATATATATATATATATATGTATCTCATTGCATATGGTTATTTGATTTGGTTTTAAATTGATGGCATTACTTTATCTTTATCCCTAAGTTACATGCTAGCATTCACTCTGCTAACATTCTTAGATTCTATATCCCCACGTGATGCGGGAATTGGTCATACTTCCATTCTTCTTGCTCAATTACTTGGTGAATTGAGGACATCTTTGAGTAAGACTAAAGTGGTGAGCTTCCATACTCCGAAATACCCTATTTTATGCTACAAAATTCTTTATATAATTTTTATTTATTTGGTTTCAGTTTTGGCTATGGTCGGGGGCATGTCTCGACTGGATATTCTTAGATTCTAGTTAGACGTTTTGTCTAACTACTATAGGCATGGGCGGTGTCAGTATTAGTGTTACCATTGGTATTATTATTAGAATTGGGATTGGAAATGGATAGTTAATCAGTTGTGGTTTTGGTTTAATTTTAGACTTATTGTCATTTCTTTAATTTAGTAAAATCTTATCTTGTTATATGTTTGAAATTCATCCGGCATGGGGTGTAGGGCAGTTAACGGTCAGGTATTAGGAGTAGTCTCTGATCCTAGTTGGACTTGAGATACCCCACGCTACTAGGCACTGGTTCAGGTCATGTTAAATTAGTATCAGAGCCCTAGGTTCATGGTCAATTAGGTGTCCATAAAGCAGTATCGAGTAGAGTTTCCTTTAAGGGCGTGTAGTGCGCCACACTCATAAAGGAGAGGCTATGAGGCATTTAGGAATGTTTCTCTTTCTGGTGTTCTGTTTTGGGGTTGTAAAGTCTAAGGTCCTAAAATCTTCTCTAATTCTCATTTGTTTGCTTTTCAGGTAGTGTCAAATTGGTATCAGAGCCCTAGGTTCAAGTTCAATTAGGTGTCCATTAAGCCGTGTCGAGTAGAGTTTCCTTTAAGTACGTGTAGCGTACCACACTCATAAGGGAGAGGCTACAAGGTATTTAGGAATATTTCTATTTCTTGTGTTGTGTTTTCAGGTTGTAGAGTCTAAGGTCCTGAAATCTTCTCTACTTCTCATTTGTTTGCTTTTTATATCATGCCTCCCAGATATTTTGAATCTCACAAAAACTCCTATCTCCCCTGAGGACAATGTTGATAGGACACATCCTACTTTTGAGGTCTAGACTTGATCTAGGGGTCCGGTTCCTAATTACCCTTTTAGAGTTCCACCAGTCCTTCTCGAGCTTCTTAGGATGATATGACAAATATTAAGTTTCGTTTGTCTATTCATATGCTGCGCAGTTGGTAACTTGTCAGTCTGAGCATCGTGCTTCTGTTACTCCATCTTCTGAGGCCACAAGGGTTGGTCAGTAAATAAGGTTTCCAGCCTTTACTGGTTTAAGGTCGAAGAGGATCCTCAAGGTTTCCTTGATGAGATAGAAAATATCTTTTGTGTGATTTATTCTACTAATGTGGAGGGCATGGATTTTGCCACCTACCAATTGAAAGATGTGGCGTACCAGTGGTATAAGGAATAGAACCAGTCAAGGGGTAACAATGTTGAGTCAACCCTATGGGATGATTTTTCTAATACTTTCTTGGATTACTTCTTTTCTCAAGAGTTGAGAGAGGGAAATGTGAAAGAGTTATTCAACCTGAAGCAAGGCAAGATATCAGTCAAGGAGTATTCCTTTAAGTTCCACCAGTTATCTTGATATGCTCTAGAGTTGGTTTCTAGCATGAGGTCTAGAATAAGGAAGTTTGCTTTCGAGTTGTCCCGAGACTAGATTTTAGAGAGTAAGGCTACCTTGTTAAAAAAGGACATGGATATCTCTAGGTTGATTATATACATACAACAGGTTGAGAAAGAGAAGAAAAAAGTAGGCGGATATAGGGGAGAAAAACTTAAAAAAGTTTAGATTTTTGGAGAAAATGGGAGGTTAACAGCATAGTGGCAAGACTGTAGAAAGTGGTCCAAAAAAAAGTGGGGCAATTTTATGTCCTACTCGACAGCTAGTGCTCCCTACCTAAAGTCGTCTGGTAACCGATATTTTTAGGGTGGCAACAATTATAGGGAACAAGGTGCCTAATAGCAGTCTAGTAAGGCCTAATCAGCTCTATCATATCTTCCTGTATATTTTATGGTAGATTGCATCAGGGTTTCTATGATTAGGGAAAGGAAAAATTCTTTAACTGTGGTCAGCCAGGGTACATACTTAGAAATTATCCAGTGGCCAAGGTTGCTTCTGGGGATAACAAGGTGCTGCATCTTCATCAGCTCCAGCACCAAAGGGTTCACCATCTGGCACTGGAACTAGTCAAAATTGACTTTATTCTCTCTCGACCCGGAAAGAGTCTGAGGTATCACCTGATATCATTACTAGTATGTTAAAACTCTTTTCTCGTTATATGTATTGTTTACTTGATCCGGGGTATACTCTTTCTTATGTGACCACATTTGTGGCTGTGCATTTTTTTTGTCCTAAGTGTATTTTGGACCTCTTTTCTATTTCTACCCAGGTATATGAATCTGTGGTTTCTTGAAGAGTCTTTAGGGTTTTTGTGGTATCTGTTGGTGGTCGGGAGACTTTGGTGGATTTGTTTGGATTAGACATGGTTGATTTCGATGATATATTAGAGATGGATTGGTTGCACTCGTGCTATGCTTCTCTAGACTGTTTAACCTATAAGTTCATCTTTAAATTCCCTAATAAGCTGGTTATTGAATTGGAAGGTGGTTCTCTAGCACCCAAGGTAAAGTTCACAATATATCTTAGAGTTCGTAGATTAATATCTAAGGTTTTTCTCTATCATCTGGTCCGAGTTAAAGATTCTAACTTGGAGGGTCCTTCTTTACATTCTGTCCCGGTGGTGAACAAATTTTTTAAGGTCTTCTCTGATGACTTTCCTAGTGTTCCTCCTGATATGGAGATTGATTTTGGAATTGATCTTGTTTCAGACACTTATCCTATCTCTATTCCCCTGTACAGAATGGATCCAATTGAGTTAAAAGAGCTTAAGAAGCAATTAAAGAATCTTTTGGACAAGGGTTTCATCCATCCTAGTGTGTCTCTATGGATTGTTGTTCATGTGTAAAAAATATGGTTACCTTAGTATGTGTACTAACTACCGACAATAGAATAAGGTGACGGTAAAGAATAAGTACCCTATTCAAAGGATAGATGATTTTTTTATTAGCTTCAGGGTGCTAAGTGTTTCTCTAAGATTGATCTTTGATCTGGGTATCATCAGTTAGGGAGATGATATCCCTAAGACTGGCTTCCATACCCGGGGTATTTTGAGTTCCCGATTATGTCTTTTGGGTTGACTAATTCCCCGACGGCATTCATGGACTTGATGAATAGAGTCTTTCATCAGTTTCTAGATTTGTTCATTATCATATTCATAGATGATATTTTGCAGTAATCGAAGAGTGAGGTGGATCATACCAATCACCTCCACATCGTATTACAGACCCTAAAAGATCAGCAGTTGTATGCTAAATTTTTTAAATGTGAACTTTGGTTGAACGTTGTCACTTTTTTGGGATATTTTATTTCTAGTGAAGGAATCGTGGTGGATTTGCAGAAGGGAGCAGTGGTTAAGAAGTGGCCTAAACCCATGACTCCAATCGATATTCAGAGATTTTTGGGTTTAGCAGGTTATTATGGGAGGTTTATGGAAATTTTCTCTTGTGTAGATGCCCCGTTGACTAAGTTAACTCAGAAAAAGGTGAAGCTATTATGGTCTAATGCTTTTGAGGGTAGTTTTGAGAAGCAGAAGGATAAGCTGACTTCACCTCTAGTTTTGACTTTACCTAAAGGCACTGATGGATTTGTGGTCTATTATGATGCGTCTTATGTGGGGCTTGGTTGCATTTTGATGTGGCATAGCAAGGTGATAGCTTATGCCTCTAGACAGTTAAAGGTGTATAAGAAGAATTATTTGACTAATGACTTGGAGTTGCTGGTTGTAGTGTTTGCATTGAAAATATGGCATCATTATCTGTATGGAGTGCATGGGGATATCTTTTCAGATCTTAAGGGTCTGTAAAAAGTTTTTACCTAAAAAGAGCTTAACCTCAGGCAAAAGAGGTGGCTTGAGCTTCTCAAGGATTATGACATGCGTCTCTACTACCATCCAGGTAAAGCTAATGTGGTTGCTGATGCTCTTAGAATGTTATACATGGGGAGTCTATCTCATGTGGATGAGGTAAAGTGAGAAATGGTGAAAGATATTCACCGTTTGTCTAACCTTGGAGTTCATCTCTTGGACTCTAAGGATGGTGGTATGTTTGTGCAGAAGGTAGCACAGTCATATCTAGATACTTAAATAAGGAGAAATAGGTATTGGATCCTCTCTTGATGAGGACTAAGGATAATATAGATGGGCTTAAAGTGATGGCCTTTGCTATTAGTGGTGATGGTACCTTACGGTACTAAGGAAGATTGTGTGCCCCTGATATAGATGGATTGCGAGAGAGGATCTTGGCTGATGCACATAAGCGCTATTCATCCTAGTTTGACAAAAATGAATCATGACCTTAAGAAGATGTATTGGCGAAATAATATGAAGCGGGATGTGGCTAGTTTTGTGGCTAAGTGCATGGTGTGACAACAAGTGAAAGTTGAGCACATGAGGCTTATAGGATTGTATCAAGAAATTGAGTTGCATGTGTGGAAGTGGAAAGTGATCAGTATGGACTTTGCTACTGTTCTTCATTGGTCTCGGAATTAGTTTGATTCAATTTGGGTCATCGTGGATAGGATGACAAAGTCTGCTCACTTTCTGCTAGTGAGGACTAATTTCTCAATGAAGGATCATGTCAAGTTGTTTATTGAGGAAATTGTAAAGTTGCACAGGGAGCCTATTTCTATCATCTCAGGTTGTGGTATGCTATTTTCGTCGCACTTTTGGCGGTCGTTTCAAAAAGGTTTGGGGACTAAGGTGAGTCTTAGTATAGCTTTCCACCCGCAGTCACATTGGCAAGCGGAAATAACTATTCATATATTGGAGGATATACTTTGATCTTGCGTGATTGATTATGGTGGTAGTTGGGTTGAGAATTTGCCTCTTATAGAGTTTACATATAATAATAGCTACCACTCTAAAATTGGGATGGCTACGTTTGAAGCCTTGTATGGTAGGGGGTGTAGGTCTCCTATTGGGTGGTTCGAGGTTGGTGAGGCGGAGATGTTTGGCCAGGATTTGGTTCACCAAGCCATGGAGAAGGTGAAGGTTATTTGGGATAATCTTAAAGCTGCCCAAAGTCGCCAAAAGTCCTATGCGGATATGAGGCATAGGAAGTTAGAGTTTGAAGTTCGGGATAGGGTGTTCTTGAAGGTGTCTCCCATGAAGTAAGTGATGCGGTTTGGTAAGAAAGGGAAGCTCAGTCCTTGGTATGTCGGTCCTTATTTGATCTTAAAAAGGGTTGTTAATGTTGTGTATGAGTTAGAGTTGCCTTCTAATTTGAGCTCCACTCACCCAGTGTTCCACGTATCAATGTTGAGAAAGTGTGTGGGTGATCCATCATAAATTATGCCTATCAAGGATTTTGGTATTCTGTATTCCTTGTCTTATGAGAAAATCCCGATTGAAATTTTAGATTTGTAGGTTCGTTGGTTGCGGACCAAGGACGTAGCTTCGGTAAAGGTTCTATGAAGGTACCACAAGGTGTAAGAGGCTACTTGGGAAGATGAAGAGGACATGAAGTCCAAGTATCCATTTTTGTTCCCTATTCTAAAAAATCATGCTTAAGGTAAGTGTTGTTCTTAGTATCTTTGTTTTCTGTCTTTGTTTAAGGAGGGTTGTAAATTCCTTGGTAATTTGTTTTCTATCTTAAAGGTAATAATAGGGATGTTTGGGGTTTTAATCGTGCTAGTCAATGCCTTGTCCCATCATTCGAGGACGAATGATCCAAGTGGGGGAGAATTAAAAAACCCCAGATTTTGGACCTTGGAAATTTCTTGAGCTTTGAGATCACAACCCTATTGACGACTCATCATACGAGTCGTATGGTTAGGTTACGAGTCTAGGGACCTAAGTCGTAACCAAACCAGTATGCAACTGACTAAGCTCTACTCTGAGTACGAGTGGCTCACTATGAGTCATAAGACCTTGGTACGAGTGGTAGGGATGAGTCATATGTTTTCTAGTATCTAACCCATTTGGGTACTGTGTAGGTTAGACTAGATCCTACGAGTCATAGGGTCAGGTTATGAGTAGTATCATAGAGTCGTAAAATGGACAGTTATGGGTATCCAACTCACTATCTAGGATATGACTGAAGGGTATCCAAAGATGACCTTTTTATAGATTTTAACCTAAGGGTATTTTGGACATTTCCCACTTTAAGTCCCTTTTATACCATGACTTAAAACCTTCCTTGGGACTTCATTAACACATTATTCCAGTAAAACACTTTTAAATTCTCTCTCAAACTCTTTGTTCAAGTAAAAGATAGGGTTTTATCAATTTAATCAATTAGGGCTTTCATGATATTATTATGGTTTTGAAATAAAGGTTGGGAGTATTGGATGTTCATTGTTGAATAATGTTTTCCCATGGTTTAATTATGGGTTTCCTTGTTTTAAATATGGTTTTGAACATGTGGGTGCATGGGTATGGTGGTTGAACTTATAATGGTAACTCTCTCTAAACTTGTAAATTTTAAAGTGGTTATAACCCCAACCCTGTATTGTAAAACGGTTTAGTAGTATTGAGAAAGGTGGGAATTTGAATTTGGGGTACAATGGAATCCCCAAAGTGTTTGATTTGACTTATTTCTTGAAACTAATGCATGGTACAAATGGCTAAGGCTAGTTTTGAAAACCTTGTGGGGTACACGGAAATCCCTAAGTGATTTTAATAATGGAGTCTGTAGGGTACACGGGAATCCCTTAAGTGTTGGATAATGACATTGCTTGCAATCTATAGTCGGTATGAAAATACCACTTTATAATGCCTTAATAATTTACTCCTGGAATTTGTGGTTTGATAATGTGCTAAATATTTTAATTGGGAGATAATGAGGGTTGTGATAGATAGCCGTAAAGGTGTGCATCCAAAGGACGGGCACTGGAAACTCATGTTTGCCGACATGAGGGTTGGTCTTGGTGACCATATGCTTGTGGGGTACACAGGAATCCCCTAAGTCTATTCTTGTATATATGCATCATGGAGGGCGAAGGGTACATGGGAGCCCCCATCCATCTATGATATCTCCGGTTCATATGGCTATACACACTGGGCTCGTTGGTAACATTGAACCTATATAGACCATGGGTGGATTTATGACTGTAAAGCTACACAATCCAGGTTAAGATTTTAAATGCATGCTAAACCTTGTTCCCTATCCTGACACAAAATATATATATGTATGTCATTGCATATGGTTATTTAATTTGGTTTTAAATTGATGGTATTACTTTATCTTTATCCTTGAGTTACATGCTAGCATTCACTCCGCTAATCGTATTTGGACGCTATATCCCCATATGATGCAGGAACCGACCATACTTTTATTTCTCCTGCTCAGTGATTTGTTGATTCGAGGACAGCTTTGAGTCAAACTGAAGTGGTGAGCTTCTATACTCTGGAAAACCCCATTTTCATGATATGAAATTCTTTATATCATTTTTATTTATTTGGCTTTAGTTTTGGCTATGGTCGGGGGCATGTCCCAACTTTTGATATTCTTTGATTCTGCTTAGAGGCTTTGTCGGACTACTATGGGCATGGGCGGTGTCATTATTAGTGTTAGCATTGGTATTGGTATTGGTATTGGCAGTGGAATTGGGATTGGAAATGGATGGGTAATTAGTTTTTGTTTTAAGTTTGATTTTAGACTTATTGGCATGCCTCTAATTTAGTAATAGTCTATCTTGTTATATGTTCGGAATTCATCTGACATGGGGTGTAGGTCGGTTAACGGTCGGGTATTGGGGGTGGTCTCAGGTCTTGGTTGGACTTGAGATACCCAACACGACTAGGCCTTGGTTCAGGTCATGTCAAGTAACTTCAACACCACTCACTGGTCACCTTATGACTAGGGTCACTTGACCCGTCAAGACACCATACGACTCGTAGGGTGAGTCGCTTCAAGATATTCTCAAGGGCCAAAATCCAAAGCGTTTCGATTCTACCCCTACTTGGATCATTCATCCTCGAATGACTGGAAAAGGAATTTACCCTCATAATTAGACCCAAAGCATCACTACTCTTACCTTTAAGACAAAAAACAAAAACACCGAGGAATTTACTATCTTCCTTTAACAAAGATAGAAAACAAAGATGCTAAGAGCAACATATACCTTAAGCTCGATTTTCCAGAATAAGAAATAGGAACGGATACTTGGTATTCATGTCCTCTTCGGATTTTCATGTAGCCTCTTCAAACTTGTTGTTCCTCCATAGATCCTTTACCAAAGCTACGTCCTTTGTCCGTAACGGACGAACTTGCCGATTCAAGATTTCAGCTGGGACCTCCTCATAAGACAAGGAGTCTAAAATACCCACCTCCTCCAAGGGAATAACCGTTGAAGGATCACCCACGCACTTTCTCAACATCAAAATATGGAACACCGGGTGAATGGACCTCAAGTTAGAAGGAAAATCCAACTCATATGCAACACTACCAACTCTCTTCATATTGTTCCACTAATAAATCTCCTTAAGGTCATGATACATTTTTGTCAAACCAGGATGAATAGTATAACGCGACTTATGAGCCTCAACCAAGATCCTCTCTCGCATTCCATCTATGTCGGGAGCACATAATAGGCCTTGGTACCTCAAAGATACCATCGCCACCAATCTCAAAAGCCACTACATTTTGCTGACCTACATCTCCCTTAATCTTCATCAAGATAGTATCCAATACCTATTTCTCTTTTATTTCAGTACCAAGAGATGACTGCACAACCTTTTACACAAACACACCACCATCCTCAGAGTCTAAGAGACGAACTCTAAGGTTCACCAAATGGTGAATATCTTTCACCAATTCCTGTTTGTCCTCATCCATATGAGCTAGACTCCCCATGGATAACCTGTAAAGAGCATCAGAAACTATGTTAGCTTTAACTGGGTGGTAGTGAAGACTCATGTCATAGTCATTGAGCAGCTCAAGACATCTCCTCTGCCTAAGATTAAGCTCTTTCTAGGTGAAAACATATTGACGGCACTTATGATTTGAATAGATATCTACATGCACTCCATACAAATAGTGATGCCAGATTTTCAATGCGAACACCACAACCAACAACTCCAAGTCGTGAGTCGGATAACTCTTCTCATGCACCTTCAATTGTCTAGAGGCATAAGTTACCACCTTGCCATGCTGCATCAAAACGCAGCCAAATCCCACATGGGACACATCACAATAGACTACAAAACCATCATTACCCTCGAGCAGGGTCAAAACTAGTGCGGAAATCAACTTATCTTTTAGCTTCTCAAAACTACCCTCACAAGCATCAGACCACAGGAACTTTATCTTCTTATGGATCAACTTAGTCAATGGAGCATCTATAGACTAGAAACTCTCCACAAATCTCCTATAATAACCAGCTAAACCCAAGAAGCTTCGAATATCGATTGGAGACGTGGGTCTAGGCCACTTCTTGATCACTGTAGCCTTCTATAAATCCACCATGATCCCTTCACTAGAAATGACACGACCCATAAAAGTAACAGCGTTCAACTAGAATTCACATTTTGAAAAATTGACATACAATTACTGATCTTTTATGGTCTGCAACACAATGCGGAGGTGATCGGCATGATCCGCCTTACTCTTAGGGATCGTCTGGTTTGGAAACAAGTTATGCTGGGATTAGCTATGCTAGAATAAGTTATACTGGGATTAGTTGTCCTGGGATTAGTTATGCTAGTATTATTTTTTAGTGGTTGTTTGGTTGGTGGTACTAAAAATAATATGCATTGCATTCTTTATAAGAATAGATAGTTTGTTTACAAAAACACCCTTAACCTTAGTTAACTTAATTATTTTCCTTCATATTAAACCATACAAAAGAAAATTAAATTATTTCTTTTTTAACTTTAGTAGTTTCTGTTTCCTAAAAATACATGTTAAAAAATTGTGTTGATATTTATTAAATGTGTATGAAGTTTTAATATTTTATTTTAAATTATTTATTCTGTCCTAAATTCTATAAAATGTTGATAATTCACTTTTTGTTAAAAAAATTCATCATCAAAAAATGTGAAAAATAATTACTCTCATTTTTCATTCTTTAATATCATTAATATTTGGAGAGTTAAATTATATTTAAAAAAAAAAAACTCAAACAGTTTTAGCTATATATAAAAATAATTTTTTATTTAATAATTAAGCATGTACTAAGATAGAAAGGGAATGTCAAAATACTTTAATTACTTGTTCATGATAAATTTTGTAGTAAAATAAAAATTTGAAGTGAGATTAATAAACATTTCTACAACCCTTGGATTAATTTTGAATTTCATTGTATAAATAGTTTTTATGGTGTCACTATCATTTTTTTTATGACTCATCACTTTTGTTGCATTTAATAAACTCATATAATTGTTCAAATTAACCAAAATGAATGAAAATTTGTAGATTAATTAAAATTTAAATTAGGGATAAAATTGACCAATAAAATTGATGTAAGGACTATCAAAATTTCACATTTCTCTCTTATATATAGTAGTAAAGTAGCGGAATATATATATATATATATACATACATACATACATACATACAAACAGTGATAATTGGAGGTTGATTTTATCATTTATGGCTTTATCCCAAGTTAAATAATGTTGAGATTATTTATACCACCAAAAAAATGGGATAACTTATCCCGGTACTATTTGTTAGTCCCAAAATAAGTTATCCCAAACTTGAAAACCAAACAAAGCACCAAAAATTTATCCTGAAAATTTTTTCTGGGACTATTTATTTTAATACCCCACACCAATCGACCCCTTAGAGTACACCAGAATATCATCTATGAATAAATAACGAACAAATCCAGAAACTGACAGAAAACCATGTTCATCAAGTCCATGAATGTCGACGGGGCATTAGTCAACCCAAAATACATGACCAAGAACTCAAAATTCTAATATCGGGTACGGAAGGCAATCTTAGGTATATCCACCTCCTTAATCTGTAATTGATGATACCCAAACCGAAGATTGATCTTGGAGAAAAACTTGCACCCTGAAGTTGATCAAACAAATCATCTATCCTTAGAAGAAGGTACTTACTCTTTACTGTCACCTTATTCAACTTCTGGTAATCAATAAACATCCAAAGGGAACTATCCTTCTTATGGTCGAAAAAAATAGGTGCACCCCATGGGGATACACTAGGACAGATGAAACCCTTGTGTAAAAGATCCATTAATTTCTCCTTAAGCTCTTTGAACTCAGCTAGAGCCATTCTACATGGGGGAATAGAGATAGGACGAGTGTCTGGAACAAGATCAATTCTAAAATCAATCTCCCTATCGGGAGGGACACCAGGAAGGTCATCAGGAAAGACTTGAGGAAATTCATTTACCACCAGGGAGGAATAAAAGGAAGGAATCTCTGAGCTAGAATCTTTAACCCAGACCAAATGGTAAAGACACCCATTGAAAATTAATCTTCAGCCTCTAAGATATGATATGAACCTTCCCTTAGGAACTAGACAACCCCCCTTCCCACTTAGTAACCGTCTCATTAGGGAATTTAAAAATGTTCTTATGGGTCCTAAAGTTTATAGAAGCATAGCACAAGTGCAACCAATCCATCCCCAATATGACATCAAAATCGACCATGTCTAATTTAAAAAGATCCACCAAAGTCTTCATTCCACCCACAGATACCACACAACGCCTATAGACTTTTCTAACCATCACAGGTCATCCATCGGGGTAGAAATAGAAAGAGGTTTGAATTACAGTCGGGACCGAAACCAAAATGCACAGCCACAAATGACATCATATAATAAAGAGTGGACCCCGAATCAAGTAAATAGTACACATCATGGGAAAAGATTTTCAACATACCAGTAACGACATCGAGAGATAACTCAAACTCCTGACGGGTAGTCAGAGCTTAGAGACGGTGTTGAAGTCGGATGGGGTACCCTTTGGTGCAGGAGCTAATAAAGAGGCAATAGAAACCTTATTTGCCCAGAAGCAACCTTACCCATAGGAAAGTTTCTAAGCATATGCCCTAGATGACCATACTTGAAGCGCTTGTCCCTTCTTTCATCACAAAAATTCCAACGAAATCGACCACAAAATCTGCAGAAAGGATATGGTGGAGTTGATTGGGCCCCACTAGTCTAAGATTGGGCACCTTGTACCCTAAACCCACTATTATGCTAAGAATAACAATCACCCGATGGCTATCGATAAGGAGAACTAGTCGAAGGGTAGGAACCGAAACTCCCTCACTTATTCTTAGACACTTTCCACCATCTCTACCTCCCTGCTGCTAACCTCCACCCTGATCAAAAATTCTAAACTTCTTACTCTGTCTCTCCCTAATTTTAACATGTTTCTTCTTCTTTTCCTAAACCTGTTGCATATACAAAATCAGTCTAGAGATATCCATATCCTTGTTCAACAAGGCAGCCTTACTTTCCAAAATCAAGTCTCGGGATAACCCAAAAGCAAACTTCTTTATTTTAGCTCCCATGTTAGACACCAACTCAAGAGAATACCGGGACAACTGATGGAATCTTAAGGTGTATTCTTTGATTGTCATTATTCCTTGAATCAAATTGACAAACTCCTCTATTTTCTCCTCCCTCAACTCCAGAGGAAAGAAACGGTCCAAAAAAGAACCAGATAATTCATCCCATAAGTCAAGCTTAGAATCTTCACCCCTAACTGGTCCCACTCCTTATACCACTGATACACCATATCTTTTAATTGATAAGTGGTGAACTCCACTCCCTCCACATTAGTGGCATGAATCAAACAAAATATATTTTCAATCTCATCAATAAAATTTTAAGGATCCTCCTCAACCTTAACACTGGTAAAGGTTAGAGGACTCAACCTCATAAACTAGCTGACCCCTGTGGCCTCGAAAGACGAAATAATAGAAGTACCACACTCATACTAAGAAGCTACCAACTGAGCCAACATATGAATAGCCTGACAAAATTTAGCATTTGACACATTAACCAAAGGAGCTCAAGGAGGACTAGAGAGGACTGGTGGAACTCTACAAGGGCAATTAGGAACTGGACCCCTAGACTAGGTTTGGACCCCATAAGCAGGGTGTGTCTAATCAATATTGTCCTCAAGTGGGACAGATGAGTTTCCATTAGCTTCAGATTTTCAGGGAGGCATGATCTGAAAAGCGAACAAATGAGAATTAGATGAGATTTCAGGACCTTAGACTCTACAACCCAAAAATAGAATACAAAAAAGAGGAAACATTCCTAAATGCCTTATAGTCTCTCCCTTAGAAGTGTGGCGTGCTACACACCCTTAAAAGAGACTCTACTCAACAAAGCTTTGTAGATACCTAATTGACAATTAACCTAGCACTTTGATACCAATATGACATAGCCCAAATAGGGCCTGGCCATGTTGTGGATCTCAAGTCCAACCAGGACTAGAGACCACCCCTAATACCCAAACCATTGACCACCTTACACCCCATATCCGATAAATTTCAAACATATAATAAGATAAGAGAATATCAATTTAAAGACATTATGATAAGTGTATAACCAAAATCAACCAACAACAATCAAAAAATCAACCAATTCCACCCATGTTCACAGTAGTCCAAAAAAGTCTCTAATCAAAATCAAAGAATATTCAGTCGGGACATATCCCCGACCATAGCCAAAACCAAGACCAAAAGGAATAGTAAGAACATAAAGAAATTTATTCCATAAAATAGGGTCTTCTGAAGAATGGAAGCTCACCACTTTATTCTAACTCAAATGTTGTCCCCAAATCACCTAGTCACTATGCAAGAGGAGTGGTTTGGCCGGTTCCTGCATCATGTGGGGATACAACGTCCGAAGATAGTTAGCAAGGTTAAGTCTAGAATGTAACTCATGGATAATGATAAAGTAATTCCATCAATTCAAAACCAAATCAAACCAATGCTCACAACCATTTGCAAATATATATATACACACACACACACCATGTAGGGACAGGGAATAAGGTTTAGCATAAAATTTAAAACCTTAACCTGGGCAGTGTATATTTACCATTATAAATCCATCCACGGGCTATATGGGTCTAGTTTTACCTTCTAGATGGGCTCCAATGCATGTTAGCCACACTAACTGGAGATATCATAGGTGGTCGAGGATTACCTTGTACCCTTTGCTCTATATGATACATATGTACGTGTATATACTTGGGGGATTCTCTTGTACCCCACAAGCACATGGTCATCAAGACCAACTCTCATGTCGGTAAACATGAGTTTCCAGTATTAGTCCTTCAAACTCACACCTTCACGACTAACTAACACAACCTCTTTATTGCCCAATTATGACATTTAACACGAAGACAAACCACCAATTTTAGGAGTCAATTATTAAGGCATTTTAATTGGTATCATCATACCGACTATAGCTTTCAAGAATTTCATTATCCAACACTTAGAGGATTCCCATGTACCCACAGACTCCATTATTAAAATCACTTGGGGGATTCCCATGTACCCCACAAGATTTTCATAAGTCATTCACTTAGGGGATTCCATTATACCCCACAAAGTTCTAAAAACCATCCTTAACCATTTAACAATATATAAACAAGTCAATCCAAGTGATAATGTACAAACCAAAATCAACTATACAAGTGGGTTGAGGTAATTACCAATTTCCATACCAAACCAATTAATTTGGGGATTCCTTTGTACCCCTATCTCTATCCACCATTGTCATACACCCCAATGCATTTACCAATGATTAATTTAAGAACAATAGTTTCATAAATATCATGGAAAAATATTTAAACAATTTATATTAAAAAACCTCAACCCATAGTTCAAAACCCAATATCAATATCTCATGAGCAATTCTTTAAATCATATAATTTTATGAAATAAACAATGAGGGAACATTAACATACCTAAAATAGCAACATATACGAAGAGAAATCACCCTTGAAAGCCCTAAGTAATCAACCTCTTGAAAACCCTAAGTGTTTTTAACCTTGAGGATTTGAGAGTATTTAAGGAGTTACTTTATCTGTTTCTGAATGCTAATGATACCCTAAAGGGGTTATAAGACATGGATTTTAATTTGGGTAAGAGGATATATGTCCAGAATGCCCTTAACTTAAAAGCTAAAAAAGCATCGCGTTTGACTAGGAGTCAACCGTTGACCCTAACCAATCCTTACGATTCATCACCATGAGTCATAACAAAGACAATGACTAGGATATCTATACACTTTTGACCTTATCACTCAACCAACCCATTTGTAATGAGACCTTACGACTCGTAGGGTCCAGTCGTAGTCAACATAGAACTCAAATGGGTTAAACACTGAACATCCTACGATTTTATCCCATGACTCATAACATATCCTTATGAATCGTAGTGATATTCAGAGCAGAATCTGGCCACTTAATTTCTGATTTGGTAATTATTCCATCCCAATGACTCGTCATGAGTACTATGACTCTTCATGAGTCGTTACGAATCGTGCCCTCGAGTCGTACCCAGGACAGTAACTTCAACACCACTCACTGGTCACCTTACGACTAGGGTCACCTGACTGTCAAGAAACTATATGACTCATAGGGTGACTCGTTACCAAGATAGTGAGCTCAAAGCTCAAGAAATTTTTAAGGGCTAAAATCTGACGCATTTCAACAATATATCTATATGGTGGCATAGTATCATAGTTTATGAGGCACTCCTCAGTCTTCCATAGTACATTCATATTATATTTATATACTAGTATGGTATGATAGAGGGCTTCTTTTGTTCTTTCATGGGACATTTTTAGGATGCCACCATAGTATACCTACATGTTGGCATGACATCATCGTTCATGAGACACACCTCATTTCTCCATAATACCATTATAGTATATTTATATACTAGCATGGTCTCATGGATTAATATTTTAGCTTTTTAATAAGATATCCATTAGTACACCATAATAGCATATCTATATGCTGGCATGGTATCCTCGTTCATAAGATGCTCTTCAATCCTCAACGATACCATTACAGTATTTTTATATACTAGCATTGTATCATGGAGGACTATTTTGATTCTTTAATGAGACAATCATTAGTATACCACAATACTATATTTATATGTTGGCATAGAATCATCGTTCAGGAGACACTTCTTAGTCTTCTATGATACCATCATAATATATCTATATATACTGGCATAGTATTATATGGAGCACATTTTAGTCCTTCAATAAGACATCCTCTATATACCACCACCATTATATATATATATATATATATATATATATATATACATATATAGAGAGCACATTTTAGTCCTTCAATAAGACATCCTCTGTATACCACCACCACCATTTCAGTCCTCTATGACATCATCATAATATATCTATATGGTATAATTGAGGATTACTTTAGTATTTCAACAAGACACTCTCAATCTTACATGATATCATCACAACATATAGCTATATTGTGATGGTATCATGGATAACTCTTCTAGTCCTTCAATTATTTTTTACCTTTTCTCTCGCTTATAATGAATGAAACATCTTTTTGACTTATAATTAATAATATTTTAAAAATTGCAGGGTGCGAGGTGAAGTATTTTATGCATCACGGGGTGATACATAAGTCTCGAAACATGGGACATAAGTCCCATGGGTATGCTGGGTGCATATCTTATGTATCTTTAATTTTATAAATTTATTCTAAGAAAAATAAGCAAAGTAAATTTTTCATTAATTATACAAATAAATTGAAGTAAATCACTAATAGTATAGAAGAAAATATTATAATTATTATATAAGTATCAATACTATAGAAGAAAATATTATAATTGTTATTGATAAAGATAACAACACAAAAAATGATATTACCGAGATAATCATTTAAATGAAATCCTCATCCATCTTCACATTTGTTAGTCCTACCTACCCTCAACTAATATTTGTATTAATTATTGTTTATGTATTTCAAAGAAGGAGAAGGATAAAAAATTTCAAGCAGTGACAAGAAATGGATAAAGTTGCAACAAGAACATAGTGTTATGAAATCTCTATCATGTTAATTTCAAGCATGATATCTAAAAGTTATATAGTATTGTCATTTTCAATGAGAGCTGCTTTAGTTATTTATATATTTTAGATAAATTACTACAACAAGAAAACACGAAAACATAAAGCATAAATATCATTATATCAATAGTAAAAACTATGATTATAGCAAAAATAATTTTAAAACAAATGAGCCGAAGGATCATAAAAAGCGTAACAAGTAACCTTCACTATAGTGGAATATTAAACTATAATTACTGTAATATATTTCAGACTTGATTATTTTCCCAACACAAATTTAATGGTTCACAGAACATTTTATAAAGAAATTATTATAAAATAATAACTAACTAAATAAATTATAATATGCCAATGTTATATGATAGTGAGTACTAGGGTGCTAAAGTCCAACATATCTACGAAATAAGTGTTGTAGCCCGTAGGAATGTGAATGTTGACATATATATGCATTTTATTTTATATATAATATGCATGTTAATTACGTTTAAGTATATACTAGTATACGTTCTCGTGCGAAGCACAGATTATATTTAAATATTATTTTTAATTATTTTATATTGATATATCTCGTTCCATCATGTTAAAACTATTACCTAACAAAAATTTAAGTATAATATTATTTCTCAATAAAAAATAATTAAAAAACAAATCTACCCCTACCCATCTCTAACCCCCTCCTCCCCCGCCTTTAATTTTAAAAATAATAAATTATTTAATATTAAATAATTTTAAATTTTGTTGTTAGTTTTTTACCTTTATATTTTACAAAATTAAGACATGTAGTTTCATGGGAAATTTAGTTAAAAGTAACAAAATAGTTTGAAAATAAGGTGTAGGTGACTCAAGTTTTAATAATTGAGTGTAGGTGACAATTACTTCATTAATGATTAAGAAAGTTGGAAAATTTTGAGAATAGCCCACAAATTTTTAAATTTACATTTTAATCCAAATGTTAACCTAATATAACAGGAAACGGAGAGAAAAAAGTGTGTTTCTCTCTCTTCAAGATTTTTGTTGTTCATTGTTGTTACTCCTTAATTCATCATCTTCTACTTCATTATCACATCTTCTTCTTCATTATCATCATTATCTTCTTATTGTTGACCATTGTTGTTGTAGCGCTACTGCTGTTACTTGACTAATTTTTTAGATCAAATTTTGTTTGGTACATCATTTTGACATTACTTCATAGGTGACTTTGGTAAGTAAAATTATGATTTTTAGTTGAATTTGTCATCTCAGTACACTGCTGCTGTGCTATTTTTTCAACAATGGATAGAACTCGAACACGAATCCAGCATAAAAGTCATTTGTTACAATGGAATACTCATATGTTAGATTCATATTTATGGTTCTATAGAGTCGTAACATGAATCAAATAGATTGGTCATCTATTACAGCAGACGAGTTATCTTTTGCAACAAAGGAGTCATCTGTTGAACTAGATTAGTCCTCTTGCAACAGAACCTGAACTCAATTCCAACAAGCAAGTCATCTGTTGTAACAGGTAACTCGTCTATTGCAACAGGTTAGTTATCTATTGCGACATGTCACTCATCTATTAGAATCAACTTCAAAGATTCTTTAGTACTATAATAGTTATCCCAACTGGTGCTTCACCTATTTCAACAGATGGATAATTTGTTGTAATATATGATTCACTTGTTATAATAGATGACTCGTCTGTTGGAATCAGCTTCAGGTTCAATAGTACCATAACATAAATCCCAACAGGTTAGTTATCTATTGCAACATATAACTGGCTGTTGCAATGGAAGTATAGAGATTCAATAGTGATTAGATCAAATTTGATGGTGCAATGGACTTTGAGAAGGCCTTCGAAGCATCACACTACAACAAACAAGAATGAAAAACCAATAGAAATTCTCTTAGTCCAAATTTATATGGATAGATTGCTTGGGGAGACTATTGTACAACAGAAGGTGCTTAGGAGAATACCTGCACGAAAAAGGAGAGGTGGAGAAGACCATATATCATCTCAGACCTTGTTTAAGAGAAAACACAGGGCATCAAGTAAGGAACATCTAGCAAATCTGGCTAATGAAATTGACTTGAAATATGGAAAAATTAAATGAGCTGTAAATGTGAAAGTGTATCCAAAAATTAAAATTTGTTGGTCATTGTTGAAAAGAAAAATGATAAAGTGGACTGGAGATGAACACTTTGATAAGGAATTATGACTAGTTAGTGTGGCCTAAATGAATACCCATAAAGGGAAGGATAAGAACTCTAAGGAAGAATCTTGGCGAGCATCAAGGATTGGTAAGATGATCAATCAGGAACGAAACTTAAACCAAGACCTCCTGAAGTAAAAATAAGGGAAGCTAAGGCATCAATTTTTGAAGTCTAACTTGCATCCCATGCCTTCTGTTTGTGGTTCTGATCAGGTCAATGGCATTAAAAACAAAAAGTTCTGAAGTTGGGTAGAAATCCCATGCCTTTTTGTTTCCACTGCCTTTAACCTGACCAGAACCACAAGCAGAAGGCTTGGGATGTAAGTTTAACTTCAGAAATTGCCACCTTGGCTTGATCCCTTATTTTAACTTCGGGAGTTGTTGGTTTAAGTTTCATTCCTGACTGACCATCATACCACCCCTCGCTACTTAGAAAGCTGCATCTTTAGAGTTCTGATCCTGCGTTTTGTGGGTCATCACTCAAGCCATGCTAGCTAGTCATAGTTTCCTAGAAAAGTGTACGGCTCTAGTCCACTTCACCATTTTTTTTCAAAATTGACTGATGGATTTTCATTTTTGGATACACTTTCATTTCTTAAGCTCATTCGATTTTTCATTTTTCATGTCAATTTCATCGGTCAGATTTGCTACACGTTCCTTGCTACCCTGTGTTTCTTCTTTAATAAGGTCTAAGTTGATATATGGTCTTCAGAACCTCTTCTTTCCCTCGTAGATATTCTCCCAGCACCTTCTGTTGTATAAGTGCCACCCCGAGCAACCCAGCCATATAAGTTTTTACCAGGTCAATAACTATATTGACTTCTATCCTTGTTTGCAGCAGTGCAAGGTTTTGGAGGCCTTTCAAAAGTCCATTGAACTCTTAAAATCAATCCAATCACTATTGAGTCTTTACACCGCCACCAAAAACTTAGTCTTTTCTCCTAACTTGACACATAAACATTAGCAAAACCATCATTAAACCATAAAAGGGTATGATAGTTCGAACCTATCATTAAGCCATAAAACTTGTTTGAATGATTAATGCCTAATCAGTAAAAAACTTCATTCACAAAATTAGTGTACTTTATGTGTGTTTTCACAACAACATGATCAGTAATACATATCTCCCACATATGAAGTAGTTCCATCTGCAAGCATCTTATTCTTCCGAACCCATCTTTACTCTAGCCTTTTACGTTGGTCGGGCAAAAGTTGATCCACTTTCACCTCCTTTACTTTTGGGAGATATCTTTTATCTAAAAATAAGAGAAAAACAAAAATAGCATTAAAATTGATGCTTGCATAGTTTAAAAAAAAGGGTAATACAAAATTCAATAAATACAATAGATTCATCATATGTTCAATAGATGACCCATTTGCTCAATATATGACCCATCTGTTGCAATAGGTGACCCATCTGTTGCAACAGGTGACCGACATGTTGCAATAGATGGGTCATCTACTATCATAAATCAAATAAGCCTTGCTACTAGTTTAATTTCTTCTAACAGTTGCTCCGTCTGTTGCAACAAAAGGGTATTCCAACAGTTGATTCATCAATTACAACAGATGGGGAATCTACTGGAAGACCGATACTGATTCATCAGTTGTAACAATTGCAACACCAATACCACCAACAACATCAATAATAAAGAAAAAAATAAGAAAAATTGATGTTGTCAATAAGGCTTTTTAAGTTCTCCAATCAGATAACTTTTTCCGCATTTTTTAATAAAAACAACGGTTCATTCATTCAAGACTTAAAAGACACATTTCCTTTAATTTTCTCAATAAATAAGATATGGGTAATGGGTAAATAAATAAAAATAACAGATGCAAATAACTAATTTAAATAACTAATGTAAAGATATGATATTCACAATTTCAATTTTCATCATAGAAAATACGATAAATTTAATAAAACAAGCAAAGAAGAAGAAGACGAGAAGGCAAGAATAATACCAGAGAGCGCATATCTAATAGTGAATAATACGTGGATGTCAAAAGCAAATGGATAAAAACACCAATTGCAGTCGAGAGAAGATATAGATTGGTTGAGATCTAAAAGGATCCTCATACAAAAAAGGAGAGAAAAAAAAAAAAGAGGAGAAATTTGGTATTACCCTAGAAAGGTAAGAAAGAGAAAGAAGAGAGATGAATTATTTAATAAATGGTTGAAGAAGATTAGATTTGTTTAAATATTATTAATAATTTATGGTGGTGAAACTATTTGAGGAAAATGAGGACACACTGACAGTGATATTGAAAATACAAGATAAGACAACTCAAGGAGGTGATTTTTGAGTTATCCAACAAAAAATTTTACCGCCTTAGTATTTTTTATTTATTTCAGACAAAAAATTGCTTTAAAAGTAAAAAATGATCTTAAAATAAATAAGTCATATGTTGAAACAGATGCCTACATCTATTTAAAAGTTTCTAATGGTTCAATTATCTGTCGCAACAGATGGCATCATCTATTTGTTAATTTCCAATAGATAATTAATCTGTTATAACAGATGTCATTATCTATTTGATAATTTCCAATAGATTAGTCATCTGTTGCAACATATGAAATTATTTGTTAGATAATGACCAACAAATGTGTCATCTATTACAACAGGTTGAACATCTGTTTTAATAAATTCTATAATTATTTCACAATTTTCAACAGATGCGCATCTGTTGCAATAGGTTAGTCCTCTATTTATTCATATCAAGTCATTATTTGAAATATCTAAATTTATTTAGCTGGAATTAGGGATGCGTTGACGTAACGCCCCGGGTATGTACCCCAGATGCTACACGGTGCTCATAATACTGAAGGACCACAAGTTAACCCATGACTAATACCTGTTGCAATAACTAAATAATAATATGGTATAATGCGAAATAATGGGCTGAAATGCCATAAGGTTCAAATAATTGAAATAAAATTGAAATAAGGTATCTCAATACCAAAAAATGAACATCTAGTCTGAAAAGCCTCTAACTGAACTGTCTGAACTGTGGAGTTGATGGGACAATCCCCCAACTAACTCCATCTACTGAAATACTGAATGTATGAGATAATGAAATAAAAGAATATCCTCGAATTGTGAGGACTCATTGCTAGTCTACTGCTGCTGGGTAAATTTGACTCTATCTACGCGTGATCGAGAATTTGAGTATCCGAACCTAAGGTATAAAACACCATAGCATAAGAGAAAAGTATGTGTCAGTACGTATGAATATACTGGTATGCAAAGTGAGGTAGGCTAAATGCAAGGGTTCATATGCATGAACTAAAATTGACTAAATAACATAAACATGGCTGAGTGAGAAACACATGCATGAATACAGGAGCTGCAACTAAAGTCATAATAATATAGGATACTGAGTTTACTGGTAACATGGATTACTGATAACTGATATACTGTTACTGAGTGACTGTTCCTGACAGTCCTGATTCTGATGGAACTAGTTGAGTTTCAAATTGAGCTGAGTAACTGTATCTGACAGTCCTGAAATCTATAGAACTATCTAAGTTCTTTACTGATGACTGAGACTGAGACTGTAGGAGGCAATCATCTAACCGACATGCCTCTTTTTAACTGATTTGGGGTCCAACCTATAACTCCAGTTAGAAGGGTGTCAATACCATGCCACGGGTAAGGACAAGCTGAGAGTTACCCTCATCTGTCAGGTACTCTAATGATAATGGTGGGACCCTCAACCGACAGGTTAAGCCACCCCATCAACCCTCATTTGGCAGGTTTGATGTATCAACCTATGCTGGCTACGTAGTTCTGGAATACAAGGACTGCTTCTAAGGATCACACCTTCTACTAGCAGTTGAGCCCTTATCCCTGGGTTCACTCGGTGTTGAATCCTACTCCCAATTGAATAGACACTGAGCTGAGTATACTGGACTGATCTGGACTGAGTTTACTGAGTTCTGTTGACTAACGTAACACTACTAAACTCTGTTGACTGGCTGAGTTTACTGAGGTCTGAACTAAATACTACAAAGTTTTTCCTGAGTTCTGAGACTAGTTGAGAGTACTACTAATCTTGACATGACTGAGATAGATTCTGTAACTGACACTGGCTCTAGGTACACACCTAATTTATCGGGTATTAAATACCTCCAGGACTCGATAGCATGAAAATAATCAGACATGACATTCTTGAATACTTGACATTAGTCAACAACTCACAATACAATTTATGAGGCATTTCATCAAACACTTGAAAGTCATGAACTTGCATATAAATAGGAATGCATGCTAACATGTCATAATTCATTAAACTAATCTCATGAACTTTTGATCAAACACTTACAAGGTATAGCTTTATAGTTGGGCATGAACAACAATGCTAATACATCATGACTACCATATTAATTCATAATTTAGGGGTTTCTATATAAGAGAATCAAAGTTCAACTTACATTCCACCATAATATCGAGAAATACATTAAAGATTTCAACTTGACATACAAACCACAACATCAACATGATTACATCCAAAGTCACAACATGACATCACAATTTTATGTTTTTAAAAGAAGATTCTTAAACTCCAAGGGTGGAAGGGACCCTTGGATGAACACTTTACATACCTTATTGCTTAAATTTGGAAAGATTGATGGTGAAATCTTTTGAATTTGATTCTTAGATTGATAGCCATAGGGTCTTGTTCTTGAGGATTTTATGAATAATGATTGCATTATGCCTCTAAAGGGGCTAAATTTTGTGTTATATGGGCTAAAGGGCGTGGGAAAAAAAGACCCAATTACCTCTTGAGATGCAGTTTTTAAATAACTTAAAACTGGATTACCGACACACAGGTCGATGCGGTACGTCGATGGTATCGACGCAATATCCAATGTGTCGCTCCAAGTTAGAGTCGACTCACTGAAATTTGACATGGTAGCTGGGAAAAATATTAACCAACGCGATAGTCAATGTGACGCACCAACATCGCGTTGGCTCACTATTTTGGGATTCCAAAGGAGCTTCAAACAAGGTTCAAAAAATTCAAAACTTGCCTGGGTTCACCTATTGACCTTCCTGATCATGAATTAACTCAAATATAGATATTTAAAGGACATTAAGGTCGTGAAGTAAGAGCGCCAACTTCTGAAGGCTAAAATATAACTAAGTCAGAATACTTAGCTAAATATTCTATGTCTGGGACCCCTTGACAATCTTAAAGGACTGAATTAAGCTAGAAATTTTTGTGGGGTCTTACAATATCTCCCCCTTGGGAACATTCGTCCTCGAATGGGACGGACTGAACTGAGAGTACTAGTAGGCTGAATCTACTTACAATACATGGAAGTTTGGGATATGAATATAGGACTAATATTATTAGTATACTGAATTACCACAATGGACATGCATATCTGATGCATGAGTACATAACTAAGCTGATTCATGAGTATATGACTGGGATTTCTAATAAGCTGAGTTTCTTATACTGAACATGCATATCTGATGCATGGATCCATGACTGAACTGACTCATGAACATATGACTGAACATTCAATGGTATTTGATAACAAGTTTGTAACTGAAATTAGAACATGAAACTGAATAAGCTTAGGGAAAACTATTACCTTGGGCTGAGTCTGAGTTTGCAAAGAAGAGGTGAGGATACTTGGTCTGTATGTCTGCCTCTGCTTCCCAAGTAGCTTCCTCAACAGACTGATTCCGCCAAAGAACTTTAACTATAAGGAATTCTTTGTTCCTCAATCGGCGAGTCTGATAGTCATGGATTTTGATTGGAATCTCCTTGAAAAAGAGATTGTTCTGAACATCTATGCCCTTTATAGGGACTACAACTATTGGGTAACCTATGCACTTATTTATCAAGGAGACATGTAATACTGGATGGACTGAAGCTAGATCTGAAGGTAATTCGAGCTAGTAAGCTACCTTGCCGAAACGACTGAGAACTTTGAAGGGACCGACATATCGGGGACTGATCTTTCCCTTCTTACCGAACCTCTTCACTCCCTTCATGGTAGAGATTTTCAAATACACATAATCGCCAATATCAAACTTGAGATCCTTTCTGCGCACATCTGCATACGATTTCTATCAGCTCTGAGTTCTCTTAAGCCTTTCTCTGATCAACTAAACTTTTTCTAAGGTATCAAAACTAGATCAGGCCCTATAACTGTGGCCTCACCTACCTCAAACCAAGCGTTTGGAGATTTGTATCTCCTACCATAGAGAGCTTCAAAAATAGCCATCTAAATGTGGAATGATAGTTGTTGTTGTATGCAAACTCAATCAAAGGCAAGTGGTCTTCCCAACTACCTTTAAAATCTATCGCACACACTCGTAGCATATCTTCCAAAGTATGAATAGTCGTTTCTATTTGACCATCTGTCTGGGGATGAAAAGTTATACTGAGATGAACTCAGGTATCAAGTCCATTCTAGAATGCCTTCTGGAAATGAGAGGTAAACTGGGTACCTCTATAATGGAACACCGTCCAATCTAACCAACTCTCTGATATAGAGTTTGGCATAATCCTAGGTTGAATACAAGGTATGCACTGGAAGGAAGTAAGATAATTTGGTCACCCTGTCTATGATTACCCAAACTGAATTGTGTTGATGACAAGTATAAGGCAAACCCATCACAAAGTCCATGTTCACTTTTTCCCACTACTAAGTAGGGATACTGAACTCCTGCATGGACCTACTTAGATTTTGATGCTCAATCTTAACCTATTGATATGTTGAGCACTTAGCCATGAATTTTGCAATGTCTCTCTTCATCCCACTCCACTAATAGATCTCTCGCAAATCGCGGTAAATCTTAGTGGCCCCTGGATGAATAGAGTAACGTGCACCATGCGCCTCTGCAAGAATTTATTTCCTTAAGTCATCCATACCTGGCACACATAGACGACCCTGATATTGCAAACCACCATCTCTCTCTTAGGAGAAAACCTCCACCTTCTGATCTTTGACTGACTTTTTCAACTTAACTAAACTGGGATCTCTATCCTACTTTTCCTTTACTTCAAAAAATAGAGATGATTCTGAACTGTTCTGAACCCACACACTACCTTATGCTGAATCAACTTAGAGGACACCTAGTCGGGCAAGCTGATGAATTTCCTGAACTAACTTCTTTTTATTATCCTCAACATGAGAAACGCTACCCATAGACAGTCTACTGAGAGCATCAGCCACTACATTGGCCTTGCCCGGGTGATACAAAACGCTCATATCATAGTCTTTCAATAACTCTAACCACCTTTTCTGATGGAGGTTTAAGTCTTTCTGAGAAAATACATACTGAAGGCTTTTGTGATCTGTGAACACATCTACATGTACCCCATACAAGTAGTGCCTCCAAATCTTTAAGGAAAACACTACTGCTGCTAACTCGAGATCATGAGTTGGATAATTCTTCTAATGGGATTTAAGTTGTCTGTAGGCGTAGGCTATGACCTTACCATGCTACATGAGTACACAACCTAAACCTACTCTGGATGCATCACAGTATACCACAAACCTATTTGAACCATCTGGAAGAGTCAAAATTGGAGCTGAGGTGAGTCGAGTCTTCAACTCCTGAAAACTCTTCTCACATGAATTTGGCCACTGAAATTTGACTTTCTTCTGAGTCAATCTAGATATAGGGGATGCAATAGATAAAAATCCCTCAACAAACCGCCTGTAATAGATAGCAAAACCCAAGAAAATCCTTATATCTGATGGTGAGATAGATATGGGCCAGTTTCACACCACTTTAGTCTTTTGGGAATCCACTCTAATGCCATCACCAGAGACAATATGACCAAGGAATTCTACTGACCTTAGCCAAAATTTTCACTTACTGAATTTGGCAAACAACTGATTATTTTTGAAAGTCTGCAATATTATTCTGAGATGGTCTACATAATCATGCTCACCACGGGAGTAAACAAGAATGTCATCTATGAATACTATGAAGAACATGTCCAATTACTCTTGAACACATGGTTCATCAAGTCCATGAAGGCGGTTGGGGCATTGGTAAGACCAAAGGACATAACTAAGAATTTAAAGTGACCATACCGAGTTCTGAAGGCTGTTTTTGGGATGTCACATTCTCTGACTCTGAGTTGATGATAGCCTGATCTGAGGTCTATCTTAGAGAAGTAACTAGCTCCCTAAAGTTGGTCAAACAAGTCATCGATTCTGGGAAGGGGATACTTGTCCTTGACTGTGACCTTAATGAGCTGACGGTAGTCTATGCATATTCTGAGAGAACCATATTTCTTACACATGAATAAAACTGGCGCACCCTACGGGGACACACTGGGTATGATGAATACCTTATCTAAGATATATTTTAACTGTTCTTTTAATTCTCTAAGTTCTGCAGGTGTTTGTATGTTGAAATAGATATGGGTTGAGTGCCCGAAAGAAGGTCTATTCTGAAGTTAATTTCCCTCTCAAGAGGAACTCTGAGAAGATCTTCTGGGAACACATCTAAATATTCATTCACCACGGGAACTGACTCAAGACTAGGAGTTTCTGAACTAGAGTCTCTGACTCACACAAGATGATAGACACATCCCTTAGATATCATTTTTCTTGCCCTTAGGTAGGAAACAAGTTGATCCTTGAAGGCTAAAGTACTACCTCTCCACTTTAGGACAAGTTTATTTGGAAACTGAAACTGGATAATTTTGTTTCTACATTCGACTGAGGAATACCAGGAATAAAGCCAATCCATGCCGAGAATGACATCAAAATTAGTCATCTCTAATTCGACTAAGTCTGCTGAAGTGACTTTCTGAGATATCATAATCGGACAGTTCATGTATATCCATCGGGCTATGATAGATTTATCCACGGGGGTATAGAGTGAGAAAGGCTCTGCTAGAATTTCGAGACTAACTCTGAAATCAACTGCTATATAAGGAGTGACAAAAGACAAGGAAGGTCCTAGATCTAGCAAAACATAAACATGTATATAAAAGATCTGTAACATACCATTGACCACATCAGAAGAATTTTCTTGATCCTTCCGAAACTGAAGATCATAGAGTCTATTTGGGCGCTGCCCACTGGTGGCATTGGATGTGGCACTCTACTGATTCGGGCGACCGGACTAAGCTAGAGGATGGTTATGCTAACCTTGGAAACTAGACTGAGGACTATCTCTAACTCTGTAGTATGGCTTACCACATTCGAAACACACATCACTGCCAGCCCTAAAGATACCCTGATGGTTCTTGTCGTAAGTCTTAGAAAGAGGATTGGTTCGGGAACTGCTAATATTTCCCTAAGGTTTAAGGCCTGATGCCCTATATATATTGCCGTCTCTTAATTTTGGCACTGGAGAACTGGCTAAGGATGGATCTAGAACTAAAGATGTCGAGCAAAACTGAGAACCGTTCCCACCCTCTGTCTTAGGCTGAGCAAAGTGGAAGCTACCAGTTTTAGCACTCTTATTCTGCTTTTCTCTCTCCTTATTCTTGTGCTCCTCTATCTACTAAGCATAGATCATCAGCCTAGCCAAGTCCATCTCACTAATCAACATTGCGGTCCTACACTCTTTTGACCATACTATCATTCACTCTAGACACAAACTTGCTCATTCGGGATCTGCTATCTTCCACCACATGAGGAGCATATCTATCTAATTGAGTAAACTTAAGGGAATACTCTTTCACTATCATATTACCCTACTTCAGATTAATAAACTCTAAGACCTTAGCTTCTCTCAGCTCTAGGGGAAAGAATTTATCTAGAAAAGCAGTGGCAAACTCCTCCCACTCTATGGGCCCTGCATCTGTGGCCCTCTCTGCTTTTCACAGTTTGAACCAAGTGTGAGCCACATCCTATAACTGATATGCATCTAGCTCAGCACTCTCACTAGTTTTCACCCCTATAATATCTATAATCTTCTACACCTGATCAAGGAATTCTCGAGGGTCCTCATCTGACTTAGACTCTGTGAAAGACGGAGGATTCATTCGGGTGAAGTCCCGAATCCTGGCTGCTGCAGTGTTGGCCACTAGGTTGGCTGGAATGGCAGCTGGACATTTATTCTGAGCAATAACTGAATGAGATAGGGTGGTGAAATTTGCTTTAAACTCAACATGGGATACATGTTCACCCAAAGGATTTGGCTGCACGGGCTGACTAATCTCCCATTTCTCTTCCCTGAGTCCTTTTTGGAGGCATTTTTTCTAGATAGAAGAGAAACTTGTATTAAAAAGAGAATTTATCTGTAGCTCATGCTCACTCGCACGACATAACTATTGAAAAAAAAAGAAACTATTCCTAAAATATCTCGTAGCCTCATGTCCATAAGTATGGCGCACTACACACCTATGCACAAGACTCTACTAGATGTGAATTTCAGACTTCCTAGGACACTGTTGAACCTTAGGCTCTGATACCAAGTTTGTAATGCCCCAAGTTTGTACCCCGGAGGCTACACAGTGCTCATAATCTTGAAGGACCACAATTTAACCCATGACTGGTACCTGCTGTAATAATTTAATAATAATATGGTATAATGCAAAATAATGGGCTAAAATGACATAAGGTTCAAATAACTGAAATAAAACTGAAATAAGGTATCTCAATACCAAAAACTAAACAACTGTCTAAACATCTAGTCTGAAAAGCCTCTAACTGAACTTTTTGAACTTTAGAGTTGATGGGGCAATCCCCCAACTAACTCTATCTACTAAAATACTGAATGTATGAGATAATAAAATAAAAAAATATCCTCGAATGATAAGGACTTACTGCTAGTCTACTACTGCTGGTTGAATCTGAATCTATCTACACATGATCGGGAACCTGAGCATCTGAACCTATGGTATAAAACACCATAGCGCAAGAGAAAAGTATGTGTCAGTATGTATGAATGAACTGGTATGCAAAGTGAGGTAGGCTGAATGCAAGTGTTCACATTCATGAACTATAACTTACTAAATAACATGAACATGGCTAAGTGAGAAACACATGCATGAATACAGGACCTGCAACTAAAGTCTTAATAATACAGCATACTGAGTTTACTGGTAACATGGATTACTGATAACTAATATACTGTTACTGAGTGACTATTCCTGACAGTCCTGATTCTGATGGAACTAGTTGAGTTTCAAACTGAGCTGAGTGACTGTATCTGACATTCCTAAAATCTATAGAACTATCTGAGTTCTTTACCGATGACAGAGACTGAGACTGCGGAAGGTAATCATCTAACCGATATGTCTATTTTTAACTGATTTGGGGTCCAACCTGTAAATCTAGGTAGAAGGGTGTCAATATCGTGCCACGAGTAAGGACAAGCTGGGAGTTACCCTCATCTGTCAGGTACTATAATGAGAAAGGTGGGACCCTCAACTACCAGGTTAAGCCACCTTATCAACCCTCGTCTAGTAGGTTTGATGTCTTAACCTACGCTAGCTACGTAGTTTTGGAACAGAAGGACTTTTTCTAAGGACCACACCCTCTACTGGCAGGTGAGCCCTTATCCCTGGGTTCACTCAGTTCTAAATCCTACTCCCAACTGAATAGATACTGAGTTAAGTATACAAGACTGATATGGACTGAGTTTACTGAGTTCCATTGATAGACGAAACACTACTGAAATTTGTTGATTGACTGAGTTTACTGAGGTTTTAACTAAATACTACTAAGTTTTTCCTGAGTTTTGAGACTGGATGAGAATACTACTGATCTTGACATGACTGAAAAGGATTCTTTAACTGACACTGGCTCTAGGCACACAGCTAATTTGTCAGGTATTTATAAGACCCCATAAAATTCTAAGATTAATTCAGTCTACTTGTGCCTGTTAAGGGGGTCCCATACTTTAAAAATTCTAGCTAAGTTTCCAGACTTAGATTATTTTGGCCTTCAAATGTTTGGAATCTCATTTCGTAACCTCAATGTCCTTGAATGTTCTATAATTTTATTAATTCATGATCAGGGAGGTTAGTAAGTGTTCCCGGACAAGTTTTGGATTTTTTGGACTTCGTTTGGGGAACATTTGGAAGCTTAAACCAGTGAATCAATGCGATCTCGATGCGTCGCGTCGCCTATCATGTTGATAAATACTTTCCCATCTCTTGAAATCAAATTCCAGTGAGTCGGCGCGAATTCAACGCGTCGACCGTAGCATCGATGAACTCGACGTGGGGCATCGGTTGTAGCATCGATGAACCGATGCGGGGTGTTGGCTATAACATCACTGGGTAGTTTTCATTCATTAAAAGCTGCATCGTCAGGGTTATTTTAGACTTTTTCCCACGTCTTTCATCCCTCATATCACGAAATTCAGCCCTCTTTTAGCTAATCATAATCATTATTCACAAAACCTTAAAGAAAAAAAAACCTAGGGCTATAAATTCAAGAATCAAGTTCAAGAGATTTCACCATCAACCTTCCCAAATTCAAACAATAAGGTATGTCAAGTGTTCATCCAAGGGTCCCTTCCACCCTTGGAGTTCAAAAAAGCCTTTTTAAACATCAAAGTTGATGAATTTATGGATTTCATGATTTGAATTGAAATTATTCATGTTAATTATGCTAGTAGGGATATAAATCCTTGTTAATTGCAAGATTCATGAGAGACCAATTATTATGTGTGTAGTCCTATGTAAAGCCACGCTAAAATCTTGAAGAATTAAATGCCCATATATTGATTTATATTGTGTGCACATGCTATGCCTTCCATGTGTTTGATGAATTGGTTATGTGATCTAGACAAGAGAAATTATATCATGTAAGCATGTATGCTAGTTCATGCCATCCAAGTGTTTGATAAAATGTCTCTATAGCTACATTATGAACAAAAGTGCATTGTAGTGCCTTGCAAATGTTTGTTGAATTATCCATGTGAATTCGATATTGTCCCATGATATGATAGTAAGAATTCCATTTATATACAAGTTCATGATTTCCAAGTACTTTATGAAATATCCCCAACTTATGGTATAATGGATTGTTGATGTTGGTCATGTATTCAAGAAGTGTCATATCTTGTCAGTTTCCTTCTATAGAGTCTTGGGTGTACTTGTACCCGAAAAATATAGTTGTGTGCCTAGATCCAGTGTCATAGTTTCAAGATACTCTCAGTCAAGTCATGGTCCATAGACTTAGTCAGTCATGTGACTCAGGAAAACTCAGAAATCTCAGTACTCAAAAATCTCAGTAATCCTAGTAATCTCAGTAACTTCAGTACTCTCAGTCAGTCCTCAGATCTCAGTAGTATTCCATTAGTCAAAAGAACTTAGTGAAGTTAGCTCAGCTCATCTAAGCAATACCATCAGTAGCAGTTCAGTTTAGTTAATCAATTCAGTGTCTATTCAATTGGGAGTAGGATTCAGCACCGAGTGAACCCAGGGATGAGGATACACACTGTCATCCAGTAGAGGGTGAGATCCTTAGTAACAATCCCTGAGTTCCAAAAATATGTAGCCAGCATAGGTAGATATTCACCCTACGTGTTTACGGAATTATACATCTCATTTGAGTTTCCTATCAGGACGGGTTGACGGAAGACTCCCTGTCAGAAAGGATATACTCACAGCTTGTCTTTACCTGTGGCATGGTACTGATACCCTTCCAAATGGGGTTATAGGTTGGACCCCACCAGTTCAGTTCTGGGGCATGTCGGTTAGATGATTACCTTCCACAGTTTCAGTTTCAGTCTCAGTCTTAGTCTCAGTAAAAGAACTCAGATAGTTCTTCAGATTCAGGACTATCAGATACAGTCAACTCAGAACAATACGAAACTCAGTTAATTCCATCAGAATATAGACTATCAGATATAGTCACTCAGTATCAGCTATATTAGTTATCATTAACTCATGTTATATATATGTTCAGATACACGACTGTCAGGTACAGTCAACCAAACTAGTTTTTCATAATCAGAACTATTAGAAACAGTCATTCATTTATCAGTAACATAGTATCATTCCTTCAGTATTCAGTAATACAGTATCAGTTCCTTACTTATTAGTGACTCAAATATCAATATCAGTAGACTCAATAGTCAGAACTTAGTATTCAGTCCTATCATGATCTCAATTATAGTTATATATTCATGTATGTATTCTCACGTTCAAATCATTCAGTCAGCTAGTATTGTTCATGCATATGAACCCTTTGTATTCAGCCTACCTCACTTGCATACCAGTCCACTCAATCGTACTGACGTATTTGTGCTATGGTGTTTTACTTTACGCCATAGGTTTGGAAGCACGAGATCCAAAGCGTCGGTAGCATTCCATATTTCAACAGACAGAGTTAGCAGTGAGTCCTCATCATTCGAGGATGTTATTATTTGATTATGTCATTCTTTCAGTATTTATTTATTTCAGTAGATGGAGGTAGTTGGGGATATGTCCAATCAATTCCTTATTCAGATAGTTAGTTTCATAGACTTTCAGACTACAGTATGTTCTGACAGTATTTCAGTTATTTTAGGTATTTGATACTCCACACTTATGTTGTGTTTTATAAGCTATTCAGTTTTGAACCTTACGGCCTTACAACTTCTATTTCATATTTTTACAGGGTATGTATATATATACAGTATAGTATACAGTGTACAGATACAGATATTAGTCATAGGTTAGCTTGTGTTCCTTCAGGGTCATGAGCACCGTGTAGTATTTCGGGTACTAGATTTGGGGCGTTACAAACTTGGTATCAGAGCCTAAGGTTCAACAGTGTCCTAGGAAGTCCGAAAGTCGCATATAATAGAGTCTTGTACATGGGTGTGTTGTTCACCATACATGTGCAGGAGGCTATGAGATGTTTTTGGAATAGTTTCCCTTCTTTAAGTATTCATGTCGTGCGAGTGATCATGAGCTCCAGTTAAACTCTCAATCTAATCTATTTTTTCCCTTGATTTCCAGATCATGCCTCCCTGAAGGACTAACACAGGGGTAAATGGAAATCAGTTAGCACCTCATCCTGTCCAGACAGATCCTTTGGATGAGCACATCTCTCATGTAGAATTCACGACTGCATTCCCTACTCTAGCCAGTTCAGTTGTAGCTCAGAATAAATGACCAGCTATTATTTCGGCTAACCCAGTGACCAATGTTGTTGCAGCCAGTATTCAGAACTTCACCTGAATGAATCCTCATTTATTCACCAGTTCTAAGTCCGGAAAGAATCCACAGGAGTTCCTCGACCAGGTTCAGAAAGTCTCAGACATCATGGGAGTGACTTCCAGTGAGAGCGTAGAGTTAGCAACCTATCATCTACAAGATGTAACCCATACATGGTATAAATAGTGGAAGGTAGATAATGGTACAGATACAGGGCCCATAGAGTGGGAAGAGTTTGCTACGGCCTTTTTAGATAGATTCTTTCCCCTAGAGCAGAAAAATCCAAAGTGTTAGAGTTCATCAATCTCAAACAAGGTACCATAAGAGTAAAGGAATACTTCTTTAAGTTCACTCAGTTGGCCAGGTATGCTCCCCATGTAGTAGCAGACAATAGATCCAGAATGAGTAAGTTTGTGTCAGAGGTATCAGGTAGAGTGGTTAAAGAGTGCAGGACTGCGATGTTGATTAGTAATATGGACATATCTAGGCTTATGGTCTATGCCCAACAGATGGAGGAGCAGAAGCTTAAAAAGAAGGAGAGATAAAATAAAAGAGCCAGAACAGGTAGTTATAGTTTTCTCAGTCAGGGTTGCAGAGTGGTAATCGTTCTCAGCATAGTCAGAAGTCTTTAGTCCCAATTTTCTCTTCAGTTAGTACACCAGGATCCAAGGCCCGGGATAGTGAGAGCAGGTTTTAACTCATTCATTTTGCAAAGAGTGTGGTAAGTATCATAAGGGTATGTGTAAAGACGGCAGCAATATATGTTTTGGGTGTGGCGAACCAGGTCATAAAGTTCGAGATTGTCCTAAGCACGATTCACGAAGTCAGTATGGTCATCCTTCAATTCAGTTCGGTTGCCCGAATCAGCAGGGTGCCAACTCCAGCACTATCGTAAGCAACACCCAAATAGACTCTATGCACTTCAGTCCCGACAGGATTAGGAAAGTCCTCCTGATACAGTCACTGGTATGTTACAGATCCCTTAATTACATGTTCATGTTTCTTCATATTCAGGAGCATTTTTTTATTTTGCAACTCTTTGCATATCCATCAACATTAAGGTCAGATCAGATGTTAGCAGGACCTTTCCCAGTCTCCAATTGGTGAGTCAGTCTACATAGCCCAACAGGTATACAGGAACTGTTTGGTTATAGTATCTCAGAAAGTTAGGCCTTCAGCTTCTAGTAGTACTAGTATGTGTAGGAAAAATTATAAGGAAAGATGATTCCCGACCTATTCTTATCTCAGTTCAAATGTTTTGTACTCCAGTCATAACATTACCTATGCATACTTCATATCTCAGTCCCATAACACAATTTATATTCACACAACTTATATTCACACACTTCCCATAGGATCGTGTTCGTTTTAAGTTCCTAGTATAAGAAGTTTCAGTTTTCTTAGTGTTACGAGTCATGTTCCATAAAGATAGAAACTCTAAACTCAGGTCATACAGCTCATGAATCATGCACTCATGTCATGTTTTACTGTATATTCAGTCCACGTGACTCATGTTCCACTCCTAGTGATCAGCCAAGCTTAGATTACATCTTGTATACCCTCAGTTTAAATCTATTGATAAATCTATAATGTTGGTATTCTGTTCGTCAGGCCTTAGTCGAGTGTCGAGTTGGATATAGTATTTATTTGAGCATCGGATCCTTGCATATGTCAATCTTCCTTAAGTAGTTATCAGTATTCAGTATCAGTACTTCAATATCAGTCTAAACCTTAGTTATCAGAAACCAAAATTTAGTTCCTGTATGAATCCCAATTACAGACTTAGTTACAGTTTCTACTATAGTCTTAGATATAGTGTCAGCCTCAGCCTCAGTTCATAAATCAGATCAGTACCACAGTCTAACTTCAGGTGTTGCTTGACCATAGCGTGTAGTTATCAGTCATGCATGTCATCAGTGTTTCAGTACCTCAGCTTACGGAATATTTCTGAACCATGTTATCCGTCTGGCTTGCATTCTCAGATAATTCAGTATTTCATGAATTTACACTTAGCTATCGCACGTTACTCAGTTAGTCCCTTTCTTATGTTCATAAAAAATCCATATTCTCAGCCCAGTTATTCAAACTAAGGACCATTCAATCTCACATGCTCAGTATCTAACCATCAATCAGTCAGCAAATCAGATGAGTTAGTCAATAGGGAATTAGTTGAAACACCCAGTACTTCAGTCTAGCAGTCAGTCAGACAAGTTCATACAGTTTGGTTTCCCATCTTTCCATATATTCGTACTATCTAAAATCTCATAAATGAAACCACTCTGAGATGAATCAACCAGGTAGATGTAGGCTCAGCTCAGTTCATATATCATGCCTCACTTTTAGATCTTAGATAATCAGTCATGATTCAGTTTGTAAGTGTCTTGTGCATCGGTTCATCTTTCCTTAATAGCTCAGCAAAGTCAGTATTCTTTGAGGGACCTAATGTCCCAAGGGGGAGATACATTATAATTCCCTTGAGCTTTCATAACCTAAGCATCCTATTCTCTCTTCACATAACCAATCCAGTTTGGAGTAGCAGATACTCACAAGTTGACCTTCAAGTTCAAACCTTAGTCGTGAGCCATGTATTTAGGTGCTCATTTCTGTGTACAAAATTCAGTTCATGCATCACGTTCCAGTATCAATCATGTTCTCATATGCCCGTACATGCATACTTCTAGCATAATCATGGGTTCATCAATACCTTTCAAGTTAAGTAATGGTTTTTCTTAAACCTACTCAGTTCCATGTTCAAACAACCATTACAAACTTGGTATCAGATTTTTATTACAAACCTGGTACTAAGTACCCTTGTATATCTCAGTCATACATTTATATATCAGTTTGGTCAAGTAATTATGCATCGAATATGCATTCTTATTGCGAGAACCTTAGTTCATCAGAACATTCAGACATTTATTCATGAGTCAGTTATTCATGCATCAGATATGCATAAATTCAGTTTATCATTCATGCATCAGATATGCATGTTCAGTATGATTTATTCAGCTCTTCAGTCATGTCAGTCATGAAATCATGTTTCAGTAGTGTATGTCTTGTACGTACTTCAGCTTATCATTTCTCTCCTTTCAGTCAGTCTCATTCGAGGATGAATGTTCTCAAGGGGGAGATATTGTAAGACCCTACAAAATCCTAAGCTTAATTCAGTCTACTTGTGCCTGTTAAGGGGGTCCCATACTTGGAAAATTCTAGCTAAGTTTCCATACTTTGTTTATTTTTGCATTCAAAGGTTCGCAATCTCATTTCGCGACCTCAATATCCTTTAATTGTCTATATTTTTATTAATTCATGATCAGGGAGGTTAGTAAGTGTTCCCGGACATGTTTTGGATTTTTCAGACTTCGTTTGGGGCACATTTGGAAGCTTAAACTAGTGAATCAATGCAATCTTGACGTGCCATATTGCCTATCACATTGATAAATACTTTTCCAACTCTCAGAGTCAAATTCCAGTGAGTCAGTGCGAATTGGACGCGGGGCATCAACTGTAGCATCGATGAACTCGACGCAGGGCGTCGACTGTAGCGTCGATAAACCGATGAGGGGCGTCAGCTATAGCATTACTGGGCAGTTTTCAGTCATTAAAACCCGCATCTTCAGGGTTATTTCAGTCTTTTTCCCACATCTTTCATCCCCCATATCACGAAATTCAGACCTCTTTTAGCTAATCATAATCATTATTCACAAAACCCTCAAGAACAAAAACCCTAGAGCTATCAATTCAAGAATCAAGTTCAAGAGATTTCACCATCAACCTTCCCAAATTCAAGCAATAAGGTATGTCAAGTGTTCATCCCAGGGTCCCTTCCACCCTTGGAGTTCAAAAAACCTTTTTAAACATCAAAGTTGATGAATTTATGGATTTCATGATTTGAATTGAAATTATTCATTTAAATTATGCTAGTAGGGCTATAAATCCTTGTCAATTGCAAAATTCATGAGAGACCAATTATTATGTGTGTAGTCCCACGTAAAGTCGTGCTAGAATCTTGAAGAATTGAATGCCCATGTGTTGATTTATATTGTGTGCACATGCTATGCCTTCCATGTGTTTGATGAATTGGTTATGTGATCTAGACGAGAAATTATATCATGTAAGCATGTATGCTAGTTCATGCCATCCAAATGTTTGATAAAATGTCTCTATAGTTATATTATAAACAAAAGTGCATTGTAGTACCTTGCAAGTGTTTGTTGAATTATCCATGTGAATTTGATATTGTCCCATGATCTGATAGTAAGAATTCCATTTACATACAAGTTCATGATTTCCAAGTACTTGATGAAATATCCCCAACTTATGGTATTATGGATTTTTTATGTTGGTCACGTATTCAAGAAGTGTCATGTCTTGTCAGTTTCCTTCTATCAGGTCCTGGGGTACTTGTACCCGAAAAATAGTATTGTGTGCCTATATCCAGTGTCATGTTTTCAAGATACTCTCAATCAATCCATGATCCATAGAACTCAGTCAGTCATGTGACTTAGGAAAACTCAGAAATCTCAGTACTCAGAAATCTCAGTAACTTCAGTACTCTCAGTCAGTCCACAAATCTCAGCGGTATTCCATCGGTCAACAGAACTTAGTGAACTCAGCTCAGCTTATCTAAGAAATACCATCAGTGTCAGTTCAGTTCAGTTAATCAGTTCAGTGTCTATTCAGTTGGGAGTAGGATTCAGCACCGAGTGAACCCAGAGATGAGGCTATACACTGTCAGCTAGTAAAGGGTGTGATCCTTAGTAGCAATCCCGTTGTTCTAGAACTATGTAGCCAGCGTAGGTAGATATGCACCCTACGTATTTAGGGATTTATACATCTTATTTGAGTTTTCTATTAGGAGGGGTTGACGGAAGATCTCCCTGTCAGAGAGGGTATACTCACAGCTTGTCTTTACCTGTGGCATGGTACTGACACCCTTCCAGCTGGAGTTATAGGTTGGACCCCACCAGTTCAGTTCTGGGGAATATCGGTTAGATGATTACCTCCCACAATTTCAGTTTCAGTCTCAGTCTTAGTCTCAATAAAAGAACTCGAATAGTTCTTCAGATTCAGGACTGTCAAATACAATCAACTCAGAACAGTACGGAACTCAGTTAGTTCCATTAGAATATAGACTTTTAGATACATTCACTCAGTATCAATTATCAGTAACTCATGTTATATATATATTCATATACACAACTATCAGGTACAGTCAACCAGACCAGTTCTTCATAATCAGAACTGTCAAAAACAGTCATTCATTTATCAGTAACATAGTATCAGTCCCTCAGTATTTAGTAATACAGTATCATTTCCTCACTTATTAGTGACTCATATATCAATATCAGTAGACTCGGTAGTCAGAACTTAGGATTCAGTCCTATCACGATCTTAGTTACAGTTACACATTTATGCATGTATTCTCACTTTCATATTATTCAGTCAGTTAGTATTGTTCATACATATGAACCCTTTGCATTCAGCCTACCTCACTTGTATACCAGTACATTCAATTATAATGACACATTTATACTATGGTGTTTTACTTTACGCTATAGGTTCGGAAGTACGAGATCTAGAGCGTCGGTAGCATTCCAGATTTTAGCAAATAGAGTTAGTAGTGAGTCCTCATCATTCAAGGATGTTATTATTTGATTATGTCATTCTTTCAGTACTTATTTATTTTAGTAGATAGAGTTAGTTGGGAATATGTCCAATCAACTCCTTATTCATACAGTCAGTTTCAGAGGCTTTCAGACTGCAGTATGTTCAGACAGTATTTTAGTTATTTTGGGTATTCGATACTCCACACTTATGTTGTCTTTTATCAGCTATTCAATTTTGAACCTTATGGCCTCACAACTTTTATTCCGTATTTTTACAGTATATGTATATATATAGTATATTATGCAGTGTTCCGATATAGATATTAGTCATGGGTTAGCTTATGGTCCTTCAGGGTCATGAGCACTGTGTAGCATTTTGGGTACCAGATTTGGGGCGTTACAGTATTAAATACTCTCAGGACTCGGTAGCATGAAAATAATAACACATGGAAATTCTTGAATACTTGACAATAGTCAACAACTCACAATACAAGTTATTAGGCATTTCATCAAACACTTGAAAGTCGTGAACTTGCACATAAATAGGAATGCATGCTAACATGTCATGATTTCATTAAGCTAATCTCATGAGCATTCCATCAAACACTTACAAGGCATAAGTTTACACTTGGGCATGAACAACAATGCTAATACATCATGACTATCATATTAATTCATAATTCATGGGTTTCTACAAGAGAGAATCAAAGTTTAACTTACATGCCACCATAATATCAAGAAATACATTAAAGATTTCAAATTGACATACATACTACAACATCAACATGATTACATCTAAACTCACAACATGACATCACAATTTTATATTTTTAAAAGAAGTTTCTTAAACTTCAAGGGTAGAAGGGACCCTTGAATGAACACTTTACATACCTTAATTCTTGGATTCTGAAAGATTGATGGTGAAATGTTTTGAATTTGATTCTTGGATTGATAGCCATATGGTTTTGTTCTTAAGGATTTTATGAATAATGATTGCATTATACCACTAAATGGGCTAAATTTCGTGTTATGGGGGCTGAAGGTCATGGGAAAAAAAGACCCAATTACCTCTTGAGATACACTTTTTAAATGACTGAAAACTGGGTTACCAATGCTCAGGTCGATGTGGCACGTCGATGGCATCTATGTGATATCTAACACATCACACTAAGTTAGCATCGACTCACTGGAATTTGACACTAGTAGATGGGAAAAATATTAACCAACGCAATAGTCGATGCGACGCGCCAAGATCGTATTGGCTCACTATTTTGGTATTCCAAAGGAGCTTCAAACGAAGTCCGAAAGATTCGAAACTTGCCCGGGTTCACCTATTGACCTTCCTGATCATGAATTAACTCAAATATAGATATTTAAAGGACATTAAGGTCGTGAAGTAAGATCTCTAACTTCCAAAGGCTAAAATATAAGTAAGTCAGAATACTTAGCTAAATAGTCTAATTCTGGGACCCCTTGACAAGCTTAAAGGACTGAATTAAGCTAGAAATTTTTGCAGGGTCTTACAGTTGATATGTTCAACAACAATTTTAATTGTGTTACTGAAATTTCATGATGTTGGAGTTGCGTTCATCCTGACCTGAGTGGTCGACTGATCAATTTAAGTTGAAACAATTCATATAAAATTATTATTTAAAATATATAAATTAATTTAGCTAGAATTATAGATGAGTTCATAGGGCCATCTATAATTTTAATTGAGTCGTTGCAATTGCATGATATTGATATTGCGTTCATCTTGACCTAAGTCGTCAACTGATCAGTTTGAGTTGAAATGATTCATATTAAATTATTATTTAAAATATATAAATTTATTTAGCTAGAATTAAGGATGATTTCATAGGATCAACTACAATTTTAATTGAGTCGTTGCAATTACATGATGTTGGAGTTACGTTAGTTCTAACCTGAGTCAACGACTGATCAATTTGAGTTGAAATGATTCATATTAAATTATTTTTTGAAATATCTAGATTGATTTATCTAGAATTAGGGATGAGTTCATAGGGTCAACTACAATTTCAATTGAGTCACTATAATTGCATAATGTTGTATTGCGTTCGTCCTGACCTGAGTCATTGACTGATCAATTTGAGTTAAAATGATTCATATTAAATTATTATTATTTGAAATATATAAATTGATTTATCTAGAATTAGGTATGATTTCATAGGGTCAACTACAATTTCAATTGAGTCGTTGCAATTGCATGATGTTGAAATTGCATACGTCCTGACCTGAGTTGTCGACAGATCAATTTGAGTTTAAATGATTCATATTAAATTATTATATGAAATATCAAAATTTATTTAGCTAGAATTAGGGATGATTTCATAGTTTCAACTACAATTTCAATTGAGTCGTTATAATTACATGATGTTGGAGTTATGGTCGTCCTGACCTGAGTCGTCAACTGATCAATTTGAGTTGAAATAATTCATATTAAATTATTATTTTAAATATCTAAATTGATTTATCTATAATTAAGGATGAGTTCGTAGGGTCAACTACAATTTCAATTGAGTTGTTGCAATTGCATGATGTTGGTATTATGTTCGTCCTGACCTGAGTCATCAACTAATCAATTTGACTTGAAACGATTCATATTAAATTATTATTTGAAATATCTAAATTTAGTTAGCTAAAATTATGGATGAGTTCTTAGGGTCAACTAAAATTTTAATTGAATCATTGTAATTGCATGATGTTGGAGTTAAGTTCGTCCTGACCTGAGCTGTCAACTGATCAATTTGAGTTGAAATGATTAATATTAAATTATTATTTGAAATATATAAATTTATTAATCTAGAATAAGGGATAAGTTCATAGGGTCAACTACAATTTCAATTGAGTCATTGCAATTTCATGATGTTGGTATTGCGTTCGTCCTGATCTTAGTAGTCGATTGATCAATTTGAGTTAAGGTGACTCATATTAAATTATTGTTTGAAATATCTAAATTGATTTAGCTAGAATTAGGAATGATTTAATAGGGTCAACTATAATTTCAATTGAGTCATTAAAATTACATGATATTGGAGTTGTGTTCGTCCTAACCTGAGTCATCGACTGATCAATTTGAGTTGAAATAATTTATAATTAATTTTTATTTAAAATATCTAAATTGATTTAGCTAGAATTAGGGATGATTTTATTGGGTCAACTACAATTTTAATTGAGTCGTTGCAATTGCATGATGTTGTTATTGCATTCGTCTTGACCTGAGACGTCAACTGGTCAATTTAAGTTGAAACGATTCATGTTAAATTATTATTTGAAATATTATTAAATTCATTAATGTTCCAATTGAACTTAATACAATTTATTATAATGAAATCATTAAAGTTTATCTCTTTTAAAATTTTAATTAAGATCAATTCAAACCAAATTAACATTTTCAAAATTTGTCATTCTTTTTCAAAATACAAATCAACCCATACAAATCATTCATTTGCGGGGAAAATATTTCATCACTTCAAGTCATGAGTTCTTGCTCTTTTCTCTCTCTCTCAACAATACAAATAATAACTACTGAACATATTTCTCAACCTTTCACAACAGATCAATTCTCTTCCTATTTTTTACCACATACTTGTTATTTTTTACTTCATTCTTGCTTGTATTTATCGTTTTCTCTATCTTCGCAGGTAACAAATTTCGAGAAGAGTTCTATATTTATTTATTTATTGAAAATTAGGACTTTTTAGTTAATGATGAAAAAGAATACCTTTAGTTGTATTATCTTCGAGAATAGGTTAACAATTTTGAATTATGATGCTAAAAATATAGAAGAACTCAAAAAAATCCTAATTTTTGTCTCAGTATTTTGTTGACTGTGGTGGTATTATTGGATGGTGTTGGTGGTGGTGGTGGTGGTGGTGGTCTTAGAAGTGGTGTTGGTAGCATTGGTGGTGGTGGCATTGGTGGTAGTGTTGGCGATGGTGTTGATATTGGTTGTGGTGTTGGTAGTCATAGTGTGGTGGTGGTGGTGGTAGTCTTGGTGTTAGTGTTGGTGTTCTTGGTGTTGGTGTTGGTGTGGGTATTGGTGGCATTGGTGGTGGTGGTGGTGGTATTGATTGTGTTGGTGTTGATAGTCTTGATATTGTTATTGGTGTCATTGGTGGTGGTGGTGGTGGTGGTGGTGGTGATATTGATATAGTGGTCTTGGTGGTGGTGTTGATAGTGATGTTGGTATTAATGTTGTTGTTGTTGGTGGTGGTGGTGGTATTGGTGGTGGTATTGGTGGTGGTGTTGTTGGTGGTGGTATTGGTGGCACTGGTGATGGTATTGGTATTTTTGGCATTAGTTGATACGAGCCAAATGCATACCATAGATTTTAAGGACATCATTAGAGGCCAATACATGAAGGATCAAGCTTTGGTGACATTGAAAACACGAGAATATGCAAGGGAAAACTAGTTCGAACACTCAACAAAGCAATTCCGTGTGTGGGAGGTTTCTTAGAACCTTTCCTTGATGACTACCAGAGGCTCCAAAGGATTGAAAGTGTTGAAGTGAGAAGAAGGAGTCCTTACACTCCATGATCGCCCCTCATTAAGGGTGTTTTGGTCTTTTTGTGCCTTTTCTTTACACTCCATAAGAGCTCCTTTTCATTAAGGGTAGTTTGGTCATTTGATGTAATAGTTATAAATACACCCCATTAGGCTTATTTTCTACTTACATGATTATTTATATTGAAACTTGAAAGACATTTCTCTTAGAGAGAGTGTGTGTTTGTAGTGTAGGCTAGGAAAAGCCATTTGAAACTAGGGCAATACATAGTGTGGATTAACTTGTGTTGAATTTTTGCTTAGAAACGTGAGTGCTTGGGGAGGTTGAGTTCCTCTTGTGTTACGTAAGATCTTGGTGTTGTTTATATGAGTCTTGGGGGTCTTAAGATTTGATACATCTTTTGGTTCTTATTGCTTGTATTCTCTTATGTCAAGATATCTATCCTTTTTATTTATGCATTTAACTTGTGTTCTTCTTGCTTATTCTATTAGATCCATTGGTGTTTTGCTTCTAGATCTAGTATTCTCTATTTTTATCTCCTTTATTTAGGCTTATTTTCATCTTCATAGGCCATTCCTATATCATTTGGTATCAAAAGACACGTTTTAGAGTTGTTCCTATAATTTTAAGTCTTGGATTGTTGTTACCTTGAGAAAATCAACACAAAAAGAGTGTCAAAAATCCAAAAATCAAAAAAAAATTTAGTTCACGTTTTTGTACTTAGGCAGATTTTTGAGACTTAAATCTAGGTAATTTTTGTGTGTTTTGTGAGTTTCTAGTGCTAGATCCTTGTTCCCTAGCACTAAAAGAGTTTAGTCTAAGATTTGAGCTAGTTTCGAGTGGTTTTGAACCTTCTATCATGGTTGAGCTTGTGATTAAAGGTTTTGGAAGGTAGATCTCAAGGTGATTATTGTGGTTGTGATATTTTGGAGCTGATTTTCTGATATTTGTGTTTGGCTTGGCAAGGTGACCTTAGATCTTCAAGAAAATTCAAATTTGGAGGTCATTTGCCTAGTGGTCAAATGTTGGTCAACTCTTGAATATTCTTGTTGTTCTTCCTCATCTTCATATCTTGTTAGAGAAGAATATTCAAAAGAGGGTGTTTGATTTTGAAAAGGGAAAAAACAGAGTGTAGTACTTTTTCAAGAAAATTTCCAAGCACCTTTCTAGTCATCCAAAAGAAAGAAAACAACAAAAAGGAAGGAATAATCAAGTACAAGTGCAAGTACAAGGGGGGACCATTACAAATTCAAACTAATTTGAGCTTGAAAAAGGCTCCAAACCTTGTATTTTCCCCTCCATAAACTGAAACTACACTCTTTGTTGAAGATTGATCAACTACAAATTGGAGGCAAAGAAAAAAATTTTGGAATTTCAACATCCAATGACAAGCTTCCATGTCATCACCTTTGTACCACCGAATTTTTAGCTCAAATTTTGATTTCTTATTTTCTAATCCTTGTTTCTTAGTTGCATTTTGTTGATTCTAGTGCTAATTGACAACCTAGTAATTGTGTACTAGGTTGTGAGTTAATTTTGAGTCTTTTTCTTTCGTATTTACGTTCTTTGTGTGCTTTTCTCTTTTGGTGATTCCTTGTAGTTTATTGGTTCAAGTCCGAACAAGATTTATTTAAGTTGTTTCAAACAAAAACTTATTTCAGACAAGAGTATACTCACCCCTCAATTGCTCATGGATTAGAAGCCAACTTTCAACACTTGTGAAGCCAAGTATGAGGTAAACAAAGGAGTGAGAGTGTGGTGAGGATACTTTTTGAGGTAATGTGTTTGTTTGTTTTTGTTAGTGTCTTTTCTTAGGTACCATGGACAAAAATGCTATTTTGGCCCATCTTGAAGCTCTTTCCCGAGACATGGCAAAAATGCAAATGATTTTTGATAGATTAGACACAGAAATTGGAACAAACAAAGGAGGCATGTCTACTTTGAGAGAAAGGTTGGAACGTGTGGAAAGTCAAAAGAACTCCAATCGCTCCTCTCCTCAAAACTACCATGCTTCCTCAAGAAGTGAAAAGATAATTCAAGGGAGAATTCTTGACAAACTCACTTGTAATGAAAGCTTCCCAAAGAAGCAAGTGGGCTGCCATGACACACACCAAGGTGAAGACCATACCTCATGTGCGCTACAAGTTAACAATGCTATCTCCTACTTTCCTACAAACTTCAAATGTTGTGATGTGGCTAGTAGTAGCCAAGTGGATATAGTTGGTGGTTTGCCTAGAGGAGAATTGCATGAGTCTTCCCTTTGTGATACTCTTGGTATTGCTAGGTTGCATGAAGACCAAATTCTTGTTGTAAGTTTACAAGCACTAGTTAATCCTATAGATGAAAAAATTAATTCTTCTCATAAGAATGATTTGTGTCCACCTAGTGCTAGCACTTATAACTTGAACAAGGCTCAATTGGCGAGTGATAAAAGTATTCAGGCACTAGTTGACCCTTGTGAAAACCAAGGTAAGTCTACATTGGTATGTGAGTTGCCAACAACTAGTGAGGTTGTGTATAGTAATTAACTTACTCATGAATGTAGTCCGCTACTTGAGCATGTGTATGGTGTTCTTGATGAGTCTCAAGTTAGTGATGATGTTGATAGAGTTGATCATGAGATTGGGAATGATTCTTTGAGCATGTTGTGTGATGAAAGCCTTATTATTAGTTTTGCTCATAGAATTCATAAAAATGAAAATATTGGCCAAAATAATAGGAGTGTACCCATGAGCTTGTTCTTGGGTAAAGATTATAATGTTTACTTGGCTCATAGGGATAATCATGCATTTGAAACCACTTTGAAACTTGATAATGATCCTTTAGAGAGTGAAAGTTCCAAATTTGCCCGCAGGCTAGATCACACTCTCTTTAGGCATAATATCTTGTTTAAAGATGGTACAATGACTCTCAATGAACCTAGTGGTGAGAATAATGGTATAGCTTGTCTTAAAGGCTATAGCCTATATACTAACCCACTATGGTGTGACAACATTCCTTCTAAAGATGGAAATCCCTTCTTGAAAGATGAGAGTACTCTTAAGGGAAAGGAATGTGAGGTCTTGGAAAGGAATAATCAATTGGGTGATGATAATTTTGATTTTCTTGAATCCTTAAGAAACGCAATAAGTGATTATTCCTTGAAAATTGATTGTGGTTGTGATCCTTTGTATGACACCCCACCAATGTTTGATGACTATGAGGATGAATTGTTTGCTTTTTGTGAAGACTTAAGTAATAATCCCTTGGACTTTGGTGGTGGTATGTGACTACTCGAGAATACTTCCATAAATAGAGAAAGTGTGTATTGTTTGTAAATTACTTCCTCTTCTACTTTGTATGACCTTATTATTGAGATTACTCATGGTGATGATTTTGAAACTAGTAGTGAGTACATACATGAGGACACCTTAGTTGAAGTTGACTTGGGTGATACCTTTCTCTACTCTCTATTTGCCTTTGATAATGTGTATGCTATTGTAGAGAGTGTGTCTTTTAGATTGGGTGAAGCCTATGGGGAAGAAGAGTTGTCTAGATCCATGTATAAGGCCACTCTTTCCATTTGACCCCAGTGCCAAACGTGGATATGATGATGTTGGTACACCCAACTTGTTGCTTGGTCTACATGACAAGTAAAGTGTCATTCTTGAAAACCTAAGGGCAAACGTGTCATTGTCTCCTTGGGATAATGCTTCTAAATGCCCATCCTTGCTTGACATATTTGTGCCTGAGTTGATTGAATCCCAACTTGTGTATTCCAAGTTGTCTATTTGTTTGAAAGAAAGAATTTGTATGTGCTTAAATGTTTTGATTTCATCTTTGTGTACACCATGTGCTAAGTCTTTTGAGTCAAATGGCATTCTCATAGATAATATCACCTTGGATGATGCCTTTACATTTGATTCCTTTCTCTACTATCTCTTTTCTTATGATGACATCCATGATATTTTTGGATTTACCTTATGTGGAGGTAGGATATTTGTTGGTTGGTCCACTTGTTTGAGTGACATTGCTATATGTTTTTCGTGGACTTTAATTTCAATTAAGGCACCACTCTCTATGTGGTCTTTTAAAGAGGTAATGAAGAAATTATGTCTTATGGTTCCAAAGGTAAAGGTAATCTTACCTTTGGTATCTAGTAATGCTATTATGACCATTGTGGTTTCCTTACCTATTGGTGATTTCCTTAACCAACTCCTTTGCGCAATCTTCAATAGATTTCTAATGTTTAAAACGAGGGATCCTTGGTTATATTTCAAGTGTGAACCATCTTGGCATGATGATGTTATTTATTGTACTAACCCTATCACTCATGCCATGAGGATGTTATGCTTGTTTTTCCTTTCTTTGGTCTTGCAAGGTTTGGATTCGAGGTCGAATCCTTTTCAAGAAAGGGAGGATGATACGATCCAAATGCACACCATAGCTTTTAAGTACATCATTAGAGTCCAATAAATGAAGGATCAAGATTTGATGGCATTGAAGGCACAAGAATATGCAAGGGGAAACCATTTTGGAAACTCAATAAAGCAATTTCATAGGTAGAAGGTTGCTTGGAAGCTTTTCTTGATGACTACCCGACGCTCCAAAGGATTGCAAGTGCTGAAGTGTGAAGAAGGAGTCTTTACACTCCATGACCGCCCCTCATTAAGGGTGTTTTTTTGTTTTTTCTTTACACTCCATAGGAGCCCCTTTTCACTACGGGCAGTTTGGTCATTTGATGTAATAGCTATAAATAGACCCCATTAGGCCTATTTTCTACCTATATTGAAACTTGAAAGACATTTCTCTTGAGAGAGTGTGTTTGTAGTGTAGGGCTTGGAAAAGCCACTTGAAACTAGGGCAATACATAGTGTGGATTCACTTGTGTTGTATTTTTTTTTAGAAACGTAAGTGCCTGGGGAGGTTGAGTTCCTTTTGTGTTTACGTAAGATCTTGGTGTTGTTTATATGAGTCTTAGGGGTCTTAAGATTTGATACATCTTTTGGTTCTTATTGTTTGTATTCTCTTATGTCAAGATATCTATCTGTTTTATTTATGCATTTAGTTTGTGTTCTTCTTCCTTATTTTATTAGATCCATTGGTATTTTGCTTCTAGATATAGTATTCTCGATTTTCATCTCTTTTTTAAGGCTTATTTTTATCTTCATAGTCAATTCTTATATCATTGGTGGTATTTGTGGTGGTTTTAGTGGTAGTGGTGGTGGTATTGATGGTGGTGGTGGTCCATCTGTTGCAATAGGTGAAACATCTGTTGGGAGATATTAACATAAGTCTTCAAACAGATTTCTCATCTGTTGCAACAAATGTTTCAGCTGTTGGCATAAAACAAACCAGTTGCAAGACTGTTTTGATCTCTACCATCAGGTTGTTCACCTGTTACAACAGGTTATGCATCTGTCGTAACAAATGATTCATCTATTCCAACTGATGGTTTATCTGTTGGAATATTTTTTTAATGTGGCGTATAAAGATTTATTGAAATTTGTCTTACCTTTTTTTTTAAAATTATGCAAACCTCAATTGTAATGTATTTTTTATTTTCTATTGTTTGTAGTTAAAAGATGTCTCCCAAAAGAAAACAAACTGAAAATGGATCAACTTCTAACCACCTAATAAAAAAGGCTAGAGTATGAAAAATCTCAGTCAGGGAAAAGTGAAACTAAGGAAAGTTATGAAAATGATATTGAGGGAGGTGAAGAAAGGTATGTAGAGGCTAGTGAAGAAAGTAAAAGTGAGGGAGAAAAAGAAGAAGATAAAAAAGAAGAGGAGGAAGTAGAAAGTGAGAAATATGATGATGATCAACATGATGATAACGCATCACCAATAGGCGTGAATTAAGATTGAAATCCCAGCATGATCCTGTAAAAACTATTATATTGATAGGTTTCAAGTTGAGATGCCGATAGATGACCCTTGCAGAACTAACTGGTGATTTTGTAGTTAAATCTCAGTTGGAAAAATCTTTTGATGAATTTAGGAATACTATGAAGAAGGAAAAAGTAGAGGAATATTTTAAGAAAATTTGTTTTGGACACTTTCTTGAGCAACATAAGGACAACAATGCCCATTTTTAAAAGAGCATGGTACATGGTCTTCTCAAGCATAGAATTGAGTACGTGGGGAATGATAAAGATTTGAAGGAGGGGGGGAAGATGGATGAAATCTGGATCACTATTGTGGCATGCCGATTTGTTTTGGCATGAAAGAATTTGCCATAGTGATCGGCTTAAGATGCGATCGTCCAAAAGAATATCTCATCAAGGAAACACCTAGCAAGAAGTCCAAGGCAAGCAGGACAGCCAAGCCACCACCATCAAATAAATGCAAGGCATTATACAAGCGACCACCCACCAAAATTAAAATACGTAAGGAAAAAATAGATGGGTTGTTGAACATTCCTGAATGTTTCTACAGAGTCACGATGTTGTTAGAAGATCTCAAGGATAAAGCCATACCAAAGAAGCACAAGGAGCAATTGTTCTTAGTTTAGTTTGCCCATTCCGTTATCTTGGCAAGAGACATCGACAAAGTCATAGAAGATGATTTGTTGGAGCTTGCTAAGGATCTTGAGAAATGCAACAATTATCCCTGGGATATGACAGCTACAAGTTGACTGTCAAATATTTATTGAAAAAGTTATCCCCATAGACGATCACCTAGTACGGCTTTCCTTAGGCTTTTATGGTAATGTAATCACTATTTGTATACTCTTGCATTAGTTTATATTGAATAGTTATTATGACTTTTTGGTTTGCTTCATTTTTACACTTTTTAGGTTTGGGAAATAGAAGTCATTCCTCTCCTCCGAAAGCAGGTCAAGGATTACCAAGATGAGATTTCTCATCCAAGGGTCCTTAGGTGGTTGGCTGCAAAGAGCAATAGAAGAATTAAGGATGTTGATCTCTTTAACCCTTCGATGATATAGTAAGTCTTCTTTCAAGTAAAATAATTTGACTCAAAGAAAGATATTGAAATAGATAATTCATATGTTGCAACAGATTCTTAATCTGTTGTAATTTATCTTAACAGATTACCCGTCTGGTGCAACAGATTGGTAATTTATTATGACAGATGATTTATTTTTGCAATAAATTACCCATTTATTTCTTTGGTTCTCTGAACCTAACTTAAAAGATTACCCATCTCTGCAACTTATGCAATAGATGGGTAATCTGATGCAACAGATGGTTAATTTATTGCCACATATGAATTATTTGTTGCACCATAAAGATCATTTGTTGCATAAGTTATCTTTGTTAACATATTACTCAACTAACAGCAAATTATTATTTGATTTAAATATATCTACCCTTTTATTAGGTTATGCATCCATGGATTATACCCACTCAACAAAAGTTGAAGATGACTTTTTTTATTACTCTAGGTCTTAGTAATACAATAGCAGACCCAGTGGAGTTAATTAAGAAAAATTGGCTAGAGAAACAGCCATAAGAAGAGTAGTTAGGAAAGGTCAGCCTAATGTTGAGGCTCTTCATGACCAACCTGCTGCAACAGATCTGGGTATTGCTTTTGGGGGTATTGCTGGTGGAGTTGTTGATGTTGGTGGCAACCATGCTGATGTTGATGTTGCTTCCAGTCATGATGATGAGCATTTTATTGATCAAGAAAAAATAAATATATTTGAAATCATCCCTTACACTGGTCCCTCGCACCTTTACACCGGTCCCTCTCACCCTTACAGTGGTCCCTCTATCCCTCTCACCCCCTCTTCACCTCATCTTCTCATTGCAAATGCAAAGAGTGCATGGATAGATAGGATAAACTCTTTGAAAAAATAGATGTTATCGCTAAAGCTATCGAGGAATTGAAATCCAAGAGGGGTATCATACCATTGAAAAAGGTGAGTGAGTTATACACTCCTACAGTGGCGGTTAGAAAGAAAAAAAGAGCAATTATACATATACACTCGATTATAAAACCAACAAAACTTGCAACTCCTTCTCCAAAAGTTGTTGAAGTTCAGGGACCATTGAAGAAGGGGGAGATATACGCGAAACTTGACCCCAAATAGAAGGTTGTTTTGAGAAAGACCATAAATTCCAAAGAACGCGTAAAAACCTTCACTATGAATACCTTTTCCCCCAATACTTCAACAAGATGATAGATAAGGATCTGTGGTACCTAGACACGGTAAGTTTACTTTTACTAACCTAGCCCTTTAATCTACTCCATGAAGAAGAAGCTACGCAACAGATGTGTCATCTGTTGCAATAGCTGGGTATTCTGGTGCAACTGGTGGTGGTTCTGTTGTAACAGATTACCCATTTATTGCATAAGTTACATTAAATGGGTAATCTGTTAACAGATCTAGAGAACCCTTTGCAATAGATGAACCATCCATTGCATCATTCCACTTTGTTTTTCTTTTTAAAATTACTAACCTGTTTAAAAATTGTCTTCTTATATCATAGTATGTTGATGAAATTCTCTGCCTCATGAGGGGCAAGAAATTAGTGTACGTGGATGCTTATGATTCTGGCGATAGGATAATGGACCTCAACTTCTACAATAATTTCAAGGATAGGTACGATGAGCTCATTAAGCTAGCATCAACTTTCGGTGGCTCGAGATTTGATTTGTTAGTTTCTAGGTTTGAATGTGATGAATATATGACTAATTATGTAAGAGGGAGAGGCCATATCCATACGGAAAGGAATGGACCAAGACAAAGAGAATTCTTGCAGTCATGAACTTAGAGGTAAAGCATTTTCTGGCTATTGAGATACTACTCAAGGACAGAATGATGAAGGTTTATGACTGCAACTTACCTGTCTTCGACGAGGCCAATTTTTTTACCACATGCAGCCACTATTAGACTTGTTCCCCAACTTGTTGAGGCAGATTAAACTAATGGATCATTTTCTTGTGAAAGTATTGAATGAAAATGGAATTTTAAAGGTCGAAACAAGGACATGAACCTTCCAAAAAATAAAACCAGTGCCGCATTCGGGTCGTACGTGCTTGCACACATCGAATGTTTTCTAACCGGTATAGAAATGACTAATCCAATGACCTTTGTATGAGACAACACTGTGGCAAGGATGCAATAGGTCTGGGCTTATGGGGTAATGATTAAAAGGTTGGAGGTTGTGTATGTAAAATAAGAAGATGTAAAAATACAAACTCCATGGTAATTTTTATTCAAGTCACTTTACATGTAGTGACAATTTTTTATGTTTGATGAAAATTGAATTTTTTATAATGCACCAAATTATCTATCAGTTGAGATAGATAGTCTATTTGCTCTTCCAAATTGACTATATGTTGTAATAATTTGGTCATTTATTGCATTATGCAAATGTTTATATCTAAGTCTATCTATTGCAATAGATAGACTATCTATTACAATATATAGTCTATCTGTTACATTTGATAGGTAATCTATTGAAACATATCAAAATAGTAGGAAGACCTATTTGATAATTTCCAACAGATGACCTACATGTTGCAACATATATCTAAATTTATTTGATAATTTCCAATAGATATGTCAGCTGTTGCAAAAGATATATTATCTATTGCAGTATTTGAATCTAGTATTCCATTTTAATTAATAAGTTCAAATTTAATGATAAAATAAAATTCATAGACAAAATGAAATAAATCGAAGCCTTCAGAAATTACATGAAATAAATGAACAAAAATATGAAATATAAAAAAATTGTTATGGATACAGATGATCTACTCAATAAATTAATCAACAATTTAAGTTTTGGTGCCAACAATTCTTAAGGAGAGGTTATTACTTTGACAGACTCAAGCTATAAAGATCTATTCAATATGGTGTAACACCCCGTACTTCTACCTAGCTTAAATTCATCCCAGAAATATCAAAGACTTGATTTAAAGATGAATACACTTTTATACAGATGTAATTTTCAAGATTTTGACTTTTTGTTGTGTGAAAAATTGAATAAGCTTTCCATCGCTATAAAATTCGCCCAAATCCGACACCCGGGTGAAGAGTTAGAGCCATTTTAGTATGAAAGTGTACCCCGTGGTACTTTAGCGCGTCGCGGAGCCAGCCAAAATGGCATTTCTCAAAAACCAGTGAGCCTCCGCGATATTGGCACATCGCGCCAAGGCTCAATTTCAGAATTGTCAATTTCCAGTGCACCAATGCGATTCCACCGCATCGTGGTGCCCTTCCAGTTCGCATCCAAGGTGGCAACGCGATACCACCGCGTCGTACTACCAACCAGTTTCCCAGTCGTCCACTTTTCAGTGAGCTGGCGCGATTTCACCGTATCGCGCCAGCATGTAAAATCGAGATTTTTGTTCAGATTTTGTTATTTAATTTCAGGGACCATTTGGTAATTTCCCAAAGCCCCTAATCATCTTAAATACGGGATTTATACCCTCAATAGCCAAAAATTGCTCATTATGTTCACTATTCCTCAAGAAGAAAAGCACTCTCTCTCAAATTAGCAAATCCTAGTCTTAAGAAATCAAGGTTAATCCTAAGAATCTCTCCAAGGACTCCAAGAAACTCACGAATTAAGGTATGTTAGATGTTTATTCATGGGTCCCTTTCACCTATGAAACCCAATAATCTCTTTTCAAAGTACAAGATTGTGTATTTATAAGTTTTTCATGATTTACCTTAATTGAAGCTCGTGTTTATGTTGTTGTTGGGTGTTGATTTATGTTTTAGATTTCAAGTTCCAAGATTTAATCCTAGTATGTGATGATTTGCGTGATGTTCATGATAAACCTTTCAAGTTGCAAGTTTATTGATGAACCCATGATACTTAGATATAGTAATTGTTGTATAGCATGTTCCCCATATGTTTGATAACATGCCTATGTGAATGAATTAGTGCCATTATAGCATGTCAACATGAGATTCCCATTTTTGTACAAGTTAATGCATGCTAAGTGTTTGAAGAAATGCCTCATTGATTGTATTGTGAATGATAGATTGTTGTCATGTTATTCTAAAAATCGCCATGCTTTATATTATCCATGCTATCGAATCTTGAGGGTATTTAATACCCAATAATTTAGTTGTTTGCCTAGAGTCAGTGTCAGTTACAGAACAGTCTTAGTAATGTCAAGCTCAGTAGTACTCTCGGTCAATTTTAGAACTCAGTAAGCTATAGAATTTAGGAAAACTCAGTAATCTCAGTATCTGTCCAATCCAGTTTCAGTAATCAGTTCAGAAACTCAGTAGCATTCAGTCAGATAACAAATTCCAGTAGTATTATGTCAGTTAACTAAACCCAGTGAACTCAGTTAGATCAGTCAGGTAACATGATCAATAATAGATTTAGCCCAGTCCAGTACAGTCTAAGAATCAGCTCATTGTCTATTCAGTTGGGAGTAGAATTCAGCACCGATCGAGAGCAGGGATGACGGTTTCCCCATCAGTTAGGCAGAGTTGTTAGTAAAATTCCCTGTACTCTATAACTACGTAGCCAGCGCAGGATAAGGGGTCACCCATTAGATTAAGGCTTGGCTACCTCCCAAGGGTCACTCGTCAGATTAAGTCTTGGCTACTTACCTGGGGTCATCCATCAGATTAGGCTTGACTTCCTGTTCAGGGTCACCCGTCAGATAGGCTTAACCACAGCAGTGTCTTTACCCGTGGCACGGTACTGATACCCTTCCAGATGGGGTTACAGGTTGGACCCCACTACTTTAGATTCGGGGCATGTCGGTTAGATGATTACTTCCAACAGTTTCAGTTTCAGTCTCAGTCTTCAGAATAGAACTCAATTCAGAGTTTTACAAAATCAGGACTGTCAGATACAGTCACTCAGCTCAGTAAAGAACTCAGATAGTTCTACAGATTTAGGACTATTACATACAGTCAATCAGCATTAGTATCAGTAAATTTAGGGATCACCCGCCAGATAGGACTGATCTCGGGGGTCACCCATTAGATAGGATCAACCCCACAGCAATCATCAGAAATACAGTACTAGGAGATCCAGTTATCAGTTTTACAGTATCAGTACACTCAGATAATAGTTATACAATATTCAAAACTCGGTATCCAATGTTAGTACGACCTCAATTATAGTTTACGTTTTCATGCATGCATCCTCATTCAGTAGTCCCATGTTATTCAGTCAGTTTTATGTTCATGCATATGAACCCTTGCATTTAGCCTTACCTCATCTAGCATACCAGTACCTTCCCATGTATTGATGCATACTTTTCTTGCGCTATGGTGTTTTATACCATAGGTTCAGATGCACGGGCTCCCGAGCACCCTTAGTAGTTCAGATTCAGCCAGCAGCAGTAGACTTAGCAGTGAGTCCTCATCATTCGAGGGTGTTCCTTATTTTATTATTGCATTATATTTAGTATTTCAGTAGATGAAGTTAGTTGGGAGATTGTCCCATCAACTCCACAGTTCAGACAGATTAGAGGCTTTTCAGACTAGAGTATTTTCAGGCAGTTGTTTTGGTTTTGGTATTGTTATACCTTATACAGTTGTATTTCAAGTTTGAACCTTATGGAAAGTTTTCGCCAAATTTTCGCATTATACAATATTATTATTCAGTTATTGCATCAGGTACCAGTCATGGGTTAGCTTGTGGTCCTTCGGGATTATGAGCACCGTGTAGCGTTCGGGGTTCAGAATTTGGGGCGTTACATATGGACAAGTTGTTCTTCATCCGGCGCTATGGAATTCGTCTTTGGTCATCGTGGATCTTTAATGTCACTTGCGTACAATTTCTGAGATTTTGTTTCGCCGTATTTCCATAAAAGAGTAGTATATCTTATACGAAGTAATCCGACATCAAGTCCATCATTTGGTACTTGTAATCCATCGCTCAAATACTCAGTGTAAATGGCAACAAAAAGACCTCAATCTATACATTTGTAAAAATTAGACAATCCATATCTTGCAACTAATGTAAGTGTTGTGAAATTTATGAAATGAAACTAAATCATGATACTTGATTGATACTTACAGGATACCAATAGGTTATTGAGCAATTTCTTCAATATATTCCACATCAAATAGATTACCCATTTATCCCGGTATGCTGCAATCATCAACCAATCAGTACAAATATTTTGATCCAAAAAGCCACTTATATCAAGGTAAGTAGGCAATATTTTGGTCAGTTTTTGCATCTCAGACGGCGACCCAGAACGTCTTTTTTTCAACATCGAGTTGTAAACTCGGATATGCCTCTCTTTTAGAATGATGGCAGCCAACACCCAATGGAATTCATTACCATAATTTATTGGGATGTACACGTCATCGATTAAATTCCACGATAAGCCAGCTGGAATACTGAAACCTTTGATGACATTGATTAAGCATTCCTCATTTCAAAAAACTTTTGGTTGTTGTTGACAATACCTATCGTAGGCATTATTGATGAAACTTGGTACAAATAATTTCCTGTCGTGTATCTGTATTATTCTTGTTTTTGTAACTTGGACTTCTTTTGGATGTAGTAAAAAATGACATCGATGTGTTGTTGCACATATTATCAAACATTTCATATTACATGACAATAAAATTAACACGCAGATACAATTAAATAAAGTATTGATAGTAAGATGTATGACATTTAAACCTCATCATTCCAGAAAGTTTGGGGCTGTGACATCAAATAGAACCAATTCTTCATTCTGGGATGTGCAACAACAAAGTCAAAAATATCAAAATCAAGACCCTATTAGTTCACTTTGTAGTGTTCGTCATTTTGTTTTCTGCATGATTTATATGTGTTAATGTCATGTTTTTACAAGGAGAATTGTATAAATTAATATCTTTAAAAATAGTTTATGTACCTACCAGCATGAAGCTTTAACAACCCATCGGCAAATCATTCTAAATAGTCGTTGATTAGCTTTGTTAGTTTTTTGGGAGCCTCGTCCGAGATATTGAACCCTTCAAATGGGTAATTCTTTCGTTCTTCCGGACTGACAGTCTTCACTTTTTCTTTATCTTTGGAAGCAGTTAATGGATTATCAACTATTTTATTATGCATTTCAGCAGTAGCTTCTACTGTGACATCCAGCTGGAAAGCCAGAATTGTCAATGTTAATCACAGAGATACGAAAAAACGAAAAAGGATAACTCATCTGTTTTAGCAAAGCAAACAGGTTTTTCTCTTTTTTGAAATTGTTCCAACAAATGATCTATCTGTTGCAACAGATGGATCATCTATTGGAATAAATCAAAATAGGAGGATCACCTATATGATAATTTCCAACAAATGACCCATTTTTTGCAACATATGACTCATCTATTTGGAAAAACTAAAAGAGCGGGAAGTCTTGATTTACTTTGTCCCAATATATGACCTATCTGTTGAAGTAGATAAGTCATTTGTTGGTATAAATTAAAATAGTACAAAGACTTGTTTCATTTGCAAAAACAAACGAGCCAAATGTTACAACAGTTAATGTATCTGATGCAACAACTTAGTCAACTATTGTAACAGATGTATATATCTACTTGATAATTTTCATTAGATGTGTCATCTGTTGAAACAACTATGTAGTCTATTTATTTTTTGGAACAAATGATATATATTCAACTTCTTCAGCTCATGTTGCTCTCATGTGGCCCTTGTACATTGATCAAAAGTGCAAGACAAAGACAGAGAAGTTTAATGTTGCTTTTTTCAATGCTTGATGATGCCTTTGAAATTTCTTTCCTCTCCTCTTATCCGCCTTAATATCTAATGGTGTGTATGGATATAAAATACTATTTGATGGAATGGCACCTCTCTTAGATGTCAATTTCTTTACAGAAAAAGTTAATACATAAATAGGATTAATCACTATATCATGTTTCGCCTTGCAGTCTTGACATTTGCATGCAGAACATTCGCTATGAGGGGCAAAACATGTATAACCAGTATGATCATAATTATAATGGTTTGTTGTTCCAAAAACTGTAAAAGGAGCATCATTAGCCCCAACAACAGCACCACTACCACCATCAACAACAACAAGCCCACCCTCCAAAATTATTTTTCTTGTGATGGTTGTTGCTCCAAACAATTCTTTTTTATTATATCATTGACCTTGGGGTCCGATAAAGTTTGCACAAATCGTAAATTAAGAAAAAATGGAATCTTCAACTCTTGATTGGTCGGAACAAGCTACGGATGCACAATCTAAAATAAATCAGCATATATATTAGAATGATGATTAAATCATTTTAAAAAATTATTAATTAAAATAAAAACTTAATTAGAATCAGACTTACTGCTTCCTTTGGGGGTGAATAGATCAATAAATTTTACATTTTTATCAGTTTTGGCCGACAACCATCTCAAGATTCTTGGATACGAAACTTCTATCTGTTAGTTCACTTGTTGTCTCAAATAAATAATGGCTTTAAATGTCCAAGCCTATAAAATAACGCCAATAAATCAAAAGCATTATTCAATAAATATAGATGAATCATAATAAAAGAAATATTTACCATGAAAGTCCATGGAAAGCTATATAAGTGGACTATCTTTGGCGTTAACGGAGTCAACAAATATCTGACTGTCATTTTGAAGCTTTCATAACCCCAAGGATAGTTGTTAAATACCTCGAGATCCTCGGAGAGCTTTATTAACTTGAGTTGTATATTGTTGTTAATATCTCTCGTCCAAAGAATATTATGTACAAACCAAACCAAGCACAATGATTGTTTGTGCTTCTTTAAAAGTTTTTTACCTTTCAACGCTTCTATTAAATTTTTGTTCTGGAAGCTTGGACCAACAAGGGACACTAAGTCAGCACCATCACTTGACTTGCCTTTGCCTTTTTTGGGTATACGAGGTACTTTTGGGGGGGTTAGAATAGACATTACTTGAGAAGGCGAAGAAGGATAACATTTTAGTCCAATAACTATGGCAAACTCCTTCCAACCAAAATAAACAGGAATGCCACAGTAATTTATCCACACTCCATCCATCTTATTTTTATTTTCATACATAAACCTACGTTGAGAAAATCATATACCATTTTCATTTGGAAACGAGCATTATTGTCCTCCGACAAATCAAAATATTTCGCAAAGCAGCAGTCCCTAAAATAAGCATCCAATTTTTTGTCTCAAAGTATTTTTTGAAGGCGTCAAAAAAATTTCTCATGGCTGGCTTAACCACAAAATCACCAGTTAAATTTGTGTCACCATCACACTGCATTCTCACAAGATAACTTACATGCTGAAGGTTTTGACCAACTCTTCAGTGGAAGGGCTATTAGCATTTGGATCATCTCTTTTGAAATAGTCTGCATCCCCGTGTTCATTATCTTTTGCTTGTGATTGAGATAACACTTGTAAAGCAAGTTTATAGAGTGATGGATGTAGCTTAGATGCTTTACTTGTTCCTTGACTTGGACTTGATTCATATTTTTTTCTTTTGGGAGCCATATTATCTAAAAATAATAGGAAATAATAAAAAAATATTATAATTGATTAATGCATCATTAAAAAATGGATAACAGTAAATTTAACATGTACAATACAGTGAAATAACAGTTCTAACAGATCATACATATGTTGCAACAGATGGGTTATCTATTGCAATATCTAACTAACTTATTCCAATAGATGAGTAATCTATTTGAAACAATAAAAATAGATCACTCATCTGTTGAAATAGATGATTGGTATGTGTAACAGATCATTCATCTGTTACAACATATGAGTGATCTGTTGGAATTGTTATCAACAGTCAATATTGTTTAAATTTCTTCTAACAGAAGAGTCATCTGTCGCAATAGATAAATGATCTGTTAGATTGTTCATCTGTAGTATCAGATGGTTCATCTATTTCATCAGATGCTCATCTATTGCAAAAAAAATAGTAGCAAGATTTTGTTCAACAGAACAACAACAATATCACCATTTAATATCAAATAAATCATTTTTACCAAGAACAACAATAAATCAACCCACCAACACCAACACAACACACACACCCAAGAACATTAACAGTGGCCAGAAATACCAACATTGTTGTTTTGTTTGTACAAACACAAACAACAAAAATCAAACTTCAAAAAACTCAACAGACACCAACAAATCGAATCAACAGTTCGATAACAAGAACTACAATAATAACAAAAATTATATTTCACTCTGGAAAGAGAAGAGAAAAAATACCAGAAATTAGGATTTTCTTCAGTCCATATTTCAAATTTTAAATTTAAGCAACAATTATTGAAATTGTTGTCGAATACTAGATGAGTAGTTGGCCAAGTTCTGATTTTTCTTCATAACTAAAAAGCTATACTTTTTACCGGGGGAAGAAGAAAAAGGACGATGAATAACTCAAAGTTGTTGTCGCCGAAGAGCAATGCTCTCACGTCGATTGATGGTTGAAAGTCGAAAAGGAACTCGAAGCCCAACTATTTATTGTCGGAGGTTGAAATCACAGGGAATTGTGAGAAAAAATTTGTAGAACTGTTGTTTGGGAGAAGTTAAGAGAAACTGTCGAGAGATAGAGGGAGAGGGGAGGGGGGGGAGACGATTGATTTGGAGAGGAGAGGGGTATGGGTTGATTTGTATTTTTAAAAACATTACAAAGTTTTGAAAATATTAATCAAGTCTACAATTAACTTAATTAAGTTTCCTAATTATGTTTGACCCTTTAAGTTGGTCAATGTCACCAATCTTTCACTCAAGACTTAAAAGACACATTTTCTTCAATTTTCTCTAGTTTCATTCCTTACCTTCATTTTAATTTTTTTTTTAATCCATCAGTTCAAATTCAACAACTAACTATATTTTTTTATAAAGGGGTTTTATTTTTCAATTTCATTTCAAAAACACTTAATTGTGTCAATTACAAAATTTCTGATTTCAAAATTTAAAGTTCACCACTCTCAATTCAATAAAGAAAGCACATACAATTTATTATTTTTTTAGAAAAAATTAAACAAATTTCAATTGTCATAATTTTTTCATTGTTTGATTTTATTATTAATATTTTTAAGTATTTTATTTATACTTATTATTATATCTTCTAAATAAATTTAACTAAATCTCCATACAACTCTCAATTCATCCACCCCCAAATTATTTTATTTCAACTATTAAGTTTTTTTCTTACCCTACCTAACCCCCTACCCCCAACTTGCCCTCCCGGTTCTCCCGATTGATAAAAATTATTTTATTTTCTTAAAAAAGAATTCTTTTCTTAACACCACCCACCCTACCACAAAACCCCCTCCCCCCAAAACTATTCATTTTATTTTTTGTTTTCTAAAACTTTTCTAAAAAAAATTCTAAACCCAACCTTTTTAAACTCTTTAATTTATATTTTTAAAGAATCTTTTTTCCTACTCCCACCTACGTTCACCACCCTACCCCTCCTCCCACCACCTAGTCATCCCTTACCCTGGCCCCACTTATCTCACTCCAATCTGGTCATATTCACCACTCTATCCTTATTTATTTTTATTGTTTAGTATTAGATTACATAAATGCTTTTCGGAAATTATCTTTTATTTTTGTTGCGATCATAAAATAGAAGTAAGAAATAATTTATTTCCTTAAAAAATATTTTTTATGAAAATTATATTTCTCCATATTGAACACACCCATAAAAATATTGAAAAACCCCAGTAATAAAAGATAAGAACGATGGTAAACAAAATCTTTAAAAAATATTTTGGTGAATAAGAAATATTATATATAAATAATAGTACTTTATAAAAATAATATTTATCCAACAAAAAAATAAATAAATCAACAATACTATTTTGTAGAACCAAAAACATGTTTGTTTTGTAATGTAAAATGGTCAAGATCTATGAATCTAGAATGTCTAAATAGATGAAAAGTACGATATACAATTATTATACAAAATATTATATATTTGTAATGGCACTATGAACACCAACATGTTGTAATTTTTAAATAGCTTAGTACACAATAAAGCATATAATGTATGCATATACATTGTTCAAAATCATCAAAAGGTTGACTTTTATAAATTTAAGAAAAAGCAAGTTTGATTAAATTGGTGGACCTTAGACATTAATGGAGGAAGATGGAGATGAAAAGAACATATTCTTCTTGCATATAGAAAAGAAAGATATTAAATCAAAGAATAATTTGTTTTAAAAAAAATAAAGAATATAAAAATGCAGTAAAATTATGAATAAAGCTAATAATTTAGGACTTTATAGCCTAAGAAGCTATAATCTCGTTACAGTTCAAATTCCATTTAAATTCAAATTCAAATATTATCATATTAATTTGTTAAATGAAGATCATCTTATTATTCTTTCTTATCCTTGCTTTTCTCAAATGTGATACATGCTTATCTTATCTACATATTTAAATTGCGATAAATATTTGAAAGCAATGAGCTAATAATAGTAATTTTTAAAATTATTATTATTTTTTTATTACATTTAAAAGTATAAATTTATGAATAGTTAAAGTTTATTTACTACTCTCCGCTCATGATTTTCTTGTTTTAAGCCAATTAAAATATATGTTTTTCTCTTCTAAAAATCTAATATTTTCACAATCAAATAATTATTTTAAAATTATTATCATAATAATACTAATAATATTTTCTCTTCGATAACCTATAATTATTATTATTATTATTATTGTTGTTGTTGTTGTTGCTGCTGTTGCTACTGTTGCTGTTGTTGTTGTTGTTGTTGTTGCTGTTGTTGGTTCTGTTGTTGTTGCTATTGTTGTTGCTGTTGCTATTGTTGTTGTTGTTATTGTTGTTGTTGTTATTGTTGTTACTATTATTGTTATTATTATCATTATTATTGTTATTATTATTATCATTAGCATTATTATTATTGTTATTATTATCATCATCATCATCATCATTGTTGTTTTTGTTGTTATATTATTATTATTTTATTTTTATTATTATTGTTTTTGTTACCACCACCCCCACCATTTTTGTCATTGTTATTATTATTATTATAAGCCTGTCAAACAGGCCGGGTCAACCCGTCCCACTAAATAAACCCGGCCTGATTTGACCCAGCCCGGTAACCTATGGGCTGTAGGATATAGGGTCCCGGGCTGAGTTAATTTTTTTGAGGCTCGGTTAACCCGATACGGACTAAAATCAGTTCAGGCCCATCGATTAATCGGCCCGGCCCAGTCCGGATAACTAATTTTTTAAAAAAAAAAAATCATATTTAGTATATATATCATTATATTATAATATATATATCTTGTAGTATATGTTTTATCTAGAGTAGTATATATATTGAATGGTACGTATATATGTGTATATATAGAATATAGACTCTAAAGTAGTATATATTTAATGTATACATGTGTATACATTTTATAAATTAGTATATATATATCATTATATTGTAGTATATATATTGTAGAATATTTTATTTAAAGTCATACATATATATATTGAATGGTACGTATATATGTGTATATATTTTCTATACACTCTAAAGAGTATATATTTAACGTATACATGGTATATGTTTTATAAATTAGTATATAACTATATATATATATATATAACTATATATATATATATATATATATATATATATATATATATAGTGTGTGTGTGTATTGTAGTATATATATTGTAGTATATTTTATTTAAAGTAGTACGTATATATTGAATGGTACTTATATATGTGTATATATATCTTCAATAGACTCTAAAGTAGTGTATATTTAATGTATACATGTGTATATGTTTTATAAATTAGTATATATATCATTATATTGTAGTATATATCTTGGAGCATATTTTTTAAAGTAGTACACATATTGAATTGTACGTATATATGTGTATATATAGAATATAGGCACTAAAGTAGTATATATTTAATGTATACATGTGTATATGTTTGATAAATTAGTATATAACTATATATATAGTGTGTGTATATATTGTAGTATATTTTATTTAAAGTAGTACATATATGTTGAATGGTACGTATATATGTGTATATATCTTCTATAGATTCTAAAGTAGTGTATATTTAACGTATACAAGTGTATATATTTTATAAATTAGTATATATGTCATTATATTGTAGTATATTTTATTTAAAGTAGTACATATATATTGAATGGAACGTATATATGTGTATATATCTTCTATAGACTCTAAAGTAGTATATATTTAACGTATACACGTGTATATATTTTATAAATTAGTATATAACTATATATTTAGTGTGTGTGTGTATTGTAGTATATATATTGTAGTATATATTTTATTTAAAGTAGTGTATATATATATTGAATGGTACGTATATATGTGTATATATCTTCCACAGACTATAAAGTAATATATATTTAACGTATACATGTGTATATGTTTTATAAATTAGTATATTTATTATTATATTATAGTATATATCTTGTAACATATGTTTTATTTAGAGTAGTATATATATAACTACCGTATCGTCGTATACGCGATTACATGTGTAATTGTGTATATATGTATATGTTTTTTAAATTCTAATGTACTATATACTATATATATAGTGTATATATATTGTTTAACATATTTAAAATGTATATAGGTGGGTATATATAGTGTATATTAAAGAAAAAACTTTTATTTTTTTTGTTTTTGACAGGTTTTGACTGAATTTTGGACCGGTTTTAACTGGATTTAGGTGGGTTGGACCGGGTTAGGTTAAGTGGGCCGATTCAGGATTGTTTTTTAAAAAGTTACAGTGGGGCCCAGAATCGAACCAGCTCATTTAACCAGGCCCAGATCCGGACCGGCCCACAAATCGGATAAACTTGATGGGCTGATTTCGGATTGACCTGGCCCGACCCACTTAACAGCGCTATATTATTATATCATCATTTTTGTTGTTGATAAATATTTGAAATCAATTGAAACACCTAGACTTTGAACCATTTAAAGAAATTCTCCATTTAATGTCACTGGGTAGGTACGACTAAGGGCAAGAGTCGTACCCCTTGGATATGAGTCGTATCCACTCTCTCCTCCCCTTTCTTACCTTGAGAAGCTGGGGAGGATAGTAAACTATCTACTGTACGAGTGACCCTCCTCCTCAATTGTACCTAAGGGTACAAGTCGTACCTAGGTGAGTCGTATGTGCATGGCACTTGGTGTAGAATGAATAGTTTTTGGTACGATTGTTTTATATGGTTGAGGTCATGAGTCGTACCCTTTGGATAAGACTTAAGGGTGTGTGATCGTACCCTTAATAGTGTGGGTGACCTAGGAGAAGCCTAGTGTACGAGTTAGGGTACCACTCGTACCCTAGGGTATAGTTCATAAAATGAGTCGTACCCCTGCATAGGTTTATTTTATAGATTTTAACTAAGGGACTTGTGGTCATTTCCCATGCCTTAAACCCTAAGTCCTTTCACTATATAAGTGTATAAGGCCTCCTTAAACACACTTTAAGTGGATCAAACATCCAAAACTCTTTCTCAAACGTAATTTGTGAATGATTGGAGGCTAGGGTTCAAAGGTGTCCACCTACGAGCAAAGTGAAGTCAAGCTTATTGGGTAAATCAAGTTGTCTAAGTCATGTACCACTTCCCCTTGATAAATAACTCTAAACCCATGTATTTTACACTTGAATTAGTAAGTGTACATGGTGATTTTGAAATCAAATGAAAAGGCTTTTGTTGCCTAATAATTAACAATGTTGAATCTTGCTTAGACTTGTATTTATATATATTATTAATGATGATTTACATATGTGGGTGGTTTTTGTATTTGGTTTAACATGAGCGTCTTGAGTAACCCTAATCTTGATGATTTCTACCATGAAAATAGCCTTGTTAAAGACATGCACATAAAGTGTTTGTGAAAATATCTAAGTGAATTATCTAGTTACATGTGATGCTGTGTTGAACTAGGGAAATGGCCCAATAAGTATGAACGAATGATAAATGATGTTGTAAAGGTATTATGAGCTATGTATAGTGAAATTGATGACCTTGTTGGGTGATGGTTAATAAGGGGTTAAAGTCCCTAAACATGAAAATGAACTTGGATTGTGTGTTGAACTAAAGTGTGACATAGATGTGGTATAAGATTGCTAATGAAATATGAATAGTTTGTGAGGGTATTGATGACCATAAATTGAATTGTATAATGAATTGAATTAAGTATTGGCCTTTTGAAATGGTCGAGAAACAAAGGCTCCCATGAGGACCATGTGGTCACATATAGTATTGAGTTGTTTAAATAGGTTAAATTCCTTGAATGTGAATTGAATTGATGATGATGTATGGACAAAGTTTTGAAGTCCCAATGTCAACTAATGATAGTCGTGATGGCTTGAGGTTAAAGTCTCTTTTAATGAAGAGGCTTGAGGTTAAAGTCCTTTGCCTAATGAAATTGTTTGTGGTTAAAGTCCCTTGCACAATGAGATCACTTGAGGTTGAAGTTCCTCGCCAAATAAAATGGCTTGGGTTAGAGTCCTCTATCTAATACGTCATGAGGTTAGAGTCCCTTGCCTAATGTGTGGGCATGTGGTTAGAGTTCTTTGCCTAAATGAATATGAGTGTGTGGATGGAGTCCCTTGTTTGAATAGGTGGAAATGTGGTTAGAGTTCCTTTCTTAAATAAATGTGATTGCGTAGTTGGAGTCCCTTGTTTGAATGAGTGTGTATGTGGTTAGAGTCCCATGTTTAATGAGTGAATACATGGTTAAAGTCCTTTGTCTAAGTGATATGTGAATATGGTTGAAGTTCTATCCCTACTAAGAGTTGTTGAATCTAAGTGTGGAAATGTAGGAGTCCTCCGCTTCATGTCTCATGACTGAGTGCTTTGAGAATATTGTTATGACTTAGTTACTTGTTAGCATGTGATATACCTATATGTATGGATAAGGTCATGAATATGGTTAAATATGGTATATTGACTCGTGGTTGATGATAATCCTATTTTATCCTTATCCTTGAGTTACATGCTAGCGCTCCAACCGCTAACCATCTCTGAACGCTATGTCCCCTCACGACATAGGGGTAGGAGCATGATCTTCTCTTCTAACGCAGTGACTAGGTAATCAAAGTTTTTCGTGCATTGACTTGGGAGTGGTGAGCTTTCTTACTTTAGAAAACATTCTTTCTTGGTCTCTTATTTTTAAACTTAGTCTTATTTTGACTTGGTTTAGCTATTATCGAGGGCTTGTCCTGACATATATATTTCTAAACACTGGTTTGTATAGAGGTATTATGGATGACTGTGGACTTGTGTATATTGATTAGTTGATGAATCTAATGAAGTGTTTAAACATGTTTAAGTTATGACTTCTAGTATGTTTACCATTATCTCATTATATGGCTGGGATTAACCCGACCCTAGTGATTGATGTGATGATTGTGATGGGTTATAGGGGAGAACTCCGATTCATATGGGCTTGAGGTGCTCATACAACATCACCCAATTTTAGGGCGTGTCAAGGTGGTATCAGAGCTAGGTTCATGGTTAGTTGGGTATCCACAATATCCTGTCGAGCCGAGTCTTTTTTATGGGTATAAAGCACGCCACACTTATAAAAGAAGAGCTTTGAGACACTTTAGGAAATGTTTCCCTTTCTTGCGTTTCAATCTCAAGATATAGAGTCTAAGGTCTTGGACTCCTCTAATTTCTATTTGTTATATTTTAGATCACGCCTCCAAGGAGATTTGAGACTCAGGAAAACCCTTCTGAGGGCCCTATGGGCGAACCTCATCCAACTTTTGGAGTTCGTACCAGGCTGTGGCATCCAACCATCTTCGTAGGGTTCCACCTATCCCCACTAACCCCGACTATGAGAGTGACCCTCTTATTCTATCACCTCAAAGGGACACTACTAATGCCAAGTTTTGTCGCTCTATCAACGTCTTGACCCAATTGGTAGCTTCTCAATTGAAGTGTGGTCCTCCGTCTACCGTTTCTTCTGAGGCCACAAGAATTGGCTAATTTATGAGGTTGAGACCTCCTATGTTCTCTGGCATGAAGGTTGAGAAAGATCCTTAAGGTTTCATTGATGAAATGGAAAAGATTTTCTGAATCATGCATGCTTCAGAGATTGAGGTCGTTGAGTTTGCTTCCTATTAATTGAAAGATGTAGCGTACCAATGGTATAAGGGGTAGGAGTTGTCTAAAGGTGTTGGTGCTAGATCTTCTGTGTGGAAGGACTTCGCTGAGGACCTCAAGAGTTGAGAGAGGAAAAGGGAGAAAGGTTTGGGAACTTGAAGCAAGTAAGGATGTCCATTCAAGAGTATGCCTTGAAATTCCATCAATTGTCAAGGTATGCTCCCGAGATGGTTTCTAGCATGAGGGCTAGAATGCATAAGTTTGTCTCGGGATTGTCCCATGAGTTAGTCCTCAAGAGCAAGACGGCCTTGTTGATGGAAAACATGGATATTTCTAGGTTGATTGTGTATTTGCAACAAGTGTAAGAAAAGAAAAAAACCAGTTAAGATTAGTGAGGGGCAAGGAAAAAAATTTAGGCATTTTAAGCATAGTGGTGGTAATGGTGGCAAGTGGCCATAGAAGAAGTGGGGGAGTTGGAGTTCTTTCTCCTCAGCTAATGTTCGCTCTCCTTACATAAAGTTTTCGAGTGATCATCAATCTCAGTTTAGTGTTAGGTCCCAGGCACAGGGTGTCCAATTCTAGGCTAGTGGTGCCCAGTCGGCTCCATCCCGCCTACCTTGCAGATTCTATGGTCAAAGTCATTGTGGTCAATATGAGAACGGGGGAAAAAGATATTTTCATTATGGTCAGGTTGGGCACATACAGCGTGAGTACCCCTCTCTAGCAGCGTCTTTAGCCAACAGGGCCCCATTACTACTATATCTACTCCCGCGCCGAAGGGTTCTATGTCTTTCTCTACTTCTGTTTCTAGCACCGGTACCGGCGGAAACCGTTTGTATGCATTTGCTGCTCACCAGGACTCTGAGGCATCTCCCGATATTATCACGGATATGTTGAGATTTTTCTCCCATGATGTGTATTATTTTCTTGATCCAGGGTCTACTCTTTCTTATGTGACCCCGTATGTGGTTGTGCATCTTGATTATGGTCCTGAGAATCTGTCGATTTCTTTTTTTTTTCTACCCTGGTCAGAGACCTTATGATTGTTAGAAGGGTCTATAAGGGGTGTGTGATATCAGTTGGTGGTAGAGATACTCTCGTAGACTTAATAGAGTTGGAAATGGTCGACTTTGATGTTATTCTGGGGATTGATTGCACTTGTGCTATGCTTCCTTAGATTGTCAGATCCGTAGGGTCATGTTCTAATTCCCTAATGAGCCGGTCATTGTATGGGAAGGTGGTTTCCCTAGTTCCTAAGGTAAAGTTCATTTCTTATTTAAAGGTCCTAAAGTTGATTTCAAATGGGTGTTTGTATCATTTGGTCCAAGTTATATATTCTAACTCGAAAGAGCCTTCTCTAGAATCTGTTCTCATGGTTAATAGGTTTCCCGTGGTGTTTCCTAATGACCTTCCTGATATTCCTCCCAATAGGGAAATGATTTAAGGATTGATTTTGTTCTGGACACTCATTCAATTTCCATCCCTCCTTATAGAATGGCTCCGGTGGAGCTAAAAGAGCTTAAGGAGCAATTAAAAGGCCTCTTAGATAAAGGTTTTATCCGCCTTAGTGTGTCTTCGTGGGGTTCTCCCATGTTATTTGTGCGCAAGAAGGATGGTTCCCTTTGTATGTGCATTGATTATTATCAGTTAAACAAAGTGACCGTAAAGAATAAATGTCCTCTTCCTAGGATCGATGATTTATTTAATCAACTTCAGGGTACGAAGTATTTCTCTAAGATTGATCTTAGATCGGGTTATCATCAGCTTAATATTAGGGATGTGGATATCCCTAAGACTGCCTTTAGAACCCGATATGGTCACTATAAGTTTCTTGTCATGCCTTTTTGGTTGACCAATGCCCCAGCGACATTAATGGACTTGATGAATAGGTTCTTTCTATCATTTTTGGACATGTTTGTCACTGTCTCCATTAATGATATCTTAGTCTATTCTAAGAGTGAGGTGGATCATGTCTATCACCTCCGTATCGTGTCGCAAATTTTGAAGGATCATCATTTGTATTCCAAGTTCTCTAATTGTGAGTTTTAGTTGAAAGTCGCACCTTTTCTTGGTCATGTCATCTCTAGTGAGGGGATCATGGTAGATCTCCAAAATGTTGTGGTGGTTAAGAAGTTTCCTAAACCTACGACTCCAATCGATATTTGGAGTTTCTGGGTCTAGCCGATTACTATAGAAGGTTTGTGGCCAGCTTCTCTACTATAGCTACCCCATTGACCCAAAAAAAGGTCAAGTTCATGTGGTCTGATGTGTGTGAGGGTAGTTTTGAGAAGTTGAAAGATAAGTTGATTTCAGCTCTGGTTTTGACCTTGCCCGAGGGTAGTGATGGTTTCATGGTATATTATGATGCTTCTCGTATCGGTCTCGATTGCGTGTTGATGTAACATGGTAGGGTGGTGGCCTATGCTTCTTGGAAATTGAAATTTCATGAGAAGAATTACCCTACTCATGACCTAGAGTTGTTAGTTGTTGTTTTTGCGTTAAAGATTTAGCGGTATTATCTTTATGGGGTCCATGTTGATATTTTTTTTATCATATAATTCTCTAATATGTGTTTACCCAAAAGGATTTATATCTCTGACAAAGAAGGTGGCTCGAGTTATTGAAAGACTATGATATGAGTCTTCATTACCATCCTGGTAAGGCGAATATAGTTGTCGATGCTCTTAGTAGGTTGTCTATAGGGAGTTTGGCCCATGTAGATGAGGATAAGCGGGAATTGGTGAAGGACATTCACCATTTGGATAATCTTGGAGTTCGACTCCAAGGATGGTGGTGTATTTGTGCTTTCAGTATCTCAGTCATCTCTTGTTGTTGAGAGAAAGAAGAAGCAAGCTTTGGACCCCAACTTGATGAAGATCAAGAGAAATTTCGATCAACACAAAGTTTTTGACTTTGTGATTGGTGGTGATGGTATCTTGAGATACTAAGGTAGACTATGTGTTTCCGACATCGATGGATTCAGGGAAATGGTCATGGTCGAGGCTCATGAATTTCGATATGCTATATATCCCAGTACTACCAAGATGTATCACGACCTTAGAGAGTTTTATTGGTGAAGCAATATGAAACGTGATGTGGCTAGCTGTGTGGCCAAGTGTATGGTGTGTCAACAAGTGAAAATTGAGTACATGAGGCCTGGTGGGTTGCACTAAGAAATTGTGTTGCCCAAATAGAAGTGGGAGTAATTAATATAGATTTCGTTATCGGTCTTCCTCGATCTCGGAATCAATGTGATTCTATTTGGGTCATTGTTGATAGAATGACCAATTCCGCTCATTTTTTGCTCGTGAGGACTAATTACTCGATGGAAGATTGTGCTAAGTTATATCTTGCGGAGATCGTGAAGTTACACGGCGCTCCAATTTCTATTATCTCGGATCGTGGTCCTTTATTTTCATTCCATTTTTAGAAGTCATTCCAAAAGGGTTTAGGTACTAGAGTGTATCTTAGTACTGCTTTTCACCCGCAAAAAAATGGGCAAGTGGAAAGGACCATCCAAACATTAGAGTATATGTTGCGGGCTTTGTGAATGATTATGGTGGTAGTTGGTATGACCACTTGCCATTGATTGAGTTCGCCTATAATAATAGTTACCACTCTAGTATTGGCATGGCCCTTTTTGAGGCATTTTATGGTAAGAGATGTCGACCTTCTATTGGGTGGTACGAAGTTGGCGAGGGCAAGTTACTTGGCCCTAATTTAGTTCACCAAACCTTACAGAAGGTGAAAGTGATTCGCAATATATTGAAAACCACTCAAAGTCGCCTAAAATTCTATGCGGATGTGAGGCATAGGGACTTAGAGTTTAGCATTGGCGATTGGGTATTCTTAAAATTGTCTCTCATGAAGGGAGTGATGTCGTTTGGTAAAAAATGAAAGCTTAGTCCCCGGTATGTTGGTCCCTACTTGGTTGGGAAGAGGGTTGGCAATGTTGCCTATGAGTTGGAGTTTCCTTCTAGCACGAACACCATTCACCCGATTTTCTATGTCTCTATGTTGCAAAAATGTATGGGAGATCCTTCATTGGTTATTACCCTGAGGGATATAGGTATTTCGGACTCTTTGTCCTATGAGGAGATCCCGGTGAGGATCTTAGATCGGCAAGTTTGCTGGTTGCAAATGAAAGAGGTAGCTTCGGTGAAGGTTCTATGGAGGGACCAAAAGTCTGAGGAAGCTATGTGATAAGCGAAAGAGGACATGAAGTCCAAGTATCCGCATTGTTTCCCGTTCCAAAAATTGGTGATGGAGGTATATGTTAACCTCCTTGCTTTGATTTATATCTTGATAGACAATGGGTTAAAGTCCCAATATGTTGAATTGATTTATGTCATGTTAGACCATGGATTCAAGTCCCTAATGTTTTGAAATTATGTGTGTTTTGTTGTGATGGGTTTAAGTCCCTAGTATCCTGAGTTGATTCATGTCTTTGGTAAATGAAGGGTTCGAGTCCCTAATCCTTGAATTGAGTATGTATCCTTGATAAGTTGATGGGTTGAAGTCCCTAAGTTGTGAAATGAGTAAGCGTTGATAAGTAAGGGGTTTAAGTCCCCAAGCTTTGAAATGAACAGTTTCTTTGATAAATAATGGGTTAAAGTCCTAAAGTCGATGAAGTAAATGATTGACTGATAATGAGCATGATGTGTGTTGTACCCTTGTTATATGCTTGTTTTAATTTGTTAAGGGTTGGTTTGATATGTGATAATGTGTTAACTTGTGTTTATTGCTTGCCCTACCCATCATTCGCGGACGGATGATCCAAGTGGGCGAGAATTGAAACACCTAAACTTTGAACCATCGAAAGAAATTCTCCATTTGATGTCACAGGGGTAGGTACGACTAGGGACATGAGTCGTACCCCTTGGATACGAGTCGTATCCACTATCCCCTCCCCTTTCGTGCTTTGAGCATCCAAGAAGGATAGTATACTATCCACTATACGAGTGGCCCTCCTCCTTAATCATACCTAAGGGTACGAGTTGTACCTAGGTGAGTCGTATGGTGCATGGCACATAGTGTAGAATGGACTATTTTTGGTATGAGTGTTGTATACAGTTGAGGTCATTAGTCATACCCTTTAGATACAACTCAAGAGTGTGTGATCATACCCTTAACAGTGTGGGTGACCTAGGAGAAGCCTAGGGTGCGAGTCAAGGTACCACTCGTACCCTAGGGTACAATTCGTAAGGTGAGCCGTACCCCTACATGGGTTTATTTTACAGCTTTTAACTAAGGTCCTTGGGGTCATTTCCCATGCCTTAAACCCTAAGTCCCTTCACTATATAAGTGTATAAGGCCTCCTTAAACACACTTTGAGTGGATCAAACATCCAAAACACTCTCTCAAACATAATTTGAAGGATTGGAGGTTAGGGTTCAAGGGTGTCACCCAGGAGCAAAGTGAAGTCAATATTCTTGGGTGAATCAAGTTGTCTAAGGCATGTACCTCTTTCCCTTGATAAATAACTCTAAATCCATGTATTTTACACTTGGATTAGCAAGTGTACATGGTGATTTTGAAATCAAATAAAAGGGGTTTTGTTGCCTAATGATGAATAATGTTTAATCTTGCTTAGACTTGTATTTATACATATTATTAATGATGATTTTCATATGTGGGTGCTTTTTGTACGTGGTTGAACATGAGGGTCTTGAGTAACCCAAATCTTGATGATTTCTACCATGAAAATGGCCTTGTTAAAGATATCACATAAAGTGTTTGTGAAAATGTCTAAGTGAATTGTCTAGTCACATGTGATGTTGTATTGAACTAGGGAAATGGACCAATAAGTATGAATGATTGATAAATTATATTGTAAAGGTATTATGATCTATGTATAGTAAAATTGATGACCTTGTTGGGTGATGGTTAATGAGGGGTTAAAGTCCCTAAACATGAAAATAAACTTGAATTATGTGTTGAACTTAAGTGTGGCATGGTACAAGATTGTAATCAAATATGTATAGTTTGTGAGGGTCTTGATGACCATAAATTGAATAGTATGATTAACTGAATTATGGCATTATCCTATTGAAATGGTTGAGTAACAAAGGCTTTCATGAGGACCATGTGGTCACGTATAGTATTGAGTTATTTAAATGGGCTAAAGTCCTTGAGTGTGAATTGAATAGATGATGATGTATGAACAAAGGGTTGGAATCCCAATTTCGACTAATGATAGTAATGATGGCTTGAGGTTAAATTCCCTTGACTAATGAAAAGGATTGAGGTTAAAGTCCCTTGCCTAATGAAATTGCTTGTGGTCAAATTCCATTGCACAATGAGATCTCTTGAGGTTGAAGTGCCTCGCCAAATAAAATGGCTTGGGTTAGAGTCCCCTATCTAATACGGTATGAGGTTAGAGTCCCTTTCATAATGTGTGAGCATGTGGTTAG